>CM077672.1:228160036-230660036 GCA_039707655.1 Elymus sibiricus | reverse complement strand
GGCTTCTAAGGTTTCGAAACAAACTGAAACTACCAACGTCCATCATCAAGCATGATTATCCAAGTCGCTAGATTAACTTTTCGGGGTGTATGAAACACGAGATAATAAAATATTGAGCCCCATACTGAACTTCATCATACGCATGACCCCCGTGCAGATCATATCTGCATTGCCCTTTTGTCTGCGAAATTTCATCTTTCTTTTTAACTATGGTGGAATTCAATGAACTGTTAGCACTTCGTTGATCAATCAGGATCGTGGATTGCCAGAACTTTGAAACTCCACCATGCCGTTATCAAGATCAGAAATACGCAAATTTCAGGGAAGCAACAAGAACATCGGGTAACAGATTTCATCTGCTATCCGCACAAATAATTTTTAGTAATAGAACTCATCTACTACAAATTATATTGTGCAACACCCATACATCTCTATGTATTCTAGATCGTAACCTGCATCTACGCATAGCACGGCTCATGATGCCACTGTAGGGGAACGCAGCAGAAAACAAAAAATTCTGGTACTGCGAGCACGCCCAGGAACACTATGGAGATGCATACAGGGTTTGATCTGATCGTTACCGACTCGTAGCGCAGCGGAAGTAGAGTCGATGTAGATCGTCGGTGCAGATCCCCTCAGCTAGGATTTACAACCTCCCAACCGCGAGGATGTACTCCCTCGTCTGCCCCCGGACAGTCCCTCGGACAGCCCTTCGGGAGGCGGTCGGACAGTCCCCCGGACGGTGTCACGGACAACCCTTCGGGAGGCACACACAGAATCTCAGACAGTCACTCGGACATCCCTTCGGGAGGCACTCTCGAACAGCCCCTCGGGCAAAAAGATCGAACCTACGACCTCTCTACGGGGTTGCACACATACGGTGTCATCTATCCGGCAGGGCTTCGCCGTCCAGAACTAGTTCCCACCGGAACCCAGACAGCCTTTCGGCTCTACGAAACTCTTTTCGTGGGAGGGAGAGAAGAAGCCAGATCATTGCATGGCATTGTGTATGAGAGAGTGAGTGAGTGTGGAGAGTGCCTCTCCACCTCTATTTATAGGAAAACCCAAGGGGTACGGTGGCTCTCATCCATCCATGTCGTCCCCAAGATATTTTGGGACAAAGCCCAAAAAGGTGGCTTTCCATAAAGTAACCATAAAGTGCTTTTCACTATTCACGGAAACATTTTTCCGCGACCGTTAAATCCAAAAATATTTTTGTAGGTCTTAGAACATTTCCAGTACCCACCAAAATAATTTTGGACGCATTCCAAAACAATTCCGGATTAGTGATTTTCATCTGCGAAAAGCAACCAAAGCGGTTCCGGCAGCTCCGGAACATTTCTGGGTTTTTTCTCCGGAAAAATCCCAGAAGTTTCCAGAACAATTCTGGCACCCTCCAAGAATTTCCAGGTGTGTGCCGAAGCCAATTTGACTTAATGGTATACCCCGAAACAACTTTTCAGTTTTACCGAAACTATTCCGGTGTTCTCTCTCCGGAACTCTTCCGTTGTCGCCGAAACTTTTTCGGTGAATTTCTCTCAGACTCCCTGTCTAGTATTCAGTAGATAGATGACCCTTAAGCGTGTGACCCTATAGGTTCAGTGAAGTATAGACATGGCCGGAACACTTTCCGATCAATGATCAACATCGGAGCCGTGGACACCCATATTGACCCCTATACCCACACGAATAAATATTCGAGTGAACCTCTAGTTGCCGTGTGCTATTCCTGTTGCTTCGTGATATGTTACAAACACCCAAGGTGAGATTTATCGGCATCCCCATGGATCAACACTTGTCCACAATGCCAGTTACCTTGTTACCGGTTTTGTTCTCTTTTCTCGTTTCCGTGTTCCGGCATCCCTGTGATCAAATCACAATGTGTCTGGCTAGACGATGATGGATACCGTAACACCGAGAGGGCCCAGTGATATCTCACCATCGTCGGAGGAGCAAATCCCAATCTTGAGCTATCAAGTCCCTTGTCACACTTTCCCATGAACCCGTAAGCCGCCGTAATAGCCACCCATTTACGGATGACGTTTAACAAACCCCAAAGTTCATGAAGCAAGCATGAAGAAACTCGACACTCTCATGGTCTAAGGAATTATGCAAACGTTAACTTACTCTGTGTTATTAACCATTAACTTGTGACGAATGTATCTCATAGCATAACATCAAATCGGGTCGATTCAACACAAGTGTTCTTCTAACAATGTGCCCTCAAAATTGCCAGCATAGTCATGCCCATGATCAGGAAAACAGAACCATCATGCAACACTTGAGCTAGTCTTAGAGGTCAGACTAGGAATACTTTTTACCGTTTATAATTCCACACGTGCATATGAGTCTTCCTCCGAGCCTCGTGGTTATTGTAGACTCGAGAACCATAGCAGTTATAGCATGGAATGTAAACATAATTATGAGCATGGAGATAAATAATAACATTTATTATTGCCTCTAGGGCATATCTCCTACATTTGCCCCTGCCCTTATTCAGCCTCCTTCGAGAGAGAATCATTTCTGGCGAAATTTTCCACGAGCTTCTCGCACTTTTTCCCGATGAATCCTTCATCCCCAGGCAAGCCACAACAGCCACTTGCATGATGGCCTTGCAATAGCCATGGTTTTCACTTGAATGATTGAATAATTGTGTGCTCATGCAATTATTTTGTTAATACTATGCATATGCTTGTGAATCCATGCTCATTCTTATGCCATGTTCATTTGCATCTAGTCAGTTAATGATTAATTGCTAATGTTATTATTATCATGTTTCATTCTTGTAACCACTCCCGATGCTATTGATAATAATATGCTCATATGAATAGTTATTGTTTGGTTATGAAAATACTTGTGAGATTCATGTTCATCTCCATGCCATGCTCATTAGCATCCATTAGACTAAATGATTTATCGTTATCGATGTTAAGATTCATATGTTTAATGCTTGTGTTACCCATCCATGCAAATGTTGATATCATGCTCATATGCATTTCATCATGATATTTTGTTATGGTTCAGCTCATCACCATTAAAGTTAAACCGGACGTTAATTGAACTTGAACAAATCTGTTGGCTGAGTCATAGTGCCACCGAATCGAGCTCACCAGTGCAGCTACACTTGCCTGGATGGGGAGGCCCTAATTCGGTCTATTGTCATGCCTCTCGCCGGTGCCTCCAACGAGGGAAGGTTATGTGCGCGCGCTACCCTGGCCCGGTATGCGGCAATAACCTTGTGTGCTCAAGTTGTATGGATCCATTGTCCCCGTTTGGGACCGTTTGTTTTGTTTTGCCACGACGGTGGCCGGCCACGAGGTGGCAGGATGTCAAGAGTTGGCATCGGGGCCACCCATGACATAGCCCAAAGGGGAGTTTGTCGGAGTGGCCGGGAGAGTGTCATGTAATAGATTGGTTTTGTCGGAATGTCGTTGGTCCACCCGAATGGGAGCACGAGGCCATGAGTTCCGTGGTATGGGTATAGTGTACTAACCTCTGCAGAGCGTATAATCTATCGATAGCCACGTCCTCGGTCATGGACACAGTTCGTAGTAGGTCACACTGTGGGTCAACAGAAATAATAAACCTGCACACTAAGAACAACAAGATGGCACATGCAAAAGTTGGTGATCGTGTGAGGATCACTATGGTTGGTATTGTTGTGATCGTGTGAGGATCACTATGGTTGGTTTTGTTGTGATCGTGTGAGGATCACTATGGTTGGTATTGTTGTGATCAAGTGAGGATCACGATGGTAAGATGTTGACGGTGGTTACGAGGTAACCCCAAGATTGTAAGTTGGTCCAAGGGACCACGGCAACAATCCACGTACTCATCATGTATGATAGCATCATGTTCATGTTCATATCATGATTAACATGTACATGCCATGTTCACTCTCATGTTGTTCTGGTAGTATCATTGTTAATAAACCTGTAAATGCCATGTTATTGTTTGTCTTGATTGCTTTGGTTGCTATGAGCTTGCGAGTACATTCAAAGTACTCACCTGGCGTGTCATGCCAGATTGCAGGTCATGTCGTGATTGATTGCTTGTCGAGGATCCCGAGTTTGCGCGCTAGGATGTGTCCGAGCCAGAGTCCCTGCGGAGTGTTCACCACCGTCGTCGTTATTCCGCTCCTAGAAGTTATTCCGCTGCTACGAGTCGTTTCGCTGCTAGCATAGAGCTATCTTAGCAGGCGTAGTGTCGTCGTGCCGATGTAATCCTTGTAATACCCAAACCCTTGTACTCGTATTATTTGTAATAAAGAACTGATTTGTTCTATGCCAAGCAGTGTCGTATTCCAGAAGACTTGATCTCTGGGCTGGAATACGGGGTGTTCCGGTTACTCTGAACCGGGGTGCCACATGTGTGCTCCGTTTTTATTATTGCACATAATTGTTTATTTCAAACGCGACTGCTTGAAATCATTTCGACATTTCAAATTATCAGCCCCGTACATTTGTCCGAATAGGCCGTTTTGTAAAAAGAATGTGCAGTACATCATCATCATTCACATGAACATATAGCCAAATAATGAACATATATATAGTCAAATCATGTGCAGTACAACCATCATATCGTCACACAACATGAACATATATAGAGTCAAATTTTAATCATAGCAAAGGCAGTATCGCAGACACATTTTGGTGTGGAGGTCGTGGTCGCCATTTCCAGGCACATCCGACACGGAAGGTCAACATGCTAGAAGATAATCCAGTTCTAAAAAACTCTCTTGCTGATGTGCTTCGAGGTGTATTACATTCTGAGTATTAGAGAAACATAAGTGCACATGATTACCCCGTCTACCAGTCCCTGACTGCCTATTTGAGTTGTTTCAACTCGGGTGCGGCAGTCAGACTAGCAGAGTAGTCAAACATCATGAATAAGCAACAAAGATAAAAAAAATCTTAATAAACAAATATATTTTGTGTGCTTTTGTTCCACCATGTTCTCCGATGGGGGTATTTATAGGGGTATTTCTAAGGGATACGTCGTTCAACTTGCGATGGTGTTGTGAATAACATCATGCATGACATATATGATACGGTTATGACCTTCTACTTGATTACCTATGGGATAAAGTAAAGAGTGGGTGCCCGGTGATGGTGGTTGTCGTTCTTCTGGCTGGTTTGCAGGCCGAGAACTCCACACCGTCACGAACATAATTCTAGATATGTTACCCGATCTTGGGGTAGGAAGTGTTGTCGACCTTGTCACTGGCCTTGCTTGTTGGAATAGCTTGTCCTTGTGTTGATATTGGTGTGTCCCACATAATTCCTTTTGTCTTGGTTCATTTCACCAACCTAGGGCTTTGTCTTCCGTGTGATAGGCTCCTCTTCCGTTTCCCCAATCATAACTCATTATCGAGGTCCGGGGAAGATCATCATCTTCTTATCATGGTAGACGCAAGCTTCAAATTTCTGTAGGAGTAGTAATCCCAATATTGAATTGTAGGGTACCTCATCTAAATTCAAAACAGTGAAGATATTCAACTCCCTGCGATGATTCCCTGTGTTCCCTATGACGAAGGAGAAATCGATGTATCATTTTGGTATGTACATACATCCTTCCTTATAGGATCCTTCTAGAGGCAATTTGTGGGCGGAATTCTAGTGTCTTCATGGTTATCTGTAGGATCGATAAGTATGTACAAAGGGGGCTGTGAATAGACTACTAAGCCAAAAGATGAACTCTTTTCCCAAATTTCGATTTCCTTGGCAATTTTAGGGGTTTTCGCAATCTATCAAGCACCCTACACATGCAAGTTCACATGAGTATAGTCAGCGGAAAGTAGAGACATGCAAGTGAAAATAAACAAGTAGAGTTATAGATATGCAAACATGGGTTTGCTCGGTGAAGATTTTTCCCGTGATTGGGATAGTTGGCGCTATCTACATCCACGTTGATGGAGGCTTTGACCCACGAAGAGTCTAAGATCATAAGGATCTCGGTTGAGATTCCATGGAGGAATGGTCCGCGAAGGAGCCAGGGCCGGCCCAGAGGGGGCGGACACCCTGGACCCCCGACTCAAGAGGGCCCCCCATCAGGTACATACTACATAGTTTATCTCAGCGTGTTGCGGTAACTAAAATCCCACCGGGCCTCGCCCAAGTTTACATGAGCAGCGACATCCAACGGCGGTCTGAGCATTGATCAATTGAGGATAGGATGGAGATCGCATATGTAGGCATCGGCCCTAGAAAAAATAAACCTTACAGAGGCATTGCGGCCGAAGATCACTATAACAATTCAATCAGGATCTAGGAAGCACGACCGCACGAAGCAGAAAAAGAACAGAACAACCTTTTCGTATTTTGGTAACTGGATCTATCATGGTTGGGTCACCCTAGGTTGCTGATCGATTCGGGTGGTGCCTGATCGCCGCCGCCTAGGTCCATCCAAGAAGGGCATCACTGCCGCATGCAGGCTTGTTGCCCACAACTCTAGCCGAAGAGGCGGACATGCCCAATCGTCGATTCTAACATAGCAGCGTTGAGAAGCGAGACGCCGATTTTAGATGGTACTGATTTTGCCATGATAATCAGAATTTTTTTAGGGATAATTGACAAATATTTTATTGGATTGATCTAGTATCATTGTGCTAATTTTTTATTACCTAAAATTTTATTTCATCACCATCATGTTGTCTAGAAAAGTGCGGTTGACGGTGATAAGAGAAAACATATACATGAGTTGATAGAATCACAGAAAAGATCCATTGATTAGATTCTATATAAGAGAACACGCACTTCATCCACGATGACCCTGTGATAGTCACTATGGAGGAACAAACTAATCAATCTAGAAGAGGAGAATCCTATAGAAGGCACTGTTGACATCAACACAGTTGATAACAATATGAGTGACCATGATCACATATTTAATTCATCTGCTAGTATAGACGAGATACTTGTTTTTACTATGGATTTATGAACCAAGATTAGGGTAATCTTAATAACAAATAAGGGGTATTTCATATGTAATATGTGAATCATATTTTCATATTTATACTAAAGGGCCCCAACGTTCTTATTTCGCCCCTGGCCCCCGAATTCTCAGGACCGACCCTGGAAGGAGCAACCAACCTATTCCAGCGCACGCCCATGAAGGACTAGCATCGCTAGGGTATATCTTCATGAAGTAGGCGACCTCCAAGCCCTTACAAACTTCTTGGGTTCTTCACAATCTTTGAAGACTTCCAAGCACCTAGCTGATCTAGGAGGCGCACACCCTCCAAAAATAACAATATAGAGGTTGCTTGGTGATGAATCCCTTGCTCTTGTGCTTCAAAAAGTAATCTCCTCGACACTCAAACTCTCTCGATATTTGGCAGGAGTGGAAAGCAAGAGTAGGTTAGATCTCAAAGGATTGACTTGGATGGTTGGAGTAGAAAACCCTTTGAAATTCGCACAAGGAGGTGGAGTTCTTTCTCAGGACATATGATGTGAATGGAGTTTGCTTCGAATGAACGGGTGGGATAGGTAGGGGTATAAATAGGAGGAACTAACAATCCGACCGTTACCAACTCTATTACACAACTCGAAAGCCCTGAAGTGATCAGCTCGGAAGCTCTAACGTGAACAAAGGTAACAACTTTTAGACGGCTTACAGACTAACGCATAGCCAAGTGGTGGAAGGGGGTTGATGCCTTTCCACCCACCCAAGTTCAAGGGATGGTACTTGCAATTTGGGTTTGTTGCACCAATTAAACTGTAGGGGCCTCCCATATAGTCTTTCTATCAAAAATTTCAGACGGCTTGGAAGGTCCGACCAAAACCATTCAGAAGCTCTGACGGGTACACTTGGGCAGTGGCACACTCTCTGTTGTCACTTTGGAAATTCTGAGAGGTTTGCTCTGGAAATTCTGACATGCCAACAGAAGGTTTGCCAGAAGCTTTAGTGATTCTGAATGGAGTACTTGGAAGCTCCTAATGGATAGGGTATTTGCAACGGCTATATATGTTGAATGATTTGGTGATTCCGTCTCAAAGAGCTCGGAAGCTCTAAGTGAATGGAACTGGGTAGATATATTGGAATATTTGAAGGAACTTAAGGGTTTTTAGAGTTTGATCTTTAAGCACATGGAGCAAGAAGCTCATCACGACATCCTCAACCCCTTTTGATAGTATCAACATAACTATGGACTCAATGTGATCTTGGATCACTAAAATGAAAAAGAGGAATGCTTCGGCTTGGCCAACATATGTTTTTGATTCATTTGTAGGGGTTACCTTCCATTTCTTTGTTGCACCCACAAGGAACTTTTCCTGAAATAAACTTGTAGGGAGGATTAGTTCCTTGAGATATGTTTACATTAATTACCAAAATCCACCTAGGGGATTAGATTCACTTTCATTATCAAGTTGTAGTCCCTTCTGACTGCCGATAGTAACCTTTGTAAGTTTGTGGTTCGGATTCACGCCATAATTAGAAATCGTTACTCTAGTCGAATCTTGCTATGTCCCATTCATAATCTCATCCACTTGTAGGCAATGATCTTCTCTTATTTGATGATCCATACTGTTCTATAAGTATGGTATCCTAGACGTCTCCTTCGATGAAGCCGCATCCCAGCTCTTTGTGACTTGATTTCATTCAGCTTAGCGAGAGGTGGGTCGTCGTTGTCGTTCCTAGTGAGCGCTTCTCTACTCATCCCCTCCACCATCCAACGGAAATAGATACAAATTCATGGCGTTGTGGGTTCGGGTGAGGTGAAATCCGCACCATGCGCCTGGTTCCATCTTGGGGATCGGTACTCGGACTACTAGCGTCATTGTACTGCATACTTCTTCCGGAAACATTTTTTCGGCTTTGGTAAGCTCTTTGTATTTGTCGGTGTTTTCTCTTTCACTGGTTGTCCTTGTCATCAAACTTGCTCCTCTTTGACCTCTTCCTTCTTTCTTGAATAAATCTTTGAGCAACTGTTACATTAAAATGCTCAAGTCCACGGCTCGCCCTGTAGGTTGTCCTTTAGTGACTCTTGACTCTCGGATTCTCTTGCAAATCTTCTTGAGTGGTCCCTACATTACTCACTAGAGTTTTTCGCTCTCTGAGCCCCCAAATACCAATGGCACAAACCAATCCGATGAGCCCCCTGTCGCCCGTCACCTTTGCGATGGTCGCGCCTGATTCTTGGTAGTGTGACAATTGCCGTGCAAGCGATGGATGTACCGTTGAGAGATGGGAAAGACGAAGACGAAAGGGAAAGGGGATCGGATACACACCACCCCTCTCTCCCTCTCCCTCTCTACCCCGCGAGTTCCAAAGAAAACTCACCTGCGGTAGCGTAGCGCTTTCTCATCCGCACGATCCTAATCCTAGGCGCACGAGAATTGGGCACTCCCTATGACATGGAGTACCCGATATAGAACTATATTTAAGCTCATTTTATTACTTTTTTCTTATAAAGAAAAATGCCAGGATTGTGAATTCCTGTTATTACGTAAAACATCATTTTAGTTAGATATAAGACTCAGGACTAGCCTATCATAACAATCTCCTCGCATATCTCACTGAACCTTATCGTGCTCCTAGACGTGCGGTTTATTTAGACAGCCCTTCTTCCGGATCCGCAGAGTGAAAAGGCGCCAGATCCACCGCAACCTCCTCGTTTTCCCTCCAAAAAGCACAGATGCGCGGCAAAAAGAGGGGGTTGTCGCCCCCCGCCGTCGCCGTCGATGCCACGGCAAGGCTCCAGGACCGGCACCTCGCCGAGATCCTCCTGCGGCTCCCCTCCCCCGCTAGCCTCGCGCGCGCCGCCGTCGTCTGCCAGCGTTGGCGCCGAATCTCCGTCTCCGCACCTTTCCTTCGCCAGTTCCGCCGCCTCCACCCGCCCCAACTCGTCGGCTTCTTTATCTGCAACGGCGGTTTCCATGTGGAGAGGGTCGGCGGCCGCCTCGTCGGCCACATACTCGACCCCACCTTCCTCCCGGTGCTCCCGCCGCCTCGGGGCGTCGGAAGGGCCACCCAGCGCTGCCTCGACTTCTCCCTCCGTCGCGTCCCCGACGTGGACCACTGGACCCTCGCTGACGCCCGCGACGGCCTTCTCCTCCCCAGCCCCACCTTCGACGACCGCATGAACGTCCCGCGCAACTTCGTCGTCTGTGATCCCTTGTCCCGCCGCTCTGTCCTCGTGCAGGACGCGCCGACGTATCGGCTTGACGACGAACGGGCCTACCTCGGCGCCGCTCTGATCGTCGTGGACGGCGAAGCCGGCTCGAGTACCCTCTCCTTCGAGGTGATCCTCGTGACCTACTTCATGTTTGGGCCGCGCCTCTGCGTCTTCTCCTCGCGCACGGGGCAATGGAGCGTTCTTCCGGAAGCCAGGTGCGGTAAGTCCCTGATGCCGATGCTGAGCGGGGTGGGCGACCCCGCGCACGCCAATGGCTGCGTGTACTGGGTGATGGACGACGAGAGCGACGTGTACCTCCTGGTGCTCGACGCGCGCACAAAGGAGTTCTCCACCAGCATCCGGCTGCTCGCCAGCATGCGGGAGCAGTACGACGGGAACATGAGAAACTTGAGAGTCATGAGGAGCGAGGACGGGGAGCTCCGGATCGTGGCCATGGCGTGGAGGGCGCTCGCGCTCCATATCTGGCATCTCGACAGGAGCAGGAGCAGGAAAGGCCGATGGGTGAGGGAGGAGGTCCATGAATTGGCCACTTTCCAGGGTGTATTTGAGCTTTTTGTGGACGGGAATGGCGGCAGTACTAGGATCATGGATGCCTGCGAGGGGGTTGTTTTCCTCAAGCAGTTTGGCTCTGACTGGGTGTATGCTGTGAGTCTGGAGGACAGGAGGGTGCTGAAGCTGCCGCACAAGAGGTTCTCCTCTGGACCTGCACTTCCTTATCGGATGGCATTGTTTCCCCCCTTGCCGAATCAAGCCCAAGGTTAATTTCACATCAAATACTTGTTTTGCTTCTAGTCAACTACTGCTACAGTCAACCTCTCTCTCTCAAAAAAAAATACCACTACATTCAACTAAAAAAAACTAGGGGAATGTTATTGTGCTGATTTTCTGCAGGAAGGCATGGCACAAACGTTTTTATGGCAAATTTAGTTAGCACGCACGGCAAATTCCTGGCAAACATATGAACTGGGCGGATTTGCCATGCTTACCAACTAAACTTGCCATCCGTAAGCAACAAAAATTACCATGCAAATCCTTCACAATTGCCATGTCTCCCAGCGAGCTATTTTTGTGGAGTACTTTTCACCTACTTATATTCAGCATTAATTGCAATGCTCAAACAATTGTTGTTCCTTAATATACTAGCTACTTGCTAGTATTCATATTATGTGTTCATTTCTTCAGGATTATTTTCTAAATAAATGCCAAAAACTCAAAAGTCATGCATTGAGAATTGCAAAGGTCCTTCTATTTTTTCTGTAGAAGTCAGAAAATAACTGTATTTAGTGGCTCTGCAGTCTTGTTTGTTGCAATTCTTTTGCCTTGCATGAGTCACTCGACAATCTGATTTTTAAGGTATGCTGGTTCTCTGGACATCAATATTGAGTATTTTTTTTACTCCCATAATTTTTGTCTTTGGAACAATTTATTCTACCAGTAGTCTAGGAGAAACTAACAAAGGAGACTTATGGCTCCGCCTTTATATACGAATTTGACCAGTGCATAAACAAAGTGAAAGAGGTGGACTAGTAGAATTTACACTGCCAAACTTTCTTTCTTTAAATGTCCTTGCTAATTATTATTTTTAATTAGCATTGCTTTGCGCATACTATTACAAATGGTGCATCTATATGTATATTGTGATCCCAATTATTTGAATATTATAATATCTTATTCATGTTCTAAGTGTACACACCACTAGCATCTTTCTCACAGTTGCATTTCCATAAACTGAAGCACAACAAATGGATAGCTTTATCTTCTTTTCAATCTTTGCCCCAAGTTTTTTCTACAGCAACTTTGCTCACAGTCTCAGTTAGTAAATCTCAACCAGCTGTGATATTTCACTTGAGAGGAATTTTATTGTGATGCCAAACCTACTCGTCCTAAGGTTCACGTAATCTGTAAACGTGCTTGCACCTAGCTGTGCTATTTTAAGCTTAGCATCACCTGTTCTATCCTCAGTTTTACTCCCTCCATTCCTAATATAAGTCTTTTTAGAGATTTCTATATGGACTACATACGGATGTGTATAGATGTATTTTAGAGTGTAGATTGACTCATTTTGCTCCGTATGTAGTTCATATTGGAATCTCTAAAAAGACTTATATTTAGGAACGGATGGAGTAGGATGCATGTTTGGCTTTTCATGGACAATTTCCTTAGTCACATGCACATGATTCCAATTTAATGCACTGCTTGTTCGATCTTTCAGGCCGAGATGGATAAGCTTCTACTGGATCATGGATGAAGTTGACACTGCCTCATACAAGCCTACTGTCATCACCCAGAATGATGAAGTACAAAGAAAAGAAATGTCAACTTGTATTCAGGGAAAAAAAAATCAAACTAGTATGATATTTTTATTCTTGTTTAAAGTAGCTGAACTTACTACCCAAGCTATAGGAGGCATACGGTGCAAGATTTGTCGCTAGAACTTTTGTTCAGGTAGTAATCTTCTGGATCGACGACCATTTTACATGTTTCAAAATGTATGATCCCCATACTTTTTATCTATGGTTTCTGAATGTCAAATTCACGTGGATCATCTTCATAGAATTGTTCACCACGTTATCTGAACTCCGTGGGGTAGCACATGAATGAGACATTTGCATCCATCATGCCCACATCCCCTATATTTAGAAAGTACTTGGAGTTCGGAAATATTTCGTGTTCGACCTCACACTGCATCAAATCGTGATGCACGTCAAAAGGTTAGAGCAACTCCAACACGTCGATCCAAACGGACGCGCGGTTTGTCCCTTTTTTGTCCGTTTGGATCGGCTCGGCGCTCGTTGTCCGTCTGTGTCTGACTGGTGCGCCCAACCGGCCAACGCATTTTTCATCCGCGCATGAAAGAAAATTGACATTTAAAAATGGCCAGCGGCTAGAGTTCATACCAGCGTCCACAATTCATGCCGGCGGCCATGCCAGCCTCCAAAAAACAACACACAGTTCATGCCGGCAGATGCCAGCGGCCGGCACAGTTGCCAGCATACAAAAATGGCGGTTGTTCAACCACGCCATACATCTCGGCCGTGGTCTTGCCAGCACACTTGCCGGCATACAAAAAAGATGACGCAATCATCAAGCTTGAGCATCTCCTTTTGCATCTTCTCGAACTAAGGTCTCTTTCTCGGGGACACCGTGCTCAAGTCCACCGTCAAGATCTCCACCTCCTTCATCATGCAAGCGAGCGCCACTTCTTTTGCTTTGGTCTTGGTTTTGGTCTCCTCTATCTCGAGCTTCTTCGCTTGCATGTCCGCCTCCATCTCTAGCTTCTTCGCGTGCATTTCCGCCTCCATCTCGAGCTTCTTCGCTTGCATCTCCGCCTCCATCTCAAGCTTCTTCCTTTGTATCTCGATGTAGGCCTTCATTTGCTCCTCTTTATCTTGTCGACGCTTCTCCTCTCTTGTTTCCTTTTGGGTCATCATGCCTTGTAAAGTTTCTTGCAAGGCAAATGTCGCCGCATCACACTTTTCCTTCTTGGAGTTGGTCTTTCCCCGCGGCCTCTTCTCTCCCTCACCATGGTCCTCGACAGCTTGCGGCTCTCCATTCTTCTTGAGGGCGGCATATTGCTCCTTGAACTTCTCGTCATTTTTTATGATCATCCAACAATGGGTGAGGGTGAACGGCTTGTTCCCATGTTGGGCCTTGAATGCTTCCAAAGCTTGGAATGCCTACAAATGAAGACACGAATGCATATTCATATGCGCAATGGACATGCAAGCATCAAACAATGGAAACGGGAATGAAGATGGAGGAATTGTATACCATGTCTTTGGTGCCGAGGCCACTCACGGGACGGCCATCGATGCTCTCAAGGGTGGCACAAAACTTGTTGCACTCTTGTTGTATGACCCTCCAACGCTTCGAGATGGACACCCAACCACGCTTGCTCTCAAACTTGTACGGCAGGAACTTCTTGCGTTCATGGAATTGGCGGTGAACTCTCAACCAAAAGGTTGATCCTTTTTGCTCGGCGCCGATCTTGGGATCTTGTCCAATATCTCTCCAACATTCACAGAGTTTGTCCTCATCCTTTGTGTATGCCTTCGTCCGAATGCTTTGGTGCTTCTTCCTTTGCGCATTGGCTTGGTTTGTGAGCTCGTCGGCAAACAAAGGCTCCCCCTCGATGTCCACTTCCTCTTCCTCTTCTTCGCCGTAGTTGCCTGGGAACTCGTGGCCTTGCGGGAATGTGTCGTCCATGCCATCTTGGCCTTGCGTGAATGTGTCATCCATGCCATCATGGCCTTGCGTGAAGGTGTCGGTCGTGCCATCCTGGCCTACCGTGAAGGTGTCGCGGCTGTCTTGGCTTTGGGTCTCGTCAGGATCGAAAGACGCGCCACCCATGCCACCCTTGAAAATGATGTTCTCCATGATGAAACGATTGGCCGTGTCATCATCCGTCTGCGCCGGCATTGAGTCGAACAGGTTGCGGGCGTCGGGAACATTGCCAGCGGGGATCTCACGCGCCCGTTTCCTTTGGTCCCCGGTGGATGACCCGCCGGCCACAGGTGAGCCGTTGAGGTCGATGGCCATGGGTGCGGGTGTGGCCGGCGCGACCACACTCACCTCTGGCGAGCAGTCCGCGGGAGAGGTAGAGAAACGGGAGGCTTGCGGTTGGGGATGGAAGCCGGGTGTCTGCGGCGTGGTGGACGTGCGCGGCGACTCTGCCCGTGGCGGACGGACTGTCGATGAGCCCGTGCTGGCCGCGGCCATGGCGGCAGCGACGAGGCCATGCTGACCGGGATCGTTGTCAAACCTAGTATGAGGAGGGCCTGCTGCGTGGACGCAGCGACGAGGGCCTTGTTCTCCGCGATGGCGGCCTCCTGTTGGGCGGAAGCGGCCGCGGTGTCCAGCTTGTCGGCCTGCACCTTCCTCCGACCAGCCCTCTTTGTCGACTGAACGCCCCGTTATGCGTCCGTCAACTCCTTCTTGGATCGCGATGCCTTTTTGCGGACGACGCGGGGCTTGTCGACGGTGGAGGCGAGACCGGCGGCAGCGTCGGAGTTCGGTGCGTCGGCCATGGCGAGCGGGCGGGAGAGCGAGCAGGAGGGAGGGTTTTGGAAAAGGGAGGGAAATGGGGTGGATGTGCCACCGACTGGCGGGCCAGGGGGAGGACAAGGGCGGGCGTCGCGCGCGTCCGCTTCGTGTCCACGCCGACGCAAACCTGGCACAAATTTGGGCCTAAAATGGGTCGCGCGGACAAAAAACGGACGCCCGTCCGTTTGCGTCGGCGCGTTGGGCCGCGATTTGTATCCGTTTTGATCCAAACGGACACATGCGGACAGTTTGCGTCGGCGCGTTGGAGTTGCTCATCTAGTGTCTCTAGTATTCCTTTGAAACTTTTTATTTTCACATATATGGGGGCTGAGCACAATTTGTTGGTCACGGTAAATTATGTGGATCAATGTTCCAAAAGATAAATCTGTTATCTTCCAAACATTTCACGGTTTTCAGCATCATATTTAGTGATGTTTTAAGAAGAAAATTTCCACTATGCAAATGGATAGGGGAGGTGGGTAATGATGAATTCTTTTCTTTTTCAACAACTGTCGTTTCACATCTCGTGTCTTGTCCTCGTGGACACCGATATAATGGTTCGGCCGAGATCAAACATCACTACATAGTATATCACTATATCTTGTTAATGTAGCTCACATTGGCATTGTGAGCCTAGCTCATTTGGTTGAGAAGTGATTGTACAATCTCAATGCTCAGTTTCATGTCCTTATGGATGTGAATTTGGGATCTTACCTTTTTTTTTTCCAAAATTTTTCCTGATGAAGCAATGAAATTTTCCTGTGGCTCAAAGGGCATGTTCTCCCTATCAATGCAACCAAATACTGTTGATGCCAATCGATGCTAGGAACCGATCGTACCCTCGGAATTTTGATCTAACGGTCATATAAAAGTGACATGTTCTCGATCGCAAAAATATTTCATTTTAGAGAACAAAGATGAAAGGTGTTACAAGTTCTGAACCCAAAAATTATCCGATAAGAACACAAACTGAGACAATACTCATCTCAAGTATGACATGAAGGCAGCACGCCGTACAACACTTTATTTATATTATTTCGCAAAAAAAACACTTTATTAATATTATTTCAAATGTTGTTGTTACATTCAAAGGGTGCAATCCCCGGAACCACCCCAATTTGCATGTACTCCACCGTCTTGGTCTGATTTGTGAGCAACCGAGTAGCACTTCGGATTTTCTACGGCCACGTCAAACTCGCGAGACATTGGAGTCACGAGCTGGTGATGTCACAATTTTGATGTTCTTCACATATGCTGCTTTACCATCTCCCTCTGAAGCAGGGTGTCCGCTACCCATGGGTGGTGGTTTATATTTAATTGTAGGACCCAACCAAACCACCCCAATAGCCAACAGTACCCTTCGATTTCAGGTAACCGAAGAGTTCACCTGGCCAATATCCGACTGCAGTGCTCTCCTTGCCGAATTTTACCCACCAGTTTGAATTTGTATCCTAACAAATGAAAAGTTCCAAACAACCCGAGAAGTTAACAAAAGGAACATAAGTAAAGTATATACAAAAGCATATATATACAAATAAAGTCCATTAGTGTTGAAGAATCGGGTGACAAAAGTATTGGTCCGGAAGATATTTATATGAATCAAGATGAATCGACATTGACTGTCGTTAATATATATTAGAATTGTCTCCGAGAATATTGGGTCAATAAAATCCTTACTATGAGGCATTATAAAATAGATCAAATTTAAAAACTATTTCATATTCCCAACAATAAATTGAGCTTTATAAAACACAACATGTCATAAAAACCATGTACTTACACAACCGAACTATAAAACATGTAATTTTCCTAGTCCCAGCGGTAAATCTAATTTAAGAGTTATGCCATGGAAAAGTAAATAAGTCTAGGAACATTATACCTCATGCTAGATTATCATATTTGATGGGAAGATAATAAGATAATTTGTAGCGGTAGTATTATTTTTTCGTCAATTTAGTGTGAACTATGAATCTCTCTCTCTCTCTCTCTCTCTCTCTCTCTCTCTCTCTCTCTCTCTCTCTCTCTCTCTCTCTCTCTCTCTCTCTTTGTGTGTGTGTGTGTCTCTAAATTTACAAGCTCAAAGATAATCTTACGAAATTTTGTTTCTAACATTTTGTAAATAGGAAAAAAAACAAATGAAAATTCATGACAAGCCCAATTATTCCATGTTCTCCCTGCCTTATCATATTTTTACGAAAACATGTGCGTTAAGCCTTTTAGTTTTATGCAAAACCCACCATTACAACATTAGAGATTTCTTGATAATGTACAGAGGGAGCTACGTGCCGAGGGTGGATGACCATGGGGAACTCTGGTATCCACGAGTGATAGTTGGCATGCAAACTAGAGAATATTTAGTTTATTTAGGGTGTGTCACTGCCTAACCCTAGGTTTTCTTCATGGTCTTGACCATAAAATCAAGTTCTTTTAATATTTCCAAAATTTAAATTATTACATAACACTCTAACTCAAGCGATGAGAGAACCTCACCAAAATATCTTCCAAAGGAACTAAAAATAATATTAAAAAACGAAAGATAAAATAAAAAAGAATGCTATGGACTAATCTTTTATTAGTTTTGTTACCAAATACACAATTGAAAAAATCATGGTAGGTTGTTTATACTATGGGCAAAAGTAATACCTGAACAAACATGTTCATATGAGCTTGTGGCCCACCGTACTTCGAGATTGGCGATAATTTCCCCCCTAAAGGTATATCTCGACTCGTTTGTATAAATCCAGGACATTTTAGATCAAAGCATTGTTTTTGTCCATCGTCCTGTAGAGTGAAATCATGTAAATTTCCGTAACATTTATCAGAATTCTGAAATACATAATTAAACTTACTACTTACATAGAAAATATGGAATCTAGCAGCCTTGTCACCTCCGTTACTTTTCCAAACCTAGAACAAAATAGAAAACATCAATTGTGATGTGGAATGTATCTTGCCAAACCTAGAACAAAATAGAAAACATCAGTTGTGATTTTTTTTTGAACAAGAAAACATCAGTTGTGATGTGGAATGTATCTCAAACAAGCAAATAAGCTCATATTTTAGTAAAAGGCACACATGGGCAAACATATCAGTGTGTTACGTGATGGATTACCAACATGTACATTCTATCAAATGTATAACATCCTTACTATAAAATTTGAGAAGAGGGATATAGTTTGCACGTACGTATACAACAATTAGATGGGGGTCAATGTGCAAAAATAAATAAATCTAAAATTATCAATTCAACATACATGCACTTCTAAATGAACAAAAAAACAGTTTTTCAGTTACACAAAATTTACTTACAAACCAGCCGACTCCAACAGCATTGGTATGCTACCTATCAAAAGTATAACCACTTATTATAGTTGTAAGCCCTCCGGATTTATCTTCGGTACCATATACTTCTGGGTCATAGACATTTATTGATACGGTAGTTCCATAGATGTCTTGGGCTCTGCTAAGACCTGCCAACTGAACATTTCTAATATAAAATTAGACCAAAATAATGGTAGCAAACTTGCAGTCACAGAAACATGCATGTGGGTGGGTGAGGGATATTTATATCATGTAAAAAATTAATTGCAAAAAGGAACTTCATATCGATCATAATTGAACACAAATATGTCTTGCAATATCACCCCCCCCCCCCAAAGAATGTTTTTTTGTTAAATAAGGATAGCAAAAACATTACCGAATTGGTGTTTTTTTATTATTCTGAGTAATATTCCTTGCGTGTATTTTTTGAGTTAGTTCCTTAATGTCAACTATAGGATAGTGTTGCTCGCTTCTCCATATTGGAATTGTTCCCAAGGGACACGAAACCAAATGGGTACTAGACTCTAATGTTGTATCTGGTAGCATAGAGTTATCATCGAGTCCAATAGGATATAAGCTTGGTTCCATCTGCATACAAGTCAAAGTCGTTTGTTAGTTCCCCGCAAAAAAAGTCGTTGCTAGTTTGATACATACAAACCAACCTCTTTACATGAATATAGAATATCCACTACCATAAATCAATGTTGATTACATTATTTCTTGTTTATGCGTACAAATCTATTGTTTATACCAAAGAAAGACTGAATATTGGGCAAGAAATGCAGGAAATACAAGATTACTCTGACTGTAAAAATGTATACCTACGCAATAGCTCATATGTACCTGTATTGAATGGTTTCTAAGAAGTGGGTGGTCGAATGCCGGTTGATATTTGATATCTATGCAATCAAAAATGTCACCATCTTCTGTCTACAAAGTTGAAACGGTTTATGATTATCTCAAAATGGTTTACTCAAACCACAAATATGAGAATACCAATATGAATATAAAACCTGGATTGTCTTAGACATTGCCCTATGGTGCTTTGCTCCATAAGGCTCTCCTTTTCCATTTTCCTTGGCAACTACGCCACAAACTGCTACGAAACATAGTAGAAACAAAGTCTTTCTTTGTTCCCCGAGAATTTTCATTTCTGAATGGTTAGACTCTATTGTTTTTGTTTTCTCCACAAAGAAACTCAAGCACCGTATGTGCGTGTATATATGCATGTGTGCCATTTATTTCTAGGATACACAAAAATCTAGAATGTTCAGTTCTTATCTAATGATAAATACTACACATTAATTGTCATACAATTAATGTGCAATATTTATTTGACAACTGATGTGTAATATTTATTATTTGATAGGAACTACGACAATTAATGTACAATATTTATCATTAGATAGGAACTGCACATTCTAGATTTTTGTGTATCCTATAAATAAATGGCATATATTCAATTATTATTTTCGAATAAGCACAATTATTGCATATTAATGATCCACATGAATTCTCATGTGTAAAGCAATCCTCATGTGCCCATTAATGTGTATCGTATCTTCTATTTATTTAACATTTTTTGTATGAACGGATAACTTGACCTACTGAAGGATCGAGATGACGACGAGAGTGAATAGGCTTATACAAAAGAAATTACACTACTCCCTCTGTTCATCAATATAAGACGTTTTAGAGACTTGCTACAGGTCTCTAAAACGTCTTATATTTATGAACAGAGGTAGTACAAAATTTAGGAGAATTACCGATAAATAAAGATGGGCCATTTGCATTTCTATCCCTAACTTGAACCACCTACTCATATTTGCCCCTAATTTCGAAGCCTGCTCAAATTTGCCCCTCTGCCGTTATGTGCACATATAGAAATGCCCTTCTCTGCCGTTACCGTCCGGTCAAAGGGCTTTGACCGTCCAGAAAAAAATAGCAAAAAAAATCTAAAAAATCTAAAATTTTGTGAGATCGAAGATACTCATGTGCGCAAGGTGTGTGCAAATTTTCGTGCTGTTTGGACATTTCAGGAGCTCGTGGCGAGGAAAAATAGTAAATCTGTACGCTTGTGAACAGTAAATTTGAAATAAAATAGCCAGAAAATTCAAGAAAATATGAATTTTTTTGGCATCAAAGAGGCTTGGGTGCACAAGGTGCTTGCAATTTTTTGTGATCAAATGACATGCGAGGAGCTCTAGCAAAAAAAAATAGTCATTTTTTCCAAAGTTTTTTCCCGAGCCAAATTTTGTTTTTTTCTCCATGAGCTCCTATAATGTCCAAACACAACAAAAATTTGCACGCACCTTGCGGACCCGAGCCTCTTTGATGCCAAAAAATTTCATATTTTTTTGAATTTTCTTGCTATTTTTTTGAATTTACTGTTCATAGGCGTACATATTTACTGTTTTTTCCTTCGCCACGAGCTCCTGGAATGTCCAAACACCACGAAAATTTGCACGCACCTTGCGAACCTGAGTATCTTTGATCCCAAAAAATTTCAGATTTTTTAGATTTTTTTTGCTATTTTTTTCAGGACGGTCAAAGCCCTTTGACTGGCTTTGACTGGACGGTAATGGCACAGAAGGGCATTTCTATAAGTGCATATAACGGCAGAGGGGCAAATTTGAGCAGACTTCAGAATTAGGGCAAATATGAGTAGTGGGTTCGAGTTAGGGGCACAAATGTATAAAACCCAATAAAGATCTCCTAAATGCAACTAGGTGGAAACACCCTATATGCTGATACAAGATAAACAAACACATATGACAATGGCTTGGATAAAGAAATAACCAAGGCGAGCGGAGATGAAGATATATCTTGATGTTCACTTCCTTGGGGTGGGGTGATGAGGATATGATACCTAGGAACAACCAGCTAGTCAAGACAGTGGCCATGTCATCTCCAAGCAATCCGAGTCAGCGACTTGGTCGCAAGAGCCAAGCAGACACCGCATCGACTTGGGAGGCAAGAGAACATTGACCCACAGGCGCACAACATGGTCTAGTTCGACCCGTTCATGTGATCCCACCTTTTGTCTGACTCAAACCGTGTAACCCTAGTTTGGCCAGGTATATAGCGCGAGTTAGGGCCCTGATACGTCTCCAACGTATCTATAATTTTTTATTGTTCCATGCTATTATAGTATCAATCTTGGATGTTTTATATGCTATTATATGCTATTTTATATCATTTTTTGGGACTAACCTATTAACCTAGTGCTCAGTGTCGGTTGCTGTTTTCTACTTGTTTTTTGGTTTTTCAGGAAATCAGTACCAAACGGAGTCCAAACGCTACGAAACTTTTTGATGATTTTTTTCTGGACAAAAGAGACCCTAGAAGCTTCGGGAGGAGACCAGAAGCCTCATGAGGAGGTGATAAGGCAACAGGGCGCGCCCTGTTACCTTGTGGGCCCCTCGTGGCTCCTTTTGACCTAATTCCACTTCTATAAATTCTCAAATATTGGGAAACCAATAGAGAACCACCTCGAATAACTTTTTCGCCACCGCAAGCTTCTGTTCTTCTGCGATCCCATCTGGAGGCCTTTTCCGGCACCCTGCCGGAGGGGGAATCGATCACGGAGGGCATCTACATCAACCTTGCCCTTCCGATGATGTGTGAGTAGTTTACCACAGACCTACGGGTCCATAGCTAGTAGCTAGATGGCTTCTTCTCTCTCTTTGATCTTCAATACAATGTTCTCCTCGATCTTCTTGGAGTTCTATTCGATGTAATCTTCTTTTGCGGTGTGTTTGTTGGGATCCGATGAATTGTGGGTTTATGATCAGATTATTCATGAGAAGTAATTGAGTCTTTTTTGAACTTTATTATGCATGATTTTTATAGCTTTGTATTTCTCTCCGATCTATCCGTTTGGTTTGGACAACTAGATTGATTTATCTTCAGCGGGAGAAGTGCTTTGTAATGGGTTCAATCTTGTGGTGTTCTATATCCCAGTGACAGAAAGGGACAAGACACGCATTTGTATTGTTGCCATTAAGGGTAAAACGACGGGATTTATTCATATTGATTGTGTTTACTTTGTTTACATCATGTCATCTTGCTTAAGGCGTTACTCCGTTTTCATTAACTTAATACCCTAGATGCATGCTAGATAGCGGTCGATGGATGGAGTAATAGTAGTAGATGCAGGCAGGAGTCGGTCTACTTGTCTCGGATGTGATGCTTATATACATGATTATTGCCTTGAATATCGTCATAACTATGCGCTTTTCTATCAATTGCCCAACAGTAATTTGTCTACCCACCGTATGCTATATGTTCGAGAGAGAAGCCTCTAGTGAAAACTATGGCCCCGGGTCTACTTTAATCATAAAAAGAAAACTAAAAATACTTTGCTGCAATTTTCTTTCTTTTATTTTCTTTTGCAATTTATCTATCTATCACTACAAGATTTAATCCTTGCAAGTAACGAGTTCAAGGGGATTGACGACCCTCTTGCCCGCGTTGGGTGCAAGTATTTGGTTTTGTGTGTGCAGGTGCTGTTCACGAGGCTTTGCGTGATTCTCCTACTGGATTGATATCTTGGTTCTCACTGAGGGAAATACTTATCGCTACTGTGCTGCATCTCCTATCCTCTTCGGGGAAAACCTATCAAGTACCTTCGCATAAACTATCATCTACTTGCTCTACTTTTTATTTGCATTTGCCTCTCGTTTTCATCTCCCTCACTTCTCATAAAAATACAAAAACACAAAAATATTTTTATTTGCTCGTTTGCTTGCTTTGTCGCTATGTCTCAAGAAAACACTAAGTTGTGTGACTTTTCAAACACTAATAATAATGATTTTATTAGTACTTCAATTTCTCCTCCCGCCACTAGTGCGGAGTCTTATGATATTAATGCTGCTTTGCTAAATCTTGTTATTAAAGAACAATTTTCTGGAACTCCTAATGAGGATGCTGCTTCCCATCTGAATACTTTCGTTGAATTATGTGATATGCAAAAGAAAAAAGATGTGGATAATGATATTATTAAGTTGAAATTATTTCCGTTCTCACTAAGAGATTGTGCTAAAACTTGGTTTTCATCCTTGCCTCGCAATAGTATTGATTCTTGGGATAAGTGTAAGGATGCTTTTATTGCCAAGTATTTTCCTCCCGCTAAGATTATTTCTTTAAGAAATCAAATAATTAATTTCAAGCAACTTGAGCAAGAACAAGTTGTACAAGCATGGTAGAGAATGAAATTAATGATTAGAAATTGTCCCACTCATGTTTTAAGTTTATGGATAATTATACAAAATTTCTATGCGGGACTAAACTTTGTTTCTAGAAATCTTCTAGACTCAGTTGCAGGTGGTACTTTTATGGAAATTACATTGTACAAAACTCCTTGAAAATATTATGACAAATTATTCTCAATGGCACACCGAGAGAGCTCCGACTGGTAAGAAGGTAAATTCTGTCGAAGAAGTCTCTACTTTGGGCGATAAAATGGATGCTATTATGAAAATGCTTGCTAGTAAAAATACTCATGTTGATCCTAATGATGTGCCATTGAGCAAAATAATGATGCTATTGATGTGAATTTTGTCTCCAGAAATAATTTCAACAACAATGCTTATAGAGGGAATTTTAATCCTAGACCGTTTCCCGGAAATTCCTCTAATAATTATGGTAATTCCTATGGTAATTCATATAATAATAATAGGATACCCACTGATCTTGAGAATAATATTAAAGAATTTATTAATTCTCAAAAGATTTTCATTGCTATGGTAGAAGAAAAATTGAACAAAGTTGATGATATGTCTAGGAACATGGATAGAATTGGTCATGATGTGGAAACTCTTAAAATTAAAACTTTGCCACCCAAGCATGATATTAATGAGTCTATTGAAGCTATCTATGATTCCATTAATGAGAGTAAAGAGAGAACCGCTAAGTTGAGAGCTAAGCGAGAATTCCTAGAAAAAGCTATTCCACCCGGTTTTTACCATAATAATGATGAGGATATTAAAATGATTGGTGTCTCACCTATGGAATATTTATTTAGTAATATAAACCTTGATGAAAAAGGGACTGGAGATGAGTCAACTTTAGCTAGAAGGCGTCCCAATTGTTCGGAGGGTGATAATCTTAATGATAAAAATGACAAAAGTGGGTTTGGAGAGGTCAAGACTTTAAATAGTGATGTGCCCACTACTTTGGATTACAAGGACTTTAATTATGAAAGTTGCTCTTTAATTGAATGTATTTCCTTGTTGCAATCCATGATAAATTCACCTAATGCCTATGAACAAAATAAAGCTTTTACTAAACATATTGTAGAAGCTATGATAAAAGTTCATGAAGAAAAGCTAGAGTTAGAAGTTTCAATACCTAGAAAATTGCATGATGAATGGGAACCTACTATTAAAGTGAAAATTAAAGATTATGAATGTAATTCTTTGTGTGATCTAGGTGCTAGCGTCTCTACTATACCAAAATCTTTATGTGATGTGCTAGGCCTAACCGATATGAATGAATGTTCCCTTAATTTACATTTAGCGGATTCTACTATTTAGAAACTATTGGGTAGAATAAATGATGTGCTTATTCTGGCTAATAGAAATTACGTACCCGTGGATTTTATTGTGCTTGATATTGAATGCAATCCGTCTTGTCCTATAATACTTGGCAGGCCTTTCCTACGAACTATAGGTGCTATTATTGATATGAAAGTAGGTAATATAAGATTCCAATTTCCATTTAAGAAAGGGATGGAACATTTCCATAGAAATAGAATTAAGCCACCTTATAAATCTATTATGAGGGGCACCAATGGAATTAATTTGAAGGATGATAATACTTGAAACAATGCATTATGCCTAGCTAGGGGCATAAAACAATAGCTCTTGTTGGGAGGCAACCCAATATTTATCTTTATTAAAAAATTTATTTTTCTTGTGTCACACAGTTATAGCTACTGTTATTATTGTGGTTTTATCTTTTAATTATTGTTTGTGCCAAGTAATGCCTTTAGGATGATTTGGATGATAGTATAATTGATGCTGTTAGAAAACAGAAAGATTTGCGCCCAGTCCTGGATTTTTGGTTCTGTAATGGAACATCAGAAAAATCTGAAATTTTTACAAAGTATTGGTATATGAATTTTTTACCTTGTCATAATTTTTCAGAATTTTTGGAGTTACAGAAGTATAACGCTTAATTAGATCTTTACAGACTGTTCTGTTTTAGACAGATTCTATTTTCTATTGCGTAGTTTGCTTATTTTAATGAAGCTATGGATTGTATCGGGGGGTATAAGTCATGGAGAAGTTAGAGTATAGTAGCATTATGAAATAATTAAATATGAATCAATTTATAACAGTACCTAAAGTTTAAGATTTATTTGTTATACTAACGGATCTCACGAGGTTTCTGTTGAGTTTTGTGTGCTGAAGTGTTCAAGTTTTGGGTGAGATCACGATGGATGAAGGAATAAGGAGCGGCAACACCCTAAGCTTGGGGATGCCCAAGGCACCCCAAGGTAATATTCAAGGAAGACCCAAGCGTCTAAGTGTGACACCCCTGACTTAATCGTGCACTATTCATACACGCAAATGCGCACGATCAAGCCCAGGGACTCACGGGAAGATATCACAGCACAACTCTAAACACAAATAAAATAATACAAGCTTTATATTACAAGCCATGGGCCTCGAGGGCTCAAATACAAAAGCTCGCATACAAGTGTTAGCGGAAGCAACAACAGTATCTGAGTACAGACACAAAGTTAAACAAATCTGCCTTAAGAAGGCGAAAACAAACAACGGCTCTGATCGAAAAGGCGCGGGCCTCCTCCCTGGGAGCCTCCTAAACTACTCCTGGTCGTCGGCCTCCATGTAGTAGTAGGCTCCATCAGAAGGGTAGTAGTAGTCGGCGACGGGGGCAGCTGACTCTGGGGCTTTGTCATCTGGTCGCATCAATCGGGTATGGGGAAAAAGGGGAAGCAAAGCAACCGTGAGTACTCATCCAAAGTACTCGCAAAACTTACATCAGATCTATGCTAAGTATGCATTGGTATCAAAGGGAAGGCTGTATCTGTGGACTAGACTGCAGAAATGCCAGAATAGGGGGAAAGGCCTAGCCTATCGTAGACTAGCATCTTCAGCGTCTTGCAGCATTAGAAGAGTGCAGATTAGTAGTATATAATAAAGCAACAAGCATGTAGTAGCAAAGCCCAGAGATCCTTCCTCGACTCCCTGCGAGAAAACGATCCCGAAGCTTTCAATTAAAGTAACATGTATCCATTTCAAGTTGTAGTAGATCGGGATACAACACTGAGCGTCCTGTTACTGTGGACACGGCTATTCGAATAGATAACTTCCCTGCAGGGGTGCACTACTGTTACCCAACACGCTCGATTAACTCTGGCCGGACACACTTTTCTGGGTCATGCTCGGCCTCGGCTGATCGACACGACGTAGTCCTACCTAGGCTCAGCAGAAAGGTCCCCGCCGGTCTACATCCTAAGTGCTCAGGGGTCTTGGGCCCATCGCCCTTTGCACTCCGGGTCGTTGTGCGCAGGGTGGATACCAGCGCCACCCCTCTCCTGGATGGCATGATCCGACAGTGCCACAATGCTGAACTGGACGTCTGACAGAGCTTTCGGCTGATACATACGGCGCCGAGGGCCCCATTAAAGCATTATCCCGCGTGGTGGTAGTGCGTATAGGCCAGTGGCCACCTCAGATCAATACCCAAATCCGTTAGTGCATTATTAATTTTAGTGACGGCTGTCGGGACAAGTCTGGAGCTACCACCACAACCTGGGTGGTACCGCTAAATAGCCAGCCGCCACAGTAACTCTCGCGGGTGTTCTCCGGGCCCGCCCGACTTTCTATTGTATCTCTCGCGGGTACCCCTCGGGGCCGACCCGACTTCAACAAAGGACTGAGGTAAAGGTCAAAGTACCCATGTGTCCGTAACATCAAGGAGGAATCCGAGGAATCACCCTCGTTGGATTCCCACTCGATGTAACCGTCAAGATGAACCTGGAGGAATCACCCTCGGTGGGTCCACACTTGAGGGGCTGCACGACAGAGGCATCATCGGAGGTGGTGGAAGAGGAATCACCCCCGGTAACCCACAACCGACTAGCTACGCTACAGAGATATCATCAGGAGTGAGGTAAGAGGTATCACCCTCGGCACTCGATAGTAGCTCTGTAGAGTCATACAACTAAGGGGGTGTGCGGTGCGGTGTAGGTCTCTGCACATCGATCATGCTGATCGAGTCATCGGTAGTAAAGCATGGCAACAAGGACAAGGGTGTGGGGCCATTGATGGATCACTAACCAGCCTATACTAAGCATTTAGGTCAACAGGTAAAGTATGAACAGCAGGTTACAAAATCAGGCTATGCATCAGAATAGGAGCAATCAATTACAGTAGCAAAATCTAATGCAAGCATGGGGAAGAAGGAATAGGTGATATAGGAATGATCAAGGGGGTTTGCTTGCCTAGAAGCTTTGCGATAAAAGAGGGGTCTTCGATGGAGTAGCAGTCCTCGGGGTAACGTCGGTCTTGGGGTCTACCGGAGAGAAGAGGGGGAAGAAACAATAAATATAAAGCAAACAAATGCAATCAATATGCATGACATGCCTAAACGATACGCAGAGGTGATATAATGCATCTCTAAATATTTTAGATGATTTAGGAATTTATTTGGATTTATTTACCGGAGGTCAGGCACTATTCATCTATCAAAAACAGGCCAAAAGTTCCATGTTCATCTATTTAAAGGGCTCTAACATGAGTGCAGATGACATATTTGAATTCGTTGGATTTTTTGATCATTTTTCATATATAAATTATTTCCATCCGAGTTAAGGTTTATTTTATATGGTTTTTCAAAGTTTTAATCATTTTCTGGAATTAATTTAAATTCGAAAATTAAATACCTAAATTGCTACGGGTACACAGAAGTGTACCCAGAAATGTGCTTATTAGACTAACAGGTGGGTCCCAGTTGAATGCCCAGTCAGCAGTCAGCGGAGACCGTTGACTAGTCAACTGGGCCCAGGGGGCCCACCTGTCATTGACTGAGGGCCAACCCAGTCAGCATTGACTGGTCAACTGGGTCCAGTGGGACCCAGTAGTCAGTAACTGTTAGAGTTAACCGAGGGTTAGTTTAATTTAATTAAGTTAATTAGCAGGGAGGGCCCACAAGTCAGTGACTTAATTCATTAACTGATTTAACTTAATTAGTCTAATTGCTACAGTACTTGGGCCCGGGTGTCAGTGAGTGATTAGGGCGTGGTTAGTGGCTAAACGGTCTGGCGAATGGGCCCGGCCGGCGCTTACGCGGTGGCGCGCCAGCGGCGAGCCTCCGGCGACCACCGGAACGACGGAGGGGTTCGGATTTTGCCCTCCGGCCATCATTTGGCGCGCGGAGGGTCGTGATCGAACGAGCGCGACGAGGCGCGTCGCGTGGTGGTGGTGGTTCGTGCCGGGGAGGTCTAGAACGACGGCAGCGACGGCAAACGGCGGCGGCCGGAGCACGGGGAGGGCACAGGCGAGGCTGTGGTGCTCCAACGGGCTGCCCAAGGGGCGCTTCGGCCTCCTGTGAGCCCTAGGAGCACGACTGCATGCTCGGCTGTGGCTCTAGCTAGCTAAAACGGTGGCGGCGACGAGACACGGCGACGGAGGCTCACGGCTATGGCGGGGCGCGTGCGAGAGCTCGAGTTCGAGCTCGAGGGGGGGAGGCAGAGAGGAGGCGCGGCTCAGAGGGGTGCCGAGGAGCTGCTCGGGGAGGCCGGGATGGAACGGAGGCGAACAAATCGACGGCGGCGCTCGAGTGGCCGTAGGCGAAGACGATGATGAGGGTGTCGCCGACGCGGCTCCTCGACCTCGATCCTATGCTGGAGACGAACGAGTCGACCATGCCGAAGCTTCTGGACACCTTGCGATGGCTCGGGGAGGCTTCGGTGCGCGGTGAGGATGGCGGCGCGGTGACGGGTTCATCCAGATCGAGAAGAGGGGCGAGGAAGAGGGGATTCTGGCGGGCTAGGGTTAGCAAGAGGGGTCGGGGTGGTCCTTGTAGACGTCCAAGGCGACAGGGGAGGTGCCGGTGTCGCCCATCGCGCGGCGCATCACGCGCGCGAGCTCTCTGCCATGGTGACAGCTGGGGAAGAAGAAGATCCGGCTGGGCTGGGCCGCGGGGCACTGTTCCACTCAGGCCCAGCCGTACAGTAGTGTTAGGCCTTTTCTAATTTCCTTTTCTGTTTTATTTTTCCAGTAGCTACTTTGCCTTTTAGTTTTGCTCTAAATGACTTCTGTAAAATGTAGCACTTGTCTCAATAAATGACATGCAATATTTCCCACTGCCACAAAAAGTTTGAGAATTATTTGAGTTCATTTGAATTTTGCTTAATTAGAAATGATTTAAATAGGCTGTTTTGGGTACTGTTTTTGGATGTTAGGGTCAAATTTGGAATTCAATTAATATTGGTTTTATTTTTATAATTGCTTTGGGAATTTTTGCAATATGATGAACATTTTTGTTTTACTGTTTGAAGAAATAATTATTTGGCTTGATATTTGAATTTGAATTTGAATTGTGTTTGAACCAAAGTGGCAATTAGCAAGGTTAATATGATGACATGGCAACTTAATTAGGGAGCAACAGTACTTCATTACATGGGGGTGTTACAACTCTCCTCCTCTAAAAGAAATTCTCGTCCCGAGAATTAAGAGGTAGAAGGGAAAAGGTCGGGGTATTCATCACGAAGACGATCCTCGCGTTCCCAAGTGGCCTCATCTTCAGAATGATTCGACCACTGAACTTTAAGGAACTTGATTGACTTCTGACGGGTTCGGCGTTCAGCTTAATCAAGAATACGGATCGAATGCTCCTTATAAGATAGGTCATCCTGCAATTCCAGCACTTCATGATCCACTGCTCGGATCGGATCCTTGAAGCAGCGGCAGAGTTGCGACACATGGAAAACATCGTGAACCTGAGAAAGGTTCGGCGGTAGTTCCAACTGATAGGCCACTTCTCCACGTCTTGCGAGAATACGGAATGGGCCAATGTAGCGAGGAGCTAGCTTGCCCTTGATTCCAAAATGGTGGGTGCCCTTCATCAGAGTGACACGAAGGTATGCTTGTTCGCCAGGTTGATAGACCATTACCTTGTGTTTACGGTCATAATTGCTCTTCTGACAAGACTGAGCAGTCTTCAGATGTTCACGAACGATACGGACTTGCTCTTCAGCGTGTTGGATAATATCCGAACCGAAAAGTGGCCGTTCCCCAGTTTTTGACCAATTCAGAGGAGTCCGGCACTTACGTCCATAAAGAACTTCAAATGGTGCCATCTTCAGACTAGCTTGATAGCTACTATTGTAAGAGAATTCAGCATACGGGAGAGATTCCTCCCATTTCTTGCCAAAGGAGATGACCCATGCGCGAAGCATATCTTCAAGCACTTGGTTGACTCGTTCAACTTGACCCTGGGACTGGGGGTGAAAAGCGGTGCTAAAGGACAGATGAGTTCCCATAGCTTCTTGGAAACTTTCCCAGAACCATGAGGTAAAGAGGCTGCCATGGTCTGAACTGATCTCCAATGGAACACCGTGGAGTGACACAATTCTGGAAACATACAAGTCTGCTAACTGACTAGCCGTGATTGTCTCCTTGACTGGCAGAAAATGAGCAACCTTTGAGAATCGGTCAATGACGACAAGAATAGCATTATGACCCTTCTGTGATCTAGGAAATCCAGTAATGAAATCCATTTCAACTTTGTCCCATTTCCATTCAGGAATAGCAAGTGGTTGTAGAGTTCCAGCAGGTCTTTGATGTTCTGCTTTGATGCGACGACAAACGTCACACTCAGCAACATATCGAGCAATGTCTCGCTTCATATCAGGCCACCAGTATCGCCGACGGATGTCTTGGTACATCTTGGTACTACCTGGATGGATAGACAAAGGCGTGTCATGTGCTTCTTTCATGACATCCGAGCGCGAGTCCAGATTGTGCTTTCTGGGGACCACTAGGCGGCCTCTGAAGAACAAGGTACCATCATCATCAACAATGAATAACGATGAATTTCCTTTGGAGAGATAGCTCTTGATCTTCTCAACTTCGGAATCATACTTCTGCCTTGTCTTGATGTTGTGCTAGAGATCTGGTTCAACAACCAAGGTATTTAGATATCCTTGAGGAACTATCTCGAGATTCAGCTTTCGAAGCTCTTCATACAGAAGTGGTTGTTGTAGCTGAACCTCAAGTTCACAATAATAGGATTTACGGCTCAAGGCATCAGCTATTACATTAGCCTTGCCAGGGGTGTAAGAAATACCCAAATCATAGTCCGTAATAGCCTCCATCCATCTTTGCTGACGGAGGTTCAGAGATGGCTGAGTGAACAAGTACTTCAGACTTTGATGATCTGTGTAGATCTCGCAACGATTACGGAGTAGGTAATGTCGCCATAACTTCAATGCATAAATAACGGCTGCTAGTTCGAGATCATGCGTTGGATAGTTCTCTTCATGAGGATGCAACTGTCGAGAGCCATAAGCAATCACCTTACGCTCTTGCATTAGGACACAGCCTAATCCTTGGCGGGATGCGTCACGATAAATCACGAAGTCCTTGCGATAATCTGGAGGAGCAAGTACTGGGGCAGATGTCAGCTTGTCTTTGAGTGTCTGAAAACTTTCTTGACATTTTTCTGTCCACTCGAACTTAACGCCTTTGTGAAGCAGATCAGTCAGGGGCTTGGCAATCTTGGAGAAGTTCTTGATAAAACGGCGGCAATAGCTGGCGAGTCCGAGAAAACTTCTGACTTGCTTGACATTCTTCGGGGGAGTCCATTCAAGAATAGCCTGAACTCGTTCTGGGTTAACAGCAATGCCATCTTTGGAAATCACGTGGCCGAGATATGTCACTTCAGATAACCAGAACTCGCTCTTGGAATACTTGGCATACAGTTGATGTTCACGCAGCTTCTCCAGTACAAGCCGAAGATGTTCGGCATGTTCTTCTTCATTCTTCGAATATACAAGGATGTCATCTAGATAAACCACGACGAATTTGTCGAGGTAATCCATGAAGATGTAATTCATTAACCGAGAGAAGGTTGCTGGAGCGTTGGTTAAGCCAAAGGACATGACAGTGTACTCGTAAGAACCATAGTGAGTAACGAAGGCTGTCTTTGGGATGTCCTCTTTACGAACTCAGATCTGGTGGTATCCCAATCTCAAATCAAGTTTAGAGAATACTGAGGAACCAGCAAGTTGATCATACAGATCGTTGATTCTGGGGAGCGGATACTTGTTCTGAATTGTTGCTTGGTTGATAGGTCGATAATCTTGAACCAATCGATTCGTTCCATCCTTCTTATTAACAAAGAAAGAAGGTGCTCCCCAAGCAGAAGAACTGGGGCGAATAAAACCCTTACGAAGCGACTTGTCAATTTCCTCCTTAAGTTCAAGGAGTTCATGAGGTGGCATCTTGTATGGGCGCTTGGCAATAGGAGTAGTGCCCGGTTTCAAGTCGATGACGAATTCGACGGCTCTAGCAGGTGGTACTCCTGGGAGTTCCTCTGGAAAGACATCTTGGAATTCCTGAACGACTGGAACATTCTCTATTCCCTCAAGAGGTGAAGCATTCAATGCATTCAGAGCATAAATCTGGCTCTCTGCATTCTGGATTATCTGGGCTGAGTAGTTAATCACCTGGCCAGAAGGGTGTGTGAGCTGGACTGTCTTGGCGGCACAGTTGATCAAAGCATTATAGGTTGCCAACCATTCCATACCAAGAATGATGTCTATGTTGGAAGGTCCGAGCACAGTGAGAGAAGCCAGAAAAGGTAGACCTCCAATTTCGATTTGGTTGTGAGGGCTTACCATTGTGGTTTGCCACTTGGCTCCCGGAGATTGAACCGCTAAAGGAGTGGTCAAATTTTCCATATCTAACCCATGCAATCGAGCAAATTGTTGGGACACAAAGGCATGCGATGCTCCTGAATCAAAGAGAACAGAGGCTGGCACTGAATTAACGCGAAGGGTACCCATCACGATTTTTGGGGCCTCACGAGCTTCTTCAATCTTGACATGGGTGACTTGACCACAACTCATAGCAGACGGCCTGGCATTACAGCTCCTGAAACGACGGTTTCGACAGCTCTTCTTACGACCAACAGGAGGACATGGTGCACTCTGAGGCTGATTCGGGCGACAGTTGATAGTAAGGTGCCCTGGCTGTCCACACTTGCGGCATAAATCATCATTATGGGGAGGAGCCATAGTATTGGGTTGTCCACCCTAAATCGTTAGCTGTCTCGGCGGTGGAGGCAGACGAGGGGCAACATAAGACGACCTTGGGGTTGGAGCAGGTCGGTGATGAACATTGTGCGAAATCCAGACTTGACGTTTCTGAGCAGGCTGACCCGAGGATGAGCCAACATCACGAGTGTGCTTGAGCGACTCCTGGTACTCAGTCAGACCAGTTTCAGTTCGGAAAGCTTGGCTGACCAGCGTTGCAAGGTCTATGCAATCATGGGCAACAAGTGCGAGCTTTATATCAGGGCACAGTCCTTCACGAAATTTCTCCTGCTTGCGAGCGTCAATGCAGACGTCATCTTCAGCATAGCGGGATAAATCAAGAAATTTCCTCTGATATTCATGCACAGTCATTTTGCCCTGTGTGAGTTTGCGGAACTCCTTCTTCTTCTAGTCCATCAGACCTTGAGGAATGTGCCGTGCACGAAAGGCTGACTGAAATTCCTGCCAAGTGCTTACAGTTCCAGTAGGCAGCATACCCCTGTGACTTTCCCACCATTGAGCAGCTGGACCCTTCAAGTGAAATGCCGCAAAGGTAACGTAACTGGCAGGGGCAACATTAGCTGACTCCATCTCAAACAGTATGTCACGAAGCCAATCATCAGCATCCATAGGATTGGTGGAGTTGCGGAAAATGGACGGGTTGAGACGCACGAATTCTTGCAGTGTTATTGGGGCAGACTGTTGATGAGCATTCTGGTTTGGAAACTGGGCCATTACCCCGGTCATAAACTGACGATTCAGCTCAAACTGCTGCATCATGGCGGTAATATAGGGTGGAGGTGGAGGATCGTCAGCCATCCTGCCAAATCAACAGGGGCAGTTTAGCAAGAACAACTGCATGTGTAAGAGGTCATTCATGATGTAACATGAGCAACGAACAAGAAGTGCATTAGATACATATCAGTAGTCATTAAAGACATACAGATCCATGCACAGAGTCGGTTACAAACGGCAGCAGGTGTTCGGAACACATGCAGCTAGACAAACTAGGCGGCACGCAGCACGCGATGGAGAGATACAACAATGAGACATAGCAAAGGCTACATCACATCGGAGAAAACTACTAGGGCGAGGAATCTGCAAGTGACAACGCAGGATGCCCTCGATAAAAGGATCCTGTGGTCCGTGAACACTGTGAAGCAGAACCTGGCCCACAATTCAAAGAAAGGTTAATTCAAATCTCCGGATGGATGTGATCACAAGAACCTAGAGTTAGAGTCAGTAAAATCTTTAACCCAGAAGGAAGAGAGATCAGAGTCCCAGAGTAAAGAAGAGGAATAAAAGATCCTAAACCCATCTATTGGCGACGTGGGCCCGTAAGCCACACAGCCATATTAGTAAAACAGTTTTTCAAAGACTAGACTCAACTTCGGCCAAGGAGTTGGAAAGGGGGGGTTCCTATAGGCAGTCGGCTCTGATACCAACTTGTGACACCCCCGATTTAATCGTGCACTAATCATACACGCAAATGCGCACGATCAAGCCCAGGAACTCACGGGAAGATATCACAGCACAACTCTAAACACAAATTAAATAATACAAGCTTTATATTACAAGCCATGGGCCTCGAGGGCTCGAATACAAAAGCTCGCATACAAGCGTTAGCGGAAGCAACAACAGTATCTGAGTATAGACACAAAGTTAAACAAATCTGCCTTAAGAAGGCGAAAACAAACAACGGCTCTGATCGAAAAGCCGCATGCCTCCTGCCTGAGAGCCTCCTAAACTACTCCTGGTCGTCGGCCTCCACGTAGTAGTAGGCTCCACCGGAAGGGTAGTAGTAGTCGTCGACGGGGGCAGCTGACTCTGGGGCTCCGTCATCTGGTCGCAGCAATCGGGTATGGGGGAAAAGGGGAAGCAAAGTAACCGTGAGTACTCATCCAAAGTACTCGCAATACTTACATCAGATCTATGCTAAGTATGCATTGGTATCAAAGGGAAGGCTGTATTTGTGGACTAGACTGTAGAAATGCCAGAATAGGGGGAAAGGCCTAGCCTATCGAAGACTAGCATCTTTAGCGTCTTGCAGCATTAGAAGAGTGCAGATTAGTAGTATATAATAAAGCAACAAGCATGTAGTAGCAAAGCCCAGAGATCCTTCCTCGACTCCCTGCGAGAAAGTGATCCCGGAGCTTACAATTAAAGTAACATGTATCCAGTTCAAGTTGTAGTAGATTGGGATACAACACTGAGCGTCCTATTACCGTGGACACGGCTATTCGAATAGATAACTTCCCTGCAGGGGTGCACTACTGTTACCCAACACGCTCGATTAACTCTGGCCAGACACACTTTTCTAGGTCATGCCCGGCCTCGGTTGATCGACAGGACGTAGTCCTACCTAGGCTCGGCAGAGAGGTCCCCGCCGGTCTACATCCTAAGTGCTCAGGGGTCTTGGGCCCATCGCCCTTTGCACTCCGGGTCGTTGTGCACATGGTGGATACCAGCGCCACCCCTCTCCTAGATGGCACGATCCGACCGTGCCACAATGCTGAACTGGACATCTGACGGAGCTTTCGGCTGATACATACGGCGCCGAGGACCCCATTAAACCATTATCCCGCGTGGTGGTAGTGCGTATAGGCCAGTGGCCAACTCAGATCAATACCCAAATCCATTAGTGCATTATTAATTTTAGTGACGGCTGTCGGGACAAGTCCGGAGCTACCACCACAACCTGGGAGGTACCGCTAAACAGCCAGCCGCCACAGTAACTCTCGCGGGTGCTCTTTGGGCCCGCCCGACTTTCTATTGTATCTCTCGCGGGTACCCCTCGGGGCCGACCCGACTTCAACAAAGGACTGAGGTAAAGGTCAAAGTACCCATGTGTCCATAACATCAAGGAGGAATCCGAGGAATCACCCTCGTTGGATTCCCACTCGATGTAACCGTCAAGGTGAATCTGGAGGAATTACCCTCGATGGGTCCACACTTGAGGGGCTGCACGACAGAGGCATCATCGGAGGTGGTGGAAGAGGAATCACCCTCGGTAACCCACAACCGACTAGCTACGCTACAAAGATATCATCAGGAGTGAGGTAAGAGGTATCACCCTCGGCACTCGATAGTAGCTCTACAGAGTCGTACAACTAAGGGGGTGTGCGGTGCGGTGTAGGTCTCTGCACATCGATCACGCTGATCGAGTCATCGGTAGTAAAGCATGGCAACAAGGACAAGGGTGTGGGGCCATTGATGGATCACTAACCAGCCTATACTAAGCATTTAGGTCAACAGGTAAAGTATCAACAGCAGGTTACAAAATCAGGCTATGCATCAGAATAGGAGCAATCAATTACAGTAGCAAAATCTAATGCAAGCATGGGAAGAAGGAATAGGTGATATAGGAATGATCAAGGGGGTTTGCTTGCCTGGAAGCTTTGCGATAAAAGAGGGGTCTTCGATGGAGTAGCAGTCCTCGGGGTAACGTCGGTCTTGGGGTCTACCGGAGAGAAGAGGGGGAAGAAATAATAAATATAAAGCAAACAAATGCAATCAATATGCATGACATGCCTAAACGATACGCAGAGGTGATATAATGCATCTCTAAATATTTTAGATGATTTAGGAATTTATTTGGAATTATTTACCAGAGGTCAGGCACTATTCATCTATCAGAAACAGGCCAAAAGTTCCATGTTCATCTATTTAAAGGGCTCTAACATGAGTGCAGATGACATATTCGGATTCGTTGGATTTTTTTGATCATTTTTCATATATAAATTATTTTCATCTGAGTTACGGTTTATTTTATATGATTTTTCAAAGTTTTAATCATTTTTTGGAATTAATTTAAATTCGAAAATTAAATAGCTAAATTGCTACGGGTACACAGAAGTGTACCCAGAAATGTGCTTATTAGACTGACAGGTGGGTCCCAGTTGACTGCCCAGTCAGCAGTCAACGGAGACCGTTGACTGGTCAACTGGGCCCAGGGGGCCACCTGTCATTGACTGAGGGCCAACCCAGTCAGCATTGATTGGTCAACTGGGTCCAGTGGGACATAATAGTCAGTGACTGTTAGAGTTAACCGAGGGTTAGTTTAATTTAATTAAGTTAATTAGCAGGGAGGGCCCACAAGTCAGTGACTTAATTCATTTACTGATTTAACTTAATTAGTCTAATTGCAACAGTACTTGGGCCCGGGTGTCTGTGAGTGATTAGGGCGTGGTTAGTGGCTAAACTGTCTGGCGGGTGGGCCCGGCCGGCGCTTACGCAGTGGCGCGCCGGCGGCGAGCCTCCGGCGACCACCGGAACGGCGGAGGGGTTCGGATTTTGCCCTCCGGCCATCATTTGGCGCGCGGAGGGTCGCGATCGAACAAGCACGACGAGGCGCGTCGCGTGGTGGTGGTGGTTCGTGCCGGGGAGGTCTAGAACGACGGGAGCGAGGGCAAACGGCGGCGGCCGGAGCACGGGAAGGGCACAGGCGAGGCTGTGGTGCTCCAACGGGCTGCCCAAGGGGTGCTTCGGCCTCCTGGGAGCCCTAGGAGCACGACTGCGTGCTCGGCTGTGGCTCTAACTAGCTAAAACGGTGGTGGCGACGAGACACGGCAGCGGAGGCTCACGGCTATGGCGGGGCGCGTGCGAGAGCTCGAGTTTGAGCTCGAGGGGGGAGGCAGAGAGGAGGCGCGGCTCACAGCAGTGTCGAGGAGCTGCTCGGGGAGGCCGGGGTGGAACGGAGGCGAGCAAATCGACGGCGGCGCTCGAGTGGCCGTAGGTGAAGACGATGACGAGGGCGTCGCTGACGCGGCTCCTCGACCTCGATCCTATGCTGGAGATGAAGGAGTCGACCACGCCGAAGCTTCTGGACACCTTGCGATGGCTCGGGGAGGCTCCGATGCGCGGTGAGGACGGCGGCGCGGCGACGGGTTCATCCAGATCAAGAAGAGGGGCGAGGGAGAGGGGATTCTGGCGGGCTAGGGTTAGCAGGAGGGGTCGGGGTGGTCCTTGTAGACGTCCAGGGTGACAGGGGAGGTGCCGGTGTCACCCATCGCGCGGCGCATCGCGCGCGCGAGCTCTCTGCCATGGCGACAGCTGGGGAAGAAGAAGATCCGGTTGGGCTGGGCCGCGGGGCACTGTTCCACTCAGGCCCAGCCGTACAGTAGTGCTAGGCCATTTCTAATTTCCTTTTCTGTTTTATTTTTTTAATAGCTACGTTGCCTTTTAGTTTTGCTCTAAATGACTTCTGTAAAATGTAGCACTTGTCTCAATAAATGACATGCAATATTTCCCACTGCCACAAAAAGTTTGGGAATTATTTGAATTCATTTGAATTTTGCTTAATTAGAAATGATTTAAATAGGCTGTTTTGGGTACTGTTTTTGGATGTTAGGGTCAAATTTGGAATTTAATTAATATATGGTTTTATTTTTATAATTGCTATGGGAATTTTTTCAATATGATGAACATTTTTGTTTCACTGTTTGAAGAAATAATTATTTGGCCCGATATTTGAATTTGAATTTGAATTGTGTTTGAACCAAAGTGGCAATTAGCAAGGTTAATATGATGACATGGCAACTTAATTAGGGAGCAATAGTACTTCATTACATGGGGGTGTTACACTAAGCTTGGGGATGCCCCGGATGGCATCCCCTCTTTCGTCTACAATCTATCGGTATACCACTTGGAGCTATATTTTTATTCATCACATGATATGAATTTTACTTGGAGCGTCTTGTGCTATAGTTTTATTTTCTTTGTTTGCTTTTTAGTTTGCTACAATCATCTTTTGCTGAACACGCCTTTTTGAGAGGGACACACATTTACCATGATTTGTTAGAATACTCTATGTGCTTCACTTATATCTTTTGAGCTAAGCAGTTGCTCTAGTGCTTCACTTATATCTTTTAGAGCACGGCGGTGGTTATATTTTAAGGAAATAGTTGCACTCTCTTGATTCACTTAAATATTTTTGAGAGTCTAATAAATAGTAATGGCAATTTGCACGGGGTATAAGATTAGTACATAAAGGATAGGTATTCAAGAGGGATATAATAAAAACTTTCATGTAGATCACTAAATATGAAACGTGTGGTTTAATGATATTGATGTCGTAATATGAAAGGATATAGGTTCATGATCATTGGTTAGTAGGAATATCAGTATTAAAGTGTATTATTGACTATTCATCTAAGTGTTGGTCATGGCATGGTGAGGATGTCCGAGCATTCTTAGGTCTGAAATGAAATCCTTGAGTGCTATTACAATCGGGGGTGCACGATGGTTAACTCCTACCAACCTCCTCCCTAGGGGCATGCGAGTAGTACTTTGCTTCGAGGGCTAGTAGGCTTTGCAATAAGTATGTGAGTTCTTTATGACTAATGTGAGTCCATGGATTATACGCGCTCTTACCCTTCCGCAATTTGCTAGCCTCTTCGGTACCGTGCATTGCCCTTTCTCACCTCGAGAGTCAGTGCAAACTTCGTCGGTGCATCCAAACCCCGTGATATGATACGCTCTATCACACATAAGCCTCCTTATATCTTCCTCAAAACAGCCACCATACCTACCTATTATGGCATTTCCATAGCCATTCCGAGATATATTGCCATGCAACTTCCACCGTTCCGTTTATATGACACACATCTTCATTGTCATATTGCTTTGCATGATCATATAGCTGACATAGTATTTGTGGCTCAGCCGCCGTTCATCATTTTTTATACATGTTATGCTAGATCATTGCACATCCTGGTACACTGCCAGAGGCATTCATATAGAGTCATATTGTTCTAATATCGAGTTGTAACATCGAGTTGTAAGTAAATAAAAGTGTGATGATCATCACTATTAAAGCATTGTCCCAGTGAGGAAAGGATGATGGAGACTGTGATTCCCCCACCAATCGGGATGAGACTCCGGACGACAAAAATAAAAATAAAATGCCAAAAAGAGCCCACAAAAAAATGAGAGAAAAAGAGAGAAGGGGCAATGTTACTATCTTTTTCCACACGTATGCTTCAGAGTAGCACCATGTTCTTCATATAGAGAGTCTCCTGAGTTGTCACTTTCATATACTAGTGGAAATTTTTCATTATAGAACTTGGCTTGTATATTCCGATGACGGGCTTCCTCAAATGCCCGAGGTCTTCATGAGCAAGCAAGTTGGATGCACACCCACTGATACGTCTCCAACATATCTATAATTTTTTATTGTTCCATGCTGTTATAGTATCAATCTTGGATGTTTTATATACATTTACAAGCAATTATATATCATTTTTTGGGACTAACCTATTAACTCAGTGCCTAGTGCCAGTTGCTGTTTTCTGCTTGTTTTTGGCTTTTCAGAGAAACAGTACCAAATGAAGTCCAAATGCCACGAAACTTTTTGGAGATTTTTTTTCTGGACAAAAGAAACCTGGGAAGCTTCAGGAGGAGGCCAGAAGCCCCACAGGGGCTTCACAAGGTACTAAGGCGCGCCCAGGGGGGTGGGCACGCCGTACTTCCTTGTGGGGCCCACATGACTCCTTTTGACCTAATTCCACTTCTATAAATTCACAAATATTTGGAAACCCCCAGAGAGCCATAAGAGAAAACCTTTCCCCCGCCGCAAGCCTCTGTTCTTCCGCGATCCCATCTGGAGGCCTTTTCCGGTACTTTGCCGGAGGGGGAATCGATCATGAGGGCTTCTACATCAACCTTGCTGCCCTTCCGATGATGTGTGAGTAGTTTACCACAGACCTACGGGTCCATAGCTAGTAGCTAGATGGCTTCTTCTCTCTCTTTGATCTTCAATACAATGTTCTCCTCGATGTTCTTGGAGTTTGATCCGATGTAATCTTCTTTTGCGGTGGGTTTGTTGGGATCCGATGAATTGTGAGTTTATGATCAGATTATTCATGAGAAATATTTGAGTCTTCTCTGAACTCTTTTATGCATGATTGCTATAGCTTTGTATTTCTCTCTGATCTATCGGTTTAGTTTGGCCCACTAGATTGATTTATCTTGCAATGGGAGAGGTGCTTTGTGATGGGTTCAATCTTGCGGTGCTCAATCCCAGTGACAGAAAGGGACATGACACGTATTTGTATTGTTGCCATTAAGGATAAAAAGATGGGGTTTATTCATATTGCTTGAATTTGCTTCTCTACATCATGTCATCTTGCTTAAGGCGTTACTCTGTTTCATACTTAATACCCTAGATGCATGTTGGATAGCGGTTGACGGGTGGAGTAATAGTAGTAGATGCAGGCAGGAGTCGGTCTACTTGTCTCGGACGTGATGCCTATATACATGATCATTACCATCAATCCATCATAATTATTTGCTTTTCTATCAATTGCCCAACAGTAATTTGTTTACCCACCGTATGCATATGTGCTCAAGAGAGAAGCCTCTAGTGAAAACTATGGTCCCTGGGTCTATCTTTATCATATAAAAAACCTAAAAATACCTTGCTACAATTTATTTACTTTTATTTTAATTAGTAATTTTGTTTATCTATTTACCTCGATAAGATTTAATCCTTGCAAATAACCGCTAAGAGGAATGACAACCCTCTTATTCGCGTTGGGTGCAAGTGTTTGCTCTTGTGTGTGCACGTGCGCTTTAACGGTATTTTGCTTGGTTCTCCTACTGGATTGATAACCTTGGTTCTTAACTGGGGGAAATACTTATCTCTACTGTACTGCATCTCCCTTCCTCTTCAGGGAATTACCAACGCAGCTCACAAGTAGCAGGAAGAATTTCTGACGCCGTTGCCGGGGAGACATCATCAAAATTACCAAGTACCTTCACACAAATTATCATTCACTTGCATTTACTTTATTTACCTTTTATTTGCATTTGCCTCTCATTTTCATCTCCCCCACTTCTAAAATATTTTACAAAAACACAAAAATATTTTGTTTGCTTGTTTGCTTTGTCGCGATGTCTCAAGAAAATACAAAATTGTGTGATTTTTCCAATACCAATAATAATGATTTTATTAGTACTCCTATTGCTCCTCCCGCCACTAGTGCGGAGTCATGTGATATTAATGCTGCCTTGCTTAATCTTGTTATGAAAGAACAATTTTCTGGTACTCCTAATGAAGATGTTGCATCCCATCTAAATACTTTCGTTGAACTTTGTGATATGCAAAAGAAGAAAGATGTGGAAAATGATGTTGTCAAATTTAAATTGTTTCCGTTCTCACTACGAGATCGTGCTAAAACTTGGTTTTCATCCTTGCCTAGAAATAGTATCGAATCTTCGGATAAGTGTAAGGATGCTTTTATTACTAAATATTTTCCTCCCGCTAAGATTATTTCTTTAAGAAATCAAATTATGAATTTTAAGCAACTTGAGCATGAACATGTTACCCAATCTTGGGAGAGAATGAAACTAATGATAAGAAATTGCCCAACTCATGGTTTGAATTTATGGATGATCATACAAAAAATTTATGCGGGACTAAGCTTTGTCTCTAGAAATTTGCTAGACTCTGCCGTAGGTGGCACCTTTATGTAAATTACATTGGGAGAAGCTACACAACTTCTTCATAATATTATGGCAAATTATTCTCAATGGCACACTGAGCGAACTCCCACTGGTAAGAAGGTAAATTATGTTGAAGAAATTAATACTTTGAGTGATAAGATGGATGCTTTATTGAAATTGGTTGCTAGTAAAAATACTCATATTGATCCTAATTATGTGCCATTGTCCACTTTGATTGAGCAAAATAATGATACTATTGATGTGAATTTTGTCTCTAGAAATAATTTCAACAACAATGCCTATAGGGGTAATTTCAATGCTAGACCATTTCCTGGAAATTCCTCTAATAATTATGGCAGTCCTAATGGAAATTCTTATAATAATAATAATAGTATGCCCTCTGATCTTGAAGGTAATATTAAAGAATTTATTAATTCGCAAAAGAATTTCAATGCTATGATAGAAGAAAAAATGAATAGAGTTGATGAATTGGCTAGGAAGATGGATAAAATTGCTCATGATGTGGAAAATCTCAAAACTAAAATTTTGCCATCTAAACATGATATAAATGAGTCTATTAAATCTATCTATGTCCCCATTAATGAAAGTAAAGAAAGGACCACTAGGTTGAGAGCTAAGCGGGAATTTCTAGAAAAAGCGATTCCACCCGGTTTTTATCGTAGTAATGATGAAGATATTAAAATGATTGGTGTTACACCTGTTGAATATTTTTTTAATAATATAAAACTTGATTAAAAAGGGACTGAAGAAGAGTCAACTTTAGAAAGAAGGAGTCCCATTTGCTTGGAGGGTGATGATCTTGATCATAAAAATGAAAAAAGTGGGTTTGGAGAGGTTAAAACTTTAAATAGTAATGCACCCACTACTTTGGATTACAAGGACTTTAATTATGATAGTTGTTCTTTAATTGAGTGTATTTCCTTGTTGCAATCCATAATTAATTCACCAAATGCATATGAACAAAATAAAGCTTTCATTAAACATATTGTAGAAGCCATGATGAAAGCACATGAAGAAAAACTTGAGTTAGAAGTATCAATTCCTAGAAAATTACAAGATGAATGGGAACCCACTATTAAAGTAAAAATTAAAGATTATGAATGTAATGCTCTTGGTGATCTTGGTGCTAGCGTTTCCACTATACCAAAGTCTTTGTGTGATGTGCTAGGTCTCACCGACTTGGATCCTTGTTCCCTTAATTTGCATCTTGTGGATTCTACTATTAAAAAGCCATTGGGTAGAATAAATGATATGCTTATTCTTGCAAATAGAAATTATGTGCCCGTGGACTTTATTGTTCTTGACATTGAATGCAATCCTTCTTGCCCCATAATACTTGGTAGGCCTTTTCTTCGAACTATTGGTGCTATTATTGATATGAAAGAAGGTAATATAAGATTTCAATTTCCACTAAATAAAGCGATGGAACACTTCCCTAGGAAAATTATTAAAGCACCTTATGAATCCATTATGAGGGCCACCTATGGAATTAATTTGAAGGACGACAATACTTGAAATTATGCATTATGCCTAACTAGGGGCATAAAACAATAGCGCTTGTTGGGAGGCAACCCAATGAATAAAATAATTTTTTGCTTTTTGTTTCTGTTATTGTGTGTTTACACAATTTTAGCTTATGTTATGAGTGAGTTTTTATGTTTTAATTAGTGTTTGTGCCAAGTAATGCCTTTGGGATGATTTGGCATATAGTATAATTGATGCTGTTTGGAAAACAGAAAGTTTTGCGTCCAGTACTAGAATTTTAATTCTGTACTGGAGCGTCAGAAAAATCTGAAATTTTTACAAAGTATTGGTATATGAATTTCCCACATTTTCCACATTTTTCAGAATTTCTGGAGTTACATAAGTATGGCTTTTAAATATATCTTTACAGACTGTTCTGTTTTAGACAGATTCTGTTTTTGTTGCATAGTTTGCTTATTTTGATGAATCTATGGATCGTATCGGGGGGTATGAGTCATGGAGAAGTTATAGTACAGTACCATTATGCCAAATTTAAATATGAATCAATTTACAACAGTACCTAAAGTTTAAGATTTGTTTGTTATACTAACGGATCTCACGAAGGTTTTGTTGAGTTTTGTGTGATTGAAGTTTTCAAATTTTGAGTGAGAATGCGATGGACAAAGGAATAAGGAGTGGCAAGAGACTAAGCTTGGGGATGCCCAAGGCACCCCAAGGTAATATTAAAGGAAGACTCAAGCGTCTAAGCTTGGGGATGCCCCGGAAGGCATCCCCTCTTTCGTCTACAATCTATCGGTAATCACTTGGAGCTATATTTTTTATTCATCACATGATATGAGTTTTTCTTGGAGTGTCATGTATTCTATGAGTCTTTGCTTTGTTTGCTATTTAGTTTGTCACAATCATCTTTGCTGGACACACCTTTTTGAGAGGGACACACATTATTCGTGATTTGTTAGAATACTCTATGTGCTTCACTTAAATTTTTTGAGCTAGGCAGTTGCTCTAGTGCTTCGCTTAAATCTTTTTGAGCACGACGGTGGCTATATTTTGAAGAAATATTTAAACTCTCATGCTTCACTTATATTATTTTGAGAGATGATAAGATTGAAATTTTGAAGAAATATTTGCACTCTCATGCTTCACTTATATCTTTTTGAGAGTTAATAATAGTAATGGTAATTTGCACAAGATATGAATTTGGTCCCAAAGTGATGAATATTCAAGAGGGATATAATAAAAACTTTCATGAAAGATTATTGGATATGATAAGTTTGATTCCTTGCAATAGTTTTGCGATATGGAGATGATAATATGTGAGTCATGTTAGTGAGTAATTGTGATTTAGTAAGAATATTGGTGTTAAGGTTTGTGATTCCCTATGCATGCACATAAAGTCAATAGTTATGCAACGAAATTATATCCTACTTATGGTGCATTATTCGGTGTTAGTTATGTTCAATGCATGTTTATGACCGTTTTCGCTTTTTGGTTGGTCGCTTCTCAATCTACTTCCTAGCCTTCATTTGTACTAAGCGGGAATACTGCTTGTGCATCCAAACTCCTTAAACCCAAGTTGTGCCAAATGAGTCCACCATACCTACCTATATGCGGTATTTCCATGTCGTCCCAAGTAAATTTGCATGTGCCAACTCTAAAATTTTCAAAATAATTTTCCGTTTTGTGTGCCCGTACCGCTCATGAAGCGGCAGGGGGTGGCCAATATTTTCCATGCTAGGTGTGTTATTCTCACGATGAGTGTTTATTCACTTGTCATTGCACAAGAGAGTGGCTGGTAATAGGGATGCCCAGTCCCACAATGAATCAAAAATAGTAATAACAAATTCCTTGGAAAGTGTTGGTATGGAGGGCACCCGTGGATACGGCTAGCCATGGATTGTGAAAGAATGGTGGAAAGGAAATAAACTTTATTTTCTGTTTGGGAACCGCCTATGATGTGTCTAGCATGGAAAATATTGGGAATTCTCGGTCGTTTTCGTTGACAGGAAAAGCATGCCTCTCAAAAATAATTTTATCTCTCTAATTTAAGCTTTGAGCTCTGGCACATTTGCAAATCTCTGCTTCCCTCTACGAAGGGCCTATCTATTTACTTTTATGAAATTTTTATTTTTATTTCGAGTCTCCATCTTCTCTTACAAAGCACCAACTAGAGAGCACTGTTGTCATACTTGTGCTTTGTGTGTAGCTAATATTGATTGTGTTTCATGAATGGATCAATGATTGAGCATAATGGGCTAGGGATAACTTTCTTTAGCATTGATATTTTGAAAGACATGGTTGCTTGTTAGTATGCTTGAGTATTTATGTCTTCATGTCAAACTATAGACTATTGCTTTGACTCATTCAAGTCCAAATGTCCATGCTATAAAGAAAAGAATATATGATGAATATGATAGGCAGCATTCCACATCAAAAATTCTGTTTTTATCATTTACCTACTCGAGGACGAGCAAGAATTAAGCTTGGGGATGCTTGATACGTCTCCAACGTATCTATAATTTTTTATTGTTCCATGCTGTTATAGTATCAATCTTTGATGTTTTATATACATTTACAAGCAATTATATATCATTTTTTGGGACTAACCTATTAACTCGGTGCCTAGTGCCAGTTGCTGTTTTTTGCTTGTTTTTGGCTTTTCAGAGAAACAGTAACAAATGAAGTCCAAATGCCACAAAACTTTTTGGAGATTTTTTTCTAGACAAAAGAAACCTGGGAAGCTTCGGGAGGAGGCCAGAAGCCCCACAGGGGCTTCACAAGGCACTAGGGCGCGCCCCTGGGGGTGGGCGCATCATACTGCCTTGTGGGGCCCACGTGACTCCTTTTGACCTAATTCCACTTCTATAAATTCACAAATATTCGGAAACCCCCAGAGAGCCATAAGAGAAAACGTTTCCACCACCGCAAGCCTCTGTTCTTCCGCGATCCCATCTGGAGGCCTTTTCCGGTACTCTGCCGGAGGGGGAATCGATCACGGAGGGCTTCTACATCAACCTTGCTGCCCTTCTGATGATGTGTGAGTAGTTTACCACAGACCTACGGGTCCATAGCTAGTAGCTAGATGGCTTCTTCTCTCTCTTTGATCTTCAATACAATGTTCTCCTCGATGTTCTTGGAGTTCTATCCGATGTAATCTTCTTTTGCGGTGTGTTTGTTGGGATCCGATGAATTGTGAGTTTATGATCAGATTATTCATGAAAAATATTTGAGTCTTCTCTGAACTCTTTTATGCATGATTGTTATATCTTTGTATTTCTCTCCAATCTATCGGTTTAGTTTGGCCCACTAGATTGATTTATCTTGCAATGGGAGAGGTGCTTTGTGATGGGTTCAATCTTGCGGTGCCCAATCCCAGTGACAGAAAGGGACATGACACGTATTTTTATTGTTGCCATTAAGGATAAAAAGATGGGGTTTATTCATATTGCTTGAATTTGCTTCTCTACATCATGTCATGTTGCTTAAGGCGTTACTCTGTTTCATACTTAATACCCTAGATGCATGCTGGATAGCGGTCGATGGGTGGAGTAATAGTAGTAGATGCAGGCAGGAGTTAGTCTACTTGTCTCGGACGTGATGCCTATATACATGATCATTGCCATGAATCCGTCATAATTATTTCCTTTTCTATCAATTGCCCAACAGTAATTTGTTTACCCATCGTATGCTTATGTGCTCAAGAGAGAAGCCTCTAGTGAAAACTATGGTCCCTGGGTCTATCTTTATCATATAAAAAACATAAAAATACCTTGCTACAATTTATTTACTTTTATTTTAATTAGTAATTTAGTTTATCTATTTACCTCGATAAGATTTAATCCTTGCAAATAACCGCTAAGAGGATTGACAACCCTCTTATTCGCGTTGGCTGCAAGTGTTTGCTCTTGTGTGTGCAGGTGCGCTTTAACGGTATTTTGCTTGGTTCTCCTACTAGATTGATAACCTTGGTTCTTAACTGAGGGAAATACTTATCTCTACTGTACTGCATCTCCCTTCCTCTTCAGGGAATTACCAACGCAGCTCACAAGTAGAACCCACTTAGTTTCAGTTTGAGCTTTCATATGAATAAGCCACTAGTTATTCCCACTAGTATATGAAATATACAAGCCAAGTTCTATAATGAAAAATTCCCACTAGTATATGAAAGTGACAAGTCAGGAGACTCTCTATATGAAGAACATGGTGCTACTCTGAAGCACAAGTGTGGAAAAAGATAGTAACATTGCCCCTTCTCTCTTTTTCTCTCATTTTTTTGTGGGATCTTCTTTTCTCTTTTTTTTCGTTCGGAGTTTCATCCCGACTTGTGGGGGAATCACAGTCTCCATCATCCTTTCCTCGCTGGGACAATGCTCTAATAATGATGATCATCACACTTTTATTTACTTACAACTCAATATTACAACTCGATAAAAACTATACAGAATGATTCTATATGAATGCCTCTGGCAGTGTACCAGGATGTGCAATGATCTATCATAACATGTATAAAAAATGATGGATGGTGGCTGAGCCACAAATACTATGTCAGCTATATGATCATGCAAAGCAATATGACAATGAAGATGTGTATCATATAAACGGAACGGTGGAAGTTGCATGGCAATATATCTCAGAATGGCTATTGAAATGCCAAAATAGGTAGGTATGGTGGCTGTTTTGAGGAAGATATAAGGAAGCTTATGTGTGATAGAGCATATCATATCACGGGGTTTGGATGCACCGGCGAAGTTTGCACCGACTCTCGAGGTGAGAAAGGGCAATGCACGGTACCAAAGAGGCTAGCAAATTGCGGAAGGGTGAGAGTGCGTATAATCCATGGACTCACATTAGTCATAAAGAACTCACATACTTATTGCAAAGCCTATTAGCCCTCGAAGCAAAGTACTACTCGCATGCCCCTAGGGAGGAGGTTGGTAGGAGTTAACCATCTCGCACCCCGATTGTAACAGCACTCAAGGATTCCATTTCAGACCTAAGAATGCTCGGACATCCTCACCATACCATGACCAACACTTAGATGAACAGTCAATAACACACTTTAATACCGATGTTTCTACTAACCAATGATCATGAACCTATATCCTTTCATATTACGACATCAATATCATTAAACCACACGTTTCATATTTAGTGATCTACATGAAAGTTTTTATTATATCCCTCTTGAATACCTATCCTTTATGAATTAATCTTATAACCCATGCAAATTTCCATTACTATTTAGTAGACTCTCAAAAAGATTTAAGTGAAGCATGAGAGTGCAACTATTTCTTTAAAATATAACCACCGCCGTGCTCTAAAAGATATAAGTGAAGCACATAGAGTATTTTAACAAATCACGATAAATGTATGTCCCTCTCAAAAAGGTGTGTTCAGCAAAAGATGATTGTGGCAAACTAAAACGAAAACTATAGCACAATACGCTCCAAGTAAAACTCATATCATGTGATGAATAAAAATATAGCTCCAAGTGGTATACTGATAGATTGTAGACGAAAGAGGGGATGCATTCCGGGGCATCCCCAAGCTGAGACGCTTGGGTCTTCCTTGAATATTACCTTGGGGTGCCTTGGGCATCCCCAAGCTTAGGGTCTTGCCACTCCTTATTCCTTCATCCATTGTGATCTCACCCAAAACTTGAAAACTTCAGCACACAAAACTCAACAGAACCCTCGTGAGATCCGTTAGTATAACAAATAAATCTTAAACTTTTGGTACTGTTATAAATTGATTCATATTTAATTCTTGCATAATGCTACTGTACTCTAACTTCTCCATGACTTATACCCCTCGATATAATCCATAGCATCATTAAAATAAGCGAACTATGCAATAGAAAACAGAATCTGTCTAAAACAGAATAATCTATAAAGATCTAATTAAAAGTCATACTTCTGTAACTCCAAAAATTCTAAAACATCAGGACAACGTAAAAAATTCATATACCAATACTGTGTAAAAATTTCAGATTTTTTTGACATTCCAGTACAGAACCAAAAATCCAAAACTGGGCGCAAAACTTTCTGTTTTCAAACAGCATCAATTATACTATCATCCTAAAGGCATTACTTGGCACAAACACTAATTAAAAGATAAAAACACAATCACAACAGAATCTAAAATTGTGTGACATAAGAAAAATAAAAATTGCAATAAAGATAAATATTGGGTTGCCTCCCAACAAGCGTTATTGTTTTATGCCCCTAGCTAGGTATAATGCAGTGTTTCAAGTATTATCATCCTTCATTCCCAAATCCTTCTTAATCAAATCTTCCAAAACTTTTCTCATTAATTCCCTACTCTCATGTTCTTCTTTTCTAGTAGGGGAACTTAAATACTTGAAGGGACTTTGTTCGGTGATTTTAACACTCATTACTTCAAACTCCGAATCATCACCATAAAGGTCTTCATACAAAACATGTATTTCATCATAAATTGGATCCCTAGCCGTACTCTCAAACCATTATTCACTAAATCCCTCATCAACTCCTTTAGTGATCCACTCAAATTTATCACAAGTATTGTGGTACAAGGTTTTAATTATTTCAACATAAGGGACTCTTTTTCTAATATTCTCACCATAGGCAAAATAATCCTTAGATTCCAACCTACATATAGTTTCTTTATCATGGAGGATTTCTTCTATTGGAGGATGCTCAAAATCTATTTTATAAAAGGAAAAAATGTCCCTAGATTCTCGAATTATATAATCAAATTCATGCATGAGGATAATAGTGGCAATTTTCTTAGTCCTAGGATTATGGATATTGGGAAGTTCATAGAATATCTTTTGTAAAGCGGGATGAATATGGAAAAAAAATGGTTCTAACTTAACCACAAGCATAGCAATGGCATCCACATAGCAATTTGTTTTATCAAGAATGGATCCTTTAATTATTGGTATTACTCCCGTGCAATTTAAAAAAATCTTGAATAACACTTTTCCCAATAATATTCCCGCTACCCACCTGATAGACCTTAGTTTTAAAATTGGTGGGGACTTTGTTTTCAGGAGGATCATGATTAAGATCAAATGATTTAAGTTTTTCCTCAAAAGATTCATTAGTACTATCTTCACTAGCACTTTCTATAATAACTTTTTCGAACTCACACATGATAGCAACTAAAACAAAGCAAGCAAACGGGCAAACAAAAATATTTTTGTGTTTTTGTATTTTTATGAGAAGTGGGGGAGATGAAAACAAGAGGCAAATGCAAATAAAAAGGCAAATAAAAAGTAGAGCAAGTAAATTATAGTTTATGTGAAGGTACTTGATAGCTTTTGATGATGTCTCCCTGGCAATGGTGCCAGAAATTCTTCCTGCTACTTGTGAGCTACGTTGGGATTTTCCCCAAAGAGGAGAGGAGATGCAGCACAGTAGAGATAAGTATTTCCCTCGGTGAGAACTGCTACTTGTAGTCTGCGTTGGTATTTCCCCGAAGAGGAGAGGATGATGTAGTATAGTAGAGATAAGTATTTCTCTCAGTTAAGAACCAAGGTTATCAATCCAGTAGGAGAACTGATGTCTACTACACAACTTATTCTCGTAGACTCGTGTTGGGCCTCCAAGCGCAAAGTTTTGTAGGACAATAGCAATTTTCCCTCAAGTGGATGACCTAAGGTTTATCAATCCGTGGGAGGCGTAGGATGAAGATGGTATCTCTCAAACAACCCTGCAACCAAATACAAGAAATCTCTGGTGTCCCCAACACACCCAATACAATGACAAATTGTATAGGTGCACTAGTTCGGCGAAGAGATGGTGATACAAGTGTAGTATGGATAGTAGATATAGGTTTTTATAATATGAAAAATAAAAAACAGCAAGGTAGCAATTGATAAAACGGAGCACAAACGGTATTGCAATGCTTGAAAACAAGGCCTAGGGTTCATACTTTCACTAGTGCAATCTCTCAACAATGCTAACATAATTGGATAATATAATAATCCCTCAACGTGCGATAAAGAATCACTCCAAAGTTCCTATTAGCGGAGAACATAAGATAGAAATTTTTTGTAGGGTACGAAACCACCTCAAAGTTATCCTCTCCGATCGATCTATTGAGCCATTCCTATAAGTGTCACAAACAGCCCTAGAGTTCGTACTAAAATAACACCATATGATACACATCAACCAACTCTAATGTCACCTAGATACTCCAATGTCACCACAAGTATCCGTGAGTTGATTATACGATATGCATCAAACAACTTCATAACCATAATATTCAATCCACACAAAGAACTTCAAGGAGCACCCCAAAGTTTCTATCGGAGAAAAGATAATGAAAACGTGCATCAACCCCTATGCATAGATTACCCCAATGTCACCACGGGAATCCGCGAGTTGAGTGCCAAAACATATATCAAGTGAATCAATATAATACCCCATTGTCATCACGGGTATTCATATGCAAGACATACATCAAGTGTTCTCAAATCTGAAATATTCAATCCGACAATAACGAAACCTCAAAGGGAAAAGATTCGATTCATCACAACAAGGATAGAGAGGGAAGAAACACCATATGATCCAACTATATTAACAAAGCTCGCGATACATCAAGATCGTGCCAAATCAAGAACACGAGAGAGAGAGAGAGATCAAACACATAGCTACTAGTACATACCCCTAGCCTCGAGGCTGAACTACTCCCTCCTCATCATGGAGACCGCCGGGATGATGAAGATGGCCTCCGGTGATGATTTCCCCCTCCGACAGGGTGCCGGAACAGGGCTCCAGATGGTATTTCGAAGGTACAGAGGCTTGCAGCGGCGTAGTCAAAGTTCTAGGGTTATTTCTGGGGGTTTCTCTATTTATAGGATTTTTTGGCATTGGAATCACGTCAAGATGGGCTAAGATGGGCCCACGAGGCACCACGCCACGCCACCCCCCTGGCGCGGCGTGGTGGCTTGTGAGCACCTCGTGAGGCTTCTGGTCCTTCCACGAAGCTTCGGGGGTCTCTTTTGGTCCAAAAAAATCGTCAAAAAGTTTTGCTGCATTTGGAGAACTTTTATTTCTGCACAAAAAACAACACCACGGTAGTTCTGCTAAAAACAACGTTAGTCCGGGTTAGTTCTAATCAAATCATACCAAAACCATATAGAATTTTTATAAATATGGCATGAATACTTCATAAATTATAGATACGTTGGCGACGTATCAGCATCCCCAAGCTTAATTCCTGCTCGTCCTCGAGTAGGTAAATGATAAAAGAAATAATTTATGAAGTGTGAATGCTAGCATAGTGCATAAGTTTGATCAATGATAATTTCAATCACTTTTCCTAGCATCATAACAGCAACTTTTTCTCATAAAAGTCATCATGATAAAGTAGCAATTAAAAACAGAAATTTTGATGTGGAATGCTACCTATCATAATCATCATACAATCTTTTCTTTTGTTGCATGGACACTTGGACTTGAATGATTCATAGCAATAGTCTATAATTTGACATGAAGACATAAATACTCAAGCATACTAACAAGCAACCATGTCTTTCAAAATATCAACGCTAATGAAAGTTATCCCTAGCCCATTATGCTCAATCATTGATCCATTCATGAAACACACTCAATATTAGCTACACCCAATGTACAAGTATGACAATAGTGCTCTCTAGTTGGTGCTTTGTAAGAGAAGATGGAGACTCAAAATAAAAATTGCATAAAAGTAAATAGATAGGCCCTTCGCAGAGGGAAACAGAGATTTGCAGAGGTGCCAGAGCTCAAGGTTTAAATTAGTGAGATAAAATTATTTTGAGAGGCATGCTTTTCCTGTCAACGAAAACGACCGAGAATTCCCAATATCTTCCATGCTAGACACATTATAAGCGGTTCCCAAACAAAAAATAAAGTTTATTTCCTTTCCACCATTCTTTCACAATCCATGGCTAGCCGTATCCACGGGTGCCCTCCATACCAACACTTTCCAAGGAATTTATTATTATCATCATATAAATATTTTTTTCATTTCGGGACTGGGCATCCCTATCACCTGCCACTCTCGCGTGCAATGACAAGTGAATAAACGATCATCATGAGAATAACCCACCTAGCATGGAAAATATTGGCCACCCCCTGCCGCTTCATGAGCGGTACGGGCACACAAAAAGGAAAATTATTTTGAATAATTAGAGTTGGCACATGCAAATTTACTTGGAACGGCATGGAAATACCGCATATAGGTAGGTATGGTGGACTCATATGGTACAACTTTGGGTTTAAGGAATTGGATGCACAAGCAGCATTCCCGCTTAGTACAAGTGAAGGCTAGCAAATAGATTGAGAAGCGACCAACCAAAAAAACGAAAACGGTCATAAACATGCATTGAACATAACTAACACTGAATAATACACCATAAGTAGGATATAACTTCGTTGCATAACTATTGACTTTACGTGCATGCATTGGGAATCACAAACCTTAACACCAATATTCTTACTGAATCACAATTACTCACTAACATGACTCACATATTATCACCTTCATATCGCAAAACTATTGCAAGGAATCAAACTTATCATATTCAGTGGTCTACATAAAAGGTTTTATTATATCCTTCTTAAATATCCATCACATTAGGACCAAATTCATATCTTGAGCATATTGCCATTACTATTGTCAACTCTCAAAATAATATAAGTGAAGCATGAGAGTGTATGACAAACTACTCCAAAAGATATAAGTGAAGATTAATGAGTAGTTAAACAATTAAGTAGCTATGTGAAGACTCTCTCCAAATAAAGATTTCAGATCTTGATAATTTTATTAAAACAGCAAACAAAATGAAAATAAAAGGACACTCCAAGAATAGCACATATCATGTGAAGAAGTAAAAACTTAGGCTAACCGATAGGTGTTGATGAGAAAGGTAGGATGCCAACCGGGGCATCCCCAAGCTTAGTTGCTTGAGACTTCTTGGAATGTTATCTTGGGGTGCCTTGGGCATCCCCAAGCTTGAGCTCTCGTGTCTCCTTAATTCCTCTCATATCATGGCTTCTCCTAAATCTTTAAAAACTTCATCCACACAAAACTCAACAAGAACTCGTGAGATATGTTAGTATAAATCAACTCAAAACCTTGACATTCTCTACTGTAACAAATCACTAAAATTATAATTAAACATTGTATACTAAATGCCTCTGCATATTTAATACTCCAATCCTCAAATAGAAACATTAAACAAGCAAACATATGCAAACAATGCAACTATAACCGAAATCTGTCTAAACAGAACAGTTTGTAAAGGGTGAATAAGAATTCATACTTCCCTAACTCCAAAAATTCTGAAAAATTACCACGTGACAGAGAACTCATGCATGCTTACTGTGTAAAAATTTCAGATTTTTATTATGTTCTGACTATTCAGTAATATTCTGGACATAACAGAAAACTTTCTGTTTTCAAACAGCAACACATGAACTTGCAAACTGAGCATGGTAAAGGCTATAATTGGCATTTTATTGAACTAAAAGATACAAAACATGATTATTGAGAACAGCAACCAAATCTCAACAAAATAAAATGACACTCCAAGCAAAACTCATACTAGTGATAAAACAAGAAACTAAAAGATTCAATTGCAAGATCTAAAGATATACCTTCAAGCACTCACCTCCCTCGCAACGGTGCCAGAAAAGAGCATGATGTCTACTACACAACTTATTCTTGTAGACTCGTGTTGGGCCTCCAAGCGCAGAGTTTTGTAGGACAGTAGCAAATTTCCCTCAAGTGGATGACCTAAGGTTTATCAATCCGTGGGAGGCATAGGATGAAGATGGTATCTCTCAAACAACCCTGTAACCAAATACAAGAAATCTCTTGTGTCCCCAACACATCCAATACAATGACAAATTGTATAGGTGCACTAGTTCGGCGAAGAGATGGTGATACAAGTGTAGTATGGATAGTAGATATAGGTTTTTGTAATCTGAAAAATAAAAAACAGCAAGGTAGCAATTGATAAAACAGAGCACAAATAGTATTGCAATGCTTGAAAACAAGGCCTAGGGTTCATACTTTCACTAGTGCAATCTCTCAACAATGCTAACATAATTGGATCATATAACAATCCATCAACGTGCGATAAAGAATCACTCCAAAGTTCCTATTAGCGGAGAACATAAGATAGAAATTGTTTGTAGGGTACGAAACCACCTCAAAGTTATCCTTTCCGATCGATCTATTGATCCATTCCTATAAGTGTCACAAACAACCCTAGAGTTCGTACTAAAATAACACCATATGATACACATCAACCAACTCTAATGTCACCTAGATACTCCAATGTCACCACAAGTATCCGTGAGTTGATTATACGATATGCATCAGACAACTTCATAACCATAATATTCAATCCACACAAAGAACTTCAAGGAGCACCCCAAAGTTTCTATTGGAGAAAAGATAATGAAAACGTGCATCAACCCCTATGCATAGATTACCCCAATGTCACCGCGGGAATCCGCGAGTTGAGTGCCAAAACATATATCAAGTGAATCAATATAATACCCCATTGTTACCACGGGTATTCATATGCAAGACATACATCAAGTGTTCTCAAATCTGAAATATTCAATCCGACAATAACGAAACCTCAAAGGGAAAAGATTCGATTCATCACAACAAGGATAGAGAGGGAAGAAACACCATATGATCCAACTATATTAACAAAGCTCGCGATACATCAAGATCATGCCAAATCAAGAACACGAGAGAGAGAGAGAGAGAGAGAGAGATCAAACACAAAACTACTAGTACATACCCCTAGCCTCGAGGGTGAACTACTCCCTCCTCGTCATGGAGACCGTCGGGATGATGAAGACGGCCTCCGGTGATGATTTCCCCCTCCGATAGGATGCCGGAACAGGGCTCCAGATGGTATTTCGAAGGTACAGAGGCTTGCGGAGGCATAGTCGAAGTTATAGGGTTATTTCTGGGGGTTTCTCTATTTATAGGATTTTTTGGCGTTGGAATCACGTCAAGATGAGCTAAGATGGGCCCACGAGGCACCACGCCACGCCACCCCCCCTGGCGTGGCGTGGTGGCTTGTGAGCACCTCGTGAGGCTTCTGGCCCTTCCACGAAGCTTCGGGGGTCTCTTTTGGTCCAAAAAAAATCGTCAAAAAGTTTCGCTGCATTTGGAGAACTTTTATTTCTGCACAAAAAACAACACCACGGTAATTCTGCTGAAAACAGCGTCAGTCCAGGTTAGTTCTAATCAAATCATACCAAAACCATATAGAATTATTATAGATATGGCATGAATACTTCATAAATTGTAGATACATTGGCGACATATCAAGAACCAAGCAAAATTCTGTTAAGCGCACCTGCACACACAAAAGCAAACACTTGCACCCAATGCAAATAAGAGGGTTGTCAATCCTCTTAGCGGTTACTTGCAAGGATTAAATCTTATAGAGGTAAATAGCTAAAATAAAATACTAATTAAAATAAAAGTAAATAAATTGCAGCAAGGTATTTTTGGGTTTTTTATATGATAAAGATAGACCCGGGGGCCATAGTTTACACTAGATGCTTCTCTCTCGAGCGCAGAAACATACGGTGGGTAAACAAATTACTGTTGGGCAATTGACAGAATAGCAAATAATTATGACAGATTCATGGCAACGATCATGTATATAGGCATCACGTCCGAGACAAGTAGACCGACTCCTGCCTGCATCTACTACTAGTACTCCACCCATTGACCGCTATCCAGCATGCATCTAGGGTATTAAGTATGAAACAGAGTAACGCCTTAAGCAAGATGATATGATGTAGAGAAGAAAATTCAAGCAATATGAATAAACCACATATTTTTATCCTTAATGGCAACAATACAAATACGTGTCATGTCCCCTTCTGTCACTGGGATTGAGCATCGCAAGATTGAACCCATCACAAAGCACATCTCCCATTGCAAGATAAATCAATCTAGTAGGCCAAACTAAACCGATAGATCGGAGAGAAATACAAAGCTATAACAATCATGCATAAAAGAGTTCAGAGAAGACTCAAATATTTCTCATGAATAATATGATCATAAACTCACAATTCATCGGATCCCAACAAACACACCGCAAAAGAAGATTACATCGGATAGAACTCCAAGAACATCAAGGAGAACATTGTATTGAAGATCAAAGAGAGAGAAGAAGCCATCTAGCTACTAGCTATGGACCCGTAGGTCTGTGGTAAACTACTCACACATCATCGGAAGGGCAGCAAGGTTGATGTAGAAGCCCTCCGTGATCGATTCCCCCTCCGGTAGAGTACCGGAAAAGGATTCCAGATGGGATCGCGGAAGAACAGAGGCTTGCGGCGGCAGAAAGGTTATTTCTTCTGGCTCTCTGGGGGTTTCCCAATATTTTTGAATTTATAGAAGTGGAATTAGGTCAAACAGAGTGACATGGGCCCCACAAGGCAACACGGCGCCCCCCCTGGGGCGCGCCCTGTTGCCTTGTGAAGCCTCCGTGAGGCTTCTGGCCTCCTCCCGAAGCTTCCAAGGTTTCTTTTGTCCAAAAAAATATCCAAAAAGTTTCGGGGCATTTGGACTTCATTTGGTACTGTTTCTCTGAAAAGCCAAAAACAAGCAGAAAACAGCAACTGGCACTGGGCACTAGGTTAATAGGTTAGTCCCAAAAAATGATATATAATTGCATATAAAAACATCCAAGATTGATGCTATAATAGCATGAAACAATCAAAAATTATAGATTCGTTGGAGACGTATCAAGCATCCCCAAGCTTAATTATTGCTCATCCTCGAGTAGGTAAATGATAAAAACAGAATTTTTGATGTGGAATGCTACCTATCATGTTTCATCATGTAATCTCTCTCTTACGGTATGAATAATAAGATCCAAGTGATTCAAAGCAATAGTCTATAATTTGATATAAAGACATCAATACTCAGGCATACTAATAAACAATCATGTCTTTCAAAATAAAAATGCTAAAGAATGTTATCCCTACAAAATCATACAATCCTGTCATGCTCCATCTTCTTAACACAAAATATTTATCATGCACAACCCTAGTTTTAGCCAAGCAATTGGTTCATACTTTTTAACGCGCTTCAGCTTTTTCAACTCCCACGCAATACATGAGCGCAAGCCATGGATATAGCACTATGGGTAGAATAGAATATGGTGATAGGGATAAATAAGAGAAGTCAAAAATGGAGAAAGTCTCACATCGACGAGGCTAATCAACGGGCTATGGAGATGCCCATCAATTGATGTCAATGCGAGGAGTAGGGATTGCCATGCAACGGATGCACTAAGAGCTATAAGTGTATGAAAGCTCAACATGAAAACTAAGTGGGTGTGCATCCAACTTGCTTGCTCATGAAGACCTCGGGCATTTGAGGAAGCCCGTCATCGGAATATACAAGCCAAGTTCTATAATGAAAAATTCCCACTAGTATATGAAAGTAACAAAATAGGAGACTCTCTATATGAAAAACATGGTGCTACTCTGAAGCACAAGTGTGGAAAAGGATAGTAACATTGCCCCTTCTCTCTTTTTCTCTCATTTATTTTTAATTTTTTTTCTTTTTTCTCTTTTTTTTCTTGGCTCTTTTTCGCCTCTTTTTTTCCTTTTTTTTATTTTAGAACGATCTCATGGACCTCATCCCCACTTTTTCGAGGACTCATTAGTCTCCACCATTCTTACCTCACTGGGACAATGCTCTAATAATGATGATCATCACACCTCTATTTACTTAAAACTCAACATTACAACTCGATACTAGAACAAAATATGACTCTATATGAATGCCTCTGGCAGTGTACCAGGATGTGCAATGATGCTAGCGTAACATGTATAAAAATGATGAACGGTAGCTGAGCCACAAATACTATGTCAGCTATATGATCATGCAAAACAATATGACAATGATGATGTATGTCATAAAAATGGAACGGTGGAAGTTGCATGGCAATATATCTCGGAATGGCTATGGAAATGCCATGATAGGTAGGTATGGTGGCTGTTTTAAGGAAGATATAAGGAGGCTTTATGTGTGATAGAGCATATCATATCACGGGGTTTGGATACACCGGTGAAGTTTGCACCAACTCTCGATGTGAGAGCGGGCAATGCACGGTACCGAAGAGGCTAGCAAATTGCGGAAGGGTGAGAATGCGTATAATCCATGGACTCACATTAGTCATAAAGAACTCACATTCTTATTGCGAAAGTTTACTAGCCCTCGAAGCAAAGTACTATTACGCATGCCCCTAGGGGGGAGGTTGGTAGGAGTTAACGATCGCGCGCCCCCGACCGCCACACAAAGGAAGACAATCAATAATAAATCATGCTCCAACTTCTTAGCATAACGACAGATCATACGTGCATGCTTCGGGAATCACAAACCTTAACACAATTATTCTTACTAAACCACAATTATCTACTAATACCTCCCACATATTACCATCTTAATATCGCAAAACTATTGCAAGGAAACAAATTTATCATATTCAGTGATCTACATGAAAGTTTTTATTATATCCCTCTTGAATACCTATCATATCAGGACCAAATTCATAACCCGTGCATATTACCATTGCTATCATGAGACTCTCAAAAAGATATAAGTGAAGCATGAGAGTGCAACTATTTCTTTCCGTCGTGCTCTAAAAGATATAAGTTAAGCACGAGAGCAACTGCCTAGCTCAAAAGATATAAGTGAAGCACATAGAGTATTCTAACTAATCACGAATAATATGTGTCCCTCTCAAAAAGGTGTGTTCAGCAAAGATGATTGTGACAAACAAAAAAGCAAACAAACTATTTCACAAGACGCTCCAAGTAAAACACATATCATGTGATGAATAAAAATATAGCTCCAAGTGAGTTACCGATAGGTTGTAGACGAAAGAGGAGATGCCTTCCGGGGCATCCCCAAGCTTAGACGCTTGAGTCTTCCTTGAATATTACCTTGGGGTGCCTTGGGAATCCCCAAGCTTAGGCTCTTGCCGCTCCTTATTCCTTTATCCATCGTAGTCTCACCCAAAACTTGAAAACTTCAGCACACAAAACTCAACAGAAACCTCGTGAGATCCGTTAGTATAACAAACAAATCTTAAACTTTAGGTACTGTAGTAAATTGATTCATATTTAATATTGGCATAATGCTACTGTAATCCAACTTCTCCATGACTCATGCCCCCCGATACGATCCATAGATTCATCAAAATAAGCAAACTATGCAACAAAAACAGAATCTGTCTAAAACAGAACAGTCTGTGAAGATATATTTAAAAGCCATACTTCTGTGACTCCAAAAATTCTGAAAAATTTGGACAGCGTAAAAAATTCATATAACAATACTGTGTAAAAATTCCAGATTTTTCTGACGCTCCAGTACAGAACCAAAATTCCAGCACTGGACGCAAAACTTTCTGTTTTCCAAACAGCATCAATTATACTATCATCAACATCATCCCAAAGGCATTACTTGGCACAAACACTAATTAAAATATAAAAACATAATCATAACAGAGGCTATAATTGTGCAAACACACAAAAACAGAAGGTAAAAGCAAAAATTTATTTTATTCATTGGGTTGCCTCCCAACAAGCGCTATTGTTTTATGCCCCTAGCTAGGCATAATGCATAGTTTCAAGTGTTGTCATCCTTCGTTTTTGATACTTTAGAAGGATTGGTCTCGAACCCGGGAGGATCCTTGCGCTTCCCATGATTTTCAGAGAATAAGGCAATTTTACTATCTAAAGTGTCTATCTTTTTATTGCAAATATTAAGGAGATTGTTCATACGATTGAGGTTACCGCTAACATTCTTAAGGGGTTCATTAGACTTTTGTAACTCCACCAAAAAAAATTGTATGTCACCTAGCTTTTCTAAAATTTGAATCCCTTCTTGAGTATAATTAGGTCCTTTTTGCAATGGTGGGGATCCCACTATTCCCTCTATTAGTTCATAAGCTGTATTAGGATCACTATCAATAAAATTTCCTTTGGTAGAAAAGTCCAAGAGTTGCCTATTGGGCATAGTTAACCCCACATAGAAGTTTCGCAACAAAATTTTCATATCCCCTTTTATAGTGCAAACACGATAGGATTCAATTATCCTATACCAAGCATCTTTCAAGTTTTCTCCTTGTTTCTGTTTGAAGTAAAGAACTTCAAAATTCGGAGACAAAGGAGGGATGGTAAAGCTAGTCATAATGGTGAAGCAAGCAAGCAAATAAAATATTTTTGTGTTTTTTGTAAAAAAAAAATTAGAAGTGGGGGAGATGAAAACGAGAGGCAAATGCAAATAAAAGATAAATAAAGTAAATGCAAGTGAATGATAATTTGTGCGAAGGTACTTCGTAATTTTGATGATGTCTCCCCGGCAACGGCGCTAGAAATTCTTCCTGCTACTTGTAGTATGCGTTGGTATTTCCCCGAAGAGGAGAGGATGATGCAGTACAGTAGAGACAAGTATTTCCCTCCGTTAAGAACCAAGGTTATCAATCCAGTAGGAGAACCAAGCAAAATTCCGTTAAGCGCACCTGCACACACAAAAGCAAACACTTGCACCCAACGCAAATAAGAGGGTTGTCAATCCTCTTAGCGGTTACTTGCAAGGATTAAATCTTATAGAGGTAAATAGCTAAACTAAAATACTAATTAAAATAAAAGTAAATAAATTGCAGCATGACATTTTTGGGTTTTTTATATGATAAAGATAGACCCGGGGGCCATAGTTTTCACTAGAGGCTTCTCTCTCGAGCGCAGAAACTTACGGTGGGTAAACAAATTACTGTTGGGCAATTGACAGAATAGCAAATAATTATGACGGATTCATGGCAATGATCATGTATATAGGCATCACGTCCGAGACAAGTAGACCGACTCCTGCCTGCATCTACTATTATTACTCCACCCATCGACCGCTATCCAGCATGCATCTAGGGTATTAAGTATGAAACAGAGTAACGCCTTAAGCAAGATGACATGATGTAGAGAAGAAAATTCAAGCAATATGAATAAACCCCATCTTTTTATCCTTAATGGCAAAAATACAAATACGTCCATGTCCCCTTCTATCACAGGGATTGAGCACTGCAAGATTGAACCCATCACAAAGCACCTCTCCCATTGCAAGATAAATCAATCTAGTAGGCCAAACTAAACCGATAGATCAGAGAGAAATACAAAGCTATAACAATCATGCATAAAAGAGTTCAGAGAAGACTCAAATATTTCTCATGAATAATCTGATCATAAACTCACAATTCATCGGATCCCAACAAACACACCGCAAAAGAAGATTACATCAGATAGAACTCCAAGAACATCAAGGAGAACATTGTATTGAAGATCAAAGAGAGAGAAGAAGCCATCTAGCTACTAGCGATGGACCCGTAGGTCTGTGGTAAACTACTCACACATCATCGAAAGGGCAGCAAGGTTGATGTAGAAGCCCTCCGTGATCGATTCCCCCTCCGGCAGAGTACCGGAAAAGGCCTCCAGATGGGATCGCAGAAAAACAGAGGCTTGCGGCGGCGGAAAGGTTATTTCTTCTGGCTCTCTGGGGGTTTCCCAATATTTGTGAATTTATAGAAGTGGAATTAGGTTAAACGGAGTCACGTGGGCCCCACAAGGCAACACGGCTACCCCCTGGGGCGCGCCCTGTTGCCTTGTGAAGCCTCCGTGAGGCTTTTGGCCTCCTCCCGAAGCTTCCAAGGTTTCTTTTGTCCAGAAAAAATCTCCAAAAAGTTTCATGGCATTTGGACTTCATTTGGTATTGTTTCTCTGAAAAGCCAAAAACAAGCAGAAAACAGCAACTGGCACTGGGCACTAGGTTAATAGGTTAGTCCCAAAAAATGATATATAATTGCATATAAAAACATCCAAGATTGATACTATAATAGCATGGAACAATCAGAAATTATAGATACGTTGGAGACATATCAAGAACCAAGGTATCAATCCAGTAGGAGAATCACGCAAAGCCTCGTGAACAACACCTGCACACACAAAACCAAATACTTGCACCCAACGCGGGCAAGAGGGTCGTCAATCCCCTTGAACTCGTTACTTGCAAGGATTAAATCTTATAGTGAAAGATAGATAAATTGCAAAAGAAAATAAAAGAAAGAAAATTGCAGCAAAGTATGTTTAGTTTTCTTTTTATGATTAAAGTAGACCCGGGGGCCATAGTTTTCATTAGATGCTTCTCTCTCGAACACATAGCATACGGTGGGTAGACAAATTACTGTTGGGCAATTGATAGAAAAGCGCATACTTATGACGGATTCATGGCAATGATCATGTATATAGGCATCACGTCCGAGACAAGTAGACCGACTCCTGCCTGCATCTACTACTATTACTCCACCCATCGACCGCTATCCAGCATGCATCTAGGGTATTAAGTTAATGAAAATGGAGTAATGCCTTAAGCAAGATGACATGATGTAGACAAAGTAAACCCAACCTATATGAATAAACCCCGTCGTATTACCCTTAATGGCAACAATACAAATACGTGTCTTGTCCCTTTCTGTCACTGGGATATAGAGCACCGCAAGATTGAACCCATTACAAAGCACCTCTCCCGCTGAAGATAAATCAATCTAGTTGGCCAAACCAAATGGATAGATCGGAGAGAAATACAAAGCTATAAAAATCATGCATAATAAAGTTCAGAAAAGACTCAATTACTTCTCATGAATAATCTGATCATGAACCCACAATTCATCGGATCCCAACAAACACACCGCAAAAGAAGATTACATCGAATAGAACTCCAAGAAGATCGAGGAGAACATTGTATTGAAGATCAAAGAAAGAGAAGAAGCCATCTAGCTACTAGCTATGGACCCGTACGTCTGTGGTAAACTACTCATACATCATCGGGAGGGCAGCAAGGTTGATGTAGATGCCCTCAGTGATCGATTCCCCCTCCGGCAGGGTGCCGGAAAAGGCCTCCAGATGGGATCGCGAAAGAACAGAAGCTTGTGGCGGCGGAAAAGTTATTCGAGGTGGTTATTTGTTGGTTTGCCAATATTTGAGAATTTATAGAAGTGGAATTAGGTCAAAAGGAGCCACGAGGGGCCCACTAGGCAACAGAGCGCGGCCCCCCCGGGGCGCGCGGAGTTGCCTTGTCACCTCCTCGTGAGGCTTCTGGTCTCCTCCCGAAGCTTCTAGGGTCTGTTTTGTCCAGAAAAAATCATCAAAAAGTTTCGTAGCGTTTGTACTCCTTTTGGTACTGATTTCCTAAAAAGAAGAAAACAACAACTGGCACTGGGCACTAGGTTAATAGGTTAGTCCCAAAATATGATATAAAATAGCATATAATTGCATATAAAACATCCAAGATTGATACTATAATAGCATGGAACAATCAAAAATTATAGATACGTTGGAGACGTATCAGGGGCCCACTGCCGGCCAGAGACGATGACAGCAGGGCCCCGCCCCCACATAGATTTACCATTGTACCCTAGGAGGTCGGGCTATAAGACCTCCGAGGAGCCCCCCAGAGAGGGGGTCGGCTCATTCCACACACACACACACTCAGACGAGGCAGGAGGAGAGCTAGCTCCTTTTTCCTCCTCCACCCATACAGCTCTAGGAGCACCATTGTAGCCCTTGTGCTCACCTTACTACATTCGGCAGGACTAGGGGTGTTACCTCCCTCGGAGGGCCTCGAACCTGGGTATGTCGTGTGTCTCACACCGCTCGTGCCATTCTCGCTTCCGGAACCCATCGGCGTCCTTAGGCTCCACCCACTTTTAGCCATCCCATGACATCTGCCGTGAGAACACCACGACAGTTGGCGCCCACCGTGGGGCCATCCGTGGCGTCGGCCGGAGTCATGTTCCGGACGAGACCCTTCACCAGCTCCGGCGAGCGCATCGCGCACGGCTTGATCAGCAAGCTTGGCACGGCCAGCTACGTCGCAGGCAACGTGGCACCGTCCCCGCAGGCGGCTCCGTCATCCCCTTTGGCGCTTTTCGGGTCCACGTCGCGCTCATCCCGACGAGTTTCCCAGCGAGGTACTCACCTTCGCCGACTCGCCCCTCCCTACTGGCTGCGACATCTCCAGCGACGTCGCAGACCTCTGCACTCACGTGGAGGTGATGACCACCGGCTCCAGCCACAACACCAGGCGCAGCAAGAACAAGGCCGATGCGGCTGCAGCCCACGCCAGTCGGGCCGACCCGCTGCACACGGTGCTGCAGAGCCTGCGCACACCCATCACGCCCGATGCTGACCCGGCCGCTGCTGCGGCCTGGCTCGATGAAGAACGCCAGCGCCTGCTGGACGAGGCCACGATGCTCGCTGCGGCGCGGCACCGGCTGGAGTCCGTCCAGCGCGAGTACAACACCGCTCACGGTCTCACGCCGGCTGGGGACGGGCCCAGCCGGATCGCGGACGTGTGACGCCGTGGCGGGGCCCTTGGCCAGATGCTGGGCACCGAGTGCCCCACCTACAACACCCCCGTCAAGAACATGCGCGCCGCGTAGGAGGCCACGGCAGAGCTGGAGCACCTCGAGGGCGAGGAGCTGGTGCAGCAGCTGCAGCGCATCCGCGACCTCATCACCACTGCGAACCAGCAGCAGCAGCAGTGGGACCCGGCCAAGGCGGCCGCGTCTGGCTCGGAGTCCCCCCCCACCTGCATAGGGGGGACAACTTGCAGCAAGCGTCTTCTCCGTACCCCAGTGGCGGCAACCGCTCAAGCCGGCACCGGGGCAGCCGGGGCCGGTGCAATCGCGCTCCGACGGCTGGCGACAATCGTGTGAACGAGCCGACTGGAGATGACCGTCGCCGGCCGGAGCGTCCCCCGCCGCCCGCTCGGCGGGCCCAGCTGGCCTCTGTCGGCGCGGCGCCGCGTCCCGCTGTCGCCGACCGGCTGGGGCCTCGCGAGCCCTATGACGACAACGACGCCCGCCACCGCATCGACTGGCTGGCGCGATCCCTCGCTCTAGAGGAAGAAGGTTCAGTCGAGCCGGCCTGCTTTGGGCCGCGCATCCGCGAGGAGCCGTTCCCCAAAGGCTTCACGCTGGCCCACGACACCCCCAAGTACACGGCGTCACCAAGCCGGAAGATTGGTTGACCGACTACACCACGGCCGTCAGCATCGCCGATGGCAACAAGCGCGTGGCAGTGCGCTACGTGCCCCTCATGCTGCTCGGGTCGGCTCGGACATGGCTGAACAGCTTGCAGGCCAACAACATCAACACCTGGCTGGACTTCGAGGATGCGTTCGTGCACAACTTCACCGACACGTACAAGCGCCCGGGCCGGCCTCGCCAGCTCTCCATGTGCGTCCAGGGCCCGGACGAGTCCCTCCGCGACTACCTCACAAGGTGGACGGAGCTGCACAACTCCTGTGAGGGGGTTCATGAAGTGCAGGCCGTCCAGTACTTCACTGAAGGGTGCCGAGACGGCACCCTGCTCAAGCACAAGCTCATGTGCTCCAAGCCGAAGACCATGGTGGAGCTCATGGCCAAGGCGGACAAGTACGCCACGGCCGACTCAGCGATGCGCATGCCGCTCCGGCTCGACCTGGCCGGCAAGACGGCTCAAGCCCAGCCGGCCGGCTCTTGGCCGTCTGGAGACAACAACCAGTGCCAGCAGAACGACAACAACAACAAGCGGAAGGGCGAGCAGACGGACGCTCGGTACGGCAGCCGGCAAGTCGTGGCTGTCAAGGAGGAGGAGCCAACCGATCAGGGCGGCAGCCGACGTCAGCGAACCGGCAAGGCCCCGTGGCGGCCCAAGCTCACCTTCGAGCAGATGCTCGACGCGCCTTGCAAGCACCATAGCGGCGCGAAGCCGTCTACACACACGACCCGGCAATGCAGCTGGACTCGGCGCTTGATGCGGGGCGAGGGTCTTCCACCTCCGCCTCCGCTGCCTCCGCCTCCCACGCCGGCTCCGGCAGCCGGCGGCCTCCGTGATGACTTTCCCTGCCCGGACGCGGCCTACATCGTCTTCACCAGCGAGGGCGACAACAAGCACAGCAAGCGCAAGCACCAGCACGAGGTGAATGCCGCTGTTCCCCCGGTTCTCCAGTTCATGCACTGGTCCGAGCGGCCCGTCACCTGGAGCCGGGAGGACCACCCGGCCGTGATGCCCAAGCCGTGCGGCTACGCTCTCGTCCTCGACCCCCCCTTCATCTCCGAGAAATGCACCAACTGCTTTTCGCGGGTGCTGATCGACGATGGCAGCAGCATCAACATCCTCTACCGCGACACCATGATCAAGCTCGGCATCGAGGAGAAGCAACTGCAGCCCACCCGGGCGGTGTTCCACGGCATCGTGCTGGGCCACTCCTGCTCCCCCATCGGCAAGGTCCGGCTGGACGTGCTGTTCGGCTCCAGCGACCACTTCCGCCGTGAGCCAATCTGGTTTGAAGTGGTGGATCTGAGCAGCCCCTACCACGCGCTCTTGGGCTGGCCCGCGCTTGCCAAGTTCATGGCGGTGCCCCACTACGCCTACCTGAAGATGAAGATGCCGGATCCGAAGGGCATCATCACCATCGCCGGCGACTACAAGAAGTCCCTGGAGTGCGCCCGGGCCGGCTCCTGCTGGCCGAATCGTTGGTCATTGCTGAAGAAAAGCGCCAGCTCGACCGCCTCATGGCGCTGGCTAGCGAGCAGCCGGCCATGCCAGCTCCGCTCAAGCAGCCGGCTAACGAGGCGGCCTTCCAGCCGTCCAAGGACACCAAGCGGGTCCCGCTCGACCCGGCCACCCCCGACCAGTGCGTTGTCGTAGGCACCCTCCTCGACAGCAAATAGGAAGGCGATCTCGTCGACTTCCTCCATGAGAATCGGGACATCTTTGCATGGTCCCCTGAAGACATGCTGGCTGTTCCGAGGAAGTTCGTCGAGCACAAACTCCTTGTCCGGCCAGATGCCAAGCCGGTCCGGCAGCCGCTCCTCCGCTTCTGCGATGAGAAGCGAAGAACCATCGGTGAAGAGATCGCCCGACTGCTCACAGCCGGCTTCATCATGGAAGTGTTCCACCTCGAGTGGCTGGCCAACCCAGTCCTCGTGCTGAAGAAGAACGGTACTTGGCGCAAGTGTATCGACTACACGAGCCTGAACAAGGCATGCCCCAAGGACCCGTTTGCTTTGCCTCGGATCAATCAAGTGATTGACTCTACAGCCGGCTGCGAGCTCCTGTCCTTCCTGGACGCCTACTTCGGCTACCACCAGATTAAGCTGGATTCGGCTGACGCCCTCAAGACATCCTGTTGGTGCAATACTTGCCCTCTTAAGTTTTGGAGATTGTTGACAGAAACAGGTATGGACTGATTTGTTTGCTAGTGCACACAGAGAGAAATAGTCCATGCAGTACCGAAGAGAATATTGTCTCCGGTGTTCAGTTCGAGGAACTTCACCGAAGAATATTTGCTCTGCAGAGAAGATTGAGCTACATCCTTTGAAGACTTGTAGACGAGAAGAATGAAGTGAAGAAGTTGACCCCTCGAAAATTTATTGCTGACGCGAAGCAATTGGTTCGGTGATTACGTCCGAAGGAAATTGACTGCAGCGATGGGAGGCAAAGACAAAGTGAAGACGTAGCATTCTTTTTGTTGTTCTTCTTCCATTTGTTTGAGTCACAGGACCTCCATACTATTAACAGGGGTATAAGTTCTCGAAGCTTAGATCCGATGTGATGCTTAGCCCAAACCTATGCGAGACTGAGAGAAATCTCTTTATGCTTCGAATGATTACCTACCAGCAGAAGACGTTGTTCTTCGTCGCTGTAGGAGATATCTTTCGAACTGAGGAGTTAGCATTACTTGCTCCGCATGTAATGTTACCATTGTGCTCAATTCCGACCGTTGGACTCGTGTCGTTCGGCCATTGGCTGCTCCACATGTCCAATTTGGTCTTTTCCCTTCAGGGAAGGCTGCGGCTATATATAGCCACCCCGCTCCAACGTTGCCCGTTGGCTGCTCCGCTTAAGATTTCTGAGAAGATTCATTGAGCATCCCCTCTCCGAGGGTTTTGAGTTTAAGATCCACCGAGAGAAAAATCAAGAGCCAAAACTTAGACAGTGGTTGAGCATCACAGTAGTTCTGAGTTAGAGTTCTTGTGCCTATTACTCTTGAGAGCTGTACACTCTCTAGACGGATAGGTGTCGGCTCGAGTGTCGAAGAGTAATTGTCTTCACCGAGCAAGATCTTCAGCAACCAAGAGTCATTGTGGTTTGCGAAGAAGTCTGTCGAAGGTTTGGAGATCGCCGACAAGTATCTACCACGAGTGAAATCAACTGGAGTCTGATCAGCTCCGAGTTGAAGGAGAATAGGGCGAGGAGAGTTTATCCTCTGTGTTAAATCACAACCCCTCCAACCAGACGTAGTCTTTTGACAGAAGGGCGAACTGGTCTACCAAATTCTCCTGTCGCCATCGAGCACCACTGGTTCGCTTTACATTACTGCATTTCCTTCAGCAGTTTACATTCGTGCTCAGTGCCGATAGTTATATCTGATCAATCATAGTTCATCAATTGTCTGTCACATTCTCATCATTCTTTTCCATCGTCTCATGCTAATTTACTACTCTTCGTATTTCTGTATGCTCGCGTAATTACATTCACTGCCGAATCTATTCACCTTGCTACCACTTTATTGCATTTCCATCGTAGTCCATATATTGTTTTTCCTCGTGCTGCTGGATCTGTTCGTATACTGCATTACCTTCGTATCTGTCAACCTGTGTTCGAATGATAACTGACTTATACTTCGATAGATACATTTTTCTATAGTGAGCTTAATTATAAGTTGGTCTACCGAACCATATTTCCGCTGCTGTGGTTGGGATCAGTTCAAAACTTTCGCAAGAATTTTTGAATCTCCCATTCACCCCCCCTCTGGTCGATATACTCTCGGTCCTAACACATCCTTCATCACCCCCTTCAGGGCGTATTGCTACATCACCATGTCGTTCGACCTGAAGAACATTGACCCGACCTTCCAGCGCTGCATGCAGAAGCGCCTCATGCCGCAGATCGGCAGGAACGTGCACGTCTACGTCGATGACATCGTGGTGAAGACCAAGCAGCACCTCACCCTCCTGGACGACCTCAAGGAGACGTTCGCCAACCTGCGCCGGTTCCAGATCAAGATCAACCCAGAAAAGTGTGTCTTCGGCATGTCGGCTGGCCAACTCCTTGGTTTCCTCATCTCGCAGCGCGGCATCGAGCCCAACCCGGAGAAGATCAAGGCGATCGAGCGCATGCGGAAGCCGGCCCGGCTACGCGATGTCCAGAAGTTCACCGGCTGCTTGGCCTCTCTCAGCCGGTTCGTCAGCAAGCTGGGGGAGAGGGCCTTGCCCCTATACCAGCTGATGAAGAAGACGACGGCGTTCGACTGGACCGACTAGGCGGACGAGGCCTTCCGCGACCTCAAGCGCATGCTCTCCACCGATACGTCCAATTTGCATCATGATTTCCTACTATTATTTATAAAGTATTTGATCATTATTTCACTTTAACATGCAATTCGTATGCCTTTTCTCTCTTAATTTGCAAGATTTATATGAAGAGGGAGAATACCGGCAGCTGGAATTCTGGACCTGAAATAGCTACAGCAGAGATACCTATTCTAGAGAGCTCCAAATGACCTGAAATTTCATGAGGATTTTTTATTGAATATATAAAAAATATTGGAGAAAAGAAAGAGCAGAGGGGACCCACCAGTTGCCCACAAGGCAACAGGGCGCGCCCCCCTGGGGCGCGCCCTGATGCCTTGTGGGGCCTACAGCTGGTCTCTGGTCCCCTCCTTCTGCTATATGAAGCCATTTGCCCTAAAAAATTAGGAGGAGGACTTTCGGGACGAAGCGCCACCGTCTCGAGGCGGAACTAGGACAGGAGCACTTTTGCCCTCCGGCGGAGCGATTCTGTCGGGGATACTTCCCTCCGGGAGGGGCAAATCGAAGCCATCGACATCACCAACGATCCTCTCATCGTGGGAGGACCAATCTTCATCAACATCTTCACCAACACCATCTGATCTGAAACCCTAGTTCATCTCTTGTATTCAATCATTGTCTCAAAACCTCAGATTGGTACATGTGGGTTGCTAGTAGTGTTGATTACATCTTGTAGTTGATGCTAGTTGGTTTATTTGGTGGAAGATTATATGTTCAGAACCTTAATGATATTCAATACCCCTCTGATCTTGAACATGAAAATGATTTGTGAGTAGTTACTTTTGTTCTTGAGGACATGGGAGAAGTCTTGTCATAAGTAATCATGTGAATTTGGTATTCGTTTGATATTTTGATGATATGTATGTTGTTGCTTCCTTTAGTGGTGTCATGTGAACGTCGACTACATGGCACTTCACCATACTTGGGCCTAAGGGAAGGCATTGTGGAGTAATAAGTAGATGATGGGTTGCTAGAGTGACAGAAGCTTAAACCCTAGTTTATGCGTTATTCCGTAAGGGACTGATTTGGATCCATATGTTTCATACTATGGTTAGATTTATCATAATTCTTCTTTTGTAGTTGCGGATGCTTGCGAGAGGGGGTAATCATAAGAGGGTTGCTTGTTCAAAGTAAGAATAGCACCCTAGCACCGGTCCACCCACATATCCAATTATCAAAGTAGCGAACGCGGATCAAATAAACATGATGAAAGTGACTAGATGATTATTCCCATGTGTCCTCAAGAATGCTTTTGTGACGCCCCCGACTTAATCGTGCACTAATCATACACGCAAATGCACACGATCAAGCCTAAGGACTCACTTGAAGATATGACAACACAACTCTAAACACAAATAAAAGTCATACAAGCTTTATATTACAAGCCAGGGGCCTCGAGGGCTCGAATACATAAGCTCGATGTCATACAAGCATCAGCGGAAGTATCAGGTATCTGAGTACAGACACAAAGTTAAATAGATAGGCCTTTAAGAAGGCGGGGCAAAATAAAACACAGATCGAGAGGCGCAGGCCTCCTGCCTGGGTGCCTCCTATCTACTCCTGGTCGTCGGAGGGCTCCTCATAGTAGTAGTATCCAGGGGGTAGTAGTAGTGGTAGTCGTCAACTGGGGCAACTGGCTCAGCAGGCTCCTGGGCTCCATCGTCTGTTGCAGCAATCAGGTATAAAGGAAAAAGGGAGACAAAGCAACCATGAGTACTCATCCAAAGTACTCAGCAAGACTCACATCAGAGCTATTCTAATGCAAGCAGGAGGGAGAGAGAATAGGTGATATAGGCATGCGTCAAGGGGGGTTGCTTGCCTGGAAGCTCTGCGGCAAAGGAGGGATCGTCAGTGGTGTCGTCGGTCTCCTGAGTTGCGTCAGTCTCGGGGGCTATCGGAGAAGAAGAGGGGGAAGAAACAATAAATAAAGGCAGACAAATGCAACACAGATGCATGGCATGGCAGTATGCAGTGTTAGTGATGACCTAATGCAATGCTACATGTCGCAGACGAAACGGGAAAATATCTGGGATATTTTCCCGCCGTTTAGGCGGATTTCGGTATACTGAACCGGAGGGGACGGATCCATGTTCCGGTAGTTAGGAGTGATGGTCAAGCATTTTGACCGCGTATTCGGATTTGTCTCGTTTTTCTGATCAACTTTGATGTAGAAAGTTTTTCGATCCGAGCTACGGTTGAATTTCTACGAATTTTCAAAGTTTTAAACTATTTTCTGAAATTCCTGGATTTAATTTAATTAAATAATTCGTATTATCCAAAATAGTGCAAAACCTTTTATCACCTAGCAATGGGCTAGCCACTGAGGCTGACAGTGGGCCAGGGCTACCTAGTCAGCCACCCAGTCAGCATTGACTAGGTCAAAGTTTGACCAGTCAAACTGGCAGGTGGGGCCTACCTGTCATTGAGCCAGTTAACTAGTAGGATTAATTAGCTGACTAAAACTAAGTTAATTAGGGGCGGGACCCACCGCCAGTGGCTAATAGTGGGAGGTCCCACGTGTCACTTACTGTAGCGTTAAACAGTGGGCTAGTTATTTTTAAATCTAACTTAATTATAGAGCGGACCCCACTCGTCAGGGACACCGGGGCGTTAATTAGCGCTAACTAAAACATGCGCTGGCAGGCGTTTAGCCACCGGCAGCGTCCAGGGCGGCGAAGGCGCGTTGGAAAGCCTCCTCCGGTGACCAAAAGGCCGGCGGAGGGCACCTGCGCGGAGCTGAGACTCGCCCGCATCTTCATGTGCAACGAGACGGGTTGAGACGGCCCGAGCTCGCTGGAACCAACCTCGCAGCGGCGGCCGGAGCACGGTGGCGATGAACACGACAATTGGGGCGGCTAATCGGAGAGGGGAAAAGCGCAAGCGACGCGGTAGCTCACCGCGATGAAGAGGAGTAGCTCGGGGAGGTCCGGGGAGTCGAGGCCGCGCGGATCGATGGTGTGGCAGCGGCGGCATCCGGCGGAGGAAAAATGGCGATGGCGTCGGATTGGGGGCACTCCGGCTTGGTCCGGTGGTCGAGGAAGACCAGGCAGACGGCAGCGGTGCTCCCAGACCCTACGGCAGGTCGTGCGGTGGCCGGTGGCCATGCGGGCAACGGCGGCGCGACGGTGGAGCTCTCGGGTGTGTACTGAGAGAGGAAGAGAGAGCGAGGGAAGGGGAAGGAGTGGCACCAGGGGGGTCCAGGGGAACGAGGGACGTCGCGGGCGGCCTTATCTCCTCCTCCTGCCTACTCCGTCGCCGTGGCGGGCGGAGGATGGTGCGGCGGGCGTTCAGCCACGGCGGCGCCGACACGAGGGGGAGCAATAGGTGGACGAAGGGGTAAATGGGCCGGGCTATGGCATTGTAGCAGCAGGCCTTTAACACAGTAGGTTTTAGTTATTTTCTGTTCTAGAAAACCAAAAGAGCTACTGTTGCAAATAAAAGAGCTAGCAAATGATTTTTGCTAAGAGTGAGATTTGGCAAATAAATTGTGGACAATATTGTGAGGCTACACAAAAAGTTTTGAGCCAACAGGAGTTGTCCAAGCATTTTTTTGAAAATGAAAAGGCCATTTAAAATGATGCTGGACCAGAAAATAAATTCCCAGGGGCAATTTGGGAATTCCAAAAATGTTGGTTTCAACATGACAAATATTTAGAGATTATTTGCCATAAGATGAACTATTTTGATTGCATGACAGAGAAAGTAAATTTTTGCCATACAATTTAAATTGGAAATTGACTTTGATTTTAGACAAGTGGCAGATTGGCATGATGATCATGATGACATGACCATCATTAGGGGGAGATCACTGTAGTGTGATGCTGGGGATGTTACAAATCTCCTCCACTACAAGAAATCTCGTCCCGAGATTTAAGCGGTGGAGTAAAGGGGTATAGGGACGGAGGCCTGGAAGGATTGGCATCCGGTAATTGTCTCAGGGAAGGAGGCTTAGCAGCATCTGGAAACATATCGAGAGTGATATAAGGAGGTCCAACAAGTTTCAATCAGGCAGGCATCCAACTGATGCCTAAAACAGATGATAAAGGGTTTCAGAGCAATGAAGAATAATGTTGCATCCGATACCGGAATGAAACATGGTAAGGAAATTAGCTCGTGAATTACATACGAAGCCAAGTGCAAAGAATACTTCGGAATCAAGGATGTACAGAAGAGTCAGGTTACGATCCTGTGGAACTGTGGTGAGTGTTGATCGAGAGTAGGGAGGACGGTGACATCTTACACAGTCATGATAGCAAGGCCTGTCATAGGATATCTTGTCAGCTATGTTGGCAACAACGTCGGTACCAAGGGCGGGGAACGACGAGAACCATTTTTTCTGCTCGTTAAAACGAGGCGGACCAATAGGCAAAGTTCTCGTCCACCGGTGTTACCGGAATGTTATCAGCAATAGTGACAAGGTGTTACTGACAGAGTTGTACACCGAGGTGTTTACATAAGCAGGGAACTATTACTGATTAGATAAGCTAGATTACAAGAAATATTAAGCAGACGAATGGAAAGGAAAATGTGTTTATACACCAGTATTAGGTGTATATCCTTCCCAAGGAAAAGCAGAGCATGATATACATGACCGGACAACAAGTACATCACCATTTAGGTAAAGGGGCAAGGGATCTCATGATGTTACCCATACAACAGTGTTTGGATAATTGAACAAGAAACATTTGGCAGTGTGCTTCCAATGTTCTTATTGATGTTCGGAGTACCACAGTTATGCTTTGAAGTAGCAATAATATGGTGTTTCAAGTAAGGTTGGGTTTGAAGATCACAAGAGATATAAAGGAACAATTTCAAGATTAGCAAGGAAAACAAGGTATAAGCGAAACATGACCAAGATTGTGTTGGCAGGAAGTCAAGGGCGTTGTTGATGATAACACAAATCATCGAAGGGCAAGGATGGTATTTCTCACCATGAATACGATTGACATCTCGTAAGAAGTCAAAAAGTTGACGTTGATCACGACACATTTGTCGAGGGGTTTCAAGAAGATGAAATCAATCAGTGGGATGATCAAAGCAGATGGAATGAAGTCCAAGGTCAACGGAACCACGAATATGACACTCGGATCCATGTTGTGTAAACAAAACGATATGATGATGAAAGTTTGACACGGGCTTAGCCCATTGTCAGAAATGTGCACCGGGAAGAAGGACCAGGTGGCACAGTTAAGATTAGCACGATAATTATGTAGCCGGTCGGCTGGGAATGACATTGTCGAGTACAGACTCATAAGCCACAAGGATGTAAGAAAAGTTATTGAATATGAAGGACACTATCGGATAATAATCCAACAAAATATCAGGTGGTCGGCAAAGGATCTGATGTGAGTATCGGTACTCAACCAGAGGAAGAAAGAATGCAAAGGCATCGGTTTATATAAGCATCTGAATAATGCGACGCTTAAATACAAAGGAAGTATGATTTCCAAATCGAAGGATCAGAAGCAGACGTTCTGACCAAAAGATGAGTAAGTTGAGTAGAACTAGATGGACAATCAATTGCAACTTGATTGGCCGAGAACCAACTCATGTCCAAAATGACGTCTGAGCCGGAAGGACGACGTCTAGTAATTAACTGATGATAGGGAGCATTCACAGCATATTGAATCAAGGGACTCGAAATGGCAATGACAAGGGATGTCAACGGAAATTACTAGACATATGGAATTAACCATAACGCAGGCAGGCGAGACTTTCCAAAGCAATAGGTTGCAGAGAATTCTCGGGAGATCAGATAGTATTTCAAAGTATTTTGGGAATCACGTGAACAACTGGGGATGAACGGATCCCCGATACGTATGAGGAATTACTCGCAGTGCGAAAGAAGCTGCAAGGCAGTAGGCACCAAGGATTTTCGGAACAACGGACAGTATTTCAGGGTATCTTGTAATAACACAAGAGCAGCTGGGAAAGAAGGTACAAACAGCAAGGGTGTGTAGTTATCCAGGGGGATTTATCGGTGGTTGGGAATTGCAAGGCGGTGGCACAAGGGTCTCGGAAAAACATCGAAGAGTATCTTCGGAATCTTCTGGTGAATCAAGCCGTTATCTGGAATGAAGGGCTCTCCGGGAGGAAGCGGTTACGAGAACCTAGTGTTAGAGTTAGCAAAACTGTAACCCGGATAGAAGAGAAATCAGAGTCCCAGAGTAAAGAAGAGGAATAAAAGATCCTAATTCCACCCATTGGCGACGTGGGCCCGTAAGCCACACAGCCACATTAGTAAAATCGTTTTGCAAAGACTAGACTCAACTTCGGCCAAGGAGTTGGAAAGGAAGATCCTACAGGCAGTCGGCTCTGATACCAACTTGTGACGCCCCCGACTTAATCGTGCACTAATCATACACGCAAATGCACACGATCAAGCCTAAGGACTCACTTGAAGATATCACAACACAACTCTAAACACAAATAAAAGTCATACAAGCTTTATATTACAAGCCAGGGGCCTCGAGGGCTCGAATACATAAGCTCGATGTCATACAAGCATCAACGGAAGTATCAGGTATCTGAGTACAGACACAAAGTTAAACAGATAGGCCTTTAAGAAGGCGGGGCAAAATAAAACACGGATCGAAGGGCGCAGGCCTCCTACCTGGGTGCCTCCTATCTACTCCTGGTCGTCGGGGGGCTCCTCATAGTAGTACTATCCAGGGGGGTAGTAGTAGTGGTAGTCGTCGACTGGGCAGCTGGCTCAGCAGGCTCCTGGGCTCCATCGTCTGTTGCAGCAATCGGGTATATAGGAAAAAGGGAGACAAAGCAACCATGAGTACTCATCCAAAGTACTCAGCAAGACTCACATCAGAGCTATTCTACTTATGCAACATTATCAATGGAAGGCTGTATAGGTGGACTGGTCTGCAGAAATGCCAGAATAGAGGGGAAAAGCCTAGCCTATCGAAGACTAGTATCTTCAGGGTCTTGCAGCATTAGAAGAGTGAATATTAGTACATAAATATAGCAGTAGTAACAAATACAAGTAGCCTCGCCCAGAGATCCTTCCTCGACTCCCTGCGAGAAAGCGATCCCGGAGCCAATATATTCAACCCATTTCTAGTTGTAGAAGATCGGGATATTTTTCGAGCGTCCTGTTACCGTGGACACGGCTATTCGAATAGATATACTTCCCTGCAAGGGTGCACCAACTTACCCAACACGCTCGATTAACTCTGGCCGGACACACTTGCTCGGTCCATGCCCGGCCTCGGCTGATCGACACATCGTAGCCCTACCTAGGCTCAACAGAGAGGCCAGCACGCCGGTCTACATCCTAAGCACTCAGGGGTCTTGGGCCCATCGCCCTTTGCACTCCTGCGCATTGCGTATGCGGCCGGTGAGCAGTCCTAGCCCCCTTAATACAAGCGCAGGCTTTACCAGACCAACCCGGCGCGCGCCGCTCAACTGCTGACGTCTGAAGAGCTTCGGCTGATACATACGACGCCGAGTACCCATATTATTCCCACGTGCTGGTTAGCGCGAAAAGGCCAGAGGCCTACTCAGATCACATATCCTAACCCATTAGTGCATTTGGAGCGTGCGGAAACGAGCAGAGACTCACGATCCTGTGACCCCGTCGCCCCGTCTCGTGGACTTATGGCAAGGGCTAAGAATGCCCGACCGTGCCACGTATTCATCTCTCAGGCACCCTCATGGTCAACCCGAATCCACATCTCTCGCGGGTACCCCTCGAGGCCGACCCGACTTTATCAAGTAACAGTAGTAAAGTCAAAGTAACCGTGTGTCCAAAACATCAAGAAGGAATCCGAGGAATCACCCTAGTTGGATTTCCACTCGATGTACCCGTCAAGGTGAACCCGGAGGAATCACCCTCGATGGTATTCACACTTGCGGGGTTGCACGACAGAAGCTTTATCGGGGTGGTGAAAGAGGAATCACCCTCGGTATCCCACAACCGACTAGCTGGACTACAGAGGCAACATCAGGAGTGAGATAAGAGGTATCACCCTCGGCACTCGATGGTAGCTCTGCAGAGTCGAGCAACTTAGGGGGGTGTGAGGTCTTGTGCTGGTCTCATCCCGTTCGATCACATCGATCGGGCACAGGTACTAAAGCGGGGCAACTACAGCAAGGAAGAGGGGCCACAGATGATTTACCATCCAACCTATACTAAGCATTTTGGATAACAGGCAGGTATCAATAACAGTTACAAGGACAGGCTATGCATCAGAATAGGATAAAACAATAGCAGTAGGAAATTCTAATGCAAGCAGGAGGGAGAGAGAATAGGTGATATAGGCATGCGTCAAGGGGGGTTGCTTGCCTGGAAGCTCTGCGGCAAAGGAGGGATCGTCAGTGGTGTCGTCGGTCTCCTGAGCTGCGTCGGTCTCGGGGGCTATCGGAGAAGAAGAGGGAGAAGAAACAATAAATAAAGGCAGACAAATGCAACACAGATGCATGACATGGCAGTATGCAGTGTTAGTGATGACCTAATGCAATGCTACATGTCGCAGACGAAACGGGAAAATATCTGGGATATTTTCCCGGCATTTAGGCGGATTTCGGTATACTGAACCGGAGGGGGCGGCTCCATGTTCAGGTAGTTAGGAGTGATGGTCAAGCATTTTGACCACGTATTCGGATTCGTCTCATTTTTCTGATCAACTTTCATGTAGAAAGTTTTTCGATCCGAGCTACGGTTGAATTTCTATGAATTTTCAAAGTTTTAAACTATTTTCTGAAATTCCTGGATTTAATTTAATTAAATAATTCGTATTATCCAGAACAGTGCAAAACCTTTTATCACCTAGCAGTGGGCTAGCCACTGAGGCTGACAGTGGGCCAGGGCTGCCTAGTCAGCCACCCAGTCAGCATTGACTAGGTCAAAGTTTGACCAGTCAAACTGGCAGGTGGGGCCTACCTGTCATTGATCCAGTTAACTAACAGGATTAATTAGCTGACTAAAACTAAGTTAATTAGGGGCGGGACCCACCATTAGTGGCTAATAGTGGGAGGTCCCACGTGTCACTTACTGTAGCGTTAAACAGTGGGCTAGTTATTTTTAAATCTAACTTAATTATAGAGCGGGCCCCACTCGTCAGGGACACCGGGGCGTTAATTAGTGCTAACTAAAACGCGCGCTGGCCGGCGTTTAGCCGCCGGCACCATCCAGGGCGGCGAAGGCGCGTCGGAAAGCCTCCTCCGGCGACCAAAAGGCCGGCGAAGGGCACCTGCGCGGAGCTGAGACTCGCCCGCATCTTCCTGTGCAACGAGACGGGTTGAGATGGCCCGAGCTTGCCGGAACCAACCTCGCAGCGGCGGCCGGAGCACGGTGGCGATGAACACGACGCTTGGTGCGGCTAATCGGAGAGGGGAAAAGCGCAAGCGACGCGGTAGCTCACCGCGATGAAGAGGAGTAGCTCGGGGAGGTCTGGGGAGTCGAGGCCGCGCGGATCGACGGTGTGGCAGCGGCGGCATTTGGCGGGGGAAAAATGGCGATGGCATCGGATTGGGGGCACTCCGGCTTGGTCCGGTGGTCGAGGAAGACCAGGCAGACGGCGGCGGTGCTCCCAGACACTACGGCAGGTCGTGCGGTGGCCGGTGGCCATGCGGGCAACGGCGGCGCGACGGTGGAGCTCTCGGGTGTGTACTGAGAGAGGGAGAGAGAGCGAGGGAAGGGGAAGGAGTGGTGCCAGGGGGGTCCAGGGGAACGAGGGACATCGCAGGCGGCCTTATCTCCTCCTCCTGCCTACTCCGTCGTCGTGGCGGGCGGAGGATGGTGCGGCGGGCGTTCAGCCACGGCGGCGCCGACACGAGGGGGAGGAGTAGGTGTACGAAGGGGTAAATGGGCCGGGCTATGGCACTGTAGCAGCAGGCCTTTAACACAGTAGGTTTTAGTTATTTTCTGTTCCAGAAAACCAAAAGAGCTACTGTTGCAAATAAAAGAGCTAGCAAATGATTTTTGCTAAGAGTGAGATTTGGCAAATAAATTGTGGACAATATTGTGAGGCTACACAAAAAGTTTAGAGCCAACAGGAGTTGTCCAAGCATTTTTTTTAAATGAAAAGGCCATTTAAAATGCTGCTGGACCAGAAAATAAATTCCCAGGGGCAATTTGGGAATTCCAAAAATGTTGGTTTTAACATGACAAATATTTAGAGATTATTTGCCATAAGATGAACTATTTTGATTGCATGACAGAGAAAGTAAATTTTGCCATACAATTTAAATTGGAAATTGACTTTGATTTTAGACAAGTGGCAGATTGGCATGATGATCATGATGACATGACCATCATTAGGGGGAGATCACTACAGTGTGATGCTGGGGATGTTACAGCTTTGCTTTATATAAGAGACCATTCTGGCTTGTCCTTTGCTATAAAAAGGATTGGGCCACCTTGTTGCGCTATTGTTACTATTGTTAATTGTTACTTGTTACGAATTATCTTGCTACAAAACTATCAGTTACCGCTACTTTCAGTGCTTACTGAAAACCGCTTATCATTTCCTTCTGCTCCTCGTTGGGTTCGACACTCTTACTTATCGAAAGGACTACGATTGATCCCCTATACTTGTGGGTCATCAAGACTCTTTTCTGGCGCCATTGCCGGGGAGTGAAGCGCCTTTGGTAAGTGGAAATTGGTAAGGAAACACTTTTATTACGTGCTGAAATTTACTGTCACTTGTCACTATGGAAAGTAATCCTTTGAGGGGTTTGTTCGGGGTATCTTCACCTCGATCGGAAGCTTTAAAAGTTGCCCCTCAACCTACTGAACCTACTGAAAATATTTATTATGAAATTCCTTCAGGTATGTTAGAGAAACTGCTAGCTAATCCTTATGCAGGAGATGGAACAATACATCCTGATATGCACGTGATCTATGTGGATGAAATTTGTGGATTGTTTAAGCTTGTAGGTTTATCCGAGGATGGAGTTAAGAAGAAGGTATTCCCTTTATCATTGGAGGGAAAGGCATTGACATGGTATAGGCTATTGGATGATACTGGAACATGGGATTGGAACCGGTTGAAGCTGGAATTTCACCAGAAATTTTATCCTATGCATTTGGTTCATCGTGATCGGAATTATATATATAATTTTTGGCCTCGTGATGGAGAAAGTATCACTCAAGATTGGAGGAGGCTTAAGTATATGATGCACACATGCCCCAATCATGACCTCTCAAGAAAAATAATTATACAAAACTTTTATGCTCGGCTTTCTCGTAATGATCAATCCATGCTCGATACTTCTTCTACTGGTTCCTTTATGAAGAGAACTACTGAATTCAAATGGGACCTTCTGGAAAGAATTAAACGCAACTCTGAAGATTGGGAAATCGACAAAGGCAGGTATAAATCTTGAGTTTGATTGTGTTAAGTCTTTTATGGAAACATATGCTTTTCATAAGTTTAGTACTAAATATGGACTTGACTCTGAGATAGTTGCCACTTTTTGTGAATCATTTGCTGCTCATGTTGATCTCCCTAAGGAGAAATGGTTTAAGTTTCATCCACCTATCGAAGTAAAGGAAGAACCCATAGCTAAAGAGGAAATAATTATTTATGGGATTTCTATTTCTGTGCCCCTCTTTGCTTAGTCCTCCTCAGTTTTGCCCAAGCCAACTTTTTTTGCTCACTTTTCCCCTCCACCGCGCCATCCACCCTCACCAATGCCCAAACATGGGTTTGCTGTTGGTCAAGGGAGTTGACTGTTAGCCGCCGCTGTTACTCATGAGTGGGACACATAGTGCTATGTGGCGCTCTCACAATCGGCCGGGTATGTGCCAGCATGCATGTGTAGTCACATCGCGGTCACGTCGGCATTTTCACACCGCGCGGTTTCCCATGCGAGGAGTCGCGTCACTCGTGTGCCCGCCAGGCACCTATTAATGCATTTTGTAGCTGCGTGGCGCACCGGCGTTCACCCACTCCTGTCCCAATCCCCTCCCCTCCCCTCACCGCCCCACAACCTTCTCCGCCGTGAGCCTCCACCAAACCCTAGCTGCCTCCACCAAACCCTAGCCACCTACACCAAACCCTAGCCGCCTCCCCTTCCGTAGCCGGAGCAATGGCCAGCCACGGTGGTGGGGCGGGAAGCAGCAGTCGGGAGCGCCGTCGCGCGATGTTCATTCCGGGCATGCCGCGCACCCTCCGGGTTGACGAGGCGTCGCTCCTCGCCCGCTGCGGCGTCATGGTGCCACCGGACACGTGCCTGCTGTCAGGCTGGCACATGAGCTTGGGGGGGCTCGCGGTGGAGCCTGTCCCCACCGTTGGCACGCCAGCCATGTCGCGCGTGATTCACGCATTTCATGAAGGCTTGCCGCCGGAGGAGCGGTCCAAGCCGTGCTACGCGCTCGGCAGCCAGCGATGGCCAGAGATCATAGCGGAGGAACACGCCGCCCGCATCCAGCACTACGACAGCTGCTACCCGGCTTCGCGAAACAACATCAACGAGAGGTACACCTTCTGGGAAGGGCGTACCTTCCCCGATATCATGGCCGCCTGCCGCGCGCAGCTCGGTCTGGAGGAGGGCGACCGGGTTCCGCCGCCGCGGGCCACACCTCGACTCACGCCACGGGCCACGCCCACATCTGTAGGAGGCGGCGGCGGTGCCAGTAGCAGCCGGGGCCTCCGCATTCCAAAGACGGAGCCAGGGATGCCCGGGACGAGCTCTGAAGTGCGTGGCGCCAGCCTGCGCATCCCGAAGTTGGAGCCGGGGACGAGCTCTGCGGTGCGCGGCGCCGGCCTGCGCATCCCGAAGCTGGAGCTGGGGACAAGTTCCTGTGGCGCCCCTCTGCTAATCCCAAAGCCCGAGCCCGGGACGAGCTCACGCGGCCCCCTGCTCGTGCCCAGGACGGGCTTTGGCGGCCCCCTGCTCAAACCCAAACCGGAGCCGGAGCCGCCGCTGGTGGCGGAGTACAGGGGAGCGGTGGTCAGCGAGGACGGCGACCATGCAGACATGCCGGGGCTCCTCCTGGCGTTGCGTGAATCAACAAAGGGGCTGCAACGCCACCCCGATGACCCAGTGGACTCGCCGAGCCTGCGACAGGCGGTCGTCGCCTCGGTGGCCGACGTCACCATCGACCTCGTGAGCGATGACGAGGACGACGGCAAGCAGGAGGAGGGCGACGAGGACGGCTCCTCAGGCATCGGGAGCGGCTCCGACCTGGACGACGACAACCAGTAGCTAGGTTTAGGGTTTATGTTTATACAAATTTGAAACTTTTAATGAAATTTGGTGCTGTTTGAATGTCCAAATTGAATGTCAGTACGTATGCATGTTTGGATGTCCAATTTGTGCCCTGTTTGCTTGTGTGTGACAACTTGTGACCCACATTTCATGAATTTGCTAAAATAATTCAGTGTTTTCAATCAAACATTGTCAATTTTTCAAACTTATTGTATTTCAAACATGTGGTACTGCAAGTTTAATATTTTTCCCACAAACTAGTGCACAAAAGATGGCTCCATGCAAAGGAATTTCATTTTTTTAGCCTTTTTTCATTTTCTCTCTTTTTTTCAAAATGGGGTCAAACTTGAAGTGTTGACCATTGATACAAAAAGGTTTGGAATTCCTACTTTCCTTGTCTCAAGTTCATCCACCACCAACATTGGAGCATAAAATGATTTTTTGGAATTTTCAGGACCAAACTACATCACACTTGTAGTTCAAATTTGGGTAATTTCTGATAATTCACTAAAAGTCAACTAAATGGATGGAATATAGCAATAGTACTCTGAAATTACTGAAACTTGGTCAGTGGCCATCCAATGTGACCTACTTTTGGTGAAAATGAAATGGAACAAATTTCAAAACTATTTGGGGCACTTCCTTCACAAAAAAAGTCATTTCTAGGACCTGACAAATGAAAATATTGCTTTTTATTACCAAATAATTGCAAATTCCTATGGAAACATTGTCCACAATGGTAACACAAATAGTTGTGCCAAATTTGGGCAAATGATCATGGATTATACCATGTATGTGGTCATTTCCATGTGCATATGCCTTGGAATCCACACAAGTTCATACTAGATAGGCCATTTTGTGAAGGTTTTTTTTTCAAACATGTGGTACTGCAAGTTTAATATTTTTCCCACAAACTAGTGCACAAAAGATGGCTCCATGCAAAGGAATTTCATTTTTTGAGCCTTTTTTCATTTTCTTTTTTTTCAAAATGTGGTCAAACTTGAAGTGTTGACCATTGATACAAAAAGGTTTGGAATTCCTACTTTCCTTGTCTCAAGTTCATCCACCACCAACATTGGAGCATAAAATGATTTTTTGGAATTTTCAGGACCAAACTACATCACACTTGTAGTTCAAATTTGGGCAATTTCTGATAATTCACTAAAAGTCAACTAAATGGATGGAATATAGCAATAGTACTCTGAAATTACTGAAACTTGGTCAGTGGCCATCCAATGTGACCTACTTTTGGTGAAAAATGCAATGGAACAAATTTCAAAACTATTTGGGGCACTTCATTCACAAAAAAAGTCATTTCTAGGACCTGGAAAATGAAAATGTTGCTTTTTATTACCAAATAATTGCAAATTCTTATGGAAACATTGTCCACAATGGTAACACCAATAGTTGTGCCAAATTTGGGCAAATAATCATGGATTATACCATGTATGTGGCCATTTCCATGTGCCTTGGAATTCACACAAGTTCATACTAGATAGGCCGTTTTGTGAAGGTTTTTTTTTTCAAACATGGGGTACTGCAAGTTTAATATTTTTCCCACAAACTAGTGCACAAAAGATGGCTCCATGTAAAGGAATTTCATCTTTTGAGCCTTTTTTCATTTTCTCTTTTTTTCAAAATGGGGTCAACACTACTAGGAAAATGCTTATAAGTAGAACTTTACCAGTAGCGCCTATTTGAGCCCCCACGCTACTGGTAAGTACCAGTAGCGCTTGGTACAAAACGCGCTACTGGTATAACTTAGCAGCAGCGTTGGTTTTGCTCGGACGCGCTACTGGTAAGTGTGCCACACCACACCCCCAGGTCAAGATATATTAGCAGCGTGGGCGATCTACCCAGCGCTACTGTTAAAGCATTATCTGTAGCGCCTGGTCTACAAAGTGCGCTACTGCTATTTCTTCTGCGTGTAAACTTGTGGGTCCATTTAGCAGTAGCGTGTTTTGCAACCAGCGCTATAGCTAGTGCAGATACCAGTAGCGCGCGTTGGGTGACAGCGCTACTACTATGGTCGCCAGCCAAAATATCTGTCACCTTTCCCCCCCCCCCCTCTTCTCCCTCCCCCTTCCTTTCTCCCCCTCCTCTTGCACTTGCTTGTTGGTTATTCCTCCTCCCCCTCTCTTCTTTGCCCCTCCACCCCACCATTAATGCCCTTCCTCCTCCCTCTCTCTTTCTTTGCCCCTCCACCACCTCTCCATTAATTAATGGCCTCCCTCCTCCATCTCTCTTTCTTTGCCCATCCACCCATCTCCACTAGCTCTCTCTCTCTCCCTAGTTAGAGCTATATGTAGGTACCTCACTATCTAGAGCTACTAGCTAATTAAGAAGGTGTTCGATATCGATCCCTCTCGACACATAGGTGAGCAAAAAAAGAGTTGTGCAAGAATGGAAATATGTGTGTGTGCGATTAGGACCGAAACTATGCGCGATATGAATATACCGAATTGTGTGTGGCATGTGAGTGACATGAGTTGCCTATGTTTTGCCGAAATGTCGATTCAATTCCGTTTCGGCGAATTTCGGGCAAACTCAATATGTCCTATGTTTAGGGAAGGTCATATCGAATTTTTGTATGAATTTGATCCATGCATGCGTACGTGGTTATAATTCTTTTGCTCCGCGCATGCAGGTGATCATGAAGGTCAATGGAAGGATGGTGGAAAGATACTGGCAATCCGCGATGGACGACATGTATGAAAAAAGACTGAAGGATGTTTTATGTCCGTGTCGAAAATGCAAAGGAGGAGTCAGGCTCGACCCCTTTAAGGGTGGTAAATTCAAGGCGCACCTGCTCATGCATGGTTTCATGGATGGCCATGCTCGGTGGATAAGTGAAGATGATGATGATGAGGACGTTGACGGGGCAGGAAATAACGACATGGGGCCAGACGAAGAGATGACCGATTATGGGCCCGAAGAAGAGGGCCTTAGAAATGGTGATGGCGAAGAGGCAGTACAAGGCGGAGAAGACGCGGACACGCCGCAGCCTTCGTCACTACTAAGTTCAGCCATGCGGGACCCGCATGTTCGAGACCTGCTTCGCAAGGAGACGACTAGCGACAGAGCTGCTTCTAGAGAGGAGGCCAAACTGGCGCAACTGGAGGTAGACTCGATGACTCCATTGTATGATGGTTGCGATCCCGAGGTGACCCGCTTGAGTTTCACGCTAGAACTTCTAAAGACGAAGGCAAAAAACAAATGGACGGATGCAAGCCTGGATGAGCTTCTGAAGTATCTAAAGAAGGTTCTTCCCGCGGGAAGCCTGTGTCCTACTAGTGTCGACGAGGCAAAGAAAATCGTGTGCCCTCTTGATCTGCCACACATTAGATATCATGCATGCATCAACGATTGCATCATATATCGGAACGAGCACGCGGAAAAAACCATCTGTCCAAAGTGCAATGCTTCACGATATAAGAAGGCCGGAAAGAAAGCTCCACAGAAAGTTGTATGGTACTTTCCGATCACTCCGCGTCTGCAGCGGTATTTCGTAGATCCTAAGGAAGCAAAGCTTATGCGCTGGCACGCGGAGAGGGTGAAGCCAGATGACGGAGATGATCCGAAGCTGAGACACCTCGCAGATGCTAGCCAGTGGAGAGCATTAAACGCTGAATTTAAATTTTTCGCAGATGATGCAAGGAACATCGTGCTTGGCGCTAGTACTGATGGCATGAATCCGTTTGGCAACCAGAACACCAATCATAGCACATGGCCCATGTTTGTATGGATGTACAACCTCCCCCCCTGGAAGTGCATGAAGGGAAAATACATACACATGACTATGCTTATTCAAGGGCCGAGACAACCGGGAAATGATATAAATCTGTATCTCGGGTTACTGAAAGAAGAGCTACAGACCTTATGGACAACGCCAGCCAAGACATGGGACGCAAGCAAAGGAGAGTATTTCTACATGAGAGTCGCGCTGATTACGACGGTGCAGGACTATCTCGGTTACGGCTATATCTCCGGCCAGGTGTGCCACGGATATTGCAGATGCACCAGGTGCATGGATGATACAACTTCTCAGCAGCTATCGAAAGATGGCGGGTCTTCGAAAATCATGTACATGGGGCATCGAAGATGACTCGAGAAGGATGACCCATGAAGAAAGCGTGGAGATCTATTCAATGGTAAGGCTGAGCATCGAAGTCCTCAACGTAAGCGTAGCGGTGCCGAAATATATGAGTTATTGAAGAACTGGGAAGAGTGCCCCTCGCCGGGAAAGACGAAGAAAAAGGCGCCGGAGCCGCTGCTGAAGGTATGGAAGACGAGGTCTGTTTTCTGGGACTTAGAGTACTGGCCCAAACTCGACACGCCTCATAGCCTTGATCAAATGCATATCACGAAGAATATCCTCGAGAGCTTGCTTGGAACATTGATGAACATGCCGGAGAAGACCAAGGATGGGCCGAAGGCAAGAAAAGACTTGGAATTTTTGAATATCAGGAAAGATCTCCAAATGCCCGGTAAAAAGTCGTCAGAGGAGATGGAGACGGAGTCGGAGACGGAAGACAGGGGGAAAAAGTAAACAAGAAGGAAGAACAATATTGCCCCCCCTCTTGCTTCACCTTACATCCGAAGGAGGTCGATCAATTGTTCAAGTGCCTTGCCGGAATCAAAGTTAGTTCCGGATACTGTGGGAAGATTAGCAGATATCTGGACACCAAGAAAAAAAAAGGTTCAGCGGGATGAAGTCTCACGACTGTCACGTGATGATGACGTAGTTACTCCCGGTTGCACTTAGAGGGATTCTGGACACACACGTCAATGAGACGCTTACTGACCTATGCCACTTTTTTGATGCTATCTCTCGAAAGTCGATCAGTGTCAAGCAACTCCATAGGCTACAGGAAGAGATCGTTGTCATACTAAATGAGCTAGAGATGTACTTCCCGCCCGCGTTCTTTGATGTCATGGTGCATCTATGTGTCCACATCGTGGACGACATCATCGACCTAGGGCCGACATTCCTGCACAGCATGATGCCGTTCGAGAGGATGAATGGGGTCATCAAAGGATTCGTTCGTAACATGTCCCATCCGGATGGAAGCATATCCCAGGGATATCTGACCAAAGAGTGCATCTCTTTCTGCGAGAGTTATCTAGGCACCGGAGACCCTGTTGTTGGTTTGCCCGTCAGCAAGCACTGTGGAAGGCTCGAAGGCGAAGGTCACACCAATGGTCGGAGGGATGTGAATGTGTTCCGCTCGGGCCGACAAAACGACTTTGACAGGGCAAACTTAGTAGTGCTACAACACCTAGATGTGCTAGAAGATTTCGTGACACTGCACAAAGAGAACATCGCAAAGAACTACCGTGACCGTGGGGTGCACAGGACGGACGCTGAAGTTATTAGAGAGCACAACTCCACTTTCTTGCGTTGGTTCAAAGAGCGAGTTCTGGCTAATCCCCCGGAAGAGGGTTGTTCGGACAGAACGCTCATATACGCCTTAGCACATGGCCCGTCGGTCAACCTCGCGACTTATCAAGCATACGATATCAACGGATACACATTCTACACGGAGGCCAAAGATATAAACAGTGATAACCAGAACTCAGGGGTGACGATGGAAGCCATGACCGGGAACGTAATTGAAAGATATTATGGAAGGGTCGATGAGATCTGGGAGCTTGACTACTCTGGATTGCATAGCGCGACGATGTTCCGTGTCAGATGGGCTAAGAACGTACAAAGAGAAAACCGACATTACACTACCATGTGTATACCCGACTCCGATAGCGGTACCATCAACGCCACCGCCAAAAATGAGCCATGGGTACACGCTAAACATGTGACACAATGTTTCTTCATAACCGACCCGAGCAATCCCAGCCGTGTTGTCGTGAGGAGAGGCAAAAGGAGCATTGTCAGAATGGATGGAGTCGCCAATGAGGAAGACTACGACCAGTACGGTGACCCGATGAGGGAAGATGATGCTGATGACGATGAAACATACGTCAAAAGAAGGATGAAGACTACATTACCTACGAAAGATCGTACTCCCTGGAAAAGGAAAAGTCACGACCATGGGCTCAATTATTCCACAACGAACAAAAGAGGAAAGAAGAAGATCAGTCTGAAGCGTCGTCGACCAAGCTGACAAACTATCATAATTTGTCTATATCTATTTTGTATACGTACTTAACACCGTTAGTGGTCAAATGATGTAATATATATATTATGCACTAATTATATCCGGAGGGTGTTATTAGTCCATAAACAGACCTAACCCTAACCCCTGCTACAACTTACAACAAGGAAAGGAAAAAGAAAGAGAAAAATGAAAAACAAAAATGAAAAACAAAAATGAAAGAAAAAGAAAGAGAAAAAGAAAGAGAAAAAGAAAAATGAAAAGAAAAATGAAAAATAAAAATGAAAAAGAAAAAGAAAAAGAAAAATGAAAAAGACTAGCAGTAGCGCTTTTTATAGGACAAGCGCTATAGCTAAACTGGCCACATAATTTAAAAAAGAAAAAAGAAAAAACTAGCAGTAGCGCTCGTTTTCCTAATCCGCACTATAGCTAACTTAGCTATAGCGCGTTTTTATGACCAGCGCTATAGCTAAGCTGGCTATAGCCCCGGCCCTATCCAGCCCCCCACGCACTCCTCTCTCTCTCGCTCTCGATCCCCCTCGATCTCTCTCCCCAGCCCACGCCGCCGCCGACGCACGCCGGCCAGCCTCCTCTGCCCCGACCCCGACGCCGCACCCGCCCTCAACCCCGACCCCGACGCCGGCCGGCCTCCTCTGCCCCGGCCCCCTCTGCCCCTGCCTCCTCTGCCCCGACCCCGACGCCGGCCGGCCCCCTCTGCCCCGGCCACCCCGACCCCCTCTGCACCCACCCTCACAAGGTTGATTTTTCCCCACTTTCTAATTTCTAGCATGATTTGATCTTTGTAGACCCCGGCCAAGCTCAGTTCTTTCTTCCAGTGGTGAATTGGCGTTGAGGTTCAGCGTAGATGGAAATGAAAATGAAAAATGGACATGGCCTAATTTTGTGCAGCCGTGGTGTTAATTTTGAACTGGCATTAAATTTGCTGAAAAATGTTTTAATGCCTCTGAACATGGCCTAATTTATCATCAAAGGGAACTCTTTATACAACTGTATGTGAAATGTGTGTGAAATGGCCTAATTTTCTGAAGTTTACACCTGTTTGCAAGGCCCCTTATGAATACATTACCGATGCTAGAGGAGAGTGATGACATGTGCATGTGGTTGTTCTTGTTGTGCTGCTATAGAATGTTGTTTGGACAGATGCTATAGAATGATAGTGAGCATCCTATATTGTTGTGTTGTTGTTGTTGTGCCGGACTTTGGTTGTTTGCAGGGAAACCGATTCCGAGTGGCCTATGTTTTGCCGGAAATGTTGATTCATTTCCATTTCGGCAAATTTCAGGCGCTCTATATGTGCACTTTCTAGCATAGGTCATGCCGAAATTTTCCGTGAATTTCGGCATGACTTGTGCCAGAAAGTTGGACATATCGAGTGCTCGAGATTTGCCACCACGGGAATGAAACGACATTCAGGCAAAACAAAGGTCACTTTTTTTGTCATTATTCACTTTATTATATAAAGCTCGATAATTAAACGACTACGACATTGAACCCTATCTAGGAAACATGACCGCCAATGATGAGGCCGGAGGTTCTCACACCCAAGAAGGACAAGCACACGCCTACCTCGACTTTCTGGCAGCTCAGGAGAAACAAGGGTGGCAGGACCCCCTTGTCATGACGGACGACGACGGTGGTGGCGCCGGCGCCGACACTGATGCCACCAACACCGGCACTAAGACGGGCCCTGATGATGTTGCTAACGACAGCACGGAAGGTGGGACCTCCCAAGCCAGTGAAGGAAAGAAGGCAAAGAGGGCACGACGCCCAAATGAGCTCGGCAACGGAAGACTGGTGGTCACGGCGGTGCACCCTGGTGAGTTCGAGCCTGTAGAGCCGCGGGAAGTGGCAGCGTGTTACGGCAACCAACTAGCATGCATCCTACGGGATACCGCTAACATCAACACCACAAAAATACGGAAGAATGAACATTTGAAGCAGCTGCTCCTAACTAGGTTGCATGCAAGATTCCTGTTCCCCGGTCGGAAAGACGACGTTGACCCATGGAAAGATGATGCCATGAAAAAACTCAACAACAAAGCCCTAGGGAAGTTCAGCAACGCATTGAGCGCCTGGAAAACTAGGGTGAAAAAGGCGATAGAAGTAGACCATGAAACCTACGCCGAGATTGTTGCAGACAATCCGACAATTACGCTAGAGGACTTTGAAAAGTTCAAGGCGACTTGCAATGAAGAAGCTGCCAAGGCCAGGTCAGAGAGAGGCAAGCAGCTGCAGGCAAAGAACATGGGGAACCACCGCCTCGGAAGTCGTGGTTACACGGAAAAGAGGCCCGTGTGGGCTAAGGAGGATGCGGAACGTGAACGTCTGGGGATCCCAGACCCCTTGGCTGAGTTCACCGACCAGCAGGAGCACGACTTCATCAGGGCCCGATTCTTGTGGGACCCCAAAAAAAGATTTTTTTCACCGACGGGCCGACTAGGCAATTCATGAGATTACTGGTAATTATCCTTTTACCACCTTATATATTAGCTTCCGATCAATGAAGTCTACTACATTCTAGTCACATTCGTAAATGATTCACGCTCCATTTTGCAGAGAGAGCAACACAAGATTGCGGCCGAAAGCGACTCGTCGACTCAGTCGACTCAGTCGTCGGCCCAGTACAAGTGGGACACCCCTTTCAACCGGGCCATGAACATAATGATGGGACACCCGCCGGGCTAGCGGCCGCAATATGGACGTGTGCACGGCGCCGGAGACGGCGCCACGTGGAAGTACTATTATAGCGAGGACCCCGAGGCCAAAAGACAGAGAAAGAAGTTCAGTCAAGTGACTATCGACGAGAAGGTGGCGCGGGCGATCGAGAAAACAAGAGCTGATACCAAAGCTGAGACAATCTGGGAAGCGATAGCTGCCTGCAGAAATGATATGGCAGCTGCCTTTACAAGCTTGATTCCAAGTGTGGTCAGCTGGTTGCAACAAAATCTAAACGCGGCACCAACTAATTTTCCCATGCCCAGCTTCACCGGGAGCAACTCAATGAACACCGCACCCACACCCGTACCTGATATGGCAACCGCACCCGCACCTACTCCAGCACCTGCTCCCGCACCCTCTCACAGCAGCCCTAGCTCCGTCTCTGGCTTGAATGCCGGGCCGTCGACATTGGTTGAGCTCGATGCCCTCACGGTAAATACGCTTCACACCCTCATCAACACAACTAATTAATCTTCAGTTCCCGTTCTTTTTGGATCTATGACGCCGCACACGTACATGTCTTCGCATGCCGACTCCACTCCGTGCACCCTCCTTTACCACATGAAGGGCGGGTTGGTGGATGTGGGGAAGGGTACTATAGTGAAGCCCAAGGATTGATTGTTCCACAGACGGCAGATGCCTGATAATGCCTTAAGGGTCTCTGTGGCGAGTGTGAAAGTGGGCTACGAGGGTTTTCCTTGTCCCATACAAACTGGTGGAGAGGATGACGAGACCCCCACGCAGCTTGGCCAATGCAAAAATTGGCCGATCCTGTGGCCGAAGAATCTTCTTCATGTGGAGGTGGCCGGGAGCACACCAACGGGACCTCATCAGGAAGCAGGTATGACCACAACCCCACCTACACAACTACAACAAGCAGTGTCTGTGCTGCTGGGTGAGCTTGAGAGACACGAGGAAGGAGGGCCAACCGTTCCGGCGGATGATGACATCGGCCCCATGGAAGAGGATATGGATCATGACATGGAGGAGGATGACCCTCTCTAGTATCTCAATACCGGCTTTGACCACGAAGTAACGATGAGTCAACCATATGAGATGCATGGTGTACCAGAGCCGGAACATCCTCGGGAGTGCAAGAAGTCTTTGTTCATGCAATCCTAGCAGGACACGCCTCCAAATGTCGGTTCCATCCAAGCTCAACTAATTAGCCAGAGGCAATCAATGTTGAGCCCGACAACACTAGGGGCGGTGGTCAGGGAGGGTCTGACAGACCCACCAGCACCTGAGCCCACCAAGAAGAAGCAGAGCAAGAGACCGATGAGAAAAGGCCATAAAGCTGCCAATGTTGCTTCTAGCAGCCAGCCGCCTCCGTAGACCAGGGTTGACAGTGTACCGATGAAACATGCGCCATTACTCCATGTCGCGGGAAAGCCAATGGTACCGGCGGATGCGCTAGCTACCATAACAGGGGAAAGCCAAAGACCGAAAGTAACGTCTCGGTGAAACCCTAGCATCTCGGAGCCACCGAAACCCATCTCGGTCTGACCGAAATGGCGTGCCATGTCTCTGTAGTGTGCTTCGGTGTCACCGAGATTACCAACTCGGTCCATCCGAACTGCATTCTGTGAAAACCTAGAACTAAAGTTTGAACTCAATTTTATGAAAAACTATCTGCTTTTTGTGATGACTCATCTACTCTACCCATACCCATCTATTCACAGGGTCAGCTCAGCAAGATGTCTAGTGGCAGTGACAGTCAGAACAGGTCTGAACAGCAGGCAGAAATGAGTGAAGGATCAAGTCATAATGAAAGTTTCTATGAGGGAGAGAGAAGCTCTCCAGATCTTCCTAAAGCTGCAACTAGAACAAGGAAGAAGAAAACCTCAGACAGTGAGGATGAGGATTTTGTTGCCAGTGAGACAGCAACCAAGAAGAAGAGAGTAGTGCTAGCTAAAGAGTACAGCTCCAAGCCTACATCTGTCAAAGAGAGAACAGCTGTAAGAAAAGTGCCAAAACAGTCCATACAATTCACTATTGAAGAGCCTAGTGAGGCAGCTGCAGGTGCTAAGAAGAAGAGGATAAGAAAAACTACTGCCCGTGAGATTGGCAGACCCTCCATGATGATTGATGAGGAGGAAGAAGAGGAGGAGGATGAGCCAGCTGCTACACCCCCTGCAAAAGAACAGAAGCTCATGTCTGATGCAATCAAGACTGCTGCACCTCCCAAGTCAAAGCCTAAGGCACCAGCACCCAAGAGATCAACCAGGAACATATCTGCTGCAGAGAAAAACAAGGCCCCAGTGCCTGAATCAAATGTTGATGAAGAGCCTCTAGTGCTCAGAAAGTTGAAGCCAAAGATACCAAACCATGACAACGCACACCGGAGCCGCCAGCAGAAGATCGCCTTTAGGAGCTTCGGAGGACCGTGCCTAGAGAGCCGGCTAGTGCTATACGATTCGAACTTTTTGGTACTTGTTGCCAAAGGGGGAGAATTTGTATAGATCATAGGCTTCAAGAGAGAGTGTTTCGTTGGTTTTTCTCTCGAGTTCATTTGCTACTTGTTTGCTTGTTCGTTGATACTTTGTTATGTGTGTGCTTGCTACAGTGTCTGTGAGATATTCTGTTTACGCTTATCATGATGTTTGATCATACTATGCCTATTGTGATGATCCATGTTTATCTCTGTCATTATCTATATGATCATTATCTCTGTCATTATCTGTATGATCATTCATTTATGTATCATTTCTTATGTTGGTGATGCGTGCTTACCTTTCCAATCATATCATTTTGCGCGCTCCACCAAGATGTATGTGACATGGAAGAGTAACCCATGAGCCTAATCGATTGTGCATTTGCATTCAAACGCAAATTTTTAATAATGCACAAATTTAGGGGGAGCTCTTGCTTATCACATACTTCTTAAAGCGACGATGTATTTCATTCACTTAATCATCTGTCGAAGCTTTGATCTATATGTTGTCATCAATTACCAAAAAGGGGGAGATTGAAAGCACATTTGCTCCCTTGGTGGTTTTGGTAATTCATAACAACATATATCTCATTGAACTAATGTCCATTCAAGATTAAGATTTCAGGATGTTCAATGATTGGCATGGCATGGACTAGAGACGTGGACCCCTCAAAATGCTAAGGACAAGGATTGGCAAAAGATCAAGACTCTACATTTTTGGTTTAGTGATCCAAGATCACATTGAGTCCATAGGAAAGCCAATACTATTAAAAGGGGATGAGGTGTTGCATAATGGTCTTTTTGCTCAAGTGCTTAGTGACAGTATTCCTAAACCCTCAACCACTCTCTCTACCCAAATATGTCCTAAACCTAAAGTCCAACTCGGCCCCACCGAAATTTCCAATCCGGCCCCACCGAGTTCAACCAAGACTTAGCCACTGCCAAAACCCTAACAAATTGGATCCACCGAAATGGATCTCGGTCCCACCGAGATGGCCTTGCCAACTCTCTGTAATCGGTTGCATTCACTTCGGTCTCACCGAGTTATGCATATCGGTCTCACCGAGATGGCTTGCCAACTCTCTGTTGCCTTATTGTTTCACTTCGGTCCTACCGAGTTGATGCAATCGGTGCCACCAAGATGAGGATTGCCCTAAGCCATTGCACTTCGGTCCATCCGAGGTGTTCGTATCGGTCCCACCGAGATTCCTAAAGTTCATATCTTTTACACAGTTCGGTGCTACCGAGATGATCGTTTCGGTGCCACCGAGTTGGGTCAAAAGGGTGTAACGGTTGGATTTTGTGTGGAGGCTATATATAACCCTCCACCCCATCCTTCTCAGTAAGGACAGCCATCAGAACGTGCCTACAATTCCACCATTCATTTTCTGAGAGAGAACCACCTACTCATGTGTTGAGATCAAGATATTCCATTCCTACCATTTGAACCTTGATCTCTAGCCTTTCCCAAGTAGCTTTCCACTCAAATTCTTCTTCCACCATAGCCAAATCTGTGAGGAGTGTTTGAGTGCTGGGAAGACTATCATTTGAAGCACAAGAGCAAGGAGTTCATCAACAACACACCGTCTATTACCTTTTGGAGAGTGGTGTCTCCTAGATTGGTTAGGTGTCACTTGGGAGCCTCCAACCTGATGTGGAGTTGAACCAAGCAGTTTGTAAGGGCAAGGAGATCGCCTACTTCGTGAAGATCTACCCCGAGTGAGGCTAGTCCTTCGTGGACGTAAGACATGGTGGAATAGACAAGGTTGCTTCTTCGTGGACCCTTCGTGGGTGGAGCCCTCCGTGGACTCGCGCAGCCGTTACCCTTCGTGGGTTGAAGTCTCCATCAACGTGGACGTACGATAGCACCACCTATCGGAACCACGCCAAAAACCACCATGTCTTCATTGCGTTTGAAATCTCCAATCCCTCCTTTACATACATATGCAATTGCTTACATTCCGCTGCTATACTCTTAGAATTGCATGTGTAGGGTGATGCTTGACATGTACTATTGCTAAAATCTGCCTACAACTAAAATTTGGGAAAAGGTTAGGTTTTATTTGGTCAAGTAGTCTAATCACCCCCCCTCTAGACATACTTTCGATCCTACAAGTGGTATCAGAGCTTTGGTCTCCGTAAGCCTTGATTTCCATAGCTTTGGTGATCATAGCCTTGGTTTCACAACCTAGGAGAGTATGGCGTCTAGTGAGGGTAACTATCACCGTAGAGGTCCATATTTTGATGGTACAAACTTTGCTAGTTGGAAACATAAGATGAAAATGCATATTCTTGGTCATTACCCTGCCGTTTGGGCCGTTGTTCGTGTTGGCTTGCAAGGTGACTTCTTTGAGGATGGCAAGGAACCGGATCGTGAAGCAACCCCGGAAGAATTGAAGATGTTGCAATACAATGCTCAAGCTTGTGACATTCTATTCAACGGTCTATGTCCCGAGGAATTCAACAAAATCAGCCGCCTCGAGAATGCAAAGGAAATTTGGGATACTTTGGTTGATATGCATGAGGGTACCGAGTCCGTCAAGGAATCTAAGTTGGATGTGCTTCAAAGCCAACTTGACAAGTTCAAGATGAAGGATGGTGAAGGAGTCGCAGAGATGTACTCTAGGCTTGATCTCATCACAAATGAGATTGCCGGCTTAGGAAGTGAAGAGATGACCGACAAATTCATCATCAAAAAGATACTTAGAGCTTTGGATGGAAAATATGATACCGTCTGCACATTGATCCAAATGATGCCAAACTACAAAGATCGCAAGCCCACGGAAGTCATTGGAAGGATCGTTGCTCATGAAATGTCGCTCAAGGACAAAGAGGTGCTGCACAACAAGTCAAGTGGTGCTTACAAAGCCTCAATCGATGCTCCAACAACTCCAAGTGACAAGCTAGTATCCAATGAAGAGATAAGCCTAATGGTGAAAAGGTTCAACAAGTTCTACAAGAATAAAGGGAAAGAAAGAAGCTCTAGCTCAAGACACTATGAGAAAAGATCATCAAGTCATGACCGTAATTGTTACAATTGTGGAAAGCCCGGACACTACTCAAGAGTGTACGGCTCCCTACAAGAAAAGAGACGAATCACCAAGAGGAAGACATAGAAGAGATGAATCACCTCATAAAGAGAGAAGGAGTAGAGATGATTATTATGAACGAAGACACTCTCGAAGAAGTAAGGATTCGGAGAGGAAGGACAAGTCATCAAGGAGCTACACAAGAAGAAGACATCAAGCTCATGTTGGTGAATGGGTTTCTGGCTCCGACTCCGACAATCAATCCGAGAGAAGTTATCACTCCAACTCCGACTATAGTCAAGATGAAGGTGTTGCCGGACTTGCACTTGTGTCATCCAACTCCTACGATCTATTTGACTCACCAAATGAAGGAATTGTAAGATGCTTCATGGCAAAAGGCCCTAAGGTATCACACCCCGAGTATCTTGATTTTAATAGTGATGAAGTTGATTTGCTTAGTGATGATGATTTACTTGTTGATAGGGCTAGTGATGTGAGCTATAATGAAAATGCTAGTAATCATGATAGTCAAGAGGAAACGAGTGACAATGCTATGAAGGAGATTGAGCGCCTAACTAAAGAACTAAATGCTCTTAAGTTAGCTCATGAAACAACTCAAGAGGATCATAGAGAACTTCTAAGAACTCATGAGAAGCTACGCTTCGAGAAGCTAAATTTAGAGCAAGAGCATGAGTTTCTTAAAGCTATCAATGACGATCTTCGAAAGAAGAGTTCTTCATATCTTGCCAAACGTTTACTCTTGTCTACCTTTATGCCACAAGTTAAACCTAAGCAAACTAGCAACAAGGGTAAAAATGGTTCTACCTCTAGTAGTAACAATAACAATGCTAAATCCAATGTTGTTGCTTCTAGTAGTTCTATTGATTCCACTAATGATCCTCTTAGCCAAGTTACACTTGAGCAAGAAAATATGCTATTGAAAGGAATTATAGAAAAAGGTGTCTACAAGAGTCTTGCCGGGAGCAAACAATTTGAAGAAATTGTACGCAAGGAAGGAAGGCACCGGAAGAACCAAGGTGTTGGTTTTGAATGAAAGTTCAATGCCGATGGAGTTGAGTGGGAAGAAGGTCAATACCCCAAGACGAAGTTTGTTCCTCAACAAGAGAAGTATGACCCTACTTCCTTCAAGGGAACACAAGCTCAAGAAGACCTTCCACCACAAGACCACAAGCTAAAAGGCAAGGACAAGCTTCAAGAAGAGATTGATTCATTTGAAGAAGCTCCTCAAGCCATGGTCAAGTGGGTTCCCAAGACTTCATCAAGTTCTACTTCATCAAGTGCTACTACAACTCCAAGGATTCCCATCAAGTTGATGTGGATCCAAAAGAAGAAGAACTAGAGAGTTCTTGAGGGTGACTCCGCCAACAAACTTCACTCATATTCTTTATGGCAAGGACTTGTGCAACCAACTTCCACATTTTGCACTAGTTCATGGAGTCACAAACCCTCTTGTTGGTAAGGCAAGGGACAAGGTAATCAATGCATTCATGGACATCATCATATGTGTATTTCACTCTATGTCTATGGATATCCTTGTATGTTCCTTGTGTGGGACTAACCCATGTAGGTATTGAAAGCACAAAACTCCAAAGGATTGCTCCCAACTTTTGATGGTCTACATCAACATTGACCATCCACATCTTCAACATCTACATGAAGTCATCATCGACAAAACCCAAGGTTAGTTCAACCCTCTTAGGGGGGATATCGCATCTAGGGGGAGCTTTGCTCTAAAAATTGAGCTAAAGCAACTCTAATGGTGTGAACACATTAATGCTTTATGTAAAAGTGGTAACCCCGCTTGTGCTTAAACGATGAGTATGACCTATGATCAAATGTTCTCATTTGGCTCCTAAGTCAATATACTCATATATAGATGACCTAGTCATCGCCATTGCTTGATAGATGCTAGAATTGGTTGTGCATGTTTGACACATGTTTCATTTGCTATCTTATTGTGTGAGCATGTTGATTTGCATGTTTTCATCATTCGAGGACATCCATTTGTTGTCTTGATTGTCTTGGTTTTTCTGGCCAAGTGGATGTACAAGAATGCCTAAGAACCTTCTCTAGCTATCTATGCTTTCTTGTCTCAAATTCTATTCTTGCTGCATCACAAAAATTGAACAAGTCATTTTCGGACCCTCCGGGTGAGGAGCACTCGGAGCCACCGATCTGAAAGGGCTGAACCTCCAAAACCTTCTAATTGATTTCGGTCAGACCAACCTACTCAAACTCGGTCGAACCGAAAGCATTTAGACTGATCTAGGTTTTCATCTCGGTGCTACCGATTAGACCAACTCGGTTGGACCGAGTTGCTGTAACTGCAAGCAGTTGCACGTCTCGGTGCTACCGATTTGTTCCACTCGGTGCCACCGACAGCGAATGGGTATATATTCCCAGCGAACCGTGCGGTTGAAAATTTCTTCAAACGTCACGCGCCCGCGCCCCATTGCTGCCGCCCCTTTGGTCTTCGGATCGTCGCCGTCGTCTCCAGCGCGCCCTCGCCGCAGGATTCCATTGCCGTCAACGGTAATCTCCACCGCCGTTGCCGCCGTAGAGAAACTCCACCGAGTTAGGGTGAGTTTCGATCCCTTTCGTGCTTCCCTTTTCCGATTCAATGCACGATTGGATTGCCTGTAATCTTGCCACGAATGCAATCCTCTTTCCACCAGATTAGTTCGTTTGAACGAGATTCGAGCAAAAAATTTAGGGTTAGGTTTCCGCCGAACGCATCTCGGACCGACCGAATAGGAATTTTCGGTCCCACCGATTTGGCCCTGGCCATAGCACTAGTACATCTCGATGCCACCGAGTTGTGCGAATCGGTAAGACCGAAAGTAACGTCTCGGTGAAACCCTAGCATCTCGGAGCCACCGAAACCCATCTCGGTCTGACCGAAATGGCGTGCCATGTCTCTGTAGTGTGCTTCGGTGTCACCGAGATTACCAACTCGGTCCATCCGAACTGCATTCTGTGAAAACCTAGAACTAAAGTTTGAACTCAATTTTATGAAAAACTATCTGCTTTTTGTGATGACTCATCTACTCTACCCATACCCATCTATTCACAGGGTCAGCTCAGCAAGATGTCTAGTGGCAGTGACAGTCAGAACAGGTCTGAACAGCAGGCAGAAATGAGTGAAGGATCAAGTCATAATGAAAGTTTCTATGAGGGAGAGAGAAGCTCTCCAGATCTTCCTAAAACTGCAACTAGAACAAGGAAGAAGAAAACCTCAGACAGTGAGGATGAGGATTTTGTTGCCAGTGAGACAGCAACCAAGAAGAAGAGAGTAGTGCTAGCTAAAGAGTACAGCTCCAAGCCTACATCTGTCAAAGAGAGAACAGCTGTAAGAAAAGTGCCAAAACAGTCCATACAATTCACTATTGAAGAGCCTAGTGAGGCAGCTGCAGGTGCTAAGAAGAAGAGGATAAGAAAAACTACTGCCCGTGAGATTGGCAGACCTTCCATGATGATTGATGAGGAGGAAGAAGAGGAGGAGGATGAGCCAGCTGCTACACCCCCTGCAAAAGCACAGAAGCTCATGTTTGATGCAATCAAGACTGCTGCACCTCCCAAGTCAAAGCCTAAGGCACCAGCACCCAAGAGATCAACCAGGAACATATCTGCTGCAGAGAAAAACAAGGCCCCAGTGCCTGAATCAAATGTTGATGAAGAGCCTCTAGTGCTCAGAAAGTTGAAGCCAAAGATACCAAACCATGACAACGCACACCGGAGCCGCCAGCAGAAGATCGCCTTTAGGAGCTTCGGAGGACCGTGCCTAGAGAGCCGACTAGTGCTATACGATTCGAACTTTTTGGTACTTGTTGCCAAAGGGGGAGAATTTGTATAGATCATAGGCTTCAAGAGAGAGTGTTTCGTTGGTTTTTCTCTCGAGTTCATTTGCTACTTGTTTGCTTGTTCGTTGATACTTTGTTATGTGTGTGCTTGCTACAGTGTCTGTGAGATATTCTGTTTACGCTTATCATGATGTTTGATCATACTATGCCTATTGTGATGATCCATGTTTATCTCTGTCATTATCTATATGATCATTATCTCTGTCATTATCTGTATGATCATTCATTTATGTATCATTCCTTATGTTGGTGATGCGTGCTTACCTTTCCAATCATATCATTTTGCGCGCTCCACCAAGATGTATGTGACATGGAAGAGTAACCCATGAGCCTAATCGATTGTGCATTTGCATTCAAACGCAAATTTTTAATAGTGCACAAATTTAGGGGGAGCTCTTGCTTATCACATACTTCTCAAAGCGACGATGTATTTCATTCACTTAATCATCTGTCGAAGCTTTGATCTATATGTTGTCATCAATTACCAAAAAGGGGGAGATTGAAAGCACATTTGCTCCCTTGGTGGTTTTGGTAATTCATAACAACATATATCTCATTGAACTAATGTCCATTCAAGATTAAGATTTCAGGATGTTCAATGATTGGCATGGCATGGACTAGAGACGTGGACCCCTCAAAATGCTAAGGACAAGGATTGGCAAAAGATCAAGACTCTACATTTTTGGTTTAGTGATCCAAGATCACATTGAGTCCATAGGAAAGCCAATACTATTAAAAGGGGATGAGGTGTTGCTTAATGGTCTTTTTGCTCAAGTGCTTAGTGACAGTATTCCTAAACCCTCAACCACTCTCTCTACCCAAATATGTCCTAAACCTAAAGTCCAACTCGGCCCCACCGAAATTTCCAATCCGGCCCCACCGAGTTCAACCAAGACTTAGCCACTGCCAAAACCCTAACAAATTGGATCCACCGAAATGGATCTCGGTCCCACCGAGATGGCCTTGCCAACTCTCTGTAATCGGTTGCATTCACTTCGGTCTCACCGAGTTATGCATATCGGTCTCACCAAGATGGCTTGCCAACTCTCTGTTGCCTTATTGTTTCACTTCGGTCCTACCGAGTTGATGCAATCGGTGCCACCGAGATGAGGATTGCCCTAAGCCATTGCACTTCGGTCCATCCGAGGTGTTCGTATCGGTCCCACCGAGATTCCTAAAGTTCATATCTTTTACACAGTTCGGTGCTACCGAGATGATCGTTTCGGTGCCACCGAGTTGGGTCAAAAGGGTGTAACGGTTGGATTTTGTGTGGAGGCTATATATAACCCTCCACCCCATCCTTCTCAGTAAGGACAGCCATCAGAACGTGCCTACAATTCCACCATTCATTTTCTGAGAGAGAACCACCTACTCATGTGTTGAGATCAAGATATTCCATTCCTACCATTTGAACCTTGATCTCTAGCCTTTCCCAAGTAGCTTTCCACTCAAATTCTTCTTCCACCATAGCCAAATCTGTGAGGAGTGTTTGAGTGCTGGGAAGACTATCATTTGAAGCACAAGAGCAAGGAGTTCATCAACAACACACCGTCTATTACCTTTTGGAGAGTGATGTCTCCTAGATTGGTTAGGTGTCACTTGGGAGCCTCCAACCTGATGTGGAGTTGAACCAAGCAGTTTGTAAGGGCAAGGAGATCGCCTACTTCGTGAAGATCTACCCCGAGTGAGGCTAGTCCTTCGTGGACGTAAGACATGGTGGAATAGACAAGGTTGCTTCTTCGTGGACCCTTCGTGGGTGGAGCCCTCCGTGGACTCGCGCAGCCGTTACCCTTCGTGGGTTGAAGTCTCCATCAACGTGGACGTACGATAGCACCACCTATCGGAACCACGCCAAAAACCACCATGTCTTCATTGCGTTTGAAATCTCCAATCCCTCCTTTACATACATATGCAATTGCTTACATTCCGCTGCTATACTCTTAGAATTGCATGTGTAGGGTGATGCTTGACATGTACTATTGCTAAAATCTGCCTACAACTAAAATTTGGGAAAAGGTTAGGTTTTATTTGGTCAAGTAGTCTAATCACCCCCCTCTAGACATACTTTCGATCCTACAAGTGGTATCAGAGCTTTGGTCTCCGTAAGCCTTGATTTCCATAGCTTTGGTGATCATAGCCTTGGTTTCACAACCTAGGAGAGTATGGCGTCTAGTGAGGGTAACTATCACCGTAGAGGTCCATATTTTGATGGTACAAACTTTGCTAGTTGGAAACATAAGATGAAAATGCATATTCTTGGTCATTACCCTGTCGTTTGGGCCGTTGTTCGTGTTGGCTTGCAAGGTGACTTCTTTGAGGATGGCAAGGAACCGGATTGTGAAGCAACCCCGGAAGAATTGAAGATGTTGCAATACAATGCTCAAGCTTGTGACATTCTATTCAACGGTCTATGTCCCGAGGAATTCAACAAAATCAGCCGCCTCGAGAATGCAAAGGAAATTTGGGATACTTTGGTTGATATGCATGAGGGTACCGAGTCCGTCAAGGAATCTAAGTTGGATGTGCTTCAAAGCCAACTTGACAAGTTCAAGATGAAGGATGGTGAAGGAGTCGCAGAGATGTACTCTAGGCTTGCTCTCATCACAAATGAGATTGCCGGCTTAGGAAGTGAAGAGATGACCGACAAATTCATCATCAAAAAGATACTTAGAGCTTTGGATGGAAAATATGATACCGTCTGCACATTGATCCAAATGATGCCAAACTACAAAGATCGCAAGCCCACGGAAGTCATTGGAAGGATCGTTGCTCATGAAATGTCGCTCAAGGACAAAGAGGTGCTGCACAACAAGTCAAGTGGTGCTTACAAAGCCTCAATCGATGCTCCAACAACTCCAAGTGACAAGCTAGTATCCAATGAAGAGATAAGCCTAATGGTGAAAAGGTTCAACAAGTTCTACAAGAATAAAGGGAAAGAAAGAAGCTCTAGCTCAAGACACTATGAGAAAAGATCATCAAGTCATGACCGTAATTGTTACAATTGTGGAAAGCCCGGACACTACTCAAGAGTGTACGGCTCCCTACAAGAAAAGAGACGAATCACCAAGAGGAAGACATAGAAGAGATGAATCACCTCATAAAGAGAGAAGGAGTAGAGATGATTATTATGAACGAAGACACTCTCGAAGAAGTAAGGATTCGGAGAGGAAGGACAAGTCATCAAGGAGCTACACAAGAAGAAGACATCAAGCTCATGTTGGTGAATGGGTTTCTGGCTCCGACTCCGACAATCAATCCGAGAGAAGTTATCACTCCAACTCCGACTATAGTCAAGATGAAGGTGTTGCCGGACTTGCACTTGTGTCATCCAACTCCTACGATCTATTTGACTCACCAAATGAAGGAATTGTAAGATGCTTCATGGCAAAAGGCCCTAAGGTATCACACCCCGAGTATCTTGATTTTAATAGTGATGAAGTTGATTTGCTTAGTGATGATGATTTACTTGTTGATAGGGCTAGTGATGTGAGCTATAATGAAAATGCTAGTAATCATGATAGTCAAGAGGAAACGAGTGACAATGCTATGAAGGAGATTGAGCGCCTAACTAAAGAACTAAATGCTCTTAAGTTAGCTCATGAAACAACTCAAGAGGATCATAGAGAACTTCTAAGAACTCATGAGAAGCTACGCTTCGAGAAGCTAAATTTAGAGCAAGAGCATGAGTTTCTTAAAGCTATCAATGACGATCTTCGAAAGAAGAGTTCTTCATATCTTGCCAAACGTTTACTCTTGTCTACCTTTATGCCACAAGTTAAACCTAAGCAAACTAGCAACAAGGGTAAAAATGGTTCTACCTCTAGTAGTAACAATAACAATGCTAAATCCAATGTTGTTGCTTCTAGTAGTTCTATTGATTCCACTAATGATCCTCTTAGCCAAGTTACACTTGAGCAAGAAAATATGCTATTGAAAGGAATTATAGAAAAAGGTGTCTACAAGAGTCTTGCCGGGAGCAAACAATTTGAAGAAATTGTACGCAAGGAAGGAAGGCACCGGAAGAACCAAGGTGTTGGTTTTGAATGAAAGTTCAATGCCGATGGAGTTGAGTGGGAAGAAGGTCAATACCCCAAGACGAAGTTTGTTCCTCAACAAGAGAAGTATGACCCTACTTCCTTCAAGGGAACACAAGCTCAAGAAGACCTTCCACCACAAGACCACAAGCTAAAAGGCAAGGACAAGCTTCAAGAAGAGATTGATTCATTTGAAGAAGCTCCTCAAGCCATGGTCAAGTGGGTTCCCAAGACTTCATCAAGTTCTACTTCATCAAGTGCTACTACAACTCCAAGGATTCCCATCAAGTTGATGTGGATCCAAAAGAAGAAGAACTAGAGAGTTCTTGAGGGTGACTCCGCCAACAAACTTCACTCATATTCTTTATGGCAAGGACTTGTGCAACCAACTTCCACATTTTGCACTAGTTCATGGAGTCACAAACCCTCTTGTTGGTAAGGCAAGGGACAAGGTAATCAATGCATTCATGGACATCATCATATGTGTATTTCACTCTATGTCTATGGATATCCTTGTATGTTCCTTGTGTGGGACTAACCCATGTAGGTATTGAAAGCACAAAACTACAAAGGATTGCTCCCAACTTTTGATGGTCTACATCAACATTGAGCATCCACATCTTCAACATCTACATGAAGTCATCATTGACAAAAGCCAAGGTTAGTTCAACCCTCTTAGGGGGGATATCGCATCTAGGGGGAGCTTTGCTCTAAAAATTGAGCTAAAGCAACTCTAATGGTGTGAACACATTAATGCTTTATGTAAAAGTGGTAACCCCACTTGTGCTTAAACGATGAGTATGACCTATGATCAAATGTTCTCATTTGGCTCCTAAGTCAATATACTCATATATAGATGACCTAGTCATCGCCATTGCTTGATAGATGCTAGAATTGGTTGTGCATGTTTGACACATGTTTCATTTGCTATCTTATTGTGTGAGCATGTTGATTTGCATGTTTTCATCATTCGAGGACATCCATTTGTTGTCTTGATTGTCTTGGTTTTTCTGGCCAAGTGGATGTACAAGAATGCCTAAGAACCTTCTCTAGCTATCTATGCTTTCTTGTCTCAAATTCTATTCTTGCTGCATCACAAAAATTGAACAAGTCATTTTCGGACCCTCCGGGTGAGGAGCACTCGGAGCCACCGATCTGAAAGGGCTGAACCTCCAAAACCTTCTAATTGATTTCGGTCAGACCAACCTACTCAAACTCGGTCGAACCGAAAGCATTTAGACTGATCTAGGTTTTCATCTCGGTGCTACCGATTAGACCAACTCGGTTGGACCGAGTTGCTGTAACTGCAAGCAGTTGCACGTCTCGGTGCTACCGATTTGTTCCACTCGGTGCCACCGACAGCGAATGGGTATATATTCCCAGCGAACCGTGCGGTTGAAAATTTCTTCAAACGTCACGCGCCCGCGCCCCATTGCTGCCGCCCCTTTGGTCTTCGGATCGTCGCCGTCGTCTCCAGCGCGCCCTCGCTGCAGGATTCCATTGCCGTCAACGGTAATCTCCACCGCCGTTGCCGCCGTATAGAAACTCCACCGAGTTAGGGTGAGTTTCGATCCCTTTCGTGCTTCCCTTTTCCGATTCAATGCACGATTGGATTGCCTGTAATCTTGCCACGAATGCAATCCTCTTTCCACCAGATTAGTTCGTTTGAACGAGATTCGAGCAAAAAATTTAGGGTTAGGTTTCCACCGAACGCATCTCGGACCGACCGAATAGGAATTTTCGGTCCCACCGATTTGGCCCTGGCCATAGCACTAGTACATCTCGATGCCACCGAGTTGTGCGAATCGGTAAGACCGAAAGTAACGTCTCGGTGAAACCCTAGCATCTCGGAGCCACCGAAACCCATCTCGGTCTGACCGAAATGGCGTGCCATGTCTCTGTAGTGTGCTTCGGTGTCACCGAGATTACCAACTCGGTCCATCCGAACTGCATTCTGTGAAAACCTAGAACTAAAGTTTGAACTCAATTTTATGAAAAACTATCTGCTTTTTGTGATGACTCATCTACTCTACCCATACCCATCTATTCACAGGGTCAGCTCAGCAAGATGTCTAGTGGCAGTGACAGTCAGAACAGGTCTGAACAGCAGGCAGAAATGAGTGAAGGATCAAGTCATAATGAAAGTTTCTATGAGGGAGAGAGAAGCTCTCCAGATCTTCCTAAAGCTGCAACTAGAACAAGGAAGAAGAAAACCTCAGACAGTGAGGATGAGGATTTTGTTGCCAGTGAGACAGCAACCAAGAAGAAGAGAGTAGTTCTAGCTAAAGAGTACAGCTCCAAGCCTACATCTGTCAAAGAGAGAACAGCTGTAAGAAAAGTGCCAAAACAGTCCATACAATTCACTATTGAAGAGCCTAGTGAGGCAGCTGCAGGTGCTAAGAAGAAGAGGATAAGAAAAACTACTGCCCGTGAGATTGGCAGACCCTCCATGATGATTGATGAGGAGGAAGAAGAGGAGGAGGATGAGCCAACTGCTACACCCCCTGCAAAAGCACAGAAGCTCATGTCTGATGCAATCAAGACTGCTGCACCTCCCAAGTCAAAGCCTAAGGCACCAGCACCCAAGAGATCAACCAGGAACATATCTGCTGCAGAGAAGAACAAGGCCCCAGTGCCTGAATCAAATGTTGATGAAGAGCCTCTAGTGCTCAGAAAGTTGAAGCCAAAGATACCAAACCATGACAACGCACACCGGAGCCGCCAGCAGAAGATCGCCTTTAGGAGCTTCGGAGGACCGTGCCTAGAGAGCCGACTAGTGCTATACGATTCGAACTTTTTGGTACTTGTTGCAAAAGGGGGAGAATTTGTATAGATCATAGGCTTCAAGAGAGAGTGTTTCGTTGGTTTTCTCTCGAGTTCATTTGCTACTTGTTTGCTTGTTCGTTGATACTTTGTTATGTGTGTGCTTGCTACAGTGTCTGTGAGATATTCTGTTTACGCTTATCATGATGTTTGATCATACTATGCCTATTGTGATGATCCATGTTTATCTCTGTCATTATCTATATGATCATTATCTCTGTCATTATCTGTATGATCATTCATTTATGTATCATTCCTTATGTTGGTGATGCGTGCTTACCTTTCCAATCATATCATTTTGCGCGCTCCACCAAGATGTATGTGACATGGAAGAGTAACCCATGAGCCTAATCGATTGTGCATTTGCATTCAAACGTAAATTTTTAATAATGCACAAATTTAGGGGGAGCTCTTGCTTATCACATACTTCTCAAAGCGACGATGTATTTCATTCACTTAATCATCTGTCGAAGCTTTGATCTATATGTTGACATCAATTACCAAAAAGGGGGAGATTGAAAGCACATTTGCTCCCTTGGTGGTTTTGGTAATTCATAACAACATATATCTCATTGAACTAATGTCCATTCAAGATTAAGATTTTAGGATGTTCAATGATTGGCATGGCATGGAATAGAGACGTGGACCCCTCAAAATGCTAAGGACAAGGATTGGCAAAAGATCAAGACTCTACATTTTTGGTTTAGTGATCCAAGATCACATTGAGTACATAGGAAAGCCAATACTATTAAAAGGGGATGAGGTGTTGCTTAATGGTCTTTTTGCTCAAGTGCTTAGTGACAGTATTCCTAAACCCTCAACCACTCTCTCTACCCAAATATGTCCTAAACCTAAAGTCCAACTCGGCCCCACCAAAATTTCCAATCCGGCCCCACCGAGTTCATCCAAGACTTAGCCACTGCCAAAACCCTAACAAATCGGATCCACCGAAATGGATCTCGGTCCCACCGAGATGGCCTTGCCAACTCTCTGTAATCAGTTGCATTCACTTCGGTCTCACCGAGTTATGCATATCGGTCTCACCGAGATGGCTTGCCAACTCTCTGTTGCCTTATTGTCTCACTTCGGTCCTACCGAGTTGATGCAATCGGTGCCACCGTGATGAGGATTACCCTAAGCCATTGCACTTCGGTCCATCCGAGTTGTTCGTATCGGTCCCACCGAGATTCCTAAAGTTCATATCTTTTACACAGTTCGGTGCTACCGAGATGATCGTTTCGGTGCCACCGAGTTGGGTCAAAAGTGTGTAACGGTTGGATTTTGTGTGGAGGCTATATATACCCCTCCACCCCATCCTTCTCAGTAAGGACAGCCATCAGAACGTGCCTACACTTCCACAATTCATTTTCTGAGAGAGAACCACCTACTCATGTGTTGAGATCAAGATATTCCATTCCTACCATTTGAACCTTTATCTCTAGCCTTTCCCAAGTTGCTTTCCACTCAAATTCTTCTTCCACCATAGCCAAATCTGTGAGGAGTGTTTGAGTGCTGGGAAGACTATCATTTGAAGCACAAGAGCAAGGAGTTCATCAACAACACACCGTCTATTACCTTTTGGAGAGTGATGTCTCCTAGATTGGTTAGGTGTCACTTGGGAGCCTCCAACCTGATGTGGAGTTGAACCAAGCAGTTTGTAAGGGCAAGGAGATCGCCTACTTCGTGAAGATCTACCCCGAGTGAGGCTAGTCCTTCTTGGACGTAAGACATGGTGGAATAGACAAGGTTGCTTCTTCGTGGACCCTTCGTGGGTGGAGCCCTCCGTGGACTCGCGCAGCCGTTACCCTTCGTGGGTTGAAGTCTCCATCAACGTGGACGTACGATAGCACCACCTATCGGAACCACGCCAAAAACCACCATGTCTTCATTGCGTTTGAAATCTCCAATCCCTCCTTTACATACATATGCAATTGCTTACATTCCGCTGCTATACTCTTAGAATTGCATGTGTAGGGTGATGCTTGACATGTACTATTGCTAAAATCTGCCTACAACTAAAATTTGGGAAAAGGTTAGGTTTTATTTGGTCAAGTAGTCTAATCACCCCCCCTCTAGACATACTTTCGATCCTACAGGATCTCAGGAGACTCCATGACCATGTGCTGTCGACAGAGAGAAGCCTCCTCGCCTCGGATGATCCAGGATATCCACTTTATACGGTTAGGGTGCCGTATAGTGGCAAGACGTACGTCAGCACATGCTTCGCGGACCTGTTCTTCCTGCGATTTGATTACATCTTCGAGATGTTTCAAATGATGAGACTCGATTTTACGTTCGTCTGCATGTATGCGCTACACATGAACTACATCGCCAGGAGAGAGCAAATCACTGGTCTTGCGGTCGCGGACCCATACTACATGCATGAGGGCTTCTTGTCAATCAACGAAGCCAACCGTCAATATGCGAGGGAGTAGATCGAAGAATTCTTGGTCATCAATAAGGACAAAGAAAATATTCTCCTACCTTATCATCCCGGGTAAGTCATCCGCAGATAGCCACTATAACACATACATCCTTTCGTGCATTTCAATAATTACTTTGCACGCATGGAGGCTAACTTGATCGTGTATTTTGCGCAGCGGGGGGGGGGGGCATGCCGTTCTCATCATTCTTTACCCGCGTTTCTCCCACGCTCTATATTTGGACCCATCGAAGAACATAGAGAAGAAAGATTACACACACATAAAGTATGTTCTGGACAGAGCTCTCATGGGCTTCAGCATGCGGGGTGGCTACATCCAAGTCAAAAAAACAAGTAAGGCCGGGCTGTGTTTCGGCCATAAGACTGACTTCTGTTACCTCCAGCGACTGGCAACAAGTGATAATGATGGATTCTACATCATCCATCTAATGATGGAGTACAGAAGGGATGTGCAATCACTTTGCATGACATCTTCATCCGGCGATGCCCATATCCGGAGATGGGCCGAAGCCTTTGGAACCATGCCGGATAATCGACTTCGAAATGATTTCTACCGGATCCAGCAGGAAATTGTGTCCATCATCATGAAAGACGTCCTCGAAGAGAATGGGATGTTCTACGGCGGCCCAATATCGCGAGCTGACGTCCGAACCCGCATAGCCCTACAGCGTCAGGACATGACGCCTTTCACTAAGCTTGGGTGCATCGTCCCGGATATGGCCGGATGGGAAGAGTGCACTGCTTGAAGACAATGTGTCTGTTTAGTTAGTTGTTACTTTCTGTACGACGAAACTTTTGAATGTCTCTGTACGATGAAACTATTAGATGTAAATGGTGCTGCGCTAGTTAATTAGTTTCGGTACGATGAATTTCGTTAACTATGTTTACTATACGTTGCTTCTATTTCATAATTGTTTCTCTCCACAGGCCGACGTATCTTACGCTGCATATTATATATCGTTGAATTCGCTTGATGATATATGTGCATCTCTAACAGGTATATAGATCAACGATGGCGAGGAAGTGGTATGCCGTGTATGTAGGTCATGTTCCGGGTGTGTACGATGAGTGGCCGGAGTGTCAGGCCCAAGTGTACCGCTTCCCGGGCGGAAGCCAGAAAGGGTTTGATAGCAGAATGGAAGCCGAAGCTAGTTACTTGAGATTCATAGCGCAACAGAGGATTCAGAACCGGCGCCGCAAAAACTACTACATAATCCCGCTTTTGCTCGTCGTGATCGCTCTTCTCTTCTATGCGATCATATCATAGTCTACATAGATGATGAAACATGAGTATGTGACCATGTAGTTGCATGTATTCGGAACTTCTAATAACTTGTAACGCTATTTCGAGACATGTGTTCGACCATGATTGATGATGATGAGATACTGTAGTCGAGACTTCTAATAACTTTTGCTCATCGATGCCTCACTTGTTTTTCAATGAATATGCATGCATGTTGTTATTGTATAAAAGATGTATCTGTTTAAACATGTACAGCGCCAAAACACAGGAAAAAAAACTAAAACTTTAGCAGTGGCGAGGGGGCAAAGTTTACCAGCAGCGCTCAATTAACAGTAGCGCTTATTATCAACACTCGCTGCAGATAATTACCAGTAGCGCGCTACAAACAGCAGCGCTCGGACAGACAAGCGCTACTGCTAAAAAATAGCTGTAGCGCCGTAGCAGTAGCACGTCTGCCGGCGCTACTGGTAACAAAAAAACCTGCGCTACTGGTAAGCATTTTCCTAGTAGTGCAAACTTGAAGTGTTGACCAGTGATACAAAAAGGTTTGGAATTCCTACTTTCCTTGTCTCAAGTTCATCCACCACCAACATTGGAGCATAAAATGATTTTTTGGAATTTTCAGGACCAAACTACATCACACTTGTACTTCAAATTTGGGCAATTTCTGATAATTCACTAAAAGTCAACTAAATGGATGGAATATAGCAATAGTACTCTGAAATTACTGAAACTTGGTCAGTGGCCATCCAATGTGACCTACTTTTGGTGAAAAATGAAATGGAACAAATTTCAAAACTATTTGGGGCACTTCCTTCACAAAAAAAAGTCATTTCTAGGACCTGGAAAATGAAAATGTTGCTTTTTATTACCAAATAATTGCAAATTCCTATGGAAACATTGTCCACAATGGTAACACCAATAGTTGTGCCAAATTTGGGCAAATAATCATGGATTATACCATGTATGTGGCCATTTCCATGTGCATTTTCTTTCTTTGTTTTCAAAATGGGGTCAAACTTGAAGTGTTGACAATGTGTTTGTTTCAAACTTGTTACTTTGCTTGTCCAAAGTTCATCCACCAAACCAATATATTCAGGACTAAACTAATTTTCTTGACACAAGTGCATCCACCACACCAAATGGTTTGAACAAAGGGAAAACAATTCGGTGGGTCCATTCTTCGCTTCCTTTTCTAAATAAAAAGGCGAGGAATGTTTTAAAAGACACGTACACATACTTGGTCGGTTGGCCCTTGCGCCTCTCATTGAGCGTCTGGTCTCGGGTTCTTAATAAGCCACCTCTTTTTTCGCCAATTCCCGCCACAAACCACCGCGCAGACGCTGACAGATGGGCCCAACGTTGGTGTCCCACGCGCCTGTAATAACGCCCACCACCGACGACCGTGTTGCCGCTGACATGGGTGTCCCACGCGCCTGTAACAGCGCCCACCACCGACGACCGCGCTGCCGCTGACATGGGTGTCCTACGCGTCAGTGACACCTCCCAGCATAAACGAGCACGCCTCGCTGATAGAGGTGTCCCACAAATCAGTATATGCGCCCACCATCTACGAGTGCGCCCCGCTGACAGAGGTGTCCCACAAGTCAGTATATGCGCCCACCATCTATGAGCGCGCAGGCGCGGCCAGGGGTGTCCCACGCGTCAGTAACCGTGCCAAGTAACGGTCAAAGGCTTTGACCCAACGGCAAACCCCCGTTTGGGCTTTTGTGAGGGTGGGCCGCGCGATGGAGGGGAATAGTGAGGACTGCCAAAGAGCATGGGAAAAACTGAGGAGAACTAAGCAATGAGGGGCACAGAAATAGAAATCCCATTATTTATAACGTTGATCCAGTTGTACCTACTACTTATATTGAGAAACCTCCTTTCCCTGTTAGGATTAAGGAACATGCTAAAGTCTCAACTGTGGTTAATAAGAGTAATATTAAATCAATTAAACCCTCTGAGCAAATCAAAGTAGAACCTAATATTGCTATGGTTAAGGATCTTTTGGTTGATAACATTGATGGACATGTCTTATATTTCTATGATGAAGCAACTAGAATTGCTAAGACAGATCCACGAGATAAAAATAAACCTGTAATTGGCATACCTGTTGTTTCTGTTAAAATTGGAGATCATTGCTATCATGGTTTATGTGATATTGGTGCTAGTGTGAGTGCTATTCCATTTACTCTTTATCAAGAAGTTGAAAGCGCAGGTTATCTCCCAAAGGGGGGTGAATGGGAGATTATTAGAAATTCGTCAAACTCTGATGAATTTGACGAAGATCAGAGTGAAGAAATAGAAACGCAAGGGAAGCTAAGTCATCACAGAATCAGAGTGCATGCGAACAGGATACATAAGGGTGAAGAACATGCAATCATACAATCATACACGCATGAAGAATATGAATTGAGGAAATAAAAGATAGCATGATCAAATACTTCAGTTCAAATTCGTCAGAGGATAGATCACAAATTCTTCAGCAGCGGAATAAAGTAAGAGAGGGTGAGGAATTTGAAACCAGGTTGGCTCAGTGAAGACAATGGAATTTGGTAGACCAGTTCCAGTTGCTGCATCAACTATACGTCTGGTTGAGGCGGCTGAGTCGCAACTCAGAGAACACTTAGTCCTCACCGTATTCCTCTTGAGCTAAGGTCACTTAGACCTTGCCCAATCACTCGTGGTAAGTCTTCAAGGTAGACTTCCAAAACCTTCACAGACTTGTTCACCGGCACGCCACAATTACTCTTGGGTGCTCAGAACATGACGCCTAACCGTCTGGAGGAATGACAGTCCTCAAAGGTACCAAGCGTCGGATCACACAGATCAATCTCTTCAGTGATGCTCAATCACTTAGGCTCTGGTTGGGTTTTTCCTCACTTGGGTTTTTCCTCACTTGGGTTTTTCAAAGTCGTCAGAGGATGGGTTGCTCTCAAATGACAAGTGTCAAGTTCTCTCAGAGCAGCCAACCAACAACTGGTTGGGGGCGGCTATTTATAGCCAGGGGGCAACCCGACATGAATTGTCATAAATGCCCTTGTCTGATTCGACCGTTATTAGGATAAGGATCCCCTCGACAGCTGGCATGCGGCGCAGCAATGGTCGGAAAGTTGTACTCTCAAATTCGTCAGGGCACTCAATTTCCTCACGATAGGCAGCTCGCACTGGCGAGCTCCTAACTCCTCAGCCTGACCAAATTCGTCAGCGGCCAGATGAACTTCGTCACTGTCGCTAGCAAATGCGTCAGCTGTACTGGAGATTTCCAAAGGCTTCACTCGAAGCGGCTTGTGTATAGGTTTCAATAAGTTTGAGCATCACTTTGGAAATGTGAAATATGTTTCACCTAGACCCCCTTTAACAGTACGGTTTTTCCTATGACTCAAATAAGAAGAAAAGAAACTACGAAAACCAAAGTCTTCAAGCTTCAAAGTCTTCACATCAATTTCTTCAAAGGCCGTACCAATTTCATCATCAAATTCTTCACTTGAAGAAATCTATTTTTAGGGGTCGTCTTCCATGTGTTAAACCAAATCTTCAGGGACTCTGTCTCCTGTGTATACTCACAAACACATTAGTTCCTCAACCTATTTGTCTTCAATACTCCAAAACCACTAAGGGGGCACTTGATGCACTTACAGAAGTAATGAATGATATTGCACCTGTTGAGATTGAAGATATTGATGTTACTATTAAGCTTGTAAACAGAGATACTATTACACCACTTGGGATTGTTAGAGATGTTGAAGTCTTGTGTGGTAAGATCAAATACCCTACTGATTTTCTAGTTTTGGATCACCACAAGATGATTTTTGTCCTATTATATTTGGTAGACCTTTCTTGAATACAGTTAATGCTAAGATTGATTGCAATAAAGAAACGGTCAGTGTTAACTTTGGTAATGTATCTCATGAGTTTAATTTCTCTAAGTTTCATAGACAACCTCATGATAAATAATTACCAAATAAAGATGAAATTATTGGTCTTGCTTCTATTGTTTTGCCTCCTACTGATCCCTCAGAGCAATATTTGTTAGACCATGAAAATGATATGCATATGAATGAAAGAAATGAAATAGATGAGATATTCTTTAAACAAGCACCTATTCTTAAACATAATTTTCCTGTTGAAACCTTGGGAGATCCTCTTCCACCTAAGAGTGATCATGTGTTTGAATTAAAGAAACTAGCTACCTGATACACTTAAATATGCTTATCTTGATGAAAAGAAGATGTACCCTGTTATTATCAGTGTTAACCTTTCAGAGCATGAAGAAAAGAGATTACTTAAAACTCTGGGGAAGCACCGTGCAGCTATTGAATATACTCTTGATGATCTTAAGGGCATTAGTCCCACTCTATGCCAGCATAAGATTCATATGGAGCCAGATGCTAAACCAGTTGTTGATCATCACCGACGTTTAAATCCTAAAATGAAGGACGTGGTAAGAACCGAAATATTAAAGCTTCTGGAAGCAGGTATAATTTATCCTATAGCTGATAGTAGATGGGTAAGTCATGTTCATTGTGTCCCTAAGAAAGGAGGCGTTACCGTTGTTCCTAATGATAAAAATTAACTTATTCCACACAGAATTGTAACTGGTTATAGGATGGTAATTGATTTCAGGAAATTAAATAAAGCTACTAGGAAATATCATTACCCCTTGCCTTTTATCGATCAAATGTTAGAAAGATTATCTAAACATACACACTTTTTCTTCCTAGATGGATATTCTGGTTTCTCTCAAATACCTGTATCAAAAGAAGATCAAGAGAAAACCACCTTTACTTATCCTTTTGGAACTTATGCTTATAGACGTATGCCTTTTGGTTTATGTAATGCACCTGCTACCTTTCAAAGATGTATGACCGCTATATTCTCTGACTTTTGTGAAAAGATTGTCGAGGTTTTCATGGATGATTTTTCCGTTTACGGAACTTCTTTTGATGATTGCTTAAGCAACCTTGATCGAGTTTTATAGAGATGTGAAGAAACTAATCTTATCTTGAATTGGGAGAAGTGCCACTTTATGATTAATGAAGGTATAGTCCTTGGGCATGAAATTTCTGAAAGAGGTATTGAAGTAGACAAGGCTAAAGTTGATGCAATTGAGAAAATGTCATGTCCTACAGATATAAGAAGTTTCCTAGGTCATGTTGGTTTCTATAGAAGGTTCATAAAAGACTTCTCTAAAATTTCTAGGCCTCTTACTAATCTCTTGCAAAAAGATGTTCCATTTGTTTTTGATGATGATTGCGTAGAAGCCTTTGAAATACTTAAGAAAGCCTTAATATCTGCACCTATTGTTCAACCACCTGATTGGAACCTACCCTTTGAAATTATGTGTGATGCTAGTGATTATGTTGTTGGTGCTGTTCTAGGGCAAAGAGTCGATAAGAAATTAAATGCTATTCATTATGCTAGTAAAACTCTAGACATTGCTCAAAGAAATTATGCTACTACTGAGAAAGAATTTTTAGCGGTTGTGCTTGCATGTGATAAGTTCAGATCTTACATTGATGATTCTAAAGTAACTGTTCACACTGATCATACTGCTATTAAATATCTTATGGAAAATAAAGATGCTAAACCTAGACTTATTAGGTGGGTTCTTTTACTAGAAGAATTTGATTTGCATATTGTTGATAGAAAGGGAGCTGAAAATCCAGTAGCGGATAATTTGTCTAGGATGGAAAAGTTCTTGATGATCCACTTCCAATTAATGATGATTTTCCTGATGAGCAATTAGCTGTGGTAAATGCTTCCCATAATAGTCCTTGGTATGAAGATTATGCTAATTACATTGTTGCTAAATATATCCCACCTAGTTTCACATACCAACAAAAGAGAAAGTTCTTCTTTGATTTAAGACATTACTTTTGGGATGACCCACATTTATATAAAGGAGTAGATGATATTATTAGACGTTGTGTACCTGAGCATGAACAGGAACAAATCCTATGGAAGTGTCACTCCGAGGCATACGGAGGACACCATGCGGGAGACAGAACTGCACATAAGGTATTACAGTCTGGTTTTTATTGGCCTACTCTTTTCAAAGATGCCCGTAAGTTTGTCCTTTCTTGTGATGAATGTCAAAGAATTGGTAATATTGGTAGACGTCAGGAAATGCCTATGAATTATTCACTTGTTATTGAACCATTTGATGTTTGGGGCTTTGATTATATGGGACCTTTTCCTAAATCCAACGGGTATACACATATTCTTGTTGCTGTTGATTATGTTACTAAATGGGTAGAAGCTATTCCAACTAGTAGTGCTGATCACAACACCTCTATTAAAATGTTTAAAGAAGTTATATTCCCGAGGTTTGGAGTCCCTAGATACTTGATGACCGATGGTGGTTCACATTTTATTCATGGTGCTTTCCGTAAACTTCTTTGCTAAATATGATGTTAACCATAAAATTGCTTCGCCTTATCATCCTCAGTCTAGTGGTTAAGTTGAATTGAGTAATAGAGAAATAAAGTTAATTTTGCAAAAGACTGTTAATAGATCCAAAAAAAATTGGTCTAAGAAACTTGATGACGCATTATGGGCTTATAGAACTGCTTATAAAAATCCTATGGGTATGTCTCCATATAAAATGGTCTATGGAAAAGCGTGTCATTTACCTCTTGAACTAGAACATAAAGCTTATTGGGCAATTAAGGAACTTAACTATGATTTTAAACTTGCCGGTGAAAAAAAGGTTATTTGATATTAGCTCCCTAGATGAATGGAGAACCCAAGCCTATGAAAATGCCAAGTTATTTAAAGAAAAATTTAAAAGATGGCATGACAAAAGAATTCCAGAACGGGAATTCAAAGTGGGTGAGCATGTTCTACTGTACAGTTCTCGTTTCAGATTTTTTGCAGGAAAACTTCTCTCTAAATGGGAGGGGCCATATGTCATCGAAGAAGTTTATCGCTCCGGAGCTATCAAAATCAATAACGCCGAAGGCACCAATCCGAAGGTGGTCAATGGGCAAAGAATTAAGCACTACATCTCATGTACGCCCATTAATGTTGAAACTAATATTATTCAAACAATGACGCCGGCGGAACACATAAAAGAGTCTTTCCGGAACGCTCCAGAACCCTGAAAAGGGGCAGGTATGTGATATGGTAAGTAAACCGACTCCAAAAATTCCATAAAAATTATTTCTGTCTGTTTTGGAATATTAGAAAAAAAATACAAAAATAAGAAACAACCGATGGGAACCACGAGAAGGTCACAAGGCAACAGGGCGCGACCCCCCTGGGGCGCGCCGGGTTGCCTTGTGGGCCCCTCGTGTGCCTTCCCGACTCCATTTTCCTCCCGTATGCTTGTTTTGCAAGATAAAAATTCTTCATATATACTCTTGTATGTTTTGACCACCGTATCACAAGTTTCTCCTCTGTTCTTGTTTCGGGCCGTTTTTCTGACAGATCTAGATCGCCATGGCCCTCCCAAGTTCGTCCAAGGACAAGTTCTACGAGAAGGTCATCAACCCTTACCTACCGTAGGTGATGAAGCACCCTCAAGCCATTGAGATGAGTGAGGGGGTGCTCCACATCCGGGACGTTCAAGGACCTAAGAAGACCGGAGGCGAGAAGGCCAGGCTTGAAGCAGTGGAGCAAGAGATCTTCAAGTGCCAGGGGATGGTGGAGCGTGGACTCAACGCCAACCACTCCATGATCACAGAATTCATCCGTGAACACAAAGTAGACAGCAAGGATATTGGGAATATTATCTTCAAGCTCAATGACCGGATTGATCATCTTCAAGCCCAAATTTATGACTTACAAAACCAAAATTTTAGTATGAAGCCAGGTTTAAAGGTATGAGTTTAGCTGCAAATTTCAGGACTCCGGAAACACGTTCATCATTTTATGATGGAGAGCCTATGCCGTGGAAGACGGAGGACAAGCCTACCACTTCATCACCACCATCACCGAAGAAAGACACTTGAGTACACGGGTATGGGCACCACCCTTGGCTTGTTCCAAGCTTGGGGGAGGTGCCCCGGTATCGTATCATCATCACCTTTTTATCATCATTATCTATCTTAGTTCGATCCTTAGTTATTTCGTGATCTAGAAGAATAAAGTTTTAGTATTATCTAGTTTCAGGTGCTCGTTTCGTGATCTATCTATCTATGTAATCGTGTTGTAGAGTTATATAATAAAGAGTAGCTTGAGTTTTGCTTCTTTACTTTTATGTTTCAATCTTAGCAATGAAAGAATGAAAAGATCATATGCTGATCCCTTGGGGACTAACGACTTTACATAAAGAAAAGTATAGTTGATAAAATTTATTGAAGGTTAACAAACATAGCATTTGTCATTGATGCAATTCATGAAAAAGTAATAAAGGAAGAGAGGATTCACATATAAATATACTATCTTGGACATCTTTTATGATTGTGAGCCCCCATTAAATATTCTATGTCAAAGAGTTAACGTTGGACAAAGAAGACACTGTAATGAGTTATGTTTGCTTATATTCACATAGAAGTTATATTGTCATGGATTCCCTAACATGTGGTGCTTGCTCACTATCTTTTGCTAGTCAAAAATCCGCACTAAGTAGAGATACTATTTGTGCATCCAAAACCCTTGAACCCAGTTTCATGTCATGAGAGTCCACTATATCTACCTATGGATTGAATAAGATCCTTCAAGTAAGTTGCCATCGGTGCACAAAGCAATAAAAATTGCTCATAAACATGTATGATCTTTTATTGTAAGGGAAAATAAGCTTTGTATGAACTTGTGATGGTGAAGGAATAAAAGCGACAGACTGCATAATAAAGGTCGCTATCACAAGGGGCAATATAAAGTGATGTTCCTTTGCATTAAGAGTTTGCACATCCAAAAATAAAAAGCGCATGACAACCTCTACTTCCCTCTGCGAAGGGCCTATCTTTTACTTTTCTGTATTCACTTTTATGCAAGAGTCAATGGTGTTCCTCTCTATTCCGTTTTTATTTTTCTCTTGGCAAGCATCATGTGGTGAGGAAAGATCCATATATATCCAGTTGGATGTAGGTAATCATGAGTTATTATTGTTGACTTTACCCTTGAGGTGAATTGGTTGGGAGGTGAAACTATAAACCCCCATCCTCCTATGTGTCTGATTGAAGCTTTTGCCCCATAAATATGCCATGAGTACAGCAATCATAGAAGACTAAATGATAGTTGAGTATGTGGACTTGCTAAAACAAAAGATCTTACATAGACTCTTCCTGAAAACATGATGAATTGTGATTGTTTCATTGACTAAGAACATAGTTTGTTAGATTTCAAGAAAGTTTATGCTTTATACTTCGATGTTGTAATGAATTATTGCTTGTTCATGAGAAGTATTATGATAATATATTGCTGCTATAGAATTGATCATGATGCTCTCTTGTCCGTATTTTGTTTTATCGACACCTCTCTCTCTAAACATGTGGACATGATTATCGATTTTGGCTTTCGCTTGAGGACAAGCGGGGTCTAAGCTTGGGGGAGTTGATACGTCCAATTTGCATCATGATTTCCTATTGTTATTTATAATGTATTTGGTCATTATTTCACTTTAAGATGCAATTCTTATGCCTTTTCTCTCTTAATTTGCAAGATTTATATGAAGAGGGAGAATACCGGCAGCTGGAATTCTGGACCTGAAATAGCTACAGCGGAGATACCTATTCTACAAAGCTCCAAATGACCTAGAATTTCATGAGGATTTTGTATTGAATATATAAAAAATATTGGAGAAAAGAAAGAGCAGAGGGGACTCACTAGTTGCCCACAAGGCAACAGGGCGCGGTCCCCCTGGAGCGCGCCCTAATGCCTTGTGGGGCCCACAGTTGGCCTCTGGCCCCCTCCTTCTGCTATATGAAGCCATTTGCCCTAAAAACTTAGGAGGAGGACTTTAGGGATGAAGCGCCGCCGTCTCGAGGCGGAACTAGGGCAGGAGCACTTTTGCCCTCCGACGGAGCTATTCTGCCGGGGATACTTCCCTCCGGGAGGGGGAAATTGAAGCCATCGGCATCACCAACGATCCTCTCATCGTGGGAGGACCAATCTTCATCAACATCTTCACCAGCACCATCTCATCTCAAACCCAAGTTCATCTCTTGTATTCAATCTTTGTCTCAAAACCTCAGATTGGTACCTGTGGGTTGCTAGTAGTGTTGATTACATCTTGTAGTTGGTGAAAGATTATATGTTCATATCCTTAGTGATATTCAATACCCCTCTGATCTTGAACATGAAAATGATTTGTGAGTAGTTACTTCTGTTCTTGAGGACATGGGAGAAGTCTTGTCATAAGTTGGTATTCGTTCGATATTTTGATGATAAGTATGTTGTTGCTTCCTTTAGTGGTGTCATGTGAACGTCGACTACATGACACTTCACCATACTTGGGCCTAAGGGAAGGCATTGTGGAGTAATAAGCAGATGATGGGTTGCTAGAGTGACAGAAGCTTAAACCCTAGTTTATGCATTATTCCGTAAGGGACTGATTTGGATCCACATGTTTCATGCTATGGTTAGATTTAACTTAATTCTTCTTTTGTAGTTGCAGATGCTTGCGAGAGGGGTGATCATAAGGGTTGCTTGTTCAAGTAAGAACAACACCCTAGCACCGGTCCACCCACATATCAAATTATCAAAGTAGCGAACGCGAATCAAATAAACATGATGAAAGTGACTAGATGATAATTCCCATGTGTCCTCGAGAACGCTTTGCTTTATATAAGAGACCGTTCCGGCTTGCCCTTTGCTATAAAAAGGATTGGGCCACCTTGCTTCACTATTATTACTATTGTTACTTGTTACTCCTTATGAATTATCTTGCTACAAAATTATCAGTTACCGCTACTTTCAGTGCTTGCAGAAAACACCTTGCTAAAAACCGCTTATCATTTCCTTCTGTTCCTCGTTGGGTTCAACACTCTTACTTATCAAAAGGACTAGATTGATCCCCTATACTTGTGGGTCATCATCCACCGCACCAGTCTTGGCCGCGCCGGCTGAGAAGGAGCCTTTGCTGATGTACATCGCGTCCACCTCCCGCGTGGTCAGCGTGGTGGTGGTGGTGGAGCGCCCTGAGGAGGGAAAGGCACAGCCAGTCCAGCGCCCTGTGTACTACCTGAGCGAGGTGCTCTCCCTCTCCAAGCAGAACTACCCCCACTACCAGAAGATGTGCTACGGTGTGTACCTGGCCGCCAAGAAGCTGAAGCAGTACTTCCAGGAGCACACCATCACCGTGGTGAGCACGGCTCCCCTCGGAGAGATCATTGGCTACCAGGATACCACTGGCTGGGTCGCCAAGTGGGCCATCGAGCTGGCCGCCCACACGATCCTCTACGAGCCCCGCATGGCCATCAAGTCCTAGGCCCTGGCTGACTTCCTCGTCGACTGGGCGGAGACCCAGTACTTGTCGCCAGCTCCTGACTCGACGCACTAGCGCATGCACTTCGGCGGCTCGAAGATGCGCACCGGCCGGCTTGGGAGCCGGCATCGTGCTCTCCTCCCCCAAGGGCGACCGGCTGCGGTACGCGTTGCAGATCCACTTCGCCGCCTCCAACAATGTGGACGAATATGAGGCCCTTGTCCATGGCCTCTGGCTGGCCAAGGAAATTGGTGTCCGGCGCATCCTCTGCTACGGTGATTCTGACCTGGTGGTTCAGCAGGTCTCCGGCGAGTGGGACGCCAGGGACGCTAACATGGCCAGCTACCGCTTCCTGGTCCAGCAGATGACCGGCAGCTTTGAGGGTTGCGAGTTCCACCACGTTCCTCGAGCCGAGAACGAGGCGGCCGACACCCTAGCCAAGATTGGCTCCACCCGGCAGGCGATTCCAGCCGGCGTCTCCCCCGAGCATCTACACAAGCCCTCCATCAAGCTGTCTCCTGATTCGGAGTCCATCTTCGTCCCGGCTGACCTAACGGCTCCTGCCTCTGGCCCGGGGACTGCGGTTCCGGTCCCGGGGGCTACTGGCTCCGGCCGGCCGCCCGCCGGCTCCAGCCCAGTCCCAGGGGCTGCCGGCTCCGGTCCGCCGCCCTCTGGCACCAACCCACCGCCTCCCGACTCAGCCAGCCCCGTGCAAGCTGCCGTCCTAACGGTGGTGGAGGCACCATCTTGGGCGCAGCCCATCCTAAACTACCTGGTGGACGGCGAGCTCCCCGACGACAAGGTCGCGGCCTGGCAAATCAAGCGCTGGGCTCCGGCATACACCATCATCAACCGCGAGCTCGTCAAGCGCAGCACAACCGGCATGTTCCAATGCTGCATCGAGCCGGCCAAGGGCATAGAGATCCTCAGAGATATCCACCAGGGCGAGTGCGGGCATCACACTGCCTCGAGATCACTCATGGCCAAAGCTTTCCGCCACGGCTTCTACTAGCCAACGACACTGAAGGACGCCGAGCAGCTGGTCCTCAAGTGCAAAGGCTGTCAGCATTTCAGTACGCGAAGCCACCAGCCGGCTATGGCCCTCAAGACCATCCCCATCACATGGCCCTTTGCCGTCTGGGGCCTCGACATGGTGGGACTGTTCAAGACCGCTCGAGGCGGCATGACGCACATGGTGGTGGCCGTCGACAAGTTTACCAAGTGGATCGAGGCCAGGCCGATCAAGAAGCTAGATGGCCCCACAGCCGTCAAGTTCAGAAATAGTTTTATTTTCTGTTTTCATTTTCTATCTTTAGTTATGGGTAGGAAACATAAAAGACCAAAAAATATAGTTGTACTTGCTAACCCAATGGTTGAGGAACCACCTATAATCCTTACTGCTGAAGCTTTCTACTTGGATCATCTTCGATCCATTTGTGCTCGGGCTAAAAACCCAACTAGCTTAGTTGAGGGAAAATCATTAGATGGGCATGCTTATTTTGTGCGTCACCACTTGTCTCAAAAAGGGAAACACTTATGGGATCAAATATCTCGTTTGGAGTGCTATGCTTGGAATTTATGTGATATATATGATTTTACTTGTTGCTCTAGAAAGGACCCTAAAAACACCTTCCCTAGCAATGTGAGTTTAATGATAATGAAATCTTATCTTCTTATGCCAAAGGTGTTTACAATTACTATGATATTGAACAAATTGAAAATTTTATTGCTTTTAAGGGTGCCTATGAAATTGCTTCTTTGATTGAGAAGTATGATGCTACTCTTTACAAATCTGAAAATTTTGCCATACTTAAATATTGCTATGAAAACTATGCTTCAAATGTTTATGTTAAAGAATTTATTGAGAGAATATCTTCTGCCTGGGAAGAGACTAGTTTTTTGCAGGCTCCTATGGAAGAAGAAATTGATGAAACTGTGAGCTCATTAGATGAAAAAGATGAGGAGTAGAGCAAAGAGCAAAAGGAGGAAGAGTGGATTGATCACCCGTGCCCACCTTCTAATGAGAGGAACTCTTTATCTCATACATTATTTAATTCCCCTTCATGCTTACCGAAGGATGATTGCTATGATCCCTTAGATTATTCGTTTGAAATAACCCTTTTTGATGAACTTGCTGCTTGCTATGCCTATGGCCATGATGCTAATATGAATGATGCTTATGCAGATGAACTTGCTATAGTTCCTTATGTTAAAAACGAAATTGTTGCTATTACACCCACACATGATAGCATATTGTCTTTTTTAATTCTCCCAACTGCACTATATCGGAGAAGTTTGCACTTATTAAGGATTATATTGATGGGTTGTGTTTTACCGTTGCACATGATGATTTTGATGGATATAATATGCATGTGCTTGCTGCTCCTACTTGCAATTATTATGAGAGAGGAACCACATCTCCACCTCTCTGTGTTTCTAATGCGATAAAATTGCAAGAAACTCCTTATACTATGTATTGACCTTTATCATGTGTGCATGAATTGTTCTTTTATGACATGCTGATGCATAGGGAAGAGAGTTAGACTTCGTCATTGCATGATATATGTTGCTTTGTGATCACTACTAAATTATAAATCATTGTTAATTAAAATTGGCTTTGATATACCTTGGGATCCGGGTGGATCAATTACTTAAGCACTTTATGCTTAGCTTAATGGCTTTAAAGAAAGCGCTGCCTGGGAGACAACTCGGAAGTTTAAGAGAGTCATTTTCTTCTGTTGTGTGCTTATAAAAATTTCAAAAACAAAAAAATATAGAGGGGAACCTAAAACTTTTTGAAAAGGAAAAGTGAAAGTGAAACAGATGGACAACGTGGAAGTGGGGGCATGCCTTGAACTTTGTGCATGCCCATGGAAACTTTATGAATCTTGAATTACATAAAATTTTCAAAAAAATATTATCCCCTCATACAAATCCATTTTATTATAAAAATAATGTGCCAAGATTTACCTTTAGGGTGTTTAAATTGCTTGTTTGGTGTGTGTTGTGCAGAAACAGAAACTTTTGATGTAGTATTTGAATTATCATATTTTACTAGAACATGCAAAAATTCTGAAATTTTACACAGTAAAAATATGCAAATTGTTTATAACTTCCTAATTTTTTAGAATTTTTGGATTTACAGAAGTATATGTACCATCTGCATCTTTACAGACTGTCCTCTTTTCACATATTGCTGTTATAGTTTCTTTATCTGCTTGTGTTTGGAATTTTGCCAAGCCCCATTGATGTGGGAGCATTAGAATTATTTTAGCATACAGTAGGTAATGTTGGATTATAATTATACAATATTGTTACATCAAGACATGATGGGATTTGATGTTATATGTACTAACCCCTCTAATAAAAGTTTGATTAAGTTTTGTGCGGATGAATTGTTCGAAGACCGAGGAGGCATCGATATGAGAAGAATAAGGAGAGGCAAGAGTTCAAGCTTGGGGATGCACAAGGCACCCCAAGTAAATATTCAAGGAGAATCAAGCATCTAAGCTTGGGGATGCCCTGGAAGGCATCCCATCTTTCTTCCTCGACAATTATCGGTATGTCTCGGTTTTTGTTTTGTTCACATGATATGCGTAAATTCTGCATCGTGTGCTTTTTCTTTTTCTTTTAGTGATGCACCATGATGGTATTAGATAGTCCTTGGTTGATTTATAGAATGCTCTTTTCACTTCACTTATATCTTTTGAGTATGGCTTTATAGAATGTTTCGTGTGCTTCACTTATATCGTTTGAAGCTTGGATGCTCGTTTCTCTACATTGGGAACACCGTTATTTGTAGAATGCTCTTTTGCTTCACTTATACTTGTTAGAGCTTGTCCTATTATTTTTTAGAAAGAATTAAACCCTCATGCTTCACGTATACCTATTTAGAGAGTTGAGAGGAATTGGTTACTCACAAGGTTAGTCATAAAAACCTGCATAAAACTTGTAGATCACTGAGTATGATATGTTTGATTCCTTGCAATAGTTTTGCGATATTAAGATGGTAATATATGGGTGTACTAGTTGATAATCTTGGTTTAGTAAAAATATCGATATTAAAGTTTGTGATTCTCGAAGCATGTATGTATAGCCTCTAGTTTTGCGATGAAGTTGGAGCGTAATTTATCATTGATCGAAATCCTTTGTGTTATTCGGATCGGGGGTGCGCGATGGTTAACTCCTCCCAACCTTCCCCCTAGGGGCATGCGAGTAGTACTTTGCTTCGAGAGCTAATAAATGTAACACTCCCAGTGTTAAGCTACAGTGATCTCCCCCCTAATGGTGGTCATGTCATCATGATCACTATGCCATTTGCCACTTGTCCAAAATCAAAGTCCAAATCCAAATTCAAATGCCAGTCAAATATTTACTTCTTCTGTCATGCAATCAAAATAGTTCATAATTTGGAAAATATTCTCTAAGTATTTGTCATAATGGAACCAACCTCACCTAAATTCCCAAAATGCCCTTGGGAATTATTTGAGTGGTTCAGCAGCATTTATTTTGGCCTTTTCAATTTCTAAAAATACCTAACCTTTTCCAAATGGCCCCAAACTATTTGTGCCACCTAACAACTTTATGCCTGATTTTTGTGCAAAGTTTCACACCTAACAAAAAATTGCTTGCTAGCTCTTTTAAATAGAACCAGTAGCTGTTTGGTTTTCAGGAACAGAAATAGGAAAACCTCCTGTGCACCGCGGCCCACCTGCTACAGTGGCGAAGCCCAGCCCAGCTGGACCGTCTTCTTCCCCACCTGCTCCCGCCTCGATGTCGATCCCGCGCGTGCCATGGACGCCGATCTCCACGCGTCGGCCATCCAACGTCCCTGGCGGTAGATAAGGACGACCCCGAGCCCCCTGGATCGAACCCTATCTCCTCCCCCCCCTTCCCTTCGCTCCTCTGCTCGAATCTGAAGCCTCCCGATGCCCTCGCCGCCGCGTTGCCCTCACCACCGTGGCCACCAGCCTCCCCATGGCCAGCCAAGGCGCCCAGGAGGAACGCCGCCGTCGTCCTCTTCATCTACGAGGACCCGCACGAGCTCGGACGCCCTCGAGCCGCCGCATTCATCGAGAATCGCCGATAGCATCCGCCGCTCACCGCCGGTCGATCCGCTCGACCTCGACCCCCCCCCCCCCCCGGCCTCCCCAAGCTCATCTTCCCCCTCACTGTGAGCCCGCGAGCATTTCCCCTCACTTCCCCTTCTCGAATTCGTAGTATAGCAGTGGTTTCCAATGGAGCCGGAGCTTTGCTCCGCCGGCCATGTCGCCTCCGCGGCTACGGCCGATGAAGCTCTCGTCCGGCCGTGCCGTTGAGCTCAGTGCCTCCCTAGGAGCCTATAGCACCCGCTAGATTGTCACGTTAAGCCCCGCAACTTTGATCCTTCAGAGCCCGTAACTCCGGTAGCAGCCGCAAGCTCGGTTCCGACGAGCTCAGTCCATCCCAGCTCCTCCCGCCTAGACCATCCGATGCGCGCCACTCCCAGCTCTCCGAAGAGCCAAACGACGCCTCGAACAATCGCCTGTAGGCGAAACACGAGTGCTTCCGCCGTCTGTTTGGTCATCACCGGCGAAGCTCCGGCGACGCTGACGTGTCCGGCGTCGTTTAGACACTAATGACGCCTATTAGATTAGCCTAGAGAGACTGACAGCGGGCCTCGTCGTTAAATTAACTCAGTTTAATTCTTCTGGTTAGTATTAGATTAATTACCATGGCCCACTCGTCAGCTTTGACTTCGCTGACGTGGCTTTGACTGGGCCCAGGCGTCAGAGACTGTGGCCAGATGACATGTGGGCCTCCTTTGACTTCGTTGACCAGTCAACTGGTCAACAATTGACTGGGCTGACTGGACGTTGACTGGACCCTGGCCCCACCAGTCAGTGGCTAGGGCTAGCTCTGGCTGGGTGTAAAAAATTATTGCACTGTTTAAAATTCGAATTAATAATAATTCCAGGAATTTCAGAAAATTGCTATAACTTTGGAAATTCGTAGAAATTAAACCGTAACTCGGATGAAAATGTTTTCTATATGAAAAATGATCAGAAAAATCTAACGAATCCGTTTATGTCATTTGCATGCATGTTAGAATCCTCTAAGTAGTTGAACCTATAACTTTAGGCCTGTTCCTTGTAGATGAATAGTGCATGACCTCGGGTAATTAATTCCAATTTAAATCCTAAATTAACTAAAAATTGTTTAGAGATGCATTAGGTCACCCATGCATTGCATTTTGCCATGTCATGCTTTGTGATTGCATATGTATGCTTGTATTTATTTGTTTCCTCCCCCTCTTCTCTCCGGTAGACCCTGAGGCCGACGTTGCCCCTGAGTTCGACTACTCCTCAGACGTCCAGCCTCTTTCAGCAGAGCTTCGAGGCAAGCAAAACCCCCTTGATCATTCCTATATCGCCCATTCTTTCTCTCTCGTGCTTGCATTAGATTTTGCTACTGTTGTTCGATAACTCCTATTTTGATGCATAGCCTGATTTTGTAACCTGTTGTTGATACTATACCTGTTGTCCTATATGCTTAGTATAGGCTGGTTAGTGATCCATCAGTGGCCCCGCACCCTTGTCCGTGTTGCCATGCTTTGCTTCCGGATGACTCGATCAACGTGATCGATGTGCAGAGACCGACACACCACTAGCACACCCCTGTAGTTGTACGACTCTACAGAGCTACTATCGAGTGCCGAGGGTGATACCTCTTATCTCACTCTTGATGGTATCTCCGTAGCGTAGCTAGTCAGTTGTGCGTTACCGAGGGTGATTCCTCTTTCACCACCTCCGATGATGCCTCTGTCGTGCAACCCCTCAAGCGTGAACCCATCGAGGGTGATTCCTCTAAGTTCACCTTGACGGATACATCGAGTGGGAATCCATCGAGGGTGATTCCTCGGATTTCCCCCTTGATGTTACGGACACACTGTTACCTTTACCTATTTCCCGTTTACTGTTTCTGCGGGACTGAAGGGACAGGCGGTACCACCCCGGTAGAGGTGGACCTGAGTTCCCGACAGTCTCTTGTGAAGTCGGGTTGACCTGGAGGGTACCCACGAATTACGTGGCACGGCCGGGCAGGCAGACCGCCCTTGAGAGGGATGGGCCTGGCCCTTGCCGTAAGTCCGCAAGACGGGGCGACAGGATCACTGATCGTCTCCGCGAGCTCCCAACACACTAATGGGATTGGATATATGATCTGATTAGGCCTCTGGCCTTTTCACACTGACCACCACGCGGGAATAAAAGTGGGCACTCGGCGTCGTACGATTCTCCTGAAAGCTCTCTCCTGAAAGCTCTCCAGATGTCACAGTTCAGAGAAGTGGGCTGATTGTTGGGGTGGACGGTAACCGCATGTGCTTGTATAAGGGGGTGGGTCTGGTCCCCGGCCAGTCGTGCAACGTGCAGGAGTGCAAAGGGCGATAGGCCCAAGACCCCTGAGCACTTAGGATTTAGACCAGCGTGCTGACCTCTCTGTTGAGCCTAGGTAGGACTATGGCATGTCAATCAGCCGAGGCCGGGCATGACCCGGAAAAGTGTGTCCGGCCAGAGTTAATCGAGCATGTTGGGTAAGTTGGTGCACCCCTGCAGGGAAGTTATCTATTCGAATAGCCGTGTCCACGATAACAGGACGCTCGGAGAGTATCCCGATCTACTACAACTAGAACTGGGTACTTGTGGTGCTTAATAATCTGTTGGTTCCGGGATCGCTTTCTCGCAGGGAGTCGAGGAAGGATCTCTGGGCGTTGCTACTACTTACTAATTACTTTATAATATGCTAATCTGCACTCTTCTAATGCTGCAAGATGCTAGTCTTCGATAGGCTAGGCCTTCCCCTCTATTCTGGCATTTCTGCAGTATAGTCCACAGATACAGCCCCTTCCCTTTGATACCGATGCATACTTAGCGTAGATCTGATGTAAGTCTTGCGAGTACTTTGGATGAGTACTCACGGTTGCTTTGCTACCTTTTTCCCCCTACCCGATTGATGCGATCAGATGACGGAGCCCCGGAGCCAGCTGACCCCGTCGACGACTACTACTACCCCGACGGAGCCTACTGCTACGTGGAGACCGCCGACCAGGAGTAGTTCGGAGGCTCCCAGGCAGGAGGCCTGCGCCTTTTCAATCTAGTTGTCATTGTTTTGCTCAGCCTTCTTAAGGCAAACTTGTTTAGTTATGTCTGTACTTAGATATTGTTGCTTCCGCTGACTTTGTATTCGAGCCTTCGTGGACTGACTTGTAGTATAAAGCTGTATGACTTTAATTTGTGTCTAGAGTTGTGTTGTGATATCTTCCCGTGAGTCTCTGGGCTTGATCGTGCGCATTTGCGTGTATGATTACTGCACGGTCGAGTCGGGGGCGTCACAAGTTGGTATCAAAGCTGACTGCCTGTAGGAAGCCCCTTTCCAACTCCTTGGCCGAAGTTGAGTCTAGTCCTTGAAAAACTATTTTACTAACATTGTTGTGTGGCTTACGGGCCCACATCGCCAATGGATGGGATTAGGATCTTTTATTCCGCATCCTTACTCTAGGTTCTGAACTTCTCTTCCTTTCGGGTTAAAGATTTTACTAACTCTAGCTTTAGGTTCTCGAAACTACTTCCTCCCAGAGAGCCCCTCATTCCAGATGATCGCTTTATTCACCAGAAGATTCTGAAGATAGGCTTTGATGTTTTCCCGAGACCATTGTGCCCACCGCCTTGCAATTCCCTACCACCGATGAATCCCTATGGATTACTACATACACTTGTCGTTCATACCTTCTTTCCCAGTTGCTCTTGTTATTACAAGATACCCTGAAATACTCTCCGATATTCCGGGAATCCTTTGTGCCTACTGCCTTGTAGCTCCTTTTCCGCCTGAATACACCTACGAATAATTCCTCACACATATTGGGGATTCGTTCATCCCTAGTTGTTCATGTGTTTCGCAAAATACTTCATAATGCTATTTGATCTTCCAAAAATCCTCTGCAGCCTATTGCTCTTGAAATTCTTGCTTGCTTGCATTATGGTAAATCCCATATGTCTAGTAATCTTCGTTGACATCCCTTGTCGTTGCCATTTTGAGCCTAATGATTCAATGTGTCTGCGAATACTCGCAATCATCAAATGATTCTTATAAATTATCCTTTCGGCTCAGACGTCATTCGGGCATGAGCTGGTTTTCAGCCAATCAAACCTTGACCGATTGTGCCTCTAAGTCTATTCAACTTACTCATCTTTGATCAGAGTGTCTGCTTCTGATCCTTCGTGTTGGAAATCATAATTCCTTTGTACTTAAGCGTCGAATTATTCAGATGTTTTTATAATCCGATGCCTCTACATTCTTTCTTCTTCTAGTTGAGTACCAATACTCACATCAGACCCCTTGTGGACCGCCAAACCCTTGGTTGGATTAATATCCGACAGTGTCCTTCACATTCAAAAATCTTTTGAGCTCTTCCCTTGATACATAATGCCTTTGGTAAATTGTATCATCTGCTTTTGTCAACCATGCTCTGCTATCGAGCTTGTGTTATTTACTCTTGACGGTTTGTGGTATATGTTCCTAAGATGCCCCGATGGGTTGAACCTATGCCTTCCCTAATCTGTGTGAACCCGAAAGTTTTCACGAGCCATACTCTTCTATTGTTTCGCCAGATAAATTTCAACACCCGAGGACTCTAACAAGTGACTCGAATCCGCACTGCAATTCAATACCCCTAGTAATTTGTTGCTGGGAAATTTAAACTCAATCTTGTCATTCCTAGACTACTGGCTACATCCTTATCATGCTACCTTTGACCGTGCTACCTCGTCCTTCTTTGGTGCACGAATTCTTCAGACCGTGAGCAAGGCTTGTGTCGAGTTTTCAACATCATTTTGTTGTCTTGAAAAGCAACTCCAATTCCGAGCTTGCATCTTATCTGTTGTTCCCATAACTTTCCACTTCGTCATTCCCTTGCTTGATGCCGTTGCTATTCGATTGCATCCTCTTGAAACCTCTCGACATAATGTGTCATGATCATCGTCAACATTTTGGCTTCTTCCAAGTGTCAATTGAATTCATGGTGAGAAATACCATCCTTGCCCCTCGATGATTTGTGTTATCATCGACAACATCTTTGACTTCCTGCCAACACAAACTTGGTCATGTTTTGGTTATACCTTAAGTTCCTTGCTATTCCTGAAATTGTTCCTTGTGTATTCTTGTGATCTTCAGACACAACCCCTACTTGAAATGCCATATTATTGCTACCCCGAAGCATGACGGTGGTACTCCGAATATCAAAAGGAACATTGGAAGCGCAGTGCTAAATGTTTCTTGATCAATTATCCAAACACCATTGTATGGGTAACATCATGAATTTCCTCGCCCCTTTATCTAAATGATATTGTACTTGCTGTCATGTCATGTATATCATGCTCTGCTTTTCCTTGGGAAGGATATACACCTAATACTTGTGTATAATCATATCTTCCTTTCCATTGGTCTGTTTAATCTGATAATCACATGTTCCTTTCCATTGGTTTGTTTAACCTTTCCTGTAATCTAACTTATCTGAGCAGTGATAATTCCCTGCTTATGTCAACACCACCAAGTACAACCCTGTCAAGTAAAACGCTGTTACTATTGTTGATGACATTCCGATAACACCGGTGGACGAGAACTTTGCCTATTTGTCCGCCTCGCCTTGCGAGCGGGAAAATGGTTCTCTTCGTCCCCCGCCCTTGGTACCGACGTTGTTGCCGACATAGCTGACAAGCTATCCTCTGACATGCCTTGCTATCGTGACCGTGCAAGAAGTCACCGTCCTCCCTACTCATAATCCACACTAAGCACAGTTCCACAGGATCGAAACCTGACTCTCCTGTACATCCCTGTTTCCAAAGTTATTCCTCGTGCTTGGCTTCATATGTAATTCACGAGCCACCTTCCTAGAGACGATATATTCTGGTATCAGATGCAATACTTGTTCCTATTGCTCTGAACCCTTTTCACACTCTGTTTCAGGCATCGAACGATTGTCTATCCGCTTGAAACTTCTTATTGTACCTTCTTACTTTGCTTTCGAAGTTTTTCTTAAGTTTCAATTCGAGAGATGCTTTCTGCCACATTCCCTGAGTTATCCACCAGATAATCAACCTTGTAAAGGTCCGTTCTTCCGAAGTTACCCCTTATCCTTTTTCGTAAGTACGATGAAGACTCCAAAGGAAAGATGACAACTTCGTCACGACGCACAGAATCAGAGGAATGGAGGAATAAACATCCTGAAGCGAACTCTTCGAGAAGAGCAACCAAGATCGAGAAGACTCGTTAGAATTTCATAACCAATCCCTTCCCCTTCACTCCACCTCTTAAATCTCGAGACGGGATTTTTTGTAGTGGAGGAGATTTGTAACACCCCCAGTGTTAAGCTACAGTGATCTCCCCACTAATGGTGGTCATGTCATCATGATCACTATGCCATTTGCCACTTGTCCAAAATCAAAGTCCAATTCCAAATTCAAATGCCAGTCAAATATTTACTTCTTCTGTCATGCAATCAAAATAGTTCATAATTTAGCAAATATTCTCTAAGTATTTGTCATAATGGAACCAACCTCACCTAAATTCCCAAAATGCCCCTGGGAATTATTTGAGTGGCTTAGCAGCATTTATTTTGGCCTTTTCAATTTCTAAAAATACCTAACCTTTTCCAAATGGCCCCAAACTATTTGTGCCACCTAACAACTTTATGCCTAATTTTTGTGCAAAGTTTCACAGCTAACAAAAATATTGCTTGCTAGCTCTTTTAAATAGAATCAATAGCTGTTTGGTTTTCAGGAATAGAAATAGGAAAACCTCCTGTGCACCGCGGCCCACCTGCTACAGTGCGAAGCCCAGCCCAGCTGGACCGTCTTCTTCCCCACCTGCTCCCGCCTCGGTGTCGATCCCGCGCGCGCCATGGACGCCGATCTCCACGCGTCGGCCATCCAACGTCCCTGGCGGTGGATAAGGATGACCCGGAGCCCCTGGATCGAACCATATCTCCTCCTCCCCCTTCCCTTCGCTCCTCTGCTCGAATCCGAAGCCTCCCGATGCCCTCGCCGCCGCGTTGCCCTCACCGCCGTGGCCACCAGCCTCCCCACGGCCAGCCAAGGCACCCAGGAGGACCGCCACCGTCGTCCTCTTCGTCTACGAGGACCCGCACGAGCTCGGACGCCCTCGAGCCGCCGCATTCATCGAGAATCGCCGACAACATCCGCCGCTCACCGTCGGTCGATCCGCTCGACCTCGACCCCCCCCCCCAGCCTCCCCGAGCTCGTCTTCCCCCTCACTGTGAGCCTGCAAGCATTTCCCCTCACTTCCCCTTCTCAAATTCGTAGTATAGCAGTGGTTTCCAGTGGAGCCGGAGCTTTGCTCCGCCGGCCATGTCGCCTCCATGGCTACGGCCGATGAAGCTCTCGTCCGGGCGCGCCGTTGAGCTCAGTGCCTCCATAGGAGCCTATAGCACCCGCTAGATTGTCACGTTAAGCCCCGCAACTTTGATCCTTTGGAGCCCGTAACTCCGGCAGCCGCCGCGAGCTCGGTTCCGACGAGCTCGGTCCATACCAGCTCCTCCCGCCTAGACCATCCGATGCGCGCCACTCCCAGCTCTCCGAAGAGCCAAACGACGCCTCGAACGATCGCCTGTAGGCAAAACCCGGGCGCTTCCGCCGTCTATTTGGTCGTCGCCGGCGAAGCTCCGGCGACGCTGACGTGTCCGGCGTCGTTTAGACACTAATGACACCTATTATATTAGCCCAAAGAGACTGACAGTGGGCCCCACCATTAAATTAACTCAGTTTAATTCTTTTGGTTAGTATTAGATTAATTACCGTGGCCCACTCGTCAGCTTTGACTTCGCTGACGTGGCTTTGACTGGGCCCAGGCATCAGAGACTGTGGCGAGATGACATGTGGGCCCCCTTTGACTTCGTTGACCAGTCAACTGGTCAACAGTTGACTGGGTTGATTGGACGTTGACTGGGCCCCTGGCCCCACCAGTCAGTCGCTAGGACTAGCTCTGGCTCGGTGTAAAAAATTATTGCACTGATTAAAATTTGAATTAATAATAATTCCGGGAATTTCAGAAAATTGCTAAAACTTTGGAAATTCGTAGAAATTAAACCGTAACTCGGATGAAAATGTTTTCTATATGAAAAATGATCAGAAAAATCTAACGCATCCGTTTATGTCATCTGCATGCATGTTAGAATCCTCTAAGTAGCTGAACCTGTAACTTTAGGCTTGTTCCTGGCAGATGAATAGTACATGACCTCCGGTAATTAGTTCCAATTTAAATCCTAAATTAACTAAAAATTGTTTAGAGATGCATTAGGTCACCCATGCATTGCATTTTGCCATGTCATGCTTTGTGATTGCATCTGTATGCTTGTATTTATTTGTTTCCTCCCCCTTTTCTCTCCGGTAGACCCCGAGGCCGACGTTGCCCCTGAGTTCGACTACCCCTCAGACGTCCAGCCTCTTTCGGCATAGCTTCCAGGCAAGCAAAACCCACTTGATCATTCCTATATCGCCCATTCTTTCTTTCTCGTGCTTGCATTAGATTTTGCCACTGTTGTTCGATAACTCCTATTCTGATGCATAGCCTGATTTTGTAACCTATTGTTGATACTATACATGTTGTCCTATATGCTTAGTATAGGCTGGTTAGTGATCCATCAGTGGCCCCGCACCCTTGTCCGTATTGCCATGCTTTGCTTCCGGATGACTCGATCAACATGATCGATGTGCAGAGACCGACACACCACCAGCACACCCCTGTAGTTGTACGACTCTACAGAGCTACTATCGAGTGCCGAGGGTGATACCTCTTATCTCACTCTTGATGATATCTCCGTAGCGTAGCTAGCCGGTTGTGGGTTACCGAGGGTGATTCCTCTTTCACCACCTCCGATGATGCCTCTGTCGTGCAACCCCTCAAGCGTGAACCCATCGAGGGTGATTCCTCTAAGTTCACCTTGACGGATACATCGAGTGGGAATCCATCGAGGGTGATTCCTCAGATTTCCCCCTTGATGTTACGGACACACTGTTACCTTTACCTGTTTCCCATTTACTGTTTCTGCAGGACTAAAGGGATAGGCGGTACCACCCCGGGAGAGGTGGACCTGAGTTCCCGACAGTCTCTTGTGAAGTCGGGTTGACCTGGAGGGTACCCGTGAGATAATTACGCGGCACTGCCGGGCAGGCAAACCGCCCTTGAGAGGGATGGGCCTGGCCCTTGCCGTAAGTCCGCGAGACGGGGCGACAGGATCACTGATCGTCTCCGCGAGCCCCCAACACACTAATGGGATTGGATATATGATCTGAGTAGGCCTCTGGCCTTTTCGCACTGACCACCACGCGGGAATAAAAGTGGGCACTCGGCGTCGTACGATTCTCCCGAAAGCTCTCCAGATGTCAATGTTCAGAGATGTGGGCTGATTGTTGGGGTGGACGGTAACCGCCTGCGCTTGTATAAGGGGGTGGGTCTGGTCTCCGGCCAGTCGCGCAACATGCAGGAGTGCAAAGGGCGATGGGCCCAAGACCCCTGAGCACTTAGGATTTAGACCGGCGTGCTGACCTCTCTGTTGAGCCTAGGTAGGACTACGGCGTGTCGATCAGCCGAGGCCGGGCATGACCCGGAAAAGTGTGTCCGTCCGGAGTTAATTGAGCATGTTGGGTAAGTTGGTGCACCCCTGCAGGGAAGTTATCTAATCGAATAGCCGTGTCCACGGTAACAGGACGCTCGGAGAGTATCCCGATCTACTACAACTAGAACTGGATACTTGTGGTGCTTAATAATATGTTGGCTCCGGGATCGCTTTCTCGCAGGGAGTTGAGGAAGGATCTTTGGGCGTTGCTACTACTTACTAATTACTTTATAATATGCTAATCTGCACTCTTCTAATGCTGTAAGATGCTAGTATTCGATAGGCTAGGCCTTCCCCTCTATTCTGGCATTTCTGCAGTATAGTCCACAGATACAACCCCTTCCCTTTGATACCGATGCATACTTAGCATAGATCTGATGTAAGTCTTGCGAGTACTTTGGATGAGTACTCATAGTTGCTTTGCTACCTTTTTCCCCCTACCCGATTGCTGCGATCAGATGACGGAGCCCCGGAGCCAGCTGACCCCGTCGACGACTACTACTACCCCGACGGAGCCTACTACTACGTGGAGACCGCCGACCAGGAGTAGTTCGGAGGCTCCCAGGCAGGAGGCCTGCGCCTTTTCAATCTAGTTGTCGTTGTTTTGCTCAGCCTTCTTAAGGCAAACTTGTTTAGTTATGTCTGTACTCAGATATTGTTGCTTCCGCTGACTTTGTATTCGAGCCTTCGTGGCCTGACTTGTAATATAAAGCTGTATGACTTTAATTTGTGTCTAGAGTTGTGTTGTGACATCTTCCCGTGAGTCCCTGGGCTTGATCGTGCGCATTTGCGTGTATGATTAGTGCACGGTCGAGTCGGGGGCGTCACAATAAATTTTCACAATAAGTATATGAGTTCTTTATGACTAATGTGAGTTTTTGGACTATAAGCACTTCCACCTATACATATTTTGCTAGCCTCTTCGGTATCGTGCATTGCCCGATCTCACCTCGAGACTTGGTGCAAACTTCGCCGGTGCATCCAAAGCCCGTGATATGATACGCTCTGTCACACATAGGCCTGATATTATCTTCCTCAAAACAGCCACCATACCTACCTATCATGGCATTTCCATAGCCATTCCGAGATATATTGCCATGCAACTTCCGCCGTTACTATTCACATGACTTGAGCATTCATTGTAATATTGCTTTGCATGATCGAAGATAGCTGACATGATATTTCCATGGCTTGTCCGTCTTTTTGATATCTTCGCTATGCTAGATCATTGCACATCCTGGTACACTGCCAGAGGCATTCATATGTAGTCATCTTTTCCAGTTATCGAGTTGTAAGTAAATAAAAGTGGGAATGGTGAAGACTTATGAGTCCTCGAAAAAGTGGGAATGAGGTTCATGAGACTGTTCTAAAAAAGAGAGGCAAAAAGAGCCCCCAAAAAAAGAAAAAAAAGAAAAAAAGAAAAAAGAAAAAAGAAAAAAAGAGAGAAGGGACATGCTACTATCCTTTTACCACACTTGTGCTTCAGAGTAGCGCCATGTACTTGATATAGAGAGTTTTCATATACTTCATGACTATGCTCATGGGATCTTTACATTATAGAACCTGGCTTGTATATTCCGATGACGAGCTTCCACAAATGCTCGAGTTCTTCATGAGCAAGCAAGTTGGATGCACACCCACTTCGCTGCATTAGGAGAGCTTTCATACACTTATAACTCTAGTGCATCCGTTGCATGGCAATCCCTACTCCTCGCATTCACATCGATTGTAAGGCCTCTCCATTGCCTAACGATCAGCCGCGTTGATGTGAAATTTTGGAGAACACGATAAAATTTTACGGAGATTTTTATGGAATATATGTGAATTTTTGGCGCAAGAATCTACAAAAGGGGGGCCCACATGCGCCACAAGGCAGGGGGCGCGCCTACCCCCCAAGGCGTGGCAAGGTGCCTTGTGGGCACCCTGTAAGTCGGTTGGAGCTCTCCTTCGGTCGCAAGGAAGCTTATATCGGGAAAAAATCGTGTTAAAATTTCAGCCCGATCGGAGTTACGGATCTCTGGATATTTAAGAAACGGTCTTCGGCCAGAAAACAAGAGCGCGAAACGGAGAAGAAAATAGAGAGAGATCCAATCTAGAGGGGCTCCCACCCCTCGGGGGCCGGGGAGGCCAAGGACCAGAGGAGGAATCCTTCTCTCATCTAGGGAGAAGGCCAAGCAAGAAGAAGAAGGAGGAGGGGGCTCTCTCCCCCTCTCTTCCGGTGGCGCCGGAGCGCCGCTGGGGGAATCGTCATGACGGCGATCTACATCAACAACTTTGCCGCCATCAACAACAACTTTGAAAGGATCGATATGGTTGACTAGAGGGGGGGTGAATAGGCAACTACCAATTTTTAGCTTTTCTTAACAAATTAGGGTTAGCAACAAAATAGGTTGTCTAGATATGCAACTAGGTGAGCAACCTATATGATGCTAACAATCACAACACAAGCAAGCAAGCAAGCAAGAAAGATACAATACAAGTAAAGCATGCACAAAGTAAAGGTAAGAAGTAACCACAAGTGGAGCCGGTGAAGACGAGGATGTGTTTCCGAAGTTCCTTCCCTTTGAGAGGAAGTACGTCTCCGTTGGAGCGGTGTGGAGGCACAATGCTCCCCAAGAAGCCACTAAGGCCACCGTATTCTCCTCACGCCCTCACACAATGCGAGATGCCGTGATTCCACTAGTGGTGCCCTTGAAGGCGGCGACCGAACCTTTACAAACAAGGTTGGGGCAATCTCCACAACTTAATTGGAGGCTCCCAACACCACCACGAAGCTTCACCACAATGGAATGTGGCTCCGAGGTGACCTCAACCGTCTAGGGTGCTCAAACACCCAAGAGTAACAAGATCCGCAAGGGATTAGTGGGGGAATCAAATTTCTCTTGGTGGAAGTGTAGATCGGGGCCTTCTCAACCAATCCCTAAAGAATCAACAAGTTTGATTGGCTAGGGAGAGAGATCGGGCAAGAATGAGCTTTTGGAGCAACAATGGAGCTTGGGGGAAGAGGTCAACCTTAGGAAGAAGAAGACCCCCTCCTTATATAGAGGGACAAAAATCCAACCGTTTTCTGCCCTCTGCCCGCAGCCAAGCGGTACTACCGCTCCTAGGAGCGGTACTACCCCACACACGCCAGAACTGCACAGAATGCACAACGGTAGTGCCGCCGGAGCGGTACTACCGCTGCCCCTGACGGTACTACCGCTTAGGGAGTTTAGACCAGGTGAGGCAGCAGCAGTAGAGGCAGCTAGGGCGGCAGTACCGTGCGAAGCGGTACTACCGTCCTAGTACCGCACTACTACCGCTTAAGGGAAAATGGAAACAGAAGCGCGCATGGAGGAAACCCCGCAAGCGGTAGTGGCGGCGGTAGTACGGGCGGTAGTACCGCCAGAGCGGTACTACCGTGCTACTACCGTGAAAAGCAAACCGGCAACAGAGAGTTGCACGCTCGGGGAAACCCCAAGCGGTAGTGCCACGGAAGTACCCAGCGGTACTACCGCTTGCATAAGCGGTACTACCGTGGGTACCAGCGGTACTACCGCTTGCATGCCACTGAATATCCACAGAAAACATAGGACAGGCTCCAGAGAAGGGGAAAGGAAGCTGTGGGTGCATATGGGGCTGTGTACGTGTTGATTCCACCCATACCTTTCCAACGCGGACCCCCTCTTAATAGTACGGGTTTCCTACGACTCAAATCCACCAAAAAGAAATCGTCGGAAAATAACCGTCTTCACTCTTTACCATCGAGGGGAGATAAACCGTCTCGTGCCTATCAATATAATCTCTGAAAAGGTCAATGCACACGATTAGTCCGCAAAACGCATTGGCATCAATCATCGAAATCACTGGGGTAAAATATGCCCTAACAATCTCCCCCTTTTCGGTGGATTGATGACAACACGGGATTTGCACAAAGGAAATAAGAGATAAGAATGCAAACCAACTATCTACAAAATATAGACAGGCTCCCCCTAGATGTTTGCACTACTTGAGTATGCCTTTGGAATGCAAAGTGCTCACACTAGGATCAACACTCCCCCTATATTTTATAGATAGGGCAAAACTTGCAACAACATAATATACAATGCTAAGCATGATTCAATACAAGCAATAAGCATTAACTCACACACAACGAGACATAATTAAGATAACTAGGGTAGCATATGTCTTACACCATATGATAGAGTCTCACACCAAACCAAAGCAAACGAAGATAAAGGAGTTCACAAGCAATAAATCGAAGCAAATAAAGGCAAGCTTGTGACTCAGCAACACCCTGCAGAAATCAAATGCAAACCCCGGTCCTAGACTCTCTCCCCCTTTGGCATCGAGACACCAAAAGGGCAAAGAGTGACACTACGCGCCAACAGGTGGTAGCACTAGTCTCCTCCCATGGACTCGTCGGAGTCCTCAGCATCGGACTCCTCGTCAGACGTCTCCTCCGAATCTTCGGGATCCTCAGACTCCTCCTCCTCGTGCTCCTGCTCCGGAGCGGGTGCCGATGCGCCAGTGATGGAATCATCTGAGTCAGTCCAGCGGGAGTGAGATGAAATCCAATTGTCTTCAGGAGTGATAACTGTCTCAGAACCGCTCTCAACAGCAATATCAAGTTTCCTCATGATGGCCTTCCTCTGCTGACGTGCCTTCTTGGCATCCACATGTGCCAAGTACATCTTGTGCTGAACATCCGTCTGAAGACAAAACAGCTTCTTCACCTTGTTCTTGAGCTTGGCAGCCCAACCAGACGAACCAGACGAGTGCTCGGGGTCGGGCACATAGTCAGAATCCTCCACATCCTCCTCAGAAGCAAGTGGCACACTCGCAGCACGACGGGTGGGAGCCCAGAGCTCCTTCTGGCGCAAGTTGATCGTCTCATGAGTAGTCAGAGGCCCGGTCTCAAGCTGCTCCCCAGGGAACATGGCAGTCCAAGTGTTCACAATGAGTCTGAAGATGAAGGGAGCATAGATCGGCACGTGATCACCATAGGTTGCATTCACAAGCTCCTTCCACATAACATGAGAGACGTCCAAAACAGCTCCCGTGCCCTTCTTAGAGTGGCACAACAACAACATATCCACCAGGTGACCGTGCACCATGTCCAAGTTGCCAACCCGAGGAAATAGAGTGTGCCGGAAAATGCGATGCATAATATCAAAGAGAGGTTTCAGCTCCTTCTTGGATCCCTTATCTGTCGGAGTGATAGTCATGTGGGGAAGCAGATTGTCCTTGTGAGAAGGTCCACCCTCATGGTGAGGGCGCAGACCAAGGGGCTTCTTCAGCCCCTCATCGGGATAGCCCAGAAGACCCATGTACTCACCCCAAGTGGCACGAAGCTGTCTACCGTGAGTCATCCAAATCATAGTCCTGTCCTCACTTGTCCCAAACCACACGGTTGCAAAGAACTGTGCAACCAACTCTGCATCAAAGTCATAGTTGAAGGTCATGATGGGCACAATGTTGAACTGCACACAAAGGTCAAGAGCTTCTCCAAAGTATGCACGGTCCTTCTCCATATGCTCAATGTTGATGGACTTGGTCCTGACAAACAGATTTTTCTTGGCCTTGATCCTGTCAAAATACACCAAAGATTGATCCTTGGTCCAGAAGGGACGGCTCACAAGAGATGCGTCTTGAGGACGACAGTAGGGGTTCCTCTCGCGGTACTGCCAATACTCATTTTGCTTCATTTCAGTTGCAGTCTTGACAGGAGATTTCTTTTTGCGAGCAACAGACTTGGCGCTAGACTTGCCCTTGTTCCTGGCTGACTGACGACGGGCTGGTGGTGGTGTCGGGGCAGCCTCTTCTTATTCCTCTTCCTCGGAATAGACAGGCCTGGCGTAATGGGTGCGCCCACGCTTGGATGGAGGATTCGCATTCTTGTGACGAGCCTTGGAGCTACCACCACCTGAACCAGACACAACACAGCGAGGAAAAGCATGAATAAAACCTATGCATAAGCCAAGAAGAAACAAACTGAGAAATGAATTGTTAGTGGATAATTCTGGAAGTTGGGACCTCGAGCGGTAGTACCGCGGACCTGGGGCGGTAGTACCGCCAGAGCGGTAGTACCGCTGCACTGGAGCGGTAGTACCGCTCTGGGAACTGACGCACGACCTCCCCAAATCCGGTAGTACCGGAGATCACAAATTCAAAAATATACCACTAAGATTTCAATCCTCCTATCTAGCAGTCATCCAATGTCCTACTCAAGCCCTGATTTAGCCAAAAATCGAGAGACCAACATGCATTGCCCTAAAAACCTAGATTCAAAGGAGAGAACCGTAGGAACAACGAAAGGGGGCAATACTGGGGTCCATGGCGAGAGGAGATGGTGGGGATGGATTCCACCGGACGGAAACTTGGAAGACGGCACGGAATCGGCCAGCCGGAGCGGCGGCCGGGGCAGTTCTTCGTCGCCTGTGAGAGAGAGAGGCGTGGGGAGGAAGAGTGAAAGGGTATGGGGGAGTTAGAACTCCCCCTGCCCGACACTTAACCCCACAGCGTCCCTCTAAGCGGTAGTACCGCCCCGGTACTACTGCCGGGCAGGAGGCCCAGTAGTACCGCTCAAGCGGTAGTACCGGTGGCAGGAGCGGTAGTACCGCTTAAAGCGGTAGTACCGTTCCTAGCCAGCGGTAGTACCGCGTGCAGGAGACAGAACAGCCCAGAACAACAGGATGGCTTATGCAAAAACTAGGGGTTTGAGAGAGGAAAGGCTTAGGTTGGAGACTCGAAAACACCGCAAAAGGGAAGGGATATTCCATGGTCAAAGGCAACCAAAAAACAAGAGCACACATGGAGATATCCAACACAAGAAAGCCTAGAACGAGAAAGCACAACTCAAACCAAACGAACAAAACCTCTCAAAGAGAGGGCGGTGACCGAAGTCACCTATGTTTGAGTCAATTGGTATGGCACCGCGAAGATTTTAACCTTGGACCCATGACCAAAACTCATCTTTGAAGCACATGAACCATCGAAAATGGCTAAAGTGAAAGACTTGATCAATTTATGCATAATGTGGGGAGGGAGAGTTCATTGAGAGAACAACACTCCCCCTATATCCATGCCTACATCTAGAACAAGATAATCATGATGAATGTGGTGGGATGTGATGAGATTCAAGACATGTTGCTCGAATCAATGATATTTAGCTCATGCCTTAACTCGCGAAATCTTGCTTCATCCAATGGCTTCGTGAAAATATCCGCTAGTTGCTCTTGAGTTCCAACATGAATAATATCAATCTCTCCACGCTTGACATGATCCTGGATGAAATGATGACGAATCTCAATATGCTTTGTCTTGCTATGTTGCACCGGGTTGTAGGAGATCTTGATTGCACTTTCATTGTCACAGAAAAGAGGCACTTTGTCACAAGTGACACCGTAATCCTTTAAAGTTTGCCTCATCCATAGCAATTGAGCACAACAACTTGCGGCGGCTACATACTCGGCCTCGGTGGTGGAGAGAGACACACAATTTTGCTTTTTCGAAGACCAACTCACCAAAGAGAGACCAAGGAATTGGCACCCTTCGGAAGTTGACTTCCTATCCACACGGTCTCCCGCCCAATCTGAGTCTGAATATCCCATGAGATCAAAGCTTGCTCCTTTGGGATACCATAAGCCAAAGTTTGGGGTATGAGCCAAATATCGAAAGATTCGCTTGACCACCACCAAGTGACTTTCCTTAGGCGCGGCTTGAAACCGTGCACACATTCCCACACTCAACATGATATCCGGCCTAGATGCACAAAGGTAAAGCAAGGACCCAATCATGGAACGGTATACCTTTTGATCCACCGCTTTACCATTGGGATCAATGTCAAGTTGGCACTTGGTAGGCATTGGAGTCTTGGCCGGCTTGACATCTACTAGCTTGAATCTCTTGAGCATGTCTTGGGTATATTTGGCTTGGTTGATGAAGGTTCCTTCTCTTCTTTGCTTGTCTTTGAACCCAAGAAAGAACTTCAACTCTCCCATCATAGACATCTCAAACTTCTCGGTCATGAGTGCGGCAAACTCATCATTGAAAGCTTTGTTAGGAGAACCAAAGATAATATCATCAACATATAGTTGGCATATGAACAAATCCCCTTTAAACCTCTTAGTAAAAAGAGTGGGATCGATTTTCCCAATTTCAAACCCATGGTCTTGCAACAACTCGGTAAGGTGCTCATACCACGCACGTGGGGCTTGTTTAAGGCCATAGAGTGCCTTAACGAGCTTGTATACATGATTGGGGAACTTGGGATCCTCGAACCCCGGGGGTTGTTTGACATATACCAACTCATTAAGAGGACCATTAAGAAATGCACTCTTCACATCCATTTGTTGCAACTTAAAATCATGATGAGAAGCATATGCAAGCAACATACGAATAGATTCATGACGAGCAACGGGAGCAAAGGTTTCACCGTAGTCGATACCCTCGACTTGGGAGTAGCCTTGTGCCACCAATCTTCCCTTGTTTCGAGTGACAACACTGTTCGTATCTTGCTTGTTCTTGAAGATCCATTTGGTTCCAATGACATTATGATTCTCCGTTGGCCTTGGCACCAATGTCCACACTTTGTTGCGCTCGAAGTTGTTGAGTTCATCATGCATGGCTTCAAGCCAATCCGTGTCCTCGAGTGCTTCATGTACCTTTTGGGGTTCAACACAAGAAACAAACGCGTGATGCTCACAAAAGTTTGTTAATTGTCTACGAGTGGTTACCCCTCTTTTCAAGCTTCCATAAACATTCTCCAAGACATGTTGTTGATGCTTGAGTTTAGAAGCAACCTTGGCGGCACGACGCTCCAATAGGTCCTCCGAAGTCACTTGAGGAGGATCATCTTGAACATCTTGAGCGTCATCTTGAGCTTGCTCTTGATCATGAGCTTGCCCTTGATCTTGAGCTTGCTCGGTGTCGTGATCTTGATCTTGGGCATCATTTGGTGCATCACCATCATCTTGAGGTTGATCTTGCCCTTGATCTTGATCACTTGGTTGAGGGCCTTCGGTTTGTTCTTCGGAAGCGTGTGGGTCAATGGTTGGTGATGGCTCCACTTGCGTAGAGCATTGTCCTTCTCCTTCGGCCACAAGGGGTTCCTCAATGGGGAGTATTTGACCAATCCCCATTCTTCTTATGGCTTGGGGAGGAATTTCATCACCTACATCACAAAGACCACTTTGCTCCACTTGGGAGCCATTATTTTCATCAAACTCTACGTTACACGTCTCCTCAATAAGTCCGTTGGACTTGTTGAGGACACGGTAAGCATGAGAGTTTGTAGCATAACCAACAAATATGCCCTCTTGAGCTCTAGATTCGAATTTAGACAAACGAGTACCTTTCTTGAGAATGAAACACTTACATCCAAACACCCGAAAGTACTTGAGGTTGGGCTTGTTACCGGTAAGTATCTCATATGGAGTCTTGTTCAAGCCTTTGCGAAGGTAGAGCCGATTGGATGCATGACATGCGGTGTTGATGGCTTCGGCCCAAAAGTTGTACGAAGACTTGAATTCCGCCATCATGGTCCTTGCCGCGTCCATCAACGTTCGGTTCTTCCTCTCCGCTACACCATTTTGTTGAGGGGTATATGGTGCGGCGTATTGATGCTTGATCCCCTCATCACTAAGAAACTCATCCAAGGTGTAGTTCTTGAACTCGGTACCGTTGTCACTTCTAATCATCAATATCTTTGCCTCATGTTGACGTTGAGCTTCATTGGCAAAGTCGATGACGGTTTGTTGGGTCTCGCTCTTCCTCTTGAAGAAATATACCCAAGTGTATCTTGAATAGTCATCCACAATCACCAAGCAATACTTTCTTCCCCCAAGACTATCAAAGGATGGAGGTCCAAAGAGATCCATGTGAAGGAGCTCCAAGGGCCTCTTCGAGTAGATGATAGTCGTGGGTCGGTGAGCCGTCTCATGTAGCTTTCCTTCGATACAAGCACTGCAAGCACGATCTTTGGCAAAACTCACATTTGTTAGTCCACGAACATGGTCCCCCTTGAGGAGACTTTGCAAAGATCTCATATTGACATGGGCTAGTCGGCGATGCCAAAGCCACCCCACATCAACTTTAGCCATTAGGCAAGTCGCGGTCTTAGTGGGTCGCTCCGAGAAGTTAACCACATAGAGACCGTTCTCGACATGCCCAACAAAAGCTACTTTAAGAGTCTTGCTCCACAAAAGGGCCACGGTATCAAGGTCAAAGAATGTGGCAAAGCCCATAAGTGCAAGTTGACGAACGGAAAGTAAATTGTATGCAAGGGTCTCAACAAGCATGACTTTCTCGATTGATAAATCATGAGAAATCACAACCTTGCCAAGACCCAATACCTTAGATGTTGAGGCATCACCGAATTGAACATGGGTGGGCATAGATGAGCTTGGTTGCACGTCCACCACCAAATGCTTGCTCCCGGTCATATGATTTGTTGCTCCACTATCAAGCAACCATGATCCTCCACCGGAAGCAAACTCCTACAAGAGATCAATGCTTGGTTTTAGGTACCCATTTTTGAATGGGTCCTTTGATGTTAGTAACAAGGGTCTTAGGAACCCAAATAGACCATTCAATGTACTCATAATAAGAACCAACAAATTTGGCATAAACATGCCCATCACTAGCACGGCATAAAACATAAGAAGGGTTAAAGTCGCCGGCTTTGTTCGATGGAGTGAGTTTGTCCTTCTTGACATTTCCACCCACCACCTTGTTCTTCTTCTCCTTATGAGCACCCTCTCCCTTCTTGACAAATACCTCTTTGAGAGGGAGAGGTTTCTTGGTCTTGTTGTTCTTCTTCTTCTTTGACTTGGGCACAAACCCAAGTCCCTCCTTTGCCACAACTTCCTTTTGATTGCTCAAAAGTTCGTTGAGGTTCTTCTCGCCTTGTATGCAAGTCACAAGGCCTTTCTCGATTTGCTCTTTCAACTTGGCATTCTCCTCCACAAGGTGCTCATGCTCACAACAAGGGTTAGTAGCAATGGCATTATCAATTAAAACGAACGGAGGACAAGTGGCTATTTCCGTTGTTAGCTTCACTTGTAGTTGATCATGAGACTCTTTGAGAGAGCCATGAGCACTCTTCAAAACCTTGTGGGCTTTGTCAAGTAGCTCAAACTCCTCCTTGAGTCTAGCATGGCCAACTCCAAGGTCAACCTTGTCGGATTTGAGCACACGAGTAAGAACTTGAGCATGTTCAAGATCTTTCTTTAGTTGAGCAAGGTCAACGTTGTGTGACTCCTCAAGAGCCAAACGAAGACCTCGCTCTTCCTCAAGAGCAATGGAAAGATCCGCAATCTCATCGGCATAATCACGACTATGGCCTTGCAAGTTAGTGATAGTCTCTTCGTGAGACTCAATGATATCATTGGCCTCACCAAGTTGTTCCAAGAGAGCAACAAAGTGCTTCTTGGTCTCACCTTTGAGCTTACTCAAGAACTTATCAAACTCGTTCTCATCAACCTTTACCATCTCACTATCATCCACACAATCCAACAATGAAGTAGTAGTAGTGGTAGTGGTTTTGATGTTGGAGGTTACCTTGTTGATACCTTTGGCCATGAGGCACTTGGCGATGATGTTCTCATTGGGGGCATCGAAGAGGGACACCGAGGTTGGAGAAGAGGTGGCAATGGCCACGGTGGCCGTTGCTAACACTTCATCACTTGTATCATCATCATCATCATCGGAGTTGTACTCTTCTTGCGCCACCAAGCCCTTTGGAGGCACCTTCTTGTTGAAATTGTTCTTGTCGGGGAAGGACTTGGCCTTGTCTTTGCGGATGAGCTTGCCACCATTGTCCTCCCTCTTCTCATACGGACAATCCGCCACAAAGTGACTCACATTACCACAATTGTAGCAAGTCCTTACTCGTTGCTTGCCCTTTGAGTTGTTCTTGGAGGAGTTGGGCCTTGTGTTTCTCTTGTTGCCCCAAAATTGCCTTGACGCAAGAGCCATGTGCTCGTGGTAAGCATATTTGGTGTCTTCATGGCAACTCTCTTCTTCTTCCTCTTCTTCTTCTTCCGGAATACCCTTGGCCTTCAAAGCAAGGTTGGGTGAGCCTTTCTTTGACCGGACACGAGCTAGAGCATTGTCGGCGGTCTTGTTCATGATGTTCATGGCAATAAACGCATCCAACACTTCACTTGAAGACAATGTGTGGAAGTCCGGTCTTTGACGGATCACGGAGGACATTGCCTTGTTGAATGGCATGATGGCCTTGAGAAACTTGCGCTTGATCCAATTATCATCCGTATCCTTGCTCCCATGATCTTGAAGAGCGACCACAAGAGTTGTCAATCTTCGGTAGAGATCCCGAGGATCCTCATCTTCATTCATCACAAACTCATCGGCCTCATCAAGCACCACTTCAAAGTTGGACCGTTGAATGCTTGAGCTCCCCTTGTACAAAGATATAATGTGTTCCCAACAATCCTTTGCACGAGAGAAGGGGCGCAAGTGAGCTAGATCTTCGGGAGGCACTGCGGATTGGAGGATGAACATTGCGGAGTGATTGTATTGATTGTCCGCCTCTTCTATTGGAGTGAGGTTGCTCGGGTCATGTGGGTAGAAGCCTTGCTCGATGATTCTCCAAAGATTGTTGAGCTGTGATTCAAATGAGACTTGATACGAAAAACCGAATTAGCAAAATCACCCTTCACAAGCTTAGGAGGAGGACCAAGATTGTTAATATGAGGTGTAGGGACCGGTCCTCCATAGACCGGGGGAGGGGGAACTGAGGCGTAGGTTCCCGTCCCATTCTTACCATGAAGGGAAGAGGTTTGAGTGCCTTTAGCCGTTTCCTTGCCGGAATTGGCCTCCGACACCGATGCGGTGGGATTAACCACAAGCAAAGGATCGGGAGTAGACTTCAACCCCTCAAGGAGTTCTTTAAGCATGGACTTGACCTCGGCCGTCATAGACGTCTTAAGTGAAGCCATAGCTTCATTTAAGTCGTCTCGGGTGACCGAGTTCAACTCCATGGCCTCGGGCACTTCCTCAACCCGATCCCCATCGTCAACCATACTCTTCGGGTGATGAAACCCTTAATAAAGAGACGAGGCTCTGATACCAATTGAAAGGATTGATATGGTTGACTAGAGGGGGGGTGAATAGGCAACTACCAATTTTTAGCTTTTCTTAACAAATTAGGGTTAGCAACAAAATAGGTTGTCTAGATATGCAACTAGGTGAGCAACCTATATGATGCTAACAATCACAACACAAGCAAGCAAGCAAGCAAGATACAATATAAGTAAAGCATGCACAAAGTAAAGGTAAGAAGTAACCACAAGTGGAGCCGGTGAAGACGAGGATGTGTTTCCGAAGTTCCTTCCCTTTGAGAGGAAGTACGTCTCCGTTGGAGCGGTGTGGAGGCACAATGCTCCCCAAGAAGCCACTAAGGCCACCGTATTCTCCTCACGCCCTCACACAATGCGAGATGCCGTGATTCCACTAGTGGTGCCCTTGAAGGCGGCGACCGAACCTTTACAAACAAGGTTGGGGCAATCTCCACAACTTAATTGGAGGCTCCCAACACCACCACGAAGCTTCACCACAATGGAATGTGGCTCCGAGGTGACCTCAACCGTCTAGGGTGCTCAAACACCCAAGAGTAACAAGATCCGCAAGGGATTAGTGGGGGAATCAAATTTCTCTTGGTGGAAGTGTAGATCGGGGCCTTCTCAACCAATCCCTAAAGAATCAACAAGTTTGATTGGCTAGGGAGAGAGATCGGGCAAGAATGAGCTTTTGGAGCAACAATGGAGCTTGGGGGAAGAGGTCAACCTTAGGAAGAAGAAGACCCCCTCCTTATATAGAGGGACAAAAATCCAACCGTTTTCTGCCCTCTGCCCGCAGCCAAGCGGTACTACCGCTCCTAGGAGCGGTACTACCGCTTAGGCGGTACTACCCCACACACGCCTGAACTGCACAGAATGCATAACGGTAGTGCCGCCGGAGCGGTACTACCGCTGCCCCTGACGGTACTACCGCTTAGGGAGTTTAGACCAGGTGAGGCAGCAGCAGTAGAGGCAGCTAGGGCGGCAGTACCGTGCGAAGCGGTACTACCGTCCTAGTACCGCACTACTACCGCTTAAGGGAAAATGGAAACAGAAGCGCGCATGGAGGAAACCCCGCAAGCGGTAGTGGCGGCGGTAGTACGGGCGGTAGTACCGCCAGAGCGGTACTACCGTGCTACTACCGTGAAAAGCAAACCGGCAACAGAGAGTTGCACGCTCGGGGAAACCCCAAGCGGTAGTGCCACGGAAGTACCCAGCGGTACTACCGCTTGCATAAGCGGTACTACCGTGGGTACCAGTGGTACTACCGCTTGCATGCCACTGAATATCCACAGAAAACATAGGACAGGCTCCAGAGAAGGGGAAAGGAAGCTGTGGGTGCATATGGGGCTGTGTACGTGTTGATTCCACCCATACCTTTCCAACGCGGACCCCCTCTTAATAGTACGGGTTTCCTACGACCCAAATCCACCAAAAAGAAATCGTCGGAAAATAACCGTCTTCACTCTTTACCAACGAGGGGAGATAAACCGTCTCGTGCCTATCAATATAATCTCTGAAAAGGTCAATGCACACGATTAGTCCGCAAAACGCATTGTCATCAATCATCGAAATCACTGGGGTAAAATATGCCCTAACAAACTTTCTCCCCCTCTATGCAGCGGTGTAATCTCTATTTTCCCGCTGTAATCTATACTTAAACATGGTGCTTTATGCTATATATTATTATCCAATGATGTGTAGCCATCCTATGATGTTTGAGTAGATTCCTTTTGTCCTACGGGTTAATTGTGGTATGGTGTGATTGATACGAGTTGAATGTTTTTATGGTGCTGTCCTATGGTGCCCTCTGTGTCGTGCAAACGTGTGAGACTACCGCTGTAGGGTGTTGCAATATGTTCATGATTCGCATACAGTGGGTTGCGAGAGTGACAGAAGCTTAAACCCGAGTAAGGGGGTTGTTGCGTATGGGAGCAAAGGGGATTTTATACTTAATGCTATGGTTGGGTTTTACCTTAATGATCTTTAGTAGTTGCGGATGCTTGCTAGAGTTCCAATCATAAGAACATGTGATCCAAGTACGGAAAGTATGTTAGCGTATGCCTCTCCCTCATAGCATATGATAAGTATCACACATGTCATATTCAATTACTTAGGGACAAATCTTTCTCATTGTTCTCCAAAAGCTCTCTACTAAAACAACAATTAACTTTTATTATCTCGCAAAGTACTTCTAGTTTTATTCTTGCAAAGTAGTTTTATTCTTGTTTTAGGCAAAGCAAACGTTAGTGTGCGTAGAGTTGTATCGGTGGTCGATAGAACTTGAAGAGAATATAAATTCTACCTTTAGCTCCTCGTTGGGTTCGACACTCTTATTTATCGAAAAGGCTACAAATGACCCCCTATACTTGTGGGTTATCAGCATGTTAGTATAATCCTGTCCACCTTACTGCTGAACTGGTTTACCAAAATGAGTTTCATATACTACATGCTAAACCTGTTACGTGTCTGTTTGTTCCTCTTTTAGAATGCTGACAGAGTATTGGAGAAGAGTACCCCATTATGCAATGGTAAAGGAATTAATGCAAATAAGGTTCAAGATAGTGAGACAACCATGTTGGTCTCCAACAAAGCTGATAAGGAAAACTATCTTGAAGACAGCGAGACAACCCCAAAGTCCCATCTTGATGTAGTGTTCGAGTTACTGGCCACTACCGCTGGCACAATCTCTTCGAACTCGTTGCCTGAATCAGTTTGGCTTCTTGAGTCTCAACTACAAGCTGAAAGACATCGATCAGCTGAGCTACGACAAGAAGCCAAAGGACCGAGGAAGTCCCTGCAAAATTCAGATGCATACTTTCTGGTGCAACAGCAAGAGTTGGAGGATTTTAGCGCCAAACAAGAGAAAGCTAATAAGCTTGCTAAGCTTATTGCCAGCATGGTGGGTACCCAAGATAATGTTTCTTGAGCTCTTCTAAAGTGGTTTCAGTTCTGGACTTGTTTTGTTGCCGTGTTTATTTGCACCGGTGGCCAACTTTGATGCCCAGTGTATGTAATATGCTGCTTTGTTGTTGCCTATATTTGCATTGGTGGCGAACTTTGATGCCTAGTGGATATAATTTATGTAATAGCCGTAATAGCCTAGCGTTCGTTGCTTGCTTATTTATTTCCTTATAGTCTTGTTTATTTATTTGCTTATTGTCATCACAGTTCTTTTTCCTCGGTTTGCTAGTGGCCGCAATAACCATGGGACACATATGGACCATGGTAACCATGGGCCTCCTACCTACCATAGCGACCATGGGCCACACATGGGTCGTACTATTCCTGGGTCGCACCTGGACCGCAATATGGGTCGTAAATGGGCTAAAAGCGGAACGATCCGTTTATGGGCCCAGAACATAACGGTCATTAACAGGCTGGAAGACATCACATGCTTAATACTATCGACAGCCATATCGGGTCATTAATGGGCCAAAATACACGACGGGATGAAACGACCCAATGGATTAACGGGCCAAACATGGGTCGAATGTAACCACAGACTGAATTTGGCCCAGTAGCAGAACAGACCGGTAAAGGACCGAGAGTAATCAGTGCCGGAAATGAGCCCAAGAATTTATGGGCCCTTAAAAGGCCGAAAGATAACACGAGCTGGAAACGGCCCAACTGAATCATGGGTCGTTAATGGATCCAAAGCCATTTACTGTTCTTTATGGGCCAGAATCACCACGAGCCGTTAAAGGGCCAAGAGAGACAAAACACCTCATATGGGCCGAAAGATGTCACTGGGCACACATGGGCCGAAAGTGTCAACGGGCTAGAATTATATTGGACGGCTCACATGACCCTAATGGACTGAATTCGGAAAGGCCATAACGGGACGTGCATACGCGGGCCGTAAATGGGCTATATGCAAACATGTCGTTAACATGCTTTCAATGGGCCGACCCACTAACTTTTGACCAAGTCAAGTGGGCCGACCTTTTTAACCTAAATGGGCCACTGTTGGGTCGTGCCATGTGTCGACATTTCATAGGCGCATCCCCTCCATTGGATGGATGTCACCTGTCGCAACGCAGAGCTGACGCGTGGTACCGTTGGCGAATGAGAAATTGACACGTGGAAAATTGTCATTGGTCGTGGCTGTTAACGGGTATCGGATCCAAAACCGGCACCCGATAGCTTAACAGTGACCCGTTACGGCGGCTGCCACGTGTCGGGTACCCTTGGCGAAATCACTTCCATGACGCGCCAACACTCCCGTGACGATAAATGGATTACTGTCATGGAACACTTCCGCGATAACTCAGGTATGACTATCTTGATTCTGTCATAAAATCGTCATGGATGTACATGCGTGACAGAAAATGTGACCTACTATGACAAACATGTATTATCACATAAGTGTTTTTTTTGCTGGGACACCCCTCCGACACTTCCTTGCCCCCTCGTGTTCTCAATGGTGCATGTATAAACGTCATATTGTGTTCCATTTTTTTGGTCCCCGGAAATATCCATTTATTCGCCTGCATCAACAACACTAAAAACAACAAGTAGGACTTGTCACTGGATTAATATGTTATTGCAATAATAATAGCAAGAAATGTGCCAAAAACTATGTATAAATGATATAAAAGTAGCATGAACATGACAAAAGTTATAGATACGTCGGAGACATATCAACAACGTGAACCCACATGCGGACGACGTGGTTCGATTTCGGTCTGACCCGAACCATGTGACCCTAGCTTGACCCGGCATAAGGCGAGCTAGGGCCCTCTGGGGGTCTCATTCTGGAGCCATCTAGCTAGGGTTCCTACTTAACCCTCCTCTTCCACATTGGTCGTTGCCATGACCATACCTTGTAATAGAAGGCATAATTCCAGCGATCTTCGTCCCGATACCTGGTAGACACTGAAGCAATACAACTCAAAGCAAGCAGGAGTAGAGTGTTACTTTTCCAGGGAGTCCCGAGCCTAGGTAGATTATGTGTCTCATGTGCAACCATCGCGATTGAAAGGATCGGTATGGTCGACTAGAGGGGGGGGGGGTGAATAGGCGACTAACAATTTTTAACCTCTTCGCAAATTTTAGTCTTAACAACAAAGATAGGTTGTCTAGATATGCAACTAGGTGGACAACCTATATGACAAGCAACACAACAACAAGTGCAAGCACAAGGTAAAACACACAAAGCAAGCTAGCACAAGGTAAAGGTACGAAGTAACCGCAAGTGGAGTTGATGGAGACGAGGATGTGTTGCCGAAGTTCCCTCCTTTGGGGGAGGTACGTCTCTTGTTGGAGAGGTGTGGAGGCACAATGCTTCCCAAATGTCGCTAGGACCACCTTATTCTCCTCGCGCCCTCGCACGATGCAAGGTGTCGCGAATCCACTAGCGATGCCCTTGAAGGCGGCAACCGGAACCTTTACAAACAAGGTTGGGGCTCTATCCACAACCTAATTGGAGGCTCCCAACACCACCACGAAGCTACACAACAATAGATGTGGCTCCGAGGTGACCTCTTCCGTCTAGGGTGCCCAAACACCCAAGAGTAACAAGATCCACAAGTGAAAGTATGGGGGAATCAAATTTCCTTTGGTGGAAGTGTAGATCTAGGTCTCCTCCCTCAATCCCTAGCAAATCAACAAGTTTGGTTGGCTAGAGAAGGAGATCGGGCAAGAACAAGCTTGGGGCAACAATGGAGGAGAGGGAGAGGCAAGAGGTAAGTGGGAGGTGGAAGAACCTCCCCTATTTATAGCATCCTCCAAATCCAACGCTATGTGCAGAATCGCACACGGACGGTACAACTGCAGGGGGGGGGCGGTACAACCGCCCAAGGCAAAATATCCCACATGCAGAGTCGGGGCGGTACAACTGCCGGGTCGCCCGGTTGTACCGGTAAATAGGTATTCACCGGAACGACTGTAGGGCCACCGCCCGTGTACCGCTCACCACCAGAAGAAATCGCCTTCTATGCGGTGGTTCGAGCGGTACAAGGGCCGATTCAACCGCCAATTTTTCGTTCCCCTATGGCCACTAACTCCAGAGCGGTACAACCGCTATGGACACCGATAGAGCCGCTGCCATCACGGCGGCAGGAACAACCGGTGGGCCACCGCCCTGTACCGCCCTTATACCGAAAGGAATCACCCTTTTACCGGTACAAGGGGCAGTACATGGCCCGGAACAACCGCCCGACAGTGCCGGGTGGGGGTGCTAAGTCCCATGCGGTACAACCGCACTTGGGACACCGGTACAACCGGTAAGCCCCCACCCTTTGCACTGCCAGACACGAGGGAATCACCTCTCATGCGGTAGTTCTGCCAGGAGAACCAGATGAGCGGTACAACCGCCTGTACACGCGGTACAACCGCTCTGAACAAGATTTCTACAATTGGTTGAATAAGGAACTCTCTCCTCAAAACGAAAGGTAATATGTGGGTGCAATATATGGATGTGTACGTGTTTGATTCACCCAGTACCTTCCAATGCGGACTCCCTCTTAATAGTATGGATTTCCTACGACCAAAGAAATAAACGCGTCAAAAATGCCGATTTTGCTCTTTTCCGTTCAGAGGGGTGCCCAACCGTCTTGTGCCAACTAGAGTATACCTATGAAGCTTAGGCACACGGTTAGTTCGCAAATTGCATTGTCACCAACACCAAAACACTTAAGGCGGGAAATGCCCTTACACCGATTCGCCACTCGCATCCTCCTTCGAAAAACCCAGCCGTCGCTCAACGACACTGCCAGATCTAAAACCCCGATAGGGGGAAGCAATCAAAATTGAAGAGGTGTGGGCCCCACAAAGGTTTCCCAACGCCACCAAGGCTACCCTTCTCCTCAATCCTCCCACACAAAAGTACGAGCCAATCACCAGTGGTTGATCTTGAGGTGACCATCAAACCTTCACAAAAACTTCACGAAGCCTTTTCACACCTATGAAGCTTTTGGAATGGACTCCTACAACACAGGAGTCCCCTACAACTCCAAGAGTAATAAGTTTGGGGAAGCACAAGTAAGGGGGTCATGATTTGGCTTGGTCAAGCAGTAGAACTAGGCTTCCTCTCTCCTTTTCCAAAGTTTTGAGAGTGTTCGGTTGGAGGTATATATTGGAATGAGCTTTTCTCAAGGTGACAATGGAAGCTCAGATATAATGGGTGGCGTATATAGCTCTCGTCAAAATCCAACCGTTATCCTCTCTCGCATAGCCAACCCCAGAGTTTCGGTACAATCCTAAAGTTCCATAGTATGAAGCGCGAAGTTGCAGGGTGTCAAAAAACGGAACCACCGAGCTCGAAGCTTCGGGGCTAACCTCTGGAGCGTCCAATGGGTGTGCCACTGAGCCCGGAGATCTGACATTTAACTATGATGTTTAGAGAGGACGCAAGAGGGACCTAAAGAGTGAATCTGGAGTGGAGACTAAGTGTTCTTTTTTTTGAGGGAACGACATATATGAGTATGTCATGATCCACAAAACTGAAAGCACTTCAACCCCTCCGCATAGTGTGGCTTTCCTAATAAACCGAAAAGATTGATTTTTGATTATGTCTGCACCTTTCCATTTTTTATTGGGCGGTCTCTCACCTCCATCCTTTTTCACAGCTTGGGATTAATTATCTATAGATCACTCAATCTAAGTGTTCGTCCAACTAATTACATTTCATCAATGGCAAAATCCAATTAGATATAGATGCACTTTCAATCTCTTCATTTTTTATGGTTGATTTTTTGAGGTTTTTTTTTTTTGAGGGAATGAGGTTTTTTTTTTTAATGGTTGATGACAACCTGATCAGAGCATTGCATAGAGATATATATATAAAAAAAAGATAACTCGGCCCAAGGAGAATGCCAGGTCGGCCCAACGTTGGCCCACGGTGGATAGTAAGCTTTCCGCGAGCAGTCGCGGGTCCGGTAAGACCGTCTTCCCGCCAGCTGACCATTTCCCGCGGGAAAACCCCCGAAATTTCGCGCCACTCGTTTAGCCCCAGCATAAACGCCCGCCCCCCGCATCTTCGCCAATCTCACGAAATCCCCACCAGCTCACCAAGAAAGCCTCTGACGCGAAGCATCTCTCTTGCGGTGTCGCCATGAAAGGGCGCGCGGTTAAGCTGCGGGAGGCGCACAAGGCGGGCTCGGGCTCCCCGGCCTTCTGCTCCGTCGCCTGGCCCCCCGGGGGGGAGCACGTCGTCACCGCGTCCGCCGCCGACGTCGCCATCCTGATCCACGACGCCGCCGCGGTGAGCGCCGGGGGGACCGGGGCCCGGGGCTCTGGTTCAGCGGCGGCCGCCACCACGATCCGGCTCCACAAGGACGGCGTAACGGCCGTCGCCCTCGCGCCGGGCTCCGGCGGCTCGCTGGCGTCCGGTTCCATCGACCACTCCGTCAAGTTCTACTCCTTCCCAGGTTCGTGGTTCCGACCATCCTGACGCGCGGTACTATCTTATTTGAGTATTTTTTTTTCACTTCAAGATCTGTAAATGTCTCCGAATTTCTTTCCAGACGGCACGTTCCAGATCAACGTTGCTCGGTTCACCCTCCCGATCCGGTCACTGGCGTTCAACAAGAAGGGCGCCCTTTTGGCCGCCGCCGGCGATGATGACGGCATCAAGCTGATTGCTACAGTCGACAACACGATCTCCAAGGTGCTCAAAGGCCACAAGGGCTCGGTGACCGGGCTGGCTTTTGACCCCAAAAATGATTACCTGGCATCAATCGACAGCTTTGGCACGGTCATCTTTTGGGATCTTTGTTTGGGCAGTGAGGCACGAAGCTTGACTCGTGTCGCCCCGACATTCGGTTCCGACCACTCGGTGAAGAATACCCTGTGTTGGAGTCCCGATGGGCACACCCTTGCTGTTCCTGGGCTGAGGAATAATGTGGTCATGTATGACAGGGACACCGCGGAGGAGGTATTCACACTGAAAGGAGAACATGAGCAGCCAATATGCAGCCTTTGCTGGTCCCCGAATGGTAGGTACCTGGCAACTGCTGGCCTGGATAGGCAGGTGCTTGTCTGGGATGTGAAGTCAAGGCAGGACATTGAGAGGCAGAAGTTTGATGAAAGGATATGTAGCATGGCATGGAAACCGGAGGATAATGCTATAGTACTCATTGATGTAATGGGCAAATTTGGGATTTGGGAATCAGTGGTCCCTTCGACTATGAAGTCGCCCACGGAGGGTGCGCCTGAGCTAAACCCGCCAAGGGTTCCTTTGTTTGATGACGAAGATGAAGAAGAAAAGCCAAGCACATCGGCTGGTTTTGATGATGAGGTCGATGAAAGTCTTGGTGATTCAGCACCTTTCAACCACAAGCGATCAAGGAGAAAGACCACATTTGATGACCACATGAATGGAGATAGTGAAGATGAGGATATGATACATGAGATGCAGTCAGGCAAGAGAACAAAAGGTAGGCAGAAAGATAACAAAGAAGGTGCTAGGAAGGCAATGGATGATTCAGCAACTTCTGGAAGGTTGGTTACAGCAAGAATGCAAGCTGCCTTCCAGCCTGGGTCAACGCCATCTCATCCTGGCAAGCGAAATTTCCTTGCTTACAACATGCTTGGAAGTATTACTACCATTGAAAATGAGGGGCACTCACATGTAGAGGTAAGATCCGCTTTTCAGCTGTTTGCTTCATAAGCCACTGAAGAAACTATCTGAAGTTATACTGTTTTATTAGCTCTCTGCTGAAGTCGTGACATTTATATTTATTTTCCAGGTTGACTTCCACGACACAGGAAGAGGCCCCAGAGTCCCTTCCATGACCGACTATTTTGGTTTCACCATGGCTGCACTGAATGAATCAGGAAGCGTGTTTGCAAATCCATGCAAGGGCGACAACAATATGAGTACTCTTATGTACCGCCCCTTCAGCAGCTGGGCTGGTAACAGTGAGGTAAGTTTTTTTGCATCTAACATAAATGTTCTGCACCTTCAAGAATTAGTGTGTTTTAATATAGCTCACATTTACTGGTTACTTAAACAAGGGGTGTTTATGTATGTCCAATTGTAGTGGTCAATGAGGTTTGAGGGAGAAGAAGTGAAGTCTGTGGCTCTTGGTGCTGGATGGGTTGCTGCAGTCACAAGTTTAAATTTTTTGCGCATCTTCACTGAAGGGGGCTTGCAGGTTTTTATAAGCTTGTGTTTATTTCTTATGTTTTTACTTTTCTGCCAGTATTATTCTTGTGGAGTCAGCCAGGTTCCTTTATCTGAAAGTAGGCCGCCTCCTGTTAGCTCACAAACACCAATGAACTCAGTTTGTTCAGTGTCCTGTGCTAGAGCTTTCTGACATAGTTAGAAACTTATGGCATGAAATTATAATGCTCCGAAAGGGAACCCCGCAGGTCTAATACTTAAAAACAAACCATCAGTACACTGACTCTTGCTTCACAGATCACTATTGTTGCAAATGTACTTGCATAAAAATCATGCAGCATTCATGAAGGCCTGCACTCTATTACTCCCTCCGTATCAAAATATAAGACGTTTTTTGACACTATGATGTGTCAAAACGTGTCTTATATTTTGATACGGAGGGAGTATTCTCTAGTGGTTGTATTTCCATCTGTAATCTGTGTTTGCCATCTATCAGTTGGAAAGTGCACATTTAACCAAGCGCTATATTGGAACATTACTGTAGTGTACATCATTCTTGTTTGCGTAATGAGTTTTCCTAATTATACCATGATAGTTGGTAGTAGATGCTCTCACAATCTTGCTTATAATATGTACACTGTCAAGTACCGCGCCACAATTTGGTTATAATAAGCTGAGCTTAAGTAAATATTCATCAGAACAAGTACAAAAATGGTTGACAAAAAAGGTGCATTGCTAAGCTATTCTCCAATAAACTGCCTTCGCCGGTCACATCGAATGCGTCTGGGACTTCCTCGTCTGGAGGCCGTGGGCTCCCCTCAAATTTAAATTCTTTGCTTGGCTCGTTCTTTGCAACCGCGTGTGGTCTTCCGATCGTCTTGCAAAACGTGGCCTACCTCACCAGGCTTCGCGCCACCTCATGGTTTGCTGCGTGTGAGGTTTGGTCCTTGATCCTCTGGATTTGCTTGCCAAGCCAGACGCCTAGCTCTACTAGAGACGTTCTCTGGTGGCCTGCGATGCAACAAGGCATCCCCCCCCCCCCCCCCCCCCCCCAAGCTGAGAAAAGGGGTCAACTCGGTGATCCTGTGCTCACTGCGATGCATATGGCTCGTACGAAACGTTCAAGAACACCACTCTTGAATGGCGGAAGGTGGGTAATGGTAATCTAAGGATAGTAGCTACCTAGTGCTGCTCAGGCGGAATGAGAGGTTGAGGCTGCTGTCTATGTGCCACCCATCCTCTGTACATGGCCCTTGCTTCCTATCTTAATATATTGGCATGCAGATCTCCTGTGTGTTCTTGAAAAAATATATTATCAGAGACCTTCCTTGAAAGCACTTAAATGCTAGAAGTTAGATCCTTTCACAGAGCAATTTTTTTATACTAACATGAAAACATGGAAGCCAAGAATTTTTTCCAGGCAAGATAAGAAAATTTATCGTGATCTGATTTACTACAACAACAACAACAACAACAAAGCCTTTAGTCCCAAACAAGTTGCGGTAGGCTTGAGGTGAAACCCATAGGATCTTGCGACCAACTCATGGTTCTGGCACATGGATAGCAAGCTTCCACGCACCCCTGTCCATGGCTAGTTCTTGTATATCCCTTGTGACCTCATCCATCACCAAAGCAAAAAGATAAGGGCTCAAAGCAAACCCTTGATGCAGTCCTATCTTAATCGGGAAGTCATCAGTGTCGATATCACTTGTTCGAACACGTGTCACAACATTATCGTACATGTCCTTGATGAGGGTAATGTACTTTGCTGGGACTTTGTGTTTCTCCAAGGCCCATCACATGACATTCCGCGGTATCTTATCATAGGCCTTCTCCAAGTCAATGAACACCATATGCAGGTCCTTCTTTTGCTTCTTGTATCTCTCCATAAGTTGTCGTACCAAGAAAATGGCTTCCATGGTCGACCTCCTAGGCGTGATCTGATTTACTAAGTTTGGTAATTTTGTCGTCGATACAAATAATCAGTAGTCGAACATATATTGCATATAAAACCGTGTACCGAGACATCTTCCCTCTTTCCTTTTCTTTTCTTTCTCTTTTCTTTTGATGTGGTGTAGCAATCCGGATAATGTAACTACTCGTGGTCACTCGTTTACTTACCAACCCCCAACATTTAACCGTTTAATTGATCAAATTCTTATTCTGCAGATGCATATCCTCTCAGTCAGTGGTCCAATGGTTACTGTGGCAGGTCATGGGGATCAGCTAGCAATTGTGACCCATGCTTCAGATTGCCTACCCTCAGGAGATCAGGTATTTGTTGGCATGCCCATTTGCTTTAGTCTTGTGATGATGTAATATTGGTCGCTCATAGATGTTGTGATCAAGGTTTTTGTGAAGTTTTTGCATAGCTGTCCAATGTCTATATTTGTATCCTCTACGAGAGCTGACAGTGGAACTAATATACCAGTTTGTAAAAACAAATAACTAATGCAGTTTTCATGACTACCACTGATAGGTCCTAGATGTTAAGGTATTCAACATAACCGAGGGGGCACAATCAATGTCCGGTCGCCTTGTCTTGACTCCATCCTCTCAACTATCTTGGTTTGGTTTCAGTGAGAACGGCCAACTTAGTTCATATGACTCCAAGGTATTTATGCCTCATGAGTACATGAACAGTTGAATATCGGTTTAATGATGCTAATTTTTTACACTGATCATCAATAATTCCAGGGAATACTGAGGGTCTTTTCCGGTCAGTTTGGTGGGAGTTGGCTTCCTGTGTTTAGGTATAGAATCTTCCTTGCAAGTTAAACATTAAGAAATTACGGCTGAAGCACACTTAATAACTGTATCAAATTTCAGTTCAACCAAGGCAAGAAAATCTGAAGATGAAAGCCACTGGGTGGTGGGTTTAGATGCTAATAATATCTTCTGCATTCTATGCAAATCCCCTGAATGTTATCCTCAGGTATGCTTTGCTTCTCTTTGAACAAGTTTTCCTTTTTGTTGAAGTTCTTAAGTTCAATCTGTCAAGAAAGATGCTTTCAGCCATGTAATCTGGAAGATGGAAAATCATTTTTGTTGCGTTTAATGAAGAATTGGGTAAAAGTTACTTTGATTTCCTTGTCTTCTATAGTTAATTCTAGAATGTATGTTAGTTTGGGTTCTTGTAGTAGTATCCTAGAAAGAAAAAGAGCCAATACACTGAACACTAAACACATAAAGCAACACACCAAAATATTAAAATCATTGCCAATTTTGACTATGTAACAAGTCCCCAGTTTCCTCACTGGATGTTGATCTGCTCCTTGACTCATGTTCTCTTGATCTTAGGTGATGCCCAAGCCTGTTCTAACTATACTTGAGCTGTCATTTCCTCTTGCGTCATCTGACCTTGGAGCCAATAGTTTGGAAAATGAGTTCATGACAAGGAAGTTGCATCTCTCACAGGTACATCATGTTTCTTTCTCAAACTTAAAAGGCCAGTGTCTGTGCTCTGTTGTTTAAGCACTCCTTTTTGTCTCAGATCCAAAAGAAAATAGAAGAAATCGCCGCTCTGGGTCTGGACACAACTGCATTTGAAGATGAAGCATTCAATACAGAGGCCGCACTTGACCGGTGCATCCTGAGACTCATCTCTACTTGCTGCAATGGTATGAAAATCTTGAACAAAATTCATGAATAGTTGTCAAATGGTTCTTTCTCTTGAATTGTATTTCTTATGTTATTGCTTTTCCACAGGTGATAAGCTAGTCCGAGCCACTGAGCTTGCAAAGTTACTGACGTTGGAGAAATCAATGAAGGGAGCATTAACACTTGTTACACGCTTGAAACTTCCTATATTGCAAGAGAAGTTCAGTTCATTACTTGAGGTGAAAGCCACACCCCTTATTTCTTAACCTGAATAGAACCTACCTGCCGTTACCAATTCATTCATGCATGGTCAACAGAACTTATGTTGAACTGGTGATTACAATGCAGGAGAGAATGTTGAACGATGCAAGAATTGCTGGAACAGTAGGGGTTTGCTCGAATCCGGCCAGTACAAACCACTCACCAGCGCTCCATACAATCCAACCTGCTAAAATTGTGCAAAATGGAAGTAACTTGGATGAGGCATCCACACCGAACTCTTTTGCCCGACGAAGCAGTGCAGCTGGACCTAAGAAGGCAGAATTAGAACAACCAAAAGATGTGAAGGATAACACTGCAAAGGTTTCACCTGCGGTTACCCCTTTAATCAAGATACCCAAGAAGAACGATAACTCGGAAGGGAAAGCAAAGAGGGAGAGGGATGGAACAGCTGGTGTGAGTAACAGCTGAACAGATTCTGAAAGGAGGCATTGATCAGGCTGGTGCTAAAAATAAGAGCAGTGAAGACGGCAACCGAGCAGAGCCTCAGCGGCCACTTAACCCCTTTGCAAAATCTTCATCCAACAAAGAACAGTCATCATCCTTCTTGGATTCCATCAAAAAAATGAAGGTTGAAAGCGAGAAAGTTGACAAAGCCAACGGCAAGAAGGTGAAAGTATAATTGTTTTTTTCTGGTCATGGGCCTGCAGGATGGAAACTGGCAGCCAGTCACCTTTAACTAACATTTGACAGCTCCTGAGTTTACTTTGTAGTCTTGATGTACTTTTCGGATAATAAACTCTGTAGCCTGGATGTTCTATTCATATCGTTTTTTATAATATTCCCCCTGTCAAGGATGTACCCTCAATGATGTACCCTTGAAAAATACGGAGTATATTGGTGCAGATTGGCCCTTAACTGGTTGTTTGTTAGATAGTGAAAAAACTGAGTGAAAAAGTCACAACAGCCCACATAGGCCGACTTGGCTACTCACATGAAGTCATGAAGACACATGCCGTCCAGGAGACTTGCCTACCCATGTGAAGTCATGAAGACTCACTAGACCATAGTGGCGCGCGTTGCCCGTCCATTTTAGCAATAAAATGAGTCATTTTCATAAATGTATAAGTAGAGGCACCAAATATGAAAGTGAAATTTGCATGAACCTACTTTGTTAGTAAAAGTGTTTTAAATTTGCATGAACCTACTTCTTTGTTAGTAAAAGTGTTTTATCGCCGTGCCCCGAGAGTGAATGGTAAAAATATTCAAGAAAATTTGAACAGTACAGTCGCACGACATCAGTGTTATGGAAATTATTTAGATCCAAAACTGATCCACCGACATGCAAATTATTTGTAACAAATAATGATGATGTTTCATTGAACCTTCTAAAAATAAGAACTCCGATAAAATTCTTTCCTTCGCTAGAGAACCCAGATATATATATATACATGGAGTTCAACATTTTCAGTAATAGTTCACCGTGTAAATTTTCTCCGCAACTATTTAGAATTTAATTGCAGAGCGGTGTTTGTTTTCCACCTTCTTTTTGTTGTATCAACATAACTCTTCAGCAAAAAGTACATCATGCAATTCAGCTTATTTTCCTATATAAGTTAGCAAGTAGCATGTTCATGGGAGACAGAATACGCCGCCTTGCAACATCATGTCAATATTGTACATGTTCCTCAAAGTGATAATGCATCATACTCCCCCCGTCCTGAATTAATTCGGGACGGAGGGAGTACAATTTATACATGCCAAGGTAGAAGCCAGTTGAGATATTTAGGCATTTGCTGGAGTTGCTCACATGATCTGTATCAATTCAGCAATGATTTCTTTGATTGTTGTCTCAAATATCGCCCATATCATACTTCTTTAGAGCTTGCATTCATGAGTTGTTATGTACTTGTACAAATTTTTTCATACAAACTGTTAGTTAATGCAGACAATGCAAATAAGGTAAACATGCAGAGACAGACAATATGGAGGATAAACATGTTACATCAAAAGTCTATGAGACTACCATACCGGTTGTCTTATTTCTAATTTCATAATTTTCGTACCGAACTTCGGTAGACCAATTCTCCGTTAAGCCCGTGTCTTCCTCTGAAAAGCTCTATGAAATTTAGAGACATTAGTTCAGATCACTTTAGTACTAACCTTCTTAGGACTGCTTTTATCAACTGATCATTGTATTATCAAAGTGCCTTACTGGGGAGAGTGACGTTTTGGCTCCTAGGTGTATATAAAAATTTCGAGAAAAAATCCCGCGTGTACATCCGGACATCCTATGTTCGCACACAAAATTTCGGTGAAAAAAGACATTTTTTGTGGCATGTATAAAAAAGATAAAAAAATGCCTCGTGAATAGCTGTAATCAAGCATCGAAAATTGTCTTTTTTACACAAGCCACAAAAAATGTTCTTTTTCACCGAAACTTTGTGCATGCACATATAATGTTTGGATTTACACGCGGGATTTTTTCTCGAAATTTTTTAACTTTTTAAAATGTGTATTTAGACAATGGGTGCATATACACCTATGAGCCAAAGTGAATTTCTGATAATATTGATCATGTTACGTTGTAATTTACAAAAATGAGTTTGTCCATAGAAACAAAATAGATATAATACCCATCTTAGGCACAACTTGCGTCTACGGAGATATTCGTTATGGAGAGTGGTGTGGATTAAATAACATGGACAAGCAACAATTTCTGCATTTTCAAAGGATTGCAGCCAAACCTGTACATATGCAACCAAAAATTAAGTGAGAAAATAACACTACTACAAACCAGAGCAAAGATAAAATAGTACTCACGCTTCCAAGCTGGATATATGCTCATTTGAATGGGAGAATATCCGGTACTACCATCCATCACACGCTTCAATGATACCACATATTAAAGTGAGAAAATAACACTACTGGAAATGAGCAAAGATAAAATAGTACTCAGGCTTCCAAGTGGTTTCTGTGTTGCAGAGTCGGCTCTGTGAGGTGCAGGTGGCAGCGCCAGCAATGCGCTACCGTGTGGCTCCTGGCCTTGTTTGGTGCGGCAAGATAAGGTTTGGATGGGTGGTGGTCCTAGTTAACCGGATCGGGGGGGGGGGGGGGGGGGGGGGGTTGGCTCCTCAAGGCGAAAGCCTTACTCTGGCTCGGTCGAAGCCGGGGACGGTTGCGACCGCCGCTCACCTTCTTGGAGTCGTCGTTTCTTCAAGGGCATGTGCCCTCTTTTGGGCTTTGTGGGGAAACCCTTATTCCGGGTCTTCCTGGAACGGGCGATGATGACGCATCTTACGTCGCGGTCCTTCTCGAAGGCGTCATCCTGGTTTGCAGGTTCCACCGCTGCTTGTTGCAGGGATGTTGAGGTCACGACCCTGGATCAAAATGGTGTGTCTTTTTGTTCCGCAACGATGATGGCTTCGAGTGAAATTGGTTTCCAACTGGGTTTTGGTGGCTGATGTCATCCTGCATGTTTGGCTCACCCTGTCTTTGCAGAGTCAAAGATCTTGAGGAGGTGCCTTGCCGGTGACGATGACACGAGATGGGTGTTCGGTTGCGGTGCCCTAGTCGGTGCAGGCTCAGCATTGTTCTCCTGCAAGGTTCGTCGCATGAATTGGAGTTGTCCGGTTGTTTGGCATGGCTGACATGAATTCCAATGGCTATTGCAGCAAGGGCTCCATTGGTCGCCATCAATGCTTAAGCCGGAGTCGTTGGCTTGTGGAGGAGTGATGAGCTTGATGACAACCTCGGTTGTGTTTTTTCTTCTGGACGGCATTTAGAGACATCCCTGGTCCCTTTCGCTCTGCTGCTTCCCTCCCCTCTACTCACCCGCCGCCGCCCCTCTCCTTCGTCTTTCACCACGTACTGTAAAAAATCCCGAGAGAAATCTCCAACCTTTGGCATTTCCTCTCCCACCCCCATGATCAACGACGAAGGTGGGGCGGGCGACAGATCCGCTTGGGCGAATAGGTGTTGCTGACCGTCAGGGCGCCTGCTGGGATTCGGGTTAAACTTCTGTTGGCCATTTTCCTAAGTCATGGGCGAGAGGAGATCCCCGAGACGACCCTTCCCAGTGGCAGCTGTGATGCCTCTCCCTGCATCTACATGGAAGACGATATGCATCTCCTTCCTTCCACCAGTTGGGGCATGTAGTGACGTCGACTGCAACACGACCACAACAGCAAGCGTTCTGGTTGTCAACTTCAGCTGTGAATTGATACCAAGGGCGTCGTCCGCTCGCGGTTTTATTGGAGTGCTCTCCTGGAAAACTCTAACCTAACTCCATTTTGACAATGGTCACAACGTCCCCGCAGCCATTTTTGGGGGGTGGCCAGCCGGCCCTAGGGTGTTCACGGTGGCGCTCGAGGACAACACTGAAGAGATCACATCTGCCTGATTGTTGCCATTAGCTGTGAGTAGATTGTTTCCTTGTATTGTTGTGACAGCCTTTGATACACGTCCAATCTCCAATTTGATGTTATGATCTGAATTATAAGATGTTTGTTAAAATCACCTTCGTTGCAAAATGTATTTCCATTCTAGATCATCACTATTTTCTCTATGATCTGGTTACATATGGTGAACGGCTCCCTGTTGTTTGATGGTTCACAACTGACAACCAGCAGTGTGGCCATTCTTTAAACATGTTGTGTGTTCATCAAACTAAAACATTTTTTAAGGGAATCAAACAAAAACATTTTCATTAAACACATACCTGTCCATTGATTAGAGACGATAGAAAGGCTCTATTCACGAGGCATTTTTTTTATCTTTTTTATACATGCCACACAAAATGTCCTTTTCACTGAAATTTTGTGTGCGAACATAGGATGTCCGGATGTACACGCGGGATTTTTTCTCGAAATTTTTAACATTTTAAAATGTGTTTTTTATACATATTTCATAATAGGTGTATATACACCTAGGAGTCAAAACGCCACTCTCTCAATATTATACACTACTAGCTAATTGCCCTGCGTTGCAACGGGCATATATATTCTAATGGTTCAACACCAATCGTATCCGACATATACCTTACACCCATCATATTCTTGATTTTGGTAAGATTTGATTTGATTTGAATATGAATAGGGATATGTCGGGTGTAAGGTGGGTGTAAGGTATATGTTGGAATATGGTGGGTGTAAGATATATGCCGTACACAATTGGTGTTGAACCACTAGAATATGTATGCCCCTGCTGCAACGCACAAGCAATTCACTAGTAGTGTATAATATCGATCATGTTACGCTGTAATTTACAAAAATGAGTTTGTCTATTGAAACAAAATAGATATGATACCCATCTTAGGCACAACTTGTGTCTACAGAGATATTTGTTATCGAGAGTGGTGTGGATTAAATAACATGGACAAGCAACAATTACTACATTTTCAAAGGATTGTAGCCAAACCTATATAGATGCAACCGAAAATTAAGCAAGGAAATAACACTACTGCAAACTACAACAAAGATAAAACAATACTCAGGCTTCCAAGCTTGATATCTGCCTCATTTGAGTGGGAGAATATCTGACACTACCATCCATCACATGCTCCCATGATACCACATATTAAACTTCAATTCAAATGTTTCAATTTTTCTTTCTCTTTTTTGTGGATGTTCATAAGATATGTGTCTACACTCCTAAAATATTAGATCCAAATTCGAATTGTACATTGTGAAATAAGAAAGACAAATCCAGATGTGAATAGGTTTGTTTTTGCCTTTTGTCTTTTTGTGACAATATTCTTGCTGAATTTATCTTCTTTATTTCTTCATATGTAATTTTGAATTTTGATCTGAAAGTTTTAGGGGTTGTAGACTCATGTCTTATGAACATCCACAAATAAATTCATAATTCAATCATTTAAATTGAAGTTTTAAAATGTGGTATCATAGGAGCATGTGATGAATAGTAGCAGTAGATATTCACAACATTTGAACTGTCTATTAGTTTTTTTTCTCTTTTCATTCTACATCTTGTATATCTTTAATTGTAAGACCTCAATGAAAAAAATGAATATGCACCATAGTAATTTCTAGGCCCCCGGTTCACAGTTTTTTTAAAAAAGGTCTATTGAATACATTAGGGCATCTACAACGCCGACCCTCAAAACGGACCCGGTATCCGTCCGCAGACCGGTCCGGACCTGTCCGCAGACAGTGATGCGGGAGCCGGCTATCCAACCCAGTCCCCTAAAACTTCCGCCTTTTTTTAAGTCCGCAAGCTCAAAATAACAACATATCAAATAGTAGATGAATGAAAATATTCAAATGCGACAGTAGTTCTAAGTTAAATATTACAACCCAACTAAGTTTTCAAATTAAATTAGTTCAAACTTGAATTTAACTAGCACATATGTTCTAGTTGTCCCCTTTAACCGCCCACAGATGCTCAATCAAATCTTTCTTGAGTTGCTCATGAGTTGTTCGATGCCGAATTTGTTGATGCATTTGAAAATACTCATCAAATGTGGCCGAAATGCGACCTGGAAGTTGGATAGGATCACTCATGTTCTCAAATTCAAGAGCCGCGGTAGTATCTTCACCCTCGTCCTCCACGATCATGTGCATGATCACACAATATTGATGGGGAACGTTGCATGGAAAACAATTTTTTTGCCTACGAAACACCCAAGATCTAATCTAGGAGATGCTAGCAACAAGAGGGGAGTGTGTCTACATACCCTTGTAGACCGAAAGCGTTAACGTTGGCGTAGTCGTACTCCTTCGCGATCCAATCCGATCCAAGTGCCGCACGAACGTCACCTCCGAGATGTGCACACGTACGGCTCGGTGATGTCTCCTCCTTCTTGATCCAGCAAGCGAGGAGGAGAGTTAGATGGGATCTAGGCCAGCACGACGATGTGGTGGTGGTGGTGGCAGCGGAACTCCGGCAGGGCTTCGCCAAGCGCGTACCGGAGGATGAGATGGAGAGGGAGAGAGGGGGCGGCAGCCAGCAATGGGGTGAGCCTCCCCCCTGCGCCTCTCCTCTATTTATATGGGTGTGGGCGGGGGTCGGCCAGCCCTAGCCCCTCCTCCAAGGAGAGGGGGCGGCGGCCAGGGGGGAGGCTTGCCCTCCAAGCCAAGTGGAGGCGCCCCCCTTAGGGTTTCCCCACCCCTAGCCGCATGGGCCTTAGGAGGCTTGGTGCATCCGGCCCAAGTAGTCCAGGGCGCCCCCCTCAGCCCATGTAGGCCTCCGGGGCGGGTGGGCCCCTCCGGTGGACCCTCGGAACCTTCTAGGACCTCCGGTACACTGTCGGCAAATCACTGAACTCTTCCGGTACCCTGAAAAACACTTCCCATATATAAATCTTTACCTCTGGACCATTCCGGAGCTCCTCATGATGTCCTGGATCTCATCCGAGACTCCGAACAATATTCGGATTCACCATTATGAATATCCCAATACTACCCTAGCGTTACCGAACGTTAAGTGTGTGACCCTACGGGTTCGAGAACATGCATACATGACCGAGACACCTCCCCGATCAATAATCAATAGCGGGACCTGGATGCCCATATTGACTCCCACATATTCAACGAAGATCTTTATTGGTTTGAACCACGATGTCAAGGATTCAGACAATCCTGTATACAATTCCCTTTGTCCGGCGATATGTTACTTGCCCGAGATCCGATCGTCGGTATCACCATACCTAGTTCAATCTCGTTACCGGCAAGTCTCTTTACTCGTTCTGTGATACAACAACTCCGTGATTAAACACATTAGTCACATGCTTGCGAGCTACTTAGGATGTCGTATTACCGAGAGGGCCCAGGGATATCTCTCCGTCACACGGAGTGACAAATCCCAATCTCGATCCATGCAACCCAACAAATACTTTTCGAGATACCTGAAGAGCACCTTTATGATCACCCAGTTGCGAAGTGACGTTTGATACCCATAAAGTATTCTTCCGGCATTAGGGAGTGACACGATCTCATGGTCTAAGGAATAGATACTTGACATGAAGAAATTTGTAGCAATTAAACTAAGTGACACGATTAGATGCTAAGCTTATGATTGGGTCTGTCCATCACATCATTCTCCTAATGATGTGATCCCGTTATTAAATGATAACTCATGTCTATGATTAGGAAACCTTAACCATCTTTAATCAACGGGCTATTCTAGTAGAGGCTCACTGGGGACACGGTGTCTATTTATGTATCCACACATGTATTTGAGTTTCCGGTCAATACAATTATATCATGGAGAATAAACATTTATCAAGAGCAAGGAAATATGATAATAACAACTTTATTATTGCCTCTAAGCTCTAGGGCATATTCCCAACAAATATGTCATCACCTTCCACAAGGTCTCTGGATCCCATTGTTTAGCTGGTCCACGAACAACTGCAAAATGGGCTTGGAGCACTCCAAATGCCCTCTCGACATCCTTTCTAGCTCCTTGTCTTTGGGCAAGCTGAGATCTTTTCTGACCAACTTGCTCAGAGATAGTCTTGACGAAGGTAGCCCACGAAGGATAGATACGGTCAACCAAATAGTAACCCATGTTGTATTGGTGCTCATTGACAATATAATTGCAAGGAGGAGCTTGCCCTTCAGCCAGCCTGGCAAACAATGGAGACCGCTGCAACACAATGATGTCATTATGAGACCCGGTCATGCCAAAAAAAGTGTGCCAAATCCAGAGATCCTGTGATGCAACTGCCTCAAGAATAATGGTGGACTTCTTAACATGACCCTGGTATTGCCCTTGTAGAGCTTTTGGATAGTTCTTCCATCTCCAGTGCATGCAATTAAGAGATCCGAACAAACCTGGCCACCCTCTTACTTCGGACATTGCGAGTCTCTCGGTGTCTGCGACAGTTGGTTTTCTCAAGTACTGAGGTCCAAACACCTCGACCACTGCAGTAGCAAATCTGGCCATGGCGTCTCCCCATGTGCTCTCATACATCAAGAGGTACTCGTCCCACGAATCTGTGACTGTGCCACATGCAAGCACCCGTAATGCAGCCGTGCACTTCTGGTAAGCAGAGAATACAATGTGGACCGGCGGCAAAGGACAAGCGGCGTGGTGACCGGGTGTAGCGGTGGAGGTCGCGGAGGTCCAGGAAAGGCTTGGTGGACGGGGTGGTAGACCTGCAGTGTCAGCGAGAGAGGAAGCGAATGTAGAGAATGAGGGAAGGATGAAGACGCGGGGTCCGAGCGAGGTTTTGAGTGGGCCGGGGGTGTTGGAGTCCTACGTGGCTGGTGTCCGGACTCCTGCAAAGCCCCCTGATTTGTTTTCGGTTTTGCGGGGAAACGGACGTCCGGACTGGTCTGTGAACCGATGCGGGACGTCGTTGAATGGCAAACTGCGTCCGGACATCTCAGTCCGGATGTTTGCGGAAGGTTTGAGGATCCGCTTTGGAGATGCCCTTGACGTGGAAAACGTGTCATCTATTGGAGGCCCAAAGGCCGAGGTTAACAAATGATCACCTTCCCATAAAAAAAAAGAACACTTTTTGCATAGGCTTTGTGGGCCGTGAAAGTCCGTTGCTGAAAAGAAAACGAAGACGCGTGCGTGTGCGCTCTACGCTGTTTCTTTCCGAATTTGCATCGATGCGGGTCGAGCCTCCTCTTTAATTGTGATCGAATCCCTAGTTCATCATCACCTCGATAGCATTGTTCCCGCCACCAAGGCTACTCGGGATCAAGTCGGGAGTTCCCGACAACACTTTGCCCTACGCCACCTCGCGTATTACCATGGGTGTCGACAACGAGCAGCGCACCACCGCGGGAAAGAACCTCACCATTGCGTCCCGGGTCGCCTCTATCTGCGCCATGATCGACGAGCACGACGCCACCGAGACGCCCATGAGCGCCAGCCGAGTTGCCGCCATTTACTCCATGATCGCCAACGTCGCCAATGCTGCCTCGGAGGGAAGGAAGATCGGCAGGAGGAGGAGGAAGCCCTACCCGGGCATCACCCGCCGCTACGAGTACGAGGAGTTGCGCAGTCTCGGAGATGGCGCGACCGCCGACGTTACCAAGGCGCGCCACCACGCGACCGGCCACACCGTCGCCCTAAAGACTATCCGCGAAGACTGCTGCACCGGCGCCGGCGAGGTCCTGCGGGAGGCCTGTTTCATGGCCGCATGCCACGGCCACCCCGCCCTCGTCCGTCTCCATGGACTCGCGCGCGATCCGGATACCGGGGTCTACTCCCTCGTCATGGAGTGCCTCGGGCCGTCCCTGCACCACGTCCTCCGCGACCGCGTGGCCCGCACCGGTCGGCCGTTCCCGGAGGCCAACGTGCGCCTCATAATGAGGCAGCTGCTGTCTGGCGCGGAGGAGTTGCACAAGAACCTCATCATCCACCGCGACATCAAGCTCAAGAACATCCTCGTGGCCGTCGACGGCTCCGTGAAGATCGGCGACTACGGTTCGGCACTGTCAATTGCCGGGCAGAACGACGAAGACGCTTACTGGGCCGCCGGAACGAGGAGGTACTGCGCGCCGGAGATGCTGCTGGAGAAGCCGGGCTACGACACGCTCGTCGACACGTGGTCCCTCGGCTGCGTGATGGCGGAGCTCCTCACAGGGGAGGCGCTGTTCAAAGAGCGCTGCGACTCCGACCAGCTGTACATGATCTACGACGTGTTTGGCGTGCCGGGGAAGAGAGAGTGGAAGCCCTACGAGTCCTCGTTCGTGGCTGACAAGGTGCTGGTGTGGCGGCGAGAGCAGGCGCAGCAGCGGCGGCGAGGACAGTGGAACGGCAACCGGTTGCGCGAGCTGTTGCCGGAGGAGCTTCTGTCCAAGGAAGGGTTTGAGGTTCTCAAGGGGCTGCTCGCGTGCAATCCCAACAAGCGGTTGGCGGCCGCCGCCGCGCTCAAACTTCCGTGGTTCGCTGACAATGATGATGCTCCGGTGGAATTGCAGGTCACCGTGGGACACTGACTGAGGGTCCTGTAACTGTAACCATATTTTTTTAGGCTACATGTAAACCATAGTTGTATGCGTGGAGTTGAGGGGCCTGTGCCTACAGGCTACAGCGACCACCCCCTCTTGTATGGGGCTCACTATTTTTGAGTTGCATGGGAGCTTGTGCTAATTACTTGTTTCCTAGTAGCAGGAGTAGCTAGAACCTGGGAGCAGCGGTAATGTATGATCTCTCGTGAGATTTATAAAGACCACGTTGTTTATCCTTTGAGCCACAAAGGTTTGGTACTTTGCCTACAATCCATTTTCATATCAGCCCAAGGATATCTGGATCGGATAGTATCCGATCGTGCGCGTCCATATCAGCCTACGTGGCTCCAGGAGGGCGTGGCGTGAAGCTGTGTTTTTTGTTGACATCATGGGACATGTCGGCATCTCGATTTTCATGGCACAGACAGCAGCGGAGAAAGTCTTGATGGCTTAGATCGGAGGGGGCCTTGAAGGCGATGGAGTCAGCCAGGTGTTTGATAACTTTCAGTAGCAGCAGTGTCAAGTGGGGGCGACAATACTGGAGGATTTCATTTTTGATGGTGCTCCTCGGGTGCCGAGCCATGACTTTTAGGGTGAAAACCTAAGGTCTGGCCTTCATTGGTTGTGTCTCGCAATTGCCTTGTGTTGGGGATATTTTCCAGCGTTGTAGACCCGGCAGGAGGATGACCCGGCCATAGAACTGTAGGGCTCAGCGGGTTATCTCGCTGCTGGGCCTTGAAGATTCCCACTGGGCCGGCTTGACGGAGGCCTGGTGGGAAGAGGCGGCTCGATGCATGGGCCGGATCGAGAAGAAAGACAAGATAGGGAAGATTACCTTGAAGAACAAGTTAAGAGTAGGATATGGGTTAAGATTACAACCCGGACTCTCATGTAAACCTGGGGCTCAACCTATTATATAAAGGGGAGTACCTAAGGTGGAAAATACTAAGTTGCAATCTCTCGAGAGCTAGGTTAGCGATTCCGCATCCCTGTAATCGAGATCCAAGGCAATATAATCAAGCAGGACGTAGGCTTTTACCTCCACCGTGAGGGGCCGAACCTGGGTAATTCCGTGTCTTCTCGTTCCCGATCAACCCCGTCAAGCTTCCACCTTTGTGCGATTGCCTCATCTCTAAGTCCTTTCACAAGGGCATCTGCCGTGCTAAAACCACGACAATTGGCGCCCACCGTAGGGCCTACGCACGGTGGAGTTGAGTTCTTGGCGGGAGCCCTCCCAGGGTTCGGGAAGTATGCGGTCGGCCAGATGACGAAGAGCCGCCGTGGAAAGCTCTACATCGACGATTCATACTGGGGCCCCGAGGCCGACTCGATCGAGTACGGGTACCGGGTCCCCTTCGGCAAGATCCATACCTTCATCGGTGTTGTCGGCGAGCCGGCCGCTGGGTTGGAGGCTGTCACCGGCACCGAATCAGCCCGCCGCACCAGACCCCCTCAGGCGAAACCCGGCCCGCCGCAAGCCGGCCGGAAGCATGTCTTCGTAGGGTTCACCCAAGGGGTGGCCTTGTCGGAGAATTCCCTGTCCCGAGACGATACGCTTGTTCAATCTGACGGCGAGTCCTCAATGGGAGAAACCGAGTCAATCCGTCCCTTGTACGACGGGAGACTGGGGGGATGCACTGATGAAGTTTTTTCTGAAGCCCTCGAGCCGCCTCGGTTCCTTGCGGTTTACATGGCAGGTAGGACCCGCCTCCCCTTCGCGACCCAACAGATCCAGCGGCCAGGCAGAATCTCACCATCGCCGGCTCAGGAGGGGCCAGCGCGGCCGCCGCCGGCTCGCAAAAGACCGGGGCGCAGGCGCTTGCGGAGCTGATGAACACTCTGGCGAATCTCCTGGCCAAGCCGGTGACTGTAGAGAACGCGGCATCGTGCAACGCAGATATCACGAAGTGCCGTGAGCAGATGACCAAGATCCAGGAGGATATCAATGCTGAAAATGCCCGCATGGCAGAAGCACAAGCCCGGCTTGTCGAGGAGACAAAGCGCTTGGAAGAGGAAGCCCTCTATCTGAGTCGTCGGCGGGCGGAGTCAGAATTCGTCCACCGGAGGCGGCATCAAAGCCGGCTTTCGGCCCAGATCGAGCCAACACAGTTGTTCACCATGCCGAATGATCCGCGGGCTCCGGTGAACCCGGGGGCTGGCGTTATATCTCCAGAGGGGCCACTGCCGCGGCAGCCAGCTTAGCATCAGACGCCGGTTCCGTAGCAGCAACTGCCGCCTCGCCGGTTCCAGACCCCAATTGGACACTATTCCAACCCGGTGGACAATGTCCTAGCGACGACTCACAACTTGGCTGCAATTCCGATTGAAGGGGACGGTCCGGCTCAGGTGGAGGCCAAGAACGCCATTGAGATGCTCAAGACAGCAGTGACGCAGTAGGCAAACTACTCCCATAGTCAGCACCGGCTTCAGTCGACCCCTCACCAGAGCCGCACCAGGAGCCAACGCCCTGAGTCGCTGGCTATTTCCAGTAGCGCACAGCGCCGAAGGGCCGCACAACCATTGGTGGATCAGCCGTCTCCCAGGATCCCAAACGCACAGGAGATTGTGGACACCACTCGAGCTCTACGAGCATTGGAAGAGGAAAACGCGCGGGCAATGTATAATCAGCCCATGGCGCAGGACCATCCCACCACATCCCAGGCAGCTGGTCGCCTTGGCGGCTTACCGAGTCGCGGGATTGGAACTCCTTGTCTAGTCCCAGCACTGCGAGATGCACGCATGCCGCCAGATTTTAAGGGTCCTAGCAAGGTCCCTAATCACACAGCAGATCTAGAGCCGGCCCAGTGGATTGAGAGTTATGAGTTAGCAATGGATCTATTGTGCGCTAGTGAAGCTGTGTGCACACGTTATCTACCTCTCATGTTGAAGGGCCCGGCGCGTACCTGGTTGAAAATTTTGCCAGCGAATTCCATTAACACCTGGCAGGAATTGAAGGAGCGCTTCATCAAAAAATTTCAGGGGACCTGCAAACGGCCAACCACGATTGTTGACCTAGAACATTGTGTTCAATGTGAAGATGAGTCGGCACACCACTGGTCTCGTCGAGTTGCATAAGTCATTCACTCTTCAGATAGCATTACGGCGGCTCAGGCGGTTCTTGTTCTGGAGCAGACTTGTAAATTTCAACCCCTGGTTCAGAAGTTAGGGCGGCTCAAGAGGAAGGTCCAGGACATGGGCGATCTTATGGACGTCTTAACCCGATATGCCGAGTTAGATAATACAAAGGACCCTACGTCTGATGATGACAAATCTGGCAAGGGCAAGAAAAATGGTGGCAAGGGTCACCAGCAGAACAATGGCAATGGGCAGGTCAATGACAGCAACAAGCGCAAGAGTAAGCAACAAACGGCAGAACAACAGTGCCAGGAAGCCTTTCTCCCGCAGCTTTGAAGAGGCCCTCAAAGGTCCATGTCCTAAACACAGTGTTGATGGCAAGCCATCTGCCCACTCCTGGGAGAACTGTTACATTATGCAAGAATTCTCCAAGAGGGTGTTTCAGAATTGCCACAATGGAGGCGGCAATAGCGGACACCCCGGTAACCTCGGACCCGGCAATCAGGGAGCCGACTTTCAGGGAGCTGGCTCACAAGGACCCTTCGCAGGCCCAGGGTTCCAGGGGAACCAAGGTCATAATGCCGGGTTTCAGGGGGCTGGCAACGCTGGAGGCACTAATCAACGCAACCAGAGCAATCAGAATCAAGGCGGCCAGTCTGGTTTCTAGAGTAATCCAAAGCAATTGAATAACGGTCAGTATCACGTCTTTACCACCAGTGCCTGCAAAAGGGACCAGAAGGTTCAGTGGAGAGCCGCCAACTTGGTTGAGCCAGCAGTCCCGTATTACCTCAACTGGTCGGAGCAGCCGGTCACCTGGAGTCGGGCGGATCATCCGGAGTTCATTGATCACCCGGGTCATCTAGCCTTAGTGGTGGCGCCACAGGTTGGCGGGTATACATTGACAAAGGTGCTTATGGATGGTGGCAGCAGCATCAATATACTTTACTATGATACTTTCCGACGGATGAATTTATCTGAAAAACAGCTCACCCCTTCCACCACATTTTTTCACGGCATCGTCCTCGGCAAGTCAGCTTATCCCATTGGCAGAATTTCTTTGGAGGTAGCCTTTGGTGATGAATTTAATTACCGCTCAGAGTTCTTGTCCTTTGAAGTGGTAAAACTTAAGAGCCCCTACCATGCCCTCTTCGGTAGGCCGGCTTACGCGTGTTTCATGGCACGCCCATGCTATATTTATCTGAAGTTAAAAATGCCGGGTCCGGAAGGAACGATTACGGTGGAAGGCAACCGGCGGGTTGTGCTGGAATGTGAAGAAGGAGATGCGGCATACGCAGAGACGGCTTGTGCTGCCGAGGAATTAAAGTACTACAAGGACAACGTCAACCCGGCTGACAGGACCTCCCTCAAGAAGCCGACGACCGAGTCTGATCTCTTGCTCAAATTTAAGTCGGCCAGAGATACAAAACAAGTTGATTTTGTCCCGGGTGATTCATCTGAGCAGTTCACTGTTGGGGCAAACATGGACCCTAAATAGGAAAGCGCGCTCATCAAGTTCATCCGTGAGAATCGGGACATCTTTGCATGGAAACCTTCTGACATGCCAGGTGTACCGAGAAAACTCGCTGAGCACTCTCTTAATGCGGATCCTAAGTTTAAACCTGTTCGACAGTACCTCCATCGATTCAATGAAGAAAGGCGGAAAGCTATTGGCGAAGAAGTGGCTCGGCTCTTAGCTGCCTGGTTCATTGTGGAGGTGTTTCATCCTGAATGGCTGGCTAACCCGGTTCTTATTCTGAAGAAAAACGGGACTTAGCGAATGTGTGTGGATTACACGGATCTAAATAAGGCTTGTCCTAGTGATCCTTTTGCGCTGCCCCGTATCGACCAGATCATTGATGCTACGGCGGGTTGTGAGTCCTTATGCTTTCTGGATGCTTATTCTGGTTATCATCAAATCAAGATGAAGCAGGAGGACCAGGAAAAGACGGCTTTCATTACACCGTTTGGTGCTTTCTGCTACACGTCTATGCCGTTTGGTCTAAAATGTGCGTAGGCGACTTATCAGCATTGTGTGCAAAATTGTTTCCACAAGCAGATTGGGCGTAATGTTCATGCGTATGTTGATGACATTGTGGTTAAATCTCGGAAGAAGGATACCTTGTTGGATGATCTCAAGGAAACATTTGACGACCTCCGCGTTTATCAAATGAAGCTTAACCTGGAAAAGTGTGTTTTCGGTGTTCCTGCTAGGAAGTTATTGTGATTCCTCATTTCTGAGCGTGGGATTGAAGCCAACCCAGAAAAAAATCAAAGCAATCACATCCCTGGGCAAGCCGGCCAATATCAATGCTGTCCAAAAGCTGGCTGGGCGGGTTGCGGCGTTGAGCCGGTTCATTGATGACCCACAAGTATAGGGGATCAATCGTAGTCCTTTCGATAAGTAAGATTGTCGAACCCAACGAGGAGCAGAAGGAAATGACAAGCGGTTTTCAGCAAGGTATTTTCTGCAAGCACTGAAATTATCGGTAACGAGTAGTTTGATAACAAGATAATTTGTAACAAGTGATAAGTAGCAATAGTAACAAAGAGTGCAGCAAGGTGGCCCAATCCTTTTTATAGCAAAGGACAAGCCGGAACGATCTCTTATAATAAGCAACACGTTCTCGAGGACACATGGGAATTTCATCTAGTCACTTTCATCATGTTGGTTTGATTCGCGTTCGCTACTTTGATAATTTGATATGTGGGTGGACCGGTGCTTGGGTGCTATTCTTACTTGAACAAGTCTCCCACTTATGATTACCCCCTCTCGCAAGCATCCGCAACTACGAAAGAAGAATTAAGATAACTCTAACCATAGCATTAAACATATGGATCCAAATCAGCCCCTTACGGAATAGCGCATAAACTAGGGTTTAAGCTTCTGTCACTCTAGCAACCCATCATCTAATTACTACTCCACAATGCATTCCCTTAGGCCCAAAGATGGTGAAGTGTCATGTAGTCGACGTTCACATGACACCACTAAGAGAATCAACAACATACATATCATCAAAATATCGAACGAATACCAAATTCACATGATTACTTATGACAAGACTTCTCCCATGTCCTCAAGAACAAAAGTAACTACTCACAAATCATCATCATGCCCAAGATCAGAGGGGTATTAAATAGCATATTGGATCTGAACATATAATATTCCACCAAATAAACCAACTAGCATCAACTACAAGATGTAATCAACACTACTAGCAACCCACAGGTACCAATCTAAGGTTTTGAGACAAAGATTGAAAACAAGAGATGAACTAGGGTTTGAGATGAGATGGTGCTGGTAAAGATGTTGATGAAGATTGGCCCTCCCAAGATGAGAGGGTTGTTGGTGATGTCGATGGCGACGATTTCCCCCTCCCGGAGGGAAGTATCCCCGGCAGAATCTCTCCGCCGGAGAGCAAAAGTGCTCCTGCCCAAGTTCCGCCTCGAGACGGCGGCACACCATCCCAAAAGTCTTCTCCTTATTTTTTAGGGCAAATGTGCTTATATACCAGAAAATGGGGGCCAGAGAAGGGCCAGGGGCCCCACGAGGTACCAGGGCACGCCTGGGGGGGGGGGGGGGGTGGCGCGCCCTGGTGACTCGTGGGCACCTGGGTGGCTCCCTCTGGTACTTTTTGCTTCCATTATTTTTTATTTATTCCAAAATAATTCTCCGTGAATTTCAGCTCATTTGGAGATGTGCAGAATAGGTATCTTGACATAGCTTTTTCAGGTCCAGAATTCCAGCTGCCGGCATTCTCCCTCCTTGTGTGAATCTTGCTTATTAAGAGAGAAAAGGCATTATAATTACTCCAAAAAGTGTGATAATGATTAAAAATACTATAAATAACAGTAGCAAAACATGATGCAAAATGGACGTATCAACTCCCCCAAGCTTAGACCTCGCTTGTCCTCAAGCGAAAGCCGATACCGATAATCATGTCCACATGTTTAGAGATAGAGGTGTCGATAAAAACAAAATATGGACATAGTAGCATCATGATCATTATTATAACAACAATATTCATTATCATAAAACTTCTCATGAGCAAGTAACAATTCATCACAACAATGAAGTATAAGGCATAAACTTTCTTGAAAACTAACAAACTATGTTCTCAGTCAACAATGCAATTGCAATTCATCATATTTTCAGGAAGGGTCTCATGTAGGAGCTTTTTAGCAAGTTTACATACTCAACCATCATATAGTCTTCTATGATTGCTAACACTCACATCATATATATGGAGCAAAACGTTTCAGCCAGACACACAGAAAGATAGGGGCTTATAATTTCGCCTCCCAACTTATTCACCTCAAGGGTGATGTCAACAATAATAACTCATGATCACTCATATCCAACTGGATATATATGTTTAGATCTTTCCCCACCATATGATGCTTGCAAAAGAGAAAAATAAAAAGGAATAGAGGAGAACACTATTGACTCTTGCATAAAAAGTAAATACATAAAAATAAAAGATAGGCCCTTCGCAGAGGGAAGCAGAGGTTGTCATGCGCTTTTTATTGTTGGATGCACAAGCTCTTAATGCAAAGGATCGTCACTTTATATTGCCCCTTATGATAGCAACCTTTATTATGCAGTATGTCGCTTTTATTTCTTTGCCATCACAAGTTCGTACAAAGCTTATCTTCCCTTACAATAAAAGTTTCCTACATATTTAGAGGCAATTTTTATTGCTTTCTGCACCGATGACAACTTACTTGAAGGATCTTATTCAATCCATAGGTAGATATAGTGGACTCTCATGACATGAAACTGGGTCTAAGCGTTTTTGATGCACAAGTAGTATCTCTACTTGGTGCGGATTTTTGGCTAGCAAAGATATTGGGCAAGCACCACATGTTGGAGGATCTATAACAATATAACTTCTATGTGAATATAAGCAAACATAATTCATTACGTTGTCTTCCTTGTCCAACGTCAACAATTTGACATAAAATACTTAATGGGGGCTCACAATCATAAAAGATGTCCAAGATAGTATATTTGCATGTGAATCTTCTCTTCCCTTATTAATTCTTTCATGAATTGCATCATTGACTAATACTATGTTTGTTATCCTCCAAATTTTTTTACCACTTATACTTCTCTTTATGTAATGTCATTACTTTCCATAAGATTAGCATATGATCTTTTTCATTATTTTCATTGCTAGGATTGAAACGTAAAAACTCAAACTACTCTTTATTATATAACTCTCAACTCGATTACATAGATAGATGGATCATGAAACTAACACTCGAAAATAGATCATACTAAACTTTTATTCAACTAGATCACGAAATAACTAAGGATCGAACTAAAATAGGTAAAGATGATAAAAGTGATGGTGATACGATACCGGGGCACCTCCCCCAAGCTTGGCACAAGCCAAGGGGAGTGCCCATACCCATGTGCTCAAGTCTCCTTTTTCGGTGATGGCGATGATGGTGAAGTGGCAAGCTTGTCCAGCTTTCGTTTGAGGATGAAATTTTCCTCCCTTAAATCATCGACTTCTTGCTCAAGCTTCAATACCTTTTTGCATAATGCCTCCTTGCTTTCCTGCAGAAAACGGGACGGGATAAATTGGATCTTAGATTTTTTCACTGTGTTTGGGAGGCTCGACTTCTTGAACTCCACATGCATATCTCCTGGTTGAGGTAGAGGGGCATCGTCTTCATCCAAACTCGCATCTTCCGTCCCCTTTATGTTGGCCTCTTACTCCTCCTCCTCGGACCATCCATAGGGGTCTATATCCCCATAGATCTTTGGATTTGCAACATAGTGTGATACGAAGCTCTCCCCATCCGAGTCTTGAGACGACATACTTTCGGATCTGCCAGGAAAATAGCACGAAACAAGAACAGAGGAGATTTCTGCGATACGGTGGTCAAAACATCTGGGAGTATATATAAAGATTTTTTTTATCTTGCAAAACAAGTAATCCAGAAGAAAAACGGAGTCGGGAAGGCTCACGTGGGGCCCACGAGGTACCAGGGCGCACCTGGGGGGGGGGGGGGGGGGGTGGCGCGCCCTGGTGCCTCGTGGGCACTAGGTGGGTCCCCCCGGCTGTTTCTTATTTTTGTATTTTTCTAAATATTCCAAAACGGACAGAAAATATTTTTATGGAATTTTTGGAGTCGGTTTACTTACCGTATCACATATCTCTTCCTTTTCAGGGTTCTGCAGTGTTCCGAAAGGTCTCTTTTATGTATTCCTCCGGTGTAATTGTTTCAATAATATTGGTTTCAACATTAATGGGGGTACCTGAAATATAATGCTTAATTCTTTGCCCATTCACCACTCTCGGATTAGTGCCTTCGGAGTTGTTTATTTTGATGGCTCCGGAGCGATAGACTTCTTCGATAATATACGGTCCTTCCCATTTAGAGAGAACTTTTCCTGCAAAAAATCTCAAACGAGAGTTGTACAATAGAACTTGCTCACCCACTTTGAATTCCCGTTTTTGAATTCTTCTATCATGCCATCTTTTAACTTTTTCTTTAAACAATTTGGCATTTTCATAGGCTTGGGTTCTCCATTCATCAAATGAGCTAATATCAAATAACCTCTTTTCACCGGCAAGTTTAAAGTCATAATTGAGTTCTTTAATTGCCCAATATGCTTTATGTTCTAACTCAAGAGGCAAATGACATGCTTTTCCATAAACCATTTTATAAGGAGACATACCCATTGGATTTTTATAAGCAGTTCTATAAGCCCATAGTGCATCATCAAGTTTCTTAGACCAATTCTTTCTAGATCTATTAACGGTTTTTTGCAAAATTAATTTTATTTCCCTATTGCTCAATTCTACTTGACCACTAGATTGAGGGTGATAGGGAGATGCAATTCTATGGTTGACATCATATTTAGCAAGCAATTTACGGAATGCACCATGAATAAAATGTGAACCACCATCAGTCATTAAATATCTAGGGACTCCAAACCTTGGGAAAATAACTTCTTTAAGCATTTTAATAGAAGTGTTATGATCAACACTACTAGTTGGAATAGCTTCTACCCACTTAGTAACGTAATCAACAGCAACTAAAATATGAGTATACCCATTGGATTTAGGAAAAGGTCCCATATAATCAAATCCCCGAACATCAAACGGTTCAATAGCAAGTGAATAATTCATAGGCATTTCCTGACGTCTACCAACATTACCAATTCTTTGACATTCATCACAAGATAAGACAAACTTACGAGCATCCTTGAAAAGAGTAGGCCAATAAAAATCAAATTGCAATACCTTATGTGCAGTTCTGTCTCCCGCATGGTGTCCTCCGTAAGCCTCGGAATGACACTTCCGTAGGATTTGTTCCTGTTCATGCTCAGGTATACAACGCCTAATAATACCATCTACTCCTTCTTTATAAAGATGTGGGTCATCCCAGAAGTAATGTCTTAAATCATAGAAGAACTTTTTCTTTTGTTGGTATGTGAAACTAGGTGGTATATATTTAGCAACAATATAATTAGCATAGTCTGCATACCAAGGAGTATTACGAGAAGCATTTATGACAGCTAATTGTTCATCAGGAAAGTCATCATTAATAGGAAGTGGGTCATCAAGAACATTTTCCATTCTAGACAAATTATCTGCTACGGGATTCTCAGCTCCCTTTCTATCAGTAATATGCAAGTCAAATTCTTGTAATAATAAAACCCACCTAATGAGTTTAGGTTTAGAATCTTTCTTTTCCATAAGATATTTAATAGCAGCATGATCAGTATGAACGGTTACTTTAGAATCAACTATGTAGGATCTGAATTTATCACATGCAAACACAACTGCTAGAAATTCTTTCTTAGTAGTAGCATAATTTCTTTGGGCACTGTCCAGAGTTTTACTAGCATAATGGATAGCATTTAATTTCTTATCAACTCTCTGTCCTAGAACAGCACTAACAGCATAATCACTAGCATTACACATAATTTCAAAAGGCAAGTTCCAATCAGGTGGTTGAACAATAGGTGAAGTGGTTAAGGCTTTCTTAAGTGTCTCAAAGGCTTCTAGACAATCATCATCAAAAACAAATGGAACATCTTTTTGCAAAAGATTGGTAAGAGGCCTAGAAATTTTAGAGAAGTCTTTAATAAATCTCCTATAGAAACCAGCATGACCAAGGAAACTTCTTATACCTTTGATATCTTTAGGACATGGCATTTTCTCAATAGCATCAACCTTAGGTTTATCAACTTCAATACCTCTCTCAGAAATTTTATGCCCCAAGACAATACCTTCATTCACCATAAAGTGGCACTTCTCCCAATTCAAGACAAGATTAGTTTCTTCACATCTCTGCAAAACTCGATCAAGGTTGCTTAAGCAATCATCAAAAGAAGTTCCGTAAACGGAAAAATCATCCATGAAAACCTCAACAATCTTTTCACAAAAGTCAGAGAATATAGCAGTCATACATCTTTGAAAGGTAGCAGGTGCATTGCATAAACCAAAAGGCATACGTCTATAAGCATAAGTTCCAAAAGGACAAGAAAAGGTGGTTTTCTCTTGATCAGATTGTGCTACGGGTATTCGAGAAAAACCAGAATAACCATCTAGGAAACAAAAGTGTGTATGCTTAGACAATCTTTCTAACATTTGATCAATGAAAGGTAAGGGGTAATGATCTTTTCTAGTAGCTTTGTTTAATTTTCTAAAATCAATTACCATCCTATAACCAGTTACAATTCTTTGTGGAATGAGTTCATTTTTATCATTAGGAACAACGGTAATACCCCCTTTCTTAGGGACACAATGAATGGGACTTACCCATCTACTATCAGCTATGGGATAGATTATACCTGCTTCCAGAAGTTTTAATATTTCAGTTCTTACCACCTCTTTCATCTTAGGATTTAATCGTCGTTGGTGGTCGACAACTGGTTTAGCATTAGGCTCCATATTAATTTTGTGCTGACATAGAGTGGGACTGATGCCCTTAAGATCATCAATTGTATATCCAATAGCAGCTCGGTGCTTCCTCACAGTTTTTAGAATCTCTTTTCTTCATGCGCTGAAAGGTTAGCACTAATAATAACAGGATATATCTTCTTTTCATCAAGATAAGCATATTTCAATGTATTAGGAAGTTGCTTCAATTCAAACACAGGATCACCCTTAGGTGGAGGAGGGCCTCCAAGAGTTTCAACATGCAAATTGTGTTTAAGGATGGGTGGCTGATCAAAGAACATTCTATCTATTTCATTTCTTTCATTCATATGCATATCATTCTCATGGTCTAGCAAATATTGTTCTAACGGATCAGTAGGAGGTACGGCAATAGAAGCAAGACCAATAATTTCATATTTACTAGGCAATTCTTTATCATGAGGTTGCCTACAGAATTTGGAGAAATTAAACTCATGAGACATACCACCAAAATCAACACTAACAATTTCTTTAGCGCAATCAATCTTGGCATTAACAGTGTTCAAGAAAGATCTACCAAATATAATGGGACAAAAATCATCTTGTGGAGAACCGAGGACTAGAAAATCAGTAGGGTATTTTATTTTTCCACACATGACTTCAACATCTCTAACGATCCCAAGCGGTGTAATGGTATCTCTGTTTGCAAGTTTAATAGTAACATCAATGTCCTCAATTTCAGCAGGTGCAATATCATTCATAATTTCTTGATATAAGGTAAACGGAATAGAACTCACACTAGCACCCAAATCACATAAGCCATGGTAACAATGATCTCCTATTTTAACTGAGACAACAGGCATGCCCACAATGGGTCTGTTTTTATCTTTAGGATCAGGTTTAGCAATTCTAGCTGCTTCATCGCAGAGGTAAATGACATGCCCATCTATATTATCAACCAAGAGATCTTTAACCATAGCAACATTAGGTTCAACTTTACTTTGTTTAGAGGGTCTAGGTGCTCTAATATTACTTTTGTTAACCACAGTTGAAACTTTAGCATGTTCCTTAATCCTAACAGGAAAAGGTGGTTTCTCAATATAAGCGGTAGGCACAACTGGATCAACATGGTAAACGATTGTTTCTTCTTTAACACTAACGGGTTCCTCAATCTTTTCTTTAACAGGGGGATGATATTTAAACCACTTCTCCTTAGGGAGATCAACATGAGTAGCAAATGATTCACAAAAGGAAGCTACTATCTCAGAGTCAAGTCCATATTTAGTGCTAAACTTATGAAAAGCATCGGTAGCCATAAAATATTTAACACAATCGAACTCAAGTATTATACCTGACTCATTACCTTTGTCGAGTTCCCAATCTTCAGAGTTGAGTTTAATTCTTTCCAGAAGATCCCATCTGAATTCAATAGTTTTCTTCATAAAGGAACCAGTCGAAGAAGAGTCGAGCGTAGTTTGATTATCATGAGAAAGCCGAGCATAAAATTTTTGTAAGATAATTTCTTTCGAGAGCTCATGATTAGGGCATGTGTACATCATGTACTTAAGCCTCCCCCAAGCTTGAGCGATGCTTTCTCCTTCACGAGGCCAAAAATTATATATATAATTCCGATCACGATGAACCAAATGCATAGGATAAAATTTCTGATGGAATTCTAGTTTCAATCTGTTCGAGTCCCATGTATCAGTATCATCACATAGCCTATACCACATTAATGCTTTTCCCTCCAAAGATAAAGGGAATACTTTCTTCTTAACTCCATCTCCGGATAAACCTGCAAGCTTAAACAATCTACCAATTTCATCCACATAGATCAAGTGCATATCAGGATGTATTGTTTCGTCTCCTGCATAGGGATTAGCTAGCAGTTTCTCTATCATACCCGAAGGAATTTCATATTCAATATTTTCAGTAGGTGCAGTAGGTTGAGGAGCAACTCTTGGTGTTTCTGGTCGAGGTCAAGATACCCCGAACAAACCCCTCAAAGGATTACTTTCCATAGTGACAAGTGACAGTAAATTTCAGCACGTAATATAAATGTTTCCTTACCAAATTCCACTCACCAAAGGCGCTTAACTCCCCGGCAACGGCGCCAGAAAAGAGTCTTGATGACCCACAAGTATAGGGGATCAATCGTAGTCCTTTCGATAAGTAAGAGTGTCGAACCCAACGAGGAGCAGAAGGAAATGACAAGCGGTTTTCAGCAAGGTATTTTCTGCAAGCACTGAAATTATCGGTAACGAGTAGTTTGATAACAAGATAATTTGTAACAAGTGATAAGTAGCAATAGTAACAAAGAGTGCAGCAAGGTGGCCCAATCCTTTTTATAGCAAAGGACAAGCCATAACGATCTCTTGTAATAAGCAACACGTTCTGGAGGACACATGGGAATTTCATCTAGTCACTTTCATCATGTTGGTTTGATTCGCGTTCGCTACTTTGATAATTTGATATGTGGGTAGACCGGTGCTTGGGTTCTGTTCTTACTTGAACAAGCCTCCCACTTATGATTACCCCCTCTCGCAATCATCCGCAACTACGAAAGAAGAATTAAGATAGCTCTAACCATAGCATTAAACATATGGATCCAAATCAGCCCCTTACGGAATAGCGCATAAACTAGGGTTTAAGCTTCTGTCACTCTAGCAACCCATCATCTAATTACTACTCCACAATGCATTCCCTTAGGCCCAAAGATGGTGAAGTGTCATGTAGTCGACGTTCACATGACCCCACTAAGAGAATCAACAACATACATATCATCAAAATATCGAACGAATACCAAATTCACATGATTACTTATGACAAGACTTCTCCCATGTCCTCAAGAACAAAAGTAACTACTCACAAATCATCATCATGCCCAAGATCAGAGGGGTATTAAATAGCATATTGGATCTGAACATATAATCTTCCACCAAATAAACCAACTAGCATCAACTACAAGATGTAATCAACACTACTAGCAACCCACAGGTACCAATCTGAGGTTTTGAGACGAAGATTGAATACAAGAGATGAACTAGGGTTTGAGATGAGATGGTGCTGGTGAAGATGTTGATGAAGATTGGCCCTCCCAAGATGAGAGGGTTGTTGGTGATGTCGATGGTGACGATTTCCCCCTCCCGGAGGGAAGTATCCTCGGCAGAATCTCTCCGCCGGAGAGCGAAAGTGCTCCTGCCCAAGTTCCGCCTCGAGACGGCGGCGCACCATCCCAAAAGTCTTCTCCTTATTTTTTTGGAGAAAATGTGCTTATATACCAGAAAATGGGGGCCAGAGGAGGGCCAGGGGCCCCACGAGGTACCAGGGCGCCCCTGGGGGGGGGGGGTGGCGCACCCTGGTGCCTCGTGGGCACCTAGGTGGCCCTTTCTGGTACTTTTTGCTTCCAGTATTTTTTATTTATTCCAAAATAATTCTCCGTGAAATTTCAGCTCATTTGGAGATGTGCAGAATAGGTATCTTGACATAGCTTTTTCAGGTCCAGAATTCCAGCTGCCGGCATTCTCCCTCCTTGTGTGAATCTTGCTTATTAAGAGAGAAAAGGCATTAGAATTACTCCAAAAAGTGTTATAATGATTAAAAACACTATAAATAACAGTAGCAAAACATGATGCAAAATGGACGTATCATTCATAAGCCGGCTTGGGGAAAAGGCTATCCCACTGTACCAAATGCTCCGGAAGTTAGATAATGTTGTTTGGAGCGATGCTGCAGACTAGGCTTTTGAATCTCTCAAAAAGCAGTTATCTGAGCCGCCCATCCTAGCTGCCCCCCAGAAGAAGGAGCCCATGCTGCTATATATTGCAGCTAATAGTAAGGCTGTCAGCGTTGCAGTTGTTGTAGAACGCAAGGAAGCAGGCAAAGAGTATTTAGTTCAGCGTCCGGTGTATTATATCAGTGAAGTTTTAATAGAATCCAAGCAGGGGTATCCGCATTGGCAGAAACTGGTATATGGTGTGTTCATGGCAAGCCGGAAGTTGAAACACTATTTCCTTGTATATGGTGTGTTCATGGCAATCATGGAGCACCCAATCACCGTGGTCAGTTCAACACCCCTTGGTGACATTATTCAGAACAGAGAAGGTACTGGCCAGGTTGCCAAGTGGGCGATTGAGCTGGGGCCACATCATCTCAAATATATGCCGCGAACCGCTATTAAATCTCAAGCTTCGGTGGACTTCATCAATGACTGGACCGAGTTACAGGCTCCGTAGGAGAAGCCGGATACCACATATTGGTCTATTCACTTTGATGGTTCCAGGCAATTGGAAGGTTTGGGGGCTGGAGTTGTGATAACTTCCCCACGAGGTGACAAGTTTTGTTATGTCTTATGACTTATGTTTCCTTGTACTAACAATGCAGCTGAATATGAGGCTTTGCTTCATGGTCTCCGTATGGCCAACGAGATGAATTTAAGCCGGGTCAGATGCCTGGGCGACTCAGATTTGGTGGCTCAGCAAGTTTCTGGCACCTGGGATTCCAAGAATCCTCTCATGGCGGCTTATCGACGCGAAGTGACCTACATTGCTGGCTATTTTACAGGATATCAGGTTGATCACATTGATCGCCAGCTTAACGAGGCGGCGGATGCATTGTCTCGTTTGGGGTCTCAACGGAAGCCTGTTCCACCTAATGTTTTTCTCGATGTGTTGCACAACCCGTCAGTCAACTTATCGATAGAGGAAGATCTTGCTGTTCCTGATCCCGAGGCGGCTCTAGTGGCCGCTGTTCATGCTATACCTGATTGGACAGTTCCTTATCTGGCTTATCTAAACCGTGGTGAGCTCCCAGTGGAGGAAATCATCGCTCGATAGATTATCAGGCGGCCCAAGTCTATGACTATTGTCAATGGCGAGTTGCATAGACGGAGTGTCATGGGTGTTTTTCAGCATTGTGTTTCACCTGAGGAGGGCCGTGCAATTCTCAATTAGATCCACTCTGGTGATTGTGGTCATCATGCCGGCTCAAGGTCGTTGGTCGCCAAAGCTTTTCGTCATGGGTTTTACTAGCTCACAGCTCATGCGGATGCATAGGATATTGTACGCAAGTGCGATGGTTGCCAGAAGTATGCTCGTCAAGCGCATGTGCCGGCTCAAGAGTTGAGGATGATTCCAATAACCTGGCCTTTTGCAGTCTGGGGGCTTGATATGGTTGGGCCTTTCAAGAGATCTAAAAATAAACATACTCACTTACTGGTAGCTGTGGACAAATTTACCAAGTGGGTTGAAGCAGAGCCAGTCAGTCATTGTGATGCTGCTACAGCAGTTAAGTTCCTCAAAAGGCTGATCTATCGTTTTGGCTATCCACACAACATTATTACAGATAATGGTACTAATCTTTCCAAAGGAGTCATGAAGCAGTTCTGCCAACAGGAGCACATCAGGTTGGACTTAGCATCTGTGGCGCATCCTCAGTCTAATGGACATGCATAACGAGCTAATCAAGAGTTGCTGCGTGGTATCAAACCCCGGCTCATGGTGCCTTTACAATGCATGCCGGGTTGCTGGGAGGAAGAATTACCTGCAGTACTTTAGAGCATACGGACTACTCCCAACAGATGAACAGGTTGCACGCCGTTTTTTCTGGTCTATGGTGCAGAGGCTGTGCTGCCAAGTGACATACGTCATGATTCCCCCTGGGTTGCAGCTTATGTGGAGGCTGATAATGAACAAGCTCGCCAAGATGCTCTTGATGCTCTGGAAGGCGAACGCAAACTTGCCGCGTCCAGGTCAGCAATTTATCAACAAGACCTACATCGCTATCATAGCCGTAGAGTTCGAAGCCGTACCTTTCAGGAAGGCGACTTAGTGCTCCGTCTGATACAAGATCAGACATGCATGCATAAGCTTTTGCCCCCTTGGGAAGGACCCTTCATCGTCAACAAGAATCTCAACAACGGGTCATATTACCTGGTTGATATATGTGAAGCAAATAAGTCACGTACCTCTGAGGAGGAGGGAAGCCGGCCTTGGAATATTGCACGTCTCCGGCCGTATTATACCTAAGGCACAAATTAAATAGTATCTTTTGTACATACCTTCATCATGTATATACATATTCTGATCAATGAAATAAAGCCGGCGTCTCTGTATAAGAGAGATTGTCGTTTCGCCTCAAAATTGTGTGTTGAGTCTTTATTCTTTGATCAGCGGTTACTTGGGGGCTTCCAACTCATCGAGTTTAGCTTTAACATCCCTGTAACCCGGCAACATGCCAAAACATTTTCTTGGTTAAACCTGCCTGTTAGCACAATGCTACTCCAAAAAGGTGACCCGGTGTACGCCCGATGAGTCAATCACATAGTGACCCTGAACTTGTCCGAGTTAAAATGCTGACTGGTCACATGAGCGCCGGCTTTTGGAAAGCTAGGATGAACCAAAAGAGGCAATAAACCTGCTTCATGAAAGCGAATCAGACTCGAGCTTCGAAAGCCGGTCTTTAAGTCGTGCCTTATAAGCCGGCTCTTAAATTTATGTTTTGCATTGTTATTATCTTTGGCATGCATGCATACATCCATACATGGCATATATTTTATTAACGTTGTTTCTTGTTTCTCACAACGGCAACATGATTGCTGGGTCATCATACCACCACTAATATTGGCGGTCTGGACTACTAGTTTTGGCGGTAAGCCGCCATCACAAACCGGGTTTTCGGGTTATGGACTTATAAGTTGCTCAAAGCCTGTGACATGCTACTTGTAGCTTGCGTTGGTTTTATCCCCGAAGAGGAAGGGATGATGCAGCACAACAGAGGTAAGTATTTCGCTCAGTTATGAAACCAAGGTTATCAATCCAGTAGGAGAACCACGCAACACCTCATTAGCAGTACCTGCACACAAACAACAAATCCTTGCACCCAACGCAAACGAGGGGTTGTCAATCCCTCGGCGGTCAATTGCAAGATTAAATTGTATGTGATAGATAGATAGATTGAAACAAAAATACAAAATAAAATAAATAAGATAAAATTGCAGCAAGTATTTTTAGGGTTTTAGTATATGATTTAGATAGACCCGGGGGCCATAGTTTTCACTAGAGGCTTCTCTCGAGAAAATAGCATACGGTGGGTAGACAAATTACTGTTGGGCAATTGATAGAAAAGCAAATAATCATGACGATATCCAAGGCAATGATCATGTATATAGGCATCACGTCCGAGACAAGTAGACCGACTCCTGCCTGCATCTACTACTATTACTCCACACATCAACCGCTATCCATCATGCATCTAGTGTATTAAGTCCATAAAGAACGGAGTAACGCCTTAAGAACGATGACATGATGTAGACAAGATAAACTCACGTATGAATAAACCCCATCTTTTTACCCTTAATATCAACGATACATACGTGTCATGTCCCTTTCTGTCACTGGGATTGAGCACCGCAAGATCGAACCCATTACAAAGCACCTCTTCCCATGGCAAGATAAATCAATCTAGTTGGGCAAACCAAATCAATAGATCGGAGAAGAGATACGAGGCTATAATAATCATGCATAAAAGAGTGCAGCAAAGACTCAAATATATTCATGGATAATCTGATCATAAACTCACAATTCATCGGATCCCAACAAACACACCGCAAAAAGTGATTACATCGGATAGAACTCCAAGAACATCGACGAGAACATTGTATTGAAGATCAAAAAGAGAGAAGAAGCCATCTAGCTACTAACTATGGACCCGAAGGTCTGTGGTAAACTACTCATGCATCATCGGAAGGGCTGCAAGGTTGATGTAGAGCCCCTCCGTGATCGATTCCCCCTCCGGCGGAGTGCCGGAAAAGGCCTCCAGATGGGATCTCTCGAGAACAGAAACTTGCGGCGGCGGAAAAAGTATTTCATGGACTCCCCTAAGGGTTTCTGATTTTTGGGGAATTTATAGTGGAAGAATTAGGTCAAACGGAGCTCTGTGGGCCCCACGAGGTATCAGGGCGCGCCTGCCCCCCCAGGCGCGCCCTGGTGCCTCGTGGGCAACCCCTGGGGCTTCTGGCCTGCTCCCGAAGCTTCTAGTGTTTATCTTGTCCAGAAAAAAATCTCCAAAAAGTTTCGTGGCATTTGGACTTCATTTGGTATTGATATTCTGTAAAACAAAAATAGGGCAGAAAACAGCAACTGGCACTGGGCACTAAGTTAATAGGTTAGTCTCAAAAAATGATATATAATTGCTGTAAATGCATATAAAAACATCCAAGATTGATAATATAACAGCATGGAACAATAAAAAATTATAGATACGTTGGAGACGTATCATGACACAGCTGGTTTTCGCCACAAAGATTGGCTCCTGAGGCCGAGTTATTGATCAAACACCTTGATAGAAGCAACATAATTTTATGGTTGACAAACTGCAAGGTTTCAATAGCAAGTTTTAAAAGCAAAATAACACAAGTGCTCGATGGCACAGGCACAACAAAGTTTTCACCTATTTCTATTACAAGCCGCCGACAGGGCTGTGGTCAAACCAGAGGTTCCATTAGTTTACAGCATGCTGACTCATGAGCCGGTAATCTACTCTTCCGGGTTAAGACTTGGGCCGGAGGTTGATGGAGCGCCATGTGCCGGCTCTTCATGTTCATCGTCATCCGCCGCTTCTTCCTGATTTGCCGATTCGTCAACTACCCACTGGATCGAGTGCAAAGCCTCAAATACTGCATTGGCTGTTATCACAGAGGAAGGGTCGACATCAGGGGCAAAAGTGTGCTTACGCGGACGGGTGAGGGCAGCAGGCTGAGGGTTCGGCGGTTCAATCCGCTCATTTGATTCAGAATACCCGGCTTGATATTTGGAAAGGTTAATCTCTTCAGTCATAGCTGTGGCGGCAACCCGGGTTTCCTTGACGCACCGCTAAAAATCCTTCTTGGTGAAGGGCGAGTCATCGACATTGAATTCTGGGTATCCAGCGATAAGTTGAGCCGGATCGAGCTCCGATGCATAAGCCTTAGCACATGCAAGGGTGGTTAATGCTGCATGACGGCAAGCCGCCTTTTTCCACTCTTCAAACCATTTGGGCACCACTGACAGTTCCTTCAGCATATCAGGGATCAGTTGGGGTGGCGCCTTGGTATTTTTTGCGGCCATTATACAGCGTGAGCCGCCTATATAGAGCTGTTCCGCAAAGGTATAGACCGCCTTCAGCTTTACCAATGGCTGCTCAACAAGGTTGTGACTCCTTCGGCCTACAAGTAAAAGTGCAAACAAAGTCAGTAAGGCCGGCTTGGTAAGTTGGTATACTAAGCCGGTACACTTGGCAAATAGTGAGTCTTCTCTACTTACCAAAGATGGCATTGCACATGGTTGTGATGTGACCCTTTAAGGTGGATAGCTCTTGAGTCACTGGCTTAATTTTCGCCTCAGCCTCATTGGCGCGTTTTATCAAGCTGGCCCTTTCTTTCTCAAAAGCCGCCTTAGCCTTCTTCAAAGTGTCTCTTACAAGGAGTAAGGACTTGTGAGCTTCTGCAGATGATTGCTCCGCTGCTTCCCGGAGTTTCTTCTCTCTTTTTGCTTCCTTTTGGAAGCTGGCGGCTTGTGTTTCCACCTGGTTCAGCGTGTCCTGCATGGCAATTTCACAATTACAGAAGATACATAGTAAATCCCGAGCCTCCATGATGGTCGACCCGGCACTTGGGGACTACATTTATCAGCGTTTTATCAAATACAACAAGTCCCATGCAGATGCAGGCATTCCACATGGCACTTGGGGGCTAATGCATAGTTTGTTCTATGTCACTACACACAGAGACCCGGCCCATCATATCATGATGAGCCGACCCTTGGGGGCTACAGGTTGATCACAAATTTCACCGCTATATACAAGTCCCTGGTCATCATGGTGTAATGACCCGGCACTTGGGGGCAACATATATATATATATATATACAAGGATAGGGAGGAAGTTACCTCATACTTCCGCGTCAGAGATGTCACCATTGCGATTTCAGTATCCCGGCTCTCAGACAGCCGGGTCAAGACAGAGTGATGCAAGGAGTTGATATCCTGATCTTCAAATGAGTGATAATGTAGAGCCGCCTTTCCTTTGTTCTTTACTGGCGACTCAGCTTTGGCAGGAATCTTTGTCAGAACGGTGGAGGTTTCCGGCGGAGGATTCTGAACCTCACCAGTCACCATTATCTCATCTTGATCCTTCCCAGAAGGCTGCTCTTCAATCAACTTTTCCTTCTCCTGACTGGCAGGGGGAGGAGAAGCGTGAGCCGGGCTCACAGTAGTATCCTGGGCGGCGGGTCATTCTGAAAGGCCGGCTCGTCTGGAGTATCCAGGTTAGTAGTTGTGTCCCCTTCAGTAGGGCTTGCCGACGCCATAGGGTCTGATGACCCGGCTACAGTCTTCTTCTTGATGGCTTTGGCGCTGCATAAAGTAAAGGAGTTATGTGGTTAATGGATAAAGACCAAGCGTTTTATGTACGAAAAGCAGAGTCAATGTCTTTACCCAGGATTGATGTTAAAAGCCGGCGCTTGAGTGGCGCTGGATTCATCCGAAGAAGGGGACGTTAGATACGCCAAGTCATTCAAGGGTAATGGTTCCTTGAAGCGGCCGGCATGAGGAAGAGAGGAGGTAGGGCTACGAGGGACTTCAGAACAAGCCCTCCGAGCAGGCGGCTCATCCGGTAACCCGCCGCTTAGCTCTCCTTCACTACTCCGGGTCTTCCATTTGGAAGTTCCTGTGTGCTGCGCCTTCTTCAAAGAAAATTGTGGATCTAAATGAGCATCACGGTGTGAAAATGGAACTTTTCGGATTGCAACCCAGAATTTCTTTCGGACGGGTACTGGTGAGTCAGAATCTGAGGAGATCAAAGTTACCTCTGGCTCGCCGGCGTGGCTGGTTTCAGCCTGTTCCTGAGAAGAGGTGGCGTCAGCAAGTTGGTTAAATAGACGACCAAGGGAGTCGAGTTCTACCTCTTGATCTTCATTATCTTCTGTTCTTCTTCGCTATCTTCTCGAGGAGGGTGGGGTCTTGAGGTTCGACTTTCCACCAATCAGAGTTTTCCTGCACAAGACGGGTTGATAAAAATATGACAAAGGAAACGCAGTATGAACAAGATGAAGGGCAACAATAAGGATGGCTTATCGCGGGTGCCGGGTTGTTCGCATAAAAGGGAGCAAGTCCCACGAGCTTAATGTCGTCTTTTGTTTCACCAAGTAGCTTCTTGGCGAATTTTAGGACATCCTTCTCCTGGAGGTTGACCAGGCTAAATCGAAGCGGGTCTTTCGGTTCGCCTGAGTAGGTGTGCAAGAGCCGGTTCCTCAGGCCCAGAGGTTGGATGCGCCTTTCTACCCAAGTCTGGGTCAGGTCAACACCGGTGAGGCCATGGGCAGTCAAAGCATTTATTCTAGAGTATAAGGGTTCCAGAGCCTTTCTTTCTTCTTTGGAGGCGAAACCCGGGAAGACAATGGTGGCATCAAGCCGGCTTGCCCTATAACCCGGGAGTGGGTGTTGCCCGTTAGGGGAGGTATCCTTGCAGTAGAACCAAGTTCTATACCATCCTTTAGGGTGGCTTGCCGGCTTGGCATCGGGAAAGGCTGTGTTCTTCCTTCGCTGGATGGTGACTCCACCAAGTTCTAGGCTTGGTCCGTCTTTGTGTTCTGTTTGGTGGTTCAAGTAGAAAAATTCTTGGAACAAGCTGATGGACGGTTCAAGCTGCAGGTAAATTTCACAGAACACTTGGAACTGGCACAAGTTGTGAATGGAGTTGGGACCCACGTCTTGAGATCTGATGTTGAAAAAATGAAGCACATCCCGGAAAAACTTTGAGTCGGGGGGACGGAAACCTCGGTCCAGATGATCGGCAAATAAGATAATCTCATTTTGCTCCTGCTGAGAGTGAATTTCTTCTTCAGGGGCTCGCCATTCGATTTCTTCCTTAGATGGCAGCAACCCAGAATCAACCAGAGCTTACAATCTGAGCTCTGGCATATTGGACTTTGCCCAGTTAACAATCTTAGGCTTGGGAGCCATGGATTCAGCTGCAAGGGAAATAAAGGAATATCATAAGCCGGTAGTTCAAAATTTGCCGGGTCACCATAAAGCAGAAAGATAAGCTGGTATGTTCCCGGGCTGCTACTTACAGGGCAAGATAAGCCGGCAATTCTGAAGTCACGGATTTTTACAAGTGCTGGAAGTGGTCTGGGCTATGAGTCGGTAAACAGGTTTCGAATGGATTGAGGAATTTTGCAGATCTAAAAAATGGCTAAAATGAAAGAATGAAACCTAGGTCTGTTCTTCACAGTATGATATGAACTACAATGGGATCTATTTAAAACAGCACGGAAGATCTACGGTACGCGGGAAGTACTGCGGGCCAGTACTACGAACTACAGAGCGGAAGCATGTGGGTATTTGTGGATCTGCAAACTGCTAAAATGAAGAACAAGCGAAGAACGGTGAAGAAACTGCGACAATGGCGGAAGGGCACTTACAGATCTGGACGGAGAGCTTGCAGTTGTTGAGGCGTTACGGATGCGGCCGAGCAAGGCTGGACGGACTCCGGCGACGATGAGAGAGCTCGGGCGGTGCTATATGAATGGTGGCGGCGAGCTCGGAATGGCGCAACGGTGTCGAAGAGGGAGGAGGAAGACGAGGAGCGAGAGAAGTAAAAGAGGAATAGGAAGGGCGCCGACCTATTTATAGGCGCGGTAGAACCCAAAACGACATGCACGAAACCCCAGGCGACACAGTGAATAGTGGCTAAAAGGGCTCCTCGATTTTCGTGCCTGACAAGATAATACAAATCCACTCAAAGATTCGCTATGATGTCATCTCAGATTTTGCGGAAGTGGAAAGTGACATCATGGAGAAGGACGATGAGAAAACACCAAGTCTACAAATGAGGAACGACCCGGCAAGTTAATTAAGCCGGAAAAAAGTGCTTGAAGGATGGAGTTTGACATGGATAAATCCAAGTTAAACTGAGGGCTAATGTTGGGGATATTTCCCAGCGTTGTAGACCCGGCAGGAGGATGACCCGGCCATAGAGCTGTAGGGCTCAGCGGGTTATCTCGCTGCTGGGCCTTGAAGATTCCCACTGGGCCGGCTTGACGGAGGCCTGGTGGGAAGAGGCGGCTCGATGCGTGGGCCGGATCGATAAGAAAGACAAGATAGGGAAGATTACCTTGAAGAACAAGTTAAGAGTAGGATACGGGTTAAGATTACAACCCGGACTCTCATGTAAACCTGGGGCTCAACCTATTATATAAAGGGGAGCACCTAAGGTGGAAAAGACTAAGTTGCAATCTCTCGAGAGCTAGGTTAGCGATTCCGCATCCCTGTAATCGAGATCCAAGGCAATATAATCAAGCAAGACGTAGGCTTTTACCTCCACCGTGAGGGGCCGAACCTGGGTAATTCCGTGTCTTCTCGTTCCCGATCAACCCCGTCAAGCTTCCACCTTCGTGCGATGGCCTCATCTCTAAGTCCTTTCACAAGGGCATCTGTCGTGGTAAAACCACGACACCTTGTTGAAGGTATTGTTTTGAGAGCTCGTCTTTCTCCAGGGTGAAAACCTATGATCTTGGATCGGGCGACGACGACGCTTGTGCACTGTTTCGTTCTTGAAGGCATCGCTTTTGGAGACCTTTTATGTTTTCCTGGTGTTGTTTTTGGTGGTGGTTTGTGTGCTCCTGCTGAGAGAAGTTGATCACTGTGGCGAGGCCTTTGTTTTTTCATTTCTTTTTTCTTTTCTTTTCGGGTTGTGTGCATCCTGGATGTCTTTGTGACTTCTTTTTGTTGTAGAGGCCGGGTGTAATTGGTATCTTCGTGATATTAATATATTTCCCTTTTCAAAAATCCATTTTCATAATCTGATGGAGAGTTGTTGGCCTTTAAGGTCTCAAGTTACATCTTTTAAGCCCTTCACAAAGCTAACCACATAAAAATGCTCTTGTAAATAAGGATGCTCATCTCTTACCACTGCCAGTATCTCCTAGAATTTGTCAATATATTCAGAAACTGACAGTGTGAGTTGTTTAACTAAATTAAACTTTTCCAACACTTCATAATGTTGGATTCCGCAAACCTGTCACATAAAAACCTACACAATTGTTCCCAGGGTTTGTCCACATTTTGTAACTTAGCACTCCTGATCCAATTATTAGTCCTGCCAACAATATATGTTTGTGCCAAATTTACTTTACACTCATGAGGAGCTTGTGCTAATTCAAAATATTTGTTTTTTTAGGAAAATTCAAAATATTTGTTAACTTGTCTAATCCAACCCAAAAAATTATCTCCATTGAAACATGGGAAGTCCATCTTAGGTCCTTTTGCAGCACTTTTCATCAACTGAGATGCCCTTTGTGATTTGTATTGTATCCCAACATTACTAGTGTTAACTGCATTTCTTGATAGTAATTGTGCCATTTGTGTCCTCAGCTGAACAAGTGCTCTATTTGTGCATCAATTTCTTTGGAAACTCCAGATGATTTTGCTTGTTTTTTAGGTTTCTCATGTCCCTTAGTAACTGAAGTACTAGCACTGTGCAACACAGGAAATTCAGGCCAGGGTGGGTGGGATATTTTAAGTTTCAACTTTTTCAGGTAGTCGAAGACGTCGGTCTGCACTTGAGCTCTTGAGAACGAGCATTTTCACTGTGCTCACTTTGGTCTCAAGCATATCCTCCTTTCCCGGTCGACCATTTACTTCATCAAGTTGGTCCTGAATCAACGCTTGCTTCTCGCTCATGGCCGTCACTTCCGCTCGCAGAGACTCCACTTCCTCGGCGAGCTCCTTGTGCTTGGATCGAGTGGCCATGAAATGATCAACAACGGCTCCGTAACTTTACCAAGGAATCAATCTCCAACCCTTGCTGGTGATCTTGTCCTTCCTCCGATAACATAAACGCCGTCGAATGGATTTGATCTATCACCACCTTGATTTAGGATGAATCAGTGGGTTTTTACCAGGAGATCCCAACCACTAACGTCACCAATTCGCCCTCAGCTTCGGGGAGAAAGTGTTTGCAGAGGGGATCGAGCCGGAATAGGGGGAATGGGAAATAGTCTTCCGATTCGGAAAGGAAGAGGAAAATAATGAAAAGAGGAAGGGACATGTGTGCGGGCCCACACAGGGCCAGCCCTGGGGAGGGGCGGGGGGTGGCCGCCCCGGGCCCCCACGATCGAGGGCCCCCCTCCTACGCAGGTTTGCGATAGAGGCAGGCGATGTGGCAGATTAGCCGGCGAGACGACACCACGAGCAGCAGTACGTTTTTTTTCCTGAGGCAACGAGCAGCTGTACATACGTTTCGCTGTTTCCTGCGATCACACAGCAGGCCCCCCAGTGAGCAGCGGGAGATATTGGGCCTGTCCCTGCACACCTTCGGCCTGACAATTGTTCCCGAAGCCCTCCCAGCGTAGAACGCCCACGTCTTATTCCCCAATCGCCGCAGCCGCCAGTGCCGCAGGGCAGCGATGGAGGAGGAGCACGCCAGTAGGCTTGTCTTCAGGTTCCGGTAAGGATCGCTTTGGTTCTTGATTAAATCCTCTAGGGATGTGTGGATTTTGACATTTAAACTCTTCCTTACTACCGGCGGAAAAAATGTAGTCACTATGAACAGGATCTACGCTTTGCATCCGAAAATTAGGAGCCACGGTGTTGTTGGATTACGAAAAGAATTAGGAGCATTGGATGATGTCTACTGAAGTGGGATTAACCACTAAGTTGTGTCGAATTCTTTCTGAACTCGTTTGTTTAACTGGATAATCAATTTTTTGGTTTTGTAGTGATGCTCTGAAAGCATCTCTCAAAGCCATTCATATGGTTCTCCATAGAAAAATCATCTTAGACCTTGAGGATAAAAGTGGACATGATGTTTTTCAATCTGCACATGATAACAAGTAATATAGTGAGTTTATTGAATTTTCTATTCCATGATTTTCTCATAGTGTAAATGAAATTTGACTCACTGTCCTCATTATTATACGAGATGGTTCTAATGCTTCATCAAAAAGCAAAAAAAAAAAAAAAACTTATCAAGAACATGTATAAGGAGGCACATGATGCATTGATGATGGCTGAGATATGCATTGCTGCCTTATTTGATTGTTTTGTCATACTAATAAAGAAATAAATCGATGTGAGTCCTAAAATATCCCAAGAGAGGTTTATATTAGGGTCCCGGGTTCTAGTTTCGCCCCGGGCCCACGAAATCTCCGCACCGGCCCTGGGCCCACAGGACGCGTGTCGCTGGCGCGAGGGCCCTGCTGCTTGATCGTAATCCGTCGGTTGAGTAAAAGCGTTCCCCAAAAAAAGGTTGAGCAAAAGCGTTTTTAAAAGGAAATGAAAAAAAAAAAAAACCACGGGCTCTGCCCTCCACGCCCATAGATTCGGTGTGGACTCTCCGTGGGCGCAACCCTCGACGCCCATAGAACTGAGGCCGGTGCGGCGGATAACCCCGCCACGCCATGCTCACATACACCAAACCAAGAGCCCAAGGAGAAGACGAAACGGCCTTTGCAGCATCAAACGTCCTGCCTCAACCCCGTCTTATCTGGTCCGACTATTCTGCGGCCCCACCTTATCTCCCTTGACGTCCTAGTCACCGCGCCGTCGACAAACCTACCGAAATCTCATCTGCGCATCTCCACTTTCGCTAGCCTCCTTCCTTGTCAAGCGATGCACCAAAAATAGAGCTCGTAATGCACCGCCACTGATTTTGTTCAGACAATTTACACCTGCAAGGCCCCGACGTTAGAGTCAATCGTTTACCCTAGAATCGAGCACGTACAGTATGAAAACTTGGGAGCTAGTACTGGTAAATCTGACCACATCAGCAGTGAGTGTGTGTTATCCATTATTTAATCACGTGAGGACGGCTAACACCGTCGTCGTTAACCCTTGTGTTCCTGATGGACTCTGTCCAATCCGAGGTAAGGAAGCGTTCCAGGTCAGGTTACTGCTAAACTAGGATAAGATAAGATAAACGCGTGTGCCTAAACAAAGTCGTTGATTGATTACTCTGTGGTTACACACAGGAGCAACAGCTTTCTTCTCTCAATTAAAAACGGATAGGGACAGCCGAGTCTCACGGTCGTAGCAGGCCATGCCTATTTAATCGCACCCTCGGCTCTTCCCCATCTCTCTCTCTTTTCTTCTTCTTCTTCAGATCCCACAAAGGCCCAGACCCAGAGCAACTACTCCTAGCAAGTTCTTGGGCATGGACGACGACGGCGACTGGATCACGGCGAGGTACCTCCTGTCCTCCATCCTCGGCCGGAACCCCCTCGTCGTCGACCACGTCGACGAGGAGTCCTTCCCGGTCGACCACGCCCCCGCCGCCGGCCGCGGCGGGCCGGCGGAGGCGCCGGCGTGGCAGCCGCCGCCGGCCGTGTTCGCGGCGCCGAGCGTGGCCGGCACGGTGTGCGCGGTGTGCACGGAGGAGATCGCGGTCGCGGACCCCGTGGTGCGGCTGCCGTGCGCGCACTGGTACCACGCCGGCTGCATCGCGCCCTGGCTCGGGATCCGGAGCACCTGCCCCATGTGCCGCGCCGAGCTGCCGGCCAGGGAAGAAGCCGGCGAGGCCGGCGCCGTCGGCCGCGACAAGCCCCGGCGCGCCGAGACCGCCGGGACCAGCGGTGCCGGCGTGCGGCGGGACGCGTCGTACGGGTACGTCGCCACCGGGGGCGTCCTGTCCGGCTGATGGACGGGCGCGCGGGCCGTGGCGGAGTGCACGCGTCGTGTGCGCGCCATGGCTTTTGTCTTTTTTCTTTTTTCTCCCGAGTGGTGCCCGCTACCTGTTGTACAAATGAAATGGTTAATTATTAACATGATGTTGATTCTTGAGCACTTAGGTCGTCATTAGCATCTGCTGAATCGAGAAAAGAACAGGGAAAGCACTCGATGATTGTAAACAGGAAAAGGGCAAACGTAGCTGTGAAGTGAGAATCTGATTCCCTGTCGCAGGGTGATGAAGGAATACAATGCCTTCGCCAAAAACAGATATCCCCGTTCTTCCTTGGTCTTTCCTACTGTACTATTTTACTGTAAAAGAAGTCATCCTCAAGGTTCAGTGACCAAGAGAGTACAGGATTAGGGCATCTCCAACCTTGTCCCGCAAACCGAACACAGCATCCATCAGCGGATCAGGGTTCAGTCTATGGATACAGATGTGGGAGCCGGCCATCCAAAACTAGCCAGCCGTATACATCCGCCCTCAATATTTTTTTAAAGTCTGCATAGATCCGCACGCTCAAAATAGTCGCATATCTAGTTCTAGTTTATTTAAATATCACATTCCAACAATGTTGTCTTCTTTAACCGCCCACAGATGCTCGATCAGATCTTCATTCAGTTGCTCGATGCCGAATTTGTTGATGCATTTGAACAAACTCATCAAATGTGTCCGGATTCTGGTCGGAAGTTGTTCTCAAATTCAAGACCTACGGCAGCATCCTCGCCATCATCCTTGACAATCATGTTGTGCATGATCACACAACATGTCATCACCTTCCACAAGGTTTCCACATCACATTGTTTAGCAGGTCCACGAACAACATCAAAACGTGCTTGTAGAACTCCAAATGTCCTCTCACAATCCTTTTTTGCTGCTTCTTGTTTTTGGGTAAAGTGAGACTTTTTTTGCCCAACTGGGTCAGAGGTGGTCTTGACAAAGGTAGCCCACGGAGAATAGATACCGTCAACCAGATTGTAGCCCATGTTGTATTCATGCCCATTGACAGTATAGTGGCAAGGAGGAGCTATTCTTTCAGTCAGCCTGGCAAACAATGGTGATCGCTGCAGAACATTGATGTCATTGTGAAACCCGGGCATGCCAAAGAAAGCGTGCCAAATTCAAAGATCCTGTGATGCAACTGTTTCAAGAATGATGGTGGGCTTCTTAACATGACACTGATATTACCCTTGTGGAGCTTCTGGGCAGTTCTTCCATCTTCAATGCATGCAGTCAAGAGATCCTAGCAAACCTGGCCATCCTCTTGCTTCAGACATTGCCAAGATCCTCTCGGTGTCTGCCGGAGTTAGTTCTCTCAGGTGCTGAGGTCCAAACACCGACACCACAGCAATGGCAAATCTTACCATGGCATTTCCGCATGTCCTCTCAGACATGAGTAGGTATCCGTCCCACGAATCAGCGGTCGTGCCATATACAAGCATCTACAATGTGGTCGTGCACTTCTGGTAACTAGAGAACCCGATCCTTCCCACGGCATCCTTCTTCAAGATGAAGTAGTCATCAAAGGAACGGGCGCCATGGTAGAGACGATCGAAGATATTTTTCACATCTGAAAGCGGCGACGAAAATTAACAGCGAATAGGGCATCCGGGGCAAATTAGTCGTCCATTAGCGTCAAATGGCCACGCGCCCTATTGCGGTTGAGCACTCGATGACTCTTGATCGGTCCCTTAAAATTGAGAACATGCTCTTCCGCGTGCTACGTGTCTGCAAGGACCGCCTGCACCATCACCGTCTCATCTGTGTAGTCCTCCTCGTCGGACGAGTCGTCGGATGACTCAACAAAGTGCTCGCATATGTACTTCATATCCGAATCCATTGTTTCAAAGAAGAAGGGACAAAAAATTAGCACGGACATTTCATCGAACAGTTGCCGGGCATGGTGAGTACCGTAGGGGCGAATGGTACCTTTGTGGCCGACGGAGGAGAGGTATGGAACGGCGACGGAGGAGAAGTGGCCTGGAGCCCGGGTGTAGCACTGGAGGAGACGGAGTTATCGAGTTATGGCAAGGGTGTGGCGGGGCGGCCGAGGTGGTGGAGCGGCGGTGGAGGCAAGAGAGAAAACGGATGCAGAGAAAGATGGGAGGATGGATGCGCGGGGTCTGACAGGGGTTTTGGGTGGGCCGGGGTGTCAGAGTCCGACGTGGCTGTTGTCCGGACTCCCGCAAAACCCCAAGTTTGTTTTGACTTTGTGGGAAAAAAATACGTCTGGACCGGTTGGCGTACCGATACGGGCCCTCTTGGATGGCTAAACACATCCGAACCACGCCGTCCGGACAATTGCGGGCGGTTTGAGAGTCCGCTTTGGAGATGCCCTTATATATTTAGCAATTTTTTCATTCTGTAAGGGTTGTTGTGCTGTGCCCTTAGCTTATCTTTGCTTTTTACCTTTGGACTTCTTGCATTTGTACTTTAGTCTGCTGTTTTGAACTTGAACTTGAACCTGTTGTTGTGTACGGTGGTTGCTTTATAATATAAAACGAGGAAACCCTTTTTCCGTTATACTTAGCAACTTCCTTGCGAACATCAACAGTTAACACATACAATATACGTATAATCTAACTGCCTTAAAAATACACATCTAACTACTGCAGGGCTGAATTGCTAGCAATCAGGTACCCCAAAAGGAAATAATTAGCCATCGATTGACTATGATAAAGCTACTCACCGACCTGGAGTGCTACTCCCACTGACTCAGCACAAAGCTAGATAGATTGCTCCTGCTCGAAACTGCTGCTCCAAATGCGTCACGCGTGTACTGGACACGGTCCATACGTGTTTTTTTTTTTGTCGATTGATCACGTGTTTCTGTGTCGGCGTACGACAAGCTGACGAGTTGCATTAATAAGGCAAGCCCCTGTCCTAACACCAGTTGAAATGTTTTTTTTAACAGAGAAAGGCGCACAAAGCGTCAACATTTTCATTCAGCTCAATAACATCTTACAGCGTGAAGTACATAGCCCTGAAAATTGATATTGGAAAGGAGGGAAACTACATGGCAAGACCTGTTTCTACGAGCTGAAGCAAAACAACTAATGTCAGGTTCTATAAAACATCTAAGAACCTGATGAGTCACATTGTGAGCTATGCCATTCATCTCTCTAGATATATGAAACACCTGTGCATGGAGATCTTTAGTAAGAGAGAAAAATTCAGCAAGATATTTCCTGATGGACCAAGGGGTAGAATCAGCCAAAACACTTCTTTCCGCTGCCGCTTTTGCCAAGGAGAGACAATCAGTGAGGAAAGTAGGCCTAGAAATGTGAAGTCTGTGAGCAACTTGAGCTGCAAGAAGAAAAGCAAGGGCTTCAGTTTGAAGAGGCGTGCTTGTGTTCTGGGTGGAAGCTTGAATTTGCACATTGACCTCAGCTTGATCCTGCAAAAAACAGAGAAACACTCCAACTCCAGTAGCTGTTGTTCCTTGTAGAAGTCCTGGAATCTTCGAACAATTGAAAGCGGCATCAGAATAAATTTTAGCTCCTGAAATGAGAAGATCCGTCCTAAGAGTGCAGCCCTGTTGAGGTAAGGTACTTATGTTATGAGGGGTAAGAAGCTGATCAGTTTGCTTATCATCATGGACTGAATTATGTAAGTAATTATTGTGTTCAGCCAAAGCTGAAGCAGCAATGTGTACCTGACGAGGAAGAGAACATTTTCTAGCAAATAAGCAATCATTTCTAGATTTCCATATGCACCATAGGAAATTGAAAATGTTAGATATAGATGCATAGGGGTGATTCATATTGAGCAAAGCATGAATAACACTTTGCATGGAAAGATGATTCTCAGTTAGAAGATCACTTCTGAGGTACCAAGGATGGGCAAACCAAGATGCTCTCGCAAAAGCACAACAAAAAAAGAGATGCATTTCATCCTCCACAAGATCACAACGACAACACTGTTTAGAAATATGAGACGAAAATCGACTAGCTCTCAAACCTGTTGGAAGAGCTTTCCGAAGCAACCTCCAAGCAAAAGTTTGAACTCTTGGGGCCATCAGTTTTTGCTTCCAAACCTGCTTAAGAAGCTGTTTAACCTGTAGGGAGACCTGCGAAGGTTGGTTCCTTGGAAGACTTTGAATATCCTGCAAACACAACTTGTAGGTGGATTTAGAGTTACATTTACCATTAGGAGTAAGATCCCAGCAAAGAATGTCTGGACAGTCATCCGGAATGATGGTAGTGTGAGTAATAATAGACGCCGTTGGCTCCTGAAAAAGAGAATGAATTAAGCTAATGTTCCAAGTCTTATGTCCTGGGAGCCAAAGATCTCTCACTTGTGCAGGATATATATAGCCAGTAGGTTGGATAATGAGATGATTGTGAATATCAGTCCAAGCTGAGCACCAAGGAGTGCTCCAAATGGAGATGTTCCCTTGAGTGATGTGGTAGAAAGAATGGTTCTTAAGTTTAGGTAGCATCTTGAGAATGGATGACCAAAAGGCCGACTTAGGAGTGTTGGATGAGGCAGCCCAAATGGAGGTATCTGAAAAATATTTCGATTTGAGCACAAGATGCAAATGGGAGTTTGGATTGTTTGCAAGTCTCCAAGCCGAGGCAAGGATGAGGCCTTGGTTCATGGCTTGGAGGTTTCTAATTCCTAGCCCTCCTTCTATCTTAGATGTGTAGATATCTTTCCAAGCTCTTAGACAAAGTCCCTTGGAATTGTCCTCCCTGATTCCTGTCTACCAAAATGTTCTAATAATAGAAGTGAGATTAGCAATAATTTTTTTGGTGAATAAAATATTGGACATGTAATAAACAGGAATGGCAGAGAAAACGGCTCGAATAAGCTCAAGTCTCGCCGCATGTGAAAGCATGTTAGCTTTATAAGAAGGAAGTTTAGCCTTGAATTTATCAAGAACAAAATTGTAAGCTACAACCCTATTCTTGGCTGGAAGGATTAACGGGTGGCCCAGGTGATTAAAACTCTCATTCATGGAACTAACAGGGAAGATGCTCCTGATATCAGCAATAATTGATTGATTGACATGTGCACTAAAAAGAATAGCCGACTTGGACCAGTTAGGAGTTTGACCTGATCGAGCACAAAAATGTTGAATAATTTGAGCCATCGTTTGAGCCTCCTGAATGTTTGCTTGACCAGAGTAGGTTGACCATTAATGATGACAGAAAAACTGAGAGAGGAAATGCAAGCATAAATAAGATTGATAAAATGACCATGCAGTCCTTTACGAGCAAGAGCAGAGACAATAAAATTCCATTCAAGACGATCAAAAGCCTTAACAAGATCAATCTTAAGCATGAAAGCGTGTTGTTTCCAGGATTTAAGGGCAAACGTATGAGTAATTTCTTGAGCAATGATGATGTTATTGCCAATTCTACGCCCCTCAATGAAAGAGTAAATCAACAACCCAACGATCCGGTAGCTTGCTACGCGGTTTGCAATCTCAGTCGTGTGTTCATCACACACACGCAGTGACGCAGCCACGGGCCAGGACACTTACAGTTCGCATAAGTGATTTTTTTCTATTTTAGTCAGTCTGACGGGCAAGTAGCTTTCCCACCTACAATAATAATCATGGACACATTGTTTTCCTGTGTCGGTGCGTGCAAGGCACAATGGCAATTATGACCATCATTTTTCAACAACCACCGATACTAGTTCTAGTAGATTTGTGTCTTTTGTCTACACGACTGAGTTTGTTATTTTAAGCCTTGTTTGGTTAAACCCTCTCCCAAGGGGCGATTGGAGATGATTGCAGGGCTTGGGGAGGATTTTGGGTTGAACTTCCTTTTCGATCCCTTTCAACCCCCCTTAACGAACTGAGCATAATTCAGATGATTAGTTTCTTATGATGGAACCAGCCCATCAGTGTTCAAGTTCTAAATTTGGAACTGGTGCTCGCATTTTTCTGGATTTATTTCAGACTTTACAATGATGTCCGTTCAGTGGAAGGAGATGTTCCCATAGATTACGGAAGCGCCTGTGGTGACTTCATCGATCTCAAGATGTTATGTCAGCTCGGTAGCTCGGAGGTGCTCACAGGGGTAGGATGTGCGTGAGTGCGTTCATAAGGGTGAGTATATATGGCATCTGCATTGTACTATGTTAAAGAAAAATCTCAATCCCTTTGATCCCCTCTAAACCAAACAATCCCTTAATGTAAGTTTGCTCAGGTCCATAGTTCAAGTACCTTCAAAAATTTACCCCCTAGTATGTTAGATAAAATTAGTTTAAATAAGAAATGGAAGATGCATATTTTTGCGTGGGAAACCCTTATGAAAAAATTCACGAATGCACGAAGGCGTAACTGCACTATGATGGAGGAGTTTACAAATCACAAGATGTCATATCGTCTTTACCTACGACTAATAAGTCTTTGAAGGACAAGTAAACGAGTTATACTCTTACGCGTCGGTACCAACACAATGCCCCCACACCACTCATACTACGTCTAGCATGAGACAGTGACGTGTCCGACACGGTCACAGATTCAGATCACAATTCAACAATCCTCGCCTTGAGCCGAATTCCCTCCAATAGTCGAAGAAAACAAGTATCTTCATCCAAATCAACATAAACACTGTTTGTCAATGTCTACGGGACTAGTGAGAAATACCAAGTAACCTCAAATTTATTGGTAGGAGCTGACTTTGCCATCATGTAAGCATGATTTTCATGTGGACTTATCTTGCATACATTTTAATCAGCAATAACATCTCGATTATAGTGATATCTGACGTCGTGCTTTTTCTCTCATGAAACATTTGATTCTTTGCAAGACATATAACACTTTGACCGACACAGAATATGGTAGGGTAAGATGTATCTCTACAAAGCTTAGTGTACAAACCTCTCAACCAAGTAGCTTCTTTGCATGCCTCGAAAATGGCCATATAATTGGCACCACTAATGGACAAATATATAATACACTGCAAAGTTGCTCTCCAACTCAGAACACAATCACTAATGGTGAAAACATAACACGTGAGTGACCTTCTCTTGTCCAAATCACCAGCATAATCAGAATCAACAAAACGAAGAAGTTCATCTCTAGCTTACCCCAAAGTGTAAATAAGCATTAGAAGTACCTCGCAAGTATCTAAAAATCCATCGAACCGTTTTCCAATGCTCTTTTACAAGACTAGACATGTATCTACTAACAACAGTCAATGCATATGATAAATCAAGATGAGAACGAACCATGCCATACGTAAGTGAACTAGCTGCACTAGAATTGAAAACTCAACATATGTGCTCAATATCAATATCTGACTCGGAACATAAAGTGGATGATAATTCGAAACGTGCAGTTAACGGAGTATTCACTAGCTTGGCATTATGCATAACAAAACGACGAAAAACTTTCTTAATATATCCCTTCCGACTTAGATTTTTTTTTCCAGCTGGTCTATCTTAGTATATTTTTCATGCCAAGTATTTTCTTTACTGCACCAAAATCCTTCATTTCAAATTCATTACTCAATTACTTCTTTAGTTTATTAATCTATGTCATAATTTTTGCAGCGATTAGCATATTATCAACATCAAGGAGCAAATAAATAGTTGAACCATTAGCAATTTTAAAATAAACATAGTTATCATAACCAAACCTTTTAAAACCTTGAGAGAGAACATAAATGTGTCAAATCTTTTATACCATTGTCCGTGAGATTGCTTCAATCCATAAAAATTCTTTAACTTACAAACAAGATTTTACTTTCCAGGAATAATAAAACCTTCAGGTTATTCCATATAAATATTCTCTTCTAATTCCTGCAACTCCCGTAGGAGTTGTTGGATTCCCTGAAAACGAAGGATGATGTAGTACAGAAGCAAAAATATTTTCCTCAGTTAAGAACCAAGGTTTAATTGAACCAGTATGAGTCAACAAGCTAACAGATAAGTAGCAGCTGCACACAAACAAAATAAATACTTACATCCAACTTGGCAAGGGGGTTGTCAACCCCCTTGTCTTACTAGTTACAAGGTTAAAAGCAAATAGTGGAAGGATAATGGTATAGTGAAGTGACAAAATAATGAAAGCAAATAAAAGAGCAATTTCGTAGAAGCAAGTATTAATGGAGAATAGACCCCTGGGCCATAGGTTCACTAGTGGCATCTCTCTCGAAAGCAGGTAATGGCATGGTAGACAAATTACTAATGGGCAATTGATAGAAAAGCAACATTCATAACTATGATCATTCATGGCATAATCTTGTATAGGCATGACGTCCGTGATAAGTAGACCGTTATACAACTGCATCTACTACTATTACTCCACCCCGAAACCACTATCCAACATGCATCTTAAGGTATTAAGTTTATAAAAACAGAGTAACACAATAAGCAATATGACATAATGTAGACAGAAAGAAATCTAGCAATAAGATTAAACCCTGTCGTTTTATCCTTAGTAGCAACAATACAAATATGTGTCTTGTCCCCATTCTGTCACTGGGATATAGAACACCTTAAGATTGACCTACTACTATGCACCACTCCCTCTGAAGAATTACCCATCTATCTTGGCCAGAGAAGACAAATAACTCGGAAAGCATACATAGCTACTCAATTATACAGCAAAGAAACTTCAAAAGATTCAATAATATTTAATGAACAATCTGATCACAAATCCATAATTCATCGGATCCGAACAAACACACCATAAGAATTACATCGGATTGATCTCGGAGAACATGGTATTGAAGATCCAAAAGAGAGAGAGAAAACCCATCTAGCTACTACTATGGATCCGTTAGTCCTAAAGGAACTACTCACACATCATCATGGAGGCGGAAAAGGTTGTTGAAGATGGCCCCTCTAATGGCTTCCTCCTCCGGTGAAACTCTGGAACAAGGCTCTAGATGGGATCTCTTCGGAACAGAGGCTTGCGGCGGCGATAAAATTCTCTTGGAGGAACGACGAATGGTTTCAGTATTTATAGGGAATATAGGCGGTGGAATTAGGTCAAAACTCTGCACGTGGGCTCCACAAGCCCAGGTGGCGTGGCTACCCCCTGGCCACGCCACCTGCCCATGTGGCTGGCAGGTGGGTCCTCTCGACTCTTCCCGAAACTTCCAATGTTCCTTCTGGTCCATAAAAATTGTCAAAATTTGGCATCGTGTTTGGACCTTCCTAGGTATTGATTTTCTGCGAAACCAAAAACAAGCAAAAAAAGGGAACTGACACTAGGCACTAAATTAATAGGTTCGCCTAGAAAAATAATATAAAATGGTATAAAATGATAATAAAAGTATATATAACAATAAAAAATTATAGATACGTTTGAGACATATCAATTCCCCATGTAAGAATGTAGTGTTAACATCTAATTGTTCAAGCTCATAATCATGCACGGCAATAATATTGAGCAAACAACGAATAAAGCTATGCTTCACAACATGGAAAATACTCCATTAAAATCAATACATGGAATCTATCTATAATCTTTAGCAACTAACATTGCTTTATATTTTGCCTAATCATTAGGAGAAACATTTCTTAAGAAGTTCCTTTTCTCTTGGTAATTTTAATGAATCCCAAGTGCCATTCTTTTCAAGTGATTTCATCTCATCATGCATAGTGGCCATTCACTTATTACTATTACAAGAAATAATAATCTCGACATATGAAGAGGGCTCAACATTACCTTCGATTTCTTCTACATGGCCAGGGCATAAGAAACAATATTACACTCTTCCGTTAACCTTGGGGTGCCTTAGAACCTACCTCTGTCAAGTGCAAGGTTCCAACTGGTGGAACAATAGACTAAGAACATCTGTAGCAGACCCCTTATGTCGCGCCGAACTGGAAAATAACCGCTGTTTTACAGTTTTGCGCGTAAAAAGTGGCCCGAACAGACACCGTATCGGACCGCGACCCTTAAATTTTTTTGCAGGGCGCGGAAAATTCCTCCCTCAACCCTTAGAAACACGGGGCGGGAGGCCGACCTGAGCGTGACCCCTATCGCTAGCAAGATTTGGCGGGAGGGACATTTCTGCGCGGCAGTTCCCGCTCTCCCTTCCCTCTGCCGCCATTGATCTTCCTCCGCCTGCTCCGGACCACCTTCCCCGGCTGTGTAGCGCCGCCATGGACGCCTCCCAGCCGTCGCCCCTCACCGTGGAAGTGTGGGACGCGCCAACTCCTCAAGCAGATCTCGTCGCCGGCGGTGTCGCGCCCGTCGCCGTTCAAGCCTCCACCGCAAATCCCCGCAAGCGCCAGGGCAATTTCGTCGTCCAGAGCGGCGCTCCCGCAGCCACCGCCGGGAAGGCACGCCCGCCCGCTGCGAATCCGGTGCAGGGCGTCCCCACCCCGCCGATGAAGACACGCAAGGCGGTGGTGAAACGCAAGAAGGCGGCCACAGAAGGTGCTGCGAGCACCGCGCCACCACCTCCTTCGATCCCCACCCCAAGAGCTCCCCCGGGGACGCCCGCCGACGATGCTGTTGCCGCCGCCCCCGAGGTGTTCGACGGAATGGGCGCAAGGTATGAACTACATGCAAATTGCGATTGTTTTTACTTTTCGTCATTGCGATTATTTGTGACTTGTGGAGCGAATTTGTAGCACCGATTTGCATGATGCGCATGCCGAGTTTGTGAACATGTTGGACGACAACGCCGTCGACATTGATCAAGCCCGATTGGTGATTACGGCTACAATGAGATGGATGGTGGTGTGCACGGTCATGGTGAGGAAGAAGATGAGGTGGAGGCGATTGGGGAGGGGGCGTTCGACCAAGCGCAAGCAAAAGTGCGCGCGAGATCGAAGAACTACACGCAATTGGAAGATCGAGTCTTGATCAAGGCCTGGGAATCGGTGTCTCTTGATGCGTGCACCGGCACTGACCAAACCGCCAAACGGTATTGGCAAAGGATAGAGGACCAATTCTTCCGAATGATGGCAAAGCATCCCTCGAGGACGCCATGCACCTATCGGTCACTCCAAGGTCGTTGGGATGTGATCAAGCCGATTTGTAGCCGTTGGAGTGGTTGCTTGGAGCAAGTCCGCAATGCACCTCCAAGTGGTACCGTTGAAGCCGATTATGTGAGTTTGTTTTCACGTCCCAAGTAGTGCAAAATGATTATGTGAGTGGTTGCGTGTGACATACTTTTGACATTGTTTTCATTCTGTAGCCCAAAATTGCGCAAGAAAGGTACAAGGACATGGAAGCTTCCAATGGCAAGTCATTTATACTAGAGCATTGTTGGGAATTGCTTCAAAATAGCGAGAAGTGAAAGTTGATTGACAAAGAATCCCCACCGAAGAGAGGTTCACTCACCAAATTGGATGATGATGATGAAGATGACGACGGACCAAAAAACAAGAACAAGCCCGATGGAAACAATAAGGCCAAGAACAAGATCAAGAGGGAAGTGGAGGCATCAAGCTTGCGGGACAAGATAGATCACATGGTCAAGTCCAATGAGGCATTGGTGATCAAGAAATTGGAGGCAAAGAAGGAGTTGGCCGAGAAGAAGGCTCAAGACAAGCAAGAGAAGTGGCAACTACTCAAGGAGGAGACCATGCGCAAGGCCGCCATTGAGGAGAGAAAAGCCATGGCCGAGGAGAACAAAGCCATGGCCAAGCTCCTTCAAGAAGAGAACAAGATCATGATGATGAATCGAAATGACATGGATGAGCTCACCAAAGAATGGCATGACATAGCAAGGTTGGAGATCTTGGAGAGGAGGCTAGCCGGAAGAGGCCATGTGGTGCCAAGGTTCGGTGAGCAAGGTGGTTCGGCAAGTGGTGGTGGCAATGGTGGTGGTGAAGATTTCATCTTGTGATGATGATGATGGATGAGTGCTGATGGATGCGATGTCTTTTGGGTTGTGGTGCGAAAACTATGTTCAAATGTCGTCAAAAATGTGTTTGAATTCTCGGAATTTGTGTTTTATTTGTCAAAATCACGGTCAATTGCTTTATGCGGTTTTACGGTTTGAGGGCCAAAATCGGCAGCGCGCGGAACAGAGCCCGCAAAGCCGAGCGGTAAAAGAGAATATCGCGCGGAACAGAGCCCGCAAACCCGAGCGGTAAAAGAGAATACCCCCCCGGCAAACGGGGATATTCTCTTTTACCGCTTGGGTTTGCGGGCTCTGTTCCGCGCGCTGCCGATTTCGGCCTTTAAACTGCGTTTTTCTCAGCCCTTATCCGTGGTTTAAGAGTCGCAGCTTTAAGGGGTCTGCTAGAGATACTCTAATCTCTACTTCTAAAGTCTTATTACGTACGTCGTTCGCTCGTTTCATTCGTTTCCCACCGTTCCATCGATCGATAGGCCTCCCCACCGGCCGGTTTTTCTTCTGTCCCACGTCCTCCCCTCTCACCCGTTCTTTTTTAGCCCCTCACTTGTTTTCTTTCCTTGTTCCAACATGCATTTATGGCTAATATCGCTACAAATCGTTACCTAATCAATTCGCTCCCAAATCAAATATCTCAAGATTCTCCAACAAACAGAAAAAGGAAACAACCCCGCGTTGTCCAACAAACAGATCCCGTGGTTTCCTCCTGCCATCCATCTCAAGCATTGGCAACAAACCTCGTACACCAGCCGAGCGTGAGCCAGCCATCACCCATCTGCACGATCACCTCCCCAGCTTAGTTCCTCAACACAGGGGCGTCCCAATCAGGCCGGCCGTCACCCATCCACGGCATCGTCTTCCTCCACGATCAGGCCCCCCTCTCCGGGTATCTCAACTATATATCAAGCCGCCTACACATTCCCTCCATGTTCCCTCCCTGAATCAAATTATCTCAGTTATCTCAATATTTCACTGCGGCAAATCTCAACTATCTCGAGAATTGAGAGCAGGTCGAGGAGCCAGTCCGGTGTTGTCATCTGCATAGTCGTCGCTACGCCGTAGCTCTCTGGAAAATCATCCCTGCATCATTGTCTCCCCTGCCGTTCGTTGTTGCTGTTCTGCACCCGTCCAAGTAAGTAGACGAATTCTAGGTGCCGAGCGTTAGTGGTCACCTTAAATTCAACCTATGTTTATGAGTTGGTGCTTTGACCTGCAAGAGACATGAGGTGAGTGCCACCTGTTGATTACAAAGAGTCTGAAGAGTACTTAGCAAAATTTGAGAAAAGAGACAATACATACTTACATAGACGGGTGTAGATTGTGTTAAGAGTACTTAACTTTTCTAATTTGATTATTTGAATATTTTCATTGTCTATAGAATGTTCTGTTTTTTGGTCATATATATTCCCTCTCACACTTCTCAATTTTGTGCTAAGAGTGTAGAAAAATAGAAATCTGAAAGCAAAAAATTGGATCTGATACATTCTAAATTAGTGCCATGAAGCAAGTGATCCACTTTGGATAGAAACCAACCATTTTGAATGTCAGTATGTGACCCAAATGAAGAGATCTTGTCTACCTCTAAACAGGATGACTGCTACCCATATAATCCTGACGAAGTCTTCCATTTTATCATGAGAAATACCATTACAAACGCCAATAAAAAATATGAACATGGACATTCATAGCGCACAGGAATAATAAATTAGTAAGTATATTCGCATACCACACAGAAAAAAATGATAATGCCTATATAGTTATTATCGTCCGTAACATGTTGTTCTCTCGGTTTCCGTCATCCTTGTATTCAGTTTGTTCTACAAAAAAATACATCACCCCCCCCCCCGGATTTGCTCTGCGCTACATCAAAATTGGGATGAATCATACGTTCAAGTCTCCAAAATTCACTACAAGAATGTTCACATATTGCACGCTTTGCAGGCGTCTCTTAGTTAATTCCTTGACCCAACTACTACCAGTTTTATGAATTTAGAACTTTTTTGTAAGCAGGGGTTATTCATTTACTTTCAGGTACATAGCATTGCTGGCTTGAGTCCAAAATTCTCACAGATGTGATACTCCAAATTATCGCGATATATCAAGGTTAGTCATACCAAATTTAGCATCTCATAATATGATGCCCAATTATTTTCACTTTAACATTTTCCATATATGATGATCTGCTGTAATGTATAGAACATTTTTCATGTATGATGACCTCCTTGTAATGTTTGTTTACCGTAGCGTTCCTTTTCCTGCCACTCTGCCATCCCTTCATCCGTACGGAGCTCGCGCTGGAGTTACCGTACAGCTGACGCAGAGGACGCAGATGGACAGCGCCTTCATGCTCCTCAGTAGCTCGACGGCTCGCACCTAGATGCATTCGCTGCCACGCGCCTGAGCCGCTTGACAGCGCACTGCACTCACGTATCAGTGGAGCACTGTTGGGGATGTTTCCCAGCAAGGATACCCGCCAGGACGATGACCCGGCCATGGAGCCATGAAGCTCAGCGGGCCATCATACTGCCGGGCTTGAAGATCCGTAATGGGCCGGCTCAAGGGAGACCCAGTGCGGGGGCCGGCTTAACATATGGGCTGGCTCGTGGAGAAAAGGTCAGACAGGATAATTACCTTGGAGAACAAGATAACTAGAGTAAGAGTAGGATACGGGTTAATGTTATGATCTGGACTCTCATGTAAACCTAGGGCTCGACCTGTTATATAAAGGGGAGCACCTAGGGCAGAAAGACTAAGTTGCAATCTCTCGAAAGCTAGGTTAGCGAATCCGCATCCCTGTACTTGAGATTCAAAGCAATACAATCAAGCAGGACATAGGCTTTTACCTCCACTGGAGGGGCCGAACCTGGGTAAACTCGTGTCTCTCGCTTTCCGATCAACCCCGTTAAGGTTCCACCTTTGTGCGATGGCTTCATCACTAAGTCCTTTCACAAGGGCATCTGCCGTGACAAAACCACGATAGTTGACGCCTACCGTGGGGCCTACACACGGTGGAGTTGAGTTCTTGACGGGAGCTCCGGCAGGGATCGAGGGATACGCGATCGGTCAGATGACCAAGAGTCGCCGTGGCAAGCTCTACATCGACGACTCGAGCTGGGGCCCCGAGGCCGACTCAATCGAGTACGGGTACCGGGTCCCCTTCGGCAAGATCCATGTCTTCATCGGCGGCGTCGGCGAGTCAGCCGCCGGGTTGGATGCCGTTCCCAACACCGAGTCAGCCCGCCGCGCCAGTCCCCACCAGGCAAGACCCGGCCCGCCGAGAGCCGCCCGGACGCATGCCTTTGTGGGTTTCACCCAGGGGGTGGCCTTGTCAGAAAATTCGCTATCCGGAGGCGAAACGCTCGTGCAATCTGATGGCGAGTCATTGATGGGGGAAACTGAGTCGATCCGCCCACTGTATGATGGGCGGCTCGGAGGATGCACTGATGAAATTTTTCCTGAGGCCCTCGAGCCGCCTCGATTTGCCGCGGTCTCCATGGCAGGCAGACAGGATCCCATTCGTGACCCAGTAGATCCAGCGGCAGGGCAGAATCTCACCATTGCCGGCTCAGGAGGAGCCGGCACGGCCGCCGCCGGCTCACAAAAGACTGGGGCGCAGGCGCTCGCGGAGATGATTACTACTCTGGCGACTCTGTTGGCAGAGCCGGTGACTGCAGAAAACGCTACCGCACGCGATCAGTTGACCAAGATCCAAGAGGATGTCAATGCGGAAAATACCCGCATGGCGGAAACACAAGCTCGGCTTGTCGAGGAGACAAAGCGCTTGGAGGAGGAGGCTCTCTATGTAAGCCGCCGGGAAGCCGAGTCGAAGTTCGTCCACCGGAGGCGGCATCAAAGCCAGTTTCCGGCCCAAATTGAGCCGACTCAGTTGTTTACTACACCGAATGATCCACAGGCTCCGGTAAACCCGGGGGCTGGTGTTGTGTCCCCGAGAGGGCCACCACTGCGGCAGCCGGCTCAGTAGAGGGAGCCGGCTCAACATCAAACGCCGGTTCCACAACAGCAGTTGCCGCCTCGCCGGTTCCAGAACCCAATTGGACACTATTCCAACCCGGTTGACAATGTACTAGCGGCAACTCACAACTTGGCAGCAATTCCGATTGAAGGAGATGGTCCGGCTCAAGTTGAGGTTAGGAACGCCATTGAGATGCTCAAAACAGCAGTGACACAGCAGGCAAATTATTCTCATAGTCAGCACTGGCTTCACTCAACCCCTCACCAGAGCCGCACTAGGAGCCAACGTCTTGAGTCACCGGCAGTTTCCAGCAGTGAGCGGTGCAGGAGAGCCGCACAACCACTTATGAATTAGCAACAACCCAGGATCCCAAATGCACAAGAGATTGTTGACACAGCTCAGGCTCTACGAGCATTGGAAGAGGAAAACGCACGCGCAGTGTACAATCAGCCCATGGCGCAAAACCCTCCCACCGCAACCCAGACAGCTGGCCGCACCGGTGGTCTATCAAGTCGCATAATTGGAACTCCTTGTCTAGTCCCAGCGTTGCGTGATGCGCGCATGCCTCCGGATTTCAAGGGTCCTCGCAAAGTTCCTAATTATACAGCTGACCTGGAGCTGGCTGAATGGATGGAGAGTTATGAATTGGCTATGGATCTGATGGAGGCTAGTGAGGCGGTCTGCGCGCGTTATCTGCCTCTCATGTTGGAAGGTCCAGCACGTACTTGGTTGAAAAACTTGCCGGTAAATTCCATCAACACCTGGCAGGAGTTGAAGGAGCGCTTCATCAAAAACTTCCAAGGGACTTGCAAGCGTCCGATGACAATTGTTGATCTCGAGCACTGTGTTCAGCGCGAAGATGAGTCAGCACATCATTGGTCTCGCCGGGTTGTCGAGGTCATACATTCGTCTGACAGCATCACAGCCCAGCAGGCAGTGCTTGTCCTAGAACGGAATTGCAAATTCTAGTCTGTAGTGCAGAAGCTGGGGCGGCTCAAACGGAAGGTACAGGATATGGGTGATCTTATGGATGTTTTAACTCGGTATGCCGAGTCAGATAGCATAAAGGACCCAACGTCTAATGATGAGAAATCGGGCAAGGGCAAGAAAAATGGTGGCAAGGGTCACCAGCAGAACAATGGCAATGGGCAGGCCAGTAACAGCAACAAGCGTAAGAATTATGAGGGAAGCTCTGATCTGGTGGCAAATACCAATACTGCTGGGAATAATCAGCGCCAGAACAATGGTTCCAGGAAGCCTTTTTCTGGTAATCGCCCTCGCAGCTTTGAAGAGGCTCTCAAGGGTCCATGTCCCAAACACAGTTTTGATGGTAAGCCGTCTACCCACTCATGGGAAAACTGTTACATTATGCAAGATTTCTCCAAGCGGATAGTTCAGAATCATTTCAATGGAGGCGGCAACGGAGGACACCCTGGCAACCCCGGACCCAGTAACCAGGGAGCCGGCTTTCAGGGAGCCAACTCACAGGGGCACTTCACAGGCCCCGAGTTCTAGGGGAACCACGGTCAGAATGCCATGTTTCAGAGGGCTGGCAATGCTGGAGGCAATAATCAGCGCAACAACCAAGGAAATCAGAATCAAGGTGGCCAGTCCGGGTTCTAGAGCAATCTGAAGCAGTTGAACAGTGGCCAGTATCATGTTTTTACCACTAGTACCTGCAAGCGTGATCGGAAGGTTCAGCGGAGAGCCGCCCACTTGGTTGAGCCGGCAGTCCCGTATTACCTGAACTGGTCGGAACAGCCGGTCACTTGGAGTCGGGCGGATCATCCGGAGTTCATTGATCACCCCGGCCATCTGGCCTTGATGGTGGCGCCACAACTTGGCGGTTATACATTGACAAAGGTGCTCATGGATGGCGGCAGCAGCATCAATATCCTTTACTATGATACTTTTAGACGGATGAACTTGTCCGAGGAACAGCTCACCCCTTCCACTACAATCTTTCATGGCATTGTCCCTGGCAAGTCGGCTTATCCCATTGGCAGGATTTCTCTAGAGGTGGCCTTCAGCGATGAATTTAATTATCGCTCGGAGTTCTTGTCTTTTGAAGTGGTCAAGCTTAAAAGCCCCTATCATGCCCTCTTCGAGAGGCCGGCTTACGCGCGGTTCATGGCACGTCTGATACGTCTCCAACGTATCTATAATTTTTAATTCTTCCATGCTATTATAGTATCAATCTTGGATGTTTTATATACATTTACAAGCAATTATATATCATTTTTTGGGACTAACCTATTAACTTAGTGTCTAGTGCCAGTTGCTGTTTTTTGCCTGTTTTTGGTTTTCCAGAATATCAGTACCAAACGAAGTCCAAATGCCACGAAACTTTTTGGAGATTTTTTCCTGGACATAAGAGACACTAGAAGCATCGGGAGAGGGCCAGAACACAGAGGAGGTGGCCACGAGCCACCAGGACGCGCCCCAGGGGGGGTGGCGCGCCCTGGTGCCTCGTGGGCCTACCTCTGCTCCATTTGACCTAATTCCACCTCTATAAATTCTCTAAAATCGGGAAACCAATAGAGGAGTCCATGAAATACTTTTTCTGCCGTCGCAAGTTCCTGTTCTCGAGAGATCCCATCTGGAGGCCTTTTCTGGCACTCTGCCGGAGGGGGATTCGATCACGGAGGGGCTCTCCATCAACCTTGTTGCCCTTCCGATGATGCGTCAGTAGTTTACCACAAACCTTCGGGTCCATAGTTAGTAGCTAGATGGCTTCTTCTCTCTTTTTGATCTTCAATACAATGTTCTCCTCGATGTTCTTGGAGTTCTATCCGATGTAATCACTTTTTGCGGTGTGTTTGTTGGGATCCGATGAATTGTGAGTTTATGATCAGATTATCCATGAATATTATTTGAGTTTTCTCTAAACTTTTTTATGCATGATTGTTATAGCTTCGTATTTCTCTCCGATCTATTGATTTGGTTTGGCCAACTAGATTGATTTATCTTGCAATGGGAGAGGTGCTTTGTAATGGGTTCGATCTTGCGGTGCTCAATCCCAGTGATAGAAAGGGACATGACACATATGTATCGTTGCTATTAAGGGTAAAAAGATGGGGTTTATTCATGCGTGAGTTTACTTTGTCTACATCATGTCATCTTGCTTAAGGTGTTACTCCGTTCTTTATGAACTTAATACACTAGATGCATACTGGATAGCGGTCGATGTGTGGAGTAATAGTAGTAGATGCATAATCGTTTTGGTCTACTTGTCTCGAACGTGATGCCTATATACATGATCATTGCCTTGGATATCATCATGATTATTTGCTTTTCTATCAATTGCCAACAGTAATTTGTTCACCCACCGTATGCTATTTTCAAGAGAGAAGCCTCTAGTGAAAACTATGGCCCCCAGGTCTACCTTTATCATATATTGAAAATCCTAAAAATACCTTGCTGCAATTTTACTTTATTTATTTTATTTTGTATTTTTGTTCGATCTATCTATCTATCACCATACAATTTAATCTTGCAATTAACCGCCAAGGGATTGACAACCCCTTGTCCGCGCTGGGTGCGAAGATTTGTTGTTTTGTGTGTAGGTACTGTTAACGAGTTGTTGCGTGATTCTCCTACTAGATTGATAACCTTGGTTTTATAACTGAGGGAAATACTTATCTCTACTGTACTGCATCGTCCCCTCCTCTTCGGGGAAATCCCAACGCAACTCACAAGTAGCAGGAAGAATTTCTGGCGCCGTTGCCGGGGAGACATCATCAACATCTATCAAGTACCTATGCATAAACCTTCATCTCCTTGCATTATTTTATTTGCCTTTGCCTCTCGTTTTCATCTCCCCCACTTCTAAAAAAGTTTTTACAAAAATACAAAAATATTTTCTGTTTGCCTTTTTCTTATTTGCTTCTTTGCTTGCTTATTATCTTGTTTGTGTAGCCACGATGTCTCAAGAAAATACAAAATTGTGTGATTTTTCCAATACTAATAATAATGATTTTATTAGTACTCCGATTGCTCCTCCCGCCGTTGTTGGGGAACGTTGCATGGAAAACAAAAAATTTCTACGCACACGCAAGATCTATCCATGGAGATGCATAGCTACGAGAGGGGGAGTGTGTCTACGTACCCTCGTAGACCGTAAGCGGAAGCGTTAGAACAACGCGGTTGATGTCGTCGAACAACTTCACGATCCAACCGACCGAGCACCGAACGTACGGCACCTCCGCGTTCAGCACAAGTTCAGCTCGGTGACGTCCTCGACTTCTTGATCCAGCAAGACGGCGAGGTAGTGGATGAGTTCCGGCAGCACGACGACGTGGTGACGGTGATGGTGATGCTATCTCCGCAGGGCTTCGCCCAGGCACTGCGAAAATATGACCGAGGGACGGAACTATGGAGGGGGGCGCCGCACACGGCTAAGACAATGTTGTGTCCTTTGGGGCGCCCCATCTCCTCTATTTATATATGTGTAGGGGCTTGGAGTAGAAGGAATAGTGCCACATGAACAGTAACCGTGAATAGTACACACGTGGACTTGGACTCCAAAGTCCAATCCTATTCCTACTAGGACTCTCCCTTTTTTCCTCCCCTAGCTGCGTGGGCTTTTGAGGACTTGGTGCGCCTGGCCCAATAAGGCCAGGGCGCCTCCCCTTAGCCCATGCCAGCCCTTGGGACGTGGTGGACCCACTTGTGGACTTCCGGACTCCTCCGGAATCCTCCGGAACCTTCTGGAAGCTTCCCGGTACAATACCGAAAAAACTGCACCTTTTTTCGGAACCCAAAATATGACTTCCCATATATAAATATTTACCTCTCGACCATTCCGAGACTCCTCGTGACGTCCGGGATCTCATCCGAGACTCCGAACAACATTCGGTTACCAATTCACATAACTCATATAACACTATATCGTCAACGAACGTTAAGCGTGCGGACCCTACGGGCTCGGGAATGATGTAGACATGACTGAGACGCCTCTCCGGTCAATAACCAATAGCGGAACCTGGATGCTCATATTGGTTCCTACATATTCCACGAAGATCTTATCGGTCGAACCGCAATGACAACATACGTAATTCCCTTTGTCCGTCGGTATGTTACTTGCCCGAGATTCGATCGTCGGTATCTCCATACCTAGCTCAATCTCGTTACCGGCAAGTCTCTTTACTCGTTCCGTAATACATCATCCTGTAACTAACTCCTTAGTCACTTTGCTTGCAAGCTTCTTATGATGTGCATTACCGAGAGGGCCCAGAGATACCTCTCCGAAACACGGAGTGACAAATCCCAGTCTCGATCCATGCCAACTCAACGGACACCTTCGGAGATACCTGTAGAGCATATTTATGATCACCCAGTTACGTTGTGACATTTGATAGCACACAAGGTATTCCTCCAATATCCGGGAGTTGCATGATCTCATGGTCTGAGGAACATGTATTTGACATTCAAGAAAGCAGTAGCAATAAACAGAACGATCATATGCTAAGCTAACAGATGGGTCTTGTCCATCACATCATTCTCCTAATGATGTGATCCCGTTATCAAATGACAACTCATGTCTATGGTTAGGAAACCTTAACCATCTTTGATCAACGAGCTAGTCTAGTAGAGGCTCACTAGGGACACGGTATTTGTTTATGTATTCACACATGTATTTAAGTTCCCGGTCAATACAATTCTAGCATGAATAATAAACCTTTATCATGAACAAGGAAATATAAAATAATAACAACTTTATTATTGCCTCTAGGGCATATTTCCATCAGTCTCCCACTTGCACTAGAGTCAATAATCTAGATTACATAGTAATGAATCTAACACCCATGGAGTCTTGGTGCTGGTCATGGTTTGCTCGTGGAAGAGGCTTAGTCAACGGGTCTGCCACATTCAGATCTGTGTGTACTTTGCAAATTTCTATGTCTCCATCCTTGACATATTAACGAATGGAGTTGAAGCGTCTCTTGATGTGTTTGGTCTTCTTGTGAAACCTGGGCTCCTTGGCTATGGCAATTGCTCCAGTGTTGTCACAAAAGATTGTCATTGGACCCGATGCACTAGGTATTACACCTAGATCGGATATGAACTCCTTCATCCAGACTCCTTCATGTGATGCTTCCGAAGCAGCTATGTATTCCGCTTCACACGTAGATCCCGCCACGACGCTCTGCTTGGAACTGAACCAACTGATAGCTCCACCATTTAATATAAATACGTATCCGGTTTGTGACTTAGAGTCATCCGGATCAGTGTCGAAGCTTGCATCGACGTAACCCTTTACGACGAGCTCTTCGTCACCTCCATAAACGAGAAACATGTCCTTGGTCCTTTTCAGGTACTTCAGGATATTCTTGACCGCTGTCCAGTGATCCACTCCTGGATTACTCTAGTACCTCCCTGCCAAACTTATGGCAAGGCACACATCAGGTCTGGTACACAGCATGGCATACATAATAGAACCTATGGCTGAGGCATAGGGAATGACTTTCATTTTCTCTATATCTTCTGCCGTGGCCGGGCATTGAGTCTGACTCAACTTCACACCTTGCAAGACAGGCAAGAACCCTTTCTTTGACTGATCCATTTTGAACTTCTTCAAAACTTTGTCAAGGTATGTGCTTTGTGAAAGTCCTATCAAGCGTCTTGATCTATCCCTATAGATCTTGATGCCCAATATATAAGCAGCTTCACCGAGGTCTTTCATTGAAAAATTCTTATTCAAGTATCCCTTTATGCCATCCAGAAATTCTATATCATTTCCAATCAACAATATGTCATCCACATATAATATTAGAAATGCTACAGAGCTCCCACTCACTTTCTTGTAAATACAGGCTTCACCGTAAGTCTGTACAAAACCATATGCTTTTATCACCTCATCAAAGCGTATATTCCAACTCCGAGATGCTTGCACCAGTCCATAGATGGATCGCTGGAGCTTGCACACTTTGTTAGCACCCTTAGGATCGACAAAACCTTCTGGTTGCATCATATACAAATCTTCTTTGAGAAAACCATTAAGGAATGCAGTTTTGACATCCATTTGCCAGATTTCATAATCATAAAATGCGGCAATTGCTAACATGATTCAGACAGACTTAAGCATCACTACGGGTGAGAAAGTCTCATCGTAGTCAACCCCTTGAACTTGTCGAAAACCTTTCGCGACAAGTCGAGCTTTGTAGACAGTGATATTACCATCAGCATATGTCTTCCTCTTAAAAATCCATTTATTCTCAATGGCTTGCCGATCATCGGGCAAGTCCACCAAAGTCCACACTTTGTTCTCATACATGGATCCTATCTCAGATTTCATGGCCTCAAGCCATTTGTCGGAATCCGGGCTTATCATAGCTTCTTCATAGTTCGTAGGTTCGCTGTTGTCTAACAACATAACTTCCAGAACAGGATTACCGTACCACTCTGGTGCGGAACGTACTCTGGTCGACCTACGAAGTTTAGTAGTAACTTGATCTGAAGTTTCATGATCTTTATCATCATCTTCCTCTCTTATTGGTGTAGGCATCATGGGAACGGTTTTCTCTGATGAGCTACTTTCCAATTCGAGAGAAGGTACAATTACCTCATCAAGTTCTACTTTCCTCCCACTCACTTCTTTCGAGAGAAACTCCTTCTCTAGAAAGGACCCATTCTTGGCAACAAAGACCTTGCCTTCGGATCTGTGGAAGAAGGTGTACCCAATTGTTTCTTTAGGGTATCCTATGAAGACGCACTTCTCCGCTTTGGGTTCGAGCTTATCAGGTTGAAGATTTTTCACATAAGCATCGCATCCCCAAACTTTAAGAAACGACAGCTTAGGTTTCTTGCCAAACCATAGTTCATATGGTGTCGTCTCAATGGATTTAGACGGTGCCCTATTTAACGTGAATGCAGCTGTCTCTAATGCATAACCCCAAAACGATAGTGGCAAATCGGTAAGAGACATCATAGAACGCACCATATCCAATAAAGTACGGTTACGACGTTCGGACACACCATTGCGCTGTGGTGTTCCAGGTGGCGTGAGTTGTGAAACAATTCCACATTTTCTTAAATGAAGGCCAAACTCGTAACTCAAATATTCGCCTCCGCGATCAGATCGTAGAAACTTTATTTTCTTGTTACGATGATTCTCTACTTCACTCTGAAATTCTTTGAACTTTTCAAATGTTTCAGACTTGTGTTTCATCAAGTAAATATACCCATATCTACTCAAATCATCTGTGAAGGTTAGAAAATAACGATACCCGCCGCGTGCTTCAACATTCATCGGACCGCATACATCGGTATGTATTATTTCCAACAAATCAGTAGCTCACTCCATTGTTCCGGAGAACGGAGTTTTAGTCATCTTGCCCATGAGGCATGGTTCGCAAGTATCAAATGATTCATAATCAAGAGATTCCAAAAGTCCATCCGCATGGAGTTTCTTCATGTGCTTTACACCAATATGACCTAAACGGCAGTGCCACAAGTATGTTGCACTATCATTATCAATTTTGCATCTTTTGGCATCAATATTATGAATATGTGTATCACTACGATCGAGATTCAACAAGAATAGACCATTCACAAAAGGTGCGTGACCATAAAAGATGTTACTCATATAAATAGAACAACCATTATTCTCTAACTTAAATGAATAACTGTCTCGCAATAAACAAGATCTAGATATAATGTTCATGCTCAACGCTGGCACCAAATAACAATTATTGAGGTCTAAAACTAATCCCGAAGGTAGATGTAGAGGTAGCGTGCCGACGGCGATCACATCAACCTTGGAACCATTCCCGACGCGCATCGTCACCTCGTCCTTAGCCAATCTTCGCTTATTCCGTAGCTCCTGTTTCGAGTTACAAATATGAGCAACCGAACCAGTATCAAATACCCAGGCGTTACTGCGAGCATTAGTGAGGAACACATCAATAACATGTATATCAAATATACCTTTGCTCACTTTGCCATCCTTCTTATCCGCCAAATACTTGGGGCAGTTCCGCTTCCAGTGACCAGTCCCTTTGCAGTAGAAGCACTCTGTTTCAGGCCTGGGTCCAGCTTTGGGTTTCTTCGTGGGAGCGGCAACTTGCTTGCCGTTCTTCTTGAAGTTCCCCTTCTTTTCCTTGCCCTTTTTCTTGAAACTAGTGGTTTTGTTAACCATCAACACTTGATGCTCCTTCTTGATTTCTACCTCCGCTGATTTCAGCATCGCGAAGAGCTCGGGAATTGTCTTCTCCATCCCTTGCATATTATAGTTCATCACGAAGCCTTTATAGCTTGGTGGCAGTGACTGAAGAACTCTGTCAATAACACTCTCAACCGGAAGATCAATTCCCAGCTGAGTCAAGTGGTTGTGGTACCCAGACATTCTGAGTATGTGTTCACTGACAGAACTGTTCTCCTCCATCTTACAGCTAAAGAACTTGTTGGAGACTTCATATCTCTCAACCCGGGCATTAGCTTGAAATCTCAATTTCAGCTCTTGGAACATCTCATATGCTCCGTGGCGTTCAAAACGCTTTTGCAGTCCTGGTTCTAAGCCGTAGAGCATGGCACACTGAACTATCGAGTAGTCATCAGATCGAGCCTGCCAGGCATTCACAATGTATGCAGTAGCTCCTGCAGCAGGTCCATCACCTAGCGGTGCATCAAGGACATAATTCTTCTGTGCAGCAATGAGGATAATCCTCAAGTTACAGACCCAGTCCGTGTAGTTGCTACCATCATCTTTCAACTTAGCTTTCTCTAGGAACGCATTAAAATTCAATGGAACAGTAGCACGGGCCATTTATCTACAACATAGATATGCAAAGAAACTATCAAGACTAAGTTCATGATAAATTAAGTTTAATTAATCAAATTACTAATGAACTCCCACTTAAATTAACACCCCTCAAGTTAACTAAGTGATACATGATCCAAATCAACTAGCCCATGTCCGATCATCACGTGAGATGGGATAGTCATCAATGGTGAACATCTCCATGTTGATCATATCTACTATATGACTCATGTTCGACCTTTCGGTCTCCAGTGTTCCGAGACCATGTCTGTACATGCTAGGCTCGTCAAGTTTAACCCAAGTATTCTGCTTGTGTAAAACTGGCTTACACCCATTGTATGTGAACATAGAATCTATCACACCCGATCATCACGAGGTGCTTTGAAACGACGAACTTTAGCAACGGTGCATACTTGGGGAGAACACTTTTATCTTGAAATTTAGTGAAGGGATCATCTTATAATGCTACCGTCGTTCTAAGCAAAATAATATGCATAAAGGATAAACATCACATGCAACCAAAATATGTGACATGATATGGCCATCATCTTGTGCTTTTGATCTCCATCTCCAAAGCATCGTCATGATCTCCATCGTCACCAGCTCGACACCTTGATCTCCATCGTTGCGTCGTGGTCGTCTCGCCAACTATTGCTTCTACAACTATTGCTAACGCATTGCAATAAAGTAAAGCAATTACATGGCGCTTGCATTTCATACAATAAAGAGACAACCATAAGGCTCCTGCCGGTTGCCGATAAATTACAAAACATGATCATCTCATACAATAACGTATATCACATCATGTCTTGACCATATCACATCACAGCATACCCTGCAAAAACAAGTTAGACGTCCTCTACTTTGTTGTTTCAAGTTTTACGTGGCTGCTACGGGCTTCTAGCAAGAACCGTTCTTACCTACGACACAAAACCACAATGGTGATTTATCAAGTTTGCTGTTTTAACCTTCAACAAGGACCGGCCGCAGTCAAATTCGATTCAACTAAAGTAGGAGAAACAGACACCCGCCAGCCACCTTTATGCAAAACAAGTTGCATGTCTGTCGGTGGAACCGGTCTCATGTACGTGGACTTGTAAGGTTGGTCCGAGCCGCTTCATCTTACAATACCGCCGAATCAAAATAAGACGTTGGTGGTAAGCAGTATGACGATCACCGCCCACAACTCTTTGTGTTCTACTCGTGCATATCATCTACGCATAGACCTGGCTCATGATGCCACTGTTGGGGAACGTTGCATGGAAAACAAAAATTTTCTACGCACACGCAAGATCTATCCATGGAGATGCATAGCTACGAGAGGGGGAGTGTGTCTACGTACCCTCGTAGACCGTAAGCGGAAGCGTTAGAACAACGCGGTTGATGTCGTCGAACAACTTCACGATCCAACCGACCGAGCACCGAACGTACGGCACCTCCGCATTCAGCACACGTTCAACTCGGTGACGTCCTTGACTTCTTGATCCAGCAAGATGGCGAGGTAGTGGATGAGTTCCGGCAGCACGACGGCGTGGTGACGGTGATGGTGATGCTATCTCCGCAGGGCTTCGCCCAAGCACTGCAAAAATATGACCGAGGGACGGAACTATGGAGGGGGGCGCCGCACACGGCTAAGACAATGTTGTGTCCTTTGGGGCGCCCCCTCTCCTCTATTTATATATGTGTAGGGGCTTGGAGTAGAAGGAATAGTGCCACGTGAACAGTAACAGTGAATAGTACACACGTGGACTTGGACTCCAAAGTCCAATCCTATTCCTACTAGGACTCTCCCTTTTTTCCTCCACTAGCTGCGTGGGCTTTTGAGGACTTGGTGCGCCTGGCCCAATAAGGCCAGGGCGCCTCCACTTAGCCCATGCCAGCCCTTGGGATGTGGTGGACCCACTTGTGGACTTCCGGACTCCTCCGGAATCCTCCGGAACCTTCTGGAAGCTTCCCGGTACAATACCGAAAAAACTGCACCTTTTTCCGGAACCCAAAATATGACTTCCCATATATAAATCTTTACCTCTCGACCATTCCGAGACTCCTCGTGATGTCCGGGATCTCATCCGGGACACCGAACAACATTCGGTTACCAATTCACATAACTCATATAACACTATATCGTCAACGAACGTTAAGCGTGCGGACCCTACGGGTTCGGGAATGATGTAGACATGACTGAGATGCCTCTCCGGTCAATAACCAATAGCGGAACCTGGATGCTCATATTGGTTCTTACATATTCCACGAAGATCTTATCGGTCGAACCGCAATGACAACATACGTAATTCCCTTTGTCCGTCGGTATGTTACTTGCCCGAGATTCGATCGTCGGTATCTCCATACCAAGTTCAATCTCGTTACCGGCAAGTCTCTTTACTCGTTCCGTAATACATCATCCCGTAACTAACTCCTTAGTCACTTTGCTTGCAAGCTTCTTATGATGTGCATTACCGAGAGGGCCCAGAGATACCTCTCCAAAACACGGAGTGACAAATCCCAGTCTCGATCCATGCCAACTCAACGGACACCTTCGGAGATACCTGTAGAGCATCTTTATGATCACCCAGTTACGTTGTGACGTTTGATAGCACACAAGGTATTCCTCCGGTATCCGGGAGTTGCATGATCTCATGGTCTGAGGAACATGTATTTGACATTCAAGAAATCAGTAGCAATAAACAGAACGATCATATGCTAAGCTAACGGATGGGTCTTGTCCATCACATCATTCTCCTAATGATGTGATCACGTTATCAAATGACAACTCATGTCTATGGTTAGGAAACCTTAACCATCTTTGATCAACGAGCTAGTCTAGTAGAGGCTCACTAGGGACACGGTATTTGTTTATGTATTCACACATGTATTTAAGTTTCCGGTCAATACAATTCTAGCATGAATAATAAACCTTTATCATGAACAAGGAAATATAAAATAATAACAACTTTATTATTGCCTCTAGGGCATATTTCCATCAGCCGCTAGTGCGGAGACTTGTGATATTAATGTCGCTTTGCTAAATCTTGTCATGAAAGAACAATTTTTCTGGTAGTCCTAATGAAGTGTTGCATCCCATCTTAACACTTTCGTAGAATTGTGTGATATGCAAAAGAAAAAAAGATGTGGATAATGATATTGTGAAATTAAAATTATTCCCGTTCTTATTGCGGGATCGTGCAAAAATTTGGTTTTCATCTTTACCACGAAATAGTATCGATTCTTGGGATAGGTGTAAAGATGCTTTTATTACCAAGTATTTTCCTCCCACGAAAATTATTTCCCTTAGAAATCAAATTATGAATTTCAAGAAACTTGATCATGAACATGTTGCCCAATCTTGGGAAAGGATGAAATTAATGATAAGAAATTGCCCTACTCATGGTTTAAATTAGTGGATGATCATACAAAAAATTATGCGGGATTAAATTTTGTTTCTAGAAATCTTTTAGATTCCGCCGTGGGTGGTACTTTTATGGAGATTACATTGGGGGAAGCTACTAAATTGCTTGATAATATTATGGAAAATTATTCACAATGGCATACTGAAAGAGTTCCTACTAGTAAAAAGGTGAATTCTATTGAAGAAATTAGTACTCTGAGTGATAAAGTTGATGCGATTATGAAATTGGTTGCTAGCAAAAATACTCCTATTGATCCTAATGATGTGACTTTATCCACCTTGATTGAGCAAAATAATTATCCCGTAGATGTGAATTTTGTCTCGCGAAACAATTTTAAAAATAATGCTTATAGAGGTAATTTTAATCCTAGGCCGTTTCCTGGAAATTCCTCTAATAATTATGGCAATTCTTATGGGAATCCTTATAATAATAGTAATAATAATAGGATGCCCTCTGATCTTGAAAGTAATATTAAAGAATTTATTAATGCTCAAAAAGTTTTCAACACTACGATAGAAGAAAAATTAAGTAAACTTGATGATATGTCTAGGAGCATTGATAGAATCATTCATGATGTGGAAAATCTTAAGACTAAAATTTTGCCACCCAAAATTGATATTAATGAATCAATTAAAGCTTTATATTTCTCCATGGATGAGAGTAAGAAAAGAACCGCCATGCTAAAAGCTAAACGAGAATTTTTAGAAAAAGCGATTCCTCCCGGTTTTTATCGTAGTAATGATGAGGATATTAAAATGATTGGTGTTTCATCTATTGATTCCTTGTTTAGCAATATAAAACTTGATGAAAAGGGGACTAGAGAAGAGTCAACTTTAGCTAGGAGGCGTCCCCATAATTCGGAGGGTGAAAATCTTGATGAAAAAATTGATAAAAGTGGGTCTGGAGAGGTAACAACTTTAACTAGCGATGTGCCCACTCTCTTGGATTACAAAGACTTTAATTATGACAGTTGTTCTTTGATTGAGTGTATTTCTTTGTTACAATCCATGCTAAATTCACCCAACGTTTATGAACAAAACAAGGCGTTAGAAGAAAAGCTAGAACTAGAAATTTCAATTCCTAGAAAATTATATGATGAGTGGGAACCCACCATTAAAGTTAAAATTAAAAATTATGAGTGCAATGCTTTATGTGATTTGGGTGCTAGCGTTTCCACAATTCCAAAATCTCTATGTGATGTGCTAGGTTTTACCAATATAGATGAATGTTCTCTTAATTTGCATCTTGCGGATTCTACTATTAAAAAGCCATTGGGTAGAATTAATGATGTTCTTATTCTTGCACATAGAAACTATGTGCCCATTGATTTTATTGTACTTGACATTGATTGCCGTCTTGCCCCATAATACTTGGTAGACCGTTCTTACGAACTATTGGTGCTATTATTGATATGAAAGAAGGTAATATAAGATTTCAATTTCCATTAAAGAAAGGGATGGAACACTTCCCTAGGAAAAGAATTAAAGCACTCTATGAATCAATTATGAGGGCCACTTATGGAATCAACTTGAAGGATGATAATACTTGAAACAATGTATTATGCCTAGCTAGGGGCATAAAACAATAGCGCTTGTTGGGAGGCAACCCAATGAATAAAATTAATTGTTTGCATTTTATTTCTGTTCTTGTGTGTTTGCACAATTATGATACTGTTATGATTGTGTTTTTATGTTTTAATTAGTGTTTGTGCCAAGTAAAGCCTTTGTGATGATTTGGAAGATACTATAATTGATGCTGTTTGGAAAACAGAAAGTTTTGCGTCCAGTGCTGGAATTTTAGTTCTATACTGGATCGTCAGAAAAATCTGAAATTTTTACACAGTATTGGTATCTTAATTTCCCACGTTTTCCTATTTTTTCAGAATTTTTCGAGTTACAGAAGTATGTCTTTTAAATAGATATTTACAGACTATTCTGTTTTAGACAGATTCTGTTTTTGTTGCATAGTTTGCTTATTTTGATGAATCTATGGATCGTATCGGGGGTATGAGTCATGGAGAAGTTCGAGTACAGTAGAATTATGCCAATATTAAATATGAATCAATTTACTACAGTACTTAGACTTAAGGATTTATTTGTTATACTAACGGATCTCACGAAGTTTTTGTTGAGTTTTGTGTGATTGAAGTTTTCAAGTTTTGGGTGAGATCACGATAGATGAAGGAATAAGGAGTGGCAAGAGCCTAAGCTTGGGGACGCCCAAGGCACCTCAAGGTAATATTCAAGGAAGACTCAAGCGTCTAAGCTTGGGGATGCCCTGGAAGGCATCCCCTCTTTCTTCTACCAACTATCGGTAATTTTACTTGGAGCTATATTTTTATTCATCACATGATATGTGTTTTACTTGGAGCATCATGTATTATATGAGTCTTTGCTTTGTCTGCTTTTTAGTTTGTCACAATCATCTTTGCTGGACACACCTATTTGCTAGAGCCACACGTTTATCATGATTTGTTAGAATACTCTATGTGCTTCACTTAAATCTTTTGAGCTAGGCAGTTGCTCTAGTGCTTCACTTAAATCTATTTGAGCACGGCGGTGGCTATATTTTGAAGAAATATTTGAACTCTCATGCTTCACTTATATTATTTTGAGAGTTGATAAGATTAAATTTTGAAGAAATATTTGAACTCTCATGCTTCACTTATATCTTTTTGAGAGTTGATAATAGTAATGGTAATTTGCACAAGATATGAATTTGGTCCCAAAGTGATGAATATTCAAGAGGGATATAATAAAAACTTCCATGAAAGACCATTGGATATGATAAGTTTGATTCCTTGCAATAGTTTTGCGATGTGGAGATGATGATATGTGAGTCATGTTAGTGAGTAATTGTGATTTAGTAAGAATATTGGTGTTAAGGTTTGTGATTCCCTATGCATGCACATAAAGTCAATAGTTATGCAACGAAATTATATCCTACTTATGGTGCATTATTCGGTGTTAGTTATGTTCAATGCATGTTTATGACCGTTTTCGCTTTTTGGTTGGTCGCTTTTCAATCTATTTGCTAGCCTTCATTTGTACTAAGCGGGAATACTGCTTGTGCATCCAACTCCTTAAACCCAAGTTGTGCCAAATGAGTCCACCATACCTACCTATATGCGGTATTTCCATGCCGTTCCAAGTAAATTTGCATGTGCCAACTCTAATTTTTCAAAATAATTTTCCGTTTTGTGTCCCCGTACCGCTCATGAAGCGGCAGGGGGTGGCCAATATTTTCCATGCTAGGTGTGATATTCTCACGATGAGTGTTTATTCACTTGTCATTGCATGAGAGAGTGGCAGGTAATAGGGATGCCCAGTCCCGAAATGAATTTTTTTAATATGATGATAATAATAAATTCCTTGGAAAGTGTTGGTATGGAGGGCACCCGTGGATACGGCTAGCCATGGATTGTGAAAGAATGGTGGAATGGAAATAAACTTTATTTTCTATTTGGGAACCGCCTATAATGTGTCTAGCATGGAAGATATTGGGAATTCTCGGTCGTTTTCGTTGACAAGAAAAGCATGCCTCTCAAAATAATTTTATCTCTCTAATTTAAGCTTTGAGCTCTAGCACATCTGCAAATCTCTGCTTCCCTCTGCGAAGGGCCTATCTATTTACTTTTATGCAATTTTTATTTTTATTTTGAGTCTCCATCTTCTCTTACAAAAGCACCAACTAGAGAGCACTATTGTCATACTTGTGCATTGTGTGTAGCTAATATTGAGTGTGTTTCATGAATGGATCCATGATTGAGCATAATGGGCTAGGGATAACATTCTTTAGCATTGATATTTTGAAAGACATGGTTGCTTGTTAGTATGTTTGCGTATTTATGTCTTCATGTCAAACTATAGACTATTGCTTTGAATCATTCAAGTCCAAATGTCCATGCTACAAAGAAAAGAGTATATGATGAATATGATAGGTAGCATTCCACATCAAAAATTCTGTTTTTATCATTTACCTACTCGAGGACGAGCCTGAATTAAGCTTGGGGATGCTTGATACGTCTCCAACGTATCTATAATTTTTGATTGTTCCATGCTATTATAGTATCAATCTTGGATGTTTTATATACATTTACAAGCAATTATATATCATTTTTTGGGACTAACCTATTAACTTAGTGCCCAGTGCCAGTTGCTGTTTTTTGCCTGTTTTTGGTTTTCCAGAATATCAGTACCAAACGAAGTCCAAATGCCACGAAACTTTTTGGAGATTTTTTTCTGGACATAAGAGACACTAGAAGCTTCGGGAGAGGGCCAGAAGATAGAGGAGGTGGCCACGAGCCACCAGGGCGCGCCCCGGGGGGTGGCGCACCCTGGTGCCTCGTGGGCCCACCTCTGCTCCGTTTGACCTAATTCCACCTCTATAAATTCTCTAAAATCGGGAAACCAACAGAGGAGTCCACGAAATACTTTTTTCGCCGCCGCAAGTTCCTGTTCTCGAGAGATCCCATCTGGAGGCCTTTTCCGGCACTCTGCCGGAGGGGGATTCGATCACGGAGGGGATCTCCATCAACCTTGCTGCCCTTCCGATGATGCGTCAGTAGTTTACCACAGACCTTCAGGTCCATAGTTAGTAGCTAGATGGCTTCTTCTCTCTTTTTGATCTTCAATACAATGTTCTCCTCGATGTTTTTGGAGTTCTATCCGATGTAATCACTTTTTGCGGTGTGTTTGTTGGGATCCGATGAATTGTGAGTTTATGATCAGATTATCCATGAATATTATTTGAGTTTTCTCTAAACTCTTTTATGCATGATTGTTATAGCTTCGTATTTCTCTTCGATCTATTGATTTGGTTTGGCCAACTAGATTGATTTATCTTGCAATGGGAGAGGTGCTTTGTAATGGGTTCGATCTTGCGGTGCTCAATCCCAGTGACAGAAAGGAACATGACACGTATGTATCGTTGCTATTAAGGGTAGAAATATGGAGTTTATCATGCGTGAGTTTACTTTGTCTACATCATGTCATCTTGCTTAAGGTGTTACTCCGTTCTTTATGAACTTAATACACTAGATGCATGCTGGATAGCGGTCGATGTGTGGAGTAATAGTAGTAGATGCAGAATCATTTCGGTCTACTTGTCTCGGACATGATGCCTATATACATGATGATTGCCTTGGATATCGTCATGATTATTTGCTTTTCTATCAATTGCCCAACAGTAATTTGTTCACCCACCGTATGCTATTTTCAAGAGAGAAGCCTCTAGTGAAAACTATGGCCCCGGGGTCTACCGTTATCATATATTGAAAATCCTAAAAATACCTTGCTGCAATTTTACTTTATTTATTTTATTTTGTATTTTTGTTCGATCTATCTATCTATCTATCACCATACAATTTAATCTTGCAATTAACCGCCAAGGGATTGACAACCCCTTGTTCGCGTTGGGTGCGAGGATTTGTTGTTTTGTGTGCAGGTATTGCTAACGAGTTGTTGCGTGATTCTCCTACTGGATTGATAACCTTGGTTTCATAACTGAGGGAAATACTTATCTCTACTGTACTGCATCATCCCCTCCTCTTCGGGGAAATCCCAACGCAGCTCACAAGTAGGAACGTCCATGCTATGTTTATCTGAAATTAAAAATGCCTGGTCTGGAGGGTACCATTACTGTTGAGGGTAATTGAAAAGTTGCGCTTGAGTGCGAGGAAGGAGATGCAGCTTATGCTAAGTCGGCTTGTGCAGCAGAAGAGCTAAAATACTACAAGGAAAATGTTGACCCGGCTGACAGAACCTCTCTGAAGAAACCAACGACTGATTCTGACACTTTGCTCAAGTTCAAGTCGGCCAGAGACACTAAGCAAGTGGATTTCACCCCTGGTAATTCTTCTGAGCAGTTTACCATCGGGGCGAATATGGATCCAAAATAGGAAAGCGCGCTCATCGAGTTCATCCATGAGAACTGGGACATTTTTGCATGGAAACCTTCTGACATGCCAGGTGTACCGAGAGAACTCGCTGAGCACTCCCTTAATGTGGATCCTAAGTTTAAACCTGTTTGCCAGTATCTCCGTCGTTTTAATGAGGAAAGGCGGAAAGCTATTGGCGAAGAAGCAGCTCAGCTCCTAGTTGCCGGGTTCCTTGTTGAGGTTTTTCATCCAGAGTGGCTGGCTAACCCGATGCTGGTTCTGAAGAAAAACGGGACTTGGCGAATGTGTGTTGATTACACGGACCTGAATAAAGCTTGTCCCAGTGATCCTTTTGCTCTGCCCTGTATTGACCAGATCATTGATGCCACGGCGGGTTGTGAGTGTTTATGCTTTCTGGATGCTTACTCAGGTTATCATCAGATCAAGATGAAACAGGAGGACCAGGAAAAGACGGCTTTCATCATGCCTTTTGGAGCTTTCTGTTATACGTCCATGCCGTTTGGTCTGAAATGTGCACAGATGACTTATCAACGCTATGTTGAAAATTGTTTCCACAAGCAGATTGGGCATAATCTTCATGCATATGTTGATGATATCGTGGTCAAATCTCGAAAGAAGGAAACCTTGCTGGATGATCTCAAGGAGACGTTTGACAACCTCTGAGTTTACCAGATGAAGCTCAACCCGGAGAAGTGTGTCTTCGGTGTTCCTGCTAGAAAATTACTGGGATCCCTAGTTTCTGAGCGCGGCATTGAGGCCAACCCAGAAAAAATCAAGGCAATCACGACCCTCGCCAAGCCGGCAAATCTCAATGTCGTCCAGAAGCTGGCTGGCCAGGTTGTGGCGTTGAGCCGGCTTGGGGAGAAGGCAATTCCGCTTTACCAATTGCTACTAAAGTCAGACAACTTTGTTTGGAGCGATGCTGCAGACCAGGCTTTTGAGTCTCTCAAGAAGCAGTTGTCTGAGCCGCCCATCCTTGCTTCCCCTCAGGAGAAGGAGCCAATGCTGTTATATATCGCCGCCAACAGCAAAGCCGTCAGTGTTGTAGTTGTTGTGGAACGCAAGGAAGCAGGCAAGGAGTACCCAGTTCAGCGCCCTGTGTATTATATCAGTGAAGTTTTAACAGAGTCCAAGCAGCGGTATCTGCATTGGCAAAAGCTGGTCTACGGTGTGTTTATGGTAAGCCGCAAATTGAAGCATTACTTCCATGAGCACCCAATTACTGTGGTCAGTTCAGCACCTCTTGGCGACATAATTCAGAATAGGGAGGGCACTGGCCGGGTTGCCAAGTGGGCTATTGAGCTTGGGCCACATCATCTCAAATATATGCCACGGACTGCTATTAAATCTCAAGCTTTGGTGGATTTCATCAATGATTGAACTGAATTGCAGGCTCCGGAGGAGAAGCCGGATACCACATATTGGTTAATTCACTTTGACGGTTCCAGGCAATTGGAAGGCTCGGGGGCTGGAGTTGTGATAACTTCCCCACGAGGTGACAAGTTTTGTTATGTTTTGTGGCTTATGTTTCCTTGTACTAACAATGCAGCTGAATATGAGGCTTTGCTTCATGGGCTCCGTATGCCAAAGGAGATGAACTTAAGCCGAGTCAGATGCCTGGGCGACTCAGATTTGGTGGCTCAGCAAGTTTCTGGAACCTGGGATTCCAATGATCCCCTCATGGCAGCTTATCGACGCGAAGTCACAAACATCGCTGGGCATTTCATGGGATATCAGGTTGATCATATTGATTGCCGGCTTAACGAGGCAGCAGATGCATTGTCTCGTTTGGGGTCTCAGCAAAAGTCTGTTCCACCCAATGTTTTCCTTGATGTTCTACACAACCCGTCAGTCAAGCTACCGATGGAGGAGGACCTTGCTATTCCTGATCCAGAAGCGGCGTTGGTGGCCGCTGTTCACGCTATACCAGATTGGACAGTACCTTACCTGGCTTATTTAAGCCATGGCAAGCTTCCAGCAGAGGAAATCGTCGCTTGGCAGATTATCAGGCGGTCCAAGTCCATGACTATAGTCAATGGTAAGTTACATAGACGAAGCGTCACAAGCATTTTTTAGCGTTGTGTTTCTCCTGAGGAGGGTCGTGCAATTCTCAATGAAATCCACTCTGGTGATTGTGGGCATCATGCCGGCTCAAGGTCATTGGTCGCGAAAGCATTTCGGCATGGTTTTTACTGGCTTACAGCTCACGCAGACACCGAGGATATTGTGCGCAAGTGTGATGGTTGTCAATTTTTTTCTCATCAAGCCCATGTGCCAGCTCAAGAGTTGAGGATGATTCCAATAACCTGGCCCTTTGCAGTCTGGGGGCTTGATATGGTTGGACCTTTCAAAAGATCCAAGAATAAGCACACTCATTTGTTGGTTGCAGTTGACAAGTTCACTAAGTGGGTTGAGGCAGAGCCAGTCAGCCGCTGTGATGCTGCTACAGCTGTCAAATTCCTCAAAAAGTCGATCTATCGTTTTGGCTATCCACATAGCATCATTATGGATAATGGCACTAATCTTTCCAAAGGAGTCATGAAAGCAGTTCTGCCAACAGGAGCACATCAGGCTGGACTTAGCATCTGTTGGACATCCTCAGTCCAATGGACAGGCGGAACGCACTAATCAGGCGTTGCTACGTGGCATAAAACCCCGGCTCATGGTGCCTTTACAACGCACGCCCGGGTGCTGGGAGGAGGAGTTACCTGGAGTACTTTGGAGCATACGGACCACTCCCAACAGGTCAACAGGCTACATGCTGTTTTTCTGGTCTACGGTGCAGAGGATGTCCTTCCAAGTGATATTCGCCATGACCCGCCCCCCCGAGTTGCAGCTTATGTGGAGGCTGATAATGAACAAGCCCGCCAAAATGCTCTTGATGCTTTGGAAGAGGAACGCGAACTTGCCGCGTCCAGATCTGCAATCTATCAACAAGACGTATGTCGCTATCACGGCTGTAGAGTTCGAAGCCGTACCTTTCAAGAAGGTGACTTAGTGCTCCGTCTGATACAAGATCTGACAGGCATGCATAAGCTTTCGCCTCCTTGGGAAGGGCCCTTCGTCGTCAGCAAGAATCTCAACAACGGGTCATACTACCTTGTTGACATACGTGAAGCAAATAAATCACGTACCTCTGAAGAGGAGGGCAGCCGACCCTGGAATATTGCATATCTCCGGCCATACTATACCTAAGTCACAGACTGGGTAGTATTTTCTGTATATACCTTCATCATGTATATACATATTTTGGTCAATGAAATAAAGTCGGCATCTCTGTATAAGAGAGTTTGTCGTTTCGCCTCCAATTGTGTGTTGAGTCTTTATTCTTTGATCATTGGTTACATGGGGGCTTCCAACTCATCGAGTTTAGCTTTAACATCCCTTTTAACCCGGCAAAACGCCAAAATTTCCTTGGTTAAACCTGCCTGTTAGCAAGATGCTACTCCGAAAAGGTGACCCGGTGTACGCCTGATGAGTCAATAACAGAGGTGACCCTGAACTCATCAGAGTTAAAACACTAGTTGGTCACGTGAGAGCCGGCTTTCAGAGAGCTAGGACAAACCAAAAGAGGCGGAAACGCCTGCTTCACAGAAGCGAATCAGACTCGTGCCTCGAAAGCCGGTCTTTATGTCATGCCTCGAAAGCCGGCTTTTACTTTTTGTGTAGTTGCATTACTTTTATCTTTTGCATGCGTGCATACATCCTTACATTTCATACATTCTGCATTAAAGTTTTTCTTGATTATTAAGCCGGCATCAGGATTTGCGGGTTGTTTTATAACTTTTATCTTATCACTCAGCACCACTGGTGTTCGAGTTGATCGTCGGCGTAGCCTGGTCGCCGATGTTATTTCAGGTGTTGTCCATGGTGCCTCACATGCTCCATATTGCGGAATTTGGCTCCAGAAGCCGGGTTATCAATCATACATTTTACCCAAAAGATGGATGTTTGCTTTCAAAGCAACAAAAGATTGTCATTCAGGGCACTCCACAAAATTTATACAAAGGAAAGTAGCCAAATGCACGATGGCACTTGCACCAGTAAAGAGTTTTACGCCTATAGTTATTACAAGCCAGATCAGGGCTATGATCAAGTCAGATGTTCTATCACTTTCAAATCAAAAAGCTTTATGAGTCGACACTTTAATTCTCCGGGTTGAGGTTCGCCCCAGAAGTTGATGGGTTGTCACGTGCCGGCTCTTCACGCTTGTCGTCATCCGCCTCCTCTGCCTGACTTACCGACTCGTCGACTACCCACTGGATGGATCGCAAAGCTTCAAATACTGAGTTGGCTATTATTGATATGTCTCCAACATATCTATTATTTTTGATTGTTCCATGCTATTATAGTATCAATCTTGGATGTTTTATATGCATTTATATGCAATTATATATCATTTTTTGGGACTAACCTATTAACCTAGTGCCCAGTGCCAGTTGCTGTTTTCTGCTTGTTTTCGGTTTTTCAGAAAACCAGTACCAAACGAAGTCCAAATGCCACGAAACTTTTTGGAGATTTTTTTCTAGACAAAAGAGACCCTGGAGACTTGGAGAGGAGGCCAGAAGGTTCACGAAGCCTCCATAAGGCAACAGGGCGCGGCCCTAGGGGGGCGCGTCCTCATGCCTTGTGGGGCCCTCGTGGCTCCGTTTAACCTAATTCGACTTCTATAAATTCTCAAATATTGGGAAACCAATAGAGAGCCACCCCGAATAACTTTTACGCCACCGCAAGCCTCTGATCTTTCGCGATCCCATTTGGAGGCCTTTTCCGGTACTCTGTCGGAGGGGTAATCGACCACGGAGGGCTTCTACATCAACCTTGCTGCCCTTCCGATGATGTGTGAGTAGTTTACCATAGACCTACGGGTCCATAGCTAGTAGCTAGATGGCTTCTTCTCCCTCTTTGATCTTCAATACCATGTTCTCCTCGATGTTCTTGGAGTTCTATCCGATGTAATCTTCTTTTACGGTGTGTTTGTTGGGATCCGATGAATTATGAGTTTATGATCAGATTATTTATGAGAAATATTTGAGTCTTCTCTGAACTCTTTTATGCATTATTATTATAGCTTTGTATTTCTCTCTGATCTATCGATTTGGTTTGGCCAACTAGATTGGTTTATCTTGCAATGGGAGAGGTGCTTTGTGATGGGTTCAATCTTGCAATGCTCAATACCAGTGACAGAAAGGGACATGACAGATATTTGTATTGTTGCCATTAAGGATAAAAAGATAGGGTTTAATCATATTACTTGAGTTTACTTTGTCTACATCATGTCATCTTGCTTAAGACGTTACTCTGTTTCATACTTAATACCCTAGATGCATGCTGGATAGCGGTCGATGGGTGGAGTAATAGTGGTAGATGCAGGCAGGAGCCGGTCTACTTGTCTCGGACGTGATGCCTATATACATGATCATTGCCATGAATCCATCATAATTATTTTCTTTTCTATCAATTGCCTAACAGTAATTTGTTTACCCACCATATGCTATGTGTTCGAGAGAGAAGCCTCTAGTGAAAACTATGGCCCCCGGGTCTACTTTTATCATATATTAAAATCAAAAATACCTTGCTGCAATTTATTTACTTTTATTTTATTTAGTATTTTAGTTTATCTATCTACCACTGTCAGAATTAATCCTTGCAAAATAACCGCTAAGAGGATTGACAACCCTCTTATTTGCGTTGGGTGCAAGTGTTTGCTTTTGTGTGTGCAGGTGCGCTTAACGGGATTTTGCTTGGTTCTCCTACTGTATTGATAACCTTGGTTCTTAACTAAGGGAAATACTTATCTCTACTATACTGCATCATCCCCACCTCTTCGGGGAAATACCAACGCAGTCTACAAGCAGCAGGAAGAATTTCTGGCGCCGTTGCCGGGGAGACATCATCAAAATTACCAAGTACCTTCGCACAAACTATCATCCACTTGCATTTATTTTATTTGCCTTTTTATTTCCATTTGTCTCTCGTTTTCATCTCCCCCACTTCTAATTTTTTTTACAAAAACACAAAAATATTTTTCTTTGCTTGTTTGCCTCATCACTATGACTAGCTTTACCATCCCTCCTTTGTCTCCGGACTTTGAAGTTCTTTACTTCAAACAGAAATAAGGAGAAAATTTGAAAGATGCTTGGTATAGGATAATTGAATCTTATCGTGTTTGCACCATAAAAATAGGATATGAAAATTTTGTTGCGAAACTTTTATGTATGGCTAACTATGCCAAATAGACAACTCTTGGACTTTGCTACCAAAGGAAATTTTATTGACAGCGATCCTAATACTGCTTATAAATTAATAGAGGGAATAGTGGGAACCCCACCCTTGCAAAAAGGATCTAATTATACTCAAGAAGGGATCCCAATTTTGGAAAAGCTAGGTGACATAAAAAAAATTGGTGGATTTACAAAAGTCTAATGAACCTCTTAAAAATGTTAGTGGTAATCTCAATCGCATGAATAATCTCCTCACTATTTGCAATAAGAGGTTAGACACTTTAGATAGTAAAATTGCCTTATTCTCCGAAAATAATGGGAAGCGTAAAGAACCTCCTGGGTTCGAAAACAACCCATCTAAATTAGCAAAAGCCAAGGATGACAACACTTGAAACTATGCATTATGCCTAGCTAGGGGCATAAAACAATAACGCCTGTTGGGAGGCAACCCAATGAATAAAATAAATTTTTATTTTTACCTTCTGTTTTTGAGTGTTTATACAATTATAGCCTCTATTATAATTGCGTTTTTACCTTTTAGTTAGTGTTTGTGCTAAGTAATGCCTTTGGGATGATTTGGATGATAGTATAATTGATGCTGTTTGAAAACGGAAACTTTTGCGTCCAGTGCTGGAATTTTTATTTTTGTCTGGAGCATCAGAACCTTCTGAATTTTTTACAAAATATTGATATAGGAATTTCCCACGTTGTCCTAATTTTGTAGAATTTTTGGAGTTACAGAATTATGACGTTAATTCAGATCTTTACAGACTGTTCTGTTTTAGACAGATTCTGTTTTTGTTGCATAGTTTGCTTATTTTGATGAATCTATGGATCGTATCGGGGGGTATGAGTCATGGAGAAGTTGGAGTACAGTAGCATTATGACAATATTAAATATGAATCAATTTACAACAGTACCTAAAGTTTAAGGTTTGTTTGTTATACTAACGGATCTTACGAGGTTTCTGTTGAGTTTTGTGTGCTGAAGTTTTCAAGTTTTGGGTGAGACTACGATGGATAAAGGAATAAGGAGCGGCAAGAGCCTAAGCTTGGGGATGCCCAAGGCACCCCAAGGTAATATTCAAGGAAGACTCAAGCGTCTAAGCTTGGGGATGCCCTGAAAAGCATCCCCTCTTTCGTCTACAATCTATCGGTAACTCACTTGGAGCTATATTTTTACTCATCATATGATATGTGTTTTACTTGGAGCGTCTTGTGATATAGTTTGTTTTATTTTGTTTTCTTTTTAGTTTGTCACAATCATCTTTGCTGAACACACCTTTTTGAGAGGGACACACATTATTCGTGATTAGTTAGAATACTCTATGTGCTTCACTTACATCTTTTGAGCTAGGCAGTTGCTCTAGTGCTTCACTTATATCTTTTAGAGCACGGCGGTGGTTATATTTTAAAGAAATAGTTGCACTCTCATGCTTCACTTATATCTTTTTGAGAGTCTAATGAATAGCAATGGTAATATGCACGGGTTATGAATTTGGTCCTAATATGATAGGTATTCAAGAGGGATATAATAAAAACTTTCATGTAGATCACTGAATATGATATGTTTGATTCCTTGCAATAGTTTTACGATATTAAGATGGTAATATGTGGGAGATGCTAGTAGATAATTGTGGTTTAGTAAGAATATTGGTGTTAAGGTTTGTGATTCCCGAAGCATGCACGTATGATCTGTCGTTATGCTAAGAAGTTGGAGCATGATTTATTCTTGATTGTCTATCTTATGAGTGGAGGTCGGGGACGAGCGATGGTCTTTTCCAACCAATCTATCCCCCTAGGGGCATGCGTAGTAGTACTTTGCTTAGAGGGCTAATAAACTTTCGCAATAAGTATGTGAGTTCTTTATGACTAATGTGAGTCCATGGATTATACGCACTCTCACCTTTCCGCAATTTGCTAGCCTCTTCGGTACCGTGCATTGCCCTTTCTCACATCGAGAGTTGGTGCAAACTTCGCCGGTGCATCCAAACCCCGTGATATGATACGCTCTATCACACATAAGCCTCTTTATATCTTCCTCAAAATAGCCACCATACCTACCTATCATGGCATTTCCATAGCCATTCCGAGATATATTGCCATGCAACTTCCACCGTTCCGTTTTTTTATGACACACATCGTCATTGTCATATTGCTTTGCATGATCATATAGCTGACATAGTATTTGTGGCTCAGCCACCGTTCATCATTTTTATACATGTTACGCTAGTATCATTGCATATCCTGGTACACTGCCAGAGGCATTCATATAGAGTCATATTTTTGTTCTAGATTTGAGTTGTAATTTTCTTTTTTGAGTTGTAAGTAAATAGAAGTATGATGATCATCATTATTAGAGCATTGTCCAAGTGAGGAAATTAAAAAAAAGGCCAAAAAGAGCCCAAGAAAAAAAGAGGCCAAAAAGAGCCCACCAAAAAAATGAGAGAAAAACAGAGAAGGAGCAATGTTACTATCATTTTCCATACGTGTGCTTCAAAGTAGCACCATGTTTTTCATATAGAGAGTCTCCTGTTTAGTCACTTTCATATACTAGTGGGAATTTTTTATTATAGAACTTGGTTTGTATATTCCGATGATGGGCTTCCTCAAATGCCCGAGGTCTTCATGAGCAAGCAAGTTGGATGCACACCCACTTAGTTTTCATGTTGAGCTTTCATATACTTATAGCTCTTAGTGCATCCGCTGCATGGCAATCCCTACTCCTCGCATTGACATCAATTGATGGGCATCTCCATAGCCCGTTGATTAGGCTCGTCGATGTGAGACTATCTTCTTATTTTTTGACTTCCCCTTATTGATCTCTACCACCACACTTTATTCCACCCATAGTGCTATATCCATGGCTTGCGCTCATGTATTGTGTGGGGGTCGAAAAAGCTAAAGCGCGTTAAAAAGTATTAACCAATTGCTCGGCTTGTCATCGGGGTAGTGCATGACAAATATTTTGTGTTAAGAAGATGGAGCATGACAGGATTATATGATTTTGTAGGGATAACGTTCTTTAGCATTTTTATTTTGAAAGACATGATTGTTTGTTAGTATGCCTGAGTATTGATGTCTTTATGTCAAACTATAGACTATTGCTTTGAATCATTCGGATCTTATTATTCATACCGTAAGAGAAAGATTACATGATGAAACATGTTAGGTAGCATTCCACATCAAAAATTCTGTTTTTATCATTTACCTACTCAAGGACAAGCAGGAATTAAGCTTGGGGATGCTTGATACGTCTCCAACGTATCTATAATTTTTGATTGTTCCATGCTATTATAGTATCAATCTTGGATGTTTTTATATGCATTTATATGCAATTATATATCATTTTTTGGGACTAACCTATTAACCTAGTGCCAGTTGTTGTTTTCTGCTTGTTTTTGGTTTTTCAGGAAATCAGTACCAAACGAAGTCCAAGTGCCACGAAACTTTTTGGAGATTTTTTTCTGGACAAAAGAGACCCTGGAGACTTAAAGAGGAGGCCAGAAGGTTCACGAAGCCTCCAGAAGGCAACAGGGCGCGGCCCCAGGGGGGCACGCCCTGCTGCCTTGTGGGGCCCTTGTGGCTCCGTTTGACCTAATTCCACTTCTATAAATTCTCAAATATTGGAAAACCAACAGAGAGCCACCCCGAATAATTTTTACACCGCCGCAAGCCTCTGTTCTTCCGCGATCCCATCTGGAGGCCTTTTCCGCTACTCTGCCGGAGGGGGAATCGACCACGGAGGGCTTCTACATCAACCTTGTTGCCCTTCTGATGATGTGTGAGTAGTTTACCACAGACCTACGGGTCCATAGCTAGTAGCTAGATGGCTTCTTCTCTCTCTTTGATCTTCAATACCATGTTCTCCTCGATGTTCTTGGAGTTCTATCCGATGTAATCTTCTTTTGCGGTGTGTTTGTTGGGATCTGATGAATTGTGAGTTTATGATCAGATTATTCATGAGAAATATTTGAGTCTTCTCTGAACTCTTTTATGCATGATTATTATATCTTTGTATTTTTCTCCGATCTATCGATTTGGTTTGGCCAACTAGATTGGTTTATCTTGCAATGAGAGAGGTGCTTTGTGATGGGTTCAATCTTGCGGTGCTCAATCCCAGTGACAGAAAGGGACATGACATGTATTTGTATTGTTGCCATTAAGGATAAAAAGATGGGGTTTAATCATATTGCTTGAGTTTACTTTGTCTACATCATGTCATCTTGCTTAAGGCGTTACTCTGTTTCATACTTAATACCCTAGATGCATGCTGGATAGCGGTCGATGGGTGGAGTAATAGTAGTAGATGCAGGTAGGAGTCGGTCTACTTGTCTCGGACGTGATGCCTATATACATGATCATTGCCATGAATCCGTCATAATTATTTGCTTTTCTATCAATTGCCCAACAGTAATTTGTTTGCCCACCGTATGCTATGTGTTCGAGAGAGAAGCCTCTAGTGAAAACTATGGCCCCCGGGTCTACTTTTTTCATATATTAAAATCAAAAATACCTTGCTGCAATTTATTTACTTTTATTTTATTTAGTATTTTAGTTTATCTATCTACCACTATCAGAATTAATCCTTGCAAATAACCGCTAAGAGGATTGACAACCCTCTTATTTGCGTTGGGTGCAAGTGTTTGCTTTTGTGTGTGCAGGTGCGCTTAACGGGATTTTGCTTGGTTCTCCTACTGGATTGATAACCTTGGTTCTTAACTGAGGGAAATACTTATCTCTACTATACTTATCTCAACAGCGGGGTCGGAAGACTTGGTAGCAGGTTTCTTCTTGATTGCTTTGGCGCTACACAAGGTAAAATGTTGATTATTCAGTCAAGGGATAAAAGCAAGAGTATAAGTTTGAAAAGTAAAAAGTGAGCTATACCCGGGGTTAATGTTAAAGGCTAGTACTTGAGTGGCGCTGGACTCATCCGATGAAGGAGAAGTCAGATAGGCCGAGTTGTTCAGCGGAAGTGGTTCTTTGAAGCGACCGGCTTGAGCGAGAGAAGGAGTGGGGCTGTGAGGGACTTTGGTACAAGCCCTTCGTGTGGGCATCTCGTTTGTTAACCCACCGATTAGTTCTCCCTCGCAGCTCCAGGTCTTCCATTTCGAAGTGCCAGTATGCTGAGTTTTTTTCAAAAGAAAGCACGGGTCTAAGTGAGCATCTGGATGTGAGAACGGGACTTTGCGGACTGCAACCCGGAATTTCTTTCGGACGGGGACTGTTGGGTCGGAATCTGAAGAGATCAAGGTTACCTCTGGCTCGCCGGCGTGACTGGTTTCAGCTTGTTCATGTGGAGAGTCGGCATCAGCAAGTTGGTTAAAGAGACGACCAAGGGAGTCAAGTTCTACCTCTTGATCTTCATCATCTTCCGAGTCTTCCCCGTTGTTCTCTTGAGGGGGAGTGGGATCTTGCGGCTCAACTTTCCACCAGTCAGCATTTTCCTGCACAATGACAGGTAAATAAGTTTACAACGAAGGCAAAGCAGTGTATGCAATGTAAGGGGAAACAGGAAGGGCGGCTTACCGAAGGAGCCCAGTTGCCTGTAAAAAAGGGCGCAGCCCCACGAGTTCAATGGAATCCTTTGTTTCCCCAAGAAGTTTCTTAGCAAATTTTATGACATCTTTCTGTTGGAGGTTGACCCGGCTGAACCGTAGTGAATCTTCTGGCTCGCCAGTGTAGGAGTGCATGAGCCGGTTCCTCAGGCTTAGAGGTTGAATGCGCCAGCTTACCCAGGTCCGGGTCAAATTAACACCGGTGAGACCATGGGCGGTTAAAGCATTAATCTTCGAGTATAAAGGTTGCAGAGCCTCTCTTTCCTCCTTGGAGGCGAAACCCGGGAAGATGGTGGAAGCATCAAGCCGGTGTGCCCTATAACCCGGAAGCTGATGTTGTTGATCTGAGGTGTCTTTGCAATAAAAGCAAGTTCTGTGCCATCCTTTAGGATGGCTTGCCGGCTTAACTTCTAGAAAAGCTGAGTTCTTCCGTCTTTGGATAGTGACCCCACCAAGCTCTATGCTGGGTCCACCTTTGTGTTCTGTCTGATGGTTCAGGTAGAAAAACTCCTGAAATAAGCTGATGGACGGCTCCATTTGCAGATAAACTTCACAGAAAACTTGGAATTGGCTCAAGTTGTGAATGGAGTTGGGGCCCAAGTCTTGAGGCCTGATCGCGAAGAAGTGAAGTACATCCCAGAAAAATTTGGAACCCGGGGGACGGAAACCTCTGTCCAAGTGGTCACCAAAGATGACTATCTCATTTTGAGCCGGCGGAGGATGTATCTCTTCCTCAGGGGCTCGCCACTCAATTTCCTCTTGGGTTGGAAGCAACCCGGAGTCGACCAAGGCCTGCAGTATGAGCTCTGACATATTGGACTTAGCCCAGTTAACAATTTTGTTGGTCTTAGGAGCCATGGATTCCACTGCAGGAAAAGCAGGAAATAATATAAGCCGATAGCATTCAGAAGTTTGCGGGGTTATCATAACAAATAGTAGACCGGTATTATGCCGGGTTATGGCTATCAAGACAGTTCAAGCCAGCATGAGCAAGCAGCTACTAGTGACAAATTTTGACAAGTCTAGTGTAAGTATGAGTCTGCAAACAACTTTCAACCCGATTGAGGAATTTTTCGGATCTAAAAAGCAGCTGAAAGATAAAGAAAAACCTAGGTTTGTTTCAGTGACCGAGGACAAGACCATAATGAGGTTCATTTGAGAAGATGTGAAAGATCTATAGGGCCATTAAAGTATTGCGGGGTTGTTCTACGGCCTAACTAACAAAGAACCTAAGATATCCCGGATCTACAAATGGCCAGTATGAAGAACGCCGAAGAACTTTGATGAACTGGCAAGAACGATGGTGAAAGGGAACTCACAGATCTGCTAGAAGAGGCTTGCGGGCTTCGGTTGCTGCGGGAGCGGCCGCGCTCTGATGGACAAACTCCGGCGACGGTGACAGCAGCAGTGCTTCCTTTGGCGGCGAAGAACTCGAAAGGGCGCAGGTGGTGTCGAGGGGCAGAGGAGGAAGAAGACGAGGAGTAGGAGTGGTAAAAGGTAACACTGGAGGGGCGCCGGCCCATTTATAGGCGCGGTGGAACCCGAAACGGCAGGTGCGGAGCCCCAGGCGGCGCAGTGAATTTTGGCTAAAGGGACTCCTCGATTTTCACGCCTGACAAGACAATACAAAACTACTCAAAGATTCGCTATGATGTCATGCCCGGATATTGCGGGAGTGGATTGTGACGTCATGTACAGGAGAGTGAGAGTGCTAAGTTGAAGGAAGTGAAACGACCTGGCAAAAATTATTTGACCCGGGAAATATATTTGATAAAGAATGAAGACTGAAAGGGTGCAAGAAAATGCCGGCTCAGGAAACAAGACTCAAGAGATAAAACTCTTCGCAATTTGTACTTTATTTTTGTTTTACAGGATGGAGTTTAACATGGATAAATCCAAGTCAAACTGGGGGCTAATGTTGGGGATGTTTACCAGCAAGGAGACCCGCCAGGACGATGACCCGGCCATGGAGCCATGAAGTTCAGCGGGCCATCATACTGCCGGGCTTGAAGATCCGTAATGGGCCGGCTCAAGGGAGACCCGGTGCGGAGGCCGGCTTAACGTATGGGCCGGCTCGTGGAGAAAAGGTCAGATAGGATAATTACCTTGGAGAAAAAGATAACTAGAGTAAGAGTAGGATACGGGTTAATGTTACGACCTGGACTCACATGTAAACCTAGGGCTCGACCTGTTATATAAAGGGGAGCACTTAGGGCAGAAAGACTAAGTTGCAATCTCTCAAAAGCTAGGTTAGCGAATCCGCATCCCTGTACTTGAGATTCAAAGCAATACAATCAAGCAGGACGTAGGCTTTTACCTCCACTGGAGGGGCCGAACCTGGGTACACTCGTGTCTCTCGCTTCCCGATCAACCCCGTTAAGCTTCCACCATTGTGCGATGGCTTCATCACTAAGTCCTTTCACAAGGGCATCTGCCGTGACAAAACCATGACAAGCACCCAGGTCGATATTTTGATCCTTGAGGTTCATCTTCCGGATCATTTTTTGGAGTGCATATTTGGTGCCAGTTTATAGGAACCATACAATGCTTCAAATTTTGATTGGGAACTTCTGTGTCTTTTATCTAATATATTTACACATAAGTTGGTGCATCAAATAGCTTCATAAATCTGAAATGAATAGATGTTACAGAAGCCTTACTCTTGTACACGATGTCATGAGTTGATAAAGAGGCAAATGGGACATATTATATAGGCACGCATTATTATTATTTTGTAATATTTTGAATTTGTATTCGATGGTTCCAGTTAGCAGCCACTTGAGTTCTTGTCTGTCAGATTCACTAGGCATTGTTGTAGGAATATCGCTTCTGTCACTTTGATTAACTAGTGGCATACGACATTGAGTTAAGCTGAATAATCAGCTTCACCATCTGATTTTCCTTTCTTGCTTGTGTCGGAGGAAAGTACATTCACTGCTCACACACTTACTGGTTGCTTCTTCAAAATTACATAAACTGGATAGCTGGGGAAACTCGCTTCCTCTTCCAATTGTGCACGGTCTGCGCTATGATGTAGGCCCGTGAAAATGACGAATCTGAGAAGGTTCACTAAATTATTATGATTGCAGTGTCATTGCCCTTGTTTTCTCTTGTGTTTATATGATTGGACAGTTTCTAGCTGATGAGTTGTGTAGGGTCGACGCGAGGAAACAAACTTATTGTGCCTCATAAGGTCCAACGGCGGTGATCAGATAACTCTAGCAAGCGTTGAACATTCATGTAGCAGGAACAACAAGGTATTTATTTCCCTCAAACTCACCTTGTTATGTTGAGATGCACACTGTATATTAACTCATTATCGTAATCCTATTACGCCTGTGCTTACTGCTAAAAGAATGGGCTGTAGGAGATATGCCCTAGAGGCAATAATAAATGTTATTGATTATCTCCCTGTTCATAATTAGGTTTATGTTCCACGCTATAACTGCTATGGTTCTCGAGTCTACAATAACCACGAGGCTCGGAGGAAGACTCATATGCACGTGTGGGATAATAAACGGTAAAATGTATTCCTAGTCTGGCCTCTAAGACTGGCTCAAGTATTGCATGATGATCCTGTTTTCGTGATCATGGGCATGGCTATGCCGGCAATTTTGAGGACGCAATGTTGGTAGAACACTTGTGTTGAATCGACCCGAATTGATGTTATGCTATGAGATACATTTGTCACTAGTTAATGGTTAATAACACAGAGATGGTTAACGTTTGCATAATTCCTTAGACCATGAGAGTATCGAGTTTCTTCATGCTTGCTTCATGAACTTTGGGGTTTGTTAAACGTCATCCGTAAATGGGTGGCTATTACGGCGGCTTACGGGTTCATGGAAAAGTATGTCAAGTAACTTGATAGCTCAAGATTGGGATTTGCTCCTCCGACGATGGAGAGATATCTCTGGGCCCTCTCGGTGTTACGGTATCCATCATCGTCTGGCCAGACACTTTGTGATTTGATCACGGGGATGCCGGAACACGGGAACGAGAAAAGAGAACAATATCGGTAACGAGGTAACTGGCATAGTGGACAAGTTGTTGATCCGTGGGGATGCCAACATGTCTCACCTCGGGTATTTGTAACATATCGCGAAGCAACAGGAATAGCACACGGCAACTGGAGGTTCACTCGAATATTCATTCGTGTGGGTATAGGGGTCAATATGGGTGTCCACGGCTCCGATGTTGATCATTGATCGGAAGGGGTTCCGGGTCATGTCTATACTTCACCGAACCTATAGGGTCACACGCTTAAGGGTCATCTATCCGCTGAATACTAGACGGGGAGTCTGAGAGAAAATCACCGAAAAAGTTTCGGACGAAACGGAAACGTTCCGGAGAGGATATCGGAATAGTTCCGGTGAAACTGAAAAGTTGTTTCAGGGTATTCCATAAAGTCAAATTGGTTTCGGCACATGCCTGGAAATTATTGGAAGGTATCAGAATTGTTCCGGTAACTTCTGAGATTTTTCAGAGACAAAAACCGGAAATGTTCCGGACTGCCGGAACCGCTTCAGATGCTTTTCACAGATGAAAATCACTAAACCGAAAAGTTGTTTCGGAGTACACCATAAAGTCAAAATGGTTTCAGCACATGCCTGATAATTCTTGGAGAGTGCCAGAATCGTTCTGGAAACTTTCTGGAATTTTCCGGGATGAAAACCGAAAATGTTCCGGAGCTGCCGGAACCGCTTCAGATGCTTTTCGCATATGAAAATCACTAAACCGAAATTGTTTCGGATCACGTTGAAAATTATTTTAGTGGGTACTGGAAATGTTCTAAGCCCACATGAATATTTTCAGTTCGAACGGACGCTGAAATATGTCGTCGTGAATAGTGAAAGTGTTTTTTGGATTACTTTTTGGAAAGCCACCTTTTTGGGCTTTTGCTCCAAAATATCTTGGAGATGACATGGATGGATGTGGCTGAAATTTCAGCCCCTCCACCCCTCCTCCTATAAATAGAGGTGGAGGGGGCAGCCCAAATCTCATCCATTCTCACATACAAGTGCCATGACATTTCTGGCTTCTCTCTCCCTCCCAGCGAAATAGTTTCGTAGAGCCGAAAGGCTGTCTAGTTTCCGGCAGGAACTAGTTCTGGACGGCGAAGCCCTGCCGGATAGATGACACCGTATGTGTGCAACTCTGTAGAGAGATCGTAGTTTCGGTCTTAGTTCGAAAGTGCCTCCCGAAGGGCTGTCCAAGTGATCGTCTTAGTTTCGAGGGTCCTCCCGAAGGGTTGTCCGAGTGACTGTCCGGTTTTCGAAGGTCTTCCCGAAGGGCTGTCCGCGACACCGTCCGGGGGACTGTCCGACCGCCTCCCGGAGGGCTGTCCGAGGGGCAGATGAGGGAGTACATCCTCGCGGTTGGGAGGATGTAAATCCTAGCTGCGGGGATCTGCACCGCCGATCGTCATCGACTCTACTTCCGCTGCGCTACGAGTCGGTAACGAAACAGATCAAACCTTGTATGCAGTCTCCATAGTGATCCTGGGCTGGTGCGTAGGTCGGAAATTTTTTGTTTTCTGCTGCGTTACCCTACAGTGGCATCAAGAGCCGTGCTATGCATAGATGCAGGTTACGATCTAGAATACATGGAGATGTATGGGTATTGCATAATATAATTTTGGAGTAGATGAGATCTATTGCTGAAAATTATTTATGCGGGTAGCAGATGAAATCTGGTACCCGATGTTCCTGTTGCTTCCCCTGAATTTGCGTAGTCCTGATCTTGACGGCATGGTGGAATCTCCCAAAGTTTTGGCAATCCGCGATCCTTTCATGCTGCTCCTGAGTATGCTGATTGACAGATCAACGAAGTGCTAACAGTTCTTTGGGTTCCACCATAGTTAAAGAAAGATGGATGTTTCGCAGACGAAAGGGCAATGCAGATGTGATCTGCACGGGGGTCACGCGTATGACGAAGTTTAGTATGGGGCTCGAGATTTTATTATCTCGTGTTTCATACACCCTGGAAAGTTAATCTAGCAACTTGGATTATCATGCTTGATGATGGACGTTGGTAGCTTCGGTTTGTTTCGAAACCTTAGAAGCCGCGTAAAATAAAATTTTGCATGAACCGATTAGAGGCGTCTAAGTTGGTTTTGCAGGATGGTTTGCATGTGCATATGATGTGGTATAGCAGTGCTCATAATAATTTGATTATGTATGAGATGACTATATGATGTAATTTGATTAACATGACCTGCGTGTCATGATTCGGCATGAGGGCTAGAGCCATATGATTGCACTTTAATGACCTGCGTGTCAACCTTATGTAATGCACTTATTTTATTAGCTATAGAGATAGCAATATTATCTGGTGCATCGACAAGGTGGTGGCAATCTTCGCGAAGGTGAACACCGACGCGAATGCCGAAGACGAAGAAATGAAAGACTTCTCCGTCAGAAAGGGCTATACCATATCATGTTATTATGAATTGCCTGAGATGTTTATCCCTTATGATGCACCCTTTTGATTGCGCGGTAGTCGCTTTTATTATGGTGATCTCTCACAAAAATATCAAGTAGTTAGTGTTCTCCCAAGTGTAGCACCGTCACGGCACCTATCTCTTCGGGGTATCACATGGATACATGGGTACGAACGATTAGAGAAGTGTGAGGCGGGTGAGTTGAGACCTCGCAGCAAGATCACTTGGTTGTCTTGACGTTCTAGCTTGAAAGTCCTGAGCTCGGAACACGCCCATCGAAAGATGAACAAGAGTCACATAGAGATGTGATTGGCAAGTTGGCCTACCGATTGCAATTCTCGTCACTTGAGATGGATACATCCTTGGCGTTGAATTGTAATTTGGATCTTGAATCGCTCACAATCAATTATGAGAGATATTGATTTGAGTGGGAGCACACTGTAGAATTACCTTGTTTAATTCTCAGTGCAATTAATTATGAACTTTGTCTAAGTGTGGTTTGCATAATAGTTGTAGAATAATGGCTCGCGTTTCCACCTTCCCTATTAAAATTGAATAGCTGTTAAATATCTGGTTAAAACTTTACGGTTGGTAACGTAATATGAGGATTGTCCTCAAGAGTGCTGAGAAGGACTTGTCCTATCGCATGCTTTCGGTATTCTCCCACTAATGCTATGGATCATGTGACTCTCGTCCATCGATCCAAAAGCTAGAATTCCGTTTCAGTCAAGTGCAATATGTTTGCTTCCATGAGACCCGAACTTCGAAAGTTTGGATAGTTATGTGATATTCATGGAATCTAAAAATCATTTTCAGAGACAGACAAAGGCTAAAAGATATGAGATATCCAAAGCAATGTTTGTTTGCAAACTATTAGTAAAGGTGTTTACTATGCGTTTGACTGATAAGAGAGGGATCCAGAAGAACGCCTGTCATATGATGAAAGGTGAATAAAACAAACAACTTAAAGAGAAAGGAAGTGTCCGAAGGGTGTTAGTGAAACTTTCACGCCTAGGAAGTCCGGGGCTAAAGCCACTCTTAAGTTGGATGCTTCTTCTGAGAGTAGGAGAAATACTGAAAGTTAAACTGTTAGAAGTATGAAGGCAAAAGGATAGAAGACTGGAATATCCAGCTCATGTATGAATGTCATACAGGTTTTTGATGTATAGAAGGCTGGTTAAAGATATAGTTCTTGGGAATTATGGTTAAACATGTTAATCACTAATTCTTGGGTATTGTGAGTTAATCACAAAGATACCCGCTTGATTGCATTCTGTTACAACTCGATGTAAGAACTACTATGGCCTGAAAGACTAGCCAGGAATTAGGTTAGATACACGCAGGGAACATAGTAAATGTTACTATGCCTTCCATAGGTGTATTCCCTATGTATTTACTTTCATAATTCATTTTAGAGTTTCACACTCTAGCCCTTTGCATAAGGTATCTTGCAAGAAGGTTGTTCATAAGAGAACTTTTGATGTTCGGTGTTATGAACAACATAAGGGCCATACTTTCATTATGAATGAGACGTATGTTATGAATATTGATAATAATACATAACCTCTGGGTTTACTTTCATAATTCATTTTAGAGTTTCATACACTCTAGCCCATTGCACAATGTTTGTTGCAAAAGAGTTGTTCATGAAAACAACAATTGTTGTTAAGTATTATGAATAACATGAAGGGCCATGCTTCCATCCTAGATGGGATGTATGTTATGAATATTGATGGAAATATGATACATCCATAACACTGACGCTAAATGTCGCAAGACTAAAAGAATACCACACAAGTGTGGCACTGCATTTGGTCACATTGGAGAAACCCGCATGGAAAATTCCATTATGATGGATTTTGAAGTCGTTTGATTTTGAATCATCTGACACTTGCAACTTTCCTCTGAAAAGTGAAGTGACTGAAATACCGTTCACGGGCCATAAGGAACGAGCAAAGAACATATTGGTGATCATACATTATGATGTGTGTAGTCCAATAAATGTTGTTACAAGTAGTGGATTTATCTATCTTCAGAAATGACTCAAGTAGATATGTGGATATTTACTTGTTGAGACGTAAGTCTGGATCTTTTGAATTCATTCATAAGGTTTTCAAAAATGAAGTAGAAGTTGTTGTAACAAGAAAATTATGTTTCTACAATTCGATTGCAGAAAGGAATATTTGAGTTACAAGTTTAGCGAATGTCTGATGAGTTGTAAAAGGGGTTTCATAACTTGCACCTCCCGGAGCACCACTGCAAGTGGAGAGTCCGTGTAGATGTAATCGAACCATTCATGACATGGTAAGATCAAAGATGACATAAATAAATTTGCCATTATCCCTTTTAAAGTGATGCTTTAGAGACTGCGGCTTTTACACTGAAAAGAGCTCCATCGGGTCTGTTGAAATGACGCCATGGTATGGTACGCCCAACCATGTTATATATTTTCTTAACATTTGGAATATGGGGCTTGTGTAAAAGGTTACAAACCTATTCCAAATCAGACAAGTGCTACTTTGTAGGTTATCCCAAGTCATTGGGTATTCCCCCACCACTATACCGAGGCAAAGGATTTTGCCACAAAACGGTATGCTTTTAAAGAGAATAGTTCTTACAAAAGGTGAGTGGGAGGACAGTGCAACTCGACGAGATAACAAGTATCTTCGTCATCAGATCAAAGGAAAGGAACCTTGGAAGTGATTCCGGAGTTTCACCATAGCGATGCTTGAAGTCGGTTCGGGTTGAACTAGCAATTAATACATATTTCAATCATGAGATATGAAACATGGATGACAAAAGGATTTCCATCTGATGGAAATGAAACCTAGGACTTGTATGTGATACAGTCCAAAGTAATTTGTCGATCCAGAGGATGCTAGTAAGTATGCAAACTTCAGAGTTCCGGCGATGGACAGAAGAGAGCAAAGTGGAGTTGGAATCTTCGTTTTTGATGGAATGGTCAAAGGGGTTTTGACTTCATCAAATGGGTATCGAAGATGCTTGTGATTCAAGAAAGTAAGTGGGAGCATAATAATATTTCTAAAAACCTTGTGTACTTGACACATTGTTAATTGGAAATAAATTTCTTGACACGAATTAGGACTTCATTTGAAAATAGTTTTTCCGATGAAGTGCTTGGGCTAAATAGCCTCAATATTAGGCATGATGATCTATGGAGATAGATTTACCTAATGGGGCTAAGCAATGAATACATATTGACAAGATGCTAAAACTTTTTAGCATTTAAAACGCCAAGGAGTGATTCTTGCCGAAGTCACATGGAAAGAGTTTTTGCAAGACTCGGTGTCCCAAAACACTGATGAGTAAAATACATGATGGAGATTCCACACACTCTTGTGTTTGGATTAATCATGTATTCCATGGTATGTAAAACAACCAGATATGTCCGATACTTCAAAAGTTGTTGCGAGTATGGATACCAAAGTGATCAAAGTACTGATCATAGGACAACAGTGAAAGATGTCATTAAAGTACTAGAGTAGTAGTGATGACATGTTTTCTCGCAAGCAGAGATTATGAAGTGCTCGTTGTAAGTAATTACATCGATACAGTCTTCATCAATGCTCCATGCGATTTTCGATTTAAGTTAAAGGTTTTGTGTAATACACAATATGATGGCACGGTAGTTGGAAATTGTTCCAAACAAGATACTGTGGCGAATTCTATAACAAAGGCTAAGTATGTTGACGCTTAAGAAGCGACAAAGAAGTTGTTGAATCATATAGTTCATTCATGAACTTAGTATGGTTCCAAGATGGCTTTGGTCTATGGGACACTATTGCAGATAGTTGCTCCATAGCTCAGTCTGAGGAATCAGGTTTCGACCAATGATTCACACATATGCAAAGCCAAGTCCACACAAAATATGAATTTTGTGAAAGCGTGAAAACGCGAGGATATGCAAAGTTACACACGGAGCTGAAGTCGTCAGATCCGTTGGACATCAGGCTATACCACATGCGAAGCATTTTTTACACCAGTATGCCATAGGTGTAAAGTGCATTAGCATTGACTAGATTATTGACTCTAGTGCAAGTGGGAGTCTGTAGGAGATATGCCCTAGAGGCAATAATAAATGTTATTGATTATCTCCCTGTTCATAATTAGGTTTATGTTCCATGCTATAACTGCTATGGTTCTCGAGTCTACAATAACCACGAGGCTCGGAGGAAGACTCATATGCACGTGTGGGATAATAAATGGTAAAATGTATTCCTAGTCTGGCCTCTAAGACTGGCTCAAGTATTGCATGATGATCCTGTTTTCCTGATCATGGGCATGGCTATGCCGGCAATTTTGAGGACGCAATGTTGGTAGAACACTTGTGTTGAATCGACCCGAATTGATGTTATGCTATGAGATACATTCGTCACTAGTTAATGGTTAATAACACAGAGATGGTTAACGTTTGCATAATTCCTTAGACCATGAGAGTATCGAGTTTCTTCATGCTTGCTTCATGAACTTTGGGGTTTGTTAAACGTCATCCGTAAATGGGTGGCTATTACGGCGGCTTACGGGTTCATGGAAAAGTATGTCAAGTAACTTGATAGCTCAAGATTGGGATTTGCTCCTCTGACGATGGAGAGATATCTCTGGGCCCTCTCGGTGTTACGGTATCCATCATCGTCTGGCCAGACACTTTGTGATTTGATCACGGGGATGCCGGAACACGGGAACGAGAAAAGAGAACAATATCGGTAACGAGGTAACTGGCATAGTGGACAAGTTGTTGATCCGCGGGGATGCCAACATGTCTCACCTCGGGTATTTGTAACATATCGCGAAGCAACAGGAATAGCACACGGCAACTGGAGGTTCACTCGAATATTCATTCGTGTGGGTATAGGGGTCAATATGGGTGTCCACGGCTCCGATGTTGATCATTGATCGGAAGGGGTTCTGGGTCATGTCTATACTTCACCGAACCTATAGGGTCACACGCTTAAGGGTCATCTATCTGTTGAATACTAGACGGGGAGTCTGAGAGAAAATCACCGAAAAAGTTTCGGACGAAACGGAAACGTTCCGGAGAGGATATCGGAATAGTTCCAGTGAAACTGAAAAGTTGTTTCAGGGTATTCCATAAAGTCAAATTGGTTTCAGCACATACTTGGAAATTATTGGAAGGTATCAGAATTGTTCCGGTAACTTCTGAGATTTTTCAGAGACAAAAACCGGAAATGTTCCGGACTGCCGGAACCGCTTCAGATGCTTTTCACAGATGAAAATCACTAAACCGAAAAGTTGTTTCGGAGTACACCATAAAGTCAAAATGGTTTCGGCACATGCCTGATAATTCTTGGAGAGTGCCAGAATCGTTCTGGAAACTTTCTGGAATTTTCCGGGATGAAAACCGGAAATGTTCTGGAGCTGCCGGAACCGCTTCAGATGCTTTTCGCAGATGAAAATCACTAAACCGGAATTGTTTCGGATCGCGTTGAAAATTATTTTAGTGGGTACTGGAAATGTTCTAAGCCCACATGAATATTTTCAGTTTGAACGGACGCTGAAATATGTCGTCGTGAATAGTGAAAGTGTTTTTTGGATTACTTTTTGGAAAGCCACCTTTTTGGGCTTTTGCTCCAAAATATCTTGGAGATGACATGGATGGATGTGGCTGAAATTTCAGCCCCTCCACCCCTCCTCCTATAAATAGAGGTGGAGGGGGCAGCCCAAATCTCATCCATTCTCACATACAAGTGCCATGACATTTCTGGCTTCTCTCTCCCTCCCAGCGAAATAGTTTCGTAGAGCCGAAAGGCTGTCTAGTTTCCGGCAGGAACTAGTTCTGGACGGCGAAGCCCTGCCGGATAGATGACACCGTATGTGTGCAACTCTGTAGAGAGATCGTAGTTTCGGTCGTAGTTCGAGAGTGCCTCCCGAAGGGCTGTCCAAGTGATCGTCTTAGTTTCGAGGGTCCTCCCGAAGGGCTGTCCGAGTGACTGTCCAGTTTTCGAAGGTCCTCCCGAAGGGCTGTCCGCGACACCGTCCGGGGGACTGTCCGACCGCCTCCCGGAGGGCTGTCCGAGGGGCAGATGAGGGAGTACATCCTCGCGGTTGGGAGGATGTAAATCCTAGCTGCGGGGATCTGCACCACCGATCGTCATCGACTCTACTTCCGCTGCGCTACGAGTTGGTAACGAAACAGATCAAACCTTGTATGCAGTCTCCATAGTGATCCTAGGCTGGTGCGTAGGTCGGAAAATTTTTGTTTTCTGCTGCGTTACCCTACATGGGCCACTTCACAACCAATCATAAACTGGTGGCCACATACGGCTCTCAGCAAGTTTTAGGGTCGGGTCATTCACAATTGATCCCAATGTGATTCATCCTAATATTTGATGTTAAAATGTAAATTGTAGGTGTGAGCGCTTAGGCTTTCTCTTCAGTTGGTGGTCGAATAGGAGGTTGCTTGTTGCTTGCTTCCCTTTTATGTCATAGTTCACAAATAACTTGAGCACACAGATTTATCTTTGAGACTTATGTGAGTTGCTTTGAAGGCTATGCACGTTGACCCAATATATATTGCAGAGACTACTCAAAGTCAGATTGGAGGAATGCTCACACTTTGGTGTAGAAATTGGTATGTGTAGCATGTTATTGTTCCCTTTCTCCTTTTTTCCAAGAATGAATTATTATGTGGTGTGGTCTCGCAATGTATCTCTACTCGGACGTCTCTCTCTCACACTCCTCGCACGAGGGAGTCAATACTCCCACAATGGGTAACCCTAGATGGTCGCCGCCGCCTCCCTCTCGCCTCTATCACGTCTGTTCTCCTACTCCCCCTTCTCCTCCTCTGTGCCATCCTCGGCCGGATCGGCATGGATCCTCACCTTCCGCGACCCTCCTCGCCGCTGTTGTGATGGATCCTCACACTCGGACAAGGTGGTGGCAATACGGTGAGTAGCAGGTCGCATCACCTTGCCAGCCACCATGGCATGATGGTGTGCACTCCTTGGCACCGGGAATTGGTCTGGGGTGACTAGCCTCAACGATGAAGGTGTATCCCTCCTCACAGCGCCACACCATTGTGCCCGAGGTTCTCTAATCCACATACGAACGGGTCAACTATGTGGCTGGCACGAACAGAGAGTTGCGGTCCCTTCTACCCATGATGCCAGACCGGCGGGCGCACTGGCTCAGTGTCGAGGCGGTGGTACAAGAGGTTGTCAGGGCGTGAAGGAGGCGGGCTACGCCGTGGAAGGGAGAAGAGGGGCTAGCGGCGCCGTGGATGAGAGGGGAGGCGGTGGGGAGAGGAGCGGGCGGGCTTCGCCACGGCGTGGAGGGGAGGTGCCTGGGAGAGATGGCGGCTGTGACGCTGTGGCGGGGAGATGAGATGCGGCGACAACCGATGGTTGGCTGGCTATGGGTGGGAGTAGGAGGCGGCTGTGCGATGAGTGAGTGAGGAGAGGAGTGGCTACTTTTTTCCCGTCAAGAAAAGGACAAAGGAGCAACTTCTATGCGGTGACATCAATGTCACATAGCCTAACAAGTCATTTTTAGGAAAAATACCAACCAAATTATCTATAGGTAGCTTACAAATTTTTTTGAACACAGTACAGACGCAAGCGCTCATATATACACGCATACACTCACCCCTATGAACGCACACACACACCCAACCCCTATGAGCACCTCCGAGAGACTGAGCCGGCATGTCATCTTGAGATTTTACGAAGTCACCGTAGGCGCCTCATAGTCGACGGAAACGTCTCCTCCCACTTACAATTTAAAGCTCGCTAAAATCATGATGTGACTCATATTGTACCATGCAAATAAAGCTAAAGACAATATTCCTCACATTATACGTAAATATCTTAACCACGTCAAGTGGATCTTAGTTTGTGAAAAATAATTAGCTCTACACATCGTTCTATTAGATTTTTTATCAACTTACATCGCAAGTGAAGTGGATTTCAATTACTTTTCGATTGTCACAGGTTATCATTTCTATGCATGCAAAATTTGACATGCATTATTGATGCATATGACAATGGCAAAAATATATCTATGGCCCGTAGCAACGCACGGGCATTCTACTAGTTTAGAGTAACAATCATCAACAAGGGGTTCATCATGTGCATAAACATTTTCCTTATCTGATATATCACCTGAATCAATAACATGCTCCACCTGAATAGTAGCCTACTAGCCACTCTCAGCATGAACATTAGTAGATGGAAAATCATGTAACCTAGCAGATTCATTAAGATGATATTTCTATTAATCACAATCTTCTATGTTTCATGATTCCAAAATTTATAACCTTTAACACCAGCTTTATAACCAAGAAAGATGCACTTAATCCTAGGCTCCAATTTTCCATTATCAATGTGAGCATAAGTGGTGCAACCAAAATCTCTCAGTTGTTAATAATCAGTAGGGAAACCTAAACATAGCTCAATTGGAGCTTTCTTATCAATACAAATATATGGCGACTGATTAATACGATAACAAGCAGTGAAAGCAACTTCAACCCAAAAACACATTTGCAAACCTGCATTTGATAACATGCAAGAGATAATGGTCATGTTCATACACACAACCATACCGTTTTGCTGAGGAGTATAATGAACCGCATAGTGTCTGACAATGCCCTCTGACTTGCAATAATTCTAAAATTTATTAGAACATAATTCCATACCATTATCAGTGTGAAGTATGTTTACCTTCTTTTTAGTTTGCTTTTCAATCATAGTATTTCACTCCTTAAATGTTGAACATGCTTCATATTTATGCTTCAAGAAATAATGGCAAACTATTCTCAAGTAATCATCAATAATAGTTAACACTAGCACCACCTACTGACTTTCTTCGAGATGCCCCCCATAAATCAGAATGCACATAATCAAGAATACCTTCAGTTGTATGAACCTAAGTGTTGAATTTCACCCTCTTATGCTTCACTAGTGCATCATGCTGCTAAGAAGACACATCTATCGCACACGCTTTGACCAAACCGTGTGCGATATAACATCCAAAAAAGCGTGTGTGATGTCGTAAAATGACACACATTTCGAAAATGTAATTGTGTGCGATGTCGCGCTAATAGTTTTTTGCAAAAGATATGTGTGATGTAGACTATCATTGCACAGGGTTTTAAAAAACGCAAACGTGTGTGATGCTTTGCACATGTATTTTGCAAAAGATGTGTGTGCAATGGAATATATCATTGCACATGGTTTTTAATACACAACCGTGTGCGATGCCCTACACAATTTTTTTGGAAAAAGTGTGTGTGCGATATAGCATATCATTGCACATGGTTTCAAAAGCCTAACCGTGTGTGATGCCTTATAAAATAAATGAATATAAATTTCAAAAATCTATGTGGCAAGAATCTACCGCGGACATGGAGTTTACTGATATTTTAATTCTAAAAAATTTAAATGAAGTCTAAAAAAATATGAAACTTAGCATGGTGTCATTATAAGACCTCAGTATGTTGCAGTAAAAAATTGAGAATGTTTCACAAATTTTTTGATGTTCGTCTTTAAATATCGAACCATCTCCCAGGAAGAATCGTAGTTCCGAGAGTGAATGCACAAAGTTTGAAGGCGAATTGACATTTCCTTCGTCGATTGACCTTGATTTTTTTTTCTATGCTCAACACCATATCATCCCTCGTGTTCAAATTTGGCACTTTTCAGAACTCATTTTCTATATTTGAGTCATTAAGTGGATTTTTAGGCATTTAATGGATATACTTCAAATTTGAAATACGAGTACATGAAACAACACACAAAATTGTTTGAAAAAATAATCATATTTAGAGTCTTAAGTATATTTGTATACCCTATAAAAGAAATGAAAAGAAATTTTAAAGATCTATGTTGCAAGAGTCAGATACAAACATGCAATTTATTCGGTTTTAAAATTCTAGAGAATGAAAATGGGGTTTGAAAAAGATGAAACTTGGCATAGTGTCATGATATGACCTCAGGATGCTCTGGCAAACAAATTAAAAGGTTTCACAAAAGTTTTTATGTACACTTTTTAGAATTCGAACTATCTCCGAGAAAAAATCGTGGGTTCGAGAGTGAATGCACCAAGTTTGAAGGCGAATTGACATTTCCTTCATAGTCTGACCTTGAAAATTTTTATACACTCAACATACACCATAGAATCTTTCATGTTAAAATTTGGCACTTTTCAGAGCTCATTTTCTATATCTAAATCGTTAAGTGCATTTCTAGACATTTCATAGATATAATTCAAATTTAATACCGACGAATGGGGATCGACAGCTAGGTGGTGCAGGTTTTATCACTAGGGATGCTACTAGTGCTTTTATCGCTGTTGGAGGTGCAAGATATGATCACAACGTCGATCCACTATCAATTAAGATCTTGGCATGCAGGGATGCAGCATGCTTTGCACATGATAATGGTTATCAACAGGTGCACTTGGAGACAAATTGCAAAGAAATCCAGAGACTCTGGGCTTCTGTCTCAGATAGATCATCTGTTTGCCATCTTCTTCGGGAGATGCGAGAGATAGTGAGTTCTTTTAAGGGATGTAAGCTTCTTTATGCTAGTAGGCAAGCCAACGCGGCAGCTCATTTGGTTGAAAAGAAGCTTTAAACTTCTGACATTGTATTATGAATTACAATGTAATCACTAGCTTTCTAATTTGGGCTGTGCAAGCCAATATGCCTTCTCCAGATGAATAAAGAGGCAAAGGGTGGAGTGTTAAAAAAAAAGAGCTACGCACCAGGAAGAGGATTTGGAGCATCTGGGTGCTCCACACCCATATATGAACATTAAGTTCAAAATTCCCGGAAAATTCAAAAAAATCTGGGATTTTGGGATATGAAACATGGGTGCCCAATCTACTCCCGTGTGAAGTTTCATGAAAAAAAATACCAGAAAATGTATTCTCAGTAAAAGACAAAAAAATATGTACGTATAGAAGAAAAAAAAACGGTTTGAATGGATAGTAGGTCGGACTATATTTTCTTCGCCACAGATACATTTACTGATATTTTTGTTACGAAACTTCGCATGGGAGTAGATTGGGCACCCAAGTTTGATATGCCAAGATTTTTATTTTTTTTAATTTTCCTGGTATTTTTTGAATTTATAATTTTCATATAGGGGTGGAGCACCCAGTGTTTTTTTTTTTTTTTTTGAGAACGGGTGGAGCATCCAGGTGCTCCTGTGTATTTTCCCTACGCATCACTTCTTTTTCCAGCATCGCCACGTAGTTTCGGACTCTCGGCCCGGTCGATCTCTCCACGGCGCAGTCCACAAGGCGCGTGGGGGGTCACGACTCCGGACCGATCCTTTCCGCCGCTCAGCTCGCTACCTAGATCTCTCTTCCACAGGGGAAGTCGCCGAGGAGGAGGGAGGGTGAGAGTATGGGGCGGGAGGTGTCGGAGAGCTGCGTTGATGGGGTGGTGATGGAGATGGTGGCTGCCTACTGCGGCCGCTTCTACGCCGCCAAGCCGGAGCTGGCCGCCGGTCGCATTGAGGCCATCGGCTTCCAGGTTGGCCATCAGCTCTCCGAGAGGTAAATGAAGAAACATTCTCTCCCATCTCTCCTTGCTTGGATCCCCGTTTCTTTCTTGGCCTGATCTGCAATCTGTTGCTTTGACTCGCACCGATCCGTCACGTCCCACCCCGTACCAGATCATTAATTCCCTGTTCGTCAAGCGGTGGGAGCTAATTGCCCCCGATTTGGGGCCAACTGTGTATGCGGATAAATCTTGAGATCTCATTCACAAATCCTTGGAAGGATTTTAATATAGTATAGATAGGAGCTAATTGCCTGATTTGATTGGTGCCAAGATCAAGCGGTGACCTGACCTCTTGCCTGGCAGTTCGTATTTTGGTTTCCTTGCAATCTACCGAATTTCTAGTACCTTGATTTTGGACTGTTCTAGAATTACCAAGCTAATTTGAGCTTGAGCATGGGTCAATCCAGTGACCTACAAGATGATTATCTTCTCAAGTAGGACAATTTCATTGCTTATTTCTTTAAATTCCAGAATTTAAATAAGGTTATCATTTGATTTTTTTCAGAATTTACAATTTAGTAATGCTAAAGGTTCCGTTTCTTCCAATGGGCTATGTTGATGTACTTGCTGAATATAGATATATAGTCTGGTACATCTATACATCTGATAACTGAGCACCGTCGGCATCAACGCGCTACTATTGGTGTCATTAATATCAAACAGCCCTGCATACCTAGCCATATGCAGTATTTTAGTTAATAAACCTACAAGTCACTCACTTTACTGGATGTTTGTTATTTAGCAGAATCTCTTTGACGTGCACTATTGCACTTGTAGCAGATCCTGAAAAGCGAGATGGACTTGTTCATGAGTCAATCAAATTGACACTTTCTGTTCATATCCAGATATACGATGGAGCGCCCTCGATTTACTGATCATCTTGAGGCAATCAAATTTATTTGCAAAGATTTTTGGTCAGAACTGTTCAAGAAGCAGATTGACAATCTGAAAACAAATCATAGGGTAATTGAACAGATAACTAATACTCCATATTTTCTGTTCATATTAGAACTTGATATCACTTGACTTGCATGCAGGGTACCTTCGTTCTTCAAGATAACCATTTCCGGTGGCTTACTCGTGTTTCTCTAGATCCAGCAGTAGAGAGCACTGATGCAACTGAGAATGACTCTGGGTCATTAGGTGATTCTGCAGCCCAAACAACAAGCATGCTTTTATATTTCCCATGTGGGTTAATAAGAGGTGCTCTCACAAACTTGGGAATTCCGTGTGCTGTCTCTGCAGATATGTCAAACCTTCCAGCATGTGAGTTGAACCATTCTTCTCCATGATCTTTTTACTATTTAATTATGCGATTTAAAAAAGGAGGTTACATGATCCATTGGATAGTATTTCTAAGGACCTGTCACCCACCATACTTAGCACATCAACCCAGAGTCGTACAAGTATGTCTTCTCCTGATCCATAGCTTGCAATTATTTGTGAGTTTGATTCAAAAGGCGCCATACATTCTTTCCCATGTAGCGACCTGAAATCTAGTGGCATGGAACTAGTTTAATGTAGCTAAGCACTTGTTGATACACATAAACTATATCAATCGTGGACTAATATCTGTTTGAGTTCGTTTGGTCGTTCAACAATATAGAATGCATTTGTTTCATGTCTGCCTTTTCAGAGTAATTTCAGTTGTCTTTGCAAAACTTTTTCCTTCTGATGTTCCTTCAATTGAAATCTGAAAGTAATGCTCCCTTTTTGAATATTTCAAACCTCCTGGAAAGACAAGGTTTTTATGTATGTTTAAGCTATTCATTAATGAAGTCAGCACCTATTGTATGCATTTGGAAGGACATCACATTCTCTCTTCTTTATTTTGCAGTCCAGATTTCCCCCTTCTTCTTTAATTTACATTTGGAGTTGAACATGCCAATCAGTTTTCTATTTCCAATCACCACTTCATAAAGTCCGCATTTTGTGGTCTCTGACAAATACACGATTTATCATTCAACAGGTTCTTTTGTGGTGCGCATAAAGACATGATCTACGAGAAATAGAACAAATCAGATATGAATCCCTGCCTGTGGTTCAAGTATTTTGGACGGTAAACTAAGAATGTTCAGATATTTTACTTAGTGTTCCTCTATGGTCAAATTTCAAATATTTGTTGTTATTCTGTGATGCAAGGTACTGTAAAATATTCGGTCTGGAGAATGCACGTAGCTATCCAATTTTTCATCTGACCGTGTTGGGTTTTTATTGTCACATGATAGTTTGGATATTACTCACCGAAACTCTTAAGCTGTGTACTTACTACTACATCCATCGCACGGTAGAAAGGAAAGATGGACATGCTGGGGTTGGTCAATACCATCGTGGATAAGGGTCCTTAAAATGACTTGCTGCTATTTAAATGCCTTCGAAGCAGATAACTGCCCACATATTTTCCAGCATGGCCTACTGTTGCACGGGCATGATCACGCCCTTAGCCAGATACGTCATCTGGTTCAAGTGATTTGGCCGCCTTCAGCTCTGTTTCGTGGTTCAGATCCGTAGTCACCATCACCCTTATAGCTGTCTGAGTTCGCTCTCCAGCTTTGAAATCGTGTGCAGCTTGCTGGCTACTCGTAAGTGCCACAGTATCATAGGGTCGATGAGGCGGGCATTTGACATGAGTGTTGGATCAGGTGGCACAACTGAAGAACATCACCAGGAGCCTGTAGCTAGTAGGTTCCCGGTGCCTCCTGTTCCAAACAAGGGTGTTTATTTTCCCACCATCATATGTAATTCAGGGTGTTTATTTTCCCACCATCATATGTAATTCTTAGACTACAAACAAACATATGTATGTTTGAGAAGACTAGTTGTTACCCGGAAAAACCAATGTAGGCTACAAGAGGCAGAAGGGTGAGCAGAGGAGAACATGAGAGTAGATATATATGCAGAGAAGATGACCAAAGGTGAGAGCCTCACAACAGCGGTTGGTATTGTCTATTGAACAGAGAGCTAAAGTAGTGTAGTTAGTGCAAGGGGGCTAGGACTAACATATGCACATGTGTGTACTTTAGATAATTGTTTTCTTGCGCACTCACAATCCTTGAGACAAAAAAAACCTGGATCTTGTTCATTCAAGTGAAAATATTTTCCTTTTTCTAGAACACTCAGCGACGGTACCGAGCTTCTTCTATATAATACAACTGGTTTTACCAAAGTTGATGAAAACGTAAACTCACAACCATTTATGCGCTGGAGGGACTGTTTTGTCTTTTGTGCCGAAGCTATTTATACATCGCATGCCAAAACCGATGAAATAAGGGGCATTACTTGATGTGACTGGGAGCACATGTTAAGAAATGATTAACAGAGTTGTATCTGCGAGAGAGTTGAATGTTACTCCAAAGAAGCACCGCCTCCCTTTCAAAATGACCAACGACCCAGAACCCCAAAGGAGCTCTGTACAATGGGCCTCTCAACCGTTCCATCCATGAGTACTTCCTATTAATTTGCGGTGTCTTTGCCAAGATCACGACAAGTGCAGTAATTTGGTTCTTCATGGCTGTAAGAGCTTATTAAAAATACATTAATTTGTAGTTTACTCAGGAAGACAAATTAGTGGCTCAAAAAGTGAAACATAACTCTATTTTGATACACATATTTTCTTTGTGTACAACACAACTAAAGACGAAGGTCATTTAGTACAAGTAATATGTTCTTAGTAGAGCATGGTAAGGCCATAGGTAGACCTTCCAGGCAGCCGTAGGTTCTGCCACTTGGGCATCATTACAAATAGTAGGTATTACAATCATTCCTGCTATGCAAATTAAATCATCTCTTAACCTTCTGCACCCAAACTCATTGCCATGGTATATCTTGTTGTGTGTCGAACAGTTGTCCAGACATTCCAATCCTTTTTGAATCTGTCCTTCAGACAATCTGACTCACAGAGGAGGGGCTGGTAATCGATCCACTGCCACTTAAGGCCTTGGAAGCTCATATTTTCCACCGAGGCGTTTGCATTGCACCAGCATGATCACACCCTTGACTGATATGCCATTTGGCTCAAGAGATTCAACCATCTTCAGTTTTGTTTCGCGGTTCAGATCCGCAACCACTTGAGCCCTTAGAGCTGGCTGAGTTCGCTATCCAGCTATAAAGATTCTGGGTAACTTGCTGGCTACTTGTAGGCATCACTACATCATGGGGAAGATCAAGAAGCACCCGTGGAAAGTGTTGGATCAGGCGGCACAACTGGAGAACACCATCAGACTTGCGTAGCTAGTAGGTTCCAGGTACCTCCTATTCCCAAACAAAGGGTGTTTCTTTTCCCACCATCATATGTAATTCTTAAACTCCAAACAAACATATATACGTTTGAGAACACTAGTTACCCGAGAGTCTAACATAGGCTACAAGAGGCAGAAGGTGAGCAGAAGAGAAGAACAAGAGAGTAGACATATATGCAAAGAAGATGACCAAAGGTGAGAGCCCTACAACAACGGTTGGTGTGAGTCTACTGAGCAAAACTAAAGTACTAGTGTAGTTAGTGCAAGGGACGTGTACTTTTTCTTGCTCGTTCACAATCCTGAAGACGAAAGACCTGGATCTTGTTTCTTCAAGTGAAGATTTTTCTTTTTTCTAGAACATGCAGTGACGATACTGAGTGTAGTAAACAACCGGGTTGAATGTTACTGCATTCTACAAAGAAGCAGTACCTCTCTGTCAAAATGATCTGTGGCCCAGACCCAGCAAAGAAAACTATACAATGAGCTTGTCGACCGCTCCATCCATGAAATTTGCGGTGGCTATAGTACAACCACGACAAGTCCAGTAATTTGGCTGTAAAAACTTATTAAAAAACACTAATTTGTAGTTTGCGCAAAAAGTCTGGCGTGGCTTCGCAGGACTGGCGCACCCACCTTTTGTTGACTCATCTCCGGCTATTGGGTGGATTTGGTCGTGGTTGCTGGTTGTGTGGTGGTTTGTCGCTCAGCACGACGTTTGCGGTTTGGCTCGCACCGCTTGGTGATGCATCTCTGGCTCCCCTGGTCATGGTTGGATTCGTCCTCAGTGCTCGCCGTGCGCCCTTCTGCTTCCCCTGGATTGTGCCAGGCCACTCCTATGGCCCCTCTTCAAAGGCCTGGGTGGAGGCGTTGGGCAGGTGGCCTCGTCACTAGGTAATGTTGGGCCTACTGTCCTCCAAGTGGTTTGGCTCAAGTGTTGTGGCGGAGCTATCTCTATGATGTTTGTGTTTTAGTCGTGGTCCTTGTCGTCATGCTTGTCGAGTTTGGGTCGTGTTGTTTGCGATTGTATTCTAGGTTTTGCGATGGACAACTTCTCGCTTCCATGCCTTGTGTTGTAACTTTTGCTCTAGTTTAGGTTGGGTTTGGTCGTCTTCGTCTCTCAGATTGCCGACTTTTCAAGTTGATGATCCTTTTGTCTGTCAGTTAGGTTTGTCTACTGAGTCGGGTCTATATAGCATTTGTATGAGCTGTGTGATCTTCTTCAGCGTTGTGTCATCTTCTTTCTTGATGAATACACATGCAACTCTCCTGCTTGGTTTCGAAAAAAAAAGAGACAAATGTATGGCTAAAAAAGGAAAAGACAATTCTCTTTTGATCCACATATTTTATTTGTGACACAACTGAAAAGATATACACCGCTGATAAAACTTTATACGTACATGTATATTTTTTCTTCAAAAAAATTTTAGGATTAAAAATTGTTTTCATTTTTTTTCCCTAAAAAGAGCTCATTGTAGCCCCGTCCATTTCCACGTTTCGGATCATGAGCATCTTTTTGAAAATCTGAATGGCCTGCAAAGTTCATGCGAACTGCTGCTGCCGCTGAATCCACGTTTCGGATCCACAATATTTTCTTCCATTGGCAAGGGATGAAAATCAAACCATGTGGTTAGTTAAGAGTTGAAATGTGGACTTTTCTCTTGAACAGAGCTAAAGTAGTGTAGTTAGTGTCTAGTGCAAGGGGCCTAGGGCAACATATGCACATGTGTGTACTTTAGATAATTGTTTTCTTGCTCATTCACGATCCTGGAGACATAAAAACATTCACCTTATTTCTTCAAGTGGAAATATTTTTCTTTTTTCTAGAACACGCAGTGACTATACTGAGCATTTTAATTATACAACTGATTTTACCAAAGATGATGAAAACATAAACTGCACTAGAGAGTCCGTTTTGTCTTTTGTGTTGAAGCTATATATAAATCACAGGCCAAAACCGATGAAATCAAGGGGTATTACTTGAATGTGACTACGAGTACATCTGAAGAAATGATTAATGGAGCTGTATTTTTCGGGAGAGTTGAATCTTACTCCAAAGAAGCACCACCTCCCTTTCAAAATGACAAACGACCTAGAACCCCGGTCCACAAGGAGCTTTATAAAATGGGATTCTCGATTGTTCCTTCCACCATTAGTACATTGTATTAATTTGCGGTGGCTATAGCAAGATCACGACGAGTGCAGTAATGTGGCTCTTCATGGTTTTAAGAACTTACTCCCTCTGTTCCATAATGTAGTGCGTATAATTTTTTTGGAAAAGTCAAACCTCACACACTTTGACCAAGTTTGTGAAGAAAAACATTTTCATCTGGAATGCCAAACGTATATCATTAGATTTATCATAAGATGTAGTTTCATATTTTATATATTAGATATTGTAGGTATAAATAATTTTTTCTATAAACTTGGTCAAAGTTTGCAATGTTTGACTTTTCAAAAAATCTATACGCACTACATTTGCATTAATTTGTAGTTTACACGGGAAGACGAATTTGTGGCTGAAAAAGTAAAACATTACTCTGTTTCCATATATGTTTTCTTTGTGTACAACACAACTGAAAACGAAGGTCAATTAGTACAAATAACACGTTCTTAGTAGAGCATGTTAAGGCCATAGGTAGATTTCCAGGCAGCTTGTAGCTTCTGCCAGACGGTTCATATCCGCAACCACTTGATCCCTTAGAGCTTCTGCCAGCTGGTTCAGCTCTGCAACCACCCTTATAGCCGGACGAGTTCGCTACCCATCAATAAAATTCTATGAAACTAATTGCCATGAACCTCGGGAGAATTCCCACCCTAGTCTAATTGCCATGGTATATATATCGTGTTGTGTATCGAACGGTTGTCCAAACATTCCAATCCTTTTTGAATCTGTTCTTCAGACAATCTGACTCACTGATGAGAGGCTGGTAATCGCTCCACTGCCACTTAAGGCCTTGGAAGCTCATATTTTCCACCGGGGCGTTTGCATTGCACCAGCATGATCACACCCTTGACTGATATGCCATCTGGCTCAAGAGGTTCAGCCGTCTTCAGTTCTGTTTCGCGGTTCAGATCCGCAACCACCTGAGCCCTTAGAGCCGGCCGAGTTCGCTATCCAGCTATAAGATGCTGGGCAACTTGCAGGCTACTCGTAGGCACAACTACAGCATGAGAATGATCAAGAGGCACCCGCGGAAAGTGTTGGATCAGGCGGCACAACTGGAGAATACCGTGAGGCTTACGTAGCTACTAGGTTCCCGATGCCTCCTGTTCCCAACCAAAGGGTGTTTCTTTTCCCTCCATCATATGTAGTTGGACTCCAAATAAACATATATACGCTTGAGAACACTAGTTACCCGAGAGGCCAACGTAGACTACATAGGCAGAAAGGTGAGCAGAAGAGAGTAGATATATATATGTACTATTGAAACCTCACAACAGCGGTTGGTATGGGTCTCACAAAGGTGACCAAAGGTGAGAGCCTCACAACAGCGGTTGGTATGGGTCTATTGAAAAAAGCTAAGGTAGTGTGCAAGGGACGTGTACTTTTTCTTGGTCGTTCACTATCCTCAAGACAAAATCCCTGGATCTTGTTTCTTCAAGTGAAGATTTCTTCTTCTTTCTAGAACATGTAGTGATGATACTGAGTGTATTGAACAACCGAGTTGAATGTCACTGCATTCTGCAAAGAAGCAGTACCTCTGTCAAATTGACCTGTGACCCAGACCCGGCAAAGAAAACTATACAATGAGCTTCTCAACCGCTCCATCCATGAGTACTTTGTACTTCCCCGTTCACAAATATAAGATGTTCCAACTTTTTTCTGAATTAGATGTATATAGACACGTTTTAGTGTCTTCATTCACTTATTTCAGCCCGTATGTAGTTCATATTAAAATATGAGGTAATATCACTGGTAGTCACTAAACTTGTGCCGGATGTGCAGTTTGGTGCTACAACTTTCAAAATACGTTTTTTCGGTCAGGAAACTTGCGTTTACATGCAGATACGGTCACTCCCTTTGACCGCGCGCGTATCAGCCGCTGGCGTGGCATGCAACGCATGCAGAGACCCACTGTCAGCGACAGGGACCATTCGGGGGCGACGCGCTCGTGTTTTTTTTGCACGGACCCCCCTGAAATTATTATTTTTTCCGCAAAAAAGTCCCTGCCGAGGCGGGAACAGGCAACTCGTGCATATTTGCGGAGCGGTACCCCAATATCCCTGGCCATTCATTTTGACTCCCCATCGGTTCGTCTCCCGATCATACAGAGGCGGAGGCGGAGGAGCCGGTGCGTCACGGCGGCCGTCGTCGCAGGAGATGAGTGAACCGCATCGTCGACGTCCGGGCGAAGCAGCGCCGTCGTATGGTACGTCTTTCCCCTGCTGTCCGCCGTCTCGTTTCTATCCTCTGCTCCCCGCCGTCTTCTTTGTGCCGTGTTTGGCCTACCTAGGGTTCATTTAAGGGTTGGGCGATATGCTTCAATAAATTCTCATATGGACGTATTGTTGTTAACCGCTGATGGATGTACGCATTAGATTTCGAAGGTCCAGCTCCCCTGTTCGCAATTCGAGCTAGGGTTTAGGAAGGGGTTATCAAAGGAGGCAGCTTTATGTGTGAAAAAGTCCAATAAAATCATTGTGTTCAGTATGGATATGGTCCTGACTGGTTGTATTATATACTTGCAATTGTGTCCTGTTGTGTGAGATGAAATTTATGTGGCACTCTGAATGTTTGTGTACTCTGAATTTCTGAAACTGCATGCGGTTAACTAAATTTTTTTGACACTGAATGCGTGTACTCTGTTTTTGTAACACTGTATGCAGTTTCAGAACAGTATGTGAACATTATGTGTTGTATTGGTAAGGATAATTAGCTGTTGTATGTCTAATTTGTTAACTGAAAATGTGTACTGACTGTCTATTTGTTGTGTACTTTTGTTGTACTTATTTACTTGTTAACTGAAATTTTTGTTCATTAAATTTGATGTACCCTGCTTACTGAATTTGTTTTATTTTAACAATGCAGGTGATTTTGATGGGTTGTTTAGTGTTCAGATCCACCACAAGGGGTTCTTCTGTGGGAGTGAGAGCAACAAGACCTACATGGATTATGAGGTTGATTGGTTTGACATGTGTCAGAGTGACACATGGTCAATGTTGTGGATCAAGGATTTTATTTCACAGCTGGGATATGACATGGAATCCTCCAAAATAGATGTCTATTGGTGCCAACCAGGGAAGACAATTGCTGATGGCCTTAAGCTTCTGACTTGTGATGCAGATATGGTGCTTATGATTACTGCAACAGTAGAGCACAAGAACCTACTTCTTGTAGTAGATCATGGTGAAACCCTGCAGTCATCAGATGATGATGTTATGATTACTGGAGTGACAGAACTGCCTAAGGTCATTACTCCCACAAAACCCAATGGAAAAGAAAATGTTAGCTGGTCAGAGAAAGGAAAGAGTCCAAGAAAGAATGTATCAAGGAAATCAAAGAGGGGGATGTCATATGGTGAAGGATCTAGTTCAGGGTTTGCAGCTCAAGTGGAGGAGGAGGAATGTGAGAAGGATGGTGAGAGAAGTGAAGAAGAGGGAAATGTTCAGGATGAGTTAACAGATGAGGAATTTTATGAGAGTGGCTTTGATGTTGAAGATGGTGATGATGACCTGTTTGAGGCAAATGTTGACAAAGATGTAGATGATCACAGAGAGAAGGCAGAATTTGCTGATTATGAAGCAGAATTTTTGTGTGGAAAAAATAATAAGTTTAGGGGGGTCCGTGCAAAAAAACCACGAGCGCGTCGCCCCCGAATGGTCTCTGTCGCTGACAGTGGGCCTCTGCATGCGTTGCATGCCACGCCAGCGGCTGATACGCGCGCGGTCAAAGGGAGTGACCGTATCTGCACGTAAACGCAAGTTAGCTGACCGAAAAACCGTATTTTATAAGTTGTAGCACCAAACTGCACATCCGGCGCAAGTTTAGTGACTACCAGTGATATTACCTCTTAAAATATCTAAAACGTCTTATAATTCGAAACGGAGGGAGTATTAATTTGCGGTGGGCTATAGTACAACTACGACGAGTGCAATATTTTTGCTGTAAGAACTTAAAAATCACTAATTTGTAGTTTGCACAAAAAGTCTGGCGTGGCTCCGCGAGACTGGCGCATCCACCTCCTGTTGGCTCATCTCCCCGGTGGGTGGGTTTAGTTGCGGTCGTGTGGTGGTTCGTCGCTAGTTGGTCATGGCTCTGGTGTTGTTTGCGGTTCGGCTTGCACTGCTCGAGGGTGCATCTCTAGCCCCCCCTCCCGGTAATGGTTGGCTTCGTCTCTGGTGCTCTTCTGCCTCCCCTGGATTGTGTTAGCTCACTCTTATGGCCCCTCTTCTATGGCCTGGGTGGAGGCAGGTCCAACAATGTTAGACAGGTGGCCTCGTCGCCCTCGGTGATGTTGGGTCGTCTATTCTCGTGCAAGTGGTTTGGTTCAAGAGTTGTGACAAAACTGTCCCTGTGATGTCTGTGTTTCAGTCGTCGTCATGGTTGTCGAGTTTGGGTCGTGTAGCTGCGGTTGTCTTCTAGGTTTTGCAGTAGATGATTCTCACTTCCATGCCTTGTGTTGTAATTTTTGCTCTAGTCTAGGTTGCGTTTTGTCGTCTTGTTCTCGGATTGCCGACTTTTCGGGCTGATAATCCTTTTGTTAGTTAGGTTTATTTGTTAAGTCGGACCTCTATGGCATTGTATGAGCCGTGTCTTTTTTGACGTTGTATCATCTTCGTTCTTAATGAATACACATCCAGCTCTTCTACTTGGTTCCAAAGAAAACAACAAATATGTGGCTGAAAACGGAAAAGACTATTCTATTTTGATCTACATATTTTATTTGAGTACAACACAGTTGAAAAGATATACTGCTGATAAAACTTTGTATGTCAATGTATATATTCATTTCAAAAATATTGAGGATTAAAAACTGTTTTCATTTTTTCCCCTAAAAAGAGCTCATTGTAGCCCAGGCTCCGTTTCCACGTTTCGGATCATGAGCATCTTTTTGAAAATCTGAATGCCCTCCAAAGTTAATGCGTGTATTTTGTTTTTATAAACAATGGAAGAAAATATTGCTAATAAGGGAAGACATGTTTCTCGCAAAAAAAGAGAGAAGGGAAGACGTGTTGTATATGCATTTTTTTTAAATAGCGTGATCTATTATTAAAGTCCGCTGGAAGTACAAAACACCCAAAACGTAATAAAAATTACATCGAGGTTCCTAGGCCATCGAACGACCAATACGAGTATGGAAGCGGCGGCGGCGGCGCATCGGCTCGTTTTGGCAGGAACCTCAATGTAATTTTTATTACAGTAAGCAGTGCCACCCGAAAACCCTCGCGGCATATTTCCACCCAAAAACCCTCGTAGCACGTTCCGCTCCACAAGCCTCGTTGCGCATTCACTGCTGGTCAGAGCAGACGCGGCCGGATGATTGCGTACCTGCATTCATGCCGGTCAGACTGACGTGACCGGACGCTGACCAGAGCCGCTTCAATGCGAACACGATGACCGAGAAGTTTACTCCAGCCACTGCCGCCGCATTGAAGTGGTGTCGGTCCTCCTGCCCCGGTTATTTAAGCAGGCTAACCGCGCCGGCAAACCCTACCCCATCTGCTACGCACACCGCGGCCTCTCCTCTCTTCTCCTCTATGGTCCTCTCCTCTCTACCGTACATAGCCGCGACGGCCATGTCTGCATTGGGTTCGCTCTCCAGCTATGAAATCGGGCGCACCTTGCTGGCTACTCGTAGGCGCCACATTATCTTAGGGACGACGAAGCAGCATTCGACAGGATTGTTGGATCAGATGGCAGGCACGACTCGAGAATATCGCCAGAATGCCGTAGCTAGTAGGTTCCAGGTGCCTCATGTTCCCAAACAAGGGTGTTTATTTTCCTACCATCATATGTAATTCGTAGACTTGAAACAAGCATATGTATGTTTGAGAAGACTAGTTACTCAGAAAGACCAACGTAGGCTACAAGAGGCAGAAGGGTGAGGAGAGGAGAACATCAGAGAGTAGATATATATGCAGAGGAAGATGATCAAAGGTGAGAGCCTCACAACAGCGGTTGGTATGAGTCTATTGAACAAAGCTAAAGTAGTGTAGTCAGTGCAACGGGCCTACGATAACATATGCACATGTGTGTACTTTAGATAATTGTTTCTTGCTCACTCACAATCCTGAAGACAAAAAAAACCTGGATCTTGTTTTTTCAAGTGAAAATATTTTCCTTTTTCTAGAACACGCAGTGACGGCAACTTCAACGAATAGTGGGGGAAAAAAGACCCGAGCTCTCGCGACCGCGTCCGTCCCCCGCGGGCGGCCGGCCGCGACCCCCCACCCTTCCCCCCCAGCGACCCCCTCCTCCCTCTCCCCCCGCCGTCGCCGGCGTGCGTCGCTGGGCTCGACCCAGGCGGCGCCGGCGGCGCCGGCTCGCGGCTTGTCCCCTCCCGATGCGCCTCCAACGCGGGGCGGAGCGGCTCCGGGTGGTGCTTCCAGGCGACGGCGGTCCAGCGCGGTGGCGGGGCTCCTCGACGCTGGCATGGGTGGTCGATGGCGTGACGGCGCGGCCGTTGGCGGCGGGCTTCGCAGCGGCGCGGGCTGGCGGCGCCCGCTCGGCCCAGATCTGGGCCATGTCGGGCTCCATCTGGGCCGGGGCGGGCCGGCAACTCCTGTGTGTGCGGCGGAGCTTCCTGGAGGTGGCGGTGGGGCGTCGGGAACCTGGTTGGTGGCGGCGCCGTCGTCGGCTTGCTGCAGCGTGGCGGCGGAGGCTTTGCGGGCCCGATCTGGGCCTGGCCGGGCCCGGGTGGCCTGGTGTGCCTCCTGTTGTTGCGTCCGGCCGGCTACCGCGATGGCGCTGGAGGCACTGGCCTCTCGCGCGACGGCGGTGGAGGTTGCTCCCTCCCGCGCGGCCGCGGTGCCGCTGTCTCCGGTTTCCGACGCTTCCATTTTCCACCATCTAGGCCTCGCGATGGCGACCACAATGAGACGTCGTAGATGGCGCCAAGGCCGTGGTGGCGCATGCTTGTTGGTGGCGAGATGGGTGGTAGGCTACGGAGCGATTGGGTAGTGGTGCTCTGGGGGTGGGAGAAATCCCTGTCGGCTCGTCTGACTCCGACGCGGTGACGCCTGCGGGTGCCGCCATCCCCCCCCGGAGGGCGTCGGGCGATCCCATTCACCTCCTTCCTCCGCGTGCCGGGGGAAACCCTAGGACATGTCCGAGCAACAGCGTCGTTGTCGTCGCAGTCCTTCCTGAAGGTGTTGCTTGGTACGCGGCGCTTCGGTATGCTGGGTAGGTGGTGGGCGCAGCGGTGGCGGGTCATCTGCATGTCGTCTAGCTGCCGTCGGTGGCATTTCTTTCTCTTTTGTTCTTCTTGTTTCTCCTTTGGGCTTGATGTGTTGTTCGCCCCAGCAGTTGTATCGTGTGGTTGCTATATCAATATAGCGGGGCGCAAGCCTATTTCGAGAACACGCAGTGACGATACCGAGCATCTTCTATATTATACAACTGGTATTACCAAAGATGATGAAAGCACAAACTCACAACCATTTATGCGCTGGAGAGACCGTTTTGTCTTTTGTGTTGAAGCTATTTATAAATCACAGGCCAAAACTGATGAAATCAAGGGGCATTACTTGAATGTGATTGCGAGCACGTGTGAAGAAATGATTATCACCGCAAAAAAATGATTAAGAGAGCTGTATTTGCCAGAGAGTAGAATGTTACTCCAAAGAAGCACCACCTCCCTTTCAAAATGACCAACAACCCAGAACCCCACAACGAGTTCTATACAATGGGCTTCTCGACCGTTCCATCCCTGAGTACTTTGTATTAATTTGCGGTGGCTAGATCACCACGAGTGGAGTAATTTGGCTCTTCATGTCTGTAAGAACTTATTAAAAATAAATTTATATGTAGTTTACTCAGGAAGACAAATTTGTGGCTCAAAACGTCATAAACATTTTCTTTGTGGACAAATAGTAGGTATTACAATCATTCATGCTATGCAAATTAAATCATCTCTTAATCTTATCCACTCAAACCCCGATAGAAGTTCCACCCTAGCCTAATTGTCATGGTATATCGTGTTGTGCACGCGGTAGGTGTTGGGGAACGTTGCATGAAAATCAAAAAATTTCCTACGAACACCCAAGATCTATCTAGGAGAAGCATAGCAACAAGAGAGGAGAGTGTGTCTACGTACCCTCGTAGACCGAAAGCGGAAGCGTATATAACGCGGGTGATGTAGTCGTACTCTTCGCGGTCCGATCACGATCCAACCGATCTAGTGCCGAACGGACGGCACCTCCGAGTTTAGCACACGTGCGGCTCGATGACGTCTCCTCCTCCTTGATCCAGCAAGAGAAGGCGGAGAAGTAGATGGGATCACAACCAGCACGACGGCGTGGTGGTGATGGTGGTGGTGGAGTACCAACAGCACTTCGCTAAGCGTCGTCGGGACGAGGCGGTGGTGTAACGGGAGAGAGGGGTGCCCAGGGGCTGATCTGGTGTTTGGGGTGCCCCCTCCTCTCTATATATATAGGTGGAGGGGCGTGTGGAACAGCCCCTCCAAGCGCTAGGGGGGGGGGAGGACTTGGACTCCAAGTCCAATCCTATTCCTACTAGGACTCCCCTTTTTTTCCCTTCCCTAGCCACATGGGCTTTTTAGGACTTGGTGCGCCTAGCCCAATAAGGCCAGGGCGCCTCCCCTCAGCCCATGCCAGCCCTTGGGACGTGGTGGACCCACTTGTGGACTTCCGGACCCCTCCGGAATCCTCCGGAACCTTCTGGAAGCTTCCCGGTACAATACCGAAAAAACTGCACATTTTTTCGGAACCCAAAATATGACTTCCCATATATAAATCTTTACCTCTCGACCATTCCGAGACTCCTCGTGATGTCCGGGATCTCATCCGGGACTCCGAACAACATTCGGTTACCAATCATCAAATATCCCAATACTACTCTAGCGTCAACGAACGTTAAGCGTGCGACCCTGCGGGTTCGGGAATCATATAGTCATGACCGAGACACCTCTCCGGTCAATAACCAATAGCGGGACCTGGATGCCCATATTGATTCCTACATATTTCACGAAGATCTTTTATCGGTTGAACCACGATGTCAAGGATTCGGTTAATCCCGTATGCAATTCCCTTTGTCCGGCGATATGTTACTTGCCCGAGATTCGATCGTCGGTATCTTCATACCTAGTTCAATCTCGTTACCGGCAAGTCTCTTTACTCGTTCCGTAATACAAGATCCCGTGACTAACCCATTAGCCACATTGCTTGCAAGCTCTTTACGATATTGTATTACCAAGAGGGTCCAGAGATATCTCTCCGTCATACGGAGTGACAAATCCCAGTCTCGATCCATGCAACCCAACAGAGACCTTCGGAGATACCTGTAGAGCACCTTTATGATCACCCAGTTACGAAGTGACGTTTGGATACACACTAAGTATTCCTCCGATATCCGGGAGTGACATGATCTCATGGTCTAAGGAACAGATACTTGACATGAAGAAAGCTATAGCAATAAACTCAAGTGATATGATCGAATGCTAAGCTTACAGTTGGGTCTTGTCCATCACATCATTCTCCCAATGATGTGATCCCGTTATCAAATGACAACTCATGTCTATGGTTAGGAAACCTTAACCATCTTTGATCAACGAGCTAGTCTAGTAGAGCCTTACTAGGGACACGGTATTGTTTATGTATTCACACATGTATTTAAGTTTTCGGTCAATACAATTCCAGCATGAATAATAGACCTTTGTCATGAATAAGGAAATATGATAATAACCAATTTATTATTGCCTCTAGGGCATATTTCCAATAGTAGGCGCGGTGAGCAATCTTCAAATCGTTCAAAAAAGTAAAAGGTTCTCCAGACAATCCTTCCTGCCCTTGTTCTTCGGACAATCTGACTCACAAATGAGAGGCTTCTAAACGGTGCACTACCACTTAAGGCCTTGGAACCACATGATCGCACACATATTTTCCACCAGGGCGTTTGCATTGCACCGGCATGATCACACCCTTGACTGATATGCCATCCGGTTCAAGAGATTCAGTCATCTTGAGTTCTGTTTCGCGGTTCAGATCCACAACCACCTGATCTCTTAGTGTCCGCCGAGTTCGCTATCCAGCAATGAAAATCAGGGCAACTTGCTAGCTACTCGTAGGCACCACTACATGATGGGGATGATGAAGAGGCACCCGAGGGCATTGTTGGATCAGGCGGCACAACTGGATAACACAGTCAGAATTATGTAGCTAGTAGGTTCCCAGTGCCTCCTATTCCCAAACAAAGGGTGTTTGTTTTCTCACCATCATATATGATTCGACTCCAAACAAATGTATATGTCTGAGAATACTAGTTATCCGGAAAGATCAACGTAAGCTACAAGAGGCAGATGGGTGAGCGGAGGAGAATATGAGAGAGTAGATATATATGCAGAGAAGGTGAGGGCCTCGCAACAGCGGTTGGTGTGAGTATACTGAACGAAACTAAACTAGTGTGGTTAGTGCAAGGGACGTGTACTTTTCCTTTCGTTCACAATCCTGAAGACAAAAGACCTGGATCTTGTTTCTTCAAGTGAAGATTTTTCTTCTTTCTGGAACATGCAGTGCGATCGTCTGCAAAAAAATGCGGTGGCGATACTGAGTGTATTAAACAACCGCGTTGAATGTCACTGACAAAGAAGCACCACCTCTGTGGCAAAATGACCCAAATCCCTCAAAAAAAAAAAAAACTATACAATGAGCTTCTCGGCCGCTCCATCCATGACCACTTGTGTTCCCTCCATTCCACAATGTAGTGCGCCCGCGCTTCTCGAAATCTAAGTTTGACCATAAATTTAACCAACGAGACCGACTGCGGCGGGAACAAAATTATACCACTGAATTCGTATCGTTGGTTAAATTTAGTCGTATAATATGGTATAATTTTTGCTCCCGCCGCAGATGGTATAATTTTGTTCCCGCCGCAGTCGGTCTCGTTGGTTAAATTTATGATCAAACTTAGATCTCGAAAAGCGCGGGCGCATTACATTGTGGAATAGAGGGAGTATTGATTTGCGGTGGGCTATAGTACGACCACGACGAGTCACGTAATTTGGCCATAAGAACGTATTAAAAATTACTAATATGTAGTTTTGCACACAAAGTCTGGTGTGGCTCCGCGGGGCTGGCGCATCCACCTCCTGTTGACTCATCTCCGGCCCCTCTTCTATGGCCTGGGTGGAGGCAGGTCCGACAGTGTTGGACAGGTGGCCTCGTCGCTCGGTGATGTTGGGCCTATTCTCGTGCAAGCGGTTTGGCTCAAGGGTTGTGGCCGAGCTGTCCCTGTAATGTTTGTACTTCAGTCGTCGTCCTCGTCGTCATGGTTGTCGAGTTTAGGTCGTATTGTTTGCGGTTGTGTTCTAGGTTTTGTAGTTAACGGTTTCTCGCTTTCATTCTTTTCATCGTAACTTTTACTTTAGTCTAGGTTGGGTTTGGTCGTCATCTTCTTTCGGATCGCCAAATTCCCGGGTTGATGATCATTTTGTCAGTTAGATTTGTCCGTTGAGTCGGATCTCTATAGCATTGTATGAGTCGTCTTTTTTGATGTTGTATCATCTTGAATATACACATACAACTCTCCTGCGTGGCTCTAAAATAAAAAGACTACTCTATTTTGATCCACATATTTTATTTGTGTACAACACAGCTGAAAAGATATACCGCTGATAAAACTTTATATGTACATGTATATTTTTTCTTCAAATTTTGTGAGGATTAAAAACTGTTTTTTTTCCTAAAAGTGCTAATTGTAGCCCAGGCTCCATTTCCACCTTTCAGATCATGAGCATCTTTTTGAAAATCTGAGTACCCTCCGAAGTTAATGCGTGTATTTTGTTTTTTATAAACAATGGAAGAAAATATTGCTAGCAAGGGAAGGCATGTTGTATATTTTCCCCGGAATAGCTGAGTCTATTATAAAAGTTTCATGGAAGTACAAAGCACCCAAAATATAATAAAATTGAGGTCCCTGGACCATCTAACAACCACTACCGCCGCCCGGAACGAGACGGTGACGCACCGTTGTCGCCGCTCCCATACTAGAGCCGGTCTGACCTTGGTGATGACAGCTAGGAAGTCTTCGTACACGTGCCCCTAAGGACCAGTGCCCTTGAGCCGCAATCGTCGTCGTTGAACCTTGAATCGATCTGAAGCGTCTGGCACCATATCTCCCCGTCGCGCATGCATGAAGAGAAACCCTAACCTTGCCGCCACAAGGAGACGACAGGAATCTACACCGAAACTTTGTCGAATCCGTCCTGACGGACAAATTCGGGGAGGATCGAAGCCCGGAAGACCAACTCGAAGATGAAGCGCTGCCACCCGTACGAGAGCCGCCCATGCGATGACTAAAAAACCCTAACTTAAACTACTAGCCGAAGCCGAGGCACCAGGATTCCCCTCACTGCCACCAGCCGTTGGAGCGGCAGGCGGAGGGAGGAGAATCCATGGACTACCCGATGGAGCTTGAAGGGAAAGAGAACTTAGCCCTAGTCACCTGTGAGGAAAAGGAAAAGAGTCTATGAACTTCAAACTGTTTGTACTTTACAACACGCAAAGAAGATAATGACCTCTTTTTTGCGGTAAAACAACTAGAATTTAACGCCATCATGTACTATAACATTGAACCGACGTTTGATCGTGCGGGTGACGAGCATAGGATTCTTTGCAATAGTATAGAGTTGATGAGAACTCTCCGTAATCTAGTGCAAAAAAAGTCTATGAGTTGTATTTCCTACAAATTAAACAACCCCGAGTGGAAGAAATTTGAAGGACTAGAATCCTTTAAAAATTTCGGGGTCAAATCAACAAGACTAGAGATGAAACCCACAACAGAAATCTATGAAACTCGAAAGAGAAGAAAGAAAGTACAAGTAAACAAAGTAAAGTAATTAAGCTTGTGGTACATGGACCTAACTACCATTTATTCCTATCAAAAGCCAAATCTCTAGGTACATTCCAAACCTTCGAATCTCTATTTACGGCATCCTCCCATGTCACTTTGGTTGCCCCCTACAACTGACCCGATTGTTGCCTCTGCCTTGTCATGCAAGTGAAACCAACTGCCGATGATGGACATCACAGAGGAAACTCCGTCTATGTTTTGACATAGCCAGATTTTAAGCATATGCTAGCAAGTGAAACCAAGTCCAGCGTGGCAGGGGAGTTTTAGTTTCTTCTTCCTCGCGCCAGCTCCTAGATTTTAAGCAGTGTGTCGGCCGTACACGCACCACAGTGCATGATAATCACCAGCGAGTGGAGTGACGCGAGCGCTAATTTCTTGTCCATTAATGGCGCGCCCGCTCCTTCGGATTCCCGAGGTGGCCGTTCGGATGGCCGCCATGCGGCATCATCTTCGACGGCGAGGCGTCCCCATCACCTAAACCCCAGCCATCGCCTCCCCCTTCTTGTCGTCTCCTCCCCTCTTGGCGACAATGTCGCCGCGTCGAAAGGGCGCAGCCTATTGGCTGAACCTCCCGTCCCAGACACTGCGCACCGCGATGCGAACTCCCCCCTCGGCGCACTAGTCGCGGCAGCCAGCGCTTCCTTCTCTCGTTGTGGCTCCCGTGACGGGACCGCGGGGAGTCTGCCAGCTACAATGGCGGCGGGCAGCGTCGATCTGGCGTCTTAGGCGACATCGTACTCTCAACGATGTCGTCCCCATCAACTCCACTGGCATCTTCGTCCCCAGGCCGGAGCCTGAGGACCCAGTCATCTTCGTGTTGTGGCTCTCGCCTCGCCTCGACAAGCAGGATGGTGACTAGAAGGCATCGGCGGCGGCGGTGCCGTAGGTAGTAGTATGTTGCAATGTTGAATAGCGACATTGCATATTTTTTAAATGTCGCTTAACGACATTTGAAGTTGCATAAACTTTTGGCTACTAATATAAGTTTATCGTGTTTGATGATGATTTGAAATGGTTTGGTTCGATTTGATGTACCTGAAATTAACTTACAAATTTGAAGCAATTGGAAAAAAAGAACAAATAAAGTACAAATATGAAGGCCGCATTACGGCGACTCTATGTTTGCATGTCGTTGCCAAAGCTCTCGTGCCACGAAAAACATCAAGATCCCGCCAGCCATGATTACACCTTTAATCTAGTGGTATCAGACAACATCCATCACTACGCTGTATTTATCTGCTCACCAACATTCCCTCCGTCGTATATTGATTACGCTGTATTTATGTATATTGATTACGCTGTATTTATTTTCTCACCAATACTCCCTCCATCGTATATTGATTGTAATAACATCTTATATTATAGGATGGAGGGAGTAATTGTATCACAAGCAAGTGAAACCTTGACAAAAAGGTTGTCAAACTTAATTTTCCATAAGGCAGATTTTAGCTCAAAAATCATATACCATTGCCTCCCACTTGAGTATTTTTCTTGCCTTCTCCTTCATCCACATCATCATCAAAGACATCTTAATAAATGCATACATGACTGTAGTGAGTGCATGTATTTGATCCAAGGATCTATGTTTCTTTTTGGTTGCAAAGGCCTACAGAATATACTGGAAATAACAGTGCCAAGACGTGGTCGATGCCATACCAGTCCAATCATCAGTAATACTAAAACTTGGAACTTGAAACGTCCAAACAGTTGAAAACGCATGGCATCAAATATCACAGATAGGAAGGGGGTGAGACCAGCTCCAAAACCCCCCTGAAATAAAGAGGAAAACGACTATTTCACTTTATTAGTACTATACTATAGATAATATCTTACAACCACAATGATAATTATGAATCAATTGTCCAACCGTATTGTTTTGCACCCATCAGATTCCCCACTCTATAAATTAAGTAAAACAAGAAAAAAATAGGTTAGGGAAGAGGCCAAAAATTACATATAATTACATTTACAGGAAACTGATGATCTGTGAGTGAGCATGCTACGCGTGAGCCTTGAGAAAGGGGGAAAAGGGGCACAGATAAAAACTACACTATATCACAAACTTGGCAAAAAGCTCCGCAGCGAGTGCTTCTTGGTCATGGTTTCCACTTATTTTGACTGTCACTTTCTTCAACCTTCTCCTGGCCAGCTCTGTTTATTGCCAGCTCCTTGGCAGTAGTAATGCACCTTGCTTATGGCTGGCGATGTTGAAACCATGAAATTCTGCAGCAAAGCAAGAGCATCTTCTGTGTACCTCTGTAAATCCAGTCTTGCGGGATTATCTTCATGCGAGTTGTCCACAGGTTGGCACGTCAATCAGCAAAAGAATTAGCTTCATCATCTGAGTCAGTCACTCATGTACTTCGACGGAACTTGAGATTTGTGCAAGGCCGCAGCTGGGCAGCTGAGCGAAAAATAGGACAATATGCCCACTGCAATCATGCTAGTTGAAGAAATACGTAGACTGGAGGACATCCTTCATATCAAAATTTCCCCTCTCTGGCAACGGTGGGAATTTTAATTTAGGGAAAGATGTCTCGAAGCTCTCCAAGAGCTGCATCAAATATACTGTGTTAACAAACTGAATGCATGGTCTGTCATGAGTTATGACATTTGTTATTGAGCAATTACGAAAATAACACATAGAACAGCAAGCTCATGTGCTATGGTAAAGCATGGAAACATAGCACAACAGCAAACTATTATGTTAGTCCTAACATACTACAAAATAACAAACCAATACGCATGGAAATGAAGCCCAATCAGCTAAGCCATGCAGACAAACAGGATATAAATCAATAAATAACAACAATAGACAGTGGTTTAGGTTATAGCTATTAAATGCAATGCACCCTCGACTTTAGAAGCATCGGTGGACAAGGTAAACACTTTAAGTGTACTCAACAATCATCAGGCAAATATTGTAAAAACCAATCCAAATCAAACACATCACAAAACTAAGAATATTGTAATAAGTACAGGAGAAAAAGCATATGCTGCAATTTTCAAATAAAAATATATCGCACGAGAAAGAGTGATTGTCAAATATATGTGCAAATAAAATACCAAAAATATGCATGCAAATAACTGAGATGACAAAATACATACATTTTCTAAAATAGGCGCATCATACAGTTCCACAAACTTTTCCCGAAGTATCTTGTTCATTGTATCAACATCACAAGCGTGGGTCCAATATGAATCATGAACTCCTGCATTGATTTTAAATATACATAAATGCTAATAGTAAAATACACAGACGCAGCCAAGTATCCCACAAATACTCTGGCAGATAGTAAAGAGAATACCGACCTGCAAAATATAGGCCTTGCTTTTTGCAAGCAACAGCAGTCATCATCATATGAGAGCCATCAAGGGAGTGTACAAAGTTTGGAGGGAAAGCTGTCCTCTGCCGCTTCACCATAACCTGGTCGAAAGATACACGTTCATCTAGTATACTCAATAGATCTATCAGATTCGAAACGTATGGTTGATGGTACATTATAACAGTGGCAGTGCTGCGATGAGGAAAATATGTTCAGCGAAACAATGTGATGCACAAGTATGCAAGCAAAATTCGATTACCCACTTCCTGCCCAACTACCATTCAGCAGCCAGTGGCATGAAACTGATCAGCAGTCAAATGCCCCATTGTCAATAAGATGCACTCAACATATATCCATATAAAGAGGGCATACCTTGTCGGTTTCTCGTTGAAGGGTCAGGACTTGTAACGAAGTTTTAATCTACAAGAACATCAAGAATATCGCATTGTTATGCACATGTTTGATTCCTCTTAAAAAAATCTGGCGGCAGTAATCAAGAGGAAGTGAGGAAACAATTATACTGAAATACGTACAAGATGCCTCCCTAGTTTGCGATATGGTTGAACAACTGGAAGTCCCAGAGGGGTAGTCCATCTCACAGGTTCATTTTCACAAGCTATGACCTGTCATACAAGCCACTGCTCAATACCCATGGTTATAAAGGCCAATCTATTTAGAAATAGAAATTCAAAAGGACAAGGCAGGACAGATTGACTATCAAGGAAGAATTGTTAACTAAAAGATGGCTTTAGCAGTTTGCCTCGACAAACGGTTTACTTATTCTTCAGATGTAATCTTAAGTTGTAGGTCAATAGTCGTGATAGTATTTGAGGTTTTATTTGATCTTATTTTTCATTTTAAGTTTTCCTTCCTCAGTCTCCGCTGCGCATGGCGCTGCCTTTCCGAAAGCACTGGTTTATTTCCATTAATGAGTGTGGTCAACTTGTAGTTAGCTGACAGCATCATTTATTCAGATAAAACAGTATAATCCTACGGAAATTGGTTAAGACTCCCCTAACTCACAAAATATCACAGCACTGAATAGAAAAGCACTGCAACGACAAACTGGCTCTTTGTAACGAAGGATACGTACCTCTGTAACGAGTATAGACAAAAAAAGGAACATTCTATCTGTTGCAGCACTCACAGGATGCCAACGGAAACAAATTTTAAGATACCCACCCAATGTTTTCTTTTCAGCATGTCCCAAAAAAATTGGAAAGGAAGAAATTCACAATTACTAACTATTTTCTTATAGAAATTCAACCACAAGACAACAGATCAGATTTTGGAGCTTCATTCAATAGCAAATCCATGATTACCAAACAAAAATAGCAGTACTAATACTATGAAGCAGACAAAAAATGATATTGAAGTGGATCGCACGCTATTCAGACAGAACAGACATGATACTGCAGATGATACCTTGGCACAGTCTCCAAGCCAGGTCATGATACTACGAGCAGCTTCAAACATCTCACCAAGTGCTGTCAGCGTGACCTATCCAGAATTGAAAAGAAGAAACAAAAAGAAGGTAGTTCAGTTCAAGGTGTACATGTTAGATGAAGAAACAAAAGCTTCAATCAATAAAGCATTCCACCTTAGCAGCATAGCATGATGCACCAAAAAGTTCCGAGTCGTCAGCAATGACCCCCCTCTCCTTTAATCTCCTTTTTATTTGTTCACGTGCTCCAACGTAAGTCACACCATAGACAGATGTCATCACTGTTTGTTTTACCAATTTCCTATCCACCTGTATATTTCACAAATAAGCACATAAAACTTTACATAATTTACCTGCATTATTGGCAAGCCTATGAGATATCAACTAAAAGCAATTACAGAAATCAAATCATGTAAAATAGCTAACACAAACTTTATTCAGCACATTAGGTAAACATTAATCTTATGACAGCCCAATTAGTCAGCACGCTTATATACCAACTCAATATATATGTGCTTTCTAAAGTGATGTTTCAAATAAACTTCATCTAGCATAATAACTGAGCTAGGTTTGTACTAATCCCAGGAGTTTCCACGTGATTTTACAAATTTGCACTATGCTGAGAAAAAGTAGGTGTTGCTCTAACATTTTAAAGAATGTGTTACTCTTCAACTGGTTAGGCTTTTAGTACGCATTATCACGGATAGCTAGACTGGCAAATGTTACAGAAAACATTGTAACTCTAGGTAGAGCTGTTGATTTTAGCATAACATCAGCTGTAGATTTTTACCAGGTCTCAGCTTTAGTACAGGTATGTATAACTTGGAGGTAGAGAGTCGATCAAATAAAAAACAATCTTGAACACAGAGTATTTTCATCATACAAGGTAAAAGAATATTTATAAAGACTGGCTAAAAAACAACACCTGATCAACTAACAAACGAGCACGTGCTGCATCAGCATCTTTAGCTGGATCTTTTTGTGCATCTCTCTTCATAATTTCCACCACCCTGGATCAAAAGTACTAAAAATGTAACTCCAGATCACAACTTGAAGAAGCTATTACACCAGGCACATGTCAAGATGGATAAATTGGACCCTGACTTGAATCTAGATTTGAACAGTTAATTGGCTTGTTGATAAGGCACTGCGATATTAAAGATACCAAGCAGGACCCAATAATTTCATAAATAAACACATGAACAGACAGTTTAAGCTTGTTTAAATTTGTATCCAATCTGTTGTCTACCCAAATTCATTTCAGGAACGCGTATAGATATGAGCATATATAGGTACTTTGAAGTTTGACTCCATCCACGACTGGTATTTTTATGAGAAAAGTATATTTTTCGGACCACAATTGTTGTGAATTATAAGTCATCAGAAAGTGGGTGTATAAGATTGCTCAGTAACTAGATAGGCTGATAGGGTATGGCATACAGACAGCTACAAGTTAAAAAGGAATGCTGAGTCTGCCCATCGACACTATGTTCAAGACAGAATGACCTCTACCTGGCAGCTATTCCAGAGTAAACATCTGCAGGTTTCTCCCCAGAAACTAAGTTGACAGCAACTGCACCCAGCTGCATGAAATTAATGAAAGAAATAATTACATACTTCACTGGCCAAATATTAAATATTCCCCATGCCAAAAAAGAACTTTGATAAATCAACAGCGTAATTAATAAAAATATGAACTGACCTTATCCCTTCCAAGAGCTGCATAGTGCTGCAGGCCATTACAAGAACCATCCTGAAAAAGAAAACATAATTATCATAATTCTGCTCCAGCATAAGCACATAACCAAACACCTAGACTTACTATACAATGTTAGGTGGGCAATTACATGGTTTAGCAACAGCACCAGATATCATGTCTTCTCTTGCGTAAATGTTTAATGTTCTAGTTACATATTACAACATATAGCACACATAACATTTCAAAAACTTCTGAAAGGAGAACACACATGTGCATGTGTGAATACTATGTGCAGTTACAAAAGATTGTACAAAAAATATGCATTTTGTGCAGCTACAGAAGAAAATGGTAGACAGGATGTTCATGTTTCTCTTCATTCTCTGCAGAACACAAATGAACATGTTTCTCACCAAAACAAAATACAAGCACAGAGTATTTGCCACATGTAAATTTATGCTTTTTCTGGATTTTCTATTCAAACTTAGAAATAATGTTTGGTTCTTTCTTCAGGAAAGCTCATAATCCGTGTCCATGCTACTAATCATATGTTAGGTCTCCTATAAAGTATATATTTTTATTGTTACAACATTATGTAATCAAAATGAACACATACGACTGAAGTTAATGCTAACAGCTGTGATCTACCATACCATTTTAAACGCCATTGGCTCCCAGTATTACATCCAAATGTATTAGTAGTTTGGTTTATTTTTGCTTGTTTTTTAAGAGATTACCATCCCTAAATAAATCAAATAACTCAATCCTAACATATTACAACTTCAATTAAAGCATTTTCTATCAAAACAAAACCAAACTCTCAACAAATAGGTATGTCCTTCTTGGACTCAACTTGTATGTCCTTCCTATACTCATGCAGCTGCTGCTATGCCATGAGCCCATGACATGTTTAGCAGAACTTAAAATGTTTATTTGCGCAGATCTTGCCAAGAAAACTAGCTCATATGCACAAGAAATTCCTTGCCTCGAGATAAACAATGTATTCAAGGTTTATTTATACATCATTTTGTCAGATAATGCCCAAAAATAGATCAAGCTACAAATATGTTTGGCATTAGTTATACTTTTCTGGAAGCTGTCAGAGCATGCCCTTGTTTTATACTTCAAGGCACGAGAAACAAACATGGCTAATTTTTCCTAGCCTAGCAAAGCAACACGGAAAACTTAACTAAACATGACAATTATTGCAGGAAAGAAATGAGATTATTAGAAGAAAAATGATATACCATGGACAAAATATCAGTACCTGGTGCACAGGAATATGTGAGATCACTGTTTCTGGAGAGGGGCTTCTTAAAGCTTCATTAAGATCCATGCAAACTGCCAGGCATTGGAATGGATCCTCTGCCTCAAGCCACCATCGCTTGCCTTCAAGAGGCCTATTAGCTGAATCAAATATGTCCTCCAGGTGATTCTCAGTAAATGCAATCCGGCCATCATATGATAACTTGTCTACACCTCCACCATATAAATTTGCTAGGTGTATCTTCAGCCAGCGCAAGCCTGATTCACCAAGTGGTCGACCTTCAGAAAACTCCAACACTCCACGACAAAGATCTGAACCCAAGTGATTCAGGTAAGGATGCATTGGATAAGCACGGCCTCTAAAATCAAGGTTGTGTGGATAGTAAAACCCCACTTCTTCCTTCATTTTGCGAGCTACCTGTTACCAACAAGGGTACATAAGATGAAGAGTAAAAATTGAGTAAATGATGTCCGGCTCAACCATTAACAATAGCAAGAACCCTTATAGTCGCTTACGGCGAGTTTAAGCTCAACATCACATCTCTGAGAATGCCTTTCACTGTTTTCCTTCTTGGCTGACCTCATGCTCCACCGCCACTTCTTCAGCTCAGTTTCATCTTCAGTGTCAGGCTTCTCCGGTAGGGAAACCTAGAGTACATGAAAAAAAAAGTTAGCATATAAAACAAGAATGCCATAGAGTCTTCATAAGATGAAATCCAGAGAGAAAAAGATGGCAGCTCACATCAGCACGATCAACCAAGTCAGCAAGTCGGCCACCACTGGACCAAATTCTGTCAACAATACTAAGAACTTTTTTGTTGACCCTCCACTTGGTGCTCCCAAGATTATCTAAGGCCTGAAACCAAAAAGGCATCAAATGATTATATCACATAGACAAAGATGCTTAGCAAGAACAGCCATAAGCATGCCAATGTGCAAACAGCATATTAACAAGAGAAACAGCTATCTGCATCAAGTGTGCTAAAAAGAGATCCATGCATGTGATCTTGAAAACGTATTTCACTCATAACTATTCATCTAATCTGCAAAGATGATATAAACATGAGGCAAAAGAACTACCTCAAAAATTGTTTGCATCTGTTCCTTTGGAGCCTTTTTTACAGCCTCCCTTTGTTGCCTAGCTCCATGGGTGCGCATCACGTAGGATGGCAAAAATAAATGTGCACCCTTGTCATATCTGTAGAAATTGCTATTAGTTAGTTCCGATAACATTTACTGGGATAACTTTGCTACTCAAAATTAGGGATAACATGGGTGCCGCTAGTAACTTCCAGGCATGATGTACTCAAAATTAGGGATAATTTTGCTACTCGGAACCATTATATTAGTAATAATCCAACAGAGCAGTATCCACTCTTATGAACCACAACACACTGAAATAATCGAGAAGGGGACCATTCAGGTTTGTGATTACACTCAGCTACTATGATGTAACCTAACACATTTGAAGAACAGCCGAGCTATCTAGCAACATATATGCAAATAATTGTGAGGAACATGGATAAGCAGTACCAACCCAGTCCAATTGATCGGCGGAATCAACATAGGCATGTAAGGTATGACCATATGCTTTGCCTGTCACAGGAAATATTTCCATGGAAGGATCAGGGAATGCAATATTCTGGGAAGAATATTCTGATGAAGAAAATCATTGCACATGTAACAGAAGGAACAACTCAGTGACTCACTGTTCTATCCAGGCCTTGTCGAACCAGTGGATCGCACTTGATCACACCATACCGTCGACTTTTCCTATTTAAGTACAAGGCATGAGAGAAAGCATAAGTTAGAATAGAGAAGCATTTCTTTTGGGGTAAGAAGGTACTCCCTCTGTCCCAAAATAAGTGTCGTTGATTCAGTACAGCTTTAGTGCAAAGTTGTACTAAGTCAGCGACACTTATTTTGGGACAGAGGGAGTATTAAGTAAGAGTTGACATGATTACTGTTGTTCTCTTGCCACAGTTCTCATTTCATGTGTGAAAGCAGGTCGGATTTCAGGTGTACTATCTCCAGACTGACTAGCAGGTGGTTGTATATGGGCCGTTTCAATAAATAGCTCAATCAAACGGCTGCCAACCTACAAAACGGCAAAAGATAATATAAATATATCATTAGTTGAAGAAGTAAAACATATATCACCGAATAATTAGAAAAGGTGCATACTTTTGCATGAGCATCTTGACCCCATGGCCTGGTGCTATCTTGCTTCTTCACTAAATGCCTGACTTGCCGTATCTTCTGCTTTTTCATCAGATCAGTGACTTTCTTTCTTAAACGCTCTTGTTCTTTGGCAATATCTGCATCCCCTGCTTCTACTACTTTATCTACTTCTTTAGTGTTCTTTTTCTTTGTCTTCTCTAGAAATTTGTGGATTCGAACCTGGTCAAGGACAAGAGGAAAAACATTACAATTACTCGTTAGCAATGTATACTAACGTATCCCATTAACTGTTGTCACCATAACTGGTGCGACAAAAGAAATAAATGCCAGGTTAAGAGTTGACTGAAAATTAATGCAAACGCCAAAGATATGCAAGGAAATAGCAGCTGACAAAGGTATCTCTTTCCGTCCCCAAAAAATAAAGGCACCTCTTTTATGGCACAATGTCAAACATATGTAAGAAAATGGTTCAAAATTTATACTTAGAATGGTGGATACAAAGGGAATACATGTAAAAGTTAGATTATCGACGTTCCAGCAAAATACTTGACATCAGGAAAGCACATACACCGTTCCCAGTTAGAGAAGAAAAACAAAGATAAGTGCAGTTTTCTGTTACGACATGTCAAACCACTACCAATAACAGTAATGATGTCTGGCCCTAAATTATTCCAAGGCTCATGAGTAGGCCTTTATAGTCAATCAAGTCATGTTTATATTTTGACCCATTTCAACTACATTTACATAATTTCTTTAAAGGGTACCTTACCATCAGATTCAGAACTAGAAAACTGTTTCCAGAACTCATCAATTGTTTAATAATACTTTCAACTGTAACGAAATATTACTTGAATCTTTTTTAGATCTAGACGAACCTAACCTACAGTGTTTCAATAACCCAGAGTTCATCGGGGAATATATCTTTATCATCGATGTGGTTCAGCCTTACATAATGATGTCATACCTATACGAAAGAAAACATAATTTGGTAATTTCAATCTTGTCACACCCTCTAATGAATAATGGTGCTTAGCACTAAATTATTATAAATCTAATAGAAGCTATTTACTAAACACGTCATTTTTCCATGTTAATTGATAAAAAAAAACAATGATCTCAACCACCAGCAGTGTCAACCTAGTGGTCACTTGAGATTAGTAGGAACCATCACTGCTAATTCATTAATGTAGCAACCATTTTGGAATGCAACTGCACAACTGGAAACAAAGAAGAAGCTCAAGTGCCACCCACGAGCCAACACACCTCATGCTCGACTGCTTCACCGATCTGGCAAGCAGCCTGGATCACACGGACGCTTCCATCGCCACTGCCAGTCATAAGCAGCCCCATGAGCTTGTGCATGGTGATAACGGCCATCATGTCGGCCGGAAGCATGTTAAAATACGGGGCGTGGGAGGCGCGTGTCCCACGCTCGCCGACAAGCTCCTGCTCAGCGATGATCTGGTCCCTCAGTGGCTCGAACCAGCCAAGGAAGAGCGACTTGACATAGGGCAGGTTGGGCGCCAGCTTATGCTCGCACATGTCGGCGAGCAGCTCGCGGTACTCCTTAGCGGCCTGCTCCCACGCCTCGGTCTCGATCCGGATTTGCCGCTGGCGCAGTGAAACGTATTTGGAGTATCCAATGCCATGCTCCGCCGCCAACTCTGCCAGCTGCCTCCCCTGCCCGCGCCCCCTCCTCCGCTCCTTCTTCCCCGCCTCACCTGCGGCTGCGGCCTGCGCCACAGGCGGCTTTGTATTGGGGCCCAAGCGGACGATCTCCTCGGGCGCGTGGTGCGGCTCGTCCACCTCCTCGGAGGAGACGGCCTCGGCGGCCGCAGCGGAGGACGACGCGAATCGCGAGGGGGGCTGCCCCCACAGGAGGCGCGCCGGAGGGAGGATTCCGGGGGCAGCAGCGGGGGCTGGAAGGAGCAGGCGGTGGAGAGGAGGAGGAGGGGGAAGCTGCGGCGCGGAGGCGGAGAGGAGGGCGGAGGCGAAGCGGCGGGAGGGTAGGCGGCGCCACATGAGGGCTAGGGCTTTGGTGGGTAGGAGGATGGGAGGAGGAGGAGGCGGCAACGGCAGGGAGATGGCTGTCTCGGCGGCCGGAGTTGGGGCGGAGAGCATCAACTGGAGGCGGCGGGGAAGGGAGGAGGAGACATGGGGAATGGGGGATGTGGCGCCGCCGCCAACGCAGGAGGGAATGGGGGTTGGGCGAGGGGGCACGCCGACTTCGGGTTGGGCTTAAACCCTTGGCACCTTCGTGCGCGGTTGATTTGGGTTTTAGGGAGGAGATCGTTTCCCATGTGTCCTCTCGCTTCCTTTTAGAGCGTCTATAGCCGGACATGTCAAATATGACCTCCTTAAACGTTCGCGGACGTGTCCGGTCAGTGATCGGGCGTGTCCGTTTTGAGCCTCTATTTGTCCATCCCCGCAGCCACACTTCTCATTTTCCTCCTCATATGTCCGGTCACTTGCACATGATTGGTGGAGATGAAGAGAGAGAAATAAAAGAATGAATAAAGAAAGAGAAAAGGTGGTCCGGCGTGGGGCCGCGTCCTACGTGGCGGACTGTCCGGGCGCGTCCGCGAGCCCTCATATCCTCCCTACATTTGAGATGGATATGAGGCTTCGCGGACAGCCCAGGCGTACAGGGATGATATGAGGGGTCCAGTTGGGTCACGTTTTTCCTTCTCTCTCCTGTCCGGTCACTGACCGGGCGCGTCCGCGGGCGTATGAGAGATGGTTTGAGGCGTCCGGCTGTAGATGCGCTTACCTCACGCAATTTTACACACCTTTCAAGCCCATTTATACTTCATTGCACTTCAACTCATGTCCAAGTATGTTTGTACTGAAGTTTCAAACAACGACCCTTGGGTGACTGTAAGCGTAAATCACGGAAGGGCGATATCGGAGGCGATCCGATCTCGTCTAGTGTATGTCCGTCGCTAGCCTGTGCAGTCATCGCTCGCGTTGGTCATGTCTTCCAGGGAGTCCCGCGTCGTAGTGATCCTTTCGCTACCCTCCCGTCTCCTTTCCTCCACCATCAAAGCCTTCCGTGTTGACTGGGGAGCACGGTCGTAATACACGAAGTCATCCCTAGGGTTCTAGGTTTATAGGTGGTTGAGAAGTAGGGCTGGAAGGATGGAGGAAGTGGAGGGGCCGTTGAAGGGCCTGTAGCTGTCGGCGGCGGAGCGAAAGGGTCTGAAGATCAGTGCCGGAGAAGGGCAAGGTGTTTGAGTGGACGTCGGACGACCCACAGGCAGTGGGAAAGCTGTTCTCGGAGAGATCTGCGCATGCAGGTGTGGTCGGCGGGACTTTGGGGGGGGGGGGGATTGGTGCCCGATTAAGGGTCTGGGGTGCAAGGAACTATGTGAAAACGTTTTCCTGTTCATGTCCCGACAGGCGTCGGGATGGAGAAGGGCCTTGGAGGAGGGGTCGTGGTGGTTCGAGAAGGAATTGCTTGTGATGGAGGAGTTTGATCCAGACAAAATAGTGAAGGAATATGAGTTTAGCATCATTCTGATGTGGATCCGTGTGTTTGGGTTGCCGCTGGGATCGATGAATCGTCCTACTGGTGAACTGGTCGGCAAGGATTTGCATGAACTGGTTGATGTGGACGTGGGACATGGTGGCAAAGCGGTGGGCAAGTTTCTCCGGGTGAAGGTCAAGCTCGATATTGCGGTGCCTCTTATGAGGGTTTCCCTGCTAGATAAGGAGGAAGAGCGAACAATGAACATGGCAGAGGATGGCGTGGATAATAAGAAAAAGAAGAAGAAGCTATTGTGGGGTAGATTTGAGTATGAACACATGTCTGACTTCGGTTACACGTGTGGGATCATTGGTCATGGTGATAAAGAATGTAGGATCAAGCTGACAAAGCGCGAGGCGCCATAATTTGGTTTGTGGAGACGGGCATAGGAGGATAATAAGAGGGAGATGAAGGAGCAAGGGGGAAGTGGAATGACAGGAGAGGAAGTAGTGGGGGTAGGAATCTTAGTGGAAGTAGGGGAGAGGAGGTGCTCACAACCAGGGGCTGAAGTATGTATAACTTTGGAAAGAGGAGTGGTGGAGCGGGCAGCGATGCCCCCGCGTGGAAGAAGGATGGCACTAGCTCAAGGAATAGTGCAAAGAGTAGTGGGATGAGGATGGAGAAGTGACAAGTCTGCTGAAAACTAAGAGTAACGGCACACAACATGGTGGTAATAGTAACACAACAACAGTAAAGCAACTTTCCTTTCCTAAGGAAGTGCTTAAGTCAAGTAAAGAGAAACTGACAAGAATAGCATGATTGTTGATGTTTCAGTAAAGGAGGGCAACGTGGCTAGAGTGGAGAAGGGTAGTGGAGGCGGAAAAAATGAGAAGAATACAAGTGAGGACAGAGGAAATAATGGGTTGCTGGGAGAGGAGGTGGAGGAGAAGAGTGGGAAATTAAAGAAGAGTAAGAAGTTTAGGAGGCAGCCGAGAGGAGATGGTACAAGGGTCACCCAAGAAAACTTAGGCAGTATGGTAGGCAAGATAGGTGCTGGGGACATGAAGATTGATGATCCAAGTGGGCCAAACAAATGAGAACCAAAGGATAAAATGCTAGCACGAAGACTAACAAACACAACACGAGCGAAGCGAGGGGCTGCCGGAGCAGTCATGCGATGGCCAATGAAGCTAATCACATGGAATTGCCGAGGGTTGGGGAACGGCCCAGCGATTAGTGACCTTCTGGACGTCCAGAAGAGGGAGACCCCGATGTGCTGTTTTTGTTAGAGACAAAGATGGTGCGTGGCAGGATCAAGTGGTTAAGATGGAAGCTAGGCATGCCACATATGATGGTAAAGGACTGGTGTGGGAAGGATGGTGGATTGGCAATGTTCTAGAAAAGAGAGGTACCACATTGACATCGAGATCATAAAGCAAGATGGTTTTGTTTGGAGGTTGACATGAATATATGGGGAGCCGAAAGCAGACGAGAAGGATAAAACATGGCAGCTGATGCGTACACTAAAACACCAAAACAATAAACCCTGGTTGTGCGCGAGCGATTTCAATGAAGTTTTGCACTCCTGGGAAAAGGAAGGAGGGTGTCGTGGTTTTGTCACGGCAGATGTCCTCGTGAAAGGACTTAGTCGTGAGGCCATCGCAGCTAGGTGGTAACTCGAACGGGGTTGATCGGAATCGAGAGACAAGGGTTTACCCAGGTTCGGCCCCTCGCGGTGGAGGTAAAAGCCTACGTCCTACTTCATTGATATTGATGATCATAGTCTCGATTACAAGGGAGCTGTTTCCCTGACTCTGTCTCGGAGCTATCAAAACGTCTGTCTTTTGACTTTTCTGTCTATCTTGACCTCTAAAAACTTCTCCCCCTTGGGGTGCCCTGCCCCTCCTTATATAAGTTGAAGGGGCGGTTTACATGTAGAGTCCTAGTAGGACTTGGACTTAATCTATTCTGGCTTCTTATCGCGGGCCACTTACCGCGGGCGACTCACCGCGGCCTTCTTATCTTGGGCTTCTCATCTTGGGCTTCTCTTCTTCCGGGCGACTTAAGTCTCAGGGCGGCTTAAGTCTCAGGGATGACTTAAGTCTCAGGGCGGCTTAAGTCTCAGGGATGACTTAAGTCTCAGGGTGGCTTAAGTCCAGAGATGACTTAAGTCTCAGGGCGGCTTAAGCCCAGAGATGATTTAAGTCTCAGGGCGGCTTAACGTCAGGGATGACTTAAGTCCAGAGATGACTTAACGTCAGAGATGACTTAAGTCCATGGCGACTTAACGTCAGAGATGACTTAAGTCCATGGCGACTTAACGTCATGAACCGGGTCATATCGTGGAGTTATATCCCCGACAGAGGGGTCTCGCGATCTCAAGCGAGCATGGACAGATTTAAGATGGCGTTAGAAGATTGCGGTCTACATGACCTCGGATTCATGGGTGATGTTTTTACATGGCGGAACCGTACAACCACAATGCGTAGTAGGACATCCGGGAGTGACTTAACATGGTTGTAGCGTCACACACTTGGAGGGATATGTTCTCGGCGGTGACAATGGTGAATGGGACCCGCATAATTCTGACCATAGGCCCATAATTATAGATGCACATGGCCTAGTGGAGAGGAGGCATAGCTTGGCTCGGAGCATGGTGCCTAGGTTCGAAGCTCGGTGGTTGGAGAAAGATGATTGTGAGGAGATCATTAGAGAGGCATGGGAGAAAGAGGTGGGTGAGAACCAGTAGGAGGTGCTAGGGCGGTGAGAGGTGTTATGAGTAAACTGCTGGGGTGGAATAAAAATGTTCTCGGTGACTTGGAGAAGAGGATTTGTTGGCTGAAGAAGGAGCTCAATTCATGGGGAAGAAAACCTATAGGACCAGATCAAGTTAAGAGGGACGAGTTGCTGCGATTTAAATTAGCATGGCTAGAGGAACAAAACGAGTTGTATTGGAAGCAGAGAGCGCATGTGGATTGGCTGAAGTGGGGAGAGAGAAATACAAAAGAATGCATGAGCTTGTGACGGTGTCCTAGACTAGGGGATACTCACCACGTCATCTCCCGACCAGTGGGTCGGGCCAAGGACCTCCATGGCGGTTCACTAATGGGCCACTTCGGGCAGCCCATGACATATACGAGGAAGATTCCACAAGACTTGGTGATCAAGACAAGGACTCCTCTCCACCGACGTATCCGACTAGGACTCTTGTTATCCTAGGCCTCTGGTACATTATATAAGCCGAGGCCAGGCTAGTCAATAGATGATGAAGATACATTCATCATCATCATCACCCATAGGGTTTAGACCACAACATACGATCTCACGGTAGATCAACTCTGTACTTTGATACACCCATAATATAAGCAAGAGCAGGACACATAGTTTTATCTCCTTAAAGAGGGCCCAAACCTGGGTAAAAACATCGTGTCCCTTGTCTCTTGTTACCCATCGATCCGATCTCACAGCTCGGGCCCTCCTACCCGAGATCTGCCGGTTTTGACACCGACATTGGTGCTTTCATTGAGCGCCCGATGTATGATCGCAAAGGATCGATGGTTCGTCTGCAGATTGACAATAATTTTTTCTGGACATCGGATTCGTGTTCGCGGTCCCCATCTCCTCGAGCGTCGCTTTGACGATTGCTTCAGTGGAATTGAGTCTACAACAACCCTGTAAAATTTTGTCGCGTTCCGATGGAGGAATCTCCGGCGATCTCCGATATACCGGAGCCCTGTCGAATCTGGAAGGAAATCTGAACGAGTTTGGAGCGTGGAGTCCAGCTTCCAGTTTGGACATCCTTTGGAAAATCCAACCATTGATCAGCTGCGGAATTCCTATGTCGACAACCCCTCAAAATTTCAGCTCGATCCGACCGTTCAAACTCCGGGAAAAGTCTGATGAGTGCATCAATTTTCGGATCTATTTTCTACGTGAAAATGAATCCGACCCGAGTTCGTCTTTTTCATGAACGGGTTATCAGACGTCCTTTTTAAAGGAAATTTTCTCTGGAGTATTGTGTTTTGTTCTCAAGCACGTGCCTACAAATTTTAAAGCCTTTTCCGAGGTAATCTTCATCGTCGCGTTGGTGTCAAACCAGCCCGACAACCTTGCTCCATGGCTGTTGACCTGTGCTAGACAGATCATCGCTTCGTCGAGCCGAGGTCAACCTCATCGGATCATCACCTCGGCGAGCCGACCAAGAATTCGGCATCGCGAGGGCCAAATAATCATCAAGAGAACATCATTGCCCCACGGATTGCGTGGGGTTGGCACACCGACATTGGCATCACCGTGCGGTCACTTCATCAAGCTGGCATCGACCGCGTCACAAATTTTGACATGCGTCGGCATTGCCGTGCCACCTCCTCTTCAAGCTGACGTTTAACACGCCGATCTGCTTCGACACATCGGCTGACATGGAGGCTTCGACACCTTGGCTGGATCGGAGGCTTCGCCATCTCTTCATCAACCTACTCCGGGGACTTCGGCGTCACCAGCTGACCAGCTTCGTCACCTCGGCTGGACCAGGGGCTTCGCCTCGCCACATCGACCGTGCGATGTTGCCACTTCATCAAGTTGAGCTCTTCGCTCGGGCACCTCGGGACTGGCTTGGGGGCTGGGACCTCGACCCACGTCATCAACACCGAGAACATTAACCAGCTAAGTCGTTTTCAAGCTTAACTTTTTTCAATTTCTAATTTCTGTGCGGTTCAAACAAGCATTATATTTGTGTTAAACAAAAAAGTTGTTTGTCAAAAACGGTGTTTGTTAAAAACGATGTTTGTCAAAAACATCTTCCTTTACCCAAGTTAAATGGGGGCTCTTAAATTTATATGAGCCATTTTTGTTTTCTTCTAAGTCGTTGCAAAGTCTTTTTCTACTACTCATTTTTCCGATGCGAGTGTGTGGTCAATAGACGGATAGTCTGGTTTCTCTCTAAAGCCGCTCGATTTTAGTTCGCTGAACTGGCCTGAGAACCACTCCTCCTTCGGGATAGGGAGGTTGAAGCCGAAGGCTAACCCGCTTGAAGTCTGGAGATCGGATGTATCATGTTAAAGCACGACAGAAGCACAAATTCATTTAAAAGACCAATTTCAGATTGGCACCAAAAGACTTGATTCAATGTAGACATAAAGTTTTTGCATGAGTTTTTTGGTTTTCCGAGCTTTTGACACCGTTAACCTATTTTATGTTTTTCTTTCAGGAGGCAGGACATCCTCTTGTTCGAGGTGTTCTGTGTGGTGGTTCTGCTCGGGAAATCTTTTTCGACCCGCAGTTCGGCATCTATCCTACCGAGCTGCACCTCGGTGTTGTCAAAACGTACACGACAGTTGAACTAGTTCCCGAGGAGATACGATCCTAGGGTCGGCCATGTTGCCCAACCCAAGTCTCGGGGGCTACTACATTGATGATTCAGTGTAGAAAATTCGAAGTGCAAAATGGTTTCCGAGGAGATTACGATCCTCAGGTTGGTCGGCCGCACCCAACCTGAGTCTCAGGAGCTATTGCGCACCGCGTTTCCGTTTCTAAGTATGATGCCGAACTAGGAGTTGATCCTCAGGCCGATTTCGCAAATCGACCTGAGTCTCAGGGGCTACTGGGATCAGCGGTTTTGTTTTATCCTTCAGGCGCATCCCGGATTTTAGGCCGGCACGCACCTTGAGGGCTACTAGTTATACATCTCGACAGAGAATAAATTGCACCAATCCACAAAAAATCAGCTCACGGCCGAGGTGGTGCACCACCTCGGAAGCAGTCCGGCGTGAAGCTCGGATGCAAGTGGCTAGCTCCATAGAGGGCATTTCCGGCATTAAGCTCGGCTGAACTCCTTCAACTTTTTCAAACCAAGGTGATCTATGACACCTCGAACGTAGACCGGCGTTGGATCTCGGCTGCAAAAAGACACCTCTGAAAGCACATTTGCTCCCTTGGTGGTTTTGGTAATTCATAACAACATATATCTCATTGAACTAATATCCATTCAAGATTAAGATTTCAGGATGTTCAATGATTGGCATGGCATGGACTAGAGATGTGGACCCCTCAAAATGCTAAGGACAAGAATTGGCAAAGATCAAGACTCTACATTTTTGGTTTAGTGATCCAAGATCACATTGAGTCCATAGGAAAGCCAATACTATTAAAAGGGGATGAGGTGTTGCTTAATGGTCTTTTTGCTCAAGTGCTTAGTGACAGCATTCCTAAACCCTCAACCACTCTCTCAATCCCAAATATGTCCAAAACCCAAAGTCCAACTCGGCCCCACCGACATTTCCAATCCGGCCCCACCGAGTTCATCCAAGACTTAGCCACTGCCAAACCCTAACAAATCGGATCCACCAAAATGGATCTCGGTCCCACCGAGATGGCCTTGCCAACTCTCTGTAATCGTTTGCATTCACTTCGGTCTCACCGAGTTTGCAAAACGGTCTCACCGAGATGGCTTGCCAACTCTCTGTTGCCTTATTGCTTCACTTCGGTCCTACCGAGTTGATGCAATCGGTGCCACCGAGATGAGGATTGCCCTAAGCCATTGCACTTCGGTCCATCCGAGTTGTTCGTATCGGTCCCACCGAGATTCCTAAAGTTCATATCTTTTACACAGTTCGGTGCTACCGAGATTATCGTTTCGGTGCCACCGAGTTGGGTCAAAAGTGTGTAACGGTTGGATTTTGTGTGGAGGCTATATATACCCCTCCACCCCATCCTTCTCAGTAAGGAGAGCCATCAGAACGTGCCTACACTTCCACCATTCATTTTCTGAGAGAGAACCACCTACTCATGTGTTGAGATCAATATATTCCATTCCTACCATTTGAACCTTGATCTCTAGCCTTTCCCAAGTTGCTTTACACTCAAATCCTTCTTCCACCATAGCCAAATCTGTGAGGAGTGTTTGAGTGCTGGGAAGACTATCATTTGAAGCACAAGAGCAAGGAGTTCATCAACAACACACCGTCTATTACCTTTTGGAGAGTGGTGTCTCCTAGATTGGTTAGGTGTCACTTGGGAGCCTCCAACCAGATGTGGAGTTGAACCAAGAAGTTTGTAAGGGCAAGGAGATCGCCTACTTCGTGAAGATCTACCCCGAGTGAGGCTAGTCCTTCGTGGACGTAAGCCATGGTGGAATAGACAAGGTTGCTTCTTCGTGGACCCTTCGTGGGTGGAGCCCTCCGTGGACTCGCGCAGCTGTTACCCTTCGTGGGTTGAAGTCTCCATCAACGTGGACGTACGATAGCACCACCTATTGGAACCACGCCAAAAACCACCGTGTCTTCATTGCGTTTGAAATCTCCAATCCCTCCTTTACATACGTATGCAATTGCTTACATTCCGCTGCTATACTCTTAGAATTGCATGTGTAGGGTGATGCTTGACATGTACTATTGCTAAAAACTGTCCACAATTAAAATTGGGAAAAGGTTAGGTTTTATTTGGTCAAGTAGTCTAATCACCCCCCCTCTAGACATACTTTTGATCCTACAACCTCGGATGCAATCCGGCAATGGAGCTCGGACGCAAGAGGACACCGCTGCACGGGAAAAAGCTTCGAACCCGAGGTGAGGCATAAAAAATAACAAGGCATTGATAAAAAGCCAGGAACTTAAAGGGGCTCCTCGGATGCCCGACGTGTGAGCTCTTCGGATACACCTCGGTGATCCTCAAGATCAGAGATGGGAAGATTTGTTGAACCAGCTTTCAAGACCGACGGTCGAAAATGAAGAACAGCTCGGAAGAACCGAGGAGCGTCCCCAACTTGAAGACCGGTTCAAGGGGCTACTGATGGTGTCCTGGACTAGGGGGTACTCACCACGTCGTCTCCTGACCAGTGGGTCGGGCCGAGGACCCCCATGGCGGTTCACTAATGGGCCACTTCAGGCAGCCCATGACATATACGAGGAAGATTCCACAAGACTTGGTGATCAAGACAAGGACTCCTCTCCACCGACGTATCCGACTAGGACTCTTGTTATCCTAGGCCTCCGGTACATTATATAAGCCGAGGCCAGGCTAGTCAATAGATGATGAAGACACATTCATCATCATCATCACCCCTAGGGTTTAGACCACAACTTACGATCTCGCGGTAGATCAACTCTGTACTTTGATACACCCATAATATAAGCAAGTGCGAGACGTAGGGTTTTACCTCCTTAAAGAGGGCCCGAACCTGGGTAAAAACCTCGTGTCCCTTGTCTCCTGTCACCCATCGATCCGATCTCACAGCTTCGGCCCCCAACCTGAGATCTGCTGGTTTTGACACCGACAGCTTGCGTTGGAAAGGAGGAGAGTGAAGAAAATTAAAAGAATAAAAAAGGAGGATGGGGATGTTGAAAGATCGTGGATGTCGCCTAGAGGGGGGTGAATAGGCGCTTTAAAATAATTACGGTTTAGGCTTGAACAAATGCGGAATAAAACTAGCGTTTAATTTGCCAAGCACAAAACCTAAAACAACTAGGCTCACCTATGTGCACCAACAACTCATGCTAAGCAAGATAAACAACTAAGTGATAGCAAGATATATAACAGGAAACAATATGGCTATCACAAAGTAAAGTGCATAAGTAAAGGGCTCGGGTAAGAGATAACCGAGGCACGTGGAGACGACGATGTATCCCGAAGTTCACACCCTTGCGGATGCTAATCTCCGTTTGGAGCGGTGTGGAGGCACAATCCTCCCCAAGAAGCCACTAGGGCCACCGTAATCTCCTCACGCCCTCGCACAATGCAAGATGCCGTGATTCCACTAAGGGGCCCTTGAGGGCGATCACCGAACCCATACAAATGGCAACCCGGGGCGGTCACCGAACCCGTACACTTTGGCAACCCTTGGGGGCGGTCACCGGAACCCGTACAAATTGCTCGGGGCAATCTCCACAACTTAATTGGAGACCTCGACGCTTGTCCCAGAGCTTTCCACCACAATGATTGAGCTCCGCGACACCAACCGTCTAGGGCACCAACGCACCCAAGAGGAACAAGCTCTAGGGTGCCCAAACACCAAAGAGTAATAAGCTTCTCAACTTTTCACTTCTACGTATCACCATGGAGAACTCAAACATATGCAACAAATGCAGTGGCAAGGGCACACAAAGTGCCCAAGTCCTTCTCTCCCAAATCCCACCACAACAACTAATGCTATGGGGAAACTAAGAGGAAGAACAAAGAGAAGAACACAAAGAACTCCAAGTCTAGATCCAAAGGGGTTCCCCTCACTTAGAGGGGAAAGTGATTGGTGGAAATGTGGATCTAGATCTCCTCTCTCTTTTCCCTAAAAAACTATCAAGAATCATTGGAGGGATTGAGAGATAGCAAGCTCAAAGAAGGTCAACAATGGGGGGCAAACATGAGCTCAAAGGATCACCATTGGGGAAGAAGACCCCCTTAAATAGGTCCCCCCAAATCCAACCGTTATGTGCACTGGACGTGCACAAGCAGTACTACTGCTTGGGGGAGCGGTACTACCGCTTAGCATGGTCAACGCAACCCAACGAGACAGAAATACAAGAGCGATAGTTTTGCCAGAGAGGTACTAACGCTTATAAGAGGTACTACCGCTTATAAGAGGTACTACCGCTTATAAGAGGTACTACCGCTTATAAGAGGTATGATACGTCTCCAACGTATCTATAATTTTTGATTGTTCCATGCTATTATATTATCAATCTTGGATGTTTTTATATACATACAGCAATTATATATCATTTTTTGGGACTAACCTATTAACTTAGTGCCTAGTGCCAGTTGCTGTTTTTTTGCCTGTTTTTGGTTTTCCAGAATATCAGTACCAAACGAAGTCCAAATGCCACGAAGCTTTTTGGATATTTTTTTCTGGAGATAACAAGTACTGGAAGCTTCGGGAGAGGGCCAGAAGATGAAGCAGTGGCCCACGAGGCACCACGGCGCGCCCCCGGGGGGGGGGGGCGCCTTGGTGGCTTGTGGGGCCCACATAGCTCCGTTTGACCTAATTCCACCTCTATAAATTCTCTAAAATCGGGAAACCAACAGAGGAGTCCACGAAATACTTTTTCCGCCGCCGCAAGCTTCTGTTCTCGAGAGATCCCATTTGGGGGCCTTTTCCGGCACTCCGTCGGAGGGGGAATCGATCACGGAGGGGCTCTACATCAACCTTGCTGCCCTTCCGATGATGCGTGAGTAGTTTACCACAGACCTTCGGGTCCATAGTTAGTAGCTATATGGCTTCTTCCCTCTTTTTGATCTTCAATACAATGTTCTCCTCGATGTTCTTGGAGTTCTATCTGATGTAATCACTTTTTGCGGTGTGTTTGTTGGGATCTGATGAATTGTGAGTTTATGATCAGATTATCTATGAATATTATTTGAGTATTCTCTAAACTCTTTTATGCATGATTATTATAGCTTCGTATTTCTCTCCGATCTATTGATTTGGTTTGGCCAACTAGATTGATTTATCTTGCAATGGGAGAGGTGCTTTGTAATGGGTTCGATCTTGCGGTGCTCAATCCCAGTGACAGAAAGGAACATGACACATATGTATCGTTGCTATTAAGGGTAAAAAGATGGGGTTTATTCATGCGTGAGTTTACTTTGTCTACATCATGTCATCTTGCTTAAGGCGTTACTCCGTTCTTTATGGACTTAATACACTAGATGCATGCTGGATAGCGGTCGATGTGTGGAGTAATAGTAGTACATGCAGGCAGGAGTCGGTCTACTTGTCTCGGACATGATGCCTATATACATGATCATTGCCTTGGATATCATCATGATTATTTGCTTTTCTATCAATTGCCCAACAGTAATTTGTTCACCCACCGTATGCTATTTTTATGAGAGAAGCCTCTAGTGAAAACTATGGGCCCCAGGTCTATCTAAATCATATATTAAAAATCCTAAAAATACCTTGTTGTACTTTTACTTTATTTATTTTATTTTATATTTTAGTTCAATCTATCTATCTATCACCATACAATTTAATCTTGCAATTAACCGCCGAGGGATTGACAACCCCTTGTTTGCGTTGGGTGAAAGGATTTGTTGTTTTGTGTGCAGATACTGCTAACGAGGTGTTGCGTGATTCTCCTACTGGATTGATAACCTTGGTTTCATAACTGAGGGAAATACTTATCTCTACTGTACTGCATCTCCCTTCCTCTTCAGGGAATTACCAACGCAGCTCACAAGTAGCAGGAAGAATTTCTGGTGTCGTTGCCGGGGAGACATCATCAACATCTATCAAGTACCTACGCATAAAAAATTCATCTCCTTGCATTTATTTTATTTGCCTTTGCCTCTCATTTTCATCTCCCCCACTTCTAAAAAGTTTTTACAAAAATACAAAAATATTTTCCGTTTGCCATTTTCTAGTTTGCTTGTTTGTTTGCTTGTTATCTTGTTTGCGTAGCCACGATGTCTCAAGAAAATACAAAATTGTGTGATTTTTCCAATACTAATAATAATGATTTTATTAGTACTCCGATTGCTCCTCCCGCCGCTAGTGCGGAGACTTGTGATATTACTGCCGCTTTGCTAAATCTTGTTATGAAATAACAATTTTCTGGTAGTCCTAATGAAGATGCTGCATCCCATCTTAACACTTTCGTAGAATTGTGTGATATGCAAAAGAAAAAAGATGTGGATAATGATATTGTGAAATTAAAATTATTTCCGTTCTCATTGCGAGATCGTGCAAAAATTTGGTTTTCATCTTTACCACGAAATAGTATCGATTCATGGGATAGGTGTAAAGATGCTTTTATTACCAAGTATTTTCCTCCCGCGAAAATTATTTCTCTTAGAAATCAAATTATGAATTTTAAGCAACTTGATCATGAACATGTTGCCCAATCTTGGCAAAGGATGAAATTAGTGATAAGAAATTGCCCTACTCATGGTTTAAATTTATGGATGATCATACAAAAAAAATTATGCGGGATTAAATTTTGTTTCTAGAAATCTTTTAGATTCCTCCGCGGGTGGTACTTTTATGGAGATTACATTGGGGGAAGATACTAAATTGCTTGATAATATTATGGCAAATTATTCACAATGGCATACTGAAATAGTTCCTACTAGTAAAAAAATGAATTCCGTTGAAGAAATTAGTACTTTGAGTGATAAAGTTGATGCGCTTATGAAATTGGTTGCTAGCAAAAATACTCCTATTGATCCTAATGATGTGTCTTTATCCACTTTGATTGAGCAAAATAATGATCCCGTAGATGTGAATTTTGTCTCGCGAAACAATTTTAATAATAATGCTTATAGAGATAATTTTAATCCTAGGCCGTTTCTTAGAAATTCCTCTAATAATTATGGCAATTCCTATGGTAATTCTTATAATAACAATAGGATGCCCTCTGATCTTGAAAGTAATATTAAAGAATTTATTAATGCTCAAAAAGTTTTCAACACTACGATAGAAGAAAAATTGAGTAAACTTGATGATATGTCTAGGAGCATTGATAGAATTATTCATGATGTGAAAAATATTAAGACTAAAATTATGCCACCCAAAATTGATATTAATGAATCAATTAAAGCTTTACATGTCTCCATGGATGAGAGTAAGAAAATAACTGCTATGCTAAAAGCTAAACGAGAATTTTTAGAAAAAGCGATTCCTCCCGGTTTTTATCGTAGTAATGATGAGGATATTAAAATGATTGGTGTTTCATCTATTGATTCTTTGTTTAGCAATATAAAACTTGATGAAAAGGGGACTGAAGAAGAGTCAACTTTAGTTAGTAGGCGTTCCCATAATTCGGAGGGTGAAAATCTTGATTAAAAAATTGATAAAAGTGGGTTTGGAGAGGTAAAAACTTTAACTAGCGATGTGCCCACTCTCTTGGATTACAAAGACTTTAATTATGATAGTTGTTCTTTGATTGAGTGCATTTCTTTGTTACAATCCATGTTAAATTCACCCAACGCTTATGAGCAAAATAAGGCTTTTACTAAACACATCGTAGAAGCAATGATGAAAGCGTTAGAAGAAAAGCTAGAATTAGAAATTTCAATTCCTAGAAAATTATATGATGAATGGGAACCCATCATTAAAGTTAAAATTAAAAGTTATGAGTGCAATGCTTTATGTCATTTGGGTGCTAGCGTTTCCACAATTCCAAAATCTCTATGTGATGTGCTAGGTTTTGCCAATATAGATGAATGTTCTCTTAATTTACATCTTGCGGATTCCACTATTAAAAAGCCTTTGGGTAGAATTAATGATGTTCTTATTCTTGTAAATAGGAACTATGTGCCAGTTGATTTTATTATACTTGACATTGAATGCAATCCTTCTTTCCCCATAATACTTGGTAGACCGTTCTTACGAACCATAGGTGCCGTTATTGACATGAAAGAAGGGAATATAAAATTTCAATTTCCATTAAAGAAGGGTATGGAACATTTCCCTAGGAAGAAAATTAAAGCACCATATGAATCCATTATGAGGGCCACTTATGGAATCAACTTGAAAGATGACAATACTTGAAACTATGCATTATGCCTAGCTAGGGGCATAAAACAATAGCGCTTGTTGGGAGGTAACCCAATAAATAAAATAATTTTTTACTTTTTGTTTCTGTTATTGTGTGTTTTCACATTTATGCTACTGTTATGATTGATTTTTTATGTTTTAATTAGTGTTTATGCCAAGTAAAACCTTTGGGATGATTTGGAAGATAGTATAATTGATGTTGTTTGGAAAACAAAAAAGTTTTGTGTCCAGTGCTGGAATTTTAGTTCTGTACTGGAGAGTCAGAAAAATCTGAAATTGTTACACAATATTGGTATATGAATTGCCCATGTTTTCCTAATTTTCAGAATTTTTGGAGTTTTTAAATAGATCTCCGCAGACTGTTATGTTTTTGACAGATTCTGTTTTTGATGCACTGCTTGCTTGTTTTGATGAAACTATGGATTGTATCGGGGGGTATAAGCCATGGAGAAGTTAGAATACAGTAGGTATAATGCAAAAAAATAAAATATGAATGGGTTTGCAACAGTACTTAGATTTATTTTGTTATACTAACGGATCTCACGAAGGTTTTGTTGAGTTTTGTGTGATTGAAGTTTTCAAGTTTTGGGTGAGATCACGATGGATGAAGGAATAAGGAGTGGCAAGAGCCTAAGCTTGGGGATGCCCAAGGCACCCCAAGGTAATATTCAAGGAAGACTCAAGCGTCTAAGCTTGGGGATGCCCCGGAAGGTATCCCCTCTTTCTTCTACCAACCATCGGTAATTTTACTTGGAGCTATATTTTTATTCGTCACATGATATGTGTTTTGCTTGGAGCGTCGTGTATTATATGAGTCTTTGCTTTGTTTGCTTTTTAGTTTGTCACAATCATATTTGCTGGACACACCTATTTGAGAGAGCCACACGTTCATCATTATTTGTTAGAATACTCTATGTGCTTCACTTAAATTTTTTGAGGTAGGCAGTTGCTCTAGTGCTTCACTTAAATCTTTTTGAGCACGGCGGTGGCTATATTTTGAAGAAATATTTAAACTCTCATGCTTCACTTATATTATTTTGAGAGTTGATAAGATTAAAATTTTGAAGAAATATTTGCACTCTCATGCTTCACTTATATCTTTTTGAGAGTTGATAATAGTAATGGTAATTTGCACAAGATATGAATTTGGTCCCAAAGTGATGAATATTCAAGAGGGATATAATAAAAACTTTCATATAGATCATTGGATATGATAAGTGTGATTCCTTGCAATAGTTTTGCGATATGGAGGTGATAATATGTGAGTCATGTTAGTGAGTAATTGTGGTTTAGTAAGAATATTAGTGTTAAGGTTTGTGATTCCCTATGCATGCACATTAAGTCAATAGTTATGCAAAGAAATTGTATCCTACTTATGGTGCATTATTCGGTGTTAGTTATGTTCAATGCATGTTTATGACCGTTTTCGCTTTTTGGTTGGTTGCTTCTCAATCTATTTGCTAGCCTTCATTTGTACTAAGCGGGAATACTGCTTGTGCATCCAAACTCCTTAAACCCAAGTTGTGCCAAATGAGTCCACCATATCTACCTATATGCGGTATTTTCATGCCGTTCCAAGTAAATTTGCGTGTGCCAACTCTAATTTTCAAAATAATTTTTCCGTTTTGTGTGCCCGTACCGCTCATGAAGCGGCAGGGGGTGGCCAATATTTTCCATGCTAGGTGTGTTATTCTCACGATGAGTGTTTATTCACTTGTCATTGCATGAGAGAGTGGCTGGTAATAGGGATGCCCAGTCCCATAATGAAATCAAAAATTAATAACAACAAAATTCCTTGGAAAGTGTTGGTATGGAGGGCACCCGTGGATACAACTAGCCATGTATTGTGAAAGAATGGTGGAAAGGAAATAAATTTTACTTTCTGTTTGGGAACCGCCTATGATGTGTCTAGTATGGAAGATATTGGGAATTCTCGGTCGTTTTCGTTGACAGGAAAAGTATGCCTCTCAAAATAATTTTATCTCTCTAATTTAAGCTTTGAGCTCTGGCACATTTGCAAATCTCTGCTTCCCTCTGCGAAGGGCCTTTCTATTTACTTTTATGCAATTTTTATTTTTATTTTGAGTCTCCATCTTCTCTTATAAAGCACCAACTAGAGAGCACTATTATCATACTTGTGCATTGTGTGTGGCTAATATTGAGTGTGTTTCATGAATGGATCAATGATTGAGCATAATGGGCTAGGGATAACTTTCTTTAGCGTTGATATTGACATGGTTGCTTGTTAGTATGCTTGAGTATTTATATCTTCATGTCAAACTATAGACTATTGCTTTGAATCATTCAAGTCCAAATGTCCATGCTACAAAGAAAAGAATATATGATGAATATGATAGGTAGCATTCCACATCAAAAATTCTGTTTTTATCATTTACCTACTCGAGGACGAGCAGGAATTAAGCTTGGGGATGCTGATACGTCTCCAACGTATCCAACGTATCTATAATTTTTGATTGTTCCATGCTATTATATTATCAATCTTGGATGTTTTTATATACATTTACAGCAATTATATATCTTTTTTGGGACTAACCTATTAACTTAGTGCCCAGTGCCAGTTGCTGTTTTTTTGCCTGTTTTTGGTTTTCCAGAATATCAGTACCAAACGAAGTCCAAATGCCACGAAACTTTTTGGAGATTTTTTTCTGGACATAAAAAGTACTCGAAGCTTCGGGAGAGGGCCAGAAGATGAAGCAGTGGCCCACGAGGCACCACGGAGCGCCCCCGGGGGGGGGGGCGCCTTGGTGGCTTGTGGGGCCCACACAGCTCCGTTTGACCTAATTCCACCTCTATAAATTCTCTAAAATCGGGAAACCAACAGAGGAGTCCATGAAATACTTTTTCCGCCGCCGCAAGCTTCTATTCTCGAGAGATCCCATCTGGGGGCCTTTTCCGGCACTCCGCCGGAGGGGGAATCGATCACGGAGGGGCTCTACATCAACCTTGCTGCCCTTCCGATGATGCGTGAGTAGTTTACCACAGACCTTCGGGTCCATAGTTAGTAGCTAGATGGCTTCTTCTCTCTTTTTGATCTTCAATACAATGTTCTCCTCGATGTTCTTGGAGTTCTATCCGATGTAATCACTTTTTGCGGTGTGTTTGTTGGGATTCGATGAATTGTGAGTTTATGATCAGATTATCCATGAATATTATTTGAGTCTTCTCTGAACTCTTTTATGCATGATTATTATAGCTTCGTATTTCTCTCCGATCTATTGATTTGGTTTGGCCAACTAGATTGATTTATCTTACAATGGGAGAGGTGATTTGTAATGGGTTCGATCTTGCGGTGCTCAATCCCAGTGACAGAAAGGGACATGACACATATGTATCGTTGCTATTAAGGGTAAAAAGATGGAGTTTATTCATGTGTGAGTTTACTTTGTCTACATCATGTCATCTTGCTTAAGGCGTTACTCCGTTCTTTATGGACTTAATACACTAGATGCATGCTGGATATCGGTCGATGTGTGGAGTAATAGTAGTACATGCAGGCAGGAGTCGGTCTACTTGTCTCGGACGTGATGCCTATATACATGATCATTGCCTTGGATATCGTCATGATTATTTGCTTTTCTATCAATTGCCCAACAATAATTTGTTCACCCACCGTATGCTATTTTTATGAGAGAAGCCTCGAGTGAAAACTATGGCCCCCGGGTCTATCTAAATCATATATTAAAAATCCTAAAAATACCTTGTTGTACTTTTACTTTATTTATTTTATTTTATATTTTAGTTCAATCTATCTATCTATCACCATACAATTTAATCTTGCAATTAACCGCCGAGGGATTGACAACCCCTTGTTTGCGTTGGGTGCAAGGATTTGTTGTTTTGTGTGCAGGTACTGCTAACGAGATGTTGCGTGATTCTCCTACTGGATTGATAACCTTGGTTTCATAACTGAGGGAAATACTTATCTTTACTGTACTGCATCTCCCTTCCTCTTCAGGGAATTACCAACGCAGCTCACAAGTAGCAAGGTACTACCGCTCTACTATCGCTCGAGCAGATTAGGCAACATAAGCATAAAAATAAGCGGAAGTGGTTGTGGTAGAAGGAAGCGGAAGTACCGCGCAAGCGGTATTACCGCTCGGGGGAGCAGTACTACCGCTTATAGCAGTACTACCGCTCTACTACCGCTTAAAACAGAAAAACTGCCCAAGCAAAACAGAAGGAAGCTCCAATACTGAAATTGCTACAACCACTGCAGACGGACTCCAAAATCAGCAAACTCAAGCTTGTTTGATAGAAGACGACAAGTACTATCCAACAACGACTGGATATTAAGAACTAGCAATGGAGAAGAAATACCAATAGGATAGGAAGAGGACCTTCCCCAAGTATGAACCGACAAACTCTCCAACACCGAAAAACTCAAAGATGATGCATACAAAATCCGTTCTCGATGAACTCGAGCTTGTCATGAAGGTGACCATAAGCTCAAAGACTCTCAAAGCAAAAAGGTCAAACAAGAACCAAGAAAGATGATGCCAAGGATGTAATTGTTTGAGCTCTCTACAAACGATACGATCAAGCTACTCAATCAAGAGCCCCCCTTGATAGTACGGCTATCGATCCTATAACCCGGTCTCCCAACTAACACCATGAGACCGGTAAAATAGAAAACCTATCAAGGGAAAACCTTTGCCTTGCGCATAATCCACTTGAGCTAGATGATGATGATCTTGACTTCCTCAAGTTGGACCACCTTTCTTGATTGTGTTGGCTCGATGAAGACTAGTTGATTGCCCCCCATACTCCACTATGGGTGAGCCACTCTTCAGCACATCTTCACAAGTCCATTGTCACCAAATGGACGGCAAGCTTCAAGCATGATCTCTTCGTGATGCTCCACTTGAACTTGCACACCGCAACCTTGATGACGATCACCACTTGATGTCATCCTCCATGGGTTGAATGAGATCTTCCTCTTGACGCAAGCCCATGGAAACATACCTAACCCCACATAGAAATCTCACGTAGACCATGGGTTAGTACACAAAGCGTAATGGACAATGCTTACCATACCATGGGATCACTTGATCCCTCTCGGTACATCTTGTACGCTTTGTGTGTTGATCAACTTGATTCACTAAGATGATGTCTTGAAGGTAAACATGATAGTTCACACAATCTTCTTCTTCAAGACATGCTTTCAATAAGCTCAACTCTCACAAGACCAATCTTTGGATAAATCCTTGAATACCACCTTGGTCAACACATAATCTTCTACTTATAGCCTTGAAACCAACGAATGATCTTCAAGCAAAGTGTAGGAACGAAGTATGTCTACCAGAGGGGGGGGGGTGAATGGGAGTTTTAAATTTTCTTTGGGAATATCAAAACTCTTGGAACCCAGCAGCGGAACGAATGAAAAAAATATGCAGTGAGCGAGTACAAACTACCAAATGGAAACTAACATCATGCATCGAGGTAAATCACATATTTGAAATATGTCATATGTCGCAGTTCGAATGTAAAAGAGGGTAGCAGAGGTGACCAGTGATGCTCGATGGCGACAGGGTGTTTGGTAGACCAGTTCGCCCTTCTGCAAAAGGACTACGTCTGGTTGGAGGGGTTGTGATTTAACACAGAAGATAAACTCTCTTCGCCCTATTCTCCTCGACAATTGGTTCGTCAACCAATGTCGATTACTCATGGTAGATGCTTGAGGCGATCTCCGAACCTTTACAGACTTCTTCTTCGAGAACCACAATTACTCTTGGTCTCTGAAGGAATTGACACCTAACCGTCTAGAGAGTTTGCAGCTCTCAAGAGTAATAGGCGGAGCGTACTGGACTTAGATTCGAGTGATGCTGAACCACTATCTAATTTTTCGGCTCTAGGGTTTTCTCTCGGTGGATTTTAAACTCAAATCTCTTGGAGAGGGGGTTGCTCAACAATCTTCTCAGAATCAAACGGAGCAGCCACCGGACAACGCCGGTGCGGGGTGGCTATTTATAGCCGCAGCCTTCCCTGATGGGAAATGACCATTTTGGACACGCGGTCCAGCCAATGGCCAACCGACACGTTCACAACGGTCGGATTTTGGGAGCAACGGTAACATTACTTGGGGAGCAAGTAATGCTAACTCCTCGGTCAGAGACAAATCTCTCACAGCGAAGAAGATCACAGTCTCTTGCTGACAAGTATTTGCTCTGAACACAAAGAGATTTCTCTCGCAACTTTCATAGGATTTGGGTTTAGCATCAGCGAATCAAAGTTTCGAACGCTACACCCCTCTTAATAGTACGGTGGTCCTGTGACTCAAGAAAGAGAAAAGAAACGACGAAAAGAATACTGCGTCTTCACTTCGTCTTCAATCTCCTTGGCTGCAATCACTTTCTTCGGACGGACACCGAACGAATTGCTTTGCGTCAACAATTTTTGAGGGGTCACTCTTGTCGTCATAATCTTCGGTGATAACCTTCACTGCCACGCAGGGAATATTCTTCGGAGTTTGAATCCAAACTCCTCTTGACTCCAGGGACCTGTTACTCTGTGTGCACTAGCAAACACATTAGTCCCTCACTGTTTGTCAACAATCTCCAAAACATAAGGAGGCAAATTATTGCACCAACAATCTCCCCCTTTTTGGACGATTGATGACAAAACAGATAATCATTGAAGTGAAGATAGATAAGTAAAGAACAATTCCAACAAGAGTGAGTAAGTGTTACTTTGCTTGAAGATGAAATAGACTCCCCCTTAATGTATGCAGGGAAGAAAAATATGAGGTAAATTCTTCTGCAAGAATCGAAGTATATGGAGGAAATTTCAATCATTCGAGACATTGATTTGCACTGATGAGATATAATCCATCGAGATCGTAGTGCAATCATTTATAACTTCTGATAATAATTCCACCTGCAAGACACATGCTTCGAGAGAAATGGTGCAACAGCAAGGGTTATAAACATTACGGCACAGAAGTTATCGAGTTTTACAACATAGTACGGATAAGTTTAAACCAGAAGTTGCAAACTCACACGAGACCAAAATCAACTGAAACACCGAAAGCAAATCTATCGAGACTCGATGTAATTCTCCCCCTTTTTGTCAACAAGTGTCAAAAAGGTGACGAATACCATGAGTGAAGAACAGAGCTTGGCTCAATCGGTGGCATCCCCAGATGAGCTGTCCGAGGTGAGTTCCTCTTCGGTAGTGACGGGATTGTCTTTGTCTTCAGCTGCAACAGATTTTCCTACAGTAATGATAGCTTGGGGCTGAGCAGACGAGGGAATAGCTGGAGTGGCCACAGGAGGAACACGGGAATGCATATGGCCTTCGGCAGGTTTCTCTGTCGGTGAGGTGGCTTCAGATTCGTCAAGCAGTTTGCGAAGCTTGAGATGAAGAAGATCTGTTGTAGGCTCACGAGTAGGCAGAGAAGGGGTACTCCGATCTTGAAAATCTTCGACAGTGAAACCTTTGTCAATATAGTCATAGAGCTCTTGGAGATTGACAGTTAGGAGTTGTTTTTCGATGAAGAACTTGCGAAGCAATTTCCAGAGTGTTTTCTTGTTTTCATCAGCTATCAGATGCATTATCCTTGTGCGATTGTTGAGAGCATTTAGCTCGGAGGCGAGATGTTCTTTCTCGCGTCGATCCTCAGTGATATGCTGCAGCAGCAGTTGTTGAGTACACAAACTAACTTCGAGTTGCGATGGCGGTTGAGGCGAAATCTTTCGGTCACACTGAGGCAGACGTGGCCCGTCGAATTGCTTGTGATAGTCGTGAGAGCTTGATGCGGGTGATTTGCCCGAAGAGATATCATCCATGACTTTCAAAGTATCGCGAACAGGAGGAATGAAACACTTATGGCTTTGCTTCGCAAGATACACTGTGCGCATTGCATGATCAACAACTTTCTGGATCCATGGTGCAAACACTTTGATGCAAAAGGGATATTGAGCAGAATCCTTCAGAATGCGTAGGAACATGTCTTCCACATCGAAAATGTATCGCTCAGATATTGCATATATAGCATTGCGAAGAACATCTGAGATGGACTTGTCCGGATTCATACCCGCCAGAGGGAATATTGTGTAAGAGAGCATGTGGAATAGCGTTTGATTCTCGAATGTTAAGTGCTCTGGACGAGGAGGACCAGAGTAGTCACGAATCTTTTCTTGATCCATAGTGCACCGAAAAATTTCATCTGATATAACATCAATGTTATGAACCCGAATTTCAGTATCACCGTGCTTAAAGCGAGGGAAATGGAAGTGCGAGACAAAATCCGTTGAGGTGCATTTGATGCGCTTCCCTTCGGTCATCCATTCCATGACCCATATGGAGCTATCAGATTCATCGCCAGAGATATATAGGGTTGCATAGAATTGAAGAATAATTTCTCTGTTCCAAGGGTGCTCGAACTCAAAGACCTTGGTGAGGCAGAAATCATCCAGATCCTGAAGCAATTGATTGAAACAGCCAATGTTGCGCATGGCAGGGATGTCCAGATATTCGTGAGGAAATATCTTTCGGCTCTCATAGAGGACCCGAGAGTAATAAATGGCTTGTTCCTTAGTCCAGAAACGAGGCGATTCAGAAGTGCGCGGCCCATCATACGGACTGGCTTGAAAGAATTTGGGATGCGCATTCCGATTGAAAAGAGGACCTTTTGCGCCTGCGCTTGACGAGAACAAAGGCAGTTCTTCATGAGGGTATGGATATTTGAGTTCTTCTTCAGGAGAAAGATATTCATCACCATAGACAACCGAGTCCGTGCGGCGAGCAGAGACAAATTTTCATTCGGAGGGACCAACATCTGGCATTCGGGTAGCTGTTTCGAGGGATAACTTGAGTGGAGACGGAGCAGGCGTTGCAACTGTGGGAGGTGCTGAGGTAGAAAGTGGCAGAGCGGGTTCAATCACAGTAGGTACTGAGGCGGATTCATGCACTGAAGGTTGTTGCTCGACTGGAATCTGTGGTTGCTTGACTATAAGAGAAGCCGAGACTTTTGTCGTTTCATGAGCCGGAGAAGCTTGGGGCTCGGACCGAGGGATTTCACCTTCCTCAGAGACAAATTGTTGAGAGGGAATATCAGCTCGAGCAGGGGAGGCCACAGGCACTGATTCAGTTGGCCTTGGCGAGGGAGGAGCATCCGAGTCCTTGACTGGAGGGTTTGATAGAATAGCTGGCTCAGGAGATTTTTCTAGCGGAGCTGGAGTCGGAGCAACATGGGGAACAGGTGATGGTTCTTTAGGAGCAGGAGGTACATTTTTCGATGCAATTCTTTTTCGTTGTTTTTTCTTTTGCTGAGCAACTTGATCAATATGGCCCTTGACCAGATCATTGTATCCAGTGACTTTGGCTTGATGTTCATCACAGATCTTCCGAACAATTTCATCTAGATCCATGTGAAAGCGTAACCTGCGGTGGCGAAGGAGAGTCATGGCATGATTGATATCCTTGTAGGAGTCTTCGAGCGCTTTGATGACAAACTTTGAAGAAGCAGTTTTCATGCGTTCATCAATGTCCATTAGCTCGGCAGAGAGAGAGTTGATCTCAACTGCATCTTCTCTCAGTTCTTGAACTACGGAAGTGGCTTGAGTAATAACTTCGGCAGGAATAGGTAGGGATGCCACTTCTCCATCGAAAGGATTGTCCACAAATTTATCGAGCTGTTCCATGATGAATATGTGATCATAGTAATGAGGAGCATCAGACTTGACAAAGGGAGCAGTCTGGACAGGAACTGGCTCGGAAGGAGGCTTTGAAGCCAACGGCTAAGTCAAGGTGGGCGCAAATTTAGCAACCTTCTCCTTCGGAGCAGTAGCCTGCGGAGCTACTTTCTCGGTAGGCGCCTTGATTTTCTTCAAGTCAGGTTTGGGAATGTTTTCACCTGGCTTGGCAGTACTCACAGGAGCGTCAACTACCAAATCCTTCAAATTGATAGCATCTGGATGAGGAGTTGTGTTCACATGCTGTTTCATCGTGACAGTGGTAGCAGGGGTCTTTCTATTTGGATCTTCTTCGGTGGTGCTTCTGGAACCAGGTTAACCCGAAGATCAGGCAGCATAGTTGATGTGGTAATGTTTACTTCCTCGCTGAGAGTAGCAGCAACTTCTTCCTTGGTGAGCGGAGGATCATCATCATCAGCCGAAGAATCATCCATTCGAATATCATCAGCAGGTTCAGCCTTTTTCCTCTGTGGTGCGCTCTTTCTCTTCGCAGCAGCGCTGGGATCATGCTTGCGCTTAGAACGACTTTCAGATTTTCCTTCGGCCTTTTTCTTCTCCACATCATCTTTGAGAAGGCGAAGGTTTTCCTGTTCATGAGCCTTTTGTTTTTCGGCCCTCTGGGCTCGCTTGATGGCATTGCGCTGTCGCTTAGCAAGCTCATCGGGATATGATGCAGGTGTGCGAAGGGATGACTCATGAGCATTTGATGGAGGAGGTGGTCTCTCTTGGGGACCATTTGGCTTTATGAGAGAAATTTCCCGGCAGTCACCCCAAGGTGGATGGAATGCAAAGTTCTGAGCAAACCGAGGATGAACAAATTCATAGTTGAACCACTTGCGCACCCAGTGACGGCGAATCCATTGTTGATGAGTATCTCTCTGATGTTTGGTTTCTCCTGGAACAGTGTCATACCGATCATGAGAGATGTATTCGGCGGTGTTGGTGTAAGCCTGTCTACCACCCCTCTTCTTCTTCAGAGCAGTCTCTTCTTGCTCGTTATCATTTTGACCGGTCCTTTTTCTCTTGCTGGTTGATGGGCCTACCGTTGGGCCCTTGGCATTCGGAGCTTTGGATTCATCAGCAGTGCCCAGAATAACATCATCTCTGTCAGCCCGACTAACTGGTTTAGCTGAGTCCTCAACTGACTGCATTTTCCTGTGAACATAGATAGATGGGAGGGAAAATGGGGACAGGGTTATGAATGCACACATCGAAGAATTTGAAAAAGAAATCGTTTTTGATGAAGAAATAGATGCAGACTTTGAGAAATGTTTCGGGCGCAAGAAATGTGTAGAACGAACTAGTAGGTTCGAAGCAAATACTAGTAAACGTGCTAAGCATTCCGTTCGTTCGAAACATAACACAAACCCTAGATCTGAAATTTTTCGGATGCGAGGGACAACTACAAACCACATCCGCACAAGTTACCTATCAGTAAGGATCTGAGAAATACAGTAAAAATAGGCAATTTCTACCGCGGACAAACTCGAACAGGATGAATGGAAGAACGAGTTCGCACTACACATACCCTAACTCGGTGATGTGCAGCAACTATGGCGGCGCGGAGGGGAAGATGATCCGCGGCGGCGAGGAATGACTCCGGTGACCTCTTTCCGGCAGCGAAGCGGCGAAGATGGTCGACGTCGTCGAGCTCGAGGAGGAGCAGTGTTGTAGGGCTTCGGAAGGTGGCGATGGGGAAGATGCGAAGTGAAATGAGGAGGGTGGCGGCCCAGCATTTATATGCGAGGAGGATACAGCCGCACCCAGGTGAATCTGATCAGACGGCCAGAGTCAAGGGACTGTTGCGATTCAACGGATCTGATAAGCTGGCAGTTGATGGGAAGCATGTGGCAACGGTCACCAAAGAACGTGGTCCAGACTTGGGCGGGAAACCCCAAATTTTGGACGGCTTTCGCCAAAACTGATTAAGTTCGGACCGAAACTTTAACGTGGTCAAGGACATCAGATAAAGTTTCGTTCCTAGATGAATTTTGTGCATTCATAACGGAACAACATAGACTAGAAGAGATGGAATGGAGGGAAAATAGGGTCCTAGGTTTTTCACTCAGACGAAGAAACACAAACACCCGAGAGAAAAACAATGAGTGAAAAACATTCGGACAGACACAAAATCTTCAAGCGCAACTCAACAAATAGAAATTGTGGTGGTGTTACCCACCGTATAAGAACTGTATGACCCCGAGCATCGCACAATTATCGTGGCACCCGATTAATCTAGTTCTTCGTTAATGTATTCACTCTCAGAAAGAAAATTTCACTTTGTCAAAATTTTCAAACTCTTCGAGTGTTATGCACCCATTCCTTCTAAGATGTGGAAGTGATGGTACGGGTGCCGAGTCCAGTTTACTGCATGTTTGCGGAATCTAGGATATTTAGCTCACACCGTAACGCACAGAATCTTTTCTCATCGAGAGGCTTGGTGAAGATATCGGCGAGATTCTCTTCGGTATTGACGTGACTGATGACAATATCCTCTCGAGCAACATGATCGCGTAGGAAATGATGTCCAATCTCAATATGCTTGGTGCGAGAGTGCTGCACAGGATTGTGTGCAATTTTGATCGCACTCTCATTGTCGCACAATAGAGGGATCTTCTTGACCTTGATGCCATAATCCTTCAGAGTCTGCTTCATCCATAATAACTGAGTACAACAAGCGCCAGCAGCAATATATTCGGCCTCAGCCGTAGAGAGCGAGACACAATTCTGCTTCCTTGACGACCAACATACCAATGATCTACCGAGGAAATGGCATGTCCCCGAAGTAGATTTCCTGTCAACCCGGTCACCTGCATAATCCGAGTCTGAATATCCAACGAGGTCAAACTGTGCTCCCTTAGGATACCATAAACCTAAGGTGGGGGTGTGAGCCAAATATCTCAGAATACGCTTGACCGCTTGGTGATGCGATTCTTTCGGTGCAGCTTGAAAACGAGCACACATACAAACACTCAACATAATATCAGGTCTGGATGCACATAGGTAAAGCAACGAACCAATCATCGAACGATAAGCTTTCTGATCATAATCTTTACCGTACACGTCTGCGTCCAGTTGGCCATTTGTGGGCATGGGAGTTTTGTAACCCTTATGTTTGCAATCTTGCATTTTGAACTTCTTAAGACAGTCTCTCAGATATTTTCCTGAGATATGAAAATTCCATTGTCCTGTTGACGAATTTGTAGTCCGAGAAAGAACTTAAGTTCACCCATCATAGACATTTGATACTTCTCGGACATCATTTGCCCGAATTCCATGCTGCAGGCATTGTTAGTACACCCGAAAATAATATCATCCACATAAATTTGACACACGAATAGGTCACCATCAATAGCACGAGTAAAAAGAGTGGAATCAGTGGATCCTGGCTTGAACCCTTTGTCAAGCAAAAACCTCTTCAGAGTGTCGTACCAAGCTCGAGGGGCTTGCTTTAGCCCATACAACGCCTTTTTCAACCTGAAAACTTTGTTAGGAAACTGAGGGTTTTCAAAGCCAGGTGGCTGCCTAACATATACTTCCTCATCAATTTCACCATTGAGGAAAGCACTTTTCACATCCATTTGGTAAAGCAGAATATCATTGTAATTTGCATAAGCGAGAAGAATACGAATTGCCTCAAGGCGAGCAACAGGAGCATATGTTTCACCGAAATCAATACCTTCTACCTGTGTATACCCTTGAGTGACAAGACATGCTTTGTTTCTCACAACAATGCCATTTTCATCTTGCTTGTTCCGGAAAATCCATTTTGTGCCGATGATATTGTGCTTCTTAGGATTTGGTTTGTCAACCAATTCCCACACATCATTCAATTCGAATTGCACCAACTCTTCTTGCGTAGCATTCATCCAATCGGGATCATTCATAGCTTCTTCATACTTTGTCGGTTCTGTTAATGAGACAAAAGAGAAATTGCCACAGTAGTTAGCCAAACGAGTGCGAGAGCGAGTTGTGGGTCGGTAACCTGGATTCTCGAGATCTTCGAGGATTAATGCAGGGTCAACTCGATTTGCCACTCGTGGGTGAGGATTTCCTCCTTGATGATCATTTTCATTTTCCCCAGTATCAGCATCAGGATTGGCATTAGTATCGCCATTTTCATCTTGATTGCCATTTTGATCGGCATTTGCATTTGCATTTGGGTTGCCATTTGTGTTCGGTGCGGCATTTTCTTCGGCAGTAGATTGGCGTGTGCGTCGAGCTATGGGAGCATCCTCATCGGAAGAGTCAGGTGTAATACCTTCGACTGTCCTGACGTCCCCAATAGCCATTTGCCGAATAGCATCCGAAATCGGAGGTTCATCTATCACATTAGGTAGGTGGTCCTTTTTGGAGCCGTTAGATTCATCAAACCGCACATTTACCGTTTCCATAACTTTCACGTGATGAGAGTTATAGACACGATAAGTATGCGAGTTCGAGCCATAACCAAGAAGAAAACCTTCATGTGCCTTAGGTGCAAACTTAGAATTATGATTCATGTCACGAATATAGCAAGGTGCACCAAAAACACGTAAATAAGAAACATTCGGTTTCTTGCCAGTGATAAGCTCATATGAAGTTTTCTTAAGGAATTTGTGAAGATAAACACGATTAACAACATGGCAAGCAGTGTTAATAGCATCAGCCCAGAAACGAATGGGAGTTTTATACTCACTGAGCATTGTTCTCGCCATTTCAATGAGAGTTCTATTCTTTCGCTCAACAACTCCATTCTGTTGGGGAGTGTATGCGATAGAGAATTCATGAGTGATACCATATTCATCGAGAAAATCTTCGATATGAGTATTTTTGAACTCAGTTCCATTGTCGCTTCTGACATGCTTAATTCACACATCATATTCATTCTGAGCCTTCTTAGCGAAACTTTTGAAGATGTCTTGGGTGCAGGTTTTGTCTTCGAGAAAGAATACCCAAGTGTATCAAGAGAAATCATCAACAATAACCAGGCCATAATGACTGCCTCCGAAAGTTGCATAGTTTTGAGGCCCGAATAAATCCATATGAAGAATTTCCAGGGGTCTTGTTGTGGTCATGACAGTTTTTGATGAATGGTGCTTCTTGGCCAATTTACCGGCTTCACACGCAGCACAGAGATGATCCTTATCGAATTTCACATCAGGAATACCACGGAGATGATTTTGCTTCATGAGAGTCTGCAAATTTCTCATACCTGCATGACCAAGTCTTCGGTGCCACAACCATCCTTCGGTTGCTTTTGCAAGCAAACAAGTTCGGACTGAGGGACCCTTAGAGAAATCCACAATATATAAATCACCTTTTCTATTTCCCTCGAAAACAAAGGAATTGTCAGTGGCCATAAATACGATGCATTTGAATTTAGAAAATAGAACTAGCATGCCTAGATCACAAAGCTTGCCAACTGACATGAGATTGAATCCAAGAGACTGAACAAGTAAAACATCATCAATGTTCTTGTCCTTGGATATAGCAATTTTACCTAACCCAATTACCTTTCCTTTGTTGTTATCGCCGAAAGTAATATACTTCTCAGATGAAGCAGTTAAGTTTGGGTCGACGAACAACGACTTGTCTCCGATCATATGACTAGTGCATCCACTATCCATTATCCATTCTGTACACCCGGAGACATAGTCCTGCAGAGAAATTAGGCTTTCTTAACCACCCACATTTTTGTAGGTGGCTTCGAAACATATGAGCGAGCAGGATATGATTTCTTTCGATAATTACACGAATTATAACTTGAATGAGTACGAGCATAGTCGAAAGAGTATGCATTGAAATTCCTTCCAGATGAATGAGTATAGCAGTTGGGTGAAGCAAGTATGTACTCATTCTGTCGAATCTTTTCAAGGATATATCGAGCATTTTCTTTCTGCATGGTTAGTAGTCTAGTAATAGGCAATGCTTCGATAGTTTTCCTGGGCACCCAGATGTATTCCTTTGGGGGGCCATTCCTGCTGTTTGGTCCAACATAGCGAGCAACAGCCTCACCACGTTGGTTTTTGAACAACTTATAGTTGTCCAGAGAATCATCATATGAATATTCAGGGATAGGAGAGTCATATCCCGAAAGTAAAGCTGGATCGAGCGTTTTGCTCTTAGCAGGTACCCACACAGTGCGAGGATATTGATCAGGTTCCCAGTAGGAGCCATTCTCATTCAGTTTCCTTTCGAAACCGATACCTTCCTTCCTGGGATTTTTGTGAAGAATGGATTTCTTCAGAACATCACACAGGGTTTGATGCCCTTTGAGAGACTTGAACATTCCTGTCTGAAGAAGATCCTTCAACCTAGCATTTTCATCAGAAACAGAACCATTTTCCTCGACCGAGGGGTTAGCATTCACAGAAGATTCATCATTTGATTCAGCGTTACTGCGTTTAAGGCATTTTAAGCAAGGTGGTACAAACACTTCAGGTTTCTCTTTGAGTTGTTGGGTGAGAAGAGAATTTTCTCTGATCAAATCATCATGAGCCTCTCTCAGCGACTCGAGTTCCTATTTCCGTTTCAGGTAATCATAAGTCAATCTTTCGTGGTCAGCTGAGAGAAAATCATGACGATCTGATAGTTCTTTCATTCGAGACACGAGAGCGGAATGCTCTTCGGTCAACGACTGATTTTTCTCCATCTCCTCAACCAACAACCCTTCAGACTTCCTGAGGGTTTTCTCAATTTTCTCGAGAGAGTTTTGTTGCATATTGGCAATTTTGATCAGTTTAGCATGGTCATCCTCATCAGAAGAATATTGATCACTGGAGTGAACCTTGTGATGTTTAGAGGATACCTTTTCTTTCGAGGCTTTGGCCATGAAGCAATACGCCAGAGACTCGTTGTCGCTCGAATGATTCTAGAAGAAGTTTGATGCAGGAGTAGAGGCACATGGTTTGCCAGCCATGCCGGAATCAGAATCCTCTTCGGATTCTTCAACTTCTTCATTGTCAGACGATGCTTCTTCTTCGGAATCCATCTCCTTGCCGATGTATGCCTTGGCCTTGCGAGAGGTGTTCTTGCAATTGGATGAGGAACTTGGAGGGATTCCTTGAGGAAGATCTTGATGAGGACTTGGAGGAGCTATCCTTGTTCTTGAAGAACTTCTTCGTTTTCTTCGCATCATCGGAGTCGTAGCTTTTGCTCTTGCCTTTGCCATGGTTGTTTCCTGAATCATATCTTCCACTTGCACGGATTTCAGCTTCCCAGAGAGGATAGTCCGAAATGAAATGTCCTGGCTTTTTGCACTTGAAGCAGGTGTAATCTCCAGTCGGTTTTGATGAAGATTTGGAGCCGCCAGAGTTACTGGATCCTTTCTTATGAAACTGATTTTTCCTATGAAGGCGCTGGAATCTTTTCATGATCAAAGCGAGATCCTTGCTGATCCTTTCGATGTCATCTAAATCTTCATCGGCGTTTCCTTCTGAGGAAGAATCAGCCACAGCCTTGAGAGCATGACTTTTTCGGTGACTTGAACCATAGAGATCTCTCTTTTCTTCTTCTTGTTCTTCGTGAGTGTTTAGCCTTTCCATAATATCAGCAGAGTCGAGAACTTTGAAATCAGCTCGTTCCCGAATCATCAGAACTAGAGTGCCGAACGAATTGTCAAGGGATCGGAGCAGTTTCTTCACAACTTCGTGGTCAGTGATGCCTTTGGCGCCGAGGCCTTGTAGCTCGTTTGCAATGTCACTCAGACGATCGAAGGTTTGCTGGCAGCTTTCATTTCCGATACGCTTGAACCTATTGAACTTGGCCCGAAGAGTATCAATGTGAGCTTATTTTTGGGTTGAAACGCCCTCATTTATCTTCTCGAGAATGTCCCACAATTCCTTTGCAGTTTCACACTAACGATAGCGAAGAAATTGAGCACGAGAGAGATGGCCACCAATTTCATCTTTGGCTTGAGCATCCATCTGAATGAGTTTCTTCTCGTGGTCAGTGGGGACCTGGGGCACTTCGACCGTGAATCCATTCTGCACCACATTCCACATATCATCATCAATAGGTCGGAGATGGATCTTCATCTTCTCCTTCTAGAAGGGATAGTCCGTCCCATCGAAGATGGGAATCTTGAGATGCGACTTGTAGCTCACTGAAGACATACTTAAACTCCAAGGTGGTTAGACCAAAATGAGCAGAGTCAAGGAGTACCTGGCTCTGATACCAATTGTAGGAACGAAGTATGTCTACCAGAGGGGGGGGGTGAATGGGAGTTTTAAATTTTCTTTGGGAATATCAAAACTCTCGGAACCCAGCAGCGGAACGAATGAAAACAATATGCAGTGAGCGAGTACAAACTACCGAATGGAAACTAACATCATGCATCGAGGTAAATCACATGTTTGAAATATGTCATATGTCACAGTTCGAATGTAAAAGAGGGTAGCAGAGGTGACCAGGGATGCTCGATGGCGACAGGGTGTTTGGTAGACCAGTTCGCCCTTCTGCAAAAGGACTACGTCTGGTTGGAGGGGTTGTGATTTAACACAGAAGATAAACTCTCTTCGCCCTATTCTCCTTGACAATTGGTTCGTCAACCAATGCCGATTACTCGTGGTAGATGCTTGAGGCGATCTTCGAACCTTTACAGAGTTCTTCTTCGAGAACCACAATTACTCTTGGTCTCTGAAGGAATTGACACCTAACCGTCTAGAGAGTTCGCAGCTCTCAAGAGTAATAGGCGGAGCGTACTGGACTTAGATTCGAGTGATGCTGAACCACTATCTAATTTTTCGGCTCTAGGGTTTTCTCTCGGTGGATTTTAAACTCAAATCTCTCGGAGAGGGGGTTGCTCAACAATCTTCTCAGAATCAAACGGAGCAGCCACCGGACAACGTCGGTGCGGGGTGGCTATTTATAGCCGCAACCTTCCTTGATGGGAAATGACCATTTTGGACACGCGGTCCAGCCAATGGCCAACCGACACGTTCACAACGGTCGGATTTTGGGAGCAACGGTAACATTACTTGGGGAGCAAGTAATGCTAACTCCTCGGTCAGAGACAAATCTCTCGCAGCGAAGAAGATCACAGTCTCTTGCTGGCAAGTATTTGCTCTGAACACAAAGAGATTTCTCTCGCAACTTTCATAGGATTTGGGTTTAGCATCAGCGAATCAAAGTTTCGAACGCTACACCCCTCTTAATAGTACGGTGGTCCTGTGACTCAAGAAAGAGAAAAGAAACGACGAAAAGAATACTGCGTCTTCACTTCGTCTTCAATCTCCTCGGCTGCAGTCACTTTCTTCGGACGGACACAGAACGAATTCCTTTGCGTCAACAATTTTTGAGGGGTCACTCTTGTCGTCATAATCTTTGGTGATAACCTTCACTGCCACGCAGGGAATATTCTTCGGAGTTTGAATCCAAACTCCTCTTGACTCCAGGGACCTGTTACTCTGTGTGCACTAGCAAACACATTAGTCCCTCACTGTTTGTCAACAATCTCCAAAACATAAGGAGGCAAATTATTGCACCAACACAAAGCCTATGGACAAACCTTTCAAATGTAACTCGAGGAAAACCATTAGTCCATAGGGATTGTCATCAATTACCAAAACCAACCATGGGGGCACCATGCTCCTTCAATCTCCCGCATTTTGGTAATTGATGACAATCACTTTCAACAGAGTTTATATAAGGAATTACGCACAACCATGCAAAGCAACAACAAATAATGCATGAGCATGAGATGCAAATGCTTAGGAACAAACCAAAGCATGAAGCCAAACTCTCTAAACTTCTCCCCAATTGGCATCGATTACCAAAATGGGCTCCAAACTTAGAAGGCCAATATAATATGTGTTCCTCCATAAAGTGTGTATTTCTCAAAATATGAGTGGAATACAATACACATGTCCAAAGATAAGTGGTAGGAGGAAGACAAACTATATTGAGGATCCAAAGATTGCAAAAGGATGATATGGCACAAAGGCATACCAAGGAGTGAAGCAAGCAATCAAAAGATACCAATTGAAACAATCAAACAAAAGATCCTACGAGCCACATGGATACAAGATATTATGATATGAGCATAGGAGTGTTCTGAAGAACATAGAGAAGCTCCCCATGATTTGTGCATTTTTTAGTTTTGTATTTGGATACAACGTGCACAAAATAGGATCATCACTCCCCCACAATCAATAGAAACTCACAACAAGTGCAAGTGAGCATATAGGAAACTAAGCCTAGCACTTGCAACAAACACATGGTTGAGCAACATGTAAAAGAGGCAACTTAGGAATAGGCTCAACCAAAACGATGTGTGTGAGTCATGACAAAGCACTTGAGAAGACTAATATAAGGATGAGCATTAAGCATCAACATAGTCTTGAAAAAAAGAGATACAAGGTGCAAGACATGTCCTTCCCACACACATAACTAGCAAATGGGTTCACAAGCTCACTAATATGCGAATTAACAACAAAGTTTGTGACAACCCACGATGAAGATAGAAAAAGATAGCCTCATCAAGAGGAGGGATACCAAAAGAAATGGCAAAAGCCTCGTCAAGACAAGCAAGAGGAAAACAATCTTCACCACAAATGAGTGCATCAAGAAGGATATAAGACCCTCACTCAAGACAAATCCTTTCACGTAACCACCAAGGAAAATAAAAAGAGAATGAAAAAAGGTGGACGTGAAAGAATGAGGATATCCACTAAAGATGTAACGTGTCTCAAGTGTATAAGATTCTAGGTAGATGAAAATCATGATGACATCAATCCACAAAGAAGGATGTACACACGAAATGGTTACACAAGGAAAGAATAGGATATCCAAAAGGAAGTCATAAAATATACCAATAAGATCTTTGCTTGAAAAGCATATAGCACATGGCTTAATATTATCTTATAGTATATAAATGAACTCCAACCACACAAACATCAAAGACATCACAACAAGCAACAAGAGATCATTGTTGGGATGCTTTGAGAAAGGAAACAAGTATCACTAGAACGAATCAAGAAATTCATGCCATGATGCAACCTACACAAGGTTGAATGCAAGAAATGTATGCATGAAGTAGATACTTATTACCGAGATAACATTGGAATGATGTAGTAGATAGTAGTTCATTGATCATCCTAGCTTGACTCCAATAAGCACATGGCGACAACACCTTCCGTGAGAGTAAGCCGAGCACCCAATGCATCTCCAATTGTTCCTAGAACAACATCACAAACAAAATGGTACCCAAGCTCATTGGGACCAAAGAGTTAGAGAACCACCAATACATAGGACAAACTCCACATAAATATGTGCATATAGATATGAAATTGAATTTCATGCACATCTTAGCCAATTTGAGACTTGGTGGAGTTTCCCCTATATATTGGGTGAAAGAAAGAAAGCATGCGAAAGAATGTACAAAAGATAAATATGCATGCTCTAGACTTTCAAGTACCAAATCAACACAAGATTGATAAGATGCCAAAAGAAAAGATACCAAGTGAAAACTAAGATGCTAAAAGAAGAAATTATCACTTGAAAGATACCAATTATTGTTGGAAATATGCCCTAGAGGCAATAATAAATTGATTATTATCATATTTCCTTGTTCATGATAAATGTTTATTATTCATGCTAGAATTGTATTGACCGAAAACTTAAATACATGTGTGGATACATAAACAACATCGTGTCCCTAGTGAGCCTCTACTAGACTAGCTCGTTGATCAAAGATGGTTAAGGTTTCCTAACCATAGACATGAGTTGTCATTTGATAACGGGATCACATCATTAGGAGAATGATGTGATGGACAAGACCCAACTGTAAGCTTAGCATTTGATCGTATCATTAAGTTTATTGCTACAGCTTTTTTCATGTCAAGTATCTATTCCTAAGACCATGAGATCATGCAACTCCCGGATACCGGAGGAATACCTTGTGTGCTTTCAAACGTCACTTCGTAACTAGGTGATCATAAAGATGCTCTACAGGTATCTCCGAAGGTGTCTGTTGGGTTGGCATGGATCGAGACTGGGATTTGTCACTCCGTATGACGGAGAGATATCTCTGGGCCCTCTCGGTAAAACAACATCATAAAGAGCTTGCAAGCAATGTGGCTAATGAGTTAGTCGCGGGATCTTGTATTACGGAACGAGTAAAAAGACTTGTCGATAACGAGATTGAACTAGGTATGGAGATACCGACGATCGAATCTCGGGCAAGTAACATATTGCCGGACAAAGGGAATTGTATACGGGATTAACTGAATCCTCGACATCGTGGTTCAACCGATAAAGATCTTCGTTGAATATGTAGGAATCAATATGGGTATCCAGGTCCCGCTATTGGTTATTGACCGGAGAAGTGTCTCGGTCATGTGTGCATGTTCCCGAACCCGTAGGGTCGCACGCTTAACGTTCGGTAGCTCTAGGGTAGTATTGAGATATTAATAGCGAAAGTCCGAAGGTTGTTCGGAGTCCCAGATGGGATCCGGGATATCACGAGGAGCTCTGGAATAGTCCGGAGGTAAATATTTATATATGGGAAGTCCTATTTTGGCTACCGGAAGAGTTCGGGAGTATGCTGGCAGTGTACCAGAATCACCGAAGGGGTTCCGAGGGTCCACCGGAGGGGTCCACCTGCCCCGAGGACCGACATGGGCTGTAGGGGGTGCCCTGGCCTAGTTGGGCCAGGCGCACCAGCCCCTAGGAGGCCCATGCGGCTAGGGCTAAGGGGAAACCCTAGGTGTGAGGCGCCCCACCTGACTTGGGGGCCAAGTCTCCCCCTAGGGCCGCCGCCCCTCCCTTGGAGGAGGGGCTAGGGCCGGCGCCCCCTCGCTCTGACCCCTATATATAGTGGGGAGGGGCGCAAGGGGCTGGACCCTTCCTGCTGGCGCCTCCCTCTCTCCCGTATACTCCTCCTCCATGCTCCGTCAGCGCTTGGTGAAGCCCTGCCGGAGTTCCGCTGCTGCCACCACCACCACGCCGCCGTGCTGGTTCTGATCTCATCTACTTCCTCCCCCTCACTTGTTGGATCAAGAAGGAGAGGACGCCATCGAGCTGAACGTGTGCTAATCTCGGAGGTGCCGTCCGTTCGGCACTATATCGTATTGGATCGCGATTGGATCGTGAAGAGTACGACTACATCAACCGCGTTATGACGCTAACGCTTTCGGTCTACAAGGGTATGTAGACACACTCCCCTCTCATTGCTATGCATCTCCTAGATTAGATCTTGGGTGTTTCGTAGGATTTTTTTTGATTTTCATGCTTCGTTCCCCATCAATTATAAGATACATCAAGGAATGAGATATGCATTGAAACACACAAATTGAAAGATATCAAAGAAAGAGATATCAAACTCCCAAAAGAGAGCAAGGTTCCAAACAAACCAAACCCTCTATAATTTTCATGATGGCACATAGTACCAAAAAGAAAATGCTTGCCTTCCACCAACACACACTTGATACGAATCATAAGGTGAGTGTTCTAAAGAAAATAGCATAGCTCCCCCAAGAGTTGTGCATTATATAGAATTTGCATTTGAATACAAAATGCACAAGATGGGATCACCACTTTCACTATATCTAGAGAAACACTAGATAAGTTCAAAAAAGATCCACAAGAGGCAAGGAAGGCAATAGGAGTTGAAACAAATTCCTTGGCAAGTGATAAGGCAATTAAAACAAAAGCCAATGTAAAGATGACCAACAATTTCTACCACATTAATTAGTACCAATTGTCAAAAGACAAGAAGTATTTGGAAATAATTCCCGGTGGTAGATTGCAAAGAAATCAAACATCATCTTCACACAAAACACATAAACAAATTGCAACTTGTAGAGCTAACATGCCACCTAGGAACAAGATAATTTACAATATCAATTCTAAGTAGCAATACCTCAAATGTACACATTTTCTAGGCTTGTAATATACGCATAGCACATTACTCCCCCATAATGTGACATCCCAAAATTCTTAACAAGAGGCAAATAAAATCCAGCAAGAGATAATTAATGGAACATTTAGAATTTGAATTTCTCATGAGTAAGACATACCACATAGAGACTAGATAATCTTGTAATATCAAAACTAGGTGGTATTCCTCATGTACACATGCTACTTGTGAGCTGCGTTGGGATTTCCTCGTAGAGGAGAGGATGATGCAGTACAGTAGAGATACGTATTTCCCTCAGTTAAGAACCAAGGTTATCAATCCAGTAGGAGAACCACACAGAACCTCGTTAACAGCACCTACACACACAAAAGCAAATACTTGCACCCAATGCGAACAAGAGGGTTGTTAATCCCCTTGGCGGTTACTTGCAAGGATTAATTCTAATAGTGATAGATAGATAAATAAATTGCAAAACAAAATAAAAGAAATAAAATTGCAGCAAGGTATTTTTGGATTTTATATATGATAGATAAATGACCCGGGGGCCATAGTTTTCACTAGAGGCTTCTCTCTCGAACACATAGCATACGGTGGGTGAACAAATTACTGTTGGGCAATTGATAGAAAAGCGCATAGTTATGACGGATTCATGGCAATGATCATGTATATAGGCATCACATCCGAGACAAGTAAACCGACTCCTGCCTGCATCTACTACTATGACTCCACCCATCAACCGCTATCCAGCATGCATCTAGGGTATTACATTAATGAAAACAGAGTAACGCCTTAAGCAAGATGACATGATGTAGACAAAGTAAACTCTAGCAATATGAATAAACCCCATCGTTTTATCCTTAATGGCAACAATATAAATACGTGTCTTGTCCCCTGCTTTGTCACTGGGGTAGAACACCGCAAGATTGAACCCATTACAAAGCACCTCTCCCATTGCAAGATAACTCAATCTAGTTGGCCAAACTAAACGGATAGATCGGAGAGAAATACAAAGCTATAACAATCATGCATAAATAAGTTCAAAAAAGACTCAAATATTTCTCATGAATAATCTGATCATAAACCCACAATTCATCGGATCCCAACAAACACACCGCAAAAGAAGATTACATCGAATAGAACTCCAAGAAGATCGAGGAGAACATTGTATTGAAGATCAAAGAGAGAGAAGAAGCCATCTAGTGTAACACCCCAAAAATATTTTCTTTTGATTTTTAAAATCTTTTCTTTAGAAGAAAAATGATTTGAATTACTATGGCCCTATTTTTCTCTTTCTTTGGTTTTGAAAACCATTTTGTGTTTTTAATTGGGTTTCTAAAAATTTTAAAAATGGTTTCTGATTTAATGGTTTCTTATTTTGAGTAAATATTTTATAGGACCAAAAATTCTTTTCTCTTAGAAAAGTTTTTGAGTAATTAAATTATTTCAATGAAATGGTCCATTTCATTCTTTTCAAACACTTAGAAAATTCTCACAAAATTATTCTGCCATTTTTAAATTATCATCCAAGTCATCCTCACACCCTAGGACAGTACCCAATGCTTCTCCTCTCCACAAAAATATTTTTATCATATGTAGCAAATTCCAAAATTTGAATTTCATTAATTCCTAGTTCCTTTGATTTCCTAGCTCTTCTGCACCCACAAAAATTATCCCAGCTACTTGACAGTACACACACTCCATTTCACCAAAATGATTCTGCTCCACAGTTCAAAATTTTCAAATTTCATTCAATTGAAATTTGGACCAGATTCAAACTCTCTGCTCAAAACCTAATTTAAACTACTCCAAAAATTCTGAAATTTTGCCAGCATCTCTATTATGCATGAGTACCTCACCACAAAAGTTCTCAAAAATTCCAAAAATGCCTAGGGCCATCTAGCATTTCATCAAGCACTTGATGTGCACTGTTCATTACTGTCGAAAAATTCAGAAATTTCAGTAAGTTCGGAGATGGGGATCATCGATGCCGTGCCGTGTCTTCCGCTTCTCCTCTTCGTCGCTGCCTCACTCCAAGCCTTCAATGCCTCACCACTGGACCCCCTCGTCAGCCTCCCGCCACCGACAGACCGGTGGCAGGCCGAGAGGATCAACACGGCCACCAGCCACCATCACTCCTCCCCACCGCTCCCTCTCCTACCTCCTCTCCACGCGGCAGCCTCCACACACCGTCCAAGCCGCTCAGCCCCGCCTGTCAGTCGCCGGAGCTGCTCATCGCCGCCACGGCCGTACGGGAGCCCAGCGTCGGGATAAGGTCATAGAGCTCGCGGGCGCCGCGCTTGCGCTACCAGAAGTCTCCTCTCGTCTCACTAACATCCACCGACCACGCTCGCCGCCCCAAACATACCTCGCCGGCCGGAATTACTCCGCCGCGATCTGGATAGCTTCGGCCATCCCCGTCTCGCCTATAAAAGGAGCCCCCGAGCTCCGTTCAGTACCCACACCACCTCCACCCACTCCCAATCGCCACCCAGAGGGGTCGAACGACCTCGGGGAAGTCTTCTTCCCCGACTCCGGCCGCCCGATCCGCCACTGTCTCCGTGAACACCACATCGTCATTCATCCACCTCCACCTCTCAAACTCTGTCAGTAGGCTTCTCGTACACCCACTCATCAATTCCGCGCGTCAATTTGATGACCAGAGCCTTCCCTGACGAGATCCATCACCACCCAACGCCGCCGTCCGCTGGTTGACCCCGCCGTCGCCACAGTGCTCGCCGGCGACCACCACCACCCACCGACGCGGAACACTTCCCCGAGCACGCTCATATCATCACCGTCCTCTGAAACGCCGGCGATCGCCGCCGGTGACCTCCGCACCCCTCTGTACACGCGTGCGAGGCGCGTTCAAATTTTCAAACCTGACGGGTGGGGCCCGCCCGTCAGTGTTTTATTCTTTTCTGTTCTAACCCGAAAACGTCTTCTGGCTCTTTACGTCTTTTGTACTGGAAAGCGTACTCTAGCCCGAGGCGCTTTCTGTTTTTACCGCAGGGACCCGCTGGCAAGAATTTTAATTGCAGAGAGGTCCCTGGTTTTAAAACCTTTATTACTTTTTAACCATAACTCCTTTTCAATTGATTCTTTTTCTGAAAGTTTTCTTTTTCACTCTAGTTTTTTTAGTATTTATTTAAAAATATTTTGAGCCAACTTTTTGTACTGCCACAAATTTTTTGATTTGAATTTGAATTCTTATTTTCTAGAAAACGAGGAGGGGAACTTTGCCGAAAATTTCGAGGGATCACCTTCTGCCTACTTTGATCAGGGCAAGCATTTTTTGAACTTGGGATATGGTGTTTGCATGCATGTTTGCATAAGTTCGAAATATCACCGGATATGTAGTGGATAGCAAGTGCATGCATGGTCATATCTTTTTGTGCATTTCATGCATACAAGAGCCTTTCTAACTTGGATGAAATTGTGAGGAATCAGGGGGTGTACCTCCTGTCTTTGTCGTGCCGGTGGGAACGGGCCACATCATGACACGATGGTATCACTGTGGCATGTGAAGCATGCCGGTCATAATAATAACACCTCCTGAGTCAACCTAGATCGAGTCTTGTTCCGTCATGCCTAGCTAAAATTCGTGCTGCCCCTTGTCTTCCCGCGAGGGGAGTACGGCTTAGTAAGTTGCTAACCCCTTTTCGAGTGCACACCACATAGAGGGGCCATGATGAGGATTCCATGGTCATGGACTAATGCCAGTCATCGGGTCAGGGGGCATGGGTGTATCCGGCTGGGCCGAGAGGGGGGCACCCCTTGTAATCCACGCATTATAAATTGTGATCCCATGCTATTCGAGACGGTGGTCTCCCCGTCTTAGAGTTTTTCTTGAACGATGCTTTGGGTGCTTCCTGGCATCCGGAAAGTTAATCTGGTGTGTGCTAGTCAGGTGTGTTTTCAACCCAAAGACCGTAATGGGAATTAGTCAGCATCTCGGTGTTGGCTAAACAAATCCTATACACGTGGGTAAAGAGTACACCCTCTGCAGAGTTATACCTATTCGAATAGCCGTGTCCACGGTCAAGGACGTTAGCTGGGAAGGGTCAAGTGTCGGTCCCGGTGTCGGTCTTCGGAGGAAATAATTAAAATTGAGCATGATTCATTTTTGCAGGATGATTATTGTCACTACTGATGCTATCATGAATATTATTGTTAACATGAATATTATTGCGGACTAACCTTTTTCTTCTATGTGCAACCTTGAGTATCTCTTGGGATGGTTAATCCACCTGGATACTCATTTCTATTTTCTTTTCTGAGTATCTCTTGGGATGGTTAATCCACCTGGATATTCATTTCTATCTTCTGTTCTGAGTATCTCTTGGGATGGTTAATCCACCTGGATACTCATTTCTATTTTCTTTTCTGAGTATCTCTTGGGATGGTTAATCCACCTGGATACTCATTTCAATTTTCTGTTCTGAGTATCTCTTGGGATGGTTAATCCACCTGGATACTCATTTCTATTTTCTTTTCTGAGTGTCTCTTGGGATGGTTAATCCACCTGGATACTCATTTCTTTTCAAGACCTCTCGAGGCGTCGCATTCAGACACCCGTTTGGCATTTCTTTTCAAGACCTCTCGAGGCGTCACATTTAGACACCCGTTTGGCATTTCTTTTCAAGACCTCTCGAGGCGTCACATTCAGACACCCGTTGGCATTTTTTGGAATTCCTCGGGCGGTCCAACACCCGATGTTCCATTTTATTTTCTTGGTTTATTACTAAAAATGATATATTTATTCATCCACATCGTATTAGTATTTATCATACCATGCTTTAATTTCGGTCAGCATATGCATATAATTTAATCCATCATGAACATATGCATTCGGTATATCTTTTGTTCATAATGTTTGCGAGTACATTCCAACGTACTCACGGGCTTGTCCCTGGCTTGTTAATTTGGCCAGACCTGGAAGAAGACGATCTTGTGGAGGAAGAGTGCGCTAGCGAGCCCGACACTTAGAGGTGTTCCCAGTCAGTCAACTTGTGGTCTTGGAGTCTACCACGTGTATCATCTGCAGTGCTTCCGCTCCACCAATAAAATAGTCAAGCCTCACACCGACGCTTGGCTTTACTTTATTGTATCAGTGTTGTATTATCGTCACACCACTGTCTTATACCACCACAGTCATATATTGACAAGTCTGTAATAAATGTTGAGCACTCTAGCTCAACCTTGTGTAATATTATGTATGTACTGGTTATCTATATCAAGGGAGTCCACCAGTTGTTCTGACTTGGGGCTGGTGTGACTTGAGGCAATTCTGGGGTTTATTTCGGAAACAGGCCTGACATCTAGCTACTAGCTATGGACCCGTAGGTCTGTGGTAAACTACTCACACATCATCGGAAGGGCAGCAAGGTTGATGTAGAAGCCCTCCGTGATCGATTCCCCCTCGGGCAGGGTGCCGGAAAAGGCCTCCAGATGGGATCGCGGAAGAACAAAAGCTTGCGGCGGCGGAAAAGTTATTTCGTGTGGCTCTCTGGTATATTGGGAATATTTGAGAATTTATAGAGGCGGAATTAGGTCAAGATGTGCCACGAGGGGCCTGATACGTCCAATTTGCATCATGATTTCCTATAGTTATTTATAAGGAATTTGATCATTATTTCACTTTATGATGCAATTCTTATGCCTTTTCTCTCTTAATTTGCAAGATTTATATGAAGAGGGAGAATACCGGCAGCTGGAATTCTGGATCTGAAATAGCTGCAGCAGAGATACCTATCCTAGAGAGCTCCAATTGACTTGAAATTTCACGGAGATTTTTTATTGAATATATAAAAAATACTAGAGAAATGAGATACTGGAGGGGACCCACCAGTTGCCCACAAGGCAACAGGGCGCATCCCCCTAGGCGCGCCCTGATGCCTTGTGGGCCCCTAGCTTGCCTCTGGCCCCCTCCTTCTGCTATATAAGGTCATTTGCCCTAAAAAAATTAATAAGAAGACTTTCGGGATGAAGCGCCGCCGTCTCGAGGCGGAACCTGGGTAGGAGCAATTTTGCTCTCCAGCGGAGCGATTCCGCCGGGGATACTTCCCTCCGGGAGGGGGAAATCGAAGCCATCGACATCACCAACGATCCTCTCATCATGGGAGGACCAATCTTCATCAACATCTTCACCAGCACCATCTCATCTCAAACCCTAGTTCATCTCTTGTATTCAACCTTTGCCTCAAAACCTCAGATTAGTACCTGTGGGTTGCTAGTAGTGTTGATTACATCTTGTAGTTGATGCTAGTTGGTTTATTTGGTGGAAGATTATATGTTCAGATTCTTAATGATATTCAATACCCCTCTGATCTTGAACATGAATATGATTTGTGAGTAGTTACTTTTGTTCTTGAGGACATGGGAGAAGTCTTGTCATAAGTAATCATGTGAATTTGGTATTCGTTCGATATTTTGATGATATTTATGTTGTTGCTTCCTTTAGTGGTGTCATGTGAACATAGACTACATGACACTTCACCATCTTTGGGCCTAGGAGAAGGCATTGTGGAGTAGTAATTAGATGATGGGTTGCTAGAGTGACAGAAGCTTAAACCCTAGTTTATGCGCTATTCTGTAAGGGGCTGATTTGGATCCATATGTTTCATGCTATGGTTAGAGTTATCTTAATTCTTCTTTCATAGTTGCGGATGCTTGCGAGAGGGGGTAATCATAAGTGGGAGGCTTGTTCAAGTAAGAACAACACCCAAGCACCGGTCCACCCATCAAAGTAGCGAACGCGAATTAAACAAACATGATGAAAGTGACTAGATGAAATTCCCATGTGTCCTCGAGAATGCTTTGCTTATTATACGAGTTCGTTCCGGCTTGTTCTTTGCTATAAAAAGGATTGGGCCACCTTGCTGCACCTTTGTTACCATTATTACTTGTTACTTGTTACGAATTACCTTACTACCAAACTATCCATTACCGATAATTTCAGTGCTTGCAGAGAATATCTTGCTAAAAACCGCTTGTCATTTCCTTCTGCTCCTCATTGGGTTCGACACTCTTACTTATCAAAAGGACTACGATTGATCCCCTATACTTGTGGGTCATCAAGACTCTTTCCTGGCACCGTTGCCGGGGAGTGAAGCGCCTTTGGTGAGTGGAATTTGGTAAGGAAACATTTATATTACATGCTGAAATTTACTGTCACTTGTCACTATGGAAAGTAATCCTTTGAGGGGCTTGTTCGGGGTATCTTCACCTCGACCGGAAGCATTGAGAGTTGCTCCTCAACCTACCGAGCCTACTGAAAATATTTATTATGAAATTCCTTCGGGTATGGTAGAGAAAATACTAGCTAATCCTTATGCTGGAGATGGAATGGTGCATCCTGATGTGCACTTGATATATGTGGATGAAATTTGTGGATTGTTTAAGCTTGTAGGTTTATCCGGAGATGGAGTTAAGAAGAAATTATTCCCTTTATCTTTGGAGGGAAAGGCATTGACATGGTATAGGCTATGTGATGATACTGGAACATGGGATTGGAACCGGTTGAAGCTGGAATTCCACCAAAAAATTTATCCTATGTGTCGGTGTAAAAACCGGCAGACCTCAGGGTAGGGGGTCTCAAGCTGTGGATCTCGGACAGATGGTAACAGGAACAGGGAGACAATGTTTACCCAGGTTCAGGCCCTCTTGATGGAGGTAAAACCCTACGTCCTGCTCTTGTTTATATTGATGGAGAAGTATCAAGTACAGAGTTGATCTACCTCGAGATCGTATGATCTAGTCCTAAGGCTAGGTGAATGAGATTGTGTTGAGGTCCCCCCTAAGGGCTAAACCCTTTGGCTTATATACACGCCGAATAAGGTGTCTAGGGTTACATGGTCGGTATCCAGGCGAGGAGGCAGCAGGGGAAGTCTTGGAGTATACATCAAGTCTTCGGCAGATGTAATCTTGTTCTTCCTTCTCGCATGCATCTTCCGGAGTCCATCTTGATAAGAATGAGGGCCCACTGGCCCAGCCCGAGGCATATGGGCCGACTAGGTTGGTACCCCCTAGTCCAGGACACCGTCAGTAGCCCCCGAACTGGTCTTCTACGCCGAGGACGATCTCTTCAACGGTGGTAATCTTCGGATCCAAAGTCCTTGGCTTGACAGACGAGTTCCCCTTCGAAATTCCGGATCTCTTAGCCGCCCTTCTAAGGAGTGGTGTCTTGTAGACGAGGTTTAGCTGGGTTCTCTCCCCTTCCAGGGTCATGAGTTAACTTAGCCTTGAAGGCTAGCCACCCAGGTGTGAACAGTTGGTTGTAGCTACGCTCCCATTTCCCCTGCCTTCTGCCTCCTCGAGCTCCAGCGCCCAGATCCAATCTCGCCTCCTCCCACCTCTGCGCATCCAAGCCTTCCCACCGAGCCATGGCCGACACCCTCAAAGGGCACTAGGGGGGGCTCCATCGTGACGGAGGGCATGCTCCAAGAGTTGCGGAGTGCGGGGTATATCCCCGCCAATGTCGCCGCCCGCGCTCCAGACGCCGACCAACATGTGCCCGCCCCAACCCAGGGGAGCGGGTAGTCTTCATTCCTCACCTTATCAGAGGCTTGGGGTTCCCGCTGCACCCATTCGTGTGCGGGGTTATGTTCTACGATGGCCTCGACTTCCACCACATGGCCTCGAACTCCATCCTCCACCTTGCCTCTTTCATCACGGTGTGCGAGGCCTTCCTCCGCATCGAGCTGCATTTTGGCATATGGCTGAAGACCTTCGGTGTTAAGACGAAGTCCAGTGGCTCTGATCTGGCGGAGTGTGGAGGCGCCATGGTCAGCAAGAACCAAGGGGCCGCCTGGTTCGATGGCACCTTCATCGAGACGGTCAAGGAGTGGCAGCGAGAGTGGTTCTACATCACTGAGCCGCTCGCCTCTCACCAGGCCGAGGTCCCAGCCTTTTCGGCTGGGCCTCCAAGGAAGCTCAAGTCCTGGAAGGAGAAGGGCATCCTCTGGAGAAACCCAGAGGAGGTGGAGACACTGGTCAAGAAGATCCAGTGGTGGTCCCTCAAGAAGAAACTCCAACTGCCCGACGTGGTCAACGTCATGCTCCACCGCTGCATCCTCCCGCTCCAACTCCGGGCCACCCCGATGTGGGAGCACAAATCCGGATATGCAGGACCCGTCCTCAACTTCTTCCGTTCCTCCCTAGCCGGGATGTGGACGCATCTCTTCAAACTGGCCAAGGATAAGATCCCTGAGGAGGGGAAGGACCTCGGCTTTGAGGTCGGCTACACCGCCACACCGGTAAGTGTTCAATACACACGTTTACATTTTTCTCCTACTAAGTGGGACAGGTTTGGATGAATGGACCCATTCCGTGTTTGCAGAACTGGGCGAACAAGGTGCAGCAGATGCTGTGCCCGGCACCACTTCCGGAGTGGGAGAAATCCCCTCTGCTCACTGCGCTCCTGACCGAGGAGCCGCACGTGGTGATCCCCAGGGCAGCGAAGCCCTAGAAGGGCAGGACGAATCTTCGGAGGCGGGAGACCTCGGTCACCCAGTCCGAGGAGACCCACGCCTCCTCCACCCACAAAAGCGACGGGGGGGGGAGAGGATGAGGATAACCTTCTCCCAAAGGGGAAGAGGGCGGTGCCAGAAGATGCCGAGGCTGAGGCCCGGCCCACAGGCCAAAAGAGGTTGAAAGAAACCTCGGCCAGGGCAGCCGACGAGCCCGAACCGTTGGAGAAGAACATGCTCTCCGACGAGTCCGAAGACGACCCCCTCGCGCTGGGGAGGAAGAAGCCGGTGCCTCGAAGGTACGCCGCTGTCCTTTGTATTTATCTTCACATTTAAGTTTTTCCGGCAGGACTGATGCCATGTGAATGTTTTTCCGCAGTCCGCCTAGGGCACGCCTTAGTGATTCCTCCAGTGGGTTGCCGCCCACCAGCGAGATGCCGGACCGCATTGCCCCGGCTCCAGAAGGGCAGGGCGAGGTGACGTCGACCCTAACCCCTCAGGTTGACGCAACAGGGGTAGAAGAGGTGGTCATGGCCGAGGTTGACACCTCGGCCCCGCAAGGCCAAGGGGACAAGGTTCCCGAGGTCGTCCAGGAAGGGCTGGGCCAATCAGCAGCCCAGCCGGAATCTACTCCGGCTCCACCGCCGCAGCCGGAGACCCACGAACCCAGCACCCAGGTGCTGGGGCCCGAGGTCCTTCCACCCTCACCTCCCGCTCCAGGGCGGGCTAGCGCGGGGTGGACCGGAGAGATGGAGGCAGCCTTGAGAGGCTCCTCCCTCAAGGACGAGCACCGCGCATTGATTGGCATGGCGCTACAGGGATTTCGGTCCGCAGAGGCCGGGATGCATGAGGTCTTCAAGGGCCTCATGACGAGCTTCGAGGTAACCCTCTGTCTTTTTGAGAAAAGGGACCTTCTCTACTTAGATTTATCAATTTTTGTAATTGTCCGAAGGCATATGTTGCCCATCGTTTAGATGGCCTACCCAGTGAGTAGCCCCCGAGCCCAGGGCCAGTTTGAAAAACTGGTGTTGGGGTCAAAATATAGGTTCAGATGAAAGTGTAGCCCCCAGGACTGACGAGACAGGATGTGTGTCCGAAGTGTCATTAAATTGATTATGGGGCTCATTAGAAATTGTTTATGCAGGTTTCAACCTCGGCTCCGAGCTCCGCCTCCGAGGAGATTGCGGAGATGAGCCGGAAGCTCGAGAGGTCCGAAAAGGATCTCGACCTGATGAACAAGCAGGTCGAGCAGTCTCAATGTAAGCGACCGATGCGTCGTGTTTTTTGAAGTTTGATTTTAGCAAGGATAACTTGTTTGAAAAACTGATGCCGAACTGATTTGACAATAGCGGCATTGGCCGAGCTTGAGGGGCTCAAGGCCGAGCTCTTGACGGCTCGGCAAGAGGTCGAGCAGCAGAAAGCTGCTACGGCTAAAGCAGAGAAAGACCTAGCCACCGAAAAGTGGCTAGGGAGAAAGACCAGGCGCGGGTCCTGGAGGTCGAGGAGACTCTTAAGGGCGTGTATCTCGAACGCGATTCCCTTGAGAAGAAGGAGAAAGAGTCGGTCGAGCAGCTGCAAAAGCTACGCCTGTCTCACGCCAAGCTCCAGACCCGGAACCGGGCCGACCACCACGTGCTCCAGCAAGTGGAGCGGATAGTCGCGGGTAAGCTATATTTACTGCAATGTGTGTTTGGCAGCAAGGGGTTCGTTGAGCTCACCCAACTATGGCGATCCGCAGAGGTCTTCACCGATCTCCTGAAGAGTGCGGCGGACGCCGGCCTTCATTTTGGCCAACTAGAGGGCCATGAGGCGGAGAGGGCCTTCTGGAGTCAGTTCCAGGAGTCATTGCAACCGCAGTTGCTCAATCATCGAATGAAGCAACTGGCGGAACTTCTTCGGATGGCGAGGTCGGCGCTCCAAGACCTCTGCATCAATCTGTGGCCCACAGAGGTGTTGCCAGCCAGCTTCTTCGGGCTCCTGGTGCGACTGCAAGAAGCCGTCCCGCAAGTCAACCGCTGGAAGCGATCCGCGTGTCTGGAAGGAGCGCGGCGGGCATATGCCTGTGTGAAAATGCACTTCCGAAAGGTGGAGGGGGAGGTTGTTGCTGCGGGGCCCCCCGAAGGGAAGGTGCGCACCGCGGAGCAGTTTTTTGCCGACGTTGAGGAGGGCACCCGTCTTACCGAGGCCATGTGTCCTAAGGACAACTTGTATTTCTAGGTAGCACTTCAGAATGCCGAAGTGCGTGTGATGTACAAAAAATTATCAGTTGTTTTAATGAGTATGGCTTAAGTTCCTCTCATGTGTTTATGTTATGTTTTTAATATTCCCCCTGTTTGACCGTGTTAAATTGAAAGTGGCCAGTCGTCGGCTTCGACCCATTGGTAGAATATACGAAGGGTGCCCCTTTCAGGCGTTCATGACCCTTAGCCAACGTCTCGGTTCCCGGGGGAGGTCTGCGCACATAGGGACTAGGCAATCGGACTATGGTGGCTTTATAACTTTCACTTAGTCATAGGAGTTTGACGGTGGGGACCAATGACGGCCCCCCGGTGTGTGAAGTGGTCGGCCTAGTCAGCCGAGGTTTTATACCCTGCCCACCTCGGCCAATTCGAGGAAGAAGCCCTTCGTTTAACACGGGTGATATCTAATGACAAGTCGCTTGACGCGGTCTTCAGATGGCCGACCAGTTTTCGGTAACCTAGATAGTCAGTCTTCGGCTTTCTCCACTGAGGCGCTCTGCCAGTTAAACTAGCGGCACTATCGTAGTGGTTCTTCCATTACACCCTTAGCCGAATTTGTCGGGAACGTAAGGGGTACACATAGGAGCCGGGCAACCCGACTATTGACCAAAATCTAGGTTCGAAACTGGTGCATATAGCGCCACAACCAAGACGCCGAGTACTTCGGACTTTCATTTCAGGGTGTAAAATCGAAACCCTTTAGCAATTGTATGTTAAAGATGTGGGCAGTGCTTGTAAGAAAATGCATTTAAAGACCTTTTATGGGCATGATTTCTTTATTTCAAGGAGCCAAGCTTTACATGCCGAACTTTTTGATGAAAGGAGCTGAGCAAGATACAATGCGTGTAAAGATAATGAGGGAGAAACTAAAAGAAAACAGGGTGGATCTTGTCATCGGGTCTATGAGCCCGTGCCGCTTCCTGCCGCACGTCTGCGTCTCCGTGCTGTTGACCAGCTCGTCCTCGTTGATAGCGGGGGTTGATGTTGGTAACATGCAGCTTCGGCCAAGTATGCGCTTGATGCGTTCGTTGGTCGATCCCTTCGAAGGGGTCTTGCAGCTATTAGTTGTGTGATTAAAGCCACATGGGCGTGCTAATATTGGCTAGCTTCTTTAACAGAACCATGCCGATACGCGAGCCCAAAGTTTCGTCACTGCTCGGTCTAGCCGACCCGACGTTTCCATGGTCTCGGCTCCTCGGCGACCCAGGGAATTTTTAGTGCGAAGCTGTGCACCCTGGGGACGTAGTGCCCCTTCCAAGGGAAGCGTGCGAGGAGCCCGTACCCCTATTTAGGGTGGGGAGGCACTTGTCTGAGGTCAACTGGCGCATCCCATGTACGCTTTGAAGAGCTGGGGGTGCGTGTACCGCCACGGGCGGCCTCCTCGGAGGCCTGCACCTCGGCTGCGAAAGCCGTGGTCTGCTCCTCCGTCCGGAGAGAGCATTCGGTGTTACCATTTACTGTAATAACACCATTAGGTCCCGGCATTTTGAGCTTGAGATATGCGTAATGCGGGACTGTGTTAAGGCGGGCGAATGCGGTGTGTCCGAGGAGCGCATGGTATCCCCTGCGAAAAGGTACGATGTCGAAGATTAACTCCTCGCTCCTGAAGTTCTCGGGTGATCCGAACACTACTTCCAGGGACACGGTTCCGGTGCAACGAGCCTCGACTTCTGGTATTACACCTTTGAGGTGGTGCTGCTAGGCTTAATCCGAGATGAGTCGATCCCCATCTTCCTTATCGTGTCCTCGTAGATCAAGTTGAGGCTGCTCCCTCCGTCCATAAGGACGCGCGTCAGGTGAAAACCATCGACGATCGGGTCCCGGACGAGCACGGCTGATTCGCCATGCCTGATGCTTGTCGGATGGTCATGTTTGTCAAATGTGAACGGGTAAGCCGACCACGGATTGTACTTCGGGGCCACAGGCTCTAACGCGTAGATGTCCCGAAGTACGCGTTTCCTCTCCCTTTTGGGGATGTGGGTAACGTAAATCATGTTTACCTCCGTTATCTCATTAGGAAACTTTTTCTGGCCTCCATTGTTTGGCCGCCGAGGTTCATCCTCGTCTTCGCTACGATTTTGGGTTTTATGCTGACCCTCTGTCGCTATCTTGCCAGCCTGCTTAAAGACCCAGCAATTCCTGTTGGTGTGGGTTGCTGGTTTCTCTTGAGTGACATGAATTTGGCATGGTCGATCCAGGATCTTGTCAAGCTGGCTCGGTCCATCCTTGTTCCCTTTGAAGGGCTTTCTTTTCTATCTGGATCGAGGTCTAGTGAAGCCTGCATTGACTGCTGCGTCCTCTGTGTCGCTTCCGCTGTTTCTATGCTTGTGCTTATTTTTGTTGCGGTTAGGCTTGCCATTGGCGTCGCGAGTCTCCGAGGTCCCCGCCTCACTGTCGTGTGTGCTACGGGCCATCCAACTGTCCTCTCTCATGCAAAAGCGGGTTATGAGTGAGGTTAGGGCTGCCATGGTCCTCGGTTTGTCCTGGCTGAGCTGGCGGGCGAGGCACTCATCTCAGATGTTGTTCTTGAATGTAGCGATGGCCTCGGCGTCTGAGCAGTCTATGATCTGGTTCCTTTTAGTAAGAAACCGGTTCCAGAATTTCCGAGCTGATTTGCCGGGCTGCTGAGTGACACGGCTGAGGTCATCGGCGTCCGGAGGTTGGACGTAGGTTCCCTGGAAATTTGCCCTGTAGGCGTCTTCAAGAGCTTCCCAGCTTCCAATGGAGTGGGGCGGTAGGCTATTCAGCCAGTGCCTTGTCGACCCCTTTAGCTTGAGCGGCAAGTACTTGATGGCATGGAGGTCATCTCCATTGGCCATGTGTATATGGAGAAGGAAGTCTTCAATCCATACGGTTGGGTCCGTGGTGCCATCGTAAGATTCTATGTTGATGGGTTTAAACCCATCGGGGAACTGGTGTTCCATCACCCTGTCTGTGAAACAGATCGGGTGTGCTGGTCCTCAGAACCGAGCGGTGTCGTACCGGGCTTCAGGAGAGAACCTTGTGTGAGTTTGATCTCGGGCGCGGCCGTTCCTGTCCAACCAGGCGTTGTAGCCGTCGTGCCCGGCCGGAGCGCGTCCTCTTGATCCATAAATGGACCGAGGTGGCACCTGGTTTGCCTCTATACGACGTCAAACGTCCTGAGGGTCAAGATAGTCCACAGGGTCCTTGCCATGACGGCGTGGAGCTGGTTGGGTGTGGAAATCCTCCCGCGCGGGCCTGTCGCGTCCTCGAGGGGGGCGGTCAGGTGCCTCGGTGGTTAGTTCATCATCGAATTCAGGCAGTAAACGCCTGCGTGGATAAGATTTGGGCGCACTGCGGTGCCGTTCTTCAAGGTCTTGCTCGGCCGAAAGTATTTCGACCCACTTGTCATTGAGCGCATCCTCGTTAGCCTACAGCTCCTGCTGCTTGCGCTTCATGCTTCGGGCGGTGGCGACTAGGCGCCGCCGAAAGCGTTCCTGCTCAACAGGGTCTTTGGGGACTATGAAGTCCTCGGTGCCGAGGCTTACGTCCTCCTCGGATTCCGGCATGTAATTATCATCGGCCCCTTCAAAGAGGTCGTCGGGATCTGAGTCCCTAGGGATGCCTTCAGGGTCGACTGTGCGTTCCGGGGAGGCTTGAAGGTTCTCCCCTTGGTCTTCTGTGTCGTTGGCCGCCGTATCGGCGGTAAGGTTGTTCCCGCTGGGCTCCCCATTAGTACCCCTTCCGCGTCTTCGTCTATGCCTTGGAGGGGAGTTGGGAGTGGTGACCATGTACACATCGTATGTAGATGTTGCTTTCCACCTGCCGGTGTTAGTAGGCGGCAAGGTGTTGTCCGTAGGGCTGCCGACATCTTCATCCATGTCGGTTGCCTCGTCGTAGTCTAGCATGTCGGTTAAATCGTCGACAGTGGCAACTAGATGGGTGGTGGGTGGGATGTTAATTTCCCGATCGTCGGCTTTAAGTCTGATCTTGTCATAAACCGAGGAGTTCGAGATTGACAGACTTTGGATCCGGTCAAGCATCTCGTTAAGGTCAGATAGCTCCTCTGGGTCCATGGTCTGGCCATAAGACGGATTGACTTGCAGTGGCACGCCTGATGCGTTTTTTGCCATACAAGGAAGTGGGGTGGATTCAAGATCCGCCACCGGGTTCGGTTCTAAGCCCGATTTGGTGTCCCAGGCCGAACCCTGATCCACGTCGGAATCAGGCACCGCGATAGGGTTATCCGAGGTGGGGGAGGGAAGTTCCTCCATAGCCCCCGGCAGTGTTGGGGGGCACGATTCGTGGTCTTCAGCGGAGATCCATTCTGAGGTCAAACCTCTGGTGTTTGCCAGATCCGGAATCCGGCCGGGGGTCCAGCCTGGTAAGACAAGCTCACCGCGGGAGTCCGCGGTGTACTCCAGACCTCCGAAGGTAACGATCTGGTCGAGAGCATAGTTCTCGACGGTGGCCAGGTGGCCTGTCGAGTCAGCGCAGAAGATCATGTTGCCGAACACAAACAGTTGGCCGGGGACATAGGCGTCCCCACAGCCATTGCCGCAGTTGATCTGTAGATGAGCCATCGATCCTTTGTGATCACACAGCGGAACTGTCAATGAAAGCACCAGTGTCGGTGTAAAAACCGACAGACCTCGGGGTAGGGGGTCCCGAGCTGTGGATCTTGGACAGATGGTAATAGGAACAGGGAGACAATGTTTACCCAGGTTCGGGCCCTCTTGATGGAGGTAAAACCCTACATCCTTCTCTTGTTTATATTGATGGAGAAGTATCAAGTACAGAGTTGATCTACCTTGAGATCGTATGATCTAGTCCTAAAGCTAGGTGAATGAGATTGTGTTGAGGTCCCCCCTGAGGGCTAAACCCTTTGGCTTATATACACGCTGAATAGGGTATCTAGGATTACAAGGTCGGTATCCAGGCGAGGAGGCAGCAGGGGAAGTCTTGGAGTATATGTCAAGTCTTCGGCAGATGTAATCTTGTTCTTCCTTCTCTCATGCATCTTCCGGAGTCCATCTTGATAAGAATGAGGGCCCACTGGCCCAGCCCGAGGAATATGGGTCGACTAGGTTGGTACCCCCTAGTCCAGGACACCGTCACTATGCATTTGGTTCATCGTGATCGGAATTATATATATAATTTTTTGGCCTCGTGAAGGAGAAAGTATCGCTCAAGCTTGGGGGAGGCTTAAGTATATGTTGCACACATGCCCCAATCATGAGCTCTCAAGAGAAATAATTATTCAAAACTTTTATGCTTGGCTTTCTCATAATGATCAATCCATGCTCGATACTTCTTCTGCTGGTTCCTTTATGAAGAGAACTATTGAATTCAGATGGGATCTTCTGGAAAGAATTAAACGTAACTCTGAAGATTGGGAAATCGACAAAGGTAAAGTGTCAGGTATAAATCTTGAGTTTGATTGTGTTAAATCTTTTATGGAAACTGATGCTTTTCATAAGTTTAGTACTAAATGTGGACTTGACTCTGAGATAGTAGCTACCTTTTGTGAATCTTTTGCTACTCATGTTGATCTCCCTAAGGAGAAATGGTTTAAATATCATCCACCTATTGAATTAAATGAAGAACCTATTAGTGTTAAAGAAGAAACAATTGTTTACAATGTTGATCCAGTTGTGCCTACTGCTTATATTGAGAAACCTCTTTCCCTATTAGGATTAAGGAACATGCTAAAGCTTCAACCGTGGTTAACAAAAGTAACATAAGAACACCTAGACCTTCTGAACAAATTAAAGTTGAACCTAATATTGCTATGGTTAAAGATATTTTGGTTGATGATATGGATGGGCATGTTATTTACTTTTGTGATGAGGCTGCTAGAATCGCTAAACCTGTTAGAAATGAACGAGATATGTTAGACAAGAACAAGCCCGTAGTTGGCATGCCTGTTGTTTCTGTTAAGATTGAGGATCATTGCTATCATGGTTTGTGTGATATGGGTGCTAGTGTGAGTGCTATTCCGTTTTCTTTATACCAAGAAGTAATGCATGATATTGCACCTGTTGAGATTGAAGATATTGATGTTACTATTAAGCTTGCGAACAGAGATACTATTACACCACTTGGGATTGTTAGAGATGTTGAAGTCTTGTGTGGTAAAATCAAATACCCTACTGATTTCTTAGTACTTGGTTCACAACAAGATAATTTTTGTCTCATTATATTTGGTAGACCCTTCTTGAATACCGTTAGTGCTGAAATTGATTATGTTAAAGAGAAAGTTAGAGTCAAGTTTGGTGATATATCTCATGAATTTAATTTCTCTAAGTTTCGTAGATAACTTCATGATAAAGAATTACCTAATAAAGATGAAATTATAGGTCTTGCTTCTATTGTTGTGCCTCCTACCGATCCTTTAGAACAATATTTGCTAGACCATGAAAATGATATGCATATGAATGAAAGAAATGAAATAGATGAGTTGTTCTTTAAGCAAGCACCTATCTTTAAACATAATTTGCCTGTTGAAACCTTGGGAGATCCTCTTCCACCGAAGAGTGATCCGGTGTTTGAATTAAAGCAATTATCCGATACGCTTAAGTATGCTTATCTTGATGAAAAGAAGATATATCCTGTTATTATTAGTGCTAACCTTTCAGAGCATGAAGAAAAGAGATTACTTAAAACTCTGAAGAAGCACCATGCCGCTATTGGATATACTCTCGATGATCTTAAGGGCATTAGTCCCACTTTATGTCAGCATAAAATTCATATGGAGCCAAACGCTAAACCCGTTGTTGATCATCAAAGAAGGCTGAATCCTAAAATGAAGGATGTGGTAAGAAATAAAATATTAAAGCTTCTGGAGGCAGGTATAATTTATCCCATAGCTGATAGTAGATGGGTAAGTCCTGTTCATTGTGTTCCTAAGAAAGGAGGTATTACCGTTGTTCCTAATGATAAAAATGAACTTATCCCACAAAGAATTATAACTGGTTATAGGATGGTAATTGATTTCAGGAAATTAAATAAAGCTACTAGGAAAGATCATTACCCTTTGCCTTTTATTGATCAAATGTTAGAAAGATTATCTATGCATACACACTTTTGCTTCCTAGATGGATATTCTGGTTTCTCTCAAATACTTGTATCACCAGAAGATCAAGAGAAAACCACATTTACTTGTCCTTTTGGAACTTATGCTTATCGTCGTATGCCTTTTGGTTTATGTAGTGCACCTGCTACCTTTCAAAGATGTAAGAATGCTATATTCTTTGTCTTTTGTGAAAAGATTGTTGAGGTTTTCATGGATGATTTTTTCGTTTACGAAACTTCTTTTGATGATTGCTTAAGCAACCTTGATCGAGTTTTGCAGAGATGTGAAGAAACTAATCTTGTCTTGAATTGGGAGAAGTGCCACTTTATGGTGAATGAAGGTATAGTCCTTGGGCATAAAATTTCTGAAAGAGGTATTGAAGTTGATAAAGCTAAAGTTGATGCAATTGAGAAAATGCCATGCCCTAAAGATATCAAAGGTATAAGAAGTTTCCTCGGTCATGCTGGTTTCTATAGAAGGTTTATAAAAGACTTCTCTAAAATTTCTAGGCCTCTTACTAATCTCTTGCAAAAAGATGTTCCGTTTGTTTTTGATGATGATTGTGTAGAAGCCTTTGAAATACTTAAGAAAGCCTTAATTTCTGCACCTATTGTTCAACCACCTGATTGGAACCTACCCTTTGAAATTATGTGTGATGCTAGTGATTATGCTGTTGGTGCTGTTCTAGGACAAAGAGTTGATAAGAAATTAAATGTTATTCATTATGCTAGTAAAACTCTAGACAGTGCTCAAAGAAATTATGCTACTACTGAGAAATAATTTTTAGCAGTTGTGTTTGCATGTGATAAATTTAGATCTTACATTGTTGATTCCAAAGTTACTATTCATACTGATCATGCTGCTATTAAATATCTTATGGAAAAGAAAGATGCTAAAGCTAGACTTATTAGGTGGGTTCTATTGCTACAAGAATTTGATTTGCATATTATTGATAGAAAGGGAACTGAGAATCCCGTAGCAGATAATTTGTCTAGAATGGAAAATGTTCTTAATGACCCACTTCCTATTAATGATGATTTCCCTAATGAACAATTAGCTGTGATAAATGCTTCTCGTAACAGTCCTTGGTATGCAGACTATGCCAATTACATTGTTGCTAAATATACACCACCTAGTTTCACATACCAACAAAAGAAAAAGTTCTTCTTTGATTTAAGGCATTACTTTTGGGATGACCCACATTTATATAAAGATGGAGTATATGGTATTATTAGACGTTGTGTACCTGAGCATGAACAGGAACAAATCCTACGGAAGTGTCACTCCGAGGCATACGGAGGACGCCATGCGGGAGACAGAACTGCACACAAGGTATTACAATCTGGTTTTTATTGGCCTACTCTCTTCAAAGATGCACATAAGTTTGTCCTTTCTTGTGATGAATGTCAAAAAATTGGCAATGTTGGTAGACGTCAGGAAATGCCTATGAATTATTCACTTGTTATTGAACCATTTGATGTTTGGGGTTTTGATTACATGGGACCTTTTTCTAAATCCAACGGGTATACACATATTTTAGTTGCTGTTGATTACGTTACTAAGTGGGTAGAAGCTATTCCAACAAGTAGTGCTGATCATAATACTTCTATTAAAATGCTTAAAGAAGTTATATTCCCGAGGTTTGGAGTCCCTAGATACTTGATGACTGATGGTGGCTCACATTTTATTCATGGTGCTTTCCGTAAATTACTTGCTAAATATGATGTTAATCATAGAATTGCATCTCCTTATAATCCTCAGTCTAGTGGTCAAGTTGAATTGAGTAATAGAGAAATAAAATTAATTTTGCAAAAGACCGTTAATAGATCCAGGAAAAATTGGTCTAAGAAACTTGATGATGCATTATGGGCCTACAGAACTGCTTATAAGAATCCTATGGGTATGTCTCCATATAAAATGGTTTATGGAAAAGCATGTCATTTACCTCTTGAGTTCAAACATAAGGCATATTGGGCAATAAAAGAGCTTAACTATGATTTCAAACTTGCCGGTGAAAAGAGGTTATTTGATATTAGCTCTCTAGATGAATGGAGAACACAAGCTTATGAAAATGCCAAGTTATTTAAAGAAAAGGTCGAAAGATGGCATGATAAAAGAATTCAAAAACGGGAATTTAAAGTGGGTGAGCAAGTTCTATTGTACAATTCTTGTTTCAGATTTTTTGCAGGAAAACTTCTCTCTAAATGGGAAGGACCATATATCATCGAAGAAGTTTACCAATCCGGAGCTATCAAAATCAACAACTCCGAAGGCACCAACCCGAGAGTGGTGAATGGACAAAGAATTAAGCATTATATCTCAGGTACTCCCATTAATGTTGAAACTAATATTATTCAGACAATGACACCAGAGGAACACATCAAAGAGTCCTTCCGGAACGCTCCAGAACCCTGAAAAGGGGTAGGTATGTGATACGGTAAGTAAACCGACTCCAAAAATTCCATAAAAATTATTTCTGTCCGTTTTGGAATATTAGAAAAAATACAAAAATAAGAAACAACCGAGGGGACCCACGAGTCGCCCACAAGGCAACAGGGCGCGACCCCCCTGGGGCGCGCCGTGATGCCTTGTGGGCCCCTCGTGTGCCCTCCCGACTCCGTTTTCACAACTGCAGGCGACCGCTAACGCGACACATGAATCAGAGACCCCGCGGCCAAACTGTGTGCGATGCATGAATCACAAACGGTGTCGTAAAAAACTGTTGCCAATAAGATGAACTGTTTGTGATGCAGGAGACATAAAAAAGAATTCAGATTAGAGACGTGTGTGCGATACATGGCATACCGTTGATCCATACGATCTATTTGCGATAAGCCAGAACAACAAACACGGTCAGACAGTTCGTGGTGTGTGCGATACACGACATATGCTACTTGTAGTCTACGTTGGTATTTCCCCGAAGAGGTGAGGATGATGCAGTACAGTAGAGATAAGTATTTCCCTCAGTTAAGAACCAAGGTTATCAATCCAGTAGGATAACCAAGCAAAATTACATTAAGCGCACCTGCACACACAAAAGCAAACACTTGCACCCAACGCAAATAAGAGGGTTATCAATCCTCTTAGCGGTTACTTGCACGGATTAAATCTTATAGAGGTAAATAGCTAAACTAAAAATACTAATTAAAATAAAAGTAAATAAATTGCAGCAAGGTATTTTTAGGTTTTTTATATGATAAAGATAGACCCGGGGGCCATAGTTTTCACTAGAGGCTTCTCTCTCGAGCATAGAAACATACGATGGGTAAACAAATTACTGTTGGGCAATTGACAGAATAGCAAATAATTATGACGGATTCATGGCAATGATCATGTATATAGGCATCACGTCTGAGACAAGTAGACCGACTCCTGCCTGCATCTACTACTATTACTCCACTCATCGACTGCTATCCAGCATGCATCTAGAGTATTAAGTTAATAAAAACAGAGTAACGCCTTAAGCAAGATGACATGATGTAGAGAAGCAAATTCAATCAATATGAATAAACCCCATCTTTTTATCCTTAATGGCAACAATACAAATACGTGTCATGCCCCCTTCTGTCACTGGGATTGAGCACCGCAAGATTGAACCCATCACAAAGCACCTCTCCCATTGCAAGATAAATCAATCTGGTAGGCCAAACTAAACCGATAGATCAGAGAGAAATACAAAGCTATAAAAATCATGCATAAAAGAGTTCAGAGGAGACTCAAATATTTCTCATGAATAATATGATCATAAACTCAGAATTCATCGGATCCCAACAAACACACCGCAAAAGAAGATTACATCGGATAGAACTCCAAGAACATCAAGGAGAACATTGTATTGAAGATCAAAGAGAGAGAAGAAGCCATCTAGCTACTAGCTATGGACCCGTAGGTCTGTGGTAAACTACTCACACATCATCGGAAGGGCAGCAAGGTTGATGTAGAAGCCCTCCGTGATCGATTCCCCCTCCGATAGAGTACCGGAAAAGGCCTCCAGATGGGATCGCGGAAGAACAGAGGCTTGCGGCGGCGGAAAGGTTATTTCTTCTGGCTCTCTGGGGGTTTCCCAATATTTGTGAATTTATAGAAGTGGAATTAGGTCCAACGGAGTCACGTGGGCCCCACAAGGTAACACGGCGTGCCCCCCCTGGGGCGCGCCCTATTGCCTTGTGAAGCCTCCGTGAGGCTTCTGGCTTCCTCCCGAAGCTTCCAAGGGCTCTTTTGTTCAGAAAAAAAATCTCCAAAAAGTTTCGTGGCATTTGGACTTCATTTGGTACTGTTTCTCTGAAAAGCCAAAAACAAGCAGAAAACAGCAACTGGCACTGGGCACTAGGTTAATAGGTTAGTCCCAAAAAATGATATATAATTGCATATAAAAACATCCAAGATTGATACTATAATAGCATGGAACAATAAAAAATTATAGATACATTGGAGACGTATCAAGCATCCCCAAGCTTAATTCCTGCTCGTCCTCGAGTAGGTAAATGATAACAATAGAATTTTTGATGTGGAATGCTACCTATCATGTTTCATATTGTAATCTTTCTCTTACGGTATGAATAATAAGATCCAAATGATTCAAAGCAATAGTCTATAATTTGATATAAAGACATCAATACTCAGGCATACTAATAAACAATCATGTCTTTCAAATTAAACATGCTAAAGAACGTTATCCCTACAAAATCATACAATCCTGTCATGCTCCATCTTCTTCACACAAAATATTTATCATGCACTACCCCGGTTTTAGCCAAGCAATTGGTTCATACTTTTTAATGCGCTTCAGCTTTTTCAACTCCCACGCAATACATGAGTGCAAGCCATGGATATAGCACTATGGGTGGAATAGAGTATGGTGGTAGAGATAAATAAGAGAAGTCAAAAATGGAGAAAGTCTCACATCGACGAGGCTAATCAACGGGCTATGGAGATGCCCATCAATTGATGTTAATGCGAGGAGTAGGGATTGCCATGCAATGGATGCACTAAGAGCTATAAGTGTATGAAAGCTCAACATGACAACTAAGTGGGTGTGCATCCAACTTGCTTGCTCATGAAGACCTCGGGCATTTGAGGAAGCCCATCATCGGAATATACAAGCCAAGTTCTATAATGAAAAATTCCCACTAGTATATGAAAGTGACAAAATAGGAGACTCTTTATATGAAAAACATGGTGCTACTCTGAAGCACAAGTGTGGAAAAAGGATAGTAACATTGCCCCTTCTCTCTTTTTCTCTCATTTATTTTTTTCTTTTTCTTTCTCTTTTTTTTTTCTTTTCTTCTTTTTTTCTTTCTTTCTTCTCTTTTTTTTCTATTTTTTTATTTCAGAACGATCTCATGGACCTCATCCCCACTTTTTCGAGGACTCATTAGTCTCCATCATTCTTACCTCACTGGGATAATGCTCTAATAATGATGATCATCACACTTCTATTTACTTACAACTCGATACTAGAGCAAAAATATGACTCTATATGAATGCCTCTGGCAGTGTACCAGGATGTGCAATGATGCTAGCGTAACATGTATATCAATGATGAACGGTGGCTGAGCCATAAATACTATGTCAGCTATATGATCATGCAAAGCAATATGACAATGATGATGTATGTCATGAAAACGGAACGGTGGAAGTTGCATGGCAATATATCTCGGAATGGCTATGGAAATGCCATGATAGGTAGGTATGGTGGCTGTTTTGAGGAAGATATAAGGAGGCTTATGTGTGATAGAGCGTATCATATCACGGGGTTTGGATGCACCGGCGAAGTTTGCACCAACTCTCGATGTGAGAAAGGGCAATGCACGGCACCGAAGAGGCTAGCAAATTGCGGAAGGGTGAGAGTGCGTATAATCCATGGACCCACATTAGTCATAAAGAACTCACATACTTATTGCAAAAGTTTATTAGCCCTCGAAGCAAAGTAGTACTACGCATGCTCCTAGGGGGGAGCTTGGTAGGAGTTAACCATCGCGCGCCCCGACCACCACACAAAGGAAGACAATCAATAATAATTCATGCTCCAACTTCTTAGCATAACGACAGATCATACGTGCATGCTTCGGGAATCACAAACCTTAACACAATTATTCTTACTAAACCATAATTATCTACTAATACCTCCCACATATTACCATCTTAATATCGCAAAACTATTGCAAGGAATCAAGTTTATCATATTCAGTGGTCTACATGAAAGTTTTTATTATATCCCTCTTGAATACCTATCATATCAGGACCAAATTCATAACCCATGCATATTACCATTGCTATCATGAGACTCTCAAAAAGATATAAGTGAAGCATGAGAGTGCAACTATTTCTTTAAAATATAACCACCGCCGTGCTCTAAAAGATATAAGTGAAGCACTAGAGCAACTGCCTAGCTTAAAAGATATAAGTGAAGCACATAGAGTATTCTAACAAATCACTAATAATGCGTGTCCCTCTCAAAAAGGTGTGTTCAGTAAATATGATTGTGACAAACTAAAAAGCAAACAAACTATTTCACAAGACGCTCCAAGTAAAACACATATCATGTGATGAATAAAAATATAGCTCCAAGTGAGTTACCGACAGATTGTAGACGAAAGAGGGGATGCCTTCCGGGGCATCTCCAAGCTTAGACGCTTGAGTCTTCCTTGAATATTACCTTGGGGTGCCTTGGGCATCCCCAAGCTTAGGCTCTTGTCGCTCCTTATTCCTTTATCCACCGTAGTCTCACCCAAAACTTGAAAACTTCAGCACACAAAACTCAACAGAAACCTCGTGAGATCCGTTAGTATAACAAACAAATCTTAACTTTAGGTACTGCTGTAAATTGATTCATATTTAATATGGGCATAATGCTACTGTACTCCAACTTCTCCATGACTCATACCCCCCGATACGATCCATATATTCATCAAAATAAGCAAACTATGCAACAAAAACAGAATTTGTCTAAAACAGAACAGTCTGTAAAGGTCTATTAAAAAGCCATACTTATGTAACTCCAAAAATTCTGAAAAATTAGGACAACGTAAAAAATTCATATACCAATACTTTGTAAAAATTTCAGATTTTTCTGACGCTCCAGTACAGAACGAAAATTCCAGCACTGGACGCAAAACTTTCTATTTTCCAAACAACATCAATTATACTATCATCAACATCATCCCAAAGGCATTACTTGGCACAAACACTAATTAAAACATAAAAACACAATCATAATAGAAGCTATAATCATGCAAACACACAAAAACAGTAGGTAAAAGTAAAAAATTATTTTATTCATTGGGTTGCCTCCCAAAAAGCGCTATCGTTTTATGCCCCTAGCTAGGCATAATGCATAGTTTCAAGTGTTGTCATCCTTTATTTCAAAATCCTCAATCACACATCCCTTTTTCCTAATAGATTTTACATGGGAGTTTCTCATCATCACACTTCTAGGCACAAAATCTAGAGTATTATTTTTATGGATAGGTTCCTAAATTTCCCATAGCATCGAAAGCATTCGAAGTGGGACACATCAAGAAATTCCCTCCAGTAATAGTGTCAAGAACAAATCTATACCAAGTAGTAATTCCCACATAAAAATTTCGAAGAAAAACGGTAGTGGATTGCTTATGAATTGATTTATTTTGAGCATCGCAAATCCTATACCAAGCATCTTTTAAATTCTCTCCTCCCCTTTGTTTAAAATTAAGTACTTCATTTTCAGGGGTAGTAGTAACGAGCGAAGAACTAGCCATAATGGTGAGGCAAGCAAGCAAACAAGCAAATAAAATATTGTTGTGTTTTTGTAAAAAAAAATTAGAAGTGGGGAAGATGAAAACGAGAGGCAAATGCAAATAAAATATAAATAAAGGTAAATGCAAGTGGATGATAATTTGTGCGAAGGTACTTGGTAATTTTGATGATGTCTCCCCGGCAACGGTGCCAGAAATTCTTCCTGCTACTTGTAGTCTGCGTTGGTATTTCCCCGAAGAGGTGAGGATGATGTAGTACAGTAGAGATAAGTATTTCCCTCAGTTATGAACCAAGGTTATCAATCCAGTAGGAGAGCCAAGCAAAATTCCGTTAAGCGCACCTGCACACACAAAAGCAAACACTTGCACCCAACGCAAATAAGAGGGTTGTCAATCCTCTTAGCGGTTACTTGCAAGGATTAAATCTTATAGAGGTAAATAGCTAAACTAAAATACTAATTAAAGTAAAAGTAAATAAATTGCAGCAAGGTATTTTTAGGTTTTTTATATGATAAAGATAGACCCGGGGGCCATAGTTTTCACTAGAGGCTTCTCTCTTGAGCATAGAAACATACGGTGGGTAAACAAATTACTGTTGGGTAATTGACAGAATAGCAAATAATTATGACGAATTCATGGCAATGATCATGTATATAGGCATCACGTCCAAGACAAGTAGACCGACTCCTGCCTGCATCTACTACTATTACTCCACTCATCGACCGCTATCCAGCATGCATCTAGAGTATTAAGTTAATAAAAACAGAGTAACGCTTTAAGCAAGATGACATGATGTAGAGAAGCAAATTCAATCAATATGAATAAACCCCATCTTTTTATCCTTAATGACAACAATACAAATACGTGTCATGTCCCCTTCTGTCACTGGGATTGAGCACCGCAAGATTGAACCCATCACAAAGCACCTCTCCCATTGCAAGATAAATCAATCTAGTAGGCTAAACTAAACTGATAGATCGGAGAGAAATACAAATCTATAACAATCATGCATAAAAGAGTTTAGAGGAGATTCAAATATTTCTCATGAATAATCTGGTCATAAACTCACAATTCATCGGATCCCAACAAACACACCGCAAAAGAAGATTACATCGGATAGAACTCCAAGAACATCAAGGAGAACATTGTATTGAAGATCAAAGAGAGAGAAGAAGCCATCTAGCTACTAGCTATGGACCTGTAGGTCTGTGGTAAACTACTCACACATCATCGGAAGGGCAGCAAGGTTGATGTAGAAGCCCTCCGTGATCGATTCCCCCTCCGGTAGAGTACCGGAAAAGGCTTCCAGATGGGATCGCGGAAGAAGAGAGGCTTGCGGCAGCGGAAAGGTTATTTCTTCTGGCTCTCTGGGAGTTTCCCAATATTTGTGAATTTATAGAAGTGGAATTAGGTCAAACGGAGTCACGTGGGCCCCACAAGGCAACACGACGCGCCCCCCCTAGGGCACGCCCTGTTGCCTTGTGAAGCCTCCGTGAGGCTTCTGGCCTCCTCCCGAAGCTTCCAAGGGTTCTTTTGTCCAGAAAAAAATCTGTAAAAAGTTTCATGGCATTTGGACTTCATTTGGTACTGTTTCTCTGAAAAGCCAAAAACAAGCAGAAAACAGCAACTGGCACTGGGCACTAGGTTAATAGGTTAGTCCCAAAAAATGATATATAATTGCATATAAAAACATCCAAGATTGATACTATAATAGCATGGAACAATAAAAAATTATAGATACGTTGGAGACGTATCAGCATACAGTCCACTCGGATGAACTGTTTGTGATTACCCGACACAACAGAAACGGTCAGGCAGATCAAGGTGTGTGCGATATACGGCATGCGGTTCACTCGGATGAACTATTTGCGATTACCCAACACAACAGAAATGGTTCAACTTAACAAGATGTGTGTGATACATGGCAAACAGGTCAGTAATCAGAAATGTGTGGGAAGACCGATAACAACACAGACGATTCCTGCTAATAACTCGTGTGTGTTGTGGGCAAACGCTTGCTGGTAAACAATTGTCACGATTGATGAAATCATCATCGACGGGTTCCGTAGTTTAATCCGTGTGCGATGTGATTTGCTCAGTCTGCACAACACTATGTTCTCTGTCTACAGAACAACAACATATATACTTATAAGGACATGATTGCATAACCAAATAAGACATCCAATTACATAACTGACTACACACATAACATATGCACACACCAAAGTAAATAATTACATGCATAATAAACTAGGATAAACGATCATATCTAATCATCATGTACTTCTTCTTGTGACGCTTGCCGCTGCTGCTCTGCTGGTGGCTCGATCCCTCGTCATCTACAGGAAGGAGGAACTCCCTCATGTCGATGATCCGCCTGTGCATCTCGTAGCTTGTGTACACATTCGTGGCTACAAACTTGAGGTGAGGTTCATCCAGTCTCCGCACCCAGGCACCGTGCCAGGATCCAGGATTTCTCTTGGAACCTTCCTTCATGTTTTTGTAGTAGGGGTCGATGATGGCCGTGGCGAGTTCTACAAGGGAGTCCTTCTTCGTGCTGCCCCAGACCCTGTAGTGTCCACGGATGTCGACAAGCTTCGGGCAGGCCAAGCCCGAAATCTGGAGCGCTTTTACATCGTTGACGGTGTCCACCGTAGCGAACTTGTAGTCGGAGCTCTTGACAAACCTGGTGAAACGCTCGCAAGCACTTGTGGCCAGGCAGTAGTGGTAGACGAGGACGTGATGGCCCACGCACACTGGGCGACGGCAACCACCTGATCAACCCCGGGATGACCGGCGGTGTACTGGAGGTCAAAGCCGACCACTTTGTACTTGTCATCCTTAGCAAGCAACTGCTCCATGGTGTTGATGGAGTCCTCCACCACGGCCAGGTCGATGGTGTACACCACCGTGAGTTCCTTCCCCCTCACGTGGGTGTCCACACGATGCATGCCGAACTCCATTGGAGCACCGCTGGATATCCTCTCTCTTTATGTGTCATCGTGGGTGTGCTTGTTGTGTTGTGGGGCGCGATCGAAAGGTTGAAGAGACTAAGGTTATAATGGCCGTGGGAATAAATCGGGAGGCCGAACGGCCTGGAGTATCGGCGCGCACGGATGGCAGTTGTTACAGTGCGTAACTGCATCGTGCCGCACGTATTAACTGCATCGTGGCGACGCGTGAGGACGCAACCGCATGCATATCGTGCCCAAAACGTGATCGTGCGCCGGCCCCAACCGCGCGTGCGGAGGGTGACACGTCTCAATTGTATCTATAATTTATGAAGTATTCATGCCATGTTTATTATAGTTTTGTATGATTTTGGTGCACTTTTATATGGATTTTATATGATTTTTATGGACTAACATATTGACCTAGTGCCCGTGCCAGTTGCTGTTTTTTGCTTGTTTTTGGTTTTCCAGAAAATCCATATCAAACGAAGTCCAAATGCAGCGAAACTTTTTGACGATTTTTTTGGACCAAGAGAGACCCCTGAAGCTTCGTGGAAGGACCAAAAGCCTTACGAGGTGCACACAAGCCACCACCGCGCGCTTGGGGGGGGGGCAAGAGTGCCATGGTACCTCGTGGGCCCATCTTAGCCCATCTTCGCGTGATTCCAACGCCAAAATTTCTTATAAATACCAAAAACCCCAGAAATAACCCTAGAACTTAGACTACGCCGCTGCAAGCCTCTGTACCCAAGAGATCCCATCCGGAGCCCTTTTCCGGCACCCTGCCTCCGATCATCACCGAAGGCCATCTTCATCATCCCGGCGGTCTCCATGACGAGGAGGGAGTAGTTCACCCTCGGGGCTGAGGGTATGTACTAGTAGCTATGTGTTTGATCTCTCTCTCTCATGTTCTTGATTTGGCATGATCTTGATGTACCACGAGCTTTGTTAATATAGTTGGATCATATGGTGTTTCTCCCTCTCTATCTTGTTGTGATGAATTTAGTTTTTACCTTTGAGGTTTCACTATTATCGAATTGAATACTTTTATGGATTTGAGAACACTTGATGTATGTCTTGCATATGAATACCCGTGGTGACAATGGGGTATTATATTGATTCACTTGATGTATGTTTTGGCACTCAACTCGCGGATTCCCGAGGTGACATTGGGGTAATCTATGCATAGGGGTTGATGCACGTTTTCATCCTACTTTCTCCGGTAGAAATCTTGGGGCAGTCTTTGAAGTTCTTTGTGTTGGATTGAATATTATGAATCTAAAGTTGTTTGATGCATATCGTATAATCAACTCACGGATACTTGTGGTGACATTGGAGTATCTAGGTGACATTAGGGTTGGTTGATGTGTTTCCTATGGTGTTATTTTAGTACGAACTCTAGGGCCGTTTGTGACACTTATAGGGATGGCTCAATAGATCGATCGGAAAGGATAACTTTGAGGTGGTTTCGTACCCTACAACAATTTCTATCTTATGCTCTCTGCTAGATGAGAACTTTGGAGTGATTCTTTATCGCACATTGAGGGATAATTATATGATTCAAGTATGTTAGCACTGTTGAGAGATTGCACTAGTGAAAGTATGAACCCTAGGCCTTGTTTCTAAGCATTGCAATACCGTTTGTGCTCCGTTTTATCACTTGCTACCTTGCTGTTTTTATATTTCCAGATTACAAAAACCTATATCTACTATCCATACTACACTTGTATCACCATCTCTTCGCCGAACTAGTGCACCTATACAATTTACCATTGTATTGGGTGTGTTGGGGACACAAGAGATTTCTTGTATTTGATTGCAGGGTTGTTTGAGAGAGACCATCTTCATCCTATGCCTCCCACGGATTGATAAACCTTAGGTCATCCACTTGAGGGAAAATTGCTACTGTCCTACAAAACTCTGCGCTTGGAGGCCCAACACGAGTCTATAAGAATAAGTTGTGTAGTAGACATCAAGCTCTTTTCTGGAGCCGTTGCCGGGGAGGTGAGTGCTTGAAGGTATATCTTTAGATCTTGCAATTAAATATTTTAGTTTCTTGTTTATCACTAGTTTGGTTTTCTAAAATGAAAATTACAAAAAAATGGAATTGAGGTTGCCTCATATTATTCGTCTTTATAATGTTTTTCTTGAAAATGATGGAGCGGAATGATAGAAGAAGAATTCAATAAAATGTTTGGCATAAAATCTTTGAATGATGAGCATGATTGCAATGTTGTTAGTATGAATTCTATGAATATCCATGATGCTAATGATATTCAAAGCCATAAGCTTGGGGATGCTATGTTTGATGAAGATGCTATTTTTAGCACCCCAAGTTTTGATGAGAAAATTTATTATGATGATAGCATGCCTCCTATTTATGATGATTATATTGATGAAAGTGGGTTTGGAAGAGTGTCAAATCTAGATACTAATGATCCCGCTATTTTGGAGGGTGTTGAATCTTATGGCAATAATTATGAAAGTGGATTTGGAGAGGTCATGACTCTATTTAATGATGATTCCACTATTTTGGAAGAGGTTTCAATTGACTATGATAAAAAAGTTGCTATCTATGATGATTATTGTGATGACATGTATGCTATAAGGAATAATGATAACCATGAAACTTTTCATCATGATTTTAATGCTCAAATTGATTATGCCAATCAAGTATCTCATGATAGTTATTTTGTTGAGTTTGCTCCCACTACTATTGATGAGAAGAAATTTGCTCATGTGGAGAGTATTAAATTTTCTATGCTTGTGGATCATGAAAAGAATGCTTTGTACGATGGATATATTGTTGAATTTCTTCATGATGCTTCTGAAAATTATTATGAGAGAGGATCATCTGCTTGTAGGTGTTGCAATAATATCAAGTTTCCTCTCTATGTGTTGAAAGTTTTGAAGTTATGCTTGTTTTGCCTTCCTATGCTAGTTGATTCTTGCTCCCATAAACTATTTTATCACAAAATCCCTATGCATAGGAAGTGGGTTAGGCTTAAATGTGCTAGTCATATGCTTCATGATGCTCTCTTTGTGTTTCAATTCTTTACTTTTATGCGAGCATCATTGAAATCATCATGACTAGCTAAAAAGGCATTAAAGAAAAGCGCTTGTTGGGAGACAACCCAATATTTATACCTACTGGTTTTGTGTGTCCACATGATTTAGCTACTGTAGTAATCATGTTTTATATGTTTTATTTCAATAATGTGCCAAGTAAAGCCTTTGGGATAGTGTGGATGCTTGTTGATTTGATTCTGTGCAAAAACAGAAACTTTTGCATCCAGTGCTGGAATTTCTATTCTGTACTGGAGCGTGAGAAAATTCTGAATTTTTTACACAGTATTGGGTTACAAATTGTTTACGTTGTCCTAATATTTCAGAATTTTTGGAGGTACATAAGTATGGTTTCTAATTTGTTCACTACATGCTGTTCTGTTTTTGACAGATTCTGTTTTCGGTGCATAGTTTGCTTGTTTTAGTGTTTCCATAGCTTATATTATGAGATATAAATTGTGGAAATGATAGAATACAGTAGGTATTATGTGAGAACAATTATGAATCTTGCCTTGACAGTACCTAAGTGGATGATTTATTTTTATCATACTAACCTATCTCACAAGTTCCGTTAAGTTTTGTGTGATTGAAGTTTTCAAGTTTTGGGTGAGATAACGATATGAGGAGAATAAGGAGAAGCAAGACCCTAATCTTGTGGATGCGCAAGGCACCCCAAGGTAATATTCAAGGAATACCCAAGCAACTAAGCTTGGGGATGCCCCAGAAGGCATCCCCGCTTTCGTCTTCAACATTATCGGTAACCTTACTTGGAGCTATATTTTTGTTCGTCACATAATATGAGTTTTGCTTGGAGCGTCACTTTGTTTTGTTGAGATTTGCTTGCTGTTATCAATAATCATGTTTTGTATCTTTTAGTTCAATAAAATGCCAATTATAGCCTTTACCATGCTCAGTTTGCAAGTTTATGTGTTGCTGTTTGAAAACAGAAAGTTTTCTGTTATGTCCTGAATTTTTGTGAATTGTCAGAACATGATAAAAATATGAATTTTTTACACAAAAAGCATTCATGAGTTCTCTGTCACGTGCTAAGTTTTCAGAATTTTTGGAGTTAGGGAAGTATGAATTTTAAATCCCCTTTTACAGACTGTTCTGTTTTGGCAGATTTCGGTTATGGTTGCATTGTTTGCATATGTTTGCTTGTTTAATGATTCTATTTGAGGATAGGAGTATTAAATATGCAGAGGCATTTGTATGCAATGTTTAATTATAATTTTAGTGATTTGCTACAGTAGAGAATGTTAAGGTTTTGAGTTGATTTATACTAACTTATCTCACGAGTTCTTGTTGAGTTTTATGTGGATGAAGTTTTTAAGGATTAGGGAAACCGTGATATGAGTGGAATTAAGGAGACACAAGAGCTCAAGCTTGGGGATGCCCAAGGCATCCCAAGATAATATTTCAAGAAGTCTCAAGCATCTAAGCTTGGGGATGCCCCGGTAGGCATCCCACCTTTCTTCATCAACAATTATCGGTTAGTCTTGGTTGAGCCTAAGTTTTTGCTTCTTCACATGATGTGTGCTATTCTTGGAGTGTACTTTTATTTTTCATTTTGTTTGCTGTTTTAATAAAATTATCAATATCTGAAATCTTTATTTGGAGAGAGTCTTCACATAGCTACTTATTTGTTTAACTACTCATTGGTCTTCACTTATATCTTTTGGAGTAGTTTATCATTTACTCTTGTGCTTAACTTATATCCTATGAGTAAATTCTGAAAGAATTGAATATCATAAAGTTGAAATTATATGTGCTTCATATGCTTGTATCATGCCTAGTAGTAGTTTCACATTGGGTTTAGAAAGTGAAATCTATTGAAGCTTGACAATCACAATATTGGTCATACAAGCAATTCATGAATGATTAGTATAAGGAAGAGATTTTTCACATATAAATATATTATCTTGGACATCTTTTATGATTGTGAATACCCATTAATTATTTTCAAACTTGAGCAAATTAGTTGAAGTTGGACAAGGAAGACAACGTAATGAGTTATGTTTGGGTATATTTGCATAGAAGTTATATTGTTATGGATCCTCCAACGTGTGGTGCTTGCTTTGGATCTTTTGCTAGCCAAAAATTCGTACTAAGTAGAGATACTACTTGTGCATCCAAAAACCCTTAAACCCAGTTTCTTGCCATGAGTGTCCACCATATCTACCTATGGATTGAATAAGATCCTTCAAGTAAGTTGTCATCGGTGCAAAAAGCAATAAAAATTGCTCCTAAAATATGTATGATCTTTTATTGCAAGGGAAAATAAGCGTTGTATGAACTTGTGATGGTAAAGAAATAAAAGCGATGGACTGCATAATAAAGGTTGCTATCATAAGGGGCAATATAACGTGACGTTCCTTTGCATTAAGGGCTTGCACATCTAAAAATAAAAAGCGCATGACAACCTCTGCTTCCTTCTGTGAAGGGCCTATCTTTTACTTTATGTATTTACTTTTATGCAAGAGTCAATAGTATTACTTCTCATTTCAACCTTAATTACTCTCTAGTTGGCAAGCATCATGTGGTGGGGAAAGATCCAGGCACATATGGCCAGTCAAATATATTTGATCATGAATTATTATTGTTGACAATTATCTCTATGATAAATAAGTTGGGAGGCGAAATATTAAGCCCCTATCTTTCTCTGTGTTCGATGGATGCCATTTGTTCTAAAAATATGCTTTGAGTACTAGCAATCATAGAAGACAAAATGATAATTGAGTATGTGGAGCTCTTACTTAGACTTTGTTGAAGATAAGTTGAATTGCAATTGTTTGGTGACTAAGAACATAGGTTGTTAAGTTTCAAGAGAATGCATTGTTTGAACCATAACATGTGAATTGATTGCTACTTTACCGTGATGAGTTTTATGAGAAAAAGTTGCTGTCATGACGCTAGGAAAAGTGATTGAAATTATCATTGATCAAACTTATGCACTATGCTAGCATTCACACTTCATAAATTATTTCTTTTATCATTTACCTACTCGAGGACGAGCAGGAATTAAGCTTGGGGATGCTGATACGTCTCCAACGTATCTATAATTTATGAAGTATTCATGCCATGTTTATTATAGTTTTGTATGATTTTGGTGCACTTTTATATGAATTTTACATGATTTTTATGGACTAACATATTGACCTAGTGCCCAGTGCCAGTTGCTGTTTTCTGCTTGTTTTTGGTTTTCCAGAAAATCCATATCAAACGAAGTCCAAATGCAGCGAAACTTTTTGACGATCTTTTTTGGACCAAGAGAGACCCCCGAAGCTTCGTGGAAGGACCATAAGCCTTACGAGGTGCACACAAGCCACCACCGCGCGCTTGGGGGGGGGCAAGAGCACCGTGGTACCTCGTGGGCCCATCTTAGCCCATCTTCACGTGATTCCAACGCCAAAAAATTCTTATAAATACCAAAACCCCCAGAAATAACCCTAGAACTTAGACTACACCACCGCAAGCCTATGTACCCAAGAGATCCCATCCGAAGCCCTTTTCCGGCACCCTGCCGGAGGGGGGAATCATCACCGGAGGCCATCTTCATCATCCCGGCGGTCTCCATGACGAGGAGGGAGTAGTTCACCCTCGGGGCTGAGGTTATGTACTAGCAGCTATGTGTTTGATCTCTCTCTCTCTCTCTCGTGTTCTTGATTTGGCACGATCTTGATGTACCGCAAGCTTTGTTAATATAGTTGGATCATATGGTGTTTCTCCCTCTCTATCTTGTTGTGATGAATTGAGTTTTTACCTTTGAGGTTTCACTATTATCGGATTGAATACTTTTATGGATTTGAGAACACTTGATGTATGTCTTGCATATGAATACCCGTGGTGACAATGGGGTATTATATTGATTCACTTGATGTATGTTTTGGCACTCAACTTGCGGATTCCTGAGGTGACATTGGGGTAATCTATGCATAGGGGTTGATGCACGTTTTCATCCTACTTTATCCGGTAGAAATCTTGGGGCATTCTTTGAAGTTCTTTGTGTTGGATTGAATATTATGAATCTGAAGTTGTTTGATGCATATCGTATAATCAACTCACGGATACTTGTGGTGACATTGGAGTATCTAGGTGACATTAGGGTTGGATGATGTGTTTCCTATGGTGTTATTTTAGTACGAACTCTAGGGCCGTTTGTGACACTTATAGGGATGGCTCAATAGATCGATCGGAAAGGATAACTTTGAGGTGGTTTCGTACCCTACAACAATTTCTATCTTATGTTCTCCGCTAGATAAGAACTTTGGAGTGATTCTTTGTCGCACATTGAGGGATAATTATATGATTCAACTATGTTAGCACTGTTGAGAGATTGCACTAGTGAAAGTATGAACCCTAGGCCTTGTTTCTAAGCATTGCAGTACCGTTTGTGCTCTGTTTTATCACTTGTTACCTTGCTGTTTTTATATTTTCAGATTACAAAAACCTATATTTACTATCCATACTACACTTGTATCACCATCTCTTCGCCGAACTAGTGCACCTATACAATTTACCATTGTATTGGGTGTGTTGGGGACACAAGAGATTTCTTGTATTTGATTGCAGGGTTGTTTGAGAGAGACTATCTTCATCCTACGCCTCCCACGGATTGATAAACCTTAGGTCATCCACTTGAGGGAAAATTGCTACTGTCCTACAAAACTCTGCGCTTGGAGGCCCAACACGAGTCTACAAGAATAAGTTGTGTAGTAGACCTCAGAGGGACGCAAGCAGAGCGCGCCACGGCCGCCTCAACGTCGAGCAGAGCGCGTGAAGGGACGCGAGCATAGCGCGCCGCGGCCGCCTAAACGACGAGCAATCACCTGTGTATAGTAGTTCTGGTCAACCGTCCGGCACGCGTGGGAGGCGAGACGGCCCATCCATCGGACACGCTGACACACCGATCAAACCTAAATCTGTTCACACCGATCAAATTACCACGCAATGAGTAATTGCAAATCTGTTCACACCGATCAAACCTAAACGTGTTCCCACTTAGCACTGGGCTATAAAAACTAGTACCCACTCGAAAATTACTGCACATTCCTCTCCCCATCACCAAAAAAATTGGTCTTTCCTCTTAAGTCGTTCCTTGCATCTGCCATGGCCGGTAGGAGGAGTTCTAGGTCGACATATAACCAGGGAGCAAAGACCAAGGCCGCAGAACCATTAGAGAGGTCCCGTCGCAACGCGACAGCGGCAGCAGAGATGTCCTGCCGCCCCGCTGGGCCCTTGAACGAGCTCTCACAGGCAGGCGAGGCTCTCACAAGCGCACTCACCGTGTCGGCGAACTCGACGAGCTGGCGGGGCTGAAGTCCTTAGCCAGCGACGATGGCATTCTCGCTGGCCTAATTAACTAGCAGGAGCTGCTCGCCGGCTTGGAGAAGATGCTCGAGATTAGCGATGCCTCGGTTGATAAGGCGACCGGCCTCGTCATCAAACTCATGGGTGACAATGTGAAGCTCCACGAGGAGCTCGACAAGCAGAAGGAGGAGGCCGCCGGCTGGAGGGAGCTGTATGAGAAGAGCGTTGCCTCGCGGATGACGCTGACAGCCGTCGTCCATGAACTTGGGGATGACTTGAAGAAGCTCCGCATCGAGCGTGAGCTATAGGTGGAGGAATCCGTGGCTGTTGCCAAGCAAAGTCATGAGGATGTGAAGAAGGAGCTAGAAGAACTCCTCGCCCAGCGATCCATCAAGAAGTAGAGAGCAGCGACTTCCTTCTTCCTTTTTTTTTCTTCTTCTCTTTTTCCCCTGTGTCTTTCGGGTGTTGCCGCATGTGGCATTTTAAATTATCCGGGATATGTAAGACAATTATTATCCGTTGCCATTGTCAATTTGTCATCATATTATTTTGTTTGTAACCTTGTAGGTACATGTATACGAGTCGAAAACAGGCTAAAAGTCACGTTCTCAGCGAGGCACGAACAAAACAATGCTAGCTAGCGTTGAGCGGGGCCATGGGATCACAAGCTAACACCTTCCGTCCAGGTGCATTAACCGCATGTTAAACAGCGGCTCGGCTGCCATTAATGGAGAAGTTGGGAGCGAGGTGGTGGGTGGAGGTCAAAGAGCTCGCTTCCCGGTGAGCCTGCTCGGCCGCCATTAATGGAGAAGTTGGGAGCGAGGCGGCGGGTGGAGGTCAAAGAGCTCGCTTCCCGGTGAGCCTGCGAGGCAGACAGCTCGCACGGGTCCCGTCGAGCCTGCGCGGTGGACTGCTCGCACGCGTCCCGTCGAGCCGCGCGGCGGACTTCTCGCACTCTACCCGTCTAATCAAACAGCTGCACGCACGCCACCTAGTATGGTCAAATTTTTGCACAAAATACAAAGAGGACCAATAAACCAGGACCGAGGTAGTACTCTCCAATAAAAAGAGGGACGCGTGGCCGCACGTAAATGGTTAGTGGAACGCCTATGGTTCAAACAATACAACCGTTTGCGTTATTAACGTGTCATCTATTTGTTCCAAAATGCCTACGTTGGCTATTAATGTGTGCGCCTTGTCTCAAATTGGACAATTTTTTACCACGGCATATATATGTGCCATATAATGACACTATGCCAAGTTTCATGAATTTCGGGTGAGTTTTGGATTTACGGGGATTTAAAAACCGAGATTTTCAATGTTTGAAGCCGAGCCAGGACGCCGAGATGTTTGTAATTCATTCCCATTTCTTGCATGGGACCTAAACATGCACCGAAGGACACATGTATGGTATTTGAAGCCATTTTGGTGCACTAGAGCATGTGCTTGTAATTCAAATTTGAATTATGGAGATTAAATGCCTAGAAAACGCAATTAATGTATAAAAAGGCCAAACGAACCCTGAATAATTCCATATTTCAGCGCGAATCTTCAGTTGGTCTACGTTGCCTGTAGAAAAAAAATACAAGGCGATAAGAGGCAGCGACAATTGTCGTTTCGCCCACAAAGGTGACACGTTCCCTATCGGAACCATGAGGCTTCTTGCTAGAAGCTCCGGTTTGTAAGAGGCTTGTACCAAAAATTGCCCCAAATTGGACAAAAAATTTACCACGACATATATGTGACATGTCATGACACGATGCCAAGTTTCATGATTTTCGGGTGAATATTTGATTTACGGGGATTTAAAAACCAAGATTCTCAATGTTTGAGGCCGAGCCAGTACGCCGAGATGTTTGTAATGCATCCCCGTTTCTTGCATGGGACCTAAACATACACCTAAGGACACATGTATGGTTTTTGAAGCCATTTTGGTGCACTGGAGCATGTGCTTGTAGTTCAAATTTGAATTATGCGCCTAGAAAACTCAATTAATATATGTATAAAAAGGCCAGACGAACCCTGAATAATTCAATATTTTCGCGCGAATCTCCTGTTGGTCTATGTTGCCTATAGAAGAAAAATACAAGGCGAGAGGCAGCGATTGTCGTTTCGCCCACAGGGGTGACACGTTCCCTATCGGAACCACGAGGCTTCTTGCTAGAAGCTCCGGTTTGTAAGAGGCGTGTACCAAAACTTGCCAAAAATTGGACAATTTTTTTACCATGGCATATATGTGCCATGTCATGACACGATTCCAAGTTTCATGAATTTCGGGTGAGTTTTGGATTTACGAGAATTTAAAAACCGATATTCTCAATGTTTGAGGCCGAGCCAGTACACCGAGATGTTTGTAATTCATCCCCATTTCTTGCATGGGACCCAAACATGCACCCAAGGACACATGTATGGTTTTTGAAGCCATTTTGGTGCACTGTATCATGTCATTGTAGTTCAAATTTTAATTGTGGACATTAAATGCCTAGAAAACTCAATTAAAGTATAAAAAAGGCCAAACGAACCCTGAATAATTCCATATTTCAGCACAAATCTCCTATTGGTCTTTGTTGCCCGTAGAAAAAAAATACAAGGTGAGATGAGGCAGCGATTGTCGTTTCGCCCACAGGGGTGACACATTCCCTATCGGAGGCTTCTTGCGAGAAGCTCCGGTGTGACGCCCCCGGCCCGACCGTGCACTAATCATACACGCAAATGCACACGATCAAGCCTAAGGACTCACGGGAAGATATCACAACACAACTCTAAACACAAATAAAGTCATACAAGCTTTATATTACAAGCCAGGGGCCTCGAGGGCTCGAATACATAAGCTTGCGTACAAGCGTTAGCGGAAGCAATAATAATATCAGAGTATAGACATAAAGTTAAACAAGTTTGCCTTAAGAAGGCTGAGCAAAACAATGACATCTGATCAAAAAGGCGCAGGCCTCCTGCCTGGGAGCCTCCCATCTACTCCTGGTCGTTGGTCTCCACGTAGTAGTAAGCTCCACCAGTGGGGTAGTAGTAGTCGTCGACGGGGGCATCTGGCTCCGGGGCTCCGTCATCTGGTCGCAGCAATCGGTTATGGGGAAAAGAGGTAGCAAAGCAACCGTGAGTACTCATCCAAAGTACTCGCAAGACTTACATCAGAACTAGTCTATTTATGCATCGGTATCAAAGGGAAGGGGCTGTATCTGTGGACTAAACTGCAGAAAGGCCAGAATAGAGAGAAGGCCTAGCCTATCGAAGACTAGCATCTTGCAGCGTCTTGCAGCATTAGAAGAGTGTAGATTACCAGCATAACATAAAGTAACAAGCATGTAGTAGCAAAGCCTAGTGATCCTTCCTCGACTCCCTGCGAGAAAGCGATCCCGGAGCTTACAATTAAAGTAACATGTATCCAATTCAAGTTGTAGTAGATCGGGATACAGCACTGAGCGTCCTGTTACCGTGGACATGGCTATTCGAATAGATAACTTCCCTGTAGGGGTGCACTACTGTTACCCAACACGCTCGATTAACTCTGGCCGGACACACTTTTCCGGGTCATGCCCGGCCTCGGCTGATCGACACGATGTAGTCCTACCTAGGCTCCACAGAGAGGTCCCCGCCGGTCTACATCGTAAGTGCTCAGGGGTCTTGGGCCCATCGCGCTTTGCACTCCGGGTCGTTGCGAGCAGGGCGATCCAGGCACCACCTCTGGGGTGCCGACCCGGCCGTGCCGCAATGCTGAACTGGACGTCTGACAGAGCTTTCGGCTGATACATACGGCCCCGAGGGCCCCATTAAACCATTATCCCGCGTGGTGGTAGTGCGTATAGGCCAGTGGCCAACTCAGATCAAATACCCAAATCCGTTAGTGTATTGGGAGCTCGCGGAAACGAGCAGAGATCCACGATCATGTGACCCCGTCGCCCCATCTCGTGGACTTACGTCAAGGGCCAGGCCCAACCATCTCCTGAGGCGGTCTACCTGCCTGGCCGTGCCACGTAATTTTCTCGCGGGTACCCTCACGGTCAACCCGACTTCACATCTCTCGTGGGTACCCCTCGGGGCCGACCCAACTTTAATCATTGCCTGAAATAATAGTCAAGGTACCCGTGTGCTCATCACATCAAGGAAGAACCCGAGGAATCACCCTCGTAGGATTCCTACTCATTGCAATTGTCAAGGTGAACTCGGAGGAATCACCCTCGATGGTTCACAATTGGGGGGGTGTACGACTAGGGCTTCATCAGAGGTGGTGAAAGAGGAATCACCCTCGGTAACCCACAACCGACTAGCTAGGCTACAAAGATATCATCAGAAGTGATGTAAGAGGTATCACCCTCGGCACTTGATATTAGCTCTGTAGAGTCATACAACTAAGGGGGGTGTGCGGTGCTGTGTTCGGTCTCTGAACATCGATCACATTGATCGGGGCACCGTTAGCAAGGCAGGGCAACACGGACAAGGGTGCGGGGCCACTGATGGATCGCTAACCAGTCTATACTAAGCATTTAGGATAGCAGGTAAGGTATCAATAGCAGGTTACAATATCAGGCTATGCATCAGAATAGGAGCAATCAATTACAGTAGCAAAATCTAATGCAAGCATGGGAGAGAAAGAATGGGCGATATAGGAATGATCAAGGGGGTTTTGCTTGCCTGGAAGCTCTGTTGAAAAGGAAGAAGGGTCGTCGATGATGTAGTCGATCACAGGGGCAGCGTCGGTCTCGGGGTCTATCGGAGAGAAGAGGGGGAAGAACAGTAAGGATAAAGCACACAGATGCAACACAGATGCACGACATGCCGGTAGGTTATGCTAGGGGTGTCCTAATGCAGTGCTAGGTATTTTAAACGGAGCGGGAAGCTCCAGGTGCTTATCGGTATATTGATCTGGAGGGGAAGGTTCCATGTTCATCTAGTTAGGAGTGATGGTCAAGCATTTTGATCACATATTCGGATTCGTCTTAGTTTTCTGATCAACTTTCATGTAGAAAACTTTTTCATCCGAGTTACGGTTCATTTTCTATGATTTTTCAAAGTTTTAAACATTTTCTGAAAATTTCTGGAATTAATTTAATTATTAAATTCGAATTTAAATAGTGAAATACTTTTTATACACAGCAGCAGCTAGCCACTGTGTATGACAGGTGGGCCACTGCCTAGTCAGCAGCCCAGTCAACAGTCAACTCTGTTGACTGTTGACCTGGTCAAACTGACAGGTGGGGCCCCTCTGTCATAGACTGTAGTATTAACAGTGGATTAAATTAACCGATTAATCTAATTAGCTAGTGGGACCCACTGCCAGTGACACAGATTAATTAACAGATTAATTATTTATAAAAACTTTTAATTAGTGTGGGGTCCACATGTCAGTGACCCAGGCTGCATAGTCAGCAGGGTTGACCAAGTCAACTCGGCCAACTGGTCCTCTGGGACCCACTGGCAGTGACCCAGGGGTGGGCCCCAGGGCGGCCACGTCAGCGCCGGCACCGGAGACCGCTCCGGCGAGCCTTCCCGCGGTGGAGCGCGTCGGCCAGCGTCGGAAAACGGCCACAGGGCCTCATTTCGCGTGTGTGTTAGCTCGTTCGGACGAGGGGAGTGAGCCGCATCCATTGGCGACGGTCGCGGGGGCAGGGGTGGCCGGAGTTGGGCGCGGCGACGACGGCAGGCGGCGGCGGCGCTCGGGCAGAGGTGAAGCAGCGGCAGCAGCGCGTAACGGCTCAAAAAGAAGGGACAGTGAGGATCTACGCGCGCGGGCGAGCTCAATGGGCACTGACGCGTGACCATTTGGTCACCGGAAGCTAGTCGGCGATGAGCTCCCGCGGCGGTGGGCTCGGCCACGTTGGGGACGGCGGCTACGGGCACGGTGCTACGAGGAGAAGAGAGCGAAGGGGATGCGGTGCTCACCGCGGAGCTGTAGGGAAAGGCAGCGGGCTCGGGGAAGCCTGGAGGCGGCGGTGCGGTGGCGGCGATCTCCGGTATCGAAGGGGAAGGCGGGGTCGAGCGCGTCAATGCAGGGGCTCCCGACTCCGACTGGTTGGTGCAGAGGAAGGAGTCGAGGACGGCGGAGCGTGCTAGCACGGCGGCGAGGCACAGGGGCGAAGGTGGCCGCGAGGTTTACGGTGGCGAGGCCATGGCCGCGCTCGGGAGAGGATGGAGAGAGCGAGGGAGGGGAAAGGAGGGGCGCTAGGGTTCGCCAGGGGGACGAGGAGGGGTCCTTATCCCCTCCACGAGCTCTGTAATAGGCCGCTGTCGAGCAGAGGAGAGGGGGGCCTGGCACGGCGCACGCGCGAGGCGACAACGAGCGGGGGTGAACATGAGGAGGAAGACGAGCGGGGGAGTGGGCTGGGCCTCCCTGTTTGACTTAGGCCCAGGTGCAGTAGAGTTTAGGCTTTTCTGTTTTCTTTTCTGTTTTCCTTTTTTTACAGAAAGGGTTTTGCATTTAGATCAGCCACCAAATGACTTTTGAAAAATATGCAGTTAGGCTCACAAATTAGAGTGCAATATACCTCACTGCCACAAAAAGTTTGGGGGCAAAATAATTTCATTTGAATTTTGCAAAATGAAAATGGATTTAATAATGCTGTTTTGGGTACTATTTTTGGATGTTAGGGTCAATTTAGGAATTCAAATAATGTTGGCTTTATTTTTTTATAATTGCTTTGGGATTATTTGCAATATTATGAACTATTTTGTTTATAAGTTTGGAGTTTTTCTAATTTCACTTGTTATTTGAATTTTTAATTTGAGTTGAATTATTTCTTAATTGCATTTCTTAGGATATAATGATGATGACTTGGCATCATTAGTGTGAGATCACTGTAGCTAACCTACTGGGGGTGTTACATCCGGTTTGTAAGAGGCTTGTACCAAAACTTGCCCCAAGTTGGTCAGTTTTTTTACCATGGCATATATGTGCCATGTCATGACACCATGTAAAGTTTCATGAATTTCAGGTGAGTTTTGGATTTATGAGGATTTAAAAACCAAGATTCTCAATGTTTGAGGCCGAGCCAGGACGCCGAGATGTTTGTAATTCATCCCCATTCCTTGCATGGGACCTAAACATGCACCCAGGGACACATATATGATTTTTCAACCCATTTTGGTGCACTGGAGCATGTATTTGTAGTTCAAATTTGAATTTTGCACATTAAATGCCTAGAAAACTCTATTATAATGTATAAAAAATGCCAAACGAAACCTGAATAATTTAAAGCAGTTCTGTTCAACCCGTGGGTAAGCGCTGTGCGCACGCGTCGTGCTAGCTCATGCTTCCTTCTTTCCCAAGTTTTCCATATTAATGGTGTTATATATCCAAACACGCTACGGTTTCCCGCCACTCACCCAATCGGTTTCCCGCCACTTCCCCCAATCGGTTTCCCACCACCCCCATTGGTTTCCTGCTGCCAGTGTCAGTGGGCATAGGAGGCTAGGCGGCGACACACCAGCCATACCACAGTATACCATTCCAAGCATGCCAATCCAGCGAAGCGCCGCCACCTTCATCAAACTCCTCGACGAGGAGAACGAGCCGGAGCAGGCCGGAGAGCCAGAACAGCCGTGCGCCGCAGAGCAAGAGAGGCAGCATGCCGCCAAGCAAGAGCGGCAGTGCACTGCTGAGCGTGAGCGGTATCATCGCGCCCCAGTGCTTGAGCAGGTCAATGTCTACACATGTGTTCGTCGCCGCCCATGGAGCGGAGAGGAGCAAGAGTGGCAAAGCGCCGCCGCGCATCAGGTGCAGTGTGCCGCACTATCTGAGTGGAGCCGTGTCAGCATCCAGTTAACTCAACCACTCGAGAGGTCATTTCCAGGGCCGGTAAGCATCCCGATTCCCCGCCAGGAATGGGCAGACGCCATTAGTGCCATAATTGCGCCGGACGAAGTTTGCAGTGCCAGAATCCGCCGCCATGACACCAACGGGCTGGTCGATTGGCTCTTTGACCTCCTCGGCCCCCAGGTGCCGCCAATGATGAAGCAGAGCAAAATACTCGTCGCGGCTTGGAATCGACCGTCGCCGATGAAATATCCTGGGCGGAGATCGATATTGCGGTACAGCAGTTCCGTGAGCGTATCAGACGCATGGACGAAGGCCTGTACCAATTCATGCTTAGCCAAGAGTTCCCGTAGGTTTAGGCCCTGTTTGTATCAGTTTTCGCCCGGTTTTCCGCAATTAACTGGGCAACTATCTTGTTCTTAATTAATGAAAATGCAAAGCTATTGCTTCTTCCGGCTAGTTTTAAGTAGTAAAAAAATAATGTAAGTTTGAATGGAAGTGGTCCGGTATGTAAAGATAGCACACAATTTCTAAAAGCACAAACGTGTGTGTTAGTAAGGAGTAGGTCCCACACGGTGACCATCGGTAAACGCCTTAAACGCGAGGAGGCAACTCTTATCAGCAAGGGGCAGCTTCCCATCCGCTAGCCTAGTCGAATAGAACGCACAAGTTAAGTGAGCTTGGGGCTGGAGCAGTCTAAGGATGGGTGACCGGGTGGGAAGTTGCTATATCTCAAGCTTCATTTAAGTGCCATGATACGGTCATTACAGACATTTAGCATCTAAATGTGTCTGTAGTGACCTGTCATGTCGATTAAATAAACCTTGAGATCCTTGTTTTGAAAATTCCGAGAATGATGTTTTTTGTTATTTGTTGTTTTAAAAAATTGGAGAATGATCGCGAGATTGATCTGTGGGCCCGCCACGTTCTAATTTGGAGAATGATGTTTTTTGTTATTTGTTGTTTTGAAATATCGGAGAATGATCGAGATTGATCTGTGGGCCCGCCACGTTCTATTTTGGAGAATGATGTTTTTTGTTATTTGTTGTTTTGAAAAATTGGAGAATGATCGAGATTGATCTGTGGGCCTGCCACGTTCTATCCTTTGACCCACAACGTTCAAGATCTGTGGGCCCGCACGTTCTATCGTTTGACCCACAACGTACGAGAAGGGTTTGACCATGACGGTTTCCTCTTGGTATAGGTCACGACATGTCAGACCAAATTTAGTTGGGGAACATTTGTTCGATTCCCTCCCGCCGGCTCGAAGTTGGGGAACCGCGACATCATACGTAACGTGGCTTCCTCGGGGTACGGTGTTCGGTTTGTAATGCAGCTGGTGCCCCATCGAAGTTGTGCACTGGGGATTTGATCACATCACACACCACCCATATATACATATATTTGCGTCGCATGCAGGGTATAGGGTCTTCTGATCGACCCCGTCTCCCATGTGCGGTTTTCAAAGACACGCCTATCTGTGGGCCTGGTCTATATATATCATCCATTTGGCCGACAACGAGGGGGTTTGGCCATGAATGGATTCCTCCTGGTTCGTGTTACCGCGGGTCATGGTGACATGTTCGAGCAAAGTTCGAGCTCATGCGTTCTCAGGATTCCCTCCCATGTGCTCGAAATGGTGGGTTGGATCGACACCCTACGTACGTCGACGTCGTCCTTAATTACTACCTACCTTCCATGGGGGTTGTCCATTTTGTGAGGTAGGCGCCACATCAAAATTGTGCATTATTGGGTATTTAAAACACATCACCCTTCCAACGTACATCAATTTGGGCCCCATGCAGGTGGGGCTGGTTTTGTGGCCCCTCTCGTGCGATTTACGGTGATGGTCCAATCTATGGGCCCGAGCGGTCTATTATATCCCTTTTTGACCGACAACAAACAGTGATTGTTTGGCCAAGATAGATTCACTTGGTCCATCTTATGGTAGGTCATGGTGACATGCATGCATGTCCGACCAAAGTATGAGTACGTGCATGCGTCCCGCCGACACGAAGTGGGGGTGGGGTAGGCACCTACCTACGACCTTAACCCGTCATTATAGATATCCAAAGGGGCTTTCCAGTTTGCGAGGGAGGTGCCACATCAAAGTTGTGCATTGTGTATTTAAACATCACACCCTTTATTCCTACATATATTTGGCCACTTCCAGGTGGTTGTTGTCTTCTGGCCCCTCTCACCCGATCTTCGACGACGCGCCCACCCGTGGGCCCACGCGTCAAAGTTGTGCATTGGGAATTTGAACATCACACACCACCCTTTTCATACATATATATTTGGGCCACATGCTGTTGTGGTTGTGTTCTTATCCTCTCTCACATTTTTTTGCCAAATGGTGCTATTTAAAATAGCAGACGCCTCGGATGAAAAACTGCGTGCGAACGTACGCGCAATTGACACGGGTGCACTGGCTTAACCGTGTGCGAAGCTCGTGTTCTGTAAAATCGCCACGACTTCGCAAGCGCCAACAAGGGTGAAGGGGTAATGTGCACACGATATTTAGGATGAATTCCACGTATGCGTCTAAAAATTAGGACAAACCGTGTGCGATAAACCAGCTAGCTAGAAATATCAAAAAAAGCTACCCGCCTTGAGCGATGCAAAAATTGGTGGTTCCACGGCTTTTCCTTATTATCATACACAATTATTATGTTTGGACCGTGTGCGATCTGGTTGCTCCCGCCCCGCTTCATTTCCTTTACCCAAATTTTAGTTGCCGCGGTATTTCAACCGTCGCCCTCACTCCTCCACCACCGACCTCATAATAAAATTCCAGTAGCCGAGGCATTTGAACCGTCGCCCTCCCTCGTCCACCACCATCTCCACCTACCATTACTAAAATTTTCAGTAGCCGCGGCATATCCTCAAGCACCACCCGCCCTAACCCCACCCCCTCCACAGTCTACACCCCCCGCTTGAACCCTAGCTCGCCGCCGCCGCCGCCACCAACCCCTGCCGGTCTGCCCGTGCCTCCTAGCTTAGATAAGTTCAGGTTACCCACCGATTCTCATACTCTCGCCGCGCTGAGTTTTTAGATGAGGCCTGCGGTGTCCCTCCCCCCAGATCCCCATCCCCTACTACAGAGAGTCGCAACCTAAGCCCGACCACATATCCCGGGGACCCCGAGGAGCATACGGCCAAAAGGAGGTCTATCATGGCCTCTCCGTCGGACGATGTCGGGGTGGCCGCCGTTCATGCCGACCTGTCGATCCCGGAGGAACACCTCGCCGCGGAAGCCGGCGAGGACGTTGACTACGTCGCCATGGCGAAGGCTTCATGTCAGTGGGATCACGTATTACTGAATCTCAGGACAGCCGGCTTCGACATCAAGCTCGTCGACAGCGAAGGCTTCACGCGGGCCATGTCACAAGTTAAGTGGTCCATCCCCAACGCCTTTGGTTCAACCGCCGTCGATCTCTTCGAAGGCCCCACCGCTGATCTCCTCCACCTCACGGTCAAGGATTTGCGATCCTTGTATGCTATCGAGCCCATTATGTCATTTCTGAAGGACACATTCTACGGCGGTGGCTTGGGATCCTCAGCTGCCAAGGCAGATCTCATCGACCACGACCACGCGAAGGGCACCCACTACGGCTCTTCCAAGGTGAGACAACCCATCTGCGACATCAGGGATCGCACCCTGGGTCTGTGCTCTTCCAAGTGGAAGGATCCCGTCCGTGACAAGTGAGGCAATATCCTATAAGCAAATCTTACTTTTTCTAGCTAGCTAACTCGTACCCATTGTTGTAGTAGCTTTTGCCATGCGATGTTTTAACTGTGCCGTGTTTAATTATTTCAGTTATGCAAAAATGTAATGTTCAATAGGGCTATCTGATGTTTAAGTATGAATTGTCCACTTCAGTTTCACGAATGGCTATATTTGGTTGTTTATAGTGAGTAGATGCCTTGTTTATCTGTATTTGGTTGTTAGGTTGGTTGCAGTGAGCATTTGCCCAGTTTTCAAGCAGATGCCCTATTTATCTGTATTTGGTTGTTAGGTTGGTTACAGTGAGCATTTGTCCAGTTTTCAAGCAGATGCCTTGTTTATCTGTATTTGCTTGTTAGGTTGGTTGCAGTGAGCCTTTGTCCAGTTTTCAAGCAGATGCCTTGTTTATCTGTATTTGCTTGTTAGCTAGGTTGGTTGCAGTGATCCTTTGTCCAGTTTTCAAGCAGGTGCCTTGTTTATCTGTATTTGCTTGTTAGGTTGGTTGCAGTGAGCCTCTGTCCAGTTTTCAATGGCTATATTAGGTTGTTATAGTGAGCATATATGCCTTGTTTATTTCAGTTATTCACAATGTGATGTTCATTATGTGCAAGTATGAACCGTGCAGTTCGATTTCATCAATACCAGTTTGAACGGCTATATTTCGTTCCTGTTATGCATGGTGAAGTTAACACATGCCCTTTATTTCAGTTTTACACATTTATGCGGTGTGATGTTTAAGCATGAGCTATGTTCTATTCATTTTCAACAGTACCTGTTTGAATTACAATATTTGGTCCCTGGTAAGCCTGTTGTACTTAATATTCCCTTCCATTTTTTAACTGATTTAACATCATGCTGAAACCAACACATTCAAGCTGTCATTTTGAGATGTTGTTGTTTACCATGGCTATATTTGGTTGATGTTAAGCCTGTAGTACTTATCACGCCTTTCCATGTACTTATGCAGGACAACAACGGGAGTGGCCAGCATTTTCCACCGAGGTTAGTTTCATCCCTCGGCTTATACTGCCTTCGTTCCATAATGTAGTGCATACAAATCCACGGCTGGACACTTTTTAGCTTCTAATATTGACTTGTCGCTTGTAGGTACATATGTCCTAGGCAAAGATCCACGCCTTGACCCTTTTTGCGTATGGGGCAATGAGATATTCATGAACCAGCATCAAGTGAGGAAACTGATAAGAATTATTAGCAAAAAGATACGACCGATGGCAATTAAATTATTTGTCTACGCTCTATCCAACACAATAGTGAGCTGTAGGATGGTAACTACGAACTCTATAGCCTTCTCTTTTTACTGCCCATAATGAGTTGTTAGACAACATTGTCTGAATCTTTTTCGTTTGCAGTGGTTCCCAAAGCAGTTTACTCAAGATTACCTCACAAAGTACATGATTGGTGGACATGCAATGAAGGTTAAAGTATTTCATCGAGACTATAATGAGCATTGAGAAGTCCTAATGAAGACAGTGAAAGGTGGGCGGGCGACCATCACAAGGGGTTGGCCTAGAGTCGTGCGCGCATTAGGCATGGAGGAGGGCACAATATGGGCATTCCACTTCACATTCTCCAGCAACCAGAATGTCTTCCACCTCTCTCTTTACAGTCTTTAGTACAACTGTGGTTCATCATTCTTTCCTTGCTGCTTCTCTAGTTCTTCAGCATATGTACATGTGCATCGAATTAATCATTTGTCCTTGAACTTGTATTTGTAATAAACATGGTTCGATATGAAATAAGTGATTGCCTACTTTCATATTGAAAATCTGTTTCAATTTAAAATTATTTTAAATGCAGGGATTAAATTAGGGATAAATTATGATCAACATGCCATTACACTGCACACGGTTTGCGAAAGAAACACATCTGTGATAAACGTCAAGATCAAACACGTTTCTCAGATCAGTACATGTGCGATGAAACTCTACTGCACACACGATCAGACAAGAAAAAACGTGTGAGATTAACAACAACAATGCACACAGTTCCTTCTTAATAAATGTTGTGAAAGTCACCTTATCACACACGCTAGGCAATTATGAACCATTTATGATGTCGTGTGCATCATAAACGTTTGCTCATAGAAGAACGCGTGTGATAGGCCTTCATCCGACACGGGTATTACGGATGAATCGTTTGGGACATTTTATACATCTCAAACATTTATGTACATACAAATGTGTGGGATATTCAAGCTTCAGATACGGTGTACAATTGTGACCTGTTTGTGATGGGGTGAGCATCGCAAACGTTGCAGCACTGAATACCGAGTGCGATGGTAATGCGAGCACAAACGAGTACCAAGGATGGAGCGTTTGGGAAAGATGCTGGCATCGCATACGCTTAGTTCTGCGAAACGTATGCTTGCGTGCTCCCTATCACCGACGGTTTCTGGGTCGTGTGGGAAGACCCCCCCTATCGCACACATAGGCAAGGCGACGGTTTAAAATTACGTCGCGGAAAGGGGTTAAAAACTGTTTGTATAACAGCTCACTGTACCAGTGTTTCCTCTCGGATGCTTGTTTTGTAAGATAAAAATTCTTTATATATACTCACGGGTGATTTGACCACCGCATCTCAAGTTTCTCCTCTTTTTTTGTTTTGGGTTGTTTTCTGTCAGAATCAAAGTCAGGCATCATGTCTTCCTCCTCCTCCAACAACGTGGGAGACGATGCTTGGTTGCTGCAGATGGAGCTCATGAGAGAGGGGGAGGAAGAGGTTACCATGGAAGAAGATGATGGAGATTCGTTGGAGGTCCAGACCCCTGCCTCCGAGAGGGGTACTCTTGCTGGCATCTCCACAACTCCAAATCCTCATCAAGCTACGGGAAGTGCTACTTGTAGCTTGCGTTGGTATTATCCCCGAAGAGGAAGGGATGATGCAGCACAACAGAGGTAAGTATTTCCCTCAGTTATGAAACCAAAGTTATCAATCCAGTAGGAGAACCACGCAACACCTCGTTAGCAGTACCTGCACACAAACAACAAATCCTTGCACCCAACGCAAACGAGGGGTTGTCAATCCCTCGACGGTCAATTGCAAGATTAAATTGTATGTGATAGATAGATAGATTGAAACAAAAATACAAAATAAAATAAATAAAAGAAAAGTGCAGCAATATTTTTAGGGTTTTAGTAATTTGATTTAGATAGACCCGGGGGCCATAGTTTTCAGTAGAGGCTTCTCTCAAGAAAATAGCATACGGTGGGTAGACAAATTACTGTTGGGCAATTGATAGAAAAGAAAATAATCATGATGATATCCAAGGAAATGATCATGTATATAGGCATCACGTCCGAGACAAGTACACCGACTCCTGCCTGCATCTACTACTATTACTCCACACATCGACCGCTATCCAGCACGCATCTAGTGTATTAAGTCCATAAAAGAACGGAGTAACGCCTTAAGAACGATGACATGATGTAGACAAGATAAACTCACACATGAATAAACACCATCTTTTTACCCTTAATAGCAATGATACATACGTGTCATGTCCCTTTCTGTCACTGGGATTGAGCACCGCAAGATCGAACCCATTACAAAGCACCTCTTCCCATGGCAAGATAAATCAATCTAGTTAGCCAAACCAAATCAATAGATCAGAGAAGAAATACGAAGCTATAATAATCATGCATAAAAGAGATCAGAGAAGACTCAAATAATATTCATGGATAATCTGATCATAAACTCACAATTCATTGGATCCCAACAAACACACCGCAAAAAGTGATTACATCGGATAGAACTCCAAGAACATCTAGGAGAACATTGTATTGAAGATCAAAAAGAGAGAAGAAGCCATCTAGCTACTAACTATGGACCCGAAGGTCTGTGGTAAACTACTCACGCATCATCAGAAGGGCAGCAAGGTTGATGTAGAGCCCCTCCGTGATCGATTCCCCCTCCGGCGGAGTACCGGAGAAGGCCTCCTGATGGGATCTCTCGAGAACAGAAACTTGCGGCGGCGGAAAAAGTATTTCGTGGACTCCCTTAGGCTTTCTGATTTTTTGGGAATTTATAGTGGTGGAATTAGGTCAAACGGAGCTCTGTGGGCCCCATGAGGTACCAGGGCGCGCCTGCCCCCCAGGCGCGCCCTAGTGCCTCGTGGGCACCCCCTGGGGCTTCTGGCCTTCTGTCAAAGCTTCTAGTGTTTATCTTGTCGAGAAAAAAATCTCCAAAAAGTTTCCTGGCATTTGGACTTCGTTTGGTATTGATTTTCTGTAAAACCAAAAACAGGCAGAAAACAACAACTGGCACTGGGCACTAAGTTAATAGGTTAGTCCCAAAAAATGATATATAATTGTTGTAAATGTATATAAAAACATCCAAGATTGATAATATAACAGCATGGAACAATAAAAAATTATAGATACGTTGGAGACGTATCAGCATCCCCAAGCTTAATTCCTGCTCGTCCTCGAGTAGGTAAATGATAAAAACAGAATTTTTGATGTGGAATGCTGCCTATCATATTCATCACATATTCTTTTCTTTTAAAACGTGGACATTGGACTTGAATGATTCAAAGCAATAGTCTATAGTTTGACATGAAGATATAAATACTCAAGCATGCTAACAAGCAACCATGTCTTTCAAAATATCAACGCTAAAGAAAGTTACTCCTAGCCCATTATGCTCAATCATTGATCCATTCATGAAACACACTCAAATATTAGCTACATCCAATGCACAAGTATGACAATAGTGCTCTCTAGTTGGTGCTTTTGTAAGAGAAGATGGAGACTCAAATAAAAATAAAAATTGCATAAAAGTAAATAGATAGGCCCTTCGCAGAGGGAAGCAGAGATTTGTCAAATGTGCCAGAGCTCAAGGCTGACATTAAAGAGATAGAATATTTTGAGAGGCATGCTTTTCCTGTCAACGAAAACGACCGAGAATTCCCATTATTTTCCATGCTAGACACATCATAGGCGGTTCCCAAACAGAAAGTAAAGTTTATTTCCTTTCCACCATTCTTTCACAATCCATGGCTAGCCGTATCCACGGGTGCCCTACATACCAACACTTTCCAAGGAATTTTGTTGTTATTAATTTTTGATTCATTGTGGGACAGGGCATCCCTATTACCAACCATTCTCTCGTGCAATGACAAGTGAATAAACACTCATCGTGAGAATAACACACCTAGCATGGAAAATAATGGCCACCCCCTGCCGCTTCATGAGCGGTACGGGCACACAAAACGGAAAAATTATTTTGAAAATTAGAGTTGGCACACGCAAATTAACTTGGAACGGCATTGAAATACTGCATATAGGTAGATATAGTGGACTCATTTGGCATAACTTGGGTTTAAGGATTTTGGATGCACAAGCAGTATTTCCGCTTAGTACAAATGAAGGCTAGCAAATAGATTGAGAAGCAAATAACCAAAAAGCGAAAACGGTCATAAACATGCATTGAACATAACTAACACCGAATATTGCACCATAAGTAGGATATAATTTCGTTGCATAACTGTTGACTTAGCGTGCATGCATAGGGAATCATAAACCTTAACAATAATATTCTTGCTAAATTACAATTACTCACTAACATGACTCACATATTATCATCTCCATATCGCAAAACTATTGCAAGGAATCACACTTATCATGTCCAATGATCTATATGAAAGTTTTTATTATATCCCTCTTGAATATTTATCACTTTGGGACCAAATTCATATCTTGTGCAAATTACCGTTACTATTATGAACTCTCAAAAAGATTTAAGTGAAGCATGAGAGTGCAAATATTTCTTCAAAATTTCAATCTTATCAATTCTCAAAATAATATAAGTGAAGAATGAGAATTCATTTCTTCAAAATTTCAATCAACTCTCAAAATAATATAAGTGAAGCATGAGAGTTTATTTCTTCAAAATATGTCCACCACCGTGCTCAAAAAGATTTAAGTGAAGCACTAGAGCAACTACCTTGCTCAAAAAATTTAAGTGAAGCACATAGAGTATTCTAACAAATTATGATGAACGTGTGGCTCTCTCAAAATAGGTGTGTTAAGCAAGGATGATTGTGACAATCTAAAAAGCAAACAAAGCAAAGACTCATATAATACAAGACGCTCCAAGTAAAACACATATCATGTGACGAATAAAAATATAGCTCCAAGTAAAATTACCGATGGTTGGTAGAAGAAAGAGGGTATGCCTTCCGGGGCATCCCCAAGCTTAGACGCTTGAGTCTTCCTTGAATATTACCTTGGATTGCCTCGGGCATCCCCAAGCTTAGGCTCTTACTACTCCTTATTCCTTCATCCATCGTGATCTCACCCAAAACTTGAAAACTTCAATCACACAAAACTCAACAAAACCTTCGTGAGATCCGTTAGTATAACAAAATAAATCACTACTTTAAGTACTGTTGCAAACCCATTCATATTTTATTTTTGCATTATACCTACTGTACTCTAACTTCACCATGGCTTATACCCCCCGATACAATCCATAGATTCATCAAAACAAGCAAGTAGTGCATCAAAAACAGAATAGTCTGTAGCAATCTATTTAAAAGCCATACTTCTGTAACTCCAAAAATTCTGAAAAATTAGGACAACGTGGGAAATTCATATACCAATACTGTGTAACAATTTCAGATTTTTCTGACCTTGCAGTACAGAAACAAAATTCCAGCACTGGACGCAAAACTTTCTGTTTTCCAAACAGCATCAATTATACTATCTTCCAAATCATCCTAAAGGCTTTACTTGGCGCAAACACTAATTAAAAACACAAAAACACAATCATACCAGTAGCATAATTGTGAAAACACACAGTAACAAAAAAAGGCAAAAATTTATTTTATTCATTGGGTTGCCTCCCAACAAGCGCTATTGTTTTATGCCCCTAGCTAGGCATAATGTATAGTTTCAAGTATTGTCATCTTTGGTTTCCAACTCCTCAATCACACATCCATTTTTTCTAATAGATTTAACATAGGTGTTTCTCACCATCACACTTCTAGGCACAAAATCAAGAATTTTACTTTTGTGAATAGGTTCCTTAATTATACCAATGAAATCTGGGTGCACGCTAATCATTTTAAGATCCTCATTTCCCTTACTAGAAGTAGCACCATTGGTTTTAGGGACAAACATAAACTTGGAATTCTTGCTAGGAGTAATTTTTTCAATAGTTTTAGCGGAAGAAAAAGTGGAACCTAATTTATTAATAATTTCCTCCAACTTATCGATCCTAGCGGGACTTTGTTCCACCCTTTCATTAATTGTTGGTTCTTTCTCTTTTAGCATCTCAAGAGTAATCCCTACTTTTGATCCAAATTGAGTAACAAGGTTATGAATCTTTTTATCTAAATTTTCAATATGCTCAACGGTAGGCATTTTATTTTCAAAAGCATCTAACCTTTGCATAACATGTTCCAAGGTCAAAGTTGTTTCATTAATAGTAATAGGTGGTGATCCCACTAAATTTCCCATAGCATTAAAAGCATTCGTAGAGGGACACATCAAGAAATTCCCTCCAGTAATAGTATCAAGCACAAATCGATACCAAGTAGTAATGCCCACATAAAAATTGTGAAGAAGGATGGTAGAGGATTGCTTACGAGTTGATCTATTATGAGCATCACAAATCCTATACCAAGCATCTTTTAAATTATCTCCTCCCCTTTGTTTAAAATTAAGTACTTCATTTTCAGGGGTAATAGTAACGAGCGAAGAACTAGCCATGATGATAAAGCAAGCAAACAAGAAAAAGGCAAATGAAAAAAAATATTTTTGTAAAAACTTTTTAGAAGTGGGGGAGATGAAAACGAGAGGCAAATAAAGTAAATGCAAGCAGATGAGAGTTTATGCAAAGGTACTTGATAGATGTTGATGATGTCTCCCCGGCAACGACGCCAGAAATTCTTCCTGCTACTTGTAGCTTGCGTTGGTATTATCCCCGAAGAGGAAGGGATGATGCAGCATAACAGAGGTAAGTATTTCCCTCAGTTATGAAACCAAGGTTATCAATCCAGTAGGAGAACCACGCAACACCTCGTTAGCAGTACCTGCACACAAACAACAAATCCTTGCACCTAACGCAAACGAGGGGTTGTCAATCCCTCGGTGGTCAATTGCAAGATTTAATTGTATGTGATAGATAGATAGATTGAAACAAAAATACAAAATAAAATAAATAAAAGAAAAGTGCAGCAATATTTTTAGGGTTTTAGTAATTTGATTTAGATAGACCCTGGGCCATAGTTTTCACTAGAGGCTTCTCTCAAGAAAAGAGTATACGGTGGGTAGACAAATTACTGTTGGGCAATTGATAGAAAAGCAAATAATCATGACGATATCCAAGGCAATGATCATGTATATAGGCATCACGTCCGAGACAAGTAGACCGACTCCTGCCTGCATCTACTACTATTACTCCACACATCGACCGCTATCCAGCATGCATCTAGTGTATTAAGTCCATAAAAGAATGGAGTAACGCCTTAAGAACGATGACATGATGTAGATGTGACACCCTGTTTTTTACCATCCTTTCTTTTTAAAAACCCATTTGATTTTTTTCTTGGAATTTGGTTCGGGTTTGGTTTGGAATGACTCTATGGACTTAACTTGGGAATGATTTTCACTCTTCTTTCCCAAGTGAACCTCTGCTTCCAAAAACTTTCCCCAAGTCATGCCATTTCTATTCTGGCCACATCTCATTTTTTCTTCCAATTAAACATTCCTTTTTCATTAAAGGAATCACCCTTTCAAGCTCTAGGTTGTGAAGCAACCCATATTTCTGCTCTTCCAAAAATTCCAAGAAAATTCTCATAAATTATTTGGACCATATAAACCTTGGATATGTGAAAATATTCAAGATTTATTCTTCATGGTGAGCACAGTATCCAATCTTTGCTTCTGGTCATAATTTCAGGTTGTGAGGCAACTATATTTTATATTGCCCCAAAAATTATGAAATTAATCTACAAAATTCTCCTATCCATATTATTAGTCTCCACCAATTTTTGGCTCATCTCATTTAGCCATTTTTGCTATAAAATTCCTCCAAGTTACTGTCCAGTGGAAAGCTTTGTGAAGGAGGTACCACTTATATTTGCCCAAATGCTATGAAATATTTATGGCATCTTGGAATCCCCAAATAACCCACCTAAACCAAGTTTCAACTTCAGAAGCCCATCCATATGAGTGCATCTTTGTAACACCCCAAAAATCGGGTTATCGATTTTTGAGTTGTTATTCCTTCCTAGCTTTTCTCTCCCGAATTTTTCCTCTGGAATCTGGGAGTGAGCAGGCGAATCCAGACAATCCTCAGCCTCTCCCTGCCTTTCCCATGCTTCTGTGTGAGCCAATCTCCTGTCAGTAAACCCCGAATCTCATACAAACCCTAGTTTCAAAATTTCGGAACTGGAAATCTTACCTTTGTGTTTACAAAGGAGCTATCATTTTTCTTGCTCAGTTGATCCTCCCAAAAATTTCCAGAGATCATCCTTCACTCATAAACCCTAGATGTGCAAAAATATTGCTAAGTCATATGCAATATTTTTCATCTAGAATTAATTCCTCTTTCTGCCTTTCTGAGGAATTAAATCCAGGAAAATATCTATTTATCTCCAAAGTTCATGAAAACTTGTGTAGATATTCTTTGTGATCATATTGAGCTCTCACAAAAATATTGGCTATAATTAAATAAGGGAAATTGCATTTTTCCTATTTAAAGCCAATATTTTCATTTGGGGCCTTTCCAAAAGGAACTACCATTTTGGTAGCTATGAAAAATCCCAAATAATTTGTGGAGCTTCTCTTATCCATATATTCACCATTTACATCAAAATCCCAAGTTCCACAATTCAAATTTTGAGCACAACATCCATTTGCAACTTCTGTCCAGATTTCCAGTTTGCAAAGGAAGTGCTTGTTCCCTTGATCTTTTTGGGCTGAGATTTTTCAGGGTGGTTAACATTGATAAATAACCACTGGATCCCAAAAATCAGCCCATTTCATCTATCCAATTTTCCCCAGTAATTTATCTAAGTTTCTGTTCAGATTGCATCTCTGTGAAGGAAGTACCCTCATAGATGATCAATTTGAGCTGAAACTTTTCCAGCTATCTCTAATGACCAAATAATCTCTCCCCACCAAAAATCAGCTAATTCTATCAAGCCATTTGACCCCAGCATCCTCCTTCATATTTCTGGTCAGTTTGGTGCTTTGTGAAGAAGGTACCATCTAGAGTTGTCCATTTGTTCTGAAACTTGGCCAGCAAGACTACCTTAGTGGATTATTGACCCATGCCAAAGATCAAGCCAATAGGAGCACTGTGGTGGCCACACCACGTGTGCAAAGTTTGCTGCTGGAAACTATATGACCATGGTGTAGTCACACCAGACCTCTTCCGTCCCATCCAGATGCATAGGTCAACTCAGTGCTGCAAGGAGAAGACCCCAGGCATGTTTTGGCAATGAGTGGGGCATGGCACCGCCGTGGCCACGTGGTGACCACGGACAGAGTGCGCCAAATCGGTGCTCTGTGCGTTGGAGGCTTCGGGAGGCCGTCTCCAGTGGGTTCCGGCTTGTCTGGGCGCGCCGGCGAGCTCCCTGCCGCACGCGTGGATCTCCTGGAAGCCTCTCCCCTTGCCCCCTAGCTCGTGGCCGCCTCTGCTGACATGGATTCGCCGCTAGAATGCCGCCACCTCGCCGCCGTCTCGGAGCTTCGGCCCCCGTCGCGAGACCCCCTCCCCGCGGCTATAAGTAGCGAGCCCGAGCTCCTCTCGACCACCAGCAGCCCAACCCCTCTCCTCTCGAGCTACCCAAGCTCTCTCCTCACCGCATGGCCGAGGCTCTGTCCCTGGCGCCCACGAGGATTCCAGCCCCGTGGCCACACCCCCCCTCTCCTCCTCTAGCCACCCAGGGTAGCAATGTAGCTCTCCCAAGCTAGCCCCGCCCCAATTTCCGTCGGAGTAGCCGTACCCGCCACCCCAATCGCCGCCATGGCCGTCTTCTCTGCTGCCCGTGACCGCCTCCCCTCCGAGCTCCCCCTGGCTTCCCGGCGACTATTCCTGGGCGCGGTATGGAGCCACGTGCCCGCCTGGCCCGTCGGCAGGTGCGGCCGAGCAGTGAGGCGCCGGCGGCGAGCGCTGCCCGAGTCACCGTGGTGCTCCTCTGCTTCGGGGAAGAAGACGACTTGGGAGGAGGAGAGAGGAAAGGAGATGAGGTGGGCCCCTCGCGTCAGCCACACAGAGTTGACCCAGGCCGGACCCGTGCGTCAGATTAAGTGAAGACGTATTCGGCGCAGTGCATTTTCCAGTGTTGAAAGCGTACTCCGCCGCGTTAATAACAGAGAATGCGCTTTCCGTAATCGAAAGCGTAATCTGGAAATATGCGCCTTCATTCTCTCAACCGCGGCCGAAGTGATTATTTAGCGGACGTTCACCCGTTAAGGGGTAAAATGAACAGATTTCTGTTTGTTTTACCGCTTAACGAACGAACGGCCGTTTCTCCGCGACCGTAACTCCGATTGAGGTAAAACCAACGCCCACGTCTTCAGTTCATCGAGCCCTTTCCGATGGCATCATTTTCATAATGTTTTCACATGGTGAAAATGACCATTTTGCCCTTGCCCTTCGATCAGCCCCCTTGAGAGGGAAACTTTTCCGGCAAATCTTTCCGCAAGCCCATCGCACTTCTTCCCGGTGACTCCATCAACCCCAAGGCAAGCCAACCTCTTACCATGAGCTCCGGACTTGCGTGATGACTTTGCTTGCACCTTGTGTGTGTGTGTTGCATTATATTTCAGATCATCTGTTAGTCTGCACTGCCGTAGCCCTGTTATTTCATCTATGCTAGATACTAGTGTTGTTTACCATGTGATATCATGAATTGCTGTCACGTCATATTTTCCCATGCTAGTAACAATATTTTAATACCATTATCATGTTAGTGCTATGATTTGATCTCATGCCATGATTGTCAGTACCATTATGATTTTGCTATGCTGTTGCTAAGTAATTGTTCTTGCTCATAAATGTTGATGTTATGATGAGATGATGGAAATATTAAATTGAACTTATAAACTAAACCTCCTCCGTCATCGATGAGATCGAGTCATAGTGCCACCGAATCGAGCTTACCCGTGCAGCCACATTCACCGGTATGGGACGACCTTGACTTGGTCTAGCTTTGTGCTCTTTTATCGGTACCACCAAAGAGGGAAGGTTATACGTGCGTGCTACCCTGATCAGGTAGGCGGCGATAACCTTGTGAGCCCAATTGAGTTTTTGCGCGCGGTCCCCATTTGGGACAGTTTGTTTGGCCACGACGGTGGCTGGTGTCACGTGGTGACACATGGGCCACCCAGGACATGACCCTGGGAGGGTATGATTGCCGGTGGTACGGTGGAGGAGTCACGGGTTAGGCAAGTTTCGTTGGAGCAGCACCGGTCCACCCGAATGGGAGTATGAGGCCAGGAGCTCCATGGTGTGGGTAAAGTGCGCAACCTCTGCAGAGTGTAAATCTATTCGAATAGCCGCGTCCTCGGTCATGGACAGTTCGTACTAGGCCACTATTTGGTCTTTGTCGATCTGGAGGATAAACCTGTCATAAACTTGCTAAAGAATGTGCTACTAGGTAATGTGGTAACTTGGAATATAGGATAATTGTGAGCAGTCACCATGTTGTTCTGATATGATCACGAGATGGGATCTCGGTGAGTCATAAGTTAGCCCAGGGGAGCAGTAAAACTGAATGATGTTGCAACATATTACTTTAATGCTTCACGAGAGGTAAGTGTAGCATAGCTTACAGCTTAGTTCTGGATACCATGCTTCGTAGAAGTAGTCATGCCATGCCATGAGATATGGTTGATATGCCTGATCCATGTTATGCCATGCCTGATCCATGATTTCCAGTTAATTCCATGCCATGTTTAGAATAAATTCTTATATAAGCATAGTGCTCGCTTTGTCATCTGCTTGTTTGGATGCTATGTATTTGGTTGTCTTGCGAGTACATTCAAAGTACTCACCTGGCCTTGCACGTGGCCAGTTGCAGGAGAAGTTCCGCCGTGCTAGATCGTAACCCAGCCAGTCCTGTGCGTTGTGGAGCCCAGCCAGAGACGTCGTTGCCACTGAACCAAGACCTCCGCTGCCATTTAGTTAGCCTTGGAGCCATGTAATATTGTTGTAAGCAACAGTATTGTAAAACTCCATTTCATATGATAAAGCCATTTTTGTGCCTGGAATTGCTGTATCATGTCTCAGGCGTGCGCCAGGTCTTATCCTGGGACTGGCGTGCGTCGGCCCTCTGTCGGGGTGCCACAAGACTTGGTATCAGAGCCAGGCTGGCTGTAGGTTACCCTAGCCTCAAACCACCCCTAATTTCGACCGTAGTGAGCCCAATAGAGTTGACCCATCACTGGCATCCGACACGGCCACTGTTGATCAACAGGCGGCGCAGTCAGAATTGACGTGTCCCTACCCAGCTGTCCGCCCACCCAGCCATCCCTGGATTGGACCGTGACCCTACCCAGTTGTCGGCCGTGCCGGCGTATCCTCTACCCGGCACGAGAAGGATCCACGCCATGCTGGTATGTCCCAGCCTGGCTGCCTATTTAAAACCCCTCCCACTTGCGAGTCGCAACCCTCTCCGTTCAGTAAGCCAGATCCCCGCAAGAGAACCCAAGCCGGTATCCCCAAACCAGCAGCCATGGCCAGTTCTTCCATAGCATCCACTTTCCATAGCCGAACCTTGGCTAATGGTTATCCCAGCTTTCCGCCCATTCTTTCGAGCATGCTCACCCAAGCCCTTGGCTGTAGTACTAGCCCGGTGTATATGGTGTTCCAATCGGAACCCGTCCCTCACCTTTGCCGATACTACGCGAATGCGCATATCTGCCCAGGTCCAGCAGAGGATGGGAAGCCCTTGACTTTCCAGGGCAAACCCATGCCCACCCCCACGTTGGTTGTCCAGACAGCTGCTGCGGAAGCCATCACCCGTCTTCGTTTCCAGTTTCCGCAAGTAGCGGAGATGCGAGAGTTCCGCTACTTTCCCTCTGTGTCCAGCGAAGGCTGCGTGTTCTTCAGCACAGTCGAAGATGCCGACTCGGCAATGGCTCGTCTGGTTCAGTTCACTGCTGCCCAGGGACTTCTGATCTCTGGCATTCTCAGAGAATTTAAAGCCATTGACCAAAACACCACACGGGTTGTTACGTAAGCATACCGTGAGGCCCGTCAAGCTGCATCCCAAGCTACCAGTTCCATGATGCCAAACCCAGTGCCACCTTCGCAGCTAGTGTTACCCTCGCAGCCCGTGAACCCGTGGAACTCTGGCTCCGTCCACCCAAATTCTATTCGAGGAGCTATTCGGCGTCTTCGTCGGGATGCGTTCCGTCAAGCTCCCGCTACAGCTCCAGCAGTTGAGCCCCAACCTATAGAGGTGTCCGACGATGAAGACGGAAGTTGGCTCAGCCTACGTCCCCCAGGAGAGCCCCAGCAAGACTAGAGCCTTGTAGCCGGGAGTGAGTTGTTAGGTGCCTAGTAAGGTTGTGTGATGTTGTATGCTTGTATTGCTTGTAACTCGTGTGCTGTTGTAACGTTATGTATGTCTGTTTGCTCTGTGTGTTTGGTTCATCCGCCCCTCCGTTAAGCAGAAATGCTTAACAGAGCCGGCAATGATTTCTTAACAAGATTTTAGTCAGTAGAGCACTTACCCCTAATAACAACGGACTCGCCCGGAGTCCCTAATGAAATGCGAGCTGGTGTAGGTGTATGTATACCAGGAGTACATACACCCATTAGCATTAAAACACCATAGTGTAATATGTTGGATGTGTTCTTTTCCCTTGCATGTATGTTGCTCCTATATGCATTTGCCTGCATTTTGGTTTGAGTAGATTGCATGTGTATTGTGTGAGCAATGTCTGCACGCCAAGTCCATCTTCCTGAGTATAATCACAGTAGTACTCGGGTAGAATGCGAGCCGCATGCCCACATCCATTCGTGCTTCCTCCGATTGCTAGCCTCCCAAACCCAGAACGCTGGAGAGCCAGTTCTTCCCAAAAATTCCCCGGTCCCAAAATCTTTTTCACAGAGCTCAGCTGCAATCTCGGAGAAATTCTGAGAAATCTTATTGTAGCATAAACCGTTACAACCTCTCCAGTCCAAGATCTAAACCCCGATTTTACCCCAACACCCACTCATTGTGGATGTTGTTCGACGAGGAGCTACCAGCAGCGCGATCCCTGCCTTGGTAGAGCTCCGCTGACCACACTGCACTAGCCACAGACCCAGCGGCGCCTCTATCACCGTCCTGAGTGACGCTGGACAGGCCGCCACCTCGCCCTACTGCAACCCACGCGCTTGTTCCGCTCGCCTGAGATGGCGAAGGAACCAGCGTGGATGTTCGCTAGCCACTCTGCCAGCATGGCCCTCGTCTCGACCCGCCGTGTCAGGACCCTCGTCATCGCGAGCCCGCTCTAGCAGGATGAGCTGTAGCAGCAAGAGCGATGAACCGATCAGCATAGCCAGCAGCGCAGTGAGGAACCACCTTAGCCCCACCAGGAACACCGCATGGCCGAAGGACCTCGGCTCGAGCTCGTCCAAACCGAAGAGATGGAAGAGAGGCATGGTGGGTGTTGGACAGAGCCGCGTTGCCGTCGTATTTTATAACCCAAGTCCGGTGTACGGTGAGCGAGGTCCAGGAGAACCGCGCGTCGCTCGAGCACCGGCGTCCAGGAGGCGAATCCGCGAGCAGTGCCGACCGGTGCTGGCCCGCGAGATGAGTGCTCTCTGCGTCGGCCTTGTGCACGCCGCGCACTATCGTCGTAGGGTGCTTTGTGCCCTAGGAGCTAGATGCTCATGCAGTAACCAGCCGCACGCGAAGCAGCGCGGGAACGAGAGAGAACCGTTGGCCAGAGAAAGAAGAAGGAGGCTGCCAGGGGGCCCTGGGCCCACCTGTCAGCAAGAAAGGCCACTGTTCATTGCGGTGCCCCTAGCATTTTTGGAAAAAGGGAATTTTTGCTTTTTCTCAAAATGTCAGGGCCACGAGAGCAACCCAGCGACCCCTACCCGTGGAGTAGATCCCGCGATATCCGTATCTCGATCTGGGTGTACCAATTCTCGGTACTCTCAACTCGTTCCTTTCCAACCGCAGGGTTAAGACCCAACCCCATGGTTTTTCCAGGACGAGTAGTTGTTCTGAGCTAACCCTAGGAATCTCGAGGACGAGATTCTCTTAAGGGGGGAAGGTTTTTAACACCCCAAAAATCGGGTTATCGATTTTTGAGCTGTTATTCCTTCCTAGCTTTTCTCTCCCGAATTTTTCCTCTGGAATCTGGGAGTGACCAGGCGAATCCAGACAATCCTCAGCCTCTCCCTGCCTTTCCCATGCTTCTGTGTGAGCCAATCTCCTGTCAGTAAACCCCGAATCTCATTCAAACCCTAGTTCCAAAATTTCGGAACTGGAAATCCTACCTTTGTGTTTACAAAGGAGCTATCATTTTCCTTGCTCAGTTGATCCTCCCAAAAATTTCCAGAGATCATCCTTCACTCATAAACCCTAGATGTGCAAAAATATTGCTAAGTCATATGCAATATTTTTCATCTAGAATTAATTCCTCTTTCTGCCTTTCTGAGGAATTAAATCCAGGAAAATATCTATTTATCTCCAAAGTTCATGAAAACTTGTGGAGATATTCTTTGTGATCATATTGAGCTCTCACAAAAATATTGACCATAATTAAATAAGGGAAATTGCATTTTCCTATTTAAAGCCAATATTTCAATTTGGGGCCTTTCCAAATGGAACTACCATTTTGGTAGCTAGGAAAAATCCCAAATAATTTGTGGAGCTTCTCTTATCCATATATTCACCATTTCCATCAAAATCCCAAGTTCCACAATTCAAATTTTGAGCACAACATCCATTTGCAACTTCTGTCCAGATTTCCAGTTTGCAAAGGAAGTGCTTGTTCACTTGATCTTTTTGGGCTGAGATTTTTCAGGGTGGTTAACATTGATAAATAACCACTGGATCCCAAAAATCAGCCCATTTCATCTATCCAATTTCCCCCAGTAATTTATCTAATTTTCTGTTCAGATTGCATCTCTGTGAAGGAAGTACCCTCATAGATGATCAATTTGAGCTGAAACTTTTCCAGCTATCTCTAAAGACCAAATCATCTCTCCCCACCAAAAATCAGCTAATTCTATCTAGCCATTTAACCCCAGCATCCTCCTTCATATTTCTGGTCAGTTTGGTGCTTTGTGAAGAAGGTACCATCTAGATTTGTCCATTTGTTCTGAAACTTGGCCAGCAAGACTACCTTAGTGGATTATTGACCCATGCCAAAGATCAAGCCAATAGGAGCACTGTGGTGGCCACACCACGTGTGCAAAGTTTGCTGCTGGAAACTAATTGACCATGGTGTAGTCACACCATACCTCTTCCGTCCCATCCAGATGCATAGGTCAACTCAGTGCTGCAAGGAGAAGACCCCAGACATGTTTTGGCAATGAGTGGGGCGTGGCACCGCCATGGCCACGTGGTGACCATGGGTAGAGCGCGCCAAATCGGTGCTCTGTGCATTGGAGGCTTCGGGAGGCCGTCTCCAGTGGGTTCCGGCTTGTCCGGGCGCGCCGGCGAGCTCCCCGCCGCACGCGTGGATCTCCTGGAAGCCTCTCCCCTCGTCCCCTAGCTCGTGGCTGCCTCTGCCGACATGGAATCGCCGCTAGAATGCCGCCACCTCGCCGCCGTCTCGGAGCTTCGGCCCCCGTCGCGAGACCCCCTCCCCGCGGCTATAAGTAGCGAGCCCGAGCTCCTCTCGACCACCAGCAGCCCAGCCCCTCTCCTCTCGAGCTCCCCAAGCTCTCTCCTTGCCGCATGGCCGAGGCTCTGCCCCTGGCGCCCGCGAGGATTCCAGCCCCGTGGCCACACCCCCCTCTCCTCCTCTAGCCACCCAGGGTAGCAATGCAGCTCTCCCAAGCTAGCCCCGCCCCAATTTCCGCCGGAGTAGCCGTACCCGCCACCCCAATCGCCGCCATGGCCGTCTTCTCTGCCGCCCGTGACCGCCTCCCCTCCGAGCTCCCCCAGGCTTCCCGGTGACTATTCCTGGGCGCGGTATGGCGCCACAAGCCCGCCTGGCCAGTCGGCAGGTGCGGCCGAGCAATGAGGTGCCGGCGGCGAGCGCTGCCCGAGTCGCCGTGGTGCTCCTCTGCTTCGGGGAAGAAGATGACCTGGGAGGAGGAGAGAGGAAAGGAGATGAGGTGGGCCCCCCACGTTAGCCACACAGAGTTGACCCAGGCCGGACCCGCGCGTCAGATTAAGTGAAGACGTATTCCGCGTAGTACGTTTTCCAGTGTTGAAAGCGTACTCCGCCGCGTTAATAACAGAGAATGCGCTTTCCGTAATCGAAAGCGTAATATGGAAATATGCGCCTTCACTCTCTCAACCGCGGCCGAAGTGATTATTTAGCGGACGTTCACCCGTTAAGGGGTAAAATGAACAGATTTCTGTTTGTTTTACCGCTTAACGAACGAACGGCCGTTTCTCCGCGACCGTAACTCCGATTGAGGTAAAACCAATGCCCACGTCGTCAGTTCATCGAGCCCTTTCCGATGGCATCATTTTCATAATGTTTTCACACTGTGAAAATGACCATTTTGCCCTTGCCCTTCGATCAGCCCCCTCGAGAGGGAAAAATTTCCGGCAAATCTTTCCGCGAGCCCATCGCACTTCTTCCCGGTGACTCCATCAACCCCAAGGCAAGCCAACCTCTTACCATGAGCTCCGGACTTGCGTGATGACTTTGCTTGCACCCTGTGTGTGTGTTGCATTATATTTCAGATCATCTATTAGTCTGCACTGCCATAGCCCTGTTAGTTCATCTGTGCTAGATACTAGTGTTGTTTACCATGTGATATCATGAATTGCTATCACGTCATATTTTCCGATGCTAGTAACAATATTTTAGTACCATTATCATGTTAGTGCTATGACTTGATCTCATACCATGATTGTCAGTACCATTATGATTTTGCTATGCTGTTGTTAAGTAATTGTTCTTGCTCATAAATGTTGATGTTATGATGAGATGAAGGAAATATTAAATTGAACTTATAAACTAAACCTCCTCCGTCATCGATGAGATCGAGTCATAGTGCCACTGAATCGCGCTTACCCGTGCAGCCACATTTGCCGGTATGGGACGGCCTTGACATGGTCTAGCTTTGTGCTCTTTTATCGGTACCACCAAAGAGGGAAGGTTATACGCGCGTGCTACCCTGATAAGGTAGGCGGCGATAACCTTGTGAGCCCAGTTGAGTTTTTGCCCGCGGTCCCCATTTGGGACAGTTTGTTTGGCCACGATGGTGGCAGGTGTCACGTGGTGACACAGGGGCCACCCAGGACATGACCCTGGGAGGGTATGATTGTCGGTGGTACGGTGGAGGAGTCACGGGTTAGGCAAGTTTCGTTGGAGCAGCACCGGTCCACCCGAATGGGAGTACGAGGCCAGGAGCTCCATGGTGTGGGTAAAGTGCGCAACCTCTGCAGATTGTAAATATATTCGAATAGCCGCGTCCACGGTCATGGACAGTTCGTACTAGGCCACTATTTGGTCTTTGTCGATCTGGAGGATAAACCTGTCATAAACTTGTGTAGGATCGAAAGTATGTCTAGAGGGGGGGTGATTAGACTACTTGACCAAATAAAACTTAACCTTTTCCCAGATTTTAGTTGTAGGCAGATTTTAGCAATAGTACATGTCAAGCATCACCCTACACATGCAATTCTAAGAGTATAGCAGCGGAATGTAAGCAATTGCATATGTATGTAGAGAGGGGGTAGGATATTTCAAACGCAATGAAGACACGACGGTTTTTGGCGTGGTTCCGATAGGTGGTGCTATCGTACGTCCACGTTGATGGTGGCTTCAACCCACGAAGGGTAACGGCTGCGCGAGTCCACGGAGGGCTCCACCCACGAAGGGTCCACGAAGAAGCAACCTTGCCTATTCCACCATGGCTTACGTCCACGAAGGACTAGCCTCACTCGGGGTAGATCTTCACGAAGTAGGCGATCTCCTTGCCCTTACAAACTTCTTGGTTCAACTCCACATCTGGTTGGAGGCTCCCAAGTGACACCTAACCAATCTAGGAGACACCACTCTCCAAAAGGTAATAGACGGTGTGTTGTTGATGAACTCCTTGCTCTTGTGCTTCAAATGATAGTCTTCCCAGCACTCAATCACTCCTCACAGATTTGGCTATGGTGGAAGAAGGATTTGAGTGGAAAGCAACTTGGGAAAGGCTAGAGATCAAGGTTCAAATGGTAGGAGTGGAATATCTTGATCTCAACACATGAGTAGGTGGTTCTCTCTCAGAAAATGAATGGTGGAAGTGTAGGCACGTTCTGATGGCTCTCCTTACTGAGAAGGATGGGGTGGAGGGGTATATATAGCCTCCACACAAAATCCAACCGTTACACACTTTTGACCCAACTCGGTGGCACCGAAACGATAATCTCGGTAGCACCGAACTGTGTAAAAGATATGAACTTTAGGAATCTCAGTGGGACCGATACGAACAACTCGGATGGACCGAAGTGCAATGGCTTAGGGCAATCCTCATCTCGGTGGCACCGATTGCATCAACTCGGTAGGACCGAAGTGAAGCAATAAGGTAACAGAGAGTTGGCAAGCCATCTCGGTGAGACCGATTTGCAAACTCGGTGAGACCAAGTAAATGCAAACGATTACAGAGAGTTGGCAAGGCCATCTTGGTGAGACCGAGATCCATTTCGGTGGATCCGATTTGTTAGGGTTTGGCAGTGGCTAAGTCTTGGATGAACTTGGTTAGGCCGGATTGGAAATTTCGGTGGGGCCGAGTTGGACTTTGGGTTTTGGACATATTTGGGTAGAGTGAGTGGTTGAGGGTTTAGGAATGCTGTCACTAAGCACTTTGAGCAAAAAGACCATTAAGCAACACCTCATTGCCTTTTAATAGTATTGGCTTTCCTATGGACTCAATGTGATCTTGGATCACTAAACCAAAAATGTAGAGTCTTGATCCTTGCCAATTCTTGTCCTTAGCATTTTGAGGGGTCCACATCTCTAGTCCATGCCATGCCAATCATTGAACATCCTGAAATCTTAATCTTGAATGGATATTAGTTCAATGAGATATATGTTGTTATGAATTACCAAAACCACCAAGGGAGCAAATGTGCTTTCAATCTCCCCCTTTTTGGTAATTGATGACAACATATAGATCAAAGCTTCGGCAGATGATCAAGTAAATGAAATGCATCGTCGCTTTGAGAAGTATGTGATAAGAGAGAGCTCCCCCTAAATTTGTGCATTATTAAAAATTTGCGTTTGAATGCAAATGCACAATCGATTAGGCTCATGGGTCACTCTTCCATGTCACATACATCTTGGTGGAGCGCGCAAAATGATATGATTGGAAAGGTAAGCACGCATCACCAACATAAGTAATTGATCATACAAGATAATAGTAGAGATAAACATGGAATATCACAATAGGCATAATATGATCAATCACCATCGTATCTCACAAGTATAAATGACAGAATACTGTAGGCAAGCACACACATAACAAAGTATCAACAAACGATCAAACAAGTAGCAAACAAGTAGCAAAAGAAACTCTCGAAGCAAATCAAAAACAAGAAACTCTCTCTCTCTCTCTCTCGAAGCCTATGATCTATACAAATCCTCCCCCTTTGGCTACAAGTACCAAAAAGTTCGAATCGTATAGCACTAGTCGGCTCTCTAGGCACGATCCTCCGAAGGCGATCTCCTGTTGGCGGCTCCGGTGTGCGTAGACGGCGTTGAGATGAGAGCGTCCGCGAATGCTTCTGCTGACGACTGCTGGACTGGAGGAGTGGAGACCTGCTGTGGCACTGTGGCTGTGGCGGCTGGTGCAGATACTGTGGTCCGTGGATCCACAACTGGTATCGCAGCTGACCTGGCAGCCCTAGGCACTGACTGAAACTGCTCTGTAGTCGGTCTCTCATCTTCACTGTCATCTGATCTGGCAAGCTTGACAGCATCGACATCTCCTTGCAGCTGTTCCACTGAAGTCTGAATCTCAGTCACTTTGACATCCAAGTCATGAAACTTTGTCTCAATAATCCGCTCAAAACTAGCCTGGGTCTGGGTGAGGTTGGCCAGACTTCGCTCAATCCTCAGAGTGGCTTCAAGCAGATATTGCATTTGGTCTTTTGGTGTCTTGAGATTCGCAATTGGAGCATTTGGAGCTGCTGCTTCCTGAGCTGCTTTAGCTTCTTGTGCTTTGCGGATTTCCTCTTGAGCTTGGGCAGAAGTGGGATGCGAAGGATCCATCACTATAACGTTGTCCTCAAAATCTGGACGGAGTGGCAAATGCTCTCGATCAAGAAGATACGTGCTGGTTCCAACCTTGGAATTGATCAACAACTGAATATGTGGAGCATAACCACACGATCTCTTCTGATCTGCTGCTGTCCTCTTGATAGTCTCGACTATCAGGCTCATCACCTTGAATTTCTGAGGTGTATCGAATAAATGCAGCAAGTTGATGGAGTGGCCACGAATCATCTTATCATATCCTGACTTGGGTAGCAGAGTGTACCGCAGTATAGTGTTTGAGGTGGCCAGACCTGGTAGCAAATGCTTCACTGATTCAAGCTTGTGAGTCTCAAGATCCTCCTGGGGAATAGCAGTGTACATGTTCTTCATAGAATTGTGATCAAACTTGAGCTTGGCATAAACATCATAATCATCATCTTCTTCCTTGGGTGCACCAAGAAGATTTGCCCACTCAGAAATAGTTGATTGATATCTAATGCCCTCAGTCATCCACACTATGCGACCATCTGGATAGAAATGTGCTGTGGAGTAGAATTGCATGACCATCTCGTCATTCCACTTAGTCAATTTCTTCCCAACAAATTTATCAACACCTGCAATTCTGAAGCTTTCATGCACATGGGGGAAATAATCCTCGTTCTCATCAATGTATTCCCAGTCCACCCATCTCATGTCACTGACTATGGGCTTCTTGTCAAGCAATACTGTCTCATAGAAATCCTGTTGCTCACGGGTGTGAAAACGATAATCACAAGCTGTCCTCCTTCTGATAGCATAAGGATTTGACAATCTCCATTGACGCAGTCCTTTGTCCTTTCTCAACATCATGTTCTCAGCTACTGGGTGTGCGTTGTCATGTTCTGGTATCTTGGGCTTCAATTTTCAGAGCACTAGAGGCTCTTCATCAACAGTTGATTCAGGCACTGGGGCCTTGTTCTTCTCTGCAGCAGATATGTTTCTGGTTGATCTCTTGGGTGCTGGTGCCTTAGGCTTTGACTTGGGAGGTGCAGCAGTCTTGATAGCATCAGACATGAGCTTCTGTGCTTTTGCAGGGGGTGCAGCAGCTGGCTCTTCCTCCTCTTCTTCTTCCTCATCAATCATCATAGTAGGTCTGCCAATCACTCGGGCAAAAGATTTCCTTACTCTTTTCTTCTTGGCACCTGCAGCTGCCTCACTAGGCTCTTGCATAGTCTTCTGAGGTACTTTCCTCACAGCAGTTCTTTCCTTGACAGAAGTAGGCTTTGTGCTGTACTCCTTAGCTAGCACTACTCTCTTCTTCTTTTGTGCAGTTTCACTTGCAACAAAGTCCTCATCCTCACTATCTGAGGTTTTCTTCTTCTGTGTTCTGGTTGCAGCTTTAGGAAGATCTGGAGAGCTTCTCTCTCCCTCATAGTAACTTTCATTATGGCTTGATCCTTCACTTTGCTTTTCATGCTGCTCTGACCTCTTTTGACTGTCACTGACATCAGACATTGTGCTGAGCTGACCCTGATTTATTTGTAAATAAGTTGATTCCTGCAACATTTCAAAAATCTTGGTTAAGCTACTATCATGTTGATGGGGAGATTATAGTCATGAGTAGATTTCAAGTTGGATGTCGGTATGACGCTGGTGGATTAAGAGATTACCATCTATGATTATTTTGTGATTCCGTCCGGTACCTTATTAACAGGATCAGTAGTGGTAGTTGATCATTCTGCTCATTGGATTTTTAGTTAGTTATTGTGGTAACTTGGATCACTGTAATACTGGAGTGCCAGTAATGACTATAGTTGCTTGGGGATAAATTCCTTCATTGTTGATCAAGTGCCACTGAACCGAACTTTCCAGTGCAGCCACACCTGCCGGAATGGGACAGCCTTGGCTTGGTCTAGCTACGTGCTCTTTTATCGATACCACCAAAGAGGGGAGGTTATGCGTGCGTGCTGCCCTGATCAGGTAGACGACGATGACCTTGTGAGCCCGGTTTGGTTTTGAGCTCAGGTCCCCGTTTGGGACAGTTTGTTTGGCCATGACGGTGGTAGGTGTCAGAAGTGACACAGGGGCCACCCAGGACATGACTCGGACGGGGAGTGATTGTCGGTGGTACGATAGAAGGGTCACGGGTTAGACAAGTTTTGTTAGAGCAGCACCGGTCCACCTGAATGGGAGTACGAGGCCAGGAGCTCCATAGTGTGGGTAACGTGCGCAACCTCTGCAGAGTGTAAATCTATTCGAATAGCCGCGTCCTCGGTCATGGACACAGTTCATACTAAGTCACACTGTCTAATCAACACTGATGAGGGAATGACTTGTTAATGATGGAAGAACTCATCTCAGTATTCGTCTGGTAAATGATCGCTGGTGATCTTGGAAATGGCTTTGAGTATGATCATCAGGTGGTATTGAGGTGACCTGAGTGGGTCACGAGCATGGTTGGCTCGACTGGTTTAACAAGAGTAAGATAGGCCAGGTGATTCAGAATGTTAATGGTTTGGAGATAACATATTGATTATTTTCTTCCACTCTTTTTAATAGCAACTAATCTTGATGCATAATCATAATTGCTATGACATTGTCTTGCCTTGATGCTTGTGTTTCTTGTGAGCTTGCGAGTACATTCAAAGTACTCACCTGGCATGTCATGCCAGTTTGCAGGTGCTGTCCTGTTTGCATAGCAGAGGTGTTCGAGTTGCGAGCTAGGACGTGTCCCAGCTAGAGTCCCTGCGGAGTGGAGTCCATTACCGATGCTGTGGTTCCGCTGCTAGGAGTTGTGCCGCTGCTAGCATAGAGCTACTTTAGCAGTAGTGGTATCATTGTAAACCTTTGTAAACTCTTTGTAACCCTTGTACCCCAACTATTAGTAATAAGAGCAAATTTGTTCTATGCCAAGCAGTGCCGTATTCCAGAAGACTTGATCGCTGGGCTGGAATGCGGGGTGCTCCGGTGACTCTGAGCCGGGGTGCCACAGTAGACAAGATAAACTCACGCATGAATAAACCCCATCTGTTTACCCTTAATAGCAACGATACATACGTGTCATGTCCCTTTCTCTCACTGGGATTGAGCACCGCAAGATCGAACCCATTACAAAGCACCTCTTCCCATGGCAAGATAAATCAATCTAGTTGGCCAAACCAAATCAATAGATCGGAGAAGAAATATGAAGCTATAATAATCATGCATAAAAGAGATCAGAGAAGACTCAAATAATATTCATGGATAATCTGATCATAAACTCACAATTCATCAGATCCCAACAAACACACCGCAAAAAGTGATTACATCGGATAGAACTCCAAGAACATCTAGGAGAACATTGTATTGAAGATCAAAAAGAGAGAAGAAGCCATCTAGCTACTAACTATGGACTCGAAGGTCTGTGGTAAACTACTCACGCATCATCGGAAGGGCAGCAAGGTTGATGTAGAGCCCCTCCATGATCGATTCCCCCTCCGGCGGAGTACCGGAGAAGGCCTCCAGATGGGATCTCTCGAGAACAGAAACTTGCGGCGACATAAAAAGTATTTTGTGGACTCCCCTGAGGGTTTCTAATTTTTTGGGAATTTATAGTGGTGGAATTAGGTCAAACAGAGCTCTGTGGGCCCCATGAGGTACCAGGGCGCGCCTGCCCCCCAGGCGTGCGCCCTGGTGCCTCGTGGGCACCCCCTGGGGCTTCTGGCCTTCTCCCGAAGCTTCTAGTGTTTATCTTGTCCAAAAAAAATCTCCAAAAAGTTTCGTGGCATTTGGACTTCGTTTGGTATTGATTTTCTGTAAAACCAAAAACAGGCAGAAAACAGCAACTGGCACTGGGCACTAAGTTATTAGGTTAGTCCCAAAAAATTATATATAATTGTTGTAAACGTATATAAAAACATCCAAGATTGATAATATAACAGCATGGAACAATCAAAAATTATAGATACGTTGGAGACGTATCAAGAAGCACTACAAGCCATGGGAGTCCAGAGGTACAAGACGGGCTTCGTCCTAGGAGGCCCTTACACAGGTTACATCGGAACAACTTTCATAATTTGGTCCACAATTACGGGGTTGAGAACACTCCTCGTATACACATACCTTCCAATTGGGATATCTCTCGTGCAAGTGAGAATGATGCAGGAAAGGGCTCATGGTGGCTGGAAAATAAACATATTTTGGTTGAAGTGCAAAAGAATGCCGCCGCAATTCAGCAGTTGCTTCGCGAGGTCCAAAGTTTGAAGGATATCTTACTAAATATTTTGAAGGACAAGTCTACCTCTTCATCACCACCATCATCGAAGAAGGAGACTTGAGTACATGGGTATGGGCATCACCCTTGGCTTGTGCCAAGCTTGGGGGAGGTGCCTCGGTATCGTATCACCATCACTTTTACCATCATTATCTATCTTAGTTTGATCCTTAGTTATTTCGTGATTTAGAAGTTTTAGTATGATCTAGTTTCGAGTGCTTGCTTTGTGGTCTATCTATCTATGTAATCATGAGTGAAAGTTATATAATAAAGAGTAGTTTGAGTTGAGTGTTTTGCTTTTGTTGATCCAATCTTGGAAATAAAATAAAGAGAATAAAAAGTAATATCATATACTAATCCCATGGGGAGTGATGACTTCACATAAAAGAAGTATAATTGGTAAAACTTGTTGGAAGTTGACAAACATAGTATTGGTCATTGTTGCAATTCATGAAAAAGTAATAAAGGAAGAGAGGTCTCACATATAAATATACTATCTTCGACATCTTTTATGACTGTGAGCCCCCATTAAATATTCTATGTCAATTAGTCGATGTTGGACAAGGAAGACAATGTAATGAGTTATGTTTGCTTATATTCACATAGAAGTTATATTGTTTTGGATCCTCTAACATGTGGTGCTTGCCCCCTATCTTTTGCTAGCCAAAAATTCTGTACTAAGTAGAGATACTACTTGTGCATGCAAAAACCCTTGAACCCAGTTTCATGTCATGTGAGTCCACTATATCTACCTATGGATTGAATAAGATCCTTCAAGTAAGTTGTCATCGGTGCAAAAGCAATAAAAATTGCTCCTAAATATGTATGAACTTTTATTGTAAGGGAAAATAATCTTTGTACGATCTTGTGATGGTGGAGAAATAAAAGCGACATACAACATAATAAAGGTCGCTATCACAAGGGGTAATATAAAGTGATGTTCCTTTGCATTAAGAGTTTGCACATCCCAAAACAAAAAGCGCATGACAACCTCTGCTTCCCTCTGCGAAGGGCCTATCTTTTACTTTTATGTATTTACTTTCATGCAAGAGTCAATAGTATTTTCCTCTATTCCATTTTTATTTTCTCTCTTGGCAAGCATCATGTGGTGGGGATAGATCCAGGCATATATAGCCAGTTGGATGTAGGTGATCATGAGTTATTATTGTTGACATTACCCTTGAGGTAAATACGTTGGGAGGCGAAATTATAAGCCCCTATCTTTCTATGTGTCTGGCTGAAACTTTTGCTCCATAAGTATGTGATACGTCCATTTTGCATCATGTTTTGCTACTATTATTTATAGTGTTTTTAATCAATATATCACTTTTTGAAGCAATTCTAATGCCTTTTCTCTCTTAATATGCAAGATCTACACAAGGAGGGAGAATGCCGGCAGCTGGAATTCTGGACCTGAAAAAGCTATGTCAGAGATACCCATTCTGCACATCTCCAAATGAGCTGAAATTTCACGGAGAATTATTTTGTAATATATAAAAAATACTGGAATCAAGAACTACCAGAGGGGGCCACCCAGGTGCCCACGAGGCACCAGGGCGTGCCACCCCCCCAGGCGCGCCCTGGTACCTCGTGGGGCCCCTGGCTGGCCTCTGGCCCCCATTTTCTGGAATATAAGTCATTTTGCCCTAGAAAAAATAAAGAGAATATTTTTGGGACGGTGCGCCACCGTCTCGAGGCAGAACTTGGGCAGGAGCACTTTTGCTCTTCGGCGGAGAGATTCTGCCTGGGATACTTCCCTCCGGGAGGGGGAAATCATCGCCATCGACATCACCAGCGATCCTCTCATGATGGGAGGACTAATCTTCATCAACATCTTCACCAACACCATCTCATCTCAAACCCTAGTTCATCTCTTGTATTCAATCTTTGTCTCAAAACCTCAGATTGGTACCCGTGGGTTGCTAGTAGTGTTGATTACATCTTGTAGTTGATGCTAGTTGGTTTATTTGGTGGAAGATTATACGTTCAGATCTATTATGCTATTCAATACCTCTCTGATCTTGGACATGATTATGTTTTGTGAGTAGTTATTTTTGTTCTTGAGGACATGAGAGAAGTCTTGTCATAAGTAATCATGTTAACTTGGTATTCGTTCGATATTTTGATGATATGTATGTTGTTGATTCCCTTAGTGGTGTTATGTGAACGTCGACTACATGACACTTCACCATCTTTGGGCCTAAGGGAATGCACTGTGGAGTAGTAATTAGATGATGGGTTGCTAGAGTGACAGAAGCTTAAACCCTAGTTTTTGCGCTATTCCGTAAGGGGCTGATTTGGATCCATATGTTTAATGCTATGGTTAGAGTTATCTTAATTCTTCTTTCGTAGTTGCGGATGCTTGCGAGAGGGGGTAATCATAAGTGGGAGGTTTTTTCAAGTAAGGGCAGCACCCAAGCACTGGTCCACCCACATATCAAATTATCAAAGTAGCGAACGCGAATCAAACAAACATGATGAAAGTGACTAGATGAAATTCCCATGTGTCCTCGAGAACGCTTTACTTACTATAAGAGATTGTTCCGGCTTGTCCTTTGCTACAAAAAGGATTGGGCCAACTTGGTGCACCCTTTATTACTATTGTTACTTGTCACTTGTTACAAATTATCTTGCTATCAAACTACTCGTTACCGATAATTTCAGTGCTTGCAGAAAACACCTTGCTGAAAACCGCTTGTCATTTCCTTCTGCTCCTCGTTGGGTTCGACACTCTTACTTATCGAAAGGACTACGATTGATCCCCTATACTTGTGGGTCATCAGTATGCCGTGAGTGTCAGCAATCATAGAAGACTAAATGATAGTTGAGTATGTGAACTTGCTAAACAAAGCTCTTACATAGACTCTTTCTGATAATATGATGAATTGCAATTGCTTCAGTGACCGAGATCATAGTTTGTTAGTTTTCAATACGGTTTATGGTTAATACTTTGACTTGTGAATGAATTGTCACTTTTTCATGAGGAGTTTTATGATGATGTATTGCTGTCATAATAAAGATCATGATGCCTTCATGTCCGTATTTTATTTTTATCGACACCTCTCTCTCTAAACATGTGGTCATGATTATCGATTTTGGTTTTCGATTGAGGACAAGCGAGGTCTAAGCTTGGGGGAGTTGATACGTCCAATTTGCATCATGATTTCCTACTGTTATTTATAAGGTATTTGATCATTATTTCACTTTATGATGCAATTCTTATACCTTTTCTCTCTTAATTTGCAAGATTTATATGAAGAGGGAGAATACCGGCAGCTAGAATTCTGGACCTGAAATAGCTACAACAGAGATACCTATCGTACAGAGCTCCAATTGACTTGAAATTTCACGGAGATTTTTTATTGAATATATAAAAAATACTAGAGAAAAGAGATACTAGAGGGGACCCACCAGTTGCCCACAAGGCAACTAGGCGCAGCCCCCGTGGGCGCGCCCTGATGCCTTGTGGGCCCCCTGGCTGGCCTCTGGCCCCCTCCTTCTGCTATATAAGGTCATTTGCCCTAAAAAATTAATAAGAAGACTTTCGGGACGAAGCGCCGCCGTCCCGTGGCGGAACCTGGGCAGGAGCAGTTTTGCTCTCCGGTGGAGCGATTCCGCCGGGGATATTTCCCTCCGGGAGGGGGAAATCAAAGCCATCGACATCACCAATGATCCTGTCATCGTGGGAGGACCAATCTTTATCAACATCTTCACCAGCACCATCTCATCTCAAACCCTAGTTCATTTCTTGTATTCAATCTTTGTCTCAAAACCTCAGATTGGTACCTGTGGGTTGCTAGTAGTGTTGATTACATCTTGTAGTTGATGCTAGTTGGTTTATTTGGTGGAAGATTATATGTTCAGATCCTTAATGATATTCAATACCCCTCTGATCTTAAACATGAATATGATTTGTGAGTAGTTACTTTTGTTCTTGAGGACATGGGAGAAGTCTTGTCATAAGTAATCATGTGAATTTGGTATTCGTTCGATATTTTGATGATATGTATGTTGTTGCTTCCTCTAGTGGTGTCGTGTGAACGTCGACTACATGACACTTCACCATCTTTGGGCCTAAGGGAAGGCATTGTGGAGTAGTAATTAGATGATGGGTCGCTAGAGTGACAGAAGCTTAAACCCTAGTTTATGCGCTATTCCGTAAGGGGCTGATTTGGATCCATATGTTTCATGCGATGGTTAGAGTTATCTTAATTCTTCTTTCGTAGTTGCGGATGCTTGCGAGAGGGGGTAATCATAAGTGGGAGGGTTGTTCAAGTAAGAACAGCACCCAAGCACCAGTCCACCCACATATCAAATTATCAAAGTAGCGAACGCGAATCAAACAAACATGATGAAAGTGACTAGATGAAATTCCCATGTCTCCTCGAGAACGCTTTGCTTATTATACGAGTTCGTTCCGGCTTGTTCTTTGCCATAAAAAGGATTGGGCCACCTTGCTGCACCTTTGTTACCATTATTACTTGTTACTTGTTACGAATTACCTTACTACCAAACTATCCGTTACCGATAATTCCAGTGCTTGCAGAGAATACCTTGCTGAAAACCGCTTGTCATTTCATTCTGCTCCTCGTTGGGTTCGACACTCTTAAATATCAAAAGGACTATGATTGATCCCCTATACTTGTGGGTCATTAGGGCCCACAAGTCTGGGGGGCACGCCTACCCCCCTGGGCGCGCCTTCCGAGATTGTCGCTCCCCCGTGACTCCTCCGGTCTTCTCCCGAACCTTCTAGGGTCTCTCTTGGTCCAGAAAAATTAATCCAAAGTTTTTTCTTTTCTTGGACTCCGTTTGATATTGATTTTCTGAAAAGCCAAAAACAAGCAGAAAAACAGCAACTGGCACTAGGCACTAGGCTAATAGGTTAGTCCCAAAAAAATGATATATAATTGCATATAAAACATCCAAGATTGATACTATAATAGAATGGAACAATCCAAAATTATAGATACGTTGGAGACGTATCAAGCATCCCCAAGCTTAATTCCTTCTCGTCCTTGAGTAGGTAAATGATAAAAACAGAATTTTTGATGTGGAATGCTACCTAACATGTTCATCATGTAATTCTTCTTTTACAGTATGAATATTAAGAAACGAGTGATTCAAAGCAATAGTGTATAATTTGATATAAAGACATCAATACTCAGGCATACCAATAAACAATCATGCCTTTCAAAATAAAAATGCTAAAGAACACTATCCCTACAAAATCATATAGCCCGTCATGCTTAGTCTTCCTAACACAAAGTTTTAATCATGCACTACCCCGATGACAAGCCGAGCAATTGGTTCATACTTTGTAACGCGCTTCAGCTTTTTTGTGGCACCCCGGCTCAGAGGACCGGTTTACCCAGTGTTTCCAACCCAGAGATCATGTCTTCTGGAAACACACAACAACTTGGAACAGAACAGAATTGATCTTTATTGATATATCTCGAGTACAAGTTCTTAATTTACATCGATAGCGAGGCCAGAAGCACATCATGTGCTAAGACAATATCTACATTATTTATGAAACATAGCAGGGCCTCGATACTACTAGGTGATTCTATGGCGTAGCGGACATAGCGCGGAAAACTCCATCCACAGGGACACTGCTGGGACACGGCCTAGTTAGCGTAGCACGAACCATCGGGACCTCCGTCCTCGGCTCCTCCTGCATCTAGCATGATATGCCTGGTGAGTACTTGGAATGTACTCGCAAGCTCACGGCAACCATAACAATGCGGCAAACAATAGCATGGCAATGATCATATTAAGTGCTTAGGTGCTCACTGTTACCAATTACCAACTTACTCTCCTCTGGGTTGTCCCACAACCCTCAAGATATTCATGAACCATTGAATACTTCCAAACATAAGACACGTTCTTCCATCATTATTATCATTATTGCGGTTGACCAATCAGTGGCCTAGTATGGACTGTCCAATACTGTGGACTCGGCTATTCGAATAGATTCTTACACTCTGCAGAGGTTGCGCACTTTACCCACACTATGGAGCTCCTGGTCCCGTACCTCGGTACACTTCTGTAGGAGATATGCCCTAGAGGCAATAATAAATGCTATTATTTATCTCCATGTTCATGATTAGGTTTGTGTTCCATGCTATAACTGCTATGGTTCTCGAGTCTACAAATAAAACGAGGCTCGGAGGAAGACTCATATGCACGTGTGGGATAATAAACGGTAAAATGTATTCCTAGTCTGGCCTCTAAGACTGGCTCAAGTATTGCATGATGATCCTGTTTTCCTGATCATGGGCATGGCTATGCCGGCAATTTTGAGGGCACAATGTTAGAAGAACATTTGTGTTGAATCGACCCGTATTGATGTTATGCTATGAGATACATTCGTCATAAGTTAATGGTTAATAACACAGAGAAGTTAATGTTTGCATAATTCCTTAGACCATGAGAGTATTGAGTTTCTTCATGCTTGCTTCATGAACTTTGGGGTTTGTTAAACATCATCCGTAAATGGGTGGCTATTACGGCGGCTTACGGGTTCATGGAAAAGTATGTCAAGTAACTTGATAGCTCAAGATTGGGATTTGCTCCTCCGACGATGGAGAGATATCTCTGGGCCCTCTCGGTGTTACGGTATCCATCATCGTCTGGCCAGACACTTTTGTGATTTGATCACGGGGATGCCGGAACACGGGAACGAGAAAAGAGAACAATACCGGTAACGAGGTAACTGGCATTGTGGACAAGTTGTTGATCCACAGGGATGCCGATAAATCTCACCTCGGCTATTGTAACATATCGCGAAGCAACAGGAATAGCACACGGCAACTGGAGGTTCACTCGAATATTTATTCGTGTGGGTATATGGGTCAATATGGGTGTCCACGGCTCCGATGCTGATCATTGATCGGAAAGTGTTCCGGTCATGTCTATACTTCACCGAACCTATAGGGTCACACGCTTAAGGGTCATCTATCTGCTGAATACTAGACAAGGAGTCCGAGAGAAAGTCACTGGAATAGTTTCGGAGACAACGGAAAAGTTCCGGAGAGAACACCGAAAAAGTTTAGGTAAAACCGAAAAGTTGTTTCGGATAAAACCATTGATCCAAAAAGGTTTCGGCAAGCACCGGGAATGTTTTGGAGGTTGCCATATTGGTCTGGTAATTTCTGGAATTTTTCTGGAGAAAAACCGAAAAATAAGTTTCGGAGCTGCCGGACTTGTTTACCGGGTAAACGAAGATGGTTTTAAATTAAACCAGCATACTGGAAATGTTCCGGAGTGTGTCCAGATAATTTTAGAGGGTGCCGGAAATGTTCTGGGACCTTCCGGAATTTTTCAGAAGAAATAGTTTCGGAAAACATCTTGTCCCAGCGAGAGGGGACAAGATCCCACGGATCGTGGGGGCTGTTTTTGGGCTGTTTTTGGGGGCGCCCCCTTTAGGGGACAGCCCCCTTGTGGCTGGACAAAGTGTTTGGGGGGCCCCCCATGGTGGGGGGCAGCCCCCACAAATGGTGGAGAGTGTTGGGAGGAAGGTGGGGCCCCATGGGGGAACACCATGGACAAGGGAACATGTTTTCTCCATGTTTGATGGGAACATGTTTCCTTGTTTGGTGGGTGCTTGTTTTGTGGGCTGAAATTTCAGCCCCCCCTCACCCCTTCCACCACTATATAAGGAGGTGGAGAGGAGCTCTCCATCCTCACTCTAACTCTCACACACATGGCATGCATGATCTGCCTTTCTTCTCTCCCTCCCACGAAATAGTTTCGTAGAGCCGAAAGGCTGTCTGGGTTCCGGTGGGAACTAGTTCTGGACGGCGAAGCCCTGCCAGATAGATGACACCGTATGTGTGCAACTCTGTAGAGAGATCGTAGTTTCGGTCTTAGTTTGAGAGTGCCTCCCGAAGGGCTGTCCGTGTGACCGTCCGAGTTTTGGAGGTCCTCCCGAAGGGCTGTCCGAGTGACAGTCCGAGTTTCGGAGGTCGTCCCGAAGGGCTGTCCGCGACACCGTCCGGGAGACTGTGCGACCGCCTCCCGGAGGGCTGTCCGCGGGGCAGATGAGGGTATATATCCTCGCGGTTGGGAGGTTGTAAAATCCTAGCTGCGGGGATCTGCACCGCCGTTCGTCATCGACTCTACTTCCGCTGCGCTACGAGTCGGTAACGAAAAATGATCAAACCTTGTATGCAGTCTCCATAGTGGTCCTGGGCTGGTGCGTAGGTCGGATAATTTTTGTTTTCTACTGCGTTACCCTACAGTGGCATCAAGAGCCGTGCTATGCGTAGATGCAGGTTGCGATCTAGAATACATAGAGATGTATGGGTGTTGCACAATATAATTAGGTAGTAGATGAGATCTATTGCTGAAAATTATTTGTGCGGGTAGCAGATGAAGTCTTTTTACCCGATGTTCTTGTTGCTTCCCTCGAATTTGCATATTTCTGATCTTGATAACAGTATGGTGGAGTTTCAATGTTCTGGCAATCCGCGATCCTGATTGATCAACGAAGTGCTAACAGTTCATTGAATTCCACCGTAGTTAAAAACAAAGATGAAATTTTGCAGACGAAAGGGCAATGCAGATGTGATCTGCACGGGGGTCACGCGTATGACGAAGTTTAGTATGGGGCTCGAGATTTTATTATCTCGTGTTTCATACACCCTGGAATGTTAATCTAGCGACTTGGATTATCATGCTTGATGATGGACGTTGGTAGCTTCGGTTTGTTTCGAAACCTTAGAAGCCACGTAAAAATAAAATTTCGCATGAACCGATTAGAGGCGTCTAACTTGGTTTTGCAGGATGGTTTGCATGTGCATGTGATGTGGTATAGCAGTGTTCATAATAATTTGATTATGTATGAGATGACTATATGATGTAAATTGATTAACATGACCTGCGTGTCATGATTCGGCATGATGGCTGGAGCCATATGATTGCACTTTAATGACCTGCGTGTCAACCTTATGTAATGCACTTATTTTATTAGCTATAGAGATAGCAATATTATCTTGTGCATCGACAAGGTGGTGGCAATCTTCGCGAAGGTGAACACCGACGCTAATGCCGGAGACGAAGAAATGAAAGACTTCTCCGTCAGAAAGGGCTATACCATATCATGCTATTATGAATTGCCTGAGATGTTTATCCCTTATGATGCACCCTTCTTGATTGCGCAGTAGTCGCTTTTTATTAGGGTGATCTCTCACTGAAATATCAAGTAGTTAGTGTTCTCCCAAGTGTAGCACCGTCACGGCACCTAACTTTTCGGGGCATTGCATGATCTCCATGGGTGCGAACGATTAGGGATGTGTGAGGCGGGTGAGTTGAGACCTCGCAGCGAGATCACTTGGTTGTCTTGACGTTCAGGCATGAAAGTCATGAGCTCGGAACACACGCATCGAAAGATGAACAAGAATCGCATAGAGATGTGATCGGCAAGTTTGCCTACCGATTGAAGTTCACGCCATGGGTGTTCATCTCGAACCGTGACGTTGAATGGATATGCGGGTCTTGAATCACTCACAATCAATTATGAGAGATATTGATTTGAGTGGGAGCGCACTATAGAATTAACTTGTTTAATTCTCAGTGCAATTAATTTTGAACACTGTCTAAGTGTGGTTTGCATAAATAGTTGTAGAATAATGGCTCGCGTTTCCACCTTCCCTGTTAAAATTGAATAGCTGTTAAATATCTGGTTAAAACTTTACGGTTGGTAACGTAATGTGAGGATTGTCCTCAAGAGTGCCGAGAAGGACTTTGTCCTATCGCATGCTTTTGGTATTCTCCCGCTAATGCTATGGATCATGTGACTCTCGTCCTTCGATCCAAAAGCTAGAATTCCTTTTCAGTCAAATACAATATGTTTGCTTCCATGAGACCCGAACTTCGAAAGTTTGGATAGTTATGTGATATTCATGGAATCTGAAAATTATTTTCAGAGATAGACAAAGGCTAAAAGATATGAGATATCCAAAGCGATGTTTGTTTGCAAACTATTAGTAAAGGAGTTTACTATGCATAAGACTGATAAGAGAGGGATCCAGGAGAACGCCTGTCATATGATGAAAGGTGAATAAAACAACAACTTAAAGAGAAAGGAAGTGTCCGAAGGGTGTTAGTGAAACTTTCATGCCTAGGAAGTCCGGGGCTATCGCCACTCTTAAGTTGGGTGCTTCTTCTTAGAGTAGGAGAAATACTAAAAGTTAAACTGTTAGAAGTATAATGGCAAAAGGAAAGAAGACTGGAATATCCAGCTCTTGTATGAATGTCATACAAGTTTTTGATGTATAAAAGGCTGGTCAAAGATATAGTTCTTGAAAATTATGGTTAAACATGTTAATCACTAATTCTTGGGTATTGTGAGTTAATCACAAAGATACCCGCTCGATTGCATTCTGTTGCAACTCGATGTAAGAACTACTATGGCCTGAAAGACTAGCCAGGAATGAGGTTTAGATACACACAGGGAACATAGTAAATGTTACTATACCTTCCATTAGTGTATTCCCTGTGTATTTACTTTCATAATTCATTTTAGAGTTTTACACTCTAGCCCTTTGCATAAGGTATTTTGCAAGAAGGTTATTCATAAGAGAACTTTTGATGTTCGATGTTATGAATAACATAAGGGCCATACTTTCATTATGAATGAGATGTATGTTATGAATATTGATATTAATACATTACCTCTATATTTACTTTCATAATTCATTTAGAGTTTCATACACTCTAGCCCTTTGCATAAGGTATTTTGCAAGAAGGTTATTCATAAGAGAACTTTTGATGTTCGGTGTTATGAATAACATGAAGGGCCATGCTTCCATAAAGGATGGGATGTATGCTATGAATATTGATGGTAATATGATACATCCATAATACTGACGCTAAATGTCGCAAGACTAAAAGAATACCACACAAGTGTGGCACTGCATTTGGTCACATTGGAGAAACCCGCATGGAAAATTCCATTATGATGGATTTTGAAGTCGTTTGATTTTGAATCATCTGACACTTGCAACTTTCCTCTGAAAAGTGAAGTGACTGAAATACCGTTCACGGCCATAAGGAACGAGCAAAGAACATATTGGTGATCATACATTATGATGTGTGTAGTCCAATAAATGTTGTTGCAAGTAGTGGATTTATCTATCTTCAGAAATGACTCAAGTAGATATATGGATATTTACTTGATGAGACGTAAGTCTGGATTTTTTGAAATCATTCAAAAGGTTTTCAATACGAAGAAGAAAATATTGTAACAAGAAAATTATGTTTCTACAATTCGATTGCAGAAAGGAATATTTGAGTTACAAGTTTAGCGAATGTCTGATGAGTTGTGAAAGGGATTTCATAACTTGCACCTCCCGGAACACCACTACAAGTGGAGAGTCCGTGTAGATGTAAACGAACCATTTATGACATGGTAAGATCAAAGATGACATAAATAAATTTGCCATTATCCCTTTTAAAGTGATGCTTTAGAGACTGCGGCTTTTACACTGAAAAGAGCTCCATCGGGTCTGTTGAAATGACGTCATGGTATGGTACGCCCAACCATGTTATATCTTTTCTTAACATTTGGAATATGGGGCTTGTGTAAAAGGTTACAAACCTATTCCAAATCAGACAAGTGCTACTTTGTAGGTTATCCCAAGTCATTGGGTATTCCCCCACCACTATACCGAGGCAAATAGGTTTGCCACAAAGAACGGTATGCTTTTTGAAGATAATAGTTCTTTCAAAAGGTGAGTGGGAGGACAGTGCAACTCGACGAGATAACCAGTATCTTCGTCATCAGATCAAAGGAAAGAAACCTTGGAAGTGATTCCGGAGTTTCCTACTACGACTGATACGGAAGTCTCTACAATAAAATGTATGGACTTCAGTCGAACTTGCAGCTGAACCACGTAGGCAAAGCTCGTGCAAACCTATCAGGTGCGCAAACGAGATATTGTTGTTAGACAATAGTATACCTACGATACACAAGGAAGCGATGATGGGCCCTGACTCCGGAATTGGCTAAATGCCAATACAATCTGAGATAGTTTCCATATCAATGTTTCAAGATTAAAATCTTGATACACCTTTCGGAAGGCTTAGAGTCTAACGAATATTTATGGAACTAAAAACTGATACGGATAAAAATGTTTTATCCATAAAGCTCGACTTGTTGCAAAAACAAGTTCAAAGAGTTGACTACGATGAGATTGTCTCACCGTAGCGATGCTTGAAGTCGGTTCGGGTTGAACTAGCAATTAATACATATTTCAATCATGAGATATGAAACATGGATGACAAAAGGATTTCCATCTGATGGGAATGAAACCTAGGACTTGTATGTGATACAGTCCAAAGTAATTTGTCGATCCAGAGGATGCTAGTAAGTATGCAAACTTCAGAGTTCCAGCGATGGACAGAAGAGAGCAAAGTGGAGTTGGAATCTTCGTTTTTGATGAAATGGTCAAAAGAGTTTGACTTCATCAAATGGGTATCGAAGATGCTTGTGATTCAAGAAAGTAAGTGGGAGCATAATAATATTTCTAAAAACCGTGTGTACTTGACACATTGTTAATTGGAAATAAATTTCTTGACATGAATTAGGACTTCATTTGAAAAGGGTTTTTCGATGAAGTGCTTGGGCTAAATAGCCTTAATATTAGGCATGATGATCTATGGAGATAGATTTACCTAATGGGGCTAAGCAAAGATACATATTGACAAGATGCTAAAACCTTTTAGCATTTAAAATGCCAAGGAGTGATTCTTGCCGAAGTCACATGGAAAGAGTTTTGCAAGACTCGGTGTCTCAAAACACTGATGAGCAAAATACATGATGGAGTTTCCACACACTCTTGTGTTTGGATTAATCATGTATTCCATGGTATGTAAATCAACCAGATATGTCCGATACTCCCAAGTTGTTGCGAGTATAGATACAAAAGTGATCAAAGTACTAATCATGGGACAACAGTGAAAGATGTCATTAAGTACTAGAGTAGTGCTGATGACATGTTTTCTCGCAAGCAGAGATTATGAAGTGCTCGTTGTAAGTAATTACATCGATACAGTCTTCATCAATGCTCCATGCGATTTTCGATTTAAGTTAAGGGTTTTGTGTAATACACAATATGGTGGCACGGTAGTTGGAAATTGTTCCAAACAAGATACTGTGGCGAATTTTATAACAAAGGCTAAGTATGTTGATGCTTTAGAAGCGACAAAGAAGTTGTTGAATCATATAGTTCATTCATGAACTTAGTATGGTTCCAAGATGGCTTTGGTCAATGGGACACTATTGCAGATAGTTGCTCCATAGCTCAGTCTGAGGAATCAGGTTTCGACCAATGATTCACATACATACAAAGCCAAGTCCACACAAAATATGAATTTTGTGAAAGCGTGAAAACGCGAGGATATGCAAAGTTACACACGGAACTGAAGCTGTCAGATCCGTTGGACATCAGGCTATACCACATGCGAAGCATTTTTTTACACCGGTATGCCATAGGTGTAAAATGCATTAGCATTGACTAGATATTAACTCTAGTGCAAGTGGGAGTCTGTAGGAGATATGCCCTAGAGGCAATAATAAATGCTATTATTTATCTCCATGTTCATGATTAGGTTTGTGTTCCATGCTATAACTGCTATGGTTCTCGAGTCTACAAATAAAACGAGGCTCGGAGGAAGACTCATATGCACGTGTGGGATAATAAACGGTAAAATGTATTCCTAGTCTGGCCTCTAAGACTGGCTCAAGTATTGCATGATGATCCTGTTTTCCTGATCATGGGCATGGCTATGCCGGCAATTTTGAGGGCACAATGTTAGAAGAACATTTGTGTTGAATCGACCCGTATTGATGTTATGCTATGAGATACATTCGTCATAAGTTAATGGTTAATAACACAGAGAAGTTAATGTTTGCATAATTCCTTAGACCATGAGACTATTGAGTTTCTTCATGCTTGCTTCATGAACTTTGGGGTTTGTTAAAGGTCATCCGTAAATGGGTGGCTATTACGGCGGCTTACGGGTTCATGGAAAAGTATGTCAAGTAACTTGATAGCTCAAGATTGGGATTTGCTCCTCCGACGATGGAGAGATATCTCTGGGCCCTCTCGGTGTTACGGTATCCATCATCGTCTGGCCAGACACTTTTGTGATTTGATCACGGGGATGCCGGAACACGGGAACGAGAAAAGAGAACAATACCGGTAACGAGGTAACTGGCATTGTGGACAAGTTGTTGATCCACAGGGATGCCGATAAATCTCACCTCGGCTATTGTAACATATCGCGAAGCAACAGGAATAGCACACGGCAACTGGAGGTTCACTCGAATATTTATTCGTGTGGGTATAGGGGTCAATATGGGTGTCCACGGCTCCGATGCTGATCATTGATCGGAAAGTGTTCCGGTCATGTCTATACTTCACCGAACCTATAGGGTCACACGCTTAAGGGTCATCTATCTGCTGAATACTAGACAAGGAGTCCGAGAGAAAGTCACTGGAATAGTTTCGGAGACAACGGAAAAGTTCCGGAGAGAACACCGAAAAAGTTTAGGTAAAACCAAAAAGTTGTTTCGGATAAAACCATTGATCCAAAAAGGTTTTGGCAAGCACCGAGAATGTTTTGGAGGTTGCCAGATTGGTCTGGTAATTTCTGGAATTTTTCTGGAGAAAAACCGAAAAATAAGTTTCGGAGCTGCCGGACTTGTTTACCGGGTAAACGAAGATGGTTTTAAATTAAACCACCATACTGGAAATGTTCCGGAGCGTGTCCCGATAATTTTAGAGGGTGCCGGAAATGTTCTGGGACCTTCCGGAATTTTTCAGAAGAAATAGTTTCGGAAAACATCTTGTCCCAGCGAGAGGGGACAAGATCCCACGGATCGTGGGGGCTGTTTTTGGGCTGTTTTTGGGGGCGCCCCCTTTAGGGGACAGCCCCCTTGTGGCTGGACAAAGTGTTTGGGGGGCCCCCCATGGTGGGGGGCAGCCCCCACAAATGGTGGAGAGTGTTGGGAGGAAGGTGGGGCCCCATGGGGGAACACCATGGACAAGGGAACATGTTTTCTCCATGTTTGATGGGAACATGTTTCCTTGTTTGGTGGGTGCTTGTTTTGTGGGCTGAAATTTCAGCCCCCCCTCACCCCTTCCACCACTATATAAGGAGGTGGAGAGGAGCTCTCCATCCTCACTCTAACTCTCACACACATGGCATGCATGATCTGCCTTTCTTCTCTCCCTCCCACGAAATAGTTTCGTAGAGCCGAAAGGCTGTCTGGGTTCCGGTGGGAACTAGTTCTGGACGGCGAAGCCCTGCCGGATAGATGACACCGTATGTGTGCAACTCTGTAGAGAGATCGTAGTTTCGGTCTTAGTTTGAGAGTGCCTCCCGAAGGGCTGTCCGTGTGACCGTCCGAGTTTTGGAGGTCCTCCCGAAGGGCTGTCCGAGTGACAGTCCGAGTTTCGGAGGTCGTCCCGAAGGGCTGTCCGCGACACCGTCCGGGAGACTGTGCGACCGCCTCCCGGAGGGCTGTCCGCGGGGCAGATGAGGGTATATATCCTCGCGGTTGGGAGGTTGTAAAATCCTAGCTGCGGGGATCTGCACCGCCGTTCGTCATCGACTCTACTTCCGCTGCGCTACGAGTCGGTAACGAAAAATGATCAAACCTTGTATGCAGTCTCCATAGTGGTCCTAGGCTGGTGCGTAGGTCGGAAATTTTTTGTTTTCTACTGCGTTACCCTACAACTTCCCTCTCGGGTGGACCGGTGCTGCTCCAACGAAACTTGCCTAACCCGTGACTCCTCCATCGTACCACCGACAATCATACCTTCCCAGGGTCATGTCCTGGGTGGCCCCTGTGTCACCCCGTGACACCTGCCATCGTCGTGGCTAACTAAACTGTCCCAAACGGGGACGCCGGCAAAATAACTCAACTGGGCTCATAGGATTATCGTTGTATACCTGATTAGGGTAGCACACACGCATAACCCTCCTTCTTTGGTGGTACCGATAAAAGAGCACAAAGCCAGACCAAGTCAAGGCCGTCCCATACCGGCAAATGTGGCTGCACGGATCAGTCCGGATAGGTGGCACTTGATCAACCAATTAGGTTTAGTCTTAACAAGTATTTAACGAGCATGGATATTTATCATGAATAACTTAACATGGCAGTAGCTATGCATCAAAGTAAATTGCTCTAAATTGTCAGATATTAAAATAGTGCAAATAATTCAATTAAATAACCAGCACTATTGAAATGCTTCATGTAATGGATGACATGGCTTGCCTTGCTCTGTTGGGTTGTCCACAAACTCCTGGGCTTCAAAGTCAAAAGGATTTCCCTCTGAAAACATTTTGAAAATGCAAAGGAAAATGTCTCATAACACTGTTCTGTTCACCAGAAATTCTGTGAGCATGGGAAAAATACCAAATTTTACCAGAAAATAGAGGAGCTCAAGACAAACCCAATGCAAAAAGAATCAATTGATTTGGACTTATGGATAAAAAGTTATGAGTGGTCAAAGTTCCTGGTCAAATTTGAATTAAAAAAAGAAAATAGGAAAATCAGTAGAGGGCCACGTCGGAGACGTATTTCGCCAGGGCGCCTCCACTTACCGCTTCAGTGAGCCACTGACTAGCAGGCCCCTCTATCAGATTTAAAAGGGGGAGAGAGGGAATAGAGAGCTGCAGCTCTCCGGCGATGGTCACCGGCGATACAAACGGCGGCGAGGTCCGGTGACTACGGGGATGGAATGAGCTCACAGAGGCAAACACGTACGTACCCGCAGTGTGACGAGAGACGGCCGGACAACGTCGTCCCCTTCCTCTCCGGCGGCAGTGGCTTTCGGGCGTCGCCGGAGACGGCGATTCCGGCAGGGTTTCGGTCGAGGAAGAGGTTGCGCGGGGTCAGTGGAGTGAGTGGAGCTCGCTTGTGGAGTCAGTGGAGGCTGGGGTGGAGTGGAACGACGAGGTGGCGGAGCTCGGGTGGCGGCGGGTCGCCGGCGAGATGCGAGGCCAGAGGTCCTCTCGGCCTTGGCTCGTTCTCGGGGGCTTGATTGGAGGCGGAGGGAGTTGGGTGAGGATCTAGGAGGGCTGGCCATGGCCTTTTATAGGCGGGGGCGAGCTCTCTAGAATCTGATGGAGCTCGGCCACGTCGCCGGAGTCCGGACGCCGCGCTGGCTGGCTCGGCGTGGGCAACGGGATAGGAGAGGGCAGAGGGAGTTAATGCGGCGGTGGCGGCTTGCGGAGGAAGGCGACGAGCAGCAGGGCCACTGTGCCCGCACGGGTGCCACAGTGCCCGTGTGCGGTGGCGGCCGGCGAGAGCTTCTCCGGCGAGGGGAAGAACCTGGAGCGGCTAGGTGGACGGCGGAGAGCTAGTCGGCGCAAGGGGACGCGGTACGGCTACGCGGGCGTCTCCCTCCGATGAGACCCATGCCTGGCGGCGCCCAGAGCGCGGTTTTGGCAGGGCTGGCTACGCGGTCACCGCGTGCACAGGCACCCGCGGCGCGAGCTGGCCTGCCAGACCATGTCTGGTGCGTCGTTCTTGCACCCTAGAACCCCCTCGTGCCACTAGATTGCCAAGAGACCCACTGAGCTGAAGCGTAGCTTCAACTACAGTTCACTGTCAAAAACTTGGTGAGGTTCTGGAGAAGAGATGAGCTAGAGATGAGACCAACAGAGATGTCTGGAGTGATCTACATTGGAAGGACTACAAGCTGGCCAAGTTTGAGAGATTTTCACCAAGATTTTCAATGCAGTTCATGTACAACTGTTGTTACTGGTCCAGGGAAAAGATGAGCTTGTTGCACTCATCTGGTTGGTCTGCTGGAGCTGAAATTTGGTGTGGGAGGGTTATTTGGTGGATAGAAGATGTCATAAAAATTTCAGCTTAATTGAATACCTCTAGCTGGTACTTCCTTCACAGAGGTTCCATTTGAGCAGAAACTTGTCAGAATATTGCTGCTGAAAATTTGTATTGAACAAGATGATATTTTTGGATATTGTGGCAAGATAGGTTCCCTAGTATCTCAGGGAATTATCTGAGAGTTTTCTGAGTTGGGCAAATATGAGTTGCTTCACAAAGGGCCAGTACTGTCCAAAAGGTAAATGGAGTTTTCTGGACAAAATTTTATACTGGACCATGAGAGGTTTTTGAAAATTGTGGGAGTAGATGATGACAAGAAGGTGTCGTATTAATTTGGGATTTTTCTGATCATCAGAACTATAGGTTGCTTCATAACCCATAGTGATGACAGATTTTTCCAAAGGAAGAAAATGAATTATTGAGAAAGATTGAGAATTGGAAATTGATCCAGAAAGTGTGTGACAAGATTTTGGCAAGATGTTGAGGGCTTTGGATCACTGAGAGGGATTCATAAGTCCAAAGTCAACTGAAAAGGTTCAAAAACCATCGAAATTGCAAAAGCCAGAGAGATTTTGAAAAGAAAAAGTTGCCAAAAACCAGGGTGTCACAAACCTAAGCCCCTTAGAATGAATCTCGTCCTCGAGATTCGGTTGCTTAGGGAACAAGTGTTGATATGCTGATCTCAGAAAATCCTCTCTTTCCCAAGTTACTTCTTCCTTAGTATGATGATCCCATAATACCTTGTAAAATTTAATTGTCTTGCTCCTGGTAGTCCTTTCCATCTCATCCAAAATTCTAACAGGTTTTTCTTCGCATTTCAAATCTTTGGTCAGCTCTAGCTCACTCATATCTACCTGCTTGATCGGAGGTGCAATGCACTTTCTCAACTGTGATATGTGGAAGACATCGTGAACGTCAGACAACTCCGATGGTAATTCTAGCTGATATGCCACTCTGCCTCTTCTAGCAATTACTGGAAAGGGACCGATATATCTCGGTGCAAGCTTTCCTCGAGTATGAAACCTCTTTATTCCTTTCATGGGGGTAACTCGCAGATAAGCATATTCTCCGGGCTCAAAAGTTACTTCTCGGTGCTTCGGGTCATAATAACTCTTTTGACGGGACTTGGCTGCTCGAAGACGTTCCTGAATATCCTTGACTTGTTTCTCAGCCTCGAGCATCAAATCTGTGCCGAAGATACGGCTGTCTCCTGTCTGAGACCAATTTAAAGGAGTGCGACACTTTCGTCCATACAGAGCTTCAAATGGTGACATCTTGAGACTCGACTGATAACTGTTATTGTAAGAGAATTCTGCATAGGGTAGACTATCCTCCCATTTGGGTCCATAGGTGAGAGCACAGGACCGAAGCATATCTTCCAAAATCTGGTTCACTCGCTCGGTCTGTCCATCTGTCTGTGGGTGATATGCCGTACTATGCTTTAGCACGGTTCCCAGGGCTTGATGCAATCGCAGCCAGAATGCTGAAGTGAACAAGGCGCCTCTATCCGATGTGATAGACTTGGGTACTCCGTGAAGGCTGACTATCCGGGACATGTAGAGCTGTGCGAGCTGATTGGCGTTGAAAGTGGTCTTTACCGGAATAAAGGGAGCCACTTTCGTAAGTATATCCACGATGACCCAGATAGCATCATTGCCTCTTGTTGACTTGGGTAGTCCAACAATGAAGTCCATGCACATGTCATCCCATTTCCACTGGGGAACTGGTAAAGGTTGCAGTAACTCAGCGGGTTTCTGGTGTTCAGCCTTGACTCTGTTACAGATGTCACATCAGGCGACATAGTATGGAATGTCCCTTCGCATTCCTGGCCACCAAAAGGTTTCTCGCAAGTCCTGGTACATCTTTGTTCCTCCCGGATGGATAGAGTATGCGGATTCATGTACCTCTCTGAGTATTTCCTGTCTCAAGTTGTCTTGATCAGGCACGCATATTCGGTTCTCAAACCATAGGGTGCCTTGATAATCAATGTGGAAGGACTTAGCCTTTCCTTGCGGAATATGCTCCTTGATCTCTTGTATACCTTCATCTGATTTCTGAGCTATCTTAATTTCTTCCATAAGTGTTGGAATGATTTCCATTGTGTCCGGGCTAACCGGGCCGCATAGCACCATATCGAGCTTGGCAAACTCTTCTTGTAGCCTCGGATGGATTCTCTCCTGAAAGCACATTTGCTCCCTTGGTGGTTTTGGTAAATCATAACAACATATATCTCATTGAACTAATGTCCATTCAAGTTAAAGATGTCAGGATGTTCAATGATTGGCATGGCATGGACTAGAGATGTGGACCCCTCAAAATGCTAAGGACAAGGATTGGCAAAAGCTCAAGACTCTACATTTTTGGTTTAGTGATCCAAGATCACATTGAGTCCATAGGAAAGCCAATACTATTAAAAGGGGATGAGGTGTTGCTTAATGGTCTTTTTGCTCAAGTGCTTAGTGACAGTACTCCTAAACCCTCAACCACTCTCTCTACCCAAATATGTCGAAAACCTACATTCCAACTCGGCCCCACCGAAATTCTCTATCCGGCCCCACCGAGTTCACGAAGACTTAGCCACTGCCAAAACCCTAACAAATCGGATCCACCGAAATGGATCTCGGTCTCACCGAGATGGACTTGCCAACGCTCTATAATCGTTTGCACTTACTTCGGTCCCACCGAGTTTTGCAAATCGGTCTCACCGAGATGGCTTGCCAACTCTCTGTTGCCTTGTTGCTTCACTTCGGTCCTACCGAGTTGATGCAATCGGTGCCACCGAGATGAGGATTGCCCTAGCCATTGCACTTCGGTCCATCCGAGTTGTTCGTATCGGTCCCACCTAGATTCCTAAAGATCATATCTTTTACACAGTTCGGTGCTACCGAGATGATCGTTTCGGTGCCACCGAGTTGAGTCAAAAGTGTGTAACGGTTGGATTTTCTGTGGAGGCTATATATACCCCTCCACCACCTCCTTCTCTATAAGGAGAGCCATCAGAATGTGCTTACACTTCCACCATACATTTTCTGAGAGAGAACCACCTACTCATGTGTTGAGATCAAGCTATTCCATTCCTACCATTTGAACCTTGATCTCTAGCCTTTCCCAAGTTGCTTTCCACTAAAATCCTTCTTCCACCATAGCCAAATCTGTGAGGAGTTGTTTGAGTGCTGGGAAGACTATCATTTGAAGCACAAGAGCAAGGAGTTCATCAACAACACACCGTCTATTACCTTTTGGAGAGTGGTGTCTCCTAGATTGGTTAGGTGTCACTTGGGAGCCTCCAACATGATGTGGAGTTGAACCAAGCAGTTTGTAAGGGCAAGGAGATCGCCTACTTTGTGAAGATCTACCCCGAGTGAGGCTAGTCCTTCGTGGACGTAATCCATGGTGGAATAGACAAGGTTGCTTCTTCGTGGACCCTTCGTGGGTGGAGCCCTCCGTGGACTCGCGCAGCCGTTACCCTTCGTGGGTTGAAGTCTCCATCAACGTGGACGTATGATAGCACCACCTATCGGAACCACGCCAAAACCACCGTGTCTTCATTGCGTTTGAAATCTCCGATCCCCTCCTTTACTTACATATGCAATTATCTACTTTCCACTGCTATAGTCTTAGAATTGCTTGTGTAGGGTGATGCTTGACATGTACTATTGCTAAAATCTGCCCACAATTAAAATCTGGGAAAAGGTTAGGTTTTATTTGGTCAAGTAGTCTAATCACCCCCCCTCTAGACATACTTTCAATCCTACAAGTGGTATCAGAGCTTTGGTCTCCTTAAGCCTTGATTTCCATTGCTTTGGTGATCATAGCCTTGGTTTCACAACCTAGGAGAGTATGGCGTCTAGTGAGGGTAACTATCATCGTAGAGGTCCACATTTTGATGGTACAAACTTTGCTAGTTGGAAACATAAGATGAAAATGCATATTCTTGGTCATAACCCTGCCGTTTGGGCTGTTGTTCGTGTTGGCTTGCAAGGTGACTTCTTTGAGGATGGCAAGGAACCGGATCGTGAAGCAACCCCGGAAGAATTGAAAATGTTGCAATACAATGCTCAAGCTTGTGATATTCTATTCAACGGTTTATATCCCGAAGAATTCAACAAAATCAGCCGCCTCGAGAATGCAAAGGAAATTTGGGATACTTTGGTTGATATGCATGAGGGTACCGATTCCGTCAAGGAATCTAAGTTGGATGTGCTTCAAAGTCAACTTGACAAGTTCAAGATGAAGGATGGTGAAGGAGTCGCTGAGATGTACTCTAGGCTTGCTCTCATCACAAATGAGATTGCCGGCTTAGGAAGTGAAGAGATGATTGACAAATTCATCATCAAGAAGATACTTAGAGCTTTGGATGGAAAATATGATACCATCTGCACATTGATCCAAATGATGCCAAATTACAAAGATCTCAAGCCCACAGAAGTCATTGGAAGGATTGTTGCTCATGAAATGTCACTCAAGGACAAAGAGGAGCTGCACAACAAATCAAGTGGTGCTTACAAAGCCTCAACCGATGCTCCAACAACTTCAAGTGACAAGCTAGTATCGAATGAAGAGATAAGCCTAATGGTGAAAAGATTCAACAAGTTCTACAAGAACAAAGGGAAAGAAAGAAGCTCTAGCTGAAGACACTATGAGAGAAGACCATCAAGTCGTGACCGCAATTGCTACAATTGTGGGAAGCCCGGACACTACTCAAATGAGTGTACGGCTTCCTACAAGAAAAGAGACGAATCACCAAGAGGAAGACATAGAAGAGATGAATCACCTCATAAGGAGAGAAGGAGTAGAGATGATCATTATGAAAGAAGACACTCTTGAAGAAGCAAGGATTCGGAGAGGAAGGACAAGTCATCCAAGAGCTACACAAGAAGAAGACATCAAGCTCATGTTGGTGAATGGGTTTCCGGCTCCGACTCCGACGACCACTCCGAGAGAAGTTATCACTCCAACTCCGACTATAGTCAAGATGAAGGTGTTGCCGGACTTGCACTTGTGTCATCCAACTGCTATGATCTATTTGACTCACCAAATGAAGGAATTGGAAGATGCTTCATGGCAAAAGGCCCCATGGTATCACACCCTGAGTATCTTGATTTCAATAGTGATGAAGATGATTTGCTTGGTGATGATGATTTACTTGTTGATAGGGCTAGTGATATGAGCTATAATGAAAATGCTAGTAATCATGATAGTCAAGAGGAAACGAGTGACAATGCTATGAAGGAGATTGAGCGTCTAACTAAAGAACTAAATGCTCTTAAGTTAGCTCATGAAACAACTCAAGAGGATCATAGAGAACTTCTAAGAACTCATGATAAGCTACGCTACGAGAAGCAAAATTTAGAGCAAGAGCATGAGTTTCTTAAAGCTATCAATGACGATCTTCGAAAGAAGAGTTCTTCATATCTTGCCAAACGCTTACTCTTGTCTACCTTTATGCCACAAGTTAAATCTAAGCAAACTAGCAACAAGCGTAAAAATGGTTCTACCTCTAGTAGTAACAATAACAGTGCTAAATCCAATGTTGTTGCTTCTAGTAGTTCTATTGATTCCACTAATGATTCTCTTAGCCAAGTTACACTTGAGCAAGAAAATATGCTATTGAAAGGAATTATAGAGAAAGGTCTCTACAAGAGTCTTGCCGGAAGTAAGCAATTTGAGGAAATTGTACGCAAGCAAGGAAGGCACCGGAAGAACCAAGGTGTTGGTTTTGAACGAAAGTTCAATGCCAATGGAGTTGAGTGGGAAGAAGATCAATACCCCAAGACGAAGTTTGTTCCTCAACAAGAGAAGTATGATCCTACTTCCTTCAAGGGAACACGAGCTCAAGAAGATCTTCCACCACAAGACCACAAGCTAAAAGGCAAGGACAAGCTTCAAGAAGAGATTGATTCATTTGAAGAAGCTCCTCAAGCCATGGTCAAGTGGGTTACCAAGACTTCATCAAGTTCTACTTCATCAAGTGCTACTACAACTCCAAGGATTCCCATCAAGTTGTTGTGGGTCCAAAAGAAGAAGAACTAGAGAGTTCTTGAGGGTGACTCCGCCAACAAACTTCACTCATATTCTTTATGGCAAGAACTTGTGCAACCAACTTCCACATTTTGCACTAGTTCATGGAGTCACAAACCCTCTTGTTGGTAAGGCAAGGGACAAGGTATTCAATGCATTCATGGACATCATATATGTGTATTTCACTCTATGTCTATGGATATCCTTGTATGTTCCTTGTGTGGGACTAACCCATGTAGGTATTGAAAGCACAAAACTCCAAAGGATTGCTCCCAACTCTTGATGGTCTACATCAACATTGAGCAACCACATCTTCAACATCTACATGAAGTCATCATCGACAAAACCCAAGGTTAGTTCATCCCTCTTAGAGGGGATATCACATCTAGGGGGAGCTTTGCTCTAAACAATTGAGCTAAACCAACTTTAATGGTGTGAACACATCAATGCTTTATGTAAAAGTGGTAACCCCACTTGTGCTTAAACGATGAGTATGACCTATGATCAAATGTTCTCATTTGGCTCCTAAGTCAATATACTCATATATAGATGACCTAGTCATCGCCATTGCTTGATAGATGCTAGAATTGGTTGTGCATGTTTGACACATATTTCATTTGCTATCTTATTGTGTGAGCATGTTGGTTTGCATGTTTTCATCATGCGAGGACATCCATTTGTTGGTTTGATTGTCTTGGTTTTTCTGGCCAAGTGGTTGTACAAGAATGCCTAAGTACCTTCTCTAGCTATCTATGCTTTCTTGTCTCATATTCTATTCTTGCTGCATCACAAAAATTGAACAAGTCATTTTTGGACCCTCCGGGTGAGGAGCACTCGGAGCCACCGATCTGAAAGGGCTGAACCTCCAAAATCTTCTAAATGATTTCGGCCGAACCAATTCACTCAAACTCGGTCCAACCAAAATCACTTAGATTGATCTAGGTTTTCCATCTCGGTGCTACCGAGTTCAACCATTTCGGAGCCACCGATGTGCTAAACCGCGAGCAGTTACACATATCGGTGCCACCGAGTTGTTCAACTCGGCGCCACCGACAGCGTACGGGTATATATATCGCGCGGACCGAACAGTTGAAATTTCTCGACCCCACTCATTCCCGCTCCCCGTCGCTGCCGTCGCCCTCGTCTCCGGACTTTGCCGTCGTCTCCAGCGCGCTCTCGCCACCGTATTCCGTCGCCGTCAACGGGAATCTCCTCCGCCGTTGCCGCCGTAGAGGATCTCCACCAAGTTAGGGTGAGATTCGATCCGTCTCGTGCTCCCTTTTCCGATTCAACGCACGATTGGACTGCCTGAATTCATGCCACGGATTGAGAACTCCTATTACACTGCAAACTCCGTAGATTAGATGCGAGTAAAAATTTTAGGTTTAAGTTTCCGCCGAATGCATCTCGGACCGACCGATGCGAAATTTTCGGTACCACCGATTTGGTCTCTGACCATAGCACTAGTACGTCTCGGTGCCACCGAGTTGTACGAATCGGTGAGACCGAAAGTAAAATCTCAGTGAAACCCTAGCATCTCGGAGCCACCGAACCCCATCTCGGTCTGACCGAAATGGCATGTAAGGTTTCTGTAGTGTGCTTCGGTATCACCGAAATGATCAACTCGGTCCATCCGATATGCATCCTGTGAAAACTTGAAACTAAGAGTTGAACTCAAATTTTCTGAAAAATCTCTGCTTTTTGTGATGACTCATCTACTCTACCCATACCTATCTATTCACAGGGTCAGCTCAGCAAGATGTCAGACATCAATGACAATCAGAACAGATCTGAACAGTAGGCAGAAATGAGTGAAGGGTCAAGCCCTGCAGAAAGTTTCTATGAGGGAGAGAGGAGCTCTCCAGATCTTTCTAAAGCTGCAACCAGAACAAGGAAGAAGAAAACCTCAGACAGTGAGGATGAAGATTTTGTTGCAAGTGAAGCTGCAACCAAGAAAAAGAGAGTAGTGCTTGCTAAGGAGTACAACACCAAACCATCAGCTGTCAAAGATAAAAGTGTTGTGAGGAAAGTGCCAAAGCAGACTATGCAATTCACTCTTGAAGAGCCTAGTAACTCTGAACCAGCTGCAAGTGGCAAGAAGAAGCGAGTAAGAAAAACTACTGCCTGTGTGATTGGCAGACCCTCCATGATGATTGATGAGGAAGAAGAAGAGGAAGAGCCAGCAGCCCCTGCACCCCAGCAAAAGCTCAGAAGCTCATGTCTGATGCAATCAAGACTGCTGCACCCCCCAAGTCCAAACCAAAAGCACCTGCACCCAAGAGGTCAACCAGGAACATATCAGCTGCTGAGAAGAACAAGGCCCCAGTGCCTGAGTCAAATAATGACGAAGATCCTCTAGTGCTCAGAAAGTTGAAGCCTATGATACCAGAGCATGACAATGCACACCCAGTTGCGGAGAACATGATGCTTAGGAAGGATAAAGGACTGCGTCAATGGAGGACATCAGATCCTTATGCTATAAGGAGGAAGACAGCTTGTGACTATCGCTTTCACACTCGTGAACAACAGGACTTTTATGAGACAATTTTGCTTGATAAGAAGCCCATAGTCAGTGACATGAGATGGGTGGATTGGGAATACATTGATGAGAACGAGGACTATTTTCCCCATGTCCATGAAAGCTTCAGAATTGCAGGAGTTGACGAGTTTGTTGGAAAGAAGTTGACCAAGTGGAATGATGACATGGTCATGCAATTCTACTCTACTTCTCACTTCTATCCCGATGGCAGAATAGTGTGGATGGCTGAAGGTATCAGGTATCAGTCAACCATCTCTGAGTGGGCAAGTCTTCTTGGTGCACCCAAGGAAGAGGATGATGATTATGATGTTTATGCCAAGCTCAAGATGGATCACAACTCCATGAAGAACATGTACACAACTATTCCCTAGGAGGACATTGAGACTCACAAACTTGGATCAGTGAAGCATCTGGTCCCAGGACTGGCCACCACGAACACCATATTGCGGTACACTCTGCTACCCAAGTCAGGAGATGACAAAATGATTCATGGCCACTCCATCAATTTGCTGCATTTGTTTGATACACCTCAGAAATTCAAGGTGATGAGCCTGATAGTAGAGACTATCAAGAGGACTGCAGCAGATCAGAAGAGATCGTGCGGATATGCTCCACATATTCAGCTATTGATCAACTCCAAGGTTGGAACCAGCACATACCTTCTTGCTCGAGAGCACCTGCCACTCCTTCCAGAGTTTGAGGACAATGTGATTGTGATGGATCCTTCGCATCCCACTTCAGCACAAGCCCAAGAGAAAATCCGCAAAGCCAAAGAAGCAAAAGCAGCTCAGGAGGCATCTACTCCAAATGCTCAAATTGCCAATCTCAAGACACCCAAGGACCAAATGACATATCTGCTTGAAGCCACTCTGAGGATTGAGCGAAGTTTGGCCAACCTCACCCAGACCCAGGCTAGTTTTGAGCAGATTATTGAGACTAAATTTCATGATCTAGATGTCAAGGTGACAGAGATTCAGACTACAGTTGAGCAGCTGCAGAATGATGTTGATGCTGTCAGGACAGCCCCATCAGATGATAGTGGAGATGACAGACCAACCACAGAGCATTTTCAGACAGTGCCAAGAGCAGCCAGGTCTGCTGCAATACCAGTTGTGGATCCACCGACCACAATATCTGCACCAGCTGCTACTGCCTCAGTGCCACCTCAGGTATCTACTCCACCAGCCCAACAAACATCCGCAGAAGTCTTCGCGGATGCTCTTATCTCAACGCCGTCTACGCACACCGGAGCCGCCAGCAGGAGATCACCTTCAGGAGCTTCAGAGGACCGTGCTTATAGTGCCGACTAGTCCTATACCTATTCGAACTTTTTGGTACTTGTTGCCAAAGGGGGAGAATCTGTATAGATCATAGGCTTCGAGAGAGAGTGCTTTGTTTTGATTTGCTCGAGTTCTTTTGCTACCTGCTTGTTTGATGCTACTTTGTTGATGTGTGTGCTTGCTACAGTGTCTGTGAGATACTCTATCATTTATGCTTGTGATTGGTCATACTATGCTTATTATGATGATCAATGCTTATCCTTATCATTATCTTGTATGACTCAATTACTTATGTTGGTGATGCGTGCTTACTATTTCAATCATATCATTTTGCGCGCTCCACCAAGATGTATGTGACATGGAAGAGTGACCCATGAGCCTAATCAATTGTGCATTTGCATTCAAACGCAAATATCTAATAATGCACAAATTTAGGGGGAGCTCTTGCTTATCACATACTTCTCAAAGCGATGATGTATTTCATTCATTTAATCATTTGTCGAAGCTTTGATCTATATGTTGTCATCAATTACCAAAAAGGGGGAGATTGAAAGCACATTTGCTCCCTTTGTGGTTTTGGTAATTCATAACAACATATATCTCATTGAACTAATGTCCATTCAAGTTAAAGATTTCAGGATGTTCAAGGATTAGCATGCCATGGACTAGAGATGTGGACCCCTCAAAATGCTAAGGACAAGGATTGGCAAAAGCTCAAGACTCTACATTTTTGGTTTAGTGATCCAAGATCACATTGAGTCCATAGGAAAGCCAATACTATTAAAAGGGGATGAGGTGTTGCTTAATGGTCTTTTTGCTCAAGTCCTTAGTGACAGTACTCCTAAACCCTCAACCACTCTTTCTACCCAAATATGTCGAAAACCTACATTCCAACTCGGCCCCACCGAGTTCACCAAGACTTAGCCACTGCCAAAACCCTAACAAATCGGATCCACCGAAATGGATCTCGGTCTCACCGAGATGGCCTTGCCAACTCTCTGTAATCGTTTGCACTTACTTCAGTCCCACCAAGTTTTGCAAATCGGTCTCACCGAGATGGCTTGCCAACTCTCTGTTGCCTTGTTGCTTCACTTCGGTCCTACCGAGTTGATGCAATCGGTGCCACCGAGATGAGGATTGCCCTAGCCATTGCACTTCGGTCCATCCGAGTTGTTCGTATCGGTCCCACCGAGATTCCTAAAGTTCATATCTTTTACACAGTTCGATGCTACCGAGATGATTGTTTCGGCGCCACCGAGTTGAGTCAAAAGTGTGTAACGGTTGGATTTTGTGTGGAGGCTATATATACCCCTCCACCACCTCCTTCTCTATAAGGAGAGCCATCAGAACGTGCTTATACTTCCACCATACATTTTCTGAGAGAGAACCACCTACTCATGTGTTGAGATCAAGCTATTCCATTCCTACCATTTGAACCTTGATCTCTAGCCTTTCCCAAGTTGCTTTCCACTCAAATCCTTCTTCCACCATAGCCAAATCTGTGAGGAGTTGTTTGAGTGCGGGGAAGACTATCATTTGAAGCACAAGAGCAAGGAGTTCATCAAGAACACACCGTCTATTACCTTTTGGAGAGTGGTGTCTCCTAGATTGGTTAGGTGTCACTTGGGAGCCTCCAACATGATGTGGAGTTGAACCAAGCAGTTTGTAAGGGCAAGGAGATCGCCTACTTCGTGAAGATCTACCCCGAGTGAGGCTAGTCCTTCGTGGACGTAAGCCATGGTGGAATAGACAAGGTTGCTTCTTCATGGACCCTTCGTGGGTGGAGCCCTCCGTGGACTCGCGCAGCCGTTACCCTTCGTGGGTTGAAGTCTCCATCAACGTCGACGTATGATAGCACCACCTATCGGAACCACGCCAAAAACCACTGTGTCTTCATTGCGTTTTAAATCTCCGATCCCCTCCTTTACTTACATATGCAATTATCTACTTTCCGCTGCTATACTCTTAGAATTGCATGTGTAGGGTGATGCTTGACATGTACTATTGCTAAAATCTGCCCACAATTAAAATCTGAGAAAAGGTTAGGCTTTATTTGGTCAAGTAGTCTAATCACCCCCCTCTAGACATACTTTCAATCCTACACCTCCATTATTGTATTTATGGTGCCTTGTTTTCTGCTGAGAGCATCGGCGACCACATCGGCTTTTCCCGGATGATAATTAATTCCGATGTCATAGTCCTTGACCAATTCAAGCCATCTTCTTTGTCTGAGATTAAGGTCGGGTTGGGTGAAAATGTACTTGAGACTCTTATGGTCTGTGTATATTTCACACCGCTGCCCAATAAGATAATGCCTCCAAATCAATGCATGAACCACGGCTGCCAATTCCAAATCATGAGTGGGATAGTTCTCTTCATGGGGTCGTAGCTGTCTGGATGCATATGCTACAACCTTTCCTTCTTGCATTAGAACGCAGCCGATTCCACGCCTGGAAGCATCGCAGTATATATCAAAGCTCTTGTGGATGTCTGGAAGAACTAAGACAGGGGTCGTAGTTAGCCTCGTCTTTAATTCCATGAAACTGCTATCGCATTCTTCCGTCCAGGCAAATTTGTGGTTCTTTTTCAACAGTTCTGTCAATGGCTTGGCTATTTTTGAGAAGCCTTCAATGAAGCGACGGTAGTAGCCTGCCAATCCCAGAAAACTGCGGACTTCGGTTACAGTGGCTGGTGTCTTCCAGTTTAATACAGCAGTGACGTTGCTGGGGTCAACAGCTACACCTTGTTCTGACAGAACATGTCCCAGAAATCCCACCTCTCTTAGCCAAAATTCGCATTTACTGAACTTGGCATACAAGCGATGGGTCCTTAGTCTTTCTAGGACAGTACGGAGGTGTTGCGTGTGCTCTTCTTCATCTTTGGAGTAGATAAGAATATCATCGATGCAGACTACCACAAATTCGTCCAAGAAGTCCATGAAGACCTTGTTCATCATGCTCATAAAATAGGCTGGAGCATTTGTCAGCCCGAAGGACATGACTGTAAACTCATACATACCATATCTTGTGGGGAAGGCTGTCTTGGGGATATCCTCTTTCCTGATTTTTAACTGATGATACCCCGTTCGAAGATCAATCTTGGAAAATACTCGGGCCTCGTTCAACTGGTCAAACATATCATCAATGCGGGGGAGTGGATATTTATTTTTAATAGTGACCTCATTCAACTGGCGATAGTCTACGCACATTCGCACGCTGCCATCCTTCTTCTTGACAAACAGCACAGGTGATCCCCATGGCGAGGTGCTTGGACGAATATACCCTTTTTGTAGTAATTCATCCAACTATTTCTTTAATTCCACCACCTCTGGAGAAGGCATGCGGTAGTACTTCTTATAGATTGGAGCGGTTCCGGGAACAACATCAATAGCGAACTCTAGTTCCCGATCAGGTGGCATTCCTGGTATTTCTTCCGGAAATACGTCCGGGAATTCACAGACTACTGGAATCAGATTTATGTCTATAGCCGTGGCTTTGAATGCCATTCCCTTCTTTGACATCATTCTGCTGGCAGTGTACTGCACTGCTTGGCCTGCCGGGTTAACCAGTGTCACCGTCCTGGTGGCACAGTTGATACACACCTGATGTGGTGTCAACCAATCCATCCCCAGTATTATATCCAGTCCAGGGGATTCAATGGCCACAAGGGTAGCTGGGAACTTAACGCCACGTATCAAAATTTCCAGATCCTTGTATATCACATTTGTTCTGAGCATGGAGCCAGGGAATTGTACCACCATGATTTTGTCCAAAAGAGAAGGAGAAAATTTGTGCAAGGTGGCAAAACTCCGTGAAATAAATGAATGAGAAGCCCCAGAATCAAATAAAATTATTGCAGGTATGTCATTAACAGAAAACATACCAAGGACCACATTTGGTGCTTCGCGGGCTTCCTTAGCGGAGATATGATGGAATTGGCCGCGATAGAAATTCGGGTTGGGGCGGCGTCCAACATTGTTGACTTGTGGCTTGTAGTCGGATGATGGCTTCCCATTTCTTGCGGGGCACTGCTTGGAGTAATGCCCGCCCTCGCCACAATTAAAGCAAGTGTTGTTGCGGCGGCAGTCCTCCAGCACTGGCTGTTTGCCGAAGGTCTTGTCCTGGCTGACAGGCTTATTGTTGTTGTTACCATTGTTCCAGGTAGGCTTGTATTCAGATGGACCTGGTTGCCAGATACGTGGCTTCTGTGCAAACTGCTCACGGTTGTCCTTCTTGGGTTCAAACTTCCGCTTGCGATCATCATATCCTGACTTATGCTCTCATTCAGCTATGAAAGCCTTGTTCACCAGAGTCTGGAAGTCAGGAAAGTCAAGCATACAAAGCTGACAGCGGAGGGTATGATTGAGTCCTCCTAGGAATCGGTCAATCTTCCTTTCTTCGGTGGACACGTCATGGGTGGAGTACCGTGCCAGATTATTAAACTTGTTTAGATACTCACCCACTGACATGTTCCCTTGAGTAAGAGCAAGAAATTCCCTCTGCTTCACCTTCATTATGCCGGTAGGAATATGATACTTGCGGAATACCTCTTTGAATTTCTCCCAAGAAATATCTTCTCCAGAAGGCCACATTATTTTTGTATTGTCCCACCATATAGCTGCTGGTCCCTCCAGGTAGTGAGTAACAAAATGAACCTTGTCTGACTCATCACAGCGGGCTATGTCCAACTTCTTTTCCATGGTCCTTAGCCAGTCATCAGCTTCCATCGGATCCACAGCCTGACCAAAACTGGGTGGCTTGGTACGCTGAAAGTCGGACAACTTAGAGTGTGTCCCATTGTTGTTATTCTGACCCACCAAAGTCTGCATACTTTTCAAGAATTCCATGAGATCTTGATTTCTTTTCTCTTCAAACATTCTCATAATCTGATCAGTAGTAGGTGACTGTGGTGGCGGAGGTGGTAAATCTTCTGGTGACTGTCCTGCTTGTCTGGCGGATCGACGAACGGGAGTTCCATCGCCGCCTTGATTACTACACCTCTTCATCCTAAATTTGTTCCCATTGCAAAATACCGAATCGATGAGCAACATCCATAAGGGAAAGCATGATAGTGTGACACCAGAAAAGAAACCAAATAAAAGGAGAAGATAAAGAAAACAACATAATTATACAAGGCAACCCAACATCATACATGACAAGCTAGTAGGGGATTATCATGACTAGACTGCTCATACGGCAGTTGACATATGCAGGGATGCTATGATGCATGCACTGACACTCAAGTCTCCACTCTAGTAGCGCGGGTGGCACGAACACTGGCAAACTGAAGACTCCTCGTCGTCTGATCCGGTCTCGGAATCTGAGCTGATGATGTGAATCTCGGCTTCCAGATCAAAGGTAACACGTCGACGCTGACGAGAAGGTTCTCCCTCTGAAGGAGAAGAAGCACGACGCCGCAGCATCGGAGCAGCTGGAGTAGCTAGGAATGAGGCCCACTCTGCCGGGGTCTCACGTCGGTTACCAGACGAAAAGCCTGGCGGTCCGAACGAGCTAGAAGGAGTTTCAGAAGGTGGAACGGGTGGAGTATACATAGGTGAAAACGGAGGTGGAGGAGGAGACTGTGCTGCCGCAACAGCTGCAAGTGCCCCTCGGGCATGAGTCAGCTCCTCAGCTAGTGAAGTGATCATACGGAAACTGGCGTTCAGATAACGAGATAAAACACCAGTAGCACGATCACTCGCCGGGTCAACAGGTGCGAAAAGGACTCGCCCTGTCGCAGGCGACATTGTGGGGTAGTGAAAGAAACTTGGATGAGTCTGCATCTCGACCTCGTGGAAGGACAAGTTAGTGAGAGCCTCCAACATAGCAAACTGGATCGCCAACTCTAGAGTAGAAGGAGTTCCGCCCTTGGAGGAGCGGGAGTAACTGCCAATGTCCGAACTCGCGGTAAGAAAGGCCTCCGCGTGATACTCGTACATTGACCCAGCAAGCTTCTCTCGGAACACCTGGTACACTGGGTCTTCGCCGTTGGGATACAGCCGAAGCCAGACACTATGAAGAAGTACTGGAAAAGTGAACGGTGCCGGCTCATGGTTGTAGTGGTACGGAACTGGTGCCATCTACACTCACAAGGCCAATGGTAAGCACAATAAAAACTATATGCATGCCATGCAGCAATCAGATGCAACAAGCAAAGCACACCCCAAGACTCTAAACTAATCGTGGCTCTAGCGCAGAGTTAACTAGGGTGTCCTACAGTCAGCGTAGCTCTGATACCAAGCGTTGTGGCACCCCGGCTCAGAGGACTGGTTTACCCAGTGTTTCCAACCCAGAGATTATGTCTTCTGGAAACACACAACAACTTGGAACAGAACTGAACTGATCTTTATTGATATAACTCGAGTACAAGTTCTTAATTTACATCGATAGCGAGGCCAGAAGCACATCATGTGCTAAGACAATATCTACATCATGTGCTAAGACAATACCTCCATCCTCGGCTCCTCCTGCATCTGGCATGATACGCCAGGTGAGTACTTGGAATGTACTCGCAAGCTCACGGCAACCATAACAATGCGGCAAACAATAGCATGGCAATGATCATATTAAGTGGTTAGGTGCTCACTATTACCAATTACCAACTTACTCTCCTCTGGGTTGTCCCACAACCCTCAAGATATTCATGAACCATTGAATACTTCTGAATATAAGACAAGTTCTTCCATCATTATTATCATTATAGTGGTTGACCAATCAGTGGCCTAGTACGGACTGTCCAATACCGTGGACTCGGTAATTCGAATAGATTCTTACACTCTGCAGAGGTTGCGCACTTTACCCACACTATGGAGCTCCTGGTCCCGTACCTCGGTGCACTTCCCTTTCGGGTGGACCGGTGCTGCTCCAACGAAACTTGCCTAACCCGTGACTCTATTGGGGAACGTTGCATGGGAAACAAAATTTTTCCTACGCTCACCAAGATCGATCTAGGAGATGAACATCTACGAGAGGAGAGATTGCATCTACATACCCTTGTAGATCGCTAAGCGGAAGCGTTAAGAAACGCGGTTGATGTAGTCGAACGTCTTCGCGATCCAATCACGATCCGTCCACGAACTCCCGATCAAGTGCCGAACGGACGGCACCTCCGAGTTTAGCACACGTGCGGCTTGGCGGCATCCTCTCCTTCTTGATCCAGCAAGCGAGAGAGAGGGGGTAGATGATATCGGGACCAACACGACGGTATGGTGGTGGTGGTGGCAGCGGAATTCCGGCAGGGTTTCGCCAAGCGCGTACCGGTGAAACGTGGGAGTAGTTGGGAGAGGTAACGGGCAAGGGTCCAAGGGGTGGCTGCCCCCAACGCCTCCCCACCTTTATATAGGCGTGGAGGGGGCTGGTGGCTTGCCCTTCAAGGCCCTAGGGTCATTGGCTAAAGGGGGAGGAAGGAAATCCCTCCTTTCCTTTCCCACCGATCACTATCCCCCCTTTTTAGGGATCCTGATCTTATCCCTTTGGGATATGATACTATTCCTTTTAAGGGAGGATCTTGGTGCGCCTAGACCAGGGTTGTGGGGACTTTCCCCACTACCCACGTTCATGTGGGTCCCCCATGCAGGTGGGCCCCACTCTGGAACCTTCTAGAACCTTCCCGGTACAATACCGAAAAAAACTCGAACTTTTTCCGGAACCCCGATAACAACTTTCCATATATGAATCTTTACCTACGGACTATTCCGGAGCTCCTCGTGATGTCCCGGATCCCATCCGGGACTCCGAACAACCTTCGGACTTTCCACTATTAATATCTCAATACTACCCTAGCGCTACCGAACGTTAAGCGTGCGACCCTACGGGTTCCGGAATATGCAGACATGACCGAGACTCCTCTCCGGTCAATAACCAATAGCGGGACCTGGATGCCCATATTGGTTCCTACATATTCAACGAAGATCTTTATCGGTTGAACCACGATGTCAAGGATTCAGTCAATCCCGTATGCAATTCCCTTTGTCCGGTGATATGTTACTTGCCCGCGATTCGATCGTCGGTATCTCCATACCTAGTTCAATGTCGTTACCGGCAAGTCTCTTTACTCGTTCCGTAATACAAGATCCCGTGGCTAACTCTTTAGTCACATTGCTTGCAAGCTCATTGTGATGCTGTATTACCGAGTGGGCCCTGAGATACCTCTCCGTCATACAGACTGAAAAATTCCCAGTCTTGATCCATGCCAACTCAACAGACACCTTCGGAGATACCTGTAGAGCATCTTTATAGTCACCCAGTTATGTTGCGACATTTGATACACACAAGGTACTCCTCCGGTGTCAGTGAGTTGCATGATCTCATGGTCATAGGAACAGATACTTGACATGCGAAAACGATAGCAATAAACTTGACACGATCATATATGCTACGTTCATAGTTTGGGTCTTGTCCATCACATCATTCTCCTAATGATGTGATCCCGTTATCAAATGACAACTCATGTCTTTGACCAGGAAACCATGGCCATCTTTGATCAACGAGCTAGTCCAGTAGAGGCTCACTAGGGACATGTTGTTGTCTACGTATCCACACATGTATTTGTGTTTCCAACCAATACAATTATAGCATGGATAATAAACGATTATCATGAATAAGGAAATATAATAATAACCATTTTATTATTGCCTCTAGGGCATATTTCCAACAGTCTCCCACTTGCACTAGAGTTAGTAATCTAGCATTACATGGTTATAAATCTAACACCCATAGAGTTCTGGTGTTGATCATGTTTTGCCCGTGGAAGAGGTTTAGTCAACGGATCTGCAACATTCAGATCCGTGTGCACTTTGCAAATGTTTATGTCCTCCTCCTTGATCGCATCGCAGATGGAATTGAAGCGTCGCTTTATGTGTCTGGTCCTCTTGTGAAACCTTGGTTCCTTGGCTAGAGGAATGGCACCAGTGTTGTCACAGAACAGAGTCATCGGGTCCAGTGCATTGGGCACAACTCCAAGATCTGTCATGAACTGCTTCATCCAGACACCTTCCTTCGCCGCCTCCGAGGCAGCTATGTACTCCGCTTCGCATGTATAATCAGCTACCACGCTTTGCTTGGAACTGCACCAGCTTACCGCTCCCCCATTTAGAATATATACGTATCCGGTTTGAGACTTAGAGTCATCCGGATCAGTGTCAAAGCTTGCATCGACGTAACCCTTTACGACGAGCTCTTGATCACCTCCATAAACGAGAAACATTTCTTTAGTCCTTTTCAGGTACTTAAGGATATTCTTGACCGCTGTCCAGTGTTCCACTCCAGGATCACTTTGAAACCTTCCGGCCATACTTATGGCAAGGCTAACATCTGGTCTTGTGCACAGCATCGTATACATGATAGAGCCTATGGCAGAAGCATAGGGGATGACACTCATCTTTTCTCTATCCTCTGTAGTCGCTGGGCATTGAGTCTTACTCAACTTCACACCTTGCAAAACAGGCAAGAACCCCTTCTTGGACTGATCCATTTTGAACTTTTTCAAAACTTTATCAAGGTATGTGCTCTGTGAAAGTCCTATTAAGCGTCTTGATCTATCTCTATAGATCTTGATGCCTAATATGAAAGCAGCTTCTCCTAGGTCCTTCATTGAAAAACTCTTGTTCAAATACTCCTTCACGCTTTCCAAAAGTTCTATATTGTTTCCAATCAGCAATATGTCATCCACATATAATATCAGAAACGCTATAGAGCTCCCACTCACTTTCTTGTAAATACAAGCTTCTCCGTAAACTTGTATAAACCCAAACGCTTTGATCACCTCATCAAAGCGAAAATTCTAACTCCGAGACGCTTGCACCAGTCCATAAATGGATCGCTGGAGTTTGCAAACTTTGTCAGCATTCTCTGGATCAACAAAACCTTCTGGTTGCATCATATACAACTCTTCCTTAAGAAAACCGTTAAGGAACGCTGTTTTGACATCCATCTGCCAAATTTCATAATCGAAAAATGCAGCTATTGCTAACATGATTCTGACGGACTTAAGCATCGCTACGGGTGAGAAAGTCTCATCGTAGTCAAGTCCTTGAACTTGTGAAAAACCCTTTGCCACAAGTCGAGCTTTATAGACGGTGACATTACCGTCTGCGTCTGCCTTCTTCTTGAAGATCCATTTATTCCGAATGGTCTTTAGCCCTTCAGGTAATACTTCCAAAGTCCATACTTTGTTTTCATACATGGATCCCATCTCGGATTTCATGGCCTCTAACCATTTGTCGGAATCCGGGCCCACCATCGCTTCTCCATAGCTCGTAGGTTCATCGTTGTCCGACAAACTGACCTTTAAGACAGGGTTACCGTACCACTCAGGAGCAGTACGTATCCTTGTCGACCTACGAGGTTCGATAGTAACTTGATCCGAAGCTTCATGATCACCATCATCAGCTTCCTCTTCAACTGATGTAGGTTCCACAGAAACATCTTTCTGCCCAGTGCTACTCTGTGGTTGAAGTAAAGGTTCAACAACCTCATCAAGTTCTATCTTCCTCCCACTCAATTCTTTCGAGAGAAACTCTTTCTCGAGAAAGGACCCGTTCTTAGTGACAAACACTTTGCCTTCGGATCTGAGATAGAAGGTATACCCAACCGTCTCTTTTGGATATCCTATGAAGATGCATTTGTCCGCTTTGGGTTCCAGCTTTTCTGGCTAAAGCTTTTTGACATAAGCATCGCATCCCCAAACTTTAAGAAATGACAACTTTGGTTTCTTGCCAAACCACAGTTCATACGGTGTCGTCTCAATGGACTTAGATGGTGCCCTATTTAAAGTGAATGCAGCTGTCTCTAACGCATAACCCCAAAATGATAGTGGCAGATCGGCAAGAGATATCATAGAACGCACCATATCCAATAAGGTTCGATTACGACGTTCGGACACACCATTACGCTGTGGTGTTCCAGGTGGCGTCAACTGTGAAACAATTCCACATTGTCTTAAGTGACTGCCAAACTCATAACTCAGATATTCTCCACCTCGATCAGATCGTAGGAATTTGATCTTCTTGTTACGATGATTCTCAACTTCACTCTGAAATTGCCTGAACTTTTCAAACGTTTCAGACTTGTGTTTCATTAAGTAAACATACCCATATCTACTCAAATCGTCGGTGAAGGTGAGAAAGTAACGATATCCACCGCGCGCCTCAATGCTCATCGGACCGCACACATCAGTATGTATGATTTCCAACAAGTCACTTGCCTGTTCCATTGTTCAGGAGAACGGGGTCCTAGTCATCTTGCCCATGAGGCATGGTTCGCATGTGTCAAGTGATTCAAAATCAAGTGACTCCAAAAGTCCATCAGCATGGAGTTTCTTCATGCGTTTTACACCAATATAACCTAAGCGGCAGTGCCACAAGAAAGTGGTACTATCATTATCAACTCTACATCTTTTGGCATCAATGTTATGAACATGTGTATCATCACTATCGAGATTCAATAAGAATAAACCCCTCACAATGGGTGCATGACCATAAAAGATATTACCCATATAAATAGAACAACCATTATTCTCTTATTTAAATGAGTAACCGTCTCGCATTAAACAAGATCCAGATATAATGTTCATGCTCAACGCAGGCACTAAATAACAATTATTCAGGTTCATCACTAATCCCGATGGTAATCGAAGAGCGAGCGTGCCGACGGTGATCACATCAACCTTGGAACCATTTCCCACGCGCATCGTCACTTCGTCCTTCGCCAGCCTCCGTCTATTCCGCAGTTCCTGCTTTGAGTTGCAAATGTGAGCAACCGCACCGGTACCAAATACCCAGGCACTACAACGAGAGTTGGTAAGGTACACATCAATAACATGTATATCATATATACCTTGTTTGGCGTTGGCCCCCTTCTGGTCGGCCAGATACTTGGGACAATTCCGCTTCCAGTGGCCAGTTCCCTTGCAATAGAAGCACTCAGTTTCCGGCTTGGGCCCAGCCTTGGGTTTCTTCACGGGAGGGGCAACTACTTTGGCACTCTTCTTGGAGTTTCCCTTCTTGCCCTTGCCATTCTTCTTGAAACTAGTGGTTTTATTGACCATCAACACTTGATGCTCCTTCTGGATGTCTGACTCAGCGACTTTCAGCATCGCAAACAGCTCGGCGACTGACTTGTTCATCCCTTGCATGTTATAGTTCAACACAAAGCTCTTGTAGCTAGGTGGTAGCGACTGAAGAACTCTGTCAGTGATCGCCTCTGGCGGGACCACAACTCCCAAGTCAGCCAGACGGTTGTAATACCCAAACATTTTGAGTATGTGTTCACCGACAGACCCGTTCTCCTCCATCTTGCAAGCATAGAACTTATCGGAGGTCTCATACCTCTCGATCCGGGCATTCTTCTCAAAAATAAACTTCAACTCCTGGAACATTTCATATGCTCCATGATGTTCAAAACGCCTTTGAAGTCCCGGTTCTAAGCCATACAACATGGCGCACTGAACTATTGAGTAGTCATCAACACGCGCCTGCCAGGCGTTTCATAACGTCCACAGACGCTGGAGGGGGTTGCTCGCCAAGCGGTGCATCAAGGACATAAGCCTTTTGGGCAGCCGTGAGGATAATCCTCAGATTACGGGCCCAGTCTACAAAGTTACTTCCATCATCTTTCAGCTTGGCTTTCTCTAGGAACGCATTGAAATTCAGGGAAGCTACTGCGCGAGCCATTGATCTACAACATAAATTTGCAAAGACAACTTAGACTATTGTTCAAGATAATGAGTTTAGTTTACTTAAAAACTCCCACTCAAATCGACATCCCTCCGGTCGTCCGAGTGAAACATGATCCAAATTCACCAACCCAAGTCCGATATCACGTGAGATGAGGTGGTTTCAATGGTGAACATCTCCATGTTGATCATATCTACTATATGACTCATGTTCGACCTTTCGGTCTCTTGTGTTCCAAGGCCATGTCTGTACATGCTAGGCTCGTCAAGTTTAACCCAAGCGTTCCACATGTGCAAAACTGGCTTGCACCCGTTGTATGTGAACGTAGAGTCTATCACACCCGATCATCACGTGGTGCTTCGAGATGACGAACTTTCGCAATGGTGCACACTTGGGTAGAACACAATTTTATCTTGAAATTTTAGAGAGGGATCACCTTATAATGCTACCGTCGTCCTAAGCAAAATAAGATGCATAAAAAGATTAACATCACATGCAAATCATAAGTGACATGATATGGCCATGAACTTGTGCTTTTGATCTCCATCTCCAAAGCACCGGCATGATTTCCATCGTCACCGGCATGACACCATGATCTCCATCATCATGATCTCCATCATCACGTCGCCATCGGGGTTGTCATGCCAACCATGCTTCTACTACTATTGCTACCGTTTAGCGATAAAGTAAAACATTACATAGCGCTTAATGATTGACACGCAGGTCATACAATAATTAAAGACAACCCTATGGCTCCTGCCGGTTGCCGTATTCATCGACATGCAAGTCGAGATAAACTATTACAAAACATGATCATCTCATACATCAAATATATTTCATCATGTCTTTGGCCATATCATATCACAACATACCCTGCAAAAACAAGTTAGACGTCCTCTAATTTGTTGTTGCATGTTTTACGTGGCTGCTATGGGTATCTAGCAAGAACGAATCTTACCTACGCAAAACCACAACGATGATATGCAAGTTGCTATTTAACCTTCTACAAGGACCGCCTTCGTCGAATCCGATTCAACTAAGGTGGGAGAGACAGACACCCGCCAACCATCTTATGCAACAAAGTCGCATGTCAGTCGATGGAACCGGTCTCATGTACGTGGACATGTAAAGTTGGTCTAGGCCGCTTCATCCCACAATACCACTGAATCAAGAAAAGACCAAGGAAGGAAGCAATCTGAATATCAACGCCCACAAACTCCTTTGTGTTCTACTCGTGATGTCATCTACGCAAAGACCTAGCTCTAATGCCACTGTTGGGGAACGTTGCATGGGAAACAAAAAAATTCCTACGCTCACCAAGATCGATCTAGGAGATGAACATCTACGAGAGGAGAGATTGCATCTACATACCCTCATAGATCGCTAAGCGGAAGCGTTAAGAAACACGGTTGATGTAGTCGAACGTCTTCGCGATCCAATCATGATCCGTCCACGAACTCCCGATCAAGTGCCGAACGGACGGCACCTCCGAGTTTAGCACACGTGCGGCTCCGCAGCGTCCTCTCCTTCTTGATCCAGCAAGCGAGAGAGAGGGGGTAGATGAGATCGGGACCAACACGATGGTATGGTGGTGGTGGTGGCAGCGGAATTCTGGCATGGCTTCGCCAAGCGCGTATCGGTGAAACGTGGGAGTAGTTGGGAGAGGTAACGGGCAAGGGTCCAAAGGGTGGCTGCCCCCAACGCCTCCCCACCTTTATATAGGCGTGGAGGGGGCTGGTGGCTTGCCCTTCAAGGCCCTAGGGTCATTGGCTAAAGGGGGAGGAAGGAAATCCCTCCTTTCCTTTCCCACCGATCACTATCCCCCCTTTTTAGGGATCCTGATCTTATCCCTTTGGGATATGATACTATTCCTTTTAAGGGAGGATCTTGGTGCGCCTAGACCAGGGTTGTGGGGACTTTCCCCACTACCCACGTTCATGTGGGTCCCCCATGCAGGTGGGCCCCACTCTGGAACCTTCTAGAACCTTCCCGATACAATACCGAAAAAAAACTCGAAATTTTTCCGGAACCCCGATAACAACTTTCCATATATGAATCTTTACCTCCGGACTATTCCGGAGCTCCTCGTGATGTCCCGGATCCCATCCGGGATTCCGAACAACCTTCGGACTTTCCACTATTAATATCTCAATACTATCCTAGCGCTACCGAACGTTAAGCGTGCGACCCTACGGGTTTGGGAATATGCATACATGTCCGAGACTCCTCTCCGGTCAATAACCAATAGCGGGACCTGGATGCCCATATTGGTTCCTACATATTAAACGAAGATCTTTATCGGTTGAACCACGATGTCAAGGATTCAGTCAATCCCGTATGCAATTCCCTTTGTCCGGCGATATGTTACTTGCCTGTGATTCGATCATTGGTATCTCCATACCTAGTTCAATCTCGTTACCGGTAAGTCTCTTTACTCGTTCCGTAATACAAGATCCAGTGGCTAACTCTTTAGTCACATTGCTTGCAAGCTCATTGTGATGCTGTATTACCGAGTGGGCCCTGAGATACCTCTCCGTCATACGGACTGACAAATTCCCAGTCTTGATCCATGCCAACTCAACAGACACCTTTGGAGATACCTGTAGAGCATATTTATAGTCACCCAGTTACGTTGCGACATTTGATACACACAAGGTACTCCTCCGGTGTCAGTGAGTTGCATGATCTCATGGTCATAGGAACAGATACTTGACATGCAAAAATGATAGCAATAAACTTGACATGATCATATATGCTACGTTCATAGTTTGGGTCTTGTCCATCACATCATTCTCCTAATGATGTGATCCCGTTATCAAATGACAACTCATGTCTATGACCAGGAAACCATGGCCATCTTTGATCAACGAGCTAGTCCGGTAGAGGCTCACTAGGGACATGTTGTTGTCTACGTATCCACACATGTATTTGTGTTTCCAACCAATACAATTATAGCATGGATAATAAACGATTATCATGAATAAGGAAATATAATAATAACCATTTTATTATTGCCTCTAGGGCATATTTCCAACAGACTCCTCCATCGTACCACCGACAATCATACCCTCCCAGGGTCATGTCCTGGGTGGCCCCTGTGTCACCCCGTGACACCTGCCACCGTCGTGGCTAACTAAACTGTCCCAAACGGGGACGCCGGCAAAATAACTCAACTGGGCTCACAGGATTATCGTTGTCTACCTGATCAGGGTAGCACACACGCATAACCCTCCCTCTTTGGTGGTACCGATAAAAGAGCACAAAGCCAGACCAAGTCAAGGCCGTCCCATACCGGCAAATGTGGCTGCACGGATAAGTCCGGATAGGTGGCACTTGATCAACCAATTAGGTTTAGTCTTAACAAGTATTTAACGAGCATGGATATTTATCATGAATAACTTAACATGGCAGTAGCTATGCATCAAAGTAAATTGCTCTAAATTGTCAGATATTAAAATAATGCAAATAATTCTATTAAATAACCAACACTATTGAAATGCTTCATGTAATGGATGACATGGCTTGCCTTGCTCTGTTGGGTTGTCCACAAACTCCTAGGCTTCAAAGTCAAAAGGATTTCCCTCTGAAAACATTTTGAAAATGCAAAGGAAAAATGTCTCATAACACTGTTCTGTTCACCAGAAATTCTGTGAGCATGGGAAAAATACCAAATTTTACCATAAAATAGAGGAGCTCAATACAAACCCAATGCAAAAAGAATCAATTGATTTGGACTTATGGATAAAAAGTTATGAGTGGTCAAAGTTCCTGGTCAAATTTGAATTAAAAACAGAAAATAGGAAAATCAGCAGAGGGCCACGTCGGAGGCGTATTTCGCCAGGGCGCCTGCACTTACCGCTTCGCTGAGCCACTGACTAGCAGGCCCCTCTGTCAGATTTAAAAGGGGGAGAGATGGAACAGAGAGCTGCGGCTCTCCGGCGATGGTCGCCGGCGATACAGACGGCGGCGAGGTCCGGTGACTACGGGGATGGAACGAGCTCACAGAGGCGAACACGTACGTACCCGCAGTGCGATGAGAGACGGCCGGGCGACGTCATCCCCTTCCTCTCCGGCGACGGTGGCTTTCGGGCGTCATCGGAGACGGCGATTTTGGCAGGGTTTCGGTCGACGAAGAGGTTGGGTGGGGTCAGTGGAGTGAGTGGAGCTCGCTCGTGGAGTCAGTGGAGGCTGGGGTGGAGTGGAACGGCGAGGTCGCGGAGCTCGGGTGGCGGCGTGTCGCAGGCGAGATGCGAGGCCAGAGGGCCTCTCGGCCTTGGCTCGTTGCTCGGGGGCTCGATTGGAGGCGGAGGGAGTTGGGTGAGGAGCTCGGAGGGCTGGCCATGGCCTTTTATAGGCGGGGGCAAGCTCTCTGGAATCTGGTGGAGCTCGGCCACGTCGCCGGAGTCCGGACGCCGCACTGGCTGGCTTGGCGTGGGCGACGGGATAGGAAAGGGCAGAGGGAGTTAATGCGGCGGTGGCGGCTTGCGGAGGAAGGTGACGAGTAGTAGGGCCACTGTGCCCGCACGGGTGCCACAGTGCCCGTGTGCGGTGGCGGCCGGAGAGAGCTTCTCCGGCGAGGGGAAGAACCTGGAGCGGCTAGGTGGATGGCGGAGAGCTAGTCAGCGCAAGGGGAAGCGGTACGGCTACGCGGGCGTCTCCCTCCGATGAGACCCGTGCCTGGCGGCGCCCAGAGCGCGGTTTTGGTAGGGCTGGCTACGCGGTCACCGCGTGCACATGCACCCACGGCGCGAGCTGGCCTGCCAGACCGTGTCTGCTGCGTCGTCCTTGCACCCTAGAACCCCCTCGTGCCACTAGATTGCCAAGAGACCCACTGAGCTGAAGCGTAGCTTCAACTACAGTTCGCTGTCAGAAACTTGGTGAGGTTCTGGAGAAGAGATGAGCTGGAGATGAGACCAACAGAGATGTCTGGAGTGATCTACATTGGAAGGACTACAAGCTGGCCAAGTTTGAGAGATTTTCACCAAGATTTTCAATGCAGTTCATGTACAACTGTTGTTACTGGTCCAGGGAAAAGATGAGCTTGTTGCACTCATCTGGTTGGTCTGCTGGAGCTGAAATTTGGTGTGGGAGGGTTATTTGGTGGATAGAAGATGTCATAAAAATTTCAGCTTAATTGAATACCTCTAGCTGGTACTTCCTTCACAGAGGTTCCATTTGAGCAGCAACTTGTCAGAATATTGCTGCTGAAAATTTGTATTGAACAAGATGATATTTTTGGATATTGTGGCAAGATAGGTTCCCTAGTATCTCAGGGAATTATCTGAGAGTTTTCTGAGTTGGGCAAATATGAGTTGCTTCACAAAGGGCCAGTACTGTCCAGAAGGTAAATGGAGTTTTCTGGACAAAATTTTATACTGGACCATGAGAGGTTTTTGAAAATTGTGGGAGTAGATGATGACAAGAAGGTGTCGTATTAATTTGGGATTTTTCTGATCATCAGAACTATAGGTTGCTTCATAACCCATAGTGATGACAGATTTTTCCAAAGGAAGAAAATGAATTATTGAGAAAGATTGAGAATTGGAAATTGATCCAGAAAGTGTGTGACAAGATTTTGGCAAGATGTTGAGGGCTTTGGATCACTGAGAGGGATTCATAAGTCCAAAGTCAACTGAAAAGGTTCAAAAACCATCCAAATTGCAAATAAAGCCAGAGAGATTTTGAAAAGAAAAAGTTGCCAAAAACCAGGGTGTCACATTTTTCAACCCTCACGCAATACATGAGCGCGAGCCATGGACATAACACTATGGGTGGAATAGAATGTGATGATAGTGATTAATAAGGGGAAGTCAAAAAGGAAGATAGTCTCGCATTGACGCGGATAATCAACGGGCTATGGAGATGCCCATCAATTGATATCAATGCGAGGAGTAGGGATTGGCATGCAACAGATGCACTAAGAGCCATAAGTGTATGAAAGTTCAAACTGAAACTAACTGGGTGTGCATCCAACTTGCTTGCTCATGAAGACCTCGGGCATTTGAGGAAGCCCGTCATCGGAATATACAAGCCAAGTTCTATAATGAAAAATTCCCACTAGTATATGAACGTGACAACTCAAGAGACTCTCTATATGAAAAACATGGTGCTACTCTGAAGCACAAGTGTGGAAAAGGATAGTAACATTGCCCCTTCTCTCTTTTTCTCTCATTTTTTTGCTAGGCTCTTTTTGGCCTCTCTTTTTTTTATATATTTTTCGTCCAGAGCCTCATCCCGACTTGTGGGGGAACCACAGTCTCCATCACCCTTTCCTCACTGGGACAATGCCCTAATAATGATGATCATCACACTTTTATTTACTTGCAACTCAATATTACAACTCGATACTAGAACAATATGACTTTATATGAATGCCTCTGGCAGTGTACCAGGATGTGCAATGATCTAGCGTAACATGTATAAAAAATGATGAACGGTGGTTGATGACCCACAAGTATAGGGGATCAATCGTAGTCCTTTCGATAAGTAAGAGTGTCGAACCCAAGGAGGAGCAGAAGGAAATGACAAGCGGTTTTCAGCAAGGTGTTTTCTGCAAGCACTGAAATTATCGGTAACGAGTAGTTTGATAGCAAGATAATTTGTAACAAGTGACAAGTAGCAATAGTAACAAAGAGTGCAGCAAGGTGGCCCAATCCTTTTTGTAGCAAAGGACAAGCCGGAACGATTTCTTATAGTAAGCAAAGCGTTCTCGAGGACACATGGGAATTTCATCTAGTCACTTTCATCATGTTTGTTTGATTCGCGTTCGCTACTTTGATAATTTGATATGTGGGTGGACCGGTGCTTGGGTGCTGTTCTTACTTGAACAAGCCTCCCACTTATGATTACCCCCTCTCGCAAGCATCCGCAACTACGAAAGAAGAATTAAGATAACTCTAACCATAGCATTAAACATTTGGATCCAAATCAGCCCCTTACGGAATAGCGCATAAACTAGGTGATGGTGTCCTGGAATAGGGGGTACTCACCACGTCGCCTCCCGACCAGGTGGGTCGGGCCGAGGACCCCCATGGCGGTTCACTAATGGGCCACTTCGGGCAGCCCATGCCGTATACAAGGAGGTTTACACAAGACTTGGCGCACAAGACGAGGACTCCTCTAAATCCTAGGCCTCCGGTGCATTATATAAGCTGAGGCCAGGCTAGTCAATAGATGAACTCATATTCGTTAGAACAATCTCGTGGTAGATACATGTACTCTGTACTACACCCCATATGAATACAATCAAAAGCAGGACGTAGGGTATTATCTCTTCGAGAGAGCCCGAACCTGGGTAAAATTCTGTGTCAATGTTACCATCGCTCCAAGACGCCTAGCTTAGGACCCCTACTATGAGATATGCCGGATTTAGAACCGACATTGGTGCTTTCATTGAGAGCCTGCTGGGTAGTCGCCGTGGTGCGATGGGAATTCAGACCGGCTCCACCGCGATCTACACGTCGGAACCGAGCAACATCGTCAACGTCGGCATCTTCATCGCCGGCTCGACTGGTCACCTCGGCTAGGCCGAGGACTAGGCTTGTCTTCGGATTGTCAAGATCAGACGGATGTCTTCGTCATCATCAACTCTGATCTCATCCGGGATCATGGAAAAATCGTCCATAGAGCTCGGGGGCTCAACGTCAACATTGCCCTCGCGTGATTGTGCAGTTTTTCTGGACAGCGAATTCATGTTCGCCGTCCCCGCCTCCTCGAGCGTCGGTTTGATGATTGCTTCGGTGGAATTGTGCGTAATTGAGTGTAAAACAACCCTGTAAAATTTCATCACGTTCCGATGGAGGAATCTCCGGCGAACTCCGATCTACCGGAGCCTTGTCAAATCTGGACGATAATCTGGACAAGTTTGGGGCGAGGAGTCCAGCAGTTAGCTCGAACGTCGTTGTGGAGATCCAACCATTCATCGGCTGCGGAATTCCTATATCGACCACCCCTCAAAATTTCAGCTCGATCCGACCGTCCGAACTCCGGGACGAGTCCGATGAGTGCGCCAATTTTCGGATCTATTTTCTGCGCGAAAACGAATCCGACCCGAGCTCATATTCTTTCAGGAACGGGATATTGGACATCCTTTTTGAAGAAAATTCTTACCTAGGGTATTATGTGTTGTTCTCAAACATGTGCTCACAATTTTTTAGCCTTTTCCGAGGCGATCTTCGTCGTCGCGCCGTTGTCAAACCAGCCAGGCCATGTTGTTCCATGACTGCCGACCTGCGCCAGCATCGACTGTGCCGTCGCTTCATCGAGCCGATGACAACCACCTTGGATCATCACCTCGGCGAGCCGACCAAGAGTTCGGCACCGCTCTCCCTAATGATCATCAAGATAACATCATCACCTTACGGATTGCACGGGTCGGGTGCGCCGGCATCGCCGCGCGGTCACTTCATCAAGCCGGCATTGACCGCGTCACAAGTTCTGACCTGCGTCGGCATCACCGCGCTGTTGCTTCTTCAAGCCGATGTCCACCATGCTGACCTGCTTCGACACCTCGGCTGGCATGGGGGCTGCAACATTACCTTACCTACTCCGTCACCTCGGCTAGACCGGGGGCTTCGCCATCTCTTTATCAACCTACTCCCGGGACTTCGGCATCACCAGCCGACCAGCTTCGTCACCTCGGCTGGACCGGGGGCTTCGCCTCAACATATCGGCAGTGCTGCGCTGTCACTTCATCAAGCCGAGCTCTTCGCTCGGGCAACTCGGGACCGGCTTGGGGGCCAGGACCTCGACCCGCCGCAAGCTCGGCCCACGTCATCGACACCGAGCACATTAACTAGAGGCGGGACATCCTCTTGACCGAGGTGCCGTGCAAAATAATTCGGCTCGGGAAATATTTTCCGACAAGTAGTTCGGCAACTTCCCTGCCGAGCTGCACCTCGACACGCCCGAACACTCCAAACACCGGGGGCTAGTTACTTGTCCCCACAGTCAAGCTCCTATGACTAAGTGAAAGTTATAAAGCCTACATATCTAATTGCTTCGTTTCCGCTAACACAACCGCCTCCGGGCACCGAGACGTCGGCTAAGGGTTGTCTTGTTATTGTGGAAACACCCTGCGTAGAATTTACAAAGGGGTGGAAGCCGACGATGGGTCACTTTCAAATTATAAACGGTCACACAGGAGTCAAAATAAACACATCGGACCTATCAAAGTGTCTAGCAAACCATACTGGGGATCCTTGAGGCACCTTAGCACCTTTACCTTGGGACTTCTAGAGAGCCCAACATATCCTCAGCATTTGTATTTAATATACGAACGATGCCTTCCCGTAAATCGTTATAAAGCCATAAATATGCATAAATTTGACTTAAGATTTTGGCCAAGCTGGGTTGCCTGGCTCCTGTGCTTACCCCCTACGTTCCCGATTGTTCGGCTAGGGGGTAAAGCGAGCACCTCTGTGATTGTTACTACCGGGTCATCCGGGTTAGTACCTCAGACTGGGTGAAGCCAAAAGCTAGCTATCTTAAAGAATATAATTGGTCGGCAGCGACGGAAGTGAAAATCTCGGTTTTTTAAAGCCAAGTACTTCGGGAATTTTCCCCGAATTAATCTTCACTATTTTCACCCACTTAGATCGGAGGTGAAGTTACACCATCCTGCTTAGCATGATGACTAGAGAAAAGGAACCTATAACGGAATTATTTTTCTCAGAAGATGTTTCTTATGTTAAATAGTAATATAACATATCTCTCCATGTACCTTTGTTTATAAAACCATATGGCCAGATTGCCTTGTTTGCCGTAAATCTTTTCCCTTATAAAGGCTTTATAAAGTAGAACAATGTAACACCCTGGATTTTGTCTTTTTCTTTTATTGGGATTTTATTTGGATTTATTGGATATTTGGTTTTGCATTTGAGGTTTTCTGTCATTTCTTTTGGACTTACCACTTGGATTTATTTTTGATTTTCTTCCAAGTGGGTTCTTCCATTCTTAAACCCCCCTAGACCTCATCCCTCCCATAATAATGCCATTGGGTATTTTTATTTAATGGCATTATATGCTTTTTCTCTCTGAAAATGCCTATTTTCCCACAGAGCTATGAAGCAACCCCTATTTTTATTGCTCTAAAAATTCCAAGAAAATTCTCAGATATTCTTTGGAGCATGACTCACCTCCCTATGCAAAAATATCCCAGGGTCATTTGGAAAAATTCAGCCAAGGAAAATGTTTTTGCTTCTGGTCAGTAAGAGCACATTGTAAAGCAACTATATTTTTCCTTGATCCATCTTAGCTGAAATTTTTACCACTTGATAACCTTCCTAAGTAATGCTTAAACGCCTAAAACCAGACCTTGAATCCCAGCCATTTGTCCTCAGCTCTTAGAGCAAGTTTCTGTCCAGAAACTTTAGCTCTAGCTCCAGTCACATCCAGTGAACCATTTGGCAAGCCCAGCGCGTTTCTTGGCAAAGTGTTGAAGGGACAACACCGAGGACAAGTTTTGGCAGCGCCGAAAGCCACCCCCGTGCCAGTGCACGCGGTGACCGCGTGCGGGCAGGGTGTAGCGCACGCGCTCTGCGCGCTCTGCCCGACGGGTTCGATCGGCCGCCGTCCAACCTCTCCCCTCCCACCACCGCAACATGTCTAGTCCACTCCTGGTACACCCATTCTTTCCCCCCAGCCCTCTCTGATCCTCTCCGTCGCCGGCAGGAGGCACGCCAGAAGCGGCCACGGCACTAGCCGACGGTACAGTGGCTCGCACGCGCGCCCTATTCCTCTTTAGTGCGCCTGTGCTCGAGCCCGCGTGCAAGCACTATGCTTGGCCTCTCCTTCGTCGTCTCCTTGCTCGCCCAAGACCTCGCCGCCCCCAGGTCGCCCTCCCGCTCAGCTCCGGCGGAAGCCCGAGCACTGCCTCGCCTCCTCCTATAAATAGAGCACTCCCCCGACCGTTCTAGCCATCCCAAACCCCCTCTCCTCTCTCAAATCGAGCTTCTAAAGCTGTGGACAACGCCGGGAAGGCCTCTGGCCTTCAAATCTCGCCGGCGACCACCGTGGATCCCTCTCCTCCGTTCACTCATCCTAGTCCACCTCAGCTCCAACCACTGCTACCAACGAGACCATATCAACCTCCTGATCACGACAGTACCAAGAGTTCGCCGGATTGTCGCCGGAAACGTCGACCCCGACCAGCTCCGCCGCCGCCGTCTCTGGAGAAGATCGCCGCGACACCATCCGACCACCGTAGCTCACGCTTCGGGTACGCCCGTGACCGCCTCGATGAGCTGAACCCATCCCCCTCCTCTCCGGTGATCGCCGACGTCTCCTCGCAGGAGAAACGCCGGCGCCAGAGCCGCCGAGCTCTGTTCCTCTCTCTCTCTCTATTTAATCCTGACATCGGGCCCCACCTGTCATTCTCTCCCTCGCTCCCGAACCGGTATGTAAGTGGAGGCATATTCTCAAAATACGCCTTCGACGTGGCCGCTCGGTTAAATTCATTTAAATGGAAATTTTGACCAGATTCTAATCCAACTTTGACCTGTAATAACTTTTAGTCTATAAGTCCAATTGAATAGATTCTTTTTGCTACTGGTTTATAAAATTCCAAAGTTTCTGTATGCCAAATTTCAGAATTTTTCTAGCTGTTGAGAATTTCTGGTGCAATAAACAGTGTTATGTGACATTTTCTTTTTGCATTTAATTTAATTTCAGAAGAGCCTAGTAGTGTTGGAGAAGGCCAGGAGTACTGTGACACTCCTCTGAACCAAGGCAAGCCACAACATTCATATGCAAGGATGGCATTGCAATAACTTTGGTTTAATTGAATTAAATTCATCATATATTCACTATATAAAATAACTTGCTACATAGACCTTTTTGCATAGACTTTAATCTTGTCATTTTGTTAATATGCAGTAAGGTACATGTTTTATTGATAGTGTGTGCAGTAGGAATCATGTCGTATGCTCATATGGTAGTATGATGCATTCATCATTCATGACCGTGACCCGTGCATCCATTCATACACTATGGCTCGAATCATTTTCTTTTCAAGTTAAACCTGATAATAATCCAACTTGAACATGCTGTTGATCGAGTCATAGTGCCACTGAATCGAGCTCACCAGTGCAACCACACTTGCCTGGATGGGGAGGCCCTAATGCGGTCTGTTGTCATGCCTCTCGCCGGTGCCTCCTACGAGGGAAGGTTGTGCTCTGGCGCTACCCTGGCCCGGTAGGCAGTCATAACCTTGAGGACCCGAGTTTTGATGGTACCGAGGTCCCCGTTTGGGACAATGTTTATGTTTGGCCACGACGGTGGCAGCCACAGAGGTGGAGGATGTCACATGTTGACATCAGGGTCACCCAGGACATAGCCCAAAGGGGAGTTTGTCGGAGTGGCCGGGAGAGTGTCATGCAATAGATTGGTTTTGTCGGAATGTCGTTGGTCCACCCGAATGGGAGCATGAGGCCATGATTTCCGTGGTGTGGGTACAGTGTACTAACCTCTGCAGAGTGTATAAACTATTGATAGCCATGTCCTCGGATATGGACACAGTTCGTAGTAGGTCACACCGTGGGTCAACAGTTAAAGTTAACTTGCACACTAAGGTTACTAGATGGCACATGCAGAAATGGTGATTGAGGATCACTATGAAAGGTATGAATGTGATCAAGTGAGGATCATGTTGGTAAGTGATGAACGGTGGTTACGCGGTAACCCCGAGATGGTAAGTTGGTCCCGAGGACCATGGCAATGGTTCACGCACATCTCATGTTGAGTAGTATCATGTTCATGCATTAAATCTGTTAAATGCCTTGTTATTGTTTGTCGCACTTGTTTTGTTTGCTGTGAGCTTGCGAGTACATTCAAAGTACTCACCTGGCTTATCATGCCAGATGCAGGAGAAGCCGTGCAAGGAGTTGATGTCGAGCAGTATGTCACGATCTAGGCCATGTCCCAGCAGTGTCCCTGTGGAATGGAGTTCCGCTACCTCATCGTTCCGCTGCCGCGTAGTAGTAGTTCCCTTATCATCGAGGCCCCTGCCATGTCTACTAAATAATGTACATAAGTGCAGCCGCACCGTGTGTGCCGCTTGGCCTCGCTCATCATGTAAGATGTAAACCTATGTTTCCGCTAAGAGATCAATAAAGCGGTTGTTTTCTGTGCCAAGTTGTTGTGTATTGCCAGAAGACTTGATCTCTGGGCTGGCAATGCAAGGTAAACCGGTTGCTCTGAGCCGGGGTGCCACAACGTTTGGTATCAGAGCCACACTGACTGTAGGACGCCCTAGACAGCCAACGCGTTAGAAAACGGTAGTCTTAGTCTCGGTAGTGACTTGAGACTTGTGTGTGCACTTGGGTGTTGCATTGCATGCATATAGCTTACTGTTAATGCTGACTAGCTAATGTTGTGAGTGTAGATGGCACCAGTCCCTTATCCGTACTAGCCTGAGCCGGCACCTTCCAATTTTACGCACCTGCTTACCAACGTATGGCGCCGAGTCTACCCCGATGGCGATGACCCCATATACCAGGTGTACCGAGAGCAGCTCGCTGATGGCGTTTACGAGTATCATGCGGAGGTCATCCTGCACAACAGTACCGTGGTGGGCACTTACACTCGCTCCACCAAGAGCGGGACTGCTTCTACACCCGACTAGGCGGTCCAATTTGCAGCATTCGAGGCTCTTACTGACTTGCGCTATAACGAGGTTCAGATGCAGACTCACCCAGGTTTCTACTTCTATCCGTCCCTGTACGAGTCAGGACAGATCTGCTTCCTTTACATTAATCCGGAGTGCGACCGGTCAGCCAGTCACTTGTCTCGCTACATTACGGCGGGATACTTTCTGATCACCAGTCTAGCCCTGGAGCTGACCCGCGTTCGAGGTGAGCTAGCTGCCACTCGATCTGCCTTCGCTCCACCTCTGCTTATCCACACATCACTTGTTTCTCCAGCTACATTACCTCCACCCACACCCGTGATCCCCACACCCTCCCAGAGTAGCTCACGTACTTCAGTAGTGAACCCTCATGAGTCCCCAGCCCAGTGGGCTATGCTTCTCGCTACCCCAGCAGCTCCGATGCTGCGGAGTCACCCTGCTCCGGACCCTAAGGGAGAGTCTTCCCGTCAGCATCGTCGTGTTTCCTTTGCTCTAGATGTATCCGTTATCAGTTCCGATTCAGAGTCCGACACCGAGGAGACACCAGTAGGACCATCAGTATGAGGTGATACTTGGTTGTATGCATGTAGTAGTACTATCCATGCCGTTGCCCTGTTATGTATGCTGGGTGATGTATTGTATAATTATGTTGCTTTCTGTTATTTGCTTTGGCTTTTCTCGTTTTTCTGTTCCGGGTTTGTTGCTTCACCTCCCTAGTTTTCTGGCTTTTCCCCTTATGGATGTTGCTCATCTCGATGCTTCGTATTGGGAAACATATATAGGATGACAAGGTGTGGCAGTAACTGTCATGGTGGCGACGATACTCCAGTTCGTCGATCCGCCAGGCAAGCAGGACATTCTCTGGAACCATATCAGCCACCACCTCCTCCACCTCAAGCACCCACAACAGATCAGATTATGCGAATGTTTGAAGAGAAGAGGAACCAAGACCTGATGGAATTCTTGAGGAGCATGCAGACTGTGGTTGGGCAGAATAATCACAATGGTAATCACTCCAAGCTGTCAGACTTTCAGAGGACCAAACCGCCGAGTTTCAGTCAAGCAGTAGACCCGATGGAAGCCGATGATTGGTTGAGGACTATGGAGAAGAAGCTGGAAATTGCTCGCATAGAAGATGCTGACAAGGTGCCCTTCGCCACTCATTATCTTGAAGGACCAGCTGCTATATGGTGGGACAATGCCAAAGTTATGTGGCCTGCTGAAGACGAGATCACTTCGGATAAATTCAAAAACAAATTCCGCAAGTATCACATTCCTGCCGGTATCATGAAGGTCAAGCAGCGAGAATTTCTCACCCTTACCCAAGGAACCTCGACTGTAAGTGAATATTTAAACAAGTTCAATCACTTGGCCCGTTACTCCACTCATGATGTGGCCACCGAAGAACGGAAGATAGATTGGTTCCTCGGAGGACTCAACCTTACCCTCCGATGTGCACTCAGCATGCTAGACTTCCCCGACTTCCAAACTTTGGTGAACAAGGCACTCATCGCCGAAAGGGAACATAAACTGGTTAATTTTCATAAGACTGTCTATGAAGACCGCAAACGCAAGTTTGAACCCAAGAAGGAAGGGCAAGTTTTTCAGAAGGATCGTACTTGGCAGCAACCTCAGTTTGAGTTTAAGCCAACCTGGCAGCAAGGGAACATCAAGAATGAAAGTCAGAACAAGACCGTGGTCGCCAAGCCAAATAAGGAAGACTGTCAGCGTAACAATGCCTGTTTCACATGTGGACAGACTGGGCATTACGCTAGGCAGTGTCCCAAGAACGGCAAGACACAAGCCAACCTGAAGCCTGAAGTCAAGTATGTGGGGCAATTCCCCAAGCAAAGGTATATTCAAGGGCAAGTTCATCACATCTCCGCCGAGGAAGCCTCCGAAGCCCCCGATGTGGTCATTGTTATGTTTCCTGTTAATGACATACCTGCAACAATTTTATTCGATTCCGGGGCTTCCCATTCTTTTATTTCGTGAAGTTTTGTTGCCTATACTCTTTTGGAGAAAGCTATGGTGGTACAATCCACCGGATCCAGACTCAGGACAAATATTGTATGTCGAGGGTTGAAAATATCAATCTATGGAGTCATCTTCCCCGCATCACTAGTATCCATTGAGTCTCCCACATTGGATATTATTTTGGGGATGGATTGGTTGACAAGACACCAGGTTTGCATCAACTGCGCAACAAGAGAAGTCACGCTAATAAATCCCTCGGGCCAGTCCGCTCGATTCTATGCGGCTCGAGCCAGACCAAAGAAAGGGATGGTTTATGCTGCCATTGCAACAGAAATGAATCTAGTCCCAGTGGTCTGTGAATTCCCAGATGTGTTTCCAGATGAGTTGCCAGGCATGCCACCTGACCGGGAGTTGGAATTTTCTATTGAGCTTGTGCCCGGAACAGCACCAATTTACAAGAAGTATTATCGAATGCCTTCGTCTAAACTAGTGGAGTTGAAAAAGCAATTGGATGACATGCTCCAAAAAGGATATATTCGCCCCAGTTCATCTCCTTGGGGTGCACCTGCAATATTCGTGGGCAAGAAAGACGGCAGTCTTCGGATGTGTGTTGACTATCGTGCTCTAAATGATGTCACCATCAAGAATAAATACCCGCTGCCCAGGATCGATGATTTGTTTGATCAGCTCAGCGGAGCTCAAGTGTTCTCCAAGATTGATTTGCGCACCGGGTATCACCAGCTGAAAATCAGAAAAGAAGATATTCCCAAGACGGCATTCACTACTAGATATGGGCTGTACGAGTATACGGTCATGTCGTTTGGACTGACAAATGCCCCTGCATTCTTTATGCACATGATAAACAAGGTGTTCATGGACTTCTTGGACAAGTTTGTAGTGGTGTTCATTGACGACATTCTCATATATTCCAAAAGTGAAGAGGAGCACAAGCAACATCTCCGAGCAGTGTTCGAACGATTACGCGCTCATCAACTCTACGCTAAGTTCAGCAAATGCGAATTTTGGCTTAAGGAAGTGGGATTCCTTGGGCATACTCTTTCCGCTCAAGGAGTGGCCGTGGATCAAAGCAAAGTCACGGAAGTCCTAAAATGGAAGACCCCTGTATCGGTAACAGAAATCAGGAGTTTCTAGGGTCTAGCAGGTTATTACCGTTGTTTCATTGAAGGTTTCTCAAAGATTGTGAAGCCAATGACTGAACTACTCAAGAAGAATCAGAAGTTCATATGGACGGAAGCATGTGAGAACAGTTTCAATGAACTCAAGACCCGGTTGACTACCGCTCCGGTATTGACTCTACCAGACATCTACCGGAGTTTCGACATCTATTGCGACGCATCCAGGCGTGGCATTGGGTGTGTGCTCATGCAAGATGGGAAGGTCGTGGCCTATGCATCAAAACAGCTCCAACCTCATGAGGAGAATTACCCTACCCATGACCTGGAATTGGCAGCCGTGATTCATGCTTTAAAGATTTGGAGGCATTACATCATTGGAAAATGATGACAAATCTACACCGACCACAAGAGTCTCAAGTATATATTCACGCAACCGGACTTGAACCTCCGACAACGAAGATGGCTTGAGTTGGTCAAAGATTATGACCTGGGTATTAACTACCACCCAGGAAAAGCCAATGTGGTCGCCGATGCCCTCATTCGCAAACCGGCTACCGCAAACTCATTAATCGAGCGTCTGCACCCTGCACTCCAAGAAGAAATAGCTCAGCTCAATATGATCTTATGTGATGCAATCTGCTCGGTTACCTTGGAAGTAACCCCTACTTTGGAAGACGAAATCCGAAGGGCTCAACCTGGTGACCCGATGTTACTAAAGATAATGACTCAAGTGCGAGAAGGAAAGACGTCAGAATTCAATATTGATGACAAAGGCACACTACGATTTCGGGATCGAGTATGTGTGCCGGACCTCGGAGAATTAAAGCAGCAAATTCTGAAGGAAGCCCACGAGTCCAAATACTCTATTCATCCCGGAGGCACTAAAATGTACCAAGACTTAAAGCAAACATTCTGGTGGGAAGGTATGAAGAAAGACATCGCGTATTACATCGCCTGTTGTGATATATGCAACAAGGTGAAGGCTGAACACCAGAAACCAGCCGGTCTACTTCAACCCTTACCCGTTCCGCAATGGAAATGGGATGATATCTGCATGGATTTTATTGTGCGATTACCAAGGACACCACGAGGTAATGATGCCATATGGGTCGTGGTCGACATGCTCACCAAGGTGGCCCACTTTATTCCAATAAAGACCACCTACCGTGCAGACCAACTTGCTAAACTCTATGTATCCAGGATTGTCAGTCTGCATGGGGTACCCAAGACGATCACTTCAGACCGGGGATCTTTGTTTACCTCGGCATTCTGGCTACGTCTACATCAAGCCCTAGGGACCACTTTAAAGCATAGCACCGCTTATCACCCGCAGACAGATGGACAGACAGAGCGGGTAAATCAAATCTTGGAAGATATGCTCCGGGCATGTGCTCTTGCACATGGACCCAAATGGGAAGATAGCCTGCCAGACGCTGAGTTTTCATACAACAACGGCTATCAGACTAGTCTCAAGATGTCACCTTTCGAGGCTCTATATGGACGTAAGTGCCGTACCCCACTGAACTGGTCTCAGACAGGAGACAGCCAAATCTTTGGGACTGACCTAATGATGGAAGCAGAGAAGCAAGTCAAAGAAATTCGAGGCAGAGTGCAAGTGGCAAAATCGCGTCAGAAAAGCTACTATGACTCAAAGCATCGGCAAATCAGCTTCGAACCAGGTGAATATGCTTATCTCCGAGTTAGCCCCATGAAAGGAGTTAAAAGATTTCACACTCGGGGAAAACTTGCACCAAGATACATCAGTCCGTTTCCAGTTATGACCCGAGTTGGCAAGGTGGCGTACCAGTTAGAATTGCCTCCCGAGCTATCAGAGGTTCATGATGTGTTCCACGTGTCTCAGCTACGAAATGCATCTCACCACCTGCAAAGCGGACAGATATGACAGAACTAGAGCTTGCCAAGGATTTAACATACGAGGAGAAACCCTTGAGAATCTTGGAAGAAATGGACAGAGTCACCCGCAACAAAACTATAAAGTTTTACAAGGTCCAATGGGAGCACCACACTAAGGACGAGGCCACCTGGGAAAGAGCGAATTACTTAAGGACCACATACCCATATTTGTTTCCTGAGCAACCGAATCTCGAGGACGAGATTGATCCTAAGGGGGGAGGTTTGTAACACCCTGGATTTTGTCTTTTTCTTTTATTGGGATTTTATTTGGATTTATTGGATATTTGGTTTTGCGTTTGAGGTTTTCTGTCATTTCTTTTGGACTTACCACTTGGATTTACTTTTGATTTTCTTCCAAGTGGGTTCTTCCATTCTTAAACCCCCCCTAGACCTCATCCCTCCCATAATAATGCCATTGGGTATTTTTATTTAATGGCATTATTTGTTTTTTCTCTCTGAAAATGCCTATCTTCCCACAGAGCTATGAAGCAACCCCTATTTTTATTGCTCTAAAAATTCCAAGAAAATTCTCAGATATTCTTTGGATCATGCCTCACCTCCCTATGCAAAAATATCCCAGGGTCATTTGGAAAAATTCAGCCAAGGAAAATGTTTTTGCTTCTGGTCAGTAAGAGCACATTGTGAAGCAACTATATTTTTCCTTGATCCATCTTAGCTGAAATTTTTACCACTTGATAACCTTCCTAAGTAATGCTTAAACGCCTAAAAACAGACCTTGAATCCCAGCCATTTGTCCTCAGCTCTTGGAGCAAGTTTCTGTCCAGAAACTTTGGCTCTAGCTCCAGTCACATCCAGTGAACCATTTGGCAAGACCAGCGCGTTTCTTGGCAAAGTGTTGAAGGGACAACACCGAGGACATGTTTTGGGACCGCCAAAAGCCACCCCATGCCAGTGCACGCGGTGATCACGTGCGGGCAGGGTGCAGCGCACGCGCTCTGCGCGCTCTGCCCGACGGGTTCAATCGGCCGCCGTCCAACCTCTCCCCTCCCGCCACTGCAACATGTCTAGTCCACTCCTCGTACACCCATTCTTTCCCCCCAGCCCTCTCTGATCCTCTCTGTCGCCGACAGGAGGCACGTCGGAAGCGGCCACGATACTAGCCGACGGCACAGTGGCTCGCACACGCGCACTGTTCCTATTTAGTGCGCCTGTGCTCGAGCCCGCGTGCAAGCACTATGCTTGGCCTCTCCTTCGTCGTCTCCTTGCTCGCCCGAGACCTCGCCGCCCCCAGGTCGCCCTCCCGCTCAGCTCTGGCAGAAGCCCGAGCACTGCCTCGCCTCCTCCTATAAATAGAGCACTCCCCCGACCGTTCTAGCCATCCCAAACCCCCTCTCCTCTCTCAAATCGAGCTTCTAAAGCTGTGGACAATGCCGGGAAGGCCTCTGGCCTTCAAATCTCGCCGGCGACCGCCGCGGATCCCTCTCCTCCGTTCCCTCATCCTAGTTCACCTCAGCTCCAACCACTGCCACCAACGAGACCGTAGCAACCTCCTGATCACGACAGTACCAAGAGTTCGCCGGATTGTCGCCGGAAACGTCGACCCCGCCGCCGCCGTCTCTGGAGAAGATCGCCGCGACACCATCTGACCACCGCAGCTCACGCTTCGGGTACGCCCGTGACCGCCTCGATGAGCTTAACCCATCCCCCTCCTCTTCGGTGATCGCCGACGTCTCCTCGCCGGAGAAACGCCGGCGCCAGAGCCGCCGAGCTATGTTCCTCTCTCTATCTATTTAATCCTGACATCGGGTCCCACCTGTCATTCTCTCCCTCGCTCCCGAACCGGTACGTAAGTGGAGGCGTATTCTCAAAATACGCCTTCGACGTGGCCGCTCGGTTAAATTCATTTAAATGGAATTTTTGACCAGATTCTAATCCAACTTTGACCTGCAATAACTTTTAATCTATAAGTCCAATTGAATTGATTCTTTTTGCTACTGGTTTATAAAATTCCAAAGTTTCTGTATGCCAAATTTCAGAATTTTTCTTTCTGTTGAGAATTTCTGGTGCAATAAACAGTGTTATGTGACATTTTCTTTTTTTGCATTTAATTTAATTTCATAAGAGCCTAGTAGTGTTGGAGAAGGCCAGGAGTACTGTGACACTCCTCTGAACCAAGGCAAGCCACAACATTCATATGCAAGGATGGCATTGCAATAACTTTGGTTTAATTGAATTAAATTCATCATATATTCACTATATAAAATAACTTGCTACATAGACCTTTTTGCATAGACTTTAATCTTGTCATTTTGTTAATATCCAGTAAGGTACATGTTTTATTGATAGTGTGCAGTAGGAATCATGTCATACGCTTAGATGGTAGTATGATGCATTCATCAGTCATGACCGTGACCCGTGCATCCATTCATACACTATGGCTCGAATCATTTTCTTTTCAAGTTAAACCTGATAATAATCCAACTTGAACATGCTGTTGATCGAGTCATGGTGCCACCGAATCGAGCTCACCAGTGCAACCACACTTGCCTGGATGGGGAGGCCCTAATGCGGTCTATTGTCATGCCTCTCGCCGGTGCCTCCTACGAGGGAAGGTTGTGCTCTGGCGCTACCCTGGCCCGGTAGGCAGTCATAACCTTGAGGACCCTAGTTTTGATGGTACCGAGGTCCCCGTTTGGGACAATGTTTATGTTTGGCCACGACGGTGGCAGCCACAGAGGTGGCGGATGTCACATGTTGACATCAGGGTCACCCAGGACATAGCCCAAAGGGGAGTTTGTCGGAGTGGCCGGGAGAGTGTCATGCAATAGATTGGTTTTGTCAGAATGTCGTTGGTCCACCCGAATGGGAGCACGAGGCCATGATTTCCGTGGTGTGGGTACAGTGTACTAACCTCTGCAGAGTGTATAAACTATCGATAGCCGCGTCCTCGGATATGGACACAGTTCGTAGTAGGTCACACCGTGGGTCAACAGTTAAAGTTAACTTGCACACTAAGGTTACTAGATGGCACATGCAGAAATGGTGATCAAGGATCACTATGAAAGGTATGAATGTGATCAAGTGAGGATCACGTTGGTAAGTGATGAACAGTGGTTACGCGGTAACCCCGAGATGGTAAGTTGGTCTCGAGGACCATGGCAATGGTTCACGCACATCTCATGTTAAGTAGTATCATGTTCATGCATTAAATCTGTTAAATGCCTTGTTATTGTTTGTCGCACTTGTTTTGTTTGCTGTGAGCTTGCGAGTACATTCAAAGTACTCACCTGGCTTATCATGCCAGATGCAGGAGAAGCCGTGCAAGGAGTTGATGTCGAGCAGTATGTCACGATCTAGGCCGTGTCCCAGCAGTGTCCCTGTGGAATGGAGTTCCGCTACCTCGTCGTTCCGCTGCCGCGTAGTAGTAGTTCCCTTATCATCGAGGCCCCTGCCATGTCTGCTAAATAATGTACATAAGTGTAGCTGCACCGTGTGTGCCGCTTGGCCTCGCTCGTCATGTAAGATGTAAACCTATGTTTCCGTAAGAGATCAATAAAGCGGTTGTTTTCTGTGCCAAGTTGTTGTGTATTGCCAGAAGACTTGATCTCTGGGCTGGCAATGCAAGGTAAACCGGTTGCTCTGAGCCGGAGTGCCACAGACAAACACTCCTCGGCTACTGGCCGAGGAGGTTGAAGCCGATGGTCGGTCAACAAAGTTTTGTACAATGCGGATCTGAGCATTAATGATGTAAAGTACTTGGATACATAGAATCATTACACATAAATTGTGATTGAAATCAATTTACTCCGGATATCGATCCTTAATTCAGCACCCTTGCCCAAATTAAGGCTCGCGGGCTACTGGGCTTCACGCTTCTCACTTAAAAGCAATTAAAAAGGTACATCAATCCCCTAATCTGGTGTTGCCACCCGACCAGTGGCTTGGGGGCTACTGCATTGCCTATTCAATGTAGACAATTTACGAAGTACAAAACAGTTTCTGAGGAGATTACGATCCTCAGGTTGGTCGGCCGCACCCAACCTGAGTCTCGGGGGCTACTGCACACCGCGTTTTAATTCCTAAAGTATGCTGCCGAGCAAGGAATCGATCCTCTGGCCGATTTCACGAATCGACCTGCGTCTCAGGGGCTACTGGGATCAACGGTTTTATGTTTTCCTTCAGGTGCATCTCGGATTTTAGGCCGACACACACCTTGAGGGCTACTGGCTATATATCTCGGCAGAGAATAAATTGCACCAATCGAGAAAAATATATCCGCAAAAAATCAGCCCAAGACCAAGGTGGTGCACCACCTCGGAAGCAGTCTGGCATAAAGCTCGGATGCAAGTGGCTGGCTCCATAGAGGGCATTTTCGGCACTAAGCTCGGCTGAACTACTTTAACTTTTCAAGATTGAGGAAATCTATTACACCTCGGATACAAACCGGCATTGGAGCTCGGCTACTAAAATGTACCTCGGATGCAGACCGGCGTTGGAGCTCGGCTGCAAAAAGACACCTCGGATGCAGTCCGGCGATGGAGCTCGGACGCACGAGGACACCGCTGCACGGGAAAAACTTCGAAACCCAAGGTGTGGCGTAAAAATAACAAGGCATTGATAAAGGCCAGGAACAAAAAGGGGCTCCTCGGATGCCCGACGTGTGAACACCTTGGATACCCGATGTGTGAACTCTTCGGATACACCTCGGCAATCCTCGAGACCGGGGATGACAAAACTTGTTGAACCAACTTTCAAGACCGATGGCCGAAGACGAAGAACAGTTCGGAAGAACCGAGGAGCGTCCCCAACTTGAAGACCGATTCAAGGGGCTACTGATGGTGTCCTGGACTAGGGGGTACTCACCACGTCGTCTCCCGACCAGGTGGGTCGGGCCGAGGACCCCCATGGCGGTTCACTAATGGGCCACTTCGGGCAGCCCATGCCGTATACAAGGAGGTTTGCACAAGACTTGGCGCGCAAGACGAGGACTCCTCTAAATCCTAGGCCTCCGGTGCATTATATAAGCCGAGGCCAGGCTAGTCAATAGATGAACTCATATTCATTAGAACAATCTCGTGGTAGATACATGCACTCTGTACTACACCCCATATGAATACAATCAAAAGCAGGACGTAGGGTATTATCTCTTCGAGAGAGCCCGAACCTGGGTAAAATCCTGTGTCCATGTTACCATCGCTCCAAGAAGCCTAGCTTAGGACCCCTACTATGAGATATGCCGGATTTAGAACAGACATTAGGGTTTAAGCTTCAATCACTCTAGCAACCCATCATCTAATTACTACTCCACAATGCATTCCCTTAGGCCCAAAGATGGTGAAGTGTCATGTAGTCGACGTTCACATGACACCACTAAGAGAATCAACAACATACATATCATCAAAATATCGAACGAATACCAAATTCACATGATTACTTATGACAAGACTTCTCCCATGTCCTCAAGAACAAAAGTAACTACTCACAAAACATAATCATGTCCAAGATCAGAGGGGTATTGAATAGCATAATAGATCTGAACATATAATCTTCCACCAAATAAACCAACTAGCATCAACTACAAGATGTAATCAACACTACTAGCAACCCACAGGTACCAATCTGAGGTTTTGAGACAAATATTGAATACAAGAGATGAACTATGGTTTGAGATGAGATGGTGCTGGTGAAGATGTTGATGAAGATTAGTCCTCCCACGATGAGAGGATCGCTGGTGATGTCGATGGCGACTATTTCCCCCTCCCGGAGGGAAGTATCCCCGGCAGAATCTCTCCGCCGGAGAGAAAAAGTGCTCCTGCCCAAGTTCCACCTCGAGACTACGGCGCACCGTCCCGAAAGTCTGCTCTATATTTTTTTCTATGGCAAATGGACTTATATACCAGAAAATGGGGGCCAGAGGCTGGCCAGGGGCACCACGAGGTACCAGGGCGCGCCTGGGGGGGGGGGGGGGCGTGGCGCGCCCTGGTGCCACGTGGGCACCTGGGTGGGCCCCTCTAGTACTTCTTGCTCCTAGTTTTTTTTATTCCAAAATAAATCTATGTGAAATTTTAGCTCATTTGGAGATGTGCAGAATAGGTATCTCTGACATAGCTTTTTCAGGTCCAGAATTCCAGCTGCCGTCAATCTCCCTCCTTGTGTAAATCTTGCATATTAAGAGAGAAAAGGCATTAGAATTGCTCCACAAAGTGTTATATTGATCAAAACCACTATAAATAACAGTAGCAAAACATGATGCAAAATGGACGTATCAACTCCCCCAAGCTTAGACCTCGCTTGTCCTCAAGCGAAAGCCGATATCGATAATCATGTCCACATGTTTAGAGAGAGAGGTGTCGATAAAAACAAAATATGGACATAGTAGCATCATGATCATTATTATAACAACAATATTTATTATCATAAACTTCTCATGAGCAAGTAACAAATCATCACAACAATGGAGTATAAGGCATAAACTTTCTTGAAAACTAACAAACTATGTTCTCAGTCAACTATGCAATTGTAATTCATCATATTTTCAGGAAGGGTTTCATGTAGGAGCTTTTCAGCAAGTCCACATACTCAACCATCATTTAGTCTTCTATGATTGCCAACACTCACGACATATATATCGAGCAAAAAGTTTCAGCCAGACACATAGAAAGATAGGGGCTTGTGATTTTGCCTCCCAACTTATTCACCTCAAGGGTGATGTCAACTATAATAACTCATGATCACTCATATCCAACTGGATATATATGCCTAGATCTTTCCCCACCACATGATGCTTGCAAAAGAGAAAAATAAAAAACAAATAGAGGAGAACACTATTGACTCTAGCATAAACAGTAAATACATAAAAGTAAAGGATAGGCCCTTCGCAGAGGGAAGCAGAGGTTGTCATGCACTTTTTGTTGTTGGATGCAAGAGCTCTTAATGCAAAGGAACGTCACTTTATATTGCCCCTTGTGATAGCAACCTTTATTATGCAGTCTGTCGCTTTTATTTCTTTACCATCACAAGTTCGTACAAAGATTATTTCCCTTACAATAAAAGTTCAGACATATTTAGAGGCAATTTTTATTGCTTTTTTGCACCGATGACAACTTACTTGAAGGATCTTATTCAATCCATAGGTAGATATAGTGGACTCTCATGACATGAAACTAGGTTTAAGGGTTTTGGATGCACAAGTAGTATCTCTACTTGGTGCGGATTTTTGGCTAGCAAAGATATTGGGCAAGCACCACATGTTGGAGGATCTATAACAATATAACTTCTATGTGAATATGAACAAACATAATTCATTACGTTGTCTTCCTTGTCCAACGTCAGCAATTTGGCATAAAATACTTAATGGGGGGCTCACAATCATAAAAGATGTCCAAGATAGTATATTTGCATGTAAATCTTCTCTTCCCTATTAATTCTTTCATGAATTGCATCATTGACTAATGCTATGTTTGTTAACTTCCAATAAATTTTACCACTTATAATTTTCTTTATGTAATGTCATTACTTTTCATAAGATTAGCATATGACCTTTTTCATTATTTTCATTGCTACAATTGAAACATGAAAGTAAAGGAGCAAAAACTCAAACTACTCTTTATTATATAACTCTCAACTTGATTACATAGATAGATAGATCACGAAGCTAAAACTCGAAAATAGATCATACTAAACTTTTATTCAACTAAATCATGAAATAACTAAGGATCGAACTAAAAATAGGTAATGATAATAAAAGTGATGGTGATACGATACCGGGGCACCTCCCCCAATCTTGGCACAAGCCAAGGGGAGCGCCCATACCCATGTACTCAAGTCTCCTTCTTCGGTGATGGTGGTGATGATGAAGTAGCGAGCTTGTCCTTCAGCTCAAGCAGATACATCAATCTGCGATTGATGCTCCGAAGGGCGATGTTTTGCTCTTCCAACAGAATAACTTCATGAGTGAGAGATGTATTCTGAGCACTAACTATTTCAAAGACTCTTAGGGCTTCTATTACGGATGGGGAAAGATGATCATATAAGGGTTGAAGGATATCTCCCTTCTCTGCGGTCTCCTCCGTGGGGATGGCTTGCCCTCCTTCCGGAGCCTGGGCTCCTGCAACTTCCTCGACCTTGTCCTCCTTGCTGTTGTCTTCCTCTCCCAACGGCAACTCATAGTAAACCTCGCTATAGGGGCGCTTGCCCGACGATGGTTGCACAATGCGGTGCTTGGCACGGAGCTTTTGGGGAGCCATGGCGATCCGGATCTGTCAGAAAAATAGCACGAAACAAGAACAGAGGAGATTTCTGCGATACGGTGGTCAAAATGTCCGGGAATATATATAATGATTTTTTATCTTGCAAAACAAGTAATCCAGGAGAAAATGGAGCCGGGAAGGCTCACGTGGGGCCCACGAGCCACCAGGGCGCGCCCTGGTGGCTCGTGGGCACCAGGTGGGTCCCCTCGACTATTTCTTATTTTTGTATTTTTTCTAATATTCCAAAGCTGACAGAAAGTATTTTTATGGAATTTTTGGAGTCGGTTTACTTACCGTATCACGTACCTCTTCCTTTTCAGGGTTCTGGAGTGTTCCGGAAGGTCTCTCTTATGTATTCCTCCGGTGTAATTGTTTCAATAATATTGGTTTCAACATTAATGGGGGTACCTGAAATATAGTGCTTAATTCTTTGCCCATTCACCACTCTCGGATTAGTGCCTTCGGAGTTGTTTATTTTGACGGCTCCGGAGCGATAAACTTCTTCGATGATATACGGTCCTTCCCATTTTGAGAGAAGTTTTCCTGCAAAGAATCTCAAACGAGAATTGTACAATAGAACTTGCTCACCTACTTTAAATTCCTGTTTTTGAATTCTTCTATCATGCCATCTTTTAACTTTTTCTTTAAACAATTTGGCATTTTCATAAGCTTGGGCTCTCCATTCATCTAATGAACTAATGTCAAATAACCTCTTTTCACCGGCAAGTTTAAAATCAAAATTAAGTTCTTTAATTGCCCAATATGCTTTATGTTCTAACTCAAGAGGTAAATGACATGCTTTTCCATAAACCATTTTATAAGGAGACATACCTATAGGATTTTTATAAATAGTTCTATAAGCCCATAATGCATCGTCAAGTTTCTTAGACCAATTCTTTCTAGATCTATTGACGGTTTTTTGCAAAATTAATTTTATTTCTCTATTGCTCAATTCAACTTGACCACTAGTTTGAGGGTGATAGGGAGATGCAATTCTATGGTTGACATCATATTTAGCAAGAAATTTATGGAATGCACCATGAATAAAATGTGAATCACCATCAGTCATTAAATATCTAGGGACTCCAAACCTTGGGAAAATAACTTCTTTAAGAATTTTAATAGAAGTGTTATGATCAGCCCTACTAGTTGGAATAGCTTCTACCCACTTAGTAACGTAATCAACAGCAACTAAAATATGTGTATACCCATTGGATTTAGGAAAAGCTCCCATATAATCAAATCCCCAAACATCAAATGGTTCAACGGCAAGTGAATAATTCATAGGCATTTCCTGACGTCTACCAACATTACCAATTCTTTGACATTCATCACAAGATAAGACAAACTTACGAGCATCCTTGAAAATAGTAGGCCAATAGAAACCAGATTGTAATACCTTATGTGCAGTTCTGTCTCCCGCATGGTGTCCTCCGTAAGCCTCGGAATGACACTTCCGTAGGATTTGTTCCTATTCATGCTCAGGTATACAACGTCTAATAATACCATCTACTCCTTCTTTATATAGATGTGGGTCATCCCAAAAGTAATGTCTTAAATCAAAGAAGAACTTTTTCTTTTGTTGGTATGTGAAACTAGGTGGTATGTATTTAGCAACAATGTAATTAGCATAGTCTGCATACCAAGGAGTATTACGAGAAGCATTTATGACAGCTAATTGTTCATCAGGAAAATCATCATTAATAGGTAGTGGGTCATCAAGAACATTTTCCATTCTAGACAAATTATCTGCTACGGGATTCTCAGCCCCCTTCCTATCAGTAATATGCAAGTCAAATTCTTGTAGCAATATAACCCACCTAATGAGTCTAGGTTTAGCATCTTTCTTTTCCATAAGATATTTAATAGCAGCATGATCGGTGTGAACAGTTACTTTAGAATCAACTATATAAGATCTGAATTTATCACATGCAAACACAACTGCTAGAAATTCTTTTTCACTAGTAGCATAATTTCTTTGGGCACTGCCTAAAGTTTTACTAGCATAATGGATAATATTTAATTTCTTATCAACTCTTTGTCCTAGAACAGCACCAACAGCATAATCGCTAGCATCACACATAATTTCAAAAGGCAATTTCCTATCAGGTGGTTGAACAATAGGTGCAGTGGTTAAGGCTTACTTAAGTGTTTCAAAGGCTTCTAGACAATCATCATCAAAAACAAATGGAACATCTTTTTGCAATAGATTGGTAAGAGGCCTAGAAATTTTAGAGAAGTCTTTAATAAATCTCCTATAGAAACCAACATGACCAAGGAAACTTCTTGTACCTTTAATATCTTTAGGACATGGCATTTTATCAATAGCATCAACCTTAGCTTTATCAACTTCAATACCTCTTTCAGAAATTTTATGCCCCAAGACAATGCCTTCATTCACCATAAAGTGGCACTTCTCCCAATTCAAGACAAGATTAGTTTCTTCACATCTCTGCAAAACTCGATCAAGGTTGCTTAAGTAATCATCAAAAGAAGTTTCGTAAACGGAAAAATCATCCATGAACACCTCAACAATCTTTTCACAAAAGTCAGAGAATATAGCAGTCATACATCTTTGAAAGGTAGCAGGTGCATTGCATAAACCAAAAGGCATACGTCTATAAGCATAAGTTCCAAAGGGACGAGTAAAGGTGGTTTTCTCTTGATCGGGTTGTGAAACGGGTATTTGAGAAAAACCAGAATAACCATCTAGGAAACAAAAGTCTGTATGCATAGACAATCTTTCTAACATTTGATAAATAAAAGGTAAGGGGTAATGATCTTTTCTAGTAGCTTTGTTTAATTTTCTAAAATCAATTACCATCCTATAACCAGTTACAATTCTTTGTGGAATGAGTTCATTTTTATCATTAGGAACAACGGTAATAGCTCCTTTCTTAGGGACACAATGAATGGGGCTTACCCATCTACTATCAGCTATGGGATAGATTATACCTGCTTCCAGAAGCTTTACTATTTTGGTTCTTACCACCTCTTTCATCTTAGGATTTAATCGTCGTTGGTGGTCGACAACCGGTTTGGCATCAGGCTCCATATTAATTTTGTGCTGACATAGAGTGGGACAAATGCCCTTAAGATCATCAAGAGTATATCCAATAGCAGCACGGTGCTTCCTCAGAGTTTTTAGTAATCTCTTTTCTTCATGCGCTGAAAGGTTAGCACTAATAATAACATGATATATCTTCTTTTCATCAAGATAAGCATATTTCAATGTATCAGGCAATTGCTTCAATTCAAATACGTACAGGATCACCCTTAGGGGGAGGAGGGCCCCCAAGAGTTTCAACAGGCAAATTATGTTTAAGAATAGGTGGTTTATGAAAGAACATCTTATTTATTTCATTTATTTCATTCATATGCATATCATTTTCATGGTCCAGCAAATATTGTTCTAACGGATCAGTAGGAGGTACGGCAATAGAAGCAAGACCAATAATTTCATATTTACTAGGCACTTCTTTATCATGAGGTTGTCTACGAAACTTGGAGAAATTAAACTCGTGAGATGTACCACTGAAATCAACACTAACAGTTTCTTTAGCGCAATCAATCTTAGCATTAACAGTGTTCAAGAAAGGTCTACCAAATATAATGGGGCAAAAGTCATCTTGTGGAGAACCTAGGACTAGAAAATCAGTAGGATATTTTATATTTCCACACAAGACTTCAACATCTCTAACGATCCCAAGTGGTGTAATGGTATCTCTGTTTGCAAACTTAATAGTAACATCAATGTCCTGTATTTAAACAGGTGCAATATCATTCATAATTTCTTGATATAAGGTAAACGGAATAGCACTAACACTAGCATCCAAATCACATAAGCCATGATAACAATGATCTCCTATTTTAACAGAGACAACAGGCATGCCTACTACGGGTCTGTTTTTATCTTTAGGATCTGGTTTAGCAATTCTAGCTGCTTCATTACAGAAGTAAATAACATGCCCATCCATATTATCGACCAAGAGATCTTTAACCATAGCAACATTAGGTTCAACTTTAATTTCTTCAGAGGGTCTAGGTGCTCTAATATTACTTTTGTTAACCACAGTTGAAACTTTAGCATGTTCCTTAATCCTAACAGGAAAAGGTGGTTTCTCAATATAAGCAGTAGGCACAACTGGATCAACATGGTAAATAATTGTTTCTTCTTTAACACTAACGGGTTCCTCAATCTTTTCTTTAACAGGGGGATGATATTTAAACCACTTCTCCTTAGGGAGATCAACATGAGTAGCAAATGATTCACAAAAGGAAGCTACTATCTCAGTGTCAAGTCCATATTTTGTGCTAAACTTATGAAAAGCATCGGTGGCCATAAAAGATTTAACACAATCAAACTCAAGTATTATACCTGACTCATTACCTTTGTCGAGTTCCCAATCTTCATAGTTGCGTTTAATTCTTTCCAGAAGATCCCATCTGAATTCAATAGTTTTCTTCATAAAGGAGCTAGTCGAAGAAGAATCAAGCGTGTTTCGATTATCATGAGAAAGCCGAGCATAAAAATTCTGTAAGATAATTTATTTTGAGAGCTCATGATTGGGGCATGTGTACATCATGTACTTAAGCCTCCCTCAAGCTTGAGCGATGCTTTCTCCTTCACGAGGCCAAAAATTATATATATAATTCCGATCACGATGAACCAAATGCATAGGATAAAATTTCTGATGGAATTCTAATTTCAATCGGTTCCAGTCCCATGTATCAGTATCATCACATAGCCTATACCACATCAATGCCTTTCCCTCCAAAGATAAAGGGAATACTTTCTTCTTAACTCCATCTTCGAATAAACCTGCAAGCTTGAACAATCCACAAATTTCTTCCACATAGATTAAGTGCATATCAGGATGTACTGTTCCATCTCCTGCATAAGGATTAGCTAGCAGTTTCTCTATCATACCCGGAGGAATTTCATATGAAATATTTTCAGTAGGTGCAGTAGGTTGAGGAGCAACTATTTGTGTTTCCCGTCGAGGTGAAGATACCCCGAACAAACCCCTCAAAGGATTACTTTCCATAGTGACAAGTGACAGTAAATTTTAGCACGCAATATAAATGTTTCCTTACCAAATTCCACTCACCAAAGGCGCTTCACTCCCCGGCAACGGCGCCAGAAAAGAGTCTTGATGACCCACAAGTATAGGGGATCAATCGTAGTCCTTTCGATAAGTAAGAGTGTCGAACCCAACGAGGAGCAGAAGGAAATGACAAGCGGTTTTCAGCAAGGTGTTTTCTACAAGCATTGAAATTATCGGTAACGAGTAGTTTGATAGCAAGATAATTTGTAACAAGTGACAAGTAGCAATAGTAACAAAGAGTGCAGCAAGGTGGCCCAATCCTTTTTGTAGCAAAGGACAAGCCGGGACGATTTCTTATAGTAAGCAAAGCGTTCTCGAGGACACATGGGAATTTCATCTAGTCACTTTCATCATGGTTGTTTGATTCATGTTCGCTACTTTGATAATTTGATATGTGGGTGGATCGGTGCTTGGGTGCTGTTCTTACTTGAACAAGCCTCCCACTTATGATTACTCCCTCTCGCAAGCATCCGCAACTACGAAAGAAGAATTAAGATAACTCTAACCATAGCATTAAACATATGAATCCAAATCAGCCCCTTTCAAAATAGCGCATAAACTAGGGTTTACGCTTCTGTCACTCTAGCAACCCATCATCTAATTACTACTCCACAATGCATTCCCTTAGGCCCAAAGATGGTGAAGTGTCATGTAGTCGACGTTCACATGACACCACTAAGAGAATCAACAACATACATATCATCAAAATATCGAACGAATACCAAATTCACATGATTACTTATGACAAGACTTCTCCCATGTCCTCAAGAACAAAAGTAACTACTCACAAAACATAATCATGTCCAAGATCAGAGGGGTATTGAATAGCATAATAGATCTGAACATATAATCTTCCACCAAATAAACCAACTAGCATCAACTACAAGATGTAATCAATACTACTAGCAACCCACAGGTACCAATCTGAGGTTTTGAGACAAAGATTGAATACAAGAGATGAACTAGGGTTTGAGATGAGATGGTGCTGGTGAAGATGTTGATGAAGATTAGTCCTCCCATGATGAGAGGATCGCTGGTGATGTTGATGGCGACGATTTCCCCCTCCCGGAGGGAAGTATCCCCGGCAGAATCTCTCCGCCGGAGAGCAAAAGTGCTCCTGCCCAAGTTCCGCCTCGAGACGGCGGCGCACCATCCCGAAAGTCTTCTCTATATTTTTTTTTCTAGGGAAAATGGACTTATATACCAAAAAATGGGGGCCGGAGGCTGGCCAGGGGCCCCACGAGGTACCAGGGCGCGCCTTAGGGGGGGGTGGCGTGCCCTGGTGCCTCGTGGGCACCTGGGCGGCCCCCTCTAGTACTTCTTGCTTCCAGTATTTTTTATTTATTCCAAAATAAATCTCCATGAAATTTCAGCTCATTTGGAGATGTGCAGAATAGGTATCTCTGACATAGCTTTTTCAGGTCCAGAATTCCAGCTGCCGGCAATCTCCCTCCTTGTGTAAATCTTGCATATTAAGAGAGAAAAGGCATTAGAATTGCTCCACAAAGTGTTATATTGATCAAAAACACTATAAATAACAGTAGCAAAACATGATGCAAAATGGACGTATCAGTGGTTGAGCCACAAATACTATGTCAGCTATATGATCATGCAAAGCAATATGACAATGAAGATGCGTGCCATATAAAATGAATGGTGGAAGTTGCATGGCAGTATATCTTGGAATGGCTATGGAAATGCCATAATAGGTAGGTATGGTGGTTGTTTTGAGGAAGATGTAAAGAGGCTTATGTGTGATAGAGCGTATCATATCACGGGGTTTGGATGCACCAGCGAAGTTTGCACCAACTCTCGAGGTGAGAAAGGGCAATGCACGGTACCGAAGAGGCTAGCAAATTGCGGAAAGGTGAGAGTGCGTATAATCCATGGACTCACATTAGTCATAAAGAAGTCACATACTTATTGCAAAAGTCTATTAGCCCTCGAAGCAAAGTACTACTACGCATGCCCCTAGAGGGATAGATTGGTAGGAAAAGACCATCGCTTGTCCCCGACCGCCACTCATAAGGTAGACAATAAATCATAAATCATGCTCCAACTTCATCACACAACTAAGGACTATATGTGCATGCTTCGGGAATCACAAACCTTAACACCAATATTCTTACTAAACTACAATCATTCACTAGTACATCCACATATTACCACCTTAATATTGCAAAACTATTGCAAGGAATCAAACTTATCATATTCAGTGATCTACATGAAATTTTTATTATATCCCTCTTGAATACCTATCCTTTATGGACCAATCTTATAACCCGTGTGAATTGCCATTACTATTTATTAGACTCTCAAAAAGATATAAGTGAAGCATGAGAGTGTAACTATTTCTTTAAAATATAATCACCATCGTGCTCTAAAAGATATAAGTGAAGCACTAGAGCAACTGCCTAGCTCAAAAGATATAAGTAAAACACATAGAGTATTCTAACAAACACTGGTACCGTTACGTGCTATACAAACAGTTTTTACCCCCTTTCCATGACGGAGTTTTAAACCGTCACCTTGCCTGTGTGTGCGATAAGGGGGGTCTTCCCACACGACCCAGAAAACGTTTGCGATAGGGCGACCCGCTGCTGACGACTTTCGTAAAGTAATCGTATGTGAAGTCGCGGACTATCCCACACGTTAGACACGTGCACTACGTTTGTGATCCACGACACATCAGAAACGATATCGCAAATATCCACATGTGCAAAAGGTGGATATCACAAACATTTATTTCTACCGTTCTGTTTGCGATACGTACACTATCACACACAGTTCAATAATATAAAATGTGTGCGGTGTCTTTACTATCGCCAACGTGTCCATTTTCATAACTGTGTGTGATAGGTATACCTATCACACACGGTCTCCAAATGTGAACTGTCTTCTTTTTATCCAAGAATCGCACACGCACATCGTACGGAAATGTGTGCAATACTTATGGCAATCCCACACATGTATGAGAATAAACCGTGCGTCCGACCGCTGAGTATCGCACACATTTTTTGTGAAAGAACTGTGTGTTCTTTATTTTACCATCGCACACGCTGGTTTATTCCTAACCGTGTGTACGGTGTTCGAATACCTGCTGTTTAATTTTATTTTTTCCTGTAATTTATTATTTGAATTAGAAAATTTCAAATTTTGAATACTATGGAATTTAAATATTTCATATTCTCATCACAATGGTTCAACAACCAATCCATAAATCAAAATCTCAGTACAATGTGTTCAGTAATTACAGAATTAGGCAGCAGATTAACTATGATGAACCACAATATTTAGAGGCGGTAAAGGTGAAGAGAGAAGTGTAAATCATTTTGGCTGCCGATAGTGTTGCAGAAGCGGAATGCCCATAATGTGCCCTCCTCCATGCCAAAGGCGCGCACAACTTTTGTCCAACCCCTTGTGATGATCGCCCTCCCATCCTTCACCGCCTTCAGGAAGACTTCTAGACCATTATCATGGTAGTATGAATTATATAGTTTATCCTTAGTTGCCTCCACTCCGGTCATGTAGTTTGCAAGGTAATCATGAGTAAATTGCTTCAGAAAGCACTGAAAAGAGAAAACTTTCAGAAATTCATGTCTAATAGAGTAACTCATTGTGGGCAGGGGGAAAAGGCAACAGATTACTTACCATCCTAAAGTTCACTATTGTCTTTTATAAAGTGTAAATAAAGAGTTTAATTCCCATCACCCGTCTCTTCCGCCTAACAATCTTTCTTAGTTTCCTCACTTGACGCTTGTTCATGAATATCTCATTGCCCCATACGCAAAAGGGGTCGAAGCTTGGATCAATGCCGCTAATATATGTACCTACAAGCAACCAGTAAATGTTAGAAGATAAACTTCAATTGCACAAATGATGTAAAAAACTATAAGACATGGCATGCAACTAACCTCGACGGCAAACAACAACATCACCCATTGCGGCCCTGCGTAAGTACATGGAAAGGCATGTTAACTACATCCACCAAAAATAGCAAATGGTGATAAAACGTCAGCATCTCTAGTGATATCTCCATTGCGAATAGTAGCACGGTAGTAAAGGGACAGATTAAAAAATGGATAGAACTGTTTGCTACAACAGGCTTGACAACAACCTAAGTCAGGCATTGTAAGTGTTTAGCTGGTATTGGTGAAATTGAACTAGACAGTTCATACTTGAACATGACAGTGTACATTACTGAAATAAACAAGGCATGTGTTAAGTACAAACAACCTAATATAGCCGTTGAAACTGGTACTGATGAAATTGAAATTGACAGAGTTAAACATCGCAAGGCAAGTGCTGCTAGAGCAGAGAATGGCCCAGTTGTCTATAAAAAAGTAGGGAAAATAGCTAAGAATGGTTAGGCGTGTTTACTACAACAGGCTTAATACATCAACTGTACAAAACATAGCCATTGCAACATGTATTGGTAAAATTGAACTGGACAGTTCCTACTTGGTAAATCCCGAGGGGTAGTTGGTGGGGCACTTCATCTGGGCCAGAGCCCGCCCCAAGTCAGTGGCAGCGGAGGCGAGGTGTTCCTTCGGGTTGAAGCGTGGATCAGTGCCGCTGACATGTGTACCTACAAGAAGCACGTAAATGCTATCAGCTAAACTGCAATTGCACAAATGATGTAAAACACTATAAGACATTTGGATGGAACTAACCTCGACAGTAAACAACAGCATTTCCCATTGTGGCCCTGTGTAAGTACATGGAAAGGCATGTTAACTACAACAGGGTTAACATCCACCAAAAATAGAAAATGGTAATAAAACGACATCATCTCTAGTGATATCTTCATTGTGTAGAGTAGCACGGTAGTAAAGGGATGGATTAAAAAATGGATAGAACTGTTTGCTACAACAGGCTTGACAGCAACCTAAGTCAGGCATTGTTAGTTTCTAGCTGGTATTGGTGAAATTTAACTGGGCAGTTCATACTTCAACATGACAGTGTACATTACTGAAATAAACAAGGCATGTGTTAAGTACAGACAACCTAATATAGCCATTGAAACTGGTACTGATGAAATTGAAATTGATAGAGTTAAACCAAGGCAAGTGCTGCTAGAGCAGAGAATGGCCCGGTTGTCTATAAAATGGTAGGGAAAATAGCAAAGAATGGTTAGGCGTGTTTACTACAACAGGCTTAATACATCAACCATACAAAACATAGCCCTTGCAACTAGTATTGGTAAAATTGAACTGGACAGTGCGTACTTGGTAAATCCCGAGGGGCAGTTGCTGGGGCACTTCATCTGGGCCAGAGCCCGCACCAAGTCGGCAGCGGCGGAGGCGAGGTGTTCCTCCGGGTCGACACGCACAACGGCTACCGCGCCATCGACCGCCATCAGCTCCTTGACCTCCCGCGTGATATGTGGTTACGCTTACGCAGCGATGATCTGCAGTAGGGGGTGGGGATTTGGAGGCATGAGGATGTTTTGCGGGCGCCATCTAAGCAATCGGGCCAGGGCGGTGATGGAGATCGGTGGGTTACCTGACTGGATCGACGAGGCTCAGGCAGAACGTAGATTTGGTTGAAGCTGTGGTTGCGGCGGCGGCGGTTTGAGCTACCGCGAGGGGGGAGGGGGGAAATAGTTTGGAAATGTGATGGGTGGGGATGGGGTGGGGGGTAAATTCTAAAATCCCGCGCCTACTGAAAATTTCGCTGCGAAACTTGAAACTTACGCGGGCGAAACACACAACGCAGTCGAAGCGTATAATATACTCGTGTGCGAGAACATAGAAAATTGGCGGATCCCGTATTCAAAAAATTGTACACGTGTAGTTGATTAAATCAGTCACGGGCGGTTGTGATGGTACATGTGCGATGTTTTCTAACCGACTTATGGTTCATTAACGCAAATGGTACGCCATAGCAACCGTGTGTTTTGTGGTCTCCTAAAAATTAAAATATCTATCAGCATCTAGAGCCGTAGCCTGCAAATTTAAAAATCTCTTTCATTGTGGTAGGGCTATCATCAACGTACATGAATGAGGCAAAGTTGACACTCGATGAACAGTCATAAGTTAATGAAAATGCATTCAAGTGTCAACTTGCCTCGCTCACACAGCGAGAATTGGTTGACCTATGCAACAAGAAAGATGCTTGCTGCCTCCCGCTGGCGCTGCTATTTAAGCCGGTCTACGTCCGCCCCGCGTGGTGAGGTGGGACTAAAAACCAGCTCCGGCGAGCTCGTCTCCGACCCGGTTGTGCCGAGGTGAGAGAGGAAGGAGCTCCGGGGTGGATGCGGGTTGGACCGCTATGACTCGGTTGAGTCAACTTTTTTTGACCGGGCACTAATTTGCTCTAAAATAGTAGTAGTAAGTTGTAGTAGATGCTCATAATTAATTAAACAAACATACGATCGACACACACACTAACTACTTCTCACATGCTGGCCAGCCCCATACGCTGTCGTACTCCTTACCGGCCTTGTCCGCGGCAGCCCACCGTGCTTGAATCTCCGCCCGGCTCTCCTCAGCAGCGCGTGCGGCCGCTTCTTTCTTACGGCGGCGGGACTCTCTTTTCTTGAGTGCTTTCTGCCTTTTCCGCTCCTTCTGTGCGGATTTGGCCTCCTCTTGCTCCACCGCCCATTCGGCCATGGCAGCTTCAAAGTCCACCCACGTAGGTGTGCGGTCGCGGGCGTCGATGAACTCGGCGCAGCGGGATGCCATCGGTTCCTTACCACTTAGTGTGAGGTCGCGGGCGGCGATGAACTCAGCACGCCGGGATGCCATCGCTTCCTTACCAGTTAGTGTGCGGTGCGGTGGCATGGACGGCGACGCTTGGAGAGAGCTCTGGGATGGAGTGGCCGGACAACCGTAGGTAGTGCGGTGGTTTTTTAGAGCATTCGAGAACTGATTGCCTATGAGAACCGTGTGTGCTAACCCTATCTTGCGTTGCGTTCTAATTGGCCGGAACCCCAGCCACGCGGATCGTGCGTGTGGATCGTAGGATGCACCGCGATCAAACGACAATCCACATCCCTCCCATCACACCCGTGTAGCTGTAGCTGGGATTTGACTTATATGCGCTAATTGTCATGTAAATGCTATATAGTGCTTAAGTATATCAAACGAGTCCTGAAATGCGCAAAAAATTCAAATCTAGCGGCTGATGGTGCTTGCGCACCGTGTAAATAGTTTCAAGGTGAAATGATAAAGTCACAGTAAATTCAAGTCCTAATTGCCATTTATCAATTTTCTAGAGTTAGAAAACCAATAAACGACACGTTTGTGGTTGACTCTTGCCACACTTTTCCTTGAAATCTCTCCCAATTTCCTCGTAAAAGGCATGCAAATTTACTAAACACCACAAGCATGATTTTCCAAACCGTTTTTTTACACTTTTTCATGGACCGATCATGTGAAATTGAATTATGTGCATTAATGCCTAGAAAATGCACATAACGGCCCAAAGATAGTAAATTAGACTAGAAAAGTGCCAAATTTGAACACGGTGCATGATAGGGTCTATGTTGATCGTAGAAAAAAACTCAAGGACAAACGATGAAGGAACTTTGGATTCCCCTTCGAACTTGCTGATTTTCCTCTCGAAACCGCCAAAACTTCCTTTTGTGATGGTTTGGTTTATGAAGAGCGTGTACAACTACATTAGCCAAACCTTCTCAAAAAATTACCACACTTTACTGAGGTCATACCATGGCACCATGCCAGGTATCATCTTTTTCAGGCATGTTTTTCAATTTTCTAGAGTTTAAAAACCAATAAACGACACGTTTGTGGTTGACTCTTGGGACACATGTCCTTGAAATCTCTCACCATTCCTCGTAAAAGGCATGCAAATTTAGTAAATACCACAAGCATGATTTTCCAAAACGTTTTTGTGAACTTTTCCATGGACCGATTGTGCGAAATTGAATTATGTGCATTAATGCCAACAAAATGCACATAACTGTCCAAATATACTAAATTAGCCTGGAAAATTGCCAAATTTGAACACATTGCATTATAGGGTGTATGTTGATCGTACAAAAAAACTCAAGGACAAATGACGAAGGAAGTTTGGATTCCCCTCTCGAAACCACGAAACTGCCTTTTGTGATGGTTCGGTTTATGAAGAGCGTGTACAACGACATTAGCCAAACCTTCTCAAAAAATTACCATGCTTTTCTAAGGTCATACCATGGCACCATGCCAGGTATCATATCATCTTTTTCAGGCATGTTTTTCAATTTTGTAGAGTCAAAAAACCAATAAACGACACGTTTGTGGTTGACTCTTGCCACACATGTCCTTGAAATCTCCCCCCATTCCTCGTAAAAGGCATGCAAATTTAGTAAACACCACAAGCAGGATTTTCCAAACCATTTTTGTGCACTTTTTCATAGACCGATTGTGTGAAATTGAATTATGTGAATTAATGCCTAGAAAATGCACATAACTGCCCAAATATAGTAAATTAGCCCAAAAAAGTGCCAAATTTGAACACGGTGCATTATAGGGTGTATGTTGATCGTAGAAAAAAACTCAAGGACAAACAACGAAGGAACTTTGGATTCCCCTTCAAACTTGGTGATTTCCCTCTCGAAACCACCAAAACTTCCTTTTCTGATGGTTCGGTTTACGAAGAGCGTGTACAACGACATTAGCTGAACCCTCTCAAAAAATTACCATGCTTTGTTGAGGTCATACCATGGCACCATGCCCGGTATCATCTTTTTCAGGCATGTTTTTCAATTTTGTAGAGTCAAAAAACAAATAAAAGACACGTTTATCGTTGACTCTTGCGACACATATCATTGAAATCTCTCCCCATTCCCTTGTAAAAGGCATGGAAATTTAGTAATACCACAAGCTTCATTTTTCATACTGCTATTGTGCATGTTTTCACGCACCTATCGTGCCAATTTGAATTATGTGCACAAATTCCTAGAAAATGCAAATAATGGCCCAAATATGGTAAATGAGCCCGGAGAAGTGCCAAATTTGAACACGGTGCGTTCTAGGGTGTATGTAGATCGTAGAAAAAAAACAAGGGCAGACGACCAAGGAAAATTGAATTCCCTTGAAATCCTGGTGATTTATTATCGCACACGGTTCATTTTCGCTACTTATGAAAGCCGTGTGGGTTGACTCTATCGTGCGATGCGTTCTGATTGGCTGGAACCCCAGCCACGCGGATCGCGCATGTGGATCATAGGATGCACCATGATCGAACGGCAATCCACATCCCTCCCATGACACCCGTGTAGCTGTAGCTGGGATTTGACTTATATGCGCTAATTGTTAGGTAAATGCTATAAAGTGCTCAAGTATATCAAACGAGTCCTGAAATGCACAAAAAATTCAAATCTAGCGGCAGATGGTGCTTGCGCGCCGTGTAAATAGTTTGGAGGCGAAACGATAAGGTCACAGTAAATTCAAGTCCTAATTGCCATTTATCAATTTTCTAAAGTTGGAAAACCAATAAATGATATGTTTGTGGTTGACTCTAGCCACACGTGTCCTTGAAATCTCTCCCCATTCCTCGTCAAAGGCATGCAAATTTAGTAAACACCACAAGCATGATTTTCCAAACCATTTTTGTGCACTTTTTCATGGATCGATTGTGTGAAATTGAATTATGTGCATTAATGCCTAGAAAATGCACATAAATGCCCAAATATAGTAAATTAGCCCGAAAAAGTGCCAAATTTGAACACGGTGCATTATAGGGTGTATGTTGATCATAGAAAAAAACTCAAGGACAAACGACGAAGGAACTTTGGATTCCCCTTCAAACTTGGTGATTTCCCTCTCGAAACCACCAAAATTTCCTTTTGTGATGGTTCGGTTTACGAAGAGCGTGTACAATGACATTAGCCGAACCCTCTCAAAAAATTACCTCGCTTTGTTGAGGTCATACCATGGCACCATGCCAGGTATCATCTTTTTCAGGCATGTTTTTCAATTTTGTAGAGTCAAAAAACCAATAAACAACACGTTTGTGGTTGACTCTTGCGACACATATCATCGAAATCTCTCCCCATTCCCTTGTAAAAGGCATGGAAATTTAGTAATACCACAAGCTTCATTTTTCATACTATTATTGTGCACGTTTTCATGCACCTATCGTGCCAATTTGAATTATGTGCATAAATGCCTAGAAAATGCAAATAAGGGCCCAAATATGGTAAATGAGCCCGAAAAAGTGCCAAATTTGAACATGGTGCGTTCTAGGGTCTATGTAGATCGTAGAAATAAAAACAAGGGTGGACGACCAAGGAAAATTGGATTCCCTTGAAATCCTGGTGATTTATTATCGCACATGGTTCATTTTCGCTGCTTATGAAAGCCGTGTGGGCTGACTCTATCGTGCGATGCGTTCTGATTGGCCGGAACCCCAGCCACGCGGATCGCGCGTGTGGACCATAGGATGCACTGCGATCGAACGGCAATCAACATCCCTCCCATCACACCCGTGTAGCTATAGCTGGGATTTGACTTATATGCGCTAATTGTCAGGTAAATGCTATAAAGTGCTTAAGTATATCAAACGAGTCCGGAAATGCACAAATAATTCAAATCTAGCGGCTGATGGTGCTTGTGCACCGTGTAAATAGTTTGGACGCGAAATGATGAAGTCACCGTAATTCAAGTCCAAATTGCCATTTTATCATTTTGGAAACAGTGATTCTTATTTTGAGATGTTCTCGTTTTCCAGGAGTTATCTTTACAACTTCTACCAGAATTTGCCATTTTATTTACCACATAATACTGAGGTCATACCATGGCACTAGGGGCACCATGCCAGGTATCATCTTTTTCAGGGATGTTTTTCATATTGCAAAATGAGATAGTATATAGATATGCCAGCCCATACAATTGACATATTTGACATGCATGAACAAATAATCAATCGAGCATATATATGCTCAAATTGGTCCAGTGCCTAGTTCGAGGAGTAATTTACAAACCATTATTAGCTCCCTAATTTACATCAATATAACAAACCACCTTGATCGATCGAGGCTGGGGCAGCCTCGACATCGGTGATCGCCGGTACTGCCTCGGGCTCAGCTCTCACCAAGGCTGCCGCGACCACCGGCTCTGCGTACATCGCCCCGGCGGCCAACGAGATGTTGGCTCTCGCCAGGGCTGCCGTCACTGCCCCCAGGCCTGCACCGGCGACGCCCAGCGCTGCGCCCTCCTCCATCTCAGACATAAGTCCGCACCTCGTGCGGTGGCCGCCACTGCCGTAGTTGTCCTTGCGTCATCGCGGTTCCTGCTCCGCCACCCGCACCATCCGCCGCACTCTGTGCCGAGTCCGCAGTATCGCCCGCTGGCGATCCCTAGCCGCTTTCAGGACGACCCTGGCTAACCTGGTGGCTTGCTCGTACCGCGTTTCCTGCCTCGTCTGGCTGTCGTCGGGAGAGGCGGCGGCATGGCCGTCGACCGCAAAGCCGACCATCACGCTAGCAGCCTTGATTCCGCTATCGCCCAACTCCATCCGGTCGTCAGTCGTTGGGGCCGGGTATGCCGGTATGTGTGGGTAACTAGCTAGCAAGGCGATCAGTAGTGAGTCACCACCGCCGGCCATTGTTGTGGTTATTTATAGCTAGCTAGCAGCTGGCTAGGGGATTGGGGATTTACAATTTACCCCTATGGCTGGCACTTGCGCGGGAAGGCATCGCTGGAGTGCGGGAAGACTAAGTGGAGCACAGAATTCCCAGCACACAACCGTATGCGGTGTCACATGTTATCACACACGTGTTAACATAAGGAAACGTATGTGTAACTTACAAATCATCACTCACGAGTACTCGCACCACGCATCGTGTGCGATGCTCCTACCATCATAAATAACTCGTTTGCATTTTCAAAGGTTTTTGTACACACACATAATCGCACACGAAACATCCAGGTCCGTAGGGCGCCTAAGAGAATTCAGATTTTTCCAAGAATTTTAGTCGCACTTTCTTAATTAGCACCAATTTCCCGACTGTCTTTCTCATCGTTAAAAGTGTTTTTAGTTTTTAGTTTTTCCCCTCCCACGTATGAGCCAACCAACTACCTCCAAAATTTAATTATGTTTGCATGCATGCCTGGTGGAAGAGGAAAACGATAAGGAAGTGGGCAGTGATTCCACACTGGCAATTATAATAACCTAATTAATGGGATGTGTTCATTGGCAATTTGGCGCGGTCAATTTTTTCGCCTCGCCCACTCCCTGTTCACCTTGGTTGCGCTCCTCCTCCTTCGCTCTCTATCCTCTCTTCGCTCTCTATCATCTCTTTCCTCTCGCAGCCCCCAAATTTGGCCTTCCGCGCTCGCCTCCCCGCCTCACCCATCGGATTGCGCCATGGATAATCCCCTAGATCCCAGCATCCCGCGGGCTTCCCTCTCGCTGCGGCCTGCGGCACTGCCGCTGTTGAGCGAAACCCACGTATCTATCAGAGGGGATCCATTGCTCTGGACTCACAGATTGGTGGCGCCGGAGGACATGCCGGGGCTGCGTTGGAGGTGGTGGGCAGCAAGGGAAAATCGGATCGAGGAAGCGAGGCATCGATTGGAGACATGTTCGAAGGAGCTACGCATGGCGAGGCACAAGGCGGAGGCGGAAGTCGATCTCAGGGCAGAGATGCTTAGGGATGTCAGCATCTTGCAGCGTCGCGCTGACTTGGAGCTGGCGCTAATGCCAGAGATCATATTCATGGAGTCGACTGTGGAGGAGAGAACGCGCATGCTCGCGGAATGGTATACGAACCTGGTGCGGCTGTTCAGATGGGCGGTAGAAGAAGCCAAATCGCGCAACCTGCTGCAGCGGTGGCCCTGGGCATGCATCCTAGGCGAGGTGACCTGCCCTCCTTCCCCGCCAGATACTGGATGAAGATCACCTCAAGTACGCGGCCATGGACGCATACACATGCTACGAGATGTACATGCGGATCGTTGACATGAGGAAGTGCCTCCTTACTGTAGACGACGAGGGATCGAGCCACAAGCAGAGCATTGGAGGCAAGCGTCACAACAAGAAGTAGTTGATATGATGATCATTTCTCCTAGTTTATTATGCATGTACTTGTTTACTTAGATGTGCAAACGCTATCTGTAGTTAGTTATGTAATTGGAAGTTTAATTTGGTTATGCAATCATATCCTTATAAGTATATATGTTGTTGTTCTGTAGACAGAGAGCGTAGATGTTGTGCAGACTGAGCAAATCACATTGCACACGGATTAAACTACGGAACCCGTCGGTGATGATATCATCAATCGCTGACAATTGTTTACCAGCAAGCGTTTGCCCACAACACACACGGGTTATTAGCAGGAATCGTCTTTGTTGTTATCGGTCTTCCCACACATTTCTGATTACTGACCTATTTGCTGCGTATCACACACATCTTGTTAAGTTGAACCGTTTCTGTTGTGTTGGGTAATCGCAAACAGTTCATCCGAGTGAACCGCATGCCGTATATCGCACACACCTTGATCTGCCTCACCGTTTATGTTGTGTTGGGTAATCAAAAACAGTTCATCCGAGTGAACTGTATGCCGTGTATCGCACAGACCTTGAACTGGCTGCCCATTTCTGTTGTGTTGGGTAATCACAAACAGTTCATCTGAGTGAACTGTATGCCGTGTATCGCACACACCTCGAACTGGCTGCCCGTTTCTGTTGTTCTGGCTCATCGCAAACAGTTCGTATGGATCAACTGTATGCCACGTATCACACACGCGTCTCTAATATGAATCGTTTTTGATGTCTCCGGCATCGCACATAGTTCATCTTATTGGTGATGGTTTTATTACGACACCGTTTGCGATGCATGCATCGCATACAGTTTGGTCGCGGGGTCTCTGATTCATGTGTCGCGTTAGCGGTCGCCTGCAGTAGTGAAATCACGATAAATGTGTGTCCCTCTCAAAAAGGTGTGTTCAAAAGATGATTGTGGCAAACTAAAAAGCAAACAAAGAAAATAAAACTATGGCACAAGACGCTCCAAGTAAAACACATATCATGTGATGAATAAAAATATAGCTCCAAGTGATATACCGATAGATTGTAGACGAAAGAGGGGATGCCATCCGGGGCATCCCCAAGCTTAGACGCTTGGGTCTTCCTTGAATATTACCTTGGAGTGCCTTGGGCATCCCCAAGCTTAGGGTCTTGCCACTCCTTATTCCTTCATCCATCGTGGTCTCACCCAAAACTTGAAAACTTCAGCACACAAAACTCAACAGAAACCTCGTGAGATCCGTTAGTATAACAAACAAATCTTAAACTTTGGGTACTATTATAAATTGATTCATATTGAATATTGGGATAATGCTACTGTACTCCAACTTCTCCATGACTTATACCCCCCGATACAATCCATAGATTCATCAAAATAAGCAAACTATGCAACAAAAACAGAATCTGTCTAAAACAGAACAGCCTGCAAAGATCTGAATAAAAGTCATACTTATGTTACTCCAAAAATTCCAAAAATTTAGGACAACGTAAAAAATTCATATACCAATACTGTGTAAAAAATTCAGAATTTTATCACGCTCCAGTAAAATGAAGGAAATTCTGCACTGGACTCAAAAGTTTCTGTTTTCAAACAGCATCAGTTATACTATCATCCAAATCATCCTAAAGGCATTACTTGGCACAAACACTAATTAAAAGATAAAAACGCAATCATAACAGAGGCTATAATTGTGTAACACACAAAAACAGAAAAGAAAAAAAAAATTAAGATACATATTGGGTTGCCTCCCAACAAGCTCTTTCTTTATAGCCATTAAGATAGGCTTGGGATATTAATGATGCTCACATAAAAGACAAGAATTGAAACGTAAAGAGAGCATCATAAAACATGTGACAAACACATTTAAGTCTAACATACTTCCTATGCATAGGAATTTTATAGGAAAACAAATTATCAAGACAAGCAATATCTAGCTTATGCAAGTAAGAAGAATGAAGCATTAAAAAATTCAATACAAAGAGAGGTAATTTAAGAACATGAAGACTTCTATAACCATATTTTCCTCTCTCATAATAATTGCATGTAGGATCATAATCAAATTCAACAATATAGCTATCATATAAAATATTCTCTTCATGATCCCTAAGCATAAAAGTTTTATAATCTTTCAAGATAGTGGGATAATATTAACTAAAGTCATGACCTCTCCAAACCCACTTTTATCAAAAATTTCACAAGTTTGAACACTCTCCAAGTATGTGGGATTCTTTTTACCTAAAGTTGACACTCTTCCAAACCCACTTTCAATATTATTGCAAACATTATTATCAATGACATATTCATCATGAGGCTTAAATAAATTTTTGAGATCATAAGAAGCATTATCACCCCAATCATGATCATTGCAATAAGTAGTGGACATGACAAAATTATCATCCCCAAGCTTGTAGCTTTGCATAGTATTAGCACAATTGACATTAATAGAATTTATAATAACATCATTGCAATCATGCTTTTCACTCAAAGAGCTATCATGAATCACTTTATAAACTTCTTCTTTTAGCACTTCATCACAATTTTCAGATTCACGATTTTCAAGCAAAACTTCATAAAGATAATCAAGTGCACTCAACTCACTAGCAATTGGTTCAACATAATTGGATTGTTTGAAAAGATTAGCAAGTGGATGAGGAACCATATGTCTATATTTTTATTTTCATTGAATCACACAATTATAGCAAGCAAGCAAAGTAAAATATTTTTGTGTTTTTGTATTTTTTATGAGAAGTGGGGGAGATGAAAACGAGAGGCAAATGCAAATATAAAGGTAAATAGAAGTAGAGCATGTAGATGATAGTTTATGCGAAGGTACTTGATAGGTTTTGGTGATGTCTCCCCGGCAACGGCGCCAGAAATTCTTCCTGCTACTTGTGAGCTGCGTTGGGATTTCCTCGAAGAGGAGAGAATGATGCAGTACAGTAAAGATAAGTATTTCCCTCAGTTAAGAACCAAGGTTATCAATCCAGTAGGAGAACCACACAGAACCTCGTTAACAACACCTACACACACAAAAGCAAATAGTTGCACCCAACGCGAACAAGAGGGTTGTCAATCCCCTTGGCGGTTACTTGCAAGGATTAATTCTGATAGTGATAGATAGATAAATAAATTGTAAAACAAAATAAAGGAAATAAAATTGCAGCAAGGTATTTTTGGATTTTATATATGATAGATAAATGACCCGGGAGCCATAGTTTTCACTAGAGGCTTCTCTCTAACACATAGCATACGATGGAAAAGCGCATATTTATGACAAATTCATGGCAATGATCATGTGTATAGGCATCACGTCCGAGACAAGTAGACCGACTCCTACCTGCATCTACTACTATTACTCCACCCATCGACCGCTATCCAGTATGCATCTAGGGTATTAAGTTAATGAAAACAGAGTAACACCTTAAGCAAGATGACATGATGTAGACAAAGTAAACTCAAGCAATACGAATAAACCCCATCGTTTTATCCTTAATGGCAATAATACAAATACGTGTCTTGTCCCCTACTTTGTCACTGGGATAGAGCACCGCAAGATTGAACCCATTACAAAGCACCTCTCCCATTGCAAGATAAATCAATCTAGTTGGCCAAACTAAACGGATAGATCGGAGAGAAATACAAAGCTATAACAATCATGCATAAATAAGTTCAGAAAAGACTCAAATATTTCTCATGAATAATCTGATCATAAACCCACAATTCATCGGATCCCAACAAACACACCGCAAAAGAAGATTACATCGGATAGAACTCCAAGAAGATCGAGGAGAACATTGTATTGAAGATCAAAGAGAGAGAAGAAGCCATCTAGCTACTAGCTATGGACCCGTAGGTCTATGGTAAACTACTCACACATCATCGGAAGGGCAGCAAGGTTGATGTAGAAGTCCTTCGTGATCGACCCCCCCCTCCTCCGGCAGGGTGCCGGAAAAGGCCTCTAGATAGGATCGCGGAAGAACAGAAGCTTGCGGCGACGGAAAAGTTATTTCATGTGGCTCTCTGGTATATTGGGAATATTTAAGAATTTATAGAGGCAGAATTAGGTCAAGATTTGCCACGAGGGGCCCACAAGCCTGGGGGGCGCACCTACCCTGCTGGGCGCACCTCCCGAGCTTGTCGCTCCCTCGTGACTCCTCCGGTCTTGTCCCGAACTTTCTAGGGTCTCTCTTGGTCTAGAAAAAATTAATCCAATGTTTTTTCTTCGTTTGGAGTCCGTTTGATATCGATTTTCTGAAAAGCCAAAAATAAGCAGAAAAACAACAACTGGCACTGGGCACTAGGTTAATAGGTTAGTCCCAAAAAATGATATATAATTGCATACAAAACATCCAAGATTGATACTATAGTAGCATGGAACAATAAAAAATTATAGATACGTTGGAGACGTATCAACACACATTTGTAGGATCGTGAAGTGTACAAAGCACATCACTCCCCCAAAATGGGATGTTCCATTAATCTCTCACAAGATCCACTAAGATACAAACAAGATTCAAACTAGGCTCAACACAAGACTCACACGTACATGATGTGCAAACTAACATACACATACTTGATACTCTAGATAAGCAAATTGGAAGCACAACATGTACCCACACATGCAAGGTACAAAACCAGAACATGCAAAGGGGCAAGTAACTTTCAATGTAAACAATTTAAGTACAAGTTACCGCAAGGAGGCACATTGGATATAAGATATACATATGATAATCCAAATGACTTGGCTTGAGACAATATGAATGATGAAGATCCCTCAATTCTTCATGATGTAGCCAACACTGGTGTAGTGACCTGCTATACAAACGGTTTTTACCCCCTTTCCTCGACAAAGTTTTAACCGTCGCCTTGCCTGTGTGTGCGATAGGGGGGGGGGGGGTCCTTCCCACACGACCCAGAAACCGTCGGCGATAGGAAGCACGCAAGCATACGTTTCGCAAAACTAAGCGTATGCGATTCCCGCCTCTATCCCAAACGCGAGTCATCACACAACTATTTGTGATCTATCGAATGTCCCAAACGCTCCATCCTTGCTACTCGTGTGTGCTCGCATTACCATCACACTCGGTATTCTGTGGTGCAACGTTTATGATGCGCGCCCCATAACAAACAGTTCACGATTGTAAAACGTGTATGATAAGGAGACTATCACACACATTCACTTCTCCCGAACCGTATGCGATATATAATGAAGAAGATTAGTTAATCATCATACGAGTGTCATATAGGATTATGAAACGTCGGACTGTCGTACCAGTGTCGTACAGGATAAATATCGCACACACTATTCTGTGATGCAAACGTTTACGATGCGTACGACATCAGAAACAGTTCATGATTGTAAAGCGTGTATCATAAGGCGACTATCACAAACATTTAGTTTGCTTGTACTGTTTGTGATATTGTCTGACATCACACACGCTTTGCAAACGGCAACTGTGTGCATGGTCGCACACGTTTCCTCTCTATGAACCGTGTCGGATTATGATGTATATCACACACGTTGTGCTTTACAGACCGTGTGCGCCGTAATAACCTACAGAGCGTATTTTCACCCTAATTTAATTGCTGCTATTTAAAATTGTACCGAATTTGAATTTGAAAGTAGGCTATAACTTTATTCATATCCATCAGGTTCAACAACCAATGCATTATTCGATTCACAGGTACATATGTTCAAGAGTTACATAAAAAAAAGAATTACATATGCACCAAATAAAGAATGATGAACCAGGGTTGTATACTTGTACTATTAAAGATGGTAAAGAAAGAGGCGAAAGACATTCTGGTTGCTGAACAAGGTGAAGTGGAATGCCCATATTGTGCCCTCCTCCATGCAGAAGGCACGCACGACTCTAGTCCAACCCCTTGTGATGACCGACAGCCCATCCTTCACTGTCTTCATGAGGACATCTAGATAGTCATTATGTTCTGGTAGAAATACTTTAACCTTTGCATGCCCACCAATCATGTAGTTTGAGAGGTAATCTTGAGTAATCTGCTTTGGGAACCACTGCAAAGGAAAAATATTCAGACATTGTCATCTATGTGGCGCCCCGCCTGAATACTACTGTAGTCAGACGGTCACCGCACACACCAGCCCAGGAAATCACTCTGGCATGCGCTTTTACAACAAGTATCATGAACACAGGCATTTCTATTAATGAACATATAAGTCTTACATGATCTTTTACAAGGGTGATGGCAGCGGAAAAGCTCTATCTAAGGCAGCATGGTCTTGGTGCGGCTCCAATCCACAGGGATCTGACTGGGTTACTCTTCTAGCCCGCGAACACTCTGGCTCCTTGCTAGTGGACGTCGGATCCTTATGTGAACCTGGCCAGATTGAAGGCCACTGAGTACTTTTGAATGTACTTGCAAGCAAACCAAACCAACATATACACCAGGCAATGTAATCCATGGCATTCAAGCATGTAATTGTTATCTTAACAGTATTAGCTATCATGTCTTAGCAGGATTATCTAGCAATATCATATCATAACAGGATTATCTAGCATGTTAACTATCAAAGTAACTATAGTATGACGAAGATACAACATATCAAGTAACTATCCATACTCCGAATAATCTTAGGATCCAATCCAAACCCGATCCAAATCAAATCCAAGTCATTCGGTCATCCGACCACTCATCTCATAGCCATCGCATGGCTAACATCCCATATACCTGACATCATCAGATGTCCCTGCATCTGCACTATAAGTCTGACCAATCATACCTTTCTCTGGTTCATTATTAGTAACATCATATGGTTCATTCCTCCAGACTCGACACAGACCAAATAGTGTGACCTAGTATGAACTGTGTCCCATGACCGAGGATGCGGCTATTCGAATAGATTTACACTCTGCAGAGGTTGCGCACTTTACCCACACTATGGAGCTCCTGGCCTCATGCTCCCATTCGGGTGGACCGGTGCTGCTCCAACAGAACTTGTCTATTGCCTGGCACTCTTACGGTCCCACCGACAATCATACCCTCCAAGGGTCATGTCCTGGGTGGCCCCTGTGTCACTCCTGACACCTGCCATCGTCGTGGCCAAACTATACTGTCCCAAACAGGGACCGTGCGCAAACAAACCGCTGGGCTCACAAGGTTATCGCCGCCTACCGGGCCAGGGTAGCGCGCACGCATAACCTTCCCTCTTTGGTGGTACCGACATGAGGCAAGACCGTAGACCAAGTTAGGGCCTTCCCATAAAGACAAGTGTGGCTGCACTGATGAGCTCGGTTTGGTGGAACTATGACTTGATCCAGCCGACGGAGGAGGTTGTCATTATTAAGTCATATTCTTTTATTACAATAACAATAATGATGCATGATGAAAACATAACAACCTATCTCCAAGCAGAATCACATACGAGTCACTAGTGCGATGTTGTGATGAATACTAGCAAGTAATGTAAATAGCAAGTTCAACCTAGCAGGAGTTTAATTATTTCTAGCACATGCATATTCATTAATTAAACATGCAAGAATAACACATAGCAATGCTTTAGGGCATATATCAAATGGTCGGCTTGCCTGAGGGTCGATGAATCAACCGAAGAGAAATGCAATCACCTCGCGGAAGAATTTGCCGAAAAAGATTCCCTCTCGGAGGGGCTGAATATAGGGTAGGGGCAAAATAGGCATTTTTAGAATGTGTCAACATTGTGAAAGTGACATCCTCGGAATGGGCTCGATGAACTGAGAATGTGGGCGTTGGATTCACCTAAATCGGAGTTACGGTTGCGAAGTTATGGGCGTTCGTTCGTTAGGCAGAAAAACAAATAAAATTTGTGCTTTTCTGCTCTTAACGGGTGAACGCCCGCAAATTAGAGGTTTCGGCCGGCGGGGTTAAACAGAAAGCGTATTCTAGGTAACTACGCTTTCAGAGCAGAGAAAACGTATTTTTGGCCGAAGCCGCAGCAATTTACGCACTGACCCGAAAGCGTAAAACCGCAAAGTACGCTTCCACTTAAAACCCGCGGGCCCGGGGCTGAGCCACTTACAGGCAGGCCCCGCGCCACCTCTCTCTCTCTCCTCTCACCTCCTTCTTCTTCCCCGACTCCCGCTCGCAGGGTAGAGGGACGCCGCCGGTGCCGGCGCGCGCCCGGCCGACTCCGGCCACCTCCGGTGGAGCTCGGACCACCGGAGTGACCCCCGCGTCCCGGTGCACCCATCCACCCCATCCACGGACACCGAGGGGAACGGAAGCGACGGCTGCTACGAGCATGGCGGACGGCAGCGCAGTGAGATCGAGCCCGAGACCATGGGCATTCCCGGAGCAAAATGGAGGCAGGGGTGGCGTAGTGGTGGCAGTGGTGGTTTGCTACGTTGGCCAGGTGGAGCTACGAGGACTGGGGATGGGTGAATTTGGCCGAGGCCGTGCGGCGGCCATGGCGGCGGTGAGGGGCGAGGAGGGCTCCTGGAGCTCCTTGGAGTAGTCGGGGAGGGCTAGAGGAGAGTGGTGAGGCTGCGGGTGTGCTTGGAGATCGCGGGGAGGTGCTATTTATAGCTGGGGGAGCTCGCCGGATAAGCTCGGCCGCCATGGTGACCTTATCGGCGTACTGGCGCTCGGGGACACGCGGAGGGAGAGGGCGATGTCGGCAAGATCTCCGGGAGGGTGGAGAAGCCAGCAGCAGCTTCGGGAGAACTCGGGGAGGAAGAGGACACACGACGGGGACGACTGCTGTGACACGTGCACGTACAGCGGTGCTTGTCGCCGTACGGTGAGGAAGAATCCGGCGAGGGGAAAGGCCTGGAGAGGGGCACTTGGACGGCGGCGACGTAGTCGGCACCAAATGACAAGCCACGGCGGCCTGAGCTGACCTGCCCGACGTGACGACCGCGTAGAGCACTGACTTGGCCTGTCGCTCACGCGATCACCACGCGGACCGCGTGCTCTGGCCCATGTTTTCCTGTCTAGAATTGTCCAACAGGTTGTTCACTGATCATATAGATATAATGTGGTGCTGGATGAACGAAGAAAAGTCTAGGTTGATCGAGGGAAGTCAAAACAGTTTCTGGATAAGATCTTGGAGCAGTTGCTGAGGTGAAATGGTTTGACAAATAGAGCTGATATGTTGTCATATTGTAATGTGGTAAAAAGGAGTAGGTTCTTGCAAAATTTGAAATCATTTGGACATTGTTTGCATGCACTTCCTTCACAATGCAAACTTGGGCCCATAAACTAGATTATGATGTTGTGCTCAAATGGCTGAATGGATTAAGCTGAATTTTGGTGGAGGAAGGTTATTTGGGTGTATGGAGATACTGGAAAATTTTCAGCTCATTTGAAAATGCCAATGTGGTACTTCCTTCACAAAGCTTTCTGCTGGACAGAAACTAGATGGAATTTTTGAGAGAAAATGGCTAGATAAAATGATGTGAATTTTTGCATGATCAAATCATATAGGGAATTTGATGTCCTGGATTAATTTGAGGATTTTTTAAGCAATATAAAATATAGTTGCTTCACAACCTCAAAATAGGTCCAGAAACAAGAACTGGATGTTGCACTCAAACTTTGAACTGTGGAACTTGGGTTCTTGATGGAAATGGTGAAGATATGAGTATGAGAAGCTCCACAAATTATTTGGGATTTTTCCTAGCTACCAAAATGGTAGTTCCTTTAGAAAGTGCCCAAAGTGCAATAGTGGCTTTAAATAGGAAAAGGCAATTTCCCTTATTTAATTATTGCCAATATTTTTATGGGAGCTCAATATGATCACAAAGAATATCTCCACAAGTTTTCATGAACTTTGGAGATGGATAGATATTTTCCTGGATTTAATTCCTTTAAACAGTAGAAAATGGAATTAATTTTAAATGAAAAATATTGCAAATGACTTGGCAATATTTTTGCATATCCAGAGTTTACAGAGATAGGATGATTACTGGGAAAAGTTTGGGAGGCAAAAGATCAAAGGAAATTGGGGTTCCTTTGTAACGGAAGGAATTAGGGTTTCCCTTCCGGAAACTCGGGAGATAGGGTTTCGGTGGCAAAATCCTGGGAATATATCTTGGGTGGCAAGGTTGGTCTGGAGAGAATCTCTAGTTGGATGGGAGAGGCAAGGCTAAGTGACCATCTTCATATACCCAAGAGCAAGAGAAAATCCAATAACACCGGAAAAAAAAGACGGGAGTCAGATCCCGCGAAGGAAAAATCGAGGAGCGAAATTCAGGGTGTTACAAACCTACCCCCCTTAAGAAAATCTCGTCCTCGAGATTTCCGGGCTTCCCTCCCAGCTAAGGGGAACTTACCGGTGTACGACTTGGATCCATCAATTGTCTTGTCTTTGTTGGTTCACTGACCTTTTAACTGCCTCTCTTGATGGCTCAGATATTGTCTTTTCACACAGCTACCTGGAATCCTTCTCTTTCCTGGCAGGCAAACCTTCTTTCCTAGTAGTTTGTTGCTTGGTGGGTGACGGTATCCTGGAATAGGGGGTGCTAACCGGGCCGTCCTGTCTTCTCGCTTGGGCCGATATACCCCCGCACATAACCAACATGGACTCCGGAGACTCTACGTGGGAGGCGTGATCGAGGCTGTTTCTACCGAAGACTTGACGTGTATTCCAAGATCTCTCCTGCCGCCTCTCTCCTAGCATACCTACTTTGTAACCCTAGATACCCTCCCTGGCGTGTATATAAGCCATAGGGTTTAGCCCGTAATAGGGATATAAAACACAATATCAAACACCTAGCCTTAGAAGTTAGATACATATTACGACCTCGAGGTAGATCAACTCTGTACTCGATACATCTCCATTAATATAAACAAGAGCAGGACGTAGGGTTTTACCTCCATCAAGAGGGCCCGAACCTGGGTAAACATCGTCTCCTTTGTCTCTGTTACCATCGATCCGAGATCCGCAGCTCGGGACCCCCTACCCCGAGGTCTGTCGGTTTTTACACCGACACTGGTGCTTTCATTGAGAGTTCCGCTGTGAGATCGCCGGAGGGATCGATGGGATCGCCAGTCAACGGCTTTAAACCCACGGAGCATGGCTCCACATCTGAAGCTTTGGTCTCGCAGACACCCCCACGTAACGTGGAAGCGAATCGAGACCCTTCCCCGGCTCCAACGAAGGTCCCCCGCGCCGATGAGGGGGTAAGATACTTCCTGGAGATCGGATCGGACGATGACCCACTGATGACCGACTCCCAGATCGAATCGGCTAAACCAATAACTACGGATCCACCGTCAGGTGAACGGGACGAGGTCTTCAGCCCGCGGTCTTTAAAGACCGGATCTAGTCCGCCCACCTCTTCTATAGAATATCGCCCCGACGACTCCGGCCCCTCCGACATCTGGGACTTAGCCTACGTACGGCAGATCCCTGGTGAGCCGATCCGGCAATACTGGGCCAGGTTCTTGATCGTCAAGAGCAAGATACTAGAGTACCAAGACTCTGATATAATCGCCGCTTTTGAGCATGGATGCAAGGATGAAGGCGTCTTGAACACCCTCGCCCGCCATTGCATCCGAACACTCCCTGAATTAACCAACTTGGTAGCGCGATTTTGCACCATTAAAGACGCCTGGCGAACCAAGCAGAATACAGACTCGATCCATGAAGACTACCCGGAACGCGACCGGTCGGCGCCTCGGCGTGAAAATCACAAATGCGATACCTCGGGTGATCGACCCCGGAAGAAGAAGAAAACCTCCGATCACCCCGGAACGGCCCTGGACGGCTTTTTGGGTAAACCGTGCCCGATCCACGCCGTATTAGTTAACTCCTGCCCAACCCACAGCCTTCGGGACTGTTGCGTGCTAAGGCAGGTGGCCAAAGGGGGGCCCTCCCTCTTGGCGGGCGCCTCCAGCCACTCTAGACGGACCTCGGATGAAGACGAGGTCCTAATGATTTATGAGACATTTATGTCTAAAAACCAGCGCAAACGGGCCCTGTGGGAGGCTAACGCCGTCCGGCGGGTATCGCCTCGGGATGCGTGGATAGACACGCCGATCTCTTTTACTCAGAATGATCAGCCGAGGTCTGCCCCGGACAGGTGCCCTGCCGCGCTAGTCCTCGATCCCATCGTGGACCACTGCTGCCTCCATAAGGTCCTGATGGGCGGAGGCAGCAGCCTAAATTTGATATATGAAGACACTCTGGATAAAATGCACATTGATAAAACACGCATAGAACCGAGCACCACTACCTTTAAAGGAATAGTGCCCGGGAGAGAGGCACGCTGCAGTGGAAAGATAACTCTAGATGTAGTCTTCGGGACCTCGGACAATTATCGCTCTGAGGAGATTACATTCCACGTCACGCCTTTCAAAAGCAGATACCACGCCATCCTCGGACGGGACGCCTTTGCAAGATTTCAAGCGGTACCGCACTATGGCTACATGAAGCTCAAGATGCCGGGCCCAAAAGGGATCATTACCATTTCGAGCGATCCCGACAGGGTGCTCAAAGCCAAGAATAAAATGGCGTTCCTCGCCCTCGAGACCCTGGCCGAAGCCTTCGCGGCCGAAGAACTAACCGCACTACGCGCCGAAGTCGATCGGGACGATGTCATCCTCGACAAAAGATCAAAACCTACCTCCTTCAAGCCGGCCGATGAGATCATTAAATTCCAAGTTCACCCCACGGACCCCGCTAAAACGGCGTCCATAGGGGCTAACCTCGACCCAGAGGTTGCCGAGGCCCTACGCGCTTTCCTTAGGGAAAACTGGGATATATTTGCCTGGCACCCCTCCGACATGCCTGGGATACCCCGTAGGCTCGCAGAGCACAGCCTAAACATACTGGCAGGCTATAAGCCCGTTAAACAAACACTTCGGCGTTTTTCCGAGCCCAAGCGTCAAGCGATGGGCGAGGAACTGGCAAAGCTACTGGAGGCAGGATTCATCAAGGACATAAAACACCCCGACTGGCTAGCCAATTTGGTCATGGTGCCAAAGAAGGACAGGTCCTGGCGGTTGTGTGTCGATTTTAAAGACCTCAACAAAGCTTGGCCTAAAGACCCCTTCCCCCTACCCCGTATTGACCAAATTGTGGATGCCACTGCGGGACACGACGCATTGTGCTTTCTAGATGCCTATTCAGGGTATCATCAAATAAAAATGAAGGAATCGGACCAGGCAGCAACAGCATTTATTACGCACTATGGACCGTTTTGCTTCAATACGATGCCCTTCGGACTAAAGAATGCTGGCGCTACATACCAGCGTATGATTCAAGCATGCCTTCAAGACCACATCGGAAAAACTGTGGAGGCCTATGTAGACGACGTGGTTGTCAAAACCAAACGCGTCGACCAACTGGTGGACAACCTCCGTGATACATTTGCCAGCCTACGGGAATATCAAGTAAGACTCAACCCCGAAAAATGTGTTTTCGGGGTCCCGGCAGGCAAACTCCTCGGTTTTATTGTATCTAGCCGGGGAATTGAGGCCAATCCGGCCAAAATTTGAGCTCTGGATCGCTTAGAGGTCCCTACAGAGCTCAAAGATGTACAAAAGCTAGCGGGCTGCGTAGCAGCCCTAAGTCGTTTTATATCACGGCTTGGTGAAAAAGCTTTACCATTGTACAGGCTGTTAAAGTAGACTAAAACGTTCAAATGGACCAAGGAGGCTACGGCGGCCCTACAAGACAATAAGGCCCTCCTCGCCACCAACCCAATCCTGGCAGCACCAGGCGTTTGTGAACCGATGATATTATACATCTCGGTTACAAACCAGGTGGTTAGCGCAGTCCTCGTGGTCGAACGAGACATGGAAGGTCATAAGTTCCAAGTCCAGAAACCCATATACTACGTGTCCGAGGTCTTAACCCCGTGTAAGACACGTTACCTTCACTATCAAAAGATAGCGTACGCAGTCTTTATGGCATCACGAAAGCTTTGACACTACTTTCAAGAGTGCGCGGTGACCGTGGCATTCGACGCCCCCTTAAGTGACATAATCAACAATAGAGATGCAACGGGGCGCATCGCCAAATGGGCTATAGAGCTCCTGCCTTTCGAAATTATCTATAAACCTCGCCAGGCAATTAAATCCCAGGTGTTGGCAGACTTCGTGGCTGAGTGAACCGAAGCCGAACTCCCTCGTGAGTACAGTACCTATTCGCTTTGGACGATGTATTTTGATGGCTCCAAAATGCTCACTGGCCTAGGGGCCGGCGTGGTACTCACGTCCCCCACGGGAGATAACATTCGATATGTACTGCAAATTATGTACACAGACTCCAATAACGCAGCCGAATACGAAGCCCTCTTACATGGACTTCGGATAGCGGTCTCCATGGGCGTTAAACGCCTCGAGGTCCGAGGTGATTTGAACCTCGCCATTTCGCAAATCAACGGCGAGTTCAACGCCAAAGACCCCAAGATGACAGCTTACCGAAATGCCGTCCTAAATATCTCGGCCAGATTTGAGGGGCTGGAGTTTCACCATATACCCCGAGATAGCAATCAGGCCGCGGACATTCTTGCCCGACTAGGCGCGAAACGGGACAAGGTTCCCGAAAACACCTTCCTCGAGTGGCTTTTTAAGCCATCCGTAGTCTGGCAAGACAATACAGAAACATCGGACTCAAACGATGTCGGGCAACAGCCCCCGCCCGAAAAGGACGATGGTATCATAGGCGGGTCCATGATCCGAAAAACGGATTCAGCGCATGACGTCATGGCAGTGATCGCATCATGGACTGAGCCGCTTCTTGCATACCTACTCCAAAAAGAACTCCCTGATAACCAAGCCGACTCTCGTCGGATCGTAAGGCAGTCTAAGGCCTACAAGGTTCATGAAGGGGAACTTTATAAAATGAGTACAACGGGCGTCCTCCAAAGATTCATATCTGAGGAAGAAGGACAACTTTTACTGCAGGAGATACACTCCGGCATGAGCGGGCATCACGCCGCTGCTCGAACCCTGGTCAACAAGGCCTTTCGCGTCGGTTTATATTGGCCAACGGCCAGTGCTGATGCCTCGACATTAATACAGCGTTGCCCGGGCTGCCAGGTATTCGCGAAATAGAGCCATATGCCCCCCACGGCTCTTCGCACCATCCCAATTACATGGCCCTTCGTGGTCTGGGGGCTCGACATGGTTGGGCCACTCAAGGGTGGATCAAACAAAAATAAGTACCTCCTCGTTATGGTAGACAAATTCACCAAGTGGATCAAAGCAAAGCCGGTCACCTCGGCCGAGGCCGTCCAGGTCATCGGATTCATTTCGGGGGTAGTTCACCGTTACGGTGTCCCCCATAGTTTGATCACAGACAACGGAACCAACTTCACGGCTAAAGAGGTTAAGGCATGGTGTAAGAAAATGGGCATTAAGCTCGACTACGCGTCCATCTATCACCCGCAGTCTAATGGGCAGGAAGAGCGAGCCAACGGGCTCATCCTTAGTGGAATTAAGCCACAGCTAGTTCGCTCCCTTAAAAAAGCCGATTGCAAATGGGTTGAGGAACTTGATTCCGTCTTATGGGGCTTGCGTACAACACCAAATCGGTCCACCGGGTACACCCCGTTTTTTATGGTATATGGCGCCGAAGCAGTCCTCCCTTGCGACATTATACATGACGCACCTCGGGTGTGCATGTACGAGGAATTGGAGGTCGAACTCGATCGGCAAGACGCCTTAGACGCTCTCGAGGAAGAGCGCAACATTGCACGGGCTCGTTCTGATATTCATCAACAGCAGGCTCGACGCTACCACGGTAGAGAGGTCCGTGCTAAAGAATTTAACGTCGGGGATCTCGTAATGAGATTGCACCCCAAAAAACAAAAACACAAGCTCTCCCCTAGATGGGACAGACCGACCAAGTGCTCATCGGAGGAGCTTATCGAATCCGAGATCCAGAGGACGGCCGATTAGAGCCCCATCCGTGGAACGCGGCGCTCCTCCGACGCTTCTATGCATAACTTTGAGTATACGGTCTGTGTAAATAACTTGTGCATTTTCTTTCAATTTAACCTTTTTTCTTTCTTATCTTCTCACCTCGGAAAGTTCTTTTGCGACCCCGAGGACGATCTAGCTGGTTCTTTTCAAAACAATAGCTATTCTGCCCCTTATGTACTATTGTCTTTCGAGCCACTATATGATTCGATTCGCTTTAAGATTTGGCCAAGCTGGGTTGCCCGGCTCCTGTGCTTGCCCCTTACGTTTCCGATATTTCGGCTAGGGGGCAAAGGGAGCACCGCTGTGATTGTTACTCCCGGGTCAGCCGGTGTAGTACCTCAGACGGATAAAGCCGAGAGCTAGCGGTCTTATAATGCGAATTGGTCGGCTATGACGTAGGACTAACGTGGCAAGGGTCTTTTCAAACCCCGACCAGGGGCTTTAACCCCGAGGTCAACCGTCTTCGGACGGGCGTGTTCGACACATTCCCCGCGGAAAGGAACTGTTGGAAGAACTATTTTCCTCGGAAGATGTTTCTTACGTTAAACAGTAATATAACATAACCTTCCGTTACCCTCTCGTCTTTCGAGCCGCATAGCCCGATTGCCTGGTCCCTTGACGTATCTGGTTCGATAACTTCAGCCAGTAGTATGGGACACTCCTCGGACTTTGTCCGAGGAGGCGGAAGCCGACGGCTGGCTGACAGAGTTCGGTTACACGGGCGGAAATATTTGACATAGAATACCTCGGTACATAAAGTCATACAACACTTTTCAAGCACGGTCTAACCCGTCTATTAAGGTGTCTAGTGCGCAATCCTTTTGTGAGAATCGGGCGGCGGGCATTACACTATCGTATGCCTGGCTGGTCGGGATCTCTCCCCCATCCAGCCCCAGGGGTCCTACCTCTGCTAATTCTGTTGTCCTCAAACCGGTGTAATGGGTCTTCACCATGGCCCAGGCCTCTCTGGCACCCTCTCGGCAAGCTAATACTTTTCACGCTTGGATCCGGCGCCGCGCTCTCTTAAGACGTTCGGCTAGCGCGGCCATGTCCTCGGGGACTGGCGTCACCTCGGGCCATAACGCCTGGTGCACATCCTTCATCGCTTTCCGAGCTCCTTCATGCACCTCGGACAGACATTTGCTCATGTCTTCGGACATCGGACCCCGTGACTCCGGAGGAAGGCCAGTCAGGCACACTGTCAAACAACAACACATTTCGAATGATACATTTCCTTGGAAAAATTGCATGACAACTGTCTTTCGTGCTTTCTAAACTTACCATGAATCATATCGTCCGCTCGCCGATTCTTGGCCTCTGCAGCAGCCAGGCGAGTTTTTAAGCTGTCAATTTCCTGGGCCTGCCGAGTGTTTTCCGCCCTAAGCGGATTCACGTTCCCCACATGTTGACTTGCCTGGCGTTGCGCTTCCGCATACGCCAGATCTTCACGGTCCTGCTTCAGATCTCTTTCGAGATGGCCCAGGGCCTCCGCTACTATAAGCAATGCTAGGCGTCAGCTCTGCTTTTTTAACGTCACCCACTTCAAGGGGTAAGCGCTTACCGTGCGCCTCTCTGGTGAATTTCTTCACCTGCTCAACCTCGGACAATGCCACGTCAAGCTGCACCTTTGTTTGGACTAACGCCGAGGTCAATTGCTCGTTCTTCAAGCAAGCTTCCTGTTAAAACAGCGATTGCGGGTTACTATTCAAGTCTTGATTCGACCCCAGGGACTCGTATCAAGCCTTAGGGGCTACTATTATACTTGGTAGTCATATTCGTCTTTGAAAATCTTACCCGCAGCCCTCACGCCAGTACATCCAGCAACTCGTCAAAAGCACCTCGGGTCGCCCTGAGGTATGCGTCCACTACGCTGAGAGCCTTCTGCTCCCTGTCCGAAAAGGCTAGATTATTCAAGGAAGCCTTTCGCCGACGATAATTCGCGGCGCATTGAATTTCGGACGGAGTGGCCGATGTCGCTGAGTCCTCGGGCTGGGCGGCTCCGGGGTCAACCCGTGCAGGATTTCGGACCTCTGCCTTCTTGAGCGGGGCCGCGCCTTCCTCGGCCTCCACATGTGTGGTGGAGAGTGGAGGCTATCTGCAAATATTCGGCAGTGTTAGAACCCGAAATGTCTTTTCTATGACATGAAGCTAAATGTTACCTAATGACGGATGGAACACTCTCGCTTGCCCTCGCCGGAGCTTCTTGACCTTCTGGCCGAGCCCTTGCCAGTGGAGCCGTTTCTCTGCGGAGGCGTTGGGAACGCCGCCCCTTTGGAGGAGAAGTCAGAAGACTAGAGACTGGGGGACGAGGGGCTCTCTTTCGCTTAGAGGAAGGGAGAGTTACCGATGAGGCTGGTCTTGTCCCCGGCGTATCAGGGACGACCGCTACCTTTGAGCCGTCAAGGCTCTCCAGGAAAAAACTCTTCCCTTCGTAGATAAGCCCCAGGTCTTCGTCCTCATGATAGAGAGGATCTTCTGCGCGACTGTGTAACTCCGGTTCTGGAGCTGGACTGCTCACCCCTTTGAGCCAACGCCTCCACCGCTGATCAACCAATATATAAAGGATTAATGATAAGGATTCCGAGGTGAAACAAGAAAACCCGGAATGAAGACTTAAGATGTCGGCTGGGTTGTAGTACGACAACCCGTCCTGGAACTGGCATTTAGCAAACTCCTCGGCTGACCCTAGATACATACTGGCTAGTACAGCTCCGAGGGTCATTTGGTCCATGAAAGCCCCCTTGATGGATCGAGAGGCGTCCTCGGACCCGTTATACTCACACAATAAATGCTGGCGCTGCCGACGAGGCTGGACTCTCCGGTCTAGAGCCACCGCCATCACATCGATGATGGTGAGACCTGCGCCTGACAGGAGCTTTACCTTGGCCGCTAACCTAGTCATGGCCTCGTCTTCCTCTTGAGCCGAACTCAGTGGCCTCCAGCTGTAACACTTCCTCGGCGGATCTAAGGAAAAGGGTGGAAGGCCTGGCCGGACTGGCTCGTACAATAGGACGTCGGTGATATAGAACCACTCGAAAGTCCAATAATTGGCCTCCTCCCGAGGTGTCCCCGCTGGGTAGCCGGTCTTGTCGATTCGGCTGACTTCGGCTCCTCCGACCTCGAATAACTTGTCGGTCGAAGAGCGGGGCACGATGCAGAAGAACTTCCACCATAATCCGAAGTGTGCCTGACAGCCGAGGTGTAGCTCACAGAGCACGACAAACCCCGCAATGTGTAGCACCGAATTCAGAGAAAGATGATGTAGCTGTAACCCGTAGAACTCCAGCAAGCCGCGGAGGAATGGGTGGATTGGAAACCCTAAACCGCGGAGGAGGAAAGGTACGAAGCATACTCGCTCATCCGCCTGTGGCGAGGGGTAGTTTTCGACGTGGGCTTGACCCTCGATGGATGTTAGTCCGGGGCAGGTAGCGGCTAGATCCGCATCCAGCAGGTATCCCTGCGTCGCCAAACGCTCCAGTTGAAGGCGCGCGACGGAACAGCTCCCCCAGTCCCCCCTATCCGGGCCGTGAGGATGCCTTGACGATCCCTCACCACTCGCCATTTTTCGGGCTCCTAAGCTGGGGCTGGAGGGAGGGGGAATTTCTCGCTGCGGTTGCAAGGGCGTACAGCCACAAGCAAGGGTCAAGCGTCTATTAAGTAAGGGTAGAAAGGGCTGACGCTTCGACATTTTTCCCATAAAGGGGCCCAATTCCCTAAGTGGCACGAGTTTCAACATATGATATTGAGCTCTCGGCGAATTCTAAAGGTCGGCCGAGGTCTTTAACTCCGTTCGGAAAATAGAAGCACGGGAACTTGTCTGTCGAGCCAAGACTCCGAAATGTGAAGGACGACGACTTCGGCATCGAAGACCAGTTCAGGGGCTAGTGACGGTGTCCTGGAATAGGGGGTGCTAACTGGGCCGGCCTATCTTCTCGTTTGGGCCGATATACCCCCGCACATAACCAAGATGGACTCCGAAGACTGTACGTGGGAGGCGTGATCAAGGCTGTTTCTACCGAAGACTTGACATGTATTCCAAGATCTCTCCTGCCACCTCTCTCCTAGCATACCTACTTTGTAACCCTAGATACCCTCCCTGGCGTGTATATAAGCCATAGGGTTTAGCCCGTAATAGGGATATAAAACGCAATATCAAACACCTAGCCTTAGAAGTTAGATACATATTACGATCTCGAGGTAGATCAACTCTGTACTCGATACATCTCCATTAATATAAACAAGAGCAGGACGTAGGGTTTTACCTCCATCAAGAGGGCCCGAACCTGGGTAAACATCGTCTCCTTTGTCTCTGTTACCATCGATCCGAGATCCGCAGCTTGGGACCCCCTACCCCGAGGTCTGCCGGTTTTTACACCGACAGTGGGGTAGCGGTAGTACCAACAAATAGCTCGGTTTCCAGAACTTAGAGCTAGCTGCGTCGGGTTTTATTGCGATATTCCGTACCCTGACTATCACGGGTGAGGCATCCTTTCCTGGTACAAGGCTCATGTGATCTTATGGCCTGGAGTGACTAGGGGTAGCTTCCTTATGCTGCATGCGTTCAAACTTTGTCCTTAGGTGATCCACAATCCAAGGAATAACATGACTGAGCTATTACTGCCATATCCTCAATTGAAATGTCATGCATGATCACAAAGTAATCATAGACAGTAAGCTCCTATTCCAATGACATCATGGCATCTATGAACTATCGATGCTGATGTGCATGTGCTTTCAACTATTCTTTCTGAATGTCTTATTTCCAAGTGAATTCAGACTGTTAAACTTTGTCAATTACTGGGGTGGATTTGCCATATATAGCCTCTGTAGTCCTTGTTATGATCGCTGAGCTGAGCATAGTATAGCTAGAGTCCGGTGTATCTTTCGGAGCATAGCCTCTTATCTTGGTTGATGGCCCATGCTCATGAGGAGTGCAACATGCTTGCTGCATTGTTGTGGCCGTATATGCAAGAGTCCGACAAGGATTGGCAATATCACCTTGTCTGTGAAGCTTTACTTTATTGACCGTCGCGGAGATTGTTTATTCAAGACTTCCTTGTTCCTGAGGGTTCCTTTTGGGGAACTTGTCATGGCCTACCATCATGGCTCCTTGGTCATATCCCAGCTTGTTGGGCTTGTATTCACAATTTATTCTTGCATATCTCGTAGGGATGGCTGTGCTCATATCCTTGCTTTGAACTATGGGGCCAATGTTTCTCTGAACACAGTCATTCCCATGTACGAGTGGCTCGCATGAACGGATCCACTGGACTGCATGCTCACAACATATGCAGGGGTAGGATAAATCCTTTCATAATCATTGTGTCCTGAGGCGGACGTGTGTCCAAACTAGTTCATGCTTCTGACAAGATTGTTGTGGGCACGTTGGCGTGCTGAAGAAGGTTGAATACCTTATGCTCGAAGCTTCTGTCAAGGTAGCGTGCCGAAGAAGGCTGGGTATCGTACCCCGGAAGCTTTCCTTCATGTGGCTTACCGCGGAAGGTCAGGTGACTTATGCTGGAAGCTTTCCGCGGTAGCGGGCTAGGGATGATTGAAGTACCGTATCCCAAAAGATTTTCTCTCAAGTGGCGTAGCGAGGAAGATTGAGAGTCTTGTGTTGTAAGCTCCTCCCGATTGCTTGCGGAGGAAGGCTGGGTTTCTTGTACCAAAAGCCTTGCACTGTGATATGCAGTTGGACCTGTGGCCTGTTCTGGCTTCCTTCCGAAGTATCCGAAATTTACCCATAGTGGAGCCAAAATTTGGTATAGGCCATACCTTGTCTGAAGATATTTCGTTGGTCATGCACATCGCTTGTCCTTCTGCTGGTCCGATCATTATTGCTGTAGAGGTTGTACAACTAACACAGACTTCATGTTGGTAATTAATTCGGAATACCCTTTGCAGTCAAACCAAGGGTTGCTGGTAGTAAGCAGTTGACGGATAATTCCATTCGATTTAGCTGAGCCTCCAGGTGTTTGGAATTCTCATTGATTCTGGGCAGCCGTGAATTTATCCAGATTTCTCGCAAACCAGAGCGTAGTTGTTGCTCTCGGTACCTTCACATTCTTGAAATATGTCTTACGTGGGTAATAAATAATTCTTGAGTCCATTGAGAAGAACTCAAGGTTCACCCCATCGACTGAAATAATCCTTGTGTCGAGGACCGAATAATTTGCTCCTTAGGTGTAATCTATTCTGCGGCAAACTCCCTTGGCTATAGTCTGGCTTTGTCGGTTGCACTCAGATTCTGCTTCTGACCCATTCTTCATTCCTGACCGATCCGGTGATAATGCTCCAAATATCAGGTAGTTGGCTTGACTTGACTCTTAATGAATTTGGATTATTGGGCATTATCCAAGTTGTATGCTGGTCTTCTTTGGCAGCCCTTGCGGATGGATCCAGTCGGAGTGACAGAATGGAATCGCCAAAAGAAGCAAGAATCGTGAAAACCAAAAAGCACATAAAGCTCAAATTTTGCGGACCTTACACACGTGGCCAACAATTCACTAGTATAACTAGCCTAGCGCACTCGATGCACCTCTAAGGACTTAGAAGCAAAACCACACAATGCTCCTGGTAGCAACTGGTGTCAAGCTCCTACTACTTCCTTAGGGAGCATTGAACTCGACGCACGACCATAGCCCAAGTGGCTTAGTCAACGATCCTAGGGTTGTCGGGGAAAAATGGAATTTACCGGCGTTTCCCAAAGGAAACTAGATTTGAGGAGAGAAATGCCATGGTTAGCAAGCAAGGTGAGGATATCTGGTTTACCTAGGGGTTAAGGGCTCACGAGTCACTGCCTGGTGCGGACTTTTCCCACCGGAGGCAAAGGCCACGAGAGTTGGGGTCTGATGGAGCCAACAACCCAGGGGTTGCCTTATGATCAATAGTAGCCGAGCCTGTCTGGCAAAGATGGCTGAAATCCATCTGGGCTTTCTACTAATCAAGAGGCAAGAAAATCTGGCTAGGGTAACCTACAGTCAGCCTGGCTCTGATACCATCCGTTGTGGCACCCTGCCTGAATACTACTGTAGTCAGACGGTCACCGCACACACCAGCCCAGGAAATCACTCTGGCATGCGCTTTTACAACAAGTATCATGAACATAGGCATTTCTATTAATGAACATATAAGTCTTACATGATCTTTTACAAGGGTGATGGCAGCGGAAAAGCTCTATCTAAGGCAGCATGGTCTTGGTGCGGCTCCAATCCACAGGGATCTGACTGGGTTACTCTTCTAGCCCGCGAACACTCCGGCTCCTTGCTAGTGGACGTCGGATCCTTAGGTGAACCTGGCCACATTGAAGGCCGCTGAGTACTTTTGAATGTACTCGCAAGCAAACCAAACCAACATATACACCAGGCAATGCAATCCATGGCATTCAAGCATGTAATTGTTATCTTAACAGTATTAGCTATCATGTCTTAGCAGGATTATCTAGCAATATCATATCATAACAGGATTATCTAGCATGTTAACTATCAAAGTAACTGTAGTATGACGAAGATACAACATATCAAGTAACTATCCATACTCCGAATAATCTTAGGATCCAATCCAAACCCAATCCAAATCAAATCCAAGTCATTCGGTCATCCGACCACTCATCTCATAGCCATCGCATGGCTAACATCCCATATACCTGACATCATCAGATGTCCCTGCATCTGCACTATAAGTCCGACCAATCATACCTTTCTCTGGTTCATTATTAGTAACATCATATGGTTCATTCCTCCAGACTCGACACAGACCAAATAGTGTGACCTAGTACGAACAGTGTCCCATGACCGAGGACGCGGCTATTCGAATAGATTTACACTCTGCAGAGGTTGCGCACTTTACCCACACTATGGAGCTCCTGGCCTCATGCTCCCATTCGGGTGGTCCGGTGGTGCTCCAACAGAACTTGTCTATTGCCTGGCACTCTTATGGTCCCACCGACAATCATACCCTCCAAGGGTCATGTCCTGGGTGGCCCCTGTGTCACTCCTGACACCTGCCACCGTCGTGGCCAAACTAAACTGTCCCAAACGGGGATCGCACACAAACAAACCACTGGGCTCACAAGGTCATCGCCGCCTACCGGGCCAGGGTAGCGTGCATGCAGAACCTTCCTTCTTTGGTGGTAGCGACAAGAGGCAAGACCGTAGACCAAGTTAGGGCCTTCCCATAAAGACAAGTGTGGCTGCACTAATGAGCTCGGTTCGGTGGCACTATGACTCGATCCAGCCGACAGAGGAGGTTGTCATTATTAAGTCATATTCTTTTATTACAATAATAATAATGATGCATGATGAAAACATAACAACCTATGTCCATGCGGAATCACATACGAGTCACTAGTGCGATGTTGTGATGAATACTAGCAAGTAATGTAAATAGCAAGTTCAACCTAGCAAGAGTTTAATTATTTCTAACACAAGCATATTCATTAATTAAACATGCAAGAGTAACACATAGCAATGCTTTAGGGCATATATCAGATGGTCGGCTTGCCTGAGGGTCGATGAATCCATCGTAGAGAAATGCAATCACCTCGCGGAAGAATTTGCCAGAAAAGATTCCCTCTCGGAGGGGCTGAATATAGGGCAGGGGCAAAATGGGCAATTTTAGAATGTGTCAACATTGTGAAAGTGACATCCTCGGAACGGGCTCGACGAACTAAGAACGTGGGCGTTGGATTCACCAAAATCGGAGTTACGGTTGCGAAGTTATGGGCGTTCGTTCGTTAGGCAGAAAAACAAATAAATTTTGTGCTTTTCTGCTCTTAACGGGTGAACGCCCGCAAACTAGAGGTTTCGGCCGTCGGGGTTAAACAGAAAGCGTATTCCAGGTAACTACGCTTTCAGAGCAGAGAAAACATATTTTTGGCCGAAGCCGCAACACTTTACGCTTTCACTGACCCGAAAGCGTAAAACCGCAAAGTACACTTCCACTTAAAACCCGCGGGGCCGGGGCTGAGCCACTTACAGGCGGGCCCAGCACCACCTCTCTCTCTCCTCTCGCCTCCTTCTTCTTCCCCGACACCCGCTCGCAGGGCAGAGGGAGGCCGCCGGTGCCGGCGCGCGCCCGGCCGACTCCGGCCACCTCCGGTGGAGCTCGGACCACCGGAGTGACCCCCGCATCGCGGCGCACCCATCCACCCCATCCACGGACACCGCGGGGAACAGAAGCGACGGCTGCTACGAGCATGGCGGACGGCGGCGCGGTGAGATTTAGCTCGAGACCATGGGCATTCGCGGAGCAAAATGGAGGCAGGGGTGGCGTAGTGGTGGCAGTGGTGGTTTGCTACGGTGGCCAAGTGGAGCTACGGGGGCTGGGGATGGGCGAATTTGGCCGAGGCCGTGCGGCGGCCATGGCGGCAGTGAGGGGCGAGGAGGGCTCCTGGAGCTCCTTGGAGTAGTTGGGGAGGGCTAGAGGAGAGTGGTGACGCTGCGGGTGTGCTCAGAGATCGCGGGGAGGGGCTATTTATAGCCGGAGGAGCTCGCCGGATAAGCTCGGCCGCCGTGGTGACCTTATCGGCGTACTGGCGCTCGGGGACACACAGAGGGAGAGGGCGATTTCGGCAAGGTCTCCGGGAGGGTGGAGAAGCCAGCAGCAGCTTCGGGAGAACTCGGGGAGGAAGAGCACACAGGACGGGGACGACGGCTGTGACACGTGCACGTACAGCGGTGCTTGTCGCCGTCCGGCGAGGAAGAATCTGGCGAGGGGAAAGGCCTGGAGAGGGGCACGTGGACGGTGGCGACGTAGTCGACACCAAATGACAAGCCAAGGTGGCCACAGCTGGCCTGCCCCAACATGACGACCGCGTAGAGCACTGACTTGGCCTGTCGCTCACGTGGTCACCACGCGGACCACGTGCTCTGGCCCGTGTCTGCCTGTCTTGACTTGTCCAACAGGTTGTTCACTGATCATATAGATATAATGTGGTGCTGGATGAACCAAGAAAAGTCTAGGTTGATCGAGGGAAGTCAAAACAGTTTCTGGATAAGATCTTGGAGCAGTTGCTGAGGTGAAATGGTTTGACAAATAGAGCTGATATGTTGTCATATTGTAATGTGGTAAAAAGGAGTGACCCCCGCGTCCCGGTGCACCCATCCACCCCATCCACGGACACCGAGGGGAACGGAAGCGACGGCTGCTACGAGCATGGCGGACGGCGGCGCGGTGAGATCGAGCCCGAGACCATGGGCATTCCCGGAGCAAAATGGAGGCAGGGGTGGCGTAGTGGTGGCAGTGGTGGTTTGCTACGGTGGCCAGGTGGAGCTACGGGGGCTGGGGATGGGCGAATTTGGCCGAGGCCGTGCGGCGGCCATGGCGGCGGTGAGGGGCGAGGAGGGCTCCTGGAGTTCCTTGGAGTAGTCGGGGAGGGCTAGAGGAGAGTGGTGAGGCTGCGGGTATTCTCCGAGATCGCGGGGAGGGGCTATTTATAGCCGGGGGAGCTCGCCGGATAAGCTCGACCGTCGTGGTGACCTTATCGGCTTACTGGCGCTCGGGGACACACGGAGGGAGAGGGCGATGTCGGCAAGGTCTCCGGGAGGGTGGAGAAGCCAACAGCAGCTTCGGGAGAACTCGGGGACGAAGAGGACACAGGACGGGGACGACGGCTGTGACACGTGCACGTACAGCGGTGCTTGTCGCCGTCCGGCGAGGAAGAATCCGGCGAGGGGAAAGGCCTGGAGAGGGGCACGTGGATGGTGGCGACGTAGTCGGCACCAAATGACAAGCCACGGCGGCCTGAGATGGCCTGCCCGACATGACGACCGCGTAGAGCACTGACTTGGCCTGTCGCTCACGTGGTCACCACGTGGACCACGTGCTCTGGCCCGTGTCTGCCTGTCTAGACTTGTCCAACAGGTTGTTCACTGATCATATAGATATAATGTGGTGCTGGATGAACCAAGAAAAGTCTAGGTTGATCGAGGGAAGTCAAAACAGTTTCTGGATAAGATGTTGGAGCAGTTGCTGAGGTGAAATGGTTTGACAAATAGAGTTGATATGTCGTCATATTGTAATGTGGTAAAAAGGAGTGACCCCCGCGTCCCGGTGCACCCATCCTCCCCATCCACGGACACCGAGGGGAACGGAAGCGACGGCTGCTACGAGCATGGCGGACGGCGGCGCGGTGAGATCGAGCCCGAGACCATGGGCATTCCCGGAGCAAAATGGAGGCAGGGGTGGCGTAGTGGTGGCAGTGGTGGTTTGCTACGGTGGCCAGGTGGAGCTACGGGGGCTGGGGATGGGCGAATTTGGCCAAGGCCGTGCGGCGGCCATGGCGGCGGTGAGGGGCGAGGAGGGCTCCTGGAGCTCCTTGGAGTAGTCGGGGAGGGCTAGAGGAGAGTGGTGAGGCTGCGGGTGTGCTCGGAGATCGCGGGGAGGGGCTATTTATAGCCGGGGGAGCTCGCCGGATAAGCTCGGCCGCCGTGGTGACCTTATCGGCGTACTGGCGCTCGGGGACACGCGGAGGGAGAGGGCGATGTCGGCAAGGTCTCTGGGAGGGTCGAGAAGCCAGCAGCAGCTTCGGGAGAACTTGGGGAGGAAGAGGACACATGACGGGGACGACGGCTGTGACACGTGCACGTACAGCGGTGCTTGTCGCCGTCGGGCGAGGAAGAATCCGGCGAGGGGAAAGGCCTGGAGAGGGGCACGTGGACTTGTCCAAAAGGTTGTTCACTGATCATATAGATATAATGTGGTGCTGGTTGAACCAAGAAAAGTCTAGGTTGATCGAGGGAAGTCAAAACAGTTTCTGGATAAGATCTTGGAGCAGTTGCTGAGGTGAAATGGTTTGACAAATAGAGCTGATATGTTGTCATATTGTAATGTGGTAAAAAGGAGTAGGTTCTTGCAAAATTTGAAATCATTTGGACATTGTTTGCATGCACTTCCTTCACAATGCAAACTTGGGCCCAGAAACTAGATTATGATGTTGTGCTCAAATGGCTGAATGGATTAAGCTAAATTTTGGTGGAGGAAGGTTATTTGGGTGTATGTAGATACTGGAAAAACTTCAGGTCATTTGAAAATGCCAATGTGGTACTTCCTTCACAAAGCTTTCTGCTGGACAGAAACTAGATGGAATTTTTGAGAGAAAATGGCTAGATAAAATGATGTGAATTTTTGCATGCTCACATCATATAGGGAATTTGAGGTCCTGGATTAATTTGAGGATTTTTTAAGCAATATAAAATATAGGTGCTTCACAACCTCAAAATATGTCTAGAAACAATAACTGGATGTTGCACTCAAACTTTGAACTGTGGAACTTGGGTTCTTGATGGAAATGGTGAAGATATGAGTATGAGAAGCTCCAAAAATTATTTGGGATTTTTCCTAGCTACCAAAATGTTAGTTCCTTTAGAAAGTGCCCAAAGTGCAATATTGGCTTTAAATAGGAAAAGGCAATTTCCCTTATTTAATTATTGCCAATATTTTTATGGGAGCTCAATATGATCACAAAGAATATCTCCACAAGTTTTCATGAACTTTGGAGATGGATAGATATTTTCCTGGATTTAATTCCTTTAAACAGCAGAAAAAGGAATTAATTTTAAATGGAAAATATGGCAAATGACTTGGCAATATTTTTGCATATCCAGAGTTTACAGAGATAGGATGATTACTGGGAAAAGTTTGGGAGGCAAAAGATCAAAGGAAATTGGGGTTCCTTTGTAACGGAAGGAATTAGGGTTTCCCTTCCGGAAACTCGGGAGATAGGGTTTCGGTGGCAAAATCCTGGGAATATATCTTGGGTGGCAAGGTTGGTCTGGAGAGAATCTCTGGTTGGATGGGAGAGGCAAGGCTAAGTGACCATCTTCATATACCCAAGAGCAAGAGAAAACCCAATAACACCGGAAAAAAAGACGGGAGTCAGATCCCGCGAAGGAAAAATCGAGGAGCGAAATTCAGGGTGTTACAAACCTACCCCCCTTAATAAAATCTCGTCCTCGAGATTCCGGGCTTAGTTCCCGGCTAAGGGGAACTTACCGGTGTACGACTTGGATCCATCAAGTGTCTTGTCTTTGTTGGTTCACTGACCTTTTAACTGCCTCTCTTGATGGCTCAGATATTGTCTTTTCACACAGCTACCTGGAATCCTTCTCTTTCCTGGCAGGCAAACCTTCTTTCCTAGTAGTTTGTTGCTTGGTGGGGTAGCGGTAGTACCAACAAATAGCTCGGTTTCCAGAACTTAGAGCTAGCTGCGTCGGGTTTTATTGCGATATTCCGTACCCTGACTGTCACGGGTGAGGCATCCTTTCCTGGTACAAGGCTCATGTGATCTTATGGCCTCGAGTGACTAGGGGTAGCTTCCTTATGTTGCATGCGTTCAAACTTTGTCCTTAGGTGATCCACAATCCAAGGAATAACATGACTGGGCTATTACTGCCATATCCTCAATTGAAATGTCAGGCATGATCACAAAGTAATCATAGACAGTAAGCTCCTATTCCAATGACATCATAGCATCTATGAACTATCGATGCTGATGTGCATGTGCTTTCAGCTATTCTTTCTGAATGTCTTATTTCCAAGTGAATTCAGACTGTTAAACTTTGTCAATTACTGGGGTGGATTTGCCATATATAGCCTCTGTAGTCCTTGTTATGATCGCTGAGCTGAACATAGTATAGCTAGCGTCCGGTGTATCTTTCGAAGCATAGCCTCTTATCTTGGTTGATGGCCCATGCTCATGAGGAGTGCAACATGCTTGCTGCATTGTTGTGGCCGTATATGCAAGAGTCCGACAAGGATTGGCAATATCACCTTGTCTGTGAAGCTTTACTTCATTGACCGTCGCGGAGATTGTTTATTCAAGACTTCCTTGTTCCTGAGGGTTCCTTTTGGGGAACTTGTCATGGTCTACCATCATGGCTCCTTGGTCATATCCCAGCTTGGTCTGAAGAGAATCTCTGGTTGGATGGGAGAGACAAGGCTAAGTGACCATCTTCATATACCCAAGAGCAAGAGAAAATCCAATAACACCGAAAAAAAGGACGGGAGTCGGATCCCGCGAAGGAAAAATCGAGGAGTGAAATTCAGCGTGTTACAATCTAATACAACTCATTATGGGCAGTAAAAAGAAGGCTGCAGAGTTCTTACTTATCATCCTGCAGTTCACTGTTGTCTTTGATAAAGTGTAAACAAATAGATTAATTGCCATCTTTTGACCCATTTTGCTAACAATCTTTATTAGTTTCCTCACTTGATGCTGGTTCATAAATATCTCATTACCCCATACGCAAAAAGGGTCAAAGCGCGGATCTTTATCAAAAAGAGAAAATCTGGACTGAAATAGAAGAACGCAAAATCTCACAGAACTTGAACCTGCACGTCATGTGAATACAAAAGAATGCATCAGCTCCACCAAGAGCAAAATGTGTAGGTGAGAACTCCTCTATATGCACGGACTGGAAGAGCATCAACTCTCCTATATGGTGAACCATATAATACAATTATTGTTTTGATATACCAGAACCTTTGCAGCTGATTTACATGAACTTCTCATGTTATGAGAGAGGGAGAGAGAGAGAGAGAGAGCGGCACCAGTGAGGTCTTGAAGCTGGAGCAAGCTTGGGGACGCATCGTGATGACCGGCAGTGGCGCGGGGCAGCAGCCGGCGGCAGACCCAGGCGACACGCGATGTGCGGAGTCCAAGGCAGAGCTTTCCCTGGTTAACACTAGGACTTACCCGGCCGGCGCGCAGAGGTCGGCGCGGCCAGCTGTGGCCAGGGTGGCGCGACGCGTGGACACCAGCTGCTGCACGCATCCATCTGAGAAGGGCTATCTAAAGCTTCAACTGATCAACAAGAGAGAAGATTTCTTATTTTCAGTTTTTTCTGGGGGTCTCTTGGAGGTAGAAATGTACCATAGTCGTTTATGAACTTGTCTGCATTAACAACAACTCCGTTGCTATTCTGAAGAAACATTTCTTCGTATTTTCTCAACTCTGAATCTTTTCTACCAACTTATTCACAGCAGAAGTTGATTGCTATCTCAAACAAGGTAGCATTTGCGAATCCAAGGGCACCCGTCTACCCACGTCTGGTGCAAGGGAAATCTTGGAACGAAGTAAAGCTTCTGAAGTGTTTATGCCGTGATGCACGAAATCATTTGCTGAAGACGCATCAGCCGATCTTCAGATGCGTGCACTGCTGCTGGCACAAGCTCCCACATGAAGGAGCATGGGTAGAGCAACTCAGACGGACACGGGTGGGGCACTTGGACTGCTGAAGCAGGGGGAGGAGCAACGTCCTGTGGCGGCCAGCAATGGTAGTTGGACGGTGACGCACAGGGGATGGCGGCGCCGGATGCGTGTGGAACGGCCAGCGGTGGCGGGTGGGGCTTGGCCGGCGGCTCGCTCTGCAGATATCCTGGCCATGCGCGCGCATGGTGGAGCGCCCGTCGATCGGAGATGGTCGGCTGGGGTCGGGGTGGCGGTGGGGAGCCGGCCGGCGGCGCGTTCGGTGGAGGTGGTGGGATGGTTCCGCGGAGGTTGGGGGCAGCCGGGCGGATGCGGCGGCGCGCCCTGCATGGTCGCCGGGGCCTGCAGATTGGGGCGGGGAGTGACACGCTGGAACAATGGCGTGCGGGGCAGCCGGTGGAGGCAAGCGGCGAGGCTACCGGCCGACGGGGCTGCACTGGGGTGGGCGTGGCGCGCGGCGGCCAGGAGGCGCGCTGGGCCTGTGGCGGTGGCTCGCTGGCGCTCCGAGGTGGAGGTGCGCGGGGGCAGCAAGGTGGGTCCGCGGCCGTGGGCGATGGGGATCGGGAGGTGGAAGACGGTTGGGTGGGCCGGTTCTTTGTTTTGTTTTTTTGGGAGTTCGGGAGCATCTCGTTGGCTTCTATATAGGGCCGGCTGTTATCAGAATAATATTCTGATCCTAGGATCAGAATAGTGTTACTCTCTCTCTCTATATATATATATATAAGCCATAGGATGAAACTAACCTCGATGGAAAACAGCAGTCGTTTCCAATATTGTCCTATGTAAGTACATCGAAAGGCATATTAAGCACAACAAGCTAAACATCAACCAAATATATCCATGGTAGACAACATAATCTCCAAATGATAGCTTCAATGTGCAGGTTTAAGCACGCTAGTTAAGCCAAACAAGAAGTGGAAAGGTGTGTTAACTGCACAGTTCATACCTGCACATATAGAACATCACATTGTGAATAACTGAAATAAACAAGGCATACTACGAACAACCAAAGATAGCAATTGAAACTGGACATATGCTAACTACAGACAACGGAACAACCAAAAACCGTCAAAAGAGGCATATGCTTGCTACAACAGGCTTAACAACAACGAAATAGTCATTCATATTGATATTGTTGAAACTGGTATTGATGAAGTTGAACTGCACAATTCATACTTGCACATATAGAACATCACTTTGTGAATAACTGAAATAAACAAGGCATACTACGAACAACCAAAGATAGCAATTGAAACTGGACATATGCTAACTACAAACAAACGAAACCAAAAACCGTTAAAAGAGGCATATGCTAGCTATAACAGGCTTAACAGCAAGCAAATATAGTCATTCATATTGGTATTGTTGAAACTGGTATTGATGAAATTGTACTGCACAGTAAATAGTTGCACATATAGAGCATCACACTATGAATAACTGAAATAAACAAGGCATACTGCAAACAACCAAATATAGCAATTAAAACTGGACATATTCTCACTACAAAAGGGGCTCGACAAAACAAATCATGGGTTCCCCCCTGTGAAGAGGCACGGCAAAAAAAATCATGGGTTTCCTCACTTGTCACAGATGGGCTCCTTCCCATGGGAAGAGCACGGACTTTGGGTGCGCTCCATGTTGTCGCAGATGGGCTCCTTCCCCTTGGAAGAGCACGGCTATAAGGTGCCCTCCCTGATGTCACAGATGGGCTCTTTCCCCTTGGAAGAGCCAGAGAGGGTGCCCTCCTCGTGGTCGCCGTTGATGAGGTCTGACTGGGCAGCTGAGGATCCCAAGCCAGCTTCGCAGAACGTGTCCTTCAGAAATGACAAAAGGGGCTCCATGGCGACGAAGGATGGCAAATTGTGGACAATGAGCCAGAGGAGATTAGCGGCAGGGCCATCGATGAGATCGACGGCGGTTGAACCCAAGGGGTTGGGGTGGGCAACTTAACCTGTGACATAGCCCGCGTCAAGCCGTCGCTGTCGATGACCTCGATGTCGTATCCGGCGTCCGTGACATACCAGAATACTCTAGCCCGCTGATTGAAAGCCTGCGGCCAGTCATCGTCGTCAGCTTCCTCGGCGGCCACCTCGCCTGCGTCGGGCAAAGAGGCCGCGATAAACCTCTTTTGGGCCATTCGCTCCTCGAGCTCCCCGGGAGGCGTAGCCAGGCTAAGGCTGCGACACTCTGGAGTGGGGGAGGGGGTGGGGATGGGGATCTGTGGGAAAGGGGGCATTTCACAGGCGTCTGTTACGTCTCCAACGTATCTATAATTTTTTTATTATTCCATGCTATTATAGTATCAATCTTGGATGTTTTATATGCAATTATATATCATTTTTTGGGACTAACCTATTAACCTAGTGCCAAGTGCCAGTTGCTGTTTTCTGCTTGTTTTTGGATTTTCAGGAAATCAGTACCAAACGAAGTCCAAATGCCACGAAACTTTTTGGAGATTTTTTTCTGGACAAAAGAGACCCTGGAGACTTGGAGAAGAGGCCAGAACCTTCATGAAGCCTCCACAAGGCAACAGGGCGCGGCCCTAGGGGGCGCACCCTGATGCCTTGTGGGGCCCTCGTGGCTCCTTTTGACCTAATTCCAGTTCTATAAATTCTCAAATATTCGGAAACCAATAGAGAGCCACCCCGAATAACTTTTACGCCGCCGCAAGCCTCTGTTCTTTCGCGATCCCATCTGGAGGCCTTTTTCGGTACTCTGCTGGAGGGGGAATCCATCACGGAGGGCTTCTACATCAACCTTGCCGCCCTTCCGATGATTTGTGTGTAGTTTACCATAGACCTACGGGTCCATAGCTAGTAGCTAGATGGCTTCTTCTCTCTCTTTGATCTTCAATACCATGTTCTCCTCGATGTCCTTGGAGTTATATCTGATGTAATCTTCTTTTGCGGTGTGTTTGTAGGGATCTGATGAATTGTGAGTTTATGATCAGATTATTCATGAGAAATATTTGAGTCTTCTCTGAACTCTTTTATGCATGATTATTATAGCTTTGTATTTCTCTCCGATCTATCAATTTGGTTTGGCCAACTAGATTGGTTTATCTTGCAATGGGAGAGGTGCTTTGTGATGGGTTCAATCTTGCGGTGCTCAATCCCAGTGACAGAAAGGGACATGACACGTATTTGTATTGTTGCCATTAAGGATAAAAAGATGGGGTTTAATCATATTGCTTGAGTTTACTTTGTCTACATCATGTCATCTTGCTTAAGGCATTACTCTATTTTATACTTAATACCCTATATGCATGCTGGATAGCGGTCGATGGGTGGAGTAATAGTAGTAGATGCAGGCAGGAGTTGGTCTACTTGTCTCGGACATGATGCCTATATACATGATCATTGCCATGAATCCATCATAATTATTTGCTTTTCTATCAATTACCCAACAGTAATTTGTTTACCCACCGTATGTTCTGCGCTCGAGAGAGAAGCCTCTAGTGAAAACTATGGCCCCGGGTCTATCTTTATCATATATTAAAATCCAAAAATACCTTGCTGCAATTTATTTACTTTTACTTTATTTTGCAATTTATATTTCTATCTATCACTATCAGAATTAATCCTTGCAAATAACCGCTAAGAGGATTGACAACCCTCTTATTTGCGTTGGGTGCAAGTGTTTGCTTTTGTGTGTGTAGGTGCTGCTAAAGGGATTTTGCGTGGTTCTCCTACTAGATTGATAACCTTGGTTCTTAACCGAGGGAAATACTTATCTCTACTATACCACATCATCCTCTCCTCTTCGGGGAAATACCAACGCAGTCTACAAGTAGCAGGAAGAATTTCTGGCGCCGTTGCCGGGGAGACATCACCAAAGTTTATCAAGTACCTTCGCACAAACTATCATCCACTTGCATTTACTTTATTTGCCTTTTTATTTGCATTTGCCTCTCGTTTTCATCCCCCCCCCCCCACTTCTAATTTTTTGTTACAAAAACACAAAAATATTTTTATTTGCTAGTTTGCTTGCTTTGTCGCGATGTCTCAAGAAAACACAAAATTGTGTGACTTTTCCAATACTAATAATAATGATTTTATTAGTACTCCTATTGCTCCTCCCGCCACTAGTGCGGAGTCATGTGACATTAATGCTGCTTTGCTTAATCTTGTTATGAAAGAATTGTTGTTAGTCCTAATGAAGATGTTGCATCCCATCTAAATACTTTCGTTGAACTTTGTGATATGCAAAAGAATAAAGATGTGGATAATGATATTTTCAAATTGAAATTATTTCCGTTCTCACTACGAGATCGTTCTAAAACTTGGTTTTCATCCTTGCCTAGAAATAGTATTGATTCTTGGGATAAGTGTAAGGATGCTTTTATTACCAAGTATTTTCCTCCCGCTAAGATTATTTATTTAAGAAATCAAATTATGAATTTTAAGCAACTTGAACATGAACATGTTGCACAATCTTGGGAGAGAATGAAATTAATGATAAGAAATTGCCCAACACATGGTTTAAGTTTATGGATGATCATACAATTTTTTTATGCGGGACTAAACTTTGTTTCTAGAAATTTGCTAGACTCTGGCGCAGGTGGTACTTTTATGGAAATTACATTGGGAGAAGCTACAAAACTTCTTGACAATATTATGACAAATTATTCTCAATGGCACACTGAACGAACTCCAACTGGTAAGAAGGTAAATTCTATTGAAGAAATTAATACTTTGAGTGATACGATGGATGCTCTTATGAAATTGGTTGCTAGTAAAAGTGCTCATATTGATCCTAATGATGTGCCATTGTCTACTTTGATTGAGCAAAATAATGATGCTATTGATGTGAATTTTGTCTCTAGAAATAATTTCAACAACAATGCTTATAGGGGTAATTTCAATCCTAGACCGTTTCCTAGGAGTTCCTCTAATAATTATGGTAATTCCTATGGTAATCCATATAATAATAATAATAGGATACCCTATGATCTTGAAAGTAATATTAAAGAATTTGTTAATTCGCAAAAGATTTTCAATGCTATGATAGAAGAAAATTGAATAGAGTGGATGAAATGTCCAGGAACATGGATAGAATTGCTCATGATGTTAAAAATCTCAAAATTAAATTTTTTCCACCCAAGCATGATATAAATGAGTCTATTAAAGATATCTATGTCTCCATTAATGAAAGTAAAGAAAGGACCGCTAGGTTGAGAGCTAAGCGAGAATTTCTAGAAAAAGCTATTCCACCCGGTTTCTATCGTAGTAACGATGAAGATATTAAAATGATAGGTGCCACGCCTATTGAATCTTTATTTAGTAATATAAAACTTGATGAAAAAGGGACTGAAGATGAGTCAACTTTAGATAAAAGGCGTGCCAATCATTTGGAGGGTGATAATCTTAATGATAAAAATGAAAAAAGTGGGTTTGGAGAGGTCAAAACTTTAAATAGTAATGCACCCACTACTTTGGATTACAAGGATTTTAATTATGATAGTTGTTCTTTAATTTAGTGTATTTCCATGTTGTAATCCATGATTATATCACCAAATACATATGAACAAAATAAAGCTTTCACTAAACATATTGTAGAAGCCATGATGAAAGCTCAAGAAGAAAAACTTGAGTTGGAAGTTTCAATTCCTAGAAAATTACAAGATGAATGGGAACCTACTATTAAAGTCAAAATTAAAGATTATGAATGTAATGCTCTTTGTGATCTTGGTGCTAGCGTTTTCACTATACCAAAATCTTTGTGTGATGTTCTAGGTCTCACCGATATGGATCCTTGTTCCCTTAATTTGCATCTAGCGGATTCCACTATTAAAAAACCATTGGGTAGAATAAATGATGTGCTTATTCTTGCTAATTGAAATTATGTGCCCATGGATTTTATTGTTCTTGATATTGAATGCAATCCTTCTTGTCCTATAATACTTGGTAGGCCTTTCCTACGAACCATAGGTGCTATTATTGATATGAAAGAAGGTAATATAAGATTTCAATTCCCATTAAAGAAAGGGATGAAACACTTCCCTAGAAAAATAATTAAGCAACCTTATGAATCTATTATGAGGGCCACCTAAGGAATTAATTTGAAGGATGACAACACTTGAAACTATGCACTATGCCTAGCTAGGTGCTTAAAACAATAGCGCTTGTTGGGAGGCAACCCAATGAATAAAATAAATTTTTGTTTTACCTTCTGTTTTTGTGTGGTTACAAAATTATAGCCTCTTTTATGATTGTTTTTTTATATTTTAATTAGTGTTTGTGCCAAGTAATGCCTTTGGGATGATTTGGAAGATAGTATAATTGATGCTGTTTGAAAACAGAAACTTTTGCGTCCAGTGCTGGAATTTTTATTTTTCGCTGGAGCGTCAGCACGTTATGAACGTTTTACACAATATTTATATATGAATTTAACACTTTGTCCTAATTTTTTAGAATTTTTGGAGTTACATAAGTATGACATTAATTCAGATCTTTACGGACTGTTCTGTTTTAGACAGATTCTGTTTTTGTTGCATAGTTTGCTTATTTTGATGAATCTATGGATCGTATCGGGGGGTATGAGTCATGGAGAAGTTGGAGTATAGTAGAATTATGCCAATATTAAATATGAATCAATTTACAACAGTACATAAAGTTTAAGATTTATTTGTTATACTAACGGATCTCACGAGGTTTCTGTTGATTTTTGTGTGCTGAAGTTTTCAAGTTTTGGGTGAGACTACGATGGATAAAGGAATAAGGAGCGGCAAGAGCCTAAGCTTGGGGATGCGCAAGGCACCCCAAGGTAATATTCAAGGAAGACTCAAGCGTCTAAGCTTTGGGATGCCCCGGAAGGCATCCCCTCTTTCGTCTACAATCTATCGGTAACTCACTTGGAGCTATATTTTTATTCATCACATGATATGTGTTTTACTTGGAGAGTCTTGTGATATAGTTTGTTTGCTTTTGTTTTCTTTTTAGTTTGTCACAATCATATTTTCTGAACACACCTTTTTGAGATGGACACACATTATTCATGATTTGTTAGAATACTCTTTGTGCTTCACTTATAACTTTTGAGCTAGGCAGTTGCTCTAGTGCTTCACTTATATCTTTTAGAGCACGACGCTGGTTATATTTTAAAGGAATAGTTGCACTATCATGCTTCACTTATATATTTTTGAGAGTCTAATAAATATCAATGGTAATATGCACGGGTTATGAATTTGGTCCTAATATGATAGGTATTCAAGAGGGATATAATAAAAACTTTCATGTAGATCACTGAATATGATAAGTTTGATTCCTTGCAATAGTTTTGCGATATTAAGATGGTAATATGTGGGAGGTGCTAGTAGATGATTGTGGTTTAGTAAGAATATTGGTGTTAAGGTTTGTGATTCCCGAAGCATGCACGTATGATCTGTCGTTATGCTAAGAAGTTGGAGCATGATTTATTCTTGATTGTCTACCTTATGAGTAGCGGTCAGGGACGAGCGATGGTCTTTTCCTACCAATCTATCCCCCTAGGGGCATGCGTAGTAGTACTTTGCTTCAAGGGCTAATAAACTTTTGCAATAAGTATATGAGTTCTTTATGACTAATGTGAGTCCATGGATTATACGCACTCTCACCTTTCCGCAATTTGCTAGCCTCTTCGGTATCGTGCATTGCCCTTTCTCACATCGAGAGTTGGTGCTAACTTCGCCGGTGCATCCAAACCCCGTGATATGATACGCTCTATCACACATAAGCATCCTTATATCTTCCTCATAACAGCCACCATACCTTCCTATCATGGCATTTCCATAGCCATTCCGTGATATATTGCCATGCAACTTCCACCGTTCCGTTTTTATGACACACATCATCATTGTCATATTGCTTTGCATGATCATATAGCTAACATAGTATTTGTGGCTCAGCCACCGTTCATCATTTTTATACAGTTTATGCTAGTATCATTGCACATCCTGGTACACTGCTAGAGGCATTCATATAGAGTCATATTTGTTCTACTTTCGAGTTGTAAGTAAATACAAGTATGATGATCATCATTATTAGAGCATTGTCCCAGTGAGGAAATAAAAAAAGAAAAAAAGAGAGGCCAAAAAGGGCCCACGAAAAAAAGAAAAAAAGAAAGAAAAAAAATAAAATGAGAGAAAGAGAGAGAAGGGGCAGTGTTACTATCCTTTTCCATACTAGTGCTTCAAAGTAGCACCATGTTTTTCATATAGAGAGTCTCTTGTTTAGTCACTTTCATATACTAGTGAGAATTTTTCATTATAGAACTTGGCTTGTATATTCCGATGATGGGCTTCCTCAAATGCTTGAGGTCTTCATGAGCAAGCATGTTGGATGCACACCCACTTAGTTTTCATGTTGAGCTTTCTAGCTCTTAGTGCATCAGTTGCATGGCAATCCCTACTCCTCGCATTGACATCAATTGATGGGCATCTCCATAGCCCGTTGATTAGCCACATCGATGTGAGACTATCTTCTTATTTTTGACTTCCCCTTATTAATCTCTACCACTACACTCTATTCCACCCATAGTGATATATCCATGGCTTGCGCTCATGTATTGCATGGGGGTTGAAAATGCTGAAGCGCATTAAAAAGTATGAACCAACTGCTTGGCTTGTTATTGGGGTAGTGCATGATAAATATTTCGTGTTAAGAAGATGGAGCATGATAGGATTATATAATTTTGTAGGGAGAACTTTCTTTAGCATTTTTATTTGAAAGGCATGATTGTTTGTTAGTATGCCCGAGTATTGATGTTTTTTATATCAAATTATAGACTATTGCTTTGAATCATTCAGATCTTATTATTCATACCGTAATAGAGAGATTACATGATGAAACATGTTAGGTAGCATTCCACATCAAATTTTTTGTTTTTATCATTTACCTACTCGAAGACGAGCAGGAATTAAGCTTGGGGATGCTTGATACGTCTCCAACGTATCTATAATTTTTGATTGTTCCATGCTATTATAGTATCAATCTTGGATGTTTTTATACGCAATTATATGCAATTATATATCATTTTTTGGGACTAACCTATTAACCTAGTGCCCAGTGCCAGTTGCTGTTTTCTGCTTGTTTTTGGTTTTTCAGCAAATCAGTACCAAACGAAGTCCAAATGCCACGAAACTTTTTGGAGATTTTTTTCTGGACAAGAGACCCTGGAGACTTGGAGAGGAGGCCAGAAGCTTCACGAAGCCTACACAAGGCAACAGGGCGCGGCCCCAGGGGGCGCGCCCTGATGCCTTGTGGGGCCCTCGTGGCTTCTTTTGACCTAATTCCACTTCTATAAGTTCTCAAATATTCGGAAACCAACAGAGAGCCACCCCGAATAACTTTTACGCCGCCGCAAGCCTTTGTTCTTCCGTGATCCCATCTGGAGGCCTTTTCCGGTACTCTGCCGGAGGGGGAATCGATCACGGAGGGCTTCTACATCAACCTTGCTGCCCTTCCGATGATGTGTGAGTAGTTTACCACAGACCTACGGGTCCATAGCTAGTAGCTAGATGGCTTCTTCTCTCTCTTTGATCTTCAATACCATGTTTTCCTCGATGTTCTTGGAGTTCTATCCGATGTAATCTTCTTCTGCGGTGTGTTTGTTGGGATCCAATGAATTGTGAGTTTATGATCAGATTATTCATGAGAAATATTTGAGTCTTCTCTGAACTCTTTTATGCATGATTATTATAGCTTTGTATTTCTCTCCAATCTATTGATTTGGTTTGGCCTACTAGATTGGTTTATCTTGCAATGGGAGAGGTGCTTTGTGATGGGTTCAATCTTGCGGTGCTCAATCCCAGTGACAGAAGGGGACATGACACGTATTTGTATTGTTGCCATTAAGGATAAAAAGATGGTGTTTAATCATATTGCTTGAGTTTACTTTGTCTACATCATGTCATCTTGCTTAAGGCGTTACTCTGTTTTATACTTAATATCCTAGATGCATGCTGGATAGCGGTCGATAGGTGGAGTAATAGTAGTAGATGCAGGCAGGAGTGTGTCTACTTGTCTCGGACGTGATGCCTATATACATGATCATTGCCATGAATCCGTCATAATTATTTGCTTTTCTATCAATTGCCCAACAGTAATTTGTTTACCCATCGTATGTTCTGCGCTCGAGAGAGAAGCCTCTAGTGAAAACTATGGCCCCCGAGTCTATCTTTATCATATATTAAAATCCAAAAATACCTTGCTGTAATTTATTTACTTTTATTTTATTTTGCAATTTATATTTCTATCTATCACTATCAGAATTAATCCTCGCAAATAACTGCTAAGAGTATTGACAACCCTCTTATTTGCGTTGGGTGCAAGTGTTTGCTTTTGTGTGTGTAGGTGCTGCTAAAGGGATTTTGCGTGGTTCTCCTACTAGATTGATAACCTTGGTTCTTAACTGAGGGAAATACTTATCTCTACTATACTGCATCATCCTCTCCTCTTCGGTGAAATACCAACACAGTCTACAAGTAGCAGCGTCATCTAAGAAACTCAGGGCGGCGATGGTATGTAGATCGGTGGGTAACCTGCACGGGCAGACCGGCAGAGGTTGACAATGGAGCCGGCACAGCGGCAGCGGCGGCGGCGGCGACCTAGCTAGGTTTCGAGCGAGGGATGGGTGGTATGTGTGTGTATGTGAGCGGAGGTTTTGGGGTGTGTGTGTGGAGGGGGGCCAAGGTGGTGTTTCAGGAAATGCCGCGGCTACTGAAAATTTTACTAGGCGGGAGTAAAATGCCGGGGCTACTAAAAATTTGGATCAAGGGATTGAAGCAGAGCGGGAGTAACAAATATCGCACATGGTCCAAACATAATAATCATGTGCTATCAAATAGAAAAACCCTCCAGGCGAGCAGATATTTTTGAGATTGCGAGGGATGCAGGCGGGAGTAAAATGCCAGGGCTGCTGAAAATTTGGATCAAGGGATTGAAGCAGAGTGGGAGTAACAAACATCGCACACGGTCCAAACATAATAATCGTGTGCTATGAAAAACCCTCCAGGCGAGCAGATATTTTTGATATTGCGAGGGATGCAGGCGGGAGTAAAATGCCGGGGCTACTGAAAATTTGGATCAAGGGATTGAAGCAGAGCGGGAGTAACAGACATCGCACACGGTCCAAACATAATAATTGTGTGTGTCGGCGGATGACACCTATGGGATCGCGTGGATCCCTTTTACGGTTCGGCTAGGGAGAAGATGTACACAAAGAGCGGATCCAACGATCAACGCGGGGATTTTTTACCCAGGTTCGGGCCGCTGAGCAGCGTAAAACCCTACTCCTGCTTTGGTTTATTGTGGGTGTTTGAGCTAGGATACACAGAGCGCTTCTTGGTGAACAGTACACAAGAAGGGCGTCTACACATGCAGCTGGGCCAGAAAGATTCTTTTTTCTTCCCTCTGTAGCTTCGCCTTGGGCCTCCTTTTATATGACAAAGGGGTCACCAACAGTAACGAACAGCAAGTACAAGAGGTGTAAAGTTGCTACAATGTTTACATGCTTATCACTGACGACTTAGGACAAATGCATTAAATGCTCCACTTAGGTGTCCCTTACTTTCTTGGGGACGGAAAAAGAGCCCGTCCCATTAGCGCTGCTTAACCCCATCCGCCGCTAGTGCCATGACACGCATCCAGGAGGACAAACACTAAATGACAGGCTGGTCGCTGCACTGGAGCGGTGGCAGGGCGGTGGGATCTTGCTGGGTGCGAGGCCTTGCCGGGTCTTCGCGAGCCTTCCCGGCAAGTATCTTGCCGGGAATCCAGCCTTCGGTCTTCTGTCTTCTGATCATCGGCTTGAATGCCTTCTTGATATTCTTGTGTTTGTTCCCAGCTGTCCCCCGACAAGCCTTGTCGGGTCCTGTCTTGCTAGGAGATCATGCCGCTGGGAAGAAGCTTCCCCCCAACGAGCTCTTGTTCTTGCTTGTTAATATAATGCTTGCCAGATATGGTATTCGCCGGGAAGCTTGGCCCTGCCGGGGTTGCCAGGCAACAATCCTGGATGGGAAGAACCCATGCTAAGAAGGTTGATGAGACCCTGGTTCTCATTACACCGACAGGAGCCCCCGGGCCCGCCTTCAGCAGAGAACTCAAAGATCTCGATGCTGGAGGTGGGGCCAAGTTCGGCATGGGTCATGACTGCCATGCCCAAGGTTTTATATGCTTCCGCCCTCGTCAGAGCACTTGGCTCAACGACAAGAGCGAAAAAAAACCTTGTCGGAGCGCATGGCTCAACGACAAGGTTCTGGCTACGCTTCCGCCCTCGTCAGAGCACTTGGCTCGACGACAAGAGCGAAAAGCCCCCTTATCGGAGCGCATGACTCGACGACAAGGTTGAAAGCCCCTTTGTCGGAGCACATGACTCGACAACAAGGTTGAAAGCCCCCTTGTCGGAGCGCATGGCTCATGGCTCGACGACAAGGTTTGCTATTCTTCCGCCGAAGAATATTTATGGAAAAGTTTGCGATTTCAGCAGAGAACTTTGACGTTCTCGATGCCGGCCTCCGGCAAAGATGTTGCCGGGAAGGCTTATGACTTCAGCGGAGAACTTTGACGTTCTCGACGCCGGCTTCCGGCAATGATGTTGCCGGGAAGGCTACAAAGTAATCGCCCACCTGTATACCTGCAACACTGATTCGGACATGTAATGCCACGACAGCATTTTAACACAACAAATTAATTAGCTTCTGGCTTTATCACTAATTTCTTGTAATTTTGACTTCTGCCGAATGTTCCCTTGCTTGCCGGAACACTTTCCGGTGCGCACGATCCAGTCAGCAGCGCTTTGAGGAGCAGGTCCTTAGCGGCTTGCCAGGAACGCCGCCTCCCGAAAAAGGTTTTTCCTTCCCAGCTTTAGTGCAGCTGCTCACATCGCCGAGCGGACTCGAGGCGACGAGGAGCGCAACTAGCCCCGGGAAGGCTCCTCAGCATACGGGTTTACGCAGAAACCTTAAAATAAAACTTGCTAACCCTTTTCTTAAATGATTGCATTTTTGTACAATGAATCCCTATGCTTGCCAGAATACCTCCCGAATGCGCACGTCCTGGTCAATGGCGCTTAGGACCGGGTCCTGTCTAGCAGCCTATCGAGAACGCCGCCTCTTCGGGAGATTAACGCTCTAGAAACAACTACAGCTGTATCTGTGTTGCTGGGCGGACCCAGAACAACCAGGAGCGTAGAGTGTTTTAAGAGCGCTCCCCCGCGCACAGGTTATACAAAAACACCATCAAGGATAAGACTACGCAGCAGAAAGCGATTAAAGTTTCAGGACTTAGCTTTCGCAAGGAAATTCAGCCGCCCCCGCTTCTTCTTGGGCGCCATGACGATGAAGACGATCAAAAACTGACGCGCTGACCGCTAGATCGGGTTCGCGCAACCTCTCCCCCTACCTGGCGCGCCAAAGATGTCGGCGGATGACACCTATGGGATCGCGTGGATCCCTTTTACGGTTCGGCTAGGGAGAAGATGTACACAAAGAGCGGATCCAACGATCAACGCGGGGATTTTTTACCCAGGTTCGGGCCGCTGAGCAGCGTAAAACCCTACTCCTGCTTTGGTTTATTGTGGGTGTTTGAGCTCAGATACACGGAGCGCTTCTTGGTGAACAGTACACAAGAAGGGCGGCTACACATGCAGCTGGGCCAGAAAGCTTCTTTTTTCTTCCCTCTGTAGCTTCGCCTTGGGCCTCCTTTTATATGACAAAGGGGTCACCAATAGTGGCGAACAGCAAGTACCAGAGGTGTAAAGTTGCTACAGCGTTTACATGCTTATCACTGACGACTTAGGAGAAACGCATTAAATGCTCCACTTAGGTGTCCCTTACTTTCTTCGGGACGGAAAAAGAGCCCGTCCCATCAGCGCCGTTTAATACCATCCGCCGCTTGTGCCATGACACGCATCCAGGAGGACAAACCCTAAATGACAGGCTGGTCGCTGTGCTAGAGCGGTGGCAGGGCGGTGGGATCTTGCCGGGTGCGAGGCCTTGCCGGGTCTTCGCGAGCCTTCCCGGCAAGTATCTTGCCGGGAATCCAGCCTTCGGTCTTCTGTCTTCTGATCATCGGCTTGAATGCCTTCTTGATATTCTTGTGTTTGTTCCTAGCTGTCCCCCGGCAAGCCTTGCCGGGTCCTGTCTTGCTAGGAGATCATGCCGCTGGGAAGAAGCTTCCCCCCAACGAGCTCTTGTTCTTGCTTGTTAATATAATGCTTGCCAGATATGGTACTCGCCGGGAAGCTTGGCCTTGCCGGGGTTGCCAGGCAACAATCCTGGACGGGAATGACCCATGCTAAGAAGGTTGATGAGACCCTGGTTCTCATTACACTGACTGGAGCCCCCGGGCCCACCTTCAGCAGAGAACTCAAAGATCTCGATGCTGGAGGTGGGGCCAAGTTCGGCATGGGTCATGACTACCATGCCCAATGTTTTATATGCTTCCGCCCTCGTCAGAGCACTTGGCTCAACGACAAGAGCGAAAAAAAACCTTGTCGGAGCGCATGGCTCAATGACAAGGTTCTTGCTACGCTTCCGCCCTCGCCAGAGCACTTGGCTCGATGACAAGAGCGAAAAGCCCCCTTGTCGGAGCGCATGACTCGACGACAAGGTTGAAAGCCCCCTTGTCGGAGCGCATGACTCGACGACAAGGTTGAAAGCCCCCTTGTGGGAGCGCATGTCTCGACGACAAGGTTGAAAGCCCCCTTGTCGGAGCGCATGACTCGACGACAAGGTTGAAAGCCCCCTTGTCGGAGCGCATGACTCGATGACAAGGTTGAAAGCCCCCTTGTCGGAGCGCATGGCTCATTGCTCGACGACAAGGTTTGCTATTCTTCCGCCGAAGAATATTTCTGGAAAAGTTTGCGATTTCAGCAGAGAACTTTGACGTTCTCGATGCCGGCCTCCGGCAAAGATGTTGCCGGGAAGGCTTATGACTTCAGTGGAGAACTTTGACGTTCTCGACGCCGGCTTCTGGCAATGATGTTGCCGGGAAGGCTGCAAAGTAATCGCCCACCTGTATACCTGCAACACTGATTTAGACATGTAATGCCACGACAGCATTTTAACACCACAAATTAATTAGCTTCTGGCTTTATGACTAATTTCTTGTAATTTTGACTTCTGTCGAATGTTCCCTTGCTTGCCGGAACACTTTCCGGTGCGCACGATCCAGTCAGCAGCGCTTTGAGGAGCTGGTCCTTAGCGGCTTGCCGGGAACGCCGCCTCCCGAAAAAGGTTTTTCCTTCCCAGCTTTAGTGCAGCTGCTCACATCGCCGAGCGGACTCGAGGCGACGAGGAGCGCATCTAGCCCCGGGAAGACTCCTCAGCATACGGGTTTACGCAGAAACCTTAAAATAAAACTTGCTAAGCCCTTTTCTTAAATGATTGCATTTTTGTACAATGAATCCCTACGCTTGCCGGAATACCTCCCGAATGCGCACGTCCTGGTCAATGGCGCTTAGGACCGGGTCCTGTCTAGCAGTCTATCGAGAACGCCGCCTCTTCGGGAGCTTAACGCTCTAGAAACAACTACAGCTGCATCTGTGTTGCTGAGCGGACCCAGAACAACCAGGAGCGCAGAGTGTTTTAATAGCGCTCCCCCGCACACAGGTTATACAAAAACGCCATCCAGGATAAGACTACGCAGCAGAAAGCGATTAAAGTTTTAGGACATAGCTTTCGCAAGGAATTTCAGTCGCCCCCGCTTCTTCTTGGGCGCCATGACGATGAAGACGATCAAAAACTGACGCGCTGACCGCTAGATCGGGTTCGCGCAACCTCTCCCCCTACCTCGCGCGCCAAAGATGTCGGCGGATGACACCTATGGGATCGCGTGGATCCCTTTTACGGTTCGGCTAGGGAGAAGATGTACACAAAGAGCGGATCCAACGATCAACGCGGGGATTTTTTACCCAGGTTCGGGCCGCTGAGCAGCGTAAAACCCTACTCCTGCTTTGGTTTATTGTGGGTGTTTGAGCTCAGATACACGGAGCGCTTCTTGGTGAACAGTACACAAGAAGGGCGGCTACACATGCAGCTAGGCCAGAAAGCTTCTTTTTTCTTCCCTCTGTAGCTTCGCCTTGGGCCTCCTTTTATATGACAAAGGGGTCACCAACAGTGGCGAACAGGAAGTACAAGAGGTGTAAAGTTGCTACAGTGTTTACATGCTTATCACTGACGACATAGGACAAACGCATTAAATGCTCCACTTAGGCGTCCCTTACTTTCTTGGGGACGGAAAAAGAGCCCGTCCCATCAGCGCCGCTTAACCCCATCCGCCGCTAGTGCCATGACACGCATCCAGGTGGACAAACCCTAAATGACACGCTGGTCGCTGCGCTGGAGCGGTGGCAGGGCGGTGGGATCTTGCCGGTGCGAGGCCTTGCCGGGTCTTCGCGAGCCTTCCCGGCAAGTATCTTGCCGGGAATCAAGCCTTCGGTCTTCTGTCTTCTGATCATCGGCTTGAATGCCTTCTTGATATTCTTGTGTTTGTTCCTAGCAATCCCCCGGCAAGCCTTGCCGGGTCCTGTCTTGCTAGGAGATCATGCCGCTGGGAAGAAGCTTCCCCCCAACGAGCTCTTGTTCTTGTTGTTAATATAATGCTTGCCAGATATGGTATTCGCCGGGAAGCTTGGCCTTGCCGGGGTTGCCAGGCAACAATCCTGGACGGGAATGACCCATGCTAAGAAGGTTGATGAGACCCTGGTTCTAATTACACCAACAGGAGCCCCCGGGTCCGCCTTCAGCAGAGAACTCAAAGATCTCGATGCTGGAGGTGGGGCCAAGTTCGGCATGGGTCATGACTGCCATGCCCAAGGTTTTATATGCTTCCGCCCTTGCCAGAGCACTTGGCTCAACGACAAGAGCGAAAAAACCCCTTGTCGGAGCGCATGGCTCAACGACAAGGTTCTTGCTACGCTTCCGCCCTCGTCAGAGCACTTGGCTCGATGACAAGAGCAAAAAGCCCCCTTTTCGGAGCGCACGTCTCGACAACAAGGTTGAAAGCCCCCTTGTCGGAGCGCATGACTCGATGACATGGTTGAAAGCCCCCTTGTCGGAGCGCATGACTCGACGACAAGGTTGAAAGCCCCCTTGTCGGAGCGCATGACTCGACGACAAGGTTGAAAGCCCCCTTGTCGGAGCGCATGACTCGACGACAAGGTTGAAAGCCCCCTTGTCGGAGCGCATGGCTCATGGCTCGACGACAAGGTTTGCTATTCTTCTGCCGAAGAATATTTCTGGAAAAGTTTGCGATTTCAGCAGAGAACTTTGACGTTCTCGATGCCGGCCTCCGGCAAAGATGTTGCCGGGTAGGCTTATGACTTCAACGGAGAACTTTGACGTTCTCGACGCCGGCTTCCGGCAATGATGTTGCCGGGAAGGCTGCAAAGTAATCGCCCACCTGTATACCTGCAACACTGATTCGAACATGTAATGCCACGACAGCGTTTTAACACAACAAATTAATTAGCTTCTGGCTTTATCACTAATTTCTTGTAATTTTGACTTCTGCCGAATGTGGCCTTGCTTGCCGGAACACTTTCCGGTGCGCACGATCCAGTCAGCAGCGCTTTGAGGAGCAGGTCCTTAGCGGCTTGCCGGGAACGCCGCTCCCGAAAAAGGTTTTTCCTTCCCAGCTTTAGTGCAGCTGCTCACATCGCTGAGCGGACTCGAGGCGACGAGGAGCGCAACTTGCCCCGGGAAGGCTCCTCAGCATACGGGTTTACGCAGAAACCTTAAAATAAAACTTGCTAAGCCCTTTTCTTAAATGATTGCATTTTTGTACAATGAATCCCTACGCTTGCCGGAATACCTCCCGAATGTGCACGTCCTGGTCAATGGCGCTGAGGACCGGGTCCTGTCTAGCAGCCTATCGAGAACGCCGCCTGTTCGGGAGATTAACGCTCTAGAAACAACTACAGCTGCATCTGTGTTGCTGGGCGGACCCAGAACAACCAGGAGCGTAGAGTGTTTTAAGAGCGCTCCCCCGCGCACAGGTTATACAAAAACACCATCAAGGATAAGACTACGCAGCATAAAGCGATTAAAGTTTTAGGACTTAGCTTTCGCAAGGAATTTCAGCCGCCCCCGCTTCTTCTTGGGCGCCATGACGATGAAGACGATCAAAAACTGACGCGCTGACCGCTAGATCGGGTTCGCGCAACCTCTCCCCCTACCTGGCGCGCCAAAGATGTCGGCGGATGACACCTATGGGATCGCGTCGATCCCTTTTACGGTTCGGCAAGGGAAAAGATGTACACAAAGAGTGGATCCAACGATCAACGCGGGGATTTTTTACCCAGGTTCGGGCCGCTGAGCAGCGTAAAACCCTACTCCTGCTTTGGTTTATTGTGGGTGTTTGAGCTCGGATACACGGAGCGCTTCTTGGTGAACAGTACACAAGAAGGGCGGCTACACATGTAGCTGGGCCAGAAAGCTTCTTTTTTGTTCCCTCTGTAGCTTCGCCTTGGGCCTCCTTTTATATGACAAAGGGGTCACCAACAGTGGCGAACAGCAAGTACAAGAGGTGTAAAGTTGCTACAGTGTTTACATGCTTATCACTGACGACTTAGGACAAATGCATTAAATGCTCCACTTAGGTGTCCCTTACTTTCTTGGGGACGGAAAAAGAGCCCGTCCCATTAGTGCCGCTTAACCCCATCCGCCGCTAGTGCCATGACACGCATCCAGGAGGACAAACCCTAAATGACAGGCTGGTCGCTGCGCTAGAGCGGTGGCAGGGCAGTGGGATCTTGCCAGGTGCGAGGCCTTGCCGGGTCTTCGCGAGCCTTCCTGGCAAGTATCTTGCCGGGAATCCAGCCTTCGGTCTTCTGTCTTCTGATCATCGGCTTGAATGCCTTCTTGATATTCTTGTGTTTGTTCCCAGCTGTCCCCCGGCAAGCCTTGCCGGGTCCTGTCTTGCTAGGAGATCATGCCGCTGGGAAGAAGCTTCCCCCCAACGAGCTCTTGTTCTTTCTTCTTAATATAATGCTTGCCAGATATGGTATTCGCTGGGAAGCTTGGCCTTGCCGGGGTTGCCAGGCAACAATCCTGGACGGGAATGACCCATGATAAGAAGGTTGATGAGACCCTGGTTCTCATTACACCGACAGTGTGTTATCAAACAGAAAAACCCTCCAGGCGGGTAGATATTTTCGAGATTGCGAGGGAAGCATGCGGGAGCGGGAGCAACAAACATCCCACACGGTCGAAACATAATAATCATGTGCTATCAAACAGAAAAACCCTCCAGGCAGGTAGATATTTTCGAGAGCGGGAGCAACGAACATCGCACACGGTCGAAACATAGTAATCGTGTGCTATCAAACAGAAAAACCCTCCAGGCGGGTAGATATTTTTGAGATTGGGAGGGAAGCCTCGTGGACCCCAATCTACTGTGCTGATGTGAGTGACAGGGGCATGGGCGTGGCACACGGGTAGTCTGAGGGAACCGTGTCTGTTACGTCCCCAATTGCATCCGCCTCGTCTGCTGTTTATAAATTTGGCAAAAGAAAAACGCGGGAAAGGGTCAGAACACGAACACACTTGCATGTGGACCAAATATATGTATGAAAAGGGTGGTTTGATGTTCAAATACCCAATGCACAACCTTGATGTGACACCTGTCTCACAAAGCGCACATTATTGCTAGTCCGCCACCCCCCACTTCGTGTCGGCGGGAGGGGAATCCTAGCTATGAACGGATGCCCCCAAATAGCTCGGTCTGACATCTCACCCTACCATAACACAAACCTATAGGAGTCCATCATGGTCAAACCCCCCCTTTCGCTTCCGGTCAAAGGTGGACCGTGTGCGGGCCCACAAATGTGTGCTTGTGGCGCGAGATGGGTGAGACCACATACGAACCACCTGTGGGTGGCCCGACTATATATATGTATAAAAAGGGTGTGGTGTGATATTTAAATACCCAATTCACAATTTTGATGTGGCACATGTGTGCTTTCAAATTAACCGGACATCGCCGACCCCATGGAGTTTCAGGAAGTGCGAAGTAGTGCCCCCCCCCACACACACTTTGAGTCGGTGGGATAGGGCATCTCACCAAGACGTACTGTAACACGGACCAAGAAGAATCCACCTTGGTCGTACAACCTCTCTCGTTGTTGGTCAAAGTGATAGACGTCCACACGGCCCCACAGATGGGCTAGCTTGTTGACGATAACCACGCGAAGGAGTGACCAAAGACAACCACTGCGTGCATGTGGCCCAAACTTATGTATGGAAGTGTTGTGTGGTGTTTGAATACCCAATGCACAACTTTGATGTGGCACCGTGCTTTGGAACCGGAAAGTCCCCACACGGAGCTAGCGAGGGTTCACGACGCGTAGTATATATGTAGGTATGTCACCCCACTTCGAGCCGGTGAGAGGGATTCATGCGTACGCATGCGCTCAAACTTAGGTCTGGAATCTCACCATGATCGACCTACTATACGGTAACACGAACCAAAGAAGAAGAATCCACCCTGGTAACCTCTCTCGTTGTCGGTCGAAGTGATGGACGTCCACGCGGGCCCATGAATATATAGGCTTGCCACCGATAACCAAGTGAGGGGAGAGTGTCCGAAGACAACCACTGCATGCATGTGTCCCAAACATATGTATGGGTGCGTGATGCATGCATATGTTTGAATACCCAATGCACAACATTGATGTGGCGCATGCGTCAAAAATCACACAGTCCCCACACAGAGTGAGGTTCATGACGTGTCGTGTATGCTCCCCCCCCACTTCGATCCGGTGGAAGTGATTCATGCGTACACTTGCGCTCAAAGTATATTATGTAGTCTCATAGCATGACCTATACCGTAAGACAAACCAAAAATTAATCCCCACCTAAGTCAAATTAACCTCTCTTGCTGTCGGTCAAAGTGATGGACCAAGCGGGCCCACATATGGAAGCATCACCGATAACCGCGTGAGTGAGTACCAGAGGACACCGCCATCGCTTGCATGTGGCCCAAACATATGTATGGAGGTGTGTGGTTGTGATGTTTGAATACCTAATGCACAACTTTGATGTGGCACCTGCCTCGGAAACCGTAAAGTCCCCACACGGAGCGAGGTTCATGACGAGTAGTATATGCTGCCCCCCCCCTCTTCGACGGGTACTATATACTCCTACCGTAACACAACCCGAAAAGAATCCTCCTGGTCGTCAAATTAACCTCTCTCGTTGGGTCAAAGTGATGGATGACGACCTCGCGGGCCCATGGAGGGAAGCGTTGCACGCGAGTGAGTGTCCTATAGGACAACCACCGTCTGCATGTGGCCCAAAGAGGCCGGTGTTTGTGTGATGTTTGAATACCCAATGCACACCTGCCTCGGAAACCGAAATTAAAGTCCCCACACGGAGCGAGGTTCATGACGCGTAGTATGTGCTGGTCGTCCCCTCCCCCGGCCCTCTTCGACGCGTACTATATACTCCTACCATAACACAAACCAAAAAGAATCCTCCTTGTTGGTAAAATTAATTAACCTCTCTCGTTGGGTCAGAGTGATGCTGGAGACGACCTCGCGGGCCCACGGATGGAAGCGTCACACGCGAGTGAGTATCCTATAGGGCAACCACCACCTGCATGTGGCCCAAAGAGGTGTTGTGTGATGTTTGAATAACCAATGCACAACTTTGATGTGGCACCTGCCTCGGAAACCGGAAAGTCCCCACACGGAGTGAGGTTCATGACGCATAGTATATGTTGTCCCCCTCTTCCATGCGTACTATATATATACTCTTACCGTACGTAACACAAACCAAAAAAGAATCATCCTTGTTGGTCAAATTAACCTCTCTCTCGCTGTAGGTCAAAGTGATATGATGGGCGACGACCTCGCGGGCCCATAGAGAGCGTCACATGCGAGTGAGTGTCCTAGGACAACCACCGCGTGCATGTGGCCCAAAGAGGTGTTGTGTGATGTTTGAATACCCAATGCACAACTTTGATGTGGCACATGCTTGCAAACCGGAAACGCACACAGAGGTTCACGACGTGTATTCCCCCTCACTTCGAGCCGGTGGGAGGGACTCATGTGTACGCACGCGCTCGAACTTTGATCTGGAATCTCACCATGATCCACACCATAACACAGGCCAAGATGAATCCACCTTTGGTAAAATGCCTCTCGCTGTCGGTGAAAACTGATAACCTTCGCGGGCTAATGAATGGGCACATTGCTGATAACCGCATGAGGGAGTGTCCGAGCTGACCACCAATGCATGCATGTGGCCCGAACATGTATGTATATATCAAAGGGTTGTGTAATGTTTTAAATAACCAATTCACAACTTTGATGTGGCACCTGCCTCACAAAACGGTCAATCCCACACGGAGGCTCATGACAAATAGTGTACTGCCTCCCTGTGACGCCCCGAGACCAATGCTCCACATGCCTTCCATTTATTTTCTGTCGTTGCTGTGTGATTCATTTGTTTGTTGCACCTTGTCATGTCATCATGTGCATTTCATCCGCATGTTTTCATAAAAACTTGCATCCGTTTGTAGTTGTCTTTCTCCCCGTCCTTTCTGTCGACCGTTCTGAGTCCCGACACACTCGAACGCTCCCGCGGCACCTCCATAATATTATTTTATAAGTGGGATAAAAATGTTCTCGGAGTGGAGCGAAAGTTGGCGTGCGGTCTTGTTTTATTGTAGGTAGACCGCCTGCCAAATTTCGTCCCATTCGGAGGTCATTTGATGCCCCAACGGATATCTATAGCGGCACTATAGCCGGTCAAAATGTCGGACGTTTTCGGTGTCCCGAAAACCGTGCCAGGCTGCCATCCTCCCTCTTTTCTCAGCCCAACCCCCTCTACACAGCCCATCTAGCCCACCTAGCAACCCCCTCCGCTTAGGACCGTCCGATGAAGATCGAACGGTCCGAAAATGGAGTAAACCCCCTAACCCTAGCTCCCTGCTATAAAAAGGATGCTCTCCCCTTCCAAAGCTGGAAATTCCTCCTCCACCTCGAAATCCATGCGCCGCCCGCCACCTCCCACCTTCCCCTCGAATTCCGGCGCGCCCCATTGCCCCGCCGCCACTTGGCGTGCTGCCATTGGCCACGCCGCCACGCAGCAGCCGCCCCGGCCAACCCCGCAGCGCCACCTGTCCCCTGCCGACCTCCTCTCTCCTCCCGCTCCGCCGCGGCCCGCCAGGCCCACGGGGAGCCCGCCTCGGGCCCGAAACGGGCCGAGCCGTTCCGCGCGCGCCCGCAACGCAACGCCGCCCGGGAGCTCCTCCTCCGCCGTGTCCCTGCGCTGCCGCCTTGCCGCCGTCTCCCTTCGCGCCGCCCGAGCCGCCTGGCCGCCGTCGCCGCTGCGTGCCGCCCGCGCCACCACACGTCGCGCGCCTCCGCCTCCCCGCATCCTGCCTTCCCCGCGCCGCCGCGTCGCCGCCCCACCGCGCCGCCGGGACCGCCGCGACCCCGGATACGGCCGTCCCACCGACCAAACACCGGACCCGAGCCGCTCCATCCCGGATCCCCTCGTCCCGATTCCTGCGAGGTAGAATGGCTATCCCAGATTTTAACGTCATTTATGCATGTTTGAGTGGTTGTATCTTTGTGCATGTTGGTCCTATGATGATGATTTATGTATGTAAATTGCTCTACTCTTCGTGCTCTACATGATGGTTGCTGTTGCATGCATATAGGACTCGTCCACATGTCATAATCTCTGTTGCAAAAGTGCATCCTGATGTTGCTGCAGTAAACTGTTAATATTTGTCACTTTGTCATTTTTGTGTGATTTAATGCAAATGTCATATGAGCATCTTGTCAACATGTCTTTGGAGCATTTTCATGTCTTCTTGCTATTAATATTTATTTCATGCCAAGATATGCTATGATGTGACTGCCATGAGCTTGTAAACATGCCTAGTCAATATTGTTGTTTTAAGTAAAAACTCTGTGTGATAAAACTTGCCAACTTTGCTTGATGGTTGCCACTAATCTAGAGCTCATATGTATTTGATTTCCTTCATGAGTTTTGGCCTATGTGATGTGTACTTTGATGCCATGCCCTTGGTTGCCATGTAATCTTGCTGTATCATGTCTCTTTGTTGCCCTCAAGTTGCCATCATATTAAATCTGTCAACCTGTTAACAGAATGTTCCATTTTGTAAAAATCATAGTAATTAATCTGTTGCTCCTATGTTTATACCCATGTTGAATGATTTGAGCTCCATGCTATGTACTACCATGATGTGCCATTTGATTCCATGTTCTAGCACTGTAGCATGTTGTTTTGATGCTTGCAAAGTGCTATGTTGCTGTTTTGGGCAGATTGTTGTTATAACTTGTGTTGCTTGTAGTTGTTGAACCTTTGCTCCGTTTTGATCATGTCCTACATGAAACTTGCTTAGAATTGTGTGTAGTTTCATATTGTCATGTTGCATCCTTGGTTTGAGTGTTTGTGGTGGATGTTCGCATGGATTTGCATTATTGCCATGTTAAACTTGTTTAGTTCATATCTTCTAGACCGTAGCTCCAAATTAAATGTTCTACATATGTAACTTGATTAGAAAAACGTGTAGATCATCATGGTGCATGATAACTTGCTGTTTAACCACTTTAACATTGTGTTTAATTCAGATCAGTACCAATTTCGAAATTTGCATATGGGGATTTTCCGGAATTGTTATTTGTGTTTCCGACCTCATTTAAACTTGCCTAGTTGTATGGATTGCTTATGCTTCATCTCTTGCCATGTTTAACAACATTTAATCTTGTCATGCATCATACTTGATTGTGCATTATGCCATGATTATGTTTGTGTGTTTACCATGTTGTTTGCTTCTTTCCAGTTGTGCTTCTTCTCGATAGTTCCGGTTTCATTGCGATTGTGAGGATTCGTTCGACTACGTTGGTTTCATTGCGATTGTGAGGATACCCGCGGCTACTATCAGGGTGTCGGCACGCCGGGAGGTCTTGCTGGACCTACGTTACCATTGTCGAAATGTCTTGTGCACCAGGATTCCGAGGATACTTCGGGCTATCTCGAGGTTGAGGTATTTCCACCGCAGCTTGTGTTTGTCTATGATGGACCAGATTGGAACACCCCTGTAGGGTTAAATCTTACGCGAAGCCGTGCCCGCGGTTATGTGGTGACTTGGATATTTATAACCTCCGGTTGTAGAGAACTTGACACTAAATCTAATTAAAATAGACCAACCGCATGCGTAATCGTGACCGTCTCTTTTCGAGGAAGTTCGAGAAGAGAACATGGTGGGGTTATGTTTGACTCGTAAGTAGGTGTTCAGGATCACTTCTTGATCATTATTAGTTTGCGACCGTTATGCGTAGTTTACTCTTCTTATTCTTGTACTCGTAAGTTAGCCACCATATAATGCTTAGTGCTTGCTGCAACCTCACCACCATACCCTTCCATACCCATTAAGCTTTGATAGTCTTGCTACCCATGGTTATGGGATTGCTGAGTCCTCGTGGCTCACAGATTACTACAACAACAGATACAGGTATAGGTAATGCGATGATTTGGCGTGAGAGCGATGCGTGTTTGCTTTTGGAGTTCTTCTTCTTCGTCGACCTTGGGATAGGTTCCTGGTCGGCAGCTTGGGCTAGTAGGGTGGATGTCGTTTGTGTTTTCGTTTGTGTTTCATCCGTAGTCGGATTCTACTCTTCTGTATGGTGTTTGCTATGTATTGATGTATTCCTATGATTATTGTATGTATTGGTATGTATCCCCATTTATTATGTACAAGGTACGATGTAATGATATCCACCTTGCAAGCGTCTTCGATATGCGCTTCTATCCCTGGTGTGGCCCCCGAGTCCCTCGAGGATAGGATCGCATATTGGGCGTTACACCCCCCCCACACACACACCGTGCCACCACCGCCACTTCGAGGCATGTCAAACTTTTTCTGCACTGAACATGTGAACAAAGGAGTGTCGTGTGAAAATTTGAAAAAAATCAGAGATCATTCGGCCGTTTTTATACATTGATTGATTTCCTAGGGATTTAATGTGCAAAAATCAAATTTGAGCTACATGCACACATGATAGTGCACCACAATGGATTGGAAAATCATATGTGTGTCCCTGGGTTCATGTTTATTCCCCGTGCAAGAAATTTCAAACATTGAGAATCCTGATTTTTAAAATCCAGTAAATCCAAAACTTAGTTGAAATTCATGAAACTTATCGTGGTGTCATATGGACACAAATAGACTGTGATATTGTATTTTTTTTGTCAAATTTGAGACAAGTTTTGATATAATCTTCTTATGAATGGGAGCTGGTTAATAATTGGCAACCAATATCGCAAACGGATTATTTATTCGAACCGTGGGCGTTAGACCAACAATGTACGTGCCATGCTTCGGTTAAGCAATAAAGCGGCAAAATTAATCATCAAAAAAGAAAAACAATATACGTGCCGCCACGCGCCCTGTGTGCCGTGCAAGCAGGCGTGAGTTGATGGGACGCATGCGAGCAGTCCGCCGCGCAGGCAGACCGGGAGGCTTGTGTGTGTTCGCTACACAGTGTCACCGGGAGGCGTGCTATTAGCTGTGTGAAATGGCGGTAGGAATGCCAGCAGTCCACTGCGCAGGCTCACCGGGAGGTGAGCCAGCCCTTTGACCGCCGCCCGCCTCGCTCCCACTGCTCCATATTAATGGCACGCCTGAGCCGCTGGTCGTAATAGGCGGCTGCACCCTCCGTCCACAGTGGTCACCGCCGTCTAGAGTGTATGAGGATGCCGCCGAAGCACAACATTGGAGGGAGTGGCGACGCCGGGGCTGGTGAAGCACCCGCGCAACGCGTGAAGCTGGGCATAGAGGTTGCCGTCACCGCCGACGAGGTCTCGCGCGGGCAGCAGTGCGACCTTGATGACGTCGCCGCCATCGTGCCTCACCAGCCGGCGCCGGAGGTCCACATCAACTCCGGCAATGACTCCGACTCCGACGGAAAACCAGTTAGTCATCTATACCCATTTTGTGGCAAATATATCATGTGTTTTCTCTTGTTACTCCTGCCCCCCTCCCTCCTTCATTTTTTTGGAATAGAAATCCTATGGTTATGTTCTCTCAGTCCATGAAATCAGAGTAAGATTCGTTAGATCCGTGTAGTGTATTGATTGTTTGAATGGTAGCCGTCTAGGGTTAGCGATTAATTGTTTGTTCTGTACAAATGATTTTTGCTAATAATTCGACTAGGGTTAGCGTTCGTGCTAATAATTCGTAGCCAGATCTTGAGAATTGATTTTGAATGTCCTACATATATGTTTGTGCCATTTTTTTGTTCTAGATCTTGAGAATTGATTTTGAATGTCCTACATATATGTTTGTGCCAATTTTCTTCCCCAGATTAGTATGTACACTGATGAGGCTCCGGCCAGTGCTGCCGCCGGTTGTAGGTCCTGCACCCGGCAGCGCGGGCAGAAGCGGCCATGGCCCCTGGATCCGAGGAATCCGTAGAATCTTGGGCGGACAGCATAAGCGATCTCCCGGACGCCATCCTTGGGGAGATCATCGCCCTTCTCCCCACCAAGGATGGCTGCTACACATAGGTCCTCGCATCTCGGTGGCGCCCTCTATGGCGCGCCGCGCCTCTTAATCTCGACTGTCGTCAGCTATCTGTCGTTCATGATTTTGAACTCCACGGATCCATCATCTCCTCCCACCAGGGCTCCGTTCAACGTCTCTGCATCCCGGCATGCTGCCTGCTGCACATACCCTGCATGGTGGACGCCTGACTGACATCCCATGAATTTGAAAAACTCTAGCAGCTTGAAGTCTACCATTACTACGAAAATAGCTTACCACCAACCGCTGTATCTGTGCCCTCACCACCGATGTCCATCTCATGGTTTTCCTCCTCTCTCCACACCACCACCATGACCCGGTGCCATCTTGCAGACAATCTGGTACAAATGCTTCGACTCCCACTGCTAAAAAAACTTGCGCTTGTGGTGGTTGATCTGTCCGAGGCCTCACTGCACAGCATCATCCACTCCCGCTGCCCTGCCCTGGAGCGCTTGCTGCTTGTTTTTGGAGAAGAAATCCGTATCCGTTGTCTCCAAATAAAGTCGCCTCACCTTGTAAGCATTGGAATTTGTTTTAAAGGACAGGAGCTCATCATCGAAGATGCCCCTTCACTTCAAAGGTTGCTCCTTGATTATTGTTATGCACCTTCGCAAATAGCTGTGGTCTCTGCGCCTAAACTGGAGACCTTGGGTGTAATTTGTGATCTGTTTAAAGGTTACAAGATGGTGTTTGGATCCACACTTATTCAAGTACTGTATATTATCATCAACACTTTTGTAATCATAAGCTGCATTTTTCATTTGTGCGCATAAGTTTTATATCATCTTGGAGTACACTTTTGGTACTACTATTATGTTCTATGCTCCATGAAGAGTTTGTCCATGGACAACCTATCAATGGTGCTGGATTCTGTCAAGACCTTACATATCGGTATGTGGTGTTTAGATCTGAACACAATTGTTGGCTTGCTGCGATGCTTTCCATGCCTAGAGAATTTGTATATAGAGGTGATGATTTCACGCACATTGAAAGCCCATATATAATGTACTAGAATTAACCGTTCAGCTGTCGCTCTTTCGACATACTCTTTTTTTAGACATTAACTGTTTTCAATCTTCATGTCTATTTAGGCAGTAACACATGGACAAAAAGGTATAACCAATCGGTGGCGTAAGAAGCACATGGATTTTCTTAGTTCACATGACATTCGCTTGAGGACAATAACGATGGAAGGATATGCATCCAACCATGCAAACACTAGCTTTGTCACATTCTTCCTGTTGAATGCGAGGGTACTATTGTCCATGAGGATTAAGTTTTTTAACAAAAAGTTTCTCATGGATGGACACGTTGAACAACACAAAAAGAAGTTTCAGGTGGACAAAAGGGCTTCTGAACATGCTCGACTTCTATTTACAACAACTTGTCATCATGTACCAGTAAATTTTCTGGCCCAGGATCTTGATTTTATGGATCACACCGATCCATTTGATTGTGACTGCCAAAAACTTTGGTTGAGTTAGATGCTATTGCCCTGTTCAATCTAGGTTTTGTCTAAACCTGATGAACAATTGATCCTCGTTCTTTTGTACCGTTTGTAAGCTGGACTTAGATGTTGTTGCCCTTTTCAACTCGGCCGTGACTCATATTTTCTTTCAAACAAGGCCAATGGCTTGCCATTTCTTTAATTAAATGAATAGAAATCATAAATGTGTCCTTCGGTGAATGTTTAGGTCCCATTTCTTTAGTTAAATGCCTTGAAACCATAAATGCTATATGCAATAATTATGCATGTTCTTGCTCACCGTTGAGGCAACCGCGGCGCGCTCTGCTCGCGTCCCTCCACGCGCTCTACTCTTGCATCCATCCGTGCGCTCTGCTCGCCGTTGACGCGCCGTGGCGCGCTCGGGTCGCGTCCCTCCGTGCGCGCTGTGCCAGCGGTTGGGGCCGGCGCACGATCATGTTGGGGGCCCCATATGCACGCGGTTGCGCCGCGCGCATTGCCACGATGCAATTATGTATGGAACAATGGAGTTACGTGCTGCAAAAACTGCCATCCAGACATGTCAATATTCCAGTTTGTCCGGCCTCCCCATTTATTCCCGCGGCCATTATAACCTTAGTCTCTTCAACCTTTCAATCGCGCCCCACAACACAAACAAGCACACCCACAACGACACATACAGAGAGGATATATATCTAGCGCCGCTCCAATGGAGTTCGGCGTGCATCAAGTGGAGACCCACGTAAGGGAGAAGAACCTCTCGGTGGTGTACACCAACGACCCAGCCATGGTGGAGGACTCCATCAACACCATGGAGCAGTTGCTTGCTTAGGATGACAAGTACAAAGTGGTCGGCATCGACCTCCAGTACACCGACGGTCGTGTCGGGTATGATCAGAAGGTTGCCGTGGCCCTATTGTGTGTGCGCCATCACGTCCTCGTCTACCACTACTCCCAGGCCACAAGGCCTTGTGAGCGTTTCTCCAGGTTTGTCAATAGCCACGACTATAAGTTTGCTACGATGGACACCATCAACGATGTAAAAGCGCTCAAGGTTACGGGCTTGGCCTGCAAGAAGCTTGTCGACATTCGTCACCACTATAGGGTCTGGGGTAGTAAGAAGGACAAGGACTCCCTTATTGACCTCGCCCGGCCATCATCGACCCCTACTACGAAAACATGAAGGAAGGTGCCAAGAAAAATCCTGTATCCTGGCACGGTGCCTGGGTGCGGAGACTGGATGAAGCTCACCTCAAGTTCGCGGCCAAGAATGTGTACACATGCTACAAGATGCACAGGCGGATCATTGACATGAGGGAGTTCCTCCTTCTTGTTGATGACGAGGGATTGAGCCACCAGCAGAGCAGCAGCGGCAAGCGTCACAAGAAGAAGTAGATGATGATTAGATATGATCGTTTATCCTAGTTTATTATGCATGTAATTATTTACTTTGGTATGTGCAAATGTTATGTGTGTAGTCAGTTATGTAATTGGATGTTTAATTTGGTTATGCAATCATGTCCTTATAAGTATATATGTTGTTGCTCTATAGACAGAGCATAGATGTTGTGCCGACAGAGCTAATCACATCGCCCACGGGCTAAACTAGGGAACCCGTCGGTGATGATTTCATCAATCGCTGACAATTGTATACCAGCAAGCGTTTGCCCACAACTCACGTGGGTTATTAGTAGGAATTGTCCGTGTTGTTATCCGTCTTCTCACACATTTTGGATTACCGACTTGTTTGCCGCGTATCACACACATCTTGTTAAGTTGAACCATTTCTGTTGTGTTGGGTAATCGCAAATAGTTCATCTGAGTAAACTATATGCCATGCATCGCACACACCTTGATCTGTCTGACCGTTTCTGTTGTGTTGGGTAGTCACAAACAGTTCATCCGAGTGAACTGTGTACTGTGTATCGCACACACCTCGAACTGGCTCCCCGTTTCTGTTGTTCTGGCTTATCACAAATAGTTTGTATGGATCAACTGTATGCCACGTATCGCACAGATGTCTCTAATCTGAATTTTGCTTGTTGTCTCCGCCATCGCACACAGTTTGTCTTATTGGCGACGGTTTTTTATGACACAGTTTGCGATTCATGCATCGCACACAGTTTGGTCGCGGGGTCTCTGATTCATGTGTCGCGTTAGCGGTTGCCTGCAGTAGTGCAAGTCTCCAATGCCCTCCAACAACACCTATTGATCAAGTTTTAGCTTGTTGGTCCCCAACCAAGTTGGGCCCTAATAGGTTAGTCACAATAGGTTTGGCAACCCAAATGGTTCTTTTCTTCACACCACTTTGAGTACCAACAAATTTGGCAAACACATTGCCAACCTTATCCTTCCCAAGAGAATAGATATCATCAATAATAATTGGGTTGGATAAGTTATTGTTGGTGCATGAAGAAGCAAGGTGACCCTTCTCATGACAAAGGTAGCAACATCTACTCTTCACTCTCTTCTCACTTGATTTCTCAACTTGAGAAGCATTAACTTGAGTCTTCTTGGGAAGTGGCCTTTCTTCAACTTGTGGTTGAGCATGAGATTGAACTTGTGTCCTCTTCCCTTGTTGCTTGTCACTAATGGGCTTCTTCTTCAATGGGAAAGATGTAACATGATGCCCTTCAATTTTGCACTTGAAGCAAACAATCTTGGCCAAATTCTTGATTTGTTCTTGGCCCTTCTTCTTGTTGATCTTGGACTTATTCTTCTTGTTAGAGTTGAATCCAAGTCCACCTTTGTCATTGGGGTTTTTTTCCCCACTCAATATAATGTCAAGAGTAGACTTCCCTTCATGACCGTTTTCCAAGTCTTTCTTCAAAGAAGTGACTTGGGCCTTGAGCTCTTTGATTTCCTCTACATGGTTAGTATGAACACAAGTACTAGAGGAAGTATACGCTTCATTGTTAGAGCAACAAGGCTAGGAAAGTAGTTCATCACAAGATGTAGCAACATTCTGAGTAGATGGATTACAAGGACTAACACATGGCAATAAAGCATTTTGACTTGAAGTAGTGCTAGAATCCACATGAGGCTCACTAGTTGTTAAAGCATTGAACACCCCTTACTGGGAGCCAGCCTAGCTATAGGAGCGCTCAAAGACTTAGGTGTAAATCTTCAGGATCTTAACCTCTTGCTAGATAGCCATGGACCTCCTTTTATACTCGTATATAAGGGGCTGCCATAGTGGCTCACACAATAGTGGGTATAGTAGAATACCAATCGCATTAAATGTGAGGGTATGTGTCGCCTTGTCCCCATGCCGGGGCGTAGACGCACATCTTGTCGTAGTAGGTTTGCTGATGAGCTCCTTTTACCATGACACGTCACCGAAGAGGTGTCATATGCACGGTAAAAGGGGTCCTCGTGGCAGTTCCACCACGTGCCAGGCTGCCGCGCACCGTCGTAGACCCTACCAGGCCTAGCACTAGGCCCACCGTCGTAGACCCTGCCAGCGATAGCTGTCACCGGGTGTCGTCTTCATGGGAAGGGGTCGTTGGCGGGGTGACCTTCCAGTGCACTGATACGTCCATTTTGCATTATGATTTACTACTGCTATTTTTCCTATTTTGAAATACATTTCATATTATGATGCAATTCTAATGCCTTTTCTCTCTTAAAATGCAACATACATCAAAAGAGAGGGATTACCGGCAGCTGGAATTCTGACCTGAAAAAGCTACTACAAAGATAGCAATTCTCCGAAGCTCAAAATGACGTGAAAATTTATGGAGATTTGTTTTGGAATATATAAAAAAAACTGGAAAGAAAAAGCACCAGAGAAGAGCCTCGGTGGGCCCACAAGCCCTGGAGGCGTGGCCACCACCCCCTAGGTCGTGCCACCCAGGCTTGTGGGGTCCACGGAGGTCGACTGATGATGATCTTCTCCTATATGAAGCCATTTTCCCTAGAAAAAAATCATAAGAAGTCTTTCGGGACGAGCCGCCACCGTCTCAAGGCGGAACTAGGGTAGGAGCACATTTGCTCTCCGGTGGAGCAATTCCGCCGAGGAAACTTCTCTCCGGAAGGGGGAAATCGAAGCCAACATCATCACCAACGCTCCTCTCATCGTGGGAGGCCTCATCTTCATCAACATCTTCACCAGCACCATCTCATCTCCAAACCCTAGTCCATATCTTGTGCTCAATCTTTGTATCCAACCTCAGATTGGTACCTGGGGGTGCTAGTAGTGTTGATTACATCTTGTAGTTGATGCTAGTTGGTTTACTTGGTGGAAGATCTATATGTTCAGATTGTTAAACACATATTTATATCCTCTAATCATGAACAATATTATGATTAGTCAGTATTTCTATTTGTTCTTGAGTACATGGGAGAAGTCTTGTTATTAGTAATCATGTGAAGTTGATCACCGCTCAATGTTTGGATGATATGTTGTGTTGTTCTTCCTCTAGTGATGTCGTGTGAACGTCGACTAGATGACACTTCACCATCTTTGGGCGTAGGGGAAGGCGTTGTGGAATTAGTTTGTAGATGATGGGTTGCGGGAGTGACTAAAACCTAAACTCCGGTTTATGAATTGTTCCTTAAGGGGCTATTTTGGATCCATATGTTTAATGCTATGGTTAGATTTATCTTAATTACTTCTCTTGTATTTGCAGATGCTTTCATGGTGGGTATAATCATAATTAGGTGTTTGTTCAAGTAAGAACAACACCTTAGCTCTGGTCCACCCACATAACAACTTATCAAGGCAATGAACGGTAGTCGATGAATCGTGGTGAAAGTAACTAGACAAAATTCCCGTGTGTCCCCAAGAGTGTTTTAATCACTATAAGAAATATCACCGGCTCGTCCTTAGCATAATTAAGGATTGGGCCACTTGCTGCACCTTGTTACTTTTGTTACTTGCTATCAAATTATCTATCAAAACTATCTTACAGCACTTGCAGAGATTACCTTGCTGAAAACCGCTTATCGATTCCTTCTGGTCCTCGTTGGGTTCGACACTCTTACTTATCAAAAGGACCACGATTGATCCCCTATACTTGCGGGTCATCACGCACATTGCCGGTATGGTTTTCCCGGCCTTCTCTTGGTAATCTTGGCCTTCACATTGTCAATGGTGTCAGAGGATTCCTCCTCAAGTGTGATGGTCTTGTCAGTGAGTGTCTTCACAAAGATCTGCATCTTGAGGTTTACTCTTGACAAAGATCTGCATACCAACACTCCTTCAGGAGGAAGAGTGAGGTATGATCTCCTTTTGGATGTTGTAATAAGCAAGGGTGTTGCCATCCTCAAACTGCTTGCCCGTAGAGAGGTGATAACTCCTTCCCTCGAAATAGGTGTCCTCCTGGATCTTGACGACAATCTGCATGCCACCTTAGGAGGGGCATGGTTGTGTGTTACCAGGGAGCAGATGGTACCTTCCCGCCGATGAGTCCCTTTGGTGATCTGATAACAGATAATGTAAAGGTTCCCAACCTCTTTCCCCCAAGGTGTGACCCTGAGTTATCGAACCCACGAGAAGACGTGCACTTGTGACAAGGGTTTCTACCAAGCTTTTGCGAGAGTATTAAATTCCAGTTTTTAGACCGGACCGTAATCACTGTTCTTACCTTAAACACTTACAATAAAGATAGGCATGGGTATGAGGACTTGATTCTTACAACCATATGTTTGTGATCGGGATCATCATGATCTTAATTTGTGCTCTGGAAGACACCCGTTAAGATGTGCTTGCAATGACTCAGAGTGGGGGTGTCCAAATTATGTCATTATTAGAATGCACCCTGCATTAAGAGTCAGTTGTCCAACCGTAGGTCTTATCCGTCATGCGGGGTTACCTCGAGAATTAAGATAAATCAGACAAAAGCATTGGGCGCTTAATGACTACTCATGTATCCCCAAGGATTGGCTTCACGCTACCGTACTAAACCTTTTTATCACTGGTGTTCAGAATAGCGCTCCACATCCTCCTTGCTACTACCCTCCTCATGGATCAAACTCTGTGATCCTGGGTACCTGCAGGGTCGAAGAACGTGAGAGAGACAAGAGACAACTACGATGCAATTTTATTTCACACATACATGACATTCATCCAAAGTCATTCCCTCGACCCCTCTTACAAACACATCGGGTTGCAAGGCTGTGCCTCAGCCCATTGCCTTACCGAATTACTCACGCATGGCGATCGGATCACACGAAGAAACCATCGAAGAAGACATCAAGATGAAAGCTTTATTGATGATATGTCTTACAATATTTGCCGCATGTGATACATGATTACAAGTATGGCTAACTTGGAGATGGATTGCCGCGGTGGTGAAGATGGTGGTGGCTATGGAGATGATATGAGAATGGTGACTGTCGATATTGAAACCGGTGGATCTCGGGTAGGGGGTCCCGAACTGTGGATCTTGGAGCCAATGGGTAACAGGGAACGTAAATGCAGCGTTTACCCAGGTTCAGGCCCTCTCGAGGAGGTAAAACCCTACGTCCTGCTTGCTTGTATTGATATGCTGGTATGACAATTACAGAGTTGATCTACCTCAAGATCAGATGAACTAAACCCTAGGTGGGTATGATAATAATGGTTCTGCCCTCTATGGACTAAACCCTCCGGTTTATATAGACACCAGGGGTACCTAGGGTTACATATGGTCGGTTGCCACCAGGGGATAAACATGACGCCCACGCTAAGCTTGACTTGGAGGAGACGCCAAGTCTTCGGAGGTTTCCTTCTAGAGCCCAGGGTCGCTTGTAGTCCGGCCTTCCTTTGATAAATTAGGAGCGACCCATCAACACGGCCCACAAGAGACAGGTAAGCGGACCGAGGACCCCTTAGTCCGGGACACCCTCAGTAGCCCCCGAACTAGTCTTCGAAGCCGAGGTATACGCTGAACATCATCGGCTTTGCAGATCAGTTCCTTCCCTACTATGTTATTGGCGCCAAGCCCGCAATTCCTCTGAGTCAAGTCCTCAAAGGTTGCTTGGCCATTTTCGACCATATGTTTCCCTGATTATACTTCGCTTTCCGAAGTGCATAAATAACTTAGCCCCGAAGGCCAGTCGCACAAGTGTGAACAGTGACCTCATCTGACAACTTTTGCCGAAGGGTCACGACCCCGAGCCAGTTAAGAAAACTCGATTTACGGTTCCAGGCGGTTTCCCTATTGGCACGTCCCATCAATATGAGATCGTGCCATGTTTTTAAGGGATATGATCAATGATTTGTGTTACCCCATGCGCGCATGACGACACGATTATACGGGGAAATAGCGATGCCTGCGGCGCAGTAAAAGGGCTCTTGGTCTTACAATGACCCATAAAAGGGGGGTGGCCACTATTTTCTTTGCACGCTCTCACTTCCCCCTGTGCCATCACTTTCCCAATCTCCTGAGCTCCAGCGCCCAGATCCGATATCCCCTCCTAAGAACTCCCTCCAGCCACTCCCCTACTCCGGTCATGGCCGGCTCTAGGTCCAAGGGCAAGTGGGAGGCCTCCATCGTCACAGAGAGCGCCATCCAGGAGCTGAAGAATGCGGGTTACCTTCCCGCCGATATCGCTCAGCGCTCCAGAAGAGGGCCAGGTCATCTCCACGCCGAAGCCTGGCAAGAGGGTGGTGTTCCTCCCCCACTTCATTCGGGGGCTAGGTTCTCCCCTCCACCCCTTTGTTAGGGGCTTCATGTTTTTCTATGGGCTAGATTTTCACGATTTTGCCCTGAACTCCTTCCTGCACATCTCGACCTTCATCATCATCTGCGAGGCCTTTCTTCGGATCCAACCACACTTGGGCTTGTGGCTAAAAGTGTTCAACATCAAGCCAAAGATTGTCGACGGCCAGTAGGCAGACTGTGGGGGGTCGATGGTAAGCAAGCTTCCCCGGGTTGAGTGTCCAGAGGGTACTTTTATTGAGACTGTCAAGATCTGGCAGAAAGAGTGGTTTTACATCACGGAGCCGCGAAACGCGGGTTGGGCGGCGATTCCCGCCTTCAGATCTGGGCCCCCACGAGGCTCATTTCGTGGACCAAGAAGGGCCTAGACTGGGGGTCAGCCGAAGAGGTAGAGCTGCTGCAGAGCCGGATATCCAGGATGATCAAGCAGAAGGTTGAATTGCCCAATGTGATTCAGATCATGCTCCGCCGCTGCATCCTCCCCTTTCAAGACCAGGCCTCCCCCATGTGGGCCTACAAACCCGAAGACCCTGCCACCGTGCTCAGCTTCTACCGCACTACCCACACCCAGCTATGGAAAGTGTTATTTAAGCCGCAGAAGGACTGGCCGGCCGAGGAGGAAGACATCGGCCTCGACGCCGAAAACCCCCCTCGCGAGGTATGATAAGTTTTACTCTTACGCTAGGATGTTTCTTTTTGACAAAGCACTCAACTCTCTTTTCTCTCATCCACAGAACTGGCTGAAGAAGGCCGAGCAGATCAACACCCTAGCCCCGCTGCCCGAGGGCCCTAGGACGGCCTTGCTGACAGCCATGTTGGCCGAGGCGCCATACGAGGCGCCGGAGAAGAAGGAGAAGAAGAAAGAGAAGAAGAAGGAGACCAGAGAAGGTCTCCGTTCCCGAGGACCTCCGGACACTGGATCTGGGGAAACCCATGCTCCCTCCACCCTTGAGAGGGAGAAGGGACAGGAAGAGGACGGGGAGGAAAGCGACTCTTCACGAACAAGGAAGAGGGCTGCGTCCGAAGACGCTGAGGAGAATCAGCCTTCTCCCGCCCCGAAAAGACCACGCAGGGCCAAGGTGGTCTTGTCCGATAACAGTTCGGCTTCTGCTGAGCACTTCGAGGCCTCCGAAGAGGTTCCCCGGAAGGCCCGTCGGGTGAAACCGCGGGCCCAAAGGTACGTATCTTAAGGTATACTCATCCATTTTTGGCCAAACTAGGCTTGCTATTGATCATGCACTCGCCTTTAATATTGCAGCCCACTGCGCGACCTTCCTACTGATCAGGCCTCGAAAGGGGACTCTCCACCAGTCGCGCTGGCAGAGAGTGGGACCGAATCACACCCATCGCCTCCCCCGGTCGTTGAGGAGGCTGAGGAGGTTCTGTCACAGAGGACCCCTCCTGTGTCGACCTTAGAAGGAGGGGCCGACGTCGTTATGGCTGAGGTGCGTACCTCGGCCGCCGAAGACTAGGAGGGAGGAATTCCTCTGGCGAATGAAGAGGGGGAGCCCAGGTAATCCAAGCTCTCCCCAAAAGTGGTTCCGGAGCCGTTACAACACCAGGAGCCGACCATTCCGGTCTCCACAGGGGGATGGGCCGAGATGCCCCCGCCACCCCCGCCCGCTCCAGGGCGAGCCTCGACTGGGTGGCCGGATGAGATGGAGGAGGCTCTAACAAGCTCCTCTATCGCCGAAGAGCACCATGCCCTGATGGGCACGGTTTTGCAAAGTCTTTGGTTCGTGGACAACAGACTGAAGGAGGCCTTCAGCGGCCTTCTGACGGGCTTCAAGGTATGCAATGTAATGACTTTTCCTTAGAAAATTTCTTTTATATGATCTTGCAACCCCATGCATAGTAGCCCCTGAGCCCTGTGTGAGTTTAAAAAACTCATGCGGGGCTCGAATAATTTTTTAAGATATAGATGAAATCAAAATGATTGGTAGCCCCCGAGACTCTGGCCGGTTGTAGAAAGCCGGTTAGGGATCGAAAATCGATAACCCGGGAAGCTAATGTGCTTAGTCTAATGTGTAGGCGTCGTCCTCGGCGTCAGCTGCCAATGCCGAGGCGCTGGCCGAGCTGAATCGGAAGCTCAAGAGCTTCGCGGACGACCTCGATCTGCTAAATAAGCAGTTTGACAGGGCGCAAGGCAAGTCCAAGCTGAACCTTTTACGACAATGGTTATTTATGGAAGTTAGGAAGCTAATCCAAATAGAATGCGTCTGACATTGTTGTAGCTGCCGCCGCCGAGGTCGAGAACCTCAAGGCCGAGCTTAAGAAAGCTCGCCAGGAAGCCGTGGAGCAGAGGGCTGCCGCCGAAGAGGCAGCCACCGAACTGGCCATGGTGAAAACCGCTAGACAGAAGCACGAGGCCCAGGTGTCTGAGGTGCAGCAAGAGCTCAAGGAGGCCATCACAAAATGTGAGGTCCTTGAGCAAAAGAGTAAGGAGCAGGCCACTGAACTGACCTCACTGAGGTCGGCAACGTCGGAAGCGCGGACGGAGGCGCGGGTCTACCAGGAGGAACTCCGCCAAGTCAAACTTATTGCGGATGGTAAGCCATACTTACTGCAAAGTGTCTTTGGTGGTAACAGATCCGCTTTGCTCACGTGAGTATGGCGCTCCCCAGACGCTTTTGCAGACCTCTCGAGGAGTGCATCAGACGCAGGTAGGTACTTTGCATCCCAGGAGGGTCGTACCGAGCAGAGGCTATTTTGGGCGCAGTTTCAAGCACCCCGAACACCCTCCTCTCCTCAACAATCAGCTGAAGCAGCTGATGGAGTTGCATCGGATGGCGGAGCCAGCGATGAAGGACCTCTGCGTCAAACTGTGGCCTTCGGAGCCGCTGCCGAGCAGCTACTTTGGCTTGGTGCAGAAGTTGTGCGACGCCACGCCCCGGATTGATTTCTGGAAGTGCTCCGTATGCATTGAGGGAGCTCGGATGGACTTTGGCAAGACCATGGTGCATTGGCCGAGGATCAAGCCGACCGAGGTGGCCACCGGACTGCCTCCCCCTGGGAAGGAGCACAGGCGCCCCGAGCAGTATTTTCCCGTTGTGATGGACGGTGCTCGGGTGATAGAGGCCCAGGCTCGAAGGATGTAATTTATGAGTGAATTTACTTTCTTGTATCCGAAGAATTTAAAACTTTTTTGCTTTATAATGCAACTGGTCGGCTTTGTATATTGTGCCTTGTATGTTTATTTTGACTCCTGTGCGGCTGTTTTAAACTGAAAGTTACCAGTCATCAGCTTCAACCCCCAGCAGAGATAGCATGGGGTGTTTTTCCTTGACAACTTAACCCTTAGCCGACGTCTCGGTGCCCGGAGGCGGTTGTGTGTAAGGAAAACAAGGCAATCGGACTATGCAGCTTTAGTGCTTTCACTTAGCCATAGGAGCTTGATTGCGAGAGCTAGTGACTAGCCCCCAATGTGTGATATTCAGACATACCGAGGTTGATGCCATTACCACTTGATTCCTCTGATAGCTAACCCTTCATTTGACGCGGAATAACCTCCATCGATTTTTAGTTTAACACTTGTCATCGGATCGCCGACCAGTTCTCGCTTAGTATAACAGTCAGTTTTCGGCTTTCTCCACTGAGGTACTTAACCAGGTGAGCTAGAAGTACAATCACAGTGGTTCTCCCTTTACCCTCCTAGCCAAACAATGCGGAATGTAAGAGGGCAAACACAGGAGCCCGGCAACCCAACTATTGACCAAAGACATAATTCGGAACTGATTCATATAATGCAATATCCAAGACGCCGAGCACATGTAATGAATTCTGGTGCCGGAATGATGCTTGTGCAAGATTTATGGTCGAGCCCCCGGTCTGTTAGCCAGTCGCATCTAAAAAAAGAATGTATCGTGAAGGTTTACTTCGGCTTATAGGCGGAACGGAATACACAACACAAATGACTGCGGTATGACCGAAGAAGAATGGTCTTTATTTCCTTTGAATTCGTGACGTCCAACTGTACAGTCCGAACTGCCGAAGCAACTTTTATAGAAACTAAAAAATATATCAGAGGAAAGGTTTACACAGGGCCTCCATAAGTGGTTTGACGTCCCTACTGCGCCCCGCTGCACGTCTGCGCCTTTACTCTTTATGAAGCTTCCGTAGATAACGTGCGATTGAAGTCGCTGCTTGTATGCACGATGGAAGTGATAGTGTTCGGCGGACGAGCCCTTGAGAAAGGGTTTTGAGAAGTTGCCGACGGGTATTAGCTTGACGCTGATCAGGCCCTAGTTGGTGCCTGTTGTTGATGTTGATCCGAGAAGATCATTGGTCATGACTTGGTCGAATCGAGCGCTTGACCCTTGTAATGTTTGCCCCCACAGATGCCCACAGAATTTTAAGCGCAAAATTATGTACCCGAGGTACGTATTTCGCGGCTAGGGAGGCCATACTGTGGGGCGCGTATCCCTATTTAGGGTGAGCACGGGAGTGCTCCGGCACTGAGGTCGTAGCTCGGGCGCGTTTCCGTGCGTCTAGCACCTTGATGGTAGACTGGGCTTTCGACGCTTCTTTAGCGGCCTGGACTTCAGTTGCCAGAGCCGCTGTGTGTTCCTTGGTTCGGAGCAAGCGCTCGGTGTTACCGTTAACGGTAATGACACCCTTAGGTCCTGGCATCTTAAGCTTTAGATATGCGTAGTGTGGAACAGCATTAAAGCGAGCGAATGCTATTCGGCCGAGGAGTGCGTGGTAACCGCTGCGGAAAGGAACAATGTCGAAGATTAAATCTTCACTGCAAAAGTTGTCGGGCGAGCCGAAGACTACTTCGAAGGTGACGGTTCCCGAGCAGCGTGCCTCGATGCCTGGGATTACACCTTTAAAGGTAGTGTTACTGGGTTTGATCCTTGATGGATCGATTCCCATCTTCCTCACTGTGTCTGAATAAATCACATTGAGGCTGCTGCCTCCGTCCATAAAGACTCTAGTGAGGTGGTATCCATCCACGATGGGGTCGAGCACCAAAGCCGCCGTTCCTCCATGACGGATACTGGTCGGATGGTCTCTCCGGTCGAAGGTGATCGGACAAGCCGACCATGGGTTATATTTTGGGGCCACCGGCTCGACGGTGTAGACAGCCCGAAGTGCACGCTTCTGCTCCTTGGGTATATGCGTGACATAAATCATGTTCACGGTTTTTACCTCGGGAGGGAACTGCTTTTGGCCTCCATTGTTCGGCCTGCGAGGTTCGTCATCGTCCTCGCTGCAGGGGCCCTTGCCCGATTCCTCGGTTGTAAGCTTGCCGGCCTGCTTGATTACCCAACAGTTATGGTTGGTGTGGTTGGCGGGCTTGTCCGAGGTACCGTGGATCTGGCAAGGCCTATCCAGGATTTTGTCCAGCGCGGTTGGGCCGTCTCGGTTCCCTCTAGAGGGCTTCTTCCGCGGCCCTGATTTCAAGTTGCTGAACCCGGCGTTTACTGCCGCGTCATCGGCTTCACTGCCGTTGTTTGTGTACCGGCGCTTGTTATTCTTGTTGCGCCGGGGTTTCCCATTCCCGTCGCGGACCTCTGAGGTGCTGGGGTCGTCGGGGTGGTTGCTTCTGTGAGCTAACCAACTGTCTTCACCCGCGCAAAAGAGGGTCATTAGGGAGGTGAGGGTCGACATTGTTCTCGGCTTATCTTGGCCGAGCTGGCGAGCAAGCCATTCGTCCTGAATGCTGTGCTTGAATGCGGCGATTGCCTCAGCATCCGGACAATCGACAATCTGGTTCTTCTTAGTCAAGAACCGATTCCAAAATTGCCGAGCTGACTCGCCGGGCTGTTGAATAACGTGGCTCAAGTCGTCGGCATCCGGCGGCCGAACATAGGTGCCTTGAAAGTTGGCTCAGAAGGCATCCTCGAGCTCTTCCCAGCTCCCAATGGAGTTTTCTGGTAGGCTATTCAACCAGTGCCTTGCTGGTCCTTTAAGTTTTAATGGCAGATATTTAATGGCGTGGAGGTCATCTCCTCGGGCCATATGAATGTGGAGAAGGAAATCTTCGATCCACACAGCGGGGTCAGTTGTCCCATCATACTATTCTATGTTTACGGGTTTAAACCCCTCGGGGAACTGATGCTGCATCACCTCATCTGTGAAACACATTGGGTGTGCGGCGCCCCTGACCCGGGCCACGTCGTGCCGGAGATCGGTTATCATCCGAGCACGATGCTGCTCCCGGGCTCTATCATTCCTGCACGCCAAGCTTGGTATCCTTCCCGTCCAGCAGGCGTGTGTCCTCTAGATCCGTAAATGGATCTTGTCTGTGCCGCTCTGGCGTTTAAGTTGTGCCGCAGATCATATGTATCATCTTGTTGTACTGGCTCCTTGCCCATCCGGCGAGGTAGCATAGGTGGGTTTTCGGCTTCTCCAGCCATCCTATCCCGTCCTCGAGGGGGGCGGTCGGGCTGGTTTGCCTGAGTTCGTCTGGGGGGGACGGGCTCGAGGGCCTCTTCATCAAATGATGGAAGCCGACGCCGCCGTGGGTAGCTTTTGTTTTGATCCTGACGCTGATTGCCGAAGCCCTCTTCAGCCGCTAGGACCAACGTCCACCTATCATTAAGGGTATCCTGTTCAGTTTTTAGCTGCTGCTGCATCTTCTTCAGGCTTCGGGCTAGGCTATGAGTTGCCGCTTGAACTTTTCCTGATCCAGAGGGTCCTCGGGGACGATGAAATCCTCGGGTTCGAGGCTGTCCTCCTCTTCGGAAGGAGGGAGGTAGTTGCTGTCCTCGGAGTCATTGCGGTCCTCAGGGTCATTGAGGTCCTCAGGGTCACCCTGGTCCTCATGCCCTTTAGAAGCGTCGCGGTGCTATTCGAGGGTGGTGTTGTCGCCGAGCTCGACCATGTTGTCCGGAGTATCATCATATCTGGTGCCATTTGTGTCTGTATTTGTGTTGCTTTCCCTGCCCTTTCCTCGTCCCTTGGATTGCTTTCGTTGGCGTCGGCGTTTGGGTGGCTCCTCGCCGGGGTCATCGCCATCCTTCTTGGTGGTGTCGACCATATAAACGTCGTAGGTGGAGGTGGCAGTCCACCTTCGCGTGTTGGGGGCGGCAAGGGAGGGAGCAGTATAGGACATGACGTCGATATCCTCATCCATGTCGTCAGCTTTTTCGGAGGCATGGTCTAGCATGTCGGTTAAATCGTCGATAGTGGCTACTAAGTGGGTGGTGGGTGGGACGTAAAATTCCCCGTGGTTGGCCTCAAGTCCGATCTGATCGTAGACCGAGGACGGGCCATCCGCGATACTCATCATCTGGATCCGATCTAACGTATCGTTTAATAGGGAGAGGTCTGCCGGATTCATCCTCTGGCATCTTTCGGAGTTAACCTCCGGAATGCCTGCGTCGGGGGCGGGTTCAGCCAAGGCTGACCCCTGGTTCTCGGATGCTGAGATCGGATCCAAGCTCAAAGCTAGATCCGAAATAAAGGCCGACCTGGAGATGGGATCGGGGAGAAGATCCGAAGTCGAGGCCTCGGGATCACTGGGTCCCTCAGGTAAAGCTGAGAACCCAGTAAAGATCAGATCGCCCCGAGAGTCGGCGACGTACTCCAGGTTACCGAACCTGATTTCCTGCTCAGGGGTGAAACTGTCGATCTGGTCAAGGCGACCGGTCGGGTTGGCGTGTAGAACGATGCTACCAAACGCAAAGAGCTGGCCGGGAACGAAGACGTCCCTAGTGCGGATGCCGTCGCTGATGACTAAGCGAGCCATTGATCCTTTCACGATCCTACAGCGGAACTCTCAATGAAAGCACCAATTTCGGTACTGAAACCGGCGGATCTCGGGTAGGGGGTCCCGAACTGTGGATCTTGGAGCCAATGGGTAACAGAGAACGTAGAGACATCGTTTACCCAGGTACGGGCCCTCTCGAGGAGGTAAAACCCTACGTCCTGCTTGCTTGCATTGATATGCTGGTATGACAATTATAGAGTTGATCTACCTCGAGATCAGATGAACTAAACCCTAGGTGGGTAAGATAATAATGGTTCTGCCCTCTACGGACTAAACCCTTCGGTTTATATAGACACCAGGGGTACCTAGGGTTACATATGGTCGGTTGCCACCAGGGGATAAACATGCCGGCCACGCTAAGCTTGACTTGGAGGAGACGCCAAGTCTTCGGAGGTTTCCTTCTGGAGCCTAGGGTCGCCTGTAGTCCGGCCTTCCTTCGATAAATTAGGAGCGACCCATCAACACGGCCCACGAGAGACAGGTAAGCAGCCCGAGCACCCCTTAGTCCGGGACATCCTCAGTGACGGCTAGGGTTTGTGAATGGTTTCTGGTGCAGAGATGGAGGTTCTAACAACTCTATGATGATTTTGCCAACATCCAACTATTCTCAAATTGGTTTATTTAGCAATTCAAAACATCCCAATGCGATAGAAGAATGGAATCCTAGAATTCCTATTCAAGAATTCCTAAACCCTTTTTATCTTTTTAGTATCGGAGATCATCAGCAAAAATAATATTTCTACGCAACTCCTTTCCGCTACACATAGAAATTGATTTAATGACCATTTTTTTTCAAAGTCCTCTATTTTAGTTCTTCCACCCATGCAATAGAGAGGGAATGGGAAAAGAGGGGTTACTTTTATTTTCATTTCCCCCTTAAAATATAGACTTTGAAATAGGAGTCATGGAATAATGTTGAATTCAAAGGTTTATTTCTATAGTATAAGAAAAACAAATCAAATCAAATTCTATAGTAAATTTTTAGGGAATGTGGCATCGAATCTATAATTTTTTAGTTTTAACATAATTTTTTAGATCTAGTAAAAATGAAAACAAAAAAGAATCCAGAAAAAAACTCCGCAACTTACGCTCAATAATGTTCCCAAGAGTAGCATCGAACATCGAAATGACAAGCCATGCTCGAAGAAGATCCCAATCTAAGATGCAAAGGTCGTCTTATTCAAAACTATGAACGAACCAATTGGGAGAGAATCAATAGACTCCAGGAGCGATTCGGTTCTAGAATGAATGAATGAACCAGTTGTTATTGTTTGGTACGTGAAACTGATGTTCCAATGGTGAACTCGAAATACGAACTTGGATTCATGTCTTGAACAAGTTATTCTTGTAAGGAAGATCTGGATTTAATGCATTGATTCTTCGATGGAAATCCAAGACATGCTAAGAGATATTGTAGATTGCATCCTGATTTCCTCTGCACAGATGCTCTTGGGTGATCGATAGCGAAGTAGTACCGTCAGGGAAATGTGAAAAGAATCGTTGTTGTTTTTACCAGAATACCTAGAGCTAACTATCGACATTTTGGGCTATCTGGACATGTACTTCAAGAAATGGGTTTTGAATGTTTGTTATCAGGTGCAACAAGATCTAGTTGGTAAGGACAAAATACTTTTGTCCAAATTCCATTAATGTGCAAAAGCACATGGTGATGCATACAAGTTGGCAGATGCCTTGCTTTGCCTAAGAGTTTATCCATCCCAATATCCCTAGCTACCCAGATGCCTCCTCTCTTAAACCAAGGCATGCTCTACTGGATTTCCTTTTGTCGGGATTAGATAGACAAAGATTTCAGGAAGGATTCAACAGCTAAGTGATCTTGTTATCCTTTGGAATTCGGAACGGTACCCGCATTCTAGGTCTAGGACTTCTGATACGTCTCAAACGTATCTATAATTTTTGATTGTTTCATGCTATTATATCATCATTTTTATATAAATTTTATAGCAATTTATATTATTTATATGGACTAGCCAATTAATTTAGTGCCTAGTGATAGTTCATGTTTTCTACTTTTTTTGGTTTCGCAGGAAATCAACATCTACGGAGGTCAAAATACGTTGTAGATTTAACACGGTTTTTTTGTGCAACAAGAAACACTGGAAGCTTCAGGAGGAGCCGAGATGAGCCACGAGGGGCCCACATATACCGCCTTGACCTGATTCCATTGCCATAAATTCCTATAAATGCCGAAACCATCTGTCGTACCTCTAGAAGAATTTTATCGCCGCCACAAGCCTCTGTTACAAAGATATCCCATCTGGAGCCCTATTCAGGAGCCCTGGCGGGGGGGGGGGAAGCCATTGTTGGTGGCCTCTACATCAACCTTGCTACCTCCATGACCATGTGTGAGTAGTTCCTTTAGGACATAGAAGCTTCGGGAGGAGTCAAGACGAGCCACGAGGGGCCCACATGGACAGGTGGCATGGCCAGGGGGTGGCCACGCCCCTCGTCCATGTGGGACCCATAGATACCGCCTTGACCTGATTTGTGGCACACCGGCTCAGAGGACCGGTTTACTCAGTGTTTCCAACCCAGAGATCATGTCTTCTGGAAACACACAACAACTTGGAACAGAACAGAACTGAACTTTATTGATATATCTCGAGTGCAAGCTCATAATTTACATAGGTAGCGAGGCCAGAAGCACATCAGGTGCTATGACAATATCTACATTATTTATGGAACATAGCAGGGCCTCGATATTACTAGGTAGAACTACGGCGTAGCGGAACATAGCGCGGAAAACTCCATCCACAGGGACACTGCTGGGGACACGGCCAAGTTAGCGTAGCACGAACCATCGGGACCTCCGTCCTCGGCTTCTCCTGCATCTGGCATGATACGCCATGTGAGTACTTGGAATGTACCCGCAAGCTCACGACAACCAAAACAATGCAGCAAACAATAGCATGGCAATGATCATGATAAGTACTTAAGTTGCTTACTCACTGTTATCGAATATCAACTTACTCTCTTCTGGGTTGTCCCACAACCCTCGGAACGCTCATAATCCACTGAGCACTTCCGAACATAAGACAAGTTCTTCCATCATTATTATCAATATTACGGTTGACCATTCAGTGGCCTAGTACGGACTGTCCAATACCGTGGACGCGGCTATTCGAATAGATTCTTACACTCTGCAGAGGTTGCGCACTTTACCCACACTATGGAGCTCCTGGCCTCCTGCTCCCATTCGGGTGGACCGGGGCTGCTCCAACGAAACCTGCCTGACCCGTGACTCCTCTATTGTACCACCGACAATCATACCTTCCCAGGGTCATGTCCTGGGTGGCCCCTGTGTCACCCCGTGACACCTGCCACCGTCGTGGCCAAACTAAACTGTCCCAATAGGGGACGCCGGCAAAATAACTCAACTGGGCTCACAGGATTATCGTCGTATACCTGATCAGGGCAGCACGCACGCATAACCCTCCCTAATGTGGTGGTACCGACAAAAGAGCACAAAGCCAGACCAAGTCAAGGCCGTCCCATACCGGCAAATGTGGCTGCACGGATAAGTCCGGATAGGTGACACTTGATCAACCAATTAAGTTTAGTGTTGTCAAGTACTTAGCAAGCAGGGTTATTCATCTAGAATAATTTAACATGGCAGTAGCTAAGCATCAAAGTAAATTACCCTAAATTATCACATATTAAAATAATGCAAGTAATTCAATTAAATAACCAACACTATTGAAATGCTTCATGCAATGGGTGACATGGCTTGCCTTGCTCTGTTGGGTTGTCCACAAACTCCTGGGCTTCAAAGTCAATAAAATTTCTTTCTGAAAATATTTTAAAAATGCAAAGGAAAATATCACATATTACTGTTCTGTTCACCAAAAATTCTGTGAGCATGAGAAAAATGCCAAAATTTATCAGAAAATACAGGAGCTCAAGACAAACCCAGAGTAAAAAGAATCAATTGATTTGGACTTATATATAAAAAGTTATGGACGGTCAAAATTGCTAATAAAATATGGAATTAAAACAGAAAATAGAAAATCCAGCAGAGGGCCACGTCGAAGGCGTATTTTGCCAGGGCGCCTCCACTTACCGCTTCGGCGCGCGCGGGCGAGTCGCTGACGAGTGGGCCCCGCTGTCAGATTCAAATGCGGGGAGAGAGAGAACAGAGAGCTGCGGCTCTCCGGCAATGGTTGCCGGCGACACAGACGGCGGCGAGGTCCGGCGACTACAGGGATGGAACGAGCGCACGGAGACGAACGCGTACGTACCCGTGGATTGGCGAGAGATGGACGGACGGCATCATCCCCTTCCTCTCCGACGGCGGTGGTTCTCGGGGGTCGCCGGAGACGGCGATTCCGGCGGAGTTTCGGTCGGGGAAGGGCTTGGGTGAGGTCAGGAGAGTGAGTGGAGCTCGCGGGTGAGGTCAGTGGAAGCTGGGGTGAAGTGGGATGGCAAGGTGGTGGAGCTCGGGTGGCGGCGGATCTCCGGCGAGATGCAAGGCCAGAGGGCCTCTTGGCCTTGGCTCGATGCTCGGGGGGCCGATTGGGAGGTGGAGTGGGGTGAGGAGCTCGAGAGGCTGGCTGTGGCCTTTTATAGGCGGGGGCGAAGTCTCTAGAGCGGGCGGGACTCGGGCCACGTCGCCGGCGCGAGGACGCCGCGCTGGCTGGCTGGGAGCGGGCGATGGGACGAAGGAGGGCATGCGGAGTTAATGCGGCAATGGCTGCTAGCGGAGGAAGAAGACGAGCCGTAGAGCCACTGTGCCCGCACGGGTGGCACAGTGCCCGGATGCGGTGGCGGCCGACGAGGGTGATTCCGGCGAGGGGAGGCTTCGGGAGAGGGGTACGTGGACAGCATCGATGACGTCGGCACCACCAGACACGAAATGGCAGCGCGAGGCCACTGGAACGACCTCGACAAACGCAGGCGAGATGCAGAGCACGCGTACTGGCATGCCAGTACCGTGCTCACCACGGTGCCCGGCATCTGGAGGCCACGCAAGTCTAGCGCACCATGTCTAGCGTGTTCTCCTTTGGTCATTTAGTCCCTCTGTGCTCTTGGTTTGGCTAGGTTCACTCTGATACGAAGGGTAGCTTCAGCTACAGTTCTGACAGAAACTTTGGGAGAGATCTAGAGGAGAGGTGAGCTGGAGATGGAGCCAATGGAGATGTGTGGGATGATCTATCTTGGAAGGACTCCAGGCTGGCCAAGTTTGAGAAAATTTCATCAAAGTTTGAATAGGGTTCATGTACAACTGCTGTTACTGGAACAGAAACAAGATGAGCTTGTAGCACTCATCTGGTTGATCTGCTAGAGCTGAAAATTGGTGTGGGAGGGTTATTTGGTGGATAGATGCTGTCATAAAAATTTCAGCTCAATTGGATACCTCTAGATGGTACTTCCTTCACATAGGTTCAAAATAAGCCGAAACTTAGCAGAATATTTCTGCTGAAAATTTGTACTGGACAAGATTATATTTTTGGATATTGTGGCAAGATAGGTTCCCTAATATCTCAGGGAATTATCTGAGAGTTTTCTGAGTTGGGAAAATATGAGTTGCTTCACAAATGGTCAGTACTGTCCAGGAGACAAATGGAGTTTTCTGGATTAAATTTTGTACTGGACCATGAGATGTTTTGGAAGATTGTGGAAGTAGATAATGACAAGAAGGTGTGGTATTAATTTGGGATTTTTCTGATCATCAGAACTATAGGTTGCTTCATAACCCATAGTGATGACAGATTTTCCCAAAGAAAGAAAATGGGTAATTGGGCAAGATTGAGAATTGGAATATGATCCAGAAGGTGTGTGACAAGATTTTGGCAAGATGATGAGGGCTTGGGATCACTGAGAGAGATTCATAAGTTCAAAGCCAACTGAAAACCATCCAAATTGCAAATAAAGCCAGAAAGATTTTGAAATGAAAAAGTTGTCAAAAACCAAGGTGTCACAAACCTACCCCCCTTAGAATGAATCTCTTCCTCGAGATTCGGTTGCTCAGGGAACAAGTGTGGATATGCTGATCTCAGAAAATCCTCTCTTTCCCAGGTAGCCTCTTCCTTGGTATGATGGTCCCACATCACCTTGTAAAATTTAATTGTCTTGCTCCTGGTGGTTCTTTCCATCTCATCTAAGATTCTGACAGGTCTTTCCTCGTAGGTTAAATCCTTAGTCAACTCTAGCTCACTCATATCTGCCTGCTTGATCGGAGGTGCAATGCACTTTCTGAACTGTGATATGTCGAAGACGTCGTGAACGTCAGACAACTCCGGTGGTAACTCTAGCTGATATGCCACTCTGCCTCTTCTAGCCATTACCGGAAAGGGACCGATATATCTTGGTGCAAGCTTTCCTCGAGTGTGAAAGCTCTTTATCCCTTTCATGGGGGTAACTCGGAGATAGGCATATTCTCCGGGCTCAAAAGTTACTTCTCGATGCTTCGGATCATAATAGCTCTTTTGACGGGACTTGGCTGCTCGAAGACGTTCCTGAATATCCTTGACTTGTTTCTCAGCCTCGAGCATCAAATCCGTGCCGAAGATACGGCTGTCTCCTGTCTGAGACCAACTTAAAGGAGTGCGACACTTTCGTCCATACATGGCTTCGAATGGTGACATCTTGAGACTCGACTGATAACTGTTATTGTAAGAGAATTCTGCATAGGGAAGACTATCCTCCCATTTGGTTCCATAGGTGAGAGCACAAGACCGAAGCATATCTTCCAATATCTGGTTTACACATTCGGTCTGCCCATCCGTCTCTGGATGATATGCCATACTATGCTTTAGCACGGTTCCCAAGGCTTGATGCAATTGCAGCCAGAATGCTGAAGTGAACAGGGAGCCTCTATCTGATGTGATAGACTTGGGTACTCCGTGAAGGCTGACTATCCGGGACATGTAGAGTTGTGCAAGCTGGTAGGCGTTGAAAGTGGTCTTTACCGAAATGAAGTGAGCCACTTTCATAAGTATATCCACGATGACCCAGATAGCATCATGGCCTCTTGTTGACTTGGGTAGTCCAACAATGAAGTCCATGCATATGTCATCCCATTTCCACTGGGGAACTGGTAAAGGTTGCAGTAGCCCAGCGGGTTTCTGGTGTTCCGCCTTGACTCTGTTGCAGATGTCACAACAGGCGACATAGTATGCGATGTCCCTTCGCATTCCTGGCCACCAAAAGGTTTCTCGCAAGTCCTGGTACATTTTTGTTCCTCCCGGATGGATAGAGTAGGCAGATTCATGTGCGTCTCTGAGTATTTGCTGTCTCAAGCTGTCTTGATCAGGCACACATATTCGGTTTTCAAACCATAGGGTACCTTGATCATCAATATGGAAGGACTTAGCCTTTCCTTGTGGAATGCGCTCCTTGATCTCTTGTATGCCTTCATCTGATTTCTGGGCTGCCTTAATTTCTTCCATAAGTGTCGGAGTAATTTCCAAGGTATCAGGGCTAATTGGGCCGCATAGCACCAAATTCAGCTTGGCAAGCTCCTCTTGTAGCCTTGGATGGATACCCTCCATTATTGCATTTATGGTGCCTTGTTTTCTGCTGAGAGCATCTGCAACCACATTGGCTTTTCCCGGGTGATAATTTATGCCAATGTCATAGTCCTTGACCAATTCAAGCCATCTTCTTTGCCTGAGATTAAGGTCGGGTTGAGTGAAAATATACTTGAGACTCTTATGGTCTGTGTATAATTCACATCGCTGCCCAATGAGATAGTGCCACCAAATTTTTAATGCATGAATCACGGCTGCCAATTCCAAATCATGAGTGGGATAGTTCTCTTCATGAGGTTGTAGCTGTCTGGATGCATATGCTACAGCCTTTCCTTCTTGCATTAGAACGCAGCCGATTCCACGCCTGGAAGCATCGCAATATATATCAAAGCTCTTGTGGATATCTGGAAGAACTAAGACAGGGGCGGTGGTTAGCCTCGTCTTTAATTCCATGAAACTGCTGTCACATTCTTCTGTCCAGGCAAATTTGTGGTTCTTTTTCAGCAATTCTGTCAATGGCTTGGCTATTTTTGAGAAGCCTTCAATGAAGCGACGGTAGTAGCCTGCCAGTCCCAGAAAGCTGCGGACTTCAGTTACTGTGGCTCGGGTCCTCCAGTTTAATACAACAGTCACTTTGCTGGGGTCGACGGCCACACCCTATTCTGATAGAACATGTCCCAGAAATCCCACCTCTTTCAGCCAAAATTCGCATTTACTGAATTTGGCATACAAGCGATGGATCCTTAGTCTTTCCAGGACAGTACGGAGATGTTGCGTGTGCTCCTCTTCATCTTTTGAATAGATAAGAATATCATCAATGAGGACTACCACAAATTTGTCCAAAAAGTCCATGAAGACCTTATTCATCATGCTCATGAAATAGGCTGGAGCACTTGTCAGCCCAAATGACATGACTGTAAATTCATACAGGCCATATCTTGTAGTGAAGGTTGTCTTGGGGATATCCTCTTTTCTGATTTTTAACTGATGATACCCCGTTCGAAGGTCAATCTTGGAAAATACCTGTGCCCCGTTCAACTGGTCAAACAGATCATCAATGCGGGGAAGCGGATATTTATTTTTGATGGTGACCTCATTCAGTTGGCGGTAGTCCACGCACATTCATAGGCTGCCATCCTTCTTCTTAACAAACAACACTGGTGATCCCCAAGGTGAAGTGCTTGGATGAATGTACCCTTTCTGCAATAATTCATCCAACTGTTTCTTCAGTTCCACCAGCTCCGGTGAAGGCATGCGGTAGTACTTCTTGTAAATTGGAGCTGTTCCGGGAACCACCTCAATAGCAAACTCTAGTTCCCGATCCGATGGCATTCCTGGCAATTCTTCTCGGAATATGTCCGGGAATTCACTGACTACTGGAATCAGACTTATGTCTGTAGCTGTGGCTTTGAATGCCATTCCTTTCTTTGACATCATTCTGCTAGCAGTGAATTGCACTGTTTGGCCTGCCGGGTTAACCAGTGTCACCTTCCTGGTGGCATAGTTGATACACACCTGATGTGGTACCAACCAATCCGTTCCCAGTCCAGGGGATTCAATGGCAACAAGAGTAGCTGGAAACTTGACGCCACGTATCAAAATTTCCAGATCCTTGTATATCACATTTGTTCTGAGCATGGAGCCAGGGGATTGTACCACCATGATTTTGTCCAAAAGAGAAGGAGAAAATTTGTGCAAGGTGGCAAAACTCCGCGAAATAAATGAATGAGAAGCCCCAGAATCAAATAAAATTATTGCAGGTATGTTGTTAACAGAAAACATACCAAGGACCACGTCTGGTGCTTTGCGGGCTTCCTCAGCGGAGATATGATGGACTTGGCCGCGATAGAAGTTCGTATTGGGGCGGCGTCCAACACTATTGACTTGTGGCTTATAGTCGGATGTTGGCTTCCCATTTCTTGTGGGGCACTGCTTGGAGTAATGCCCGCTCTGGCCACAAGTAAAGCATGTGTTGTTGCGACGGCAATCCTCCATCACTGGCTGTTTGCCGAAAGTCTTGTCCTGGCTGACTGCCTTATTGTTGTTGTTGCCATTATTCCAGGTAGGCTTGTATTCAGACGGCCCTGGTTGCCAAATGCGTGGCTTCTGCGCAAACTTCTCACGGTTGTCCTTCTTGGGTTCAAACTTCCGCTTGCGATCATCATATCCTGACTTATGTTCTCGTTTAGCTATGAAGGCCTTATTCACCAAGGTCTGGAAGTCAGGGAAGTCAAGCATACAGAGCTGACAACGGAGGGTATGATTCAACCCTCCTAGGAATCAGTCTATCTTCCTTTCTTCGGTGGACACGTCATGGGTAGAGTACCGTGCCAGATTATTAAACTTGTTCAGATACTCCCCCACTGACATATTCCCTTGAGTAAGGGCCAAGAATTCCCTCTGCTTCACCTTCATTATGCCGGTAGGAATATGATACTTGCGGAATACCTCTTTGAACTTCTCCCAAGAAATATCTTCTCCAGAAGGCCACATTATTTTTGTATTGTCCCACCATATGGCTGTCGGTCCTTCCAGGTAGTGAGTGACAAAAGGAACCTTGTCTGACTCATCACAGCGGGCTATGTCCAACTTCTTTTCCATGGTCCTCAGCCAGTCATCAGCTTCCATAGGATCCACAGCCTGACCAAAACTGGGTGGCTTGGTACGCTGAAAATCAGACAACTTAGAGTGTGTTCCATTATTGTTATTCTGACCCACCATAGTCTGCATACTCCTCAGAAATTCCATGAGATCTTGATTTCTTTTCTCTTCAAACATTCTCATGATCTGATCGGTAGTCGGTGACTGTGGTGGTGGTGGTGGTAAATCTTCTGGTGACTGTCCTGCTTGTCTGGCGGATCGACGAACGGGAGTTCCATCGCCGCCTTGATTACTATACCTCTTCATCCTAAATTTGTTCCCATTGCAAAATACCGAATCGATGAGCAACATCCATACGGGAAAGCATGCCAGTGTGACACCAGAAAAGAAACCAAATAAAAAGAGAAAATAAAGAGAACAACATAATTATACAAGGTAACCCAACATCATACATGACAAGCTAGTAGGGGGATTATCATGACTGGACTGCTCATACCGCAGTTGACATATGCAGGGATGCTAAGATGCATGCACTGAAACTCAAGCCTCCACTCTAGTAGCGTGGGTGGCATGAACACTGGCAAACTGAAGACTCCTCGTCGTCTGATCCTGTCTCGGAATCTGAGCTGATGATGTGAATCTCGGCCTCCGGATCAAAGGTAACACGACGACGCTGACGGGAAGGTTCTCCCTTTGAAGGAGAAGGAGCACGACGCCGCAGCATCGGAGCAGCTGGAGTAGCTAGGAGTGAGGCCCACTCTGCCAGGGTCTCACGTCGGCTACCAGACGAAAAGCCTGGCGGTCCGAACGAGCTAGAAGGAGTCTCAGAAGGTGGAACGGGTGGAGTATACACAGGTGAAAACGGAGGTGGAGGAGGAGGATGGGCTGCCGCAACAGCTGCAAGTCCCGCTCGGGCATGAGTCAGCTCCTTAGCTAGTGAAGTGATCATACGGTAACTGGCGTTCGGATAACGGGATAACACACCAGTAGCACGATCACTCGCCGGGTCAACGGGTGCGAAAAGGACTCGCCCTGTCGCAGGCGACAGGGTGGGGTAGTGAAAGAAACCTGGATGAGTCTGCATCTCGACCTCGTGGAAGCACAAGTCAGTAAGAGCCTCCATCGCAGCAAACTGGATCGCCAACTCCGGAGTAGAAGCAGTTCCGCCCTTGGAAGAACGGGAGTACCTGCCAATATCCGAACTCGCAGTAAGAAAGGCCTCCGTGTGATACTCGTACACTGAACCAGCAAGCTTTTCTCGGAACACCTGGTACACTGGGTCTTCGCCGTTGGGATACAGCCGAAGCCAGACACTATGAAGCAGAACTAGAAAAGTGAACGGTGCCGGCTCATGGTTGTAGTGGTACGGAACTGGTGCTATCTACACTCATTAAACCAGCGGTTAGCACAATAAAAGCTATATGCATGCCATGCAGCAATCAGATGCAACAAGCAAGACACACCCCAAGACTCTAAACTAATCGCGACTCTAGCGCAGGGTTAACTAGGGTGTCCTAGAGTCAGCGCGGCTCAGAGGACCGGTTTACCCAGTGTTTCCAACCCAGAGATCATGTCTTCTGGAAACACACAACAACTTGGAACAGAATAGAACTGAACTTTATTGATATATCTCGAGTCCAAGCTCATAATTTACATAGGTAGCGAGGCCAGAAGCACATCAGGTGCTATGACAATATCTACATTATTTATGGAACATAGCAGGGCCTCGATATTACTAGGTAGAACTACGGTGTAGCGGAACATAGCGCGGAAAACTCCATCCACAGGGACACTGCTGGGGACACGGCCTAGTTAGCGTAGCACGAACCATCGGGACCTCCGTCCTCGGCTTCTCCTGCATCTGGCATGATATGCCAGGTGAGTACTTGGAATGTACTCGCAAGCTCACGACAACCAAAACAATGCAGCAAACAATAGCATGGCAATGATCATGATAAGTACTTAAGTTGCTTACTCACTGTTATCGAATATCAACTTACTCTCTTCTGGGTTGTCCCACAACCCTCGGAACGCTCATAATCCACTGAGCACTTCCGAACATACGACAAGTTCTTCCATCATTATTATCAATATTACGATTGACCATTAAGTGGCCTAGTACGAACTGTCCAATACCGTGGATGCGGCTATTCGAATAGATTGTTAAACTCTGTAGAGGTTGCGCACTTTACCCACACTATGGAGCTCCTGGCCTCCTGCTCCCATTCGGGTGGACCGGGGCTGCTCCAACGAAACCTGCCTGACCCGTGACTCCTCTATCGTACCACCGACAATCATACCCTCCCAGGGTCATATCCTGGGTGGCCCCTGTGTCACCCCGTGACACCTGCCACCGTCGTGGACAAACTAAACTGTCCCAACAAGGGACGCCGGCAAAATAACTCAATTGGGCTCACAAGATTATCGTCGTCTACCTGATCAGGGCAGCACGCACACATAACCCTCCCTAATGTGGTGGTACCGACAAAAGAGCACAAAGCCAGACCAAGTCAAGGCCGTCCCATACCGGCAAATGTGGCTGCACGGATAAGTCCGGATAGGTGACACTTGATCAACCAATTAAGTTTAGTGTTGTCAAGTACTTAGCAAGCAGGGTTATTCATCTAGAATAATTTAACATGGCGGTAGCTAAGCATCAAAGTAAATTACCCTAAATTATCACATATTAAAATAATGCAAGTAATTCAATTAAATAACCAACACTATTGAAATGCTTCATGCAATGGATGACATGGCTTGCCTTGCTCTGTTGGGTTGTCCACAAACTCCTGGGCTTCAAAGTCAACAAATTTTCCTTCTGAAAATATTTTAAAAATGCAAAGGAAAATATCATATATTACTGTTCTGTTCACCAGAAATTCTGTGAGCATGGGAAAAATACCAAAATTTATCAGAAAATAGAGGAGCTCAAGACAAACCCAGAGCAAAAAGAATCAATTGATTTGGACTTATATATAAAAAGTTATGGACGGTCAAAGTTTCTGGTCAAATCTGGAATTAAAACAGAAAATCGAAAATCCAGCAGAGGGCCACGTCGAAGGCGTATTTTGCCAGGGTGCCTCCACTTACCGCTTCGGCGCGCGCGGGCGAGTCGCTGACGAGCGGGCCCCGCTGTCAGATTGAAACGGGGAGAGAGAGAGAACAGAGAGTTGCAGCTCTCCAGCGATGGTCGCCGGCGACACAGACGGCGGCGAGGTCCGGCGACTACAGGGATGGAACGAGCGCACGGAGAGTAACGCGTACGTACCCGTGGATTGGCGAGAGATGGCCGGACGGCGTCGTCCCTTTCCTCTCCGACGGCGGTGGTTCTCGGGTGTCGCCGGAGACGGCGATTCCGGCGGAGTTTCGGTCGGGCAAGGGCTTGGGCGAGGTCAGGAGAGTGAGTGGAGCTCGCGGGTGAGGTCAGTGGAGGCTGGGGTGAAGTGGGACGGCAAGGTGGTGGAGCTCGGCTGGCGGCCGATCTCCGGCGAGATGCGAGGCCAGAGGGCCTCTCGGCCCTGGCTCGATGCTCGGGGGCCGATTGGGAGGTGGAGGAGTGGGGTGAGGAGCTCGGGAGGCTGGCTGTGGCCTTTTATAGGCGGGGGCGAAGTCTCTGGGGCGGGCGGGACTTGGGCCACATCGCCGGTGCGAGGACGCCGCGCTGGCTGGCTGGGAGCGGGTGACAGGACGGAGGAGGGCAGGAGGAGTTAATGCGGCGATGGCTGCTAGCGGAGGAAGAAGACGAGCCGCAGAGCCACTGTGCCCGCATGGGTGGCATAGTGCCCGGATGCGGTGGCGGCCGGCGAGGGCGATTCCGGCAAGGGGAGGCTTTGGGAGAGGGGTACGTGGACGACATCGATGACGTCGGCACCACCAGACACGAAATGGCAGCGCGAGGCCACTGGAACGACCTCGACAGACGCAGGCGAGATGCAGAGCACGCGTACTGGCATGCCAGTACCATGCTCACCATGGTGCCCGTCATCTGGAGGCCGCGCAAGTCCAGCGCACCATGTCTAGCGTGTTCTCCTTTGGTCATTTAGTTCCTCTGTGCTCTTGGTTTGGCTAGGTTCACTCGGATACGAAGGGTAGCTTCAGCTATAGTTTCTGATAGAAACTTTGGGAGAGATCTAGAGGAGAGGTGAGCTGGAGATGGAGCCAATGGAGATGTGTGGGATGATCTATCTTGGAAGGACTCCAGGCTGGCCAAGTTTGAGAAAATTTCATCAAAGTTTGAATAGGGTTCAAGTACAACTGCTGTTACTGGAAAAGAAACAAGATGAGCTTGTAGCACTCATCTGGTTGATCTGCTAGAGCTGAAATTTGATGTGGGAGGGTTATTTGGTGGATAGATGCTGTCATAAAAATTTCAGCTCAATTGGATACCTCTAGATGGTACTTCCTTCACAGAGGTTCAAAATGAGCATAAACTTGGCAAAATATTGCTGCTGAAAATTTGTACTTGACAAGATGATATTTTTGGATATTGTGGCAAGATAGGTTCCCTAATATCTCAGGGAATTATCTGAGAGTTTTCTGAGTTGGGAAAATATGAGTTGCTTCACAAATGGTCAGTACTGTCCAGGAGACAAATGGAGTTTTTTGGACTAAATTTTGTACTGGACCATGAGATGTTTTTGAAGATTGTGGAAGTAGATGATGACAAGAAGGTGTGGTATCAATTTGGGATTTTTCTGATCATCGGAACTATAGGTTGCTTCATAACCCATAGTGATGACAGATTTTCCCAAAGAAAGAAAATGGATAATTGGGCAAGATTGAGAATTGGAATATGATCCAGAAGGTGTGTGACAAGATTTTGGCAAGATGATGAGGTCTTGGGATCACTTAGAGATATTCATATGTCCAAAGCCAACTGAAAACCATCCAAATTGCAAATAAAGCCAGAAAGATTTTGAAAAGAAAAAGTTGCCAAAAACCAGGGTGTCACATGATTCCACCGCCATAAATTCCTATAAATACCGAAACCATCTATCGTTCCTCTAGAAGAATTTTGTCGCCGCCGCAAACCTCTGTTCCGAAGATATCCCATCTAGAGCCATGTACCCACTACAAAAAAAAGACACATCCTTGACATTATGGCTCGAACAAAAATAAATCTGTCATGTATGTGACACATCTATGACGATAATTGTGAGAAAAGCACGTATCATCATACATGTGGTGGGCTCCTACTTCTATGATTAAAAATTATGACAGAAAATGGGCTTTTCGTCCTGGGTGGGCCGGAGACACACCTGCATGACATTCTTTGGGCTGTCCATGATGTAAAAAATCATGCTAGAAGTGAGGGCGAGGAAATTTTTGGGGAGTTCCTGTTGACGGTGGGCACTCGGTGGGTGGTCATGGCCGAGTGATGCACTGTGGTTTTGTGTGTTTCTCTCATACGCGCGTGTGTGCGAGGCGTTCGCTAACTGAACCCGAGCTAGGCATTCGCTTACTGAACCCGAGCGATCGACCGATCCCTCGCACTACATACTAAACACGAGTGATCGATCCCACTATAGCTACGTACTGAAGCCGATCAATCCCTTCGCTGCTAACTGAACCTGAGCTATCCCTTCGCTGTTAACTGAACCCGAGCGATTCCTTCGCTGCTAGCTGAACCCGATCAATCCTTCTCGTTGCTTACTGAAGCCGATCGAGCCCTCGTGTGAGACGTAGCCATCCGGTGTTGGGTTGCCTCTCGATGAACAGTGCCCGTTGCTGCCGTGCGGGCGATACACGTATACACGAGTCGAGACGCATCGATCGAGCCGGTTGGTTGACTGTGGATGAACAGTTCCCGTTGCTGCCGCCCGCTCGTACGCCCCACCCCAGGCGGTGGGGGTTGGATGAATAGGACCCCGTGGTAGTACGCGGTTGCCGCTGATTGAACAGGACCCCGAGGAGGCCGTGCCGCGGTATGCCACACCCCAGCCTATTTGGGGTGGATGAACATGACCCTGTGGAGGCCGTGGAGGCCGTGGAGGCTGGAGGAAGTCGATGGTGATGAACAGTAACTGGTGGATGCTGGAGGAAGTCGACGGTGGATGAACAGTAGCCCGTGGACTCCCGTTTTGCGGTACGCCACACCCCTCCCGATGAACAGGATCCCTGTTTCGACCGTAGGTGGTTCGAGAGAAGTCCATTTCCTCCATTTTGCGGTATGCCAGATCCCTCCCGATGAACAGGACCCTGTTTCGACCATACGCGGTTGGCGAGAAGTCCGTTTCGTCCATTTTGCGGTACACCAGACCCCTCCCGATAAACAGGACACCGTTTCGACCATAGGCGGTTCAACAGAAGTCCATTTCCTCCGTTTTGCGGTAAGCCACACCCTGAGCCGGTGGGGGGCCGATGAACAGGACCCCATTTCGGTTGTTCTGTCCAAGCCTGTTGGCTACCGATGAACAGGACGCATTCTGACCCAGTCAGTTGCCTCCCGATGAACACGATGTTGTTTCTCCATTTCAACCCAGCCGGTTGGCTGCCGATGAACAGGACACCGTTGCTTCCGTACGTTGACTCTACATATACACGAGCCCTGGCGGTACGTATGCGCGAGTAAGCATTCGAGACCCTGCCCGTATGTACGTACGTGGCCATATTTTTTGCAGCGTGGCTATATGTACGTGTACTCGATTTAGACGGGACTGCCTGAACTGCTACGTAGGGGGCTCTACTACAACACATGTCGCTCCTTACACAGCCATGGTTCATGAGACCGATCGACCTGTATGTACGTACACGTTTGTAACCTAACAGATAACGCTACCTACGCTTTGACCTGGCGGGTCCCAACTGTCAGGGGGGTAAGGAGTCAATTCCTTGCATGCGAACATATAGCTGGTGGGTCCCAGTTGTCAGGGGAGGAATCATTTTTCGTGCGTAATAAGGAGGCACTTCCTTGCATGAGAAGATGTAGCTGGTGGGTCCCAGCTGTCAGGGGGAGGAAACTTTTTTTCACATAATGAGGAAGCACTTCCTTGCATGCGACCATGGACCTCGTGGGTCCCAGCTGTTAGCCTCTCCACGTACAATCCTCTTCCGATGGTTGTCGTTCGTTGACCGTGTTGACGACGCCATACCGAGAGCACCAAGGCGGTGGATGACGGCGAGGCCTAGGAAGGGAACGACCCGGAGCCGGGGAAGATGCGGCAGTGGTTGCCCACACGGAGGGTCGTACGAGGGTTACTGGTTTCGCTGCGGTGTGAGGCTGCTGTCGCCAGAGAATAACATGAGGTATGGGTGAGTAGAGGGATGGCATGTCCAACGGTGGGAGTAGGGTGGGGCGGTGAGGCCTGCGCGGCAGCACAGCCATCCACGGGAGGCAGGAGCAGGCGGTCCCGCCGGCGCTGGTTTGGGCGGCTGGAGCAAGAAGATCAGAGATTGAAGAAGCAACACAGCCGTTGGATTAACATCGAACGGTCACTGCTGCTAGAATCGTTTGTTGACTAAGTTGACAAAGCCCAGCGTACACGTGAACTTAGTAGGCCCACAAGTCAGCCTCCAAATCAGGTGGGTCCCAGCTAGCAGGGGGAGGAATCATTTTTCTTGCACGTAATAAGGAGGCACTTCCTTGAAAAAGATGTAGCTGGTGGGTCCCAGCTATCAGGGGGAGGATACTTTTCTTTCGCGTAATAAGGAGGCACTTCCTTGCGTGCGAAGATGTAGCTGGTGGGTCCAACCTGTCAGGGGGGAACCATTTTTTATGCGTAATAAGGAGGCACTTGCTTGCGTGTGGCCATGGACCATGTGGGGTCCTACTGCCAGCCTCTCCACGTACATCCCTCTTCCGATGGCTGTCATTTGTTGACCACGTTGACCACGCCGCGCCGAGAGCACGAACGCGGTGGACGACAGCGAGGCCTAGGAAGGGAATGACCCGGAGCTAGTGAAGACACGGCAGTGGATGCCCACGCGGAGGGGAGTATGAGGGTTGACTGGTTCGGCTGCAGGGTGAGGCTGCCATCACCGGAAAATAATAGGAGGTGCGGGTGGGTAGAGGGATGGCCTGGCCAGTGGTGGGAGTAGGGTGGACCGGTGAAGCCTGCGCGGCATCACAGCCGGCCACGGGAGGAGGGAGCAGGCAGTCCCGCTGGGGCTGGTTTGGGCGGCTGGAGCAGGAAGATCAGAGATTGAAGAAGCACGACGGCCGTTGGATGGACATTCAACAACCACTGCTGCTAGAATAGTGTGTTGACTATAAGTTGACAAAGCCTTATGTACGCGTCAACTTAGTCGGCCAACAAGTCAGCCTCGAAATATGTGGCGTGTACAACCCTTTTGCTATTATTTTTATCCCATTTGCTAATTCATATGGAATTTATTACAACCCATTTTCCATTTTAGAATTGCTTCCCATTTTCTGGTCAGGACCAGGGTTAAAAATTTCAACTAAAAAATATGCGAAATATTTGAAATTTCGCATATTTTTGCTAGAGTTCGAACTATTTTTAATCCCAAAATTAGGAGCTATATTAAAACTAATTTCAAAAAAATTTAATATTATGTTAAAATCCAATGAAATATAAAATCTCAATGAAGAAAAAACAAAATATGAAACTAATTGCCCATTTGCTGTGTTTTTTTTACATTTGCAGCCCATTTCATATTACTTTTAAGATTTACTGTCCATTTTCTGGCCAGGCCTAATGCACCCCTCCTCGTCTTGAAAGATTTGCAGCCCAGCAAGTCGGAGAAAACAAATAGGCCTAAGTTGGGTATTCTTCAAAAAAATGGTGGGCTACCCATTTTTCAAAGAAAAAATAGCTGGGCTGGTCATATTGTTAGACGGGCCACATACACCGCACAACCCTGTTTATACCCTGCTCCGTCTGAACAACAACAAAAACTGCTTGAGCTGCTGGATCCCAGGTGTTAGCCGCTCCTTGTGCAATTATGTCGTTAATTGACTATACATTGACAATAATGTGGGTCCTAGATATCAGCAAGGTGGATCTGAGTAAAAAAATTTGAGGGGTGGATCTGAGTAGTAAGGAGGCACTTGCGTTCGGCAGTGGACCTGGTGGGTCCCTACTGTCATACTATCAAGTACAGTCCTCTCCCAATTCACCATGTTGACAAGGCCGGACGGCGGTGCCGCGGCGAGCACACCAAGGCGGAGGACGATGGCGAGGCCTCGGACGGGAATGAACAGGAGCCGGGGAAGATGCGGCAGTGTGGTCATAGGCGGAGGGGAGTACGAGGGTTGAATGGTTCTGGTGCGGGATGGGCTGCTGTCACCGGAGAAGAATAGGATGTGTGGGGGAGTAAAGGGATGGCCTGGCCAGCATTTCAGGGTATGACAGGGCGGCGATACGGGCACAGCACCGTAACCAACCGTGGAAGGTGGGAACAGGCCATCCCGCCGGTGCTGGTTTGGTTTTGGTGCTTGGATCAGTCAGACCCAAAAACTTATCATGTTGAATTATAAGAATTAATTTTATATGGCTACAACTTATTGTAAAATGAAGCCGAGCACTTTTTTTTGAGGTGTGAAGCCGAGCACATTTAGAAGCCCTGGGATAAGGTGGTGTCGCCACATGTGTTGGGCTAGGCTGGTGATGTCTACTACACAACTTTATTCTTGTAGACTCTGTTGGGCCTCCAAGCACAGAGTTTTATAGGACAGTAGCAAATTTCTCTCAAGTGGATGACCTAAGTTTTATCAATTCGTGGGAGGCGTAGGATGAAGATGGTCTCTCTCAAACAACCCTGCAATCAAATACAAAGAATCTCTTGTGTCCCCAACACACCCAATACAATGGTAAATTGCTTAGGTGCACTAGTTCGGCGAAGAGATGGTGATACAAATGTAGTATGGATAGTAGATATAGGTTTTTGTAATATGAAATAATAAAAACAGCAAGGTAGCAAGTAATAAAAGTGAGCACAAATGGTATTGCAATGCTTGGAAACAAGGCCTAGGGTTCATACTTTCACTAGTGCAATCTCCCAACAGTGCTAACATAATTGAATCATATAACAATCCCTCAACGTGCGACAAAGAATCACTCCAAAGTTCTTATCTAGTTGAGAACATAAGATGAAATTATTGTAGGGTACAAAACCACCTCAAAGTTATCTTTTCTGATCAATCTATTGAGCCATCCCTATAAGTGTCACAAATAGCCCTAGTGTTCGTACTAAAATAACACCATATGATACGCTTCAACCAACTCTAATGTCACCTAGATACTCCAATGTCACCACAAGTATCCGTGAGTTCATTATTCGATATGCATCAAACAATTTCAGATTCATAATATTCAATCCACGCAAAGAACTTCAAAGAGTACCCCAAAGTTTCTATCGGAGAAAGGAGGATGAAAACGTGTATCAACCTATGTGCCTAGATTACCCCAAGGTCACAGGAATCCGCAAGTTGATTACCAAAACATACATCAAGTGGCTCAATAGAATACCCCATTGTCACCACGTGTATCCACATGCAAGACATACATCAAGTGTTCTCAAATCCAAAGTATTCAATCCGACAATAACGTAACCTCAAAGGAAAAGACTCAATTCATCACAAGAAGATAGAGAGGGAAGAAACACCATATGATCCAACTATATTAACAAAGCTCGTGGTACATCAAGATCATGCCAAATCAAGAACACGAGAGAGAGAGAGATCAAACACATAGCTACTGGTACATACCCTCAGCCCCGAGGGTGAACTACTCCCTCCTCGTCATGGAGACCGCCGGGATGATGAAGATGGCCTCCGGTGATGATTCCCCCCTTCGGCAGAGTGCTGAAACAGGGCTCCGGATGAGATCACTTAGAAACAGAGGCTTGCAGCGGCGACGGCAGAGTTATAGGTTTCTTTTCGGGGTTTTCTATATTTATAGGATTTTTCAGCGTTGGATTCATGCCAGGGGGAACCACGAGGGAGCGACAAGCTTGGTAGGCGTGCCCTAGGGGGGACCCGCGCCCCTTGAGCTCGTCGCTTCCTCGTGAGGCTTCTGGTCCTTCCTCGAAGCTTCGGGGATCTCTTTTGGTCCATAAAAAATCACCGTAAATTTTCAGCCCAATCCGAGAACTTTTATTTCTGCACAAAAAACAACACCACGGTAGTTCTGCTGAAAATAGCGTCAGTCCGGGTTAGTTCCATTCAAATCATACGAAAACCATATAAACTTGTTGTAAACATGGCATGAATACTTCATAAATTATAGATACGTTGGAGACGTATCAGCTGGGCATTCTTATCAAAAAATAATGTTGGGCTGGAACTTTTTATCATAAAAAAACTCGGCTTGTCAAAAAACTTGTGGTACTTGGGATTCGAACGGGAGACCTGGGCAGCACAATCCATAAAACATACAAATGCAATGGAAAAAAATTGTGATATTTATTACAACTTGCCGCTAATAATTGTTAGATGTTGACTACGATTTGCATCAGCTTCAACCTGGTGGGTACCAGATAACAGTCCGCTGGTTGCAGGAAGAAAAGGGTGGGAGAAAAAAGATTGGTCGCTATCTTTGCCTAAGAATAATATCGACTGAATGTAAAGATACTCTCATAGGAAAATAATATCCTCCTATTAAAATTATACTTTTCAAATCATAAATTAAACAATCTATGCATGAGGATTTAGCTTTATTTATTTATGTAGGGGAGCATGAGCATGTAGCTGGACCGGATTCATGTGAGAGCCTCCCTCCCAGTTAATTATGGGCTCTTCTATGGGCCTAAATCACTGGGCTGCATGTCCTCGACAAGTGGAAGATTTATTCCCTAGAAAAAATAGTATGTGCTACATACGGGGCACTAAAGGATCGGAGCGTGCAACGACTTCCAAAACATTGTGTTTATCATTCTAACACCACTATTTATTCAACCAACAGACAAAATATATTACTGATTGTACATTGAAAACACCAGCAACATCCATGGCTCTATATTGTTTTAGTAAAAGGGGTTTTCCGCCAAATTTCCATTAATAGAAACCACTAAAGGAGCCTTGGGATTGAAGATACCACCAGGGGTGAGGGTGCAATAGAAGTAGTAAGCAGGCCAGAAGAGTACAGACGCAGCTCTCTCTTCCAACCAAACATCAACCAACATTACAGAAGGGCTACCAAAAAAACCAAGTGTACGCATCAAACTAAATAAAGATCGTACTACATCAAGTGTACACATCTAACTAACTGGCTCAGTTAGACGTTACTATTTATTAATCTGTGGAGATTTGCTGAAGGTTTGAACCAGATGGGTGCCTGACGGGGGAAATTCCAGCCAACAGGTCAAAGTCTGATACTTGCGACCCTCTCTCCTACTTTGGGCTACAGAGCGTGGCGGCACATATCAGGGTATGGTGCATGGAGAGACGCCTGGTACGCTGTGTACACACAGTTTTGCCTGATGAACAGAACTGCGCTGCCATCAGGATCCTTGCCATCGGTGATCTCCTGGTTAATCAGATAATTCAGTGTGAGAAATGGAGAGCGTGTGCCGAGGCTACTTACCGGCCTCTAGTAAAAAAATCCTGAATGCCGAAAGAAGCTGGGATCCTGCTCAAAGACCATGCAGTGACTGTGATTGTATTCCGTGAAACAACACGTTCGGTACGTGCGAACAATCATCAATCATTCGCCGTCGTCAGATCGAGCCAGGAACCACCTGCAACTGCCATGCCGCTTTTCTTTGAAAGGTTCTTGGATTAGGAAGGGTAGGGACACCAGGCGACCTACAACATCATATCAAGTTGGAGTCAAATAAAAAAGGGCTGGTACTGTAAATCTAAGAACAACATATATAGAGCATGAATATTTTTTTAGTAAATGTTGACAGTAATATAAGCATGGGAAGGATGATTTGATTTCACCAAAATTCTACTACATCTGATCACCAATGTGGGACATTTTGGCAGTTCAATTTAAACTGTCAAAACGTCCTACATTACTGAACAGAGGGTGTATTTGACAACGTGGTGTTAATTTCTAACAACAATGTCATGATTCTAACTCTTCTCAGACTATACTCTGATAATACGAAGCAAGCCATCATGATATCGTAGGAAAGTAACATACTGCTGTAACAACCATTTTTAGCGCTGACTGGAGTAGGCCAGCAATATGTCCAGCCATAGAAGGAGTCCACAGCGTAATGAAGCCCTTGTGTTCAATGGGATCAGAGATCCATGGAGGATGTATGATCCTGCGATGGATGCGGAGATTTATCCACTTACCGCAGTGACCTGTCAGATAGGCGAGACCGCGGTTGAAGAACACTTGGCAGATTACAACCTTGAGCAAATCAAACTTGGTATCATGTTGGCTACTATAAGATTCCGAGTATTCTGGGCCACGGTGCCAAAGCAGTGCAGTGTTAATCGAAGGAAGGGGGATCAATCGCCGGGTGTAGATCTCCACGAGCATCCATCTGCCGCGTCTGTCGACGAGCACCATCCAAGATGTGTTCATGCCGACCTAGTACATACCGTTAATGTAGTTGAGGGTCACGGGGATCGGATCGCAGTCGAGGGGGTTGATGCTCGCCACACTATGATCCTTATGCTGCGTGACACGCTGATACGTCTCCAATGTATTTGTAATTTTTTATTGTTTCATGCTATTATATTATCAATCTTGGATACTTTATATGCTTTATATGCAATTGTATATCATTTTGGGGAACTAACCTATTAACTCAGTGCCCATTCCCAGTTGCTATTTTTTTTCCTGTTTTTGGTTTTTTAGGAAATCAGTACCAAACGAAGTCCAAATGGAAATAAAACTTTAAAATGATTTTTTCTGGACCAGAAGGGACCCTAGAAGCTTCGGGAGGAGGCCAGAATCCCTACAGGAGAGTCACGAGCTCACCTGGCGTGCCCTTGGGGGGCGCCACTTGAGCTCGTGGGTCCCACGCAGCTCCGTTTGACCTAATTCCACTTCTATAAACTCCCAAATATTCCAAAACAAAGAGAGAGGCACCCGAAATTACTTTTCCGCCGCCGCAAGCTTCTGCTCTTCCGCGATCCCATCTGGAGGCCTTTTCCGGCGATCTGCGGAATCAATCACGGAGGGCTTGTACATCAACCTTGTTGCCCTTCCAATGATGTGTGAGTAGTTTACCCCAGACCTACGGGTCCATAGCTAGTAGCTAGAAGGCTTCTTCTCTTTCTTTGATCTTCAATACAAAGTTCTCCATGATCTCCATGGAGTTCTATCCGATGTAATCTTCTTTTGCGGTGTGTTTGTTGGGATCCAATGAATTGTGGGCTTATGATCAGATTATTCATTGAAAGTAAATGAGTTTTTTCTAAACTTTATTATGCATGATTGTTATAGCTTTGTATTTCTCTCTGATCTATCCGTTTGGTTTGGCCAAGTAGATTGATTTATCCTCAGTGGAAGAGGTGCTTTGTGATGCGTTCAATCTTGCGGTGTTCTCACCCAGTGATAGTAGGGGTAGCGAGACACATATTTGTATTGTTTCCATTAAGGGTAAAACGACGGGGTTTATTCATATTGCTTGAGTTTTATTCTATCTACATCATGTCATCTTGCTTAAAGCGTTACTCTGTTTGTTATGAACTTAATACCATAGATGCATGCTGGATAGCGATCGATTGGTGGAGTAATAGTAGTAGATGTAGGCAGGAGTCGGTCTACTTGTCACGGACGTGATGCCTATATACATGATCATTGCCATGAATAACATCATAACTATGCGCTTTTCTATCAATTGCCCAACAATAATTTGTTTACCCACCGTATGCTATGTTTCGAGAGAGAAGCCTCTAGTGAAAACTATGCCCCCCGGGTCTACTTTTGTCATACTAGAAAACCCTAATTTACCTTGCTGCAATTTATTTACTTTTCAATTTAAACATCTATCACTATCGGATTTAATCCTTGTAAGTAACGAGTTCAAGGGGATTGACAACCCTCTTGCCCGCGTTGGGTGCAAGTACTTGCTCTCTTGTGTGTAGGTACTATTTACTAGGATTTGCTTGGTTCTCCTATTGGTTCGATAACCTTGGTTCTCACTGAGGGAAATACTATCCGCTACTATATTGCTTCACGCTTCCTCTTCGGGGTAAATCCCAACGCAGCTCACAAGTAGCACACGCCATTTCTGAAGATTAGGTGGCATCAGCAAGCAGGGAGCTGGCTTAAAAAGCTCCAGCCTGAGGGCTTTGAGTAAACGGTACAGCCCCGATGAGCACGTGACGAGCGGCATGGTACTGAGATTTTCCACAAGCGAAATAATGAGTTTGATTACCTATGTGGGGAGCGAATTCCAGCCACTCTTTCTGCGGACGCTGCTCATTTCTACCATTGTTAGTGCTTGGGTTTCGGAAGAGGGGGGAGGCGTCTAGCGGGGATGGAAGATTGGACGATTATGTGCGGGCCGAGGATGGAGAAGCGAATATGTGCCGCGGGAAGTGGACAAGTGATGATGAAAATGTAACAGCAGCACACCGCTTGACTTAGGAGACACATCCCAGCAGCGTAGGGTCATATCGATGCCAGACAACTTGACTGATTACAGTACAATATAAAACTACAGTACTACCTACTATAGTGGAGTAGGACTCTGCTCTATCGGAGTAGTATAGTAAATAGTACAAACTTCAATGTCCGAGCATGGAACGACTACGAACCACCATCGGTGCTAACGCCAATCCCCAACAAACGTTCGCTGGGAGACATGACAGTTGCAAACGCCCACGTCGCAGTTACATGTGTAAGGGTGGCAATTTTGTAAAATACCATGGGCTTAAAAAAATGCCACCGTTGGATGGAAATCTGGCGGTTATGTGGGCGTTCGCCTGGATTGATCTCGTGGCGAACTTTCGCCAGATATTATTACGAAAAAAATAAGGTTGAAACACCAGGGGCTAGAACTTCTGCCGGCTGACCACTAACATTGATACTAAATGTTGTAAAATGGTACTACGTACGTGTTTCTAGTCAGCGAATGTGTCTACGTTGTGTTTGGAATTATAAATAACGAAATTACTATAGTATATTTGAGTGTTTGACCCAGACCGCTCCACCCGTTTCACTTGCTGCTTACATTATTTTTATTGTATACTACCTCTGTCTTGGTTTATTGGTACTCTTCGTATTTTGTGCCAAAATTTGACCATTGATTTAACTGACAAAATGCTAATGCATGTGATTAAAAATTATATCATTGGATTCGTATTTGAACATAGTTTCCATTGATACTGTTTTTTGCAACATGCATTAACATTTTGTTAATTAAATTCATGGTCAAAATTTGGCACAATATACTAAGGGACCAATAAACGAGGACAGAGGTAGTAATAACTAGGCTACTTGTCTTATCAAATTACTGGGCTGTAATGCTTTGTACCCCTCGGTCGTAACGTTTGTACTATACTACTAGTAAGTACACGATCTACCGCTTCCTGGATCCTCTTTGATCATCGGATCCGGTTTCTGCGACTCACAACCATCCTAATTTGTTCGGCCGATGTGCGGGCTAATCAACATCCGGGCCCACTGGCCTTCCAATAAATTACTACTACCTCCGTCCGGGTTTATTAGTTCACATCATATTATCAGTCAAAGTTTGACCTCATATTTCATTTGCAAAATTTTAATGCATGTTGCCAAAAATTATATTGCTGGATTTGAATTTGAATGCACTTTCCAATAATGTTTCTTTGCCATGGCATATAACGTACAATATTTTTTAACCCGAATCCGACGTCGAACTTATACTGTACTACAACTATTTCCCTACTAGTTAAAATATAGCTCGAAATACGAGAGGTGCTAGTAAACCAGGACGGGAGTGGGAGTATAGAGGGCGGCACTGCAGGGGAGTCTCACCCCGCTCGTGGCGCGGTAGTAAAGCCGCCATATCACAAAACCCCACAACTCCCAGTAATAAGTGGACTGGTAAAATGAACGGACAAGCAACCATCATATCACTCATGTCTTTATTGCATTTCATCTCTCTGCATTTTTGTCTGGTTCATTTCTCCGCATTTACGGTCGATCCTAAGCGGCATGCTTGATCCCTATGAAAAAAATACAACTCCACGTAAGTTGGAATTCCAATTGCACGGCACAACTTCGTAGGAAAAAAATACAACTGACGGGGTACGAAGCGGTTTGGGAGTAGTAGTACTTGCAAAAAAAACTATTTATGTAGTGCATATACATTTTTTGAAAAGTCAAACTTAACATACTTTGATCAGGTTTATATAGAAAATTATTTATATCTATAATAGTAGATATATAAATTATGAAACTATGTCTTATGATGAATCTAATGATATATGTTTGGCATTCTAGACGTAAATATTTTTCTCGAAAAACTTGGTCAAATATAGTCAGGTTTGACTTTCCAAAAAGTCTATATGCACTACATTATGGAACGGAGGGTAGTGGTAGCAGGAGTCACTCGTAGAAGTACGTGCTACGTACCGTGTGCCGCCAAAGGCCACTAATCCCTCCCCTGTGCATAGGGCATAGATTGAATGGCTGCTGTATCCATACTGTTCTGGAACAATCTCAAGGGCACTTGTCTAAAAAATTTGCATGCCTCCCGACCAGTGAGATATAGTACTACTACGATATAGAAAAATCTACAGGGAGAAGGAAGTAAAAAATCATATGAGAATGGGTCCCACCATTTATAGCTCATCAGAAAACAATCAATGGAGTTTTCACTTCTCATTCTTGCATTTCTTTTGCATTGAATAATTTCACAAGGTTGTCTACTATTTTCTACTTTTACCAAAACCGCATCGTAATGGTCAAACGTGCATTCGCACGTGTGTATACATACTAGTTGTAGTATTGCGCAGAAGCATAGATAGTGTAGATATAGAGAGAGACGTGTACTATGATATATAGTGTAGAACTTCATGCTATGTACGTACTTACAAAGAGTAACATGCATACGGATACAAAAGGTTTTCAAACTTGTTCCTTTTATAAATAATTAATTAAGGACGCTAATAAGTCCCGAACGTTCGGGATTTATCATTTTCGTCCCAATACCATAGAAAACTACGAGTACTCCTACCAACTAATGGGATCACCTTATGACACTAAATTATTCCTAATAAAAGCCACGATGCTCATAGGAGCGCTTGCGGCGCGCCACGAGTGCCCTGGTGCATGGCCGTTTCCCAGCACAGCGACACAACACCTCTTCCTCAGCCTTGCAAGTCGCGAGGTGCTGATTAGCGGCTTGCCGGTGAGCTAGCGCGATCTCACCAGTCTGGTGATCCGGCAACAAAAGGTACTCCTCCTCGCTGGAAGTGTGCACCCGATCGACGTACTGCCAAGTGTAGATGAGGCGCATGGACCCGACTGCACTCAGGTCTTTGGCACGGGCGTCCTCCACCACCCGCATGATGCTCGCACGAGCCTTCTGCCAAAGAGCGAATTGCCTGACTCTCTCAGAGGTGACATAGGCCTGCTAGGCAGCATCCCTTGCGGCGCGCTTCCCTTCCTCGGCCTTCTTCTCCGCCTCTCTTTTGGCGCGCTTCGCCGGAAACAAAGCCTCCCACAAGGCGACCTCCATTTCTTTCCATAGCTCCTCCAAGCTAGGGGGGCTCCACTACTGCAGGATGGTCCTAATGCGACACATGTATATGAGACCAATCGACCAAATTGTGTGTGATGCATTAATCACAAACGGTACCTGTCGGAGTCTAGGATCTGCGTCCAAGAAACTTCTCCAAGAACTTAAGATTCGAACTCTGGGGGACTTTGCTTGGCAGCCTATGACAGGACTACGGCGGGGATGCGCCGGACTCGCTGGCTCTCACCGGACACGAAGGGGACGCACGAGCTACCCAGGTTCGGGCCACCGTGCGGTGTAATTCCCTACTCCTGCTTGCGTTGGATTGCCCTGTGATGGTGAGCTTGTGGCTCCAAGTACACGAGGTGTGGGGCAGAATGAATCGATCCCCTTACATGGAAGCGGTCCTGCCCCTTTTGTCGTGCCTTGGTCCTCTTCCCTGAAAATATGAGCCGGAAAGGGTTGCCACAGGGCGGCAATTCAAAAGGGGGACAAGAGAGTATGCCTATCCTGACTAAAGGCGGTCTCCGCCTGCTAAAGTAGCTCCTCACGACGCGCCGGTGGGCTTGGTGATGACCTCCATCCTGGCGCGCTGACCCGTCCTGATCCTCCTTCACCAAAGAGGGAATATCTTGGGGCTTCCTTTTGGATAAAGGTAGATGCCACTGCTCCCCTATCACCAGAATGGAAGCCCGCCTGAGCTGCATCCTGCTGTCCTTGAGCTGTACCCTGCTGTCCTCGTCCTGCCGTCGGGGCGTCACCCACGTGACGGGCCGGTCGCCCCGAGGCCGGCACCGTGCGCCACGCCCCGCAAAGCGGCCTCCTGAGGGACTGCCTTACGAGGTGATCCGGGGCTTGCCAGCCTCGCCAGGGCTTGGCCTGGTGATGAGGGGCCTCGCGAGGCTACCCCCTCGCGAGGTGACCCCTCCCGGGCGACGATGCCAGGGCCATCACGCCTGGGCCGGCCCAAGCGCCGCCTCCTGGGCCAGAGGCAGCCGGGCCGTGGTACCCTGGGTCCCACTGAGCTGACAGTAGCCCCCGGGATCGCGACGCGCGCGTCCTGCCCATTGGGGATGAAGCGGCACGGGGCCCATCGAGGCGTCGGGCCTAGGGGTGACGCGTGGCGGCCTTTGCGGTGCGGCGCCTCCACTCCCTGCAATGCCTCGATAACCGCCACCTCGGCGATAAAACCTGCCCGCACGGGGCATGGGCATTCCATTGCCCCTTCACTCCATTCCCAGCCTGCCTTGCGACCAACTCCTCGGCTCCCCATTCCTCTCCAACTTCCAACCTCTCCGCCAATCTCTCCGCCCGTTACCGCCGCGGCCATGGCTTCCCCCATGAAGCTCTCCGTGGCTGAGAAAGGGAAGAGGACGGCAGAGGAGGTGGATCCGCCGAAGCCGACGGCGGTGAGGGGTAGACGCCGGGCCCGTGGTTCGCCCATGGCGACGAGAGTTCCTCCTCGGGGTCGGGCGCGCTCCGCCGCCGCCGGCACGGAGGCCGGCCCCAGAACCCACGGAACGAGCACGACTCGCGGTCGCGGAAGAGGCACTGCTCGCGGGCGCGGAGGCCGCGGCGGCCGCGGCCGAGGCGGTCGTGGCGGTTCCAACGCTCTTCCTCCCCAGGCGGGGAGGCGCTCGGCGGAGGCAACCCACGAGTTCATCGTGGACATGCACCGCTCGCCCTGCACCTGGCTTCGGCTCCCGGACTCCTTCGCGAGGGAGATGGAGGAGCACGCGCCCCTGGGCCTGTGGCTGCAGGCGGACGGCTGCTGCAACGGCCCCTCCTGGGTGGTGGCGGAGTTCACCCCTTCCGGCTTCATGTTCTTAAAGCAGGGGTGGAAGTCCTTTGCCCTCGCCCGGGGCCTAAAGCGGGGGCACCTTCTCCACTTCAAGTATGATGGAGCCGCCACCTTCTTTGTGAAGATCTTCGGGGTCTCCGCCAGCCGCCTGGAGTGCTACGTGGAGAGCGAGGACGGCAGCTACAGTGGCTCCTCCAACGAGGACGGCAGCAACGACGGTGCCGCCTCCCCCGATGGATGCGGGAGTGACGACAGTTCCCCCCGCATCAAGGATGAGGACGAAGACTCCGATTAGGTGCGGGCGGAGCTCGATGCGGACTCTTGGGGATGATGGCGCTGCGGCTGGCCCTCTTTTTTTTCTGTATTGGATCGATGTAGCCCCCTGGGGGTGTGAGACATTTACGCAGCACTTTTATTGCTAAGTACTCGATGCTTAATGTGTTTTGGTTTTCCTCCCGAGGCCCTTATCCCCCTTTACATTGCCCTCGTGCCCTGTGTCGCTGGGACCCAGCCCCTGAGGCAGGCTACACCGTCGCTGGTATGCCCAAAGCGTGCGCTCGGCAAGGCGAGAGGGTGTAGGGCTCTTGGGGCTAGTAGGAGTTCCTGGGACGCGATGCTCAGGGTCCCCCCTTGACGCGCAGGCGGCTTGTGCCAAGGAAATCAGGACACCACGAGAGAGAAACGAGAAGAAAAGGACCCGAGGGGCGCTTAGACTTAGCTCCTTTGTCGACGCTCGGCTTGGGCGAGCCCTTCATGAGGCGCGGTTCCTCCCGAAGCCTTCCGTCCGTGGGGCGCGGACCGCGAGGCCTCCCGAGGGCGGGGCTCCTGAGGCTCTTGAGGCTCTTGAAGCCCTGCACCAGGGAAATTACCAAGTCTTTGCAAGTAACATGGTGGGGCGCGCTCGTGAGGCTGCCTGTGGGTGTTACACGAGGAGGCAAGAGCACCAAGGACCTGGTGAGGTGACGTGCACGGGAGACATCGCGCGAGCTAGAGCTCAGTCACTTGGGTTTTGCAGCGCTACTGGGACTGACCCGAGCACAGGCGCCGTGCCCAGCCCCCGCTCACGTGAGACACACGGGGGGAGATCGCGAGCGCTCCTCCCGAGGCAAACTCAGCTACAAGAACACCGGTTGCTATTAGGAAGTAGGCTTTACTGATGCATTTAATAGATTCATTATACAACAGAAAAGATACGTGCTACCGTGTTGGACACGGGTCAGCTTTTGAGGATGTGATGGCCGTGGGGCCCCTCAAGTAAGTAGGCCGCTAGCGCGGAGCATGGGGCGTCCGCCAGCGCGGAGCATGGGGTATCCGCCAGCGCGGAGCATGGGGCTTCCATGAGAGTGGGAGGGAGCTCCCGCGTGCCGATGGCAGCGCTGGTAGAGGGAGCTCCGGAGCGTGTATAGCTCCATTTCGTTCGTTTCTGTGAGGTCACGGATAGAACTTGCGGAGATGTTGGATGTTCCATGTGTTTTGTACCGGAATACCCTCCGTTTCGAGTCGTGCCGCGCCGGGCCAGGAGATATGCATGAGCCTGAAAGGGCCCTCCCACATGGGTGAGAGTTTGTGGAGTCCCTCTCTGGAGAGGGTCCGGCGCAGGACAAGGTCACCCGCCTCGAGGGTGTGGGGGCGTATGTTGTGGCTATGATAGTGACGCAACGCCTGCTGCTACCTTGCCACGCGAAGGGCGGCCTGGCGGCGCGCCCCTTCAAGGAAAAGCAGGTCATCCTCCCGCAGGCCGTCTTGACGAGACTCGTCGAAAGCCAAGACCCGCGGAGACCGGTGCTTGACCTCGGCTGGGAGAACCGCTTCTGCCCCGTAGACGAGGAAGAAAGGTGTCTCACTGGTGGGCTTGGTCGCCGTGGTGCGGATGGACCACAGCACTGAATGGAGCTCCTCCAGCCAGCCCTTGCCGCATGCCGTGAGCTGCTTCTTGAAGCTCCTAGTCTTGAGGTCCTTGAGGACCTCAGTGTTGGCGTGCTCGGCCTGGCCATTGCTTCGAGGGTGTGCCACGGAGGCGAAGCAGATCTGCGTGCCGATGCTGGCGCAGTAGGTCTTGAACTGGCCGCTGGTGAACTGCGTGCCATTGTCCGTGATGATGCGGTTGGGGATGCCAAAGCGGCACACCATGCCCTTGATGAACTTGACCACTCATCCTGCCGGAATGGTCCGAACAGGCTCCACCTCCTCCCACTTGGTGAACTTGTCGATGGCGACGTAGAGGTAGCGGTAGCCGCCAGCCACGCGAGGGAAAGGCCCGAGGATATCTAGCCCCCAAACCACGAAGGGCCATGAGAGGGGGATGGTCTGGAGCCCTTGTGCCGGTTGGTGAATCTGCTTGGCGTGGAACTGGCAGACCTCGCATGCTTGGACCAGCTCCGTGGCATCCTCGAGCACTGTGGGCCAGTAGAAACCGCTGCGGAATGCCTTACCTGCGAGAGTGCACGAGGACGAGTGATGGCCGCAGTCGCCTCCGTGGATGTCGGTAAGCAGCTCGCGGCCTTGCTCCTTGGAGATGCACCGCGGCGCGACTCCGTTCGGGCGGTGATGGTACAGGTCACCCTCCCTCAAGTGGTTGAGCGCGCCCTGGCAGACCATGCGCTCTGCTTCCGCATCGATCTTTGGTAGGGCGCCGCCCTCCAGATAGGCCTTTCTCTCCGCGGTCTAGCTTTCCGGTTGCGGCTCGAGCGCCAGCGGCAGGTGAGCGCTTGAAGCTGTCCCGCAGTCTGGTGCGCCCATGGGTGGTGCGGGAGGGAGCTCTTTGCGACGCGCCGGGATGCTGGCGATCGGGGGCGCCACTGAAGGCTTTAGGAGCCGCTCCTCGAAGACGCCGGGGTTCTGGGGCTCGTGGCGAGAAGCGCGCTTGGCGATTTCGTCAGCCTCGTTGTTGTCGCTGTGAGGGATGTGCTATAGCTCGATGCCCATGAAGCGCTTCTCGAGCTTGCGCACCTCCTCCAGGTAGGCCGCTATGTGCTCGTCCTTTGGCTTGTACTTCTTGTTGGAGAAGTTGATGAGGAGCTGTGAGTCGCCCTTAATGATGATGCGCCTGACTCCAAGCGCGACGGCGGCCTTGAGCCCGGCGAGGAGACCCTCATACTCGGCGATGTTGTTGGAGACCTTATCGGTGCACCTGAAGCAGAGTTGCACTGCATAGTAAAGCTTGTCGCCTGTGGGTGTCGTGAGAACTACCCCAGCCCCCGCGCCCTGGCGCGCGAAGGCCCCGTCGAAGTGCATGCTCCAGCCTCTGGAGGTGGCCTCCTCGGGCAAGGACGACTCCTCCCGCGGCTCATCCTGACGCGTGTCCGTCCACTCCGCCACGAAGTCCGCCAAGGCCGCGCCCTTGATGGTCCTGGTGGTGAGGAACTGCAGCTCGAAAGGCTGCAGCTCGATGTTCCATTCGGCAACGCGTCCGGTGGCATTTGGGCTCCACAGGACTTGCTCCAGCGGGTAGGAGGAGATCACTCTGACTGGGTGACCCTGGAAGTAGTGGCGCAGCTTCCTGGAGGCCATGAGGAGCGCCAGGAGGAGCTTCTGCTGCATGGGGTACCGTTCACGTGCGTCTCGCAGCACCGTACTGACAAAGTAGACGGGGTGCTCGACGAGGCGCGTGACCGTGGTATCCAAGTCATGCTCGATGAGGGGCTCAAGCTGCTGCGTCGCGAGGGCCTCCGGAGGCGGCGCCACGGGGGCCTCCGGAGGCTGAGCACCGGAAGCCTCCTGAAGGGGCGCGGGGGCCTCCGGAGGAGCGCCCTCGGTAGGCGCCGGCAGGGCCTCGAGGGGCCCCAGCGATGCCTCCGCGGCACCCGCAGGCACAGGCTCGGCAGGCTTCTTCTTGACGCAGACTCGCTCCTCCCGCTCCGCCACAAGGGTCGCACTGGCCGTCTGGGGAGTGGCCGCCAAGTACAATAGTAGGCGCTAGCGTGGGTGCGGGGCGACCATGACTGGAGGGCTCGTGAGGTACCTCTTGAGGTCCTCGAAGGCGGCGTCGGCCTCAGGGGTCCACTTGAAGGGTCCTGGCCTCTTCATGAGCTTGAAGAAAGGCAGAGCCCGTTCGCCGAACTTGGATATGAAGCAACCGAGCGAGGCCATGCATCCCGCAAGGCGCTACATTTCCTTGAGGTTGCGGGGCGGCCGCATCTCCTCGATGGCCTTAATCTTCTCAGGGTTGGCCTCGATGCCGCGATGGGAGTCCAGGAAACCCAGGAGCTTGCTGGATAGGACACCAAAGACACACTTGGCGGGGTTGAGCTTGAGGTTGACCTTCCGCAGGTTGGCGAAGGTTTCCTTCAGGTCCTCGATGAGGGTGCGCGCCTCACGCGTTTTGATGACGATGTCGTCGACGTATGCCTCCGCGTTTCTCCCCATCTGGCACCCAAGGCAGATGCGCATCAGCCTCTGGAAGGTAGCCCCCACGCTCTTCAGGCCAAAGGGCATACACACGTAGCAGAACACTCCGCAAGGGGTGATGAAGGCGGTTTTCTCCTCATCTTCCAAGGCCATCTTGATCTGATGATAACCCGAGAAGGCATCCAGGAAGTAGAGCAGATCGCACCCGGCAGTGGAGTCTACTATTTGGTCAATCCTGGGCAGCGGGAAGTGGTTCTTGGGGCGGACTTTGTTGAGGCTAGTGAAGTCGACGCACATGCGCTTGCCGCCGTGCGGCTTGGCGACGACAACGGGGTTGGCGATCCACTCCGAGTGGAGCACCTCGCGGATGATTCCGGCGTCCTGGAGCTTCTCAACCTCCCCAATGACGAAGTCCTGCTTCTCGGGCACTTGGCGCCGTACCTTCTGCTTGACGGGGCGTGAGTTGGGGCACACCGCCAAGTGGTGCTCGATCACCTCCCTCGGCACGCCGGGCATGTCCGAGGCTGTCCAAGCGAACATATCAACATTCGCCTGAAGGAAGTCGACGAGTGCGCCTTCTTGCCCGGGGGAAAGGTCGCTACTGATGGTGAGGAAAGGGCCCGCGCCCCTCCCATCCAACGACTCTTTCTTGGTCTCGGCCCGTTCCTGGGAAAACAGCAGCTTCTTCTTCGCGGGCGCCGGCTCGGCAAGCTCAGGGGCGTCCTCCTCGGCCTGGGATGCGGCGGCGGCCGCCTTGTGGGCGCACGCGAGGGCGCGCACCACGTCCTTTACATTACAATGGATTGTGAGGGTGCCGCTGCTGCCGGGTATCTTGACGAGGCCGTAGGCGTGGTGTGTTGCGGCCATGAACTTGGAGAGAACGGGTAGCCCAAGATGGCGTTGTAGGGCAGGCCGATGCGAGCCACATCGAAGACGACGAGCTCCGTACGGTAGTTCTCGCGGGTGCCAAAGGTGATGAGAAGGCGCACCTGCCCCAGGGGGGCAGTGGAGCCGCCGGTGACGCCCGAGAAGGGGCTGGTGGGCACCACAGAGAGCACGTTGAGGCAAGCGCCGCCGTCGATAAGCGTCTTGGTGACAGCCACACCGCCGATAGTCAGAGTGCATAGCAGAGGGACAGCGCCCGCAGCCCTGGAGGACCTGGGATAGTCGTTGGCGTCGAAGGAGACAGGGAACTCGGACCACTTGAGGCGGCCGGCGGGCTCGGGCGCCTGAAGGGCCGCGCCCACCTCGCGCGTGAAGCGCTTGAGGTGGTGGCTAGACGAAGGGGCCTGGGCCCCTCCCAGGATGCAGGCCACCCCTCGGGGCCCCTGGGAACCCCTGATGGTGGCAACGGCCTTGGTTGGGCGGAGGCCGCTGACGCCGCTCAGCACGGACGGGCCATGACCCGGAGGAGGAAGAAGACGGGGAGCGGCGCGCCCAGGCCGCTCAGTGCACTGCGGTGAAGCGGACGAGGGGCGAGGGGGCGCCTGGTCGCCGTTGGGGGCGAAGACGAGCTCGGCGATGCGCTCGAGCCAGGCGTCGCGGCCGTCCTTGGAGGGGTGACAGTGCAGCAGCCCCTGCGCCATGAGCAGCGCGGCGCGCGGAGCATGGGGGCCGCTCCCTGCGGGTGAAGACGCGGTGGAGGAGAGGCCGCGGTCCCGCCCTCTCGTCGACGGGTGGATGGAGGAGGACGCCCGCTCCCCAGCGGGCCCGGCGGCGGCGGCTCGGCGCGCAGCGCGCTCGCGGCATGCGGCGGCGTCGTCCATGTCGGTGTCGATGTCGAGGTCGAAGGCGCAAAGACGACAAGTCCCCCTACCTGGCGCGCCAAATGTCGGAGTCTAGGATCTGCGTCCAAGAAACTTCTCCAAGAACTTAAGATTCGAACTCTGGGGGACTTTGCTTGGCAGCCTAGGACGGGACTATGGCGGGGACGCACCGGACTCGCTGGCTCTCACCGGACACGAAGGGGACGCGCGAGCTACCCAGGTTCGGGCCACCGTGCGGTGTAATACCCTACTCCTGCTTGTGTTGGATTGCCCTGTGATGGAGACCTTGTGGCTCCAAGTACACGAGGTGTGGGGGAGAATGAATCGATCCCCTTACATGGAAGCGGTCCTGCCCCTTTTTGTCGTGCCTTGGTCCTCTTCCCCGAAAATATGAGCCGGAAAGGGTTGCCATAGGGCGGTAATTCAAAAGGGGGATAAGAGACCAGGCCTATCCTGACTAAAGGCGGTCTCCGCTTGCCAAAGTAGCTCCTCACGATGCGCCGGTGGGCTTGGTGATGACCTCCATCCTGGCACGTTGATCCGTCCTGATCCTCCTTCACCAAAGAGGGAATATCTTGGGGCTTCCTTTTGGGGGAAGGCAGATGCCACTGCTCCCCTATCACCAGAATAGAAGCCCGCCTGAGCTGCATCCTGCTGTCCCTGAGCTGTACCCTGCTGTCCTCGTCCTGCCGTCGGGGCGTCACCCACATGACGGGCTGGTCGCCCCGAGGCCGGCACCGTGCGCCATGCCCCGCAAAGCGGCCTCCCGAGGGACTGCCTCACGAGGCGATCCGGGGCTTGCCAGCCTCGCCAGGGCTTGGCCTGGCGATGAGGGGCCTCGCGAGGCTACCCCCTTGCGAGGCGACCCCTCCCGGGCGACGATGCCAGGGCCATCTCGCCTAGGCCGGCCCAAGCGCCGCCTCCTGGGCCAGAGGCAGCCGGGCCGTGGTACCCCGGGTCCCACTGAGCCGTTAGTACCATAATAAAACCGTCACCAATAAAACGAACTGTGTGCGATGGCAAATCCATCAAGCACGATTCAGAAAAGATTTGCATGTGCGAATCATGGCATACCGTTGATCCATACGAACTGTTTGTGATGAGCCAAACAACAAAAACAGTCAGCCAGATCAAGGTGTGTGTGATAGACGGCATACAGTTCACTCGGATGAACCGTCTGCAATGAGACAAAACAATAGAAACGATTAGCTCGATCAAGGTGTGTGCAATAGACGGCATACAGGTCACTCGGATGAACTCTTTGCGATGATCCAAAACAACATAAATGGTTATCCAGATCAAGGTGTGTGCGATAGACAGCATACAGGTCACTCGGATGAACTGCTTGCGATATGCCAAAATAAACACAAATGATTCAACTTAAGAAGATGTGTGTGATACCCGACAAACATGTTAGTAATCAGAATTGTGTGGGAAGACCGATAATAACATAGACGATTCCTGCTAATAAGATGTGTGTGTTGTGGGCAAACGCTTGCTGGTATACAATTATCAGCGATTGATGAAATCATCACCGACGGGTTCCATAGTTTAGTCCGTGTGTGATGTGATTTGCTCTGTCTGCACAACATCTATGCTCTATCTACATAACAACAACATATATACTCATAAGAACATGATTGCATAACCAAGTCAAACATCCAGTTACATAACTGATTACAGATAGCATTTGCACACACCAAAGTAAACAATTACATGCATAATAAACTAGGTGAAATGATAATCTAATCATCGTCTACTTCTTCTTGTGACGCTTGCCATTTCTCTGCTTCCGGCAGGATCACTTGCCGTCTTGGGGAAGGAGGCACTTCCTCATGTCAATGATCTGCCTGTACATCTAGTAGCTCGTGTACGCCTCCTTGGCCGCGTACACGACGTGATCTTCATCCAGCTTCTCCATCCAGGCCGAGTGCCAGGCAGTCCTATTCTTGTCGCACTTAGCCTTCATGTCTCTGTAGTAGGGATCGATGATGGCCTCGGCGAGGTGAACCAGTGAGTCCTTCTCATGCTTCTTGATGCCCCAGATCCTATATTGGCGCTGGATGTTGACAAGATTCTGGCAAGCGATGCCCGAATTCTTGAGCACCTTTGCATCATTGGTGGTGTCCACCGTAGCTAACCTGTAGTCAGGGCTGTTGACAAACCTAGCGAAATGCTCGCAAGGCCTTGTGTCCATGCAGTAGTGGTAGACGAGGACGTGGTTGCACATGCACATCTGGACGACGGCGACCTTCTGACCATACCCGACACGAGCGCGAGTGTACTCGAGGTCGAACCCGACCACTTTGTACTTGTCCGCGGCAAGCAACAACTCCATAACATGGATGGAGTTCTCCACCCAGATCGGGTGGTTGGTGTACACCACCGAGAGCTCAGTGAACCTTTTGTGGGTGTCCACTATGACATGCATGGCGAACTGGCGCTCGTCGTCGGCAGCCGCTCGGAGCGCCATTGGAGCCGCGCAGGAAACCCTCTCTATATTTGTGGTTGTGGGTGTGCTTCTTGCAATATTGGGGCACGATTGAAAGGTTGAATAGAGACGAAGGTTAAATGGTCGCTGTAATAAATGGGGGCCGGACAGCCTGTAATCGGTACATCTAGTCACATCGTTCCTGGCGGAGGATTCCAGTGCACGTTTGAGCACACTACACACGTTTCGTTTGGCCACGCGTGGGCTGAAGAGGCACCAATGTATCATTGGTGAGCCTGTTCCTGTGCAACCGCGCAAGCTTGCCGCCCGGCTCGTTTGACCACGCGTCGTCTCGAAGAGGGGCCAATCATGGGCGTTTATTGGCAGAAGCTTTGCAAAAACGAAGTGTGTGGAATGACTTAGGCTCCTCCCAATGCTCCACCTTGTACAATTGCTAAGCCTGCCATGTAGGTGAAAAATATGATGTGGCAAATTAATTAAGAGGAGAGAGATGTGTGGTGACCCCAGGAAGAAACAATGACAAGAGCGTGAACCTAGGCAAAACAGTTTAATGAAAGAAGCCCACCATTGCATGAAGAACTTTAGTTGGTAAATCATTAAAGGAAGGAAGCTTAGCTAGAAGAAGCTAAGCACCTATGCATTGGGGAGTATAGTTGCTAAGCTATTTAATGTGCTTAGCACCTCATCTAAGCACCTGCGTGCAATAATGTCGAAGATCGCTGTCTGAGTACGCAATATAGATCGTCTGTGATGAGATCGACAGGGGAAACACATCCGAGAATGGTAAATAAAATCAAGTCCATTAAGGTCTAGATATTAATCATCCATTGCATATTAAGGTCAAAATAGTACTACCAATGTACGAGTCTCATACGATGTCATTTGAATGATTGTACCACAAATTCCAGAAATATTACAAGGCTCTAGATTGAAGTTTACAAAGTTCAAACTGATATTATAAATGAAATTCAGCTCATGCAGCTGTAGACGCCCGTGCCGATCAGCTGAACATGAACATATGAGAGGTTCAAACTGATATTACAATTAGTTTTGCCACCTCAACATTTCTGCAAAGGGATCAACCACTGACAAGTCATGTATGGGCTTGACATAATGACTTCCGAGTACTCTGTCAACAGAACTTCCAAAATAAAATTCAGCTTCTGCAGAGCCTTTTCCATTCTGCCCTAGTCACCGGCGCTGATCAGCAAACCATTCAGTTTTGCGTGATAAATGTAGGGCAAACCACATTACCTTTATAACACTTGCTCTCACAACGAAGAACCTGGCGAATATAATCTCCGGTAAGGTCCCTCGGTAGGAGTTTAGAGTAATTTCTAAGAGATGGAGATCAAGGCATTCGATGGGATTGTTATATTGTATCACATTATCCACTACCGTGCCTAACTGTATCTGCAAAAGAAGAGAACATATTAGTGCCTACATGCAGTTTTGAACACTACAGGCCTCTTTGATTTGCAGGATTTCTTAAATACACGAATAGAGTGACATGCCATCTTCGATCCTACATGATTAACATGGGCGTTTGATTACACTCTAGGAAAATGTAGGCTTCTTCACAAGAGGTTGGAGTGGATGGAAATTTTCCTATGAATACTAGTACATATGAATCCAAAGGAGAAATACTTATGGATAGTAACCATATGAATCAAGCAACCACTATAGGAAAAAACAACTATGTACTGAAATCCTCCAAAATTCCTTCAGAAATCGTAGTACATTCGTCATTGTAAACTTGGGAAAAGGTACAAAAAATTGAACTCCCTTATGGTCAACATTTAACAGGAAAGGAGCATCACCTCGATATATAGCTTCTCCAGGTACGGAAAGCATGTCAGGAATCTGACAACTTGGTCAAGGTCGGGGCTGATAGATTCTAGTGCCAAGATCTTCACTGTGCGCGGATACGGGGTCAAGCTTGTCGCAATCATTTTCTGGATGACAGATGAACATATATACATCTTCAAAATTAGAAAAAATGTTAATTTCAAGAAGAAGGAGAAGAAGAATGAGACTATTGTACCTGAACAAGTATGGACCCAATAACAAGTTCGGAGAATTTGACAGACGAGTAGCCCACCACTGTCAATTTCGGCGCAGAAATGACACTGATTCTTGTTGGACCTTGTTGATCAACTACAAGTAATCTCTCAAGTAAAGGTGCGTCCTCAATGACCTTATCATGATACACCTTATGTGATCTCTTGTTGCAGCACCAGCAACACACATAAATTGTTCGGAGAGTCATGGAGGTGATGTGGAGGCTACTCAACCCATTGATCGCCTGAAGACGAAGGTACTCGAGCGCAGTACAGCCGCGGAGCAGGCGCTCCATGTCCTGCTTGGGGATGCAGATGGTGACGAGCTCGAGGTGCTTCAGTCGAGGGAGAAAAAGAGCGGGCGCGTCAATAATAGGGGGGGAATGGCAGTTCATGAACCTGGCGAGGCGTAGCATGGGCGCGAGGCGGAGCGCGGACGGTGGTAGCAGGCACATATGTCCATCATTAAAACTGAGCTCCTTGAGCTAATCTAGGGCGGGGGATAGTAACAACTCGTCAATCTTGGCTCGGTCCTTGGCGTTGGAATGGAACTTGCCCGTGATAAGGCCTCTGATTGGGCCACGGTGCATGCCGAGGATCTGGGACAATGCGTCCAAGCTTTTGCGATAGCCATGGCAGAGCTTGTGGACGTCGATGAGGTCGAGAGGTGTGGAGTTCCATAGAGGGCGCCACCGCCAGGAGAGGACGGTTGTCCGTGCGCCATATTTGATTGGGAGGAGGGAAATGATGACTATCAACAAATCGTCGGGGAGGCTACTGATGAAGTCTAGGCCCGCCGGAGTCGCTTGCAGTTTAGGCTTGACCCGCCTCTGCTTGTTGGCAGCCTCGTCCTCCACCTCCGGAGTCTCCTCGGCAGTGGCACTATGTGATAGGAGTGGAGGAGTGGGAGGATACGGAATATTTAGTTAGAATAGGGTGGGAGAAAAGTGTATTGTTAATTAGAAGTTACTAGGTAGGAACATACTTAACAGAGTCAGAAAATGAAATCCCAATTGGTTGCTTAAATACTACATAGTTACTTTGATATTTCTATGTAAGTCAACATGCAGAAACTTGAAAAGAACACTACTTCGAACAAAGTCTGGACGGATGATGTTGTTGGGGAAGTTAGCATTTATCATATGACCAGGCTCTTTCAGGTGCAGTGTAATTTTAGTGCCGGCTCTCAGTACGTAAAACTTAGAAATTTCTGTCCAAAGGCCCGCGTCAAAATAGGAGTGACAAGCATCTTCAACAAGCTTTACAGAAACAACGATGGTAAATCCATGGTTTGTGTTCGATATGACATCCCTGGAGTCTTCATGTATGTAAAGGCCAAGATTTTGTACTACAGTTGTTGTTGCAAAGCAAGGGATGTACTGCAGGAAATGATAAGATTGGTAAATAACAGGGTAACATGCAAATATGGGAGTAATTGAAAGAACAATACAACAGTTGAAATCAAAGGACAAAAATTTATAATTAAACAGATAATGTAACCATGATGTCAAGCAAATATGAGAGTAATCAAAAGAACAATACAACATTAATTTGCCTAAGTGAGGAAATTGATAAAGATTGTTAGTAAAATGGGTCAACAGATGGCAATTAAACTATTTTTTTACACTTTATCCAAGACAATAGTGAACTGCAGGATGGTAAGTTAGAATTCTGTAGGCTTCTTTTTACTGCCCATAATGAGTTGTTACATGACAATGCCTGAATCTTTTTCCTTTGCAGTGGTTCCCAAAGCAGTTTACTCAAGATTACCTATCAAACTACATGATTGGTGGACATGCAAAGGTTATAGTATTTCTACCAGACTACAATGACTATCTAGAAGTCCTCATGAAGACAGTGAAGGATGGGAGGTCTGCCATCACAAGGGGTTGGACTAGAGTCGTCCGTGCATTCGACATGGAGGAGGGCACGATATGGGCATTCCGCTTCACCTTGTTCAGCAACCAGAATGTCTTTCACCTCTTTCTTTACTGTCTTTAATACAAGTATACAACCCTGGTTCATCATTCTTTATTTGGTGCTTATGTAATTCTTTTTTTGATGTAATTCTTGAACATATTTACCTGTGAATCGAATAATGCATTGGTTGTTTAACCTGATGGATATGAATAAAGTTACTGCCTACTTTAAATTCAAATTCTGTACAATTTTGAATTGCCATGATTAAATTAGGGAGAAAATACGCTCAGCAGGTCATTACGCCGCACACAGTGTGTAAAGCACAACGTGTGTGATATACCTCATAGTCCGACATGTTTCACAGAGAGAAAACGTGTGCGACCAGGCACACAATTCCCGTTTACAAAGCGTGTGTGATGTCAGACAATATCACAAACGCTACAACCAAACAAAATGTTTGTGATAGTCACCCTATCGTACACACTTTACAATCATGAACTATTTGTGATATCGTACACATCATAAATGTTGCACCACAGAATAGCGTGTGCGATAGTTATCCCATCCGTCATGAGTACGACAGTTAGACGTTTCGTAAACTCACACGACACACGTACGATGGTTAAGTTATCTTCTTAATTATATATATCACATATGGTTCGGGAAAAGAGAATGTATGTGATAGTCTCGTTATCTTACAGGCTTTACAATCATGAACTGTTTGTGATGGGGAGCGCATTGCAAATGTTGCACCATATAATAGCGTGTGCAACGGTAATACCATCCCACACGAGTAGCAAGGACGGGGCGTTTGGGAAAGATGCGGGCATCGCATACGCTTAGTTCTGCGAAACGTATGCTTGCGTGCTCCCTATCGTCGATGGTTTCTGGGTTGTGTGGGATGGACCCCCATATCGTACACACAGGCAAGGCGACGGTTTAAAACTCTGTCACGGAAAGGGATTAAAAACCGTTTGTATAGCACGTCGTTGCAATAGTGCTCGGGGGCCGGTGCGACGTGCTCCTCGTAGCGGGGCGCCGATGCGTCCTTCGATGCGTGTGGTGGCAAGACTGGGAACACTGACGTGTCCACCTCAACGCGTCGCGGCGAGGAGAGGAATACAGACGCGTCATCCTCGACTCATGGCAACAAGGAGTGGAACACTGACGCCTCCTCCTCGAATCGTGGCGGCGAGGAACGGAACGCCGACATGTGACCCTCCGCGCAGGGCAGTGAGGGGTGCCTAGGGCTAGGGAGGGGCGATGCCATGGTGGTTGATGGGTCCGTAATTGAGAGGGAGGGCGAGGAGATAAAGGCGATGAATGTGAGCGTTCTTCTGAATGCCGTGGGAGGCGCATTATTTATAGCGAGCAATGCTACACCTACGTAAGATATGTTGTGTGATTAACGTAACAGCTAGGTGGGCATTTTTTTGTTGGAGGAAATTACGGGGGAGGGGGCACCGAGCTAAATTCAGGGGGAGGGTGGAGATATTGTTGGTCACAATGGTTTAGGGTTTAGGTGATCTGTGATTTAGGCAGGAGGAGAGTGGACGAGCGCGGGAGGGAGAAGGAGAGTCATGCATGCAGATTGTTTTCACACGGGGAGGACAGGTGGGACTACAGGGGGTGGGAGAAGGAGAGTCATGCATGCAGATTGTTTTCACACATGGAGAGGAAAAGATTTGGAGGCGAACGGGTTTCCTGGTAGGGCGAACGAGAAAAATGAATTGAGAGGGAGGTGGGCGCATGAGGCGGTTGAGTTAAACGAGGCATAGTTTAATTACTACTGTACATTGCAGCTAATACTTTATGATTTTCTGAATTCTCTTAGAGTAAGTACAATAATGAGCTTATAGCCCGCTTACATGGCACTTTTGCCTATGTGGAGTAGAGAGAAATGGAAAAATGGTGGGACTGGGCTCTCATGCAAGAGCCTAGCTATATGTGTACTCCTTGGCAAATGCAAGAAATACGAAGAAAGAGATAGAGAGAAGGTTAAAAAATATTACTCTTATAGCCAACCTTATAGCTAACTTTGTTGTATGAGTGACTATAAGTGATGACTATATAGGACATAGAAACATCATATAGCTTAACACACCTGGACGGAGGAAGTAGTATCATGCATGCGAAGTAGGCAAAAAAATTTCTCATTTATAGCGTCTAAAGTCTCAAAGGGCGCGACCGCGCGAGCGAGGGGACGGTCATGGGAGGCGCGACGCTGGACGGAATTAACTCAAAGTTGCATGCACACGCCGGCATGGCGTGCGAACACGCAGATGCTAGCTATACTGTCAGGCCTACGAAGTGGGTCTAGTAGACATGACATCTGGTGGGTCCCCCATAGTACTAGAGAACTCTTTGGGGGCATGCAGCCGTTTATCCACCGGGAAAGCCACTACCCCACGCCATTCGCACACCCTACTCAGCATTTTTCAATCGAAAAACCGCTAGCAGTTCGCTCCATCTCATCCCCATCCTTTAACATTACAGCAGTTCGCTCCCACTCGTCCCATCCTTTCACATTACAGCAGTTCCACTTCGCCTAACCCTCCTCCAAAATCCATGGCCTCCCAAATCTCCATGATCGGCGGTGAGTACAAGTTTAAAACCATCATCGACGATGAGTTCGATGTCATCTACACCCGTACTGCCGCGATGGTGGAAGGATGCCTTAGACACTTCAAAATCATGTTCGAAAAGTCAGATGATGCATGGGTCGCCGGGCTAGATGTTGAGTACACCACAGTCCTGGAAAAAGAGAGGTTTTTAAAGGAGCAAGACAAGAAGAAGCCCGTCATGATCCAGGTTTGCGTACATAACTTGTGCTTGGTCTACCACATATGCCATGCCGGCGTTTGGTGCCCGCAATTTGAGTACTTCCTCAAGGACGAAAGAGTCAAATTTGTTACTGTGGGCTTTAACAATGACATGGAAGTCCTGGGTCGGATAGGCCTCATTGTAGGCTAGCCCTTCGACCTCCAGAAGAATGGCCTGGTGTCCTCCTCTCAGCCTTCACTGCTGACCCTGGCAGGAGCCATGATTGATCATTCGTACAGTAAACAGAAGAAACCTGGGCATAAGTTTCATTATGCATGGGAGTTGAAAATAATAGATGAAGATCACATCAACTACGCAACACTGGATGCCTACCTTTGTTTAAATATATACAAGGGTTGGATGAAGAGGTGGAGCCTAGTGTGTAGTTCAAGCCAAGAACTATCGACGAAGAGGAAGAGGGACAAGGACCAAGTCGAGGACGTGGACGAGGACGATGAGTGAGGTTGCAGTGTCGTTGCTCATGTTGGTTTTAATGTAGTGTCAACCGGATTAGTTGCTTAGTTTTATTTCAAGGGTGTGTTGTGCTGAGCCCCCAACAGAACTATGTTATGTTCTTTCTCGTTACTTGAACTCTTTAGTATGTACTATTTCTTACAGTTCATCTCGTAGTTAGTACTACTACTCGTTTCTTCATGTTCCTACTATACTTAATAAGTAGTACTAGTAGTATTATTTCCATTCGTCTAACTAGTTGGTACTATTCGTCTGTACTACTCATTTCTTATCTTGTACTTAATAAGTAGTACACAATAGCTATAACAATTTGGGTCAGTCGATTTGTGAAAGAAGAAGTTCACCGGAGGAAACGAAGAAGACGCCAGAGAAGCTACCCCACTATCTATATTAGGGTGGCAGGGTGCCTATGATTTATCTTAGAAGTGTTGGGTGTGGGAGGGCAGCACGGCGGTTGAGGGGTGGGCAGGGTGGTGGCACCAGGCGGTTAGGCCTGTGGCGGCTAGGTGGTTGAGAGAGAAGATGAATAGTGCATCATTTCGGAGGTTGAAGAAGCCCATCTGGCAATCCATGTTGCATCCAATGGCTCACAAGATTCGACTGACACAATTTGTTCCTTCAGATTGGAGGATCCACGTGGCGTTCAAGGTCTCGAAGGTAGATTCCACATCGGCACCCGGTTTGCGGCCTCGGGGCGGGACTACTCAAGCTCACGCTCCTAGCGGGCGTGACCGGCTTCCGCCGCGATAGCCACCATGCGGGCCTCCTCCTCGCGGGGGGAGACCACATTGACCCTCTAGCTCCTCCTCCTCCTCGCCGGCGTGCTGGAGCATGCGCTCGTCCTCCTCTTCATACATTGTGGGGATGCGGCGGTGATGTGAGAGAAATGATCGACCAGAGCACGCAGGCGCCGGCATGCACAACGGCGGTGGCATATTGATGAGTGCGCGTATGGGAGCTTAGTTTAGTTTTATATAGGGTTGGTCAAACTTAAAAGAACTCCATAGTACACGTAAACATTAGACTGAGGCAGTGCTTACCACATTAATTAGCACAACATCGATACGGAATCCTCTGCAAGCGCGTGCACCGCGGCCACGCGGGCGATCGAATGGTGCGTCATGGTGTCGCACTCGAAGGACATCCACCGAACCTTTTTGTGTGTGTGAAAACAATCCCCGAATATCACATTACATTTTTTTGCTGGAACAGTTCTTCACGCTACACTATTTCCATATATTTGAATTTAGCTTCAGTTCGTGCTCATTTGGATTTGGAGGTTTTATGTGCACCCTAATAATATTTTTTGATAACGTGTGTATATATGTGTCTATATGTGTGTCATGGCGGAAGGGAAATGTGGAGACGGTGTGTGTGCGATAGAGAGGTGTGAATGTGCAAATGATCATGTGTGATCGAGACATAGAGAGATGTAGAAGTATTGTGTATACATGAAAGAACGGTCTTGTATTTGTGTTTGTGTGTGTGTGTGAGTGAGAGAGAGAGAGAGAGAAGCATCCGTAACACAACAACCATCTCTCTTGATTCGTCCCTCCCTCACAAACTCTCATGTAACACATGCATTAACACGCACATGCATTTTCACACCCTCACCCGGCCCCTGCCTGCCTCAAGGCCACTACATCGCTCTCTCGTGCACACACAATCTCTTCCAGAAAACCTTATTTAGCATGTACCTCTTCGTCACATACACCCTATACCACACACACACATCTATCTCTCGCTATGTCGCTTTGCCTCACAAACACACTCCACATGGTCCTCTCTTTGTATCTCGCACACAATCCCTCTTTATTTCTTAAACACTCACGCACACGATGTATCCATCTCGCACCATTAGCCTCCCTCGCCTGCACACTATGCACACACATTCTCTCCCTAGGTTTGATTTCTCTCAATATCTCGCACACAAACACCCCCCCCCCCTCGGACACTATCTATCCCCGTCCAAGGTTATATAGCGGCCATAGTCGCTTGTGCTCCTCTGCACCCTAGCATACACAACACCTCGATCTTCAAGAAGGGCATTGGGAAGAACGGAGACGCCGACCAGACAGCACTAGAAAATGCGGGGCCATTGGGAAGCAAGATGATGTAAAAGCGGCTGACTAACTCCTTTGCTCTCTCTCTCCCTCTCTCTCTCTCTCTCTCTCTAGCACAAAAATATCAATCCCCCACCCCACAAGCACACACACAAGCTCTCCACCCCCCCTCCCGTCCATGTTTTTTTGAGCTCTCTCTTCAAACCCTTTGTCTCTTCTCCTTCCACATGTACAAAATCTCGATCGCACGCACGCATCTCGCTCCCTATATATACATTTCTCCATCTTTCTCACAGACCTAACTTCTGCCTCCCTATATATACATTACTGTAGGATGGTCCTAACACGACACATGTATACGAGATCAATCGACCAAACTGTGTGCGATGCATTAATCGCAAACAGTATCGTAATAAAACCGTCACCAATAAAACGAACTGTGTGCGATGGCGTATCCATCAAGCATGATTCAGAAAAGAATTGTGTGTGTGCAAATTGTGGCATATATTTGATCCATACGAACTGTTTGCGATAAGCCAAAACAACAGAAATGGTCAGCCAGATCAAGGTGTGTGTGATAGATGGCATACAGTTCATTCGGATGAACCGTTTGCGATGATCCAAAACAACAAAAAGGGTCAGGCAGATCAAGGTGTGTGCGATAGAGGGCATACAGTTCACTCAGATGAACCATTTGCGATGATCCAGAACAACAGAAACGGTCAGCCAAATCAAGGTGTGTGTGATAGACGGCATACAGGTCACTCGGATGAACTGTTTGCGATGAGCCAAAATAAACACAAACGATTTGGCTTAACATGATGTGTGTGATACCCGGCAAACAGGTCAATAATAAGAATTGTGTGGGAAGACCAATAATAACACAGACAATTCCTGCTCATAAGTTGTGTGTGTTGTGGGCAAACGCTTGCTGGTATACAATTGTCAGCGATTGATGAATTCATCACCGACGGGTTCCGTAGTTTATTCCGTATGCGATGTGATTTGCTCAGTCTGCAGAACATGTACGCTCTTCTGTGTACAGAATGATATATTCTTTGATGAATTGTGTGCTCTATTGGGTAAGCAATGTGCACGCACGCGTCGTGCTAGCTCGCGCTTCCTTCTTTGCTAAGTTTTCCATTAAATGATGGCGTTTTATGAACACACCACCGTTTCTTGCCACTTCCCCATCGGTTTCCCACCGCCAGCGATTGCGCATAAGCCTAGGCTGCGCGCGACACACGAGGCACAAAGCAACCTATAGCCCCTCTACCTTTTCCAAGCATGCCAACCCACCGAAGTGTCACCTCTGCCATCAACCTCCTCGACGAGGAAAATGAGCCGGTGCAGGCACCATGGCCCATCGAGGCCGAGGGCGTCCTGGGCAACGTGATGGACGATGTTGTGCTGCGAGTCATCGCCAGGGTTGAGCAGACCCTTGGCGCAGGGCGCGCGCACCGCAGATTAGGATAGGCGCGTCACCGCCAAGAGGCTGCAGCTCGCTGCACAACATGATCAGCGGTGCGCCGCAGAGCAAGATAGGCGCATCCGCGTCGATAGGATGCGGTGTGCCGCATAACGAGACCGATGGAGTGCCGTAGAGCGAGAGGTGCGGCGCGCCGCACAGCAAGAGCGGTTCCATCGGCGCTTGCCTACTGTCGACAGGGTGTTCCAGCTGGGTACACGGCCTGTCAGTAGCCCCATTCTTCGCCAGGAGTGGGCAGAGGCCGTCTGTGCCGTACTTGCACCAGAGGCCGGCCGTGCCATACTTGCACTAGACACCGGCCGCGTCGTTCGCATGGGTCGCATCGTTCGCCTTGTCCGCGGCCCGCTCGATGCCAACGCGCTGGTCGCTAGGCTCGAGCACCTCCTTGGCCCAGGTGTCCACCTAGGTGCAGTAGAGGAACATGGCCGTCGCATCCTCGAGCTGGTGATCTCCAATGAAATAGCCAACTTGGAGCTCGAGATCGCGCTCCAGATGTACCGCGAGCGTGTCAACCACTTGGACGAACGCCTGCACGAGTTCAGGCAGAGCCAAGAGCTTCCGTAGGCAAGGGTGGTGGTCATGGACACGTTTTATTTTGTTTTGTCGTTTCGACGTTGATAGGTATGTCTTCACAACAATCATAATATTTCTCTGTTTCAATGTGTGTACTCTGTTTTCCGTTCTTACATATTGTTCTGTTTCAATGTGTTTGTGCTTTGCATTCTGTACATGTGGATGGTAACAGCTAGATAGAAATTAGTAGGAAAACATATAGAAATATGAAATTCCTAATATATATTAATTGTTCAGTAGTTCATCACAGATATATATAATATCATCACATATACGTGATGATACTTAACTACTACGTACAATGCATAAAAATTGAAATCGAACAAGACTAAAACTAATAATCCCTCCTTAGGGGCCCAGTATTCTGGCAGCCCCTCGCCAGCAGCTCCCTGGTGCGTAGAGGCTTCCCAGTGCGAAGGGAGTTCTCCGCCTCCTCCGCCTCGCAGCGCTCGACGTGACGATTGGCCTCTTGCGGGCGAACGCGCGCGGCCGATCTTGCCATTCCATTGGGCGCCCACCGGAGCTCCTCGGCGATAGCACGCTAGAGCTTATCGGCCCACCTCCACACAGTGATGAGGGGCCTAGTGCCTTTGACCCTCTTGACGAAGTACCCGCCGTCTTCGTACACCTCCTCCGCACATCGACGTGCCCGCCGCCAAAGCTCCAGCTCCTTCTTTTCCCACGCGGCCTCACGGGCTTCACGGGCCGCCTGGAACCTGGCGCGCTCCTCCGCCAACTCCTTCTTGAATGCCACTTGACTGGCTTTCTCAGCCGGTGGCAACGTCTTCCACAAAGCTAGATTGTACTGTCCCCAAAACCACTCCAAAGTTGGGGGGTCCGGCGCAACCTCGTCGGGTGGCGCGTAGGGGTCCTCCTCGTCGCTGCTCTACGCCTTGACATCCTCGTGGGGCGGCATCCTCATCGGTGCGTGGGCAGATCGGTGGCGCCATGGCAGAGTTTGGTGAGAGAGAGGGGGGCGAGCGAGGAGAGAATGCAGATGAGAATGCAGGTGGGACGACGTGGGCAGGGTAGTATTTATTGGCGGCTGGAATCTAGATCGATGGGAGCAGTACACGCGTCGGTCACCGGAATTTACGAGTACTATAGCTTGAATTACACACGATTCCCGGAGCAAAAGCCATGTGTGAATTACATCGCCGACGGTTCCCAATACAGAACCGTGTCTGATTAAAAACCCGTGCCATCACCTTCCAAACCTCGAGACGTGAAAAAGAGTGCCAATCATGTGGGGCCCAGTACTCTTGGCAGATATTTACATTTTTTTTTCCAAATGTAAGGCATGAATGCTTATTTTGTGTTACTATGATATTATTTTAAAATGTAATACATAAATGATTTTTCCAACCCAAGATGGTTTGCTTTTGCATGTACATGCAATTCAAATTTGAATGAAGGCCACTAAATTGGTAGAAACTTACTTAATGTCTTAAAAAGGTTAAATGAACCCTGAAAATTTACAAATTTTAACATGATAGTTGTATTAGTGGATGTTTACGGTACAAAAAATTTCAAGGCCATATGAGAAAGCGACTGCCGGTTCATCATCTAACATGCATTGTTCCCTCTCAGAACCACGAGTCTTCTTGTCAGATGCTCCGATTTGTGAGAGGTGTGTGTCAAAACTTTCGTCAAACAGGCCAAATTTTTAACCACGGCATCTTGGTGCCATGCCATGACATCAAGCAAGGTTTCATGTATTTCTGATCATTTTTTATTTTTTTGGAATTTAGAAGCCATTGTACTCAATGTTTGTGTCCAAGCCGTGACACCAATATGTTTGGAAAACCCTTCCAATTTACTGCATAGGACATTAACTTGCACACAAGGACACAAATATGATTTTTCAACCAATGTTGATTTGCTTTTGCATGTACATATAGTTTAAATTTGAATTACGGCCACTAAATGGCTAGAATCTCAGTTAATGTCTTAAAAAGGTCAATTGTATTCGTGGATGTTTATGGTACAAAAAATTTCAAGGCCATCCGAGGAAGCGATCGCCGGTTCGTCTTCAAACATGCATTGTTCCCTCTCGGAACCACGAGTTTTCTCGTCAGATGCTCCGATTTGTGAGAGGTGTGTGTCAAAACTTTCATCAAACTAGCCAATTTTTTTACCACTGCATCTTGGTGCCATGCCATGACATCAAGCAAGGTTTCATGTATTTCTGATCATTTTTGAATTTTTTGGAATTTAAAAGCCATGGTACTCAATGTTTGTGTCCAAGCCGTGACACCAATATGTCTGAAAATTCCTTCCAATTTACTGCACATGACATTAACTTGCACACAAGGACACAAATATGATTTTTCAACCCATTATGGTTTGCTTTTGCATGTACATGCAGTTCAAATTTGAATTACAGCCACTAAATGGCTAGAAACTCACTTAATGTCTTAAAAAGGTCAAATGAACCCTGCAAATTTCCAAATTTTAACACGACATTAGTATTAGTGGATGTTTACGGTACAAAAAATTTCAAGGCCATACGAGGAAGCGACCGCCGGTTCGTCTTCAAACATGCATTGTTCCCTCTCGGAACCACGAGTCTTCTCGTCAGATGCTCCGATTCGTGAGAGGTGTGTGTCAAACTTTCGTCAAACTGGCCAATTTTTTTCCCACGGCATCTTGGTGTCATGCCATGACATGAAGCAAGGTTTCATGTATTTCTGATCATTTTTGAATTTTTTGAAATTTAAAAGCCATGGTACTCAATGTTTGCGTCCAAGCCGTGACACCAATATGTCTGAAAATTCCTTCCAATTTACTGCACTGGACATTAACTTGCACACAAGGACACAAATATGATTTTTCAGCCCATGATGGTTTGCTTTTGCATGTACATGCCATTCAAATTTGAATTACGGCAACTAAATGGCTAGAAACTCACTTAATGTCTTAAAAAGGTCAAATGAACCCTAAAAATTTCTAGATTTTAACATGATAGTAGTATTAGTGGATGTTTACGATACAAAAAATTTGAAGGCCATACTAGGAAGCGACCGCCGGTTCATCTTCAAACATGCATTGTTCCCTCTCGGAACCACGAGTCTTCGCGTTAGATGCTCCGATTTGTGAGAGGTGTGTGTCAAAACTTACGTCAAACAGGCCAATTTTTTACCACGACATCTTGGTGCCATGCCATGACATCAAGGAAGGTTTCATGTATTTCTGACCATTTTTGATTTTTTTGGAATTTAAAAGCCATGGTACTCAATGTTTGTGTCCAAGCCGTGACACCAATATGTCTGAAAATTCCTTCCAATTTACTGCACAGGACATTAACTTGTACACAAGGACACAAATATGATTTTTCAACCCATGATGGTTTTCTTTTGCATGTACATGTAGTTCAAATTTGAATTACGGTCATTATATGGCTAGAATCTTAGTTAATGTCTTAAAAAGGTCAAATGAACCCTGAAAATTTCCAAATTTTAATATGACAGTTGTATCAGTGGATGTTTACAGGACACATTTTTTTTGTACAATTAAATTACCATCCATTGCCACTGTACTTCAAATTAGTCTTCCACGGCTAATACAAAAAATCAACTACATCACACACAGTTGCTTATAGGAACCGTTTGCGCTGAAAGTTCATGGGTCTATTTATGTCTTCCTGCATAAGCTTCACCGGCTTCGTCTGCTCACGTGCCGTTCACCCCCAAATCCACGAATGGTTGATCCCCATTCCCCAACACCTTCTTGCAAAGAATGATGCCATGGAGACGCTTCATGAGGGCTCGTGCGGTCACCGCATCCGCCCCGAGCGGCTCCGCCTCCGCCGAGAACGCTGCCACCTACGCCACGAGCGCGGCCCCATCCGCATTGAGTGAGGCCACAGCCGCCGAGAGGGCATCTGTGGCAGCCGACAGGGTAGCTACAGCAGCCGAGACTGCTGTAGTAGCTGCTGCGACGGCGGCTGCAAATGCCGAGAGCGCTCGAGCAGCCGTCCGTGCCACGGAGGTCGCCCTGGCCCTGGTCGAGGCCATCCACGCCCAGATCGAGGACGCCCACGCCAAGATATTCCAGGCCTCCTCGGAATCAAGCATGCACCCCACGTTCAAAGAGGTGGCGGAGATGCTTGTCGACTATGCGGTGGCGGAGTCCATGGATCCCCTTCCTCATGAGATCGCCAAGCGGGAGCTGGACATGCAGGAGGCGGCGGAGAGCGACGAGCGCCGGGAGGAGCCGTTGCGCCTAGCTAAGGAGGCTGTAGAGAAGTGCCTGTCCGTCGAGGAATCGGCAGTGGAGTAACAAGGCGAGCTCTGGCGTCGCCACTACTACGAGTACTACAACCTTGAGGGCGATGCCGAGGAGGAGGACGACGGCGCGGTCGAGTTCAGCCTGGGGCCGCAGAGTCCACCAACGGCGGAATGTCCACCAACATCTCATCTTACACTGGCGAGGCAGAGGGTGGCGCGTTGGCGGCTTTGTTAAAATTATGCGTACTTAGCCTTGGTTTATAACGCTGGTCTTTTGTTAGAGCAATGTTTAGGTCAACTGGCTCTGTTTATTTACTAAAATTGCTCGATTAAGTAAGTGTGGTATGTGTGCTGTAGGCTCTTTTGTGTACCCAAATTAGCAAGTGATGTTAAGTTATGCAACGACGTGGATGAGCACTGTACCCCAGGGAGATTTGGACCAAAATTTTAATGCTCAAACTCATCGCATGCGCGTAAAGCAGAAGAATCGTTTGCGATGCACACATTTCACTACAAAAAAAGACACATCCATGACATTATGGCCCGAATGAAAACTTTTTCTGTCATGGTTGTGACACTTCTATGACAATAATTGTGACAAAAACATGTATCATCATAGATGTGGTGGGCTCCTACTTCTATGACAAAAAATTATGACAGAAAATGGGATTTTCGTCCTGGGCGGGCCGGAGACGCACCCGCATGACATTCTTTGGGCCATCCATGACGTAAAAAATCGTGGTAGAAGTGAGGGCAAGGAAATTTTCGGGGAGTTCCCGGTTACGGTGGGTGGTCGGGGCCGAGCGATGCAGTGTGGTTTGCGCATTTCTCTTATACGCGCACGTGTGTGCGAGGCGTTCGCTAAATGAACCCGGGCGAGGCGTTCGCTTACTGAACCCGAGCGATCGATCGATCCCTCACACTACTACACGTACTGAACCCGAGCGATCGATCCCACTGCGTACTGAAGCCGAGCGATCCCTTCGCTGCTAACTGAACCCGAGGGATCCCTTCGCTGCTAACTGAACCCGAGCGATTCCTTCGCTGCTAACTGAACCCGATCGATCCTTCTCGCTGCTTACTGAAGCCGATCGAGCCCCCGTGCGAGACGTAGCCAGCCGGTGTTGGGTTGCCTCTCGATGAACAGTGCCCGTTGCTGCCGCGCGCGCGATACACGTAGACATGAGTCAAGACGCATCGATCGAGTCGGTTGGTTGGCTGTGGATGAATAGTTCCCGTTACTGCCGCCCGCTCGTACGCCCCACCCCAGCCGGTGGGTTGGCTCTGGATGAATAGTACCCTGGCCGTGTGAAGGTGGTTGGCGCTAGATGAACAGGACCCCGAGGAGGCTGTGCCGCGATACGCCATACCCCAGCCGGTTGGGGGTGGATGAACAGGACCCCGTGGAGGTTGGATGAACAGTAGCCGGTGGAGGCTGGAGGAAGTGGACGGTGGATGAACAGTAGCTGGTGGAGGCTGGAGGAGGTCGACCGTGGGTGAACAGTAGCCCGTGGAGTCCGGTTTTGCGGTACGCCACACCCCTTCCGATGAACAGGACCCCTGTTTCGACCATAGGCAGTTGGGGAGAAGTCTATTTCCTCCGTTTTGCGGTACGCCAGAGCCCTCCCGATCAACAGGACCCCGTTTCGACCGTAGGCGCTCGAACAGAAGTCTATTTCCTCCGTTTTGCGGTACGCCAGAGCCCTCCCGATCAACAGGACCCCGGTTCGACCATAGGTGCTCGAACAGAAGTCCATTTCCTCTGTTTTGTGGTATGCCACACCCCTCCTGATGAACAGGACCCTGTTTCGACTGTAGGCGGTCAAAAAGAAGGCCATTTCCTCCGTTTTGCGGTACGACAGACCCCGAGTCGATGAACAGGACCCGTTTTGGCTGTTCCATCCAAGCCGGTTGGCTCCCGATGAACATGACGAGTTCCGACCCAGTTGCTTGGCTCCCGATGAACACGACACTGTTTCCTCCATTCCGACCCAGCTGCTACCGTCCGTTGCCTCTCCATGTACATGAGCCCTGGCCGTACGTATGCACGAGTACGCGTTCCAGACTCCGCCCGTATGTATGTACGTGGCTGTACGTACGTGTACACAATTTAGATGGTACTGTCTGAACTGCTACGTCGGGAGCCCAACTACGGCACGTGCCGCTACTTACTCTGCCACGGTTCATCCTTGCAGAGAGACCGATCGACCAGTATGTACGTACACGTTCGCAACCAGACAGACACTGCTATGTACGCTTCGACTGGGTGGGTCCCTGCTGTCAGGGAGGATAAGGAGGCACTTCCTTGCATGCGAAGATATTGCAGGTGGGTCCCAGCTGTCAGGGGGAGGAATCATTTTTTTTGCACATAATATGGAGGCACTTCCTTGCGTGCGAAGATGTAGCTGGTGGGTCCAGTTGTCAGCCTCACCGCATACAGTCCTCTGCCGATGGCTGTTGTTCATTGACCACGTTGACTACGCCATGCCAAGAGCACCAAAGCGGTGGACGATGGCGAGGCCTAGGAAGGGAACGTCGCGGAGCGGGGAAGACGCAGCATTGGATGTCCATGCGGAGGGGAGTACGAGGGTTCATTGGTTCGGCTACTGTTTGAGGCTGCCATCGCCGGAGAATAATAGGGGATGTGGGTGAGTAGAGGGAAGGCCTAGCCAGCGGTGGGAGTAGGGTGGGGCGGTGAGGCCTGCGCGGCAGCACGGCCGGCCACGGGAGGCAGGAGCAGGCGGTCCCGCCGGCGCTGGTTTGGGCGGCTGGAGCAAGAAGATCAGAGATTGAAGAAGCAACACTGCCGTTGGATGAACATCCAACGGTCACTGCTGCTAGAATCGTTTGTTGACTAAGTTGACAAAGCCCTGCGTACGGGTTAACTTAGTAGACCCACAAGTCAGCCTCCAAATAAGGTGCGTCCCAGTAAGCAAGGGGAGGAATCATTTTTCTTGCGCGTAATAAGGAGGCACTTCCTTGCGTGTGACCCTGGACCTCATAGGTCCCAGCTCTCAGCCTCTCCACATACAGTCCTCTTTCGATGGCTGTCATTCGTTGGCCGTGTTGACGACGTCGTGCCGAGAGCACCAAGGCGGTGGACGACGGCGAGGCCTAGGAAGGGAACGACCCGGAGCCGGGGAAGACGCGGCAGTGGTTGCCCACGCGGAGGGGGTACGAGGGTTTACTGGTTTGGCTGCGGTGTGAGGCTGCCGTCACCGGAGAATAACAGGAGGTGTGGGTGAGTAGATGGATGGCCTAGCCAGCTATGGGAGTAGGGTGGGGCGATGAGGCCTGCATGACAGCACAGCCGGCCACGGGAGGCGGGAGCAGGCGGTCCCGCCGGCGCTGGTTTGGGTGGTTGGAGCAAGAAGATCAGAGATTGAAGAAGCAACACGGCCGTTGGATTAGCATCCAACGGTCACTACTGCTAGAATCGTTTGTAGACTATAAGTTGACAAAGCCCTGCGTACGCGTCAAATTAGTAGGCCCACAAGTCAGCATAACATCTGTGGCAGACAGCATATAGCCCATTTGCTATTTTTCCTAAATTTACAGACCAATTGCTAATTATTACGTAATTTATTGCAGCCCATATTATATTTTTAGAATACCTGACCATTTTCTCCAAGGACAGGATTAAAAATTTCAACGATATTTCATTGAAATTGCCGCACTATTTTTAATCCCGAAATTTCAAGCCCGATAATAACTAAATTTAAAATATATTTAAATTATGTTAAAATCCAATGAAATTTGAAATATCAAAAAATAAAAGAAAATTCGCAATTTGAAACTAATTGCCCATTTTCTTTGTTTTTATATTTATACAGCCCATTTCATATTACTTATATGATTTACAGCCCTTTTTGTCTTGGCAGGCCGAATGTATCCCTCGTCGTGTTGAAAGATTTGCAGCCCAGCAGGACGGAGAAAAAGAAATCGGCCTGTGTAGGCTATTCTATGAAAAAAAAGGTGGGCTAGTCATTTTCACCGAGAAAAAAAAACAGCTGGGCTCGTCATGTTGTAAACAAAAAATAAAAGCCTGGGCTAGACGGGCCACAGACACCGCACAACCCAGTTGATAACCTACTCCGTCTCAACAACAGCAACAAAAACTGCTCGAGCAACTAGGTCCCATGTGTCAGCCGCTCCATGTGCAATTCTCTCGTAGTACGTTGACAATGTCGTAGGTCCCAGATGTCAGCAAACCAATGGGAGGAAGCATTTTTTTCATGTAATAAGGAGGAGCTTCCTTGCGTGCGAAGATGTAGCTGGTGGGTCCCAGCTATCAGGGAGTGGAATCATTTTTCTTCCGCGTAATAAGGAGGCACTTCCTTGCGTGCAACCATGGACCTCGTGGGTCCCACCTGTCAGCCTGTCCACGTACAGTCCTCTTCCGATGGCTGTCGTTCGTTGACCACGTTTACGACGCCATGCCGAGAGCACCAAGGCGGTGGACGACGGCAAGGCCTAGGGAGGGAACAACCCGGAGCCGGGGAAGACTTGGCAGTGGATGATGACGTGGAGGGGAATACGAGGGTTTACTGGCTCGGCTGCGGTGTGAGGCTGCCATTGCCGGAGAATAACAGGAGGTGTGGGTCAGTAGAGGGATGGTTTGGCAAGCGATGGGAGTAGGGTGAGGCGGTGAGGCCTGGGCGGCAAAACAGCCGACCACGGAAGGCGGGAGCAGGCGATGCCGGCGCTGGTTTGGGCAGCTAGAGCAGGAAGATCAGAGATTGAAGAAGCACGCCGACAGTTGGATTGAAATCTAATGGTCTCACGCTGGTAGAGTCGATTTTTTGACTAAGTTGACATAGCCTTGCGTACGCATCACCCTAGTAGGCCCACAACTTAATATATAAACTAATTTTTTTTGCGAATATAATATATAAACTAATAAAACTATATATATATAAAGTAGAGATGACAAAAATAGAACTGGGTTGTGCGTTTTCTTCAGTAAAAAACAGCTGGGTTGCTGATGTTCTAAGAAAAAATAAAACCAAGGCTGGGCGGCCCAGAGGCCAGTTGATACCTGCTAGATCCTTGTGGCCGCATGTCGTCATGGGCTGCGCCTGTTAATAAACAAAACATAACATGGGCAGTCTACAGCCTAGTAAATATTTGCTCGACCTCAAAAAAAATATACTACCTGCTGGATCCCAGTTTTCAGTCTCTCCTTGTAAAATTCTCTCGTTTATTGACTATGTTGAAAATTTCATGGGTCTCAGACGTCAGCATATTTTTTCCATCGTGATAATAAGTGTGTGCACTTGCTTGTGTACGGCCATGGACCTGCTGGGTTTGTACTGTTAGCCTCTGTATAGACAGCTCTCTTCTGGTTCCACGGACGAATTTCATGCAAATCGGATGATTTTCATTGAAACCGGACCAAATTCATTACATTTTACATGTTTCTTTTTCTTATGGAACACTTTACATATTTCATCTAAACAATAGCCGACTAGGCCTTTTTTTAGTCCAAAAATGATCGCTGGAAGCCGCGGCTCCCATTTCTCACGCCTGTTAAAATTTTTGGTTAACTGAGAACTCGAACGAGAGGACATGTCGTATGCGGGTTTTTTTAGTTATACTGTATGTGGTATGTGGGTTAGAGGGATGGCATGGGAGGCGCTTCCCACGATCGAGGTCCCAACACTTAACTGTTCTTGAAGGCCCAAATCCATCGCTCCTCTGTTTAACAATTTGCAGCTAGGCTTGGCGTGCCACAGCCCAGTCCCGACGTGCTGCGTCGAACTGTCAGCCTGTGAAACCCGATGGATCCCCTGCGTACTGGAAGATGTTAGTAAAATTTTGGAGAACTGGGAATTCGAACGGCATGAGCTTTTGCTACTTACATCAGGTGCCTGAAAATTCATTTCGCAACAATTACTTCAGATATCCACGTCGACCCTCGACATGATGGTTGGAAGGAAATACCAAGTTCAGACCGAAAGATCCTTAACAACAACACCAACTTGCAGACGACCAGGTAGAACTAGTACTACCAAACTAACTTATAATCTTTTTAGTCCTGGCCCTCATTTTCGACTGGTAGAAGAACTTGCAGACGACCATCTCTCACTCCTTCTCTTGCTCAAGGTCCCAGAGGTGGTACTGGTGCATCACCCAGTTGGTCCTCTGCTGGTCGAAGTTCTTGTTGGTGTGCAGCACCAGAACATTTTTGCTACCCCTCTGCCGGCCATTAAAAATCACCGGCATGGTATTGCCGGTCTTGTGCTACATCACATGCATGCCGCACTCCGATTGTATCTTGCGACGCGTCCGCGTACCCCTTTTGAACGTCCTAGAGTTGCGCTGGAAGAAATGCTTGCTTAGGCCACTCAGTGTGATACCTGTAGTATTGGCGAAATACAATCCCAGGCCGGGCAGCATACATCAGAAATTTGTAAAAAGAAAGGAATATATTTTGTGCAAGTAGACGGTTGATGACCCACAAGTATAGGGGATCAATCGTAGTCCTTTCGATAAGTAAGAGTGTCGAACCCAACGAAGACCAGAAGGAAATGACAAGCGGTTTTCAGCAAGGTATTTCTGCAAGCACTGAAATTATCGGTAACAGATAGTTTGGTAGCAAGGTAATTTGTAACAAGTAAAAATGTAAAAATAGTAGAAATAAGTGCAGCAAGATAGCCCAATCCTTCTTATGGCAAAGGACAGGCCAGAACGATCTCTTATAATAAGCTAGACGTTCTCGAGGACACATGGGAATTTCATCTAGTCACTTTCATCATGTTTGTTTGATTCGCGTTCGCTACTTTGATAATTTGATATGTGGGTGGACCGGTGCTTGGGTGCTGTTCTTATTTGAACAAACCTCCCACTTATGATTAACCCCTCTTGCAAGCATCCGCAACTACGAAAGAAGAATTAAGATAAATCTAACCATAGCTTTAAACGTATGGATCCAAATCAGCCCCTTATGGAATAGCGCATAAACTAGGGTTTAAGCTTCTGTCACTCTAACAACCCATCATCTAATTACTACTCCACAATGCATTCCCTTAGGCCCAAAGATGGTGAAGTGTCATGTAGTCGACGTTCACATGACACCACTAAGAGAATCAACAACATACATATCATCAAAATATCGAACGAATACCAAATTCACATGATTAATTATGACAAGACTTCTCCATATCCTCAAGAACAAAAGTAACTACTCACACATCATATTCATGTCCAAGATCACAGGGGTATTGAATAACATAATGGATCTAAACATTTAATCTTCCACCAAATAAACCAACTAGCATCAACTACAAGATGTAATCGACACTACTAGCAACCCACAGGTACCAATCTGAGGTTTTGAGACAAAGATTGAATACAATAGATGAACTAGGGTTTGAGATGAGATGGTGCTGATGAAGATTGGTTCTCCCATGATGAGAGGATCATTGGTGATGTCGATGGCTCCGATTTACCCCTCCCGGAGGGAAGTATCCCCGGCGGAATCGCTCCGCCGGAGAGCAAAAGTGCTCCTGCCCAAGTTCCGCCTCGAGACGGCAACGCCCCATCCCAAAAGTCTTATCCGTCTTTTTTCTAGTGCAAATGGGCTTATATACCAGAAACTGGGCACCGGAGGCTGGCCAGGGGCCCCATGAGCCACCAGGGCGCGCCTGGGGGGGTGGCGCGCCCTGGTGCCTCATGGGCACCTGGGTGGCCCCCTCTGGTACTTCTTTGCTCTAGTATTTTTTATTTATTCCAAAATAAATCTCTGTGAAATTTTAGCTCAATTGGAGATGTGCAGAATAGGTATCTCTGACATAGCTTTTTCAGGTCCAGAATTCCAGCTGCCGGCAATCAACCTCTTTATGTAAATCTTGCATATTAAGAGAGAAAAGGCATTAGAATTGCTCCACAAAGTGTTACATTGATTAAAAACACTATAAATAACAGTAGTAAAACATGATGCAAAATGGACGTATCAACTCCCCCAAGCTTAGACCTCGCTTGTCCTCAAGCGAAAGCCGATATCGATAATCATGTCCACATGTTTAGAGAGAGAGGTGTTGATAAAAACAAAATACGGACATAGTAGCATCATGATCACTATTATAACAACAATATTCAATATCATAAAACTTCTCATGAGCAAGTAACAATTCATCACAATAACGAAGTATAAGGCATAAACTTTCTTGAAAACTAACAAACTATGTTCTCAGTCAACAATGCAATTGCAATTCATCATATTTGCAGGAAGAGTCTCATGTAGGAGGTTTTTAGCAAGTCCACGTACTCAACCATCATTTAGACTTCTATGATTGCTAACACTCACAACATATATATGGAGCAAAAAGTTTCAGCTAGACACATAGAAAGATAGGGGCTTATAATTTTAACTCCCAACTTATTCACCTCAAGGGTAATGTCAACAATAATAACTCATGATCACTCATATCCAACTGGATATATGTGCCTAGATCTTCCCCACCACATGATGCTTGCAAAAGAGAAAAATAAAAGGAATAGAGGAGAATACTATTGACTCTTGCATAAAAATTAAATACATAAAAGTAAAAGATAGGCCCTTCGCAGAGGGAAGCAGAGGTTGTCATGCGCTTTTTGTTGTTGGATGCACAATCTCTTAATGCAAAGGAACGTCACTTTATATTGCCCCTTGTGATAGCAACCTTTATTATGCAGTTTGTCGCTTTTATTTCTTTACCATCACAAGTTCGTACAAAGCTTATTTTCCCTTTCAATAAAAGCTCATACATATTTAGAGGCAATTTTTATTCCTTTTTGCACCGATGACAACTTACTTGAAGGATCTTATTCAATCCATAGGTAGATATAGTGGACTCTCATGACATGAAACTAGGTTTAAGGGTTTTGGATGCACAAGTAGTATCTCTACTTGGTGTGGATTTTTTTGGCTAGCAAAGATATTGAGCAAGCACCACATGTTGAAGGATCTATGACAATATAGCTTCTATGTGAATATAAGCAAACATAATTCATTACGTTGTCTTCCTTGTTCAACGTCAACAATTTGACATAAAATACTTAATGGGGGCTTACAATCATAAAAGATGTCCAAGATAGTGTATTTGCATGTGAATCTTCTCTTCCCTTATTAATTTTTTCATGAATTGCATCATTGACCAATGCTATGCTTGTTAACTTTCAATAAATTTTACCACTTATACTTTTCTTTATGTAATGTCATTACTGTCCATAAGATTAGCATATGATCTTTTTCATTATTTCCATTGCTAGGATTGAAACATAAAAGTAAAGAAGCAAAAACTCAAACTACTCTTTATTATATGACTCTCAACTCAATTACTTAGATATATAGATCACGAAACTAGCACTCGAAAATAGATCATACTAAACTTTTATTCAACTAGATCATGAAATAACTAAGGATCAAACTAAAAATAGGTAAAGATAATAAAAGTGATGATGATACGATGCCGGGGCACCTCCCCCAAGCTTGGCACAAGCCAAGGGGAGTGCCCATACCCATGTACTCAAGTTTCCTTCTTCGGTGATGGTGGTGGTGATGAAGTGGTGGGCTTGTCCTCCGGCTTCCATGGCATAGGTTCCCCATCATAAAAAGATGAACGAGTCTCCGGAGTCCTAAAACTTGTAGCTAAACTCATACCTTTGAATCTTGCCTCATACTCAAAATTTTGGTTTTGAAGATCATAGATTTAGCCTTGCAGATAGTCAATTCGTTCATTGAGCTTGAAGATGATGTCCCCCATCGATTGGCCATCCACCTTGTGATCGCGGGTGAATTCCGTGATCATGGAGTGGTTGGCGCTGAGTCCACGTTCTACCATCCCTTGGCACTTGCAAATTTCCTGCTCCACCGCTTCGAGCCTGGCCTCCATGCTCCCAGTCTTCTTAGGTCCTTGAACATCCTAGATGTGAAGCACCCCCTCACACATCTAGATGGATTGAGGGTGTTTCATCACCTCCGGTAGGTAGGGGTTGATGACCTTCTCATAGAACTTGTCCTTGGAAGAGCTTGGTGGAGCCATAGCGATCTAGATCTGTCAGAAAAATAGCACGAAACAAGAACAGAGAAGATTTCTGCGATACGGTGGTCAAAATGTCCAGGAGTATATATAAAGAATTTTTATCTTGCAAAACAAGTATTCCAAGAGAAAACGGAGTCGGGAAGGCTCACGAGGGGCCCACGAGCCACCAGGGCGCGCCTGGGGGGTGGCGTGCCCTGGTGCCTCGTGTGCACCTCGTGGGTCTCCTCGGCTGTTTCTTATTTTTGTATTTTTTCTAATATTCCAAAACTGACAGAAAGTATTTTTATGGAATTTTTGGAGTCGGTTTACTTACCGTATCACGTACCTCTTCCTTTTCAGGATTCTGGAGTGTTATGGAAGGTCTCTCTTATGTATTCCTCCGGTGTAATTATTTCAATAATATTAGTTTCAACATTAATGGGAGTACCTAAAATATAGTGCCTAATTCTTTGCCCATTCACCACTCTCAGATTAGTGCCTTCGGAGTTTTTTATTTTGAAGGCTCCGGAGCGATAAACTTCTTCGATGATATACGGCCCTTCCCATTTTGAGAGAAGTTTTCCTGCAAAGAATCTCAAACAAGAATTGTACAATAGAACATACTCACCCACTTTGAATTCCCGTTTTTGAATTCTTTTATCATGCCATCTTTTAACTTTTTCCATAAACAATTTGGCATTTTCAGAAGCTTAGGTTCTCCATTCATCTAGCGAGCTAATATCAAATAACCTCTTTTCACCGGCAAGTTTAAAATCATAATTGAGTTCTTTAATTGCCCAATATGCTTTATGTTCTAACTCAAGAGGTAAATGACATGCTTTTCCATAAATCATTTTATAAGGAGACATACCCATAGGATTTTTATAAGCAGTTCTATAAGCCCATAATGCATCATCAAGTTTCTTAGACCAATTCTTTCTGGACCTATTGACGGTTTTTTGCAAAATTAAATTTATTTCTCTATTACCCAATTCGACTTGACCACTAGATTGAGGGTGATAGGGAGATGCAATTCTATAGTTGACATCATATTTAGCAAGTAGTTTACAGAATGCACCATGAATAAAATGTGAACCACCATCAGTCATTAAATATCTAGGGACTCCGAACCTCGGGAAAATAACTTCTTTAAGCATTTTAATAGAAGTGTTATGATCAGCACTACTAGTTGGAATAGCTTCTACCCACTTAGTAACGTAATCAACAGCAACTAAAATATGAGTATACCCATTGGATTTAGGAAAAGGTCCCATATAATCAAATCCCCAAACATCAAATGCTTCAATACCAAGTGAATAATTCATAGGCATTTCCTGACGTCTACTAATATTACCAATTCTTTGACATTCATCACAAGAAAAGACAAACTTACGAGCATCCTTGAAAAGAGTAGGCCAATAAAAACCAGATTGTAATACCTTGTGTGCAGTTCTGTCTCCCGCATGGTGTCCTACATAGGCCTCGGAGTGACATTTACGTAGGATTTGTTCCTGTTCATGCTCAGGTATACAACATCTAATAATACCATCTACTCCTTCTTTATAAAGATGTGGGTCGTCCCAAAAGTAATGTCTTAAATCAAAAAAGAACTTTTTCTTTTGTCGGTATGTGAAACTAGGTGGTATAAATTTAGCAACAATATAATTAGCATAGTTTGCATACCAAGGAGTATTACGAGAAGCATTTATGACAGCTAATTGTTCATCAGGAAAATCATCATTAATAGGAAGTGGGTCATCAAGAACATTTTCCATTCTAGACAAATTATCTGCTACGGGATTTTCAGCTCCCTTTCTATCAATAATATGCAAGTCAAATTCTTGTAGCAATAGAACCCACCTAACGAGTCTAGGTTTAGCATCTTTATTTTCCATAAGATATTTAATAGCAGCATGATCGATGTGAACAATTACTTTTGAATCAACTATGTAAGATCTGAATTTATCACATGCAAACACAACTGCTACAAATTCTTTCTCAGTAGTAGCATAATATCTTTGGGCACTGTCTAGAGTTTTACTAGCATAATGGATAACATTTAATTTCTTATCAACTCTTTGTCCTAGAACAGCACCAACAGCATAATCACTAGCATCACACATAATTTAAAAAGGCAAGTTCCAATCAGGTGGTTGAACAATAGCTGCAGAGGTTAAGGCTTTCTTAAGCGTTTCAAAGGCTTCTACACAATCATCATCAAAAACAAATGGAACATCTTTTTACAAGAGATTAGTAAGAGGCATAGAAATTTTAGAGAAATCTTTAATAAACCTCCTATAGAAACCAGCATGACCAAGGAAACTTCTTATACCTTTAATATCTTTAGGACATGGCATTTTCTCAATAGCATCAACCTTAGCTTTATCAACTTCAATACCTCTTTTAGAAATTTTATGCCCCAAGACAATACCTTCATTAACCATAAAGTGGCACTTCTCCCAATTCAAGACAAGATTAGTTTGTTCACATCTCTGCAAAACTTGATCAAGGTTGCTTATGCAATCATTAAAACAAGTTCCGTAAACGAAAAAATCATCCATGAAAACCTCAACAATCTTTTCACAAAAGTCAGAGAATATAGCAGTCATACATCTTTGAAAGGTAGCAGGTGCATTGCATAAACCAAAAGGCGTACGTCTATAAGCATAAGTTCCAAAAGGGCAAGTAAAGGTGGTTTTCTCTTGGTCGGCTTGTGATATAGGTATTTGAGAAAACCAGAATATCCATCAAGAAAGCAAAAGTGTGTATGCTTAGACAATCTTTCTAACATTTGATCAATAAAAGGTAAGGGGTAATGATCTTTTCTAGTGTCTTTGTTTAATTTTCTACAATCAATTACCATCCTATAACCAGTTACAATTATTTGTGGAATGAGTTCATTTTTATCATTAGGAACAACGATAATACCTACTTTCTTAGGGACACAATGAACAGGACTTACCCATCTACTATTAGCTATGGGATAGATTATACCTGCTTCCAGAAGCTTTAATATTTTGGTTCTTACCACCTCCTTCATTTTAGGATTTAATCATCGTTGGTGGTCGACAACTGGTTTAGCATCTGGCTCCATATTAATTTTGTGCTGACATAGAGTGGGACTAATGCCCTTAAGATCATCAAGAGTATATCCAATAGCAGCTCGGTGCTTCCTCAGAGTTTTTAGTAATCATTTTTCTTCATGCTCTGAAAGGTTAGCACTAATAATAACAGGATATATCTTCTTTTCATCTAGATAAGCATATTTCAATGTATCAGGCAATTGCTTCAATTCAAATACATGGTCACCCTTAGGTGGAGGAGGGCCTCCAAGAGTTTCAGCAGGAAAATTGTGTTTAAGGATAGGTGGTTGATCATAGAACATCTTATCTATTTCATTTCTTTCATTCATGTGCATATCATTTTCATGGTCTAGCAAATATTGTTCTAACAGATCAGTAGGAGGTACGGCAATAGAAGCAAGACCAATAATTTCATCTTTACTAGGCAATTCTTTATCATGAGGTTGTCTACGAAACATGGAGAAATTAAACTCATGAGATATACCACCAAAATTAACACTAGCAGTTTCTTTAGCGCAATCAATCTTGGAATTAACAGTGTTCAAGAAAGGTCTACCAAATATAATGGGACAAAAATTATCTTGTGGAGAACCGAGGACTAGAAAATCAGTAGGGTATTTTATTTTTCCACACAAGACTTCAACATCTCTAACGATCCCAAGCGGTGTAATGGTATCTCTGTTTGCAAGCTTAATAGTAACATCAATGTCCTCTATTTCAATAGGTGCAATATCATTCATAATTTCTTGATATAAGGTAAATGGAATGGCACTCACACTAGCACCCAAATCACATAAGCCATGATAACAATGATCTCCTATTTTAACAGAGACAACAGGCATGCCTACTACAGGTCTGTTTTTATCTTTAGGATCTGGTTTAGCAATTCTAGCTGCTTCATCACAGAAGTAAATAACATGCCCATCTATATTATCAACCAAGAGATCTTTAACCATAGCAACATTAGGTTCAACTTTAATTTGTTCAGAGGGTCTAGGTGCTCTAATATTACTTTTGTTAACCACAGTTGAAACTTTAGCATGTTCCTTAATCCTAACATGAAAAGGTGGTTTCACTACTGGAATCAGCAAATTTGCCGTCAGCCAGCTCTTTGCCGTCTGCTAGCTGACGGCAAAGAAGGTCTTTGCCATTAGCTTACAGAAAACTGACGGCAAAGAAAGAGCTGACGGCAAAGATCATGTTTGCCGTCAGCCAGCTCTTTGCCGTCTGCTAGCAGACGGCATAGAAGCTTTGCCGTCAGCTCGCAGACGGCAAAGAGGGAGGGTGGCCCACTAACGAGAACCACCTAACGGCCAATTTCTCAATATAAGCAGTAGGCACAACTAGATCAACATGGTAAACAATTGTTTCTTCTTTAACACTAACGGGTTCCTCAATCTTTTCTTTAACAGGGGAATGATATTTAAACCACTTCTCCTTAGGGAGATCAACATGAGTAGCAAATGATTCACAAAAGGAAGCTACTATCTAAGAGTCAGGTCCATATTTAGTGCTAAACTTATGAAAAGCATCGGTATCCATAAAAGATTTAACACAATCAAACTCAAGTGTTATACCTGACTCATTACCTTTGTCGAGTTCCCAATCTTCAGAGTTGCATTTAATTCTTTCCAGAAGATCCCATCTGAATTCAATAGTTTTCTTCATAAAGGAGCCAGTTGAAGAAGAATCGAGCATGGTTTGATCATCATGAGAAAGCCGAGCATAAAAATTCTGTAAGATAATTTCCCTTGAGAGCTCATTATTGGGGCATGTGTACATCATGTACTTAAGCCTCCCCCAAGCTTGAGCGATGCTTTCTCCTTTACGAGGCCAAAAATTATATATATAATTCCGATCACAATGAACCAAATGCATAGGATAAAATTTCTGGTGGAATTCCAATTTCAATCGGTTCCAGTCCCATGTATCAGTATCATCACATAGCCTATACCATGTCAATGCCTTTCCCTCCAAAGATAAAGGGAATACTTTCTTCTTAACTCCATCTCTGGATAAACCTGCAAGCTTAAACAATCCACAAATTTCATCCACATAGATTAAGTGCTTACCAGGATGTACCGTTCCATCTCCTGCATAAGGATTAGCTAGCAGTTTCTCTATCATACCCGAAGGGATCTCATAATAAATATTTTCAGTAGGTGTAGTAGGTTGAGGAGCAACTATTTGTGCTTCTGGTCGAGGTGAAGATACCCCGAACAAACCTCTCAAAGGATTACTTTCCATAGTGACAAGTAACAGTAAATTTCAGCACGTAATATAAATGTTTCTTTACCAAATTCCACTCACCAAAGGCGCTTCACTCCCTGGCAACGGCGCCAGAAAAGAGTCTTGATGACCCACAAGTATAGGGGATCAATCGTAGTTCTTTCGATAAGTAAGAGTGTCGAACCCAACGAGGAGCAGAAGGAAATGACAAGCGGTTTTCAGCAAGGCATTTCTGCAAGCACTGAAATTATCGGTAACAGATAGTTTGGTAGCAAGGTAATTTGTAACAAGTAACAAGTAACAATAGTAGCAATAAGTGCAGCAAGATAGCCCAATCCTTCTTATGGCAAAGGACAGGCCGGAACGATCTCTTATAATAAGCTAGACGTTCTCGAGGACACATGGGAATTTCATCTAGTCACTTTCATCATGTTTGTTTGATTCGCGTTCGCTACTTTGATAATTTGATATGTGGGTGGACCGGTGCTTGGGTGCTGTTCTTACTTGAACAAACCTCCCACTTATGATTAACCCCTCTCGCAAGTATCCGCAAATACGAAAGAAGAATTAAGATAAATCTAACCATAGCATTAAACGTATGGATCCAAATCAGCCCCTTATGGAATAGCGCATAAACTAGGGTTTAATCTTCTGTCACTCTAGCAACCCATCATATAATTACTACTCCACAATGCATTCCCTTAGGCCTAAAGATGGTGAAGTATCATGTAGTCGACGTTCACATGACACCACTAAGAGAATCAACAACATACATATCATCAAAATATCGAGCGAATACAAAATTCACATGATTACTTATGAGAAGACTTCTCCCATGTCCTCAAGAACAAAAGTAACTACTCACACATCATAATCATGTCCAAGATCAGAGGGGTATTGAATAGCATAATGGATCTGAACATTTAATCTTCCACCAAATCAACCAACTAGCATCAACTAAAAGATGTAATCGACACTACAAGCAAGCCACAGGTACCAATTTGAGGTTTTGAGACAAAGATTGAATACAAGAGATGAACTAGGGTTTGAGATGAGATGGTGCTGATGAAGATTGGTTCTCCCATGATGAGAGGATCGTTGGTGATGTCGATGGCTTTGATTTCCCCCTCCCAGAGGGAAGTATCCCCGGCGGAATCGCTCCGCCGAAGAGCAAAAGTGCTCTTGCCCAAGTTCCACCTCGAGACGGTGGCGCCCCGTCCCAAAAGTCTTATCCTTCTTTTTTCTAGGGAAATGGGCTTATATACCAGAAAATGGGCACCGGAGGCTAGCCAGGGGCCCCACGAGCCACCAGGGCACGCCTGGGGGGGTGACGCGCCCTGGTGCCTCGTGGGCACCTGGGTGGCCCCCTCTGGTACTTCTTTGCTCCAGTATTTTTTATTTATTCCAAAATAAATCTCCGTGAAATTTCAGCTCATTTGGAGATGTGCAGAATAGGTATCTCTGACATAGCTTTTTCAGGTCCAGAATTCCAGCTGCCGGCAATCTCCCTCTTTGTGTAAATCTTGCATATTAAGAGAGAAAAGGCATTAGAATTGCTCCACAAAGTGTTATATTGATTAAAAACACTATAAATAATAGTAGTAAAACATGATGCAAAATGGACGTATCAACGGTCGATCGGTGTCTCACCTGGAAATTTCTCAGGATGGGTGGAGCATATGCCGTGCTCGCTGTCGATGGTCGGTATGAACAAATCGATGAGAGGGTGAGATCTCGCACTGTCAGCACTCACTTTAGCCTCAAGGTGCTCGATCAGCTCCTGATCCGTGGGATCGATCTTGACGCCAGCCGGCAGCACCAGCCAATCCTTCTTGGACTTGCAGCGGTTAATTCCAGTTAAATGGTACTCAATGTATGATCAATCAACTGTTTAAGTAAATGATGAAAGATTTCGACAGATAAGTGCTACTCCAAATCTAAAATCCATGACACCCGAACAAACTGGGGTCTCAGCTTCATTATTACATGCATACTCTAAAGACTTGAAAAAACCCATAAAGATCGATATCATCATAAAGGGCGACGGGACGAATACTCACAGGAGCGGCCTCGCTGGTTCCACCCATCATGCGGCTAGCTTGAAGGGCTTCCTTGTTGAGATCAAATTTCTTAGCGTCTTCCTTTTGACTACTTGCAATGAAGTATAACAGCTCCACTAGCTCATCTCCCATCATACCAACTGGATCGAAACAAGGCGGCGGCTGGGAGGCGGGGAGACCAGGAGAGAATGGGAGAGTGCTGCTGGACTACCAGAGGGGTGAGGCTCAGTTTGGTGAACCGAACACGCGGACGGGACTCTTGTGTCACCTCACGCGCAGCGTGTTGTCACGTCAATTCAATGTGAGGTCATGATGAATAAATTGACCGACGTGTACTAGTACTACTAGTCGTACAAGTACTACTTACCTAGTACGAGTAGCGCAATGTACGGTATAGAGGACTACTAGTAGTACAAATTTTAGAAATGGTGTACATTCATCCAATCACCAGGTTGCTTCCATATTGCTTTAAATAATATCAGAGGGGCGCTGCTAAAGCCTTAGTTTTAAGGGCATTATGCAAGAGTGTTTAGAAGGAGCTTACAAATAGGTGCCTACAAAGTTACAAGGCTGTGCGACAGACTTGTAGGCTACATGAGTAATACAAAATATAATTCCCATTGGACAACACTTTCATGAACAAGTACGCACTTGAAGCTTAATTGCTATATATGGCTTCTGCACAACATCTCCATCATCATTATCAAAATACATGCTACGCAGGTGATGTAGGATGCACTTGATCCCAGAAAGGTATTTAACCTTCAAACTCACTATAGTACAAAATAACCAATAGAACAGGATCATGCGACAACTAGTAGGATACAAGGCTCAGTCTGGATATCACTACGAATCAAGTTGTGCATATTAGGTATTTGCATAAACCACATCGCCGCATGTCGGGTTTGCAAAAGCCATTCATCGCTTGGAAGCTTGATGCCTTTCACACACTGAAGTTCATATGGCAACAAGCTCTGTCGACGAATCTTTGGATATGGTGCTTCATGAAATCCATGGTACGATGTGTAAACATAGTTCCCCCTGGCGAATGGAACTTGCATAGCACGATAATCATCATCGGTGATATGTTCGATGATTGGTTGGATGATCGGATAATTGAGCCCGAGGAACAGGGAGTGGTTGCCGAGGCTGTAAACCCGCCTCCAATTGAATACGCCTAGCCCAACGGAGCTCAGATCTTTCTCGAAGATGAAGCAGCCATAGCCACAGTCGTGAACGCCCCACGCACTGTACTGCATGTGGTTTGATGAAATGGTTTGGTCACTTTGGTACGTGCGAATGAGCATCAAATGCCCACCATCAGCTGAACGAGCGATAAACCACCACCCATTGACATTTATATTTCCAGGTCCTGGAATTATAAAGGCCTGCGCATTTGTGTATGCTACAACAAATCAAATTGGAGACCAAAAGGACAAAAATATACAATCATGTTCAGAGTATGTGTGGAATTAAGATTATTATAACAGTGACACAGATCATAGCCAAAGAATTACAATGCCGTGGTCATAATCATACCCTAATTTAAAAAAAATGCCAATGGCTTTCATATTCTAGCAATATGTCATGGTTCAAAGATGATGTAAAAATGAGAGGAAAACAGCTATGCCAGGGCCTACTCATATTCTACCACAACAGTTAGATGCCAACTGTTCTCGTGTCAAGTCTAACAATAACATGCGTGGTTATAAAAATCTTGGAAATGAGAGTAACATATAGCAATCATGTGGTTATACTCATAATATCTATTCTAACAATCAATAGATGCCAATTGTTCTCATATCAACTCTAACAATAACATGTGTGGTCATAAAAATCTAGGAAATAAGAGGAACATATAGCAATGATGTGATTATACTCATAATATCTATTCTAACAATCATTAGATGCCAATTGTTCTCATATCAACTCTAACAATAACATGTGTGGTCATAAAAATCTAGGAAATGAGAGGAACATATAGCAATGATGTGGTTATAGTCATACTATCTATTCTAAATTTCTAACAATCAACAAGCAGTTGTATTCATATGGTAAAGATGAGATGAGATAGAACAATTACACGACGATAGATTCCACCAGTATATGCAGCCAATCTGTCCGTCCACCGCGTAAACGATGCCATCGTGCACTATAGCATCAGACAGAAATGGAGGGTAAACAAAATTGATGATGAGCCATAACCATGTATGGCAACTGGATTCCAGATAGGCTAATCCCCCGTCGAACAAGGCAATGAGCTTGTAATCTTTGTAGTCTTATGATGGTGTGGGTACTTCGCAGATTACAACCTTCAGCAAATGGAGGTCCAACCAAGTGCCCGACGCCTCTCGTGCCACTAAAAAAAAGACACATCCGTGACATTATGGCCCGAACGAAAACTTTTTCTGTCATGGTTGTGACACTTCTATGACAATAATTGTGACAAAAACACGTATCATCATAAATGTGGTGGGCTCCTACTTCTATGACAAAAAATTAAGACAGAAAATGGGCTTTTTGTCCTGGGCGGGCCGGAGACACACCCGCATGACATTCTTTGGGCCGTCCATGACATAAAAAATCATGGTAGAAGTGAGGGTGAGGAAATTTTCGGGGAGTTCCCGGTTACGGTGGGTGGTCGGGGCCGAGCGATGCAGTGTGGTTTGCGCGTTTCTCTCGTACGCGCGCGTGTGTGTGAGGCATTCGCTAACTGAACCCGAGTGAGGCGTTCGGTTACTGAACCCGAGCGATCGATCGATCCCTCGCACTTCTACACGTACTGAACCCGAGCGATCGATCCCACTGCGTACTGAAGCCGAGCGATCCCTTCGCTACTAACTGAACCCGAGTGATCCCTTCGCTGCTAACTGAACCCGAGCGATTCCTTCGCTGCTAACTGAACCCGATCGATCCTTCTCGCTGCTTACTGAAGTCGATCGAGCCTCCGTGCGAGACGTAGCCAGCCGGTGTTGGGTTGCCTCTTGATGAACATTGCCCGTTGCTGTCGCGCGCGCGATACACGTAGACACAAGTCGAGTTGCATCGATCGAGCCGGTTGGTTGGCTGTGGATGAATAGTTCCTGTTGCTGCCGCCCGCTTGTACGCCCCACCCCAGCCGGTGGGGGTTGGATGAACAGGACCCTGGCCGTGTAGGCGGTTGGCGCTGGATGAACAGGACCCCGAGGAGGCCGTGCCGCGGTACGCCATACCCCAGCCGGTTGGGGGTGGATGAACAGGACCCCGTGGAGGCTGGACGAATAGTAGCCGGTGGAGGCTGGATGAACAGGACCCCGTGGTGACTGGATGAATAGTAGCCGGTGGAAGTTGGAGGAAATCGACGGTGGATGAACAGTAGCCCGTGGAGTCCCGTTTTGCGGTACGCCACACCCGTCCCGATGAACAGGACCCCGTTTCGACTGTAGGCGCTCGAAGAGAAGTCTGTTTCCTCCTTTTTGCGGTATGCCAGACCCCTCCCAATCAATAGGACCCCATTTCGAACGTAGGCAGTTGAACAGAAGTCTGTTCCATCCGTTTTGTGGTACGCCAGACCCCCAGTCGATGAACAGGACCCCGTTTCGACCGTAGGCTGTCAAACAGAAGGCCGTTTCCTCTGTTTTGTGGTATGCCAGACCCCGAGTTGATGAACAGTAGCCTGTTTCGGCTGTTCCGTCCAAGCCGGTTGGCTCTCGATGAACATGACTCATTCCGACCGAGTCGGTTGCCTCCCGATTAACACGACGTTGTTTCCTCCGTTCCGACCCAGCTGGTTGGCTGCCGATGAACAGGAGGCTGTTGTTGTGTACCCCCACTGTCACCTCTCCATGTACACGAGCCCTGGCCATACGTATGCGCGAGTACGCATTCGAGACCCCGCCCGTATGTACGTACGTGCCTGTATTTTTTGCAGCGTGGCTGCACGTACGTGTACACGAATTAGACGGGGATGCCTGAACTGCTACGTCGAGGGCTCTACTCTGTCACGTGCCGCTCCTTACACACCCAGGGTTCATCGTTGCAGAGAGACCGATCGACCAGTATGTACATACATGTTTGCGACCAGACAGACAACGCTACGTATGCTTCGACCGGGTGGGTCCCAGCTGTCAGGGAGGATAAGGAGGCACTTCCTTGCGTGCGAAGATATAGCAGGTGGGTCCCAGCTGTCAGGGGATGGATAAAAAAATTCCTGCATAATAAGGAGGCACTTCCTTGCATGCGAAGATGTAGCTGGTGGGTCCAGCTGTCAGCCTCACCGCGAACAGTCCTCTTCCGATGGCTATCGTTCATTGACCACGTTGACTACGCCGCGCTGAGAGTACCAAGGCGGTGGACGATGGCGAGGCCTAGGAAGGGAATGACGCGGAGTCGGGGAAGACACGACAGTGGATGCCCACGCGGAGGGGAGTACGAGGGTTGACTGGTTTGGCTGCGGTGTGAGGCCTCCGTCACCGGAGAATAACAGGGGATGTGGGTGCGTAGAGAGAAGGCCTGGCCAGCGGTGGGAGTAGGGTGGGGTGGTTAGGCCTGCGCGGCAGCACAGCTAGCCACGGGAGGCAGGAGTAGGCGGTCCCGCCGGTGCTGGTTTGGGCGGCTGGAGCAAGAAGATCACAGATTGAAGAAGCTACATAGGCGTTGGATGAACATCCAACTGTCACTGCTGCTAGAATCGTTTGTTGACTAAGTTGACAAAGCCCTGCGTATGCATCAATTTAGTAGGCCCACAAGTCAGCATCCAAATCTGGTGGGACCCAGTTGTCATGGGGATGAATCATTTTTTTCGCATAATAAGGACGAACTTCCTTCCGTGCGAAGATATAGCTGGTGGGTCCCAGCTGTCAGGGGGAGGAATCATTTATTTTTCGTGTAACAAGGAGGTACTTCCTTGCGTGTGAAGATGTAGCTGGTGGGTCCCGGATGTCAGGGGAAGGAGTCATTTTTTTTGCGCATAATAATGAGGCACTTCCTTGCGTGCGAAGATGTAGCTGGTGAGTCCCAGCTGTCAGGGGGAGGAAAGTTTTTTTCCGCGCAATAAGGAGGCACTTTCCTTGTGTGCGACCATGGATCTCGTGGGTCACAGCTGTTAGCCTCTCCACGTACAGTTGTCTTCCGATGACTCTCATTTGTTGACCATGTTGAACACGCCGCGCCAAGCGCACCAAGGCGGTGGATGATAACCCACAAGTATAGGGGATCACAACAGTTTTCGAGGGTAGAGTATTCAACCCAAATTTATTGATTCGACACAAGGGGAGCCAAAGAATATTTGCAAGTATCAGCAGTTGAGTTGTCAATTCAACCACACCTGGAGACTAAATATCTGCAGCAGAGTGATCAGTAGCACAGTAGTATGATAGTTTAAAAGCAGTAGCAATAACAGTAACAGTAGCAGTAACGGTAGCAGCAATAGTTTGGTAGCAATTCTGACAGTAGTAGCAACAGTAGTAACTTAGCAAAGAACAATATGTGAAAAAATCGTAGGCATTGGATCGGTGATTATGTTGGATAACATTCATCATGTAACAGTCATAACCTAGGGCGACACAGAACTAGCTCCAATTCATCAATGTAATGTAGGCATGTATTCCGTATATAGTAATACGTGCTTGCGATAAGAACTTGCATGACATCTTTTGTCCTACCCTCCCATGGCAGTGGGGTCCATAAGGAAACTAAGGGATATTAAGGCCTCCTTTTAATAGAGAACCGGAACAAAGCATTAACACATAGTGAATACATGAACTCCTCAAACTATGGCAATCACCGAAAAGAATCCCAATTATTGTCACCTTGGGGTATGCGGATCATAACACATAGCAGGTGCGTATAACTTGCAAGATCGGATCAAGAACACAAATATATTCATGAAAACATAAAGGGTTCAGATCTGGAATCATGGCACTCGGGCCCTAGTGACAAGCATTAAGCATAGCAAAGTCATAGCAACATCAATCTCAGAACATAGTGGATACTAGGGATCAAGCCCTAACAAAACTAACTTGATTACATGATAAAACTCATCCAACTCATCACCGTCCAGCAAGCCTATGAAGGAATTACTCACTCCCGGCGGTGAGCATCATGAAATTGGTGATGAAGGATGGTTGATGATGACGATGCCTGAAGATCCCCCTCTCCGGAGCCCCAAACGGACTCCAGATCTGGCCTCCCGATGAAGAACAGGAGGTGGCGGCGGCTCCGTATTGTGAAACGCAATAAAACTTCCTCTCCTATTTTTTTTCTCTGGAATTGTGAATTTATAGCGTTGGAATTAGGTCAGACGGGGCCATGTGGGCTCCATGAGGTACCAGGGCGCGTCTGGGGGGTGGCGCGCCCTGGTGCCTCGTGGGCACTGGGTGGCCCCCCTCCAGTGGGTCTTGGTTCCAGTATTTTTTATTTATTCATAAAAAATCTCCAAAAAGTTTCATCCAATTCCAAGAACTTTTATTTCTGCACAAAAAACAACACCATGGTAATTCTGTTGAAAACAGCGTCAGTCCGGGTTAGTTCCATTCAAATCATGCAAATTAGGGGCCAAAACAAGAGCAAAAGTGTTTGGAAAAGTAGATACGATGGAGACGTATCAACTCCCCCAAGCTTAACTCATTGCTTGTCCTCAAGCAATTCAGTTGACAAACTGAAAGTGATAAAGAAAAACTTTTACAAACTCTTTTGTTCTTGTATCTATATATATGCTTAAATAGTACCCAAGTTTTCAGCAAAGATTATAACTAACCATGCAAATGATAAATCTTAGAAATTATATTCACTCATATCAATGGCATAATCAACTTGCGAGCAATAATAAAATATTTCAAATGCCAACACTTTGTCAAAACAATCATGATATAATATGACAACATGGTATCTCGCTAGCCCTTTTCTGAGACCGCAAAACATAAATGCAGAGCACCTCCAAAGTTCAAGCAGTGACTCAACATTGTAATTCATGGTAGAAGAGATCCAGTCATGATGCACACAACATTAACTATTCACAATGCATGAGAATGACAATAGTGCTCTCAGGACTGGTGCTTATTTGAGAAGGTGATGACTCAACAATAAAAGTAAAATAACATAAAAGTAAATAGATAGGCCCTTCGCAGAGGGAAGCATGGATTTGCAGAGGTGCCAAAGCTCGAAGCTTAAATCAAAGATAAATAATTTTTTTGGGAGGCATGCCTTTCCTATCAACGTCAGGACCGGGAGTTTTCAATATCTTCCAAGCTAACACATTAGCGGTGGTTCCCAAGCGGTAAAGTAAAGTTTACTCCCCCTCTACCAACAATCACAAGCCATGGCCAGCCGAATCCTCGGGTGCCCTCCATACCATCAACTTTCCGGGGGAGTTTGTTTTATTATTTTACAGTTTAATAATGGGACTGGGCATCCCAATTACCAACCCCTCTCGTGCAAGGACAAGTGAAATAACACTCATCATGAGAATAACCCGCTTAGCATGGAAGATACTGACCGCCCCCTGTCGCTCCATGAGCGGTACGGGCACACAAAACAGATGTTTATTTGAATATTTAGAGGTGGCACATGCAAATTTACTTAGAATGGCAGAGTAATACCGCATATAGGTAGATATAGTGGACTCATCTGGAATAACTTTGGTTTAAAGGGTTTTGATGCACAAGCAGTATTCCCGCTTAGTACAGGTGAAGGCTAGCAAATAGGTTGAGAAGCGACTAGCTAGAGAGCGAAAACGGTCATAATCATACATTATGAATAATCAACATTGAATACTAGCATGAGTAGGATATAAGCACCATGAACATAAATATCGTGAAGGCTATGTTGGTTTTGAATCAACTACATGCGTGAACATGTGCCAAGTCAAACCACTTGAAACATTCAGAGGAGGATACCATATCAACATACAACATCACAATAATTTTAATGCATGTTGACACTCAAGATAAATCATTATCCACTCCTAGCTACTTAAGCATGGCATGAGCAACTATAATCTCTAATTGTCATCATAAACATGTTTAATCATAACATGCTGAATCATGGATACTGAGTTAAACATATTTACAAAAACAAAGAACAAGTTGAGTTCATACCCGCTTTTCCATTGCCACAGTCACTTCATCAAATCATCGTCATTATTGCCTCTCACTTGCACAACCGAATGATATGAAAATAATAAGTGCCGTGGACTAAGCTGGAATCTGCAAGCATTTTATTCAAAGGAGAAGACAAGGTAAAATGGGCTCTTTGTTAGATCAACAACAATGCATATGAGAGCCACTCAACATTTTCATCGTGGTCTTCTCCTTACAATGACTCAACAAAAGAAAAGAATTTCAGAGAAATACACTGAAATATTTTTGGAGTTTTTAGTTTTTCTAAAGAAAACGAAATAAAGAAGGAAAACGAAAAACGAGAAAAACTATTTACACGGGAAAGCTCCCAACAAGTAAAAGAAGAAACGGGAAATCTTTTTGGGTTTTTCTTTTACTACTATGAAGCTACAACTAATTAAACTGGAAAGAAAAACCGAAAAGAAGCGAGAAATGTTTTTGGATTTTCTCAAGTTTTTTGAATACACTAGAAGAAAGCGAGAAAATAAAACTAGCATGGATTATACAATGAAAAAGTATGAACACCGACAACTGGAATTAAATGTGTGAGCATGAATGTAATGTCGGTGAGAGATACGTACTCCCCCAAGCTTAGGCTTTTGCCTAGCTTGGTCTACGGCCATGGCTGTCCTGGATAATAATCGAAATGGTAGCTCGTAGAGGCGTTCTGAGCCGCCTCCTCAACCAGACGAGCAACCTCGACAGCCGCATTGTACTCATGCACCTCACTCTCATGAAGAAAATATGTTTGTTTGTTCTGAAAATCAAAGAGGGCAGGTGTAGGCAAAGCAACATACACAGAGTGATATTTATTAAAAACTAAGTTATATTCATAACCCTGTGCGTTGCGTTTTAGAAACCTATGTTCTCGCATTGTTTCAAAATTCAAATATTTATAAGGCAAGAGGGGATCATTGAACTTGGGCGACACCCCTAACTTTGCAGCTAAACGGGAGGCATAAATTCCTCCATACAAATCACCATTACCCGCATTACGCTGCAGCCTACGTGCAACAATAGCCCAAGATTGTAAAGCTTGCTACCAGTCAGAGCTGTATGAATAAGACTCAGATCAGGGGCACAAAGTGCACTACAGTCTTGCTTACCAACAACGCATTTACCATTAAAAAGCGCAAAATACCGAATAGCGGGAAAGTGAATGCTAATTATTCTAGCCTGCGTGATTCCCCTATCCTCACTGTTGCAAAGGCTATTAAGAAACAACTCATAATCAGATCTTGGTGGTTCATCTAATGAACCCCAATATGGAATTTTGCATGCATCGCAGAATTCTTCTAGAGACATATTATAGGATTTGTCATAGAGGTGAAATAAAACCCTAGAAGTGCGCGGGTGATAATCAAAGTTTTAAGTGAAGAAATGAGTAAGGTTGTAATGCTGTGGTGGCTTATCTGCGATAAAGGCGGAGAGCTCAGCATTGTGAATGTATTGGTCAAATTCTTCCTTGATGCCTACACCCAACATGAACTCGTCGCACGGCCATCGACACGATTTTGCTTCGGCACCTCGCACTAAACTTGCCCTTGGTTCCTCATATGATTGGCGTGCCGAGCTTTCACTTGATGACGCTTTCGAGGGCCTCCTCCTCGAAGAACTTCTCCGGAAGATATTCATTTTCCTAAGAACAATTTTCTGAAAATTTTTGGGCCACAAAATGATATTAATAAAACTTCACAAGATTGATAGCAACTACTCATATGGATGTCTAGAGGCTATATCAAGCATTCAAACTACTTGGAACTCAAATAATTCAACATGCAAGCTCATTTTCAGTAGCACCAAGAGCAGCTAATTATGCAAAATATAATCCACTAGAGCAAAAACTAATTGGAGCAATGGAGGAGTTACATACCAAGGAGCAATCTCCCAAAACAGTTTCGGAAACGGAGCTTCGAGCAAAGAGATCGAAAATTTCAGGTTTGTGAGCAAGAACACGAGAGAGAGAGCTACCAGGAATTTTTGCTAGAGGTAAGAGACGAAGTGGGCTGAAGGGATAAGTGAAGGGGTCCCTGTGGGGCCCACGAGCCACCTGGGTGCGCCAGGGGGGTGGCGCGCCCTGGTGCCTTGTGGGAACCTGGGGCACCCCCTGGTATGTTTCCAGTGCCAAAAATTCTTAAATATTCCATAAAAATTCATATCAAAATTTTATTGCATTCTGAGCACTTTTATTTCTAGGCACTTTTTTATTGCACGGATAAATCAGAAAATAGGATAATCATGGCATTTTGTTTCATTTAACTAAAAATAACAGAAGACAAAAAGTGGGTACAAAAGGTTGTGCTTACTAAATTCATCGACCACATGCCCCTCAAAAAGAATCCATTAATAAGGTTGATCAAGTCTTATTAACAAACCATTTCCGAGTAACATGAAACCGAAGAATCTTCATAAAACACTAGGTTACCTCAACGGGGATATGCATCTCCCCGATAATAAGAGTTTCATATTTCTTTTTAACAGTAGGAAGAGGGAGTTGAAAACTTCCAATAGTAATTGTCGGAGTCTTTTCAATAATATGAATACCATTTACTTGAAATTGTTTCTTCAGAAAGTGCACCGTATGCTCATTACCATTGATATGAAAAGTGACCTTGCTTTTGTTGCAATCAATAACAGCCCCTGCAGTATTCAAGAAGGGTCTACCAAGGATAATCGACATGTTGTCATCCTCGGGCATATCAAGTATAACAAAGTCTGTTAGGATAGTAACATTTGCAACTACAACAGGCACATCCTCACAAACACCGAAAGGTATGGCAGTTGATTTGTCAGCCATTTGCAATGATATTTCAGTGGGAGTGAGTTTATTCAAATCAAGTCTTTTATATAAAGACAAAGGCATAACACAAACACCAGCTCCTAAATCACACAAAGCAGTTTTGACATAATTTTGTTTAATGGAGCATGGTATAGTTGGTATTCCTGGATCTCCTAGTTTCTTAGGTACTCCATCCTTAAAAGAATAATTTGCAAGCATGGTAGAAATTTCAGCTTCAGGTATCTTTCTTTTATTTGTGACAATGTCTTTCATGTATTTAGCATAGGGAGGCATCTTTATAATATCAGTCAAACGAGTACGCAAAAAGACTGTCCTAAGCATTTCAGCAAAGCGTTCAAATTCTTCCTCATCTTTTTTCTTAGATGGTTTAGGAGGAAAGGGCATGGGTTTTTGAACCCATGGTTCTCTTTCTTTACCATGTTTTCTAGCAACGAAGTCTCTTTTATCATAACGTTTATTTTTAGAAGGTGGGTTATCAAGATCAACAACAGGTTCTATTTCAACATCATTATCAAGTTCTTTATCATTATCTGGTTGGGTATCCACATGAGCATCATCATTATTATTATCATCGAGTGGTTCCTCATTACCAGATTGTGTTTCAGCATCAGAAATAGAGACATCATTACTATCCTTCAAGGGTTTTTCTACCTCGGGTTCACTAGAAGTATGCAAAGTCCTATCATTTTTCTTTTTCTTTTTATTTTTAGATGGACTAGGTGCATCAACATTAATTCTTTGAGAGTCTTGTTCAATTCTTTTTGGGTGACCTTCAGGATAAAGTGACTCCTGAGTCATTCTGCCTCCTCTAGTCATTACTCTAACAGCATGATCATTCATATTGTTATTCATTTCATTGAGCAATTCACTTTGAGATTTAGCAACTTGTTCTAGTTGGGTTTGAACCATAGATGCATGTTTACTCACACCTTTAACATCATTAGCAATTCTAAATAACAAGTCACTCAAGCGATCAATCATGTAGGCATTTCATTTCAATTGTTTCATAACATTTGCATTGAAATGATCTTGCTTAACAATATAATTGTCAAATTCATACAAGCATTGACTAGGAGGTTTGTTATAAGGAATATCACCTTCATCAATCTCTATAAGAGAATTTACCTCTACTACCTGTGGCGGTGTGTCAAGACCATGTATTTCTTCAATAGGTGGTAGATTCTTAACATTTTCAGCTTTAATACCTTTTTCCTTCATACATTTCTTTGCTTCTAGCATATCTTCAGGACTGAGATATAAAATACCCGTCTTCTTCGGAGTGGGTTTGGGCGGTGGTTCAGGAAGTGTCCAATCATTATCATTCTTCAATATATTATTCAATAATTCCTCGGCTTGTTCAATAGTCCGTTCCCTGAAAACACAACTCGCACAACTATCTAGGTAGTCCCTAGAAGCATCGGTTAGTCCATTATAGAAGATATCAAGTATTTCATTCTTCTTAATAGGATGATCAGGCAAAGCATTAAGTAATTGGAGAAGCCTCCCCCAAGCTTGAGGGAGATTCTCTTCTTCAATTTGCACAAAGTTAAATATTTCCTGTAAAGCAGCTTGTTTCTTATGAGCAGGAAAATAATTTTCAGAGAAGTAATAAATCACATCCCGGGGACTACGCACACATCCAGGAGCAAGAGTATTATACCATTCCTTAGCATCACCCTTTAATGAGAAAGGAAACAACTTAAGAATATAGTAATAGCGAATTTTTTCCTCATGAGCAAATAGGGTGGCTATATCATTTAATTTAGTAAGATGTACCACAACGGTTTCAGTTTCATAACCATGGAAAGGATCAGATTCAACCAAAGTAATTAAATCAGGATCGACGGAGAATTCATAATCCTTATCAGTAACAAATATGGGAGAGGTAGCAAACTTAGGATCATATTTCATTCTCTCCCTCATAGATTTTTCTTTCATTTCATCAAGCAACTTTATAACTTCATGTCTATCATTACAAGCAAGGATGGCTCTAGCCATCTCCCTATCAAAGTAATGTTCATCAGGTGTTTCAACTCTAGTAGGAGAGCTAGGCATAATAGGTGAATCAAAATTCTCAAGAGTTTCAACATTTTCAATTTATTTAGCTTTAGCAATTTGTTCAGTAAGAAATTCACCAAGTGGCACATCATTATCAAGCATAGTACTAGCATCATCATAAGTATCATTCATAGCAGAAGTGGTATCATCAATAACTTGCAACATATCAAAATTAATAGCATGTGGTGGTGTAGCAAGTTTACTCAAAATAGAAGGTGAATCAAGTGCAGAGCTAGATGGCAGTTCCTTACCTCCCCTCATCTTAGAGGGAACGATCTTGGTCTTAGCGTCTTCCAGATTCTTCATAGTGATCAACACATATAAATCCCAAGTGACTTAGCAAACAAAGCTATGCTCCCCGGCAACGGCGCCAGAAAAAGGTCTTGATAACCCACAAGTATAGGGGATCGCAACAGTTTTTGAGGGTAGAGTATTCAACCCAAATTTATTGATTCGACACAAGGGGAGCCAAAGAATATTTGCAAGTATTAGTAGTTGAGTTGTCAATTCAACCACACCTGGAGACTAAATATCTGCAGCAGAGTGATCAGTAGCACAGTAGTATGATAGTTTGATAGCAGTAGCAATAACAGTAACAGTAGCAGTAACGGTAGCAACAATAGTTTGGTAGCAATTGTGACAGTAGTAGCAACAGTAGTAACTTAGCAAAGAACAATATGTGAAAAACTCGTAGGCATTGGATCGGTGATTATGTTGGATAACATTCATCATGTAACAGTCATAACCTAGGGCGACACAGAACTAGCTCCAATTCATCAATGTAATGTAGGCATATATTCCGTATATAGTCATACGAGCTTGCGATAAGAACTTGCATGACATCTTTTGTCCTACCCTCCCATGGCAGCGGGGTCCATAAGGAAACTAAGGGATATTAAGGCCTCCTTTTAATAGAGAACCAGAACAAAGCATTAACACATAGTGAATACATGAACTCCTCAAACTATGGCAATCACCGGAAAGAATCCCAATTATTGTCACCTTGGGGTATGCGGATCATAACACATAGCAGGTGCGTATAACTTGCAAGATCGGATCAAGAACACAAATATATTCATGAAAACATAAAGGGTTCAGATCTGGAATCATGGCACTCGGGCCCTAGTGACAAGCATTAAGCATAGCAAAGTCATAGCAACATCAATCTCAGAACATAGTGGATACTAGGGATCAAGCCCTAACAAAACTAACTCGATTACATGATAAATCTCATCCAACTCATCACCGTCCAGCAAGCCTACGAAGGAATTACTCACTCCCGGCGGTGAGCATCATGAAATTCGTGATGAAGGATGGTTGATGATGACGATGCCAGAAGATCCCCCTCTCCGGAGCCCCAAACGGACTCCAGATTTGGCCTCCCGATGAAGAACAGGAGGTGGCGGCGGCTCCGTATCGTGAAACGCAATAAAACTTCCTCTCCTATTTTTTTCTCTGGAATTGTGAATTTATAGCATTGCAATTAGGTCAGACGGAGCCATGTGGGCCCCACGAGGTACCAGGGCGTGCCTGGGGGGGTGGCGTGCCCTGGTGCCTCGTTGGCACAGGGTGGCCCCCCTCCAGTGGGTCTTGGTTCCAATAATTTTTATTTATTCCATAAAAAATCTCCAAAAAGTTTCATCCAATTCTAAGAACTTTTATTTCTGCACAAAAAACAACACCATGGTAATTCTGTTGAAAACATCGTCAGTCCGGGTTAGTTCCATTCAAATCATGCAAATTAGGGGCCAAAACAAGAGCAAAAGTGTTGGGAAAAGTAGATACGATGGAGACGTATCAGTGGACGATGGCGAGGCCCCACCGCCCCAGACAGGAATGACCCGGAGATGGGGAAGACGCGGCAGTTGAGTCGCAAACGGAGATGAGTGCGAGACTTGACTGGTTCGGGTGTGGGGTGGGGCTACACTCGGCGGAGAATAACAGGAGGTGCGGAGGAGTGGAGGGATGGCCTGGCCATCGGTGGGGTAGCGTTTCGCAGCGAGGCGCGTGACAGCGCTGCTGGACGCCGGAGGCTGGAGCAGGCGGTCCCGCCAGTGCTGGAGGAAGAAGACGAGAGATTGAAGAAGAATGCCGGCCATTGGATGTACATCCAATAGATACGGCTGTCAGAAACTTTTCTTTGACTAAGTTGACAATGCCTTGCGTAGGCTTTGACCTATTGGTCCACATGTCAGCCAGTCCATTTGGTGGGCTGGGTGAAACAATAATGTAGCGTCTATGTAGCCCATTTATATATTTTGTTAGCATTTACAGCCTATTTGTATTATTTTTTAAAATACACGGTTTTGCTAGGCTGGGTGATAATATCATTTTGGGCAGGTCAGAGAAATGTTATAAAAACATAAACCGGTGTTGGGCATTTTATTATAAAACTACATAATTTGCGGAGCATAAACACGTGATTGCATGTCTATTACTGCATTGGTCTGTAAAATCTTAGCAAGCTTATGTACGCAATCACCAGGAATTAACTTGCCAATTTATTGTTAAATAATAATAATTATTTGGTAAGAACTTATCGATTTACCAAATAAAATATTATTTATTTTGAAGAGTTAATAAGATGTGGGGTATTATTATTTTTTAGGCTATACGTGGGACAATTGAGTTGGTTTTAGGTAAAACCCGTGGGTGAAAAATCAGAGATAGGATTAATAAAAAACAAAAAAAAGGAAGTGGGAAGGTCTATACAAAGGTTGGACGAAGGATAGGTCAAACGGGAACCTTATGTTCTTCTAATATATGTACGGAGTATATGTAATAAAATAAAATATAAATATATGTACTATTATAGAAGGGAAAACATAATTTGAGTTTGGCATTCTTATAGAAAAATAGAACTTCTTTTTTTGAGCAGTATAGAAAAATAGAATTGAGCTATGAGTTGTTGAAGAAACAAACATAAGTTGGGCTGCTGATGTTATAAAACAAGTTAGGCTGGGAGGCCCAGAGGCCGATTGATACCTGCTAGACCTCAAAAAAAAGAGTTGAAACCTCCTGGATCAACTGTGTCATCATGTCGTGGGTTGCGCATGTTAAACAACAAAACCTAGGCTGGGCAGGCCACAGCCCGGTTGTTACTTGTTCGACCTCTGAAAAAATGATTACTTGCTAGGTCCTGGATGACAGCCACCTTGACAACGTTGACAATCTCGCGGGCCCCACACGTCAACATACCATAAGGAGGAAGCATTTTTTGCAATATATAAGGAGGCACTTGTTTGCGTACGGCCATGGGCCTGGTGGGCCCGGACTGTGAGCCTCTCCACGTACAGTCATCTCCCGATTCCTCTTGTTTGTTGACCATGTTGAGAACGACAGACGGTGGCGCCGCGGCGAGAGCACCAAGGCGGAGGACGACGTCGAGACCTCGGACCAGAACGAACCGGAGCCGGGGAAGACGCAGGTGGAGGGGAGTACGAGGGTTGACTGGTTCGGGTGCAGGGTCGGCCGGTGGAGCTTCCGCCGCCGGAGAATAAAAGGAGATGTGGGGGGTAGAGGGATGGCCTGGCCAGCGCCATGCATAGGCTAGGATGGGTCGTCGAGGCATGCGCTGCAGCACCGCCAGCCGCTGTAGGGAGAGGACGAAAGATTGAACAAAATAAAGAAATACGAATGGATAGGTGGTTGGTCCCAGATGTCTATGTACGAGACCTGCTGGGTCCACCTGAGAAGGAGAATATGTTGGGAGGAAGGAGATTCAAAGCACGCCAGCCGTTGGATTTCAATCTAAAGGTTGCCAGAAGGACTGACAGAAGAGGTATCAAACTTAACTTGTTCTCGTCGTTCGTGATCAAAGATGACCACCCTGAGTGAAGTTATCTGATAATCTAGGCCAAACGAATGACTGTGCAACCTACAGAAAACCGCACTCAGACTTCAAAAAAGCACAAAAAAATAATACAACTACTAGATCCCCATAAGCATGTTGTGGGCCGTGGATGTCCTAAGAAAAGAAACCTGGGCTGGGCAGCCACAGCCCAGTTGATACCTACTCGACCTCAAAAAAGGAAACACGGCAACCCTATGAACTAGTACTCTTATTACATACATAAGCAAACAGATTCATAGCCACTCAGAAAAAAAAATCAGGTTCATGGGTTCTTAGACGAAATATTACGGATACAACAGATAATTACGATACATAGGCTAATGCATGAAACACTCAGATGATAAAGGTGCTTAAACAGACAAACTATACCATCTAGATCTTCCTGGCACGCTTGATCATGACGCTTCGGCTGTCCATGTACTCCTCGGTCACGGGAAGCAGACACTCCCTCATGTCCAAGATTCTCCTGTACATGTCGTAGCATGCATATGCGTCCTTGGCCACGTAGGTGATGTAGGCTAGATTCAGAGTTACCTCCCACGTGTTCAGGTCCTTCGTATCCATGTCTTCTTTCATGTTGGCGTAGCAGCGCACTACTAGGGAAAAGCTTATAGACAGTCGCTTACTAGTAGCGCGTTATATTGCCCCGCGCTACTCCTACTTACTAGTAGCGTGCTATATTGACCCGCGCTACTAGTAAATATTACTGGTAGCGTGTGACCAAAAAAACACGCTACTAGTAAATATCTCCAACCGTGCCCCGCGAATAGACCGTAGTAGTAGCGCGGGTTCTACAACCTGCGCTACTACGATGTGGATAGCTGTAGCGCGGGTGAGACGCCCACGCTACTAGTATACTCCCACCCCACCCACCCCCCCCCCCCGATCCACCCCACCCCACCAACCGTCCCACTCCACCCACCCCCGTTTGTCAAAAAAAAATCCACCCAACCCCCGATCCAGATCCCCTCCACCGCCGGCCTCCCTTCCACCTCCTCTCTTCTCCCAAGCCACTCGCCGCCGGCGAGTACTAGCACACAGAGGGATAGGAGCCTCCTCCCCCTCCTCCTCCTGCACCCCCGCCGCCGAGCACTGGGGCGGCCGCGCGGCGCGCCAGTCGCCCTTCTTCCGCGACCTCGCCTCCTCCATCCCGTCCGACCGCGGCGGCTCCCGCTTCGCGTCCGCCGCGGCCGCTGCCCCGCCCTCTGCCACGCCGCCGCCGCCGCTCCTCTTCACGCAGGTCAACCATGGCCTGCGTCTGCGTCGCCGTCGCAAGTGAGTCTTCCACACACGGACACTGTGCGCATTTCCAATGGAAGCTCTCGCGCGCAGCTGGAATGGCACCTGACTTGTCCAGCGAGATTCGTTGGTTCGATACTGCCATGTCCTCCGAACCCAACTGAAACCTCGTCCGGAACGGATACTGCATGCGATGGCGGCCGTGTTGTGATCGATTAGTACAAACACATGTTGGATTGATCGATCGATCCATATCCATATATAGATAGGCATCATTACTGAATTTTGCGCCTAGCTTGTTGGTCGAGTCTTTGCCATGTACGGAGGAACTAATTAAGTTTGTTTCTCGAATCGTCTGATGCCTAATAACGCAGGTCGCTCATCAGTAACACTTTAAGCTGCTAGCGTTGTTCCTGGGCACGCCCTCCATGAGGCACGCCACCGGCGGCACAACGGGCGTTGTGGTGTTGTCGTACACGTTCCAGCAAAAGGGGCTGTCGATGGTGTCACCGGAGGTAGGCAGCAGCTCGACGCCGGAGAGGGTAATGTTAGTGCATGGCACGGCGTCGCTGCAGCCCAAGTGGATGGGTGGGCCGCCCACGTCGTAGGTGCCCCGGATACCAGCGTAGGTGACGTTGAAAACTATGATGCTCTTCTTTTACTTGTTTTTTGAGGAAGCTATAGCCTGCCGCATGTGCATGGTAGATTCAGTTCTGCAAGTGGGTAGTATCTTGATTTCCGCTGGACATGTAGCCATGGAGCTGAAAACAATTGCTGCTTTGCGTAGGTTCATGGCCCTGCCATGTGCTTGCTCCTGTCTATGTCCATGAGCAACAGCAAAATCAATCATTTAGTAGCATATCGTTCTTAGACCTTAGTACTTGTCCTAGCAACTGGATATACCAGACTCTATAGTGCTAGTGCACTTTCATTTTTGTTAAGTTTGTACACCCCTGCCCGAGAAAGCAGTAGCCGTCACTTAGCTTTTTGTTGGGTGCCTTATATAGGATGAATTGGTTTATTGATGTTTAATGTTTCCCCTCTTACAGATTCTCTCTTAGAGATACCAACCTCGTTCTCCAAGAGTTCGAGAAATGTGGTGTTATACTGAGACATCACTCTGGCCCAAGAGAGGGTAATTGGATGCACTTCCTCTGCTGCCGGACGGCATCCACTAGGCGACGGAGCTCCCCACGGCAACAGCGTCCACGAAGCGATCACAAGCCAGCAAATCCCGTTGGCAGGTAAGCTAGTCTATCCTCTTTTCATCTCTTCTTGTGAATCCTTGTAATGCTACAGAAAAATGGTTAATGGCTGAATGCTCCTGATTCGCAACAAAAATGAATGCTCCTGAAGTTTTTGGTTATATACAGATACATTGGAAGTTTATTTGCTGATTTGGTTCTCAACATTCGTTTGAAGCTTAGGAAAGGTCAGCATGTAGGTTAGGCCCCTCTGCTTTTCTAGACTAGAAAGAAACATTTCCGTAGTTTCTAGGTGCAGATTGAGTTCGGTTGATGATCCTGAACAGCCTGGGAGAGTGAATGCTTCAATGCTCATCACATAAGTGTATGTAGAGTCTGGACTACTTCATAATCTGTTTTCAACATTAGTACTACTAGATAAGTAGTAATTCTAAACATCTTTCTAGCTTGCAAAAACTAGATTGCAAGTAATTCTGAACATCTTTGTAGCTTGCAAGAACATACTTGAAATCAGTTGACACATGACCCCCGCGGCGGAGCTACTACCCTGGGTAGTCTAGGCAGATATCTTTGCCTTAAATTTCACTTTGAGCTTGTTTTGTGTCCAATTTGATTAATTGTAGGCCCGTATCCAATTTGATTAATTCACAGTTTCCTTGCCTTAAATTTCAATCAATTGTACTGGTGTAGGTAGTATGTTCATATCATACGGATCAAAAATAATCTAAAGGTGAAGCTGTAGTAGTTTGGTCTAGCTTTCTTTTGTTTACATTGGCTAACTTGATATTGTAACAAACGAGAGCAGAAGGCACTGATTAATGCTAATGATTTAATAACTACAAATTTCTGTGTTTTTCTTTGCCTTGTCCCACCCAACAATGTATTCTATTTGTCTGCGAAGACTGAACTTGGTGCCAAACATTGTGGCACGAAGTAAACACAGCACCCTGCCTGATGTGGTACTATATATAGCGAATAACCTAACAAGAAATCTGCTAACACAAAAAACTTATGGCAATGCCAGTGATGGTGTTTTGAGAATTTATTGACTTGTGATTTACAGAAAAATATAAAAAATAATTTATTGACTATGCAAAGTAATTTAGTTCGCATATGCATTTCTGTGTTTCTTTTGGACTTTATGTTTTTCTATGCACTTGTCAAATCTATATGCATTCTTATATAACTATTCTCTGCACCTTTCATAGCTACCGAAACACCAAAACTGCTCTCTTTGATGGCATTGAAGAAGGTGGAATACGAGCACCAGCTTATTCTTCACATGAGAATGAGCGAGCTATGGATGGATTCCAAGATCGAGTCAGCATTCTCAAGAGGGTGAGTGCCACATAATGATTGAATATCCGAATTCTCCATCTTCGTTTTATGTAAAGAGTTGGTGTTTTCACATATTGATTGTGTTTATATTCTCAAAAAAAAAGATTGTGCATGTTTATCTTTTAACTGTATCGCGTAGCTAAGATCGTAAGAAGATATTTGTTGTTGTACGCTTTCTAAAGAGGAACATCTTTTCCTCGCAAAACTAAGAGACGATCAACTTTAGGAATTGCAACTTTATAGACAGTACTAATCTACACTGGTATCCATGGTAACCATGTGCATTCCTGGATCATTTAGTTTGAATAGCCAGTGAGGAATTAAGCATATATTTTCGGCAAGAGCCCCTTTAAATTGCTATATGAGAAGGAAACTTAACTTAATGGGTCTTGTGAATTGTAATATACTATTTAGTTGAACTGATGCAATTTGCGTACTAACAAGTTTTCACTTTCCTGACGTGGGCGCAGGGGTGATCGACGCTGACTAGCGCGGCCCGGTGGGCGCTATGCTCTTCAACCACTTGGAGGCGGACTTCGCCGTGAAGCCCGGTGGCCACGTCGCACAGATGATCATCCAGGTGATTTCGACGCCGAAGGTCGCCGAGGTGGAGGACCTCGACGCCACCGTCCGGGGGGAGGGACGATTCAGGTACATTGGCGTCTGAACTCCGAGCCTTGGTAGATACATCTAGAGAAGTGGTCTGTTTAGTTTGGTGGTGGACCACTAGGGAAGGTACCCACCTTTCGATGATGGTTGTGTGTGTCTGATGTTAAATGGAATCTTGAGATGGTTCTGTGATGTTGGTTTGGTTTGCAGTGGACGTATTACCATCAATGAATACTACATCTAACTTTTATTTTTTTTAATTCCTAAATTGTTAGTAGTAGCGTGGGGAAAAAGTGAGCGCTACTAGTAGTTAGGTTAGTAGTAGCGCGGATGTTAGGTTAGTAGTAGCGTGGGTGCACCCACGCTACTACTAACTTTTTAGTAGTAGCGCGGGTGCCACCCGCGCTAGTACTAACTTTTAGTTGTAGCGTGATACTAGTAGCGCGGGTACCCGCGCTACTAGTAGCCAGTTTACCCACGCTATTAGTAGCCTTTTCCCTAGTAGTGGGGGTCGATGATGGCCGCGGTAACGTCAACCACAGAGTCCTCCTCTTGCCCGGTGCCGATGATCTTGTATTTCTTCTGGATGTCGACGAGCTTCTTGCACCAGATGGCCGAATCGTAAAGCACAGTGGCGTTCTTCCTGCTCTCCACCGTAGCGAAGGTGCAGTCGGCGGTGCCGATGAAATGGGCGAATGCTCCAGAACCCCTGATGGCCCTACAGTAGTGGTAGACTAGAACCTTGTCCTGCATGCATACTTGGGCGACGGTGATCCGCTGGTCCCTGTCAAGAGATGGATGGATGGGCACAAGGTCCAGTCCCGCGGCCTTGTGCTTCTCGTCCTGTAGGTACTGCTTGAACTTGGCGACGCAGAGCTTCACGGAGTCCGGATCGTTGGTGTACATCACATTCAACTTGGTGCTGCCATGGGTCTGAACGACGAACTCAAAGGTGAACTCCTTGCTGGAGTCCATATCCAGCAGGCTCACCCCTCAGATCACCACTGGAGTATCTTCTCACGCAGAGTTGTTGTGGCGGTTCTCGTTTTGTGGGGATTGGGGGTAGGGGGGAGATGAAGACGATGGGGAGATATGGACAGCGGAGGGCTCGTTATTTACATTGGGGATCGGTGTGTAGTGGAGTACTAGGGGGCGGCAGCAGCAGTTCATTTTTCCAATCTTGGGGAACTGTCGCCAGTGAACGTAGGGGGTATGTGGCGACAGCAGTTCATTTTTCCACTCTTCGGGAACTGCAATCGCCGGTGAACGTAATGGGTACAGGCGGCAGTAGTTACTACCCCCTCCCCCCTCCTCCTCCCTCGCCCACTACATGCCCCCTCGACCCATTCAAACGCCTCCATTAAACCGGCGTGGAAGCCGAGAAACCTATTCTGTCCACATGTCAGTTCACGAGAGGGTCGGCATTGGCACTGTAATAGCGAGTGTTAGTGCGGTCGCTTTACTTAAATTTTATTCTTAAAACAAGCGAAGCATTGGCTCGTTCTATCAGTGCCATAAAATCAACATGCAAAACAATTAGAATTATTATTGTCAGGACGCACGCAAACAGCTCATTTGCCGTGCTTTCAGACAGACAATACTACCAAGTTTGAACAGATTGTTAGGGTTGCTGTCCTCTGCACCATCATGTCGTGTTTCACATCTTGCAAGATTCACAACCAACTCATAAGATTCAAATAATAAGTACAACAAAGATGCCTACGCATCTCTGTAACACCCCAAAAATTTAATCATATTTTTATTAAGTAAAATTTGGCTAGAAATAAAATTTTGAATTATATGAGGTCATTTATTATTTCATAATCTTCTCTGTTATTGGTTTTCTAAAATTCTTCCCTCCATATAGAAAATTTTTGAAAAATATTGTGGGATTTGCTAGTTTTCTTAAATCATTTCATTTATATTTTAAATAATAGTAGGAAATATTTTCATAATAAAACTTGCCCAAAATAATTCTTTCAATAGCATTTTCAAACTTTGAAATGCTCCTGTTGCACTAAAACTATTTCAAATAATTCTTTTAAAATTCCACAAAAAATTATGAGGGGTCATGTGATGCCTATAGATCACTTTTATGCAAAAACCCATCATGTCCATTTGAAAATTTTGAGCACAACTTCCATTTTTCAATTCTGGTCCAGTTTGAGCATTGAACAACAGCCCCAATTTTTCTTGCTCCAAAAATTTTGAAAATTTTCCATCCCATAGTCCTTCCAACCAAACCCTTAAGTCCAGAAGATCAGCTCCATTGGCATCTCTTAAGTCCACCAAATAATTCCCTGGAGTTTTGGGTCAGAACTGAATTCTCTCAAAACTTGCATTGGCAACTTGTTCCTCCTGTCAAACCAACCTTACCATAATATCTATCATCTAATGAGACATCATCCTGACAATTTTCATAGCTAACAAAAATGCCTAGGACACCTTAGCATTTCATCAAACATCTTGTGGGCATGACAGAAATCTTGGATCTTTCTGAACTACACACATGACTTGCTCATTTGGCCAAGAGAACATGTCCATCATCTCTAGAATCTCCAGGAGCACCACCCTGCCAAAAGTCACAGCCAAAAGAGCTGCCTAGGGCACCCTGGCATTCGGTCGAACGCCCAGCGTGCACGTCCAGAGCACGAGCTGTTGTTGTCCTCTGCTGCTTCTCTCGCTCGCCCTAACCCTCCCCTAGATCATGACCATCCCGCACCCTGCCGACACCCGAGCCTGGCCTCTAGCGCCGACCAGCACCGTCCAACGCCGCCGCCCATCGCCACCGTCTCGGGCACACCACCGCCCTAGACGCGTGGCTCACCTCCGAGCCAGTCAGCACGTCCTAGCGTTAATACAGGCCGGCACCGACCTCACCGACCCGCACCGTTCACCACCAACCTCGCCACCGGCCGAGCTCGCCACCAATGGACGCCGCCAAGTCGGTTGGGAACAGTCCCGAACGAACTGCCTTGCTTCGCCTATAAAAGCCACCCCAGGCTCGCCCCGTTGTTCAGCACCACTCCCCTTCTCCCTCCGTAGGCTTCTCGTAGGATCAAAACGACAGGAGCGGTCGTCTTCTTCACCTCCGGCAACCACGGCCGCCGCCACTGTCGCGTTGGTTCCGACGCAACCATAGCCTCTTCCCCTCCATTTCCTCCACCACTAGCTCACTCTTGACCCCACGAACCCAATTCCTCTCTAAATTTTTCCCGGGAGCCACCGTAGACGAAAGCCCCTCTTGCCCGATGCCGCCGTCCGCCGGAGAGCTCACCGTCGGCTACTCCGTCCACTCCGGCGACCATGGCGGGTACCCACAGGACTGCCTCGACCTCCTGAGCATGCCCATGTGCCTAGCTTCCTGTAGGTCGCCGCCGTTCCCTGGCAATCGCCGTCGGCAGCCGCTCCTTCCCCTGTTCCCGCGTCGTGCACGGCGAGGACCGGTAAAACTTGACCAGTGGGCCAGGCGGGCCCACTGTCAGTGACCCAGCACCACGCCAGCTCATCTTAAGTGGAGGCGTATTCCGTAGAGTACGTCTTCCTCTTTCGAAAGCGCATTTCTGTCTGAATCGTTTTCTTTTTTAGATTTTAAATAAAACTCAGATTTTGACTAAACTTTGACTGGCCCTAGTTTTTAAACCACAACTCCAAATGAATTGATTCTTTTTCTCTTATTCTTCATTTTTCACCTAGTTTATTTTAGTATTTATTTCAAAAATTTCCAAACAAGTTTTTGGTACTTTTTTGAAATCATGTGATATTTGTAATATTTTGGAAATAGGAAAAATGTAGGGAAGAGAATTTTCAAAACTTTTGGAGTGCACCCAACAATTCTACATGCTCAAGGCAAGCATCTTGAACACTTGATATGATGAATGTATGGTGGATTGTTTGCTAGAATATTTAAAGCATGGTTATGATAATTCAAATGAAATTTGCATAATAATATTTATACGTGTGTGGATCCTTTGATAGTATTTGTTGTCACTTAAACATGTAACATGTGTGGATGTGGTTATGGCCTAATACCACACCTGCCTATGCTTGTTCTGACTAACATGCAGGAAAGAATCCGTCACAAGAAAAAGTGACCGTGAAACATAAATCTCGTTGTGACGAGAATGATCGGTGATGGCATGTCGGGACATGCCAGGTGGTGACCCTGTTGGGTACCACTAAGAAATTATATTGGGCTAACCACTGCAGGAAAACTTAAACCTCCTGAGTCGACCGTAGATCGAGTCTTGTTCCGGTAACCCCCATACCTAATTCGTGCTGCCACTTGTCCCTGCCACAGGTAGGGTATGGTTTAGTAAGTTGTTAACACCTTTCCTGCACACATTGTATAGAGAGGCCATGGTGGAAGATACCAGAGGCCTCTGGTAGGCATGTCACCTGGTCAGAGGGCATAGGTGTATCCGGCTGGGCCGAGAGGGGGGCACCCCTTGTATTTTCGTGCGTTATAAATTTTGTGATCCCATGCTAGTCGAGGCGTTGGCCTCCCCATCTTAGAGTTTTTCTTGAATGATGCTTTGGGTGATTCCGGGCATCGGGGAAAGTTAAGCTGGTGTGTGCTGGTTAGGTATGTTTTCAACCCAAAGGCCGTAATTTGAATTAGTCAGCGTCTCGGTGTTGGCTAAAGAAATCTTTTACTTGTGGGTAAAGAGTACACCCTCTACAGAGTTTTATAACCTATTTGAATATCCGTGTCCGCAGTTAAGAACTACAGTCTGGGTTGGTCAAGTGTCGGTCTTAGTGTCGGTCTTCTGAGGAAATAATTAAAATTGAGCATGATTCACTTTTGCAGGATGATTATTATCACTACGGATGCTATCATGAATATTATTGTTAACATGAATATTACTGTGGACTAACCTTTTTCTCTTATGTGCATTTTTTAGTATCTCTTGGGAAGGTTATGCCACCTAGATACTCATGTTATTACTTTCTTTTCAAGACCTGTCGAGGCGTCGCATTCACACACCCGTTTGGCATTTCTTTGCAAGACCTCTCGAGGCATCGCATTCAGACACCCGTTTGGCATTTCTTTTCAAGACCTCTCGAGGCGTCACATTCAGACACCCGTTTGGCATTTCTTTTCAAGACCTCTCGAGGCGTCGCATTCAGACACCCATTTGGCATTTCTTCTCAAGACCTCTTCAGGCATCGCATTCAGACACCCGTTTGGCATTTCTTTTCAAGACCTCTCGAGGCATCGCATTCAGACACCCATTTGGCATTTCTTCTCAAGACCTCTTCGGGCATCGCATTCAGACACCCATTTGGCATTACTTTTCAAGACCTTTCGAGGCGTCGCATTCAGACACCCGACTGGCATTTTATTTTGGAATCCTCGGGCGGTCTAATACCTGATATTCCATTTTATTCTCTTGGAATCCTTGGGCGGTCTAATGCCCGATGTTTCATTTTATTTTTCTTGGAATTTTTCAGGCGGTCTAACGCCCGATGTTCCGTTTTATTTCCTTGGTTATTACTTGAATGACATAATTAGCCATTTACACCATATTAATATTTATCATGCCATGCCATAATATCAATCAAAATATGCATATAATTTAGTCCATCATGAACATATGCATTCTATTGCATTCGGTATATCTTTTGTTCATGATGTTTGCGAGTACATTCAAACGTACTCACTGGCTTGTCCCTGGCTATTGTCTTGGCCAGATCATTATCTGGACGAGAGCGCTACAAGGACACTTCCATAGTCTAGGAATCAGAGATAGCAGCCACGCGAGATAAGAATTATCCAGGTCAGCTGTTCCTGTGGGAATGGAGCCCCATCGACCTTGGAGATCCACGAGTCGCTTCCGTCATCCGCCACTAGATATCATTGTGGTACTCAATGGACCTTTATGGTCTTGTATCAAATTCTTGTAACTGCATGGAATTCTGTATCAAGGAAGTGTCCAGCAGCGAACAGTAATCCTGGGGCTGGTGATGACACGAGGGTCATTTGCTGGGATTTTATGTCCCGGAAAACCGCCCCTGACAGCCTTGGTATCAGAGCCAGGCTGACCATTGGCTAATCCTATCTTAGCCGGGTCGCTATCTCTAGGTTTCCACACCGTCCAAATCTTTTCCTGTCCATAGACAAGCCCATCCTATCCGATAGCCTGCACAGTGGCTAGCCGACATCTTTTTAACAGTCGGTGCCCAACCTATCAACCCAGCCCATAAGTCGTGTGCCTGTAGCCGACACCTGAGTTGTTCCATCCACAAGCGTGCGATGGAAGACTCAGTTAGCCTATAAAGAAAGCCTTGCCCCAACTCAGCACATCACATCCCTCACTCTCACTTTGATATCCAACCACCAAGATGCCTGGCCCCATCGTTCGCAATGAGACCACCGCAGCCGAGCTTGGAGACTTTGTAGCCGTCCTCGTCAATCTCTCGCACCGTGCTTTTGGCATAGAAGAGCCGCCTGAGTATGTTGTGTACCAGGACCACACGAGAGACGCCATCCATCACTTCTGGGCCACGGTGCACATCTATAGGAGGGGCACCACATCAGGACGCCCCTACCGGTTCACCGGAAGGACGACCTCCGACGAGCCCCAAGCCATCCAGTTTGCAGCCCAAGAGGCTGTAGTTCAACTCCGGCATCTGTCGCCGAGGGTTAACATCCATCCTTTCTTCTACTACCCTAGTCGTGAAGGCTATGGTACCCCGACCCAAGTCGCCAGCGGAGACCATGAGACAGATCCTGCTCTGGTGCATCTGGTGCGCTACCTGAGAGCGCAAGAAGCACTCTTCGATTAGGTCACCAATGATCTGATTGCGACCCACAGGACGCTCGCTCTCCTGACCCCGATGAGAGGTGAAGCTGCAACCGCCACCGACACCCCGATAGTGCTGTTCGGGAGACCAGTTGAGCCCCCAAGGTCTACCCCTATTACCCACCCGGGCAATGCATTCGCCTCCCCAGGGGAACTCCGTCGTCTCTTGGAGACCTACTCCAACGGGACTGTGACCACGACACCCCGCGAGGGTCACCACCGCTATCCCAGCCCTGTAGCTCCCCATCCTACCCTGGCCAACTCCGACACTGAAGCACATGGAGAAGCCTCGACATCTGCAAGACACACCCGGCTAGACGTCAATGAAGCGGACTGAGTCCACCAGATTAGTTGTCGAGCCCTTTGTGACCCCGCTACCCTGTAATCCTGTATTTTTGTATCCTCGAAGTTGTAGTAGTATGCCATAGTAAGTTTGTAGACTGCTCGTATGCCCTTGTCTTAATAGTATTATGCGTAAATTGTTTGACGGATAGTTGCAGAGTAAATTCTAGGCGTGACTGCTAAAACCACCCTAACCGACACATACAGTAATACGTCACATTCCTTGTGGGGATCGAGGTCTGAGACTTTGACTCAGACAACCCTACGACGGAGCCGATACACAAGTCGTGCCGGCGCCGCATCATGTTCCCTAACCTAGGAGCTCTATAAGAGGCCACTTCCATATCCAACACCAGCAACCATCAGTCGTGAACACCGCATCCATCACCCTTGTGCACTGCTTCCATAACCAACCTCTCCATGTCTCACCTCGGAACTGTAGGATCGAAAGTATGTCTAGAGGGGGGGTGACTAGACTACTTGACCAAATAAAACCTAACCTTTTCCCAATTTTAGTTGTGGGAAGATTTTAGCAATAGTACATGTCAAGCATCACCCTACACATGCAATTCTAAGAGTATAGCAGCGGAATGTAAGCAATTGCATATGTATGTAAAGGAGGGATTGGAGATTTCAAACGCAATGAAGACACGGTGGTTTTTGGCGTGGTTCCGATAGGTGGTGCTATCATACGTCCACGTTGATGGAGGCTTCAACCCACGAAGGGTAAGAGCTGCGCGAGTCCACGGAGCGCTCCACCCACGAAGGGTCCACGAAGAAGCAACCTTGTCTATTCCACCATGGCTTACGTCCACGAAGGACTAGCCTCACTCAGGGTAGATCTTCACGAAGTAGGTGATCTCCTTGCCCTTACAAACTCTTGGTTCAACTCCACATCTGGTTGGAGGCTCCCAAGTGACACCAAACCAATCTAGGAGACACCACTCTCCAAAAGGTAATAGACGGTGTGTTGTTGATGAACTCCTTGCTCTTGTGCTTCAAATGATAGTCTTCCCAGCACTCAAACAACTCCTCACAGATTTGGCTATGGTGGAAGAAGGAGTTGAGTGGAAAGCAACTTGGGAAAGGCTAGAGATCAAGGTTCAAATGGTAGGAATGGAATATCTTGATCTCAACACATGAGTAGGTGGTTCTCTCTCAGAAAATGAATGGTGAAAGTGTAGGCACGTTCTGATGGCTCTCCTTCCTAAGAAGGATGGGGTGGAGGGGTATATATAGCCTCCAGACAAAATCCAACCGTTACACACTTTTGACCCAACTCGGTGGCACCGAAACGATCATCTCGGTAGCACTGAACTGTGTAAAAGATATGAACTTTAGGAATCTCGGTGGGACCGATACGAACAACTCGGATGGACCGAAGTGCAATGGCTAGGGCAATCCTCATCTCGGTGGCACCGATTTCATCAACTCGGTAGGACCGAAGTGAATGCAACCGATTACAGAGAGTTGGCAAGGCCATCTCGGTGGGACCGAGATCCGTTTCCATGGATCCGATTTGTTAGGGTTTGCCAGTGGCTAAGTCTTGGATGAACTCGGTGGGGCTGGATTGGAAATTTCGGTGGGGCCGAGTTGGACTTTAGGTTTAGGACATATTTGGGTAGAGAGGGTGGTTGAGGGTTTAGGAATACTGTCACTAAGCACTTGAGCAAAAGGACCATTAAGCAACACCTCATCCCCTTTTAATAGTATTGGCTTTCCTATGGACTCAATGTGATCTTGGATCACTAAACCAAAAATGTAGAGTCTTGATCCTTTGCCAATCCTTGTCCTTAGCATTTTGAGGGGTCCACATCTCTAGTCAATGCCATGCCAATCATTGAACATCCTGAAATCTTAATCTTGAATGGACATTAGTTCAATGAGATATATGTTGTTATGAATTACCAAAACCACCAAGGGAGCAAATGTGCTTTCAGGAACCTACCTGAGAACTCCAGAGGCAACCCCTGGAAGTTTTGTCAAGGTTTTGTGGGATTTCACCCGCAACACTCTTGGCTCCACCCACCAGCCCCAGTATGAGCTGTTCAAGTTGAGGATCACCCCCAGTTCCTCGAAATATTGGGCAGTTGTGCACATTCCACCGGAAGACCCAAGCCAAGGCCCTCCGTATATCATCTTCGTCGGGAAATCCATGCCAACCCTAGACATGGCCATAGAATTTGCCGCTTATGAAGCAATTATCCGTCTTCGATTCGTGATACCCTATGCCAGCAAAAGGGAGTATTATTACTTTCCGAGCCGCGCAGCACTCGGAGCAAAAGCTACGTTCCGTTGTGAACGTATAGAAAGAGATCCAGCACTGGCCAATCTCATCCAGTATGTGATGGCCCAGGAGCATCTAACCCAGCAACTAATGGATTATCTCCATTACCTTGCTGTCCTGAATCCCTAGATCGCCATTGGCGGACCACCCTTGCCAACTCAAGAAGGGCATGTTCTTCGTCTGCTTCCTCCACTTCCCCCGGAAGATGAAGAATGTGCTCCAGCACCGGGAACCCTTCCGCAAGACCCTGTAGATCTCACCTTTGAACCATAGATGATCATGAGTATGTTTGTTGTGGGTCTAGCGCTTGTTTACATGATGCAACCTTTGTGTTGTATTTTAGGGCGTATGTCATAAATGCATTGCTACGATTGCAGTTTGCATATGATTGGTTGTTTGTTGTGATCTGCATTTAGTTCTTTCACCCTTGACAAATCTCGAGGACAAGATTTTCTTAAGGGGGGTAGAGTTTGTAACACCCCAAAAATGTAACCATATTTTTATTAAGTAAAATTTGGCCAGAAATAAAATTTTGAATTTTATGAGGTCATTTATTGTTTCAGAATCTTCTCTGTTATTGGTTTTCTAAAATTCTTCCCTCCATATAGAAAATTTTGGAAAATTTTTGTGGGCTTTGGTAGTTTTCTTAAATCATTTCATTTATATTTTAAATAATAGTAGGAAATATTTTCATAATAAAACTTGCCCAAAATAATTCTTTCAATAGCATTTTCAAACTTTGAAATGCTCCTGTTGCACTAAAACTATTTCAAATAATTATTTTAAAATTCCACAAAAAATTATGAGGGGTCATGTGATGCCTATAGATCACTTTTATGCAAAAAACCCATCATGTCCATTTGAAAATTTTGAGCACAACTACCATTTTTCAATTCTGGTCCAGTTTGAGCATTGAACAACAACCCCAAATTTTCTTTCTCCAAAAATTCTGAAATTTTTCCATCCCATAGTCCTTCCAACCAAACCCTTAAGTCCAAAAGATCAGCACCATTGGCATCTCTTAAGTCCACCAAATAATTCCCTGGAGTTTTGGGTCAGAACTGAATTCTCTCAAAACTTGCTATGGCAACTTGTTCCTCCTGTCAAACCAACCTTACCATCATATCTATCATCTAATGAGACCTCATCCTGACAATTTTCATAGCTAAAAAAAATGCCTACAATACCTTAGCATTTCATCAAACATCTTGTGGGCACGACAGAAATCTTGGATTTTTTGAACTACACACACGACTTGCTCATCTGGCCAAGAGATCATGTCCATCATCTCTAGAATCTCCAGGAGCACCACCCTGCCAAAAGTCACAGCCAAAAGTACTACCTAGGGCACCCTGGCATTCGGTCAAATGCCCAGCGTGCACGTCCAGAGCACGAGAAGAGCGTTCGTTGTGCAGGCTTCAGCATCGAGCTGCTATTGCCCTCTGCTGCTTCTATCGCTCGCCTTAGCCCTCCCCTAGATCATCTGACCATCCCCGCACCCTGCCGACACCCGAGCCTGGCCTCTAGCGCCGACCAGCACCATCCAACGCCGCTGCCCATCGCCACCGTCTAGGGCACGCCACCGCCCAAGACGCGTGGCTCACCTCCGAGCCAGTCAGCACGCCCTAGCATTAATACAGGCCGGCACCGACCTCACGGACCCGCACCGTCCACCACAAACCTCGCCACCGGCCGAGCTCGCCATCAATGGCCACCGCCAAGTCGGTTGGGAACAGTCCCGAACGAATCGCCTTGCTTCGCCTATAAAAGCCGCCCCGGGCTCGCCCCGTTGATCAGCACCACTCCCCTTCTCCCTCTGTAGGCTTCTCGTAGGATCAAAACGACAGGAGCGGTCGTCTTCTTCACCTCCGGCAACCACGGCCGCCGCCACTGTCGTGTTGGGTCCAACGTAACCACAGCCTCTTCCCCTTCATTTCCTCCACCACTAGCTCACTCTTGACCCCACGAACCAAATCCCCCTCTAAATTTTGCTCGGGAGCCATCGTAGACGAAATCCCCTCTTGCCCGACGCCGCCGTCCGCCGGAGAGCTCACCGCCGGCTACCCCGTCCACTCAGGCGACCATGGCGGGTACCCACAGGACCGCCTTGACCTCCTGAGCACGCCCATGTGCCCAGCTTCCCATAGGTCGCCGCCGGCAGCCGCTCCTTCCCCTGTTCCCGCGTCGTGCCCGGCGAGGACCAGTCAAACCTGACCAGTGGGCCAGGCGTGCTCACTGTCAGTGACCTAGCGCCACGCCAGCTCATCTTAAGTGGAGGCGTATTCCGCAGAGTACGTCTTCCTCTTTCGAAAGCGCATTTATGTCTGAATCGTTTTCTTTTTTTGATTTTAAATAAAACTCAGATTTTGACTAAACTTTGACTGGCCCTAGTTTTTAAACCACAACTCCAAATGAATTGATTCTTTTTCTGTTATTCTTCATTTTTCACCTAGTTTATTTTAGTATTTATTTCAAAATTTTCCAAATAAATTTTTGGTACTGTTTTGAAATCATGTGATATTTGTAATATTTTAAAAATAGGAAAATTGAGGGAAGAGAATTTTCAAAACTTTTGGAGTGCACCCAACCCTTCTACATGCTCAAGGCAAGCATCTTGAACAGTTGATATGATGAATGTTTGGTGGATTGGTTGCTAGAATATTTGAAGGTTGGTTATCATAATTCAAATGAAATTTGCATAATAATATTTATACGTGTGTGGATCCTTTGATAGTATTTGTTGTCACTTAAACATGTAACATGTGTGGATGTGGTTATGGCCTCATACCACACCTGCCTATGCTTGTTCTGACTAACATGTAGGAAAGAATCCATCACAAGAAAAATTGACCGTTGTAGGATCGAAAGTATGTCTAGAGGGGGGGGGGTGATTAGACTACTTGAAAAAATAAAACTTAACCTTTTCCCAGATTTTAGTTGAAGGCAGATTTTAGGAATAGTACATGTCAAGCATCACCCTACACATGCAATTCTAAGAGTATAGCAGCGGAATGTAAGCAATTGCATATGTATGTAGAGAGGGGGTAGGAGATTTCAAACGCAATGAAGACACGGCGGTTTTTGGTGTGGTTCCGATAGGTGGTGCTATCGTACGTCCACGTTGATGGAGGCTTCAACCCACGAAGGGTAACGGCTGCGCGAGTCCATGGAGGGCTCCACCCACGAAGGGTCCACGAAGAAGCAACCTTGCCTATTCCACCATGGCTTACGTCCACGAAGGACTAGCCACACTCGGGGTAGATCTTCATGAAGTAGGCGATCTCCTTGCCCTTACAAACTTCTTGGTTCAACTCCACATCTGGTTGGAGGCTCCCAAGTGACACCTAACCAATCTTGGAGACACCACTCTCCAAAAGGTAATAGACGGTGTGTTGTTGATGAACTCCTTGCTCTTGTGCTTCAAATGATAGTCTTCCCAGCACTCAATCACTCCTCACAGATTTGGCTATGGTGGAAGAAGGATTTGAGTGGAAAGCAACTTGGGAAAGGCTAGAGATCAAGGTTCAAATGGTAGGAATGGAATATCTTGATCTCAACACATGAGTAGGTGGTTCTCTCTCAAAAAATGAATGGTGGAAGTGTAGGCACGTTCTGATGGCTCTCCTTACTGAGAAGGATGGGGTGGAGGGGTATATATAGCCTCCACACATAATCCAACCGTTACACACTTTTGACCCAACTCGGTGGCACCGAAACGATAATCTCGGTAGCACCGAACTGTGTAAAAGATATGAACTTTAGGAATCTCGGTGGGACCGATACGAACAACTCGGATGGACTGAAGTGCAATGGCTTAGGGCAATCCTCATCTCGGTGGCACCGATTGCATCAACTCGGTAGGACCGAAGTGAAGCAATAAGGCAACAGAGAGTTGGCAAGCCAACTCGGTGAGACCGATTTGCAAACTCGGTGAGACCGAAGTAAATGCAAACGATTACAGAGAGTTGGCAAGGCCATCTCGGTGAGACCGAGATCCATTTCGGTGGATCCGATTTGTTAGGGTTTGGCAGTGGCTAAGTCTTGGATGAACTCGGTGAGGCCGGATTGGAAATTTCGGTGGGGCCGAGTTGGACTTTGGGTTTTGGACATATTTGGGTAGAGTGAGTGGTTAAGGGTTTAGGAATGCTGTCACTAAGCACTTTGAGCAAAAAGACCATTAAGCAACACCTCATCCCCTTTTAATAGTATTGGCTTGTCTATGGACTCAATGTGATCTTCGATCACTAAACCAAAAATGTAGAGTCTTGATCCTTTGCCAATTCTTGTCCTTAGCATTTTGAGGGGTCCACATCTCTAGTCCATGCCATGCCAATCATTGAACATCCTGAAATCTTAATCTTGAATGGATATTAGTTCAATGAGATATATGTTGTTATGAATTACCAAAACCACCAAGGGAGCAAATGTGCTTTCAACCGTGTAACAGAAATCTCGTTGTGACGAGAATGATTGGTGATGGCATGTCGGGACATGCCAGGTGGTGACCCTGTTGGGTACCAATAAGAAATTATATTGGGCTAACCACTGCAGGAAAACTTAAACCTCCTGAGTCGACCGTAGATCGAGTCTTGTTCCGGTAACCCCCATACTTGATTCGTGCTGCCACTTGTCCCTGCCACAGGTAGGGTATTGTGTAGTAAGTTGTTAACCCCTTTCCTGCACACACCGTATAGAGAGGCCATGGTGGAAGATACTAGAGGCCTCTGGTAGGCATGTCACCTGGTCAGGGGGCAAGGGTGTATCCGGCTGGGCCGAGAGGGGGCACCCCTTGTATTTTCGCGCGTTATAAATTTTGTGATCCCATGCTAGTCGAGGCGTTGGCCTCCCCATCTTAAAGTTTTTCTTGAATGATGCTTTTGGTGATTCCGGGCATCGAGAAATTTAAGCTGGTGTGTGCTGGTTAGGTGTGTTTTCAACCCAAAGGCCGTAATTGGAATTAGTCAGCATCTCGGTGTTGGCTCAAGAAATTCTTTACTAGTGGGTAAAGAGTACACCCTCTGTAGAGTTTTATAACCTATTCGAATAGCCGTGTCCGCGGTTAAGGACTACAGTCTGGGTTGGTCAAGTGTCGGTCTTTGGAGGAAATAATTAAAATTGAGCATGATTCACTTTTGCAGGATGATTATTATCACTACGGATGCTATCATGAATATTATTGTTAACATGAATATTACTGTGGACTAACCTTTTTCTCTTATGTGCATTTTTTAGTATCTCTAGGGAATGTTATGCCACCTGGATACTGATGTTATTACTTTCTTTTCAAGACCTCTCGAGGCGTCGCATTCAGACACTCGTTTGGCATTTCTTTTCAAGACCTCTTGAGGCATCGCATTCAGACACCCGTTTGGCATTTCTTTTCAAGACCTCTGGAGGCGTCGCATTCAGACACCCGTTTGGCATTTCTTTTCAAGACCTCTCGAGGCGTCGCATTCAGACACCCGTTTGGCATTTCTTCTCAAGACCTCTCGAGGCGTCGCATTCAGACACCCGTTTGGCATTACTTTTCAAGACCTTTCGAGGTGTCGCATTCAGACACCCCACTGGGGTTTTATTTTGGAATCCTCGGGTGGTCTAACGCCCGATATTCCATTTTATTCTCTTGGAATCCTCGGGCGGTCTAACGCCCGATGTTTCATTTTATTTTTCTTGAAATTTTTCGGGCGGTCTAACGCCCGATGTTCCGTTTTATTTCCTTGGTTATTAGACATAATTAGCCATTTACACTATATTAATATTTATCATGCCATGTCATAATATCAATCAAAATATGCATATAATTTAGTCCATCATGAACATATGCATTCTATTGCATTCGGTATATGTTTTGTTCATGATGTTTGCGAGTACATTCAAACATACTCACTTGCTTGTCCCTAGCTATTGTCTTGGCCAGATCATTATCCGGACGAGAGCACTATGAGGACACTTCCGCAGCCTAGGAATCGGAGATAGCAACCAAGCGAGATAAGAGTTATCCAGGTCAGCTATTCCTGTGGGAATGGAGCCCCATCGACCTTGGAGATCCATGTGTCGCTTCCGTCATCCGCCACTAGATATCATTGTGGAACTCAATGGACCTTTATGGTCTTGTATCAAATTCTTGTAACTGCATGGAATTTTGTATCAAGGAAGTGTCCACCAGCGAACAGTAATCTTGGGGCTGGTGATGACACGAGGGTCATTTGCTGGGATTTTATGTCCCGAAAAACTGGCCCTAACAATCTCAATGATTCACAGATCAGAGCCAATATTTACTATTTAACTAAAACGTTGTGAGAATGTTAACAAATAAATAAAATTGATCGATGCTTCATGTAAGCAATTTGATTCAAGGATTTCCTGAAACATTGAAACCAGTCCCGTTTACGGCCAGGCATGTCAAACATTGGCAGATGAACATTTTCTGGATATAGACCAGGCTCATGAGATACAGTGCATTGCTAAGGAGCTGGAGCTCCTAAAGTGTGAGTTGCCGGACAAGTTTGTCGCAGGTTGCATTATTGCAAAACTCCCTCCTTCATGGAGGAACTTTGCTACTTCTCTCAAGCACTTGAGGCGTGAATTCTCTGTTGAGGATGTCATCGGTAATCTAAGTGTTGAGCAAAACTCGAGAGCAAATGACTCACACGCGAAAGGGGCAGAGGGTTCTTCTAGCGCCAATGTGGTGCAGAAGAATTTCCACAAGTTCAAGGGAAAGAACACTGTCCAGCACCAAGAACTTGGCGAATGCTTTGACCATCCCAACATCTGTAGCTGAGTATTCCTATTTGCACAGGTAATGAAAAAGCATGATTACTATAATAGTGGCACTAGTTGTAGCAACATTATTTTCTTAATGGGAAAAAAGATTGCGATACAATAGCTTTATATAAAAAATACAATGCTAGCACAGTATGACAAAGCACGATCATGTGCATGAAGAATAATACTGACTAGTGTGAGATGACTTTGTGAGATCAAGTTGTTCTTCAGGTCCCCGTATCTTGCCATGATGGCGATTCGTTGACATCTATCAACAACTTTAGTGTGGCAGTAGAAGGAGGGGCCTTGAGTCATTCCATTCTCTTTTTTGTGCAGTTCAACTAAAATTACGGCGCTCGCCATGCTGCGAGGGAGAGAGGGGGCCCGCGCCACCTCGACGGTATGCCTCATGGACTCAACTAGTTCAGTGCACATGCTATGTGGTTGATGCAATGCAAATGGACTCAATTCTCCTGGATACGCCTTCAGCAAGTTATCTACATTGGAATTGAGATGATAGTTAAGATAGTAGCTCTATTATAACTGTGTTATTACTTCATTTTATTAGTGGCACTAGCGGTGCCAAAACATTGCCTCAAATTATTAGTGGCATTACATTAAGATGCAAAAACAATATCATTATTGCTTTCTCATAGCAGTGCAAAAATAGTAGCACAAGATCACTTGCTGAATGCAGAGTCAAAATCAACCAAAAGGAACCTACCCGGTAATGGGAACCATAACTGCAGTCAACGCCATTGTAGATGGGTTGACACCAGTCACCAACATGGATGATTCAATTAATGCGACCTTTTTGTGCAGTTCACCTAAAATGAAGCAATGTTTGCATCATGCAGCTAGCAAGATGTACTTGGTCCCATGAGCTGGCAGCTTCTCCTTCATTAGTTGCACTAAAATTTGAGCAACGTCAAGGTTGGCTGTCATGCTCATGAAAGGTGCAACTATAATTTGCTTATCTTTTTGTGCAGTTCCACTAAAATCAAGTGCCATTATGGTGACGGTGACGGCTAATCTTGCAAAGGTTAATAAACTGTTGCACGAGATTACCGGCAGAGTTAGACGAAGAGGTTAGGAACTCCAATCTCCCTTTGTGCAGTTCCACTAAAATCGAGAGACATTGCCCATGTGACATTTTAGTAGAACTGCACAAGACACTCTTTAAAAAAACAAAGTGTTTTGTGCAGTTCACCAAAAGGTCGCAATAGCAACGAGGTGAAATGGATACCCCTATCTGCACAAAAAGATAGAAAGAAAATAGTTACTGGTCAATAACAAGATATGAAACATACACGAAATGAAAAGAAGCATCTATCTTCATGGCAATCATGCAAGGATAGTAGAAATTTTAAAATGGCAGCATTGCTTCATATTACTCGAAGCATTATGATCAACAATGACATTAGTCAAATATGCCATTACATTAATGGTGGCATTGCTTTGTTTTTCCAGCTAGATTTGATTAACAACAGCTAAATAGTTGGTATAAGCACATGGGATAGTGAGGACACCAGGACATTCACTAGCGTAAAGAAGCAACTTACTTATCATAATGGGAAATCTAGCAGGAGAGTAGCATTTGTAAAATAGTTTAATTGCATCATATTACTGGAGGCATTAGATTAACAACAACATTGGTTAGACATGTCCTTACTTTAACAGTGCGATTGCTTCATTTTACAAGTGTCATTACATTAACAACAGCAAATAGTTGGTACAAGGGCATGTAGACAGTGGACGCATCAGCACCATGTACCTACAAGGAGGCATAATGTGGTGAGGCCGAGTTTGTTGCCCCGAGCAACAAACATCTGTAACACCCCAAAATATTTTCTTTGAATTTTCAAATCTTTTCTTTAAAATAAAATGCTTTGAATTATTCTGGCCCTATTTTTCTTTTTCTCTTTCTTCTGTTCTGAAAAACATTTTTAATTTTTAATTGGGTTTCAAAATTTTAAATGATTTTGATTTGGATGGTTTATTAATTGGGTAATTATTTTTGAAAGATCAAAAATATTTTTAATGTAGAAAAGTTTTTGGAATAATTAAAATTATACCATGGGAATGGCCATTTCACTCCTTTCTAGCCCTTCTAAATTCCTCCAATAATTTTTCTGTCACTCCTAAATTATCCCTCAAGTCACTCACACCTTGTAGGACAGTATCCAACTCCTTTCCACCTTACAAAAATATTTCTACAATATTTACTAAATTCCAAAGTTGGAATTTATTTTATTCATGGTTTCTTTGGTTTACAAAGGAACCATACTTTCTACAAGTCTTCTGCTCCCACCAAAATTATCCTAGCAACTAGACAGTACCTACAACCCATTTCACCAAAAACATTGGGTTACACAGTTCAAAATTTTCAAATTCCATCCAGTTCAAATTTGGACCAGAAACAATCTCTCTGATACAAACTCAATTTTTATTGCTCCATAAATTCTGAAACTTTGCCAAACTCTCTTATTTGCATCAACACCTCACCACAAAAATTCCTCAAAATTCCTATAATGCCTAGACCTCTCTATCATTTCATCATATAGGTGGTGTGCATACTGTTCATCTCTGTGAAAATTCAGTTAACTAAATTTGGTTCAGTGGCAGAGGCGATCGACGCCGTGCACCACACTCCATCGCCCTCCCCTTCTCCTCCATGCCTCCTTTGGCCATTAATGGGTCGCCTGGGACCCCACTGGTCAGTGGTCGCCGCCGACAGCACAGGAGGTGGCCGGTGCAACGGCCACCGTCCTCGGCCGCGGCAACCGAGCGGATCACCACGACGCCCGCCATCTTCACTGCTGCTGCTGCCCTCCCTCACCTAATCTCCTCCACGAGTCGCCCCTCTCCGCAGCCTCGCACACCGTCCAAACCATTTGGAGCCCACTGTCAGTCGCCAGAGTGGGACGACGTCCGCCATGGCTGTACCCAGCTCTTCGGTGGAGGGAACGGATAGAGCTCGAGCTCGTCCACGCTGATGCTTCTGGAGAGCTTCATTGACCTCCCCGATCATGCACCGCACCTGCCCGCCGCCCATAACCTACCTCGCCGGCGGAATTAACTCCGGCGTCATTCGCCCGTACTGGACCTCCCCGGATCGCCTATAAATATGAGCTCCATTCACTTCACGCATCACTTCACCATCCTCCCAATCGCCCCTACGCCACTCCTCCGACCTCGAGGTGGTCGTCTTCCTCCTCTCCGACCACCGACCCGCCGCCACCTTCGCTGATCAGTACATCACCACCACTCCACCTCCACCGCTCAAATTTGGCTAGTAGCCCTCTGGTGCACCCTCTCATCGATCCCGCGCCCCAATTCCACCACCGGAGCCCTCTCTGGTGAGATCCGCCGTCACCCGAACCACCGTCCGCCGCCGTCGACCTCGCCGTCGTTCTGCTGCTCGCCGGCGACCACCACCGCCACCCACCGACATGGACGGACTCACTGATCACGTCCCTATCATCGCCACCCACTGGAACCCCGGCGATCGTACCCGGTGATCGCCGCCTCCCCACTGTCTACGCGCATGAGCTCGTTCAAATTTGAACCTGACGGGTGGACCCCACCCGTCAGCGTTCTCTCTTTTTCTGTTTTCAAACAGAAGGCGTATTCTATGCTTTACGTCTTCTACGCTGGAAAGCGTACTTCTGCCCGAAGCGTTTTCTTTTTAAACGCACAGGGACTGGATTTTTGCAGAAAAGCCCCTGGTCTTAAAAATTTAATAACTTTTAAACCACAACTCTGTTTGAGTTGATTCTTTTTTTGAAATTCTTATTTTTCTCTCTAGTTTTTTTAGTATTTATTTGAAAATATTTTGAGACAAGTTTTTGTACTGTTATGGAATTTTAATTTGAATTTGAATTTGCTTTTGTATAGAAAAAGAAGAGGGGAACTTTGCCGAGAATTTCGAGCGTTCTTCTTCTGACTACTTTGGACAAGGCAAGCATTTTGAACCTGGGATATGGTGAATTGCACTACATGGTTGCATTGGTTTGAGTTTGCACCATATGTGTGGAAATAATGCATGCATGCATGGTCATATCACTTCTTGCACTTGACTTGCACTTCACTCAAGCTCAAAAAATCGTTCTAACATGATTGAAGGCTGTGAGAAAATTCAGGAGCGTGTCTCCTGTCCTGGACGTGTCGGTGGGCACGGCCGCGTTATGACACGACGGTGTCACCGTGGCATGTGAGGCATGCTAGTAATAATAACAACACCTCCTGAGTCGACCTAGATCGAGTCTTGTTCTGTCACACCTAGCTAAACACCGTGCTGCCACGAGTCTTCCCGCGAGCGGAGTATGGTTTAGTAAGTTGCTAACCCCTGTCTGTGTACACACCACATAGAGGGCCATGATGAGGGTTTCCACGGCCATGGACTAATGCTCGTCATCAGGTCAGGGGGCATGGGTGTATCCAGCTGGGCCGAGAGGGGGGCACCCCTTGTAATCCGCGCGTATGAATAGTGATCCCATGCTATTCGAGATTGTAGTCTCCCCGACTTAGAGTTTTTCTTGAACGTTGCTTTGGGTGATTCCTGGCATCCGGAAAGTTAATCTGGTGTGTGCTGGTCAGACGTGTTTTCAACCCAAAGACCGTAATGGGAATTAGCCAGCATCACGGTGCAGGCTAAAGAAATCTCATACACGTGGGTAAAGAGTACACCCTCTGCAGAGTTATATCTATTCGAATAGCCGTGTCCGCGGTCAAGGACGTTAGCTGGGAAGGGTCAAGTGTCGGTCCGGTGTCGGTCTTCGGAGGAAATAATTAATTTGAGCATCAATTATTTTACAGAATATTATTATCTCATCACTAACGCTGTCATGGATATTTTTTGTTATCATGAATATTATGGTTGTGAATATTATTACTATGCATATTATTGTGGACTAACCCGTTTCTCTTATTTTATTTCCTGACTGTCTCAGGGGCTGGCTAGACTACCCCGGGCACCCAGTTTTATTTTCAAGACCTCTCGTGGCGTCGCTTGAGTTCTCGGGCGGTCCTGTCTCTTCCGATACTCCTTTAGACACCTGTTTGGCATTTCTTTTCAAGACCTCTCGTGGCGTCGCTTGAGTTCTCGGGCGGTCCTGTCTCGCCGGATTCTCTTTTAGACACCCGTTTGGCATTTCTTTTCAAGACCTCTGGTGGCGTCACTTGAGTTCTCGGGCGGTCCTGTCTCGCCCGATTCTCTTTTAGACACCCATTTGGCATTTCTTTTCAAGACCTCTCGTGGCGTCGCTTGAGTTCTCGGGCGGTCCTGTCTCACCCGATTCTCTTTTAGACACCCGTTTGGCATTTCTCTTGGATACTCGGGCGGTCTTGTCTCGCCCGATTGTCCACTTTTAACTTTCTTGGTTTGTCACTAACATTTTATTTTTCTGCACATGCTAATATTTATCATGCCATGATTTAAAATTCAGTCAGCATGAGCATATTATTTAATCCATCATGGGCATATGCATTCGGTATATCTTTCGTTCATAATGTTTGCGAGTACATTCCAACGTACTCACTGGCTTGTCCCTGGCTATTTTATTGGCCAGACCTGGAGGAGGACGAGCTTGTGGAAGGAGATTGCGGTAGCGAGCCCGACGCTTAAAGGTGTCCCAGTCAGTCAACCTGTGAGCTTGGAGTCCATCACATGTATCATCCGCAGTGCTTCCGCTACACCAATAAAATAGTCAAGCCTCACACTGACGCTTGACTCTATTTTATTGTATCAGTGTTGTTCTACCACCACACCACTGTGTTATTCCACCACCGTAGTATATTGGCAAGCTTGTAATAATTGTTGAGCCCTCTGTCTCAACCCTGTGTAATATTATATTTGTACTGGTTATCTATATCAAGGAAGTCTACCAGTTGATCTTGGGGCTGGTATGACTTGAGGCTCTTCTGTGATTTATCCCAGAAATGGGCCTGACAACATCCAACCAAGATCTAGGATGGTCCCAAATTTAGTTCTCTTTAGGCACCTTTTACTACGTGAGGACAACAAATCTAATCCTGGACATACTCTGTTGACTTGTCCCCCAGCTACCACTTTCTTTCCTTCTTCCACGAATAATAGATATGTTCCTTATCCAGTTTGTACTGTGTTTTCCCTTTATTTCCCTTTTGAACCAAGAGACCGGTTGGGTAGCCAGTCTCTACAACTTCCCCCCCTTCTATTTCCTCTTTGAATCAAGTCCTAGATTCATGCTACACCTTTCCCCCCTTTATTTCCTCTTTCAACCAAGTCCGAGATTCGACTGCATGAAGTAGCTTTACCTCTAATAATAGTAAAAATTAAGGTGGCTTTGGAATAGCTGATGGAAGTAGAAAAAGATCCACATGCAGTAACGTGGGGAGCTAGGGTAGTAGAGCAATGCCGTTTTCGAAGGAAGTTATACTTGAGGGCCGTCGGGATGTGGCTAGGAGGGCGGCCGGAGCCCGGATCTGGCCACAATACGGCATGGAGGAAGAAGGGGTCGGAGGCCCTCCTGAGCTGGCGCTGTGTCGGAGAGAACGGCACGGGCAGCCGATCGGGATGCGCCGGCAGCTGTGGGTCTCCTCCCTAGCCGCCGACGACCACGTGAACAATGCACCTACTCCCCTACCCCGGCCGAGGGGATCCGGCCGGATCTGTGACCAGCGGTGAGCAGAGAGAGAGTGTGGCCACCGCTGTCTTGTTTAGATCTGGAGAGGGTGAGAGAGTGGAGAGAGCAACCCTGGTAAAGCAAGCACTGAGGCTCCTGCCCGTATATATACTGGAGTGATTTTCTTTTTCTCTCCACAACACTCATTTCAATTTGTGTACGTGACATTAAAGAAAAGAAACTCTCTATTTAACGTGCTACAGTGAACAAAACTCCACGGCGTCCAGGAGTACTAGTAGTATTGTTCACTTTTGGACCCCGGCCCTCCATTCATCGAACAACCACACGGGTGAATATATATAGAGAGGGAACAAACAAGCTGGAACTCTTTTGGCTTTGAGATATCGATGGTACCGTTTGACCACACTGCAACAATGGAGTCAGTACTTTGAAGTTGCCGTAATGCATGGCTTTTGCAGTTCCCATCTAAATGGTGGAATACCATACATTTTGTTTGATATATGTATAAACACATGCACGGTTTACATTCCGAATCGCTAGCTAGAACTTGAACTGTATTTGTTTTCAACATAAAGTGGAATCAAATGTTTGAACTCATGATCTTAGCGTTTGCAGAGAAAATGTAAAGGGCCATCGATCTTTGTTCTTCTTTTGAACATACTACAACATATGCAACCCTAGCCTTACCGCCCCAAGGAGACAACATGAATCTACGTTGGAGCTCCATCGACTATGCCCCGACGAGGATCAGATCTCGAAAGACAAACTCATATAAGATGTGTCGATCGATATTGCCGCTATCCTACCGGAGTTGGCTTGACCTTTTTGAACGATAAATGGGAAGTCTTCGTGCAGATGCCCGTAAGGACCAGAGCCGTAGAGCCGTATTGTGTGTTTGGTTGCATTCTCATCTCAGCATAGTTGTTCCCTCTTTGTGCATGCTCATCTCAGCATCCCTCTTCATGCATGCTCCTAGTGTATTTCTGTTAAGCTAGCGTGGACTCATGCACCCTTCATACACTCTACCAAACACCCAAAAGTGGGTAGAGAAGGGAACTTTTGCTCTCATGCACCCTTCATACACCCTACCAAACACCCAAAAGTGGGTCGAGAACGGAACTTTTGCTCTCGTGCACCCTTCATACACCCTACCAAAACGCACCCTTCTCATCGTTGAACCCTTGTAATTATCCGAAGCACTTGACACCTAATCTCGCCACATGACAATACGCTCATGTTTCATCCACCATGTCTAGACGGACGAACTTGAGGAGAATCGAAGCCTGAAAGACAAACTCAAAGGAGAATTGCCCCCATCCGAGGGTTGTGCGTGCGTGGACTAAAAAACCCTAATGTAAACTACTAACTGGAGCAGAGGCACCTGGATTCCCCTCCCCGCCACCAGTGGCCCAGAGGTGGGAAGTGGGGAGGGGCAAATCCACGGGATCACCGGTGAAGCGTGGAGCGGGGAGGTTGCCCTAGCTGCCTAGGGTGGGGGAGTAGATTTGTATTCATACCGAAATAGATTCGAATTTTATTGGTACTGTACAGTACTATATAGCCGGTGTCTCGACCTTTTTTTTTATTTCTCAACATATCTACAGCCCGTATGTTACTATCGCTCGTCTCTCTTTCCTACTGTACTGTAGTACTTAGTAGTAACTTGGCCTGCCTAAAAAAAGTATCACAGTCGTATGTTACCATCGCTCGTGTCTCTTTTAGTACTGTAGTAGTAACGCGACACGCATTCCATTCGGTGAGCGGCGTGCCGGACCGACCGTGGGGGTGCGACGCGAACGCGACGGGCGTGCTATGTACATGTACCACCTTTAAAGTCAAGGGCAGGGCTTTTCCCGCGTGGTACGCATGGCAGTTTCGCCTAGTCGGTTTGACAGAGAGGCAAGGAGGATGAGCGAGTACTCTAGCGGATTCAACTTACTGCTGGTAGAGTGGGACTGTGTGATTTGACAGCTCATTACTGCAGGAAAGGTAGGGCATTGTGATATGACTGCTCATTTATAGTCATTATTACTGCGGCGCTACGACCGGGTGAGGCTCCCCTTCCGTTCCCCACTCTAATCTGGTGCATGACACATCGACCCGGATGCTGGCTGTCCCACATGTCGGTGAAAGGAAGAATAATTGTTGCCGACGATGTAATAAGGAGCAAAGAACCATGCGGTATACTCTAGTTTAGCACTGGAGTACTAGTATATGTCAGAGGAGTGCGAAACAAGGAAGCCCAGTGAACCAGCAGGTGATATGGTGATAAAAAACAATGTGCTACAATCCAGCCTTAGCATGTAAAAACACGCCACCGCTTCCTCCTCCCCGTCTGGGTTTATCGCCATCAGCGGAGCAAGAGCGTCGTCGCAGCTTAGCTAGTAGTACTCCTACTCCTCTCCAACCTTTTTAATGGTTCCTTTGTTTTTCCTGTGGCGTTGAACACTCTTTGCTAATCCTATTGGATTTAGCACTCTAGTCCCATACTTTCCCCATTCCTATATTTTCAGTATCCTGGGAATCAAAGAGGCCCTTAGACTGGTTTAGGGCCGGTCATTTTTTCAATGAAATATGTCCAAAATGTAATGAATGTGCTCCGGTTTCTATGAAAATCATCCGGTTTGCATGTAGTAATTCATTTATTTATTCTTTTGCGGGGGGTTTGCATGTAGTTCGTCCAGTTTGAAATGTACTCGTACGCCGGCATGGTTGGATGGCCCGCTGCCGCATTACTCTTCGAGGACTCATCCCTACCGGTTGGCGCTCAGCGTTGGAGATGCCCTGAGTGCTTGCAGGTGGACCCAGATGCTCTATGTCCCACATGTCGGCGACAGGAAGCACGTAGAAATATTTTCGACGACCGCGGAGCCGAGCAGTACATCTCAGCAAGTAGGAAAAATGCATGAAAAAATATGTAGTATGAAGCGTAGCTACAAAGTGACGACAGGTATAGGTCGCACGCACCCAACGAGTGGTCGTAGTATGTACGAGTACAAACGAGTACGGGGTACTACTCTATCAACACGAGTCCCATCGGACAACGGCGTCCGTGCTATAGCAAGCTCTTCTCCCTCCTCGTTTCTCTCTTCTAATTCTAACTCAGCCGACGCGCAGCGGGCGGGTTAGGGATTTGCCGATAGTCGGTTTGCTCAACTGCGGTCCCACATGACAGTGAAAATGCTAGACAACATAATGACAGTGTGGGGTGCGACGCGAACGGGACAGGCATGCTGTACTTGTTCCACTTTATCGTTTTGAAATTGAGGCCTATAAACCAGAAAGGAGGGAGTAGTTTCCATCAATATTGTTTTTTGTGACATGCATTAACTTATTGTTAGTTAAATCTGAAGTCAAAATTTGGCACAAAACACGAAGGTCACCAATAAAACAGGGCGAAGACAGTGATACATATAATTAATGCCAAATGAGCGCAAGGGATCACACATGTCATTTACGACTGGAATGATAATGCGATACAGTACGCGATGCAGTGCTGGTTACAGGAGGCAAGAAGAAAAATGCATCCATCGACGACCTCCTCCTCCTCGACTCAGGGCGCTGGCCCACCGAACAACGGCTGAGGAGCAACGGCTTTCGTGGCGAGGTCAACGTGCTTCTGAATAATGGCGTCCAAGGCTTCCAGACAGTCGAAGAAGGCCAACGTCTTAGCGTCATCCCTGGCCCTGTAATGGCCTATGTAGATGATTTCCTCGTAGATATGGATGTGTAGGTCGACGGTTTCTTGCTCGGCGAGGCGCTCCATGGTGAGCGCGGCCTCGAGGTGGACATTCTTCGTTGCGACATCGGGCAGCTGCAGGGCCACCAGTGCGTCAAAGAGGTTGTCACCATAGAGGCCGATGAGGGTGGCAGGCAACAAGGAGCCTTGGCACGCGGGCTGGAGGAGTATGGCAAGGTCGTCCACGCGCTTCTTGACGGCGGTGAACTTGCGGATGGAGCGGACCATCATCTCGCCCATGTGAGAGGCGAAGCCGTCGTTGCCACGGGCTATGACGCCGGCGGTCGCCAGCACCATCTGGAAACGCTGCTCGGTGCCGGGCCGCAGGCCGGCGTCGTGGATCATCTGGCATAGCCGCCTGCCGCTCGCGTCCATCGCCTCCATGGGTGGTTGTGGCTTCTGGTCACTTGGTCTTGGATTGGAGTGAGCAGTGTTGCGCAGACTAGGTGCGTAGTACTAGTAGGTGCATACGATTCGGTAGCTGGATTAGAGTGGAGGGGCGCCTTATACTATGAGAGTGTAAACTGCGTTGCATTCATATCGTGCTGGCTCCTTTCTGCTTCTCCAATTAATTCCCTCTGCATGCTTCCCTCGATTCCACAATGTAGTGCGCCCACGCTTCCCGAGATCTAAGTTTGACCATAAATTTGACCTGAATTTCAGTGGTATAATTTTTGCTCCTGCCGCAGTCGGTCTCGTTGGTTGAATTTATGGTCAAACTTAGATCTCGGGAAGCGCAAAATTGAATGAGGATGCATCATTGACCATTCAACGTTTCGGGAACCGCTACCCTCTCCCTCGTTGGCATTCAAGCTGTATCAATGTAAATGCATGTCAAAAAGTGACTAGTTTTTGCAAAAAAAAAGAGACTAGTCAACAGTTCGCCACGAGCCTATAACTAGTGATCGCCACAATAACCATAAGATCTGCATCCGACGGTGGCACCTATTGGACGCAAACAACAATAAAAAAACAAATGCCATGGCATTTTACAAAACTGCCACACCACGCCCCTCCCCGACACATGAGAGACTGCCACGCGAGCGTTCACAACTGCCACTTTCAGGTTGCGCTTGGTTCTTCGCCTCTTCGGGAAGTCGTACTACTACAATAATACTAGTACTATATGCTTCTGGCAATCTGTCATTGAATGAACTGCTGCATGTCCACCGCGTGGGGGAGGGAGAGCGTGTTGTAAGCAAAAGCTTCTCCTTGTTGTACGAGTTGACGCGACACATCAAAGCAGTACACTCGATTTTCTCAAGAAGTTGTGTTTACCGATGCATAAATTACAATGCATGCATGCATGCCATGAGTTTCCTTTTGATCTTTTCATGTCTTGATTTAATGCACCTTGAAGTATGAACATGTGATGGTAAATCTTTCTAATAATGCCCCGGCCCTAAAGCGAGAGATGGTGGTGCACGAGGAGAGTGAGATCATGCCGACGGAACAGGACCCGACAATGGACGTCTTTATGGACCTCACCATGCTCCACTGCCCCTTCTGCCTCCGCCCCTTGAAGCCTCTGGTGTACGAGGTTCGAATACATCCCGTCTATTCGGCTGATCGAGCAAGGCGTAGTTTTCTTGATTGATGTGGTGTTCGATTGATTTGTGCAGTGCAAGGGAGGGCACCTGGCCTGCACGGACTGCCACGACGAGCGGCCTGGGAACCAGCGGCACTGCCAGAAGTGTGAGCGAGGCAGCGGCTTCGACGTGCGCAACACGGCGATGGATGCCATCTTCTCCTCGGCGAGGGTGGAGTGCCCGCACGAGGGCTGTGGGCTCTACGTCACTTTCCACAAGCTCCACGATCACCAGAGCGCGTGTCCGCTCGCGCCGTGCAAGTGCCCCATGCCCGGCTGCTGCTACGAAGGCCCGCCGCTGGCGCTCCCCAACCACCTCATCACCGTGCACCCCCTGCCCGTGCACAGGATCCAGTACAGCAAGGTGCTCCAGCTGCAGGTGCCGGTGTTGAAACCGCAGCGCTTGCTGTTCGCGGAGGAGGACGACCGCGCATTTTTCGTGGTCGGTGGCGCGCTCAGCATCGGCGCGCCTATCACTGTGTTGGTCATCTGCATCAGAGCGGGGGCGTCCCCACCACCACACTACGCGGTCAAGGTGTGGGCAAACGGGCCGCCGGGGGCGCCCAACGGCAGGACCGACGCCGTCAAGGTGGAAATCGAGGTGACAAGCAGCAAGGAGCCCAGCGCCATCGCGGTGGAGGAGCTGACCTTCTTGATAGTGTCGCCCAAGCTGCTGGCTGGGGCTGGGTCATCGAGGACGGTGTCCCTCCACATTCGGATTGACAAGCTCACCTCCTAAATGATTCCACAATGCCTTCTAGTTATCTTAGTAATATGCTAATGTAGGGTTTAGTTTGGTCTACTTTACCTTAGTAATATGCAGTTGAAGTAATTCCCAACAGTCCAAGGGATATTTTGTGTCTGTTGGATATAAGATCTTTTAGGTAAGAAATAAACCTAAATATAAGCTGCTTATATGTTTGTTTGTTAAGGAAGTGGTGCATACTTCTGCGAGTTGATGCGACACATCAAAGTAGTACTACTAGTACTCACCCGACTGCGCACCAGGCAGACCAATCTCGTGTCGTGCTGGTGCCGTGTGTGGTACCCACATTAAGCAACCTTGCACCTCCAGCTGAGCCTCCGCGTTTTGACCCTTTGAATCTGAAGGTCAGGGAGCAACGTGAACCTTAGATAGAGCGAATCGGATGGTTGAGAACACTACGATTCATAGCTACCGATCCGTGTGTGAGAGAGGACGAGTGCGTTCGTGCACTACTTCTCTCCGTGTACGATGTACTAAACCTAGAGTACAAGTGTATGTGTGTGGCATCGACCTAGAGAGCTAGAGATGGTGTGTGCGAGAAGTCCCGAGAGACTCGTGAGCGTAGGTGTGTGCGTGGGAAAGAGGGAGAGAGATGATATGTATCGATGTAATGCGTGTGAAAAAAAATAGTCAATAGTTCACCACTAGGCTATTCCTGGCGAACGCCCCAGTTACCGTAAGATCTGCATCCGATGGTGCCAGTTATTGGGCGAAAACAACAGTAAAAAAAGAAATGCCATGGCATTTTACAAAACTACCACACCACGCCCCTCCCCACGCATGAAACTGCCATGCGAGCGTTCGCAACTGAGGGAGCCATAGCCATGGTCTGCTCCTTTGTGTGATCTATAGAATTATTAAAAAGGCCAGGCTTTTGGCGCCTGGTAGGCGGGGGATCTTGGCCTGTCCGTTTGCTACTCCTCACATGCGGTCGTACATGTCAGTGATGTATCAAGCCGATGCGTGTCAAGTGGTGGGCCGGACCGACCGTCTGTTCGTGCTACTGCTCACATGCGGTTGCACATGTCAGTGACGAACCAAGCTGATGCGCATCCCTTTGGTGAGTGGTGGGCCGGACCGACCGTGTGTTGGTGCGACGCGAACGCGACGGGCTGTAAAGTTTACCGCCTAACTTAATACTATGTAAAGTGTAACACTTGCTTTCACTCCTTAACAAGATCGGTCGATAGAAATTCCCATTAGAAAGGCAAGGGCGGTATTTTTCCAGCGCGGGAAGCAAGGGAGTTTTTTTTACTGGAGCGGAGGCATGGGAGTTTGGCCGACGGTTTGCATACGTTTCTTGGACGCGTACGTGGGCCCGCGCTCTCGGAGGCCATTGTGGCGGAGCCAGACGCCCGCAACCTCTCAGACCAAAAAAAGAGGAGCCCGTTGCTGGCTATTTCTATAATTAGTTTTGAAATTCTCAATCGTTCATGTGTGATGTCATATTAGCCATTCATTGATGTTGATCCAACGTTCTAGGTGTTTCGGATTCACATCTACAGTAACCTAAGTGTACCCACCCTCAAAAAAAGTGTCTACGTTCTTCTAGAACCATCGGCACGTCAGTGTGATCAAATCCACACAGAAGATGGCAAACAACACCTCCACATGTGTCACGTGGCTTCATTGATGCCCCCCCACATCATTTTATTCATAAATGTATTGACTGAAAAAGAGAGACATCACCCTAAACAAGATCTTCCTCGTGTTTTGTTTCGTACGAAGTGGTGCCATGCTATTGGAAATCCAACTTGGTTGCTTTGCACGTACCCGAAGTACTCATGCCACATCATCTAAAAAGCCTTTCTACACGTGTCAAATTATCAATCACGTGGGCTGCCTCTTCTTATAGAAATGTGCTCCACCGTGTACCCGTGTGTCTGTATGAGGGAAGGAGTGAGTGCGTGCGTGCACCTCTTCTCTTCGTATACATGTACTCCACCTAGTGGGTGTGTCATAGAGAGAGAGAGAGAGAGAGAGATCGTTTGTGCAACATGCCTCTATACATATGTTTGTGTCAAAGAGAGGCCTACATACAAAGTATATGTATGTGCAGGGGGCGATATACGAGAAGAGAGGGGAAGGATATCGTTTATGCCAGATATCGATTGAGAAGGATAGAGGGAAGAACTTTACGAGCGTACAAGCACTAGGACAGAGGGGGGGTGCTTGAAGATGGTGTGAGAGGTCAGGTAGACGAAGACAAGGAAGGAGTACAAGTGCGATATCGATAATTAAAGAGAGGGGACGAGAACGTGCATGGGGCGCGCGCGTCTGATTGATAGATAAAGAGGAAGGCATGGATGATGAGATGGGAGGGACAATTAATGTGTGTGTGGTAGGCGGTCCTATCGAGAGAGGTCATAGTTCCGTTGATGTGTGTACGTGGGAAAAGAGGGGGAGACCTAACTAGAGATATAGATCGGTCGGTTTGTGTGGGAAAATAGTGAGAGAGACCTGGCTACACATAGAGGGAAATCGATTGGTGCACATGCATGCATGTGTCAGAGATAAAGAACTCCCAGTGATGAAGAGAGTGACAGGTGTGTGTGGGGGGAGGGATGCAGCTAGCTAGCTAGCTACCTAGCTACCTAGGAGATTGTGCGAGAGGCCTATTAGTTAGTTAGCTTGAGATAGTGTACGAGTGCGAGATGGATAACAACAGAGGGGGCGACAGTGCGTGCGTTCCTCAGAGTTAGGGCGGGAGGCATGGATGGTGAGAGGAGGGTAGGACCATATATGTGTACATGTTTGTGTGTGGTAGCTAGGCAGACCTAGCTAGAGGGGTATATCGATTGGTGTGTGTGGGAAAGAGGCAGATGGAGAGATCTAGAGAGATCGTGGGATACCGACCTAGAGAACGAGAACGTGTGTGTGCGTGATGTAGAGGATGCCGAGTGGGGAGTGTGTGTGCATATATATATGCATGCACGATAGGAAAGTTAGTGGTATATATCCACAAAGAGAGGAGTGTGTGAGTGGGTGTAAAAGACTCACATAGATGATAATCAATATAAAAGTGGATTCAAATATTTGAATAAGAGATCATGATGTTTGTAACCCATGCATGCATGCATGAATATAATGGAGATATGCGTGTGGTTTTGAATCGAACATGCAATACTATATACACGTTGAACAAGCCAAAATTGATTTGAATTTGAGATACCGATGGTAGGCATCGTTTGACCACATTGCATCCATGCATGGACATAACTATTCGAATTTGAGATAATGTGTGGTTTTCGCAGCTAACATCTAAATGCTGTGTGTGTGGGGGGGGGGGCATGCATTGTGTGTGTTAAACACATTATACATATGAAAACATGGTTTAGATCATTCCGAATGTATAGCTAGAGCATTAAATGTCTTGTGATTTGAAATCAACATAAAATGGATACAAATATTTGAATTGGAGACCGTATGGTACACGTAGTTCATAATTAAATAGGATTACTACTACATGCATGTATTGTGTTATCAAGATAATATTTAAGTGATGGTATAACTTGACAACAATCATATTCAAATAGGGAAAATTGATTCAAATTGAGTCAATATGGTAAACGACAATGTTTTGATTTGATTTTTTTTGGGGAAGTGTTTTGATTTGTTTTTTTGTTGTTGTTGATTTGTTGTTGTTTTTGTTGTTGATGGAAGTGCGAATTGATTTGGTACTGTACACGCTAAGCTTGTTCTACCGAATTTGTTAGTTATTTGTTGTTGGCTTTGAATGGCATTTGTAGTAATATTGTAAAACGGGACATGACTCTCTCTTGTCTTGTACGAATTGTCTTTTTTTTGTACACGTTAAGCTTGTTCTCCCGAAATTCGAAGCCGCACCTTGTTATCCCAAATTTTTCAAGCTAGAGTATCTCTTTGTCTCTTGTGGTGCGAAACTCCCGCCTCTTCAACCCGCGCCTTGTTATCCCAAAATTTCAACGTGCGCGAAAACTGCCGCCTCATCGAAATCGGTCGCGCCGCCCAACAGGCGAAATCCCCCTTCTACCGCCTCGACGTCCCATGGATAAAACGGGTGGGGCACTTTTGTAACTTACCCCAAATTTCGGACAAGCACGTCCCTAAGCCATGGCTCCCCCCTCTCTTCTCCTGCATTACACCCATTCGTACACCGAGGCCGCCAAACACGCGAAACCCCACCCTCCTCCGTCCGCTAGCCGACCGCCGCCCAGCCGAAGCCTCTTCCCCAACGACGTCGTCCACAACAACAGCTCGACGTCCCTCATCCACCTCTCCGGATGAGGATCCATCGTCGATCTCGTCGTCCCGCCGGTTTAGCCGCCCTGTCCTCCACCTCCAAGGAGCTGCCCCGACATTCGCCTCGTCTAATGCGCCACCTCCATTCCCACAGCGCCGTCTTCACCTGCCCCACTGGAACCGCAGCACCCTTTGCAATTCCTCCAATGAAGCTGAAGCCTACTCGGCGCCACCAAGGAGGTTCTACACTCATCACTGCATTTTCTCTTTTATTCGATCTCACGGGGCTGTCGGTGCTCGATCCCGAGCCACCATGGCATGTCTCCATCGACGGCGGCGTCACCGGCCACTTCCTCCACGGCGTCTCTCCCCCATGGTGTTGCTCCCTCGGTGGTGATGTACACACCAGCAGGAGGTGCTGCTGCTCCGGCTCTCGCTCACGCTGCTGCTGTTGCTGCTCTGGCTCTTGCTCACGCTGCTTCTCTGCTCTTACTGTTGGTCGCGCTATTGCTCTGCTCTTGCTCTCATTCCTGCTGCTGCTGTGCTCTGCTCTTGCTTTCGCTCGCGCTGCTGCTGCTACACGACCTGCTGCAGCTACACGAGTTGCTCCTTTAGCTCTCGCTCGTGCTATTGCTCCGGGCGCAGCTGCTGCAGCTACACGAGCTGCTCTCTGCTAGTGCGTTCACTGCTTGAGCGACTGCTGATTTAGATCACTGCTTCAGGAGCTACTAGTGCTCGAGCGGCCTAAACTTCTATTGCAGTGCTCTGCAACTAGTGCAAATAGTTTCGACAGTAAATTCAGTTTCATCAGTAAAATTCAGTTTGGACTATACAATTCAGTTTCTTCAGTTAAGTTCAGAGTCAATAGTTTTTACATCATCTGTTGGAGCAACCGCGGCGCGGCTGATGCATTTTACATCTAGCACTGTTTACTGATGTATTTTACATCATCTATTACAGATGCTGTTAGAATCCCACTTCAGCCTCGCAGTCGTACACCTCACCGGAGCTGCTCCAACGATGGAAACGTCCATCACAGCGGAGCAGTACCCTCGGCGCCGTCTCCAGATGCCTCAGATCTTCTTCCATGCCTCCGACAGTCACACCAGCTGCACCATCCTCCACGACCAACCCAATGATGCCGAGGTCGACAAGGCTACACCAAAGAGGTTGTACACTCGTCACATCACTTTTTACTCTACATTCACGTCGATCCATTAGGGATCCTTTGGTTCAAAGCAGTTGCAAATCTAGAAAGAAATGGAGGGTGGTCTCAAAGTTAACAGGGAGAAAACTAAATGCTCTTTTGAACCACAATTTGAATCGGTTTAGCAAGATAGCTATCATCTCATAATCATGTGGACCAAATAAACTCGCAAAATTTCAGATTACAACGGGAACATGTACTATTACTGAATTTGTTTTAAAGAAATTAATTTTTTAACCGGAATAATGAACCTACTTATGTTGTCCATATAAGCTCAAATTTATTCAGAGTACCACATAGCACATGTAGTATATATTGAAAAACTTTAGGTTTCTTTTCGAAAAATATCCAGTTCATGCAGGCAAGAACACCCACTGAGAACACGTAGTAACGAGAAATACGAATAGTTTCTCCCATATGACAAGCAGTGAGATAGTAGGAAAGTTAGTAGCTATCCGTGTTGGACTCTCTCGGAAGCGATCATTTTTTATTTCTGCGTGTTGGAGCCGTGCATGTGTAGATGGGCCTGGGAGTTGAGCTACTTGGTTGTGCCAAAATAGTAGTAGTACAAAAACATTATTCGAGGGCAGGCTTCAGCCTGTTGAAGACTACCTACTAGAATCGCCACTGGTTCAAACAAAAAGTGAAGGAAAACATAGGACTTGGAAAGTTTCCTATGGTACTACTATTCATGCATTTGGTTAGAAGGAATGGAGCAAAGCAAAACTGGAGGATTTTTTTTCCTTTGGTGTCTCTCTCAAAGAAAAAACATAGGAATTTTAATATCCACTTGGACGTCCTTTACAAATTCCTATGCATGAAGAACAAGACTTAGTGCATTAGTGGCATAATAAGATTCTAACTTAACATTTTCATGTGGTTTGACTTTAATTTGACCATGTTTCTCGGCATTCCTGTGTTCTTCCAATTCCTGTGAACCAAACACACAGTTTGACAGAAATCTGTAAATGCTCTGTTTTGCATGTTCGTTCCTATCCTATTCCTGTGTTTTTCCAGTCCATGCATTTTTAGAATCCTCCAGTTCAAAGGAGCCCTTACAGATTTACTTCATTTACAGATAGGTGTCAAAGAAAACTCTGTGTGGTTTGTCCTGCTCATGCCGTGCCGTCATCCACCCCACCTGAGCTGCTCCATCAACGGAAGCGTCCACCGCAGCAGAGATCCCCATTCCAGACCTTCTTTTGCCGCCTCAGATCTTCTTCCCCGCTGTCGGCAGCCACACCAATTGCATTACCATCATCAACTGAGCAGATGAACGTGTCGACTAAACAGTTCCAGAAGAGAGGTCGCACTCTTTCGTGTTTGCTTACGTCATACATCGATTAATATTACCTGCTACTTTATCATCATGTTCACCTCTTAGATTCTGAGTCAGGTCCAAACTAATGTTCAGACTTGAGTTTTAAAATGCTTGTGGGGCACATATCGAGGCAGTAATGAATAGTATCTCTGTCTACAATCTAGTTCATCTCAGGTCTTCTATGTGGTTCATGTTGGGTGGGCAACAAACAGTAGAGGAGCCATCATCTGTCTTTTTTAACTGAAGCTATCATCTGCCTGCTACCATTAGTTTTGGATCTATCCACTGGTTGCTACCATCAGTCTGGATTTATACATGCACCCCTTAGGCCTTACATAATCTGACTATGTTTTTTTATTATGCATGTCAGTTATTGTACACAATCGTACAGAACATGTAGAGAAAAAGAGAAGAGCGTTGCATGGGAATATAATGTCATGCAGACGTCGCTCCATGGTGGGCGCAGTGGCAGCCCCCCTCCCCCCATTCCAGATTGTATTCCAGAGGAAGATAACTATTCAGAGGGGGATTCAGAGGGAGCAAATCACTCCTATTTACCACCTGAGGTGTTTGCTCTAACTTGGCATGCTGATGTTGGTCATATCATGCATATGGTGCCTTGCATTGCTTACTTTATACATCGTATATGTCATCAGCTTAGTTTAGGCATGCTTTGTGTAAATGCCACCTGTTTGGTTTCTATATCATATATGTGAATTATGCAGTGCCATCTTGTTTAGCCAGGCATCATATTTGTGAATCATGCATTGCCATCCTGTTTAGCCAGTCATCGTATATGTGAATTATATCATGCCATAGTATTTTTTTTCATCATGTATTCCATTTGTCGACAATGTTTGTACATTCATCTACTCTTCCTGTGCATCAGCCATTTGAGTCGGTGATGGAAAAATTTGGAGTGAAAACAAGGTCTTCAGAGCAGTCAGTGCTACCTGTCGAAGCAGATATCTTGCTGGTTACAGATAGCTCCTCAGAGGAGGATTCAGAGACAGATGACCAGTCCTATTCCCCCCCCCCCGAGGTTTATGCTCTAGCTTGGCAGGGTTATATTGCTAATATCATGCATATGGTGTCTTGCATTGCTATGTCATCTGCTTAGATTAGATCTACTTTGTGTGAATGCCACCTGTTTAGTTTCTACTCCCACCGTTCCTAAATATAAGTCTTTGTAGAAATTCCACTATGGACTACATACAGAGCAAAATGAGTGAATTTACACTCTAAAATGCATCTATATACATCCGTATGTGGTCTATAGTGAAATCTCTACAAAGAGTTATATTTAGAAACGGAGGGAGTATATCATATATGTGAATTATGCAATGCCATCTTTTTTAGCAAGGCATCATATATGTGAATTATGCAATGCCATCCTGTGTAGCCAGGCATCATATATGTGAATTATGTCATGCCATCCTTTTTTTTCATTACGTATTCCATTTGCCAACAATGTTTGTATATTGAACTACTCTTCTTGTGTATCAGCCATTTGAGTCGGTTATGGAAAAATCTGGAGTGAAAACAAGGTCTTCAAAGCAGACAATGCTACCTGTTGAAGCAGACATCTCACTGGTTACAGGTAGCTCCTTAGAGGAGGATTCAGAGACAGATGACCAGTCCTATATCCCCCCTGAGGTGTATGCTCTAACTTGCGACGGTTATATTTCTCATATCATGCATATGGTGTCTTGCATTGCTTAGTTTAGACATCATATACACAATATTCAATGCCATCTACTTAGTTTAGAGATAATATATGCGAGTGCCAGCTGCTTAGTATATCAATCATATAGGTGAATTACATCATGCCATCCTGTATACTTAGACAACATGTATGTGAATTATTTCATGCCAACCTATTTTATAAAGACATCATATAGTTATGTCATGTCATCCTGTTTAGATAGTCATCATATGTTGAATTATGTCATTCTATCCTATTTAGTTATCCATCATATATCTGAAATTGTGTCATGCTATCCTGTTTAGTTAGCCTTAGCCATCATATATGTGAAATTGTGTCATGCTGTCCTATTTGGTTAGACAACATATACGTGAATTACTGCACCTGTCTATCATACAATGTCTGTACCTTCAATTTCTTTTCTTGTTTATTAGGAATTTGAATTGGAGGGGGTGATGGCAGTATCTAAGGGAGTAAAAACACGGTCTTCACAAAAGACGGTGCTACCCGTCGATGCAGATAGAACCACAGTTGTACTTGCCCAAGAGCCAGCCCCACCACACATAACCGACACTCTTGCAGATTGTACCTGATACGTCTTCAACGTATCTATAATTTTTGATTGTTCCATGCTATTATATTATCAATCTTGGATGTTTTTATATACATTTACAACAATTACATATCATTTTTTGGGACTAACCTATTAACTTAGTGCCCAGTGCCAGTTGCCATTTTCTGCCTGTTTTTGGTTTTACAGAAAATTAATACCAAACGAAGTCCAAATGCCACGAAACTTTTTGGAGATTTTTTTCTGGACAAGATAAACACTAGAAGCTTCGGGAGAAGGCCAGAAGCCCCAGTGGGTGTCCACGAGGCACCAGGGCGCGCCTGGGGGGGGGGTGGTAGGCGCGCCCTGGTACCTCGTGGGGCCCATAGAGCTCCGTTTGACCTAATTCCACCACTATAAATTCCCAAAAATTCAGAAACCCTTAGGGGAGTCCACGAAATACTTTTTTCCACTGCCGCAAGTTTCTGTTCTCAAGAGATCCCATCTGGTGGCCTTCTCCGGTACTCCGCCAGAGGGGGAATCGATCTTGGAGGGGCTCTACATCAACCTTGTTGCCCTTCCGATGATGCGTGAGTAGTTTACCACAGACCTTCGGGTCCATAGTTAGTAGCTAGATGGCTTCTTCTCTCTTTTTGATCTTCAATACAATGTTCTCCTCGATGTTCTTGGAGTTCTATCCGATGTAATCACTTTTTGCGGTGTGTTTGTTGGGATCCGATGAATTGTGAGTTTATGATCAGATTATCCATGAATATTATTTGAGTCTTCTCTGATCTCTTTTATGCATGATTATTATAGCTTCGTATTTCTTCCCCGATCTATTGATTTGGTTTGGCCAACTAGATTGATTTATCTTGCCATGGGAAGAGGTGCTTTGTAATGGGTTCGATCTTGCGGTGCTCAATCCCAGTGACAGAAAGGGACACGACATATATGTATCGTTGCTATTAAGGGTAAAAAGATGGGGTTTATTCATACATGAGTTTATCTTGTCTACATCATGTCATCGTTCTTAAGGCGTTACTCTGTTCTTTTATGGACTTAATACACTAGATGCATGCTGGATAGCGGTCGATGTGTGGAGTAATAGTAGTAGATGCAGGCAGGAGTCGGTCTACTTGTCTCGGACGTGATGCCTATATACATGATCATTGCCTTGGATATCGTCATGATTATTTGCTTTTCTATCAATTGCCCAACAGTAATTTGTCTACCCACCGTATGCAATTTTCTTTAGAGAAGCCTCTAGTGAAATCTATGGCCCCTGGGTCTATCTAAATCATATTGCTAAAACCCTAAAAATACTTGCTGCAATTTTATTTTATTTATTTTATTTTTTATTTTTGTTGCAATCTATCTATCTATCAAATACAATTTAATCTTGTAATTGACCGCCTAGGGATTGACAACCCCTCTTTTGCGTTGGGTGCAAGGATTTGTTGTTTGTGTGCAGGTACTGCTAACGAGGTGTTGCGTGGTTCTCCTACTGGATTGATAACCTTGGTTTCATAACTGAGAGAAATACTTACCTCTGCTGTGTTGCATGATCCCTTCCTCTTCAGGGACAATACCAACGCAAGCTACAAGTAGCAGTACCCCTTCCCCGTTGGCCAGAGAACCTGCTACACCCCATCTAACCCCAACCCCAGCAGATAGTAACCCACTTCCAGTTGACACAGCACCATCTCCACCACAGAGCACCCACACACAAGCAGTTAGTAAGGCAACTGCAGTGCCCAAAGCACGAGGACCACCACAGCGAACCCAAACTCCACGCTTAAAGCAGAAGAACAACTGTTCTCAGGTCAGATTCCGTAGCTATGGTGCATTCTCCTTTGCTCTTGCATCACTTTATTTACTCATACCAACTAATTTCTAATTTGAAGGATCCAATTGAAACTCCAATGGTGCAAAAGGTATGTTTTAAACCTGTTTCTTTAGCTGGTTTGTTGTTGTAACTTCTTGCTCTATGTTGATTTCAATTTCAATTGTATATACAATTATGTTCTCATGTCATGCACATTACAAGTGTTGTTAGTGTTGTGTAGTTTCCCACACTTATATTCTGTCTATGCTGCTTTGTCTTAAACAGATATGATTTGAACTATATCTCTATCTTGATTTTGCAACATAAACTAGGATGATATAGACAATACAATGACCATAGTACATAGATATATGTTTGTTTCATTCTGTTATTATGTACTACCTTGCAATAGAAGACAAGTTAGTATAATCCTGTCAACCTTACTACTGAATTGGTTTACCAAAATGAGTTTCATATACATGCTAAACTTGTGATGTGTCTGCTTGTTCCTCTTTTAGAATGCCGGTAGAATAGTGGAGAAGAGTACCCCATTATGCAATGGTAAAGGAAGTAATGCAGATAAGGTCCAAGATAGTCAGACAACCCTGTTGTTCTCCAAGAAAGCTGATAAAAACTATCATGAAGATAGTGAGACAACCCCACAGCCCTGCCTTGATGTAGTGTTTGAGTTACTAGCCACTACCGCTAGCACAAGCCCTTCGAACTCGCTGCCTGAATCAGTTTGGCTTCTTGAGTCTCAACTACAAGCTGAAAGACAACGATCAGCTGTGCTGCGACAAGAAGCCGAAGGACTGAGGAAGTCCCTACAGAATTCAGATGCATACTTTCTGGAGAAACAGCAAGAGTTGGAGGATTTTAGTGCCAAACAAGAGAAAACTAATAAGCTTGCTAAGCTTCTTGCCAGCATGGTGGGTGCCCAGGATATCGTTTCTTGAGCTCTTCTGAAGTGGTTTCAGTTCTGGACTTGTTTTGCTGCCGCGTTTATTTGCACTGGTGGCCAATTTAGATGCCCAATGTATGTAATATGCTGCTTTGTTGTTCCCTAATATTTGCACTGGCAGTGTCATGGTTTTGACACGGCAGATGCCCTTGTGAAAGGACTTAGAGATGAGGCCATCGCACAAGTGTGGAAGCTTAGCGAGGTTGATCGGGAACGAGAAGACGCCGGGTTACCCAGGTTCGGCCCCTCATGGTGGAGGTAAAAGCCTATGTCCTGCTTGATTATATTGCTGTGGTTCTCGATTACAAGGATGCGGATTCGCTAACCTAACTTTTGATGAGATTGCAACTTAGTCTTTTTCATATAGGTGCTCCCCTTTATATATACAGGTGGAACCCTAGATTACATGAGAGTCCGGGTCGTCCTTTGACCTGTCTCCTACTCTTTCCTACTTGCTCTCCAAGACAGCCTTCGTGCCACTCATCATCCTCATGAGCCGGCCCATTGCCTAGGCCGGCCTGTCCTCGTTAGGCCTCGTTAAGCCGGTCCACCAAGAGTCCTTCAGCCCCGCATTGAGCTGGCCCACTGAGCTTGCTCCATGGCCGGGTTATCACCCTGCCGGGTCTATATGCTGGTAAGCATCCCCAACATTAGCCCTCAGTTTAACTTGAATTTATTCACGTTAAACTTCACCATGTAAGACAAACATCAGTAAGATACTCTCCAAATGCCTCCCAAGCCGGCCCCTCAGAACACTGTGTTTTGACCGGCTCAATTTGCCGGGTTAAGTAGATCGACGGGTCATCCCTTCAGGTTCAGACTTAGCACTTTGTATTTCGTCTTCCTGATGACGGCACAATCCACTACCACAAATCTGGGATGACATCATGTTGTATCTTTGAGTGGGTTCGTATGGTCCTGTCAGGCCCGAAAATCGAGGAGCCCGCAGCCGAAAATTACTGCGCCTCCTGGGGCTCCGCACCTGTCGTTTTAATTCGTACTGTGCCTATAAGAGGCCAGCTCACCCCCTCTGTCACTTTTTACCATTTACCCTTCTTCCTCGCGCCTGCCTCCTTTTGCAACCGAAGCGCCGCCGCCTTCGAGCTCTCCGACCACCTCAAGCGCGTCTTCTCCGTCACCCCAGTCGCCGCCGGAGCTCATCCAAAGCACTCCGGCCACCCCCGCCGTGCACAGGTACGCCGAAAACCTTCTTTCTTCAGATCTGCAACACCCCATTTCTCTGTGTAGCTCCCCGTGGTTCGACCGTGTTCTTGTCCTTTCATCAGTAGATCTAGAACCAGTTGAATAATCCGCGTAGGCATTTTAGTTATTGTGGCAATGCTATTTTTCCTGTATAGATCCTTGCACTGCTTTCAATGGACCCCCATTGACAAATGGGCTCCCGCCTCTATCCATGTTTCAGGTCTTTAAATTTTCTTTTTTGAAGTATTTCTAGATCCATAAAAATAGCTACTCCATCGGATTCTTGTTTGTCGCTAGCTCAACACTTAGCAAATATCCAAACACCACCGAAATGGTGGCGCCGGCTCATGAATTTTACCGGCTTATCACTGTTGTCCATAGCTTGCGTAAATCCGGGTCATGAATTTAACCATCCTGGTTGTCTTATCATTTTGCTGGGTTATACCCTCTAATGGCTTGTCCTTCCTGAGCTTAACACGCCGGCTTATTACCTTTGCAGTTGAAATCTGAAATCGTCATGGCTCCCAAGACTGACAAGTCCTGCAACTGGGTCAGATCCCAGGTCTCAACTCTTATGTTGAACGAGCTCATTGGGCAAGGCCTCTTGCCGGCTCAAGCAACCATCAGCTGGTGGGCGCCTGATGAGGAGAGCTCCCCCCAGCCTAAGCAGGACGAAGTGGTGGTCTTCGCAGATCATCTTCAGAAGGGGTTTCGGCCGCCCGGGTCAAAAAAATTCCGTGACGTCCTCAATTTTTTCGACCTCCGACCGCAGGATCTTGGCCCCAACTCAATCATCAATCTATGCCAGTTTCAAGTCTTCTGCGAAGTGTATCTCCAGATAGAGCCAACTGTCCTTCTCTTTCGAGAGTTCTTCTACATCAACCATCAGACCGAGTTCACCGATGGCCCTAGCATAGAACTTGGTGGTGTTTCCATTCAGAGGTGGAGAAACACTCCCTTTCCTAAGGCCAAACAGGCGAGTCACCCCAAGGGTTGGAACAAAACTTGGTTTTATTGCAAAAACACTGCTCCTCAGGATGAAAACCCCCTGCCGGGTTATAGACTCGACCGGCTCAACGCCACGGTTGCCTTTCCGGGTTGGCCGTCAGCAGAGGAGCATAAGCAAATTGCCCCTATTTACTCCAAGATAAGGGCCTTGGTTGCGAACGGCCTTACCAGGATCGATCTGACCCGGTGCTGGATAAGCTGGCGAATCCAGCCCCTTAGCCAGAGGGGCGACTTGATGTGCAATTATACGGGTGAGCCAGCTGACGTTCAACGCTTCAGCCAAGTCAATTTATCTGTGAGTGACATCAACAAAACCACCAAGAGATTATTGGGAGAGTCTCAAGAGAAATGCAACAAAACCGGGCTAGCACCCTTCTGCTTGACCAACCCGGTGCCTTCAGTAAGTGCTTGCACCTTCTTATTCTGTTCTTGACTTGCTTGTTTCATCTCAACCTTAATTGCCGACTCATAACTAATGCAAGCAGACGACAAGTTTTGGAAAAGGAAGAAGTCGCGACAACCCGCCCCCGCTCCAGAGGAGCCATAGGATGAGCCGGCCGATGCTGATGAGCCGGCTGCAGAAAATGAGGCTGAGGTAGAACCCGACTCGCTTTGATCATCTTTTTATTCAACTCGCTGACACCCCTTATCTTCAGGATGAAGCCGAAATTGGCCACACCAATGAGCCAGAGGTAACGTTGATCTCCTCAGACTCTGACTCTCCAATACCTATTCAGAAGAAAACCCAGGCTGTAATCCGCAAGGTTCGAAGGAAGCCCCGGGTTGCCATTCGTAAGGTCCCTTTTTCACACCAGGATGCTCATTTGGATCCCAAATTTGTTTTGAAGAAAACTTGTCAAGCCGGGACCTCCAAAAGGAAGACCCGGAGCAGTGAAGGCGAGTTAAGTGGCGGGCTTCCATACGAGCCGCCATCCCGTAAAGCGCGAGCTGAGGTGCTTCTTAGTCCAACTTCCTCTTTTCCTCTAGCTGGCCGTTTTAAGGAGCCCTTACATTTAAATGACTCGGCATATCAGACGTCCCACTCCTCAGGCGAGTCAAGCGCTATGCAAGCACCGACTTTCAACATCAACCTTGGGTTAGCAATCACTCCTGTGACATAGTGGTTCCTTATTCTTCACCCTTTAAAATGAATAACTCCTTTGTTTCTTATACAGTGCCAAGGCTATCAAGAAGAGAGCACCTGCCGGGTCATCTGACCCGGCCATTCAACCAGGCCCTCAAGGGGAAAGAGAGACCACCTTGGTCAGCCAGGACGAGGCAGCAGTCCAGAACAGCCCGCAACCTCAAGACATCGCCAGCCCGGCTCGTGCTCCCTCGCCTGTTATCCAAGAACGAGAAAATCCAACTGAGGAGCAGCCCGAAGAGCCGCCCGTGGCACCGGCTCAGGATGACGTGGTGGTGACCGGAGAACAGCAAGCGGCTCTGGAGGCTTCTACCGCTCTTACCAAAATCCCTGCCAAGCTTGAGCTGGCCTCGAAGGACAAGGGAAAGACGGCTCTTAACTTTTCTTCGTTCGATGACCAAGATGCCAGTACTCTACACCAGGCTGTCCTGACCCGGCTGTCTGAAAGCCAGGACACAGAGATCGCCATGATAACTTCATTGAAGCGGAAGTATGAGGTAATTTGCACCCTTCGTTCTATACCATATATATATGTAGCCCCCAAGGGCCGGGTCATTATGGAATGATGACCCGGGACTTCAAAATTGAACTCGTAAGTAGAGCTTCAACCGGCGACCCCAAAGGCCGGCTCGCCAGTAATGACGGGTAGGTCTTCATAACTTAGCAAGATAGATCAATTTATACATTAGCCCCCAAGTGCCATGTAGAGTGCCCGCAGCTGCATGGGACTTGCCTTGCTGTTTGTTTTAAGATCGAAAGCATGTAGCCCCCATGTGCCGGGTTGTCCTTTAGGGCGGCCCGGGTCATACGTATATTTTGTATAACAGTCTGCCCTGTAGGAAATGCTAGATCAAGTGGAGACCCAGGCTTCCTTCTTCCGAAAGGAAGCAAGGAAGGAGAAGAAATTGCGCAAAGAGGCTGAACAATCTGCTGCTGAGGCCAATAAATCTTTGGTCATTGTGAGGAACACCTTGCAAGAGACTGAAGCTGCAAGAGCCGCCCAAGCCGCACGAGCTGAAGTGGCCGAAGCCAAACTTGAGCCGGTCAGTCAAGAACTGGCGACTCTGAAAGGATAAATCACCGCCATGTGTCGGGCCATCTTCGGTAAGCCAACAGACCACCATGCACCAAGTGGTCCGACTTAAATATGTATGCCGGCTTTGACTGATCATGTATACTTGTTCAGGTCGGAAGAATCAAACTCTGTTGCAGCAACCAGTGGTGAAATTGAGGGCAGTATACACCTTTGTGGAACAACTATACATAGGCGGCTCACGATGCATCATGGCCGCAAAAAACACCACCTCACCACCACAACTGATTGCGGATATGTTGAAAGAGCTATCTGTTGTGCCCAGGTGGTTTGAGGACTGGAAGAACTCGTGCTGTGCGCTGGGGCTCTAACAGCGCTTGCACGAGCCAAGGCATACATTCCAGAGCTCGACCCGGCTTAGATTGTGGGCGGGTACCCAGAGTTCAATGTAGACGACACACCCTATACCAAGAAGGATTTCCAACGCTGCACCAAAGAAACCTGGGTTGCAGCCACTGCAATCGCAGAAGAGGAAGATCTGACCAGGTACCAGGCGCCTTACTCGAAGGAGAACGAGCGGATAGAGCCGCCAAATCATGAGCCGGTGGCCCTAACCCGCGCGTAAGCCAACCTTTGCCCCTGAAGTTGACCCTTCCTCCCTAATAACCGCCGATGCCCTATTTGAAGCGTTGCGCTCAATTCAGTGGTCGACCGGCGAGGCAAGTCAAGAGGCGGAGGATGACGACGGCCGTGAAGAGCCGGCACACGACGCTTCATCGGGCGCTAGTGCCAGCTCTGACCCGGCAGCATAGAGCGCCGGCTTATCCTTTTGTAAGCGGGACATGTAAAAAACTTTGTCGTGGCCACAATTGATGGGCGGCTTGTAATAGTGTAGCTTAAAACACTTGTTGCTGATGCCAGTGCCATCGTGTACTGAGCTTGTTTATTGCCTGTACCAATACAATGGATGCCATGCTTCTGTAAATCCTCTTTTGGGCTTCGAGAGCCGGTTTTTGCAATAGAGTGATTTCGCTGAAACAATAACAACTGCATGTAATGGTTACTGATGAAATCACATGAACGAGTAATCTTTGTTACTGTTTGCAATGAATCAAGAATATTAAATAGAACTAAAATAAATGCTATGCATGGATGTATGCATGTATGCAGAGATGAGTGCAACAAAAAGAACATAAAGCGCAAGCCGGAATATGCTTGCAATGGCTGGCTCATAAAGCGCAAGCGGGCTGCTAAACACAACTTGAAAATGGCCGGCTCATAAAGCGCAAGTCCGCGACACCTCGTGATCTCTGTGTTACGTGCTGCTGCATTCTCCGCAGTGACCGGCTCGGTCAAAAGGTCCGCCAGCGTGGTCATCAAGTCAGTGAGTGCTTGAACCTCGGTTTTCTGACAGCCGGTGGCTGACGCGACGGCTCCTCCTGAGCCAGCAAGGAGGTTGTTCTGCCCCGCCGTTGGATTGGCCCGGTCACGCACCGGATCTTGCCTACCCGCCATGTATACCGCCACGAAGCGGGGCGGCTCCGGGCTCTCTGGGAGGATGTCGTCCGTGTGCCCGAGCCCTCCAGCAAGCGGAGGAAGGATTGACTCGGTTTCTCCGGTCGAGGACGCCGTCAGATTGGACGAGTGTATCATCTTCAGACAGGGACTTCTTTGACAAGGCCACCCCTTGGGTGAAACCTATGAAGACATGGTTCCGGGCGGCTTGACGCGGGCCGGGTCTCGCCTGACTCGGCCCAGCGTGGCGTGCCGACTCAACGCCGGCGATGCTCTCCAACCCGGCAGCCGGCTCGCCGACCACGCCGATGAATGTATGGATTTTGCCGAAGGGGACCCGGTACCCGTACTCAATCGAGTTGGCGTCGGGGCCCCAGTATGAATCGTCGATGTAGAACTTCCCACGGCGGCTCTTGGTCATCATGCCAACCGCGTACTTCCCGAACCCTGGAAGAGATCCCGCTAAGAACTCAACTCCACCGGGCGTAGGCCCCACGGTGGGCGCCAACTGTCGTGGTTTTGACACGGCAGGTGCCCTTGTGAAAGGACTTAGAGATGAGGCCATCGCACAAGTGTGGAAGCTTAGCGGGGTTGATCGGGAACGAGAAGACGCCGGGTTACCCAGGTTCGGCCCCTCACGGTGGAGGTAAAAGCCTATGTCCTGCTTGATTATATTGCTGTGGTTCTCGATTACAAGGATGCGGATTCGCTAACCTAACTTTCGATGAGATTGCAACTTAGTCTTTTTCGTATAGGTGCTCCCCTTTATATATACAGGTGGAACCCTAGACTACATGAGAGTCTGGGTCGTCCTTTGACCCATCTCCTACTCTTTCCTACTTGCTCTCCAAGACGGCCTTCGTGCCACTCATCATCCTCATGAGCCGGCCCATTGCCTAAGCCGGCCTGTCCAAGTTAGGCCTCGTTAAGCCGGCCCACCAAGAGTCCTTCAGCCCCGCAGTGAGCTAACCCGCTAAGCTTGCTCCATGGCCGGGTTATCACCCTGCCGGGTCTATATGCTGGTAAGCATCCCCAACAGGTAGCAAACTTTGATGCCCAGTGGATGTAATCTGTGAAATCGCCGTAATAGCCTAGCGTTATTTGCTTTCTTATTTATTTCTTTTGTTTATTTGTTTGCTTGTAGTCACTGTAGTTCTTTTTCCTCAGTTTGCTAGTGCAGCAATAACCATGGGCCACATACGGGCCGTTGTAACAATGGGCATCCTACGGGCCGTAGGATCCTTGGGCCTCCTATGGGCCGTAGGATCCATGGGCCGTACTGTTCGTGGGCCAAAAGCGGACCGCAATATGGACCATAAACGGGCCAATATCGGAACCGTCCGTTTATGGGCCCAGACCATAACGGGCCATTAACAGGCCGAAAGACAGCACTGGCTTAATTCTATCAAGAGGCATGACGGGTCGTTAATGGGCCGGATTACAGGACCGGATGAAAACAGCCCAACGGGTTAACGGGCCACAAACGGACCGAATGTTACCATGGGCTGAACTTGCCCCATTAGCATAACAGGCCAGTAACGGACCGTAAGTAATCGAGGGCCGGAAAAGAGCCCAAGAATGTATGGGCCCTTAGAAGGCCGAATGGGAGCACGGGCTTGAAACAGCCCAACTAAATCATGGGCCGTTGATGGGCTCAAAGCAGTTTACTGTTCATGATGGGCCTGATTCACCACGGGCCGTCAATGGGCCCAGAGAGGTAAAAGGCCTCATATGGGCCGAAAGACTTCACAGGCCATAGATGGGCCGAAAGTGACAACGGGCTGGAATCATATGGGACGGCCCACATGACGCTACTGGGCCGAATATTGAAATGGCATAACGGGTCGTGAGTACCCGGGCCGTAGATGGGCTGTATGAGAACAGGCTGTTAACAGGCTTTCCATGGGCCGGCCTACTAACTTTTGACCAAGTCAAACGGGTCGGTCTTTTTAACCTAAATGGGCCACTGTTGGGTCGTGCCACGTGTCGACGTATCATAGGCGTCTCTCGTCCAATGAATGGATGACATCTGTCGCAACGCCGAGCTGACACGTGGATCGGCCGACGAATGAGAAATTTACACGTGGAAAATTGTCATTACTCAGGGATGTTAATGGGTTATCGGATCCAAAACTGGACCCGATAGCTTAACGGCGACCCGTTACGGTGGAAGCCACGTGTCGGTCACCCTTGACGAAAACACTTCCATGACGCGACATTTATCGTCATGGAAGTGGACACTTCCGTGATGATAATTTCAGTATTGTCATGGAACACTTCTACGACAGCACATGTATGACTATCTTGATGCTGTCATAAAATTGTCACGGATGTACATGCATGATAGAAAACTTGACCTACTGTGACAAAGACATATCATCACGGAAGTGTTTTTTTTGTAGTGTGCGTAGTAGGCAGGAGTGTCTGGCGGGCCGCGAGGCTCGATGTCGGCAGTATCCAATGATGGAAGGGTGATCTCTCGCTGGGTGTAGATATCCACAAGATGCCACGGACTACCCGATTGGTGGATGAGGACGATCCAGTTGGCCTTCATGCCCGCCCAGTAGTGGCGGCGCATGAAGGGCAGGTGGGCGGGGAGTGGTAGCATGTCGAGGGGCACGACGGCAACCTCCGTAGGATCGTCACGTCGGTGTTTGGGCTAGTTGCGAGGATCGGGCATCAGCAAGCAGGGTGTCTTGAAAAGGGTCGGCCGGCTGCCGATGAGTAGACGGTGCATATACACCGAGCATGTGGCCAGACGCATGGTGCTGAGCAGGTCCATACGATTAGAGATCTGCTCCAAGAGAACATCGGGGAGGGAATTCCAATCGCAGCTCTGCCATTGGGTTTTTTAGGGCACTGAGTGATTGGGGTTTTCGGTGTGTGCGGACGAGCGGGGAAGTGGATGCGGGCGGGCGAGAGAAGAAGATGGCGTGTGTGGGCGAGCAGTGAGCGGGGGGAGATGGTGCGCGCGAGCGACCGAGGAAGATGGCGCAGGCGGGCGAGCAGTGAGCACTAGAAAATGGTGTGCGGACGAAGATGGGGAAGGGACGTCCATGGGGAAGAGAGGAGGAAGAAGAGGGAGAGACGGGGAAGAAGGTGCATTAAATCTCAATTCACCTAGTCCTACTAGTATACACGAGTGTAAATAGTTAAGCGGATGACATGTGGGTCTACGTCAAGCGGGCCCATATGTCAGTCAACGGAAGAGAGAGGTGCGTACGTGTAATTGCGGAAGCGTACTCTACTAGCAGACATGATGGCACTACAGGGTAAGGCTGATTTAGTAACACCGGCACGCTGGCTCAGCTTATTAATCAAGTGTCCCATCTGCTACAGCGTGTATTGTCACTTCACTGTGAAGACTAGTAGTTGAATAGACCGATGTTGAATAATGGATCACCAAGACTTCCTATCTATGCCTCTAGTCTCATCCTGTCTAACATTAAGAACCATTGGCCAAGGCTCCCGACACCAATTACGTAGTAGTACCTCCTCCCTCATTCCGGTTTATATACAACTCAATAAAAAAGATTCATCAACCAAGGTAATAGTAGATGATGAGTGCCACAAGAATTTTTTGTAGTACTACTATAGTACTTTGCAAAAGTACTCAATTAATGGGCTCATTTTTCTCAAGAAAATTGTGTTTATGAATGTATTAATTGCAATGCATGCGTGCATGCGTGAACAACAAATGACCAAGACTTTTACATGCATTGGAGTAATTCTTGCATGCAACATTTTAATGAAGCTTGAAATATGAACATGTGAATGGGAGGGACTAGAACCCTCACGCATGCATGCAACACTCACACGTACACATGCACGCACGCAACACTCATGCAGCCATGCATGCGGTACACAGCACATGACGCAACACACACGCTCACGCTCAAGTGCTCAACCTACACATGCATGCACACACATACACAAATAGGGTGGTCCGCGCGCAAGGGTTGGACTCCTGTCGCGCCTGCGTAAAGTTTTGTTTAACTTATTTCTTTGCTCTACCAACAGACAGGTGGGACCCAGAAACCACATACCAATTTAACCAGTCAAGAAAGTGCCACATAGACTATTTGGCCGGTCAGTAAAGTGCAATACGGTGCTCTACGGTGAGCTAGTGACCGTATAATCACCGCAAAACATATATAGTGACCATAATGAGCGTATTATGAAGTCTAGTGATCGTATTGTTACAAATATAGTGACTGCCATTGTATTTATCTCGTTTCAAATTAAGGCATATTAACCGGAAAGGAGGCAGTATGGACTACTAGTACCACTGTGTCCCGTCAACTCGCAGAACGAGGAGAAGCTTGCTTACTATGCACTCTCCCTCGCCCGCGCGCGCGGTGGCTCGCAGGACGAGGAGAAGCTTGCTTAGTATGCCTACGCCCTCTCCCTTGCCCACGCGCACCGTGGCTCGCATGACGAGGAGAAGCTTTTGACTACAGCGTGCTCTCCCTCGCCCTCGCTCACGCGGTGGACGTGCGACAGTTCATTCATTGTCAGATTGCCAGAAGCATATAGTACTGTAGTACCATCATAGTTGAACTTGGACCTCCCGAAGAGGCGAAGAGCCAAGCGCAAGGTTTATAGGAGTACGAGCAGTCGTACAACTATAGCGAACAACTGCTACTGTATGATGCTGCCACGTCGCCTATAGCCAAAGCTGTGCCACCTTTTTTTCTCACAAAGCGTGTTGGAGCCCGTGGAACAGCCACACAAGTTGCACGTACACATAACACATCTACTAGTAAATTCTAAAGGACAAATGCCAACATGCCACACAAGTTCATCTCCACTTCATGTGATAAATTTGTGCACGACTACTCTACATATATTTACAGCGCTGCCATTCACAATTTACCATACTCCACTTACATGTTATAGATGGGCTCCATGTCGTCCTCCAGGTTCCAGTCCCAGGTGTTCTTCATAGATGGCACTATCCATAGCGGTGGGCAACGGGAATCATTGTCGCAGCTTTCTAGTCCGGTTCCACACAATGGAGACTCATCCAAGCTGAAGCGGCATAAATCAGGGATTGCGTGTGCCCACATGTTCAACCGGCGGTGCACACTGAAGACACAACCATGCTTCATGAACGGCGGGCCTTCGGTGTCGTGCACGGAAGGTGGCATCTGATTGACAATGGGGTAGCTGTCCCCAATGAAAAGTGAGTACTCTCCAAGAGTGTTCCTCGGCTCCCACATAGCATCACGGGGGTCGAACTCGGAGCCGTCCATCTGGTACACGTGGCATCTCAGATCTGGACACATGGTGACGTACATGGTCAAGGGCCATGCAGGATAATGTTGTGCTCAAATATGGCGCGCAGTAATATTGTGCAGCGAGTAGTACTACTATACTATAGAGGAAGTTCAATAACCGACTGATTATATATAGCCATTTTTGGCTACACGGAGGAGATAAGACATGGAAAAACAAAAATGGTGGGAGTGGATTCAAGAGCCAGCTATATGCATACTCCTAGGTAAAAAGTACTACTCCCGCCGATCCCTGCAACACACTACTATGGATCCGAAGTAGTAGTAGTAGTACTACTACTACTACTACTAGTACAATGAAAGAGAAGGCAATGAGAGAATGGAATACCTGGGTACATGGTGAGGGTCCGATCGTGGTAGATCGTGGCACCTTGTTGCACATCAATGGTACCATGGGTAACCACTGCTAAGATAGTTCATCCCAATTTGCCAAAGTCAACTACAACATTCCAGGTTAGACCGATTGGTGGATGCACATGCACATCCAGGATCGGCCATCTGATTTTGATCGGGGGATGCGTGGTCCCTGTAAAATAATGGAGTACCGTTAGGGATGCAAATGATGGTTAGTGCATTCCGTTTGTTATCTCCCGTACCGTAGGATGGCACCCAGATGAAACAAGTCCCCTGGCTTGTCACAGCGAAGATGCGGCCTACATGGCACACGGCGTCTTCGAACTTGTGCGGGAACAAATCTGCCGCGGCCAACATGTGCCAGCCTCTGCCGTCAGGGCCATTCTTATTGATGGCAATCCTTATGTCGAACACCACGATGAGACAGTAATCGACGTAGCTGTGGTGCTTGGTCAGCGGGTCCACAATTGCTATCTTCTTCAATCTCATGGTGGCATCATCATACCTATTCAAGCCATACCAGTCCGGAAGGCCGATCCCAATGCTGGACAAGGGGTCTACAGGAACGGCCGCACTGCTGTGGATGTTGTGCAAAATGATGGTGGTATCCGGCCGTAGGTATTCAAGCCAATCTCCGTTGGCACCAACCCAAACCTGTGGGATGGTGGGTAGCGGAGAAATTACGGGATGGAATAACTAAGTATTTTTAGAAGGGACAAATGCATTTTTGCCCCTAGTTGGAACCTACCCACTGGGTTTGCCCTTACTTTTTGACTCTGCTCAGTTTTGCCCTTAGATTTGCCTCCGAGGTAGCCCGAATGCCCTTTGACAAATTCATACGAACTCAGAAAAATGCAAATAAACATTACCTTTATGTGCATGTCATTTGCATTCAGGACCAAAGTACCATTTAAGCTACCCGAGGTTATTAATGCTATTAACATTATTTAAAAAATAAAAAGGTATAAACAATACTTTTTCATGAATAAAAATTACATGCAAATGTAGGTGATATTTTCTGAACATCCTGATAAGTTATTTGCATTTTTCTGAGTTCATATCAACTTGTTATGAAGTTTCAAAATAATGGTCAAAGTCGTTTGAACATTCATAACAAGTTGATATGACCTCGGAAAAATGCAAATAAGATATCAGGATGTTCAGAAAACATCACCTACATTTGCATGTAATTTTTATTCGTGAAAAAAGTATTATTTATACCTTTTTATATTTAATAATGTTAATAACATTAATAACCTCGGGTAGTTTAAATGGTGCTTTTGTCCTAAATGCAAATGATATGCACATAAAGGTAATGTTTATCTGAACATTTTGATATCTTAGTTGCATTTTTCTGAGTTCATATGAATTTGTTATGAATTTTCAAAGTATTGGTCAAACGGTCAAAGGGCATTCGGGCGACCTCGGGGGCAAATCTAAGGGCAAAACTGAGCAGAGTGGAAAAGTAAGGGCAAACCTCGTGGGTAGGTTCCAACTAGGGGCAAAAATGTAATTGTCCCTTTTTAGAATATACATTACATGATCAAACACAATGACTGACCTTCTCATCAGACAAAATCCGACTGCCTCTCAACGTCGGCAACTCAAGCGGCATCAAGATGCAACTGCAGCCATGTTGCGGTGGACTGGAGTCCCATTGAATAACCTTCTCCTCGAGGACGCATGGAAGACCAACAAGCATGGCCTTCTCCCAAGCCTGTTTACGCACCGTCTTAAAATAGTTGGTGCAGGAAGCACCGAGTCTTGCGGCGGTGAGGAAGTCAGAGCGGCATGCGATTTCTCCCAGAGAATCGTCGTCCAAGGTCTCCCAGCCCCGGCGAGGAGGAGAACCGCCTGACGAATCCATGGCAGCAGCGACGAACTGCCTTGGTCTCTTCGGGAGGGGAACTGGTGAGGAGGAGATAAGAGCGTAACCGCAGGGCCTCGTCCCATTGTGAAGGAAGTTATGCAGGCACGCATTAGTGGTACTGCGATGGTGCAATTACGTATTATTTAATATAGGAGTAGTACTAGTACTCCAATGGTTGTATGATCATCGTTGGTAAATCTGCCACGTAGACTATTTTGGTGAGGTGGTGTAAAATAAAAGAAGAGAGAGAATGAGATCGTATGATCCTGTACCAACTTTCCGGGCACAAGCTCCGAGATAATTACATTCATTTCTGTGGGCCCTGACTGACCTGGTGAGAGCTGCCATAGCTGGCTCCCCAATTTCCTTGTCTCGGGCGTTGGTCATCAGGTTTTGTGATTTAATGTGTGTGGTACCCATCAGAGTACGATTCATTGGAGAACTTGTATATGACGCACTGATGACTGCTAACGTGTTCCTTATACCAACGAATCTATCATACAGACTATTGCAGATGCTCTTAGTGTACCAGTTTTCAACTTTTGAATCTCAAGGCCAAGGAGCTACAGTAGCAAGTGGAGGGTAGTACATTCAAATTCGAATCCAACAATATAATTTTCGGTGACATGCATTAACATTTCGCTAGTCAGATATGTGTTCAAACATTAACACAAAATACGATGGGGACTAGTAAACCAGCCCGGAAGTGTGACACCCTGGTTTTCGCTCCTTGTTTTTTTTCCTTCACGGGATTTGACTCCCGTCTTTTTTTTGGTGTTATCGGATTTTCTATCGCTCTTGGGTATATGAAGATGGACATTTAGCCTTGCCTTTCCTATCCAACCAGAGATTCTCTCCAGACCAACCTTGCCACCCAAGTTATATTCTCGATGTTTTGCCACCGAAACCCTACCTTCCGAGTTACCGGAAGGGAAACCCTAATTCCTTCCGTTACAAAGGAACCCCAATTTCCTTTGATCTTTTGCCTCCCAAACTTTTCCCAGCGATCATCCTATCATTTTAAACCCTAGATATGCAAAAATATTGCCAAGTCATTTGCAATATTTTTCATTTAAAATTAATTCCTTTTTCTGCTAGTTAAAGGAATTAAATCCAGGAAAATATCTATCCATCTCCAAAGTTCATGAAAACTTGTGGAGATATTCTTTGTGATCATATTGAACTCCAATAAAAATATTGGCCATAATTAAATAAGGGAAATTGCCTTTTCCTATTTAAAGCCAATATTGCAATTTGGGCACTTTCCAAAGGAGCTACTATTTTGGTAGCCAGGAAAAATCCCAAATAATTTGTGGAGCTTCTCCTATCCATATCTTCACCATTTCCATCAAGATCCCAAGTTCCATAGCTCAACTTTTGAGAGCATCATCCAATTCTTATTTCTAGATTTATTTTGAGGTTGTGAAGCAACTATATTTTATATTGCTTCATAAATTCTCAAATTAATCCAGGACATCACATTCCCTATATGATGCGTCTATGCAAAAATTCACATCATTTCATCTAGCCAATTTCTCCCAAAAAATCCATCTAGTTTCTGTCCAGATTTTAGCTCTGTGAAGGAAGTACCATTTTGGTATATCCAAATGAACTGAAATTTTCCCAGTACCTCCATATTTCCAAATAACCCCCCCCCCACAAAAATTCAGCTCATTTCATCAAGCCATGTGAGTGCAGCTTCAAAGTTTAGTTTCTGGACCAGATTATGCTTTGTGAAGGAAGTCTATGCAAACTTGGTCCAAATGCCTTCAAAATTTTCCAGCATCTACTCCTTCCTACCCTATCTAATTGTGATAAGGATCCAGCTCCTCTCCCTCATCCATTTCTCCAGAAATGTCCACCCAAGTTTGCTGTTGGAATCTTATTCCGCAAGTTTCCCTCACCCCAGAGCTATCCAGATGATCCCAGCCACATCTCTCATCTATATGATCAATGCCTTCCGTGTTTGACAAGATTTGGCACCCAGAGGAGGGCCAGAACCAGGCATGCCCGTGGTGACCGCGTGAGCTACACGCAGAAACTGTGCACCGCGTGTTCGTCGCGTCGGGCAGGCCAGCTCAGGCCGCCGTAGCTTGTCCATTCGTGCCGACCTGACTCCCCATCGTCCACTTCCTCCTCTCGGGTCATCTCCCCCTCCGTTCTCTTCCTCCTCACACCGCGACGAACCTCGCCATGGTACTGTGATGCCCGTGACCCGTACCGTCGTCTTCTCCCGTGGCTCCTTCCTCCCCGAGCCCTCTCGAATGCACCCGAGGCTTCTCCACTCTCCCCGAACCCTTGCCGACATCCCCTCCTTCCTCCGCGTGTCGCTGGAGCTCCAGTACGCGGCCGAGATCGTCGCCACGGCCGTGCTTATCCTCCTCTCTGGCCGGGCTATAAATAGGCCATTCCCCGAGCCATTCGACCTCACCACCGGCCCCCTCTCCCTCCCTGGAACTCCCCAAGCTCAAGCTTTGAGCCTCTCCGCTCGTACTGCCACCGCATCGCCGCCATGATCGCCACCGCCCTTGTCCTAAATTCGCGGCACCGAAGCCCTCCCCGCCTCCACCGAGCCCACTTCTGGACTCCCCCGTCGCCGTGGACCATTCCCGCCCCCTCTCCCAGCTTCCCTGGCCATCAGAGCGCTCCAAGCGCCCAGGGCCGCCGCTATCTGCCATCGCTCCCCCGCCACCCTCTCGGCCGTCCCCAGTGGCCGCGCCGCCCATGGTTGGATGCGGCAGACGCCGGCGACCCCGTCCACGCCGTCGCCTGGCCGAGAGGCCCGCCGAAGCACCGGGACCCCGCCGGAGTCATGTCAGAGCCGAGGCCAGCTGCGGCTGTCGGGGAGAGAGGAGGGAAGGAAGATGGAGAAGGGGAGGGAGGAGAGAGAGAGCTGACCGGTGGGGCCCGGGCCCACCCGTCAGTGTGAGAGGGAGGTGCCAGCGAGGATAAGTGGAAACGTACTCACCAGAGTACGCTTTCTGTTCATCGAAAGCGTATTCTCTGGAATACGCTTTCTGTTTCTAGCCGGCGGCCGAAACGGTTAAAGTGCGGGCGTTCACTCGTTAAAGGCAGAAATAAACATGTTTTTATTTGTTTTCTGTCTAACGAACGAACGGCCACAACTTTTTAACCGTGACTCCGATTCAGGTGAATCCAAAGCCCACTTCTTCAATTCGTCGAGCCCGTTCCGATAGTATCATTTTCATAATGTTTCCACACTGCGAAAATGACCATTTTGCCCTTGCCCTTCTATCAGCCCCTCCGAGAGAAAACCCATTCCGGCGATTTTTCCGCGAGGTGATCGCACTTCTTCCCGGAGTATTCCTCGACCCCCAGGCAAGCCGACCATCTGATATGTGCCCTAAAGAATTGCTCTGTGTTATTCTTGCGTGTTTAAATTAATATGTTTATGCTCGTATGCATAGTGGTGAGCTGTATGTGACGCTGATGAACCCTTGCTTGCCTTTCTTTGATGACGGCACCACGCCTGTGTTCTGAGCTGCTTTCGGCCGTCCGGGGTGGATGCCGACTTTATGTTTCTCTTTTCAACAACTGGCCCATGTTCTGAGCTGCTTTCGGCCGTCTCGGATAGCTGTTGAATTTCTTTCTGTAGCGGTGACCCTATGCTCTGAGCTGTTCCTCGGCCGTCTTAGGGAACTGCTACACTCTTCTTATCAACACCATGTCATGCTCTGAGCTGCTTTTCAGCCATCTTGAGCCGGGGTTGAGTTATTCCAGTAACGTCCCAGATCTGAGTTGTAAAGACCGTTCTGGTGGCTACTTAGTTATTTGTCGGTTTCATGCGAGGGTTCAGATGGTTGTCACTTACAGCTAAGACTTGTAAATTAATTAAACTCCTGCTAGGTTGAACTTGCTATTTACATTACTCATTAATGCTCGTCTTGTTATTGCACTAGTGACTCGTATGTAACAATATGGAGATAGGTTGTTATGTTTTCATCGTGCATTATTGTGGTTATCGCAATGATTAAGAAATGTGACTTAATAATGACAACCTCCTCCGTCGGCTGGATCGAGTCATAGTGTCACCTATCCGGACTTATCCGTGCAGCCACATTTGCCGGTATGGGACGGCCTTGACTTGGTCTAACCTCGTGCTCTTTTATCGGTACCACCAAATAGGGAAGGTTATGCGTGCGCGCTACCCTGGCCCGGTAGGCGGCGATAACCTTGTGAGCCCAGTTGTTTGTTTGCGCGCGGTCCCCGTTTGGGACAGTTTTGTTGGGCCACGACGGTGGCAGGTGTCACGGGGTGACACAGGGGCCACCCAGGACATGACCCTGGGAGGGTATGATTGTCGGTGGTACGGTAGAGGAGTCACGGGTTAGGCAAGTTTCGTTGGAGCATCACCGGTCCACCCGAATGGGAACATGTACTAAAGTACGAGGCCAGGAGCTCCATGGTGTGGGTAAAGTGCGCAACCTCTGCAGAGTGTAAATCTATTCGAATAACCGCGTCCTCGGTCATGGACAGTTCATACTAGGCCACTATTTGGTCTGTGTCGAGTCTGGAGGAACAAACCATATGACGTTAATAATGAACCAGAGAATGGTAAGGTTTGTTGGACTTATAGTACAGATGCATGGACATCAGATGATGTCAGGTATATGAAATGCTGGCCACGCGATGGCTATGCGATGAGTGGTCGGATGACCACAAGATTTGGATTGGATCCTAAGATTATTCGGAGTATGGATTAATTACTTAATATGTTGTATCTTCGTCATACTACAGTTACTTTGAGAGTTATCATGCTAGATATTCCTGTTATGATATAATATTGCTAGTTAATCCTGCTAATACATGATAGTTAATATTGTTAAGTTAATGAATGCATGCTTGAATGCCATGGATTGCATTGCTTGGTGTATATGTTGGTTTGGTTTGCTTGCGAGTACATTCAAAAGTACTCAGTGGCCTTCAATGTGGCCAGGTTCACCTAAGGATTTGACGACCCCTAGCGAGGAGCCGGAGTGTTCTTGGGCTAGAAGAGTAACCCAGTCAGATCCCTGTGGATTGGAGCCGCACCAAGACCATGCTGCCTTAGATAGAGCTTTTCTGCTGCCATCACCCTTGTAATATATCATGTAAGACTGATATATTTCATTAATAGAAATGTCTGTGTTCATGATACGTGTTGTAAAAGCGCATGCCAGAGTGATTCTCCTGGGCTGGTATGTGCGGCGCCGTCTGGCTACAGTGGTATTCAGGCGGGGCGCCGCAACGGATGGTATCATAGCCAGGCTGACTGTAGGTTACCCTAGCCATATTTCATTGCCTCTTGATCAGTAGAAAGCCCAGATGGATTTCAGCCATTTTTGCCAGACTGGCACGGCTACTATTGACCATAAGGCAACCCCATAGGTTTTGGCTCCATCAGACCCCAACTCTCGTGGCCTTTGCGTCCGGTGGGAAAAGTCCGCACCAGGCATTGACCCGTGAGCCCTGAACCCCTAGGTAAACCAGATATCCCTACCTTGCTTGCTAACCATGGCATTTCTCTCCTCAAATCTAGTTTCCTTTGGGAAACGCCTATAAAGTCTATCTTTTCCCGACAACCCTAGGATCGTTGACTAAGCCACTCTTGCTATGGTCGTGCATTGAGTTTGATGTTCCTAGGGAAGTAGTAGGAGCTTGACACCAATCGCTACCAGGAGCATTGTGTGGTTTTGCTTCTAAGTCCTTAGAGGTACATCGAGTGCGCTATATTAGTTATACTAGTGAATCTTCGGCCACATGTGTAAGGTCCGCAAAAATTTGAGCTTTATTTGCTTTTTGGTTTTTGCAATTCTTGCCTCTTTCGTCGGTTCCGTTCTGTCGCTCCGACTGGATCCATCCGCAAGTGCTGTCAAGAAGACCGGCATACAACCTGGATAATACCCAATAATCCAAATAAGTAAGAGTCAAGCCAAGCCGACTGCCTGATATTCAGAACACCAACGCCGGATCTGCCAAATGAAGAATGGGTCAGAAGCAGAATCTGTGTGCAACCGACAAGGCTAAAATATACCTGAGAAGGTTTGCCTCGGAACAAATCACATTTAAGGAACAGCCAGATGAGCTATCGGGAAGGGACACCAGTAAGAGCAAGATATTCGGCCCTCGACACAAGGATTGTTTCGGTCAGCGGGATGAACCTTGAGTCTTTTCTCAATGGACTCAAGAATCATTTATTACCCACCGAAGACATACTATAGGAATGTGAATGTGCCGAGAGCAACAACAAAACTCTACTATGTTGATACAAAATTCAAAGCATATTTTGGAATTTACCGGTGCATATACAATATTTTCTGGGCAAAGGGAACAAGGTTTGCGGAAAATATGGATAAGTTCACGATTGCCCAGAATCTATGAGAATTTCAAATATGTGGAAGCTCAGCTGAATAGAATGGAATTATCCGTCAACTGTGCACTACCGGCAACACTTGGTTTGCATGCAAAGGGTATTCTGAAATAATTGTCAACATAAAATCGGTATCAATTATGCAACCTGTACAGCAGCAATGATCAGACCAGCAGAAGGACAAGCGGTATGCATGACCACCGAAATATCTTCAGACAAGGTATGGCCTACACCAAATTTTGCTCCGCTATGGGTAAATTCTGGATACTTCGAAAGGAAGCCAGAAACGGCCATAGATCCGACCGTTTATCACAGTGCAAGGCTTTTGGTACAAGGAACCCAGCCTTCCTTCACAAGCTATCGAGAGAAGCTTACGACACAAGACTCCCAACCTTTCTCGCTACACCACTGGGTGAGAAAATCTTCTGGGGTACGGCACTCCCATCTTCCTCAGCGTGCTACCCCGAAAAGCTTCCAGCATAAGGCACCTGACCTTCCTCAGTAAACAACAAGAGGAAAAACTTCTGAGGTACGATACCCAGCCTTCTTCAGCACGCTACCTTGGCAGAAGCTTCGAGCGTAAGGAATTCAGCTCTCTTGAACACGCCATCGTGCCCGCAACAATCTTGTCAGAAGCACGAACTAGTCCAGACACACGTCCGCCTCAGAACTCGGTGGGAATGAAAGGATTTGTCCCACCTTTGCATATGTTGTGAGCATGCAGTCCAATGGATCAGTTCATGTGAGCCACTCGTACACGGGAATGACGGTGTTCAAAGAAACATTGACCCCATACTTCAAAGAAGGATATGAACACAGCAATCCCTACGAGATATGCAAGAGTAAGTTGTGAGTACAAGCCCAGCAAGCTAGGATATGACCAAGGAGCCATGTTGGCCAGTCATGACAGCTCTACAAACAGGAATCCTCAGGAATAAAGAAGTCTTGGATACACACCCTCCGTGACGGTCAATAAAGTAAAGCTCCACAGACAAGGTGATATTGCCAATCCTTGTCAGACTCTTGCATATATGGCCACAACAATGCAGCCAGCATGTCATCATGAATCTGGGCCATCAACCAAGATAAGAGGATATGCTCCGAAAGACACACCGGATGCCAGCCATACTATGTCAGCTCAGTGGTCATAGCAAGGACCACAGAGGCTATATATGGCAGAGCCACCTCAGAGATTACCGTCTATGATTACTTTGTGACCATGCCGGACAATTCAGTTGGGGATCCCCTGAGGACAAAGCCCGAATGCATATGACAGAAGAAAGCACCCGTATAGAGCCCACAGCCAGACTAGGGATTTATCCTGAGCAAGACACAGGGACCCATGCCCACAGATACTCAGGAGGAATAGTGGATGTATGCATGCAATACCATGCACCAAGAAGGATGTCTTGCCCGTGAGAGTCAGAAGTATCGGAATAACACCCGAAGCAGCTAGTCTCAGGCCATGGAAACCAGACTATTTGTCGATACTATGAGCTACCCCACCAAGCAACAAACTACCAGGATAAAAGGGTACATCTGACAGCAAAGAGAAGGATTCAAGGTAACTGTGTGAAAAGACAACACCTGAGCCATCAGAAGAGGCAGTTAAAAGGACCAGCAAATCAATGAAGACAAGACAGTTGATGGATCCAAGTCGCACGCAGGTAAGTCCCCTTCGCCGGGAGGTAAGCCCGGAAATCTCGAGGACGAGATTTTCTTAAGGGGGGTAGGTTTGTGACACCCTGGTTTTCGCTCCTTGTTATTTTTTCCTTCGCGGGATTTGACTCCCGTCTTTTTTTCAGTGTTATCGGATTTTCTATCGCTCTTGGGTATATGAAGATGGACATTTAGCCTTGCCTTTCCTATCCAACCGGAGATTCTCTCCAGACCAACCTTGCCACCCAAGTTATATTCTCGATGCTTTGCCACCGAAACCCTACCTTCCGAGTTACCGGAAGGGAAACCCTAATTCCTTCCGTTACAAAGGAACCCCAATTTCCTTTGATCTTTTGCCTCCCAAACTTTTCCCAGCGATCATCCTATCATTTTAAACCCTAGATATGCAAAAATATTGCCAAGTCATTTGCAATATTTTTCATTTAAAATTAATTCCTTTTTCTGCTAGTTAAAGGAATTAAATCCAGGAAAATATCTATCCATCTCCAAAGTTCATGAAAACTTGTGGAGATATTCTTTGTGATCATATTGAACTCCAATAAAAATATTGGCCATAATTAAATAAGGGAAATTGCCTTTTCCTATTTAGAGCCCATATAGCAATTTGGGCACTTTCCAAAGGAGCTACTATTTTTGTAGCCAGGAAAAATCCCAAATAATTTGTGGAGCTTCTCCTATCCATATCTTCACCATTTCCATCAAGATCCCAAGTTCCATAGCTCAACTTTTGAGAGCATCATCCAATTCTTCTTTCTGGATTTATTTTGAGGTTGTGAAGCAACTATATTTTATATTGCTTCAAAAATTCTCAAATTAATCCAGGACCTCACATTCCCTATATGATGCGTCTATACAAAAATTCACATCATTTCATCTAGCCAATTTCTCCCAAAAATTCCATCTAGTTTCTGTCCAGATTTTAGCTCTGTGAAGGAAGTACCATTTTGGTATATCCAAATGAGCTGAAATTTTCCCAGTACCTCCATATTTCCAAATAACCTCCCCCCACAAAAAGCTCATTTCATCAAGCCATGTGAGTGCAGCTTCAAAGTATAGTTTCTGGACCAGATTATGCTTTGTGAAGGAAGTCTATGCAAACTTGGTCCAAATGCCTTCAATTTTTTCCAGCATCTACTCCTTCCTACCCTATCTCATTGTGACAAGGATCCAGCTCCTCTCCCTCATCCATTTCTCTAGAAATGTCCACCCAAGTTTGTTGTTGGAATCTTATTCTGCAAGTTTCTCTCACCCCAGAGCTATCCAGATGATCCCAGCCACATCTCTCATCTATATGATCAGTGCCTTCCGTGTTTGACAAGATTTGGCACCCAGAGGAGGGCCAGAACACGACATGCCCGTGGTGACCGCGTGAGCTGCACGCAGAAACTGTGCACCGCGTGTTCGTCGCGTCGGGCAGGCCAGCTCAGGCCGCCGTAGCTTGTCCATTCGTGCCGACCTGACTCCCCATCGTCCACTTCCTCCTCTCGGGTCATCTCCCCCTCCGTTCTCTTCCTCCTCTCACCGCGACGAACCTCGCCATGGTACTGTGATGCCCGTGACCCGTACCGTCGTCTTCTCCCGTGGCTCCTTCCTCCCCGAGCCCTCTCGAATGCACCCGAGGCTTCTCCACTCTCCCCGAACCCTTGCCGACATCCCCTCCTTCCTCCGCGTGTCGCCGGAGCTCCAGTACGCGGCCGAGATCGTCGCCACGGCCGTGCTTATCCTCCTCTCTGGCCGGGCTATAAATAGGCCATTCCCCGAGCCATTCGACCTCACCACCGGCCCCCTCTCCCTCCCTGGAACTCCCCAAGCTCAAGCTTTGAGCCTCTCCGCTCGTACTGCCACCGCATCGCCGCCATGATCGCCACCGCCCTTGTCCTAAATTCGCGGCACCGAAGCCCTCCCCGCCTCCACCGAGCCCACTGCTGGACTCCCCCGTCGCCGTGGACCATTCCCGCCCCCTCTCCCAGCTTCCCTGGCCATCAGAGCGCTCCAAGCGCCCAGGGACGCCACTCTCGGCCATCGCTCCCCCGCCACCATCTCGGCCGTCCCTTGTGGCCGCGCCGCCCATGGTTGGATGCGGCAGACGCCGGCGACCCCGTCCGCGCTGTCGCCTGGCCGAGAGGCCCGCCGAAGCACCGGGACCCCACCGGAGTCATGTCAGAGCCAAGGCCAGCAGTGGCTATCGGGGAGAGAGGAGGGAAGGAAGAAGGAGAAGGGGAGGGAGGAGAGAGAGAGCTGACCGGTGGGGCCCGGGCCCACCCATTAGTGTGAGAGGGAGGTGCCAGCGAGGATAAGTGGAAACGTACTCACCAGAGTACGCTTTCTGTTCATCGAAAGCGTATTCTCTGGAATACGCTTTCTGTTTCCAGCCAGCGGCCGAAATGGTTAAAGTGCGGGCGTTCACTCGTTAAAGGCAGAAATGAACATGTTTTTATTTGTTTTCTGTCTAACGAACGAACGGCCACAACTTTTTAACCGTGACTCCGATTCAGGTGAATCCAAAGCCCACTTCTTCAATTCGTCGAGCCCGTTACGATGGTATAATTTTCATAATGTTTCCACACTGTGAAAATGACCATTTTGCCCTTGCCCTTCTATCTGCCCCTCAGGGAGAGAACCCTTTCCGTCGATTTTTCCGCGAGGTGATCGCACTTCTTCTCGGAGTATTCCTCGACCCCCACGCAAGCCGACCATCTGATATGAGCCCTAAAGCATTGCTCTGTGTTATTCTTGTGTGTTTAAATTAATATGTTTATGCTCGTATGCATAGTGGTGAGCTGTATGTGACGCTGATGAACCCTTGTTTGCCTTTCTTTGATGACGGCATCACGCCTGTGTTCTGAGCTGCTTTCGGCTGTCCAGGGTGGCTGCCGACTTTATGTTTCTCTTTTCAACAACTGGCCCGTGTTCTGAGCTGCTTTTTGGCCGTCTCGGACAGCTGTTGAATTTCTTTCTGTAGCGGTGACCCTATGCTCTGAGCTGTTCCTCGGCCATCTTAGGGAACTGCTACACTCTTCTTATCAACACCGTCTCATGCTCTGAGCTGCTTTTCAGCCGTCTTGAGCCGGGGTTGAGTTATTCCAGTAACGTCCCAGATCTGAGTTGTAAAGACCGTTCTGGTGGCTACTGGGTTATTTGTCGGTTTCATGCGAGGGTTCAGATGGTTGTCACTTACAGCTAAGACTTGTAAAGTAATTAAACTCCTGCTAGGTTGAACTTGCTATTTACATTACTCGTTAATGCTCGTCTTGTTATTGCACTAGTGACTCGTATGTAACAATATGGAGATAGGTTGTTATGTTTTCATCGTGCATTATTGTGGTTATCGCAATGATTAAGAAATGTGACTTAATAATGACAACCTCCTCCGTCGGCTGGATCAAGTCATAGTGTCACCTATCCGGACTTATCCGTGCAGCCACATTTGTCGGTATGGGACGGCCTTGACTTGGTCTAACCTCGTGCTCATTTATCGGTACCACCAAATAGGGAAGGTTATGCGTGCGCGCTACCCTGGCCCGGTAGGCGGCGATAACCTTGTGAGCCTAGTTGTTTGTTTGTGCGCGGTCCCCGTTTGGGACAGTTTTGTTGGGCCACGACGGTGGCAGGTGTCACGGGGTGACACGGGAGCCACCCAGGACATGACCCTGGGAGGGTATGATTGTCGGTGGGACCGTAAGAGTGCCGGGCAATAGACAAAGTTTTGTTGGAGCAGCACCGGTCCACCCGAATGGGAACATGTACTAAAGTACGCGGCCAGGCGCTCCATGGTGTGACAAGCAGGAGTTTATCTATTTCTAATACAGGCATATTTATTAATTAAACATGCAAGAATAACACAGAGCAATGCTTCAGGGCATATATCAGATCGTCGGCTTGCCTGGGGGTGAAGGAATGCACTGGAGAGAAGTGCGGTCACCTCGCGGAAAAATTCGCCGAAAAATATTCCCTCTCGGAAAGGCTAGATATAGGGCAGGGGCAAAATGGGCATTATCAGAAAGTGTAAACATGGTGGAAGTGACATCATCGGAACGGGCTCGACGAACTGAAGAAGTGGGCTTTGGATTCACCTCGATCGGAGTCACGGTTATAAAGTTGTGGCCATTCGTTGTTTAGGCAGAAAAACAAACAAATTCTGTTCATTTTTTCCTTTAACCAGCGAACGTCCTCAATTTAACCGGTTCGGCCGCGGGCCTGAGGCAGAAAGCGCCTTTCGGGAAAATGCGCTTTCAACAAGGGGAGGTGCATTTTCTCCAGAAGTCGTGGACGAGTGCGCTATCTCAAGAGGAAAATGTATTTTTGCAAATACGCCTTCACTTAACAGCGTGGGCCCGGGGTCACGGTCACTGATGAGCAGGGCCCGCCGGCTCCCTCTCTCTCCTTCCCTCCTCCCTTCTTCTTTCTCTGGCCGGCAGCAACAGACAGCTCGGGCGCTCGCCGTAGCGGCAGCCCCTGTGGTCGGGAGCTCCGTCCGAGGGTGGGAACGGTAGCAGCAGCCGAAGCCGCGCCCGCCCGTACCCGTGGTGAAGGCGGGGATTGACGAAGGCGGCCGGACAGTAGATGGAGGCGGACGGTGGCGGGGAGAGCTCGAGGAGGGCGCGGAGATGGGCTATTTATAGCCAGCCGAGCGAGCTTCTCGGCAACAATTGAGGCTTCGGGAGCTCGCTGCCTTGGCGGCATTCCGGCGAGGTGGCGTGTGAGGAGAGGTGCCGACCTGACGAGGAGCAGCTCGACGCGACGCTACGGCGAGGAAACGGCCAAGGGAGAGAGGTGACAGAGAGAAGACGACGGTGGTCACGAGCGAACAGTGTCGCGGCGGCGCTGCCGTGGCGTCAGCAGGAAGGAATCGGAGAGGAGAAGGTGCGGGAGAGGGGCGCGTGGACGTCGCGAACCCACCAGACATGGCCGAACAAGCCGGGGCTGGCCGGAGTGAGCTGCCCGACGAGGTCCGTACCCAGGGCGCCATTTCTGCGCAGCCGCTACGCGGTCACCACATGCACGGCGCGCTCCAGTGCCAGTCTGGCCACCACACCTTGTCAAACACGATAGGCACTGGTCAAATAGGTAAGCTATGACATTGGATGGACCAGGAAGGCTCCAGAGTAATCGAGGTAATCCAGAATAGTTTCTGGATGGACACTTGGGGACCAAGCTGAGGTGAAATGACTCAGCAAGTGAGATCGAAATGTTGTCAAAGTAAGATAGGGTAGGAAGGAGTAGATGCTGGAAAAATTTGAAGGCATTTGGACCAAGTTTGCATATACTTCCTTCACAAAGCATAATCTGGTCCAGAAACTTGATTTTGAAGCTGCACTCATTTGGCTTGATGAAATGAACTGAATTTTGGTGTAGGGTGATGATTTGGAGATATGAAGGTACTTAAAAAATTTCAGCTCAATTGGAAATGCCAAAGTGGTACTTCCTTCACAGAGCTTGGATCTGGAAAGAAACTAGATGGATTTTTTGAGAGAAATTGGCTAGATGAAATGATTTTGCATGCTCACATCATTTATGGAATATGAGGTCCTGGATTAATTTGAGAATTTTTGAAGCAATATAAAATATAGTTGATTCACAACCTCAAAATAAATCCAGAAACAAGAATTGGAAGATGTGCTCAAAAATTGAACTGGGGAACTTGAGATCTTGATGGAAATGGTGAAGATATGGATAGTAGAAGCTCCACAAATTATTTGGGATTTTTCCTGGCTACCAAAATGGTAGCTCCTTTGGAAAGTGCCCAAACTGCAATATTGGCTTTAAATGGGAAAATGCAATTTCCCTTATTTAATTATAGCCAATATTTTTATTGGAGCTCAATATGATCACAAAGAATATCTCCACAAGTTTTCATGAACTTTGGAGATGGATAGATATTTTCCTGGATTTAATTCCTTTAGACAGCAGAAAAAGGAATTAATTTTAAATGAAAAATATTGCAAATGACTTGGCAATATTTTTGCATATCCAGGGTTTATAGATGTGGGATGATCACTGGGAAAAGTTTGGGAGGCAATAGATCAACGGAAATTGGGGTTCCTTTGTAACGGAAGGAATTAGGGTTTCCCTTCTGGCAACTCGGAAGGTAGGGTTACGGTGGCAAAGTCCCGAGAATAAATCTTGGATGGCAAGGTTTGACTGGAGAGAATCTCTGGTTGGATAGGGAAGGCAATGCTATATGACCATCTTCATATACCCAAGAGCGAGAGAAAATCCGATAACATCGAAAAAAAGACGGGAGCCAAATCCCGCGAAGGAAAAAAAAGAAAGGAGCGAAAACTAGGGTGTCACAAACCTACCCCCCTTAAGAAAATCTCATCGTCGAGATTTCCGGGCTTACCTCCCGGTGAAGGGGACTTACCTGTGTGCGACTTGGATCCATCAGCTATCTTGTCTTCATTTGTTTACTGACCTTTTAACTGCCTCTTTTGATGGCTCAGGTGCTGTGTTCTCAAACGGCTGCATTAAATCCTTCTCTTTCCGGTCAGGTGTACCTTTTATCCTGGTAGTTTATTGCTTGGTGGGGTAGCTCATAGTATCGACCAAAGAGCTCATCTTCAAGGCTTGGAGCTAGCTTCTTCGGGTTTTATTGCGATACTTCGTACGCTGACTGCCAAGGGCGAAACATCCTTTCTGAGTACCGAGTTCACGTGCTCGTATGTCCTCGGGTGACTAGGGGCGGCTTTCTTTCAGTCTGACTGTGGGTTCCGTATGAGGTGTTTCCTCCTGTCTCTTGCATTCTGACTTCATCCTTAGGAGATTCCAACTGAAATGTCGGGCATGATCACAAAGTAATCATAGACAGTAATCTCTGAGGTGGCTCTGCCATATATAGCCTCTGTGGTCCTTGCTATGACCACTGAGCTGACATAGTATGGCTATCATTCCGTGCATTCTTCGGAGCATAGCCTCTGATCTTGGTTGATGGCCCGTATTCACGATGACATGCTGGCTGCATTGTTGTGGCCGTATATGCAAGAGTCTGACAAGGATTGACAATATCACCTTGTCTGTGGAGCTTTACTTCATTGACCATCGCGGAGATTGTTTATTCAAGATTTCCTTGTTCTTGGGGGTTCCTTTTGGGGAACTTGTCATGACCTACCATCATGGCTCCTTGGTCATATCCCAGCTTGTTGGGCTTGTATTCACAATTTACTCTTGCATATCTCGTAGGGATTGCTGTGTTCACATCCTTCTTTGAAGTATGGGGCCAACGTTTCTCTTGAGCACAGTCATTCCCGTGACTGGCTCGCATGAACTGATCCCCTGGACTGCATGCTCACAACATATGCAGGGGTATGATAAATCCTTTTATATTTACTGAGTTCTGAAGCAGAGGAATGTCTGGGCTAGTTTGTGCTTCTGGCAAGATTGTTGCGGGCACGATGGCGTGTTGAAGAAGGTTGAATTCCTTATGCTCGAAGCTTTTGCCACGGTGGCGTACTGAAGAAGGCTGGGTATCGTACCCCAGAAGCTTTCCTTCATGTGGCTTACTGCGGAAGGTCAGGTACCTTATGTTGGAAGCTTTCCACGATAGCGGGTTGAGGAAGATTGGAGTGCCGTACCCTAGAAGATTCTTTCCCACCAAGTTGCGTAGCGAGGAAGACTGGGAGTCTTGCGTCGTAAGCTCTTTCCGATAGTTTGCGGAGGAAGGCTGGGTTCCTTGTGCCCAAAAGCCTTTCACTGTGATAAACAGTCGGACCTGTGGCCGATTCTGGCTTCCTTTCAAAGTATCCGGAATTTACCCATAGTGAAGCCACAACTGGGTATAGGCCATACCTTGTCGGAAGATATTCTGCTGGTCGTGCACACCGCTAATCCTTCTGCTGGTCTGATCATTGTTGTTATAAAGGTTGCAGACTTCGTGTTGATAATTAATCCAGAATACCCTTTGCATGCAAACCATGTGTTGACGGTAGTGAGCGGTTGACGGATAATTCCATTCGGTTTAGCTGAGCGTCCAGGTGTTTGGAATCCTCATTAATTCTGGGCAGTCATGAACTTATTCATATTTCTCGCAGACCTTGTTCATCATGCCCAGAAAATTTTGTATATGCACCAAGGAATTCCAAAATATGCTTTGAAATTTGTATCAACATACCAGAGTGTTGTTGTTTCTCTCGACACATTCACCTTCTTGACATATGTCTTCTGTGGGTAATAAATAATTCTTCGGTCCATTGAGAAAAGACTCAAGGTTCACCCCACTGACTGAAATAATCCTTGTGTTGAGGACGGAAGCATTTGTCCCTGTTGGTGTCCATTCCTGATAGCTCATCTGACTGTTCCTTAGATATGATTTGTTCTGAGGCAAACTCTCTCAGGTATATTCTGGCCTTGGCTATTGCACGCAGATTCTGCTTCTGACCCATTCTTCACTCTTGACCGATCCGGTGATAATGCTCCGAATATTGGGTAGTTGGCTTGACTTGACTCTTACTGAATTTGGACTATTGGGTATTATCCTAGTTGTATGTTGGTCTTCTTTGGCAGTTCTTGCAGATGGATCCAGTCGGAGCGAAAGAACGGCATCGACAAAAGAAGCAAGAACCACGAAAAACCAAAAAGCAATTAAAGCTCAAATTTTTGCGGACCTTACACATGTGGCCGAAGATCCACTAGTATAACTAGCCTAGCGCACTCGATGCACCTCTAAGGATTTAGAAGCAACACCACACAAGGCTCCTGGTAGCAATTGGTGTCAAGCTCCTACTACTTCCTTAGGAAACATCAACTCGACGCATGACCATAGCCAAGGTGGCTTAGTCAGCGATCCTAGGGTTGTTAGGGAAAAGATGGAATTTACAGGCATTTCCCAAAGGAAACTAGATTTGAGAAAAGAAAGGCCATGGCTAGCAAGCAAGGTAAGGATATCTGGTTTACCTAGGGGTTCTGGGCTCACGGGTCAATGCCAGGTGCGGACTTTTCACACCGGAGGCAAGGCCATGAGAGTTGAGGTCTGATGGAGCCAAAAGCCTGGGGGTTGCCTTATGGTCAATAGTAGCCGTGCCAGTCTGGCAAAGATGGCTGAAATCCATCTGGGCTTTCTACTGATCAAGAGGCAATGAAATATGGCTAGGGTAACCTACGGTCAGCCTGGCTATGATACCATCCGTTGCGGCGCCCCGCCTGAATACCACTGTAGCCAGACGGTCGCCGCACATACCAGCCCAGGAGAATCACTCTGGCATACGCTTTTACAACAAGTATCATGAACACAGACATTTCTATTAAGGGATATATCAGTCTTACATGATATATTACAAGGGGAATGGCAGCGGAAAAGCTCTATCTAAGGCAGCATGGTCCTGGTGCGGCTCCAATCCACAGGGATCTGACTGGGTTACTCTTCTAGCCCAAGAACACTCTGGCTCCTCTCTAGCGAACGTCGAATCCTTAGGTGAACCTGGCCACATTGAAGGCCGCTGAGTACTTTTGAATGTACTCGCAAGCAAACCAAACCAACATATACACCAAGCAAAGCTATCCATGGCATTCAAGCATGCACTTATTATCTTAACAGTATTAACCATCATGCTACGGCAGAATTGTCCAGCAAGATTAGTCATCTAGCAGCATTAATTATTATGTCATAGCAGGATTATCTATCATAATAACTATTGGAGTAAATACAGTAAGGTAAAGCATATCAAGCATATGATTCATACTCCGAATATTCTCACGGTCCAAGTCCGATCCAAACTTTGCGGTCATCCAACCGCTCATCTCATAGCCATCGCATGGCTAGCAATCATACCTCTGACATCATCTGATGTCCATGCATCTGTACTGCAAGTCTGACAAATCATACCTTACCATGGTTCATTATTAACATCATATGGTTTGTTCCTCCAGACTCGACAAAGACCAAATAGTGGCCTAGTACGAACTGTCCATGACCGAGGACGCGGCTATTCGAATAGATTTACACTTTGCAGAGGTTGCGCACTTTACCCACACCATGGAGCGCCTGGCCTCATACTTTAGTACATGTTCCCATTCGGGTGGACCGGTGCTGCTCCAACAAAACTTTGTTTATTGCCCGACACTCTTATGGTCCCACCGACAATCATACCCTCCCAGGGTCATGTCCTGGGTGGCCCCTGTGTCACCCCGTGACACCTGCCACCGTCGTGGCCAAACAAAACTGTCCCAAACGGGGACCTGGATCCATATAACTCAACTGGGCTCACAAGGTTATCGCCGCCTACCGGGCCAGGGTAGCACGCGCGCATAACCTTCCCTATTTGGTGGTACCGACAAGAGGCAAGACAATAGACTAAGTCAGGGCTGTCCCATACCGGCAAATGTGGTTCCACTTGATGGGCTCGATTCGGTGACACTATGACTCGATCCAGTCGACGTAGGAGGTTGTTGTCTTTATTAAGTCACATTTCATAATATTGCAATAACAGTAACCATGCATGACATAACAATTATGAAAACATAACAACCTATCTCCATACAATCATCTACGAGTCACTAGTGCGATAATATGATGAGTATTAACAGGTAATGCAGATAGCAAATTCAAACTAGCAGGAGTTTAACTATTTCTAATACAGGCATATTTATTAATTAAACACGCAAGAATAAAACATAGCAATGCTTCAGGGCATATATCAGATGGTCGGCTTGCCTGGCGGTGAAGGAATGCACCGGAGAGAAGTGCGGTCACCTCGCGGAAAAATTCACCGGAAAAGATTCCCTCTCGGAAAGGCTGGATATAGGGCAGGGGCAAAATGGGCATTTTCAGAAAGTGTAAACATGGTGGAAGTGACATCATCGGAATGGGCTCGACGAACTAAAGAAGTGGGCTTTGGATTCACCTCGATCGGAGTCACGGTTAAAAAGTTATGGCCGTTCGTTGTTTAGGCAGAAAAACAAACAAATTCTGTTCATTTTTGCCTTTAACCAGCGAACGTCCTCAATTTAACCGGTTCGGCCACGGGCCTGAGGCAGAAAGCGCCTTTCGGGAAAATGCGCTTTCAACAAGGGGAGGTGCATTTTCTCCAGAGGCCGTGGACGAGTGCGCTATCTCAAGAGGAAAACATATTTTTGCAAATACGCCTTCACTTAACAGCGTGGGCCCGGGGTCACGGTCACTGACGAGCGGGGCCCGCTGGCTCCCTCTCTCTCCTCCCCTCCTCCCTTCTTCTTTCTCTGGCCGGCAGCAACAGAGAGCTCGGGCGCTCGCCGTAGCGGCAGCCCCGGTGGTCGGGAGCTCCGTCCAAGGGTGGGAACGGAAGCAGCAGCCGAAGCCGCGCCCGCCCGTACCCGTGGTGAAGGCGGGGATGGACGGTGGCGGCCGGACAGTAGATGGAGGCGGACGGCGGCGGGGAGAGCTCGAGGCGCGGGGCTGCGGTGTTGGAGAGGCGAGGAGGAGGTCGGGCAGGGCTCCGCCTAGATCAGGGGGGACTCTCTGGTGGAAGCAGGAGAGGAGAGGGGCGACGGCTTGCTCGAATTCGAGCAGAGGCCGTGGGCGGTCATGGTGGCCAGGGAGGAGGATTCGGGCGCCGGAGCTTGCTCTTTCGAGCAGGGAGGGGTCTAGGAGGGGGAGGGGGACTGCTGGGGTGCGGTGGATGCTCGGGGAGGGCGCGGAGATGGGATATTTATAGCCAGCCGAGCGAGCTTCTCGGCGACAACCGAGGCTTCGGGAGCTCGCTGCCTTGGCGGGATTCCGGCAAGGTGGCGCGTGAGGAGAGGTGCCGACCTGACGAGGAGCAGCTCGAAGCAACGCTACGGCGAGGAAACGGCCAAGGGAGAGAGGTGACAGAGAGAAGACGACGGCGGTCAAGAGCGAACAGTGCCGCGGCGGCGCTGCCGTGGCGTGAGGAGGAAGGAATCGGAGAGGATAAGGTGCGGGAGAGGGGCGCGTGGACGTCGCGAACCCACCAGACATGGCCGGACAAGCCGGGGCTGGCCGGAGTGAGCTGCCCGACGAGGTCCGTACCCAGGGCGCCGTTTCTGCGCAGCCGCTACGAGGTCACCACGTGCACGGCGCGCTCCAGTGCCAGTCTGGCCACCACACCTTGTCAAACACGATAGGCACTAGTCAAATAGGTAAGCTATGACATTGGATGGACCAGGAAGGTTCCAGAGTAATCGAGGTAATCCAGAATAGTTTCTGGATGGAAACTTGGGGACCAAGCTGAGGTGAAATGACTCAGCAAGTGAGATCGAAATGTTGTCAAAGTAAGATAGGGTAGGAAGGAGTAGATGCTGGAAAAATTTGAAGGTATGTGGACCAAGTTTGCATATACTTCCTTCACAAAGCATAATCTGGTCCAGAAACTTGACTTTGAAGCTGCACTCATTTGGCTTGATGAAATGAACTGATTTTTGGTGTAGGGTGATGATTTGGAGATATGAAGGTACTGGAAAAATTTCAGCTCAATTGGAAATGCCAAAGTGGTACTTCCTTCACAGAGCTTAGATCTGGACAAAAACTAGATGGAATTTTCGAGAGAAATTGGTTAGATTAAATGATGTGAATTTTTTCATGCTCACCTCATATATTGAATATGAGGTCCTGGATTAATTTGAGAATTTTTGAAGCAATATAAAATATAGTTGCTTCACAACCTCAAAATAAATCCAGAAAAAAGAATTGGAAGATGTGCTAAAAAATTGAACTGTGGAACTTGAGATCTTGATGGAAATGGTGAAGATATGGATAGTAGAAGCTCCAAAAATTATTTGGGATTTTTCCTGGCTACCAAAATGGTAGCTCCTTTGGAAAGTGCCCAAACTGCAATATTGGCTTTAAATAGGAAAATGCAATTTCCCTTATTTAATTATAGCCAATATTTTTATTGGAGCTCAATATGATCACAAAGAATATCTCCACAAGTTTTCATGAACTTTGGAGATGGATAGATATTTTCCTGGATTTAATTCCTTTAGACAACAGAAAAAGGAATTAATTTTAAATGAAAAATATTGCAAATGACTTGGCAATATTTTTGCATATCCAGGGTTTATAGATGTGGGATGATCACTGGGAAAAGTTTGGGAGGCAATAGATCAAAGGAAATTGGGGTTCCTTTGTAACGGAAGGAATTAGGGTTTCCCTTCCGGCAACTCGGAAGGTAGGGTTACGGTGGCAAAGTCCCGAGAATAAATCTTGGATGGCAAGGTTTGACTGGAGAGAATCTCTGGTTGGATAGGGAAGGCAAGGCTATATGACCATCTTCATATACCCAAGAGCGAGAGAAAATCCGATAACATCGAAAAAAAGACGGGAGCCAAATCCCGCGAAGGAACAAAAACAAGGAGCGAAAACCAGGGTGTCACACCTGCGTACTGCAAACCTGCTTGCTGCTCTATTCATGCGCGTAGCTGGCCTGCTCAGCCGCTCCTCTCACGCACACACTATTGCGGGGGCAAAACATTTGAGTTCTTTCATACCGCGAGAGTAGGCCTTTTCTTTTCCACTAGTACACGCATACGTGCATGGCACGTGCAATGTTCAATTTATGTATACAACTTTTCCATGATTTTTGCAAAAGAAAGAAACAATCACATGGCTCTAGAAAAGTCTAACAAATCAACTATTCTTCTCCCTCCATCCCATATTATGAAAACGTTTTTCAAGCTAATTTTGTACTATAAGGAGCGAAGTCCATGCATGCAACGCCACAAGCTACAGAGTATATTAGGTCTAGGTCCAGGTCCAGGGCCATATTGCATAGTTCCCAATGCGGCGCCCGGCTTTTCTGGCTCCTCTGGCTTAATTGGGTGGCGGCATTAAAGGTGGCAGCTGAGGAAGCAGCAAGCGAGGGCGGCTGCTACTCTACGCGAGCCACGAGATGATGGCGCGTGCAAAATATACGAGAGGGAAAACCCGTGCACGTGGCTGGGCTATCCGCGACCACTAGTACGACGCAACGTAGAATTCCTATTTGTTGCTAGTAGATTGTTCCTTATACATATTGGACTATTTAACAAAAAACTACCACTTTCGAACCAGCCATACCAAGAAACCACCACTCTACAAAAATTAGCAAAAACATACCAAAAATTTCTTAAACCGTCGCAAAAAACTACCAACTGCCGATTAGACTCGTTTAAACCCATGTGGCGCCTTAAGTCAATGTCGTCTGTTTGACCGGCAACTTAGGCGTTATGACTTGTGGGACGTACATGTCAGTCTCAAAAAAAAATCCCCGAGTCACCTCCGGCCCGTCCACCTAGTCATCCTGGGCCATGGGAGGTAGCCACCGCCGCCGGCTCAAAGCAAGGTCAAAAGTGCCGGCGGCGCGGAGCCCATCTTGCATCAGCCGAAAGCCAGCTCGACGCGGCGCTCGCGACCGCTAGCTAGCCAAGCTAACACACAACATGTTGGATGCATCCAGCTGCTTCTGTGCAAGCTTTGCTAGCTAGCTTGGCACGGCGGTGCGGCTTGCTCGCGCATGCCGCGCTAAGGCCAGCCATCCGGCTCGGGCGGAGGCCAGCACGGCGGCTTGCTCGCGCGTGCCGCGCTCGGGCCAGCCATCCGGCTCGGGCAGAGGCCAGCGCGGCGGCTTGCTCGCACGTGAGCCGCGCTCGGGCCTGCCTGCCCGCCCGTGCAGAGGCCAGTGTGGCGGCTTGCTCACGCGTGAGCCGCACTCGGGCCAGCCAGCCAGCCCGTGCAGAGGCCAGCGCGCCGGCCGGCCCGTCCGGCGGAGCGGCAGCCAGCTCGCCCATCACCGGCGCCGGCGACGAACATGCATACAAACTATTTTAAGAAGATGATAGATGCTCACATGTGGGTCCCACCTGTCATAACAGTTAACTCTATGGTCAAACATACGGTGTTGACTTAAGGTGCATCGTCAGCACGGACTGTGGGCCAACCCTGTCATAAACGGGTTGAAACGAGCCTAATCGGCACTCGGTACTAGTTTTTTTAGGAGTTTGGTAGTACTCCATCCATTCCTTTATGTAAGGTGTATTGTTTTCGGCACAATGACCAAGGCACATAATTATAAACAATTTAGGACGAAATTAACCTTGGCTAAATCATTGATTGGCGGCAAGTAAATCATTTAGGCTAGGAAAGGAAGAGATACAAACAATCAGGAGAAAGATAATTTTCTCTTTTTTCTCTACAAGGAGATATACATGCAAGCGGAGGAGAGATACTTTCCTTTTTTCTGGAGGGTTAATAGATGAATTACGAGGAATTAGAAGAAATGCACCTTACATTGTGGAATTTTATCAAAAAACAAATACACCTTATATAAAGGAACGGAGGGAGTAGTTTTTTGGCACGGATTGAGAAATTTTTGGTATATTTTTGCTATTTTTTGTACAATAGTTTCCTGCTAGGGCTGGTTGAAAGTGGTAGTCTTTTGTTAAATACTCTACATATTGTAAGTAGGAGTGAAAGCTAAGTTTTGGAAGTCTATAAGCACGGCTAGTTACATAGTACGTTTGTGTACGTAATTCAAAGTAAATATCGACCATGGGTGACTAATATCTTGATGGAAAACTCGAAACTATGGAAATACAAACATATTATTGATACTTGTTTCCATAAACTTGGATCTATGTTCTATTCAACGGCTGAGCATGTGCGGCCTTAGCACGATGACTTCCCGACTATCTAAAACAAGGTTTTCCCGTCTCCAGTAAGGAGGAGGATGACTGCGGCGCGCCTTCGGCTGGCTCTATTGCTCGTAGTCATCGTTAGGCGGTCTACGAACATGTAGATGTATTTTTTTTCATGTCTCGTGTTCTTTGTACTGCCATGACTGATGAATAGATCGTAAGTATCTCACAAGAAAACCTTGGTTGAGTGTGTGTGCGAGCGAGAGATCATGCGTGTGTGTGATATGGAGAGACTAAGGCGGAGATAAGAGAGTCATTGCGTGTTTGTGTGTGTGTGGAAGATAGAGAGAGACCTATGGGATTTTGTGTTGTGTAACGTGGAGGCGGATAGACATAGTCACAAAGTGAGTGTGTGTGATACGCATGCGGACATAGGGAGAGAGGTGTGAATTAGAGAGACGGGGGATTTTTGGTGTGCATGTGAGTGAGAGAGAGAGAGAGAGATAGGGATATATATATACCTAGAGCTGGAGAGAATATACAAGGGTGTGTGTCTTAAAAGAGGGATCCAGATAGATGGTGTGGTGTGTGTGTCTGTGTCTGTTTTGTGCGCGTGTGTGTGGGAAAGGGAGAGTGTGTGTGTGGAGAAGAGAGACCACTGATGATGTAAACCTAGTAGGGGCCGGGAGGGGGGATGATATGGCATGTGTGTCCAAGAGAGAGAGAGGCATGTCTAGTAGCGGGACAACGTGGGTGCGGGCGGGGGTGCGTGCTACATATTTGGAAGAGACATCGAGTGTGTGTGAGAGAGGGGTGCGAGAGATAGAGAGAGAGAGTGTGTGTGTGAGAGAGGGATAGAGAGAGAGTGAGAGAGAGAGATGGATAGAGAGAGTGAGAGAGAGAGAGATAGAGGTCGATTGTGTGCGAAAAGTGGACTATAGATAGGCAGAGGAGGTCGATGGTGTTCGAAAGTGGCCTATGTAGGGAGACACAAGTAAAGCGAGTCATTGTGTGCGTCAGAGAGACTTCATGAGAGATCAAAATAGATGGTGAAGAGAACATCGCGCGAGTTTGAGATCGATGATACGCTAGATATTTATGGAGAGAGTCGCGACATATAGTGGGAAGAAGGGTCGGGTCCGCATGTGAAGAGATGGAAAGAGGCGAGAGGTGTGCAAGGAGAGGGAGGGTGTTTATGTGTAGTGGGGGTGGTGAGTGAGATGTGTGTCAATGTGAGAATGAGAGATGGTGGAGAGCGTGCGAGAGCCAGATATACGTAGGGAGAAAGATGTTGGGGGCAGTGTGTTTTGTGTGTATGGGAAAGATACACGGCTATAGAGTGTGTGCTTGGGAAAGATAGATGCCGGGAGACCTAGAGAGTGGGGGAACAGATGTGTGCATGTCCGAGAGACAAAGAGATAGATACCTATATTGGGGTTCAGACCTAGAAGAGAGAGAGGGGATAATGTGTGCGCGTGTTTGTGTCCGGGGGAGAGAAAGGCTTGTGTGGGGGGAGAGGGGCTGGGGTGGTTTGCTTCAGATAAAGCGTGAGGGGTGTATGTCTGAGAGATATACATGTAATTAAAATACATGGTCAAGAGTGTGTGCACTCATGCTTGATCATTTTTTTTTCATATTTTTGGACTATGAGATAGCGATACTTTTGAACATGCGAGGTATATTTTGAAGTACCAGAATTACTGACCTAAGATTGGAAATTCTGAATTCGACTGCATTATTAGCTTTTTTTTAATTCACTTAAATGGGGGTACAATTTTTAACCCGATTGCATGATTTCAAATTCATATATCAAACCTAGAGATATAGACATACGGTCGTGTTCAAACCTTTTAATCATCCACTTTATTCATACACATACATATTTGTTTGTGTCATCATATTTAGGAGAAACACATTCAAAATTTCATTTGAATTGGAGCATATGATGGTATTTTCTTGCACTACCTCAATGATCCATATTTGAATTGAATGGACAATCTAAGTTTCGAGTTGGAGACATTGATTTTTGAAACTTGCACCTTTTTTTTTCTCGCGTGCACAACAAATAAATAATCGGCCATGATATCATAGTCGGTTGTACAAGACGAGACAATATAATTTCAGCTGCCAAAAGCTTTCAAACTTCCCGCTCACATAGAAATTTCTCGCGCCCGAAAGTTTAGCCCTACGATATTCCTCTTTTACCCCTGCCACATAAACGGAAAAGGGCTGCTTTGGTAACTCCATTGTTTTCCCCTCTTTGCCCCCAACATTCTAACCCAGAACCACTCCCCTCCCCGCCTCCCCCCTCCCCAAGCCGCCGAATCTAGTCCTCCGCCGCGGCGGTGCACCTCACACCCCGCCGGATCTACCTTCCGCACCTTGGAACCCCCAACTGCCAACTCACCACTGCAACGGAGCCGCTTCAGCGACGGGCTTGTCCACCTCACCAGATCTCCTTGACCGCCATCATGGTCCAGCGCACTGGATCTGCTTCACCAGCGCCGTCGTCCACCACAGTGTAGGCCCTTCACCGACGCCCTCATTTGCCACATCGCTGGCCCTTCATAGAAGCCCCCGTCCGCCGCAACAGATCCGCCTCACCGAAAGCACTGTAAACCATGCCGGGTGTGCATCACCGACGCTTTCGTCCACTGCAGCAGACCCGCCCCACGGACGCCATATTCAACTTCACCGGCCGAGCTTTACTATCGCCGCCACCTCATCAAGTTATTTCAATTAGTACTCCTTTGGTTTTTCTTGTCTTTATTGTACAACAGTTCACTTACCACAGATCAGCTTTCTTGGATGTCGACAGGCGCCGCACCTAAGCACCGGAGCCGCTTCACCAATGGTGACAGCCGGCCCAACTCAACCGCAAAACGAGCACCATCGATGACACTTAGCTTTCACGTATGACAACGATGCCCATACGCCGCCGAGAATCAGGTACTATTCTCCAACGGCCGGCGCCTACATTCACCTTCTTAGCATAAGCACCGCACCTTCGAATTTCTTCAGGGCATCATTCAATTTTTATGAGAGGCGTTATTCTGCTTGCACCTGTAGGTCCAAACGTGTGGTAGTGAACAGGTTATATGTGCTAAATTACAAATCAGTGCACCTGTAGTTACAATGCTTTTTCTTTGTCCTAAGTATTACTGTACTTCCTAGATATTACTGCCTCCTATTTTACTTCTTGCATGCTATATTTATGATAATGGTGTTGTTCTGATGCCATCTCTTGGTTACAATTATTGTACTAGACTGCTTCTATGTTCTCTATGCTAAATTACACATCAGCAAACTAGCTTGTAGTTCTGCTGCTTTTGGTTCATCTTAACTAACATTTTTCAATGCTAGCTATTACCGCACTGCTCCGAGCCTCTGTTCATAATTTTTTTGTGCGTTATTGATCTTCCCAAGTTGCATGACTAATTTGTTGCTTTTATTCATTATGGAGCTGCCAACCGCATCAAGCAAAATGCTTTTTCTTTTGGGGCTGGCACCTCGAACAAGCGCAAAAATAGAGTGAAGCACACATATTGTCATGTAAGCACACACCCTTCTTTCATTAGTTTAGATGAATAATTGATGTTCAATTTGAACAGTGCATGTGATTAAAATTAGTTTTACCAAAATAGAGGGGGAAGAATAAACTACAAGGACTAGATTTGCATGCACGGGATGCTGACGACATCTTCAAAGAACTCTGCAACAACAGCGAGCCTTCACAGCGACATATGGTAAGCTAGTGTGTTTTAGTTACTGTGAAATGTCATGCGTGTGGGCTACTTTCTTGGCTTGTACCCTCAACCTGTAATGCTACAGAATTACAAATAGTTCAGTTGCCTGCTTTGCTGTATTGCTTGATTAGAATGCTTGTTTGTTACTCCCTCCGTAAACTAATATAAGAGCGTTTAGATCACTACTTTAGTAATCTAAACACTCTTATATTAGTTTACAGAGGGAGTACTTGTTAGGCTATACCCGAGTTGGCCAATGTGTCAGAAGTGCCTGCCATACTATCGTAAAGAAATGCATGCATACTTCATTTGACTCCTTAACTTTTCCTATGAACTCCATCACAAGACTGTCTTGCTAGTTTCTATGAGGCCACACTGTTTAAGTGCTTTATCAGAATATTTCAACTGTTTATATGCTTGGGCAACTAAATATAGCTGTGGTACACTCACTGCCTTTCAGCTAACCATTTTAATTTGTTTTCGGCTGATGCAACTTCGAACCATTTAAATATAGCTTGCCATGCTCGGCAATAATCCGTATGTACTTTACCATGTAAGCTGACTCCCTGGATCATGCGATAACTATCTGTTACTTATGTCCAGCGGAAACCTTTCAGGATGTAGTTCAAACTAGGACACTGTAACACCCCAAAATTTTAACCCATGTTTTTTCTAAATAAAATTTTGATAAAAATAAAATTTTGAATTATATTAGGTCTTTTATTAATTTCATGATCTTTTCTGTTTTCCAAAATTCTTCCCTCCATACAAGATTTTTTTTAAAAATAAAATAAAATTTGTGGGGTTTCAAAGTTTTTCCTAATACTTTCATTTATCTTTTAAATATCAGTAGGAAATATTTTCATAATAAAATTGACCCAAAATAGTTCTTTTAATAGCATTTTCAAACTCTGAAATGCTTCTGTTGAACTGAAACTATTTCAAATAAATTTTTGTTTAATACCACAAAATTTTGGGAGAGCCTCTTAGTCCTATAATTCACTTTTGTGCAAAAAGCCAACTTGGTCTTTTGAAAATTTTGAGCAAACCATCCACTTTTCAATTCTGTCCCATTCTTAGGTTATAACTACGACCCTAATATTCCTTCATCAAAAAATTCTGAAATTTTTCCATGTCATAGTCTTTCGAAAGAAACACTTAAGTCCAGAAACTTAGCTTCATTTGCCTCTTCCAAGACCCCCAAATAATTCCCTCAAACTATGGTCCAGAACTGAATTCCTCCAAAACTTGCATTGGCAACTTGTTCCTCTTGTCAAACCAACCTTACCATCATCTCTATCATCTAATGAGACATCATCCTGCCAATTTTTAAATTCAACAGAACTCACTAAGTATCCCTAGCATTTCATCAAACACCTTATGGGCATGACAGAATGGTTGCATCTTTCTAAACTACAAATGCCACTTGATCCTCTGACTAAACCAACATGTCCCCCATCTGTACCAGACCAAGATTAGCCATCCTGTCAATTTTCACTCCAATCAAGTCCATCTAGATCCTCTTGGCATTACGTCGAGCAGCTGGTGTGCGTGCGCAGAGCGCGGCCAGAGCGCTGAAACTGCAGGCATCGGCACCGCCCCGCTTGGCCCTCCCTGCTGCTGCCACTGACTGCCAACCACAACCACAAGTCCCGCACAGCCCCCCCCCCCCCGCCCCCCCCGCACCTCACCGACACCTGCCGTGTCTCCTAGCACCGTCCAGGCGCCGACCACGCCGGCCACGACCGACCACCGTGGCCGACACGCCACCGCCCGAGCGCCCTGAGCCAACCAGCCCCTCCCTGGAGTAAATTCGGACGGCCACCGTCGTCACCGAATCCCACCGACCACACCACCGACCCCAGCGACCTCCACACCGCCTCCTGTTGCCATTAATGGCCACCGCCGAGGTCGGTTGGAGCAGCCCCGGCCGAACCGACCTGGCCAGGCTATAAAAGCCACCCCAGGCCCCCTCAAGCTGCATCACCACACCTCCCTCTCCCTCTATGAGCTTACCCGAGCAGAAAAATGACCTGGAACGGTCGTCTTCCCCACCTCCGGCAACCTCGGCCGCCGCTGCTTTCCGGTTGATTTCGACGCAACCAATGCCTCCCCCTCACATGTTTCTTCACCACTAGCCTCCTGGAACCCCCACCGATCCATTCCACCCACCAATTCCAGCGGAGCAAGCTCGAAGACGAAATCCCCTTCATATCTGACGCCGCCGTCCGCTGGAATGCTCATCGCCGGCGATGCAGAGACCCCCGGTGGCCAAGGCATAGCTCTCCGGGTTCATCTTCATGAGAGGAGCATGCCCGCGTGCTCAGCTCGTTGAGCGGCGCCGCCGTTCGCCGGCACGGTCCGTAGGAGACCGCGCTCTGTTTTGTCGAAGGAGAGAGGAGCGTGCGACGACCGTTCAAACATGACAGGTGGGCCGGCGGGACCCACTGTCAGTGACCCAGTGCTGTGCCAGCTCGTCCTAAGTGGAGGCGTATTTCCCCAGAGTATGTCTTACCTATTTTGAAAGCGTAATTCATTCCGAATCGTTTTCCTTTTTGATTTTTAATAAAAATCAAAGATTTGACCAGACTTTGACCGCCACTAGTTTTTAAATCACAACTCCAAATGATTTGATTATTTTTCTGACATTCCTCATTTTCCATCTAGTTTATTTTAGTATTTATTTTAAAAATTTCCAAACCACTTTTTGGTACTGTTTTGAAATTAGGTGATAATTGCATTATTTTGAAAATAGGAAAAATGGAGGGAAGATAATTTTTTGCAAAATTTTGGAGTGAACCAGCACCACTACATACCCAAGGCAAGCATCTTGAACACTTGATATGATGAAAGTTTGGTTGATTGCTTGCTAGAATTTTGAAACATGATTAGGTTGACTCAAATGAAATTTGCATATAGATGATCATGCATATGTGGTTCCTTGTGAGTATTTGAGTTCACTTAAACATGAAACATTTGTGCCACACATGCCTATGCTTGTTCTGACTAATCTGCAGGAAAGAATCAGTCATGAGAAAAAGTGACCGTGAAATAGATGTCTCGTGGTGGCGAGAATGATCGGTGATGGCATGTCGGGACATGCCAGGTGGTGACCCTGTTGGGTACTACCAAGGAGATATATTGTGCTAACCACTTCAGGAAAACTTAAACCTCCTGAGTCGACCATAGATCGAGTCTTGTTCCGGTAACCCCCATACTTGATTCGTGCTGCCACTTGTCCCTGCCATAGGTAGGGTATGGTTTAGTAAGTTGTTAACCCCTTTCCTTGCACACATCGTACAGAGAGGCCATAGTGGAAGATACTAGTGGCCACTGGTAGGCATGCCACTTGGTCAGGGGGCATTGGTGTTTCCGGCTAGGCCGAGAGGGGGCATGCACCCCTTGTTATTGCGTGCGTTATAAATTTTGTGATCCCATGCTATTCGAGGTGTTGGCCTCCCTGTCTTAGAGTTTTTCTTGAATGATGCCTTGGGTGATTCCGGGCATTGGGAAAGTTAAGCTGGTGTGTGCTGGTCAGGTGTGTTTTCAACCCAAAGACCGTAATCGGAATTAGTCAATGTCTCGGGGTTGACTAAAGAAATCCTTTACTTGTGGGTAAAGACTACAACCTCTGCAGAGTTTAAAACCTATTCGAATAGCCGTGTCCGCGGTTAAGGGCTACAGTCTGGGATGGGTCAAGTGTCGGTCTTAGTGTCGATCTTCGGAGGAAATCACTAAAGCAGAAATTGATCATGAATTATGATGGATGATTATTATCATTAATGCTGTTATGGACTAACCTTTTCTCATATATGAAATGTTGAGTATCTCATGGGAAGGTTTTACCACCTGGATACTCGTGTTGCTACTATCATTATAAGCCCATTATGAGGTGTCACCTCAGACGCCCGACTATGGCATGTATTGCAAGACCTTTCGAGGTGTCGCTTCAGACACCCGACTGACATTTTATTTCTTGGAATCCTTGGGAGGTCTAACGCCCGATGTTCCAGTTGGCATTTTATTTCTTGGAATCCTCGGGAGGTCTAATGCCCGATGTTCCATTTGGTATTTTATTTCTTGGAATTCTCAGGAGGATTACCGCCCGACGTCCCACTTACGCTTTCATTAAGATTCTTTCGGGATGGTTCTATCTCCTGAAACCCGACTTTAAAATTTTGATAACAACATGATTACTTATACTTTGCTAATATCGGATGGCTAACCTTTATTTTCTATGCAAATATAATACTCTACATGATTATACTAAACACTTGCCATGTCATAATATTTTTAAATATGTTTAAAGTTAATTGCATGCATTCTGCCTACTTTTATTATATCTTTTGTCCATGATGTTTGCGAGTACATTCAAACGTACTCACTGGCTTGTCCCTGGCTATTGTCTTGGCTAGATCATGATTCGGAGGAGAGCACTACGAAGACACCCCCGCAACCTAGGAATCAGAGATAGCAGCCATGCGAGGTAGGAGTTATCCAGGTCAGCTGTTCCTGTGGGAATGGAGCCCCATCGACATTGGAGATCCACGAGTCACTTCCGTCATCCGCCACTAGAAATCATTGTGGTACTCAATGGACCTTTATGGTCTTGTACTCAAATTCTTGTAACTGCTTGGAATTCTGTATCAAGGAAGTGTCCACCAGCGAACAGTAATCCTGGGGCTGGTGATGACACAAGGGTCATTTGCTGGGATTTTATGTCCTAGAAAACCGGCCTTGACAGACACAATGTACACCCCCAGGATCTATTTTTGGAAGCAGTGCGCAACCATGTTACCAGATGGTAGCAGTTCAGAGGCAACCCCGTTGGAGAGCACAGATATTATAGTTCTTGAGGCTCTACTAGAGGCAGAAAGAGAGGGTGTGGCTGCCATGAATGAGGTAATCCTGATCATGAGGCTAGAAATTATGCAATTAGCTACACGCATTATGCAAGAAAACCAAGAAGTGGAGCAAGTAAGACAGTTGCATTTGGAGACGGAGAAGGTCCTGCTGCTTCTGCTATCTGAAGCCCAGGCTAATCCTAGTTCTTAGAAATTGTCATTAGATTAGTATACTTGCATGTTGTGTCATGTTTGTGAATGGATTATGTTGTAAGACCCCTTATTTGTTGTCCATGTCTTGTAATGATCTGATTTTCTTAGGCGAGGCAATCCTCAGTACTTGTTGTTGGAAATATGCCCTAGAGGCAATAATAAATTAGTTATTATTATATTTCCTTGTTCATGATAATCGTTTATTATCCATGCTATGATTGTATTGATTGGAAACTCAAATACATGTGTGGGTACATAGACAACACTGTGTCCCTAGTAAGCCTCTAGTCAACTAGCTCGTTGATCAAAAGATGGTGAAGGTTTCCTAGCCATGGACATAAGATGTCATTTGATAACGGGATCACATCATTAGGAGAATGATGTGATGGACAAGACCCAAACTATAAACGTAGCATATGATCGTGTCAGTTTATTGCTATTGTTTTCTGCATGTCAAGTATCTGTTCCTATGACCATGAGATCATGCAACTCCCTGACATCGGAGGAATACCTTGTGTGTATCAAACGTCGCAACGTAACTGGGTGACTATAAAGATGCTCTACAGGTATCTCCGAGGGTGTCTGTTGGGTTGGCATGGATCAAGACTGGGATTTGTTACTCTGTGTGACGGAGAGGTATCTCAGGGCCCACTCGGTAATACAACATCACAATGAGCCTTGCAAGCAATGTGACTAAAGTGTTAGCCACGAGATCTTGTATTACGGAACGAGTAAAGAGACTTGCCGGTAACGAGATTGAACTAGGTATAGAGATACCGACGATCGAATCTCGGGCAAGTAACATACCGAAGAACAAAGGGAACAGCATACGGGATTAACTGAATCCTTGACATTGAGGTTCGACCGATAAAGATCTTCGTAGAATATGTAGGAGCCAATATGGGCATCCAGGTCCCGCTATTGGTTATTGATCGTAGAGGTGTCTCGGTCATGTCTACATAGTTCTCGAACCCGCAGGGTCTACACACTTAACGTTTGGTGACGATTAGTATAGTTGAGTTATTTTGTTGGTGACCGAAGGTTGTTCGGAGTCCCGGATAAGATCCCGGACATGACGAGGATCTCCGGAAGAGTCCGTAGGTAAAGATTGATATATGTGATAATAGTGTTTTGATCTCCGGAAGGGTTCCGGAATTCACCGGAAGGGGTTCCGGATGTTTACCGAAGTGTTCGGGTGCAGCAACACTTTATATGAGCCAAAGGGGTAAAGCCCACGAGGTATTGGAAAGTGCAAAAGAAAGTTTTGCTGCTGCCTTAAGCGGTACTACCGCTGGTAAGGCAGTACTACCGCGTAAGCGGTACTACCGCTTGTGTGAAACGGTACTACCGCTCGTGAGCGGTACTACCGCTTGTACGCGATACTGCTGGAATCCGAGTTGGACTCTTTCCGTGCGGGCCAAACCGACCTTGTGCGGGCAAAACCGACCTTGTGGAGGTGTTCTCTCCAAGTTTAGACCCCAGGGCTCAACATATAAATAGAGGGGCAGGGCTAGCACATGGGACACATTAAGATTTCCCAAGCCATGTGTCGGCAACCCTAACCCTCTAGTTCTCCCGTCATAATCTTCGTAGTGCTTGGCGAAGCCCTACAGAGATTGTTCCTCACCACCATCACCACGCCATCGTGCTGCCGGAACTCATCTACTACTTCATCAGCGCTCGCTGGATCGAGGAGGTGAAGGCGTCATCAAGCCGTACGTGTGTTGAACGCGGAGGTGCCGTCCGTTCGGCACTAGTTCGTGATCGGATCGAGGGACGACTTGCGATTTGGATCGCGGAGACGTTCGACTACATCAACCACGTTTCTTAACGCTTCCGCTTAGCGATCTACAAGGGTATGTAGATTCACTCTCCCTCTCGTAGATGCTCATCACCATGGATAGATCTTGTATGTGCGTAGGAAAATTTTTGTTTCCCATTTAACGTTCCCCAACACTTGTAGGAGAGGACATAAGGTGAACTGTTTTTCGTGTGAGCAGATTGTGTTGGAAGAAATAACTGTTTGACTCAAAGTGGATTCAACCTTCTGAATTCGAGTATCATGGCATTTGTAAATCATATTCGTATATAAAGGTGGAATACATCTTTGTTGTGCTTTTGAAGATATCTAAAAAAACATAGAATGATTTATAAAGATTCATAAACGAATACAAAATGGATTCGAATTTAGTTGCCAGGGTAAACTTGAATGCTTATTCTCCCAAAATTCGAAAGAAGCGGCAAAACACCCACTCCCACGTCGGCTGCCCGAAACCAGTGTTTGGGAGATGGAAATTACCATCTACCCCTGACACACACAACCTATCAGCCTGATTTCCGCTGCTCCAAATAGGGGTAGGTTTGTAACTTCACTCAGACGTGACATGACTGCCTCTCACCCCTTTCAGACACGGTGGGCGCCAAACGTGGGCGGCAAAACACATTTGATTCAAGCTTGTCCCAAAGACCTCTCTCTCCCCCTCCATTTCCCCATTCATATATGGTGGGCGGCAAAACAAACTCTCCTCGGCCGAAATCAATCTAGGCAAATATTTTAAGTAGGGGCAGGTTTGTAACTTCACTCATACGTGACACAACCGCCCTACCTGCCAGCCCCGTTCATACACCATGGGCACCAACCGTGGGCGCCAAAACACCCTCTCCTCGTCCGAAATCGCTCTTGGCAAATATTGGGGAGATGCGAGATTACCGTCCTATCCCCAACCGACGAGACGTCCGAAATTTTAAACGGGGGCTAAGTTGGTAACTTCCCCACATTTCAGACAAGCGCGTCCCAAAGACATGGTTCCCCCCTCCTCCCTCGCTCCATTTCCCCATTCATACTCCGTGGGCGCCAAAACACCCTCTCCACCCCAGCCTCCTCCATCCACCACCCCATTCACCGCCGTCCTCCTCCACCATGCCGGAGCAGCTACCCCGACGCCGTCGTCCATTACAAGAGATCGACGTCTTTCATCCACCGCGCCAGATCACGATCCTAGAATCGCGTCCTCTCGCTTCATCCGCGCCGTCGTCCACCTTGCCGTGGCCACTCCTACGACCGTCTCGTCCACGGAAACAGGGCTTATCCCCTGATGCCGCCATCTGCGGTCTCAGATCTGCTTCTGCGCTACCGACAGCCATAGCACTCGCAGCACACTCAACATATCAGTAGAGGCCTACACGGCGTCGCAAGAGAGGTGGTACTCTTTCATATCTGCTTAAGTTATTGATCTCACCCGGAAAATAGATCATCACTAGTTTACTATACTTTCTTGTGCATACCTAATCTTTATTTGTTAGTTGAAAGCAAACATTGGTTGCGAAGTAGCCTTTGTCCGGTTAGCACCTTCAGATCCGCCATGGCACGGTCAACATTATACTCGCAATGCTTATGGTTTTCCCCTTTTATATTCACTACCATCATCCTAGGTGCTTCGTGTCGTGCTAGCACTGCTCCTCAACCCATCAAGCGAAACAACATGCCACTCATAATTCCAAAGCTTAGTTGTTCAAATACGAATCTGATATGATGCTGATATTACTAAAATAGAGAACGTTTAATTGGTCAACTAATGTTCCTACATTAGTTTCGAAAAGCATGTGCGCCACATATGGAGAGACAGCAAGGAATTGCATATCTTTATGCGCTCTGGTTCATCATGGGTGGGCAACACACATTGTATTATCCAAAATCTGCTTGCTCTTCTTTAACATGTTCCTCTTCTATTCTTCTTAATAAGTATAGTAGTACAATATGTTCCTTGTCGGGAACTGGAGCAGGGACATTTGCAGTCAACAGGTATATTGGGTCGCTTCTGATGGATGCTTTCAACTATTCTAGTTGGTCTGCCATAATATCCAGGAAATGCTGGGAGCTGTGTCGCCTTTGAGAGTCTAGACTGATAGTAACAGTATTGCGCCTTCAGTTGAATAGAGCTGCCCCTGTAGGGGATCCGAAGCATTTCCAGCCGTACCAGCAATACAAGCTCATATGTTCCAGCTAGTTCCACTTTCCCGATTTTACTCGTGATGCTTAGGGTTTTCCCCTTTTATCTACACTACTATGATCTGCGTAGGTGCTTTGTGTCGTACTAGCAGCATTCCATCCTTCAAGCTAAACAATACACCCTCATAATTCCAAAGCTTAGTTGTTCAAATACGAATGTGATATGATACTGATATTAGTTAACAGACACACATTTAATTGGCTAGCTAATGCTCCCACTTGAGTTTCCAAATGCATGTGGCAACATATAGAGAGACAGCAGGGAATTGCATTTCTTTGTCACTTGTTTACTGTACTATCTTGTCCATACCAAATCTTAGTTGTTAGTTGAAAGCAAACATCGGTTGCTAAGTAGACTTTGTGCGGTTTGCAGCTTCAGATCTGCCATGGCACAGTCAACACTATACTCATCATACTTAGGGTTTCCCCCTTTTATGATCACTACGATCAACCTACGTGATTCGTGTCGTAAGAGCACTGCTCCACCCATCAAGCTAAACAAGCTTAGTTGTACAAATTCGAATCTGATATGATGCTGATATTAGTAAGACGGAGATAGGTTTAATTGGTCAGCTAAATGTTCCTACTTTAGTTTTGAAATGCATGTGAGCCACATATAGAGAGACAGAAAGGAATAGTAATTCTTTGTGCGCTCTGGTTCATCATGGGTGGGCAACATACATTGTATAGAAAGACTTGTAATATCTTCAATCTGCTTGCTCTTCTGATCTTCTTTATCATGATCCTCTTCTCTTGTTCTTTAATAAGTACAATATGTTCCTTCTTTCAGAAGAGGAGCAGAGACATTTGTGGTCGACAGGTCAGGTCGAGTTGTTCTTCCTTAGTATATTTTGAAGCTGTCATCTGCGAAGTATCATTACTTCTGGAGCTCTCAACAGGGAGCCTATATTTTGAGTAGCAGGCCACATTATATTAATGCACACACCAAATTACAGCACACATGGCATCTCTCAGAAGAATTGCACAGAGATAGCACATAGGGGTTTACAGGGAGGCACTATTGGATTAGAATCCCCTATGCATTACAAAGATAATCTCACTTATTTTTATGTTTTCATGCATGTCAGGTATTGAACATGATCATAATGAATGTGACAATGGGCACACCATAGGAATATATCGGAACAATCCACTGGCTAATAAACTTGGCATCAAGGGATTGAGATCACGTTTGGATGCAATGGAACACACACGCTCCCCATCTATAGATTCCATTGCAGAATATGATCCTAAAGACGATTCTGACTTAGATAGAGACCCAAGTCTATTTAGCTCTCAAGATGAGTTTGAGTCAGATGGCCTATCTTATTCACCCATCAAGGTGCTGCTCTAACTTGGCAAGGTTGTATTGGTCGCACGTATCTTGCATTACTTCTACTTTGTTACACCACCATCTGCTTAGTTTACACATCATATATGAGAATATGCCATTCCTATCCATTTTCTGTACCTATTCCATGTGTCATCATATTAGGTTTTTCCACTCAAATGTTGTTCTTTCGTAATAGATGTCCAAAAGGAAGAGGGTGATTGCAGATCCTGAAGGAGTACAAACAAAGTATTTGCAAAAGGCAGTGATACATTCTCAAGGGGTCATAGGATCTCACAAAAATACTACGCACTACATTGCTCTTGTCAGTACCTCTTGCCCTTTATCACCATACTTACACTCATTGCTGTTTGATTATGTAGCATCACTATGCATGTTAGCTTCCTTATCCACCGTTTGCTCGAAATTATAAGATCTAAATTTACTCTTACATAAATGTAGAATAATCCCAATGGTTATGAAGTTCTGGATTGCTCTTGTAATTACCTGTTGTCATGTACTCCCCCTGTATCGAATTACTTGTTGCTCAATTGGATGTATTTAGAACTAAAATAGTGCTAGATACATTCATTTCAGCGACAAGTAATTCCGGACGGAGGTATTATTACTGTACTTACATTGAGAGATAGTTGATTGTTTGGCATTACTCTGCATCTTATTTGCCCTGCACTCCATTTTCTCCAAATTATCAGATCTACATTTACTCTTACCAAAATGTTAAATAAAGCCAATGCCACTGCACAAGTTGAGGTCTGCATTCCTCTTGTCAGTACCTTTTGCCTTGTAACGTTGTACTTAATTGATAGCTATTTGATTATGTATCATCACTCTGCATCTGAGCTTCATTATCCTCTATTTCTTCCAATATTATTAGATCTATATTTACTCTTTAAAAAAATGTAGAATAAAGGCAATGCTTATGAAGAAGTTTCTTTGGGTAATTTCTTGAATTATCATTCCATTGACATGGAGAAGGGCTTTGTCGAGCCCATGTTAACATGTAATGTAAGTCCATCCTTCTCAAGCCTTCAAACTTTGTTCTAGTATAGATTTGGATAGGCATCATTTCCTCCACTGCTTTTTTACTTTGGTGTTTGCATCAGATTGCATGTTTGCAACAACTGCCAGTTTCAAATTGTAGTTGTAAAAACATGTTCCTTATTCATACCATTCACATTAATCAGAACAGATGCATTGATTTTCTTTAGCCATGCATGTATGCCTGTGTTCTAGATCTCTAATCCGGTGGTGTGGTGAAGCTGCCCATGCCTGCATCATCTCATTTGCTGCTTTGTCTTAACTGATTTTGCCGATGATACGGACAATGCCGTATTATGTTAATGCTATTTTAAATTGTATCTCTGAATTTTCCAATATAAAATGGGATGGAATTGCCACACACTGACCATCGTTGCTTATATTTGTGAAACTTGTTCTCTGTCTCCTTCTTTCTCTTTTAGATTAATATCTCTGACGCCAGGCAGAACTTTAGGGAAGATAGTGAGCCAAACCCATTGCTGGTACCTATCACTTATATTGCAGCGAAGAAGGTAAACCATCTTGAAGAGAGCGAGATGACCCCAAGGTTATGTCTTGATGAAGACAGTGAGTTCAAGAGACTCGCCAGCAGCTGTGACACAACCTTGGTTAAGTTGCTGCCTGAATTAGTTCGACTTCTTTAGTCTCAACTTCAAGCTGAAAGACTTGGTGCAGCTCAAGTCCGACTTGAAGTACAATCTCTAACGAAGATCAAAGAGGACACCCATGCGTGCTTTATAGCTACGCGGCTAGGATTTAACGTTCAGACAACTGAGGTCTCATCAGCTTGTTTAGCTGCTTACACTGCAGCACCGGGGTAGGACTAATGTTTCTTTAACTGTGTTGAAGTGTTGTTGGTTTTGTATATTAATTTGTCGGCGAGTTTTTTTTGCACTGTTGGCGACCATTGATGCTAAGTGTATGTAATCTGCGGTCTGGTTGCCCTTTATTATCATTGGTGGCGAACTTTGATGCCGAGTGGATGTAATATTCTGTAATTTCATTACTGTATAGTCTAGGTTTATTCTTAGTCGGTATGCTGTAATTTAGGCCGGGAGCTTCAACGGAGCTCAACGGCCCAATACGTTATCGGTCTGTCAGCGATATATAAAAAGAAATTACGCTACCCAAACGGGCCAGTCCGTAACTAGTTATATATGGGCCGGAAAGTCAGCCTATAATCATCTCGGGTCATTATTAGGCTTAAACATAAAGTAGTTTTCGGCCTTTAACAGGCCGAGTAAAACGTGGGCCGTAGCCAGAAATTTCCCTGGGCTTTTAACAGGCTGAAAAGTAGATTGGGCCTGAATTGAGCCGAACAATTCATGGGCCGGAAGCAGGCCGAAGCATCCGTAGGCCCATGATTGGCCCAATTGCATATGAGCCGTTAACAGGCCAAAATTTATCATGGGCCTTGGTTGGCCCAATAAAATTATGGGCTGTAAGCAGGCCGGATGCAAAGTAGGCCATAATTTGGCCAAACTATGTCACGGGCCTTTAACAGGCCGTTAGTCAGGTTGGGCTAAAATTTATCCATGAAAGAGTACGGGCCGTTAAGAGGCCGAAAGTCACTTCAGACTAGAAATCGGCCCAGATGCAGCATGGGCCATTAAATGGTAGAAAGTTAAACCGGGCCAAAAATGGCCCATATGCAGCAACGGCGGCTAAGAAGCCGAAATAAATATCGGGTCGAACTGTTAAACGGGCCTTTAACAGGCCGAGATACAAACCGGGCCTACAATGGGCCCAAAAGCACAGTGGCCTGTTAATGGGCTGGATCTGTTATGGGCCGTAATTTGGCCCAAAACACGATCCGATATGGGCCGTAATTTGGCCCAAACCATGGCAGGCTGTTAACGGGCCGGTCCACTAGTGTCTGACCAAATCTTGTGGGCCTTTGGCTGGGCAGGCCCATTTAGGTCAAATGGTCCACTGTTGGGCCGTGCCACGTGTCAACGTATCATAGGCGCGTCTTGTCCATTGGACGAATGATATCTGTAGCAACGCCGAGCTGACACGTGGATCCGCGGGGGAATGAGAAATTTACATGTGGAAAATCGACATTGGTCAGAACTGCTAACGGGTTATCGGATCCAAACCGGAACCCAATAGCTTAACGGCGACCCATTACGGTGGATGCCACGTGTCGGTCACCCTTGACGAAAACACTTCCATGACGCGACATTTATCGTCATGGAAGTGGACACTTCTATGATGATAATTTCAGTATTGTCACAGAACACTTCTACGACAGCACAGGTATGACTATCTTGATTCTGTCATAAAATCATCACGGATGTACATGCATGACAGAAAACGTGACCTACTGTGACAAAGACGTATCATCACGGAAGTGTTTTTTTGTAGTGTTTATTGAAAGTGAATTGTGTCCGATGACACTTTGCGCGCCAAGTTTCGCTCCACCTTTCAAATTTTTTGCCTATTGCCGAAATATCTAAATCTTCCCCGCTCCCAACCCCCTTTTCTCCCTGACCAGGAGCCACATTTCCCCTGTTTCCTCCTTCCTTCCTAAGCTATAGCCGCTTCCTCGCTTGCTTGCTCGATCTCACCGTCTCGCATCCGACCACCGCGGACGCCATGGTCTTCTTGAATGACCTCTCCAGTGGTTACTCATCCGATGACGACTACTCTGTCACCAGCTGGGTATGCCTCTCTCCTCTCTCTCGTTCCCCTAGGCTTGGGGTTATGATTTGAAATCCTGGATTTTAACCCGATGGCCGATTTGAGCCATTTCTTCCTCTTGTAACTCCCTAGGATCATCACTTGCAAGGAATGGACAGGGGTAGCTGAAGATCTGCCTGCTCATTGTGAGCATCAATCTCCATGCGAGAAGTTAGTGGCTTTTGAATCTGTGAACGGTGGGAGGAAGTTTCTGGCATGTGCACAGAAGGTCAGCCCCACTTTTGCTATTAGAAATCATTTGTTAGATGTGATTCAGACACTGTCACTATGCTATGTTATTCTGGATGTGATTAAGACATTATCACAGTTCTACCTAGTATCTAAAAAATGTTGCCATCTCATCAGTGGTGCCCTGAGAAAATTATTTGGCACCGCTTTAGTAGTTTGTGCAGCCAACTTTGCTCCACACATCCGAGCAGCCAAGCAGTAAAATACTAATACTTCACGGCACGAAGGAACTGAGCATCGGAGCAACTAGGTGCTCCGGTTCCCTGAATTTTTCCTCTGGCATCGGCTCGGCAGTGCAGGGCACCGGTGCCAAATGTAGCAAAAGTTGATTTGGCACAGGTTTAGGCCTACATAGTGGAGGGCCTTAGTGCTATTAGTTCTATGTTATTAAATTTGTGCATGTACATACCTGGTAGTATTAATTTGATGTCATTCAAACATTGTTGCTGTGCTGTTGCAGTTATATTTAGCTTCCTCATAAAATGGTCAATTTGTTATTATACATGACTAAGAACTTGTAGCGTTGTTGCAGTTAATTATAGCTTGTGATGTTCCTGAATTTGGTTGTTGTCTTAGTAGCAATTAATTCATTTGCACATTGAACTTTTTGAGAAGATATGTCATAATTAATGTGTTTCTTTAGTTTTTCAAAATATGTATGTGGTGATTTTCTAAGTTGCTAGAAACCCATTTTTTCCTACAATTGTAACAAATTTAGTTTTATATATTATAGGATGAACGGAAGTGTTCTTACCTGGAGTGGGTTGATCAAGAGTGGCCACAGTCTTTGAAGATATGCCTAGCAAAGCTTTGGAACATGTATGAGGAAGAGAATAGAGATAGGCTTCGAGAAAATGTTGTCAACGATGAAGAATATTTCAAGCTACGGGGAAAAAGAGGAAGATGGAGAATGATCTCAGATTTTTTAAAATTGCACTTTGCTGAGATGGTGTTTCAGAAGGAGGAGGCACTTTCCCAGTTGTGCAGTGCAAAACAGGCTCTTACTGAAGTGAAAGCAAAGCTGGAGAAGACGAATTTGGCTGATCATGCATGCATCCACCAACATAAATGAGCCGATTAGGGAAATTAATGAATATATTGTTCTAATATTGTGCTCAACATACTTTTTTGCTTATGAAGGTGAACTAGCTATATGGTGTACTGTGCTGTTGTGACATAGCTATCGTACTGTGATGGTAAAATATATTTGTGTGCCTGATATGAAAGTGGTAAACAGCTGATCCATATGAAATGTGAATTTGCTTAATACAGGGATTATTAATAGTAAACTAATAAACCTGCTAAATGGGCCATGACACTTTCCAAACGTTTCTAGCAGTAAAAGCGTGTGTGATGGATAACCCAATGTCATACAATTTTCTTCACCGAACCGTGTGTGATATACTTGAATAACGCAAGCGCTTGACTGAGGTAGAGCATCTGTGATTGCTCCACCTATGAGAGATGAGGCTATACAGAAAGTTGTGTGTGATGCGGTCTGACAACACAAATGTTTGTTCCATAATTACTGTGTGGGATGCCAGGACAATCTCAAATGGCTTCTCTGACAAAACATCTGCGTTAGCGCCCCCGATCGCACATGAGCATATGCGCTAAGTGTGTGTGACCAGAGGAGCTATCGCCGGCGGTTTCTGGGTCATGTGGGAGGGACCCCCCCTATCGCACACACAGGCAAGGCGATGGTTTAAAACTCTATCGCGGAAAGGGGGTAAAAACCGTTTGTATAGCGCTTGCCTGCACCAGTGATATGTCTCTCTCTCGCACACTTCCTCTCTCTCTCTCTCTCTCTCTCTCTCTCTCGTGAGGTTTCTCTCCTACTCTCTCGCCCACATATATACAATCTTTCCTGCCCTTTGTTTCTCTCTTCCATGGGGTGTATATCTTGTGTGTTGCGTGCACACATTTCTCTCCCGCCATTGCTCCATCTTAACACCCTCTCAATGCTTCATTCACACACGCAGGAATTCACACATTGGGATGTGTTCATATGTTGTTTTGGATTGGATCATGTAGAGTTATGGTTGGTTTTGTTGCATCCACTAATTAATAATTATGAAAAGCATTTAGATTTTCATTTGAGTTGGATTATGTGAGTTCGACTATATTGTGAAGTACTGTAGACTTGGTATTCATTTTGGAATTCAACAGTGATTCTAACTATTGAATTGTATAAACCATTACATTCGAAGTCAATAGCTTAATATATTTATATCACAACTACATCAAATAATAAATGCCACAACATTAAACTAAGAAAACAGATGTACTCAACACGCCAGACGGGGAGTACAGTGTTACAAATTTTCAGGTCGGTGGCAAAATCTCCAGCTTCTATCGAGATCTCCCGCAATCCAGATTTGAGCAATGCGAAATTACCATCATAACCTTGGTTGAACAGGCCGATGGACGGTGTTGGGTCGGGGGTTGCTTTGGTAACTTCACGTTCACCCTGCCCAGCCACTCCCACCCCCGCACCCAGAGTACACCTCAATAATCCCCATTTTCCATCCCCACTTCAAAATAGACTTCTCCACGGCACCGCAACACCCTACAACAAGACGGCTGTGGTTAGCCGGCCTTCCTGCCCCTCCCCTTCTACATCGGCACACTCGTCCACCACAGCGTATCTGCCTCATCAACGACGTCGTATGCTGCACTGCAGCTAGTCCACCGTCGCCATCGTACAGCGCGCAGGAGCCGCTTCCCCGGTGCCATCCTCCACGGTCTCGGGTCTGCTTCCCGGAAGCCGACGGCAAGCGCGGCAGTAGCACCGTCGGCGACAATGAACTGACTCCCGTTGCCGCCCATGATGCACAGACGCCGCCGCGACCTTCGTGCTCCTCTGCGATTGGTAATGTGTACATTGATTCTCTTAGAAGTACGTGTGTAGTTCCGATTTTGTTCACACCTACCCTTCAAATTTCTGTGCTGCTATTGTTCCAGTAAAAGTAATTGGTTATAGCTTGCATTATCCAACAGAATATCATCTTGTAATTGGGCGTAGCTCCTGTATTGTGGTGTTCTTGCGTAGGTTCTTCATCTCTAACCAGTAGTGTGGCAGATGATTAAAAGTTTTTTGAGAATAGCAGGAGGGTGATCCCCCTGTTCTATTGACTCATAATGAAACCACAACGTAGTTCTAGCAAAGTTGAATAACCACAAAGTAGGATATTAAAACTTACTCATGCCAACATTGCAGATGAGTGCTTTAATATTGCCTACAAGATGTGTGAGCATTACTATATTTTTCTTTCCATGTTGGGATTTTACAAAACTACTAATGCCAACATGCAGAGGGGCAATGAAGAACAAATACGGGATGTTGGGGACAACTTCAAGGAACGTCGCAAGATAAAGACGAGCTGCACCGAACCTATAAAACGAGCTTTGGTAAGTAACAACCTTTCAATTACTTTGACATGGTATGTGTTTGGCAGCAGTATTGTAGACAAGACCAGGCCAGGCCCTGGGCAAGCCCCGAGCCGAAAACAGCGTCAAACAATGTTGTGTGCTTAGCTAGGGTTCTTGCCAGCAATCCAGCAGTGTGGCAAATTATTAAACAGTAATAGGTGGGACAAACAATTGCCTCTATACTTGATTAGGCTCTCTATCATTTGTAGGATCTCAATTTACTCACTAGACCCACCATGCCGTAGGATGAAAAACTATAACCTTTGTAATTCCATGTCGAAGCTAGTTAGTCAAACATGGCTATAGAGGCCCTGGAGATCATCTGGTTGCCGGTTGTTTTGCTACATCTACCCTTGGCTTAGTGCACCCCTTTGGCTTAGCCTTATGTTCTTTGATGTATATATTGTAGTTTCTGTAAGCTAGCTCTGCTCGATATGTAATAAGCACATTCTTAATCGTCCTAATGCTTTCCTTTTTAGCTTGATGTAGGAAGTGGGTGTTCTCACCCTAGGAGTCTGTTTTTATATTTCTCCTTTTCAACTCACTCTACTAGTCCTGTTTATGGGGCTTCTACTGAATGGATCTGGGAGCTCTAACTTCTTCATGTCAGGATGCAGTTCGTGCGAGGAGGGAAGTATGGTCAACCTCAAGATCAGGTTTTGAGTCTAGTCCTAAGTGCCAGTTCCCAAATGATGCTGGATTACACACAAGGTGCCAGTTTCCTAATGATGTCGGATTAGACACAAGGTGCCAATTCCTAAATGATGTTGGATTACACACTAGCCAGGTGGAGTCATCAAGTGTTCGTGTCCTCGTGGCTCTAGTAAAGGCTGAAATAAAGCGTGCCGCAGCCCTTGAGAATGTAGTTGAGTTCCTGAAGCAGCGAAAAGAGCAATCAGATGCTACTCTCTTCACCCAAGCCAAACAAGAGATGGAAGAAGCCAAAAAGAAGCTAGCAGAGGCAAAGCAGGCTAAGCATCTCTTGCTATCTAAAACTGTTTTCAATCCGAATTTTCATTCATAATAGCTAGGTTCAAATGTTGATCCAGTCAGCATGCATATTGTGATGTGCGTGCATCGACTGAGATGTATGTAAGTCTGTGATGCCGAGATGTGGTACAGAATATATTTTTTCCGGGTCATGTAATAACTTACATTATTTCCAGAACAATAACAGACAAACCATTGGACATGGTATAGTTCACATGCAAGCCCAACATTCCAAGTTCAACTTTCACATCAAACTCATGTTCACAGATATCTTCACATTCATAGATAACTAGCGGGTCCACCCGCGCAATTGCGCGGCTAGAATATGATTTTTTTTCCAGAAAATTGTAGGTGATTTACAGAAAATAAAAGATACTGCATTGTGATATATTTTAGTTTTAATAAATGATACCCTTTATTATTTTGTGGACTTAAATAAACTTGTATTTTGTCTTAGACATTGTATGGTTGCTTATAATTTTTGTTCTTTGAGTCAGCGCTTCACATGGTTATTTGTGTCCCATATTTTTTTCATCTATTATTTTAGTTTCCCCAGCCTTTTCTATGTGAAATATCCCCAGCCCTTTTCTCATTTTTTTCTTGTTGCATTACGTGGCCCTAATCCATCGTGGGCAATACCGAATTGTGTAACTAATCCCCCGCAAAAAAATTCCGGCGAGAAAAGAGAGAATTGTGTATCTAATAGACCCATTGGTGTATGAAATGAAATAATAACTGTTTTCACTACTCAGAAGTCATAACCGGCCACAAACCAACTTATGGTGGATGGTTAGGAGAATAGTGGTATCTCCAGCGGTTCAGCCCATCAGAGTTTAATTCCTAAATTTGGCATTGGTGCTCGTATTTTCATAGGGTTAGGGTGTGCGTGCTCGTGTTTATTTTTATGAGTGTATATGCGTATTTATGAGCCTGCGTTTGTTTGTATCGTGTTAAAAAAAAGTCACAACCGGTTTTCTCCTGGCTGGCTTCGCCCCCGCATGGCGTGGCCAATGACCCTACGTCGCCGACGTCTCTGACGCTGCCCAGTTCCTGGGAACCTGATGAACCTGCCGCTGCTATGACGCCTCCATGTGGTCGGCGCGTCCCCGTCGCGCCACCCAACGTCCGGGCGAACGTGCCCGTTTCCTGGGAGTTGCTGCCCGAAGACGAGGCCTGGTACGAGATGAACGGCGACGCCGCTGTCCTGGCAGATAAAGTGGCCCTTGCGCCACTTGAGGCTTCGGAGACGCGCAACCTCGGGCCGAGGCCACCTCGCCCTACCGCGACGGCGTCGTCCGCTATGCTGCAGATCTCTCCTTCGCCTCTCACTGATTCAGAGAGTCCACGACTATCTACAAATGATGCTGCTGATGATCGTCCGCCCCTGGACTGCGTGGAGAATCTATTTGATCGCCCCCCCGGTGCCAATCCTGCCTCTGCCTGCCCCCCCAACACCTCGCTTGAGGCCTGCCTCTGGTTCCTTAACCTCTGACGCTAGGCGCAGCGCGCGGCTTGGCGTGAAGCCAAAGATGCATGCTATGGACAAGGCCATTCAAGTGCTGAACGCAAAGATGGGAGTTGCCTCCGATGGGATGCCGTTGATCCAGGCTCGTAACAGCTACATCGAGCTTTTCAAAAATCAGCTGACCGACAAGACGATTGACGCGCTGGCCGCCCTCTTTAAGCTCAATGTCAGAAGCATGTCTGAAGCCGATGAGGCCCTAGTCGCCTTGGGCGGGGCTTATGGTGCTGAAGCCCCAGTTGATCAAGAAGTCCTCGCCTAGTTGTTCTCGTCTGCGTTCGGTTGTGGTCGCCTGCTTCTTCTTGTTTTTCAGACTCTATGATTGGTCCGAACCTAAGTTTGGTGAATTGGAACGTTAGGGGTTTAAATAATCAAGATCGCAAGGATACCGTCCATGCCTTCCTTGCGGACACCCCGTGCCATATAGCTTGCCTCCAAGAGACCAAGATGGATTTTTTTGATCATCGTACCGTGGCGTTTATTGGTGGTCATAGACTTAGATCTTTCGCCCACAGGCCGGCTATCGGTACTCGTGGGGGAATTCTTCTCCTTTGGGACGATGAGCATGTCTCCGTTAGCAGCATCCATATTGGCAATTACTTGATCTCCGCTGAGGTCGCCATCCGGGCTTGCGGCACTTCTTTCAGGCTCACCACGGTTTATGGTCCCAGTACCGATGCCGACAAGGCTGCTTTCTTGGCTGAGGTTTCCGACACCATCCCCGCAAATGATCATAAATGGCTCATCATAGGAGATTTTAATCTCATATATCGGGCGGAAGACAAGAATAATAACAGCCTGAATTTTCGACTTATGGGTCAGTTCAGGCGCGCTCTCACCAATTGTCAGCTCAAGGAGATCAAGCTACAAAACAGAAAATATACCTGGAGCAATGAGCGAGAAAACCCCACCCTGGTGCGTTTGGATCGTGCTTTCTGCAACTCCAGCTGGGATCTGATGTTCGAAAATCATGTGCTGCATGCTCTCTCATCATCCCTCTCGGATCACTGCCCTCTCCTTCTCTCAAATCAGAGTGGCCCTCGGAAGCCTCGTACTTTCCGCTTCGACTCTTTTTGGCCCAAGATGCCTGGCTTTTATGATACGGTCCTGCAGGCTTGGTCGACGCCTTCTTCCCATACCCAGCCGGTGCATGTGATCAATCATAAGTTGCGAAATACGACGAGAAGCTTGCGATCCTAGAGCAAAGGCCTTTTTTCAAATGGCAAGCTTCAGCTTATGATGGCGTTGGACGTTATTCTCCAGCTGGATGTCGCCCAGGAAACTCGCACCCTGTCGATGGATGAGAGAGCCCTTCGTGCCGGTCTTAAGCGTCGTGTTCTGGGGTTGGCGGCCCTTGAGCGTTCGCGGAAACGGCAGGCTTCCAGAATTAACTGCCTTCGTGAGGGGGATGCTAACACCAAGTTCTTTCATTTGCGGATAAATTCCAGGAGGCGTAAAAATCACATTCAAAGGCTCAAGAATGGTGATGGCTGGGCGGCTACCCATGAGGATAAGGAGAATTTGGTCTTCGACCACTTCTCCCAAACTTTGGGTCGTCCGCCTCCCCGCCGGCTTGACTTCAACTGGGCAGCTGTAAACCCTGCCTCACATGCTTTGGAAGATCTTGACATGCCTTTCTCCGAGCTCGACATAAAAGAAGCGATCGAGGACATGCCTGTGGACAAGGCTCCCGGCCCGGATGGCTTCTCCATTTCTTTTTTCCGGTCATGTTGGGATATCATTAAGGTTGATCTGATGAGGGTCATCAACGCCTTCTCCGAGCTTTCAGTCTCCAATTTCCATATCATCAATACGGCCAACATTGTTCTTCTTCCTAAAAAGGATGGTGCGGAGTCTATCACGGATTTCAGGCCCATAAGCCTGATCCACGCAATCCCGAAGATCATCGCCAAAGCTATGGCTCGGCGGCTCGGCCCGAAGATGGATGTTCTTGTCTCCCGCTGCCAGAGCGCTTTTATCAAGACTAGATCCATTCACGACAACTTTTTGTACGTGAGGAACACCGCTCGCAAGCTTCATCGCAGCAAGACCCCGGCCCTTCTCGTCAAACTTGACGTCGCCAAGGCTTTCGACACGGTCCGCTGGGACTATATCCTGGATCTCTTGCAACGCCTCGGGTTCCCTCCGAGGTGGCGAGCTCTTCTGGCTACTTTGTTCTCGTCTGCTTCATCGCGGGTCATCCTCAATGGCATCCCCGGAAAGGACATCATTCATGGCCGTGGTCTTCAATAGGGGGACCCTCTGTCCCCCTTGCTCTTCGATATCGCCATCGACCCGCTGCAACAAATTTTGGACAGGGCCACTGCCTCCGGTCTGCTTCATGAGATGCCCGGTGGTTCTCAGGGACCTCGCACCTCCTTATATGCGGATGACGCGGCCATCTTCTTGGCTCTTGATGAGCAGGATGTGACCAATCTGGCTGATATCCTTCAGAGTTTTGGGGAGGTTACAGGGATGATGACTAACGTGGCCAAAAGCTCCGTGGCTCCCATATGCTGCCCCAATATTGATCTTGCCTCGGTTCTGGCAAACTTTCCGGCTAACATCGTTCAGTTCCCGTTCAAGTACCTGGGTTTGCCTCTTGCCCTCGGCAGACTCAAAAAAGCCGACCTCCAACCTTACATTGATAAGGTGGCTGCGCGACTGGATCCTTTGAAAGGCAAATTCCTCTCCCGGGCTGGCTGTTGTGCTTACGTGAAGTCTGTTCTTTCTTCCATGCCGATTTTCCTCCTCACGGCTCTCAAAGCAGATAAGGGTATCCTCAAGGCTTTTAGCAAGATCAGCCGGGGAATGCTTTGGGATTGCAAAGAAAATGTCAGCGGGGGAAAGTGCAAAGTTAATTGGCAAAAGGTCTGTCGTCCCAAGGAGCTGGGCGGTCTGGGGATTCTCGACTTGGACAGGTTCTCCCGTGCTCTAAGGCTTCGCTGGCTGTGGTATGAGTGGACGGTACCGGAAAAACCTTGGGTGGGAACTGAAACCCCCAACGACGACGCCGATCGACAACTCTTCAACGCGGCTACTAGAGTTACTATTGGCGATGGTAGAAAAGCCTCCTTCTGGTCTTCCTCTTGCCTCAACGAAACGCCGCCTAAAGACCTGGTGCCTTTGCTCTTTAAAGGGTCTAGAAGAAAAAACCGGACGGTCCAAGACGCGCTTAACAACCAAAACTGGATCACCGATCTTGCGGTGGATTCCTTTACTGTGGAACACATCATCCAATTCGTTGACCTTTGGGAGCTTCTGTCGACCATTCAGCTTTCTCCGGGTATTGAGGACACCATTACCTGGATTCTGTCGCCTAGTGGTTGCTATTCGGCAAGCTCCGCCTACAGGGCTCAATTCATGAGCTCCCTTTTGTGCTCCTTTGGGACTATCGTGTGGAAGACTTGGGCCCCTCCCAAATGCCGTTTCTTTGCTTGGCTTGCCGTCCAGAACCGCCTTTGGACCGCTGATCGCTTGGCGAAGCGCGGGTGGCCACACCATCCTACTTGTCAACTCTGCAGGTGTACCCCCGAGACGGCACGGCATCTTCTCTTTGAGTGTCGATATTCCAAGAGGATCTGGTCTGCTGCTTCTAATTGGCTCTCATGTCCAGATTTGCTCCTCAGCATGGGCTCCAATCGCCCTAAGGTTTTGGATTACTGGCATGCTACGGCTACGACGACCACCTCCTCTCCCAAAGGCCTGAAAACCGCCATTATTCTCATCGCTTGGGAGATTTGGAAGGAAAGAAATGAGTGGGTCTTCAACAACAAGTCCTCGATGCCTTCGGAGGTCATGCGCAAGATCACTGAGGAAGGGAAGGCTTGGATCTCAGCGGGAGCAAAAAACCTTGCGGAACTTATGGGCTGAGCTTTTACCTCTTCGTGGTTGTACCTTTTTTCTTTTTTTCTGGCTTAGGCCCCCCTTGTTTTTGCTCCTTCTATATCAATATAAAGGCAAATCTTTTGCCCCGTTTCAAAAAAAAAGATTTACTTAGTTGATTTGTTAAATGTACTCAAATGTATGGTTATGATTCCAAATTTTGACTTTTATAGCATTTGTGTTTACATCGAAGCACCGAGTATGTAGTATGTACTTGTAATTATAATTTAGGAGATGACCTTGTACATTCTGTTCAAGTTCATGTAAGGATTATTTATAAGATATAGCCTATAGAATTATTTGACTTGCCAATTGCCATTATTGTGCCTTGCATTTTCGTAGGGAATTAAATTTACATTTTTTCTATTGACATTCTAGCCAAATTCAATTGGTGTCTCTTCAACACATACATAGTAATTAGGTTCAAAACATTTAGAAGATTTTTGACGGAAGAGCATTTTTTTTAACAGTTCATAGTCGGGCTGCACTTGTTAACATATATATACATGAAGTCAGTGTCTGGAAATCATAATCTTCATTAGGATGTGGTTGGTCTCTTTGCATTTACAGAGTCCATAGGCAGAGCCGAGTTGTGGGCTTTATCGTTAATGTTGCTGTCAGCTTCCACCTATGTAATGTGCTACAGCTTTGCATGATTCACCCTGTAGCTTGCCTATTCTGTTTCTTCATTTCTTGTTTTAACATGTGGGCAAATTAGAAACATGTTTTTTTTAAATTAAAATTAAACTTTTCCTCCTCCACTTTATTGTTCAAGTACAACATCTCAAGGCTCTACCACAAATGTTCTTTGTACTGCATAGTTTTGTGTTCGTACGGTGAGATTATTATAATAAGCTTGAATTGAAAGATAATTCGTCCTCTACATAGTTATCATCTAATATTTGGCACTTCTTCATATTTCCCATGCAATGAGTTCATCAAGTTTGAGGCATATATGTTAAGCAATTTTTTGGTGTCATTGTCAAATACAGTGCAGCTTGTATTAGATGTATGGTCACTAATTTGGAGTCGAATGCCATACCTTCCATACCACTGTAATTAGTATAGAGTAAAAATGTTATGGCCAGGGTTAGCCGGAGGTAATGACACGGCCATGTAATTGAGGAATCAAGCAATCAATATCAATCTATTTCCTCTCTCCCTCCGTCAAGCGTGGAGCAGGCCAGGCTAAGACCTTGCCCCTCCATTGTCATTACCTCCGGCAAACCCCGGCCATAACAAAAAATAATAGAATTGTTCTTGTTCTATTAGTAGAATATGCTTACCCAGTGTTAAGATTTTCGATATACAACAACTCTTGCAATAATACTTGTCAGTACCCTTCATGGCTAGTTTGTGACAGTTATCACATAGCATATACCACCATTGAATATTTCTTGTAATAGATCTATTGTAGCTATTACTGTGAACACAAAATCCTATAAAAGTTTCCCACAAACTCAAAAGTTAGCAATCTGAAGAAACTGGGAGGCATAAATAAGTCAAACATGGTTCCATTATACCTGATACAACTCAATTGCCACTGCAGGTCTTAGAGTCATGTTTTTCTCCAAAAGTGGTGATGTCATATATTAGAAGATGTCATTACGTGATTTGTCTGTTTTTTGTCCCGGTAAGTTCCTGTAATGTTCTCCTTCTGTAAAACTTTTGTCCTTCTAATGTTTTGGGTATATATATATATATATATATATATATATATATATAGACACACACACACACACCCTTAAGATATATATATGTATATAGGGTGGGTCTATTCTACCAACACCCTTAAGACCTTATTCTGCCCAAAAATCTTATTCTGCCAACACCTCCTAACCTACTCAGCCAGTGAAACAAAGGACACATACGAGCTACGCGCAGCGCGAGGCCACCCAGCACGGTCAAATCCCCACCCCATCCCACCCCCGACCTTCATCACATCCCCACTACGACCCACCACCTGCCGGCGTGGATCTCACACACGACCCCACCCCGACCTCCCTCCCCAACAGGCCGTGGCCGCCCCTCCCCAGACCACCGTCGCGCCACCCCTCCACAGCCAGGCGCCGCGCCGCCCCTTCCCAGGCTGCCGCCTCGCCGTCCCTCCCCAGGCCACCGCCGCGCCCCTGCCGCGAGCACTGTGGGCGTCGACCACCGCTACCCCCGCCCCGGTGACCTTTTTCTGCGCCGCGGCGGCTGGATCCAGCCTTCCCGGCCCCGGCAACCTCCTGCTGCGCCGCGGTGGCTGACTCCACAACCCCTCCACCACCCCCGCCCCGGCGACCTCCTCCTGCGCCGCGGCGGCCGGATCCAGTCGGGGACCTCCTGCTGCACTGCTCCTCCTCCTTGTTGTGGCGCTAATCCAGCCGGCGACGAGTTCACACCGTCCAACCTCCATCCCCACCCCACCCCACCTCCCAGGTGCTTGGGTGTCCCGGTGTGGCGCAGCACCGGTGGATTTCAGGCGCCCCCCCGCCCCCTCTGCCCCCGACAAGCTGCTCTCCCTTGCAGTCCAGGCGCCCCTGGACATGCAGTGTGCCGGGCGCCCGATGCGGTTCTCCTCCATTGACAGAGAAAAAAGTCGCCGAACCACCTCTTCCCTGCATCGGTCCGACCCCGCACTGTAGCAACCCCTGCTCGTCGGCGTCAAGGGAGCCACCATATTGCCCCAACTCCACAAGCGGAAACACACTTGTGTGCGATGCCCTGCCCCCGAGTCGAGGAGCTCCAGTGCGGTTCGGTTGGTAGCACATCTGCAGTTCTTTTTTCAATTTTGTGTGTGTGGATGCACCTATGCCGTTCAGAGGGATTGCGCAGTTCACTTCATTGTTTTTCTCTTGAAACATTCGCTGTAGGCGGTCGTATGGTTGCAGTGCAGTGCGCCTCCGCGCATAGTTTGTGGGCCATCTGTGCCCCTAAAAAATGTGAATTGCATTTCATTCAGATTGTTGATGCACACTGCATTTTTTTTGCAGTACAGAGAAGATACGGTGCCGTCCATTCCCCCCAGCACGCTACTCACCCTCCCATGACAAAAAGAGAAAAGAGAGAACTGTAGTCGGCTATGTAGTACGACGTGTGCGTGAGCACAGTTATCCCGTGCAGTGCACTGGGTTGCTCTCTTCTCCTCGCTCATCTCCGGCGAGGTCATCCGATTAGCAATGCGAATGTGTGCTCCGGCAAGGTTCCTTTTGCAGTTCAGTTAGTCTATTTTTGCTGCTGTGTGCTTTGGCTCAGGTCCTCTCGATTCGGCGATGCAGTTCGGTTGGGTTGTGTGTGCTAAATTTGGTGTGTATCAGGTGTACTGCTTGTGTATAAAAGGAAATGATATGTCAAAAGAATGATACTCGGATATTAGGTGTAAAAAACTATGTGGTTCACTTGGTAAAAATGACAAAAAAATCTCAGAAAGAAGTTCACTCCTTTGTAGATGTAGTTCACTAGATTCTGGCCCGCGTTTCACTTTCGGTGGTGTATGAAAAAAATACAACAAAAAATCATGCGGTTCACTTGCGCCCAATGTGAAGTGCGGATTTTTTTTTTATGAATTGCAGAAAAATTGTTACGGAAACGACAAAAAAAAAGTAATGCGGTTCACTTCTCGATAGTGTTGCGGTTCACTTACGCCCGACATGATGCGCGGTTCACTTTCTCGTCTTGGAAAAAAATTACGTCTGACAAAAGAAATCATGCAGTTCGCTTGTCCGTCTGATGCAGTGCGGTTTTTAGTCTGAAGCAGTGCGATTTTCTGTCCGATGCGGTTCACTCGTCGATTTTGGTGTCGCGAAAAACAGAGTGTCCGCATTTCGGTAAAATCAAAACCGCTCTTAAACCGTAGGGAATTAGAGAGAGTGTTCTACATGAAAAAGTTCCGTCTCCTCGATATCTTTCCAATGGCGTATCATTTGAATCATTCCGACCAGCGGTTTGTAAAAAATCGCAAAAAAATGGCCGCTGCCACTCGTCGTCCGCCGCACCATTTTCAAAATTAATTTAAAACCGTAAGGAATCTCAAAATAATTTCTACATATGAAAGTTGTTCCTCGTCCGTAGCTTTCCAACGGCATATCACACGCCTCGTTTCGACAAACGGTTAAAAAACTGGAGTGAAAACAGTACCGAAAATTTGCAAAAAATTTGAAAAACACAATTCCGCGATTTAGTAAATTTGAAACTGCTCTTAAACCATAAGGAATTAGAGAAAGTAATATATATCAAAAAGTTGCGCCTCGACGACATCTTTCCAATGGCGTATCATTTGCTTCGTTCCGACAAGCGGTTTGCGAAAAAACGCGAAAATACACTCGCTGTCACTCGTCGGGCGCCCACCGTTTTCGAAACTGCTCTTAAACCGCGAGGAATCTCGAAAAGTGTTCAACATGGCGAAGTTGCGCCTAATCCATAGCTTTCCAATGGTATATTACACGCCTCGTTCCGACAAACGGTTAAAAAACTGGATCAAAAACAGTACCGAAAAATACCGCATGCAGTTTTTTTCGACGAGAAGTTCACTAGTGTGTGTACTGCAGTACTCTTGCTTCAGAAAGTGCAGTGCCCTCGCGTTGAGCGTGCAGTTCGGAAGTGTGGACAGAATAACTATATATATCTTGATAATTCTTTTTAAAGTTTCTTCTGCTGACTGCCTAAAAAATGTGTTAAACAACTATAATTATTTTTTTACTTTGGTGAATAAACTTGAGTCACGATTCATTTCTTGATAATAAATAATAAAAGATAGTGTTCTATCACTGTCAAGAAGTTTCCGAGCTTTGGGTATATCTTTATCTTTGTATATTCTTGTGGCACTCATTTACGTTAGGCACAATCCTATTTAGTAAGTGAAAAATCTATTAGTTATTTATTGTAAATAAAAGAAGATGTTCTAACATTACTGGACTTGCCATTGAAATTCTGCACCATTGTTGAAGTCACAATAAGGATAGATTGGTTGCCGATACATCCTCTTAAAAAAACGTCTATGTAACGTAACTCTGATTTATCACCCCTAAACAGTTTAAGCCAAAAAGAAGTCAATGCTAAGCTCAATGGTGGAAGTGTTCTTTCTTGTAATTCTGATTCAACATGCTTCATTTGGGTGAGTAATCTAATGATAGCTGTAAAATTTGGAGGTCAATTACTTTTAAGTTTGAAAGATCAAGTTCATTCTTATTAGAACCATAAAGTATAGACATACCTCAGCATTGTTTATCTTTCACAACCCATTCTTGTAATGTTTCCATTCTAGCAAACATGAAGTAGTAATCTGGAAATCATTCCGACGATCCTTTTGTTCCTTTGCCTTTGTATTGCACAAAAAAAATTAGTTTCAATGCTCAATGGGTGATACTTTGTTTATTCCACAACCTTAAAATTACTAAATCATCAAAAGATTTCTCATTTGTTTTTATCAAGAAGTGTCTATCAAATTCCTCCAAATAGTAGCATGATTTTTTCTTTCGGAATATTGATAGTACCATGAATTGTTTGATCCTGTCAAAACAATCAAAATATGCTTAACAGTAGTTGTTTAAAATGATAGAACAATTTGCAATTAAATATTTAATGAATAAACCTTTTTGTCCATGCACATCGGTTTAGGATTGATATTCTCATGACTTTTTTTTTGCGGAAAACTTCCGATCTATTCATCTTCAATCATGACAGTACAACGAACACCAGAAATAAAAATTACATCCGGATCCGTAGACCACCTAGCGACGACTACAAGCACTGAAGCGAGCCAAAGGCGCGCCGCCGTCATCGCCCCTCCATCGCCGGAGTCAGGCACAACTTGTGGTAGTAGACAGTCGGGAAGTCGTCGTGCTAAGGCCCCATAGGACCAGCGCACCAGAACAGCAACCGCCGCCGATGAAAAATAACGTAGATCGGAAGGATCAAACCCGAAGACACACGAACGTAGACGAACAACGACGAGATCCGAGAAAATCCACCAAAGATAGATCCGCCAGAGACATACCTCCACACGCCTACCAACGATGCTCAACGCACCGCCGGAACGGGGGCTAGGCGGGGAGACCTTTATTCCATCTTCAGGGAGCCGCCGCCGTCTCGCCTTCCTGAGCAGGACACAAACCCTAACAAGACTGAAAAAAACGACTAAAAACGGAGCCCTCCCGCCGGTCCTTGCGAGGAACCACTGCGCCTCCATGGCCCTAGGGCCACCAGAGACGAGGCGGACCTGCGGCGGCCGGCGAGAGCCAGGAACCCTAGCTTTCATGACTTTCACTTCAATGTTCCAGTTTGTTCATGTGTTATTTAGGCGCTAAGATTCTAGCATGCAATCATGTTTTGGCTTCAGATGGATTAGAAATTGGTAGTCAATTGATAATGTACCTATGAAGATTTCTTCATGAATAAGTGAATTCAGGTCTCATCGGCCGGCCGTTGAGTTTGCGCGGCAAGTCGTGGTTTTGGCTGATCTTGATATTTTCTCGGCGTCACAAATCAGCAGCCTTTCGGTTAACAGACTTTCGGCGTGGTGAATGTGAATCAGCATACTTCAATTTTGGTGGTGTGCTGGTCGGGTAGCAGATTTTGCTGACTTCGATTCTTGGGCGTCGGTGTGGTCCGCTGGGTGATTGCCCTAGCCGACTTCGTGTATATTTATGATTGAATCAGTGTCATGTATAGAGTCCATATCCTTGTCTTATTTGCATGCATGTGTCCCTATTTGGAACTGGGTGCACGGTGAGTTTCCATATCGTGAACTGCTTGTGCCTCACAAATTGAAGATGTGTGCAGGGACTAAGGTGATAGACTTGCAGGGACTAAGGTGATACTTTGTAGTCGTGGACTCTGAATACCCGCTGCGCTCGCTAGCTCCCTTTGCGCCGCCGGCCACTCCGGCCCCGGTGCCCACCAGCTCGCGCCGGCTGTCGCTCCGACACCGTCGCCCACCGCTCCCCGATGGCCACCCCGCCACCCTTCGCCTCCGGCCGTTCTCGGGAGCTTCGTTGGATGGAATCGAGCCCATCCTCGGCGGGATCTGAAGCCCCCTCCTACCGCGACATGCTCTGCTCCGCGCCCTCCCTCCCTGCCTCCCCTCCGCCTCTGCCCCTTCCCCAGGCGCCGCCGGCTGCGCGTCGCATCCCCCACTCCGAGATTCACCCGGTGGGTCGTGGGGTGGAGGCCGGCCACGCCGAGGATGCCCTTGGCGAGGGCTGGGAGGTCGCCACGGGCAAGAGGAGGCCCCGCTCGCCGCGCCGCCACCGACATCCGCGTCGCGACCCAGGCGTGCGTCGCGCCCCTCATCCGCCATCGCCTCCAGGTGAATGCCCGCGCTGTTTTGGCAACCACCCACGTGCTGAATGCCGCCGCGCTGTGCGCTGCCGGCGGTGCCGCTTCTTCGGCCACATCGCCCGCAACTGCACTACGCCGCAGCCATCCTCCTCCCCTGGTGCGTCCCCCGCGGCCAAGCGCTTGCGGGTCGCGTCCCCACGTCCCTCGGGCTCGTCGGCGTCGAGCGTGGCAGGACCGAGCTAGCCCGTGTCCTCCAGGCCCAGCTCCCTGCCGTCCTCCTCCGCACCGCCCTCCGTCGCCGCGGCAACCCCCTCCCTGTCAGCCACTTCCCCCCTGCCTCCTCATCGCGCGAGATTACCGTAATGTCGGGGCACCCCTCGCTGCGGCCTGCGGGTGCGGTCTACTTCGTGCCTCGCTCGGCGCGCATCGACGCGGCGGAGCGCGCCCTCGAGCTTGCCCTGGTTGCCACGGTTGCAGGCCACCGCTCCGGTGTCTCCTCGGCTGACGTCGCGGATGCCCTCCGTTCTCGCCTACAGCTCGGGCCTGACGATTTCTCCATTCACCCTACCCGCAACGACGAATTCCTCCTCCGCTTCCCCGACCAGGCAACCCGTGCGTGCGTCGCCATGGCCACCGTGCGCGGGCGCAACTTCCGCCTGCTCATCCAGCCTTGGAGCCGCCTCGCCGGCGCCGAGCCACTCAGCCTGCGCATCCAGGTTGACATTGAAATCTACGGCATCCCGGAGCACGGCTGGGACATCTCCTCAGCCATCCAGCTCCTCTCTCCCTACTGCATGGTGGGTCGCCTTGCGCCTGAAACCGCCGACGGCAGCAATCTCTCCGTCTTCAAGCTTGCCGCTTGGACGACAAACCCTGACGGGATTCCACGCTCCTCAGAGCTGCTGCTGGAGGACCCAGATGCGCTTGATGGAGCTGATCCTGATCGCGTTGAGCGCTTTGCGCTTCCGATCATGCGTTTTCCGGTCACCATCCACGTTCGCCACTCCGCCGACTTCCGGTTCCCGTCGCCACCGCCACCACCGCCTCCTGGTGGCGACGCTGACGACGCCCAAGACCGCAACTCCCCGCCTTGCCCTGATGCATGGCCTCGCCGCCATGCTTTTCCGCAAACTTTCGGAAACCGGCAGGCTGGCCGCCCCTCCGGCCGTGGCCACTCCGGCCGGCGCCACCACGCCGCTCCCTGCCGGGAGTGGCTCGGAGTGTTAGGGCCGTGCCCGGCCGTGCTGGGGCCGCGCCCGGCCACTGGTGACGCGCCCCGTCGCCCCTCGGTCCTCACGCGGCTGACGCACGTCCAGGAGGGCCCAACCGCATCCCTGCAAATCGCCGTCACGCCTGCGGTCCAACCTGCCGCTACCCTCCAAGCTGTGGAGCAGACTGAGGTCCCAGTAATTCGAACTGTGCCTTTGACCACGCCAACTGTCACCAGCGACCCCTCCCCTGGCTTGACTGATGCGCGTCCTGCATTGGATCCGCCGCTCCTTCTGGAGGCGCCCTCGGATCCCACCGGCAACCAACCAGCGGCTACCACAAACGTCCCTGTCCCCGCTCTGGCTTCGGCTGCGGTGCAGCCTCTACCAACTTCCACGGGCCCCACCCCGGCCCCCGAGGTCGACCAGGCGGCCGCGCCTTCCATCGTGATCCCTACAACTACGCATGCCCCACTGCTTCAGGAGCTCGGCCAGTCTCTGGAGCCTGGCCATGCACAGGCTCTGTCGCCCGCCGTCGCCTACCCGTCGCTTGGGCCCGCCTCGGTTCCCCCTGCTTCGGTGCTGGAGACCACCCAACCTGCGAGCCTAACGCCCCAAGCCACTAGCAACTGCTGTGCGCATGCAGGAAGTGACGCGGTGCCCACCATGCGCACCGCACGTGGCGAGACCCAGGCCACAACCATGCAGCTACCGCCATTCACGTCCAACGGAACCGCTTCTTGTGTTGTCCCACCCCACGTTATGGGCTATCTGCAGTCATTGAAGGAGCAAACTGCGCCTATCCTGGAGGCCCCTGCACCAAGATGCAAACGTGGAGACATCCCTCCCAACTTTACCCCACGCCGCAGTGGTCGTATCGCGAAACAAGATGGCGGATTGGACTTCGAGACCAAGGCCAAGCGCGTCCTTCTCCGTAGGCTGGGTTTGCTCGAGGAAGACGCGCCGCTTTCAGCTGACGTCCTAGCCAAGTACTCCAGGCTGTTTGACCGCCCCCTCGCCACCGATGTTGTGCTCGCCTTCGCGGATTTCTTCGGCTAGCAAGTGCCGCGTGATCTGATCGCGGGCTATGCCACAGGCCAGCCTCTTCTCACCGCAGGTTGAATGGGCAGCCCCCCCCCCAAGCCCACCGCGCCCCCCCCCCAAACTTTTATGGATAATTACAATAAAATTATATTCTGAAACGTGCGTGGTCTCAACAGCAAGGCTAAGCGCACCGCTGTCCGCATTGTAATCGCTTCGACGTCCCCTCTCATCGTCTGCCTTCAAGAGACCAAACTGGCCATGGTCACCCCCCGCTTGTCTTCGAGACGCTCGGCAGCAACTTTACTGGGTTCTTCGTCCTCCCCACTGACGGTACTCGTGGTGGTATCCTGATCGCCTGGCGCGCGGATGTGATCGCTCTTGCTAACCCCATCATCGGTTCCCATCACGTTTCCGCGACAGTTTCCTCCCTCTCCGGAACGAATACTTGGTGGCTATTGAGGGTCTACGGGCCACAATCCGAGCCCGACAAGCTTGCCTTCCTCACTGAGCTTCATGATCTTCGTGGCATGATTGCCGAGCCGTGGCTAATTGGCGGCGACTTCAACATGATCGCATTCATTGCTGACAAGAACAATGGCCGCGTCAATCACCGGTCCATGAACCGTTTCCGCCGTTTCATCTCGGACTCGGCATTGCGTGATATCTACCTCCACGGCAGACGCTACACATGGTCTAACGAGCAGGACAATCCCATTCTCGTGCGCAACGACCGAGTTCTTTGCACCCCCTCTTGGGAGACTTGCAACCCGCACCACCTCCTACACTGCCTCGCTTCCGCGGTGTCGGACCACTGCCCGCTCGTGCTCGACTGCGCGCCGCGCGCCCATGGCAAACCTCGGTTCCATTTTGAGCGCTTCTGGACCAAACTCGAGGGCTTCCACCAAACCGTCTCAGATGCTTGGAACTCTGAAGCGCCTGACCCGGACCCATTCCGGCGCATCTATGCGAGACTCAAAGCCACTGCGCGCGCTCTACGGAGATGGAGTTCTCGTGCCACTGGCAGCATCGCCTTGTAACTCCTGGTCTCCCGTGAGCTCATCTACCGTCTTGACGTGGCTCAAGACCACCGCCCTCTCTCCGCGTGTGAGACTTGGCTTCGCCGCGAGCTGAAGCGCAAATACCTTGGCTTGGCATCCCTCGACCGCTCCCTTGCGCGCGAGCGCGCTCGTTTCTCTTGGCTCAAGGAGGGAGACGCGAGCATGGCCTTCCTCAAAATTCATGCCGCGCACAGACACCAGAAGAACCGCATCCTAGGCCTGCACCACGTGGGCTCCTATGTCCGCGATGAGGCAGGCATGGCCAAAGTGGCGTTCTCCCACTTCTCGGCCACCCTTGGATCCTCCACCACACGCGAGCACACCATCAATCTACACGTCTTTGACGACCGCCACTTCGACCTACTACCACTTGAGGAGCCGTTCACTGAAGACGAGATTTGGCTCACCGTCAAGAAAATGCCCACCAGCAAGGCGCCTGGCCCCGACGGATTCACGGCAGAATTCCTACGCTCGTGCTGGGCCATCATTAAGGATGACATTTGTGCCGCATTTGACAAGCTTTATGAGATGAATGGCATGGGATTCCGCAAGCTGAACGAGGCGCTCCTCTCCTTGCTGCCCAAGAAGCAAGACGCGTCCACACTTACGGACTACAGACCGATCAGTCTTATTCACCTGATTGCCAAACTCTTCGCCAAGGTGCTATCCCTACGGCTAGCGCCACGCCTCGGCGACCTAGTCTCTACGAACCAGAGCGCGTTCATCGCGGGAAGGAGCGTCCATGACAACTTCCTCCTGGTTCAACAAACCGCAAGGCTGCTCCACAACCTCAAGTCACTGCGCGTTCTCCTCAAACTCGACATTGCCAAGGCCTTCGACACGGTCTCTTGGCCTTTCCTTCTAGAAACCCTTCGACACTTAGGGTTTGGCCATCGCTGGTGTGAATGGATCTCAATTCTACTCTCCACGGCTTCCACCCGAGTCCTCATCAACGGCAACCCCGGGCCGCCGATATCCCATGCGCAAGGTCTCCGCCAGGGCGACCCCGTTTCCCCCATGCTCTTCGCCCTGGTCATCGACAAGCTGAACTCACTGCTGCAACATGCCACGCGCGAGGGCATCCTCAAGAGACTTACTGCCCGGCACGCCGCGTCCGACATCTCCATGTTTGCCGACGACGTGGTCATCTTCTGCCACCCTGATGCCCACGAACTTGCCACCATGAAGGAGCTTCTCCGGCTGTTCGGCAATGCCTCTAGCCTACGCACCAACTTCCTAAAATGCTCTGCTTCGCCAATCCATTGTAACAACGATGAGCTTGCCATCATTGGGTCGTCTCTCGCCTGCCCGATCGTGGGTTTTCCCATCAAATATCTCGGCCTGCCGCTCTCAATCCGGAAGGCTTCGGCTTCCGCGCTCCTCCCGCTTGTCGACAAGCTCGTGAAGAAACTCGCTACTTGGAAAGCTTCTCTTCTTTCCCGTGGGGAGCGCCTTGCCCTTGTCCGGCATGTGCTTACGGCAATGCCGGTCCACATATTGCTCGCGCTGGCAGTTAACCCCCCGATCGTCAAGAAAATAAACAGGCTGATCCGAGACTTCCTTTGGCACGGCAACAAAGACGCGCACGCCGGATCATGCATCGTCTCTTGGCAGAAGGTTTGCCGGCCTCTAGAGCTTGGTGGGCTCGCCGTCCGCGACCTTCACCGCACTGGTGTCGCGCTGCGTACGCGCTAGCTTTGGCTCCAAGCCACCGACCCCGAGCGCGTGTGGAAGCACCTCCACCTTCGTTCTGACCATGAGGCTACTGAGCTTTTCCGGGCTTCAACATCATGGACCCTTGGTGACGGCAACACTTGCAAATTCTGGCGCGGCCGCTGGCTGCAAGGGCAGTCCATCTCCGAGATCGCACCAAACCTGCTCATCCTCGTTCCGCGTCAGCGTCGGAATAAGAGGCTCGTCAGCGAGGCCCTCACAGATCGTTGCTGGATTGCCGACATACATGGCAACCGAAACCCCTTGGCAATCCTCCAGTACGTTGAACTTTGGAGACGGCTACAAGGGATCACCCTCTCCAGTGAGCCGGACATGCTTTCTTGGAAGTGGACTAACCATGGCATGTATACCGCGAGCTCGGCCTACAGAGCGCAGTTCATCGGTGCAACTACCGCGCCCCACTGGCGAATCATTTGGAAATCGTGGGCCCCCACCAACGCGAAGATCTTTCTATGGCTGGCCTCCCTCGACCGTTGCTGGATTGCTGATCGCCGAGCGAGGCACAACCTCCCCCACGACCCCATCTGCAAGCTGTGCAACCAGGAGAGCGAAACCCTACACCATCTGCTTGTGGGATGCGTCTTCTCCCGCATCATCTGGCACGAGACCTTGGCCTGGTGTCGCATGACCGTGCAACCCCCTGATGGAACACTCGACTTCTTCGAGTGGTGGACATCTGCCACCTCCAGCGTGTCAGCATGCCTTCGCAAGGGTCTTTGCACTATGATCATCCTCACTGCCTGGGCCATTTGGAAGCACCGAAATGCGGCACTCTTCGACGCCGCAACCCCATCCTCCACCAAGCTCCTCGAGGACATCAAAGCAGGACGCTAGACTATGGGCCAGAGCCGGCGCCAAAGGGCTCGATAGAATCATCCCTGTAACCTGAACCTTAGCTAGTTGAGGCTGAGCAACCCCCCCCCCCCCCCCCCCCCCCCCCGCTCACTTTAGCGCTTTCGAGGTCGCCATTTATGTGTACGGCACCGAAAGACGCTGCCCCTGTAACTCTTCTCACTCTAACCTATCAATGGAATGATACGCAACCTTGCGTATTCGAGAAAAAAATCTCAGTCATTGTTAATATAAATGACTTTCAAGTGCGACCAATGCTCCCTTCAAAAAAAAGTGCAACCAATGCTTTTTGCATCGTGAGGTAGGGCCATTGCTTTTTTTGCGTCGTGAGGTAGACTTAGACGTGAACAGGGAGGACTCGGTAACTTTTTGCTGACCTGGCTATTTTAGACAGATTTTTATAGGAAAACATGAGCGGATAAAAAAAGGGAAACTCTTTATATTTCAGCCGATTGATCTTTCGCTGGAATAAACCGTCTCGTACGTGTGACACGCATCGTGTAGGGCCCACGATCGCTTTCCCCTCATCCCTCTCCCGATCTTATCCTCTCGCGTCGTCTTCCCCGCGACTCAACCCCTCCTTGCTCTGCTTTTTCTCTCCACGCCTCTTCGATTCACTTCTCTCATCCCACGCACAAGCCCTCTGAGGCAGTCAAGATCGGCTGCGACCTGCTGCAAGGGGGAGGACTCATCCCGTGCTTCAAAGGGGGGAGGACTTCGCCGTGGCGCCATCGAAGTTGCAGGTCGCCCTGGTGTTGCAGACCGGTGCGCCGACGGGTGCTACCAAGCCGATCGTCGGCGGGAGCGCTGGTGCTACGAGGCCAACCGGAGGAGCTGCGTTGCAGCAGGAGAGGCGCCGAGCTGCTGCCATTGCCGGCGGCGGAGCTGCGTTGCAGCACGCGATGCTACGACGGCGCTTCTGCCACGCCGACGGCGGAGCTGCGTTGCAGCAGGAGAGACAGACGACGAGCTGTTGCCATTGCCGCCGGTGGAGCTGCGTTGCAGCAGGAGAGACGACGAGCTGCTGCCATTACCAATGGCGGAGCTGCGTTGCAGCACATGATGCTACGACGGCGCTGCTGCCACGCCGACGGCGGAGCTGCGTTGCAGCAAGAGAGGCGACAAGCTGCTGCCATGGCCGGCGGCGGAGCTGCGTTCCAGCACGCGATGCTACGATGCCGCTGCCATGGCTTCGTCGGAGCTGCAAGTTGATGCTGCCATGGGCGTCGCCGGAGCTGCCCGATGCTGCCATGGACGCCGTAATGCTGTGATGGGTATGAGCAATGCCACGAGCTTGAGGTGTGAGGGAGCTGCGGTCATGTGTGCGGGAGGCGTGCTGGGATGTGCAGCTGGAAAACGAATCAGACGCCGTGTAGATGGTGCGATCCAACGACTCTGGGGCGGTTTAAAAGTGGCTCAAATCATCCGACTGATCCCTAGTAGCCGCCATAAAAAAAAGATGCCTTGGACAATTTACACGTGACATGTTGAGTTAGTTGTACATGACAATATTTGTGTGTAACGTAGCATCTTTTAAATCTCAGCCGTAAATATCTGAAATTAACGGCCGTGGTAATTTAATCTATGTGGATGAATGTGGTAACTTCTTTTACTTCTGTTTTAATAATTATATAATAGATGTTCAGAACCAACAAATAGCCATAGTTGAAATAGTTTATGCATCTCAATGATTTACTTTAAAGCTAAAAAAAATATGTGAGTTGGATTACAAATAAAGAAAAATCTCTTGTTCTTACTACTAACATCAATGCTTCTCCGAAACAACATTTAGTTCACAACCATAACACAAATTCCTTCCGAGATCATTGATGAAAAAGGTGCATTTTCTACCAATGGCGTTGGAGGGACTCCCATATAATTTTGTGGAGTTCCACTAAAATTGAGGTATCTACGCACAAACATTTCCTGAGATGGAGAATGACATCCGTGTTTGGGCACTAGATTGACAGCAGCATATTACTCCCTGTGTGACATTGCATCATTTTACAAGTGGCATTGGATAGACATCAATAAAACAATGGCAATACAAGGGCATGGCGATATTGGGCGCGCCAACACCATGTAAAGTACCTCCATAGATGCAATAAATTTGCGAGGCAGAGCTGGTTGCCGAGAGCAACAAACATATCAGTGCCAGCACAACAAAACTAGACCGTACAAAATTAATTACATTTTGGACATTTTTTTAACTAAACGCGAAGCTCGTCAGGCTCTGGAGGTAATAGTCTAATGCCGGCCGCGGCGGCCGTCCGTGCCTTCCGCCTCCGCCATAACTTACCTATGTCCGGCTGCGCTTCAGCCAAAGGGGATGACTCAGGGGAAGAGTGGCCCCTCCGCTTCCGTGAATCCGAGGTGGGGCTCCACGGTGTGCGCTAAACCGGGCAACACACCGGGTGTGTATGCCGGCGACGCGGTGGCGGTGGCCTTCGTGGGACCCAAGCGGCGGTGGCTCCCATGGTCTACTTTTCCTTGGTGTCGGCGCGGCCGCGGAGGTGCTGGCCGCCTTCGCCGGCAAGCCGCGGTTCCGCCAACGTTTGCAGCGGATGGCGCGGCCAGCCATGGTGCACTGGACGCCGTGCTCCCCCGCGTGCCGGCGTGGAGCAACTGGCCATTCTTCTGCGAGCTGGCTTGGAGCGGCGAGTTGCTGCACCAGGGGCCAGCTTGGAGCGGTGGCTTGCTCCTCCGCTTGCCCGCCTGCAGCCTCGCCCATGGTATTGACGGCCTGGGGAGGGAGGTGGAGCAGCGAGTTGCCTGGCTCGTATCCGGCAGGCTCGGCTTGGCACCCAGCCGACTTTTATGTTGGAGAACTCGTCTTCATGCTCGCCGGATGCTATGGAGAGTGTGGAGAAAATGGTGCAAGGAGGAGATGGGGAGCGGAGGTGTGGTGCGGTTCTTGTTAGGCATCTGGCCTCGTTTAACTAGCGGGCGGACGCGAGGAGCCAAGCGGCATTGTGTTGAATGACGGCTGGCTCACGGACGGACGTGTGGCCGGAGTTGGTTTCTCGGCACACGCGCGGGTTCAATGGAGGTAGGCGGGGCATTCTGAAGCCGGTTGAATGTGGCAAGGAAGCGTGTTCAGCCTGGCGTGCAGCGGGTGGCGCTCTCTTGGCCGGCGCGCCGGTTCAATGCATGCGCCGTTGAGAGGTCGCGTCCCCTCTGGCACCAGGTGAGAGAGGACGGCACGGTCCGTAGATCGGGACGCGCCGGCAGTGTCTCTCCTCCCTCACCGACAGCGACTACGTCAACGCTGCATCGCCGCCCTTCCACGGCGGACAGGATCCGGTCGGATCTTTCACCGCCGGTGAGGAGAGACAATGGCTACCGCCCGTCTTGTTTAGATTAGGAGAGGGTGAGGGTGTGAAGGGAGCAACCCTGGCTAGCAGCAAGTGCTGAAACTCCAGCCTACGTGTATAGTGATGATTTTCATTTTTCGCTCAATACCAATCGTTTTAATAAATTGTATAATGCACCATTGAAAAACGAAACTCTTATCCCGCTAAAAAAATGTATTTTATAAACCTGGCAACTCGATCAGTAGCAAGCCATCGCCTCCAGGTCGTTCACGTGTGGTCCCAGACCGTCAACACCTGCGGATCAAATTATCACGCGAGCTGACTCTTCGTACAAAAGTGCGCTCCACCATGTACCCGCTACCCGCGCATGCAGAAATCGTGCACCTACGGGTTTATTTGTTTACAGTGCGTTACGTAACTCTCATGTGTGCGAGACAGCGAGAGACCGACTGCGTGCGCCTCTTCTCTTCGTATATGTACTCCAATGTTTGTGTGATGTCCAAATAATAATAATAATAATAATAATACTCCAGCATTCCTGTGGGGACCGTTGGATCATCGATCAAACGAACACAGGTAGAGGTCATAAAAAATTGCAGAAAACCCCTCAAAGAGCCTCGAAATTTCGCTCAGGTCCAGAGGTTGTATCCACGATCCAACGGCCCGAGAGCTCTCGTTTCATGGGAGCATGGGAGGCCTTGGAGCACCAGATTTTTTCCTACAAGGGATCGTTCTACAAACAAATGGTGTGTGTGCGCGAGAGTCGGCATAGAGAAAGAGAGTAACCTAAAGAGAGAGGGGGGGGGGGGGGGGCGAGAGCGTGCATACGAGAGATTGACCTCGAGATAGATCATGTGTCTAAAAGAGAGAGACAAAGAGAGAAAGAGGAGGGAGTGCATGTGTGACAAAGACACGAAGAGTGTGTGTGCGAGAGGTATCGACAAAAAGAGAGACAGTGGTGTGTGTGTGCACGATCGAGAGAGATAGAGGTAGACAAAAGATCGAGGATCAGAGAGAGAGAGAGACATCGGACTATGCGGGTGTGAGAGAGGTAGGAAGAAGGCTCGGTGATCAATGGAGCGCGTGTGTGTGCGACGGAGAGAATGGGAGGAGTCACATGGAGTACACATGAATGCTTAGGGAGCGAGATACATTGTGTGCAAGGGAGGCCTAGAGAGATGGGGTGCGTGGAACGAAGGGGCCTACAAATATTATGCGAGAGAGACCTAGAGAGAGTGCGGGAGAAAGAATGCCGAGTGCCTGTGTATGTGTGCTACGGAGAAAGAGAGTTCTTGCTACAAAGAAATAGGGAGTGCGGGAGACACTACATAGAGAGGGCGTGTTTCAAGCAGGGGCGAGATATCTACATAGATACAAGGAGTGTGAGAGAGACATATACGAGAGAGGTGAAGCGAAAGTGTGTAATAGATGGATAAACCTAGCCAGAGGCTGGTCGATAAGTGTGTGTGGGAGAGACAGGAGTCGGGGGTGCGAAAGCGAGAGTTGTGTGTGTGTGTGTGTGAGGGAGACGGGAGTCGGGAGGGGGCGGGCGAAAGCAAAGAGTTGTGTGTGTGTGTGTTTGTGTGTGTGTGTGTGTGAGTGAGTGAGAGAGAGAGAGAGAGAGAGAGTGAGTGAGTTTGTCTGACCAGTAAACAAAGGATTAGTTTCAGTTTTGGAACGGAGGTGAAGAGGGAAAGGAGACCCCGACAAACGGTGTGTGTGTGAGAGAGAGAAATTTTAGTGGTAGGAGTCATATCTAGAAAGATATGAGGTGCGTGAGAGATCCCTAGAGAGAGAGAGAGAGACAAAATGAAAGCTGAGTGAGAGAGTGTGTGTGGCGGGGAAAAAGAATGATAGGTAGCTGGAGAGATACCAGAGCACGATAGAGACGTAAGAGATAATGAAAGCCGAGTGATCTATAGAGATAGAGAGAGAGAGTGTGTGACACCTCTCGAGAGAGACGGTGAGAGACTGTGTTTGTGAGAAATGAGAAACATGTACTGAGTGTGCGGGTGAGATAGAGAAAAGAGAGTGATAGCTATATGAAGGAGCACGCGAGAGAGACCTAGAGAGAGATGGGCATAAAAGGAGATTCAAATATTTAGTTGCGTGTATAAAAGATGTCAACATAAAAGGGATTCAAATATTTGATTTAGAGATGATGATACATGTAATTCATATTCAAACCAAAATTGATCTATCAAACATGCATATTCATTTGAATTTGGGCACATGTATGTTATTTAATTTCTTGATATTAGGGATCCATGCACTTGAGTTGAACATAAAGTGGTTTCAAATATTTGAATTCAACCTTATGAATCTGAGCTCATGGCATTTGTAAACCATATTTATATATAAAGGGTGTTGTGCTTTTGAAAGTATATATAAAAAATGATGTATATGTATTCGAATACAAAATGGATCCTGCCCGGAAAAAAAAGAATACAAAATGGATTCGAATTGAGTTGGCACGGTAAACGTGCAAGCTTATTCTCCTAAAATTTGAACAAAGTGACGAAACACCCAGTCCCTCCTCGGCTGTCGTGGTGAAATCACGGCAGATGCCTTGAGATGGCTAAAAGTGGGGGGCTGCGTGAGGACGCCGGTGGGTTCCGGAAGCAAGGTTGGCACACGTGTGCGGGAGACACAAGGCGTACCCAGGTTCGGGGCCCTCCGTGGAGGTAATACCCCTAGTCCTGCCGAATGGGATGATAGGCTCAAAGGTTACAATGGTGCTCCTGGAGCTGTTTGGGTGGAGGAGGAAGAAGGAGCTAGTTCCCCATTCGGCCTCTCCTGCGCGTGTGTGTGAGTGTTGCTACTGAGCTGAACCGAACGAAGACCGAACCCCTCTGCATGGAGGCCTCCTGGGGGGTCTTATAGCCCGGCCCCCCAGGGTTACATGGGTAAGATCGCACACTGTGGGATCCGGTTGTCGGCGTCTGGAGCCGGCCGTGGGGCCCGCCGGCTGCTGGGCCCCGCCGGCTGCGGGGCCCGCCGGCTGCTCGGCCCTATGGCCCGTCGCCTGGTGCGTCACGGAGTGGTTGGCGTCGTGGGGGCTGCAGTGGTGCGCTGGTGCTGACGCTGGCCGTCCCGGTCAGTAGGGTTGGCAGCTCTGCCGTCGCGCCTTCCCGAGACGGTTTGCACTGTAGCCACGCTCTCCCGTCGTGGAGGGCTGTCTTGTCGTTGGGAGCGATGGGACGGCCGCTGACTCGTCGTCAGCCGGCTAGTGGACAGCCGGACCCGGCCCGGGTCCAGGCTTAGCCGGCTCGCGTTGGGAAGCCGGTCGGACGGCCAGCCAGCGGGGAGGGGCACGGGCTGCCCCGACATTTGTTAAAAAGGGACTCCGGGTCCGCTTGCCTACCCGGGGGTTATCCCCCCGACATCGGCCGTAACCGCCCAAAACCAAATTTTGGGAGATGGAAATTACTGCCTATCCCTGACCCGCAAAACCTGCAGGCTCGATTTCTATAGGTCTCGATAGGGGTGGTTTGTATTTTCACTCAAACGTAACATAACCGCCTCGATTCATACACGGTGGGCACCAAAACACAGTCTCTCCTCGGGCGAAATCGCCTCTCACCCCGATTCATACATGCTGGGTGCCAATAGTGGGCGCCAAAACAAACTCTCCTCGGTCGAAATCGCTCTCGGCAAATATTCGGGGTATGCGAGATTACCATCCTACCCCCAACCGACCAATATCGCTCTGATGTCTGAAATTTTAAACGGGGCTAAGTTTGTAACTTTCCCCACATCTGAGACAAGCGTGTCCCAAAGACATGGTTCCTCCCTACCTCTCTCCCTCCATTTCCCCATTCGTACTCCGTGGGCGCCAAAACACCCTCTCCACCCCAGCCTCCTCCGTCCGCCACCCCATCCACCGCCTTCCTCCTCCACCATGCCGGAGCTGATACCCCGACGTCATTGTCCATTACAAGAGATCGACGTCTCTCATCCACGACTCCGGACCAGGATCCTTGCATCGTGTCCTCTCGCTTCATGCGTGCCATCGTCCACCTTGCCGGGGCCGCTCCTACGACCGTCTCGTCCACCGCGCCCGGACATATCCCCCGCCGGCACCGTCTGCCCTGCCAGACCTGCTTCCACGCCGCCGACAGCCATCGCCATCGCAGCACGCTCAACGTCTCAGCAGATGCCTACACGGCGTCGCAACAGAGGTGGTACTCTTTCATATCTGCTCAAGTTATTTATCTCAGCCAGAAAATTGTTCGCCACTGCTTTACTGTGATTTCTTGTCCATCACTTAGAATCTTACTTCTTAGTTGAAAGCAAACATTGTTTGCGAAGTAGCATTTGTCCCCTTTGCACCTTCAGATCCGCCATGGCACGCTCAACACTATACTCGCAATGCTTATGGTTTTCCCCTTTTATATTCACTATCATCATCCTAGGTGCTTCGTGTCGTTCCAGCACTGCTCCTCAACCTATCAAGCGAAACAACATGCCACTCATATTTCTAAAGCTTAGTTGTTCAAATACGAATCTGATATGATGCTGATATTACTAAAACAAAGACGTTTAATTGGTCAGCTAATGTTCCTACTTTAGTTTTGAAAAAGCATGTGTGCCACATATAGAGAGACATCAGGGAATTGCATTTCTTTATGCGCTCTGGTTCATCATGGGTGGGAAACAAACATTGTAGTATCCAAAATCTGCTTGCTCTTCTTTAAGCTGTTCATCTTCTGTTCTTCTTTAATAAGTATAGTAGTACAGTATGTTCCTTGCCTGGAAGAGGAGTAGGGACATTTGCAGTCGGCAGGTCTATGGGGTCGCTTCTGATGGATGCTTTCAACTCTTCAAGTTGGTCTGCCATAATATCCAGGAAATTCTGGGAGCTGTGTCACCTTTAAGAGTCTAGACTGATAGTAACAGTAGTGCGCCTTTAGTTGAAGAGAGCTTCCCCTGTAGGGGATCCAAAGCCTTTCTAGCCGTACCGGCAATACAAGCCCATATTTTCCAGCTAGTTCCACTTTCTCAATTTTACTCATGATGCTTAGGGTTTTCCCATTTTATCTACACTATGATCTGCGTAGGTGCTTTGTGTCGTACTAGCAGCACTCCACCCTTCAAGCTAAACAACACACCACTCATAATTCCAAAGCTTAGGTTGTTCATATATGAATGTGATATGATAATGATATTAGTTAACAGACACACATTTAATTGGTCAGCTAATGTTCCCACTTGAGTTTCCATATGCACGTGGCGACATATAGAGAGACAGCAGGGAATTGCATTTCTTTGTGTGCTCTGGTTTATCATGAGTGGGCAATGGACATTGTATAGAAAGAAGTGGAATCTCCATAATATGCTTCCTCTTCTATTCTTTAACATGTTCCTCTTTTGTTCTTCATTAATAAGTACAGTATGTTCCTTGTCAGGAAGGGGAGCAGGGAGATCTATAGTAAACAGGTCTATTGGGCCGCTTCAGCTAGATGCTTTCAACACTTCGAGTTGGTCTGCCATAATATCCAGGAAATGCTAGGAGATGTGTGGCCTTTGAGAGACTAGACTGATAGTAACAGTAGTGCACCTTCAGTTGAATAGAGCTGGCCTGTAGGGGATCGAAATGCTTTCGATTAGTAGCGGCAATACAACCCCATATTTTCTAGCCAGTTCCACTTTCCTGATTTATTTATGATGTTATGGTTTCCCCCTTTTATCTACACTACGATCTGCCTAGATGCTTCGTGTCGTACTAGTAGCACTCCATCCTTCAAGCTAAACTACATTCCACTCATAATTCCAAAACTTAGTTATCAAATTCGAATCTGATATGATATAGATACTAATAAAATAGAGACACATTTAATTGGTCAGCTAATGTTACTACGCGATTTTTGAAATGCACGTGCGCCACATATAGAGACATGAGGGAATACTATTTCTCTGTGCGCTCTCGTCATCATGGTTTGGTAATAAACTTTGTATACAGTATATTTTGAACCTATCATTTGCCAACTATCATTACTTCTGGAGCTCCCAACAGGGAGCCTATTTTTTTGAGTAGTAGTGCCAGATTATATTAATGTACGCATCAAATTACAACACACATGGGCTCTCTCATCAGAATTCCAGAGGTAGCACATAAGGGTTTACAGGGAGCCCCTATTATATTAGGATATCCTATGCATTTCAAAGATAATCTCACTACTATTTATGTTTTCATGCATATCAGATATTGAACATGATCACAATGAATATGAGAATGCGCGCATCAGAAGAATATTGCGGAAAAGTGCAATGGCTAACAAACTTGGCATCAAGGGATTAAGTTTCATTCTGGATGGAATGAAACCCACACGCTCCCCACCTACAGATTCGTGTTTAGAATATGATCCTAATGACTATTCTGAGCTCGTGCAGTCAAGGGCAGACAACCTATCCTGTTCACCCATCAAGGTGCCTGTTCTAATTTGGCAACGTTTTATTGGTTGTACGTATCTTGCATAAGGCGTCTTGCATTTCTTCTACTTCGTTGCACTGCCATCTGCTTAGTTTACTCATCATATATGTGAAGATGCCATGCCCATCCATTATCAATACCTATTCCATCTGTCATCATACCATGTTTTTCCATTCAAATGTTGTTCTTATGTATCAGACATCCAAAAGGAAGAGGGTGATTGCAGAACCTGGAGGAGTACAAACAAAGTCTTTGAAAAAGGTGGAGGTACCGGAGAAATCTGAAAGCACACTTGCTTCCTTGGTGGTTTTGGTAATTCATGTCAACATACATATTGTTGGACTAACACCTTTACCTGGTATATTTCATAAAAGTTCAACAGTGGTGTGGCAAGGACATGATGGATATGGACCCTTTCAAAATGCTAAGGACATGGATTGGCAAAGCTTAAAGACTCTACATTTTTGGTTAAGTGATCCAAGATCACATTGAGTCCTATAGGAAAGCCAATACTATTAAAAGGGGATGAGGTTTTGATGATGAGTTTGTTGCTCAAGTGCTTGAAGATATTGCTCTGAAACCCTCAACTACATTCTCCAAATTCCATCAAGTCCAAACCCTAAAAGTCCATCTCGGTCCCATCGAACCTATTCCATCTGGACCCACCGAGATAATCCCATACACTGCCACATCCAAACCCTAACGCTTCGGTACTACCGAAATGGATCTCGGTCTCACCGAGATGGCGTGACCAAGTTTCTGTAATGCCATCGCTTCACTTCGGATTCATCGAGATGAAACGATCGGAATTTTTGAGACAAAGTTCTGCCCTAGCCATTGCACTTCGGTCGCTCCGAGTTGTTCCGTTCGGTCTCACCGAAAAGCCTAACGGTCAAGCCTTTTGCACAGGTCGGTCTCACCGAGATTTCTGATCGGTGTCACCGAGTTGAGTCAAAAGCTTGTAACGATTGGATTTTTGGTGCTGCCTATTAATACCCTTCCACCCCACCTACTCTCTAAGAGAGCCATCAGAACGAACCTACACTTCCACCATTCATTTTCTGAGAGAGAAAAACCTACTCATGTGTTGAGATCAAGTCACTTCATTCCAATCATTTGAACCTTGATTTATAGCCTTCCCCAAGTTGCTTTCCACTCAAATCCTTCTCCTACCAAAGCCAAATCTGTGAGAGAGTGATTGAGTGTTGGGGAGACTATCTTTTGAAGCACAAGAGCAAGGAGTTCATCATCAACAACACATCTATTACCTTTTGGAGAGTGGTGTCTCCTAGATTGGTTAGGTGTCACTTGGGAGCCTCCAAGATCATGTGGAGTTGAACCAAGGAGTTTGTAAGGGCAAGGAGATCGCCTACTTCGTGAAGATCTACCCGAGTGAGGCTAGTACTTCGTGGAGGTAAGCCATGGTGGAATAGACAAGGTTGCTTCTTCATGGACCCTTTGTGGGTGGAGCCCTCCGTTACTCGCGCAACCGTTACCCTCCGTGGGTTGAAGTCTCCATCAACGTGGACGTACGATAGCACCACCTATCGGAACCACGCCAAAAACCACCATGTCTTCATTGCGTTTGATCTTCTCATCTCTACCCTGTCGGCCCAGTGGAAACCAGGGTATCACGGGCCATCCGTCTGCGGCCCAGGAAGCAACACCTGGCGAAGAGTCCAAGAGGCGGCCCAGCCGTGGGTGCCGCAAAGCAAGACGCCTCGCGAGGGCCCTCTCCACAAGGGGAGGCGCTACCGAAGACCACCTTCTACGGCTGGCAGCCTCGCGAGGCCTCTCTCGCAAGGCGGCCTCCCGCGAGGCCCTCCGCGCGGGGGAGCCGCGCGACACTGGTCACGCGGCTGCGTGCCCACCACATGGGTGACGTGCCTGCACAAGGCGACAACAATAGCAGGTACCGTGCCAGCAGGCGTGGTCAGGGAGGATTTCCCCTTTCGTGATAAAGGGGCGGCTGCAGCTCCCTCCCCCAAAGCAAGTCCCAAAGCTTACCACTTCGGTGCAAGAAGACCACGATGACATGATGCGCTAGGGCAGATGTCATCGGCGAGCCCACCAGTGCGTCATGGATAGCGTCTTTTCAGACAAAGACTACTTTTGTCAGGATAGGACTGGGCGCCTGTCCCCCTTTGAACTGCCGCTGTGTGGCAACCCTTCCCGCCAATATTTTCGGTGAAGAGGACCAAGGCAGCTATATAAGGGGCAGTGCTGCTACCCTTAGCAAAGGATGATTCCACCTTCTTCTACCTTGTACGCAAGAGCACTATCAACCACATCAATCATAGACAAGCAGGAGTAGGGTTTTACACCGCTCGGTGGCCCGAACCTGGGTAGCTCCTTGTGTCCCTGCCATGCCTTGTGTGTGTGCGTTCTCGTCGTGCTTCGCTCGCCGTAGCCTCGCCAAGTGACGGCGTCCTAGACTAGGGGGTGCTAACCTAGTCGGCCCATAGTCCTCGAGCCGTTCGGACGGACTCCGGAAGCCACACGCATGGAGGTGATCAAGACTGCACATGCCGAAGACTTGGCGTATACTCCAAGACATCTCCAACCGCCTCCACGTGGATCCCTAGATACCGACTATGTAACCATAGATGGCCAACTTGGCGTGTATATAAGCCAGAGGGTTTAGCCCGTAGAAGGGACCGAACCACAATTACCATTCACCTAGCCTTAGGGTTAATTAGATCTCTCCTTACGATCTCGAGGTAGATCAAGCCTGTACTCGATACATCATCATCAATATAATCAAAGCAGGACATACGGTATTACCTCTTTGAGAGGGCCCGAACCTGGGTAAATACTGTCTCCTTCGTTCCTGTTACCACCGATCCGAGATCCACAACTCGAGACCCCCTACCCCGAGGTCTGCTGGTTTTACCACCGATACTGGTGCTTTCATTGAGAGTTCCGCTATGAGATCAACGAAAAGATCGATGACTCATCTGCAGATCAACTGCGGCACCAGCTATGAGGACATCTTCATCCCCGGCCAACTCTTCGTGTTCGGTAGCATGGCCTTTTGCACCGACTCCACGGGCCGTCTGGCTCCCATCGAGAATTACGCCCCGGGTCACGTCGTGACTTTTGGAAGTTTGGAGTACACGCGGATTCCCATGGTGAGCTCGTCCTTTCAGGTTGGATGCCAGGCCGGATCAAGGGCTTACCAGACATCGGGGGCTCGACCTCGGAACCGATCTCCCTCGAGGATGTCAGGCCAAGCCCCATGGCCCCACAGGGTCCCGCGGAGGAACCAATTACCCCCGCCTCGGGTGACCTCGTCCCGGTGTCAAGCCCCGGCGTTGGTCCGGACCCGGCTTTGGATGCTACGTCGGCTTTAGAACCGACCCGGGTGCCAGATCCAGAATCAACTCCGGCCCCTCACGAGGCTGAGGATGCGTCAAGCGTCCCGCCAGTCGTACTTCGAGTTAGCCCGGCTTATAGCTAGGCCATGAACCCCGAGGAATTATCTCACCTAAACGAGATGCTTGACCGTATCCAGAGCTTATCAATCTCGGATGGTTAGACCTCGGTCTATGACAAGATCAGACTTAAGGCCGACAATCGGGAGATTTATGTCCCACCTAGTCACCATGGTCGACGATTTAACTGACGTGTTAGACTATGACGAGGCTATCGACATGGATGAAGATGTTGACGGCCCTATAGAAACCACTACGCCACTGGTTAACACTGGCAAGTGGATGGCAACATCCACCTACGACGTACATATGGTAGACACTCCCAAGAACACGTCAAGATGTCGGTGAAGGAATGGGAGAGGCGCCAACAGGGACCCCAATGGGCACGACACCACCGCCACCAACATCAACGCGGCGGCAAACGATGCCGATAACCCGGGAGAGGATTTTCAAGCCTCCCCAGGGCGGCCACACAGCCCCGCAGGAATCCTCGAGGACGAGGACCCCGATGACCTCTTTGAAGGGGCTGACGACAATTACTTACCTCAATCTGAGGAGGACGAGAGCTTGGGCACCGAGGACTTTATAGTCCCCGAGGACCCCTTAGAGCAAGAATGGTTCCGCCGATGCCTTGTGGCCACCGCCCGAAGCATGAAGCGGAAGCAGCAGCTACTGCAAGCCAATCAAGACGCACTGAATGACAAGTGGGTCGAGATACTCTCGGCTGAGCAAGACCTCGAAGAACGGCGCTGTAGCGTGCCTAAATCTTACCCGCGCAGGCATTTGCTGCCCGAGTTCAACGAAGAACTAACCAACGACGTGCCCTTAACACGCGGACGGGCTGATGAATCTGACCGACCCCCTAGAGGGCATGACAGGCCAATACAGGAAAATCTCCACACCCAAACAATGACCCGCCGTCACGGCAAGGGTCCTGTTGATTACTTTGAGCCTTATGATGCTCGACGCCAGATCAAGGCGAACCGGGCGCCCCCTCGGTCCATCTATTGATCAAGAGGGCGTGCGCCAGCCAGGCTCGATGGCTATGATGCCCGGCTGGACAGGAATGGCCTAGCTCGGGACCAAGCTTACACACGGATATCTCCCGATGTCCGACGCGAGACTGCTCGGTTCCGAGGTCCCGCTCACCTGATCTGTTTTATAGACAGGGTAATGGAACATCAGTTCCCTGTTGGGTTTAAGCCCATCAACATCGAGTCATATGATGGCACTACTGACCCAGCGATGTGGATCGAAGATTTCCTTCTCCATATCCACATGGCCAATGGAGATGATCTCCATTCTATTAAATATTTGCCGCTCAAACTAAAGGGGCCGACGAGGCATTGGCTGAATAGCCCGCCTCCTCATTCCATCCGGAGCTGGGAAGCACTCGAGGATGCCTTCAGGGCAAACTTTTAGGGCACTTATCTCCGACCTCCAGACGCCGACAACCTCAGCCATGTCATTCAGCAACTCGGCGAGTCGGCAAGGAAATTCTGGAACAGGTTCTTAACTAAAAAGAACCAAATTGTAGACTGCCCCAACGCCGAGGCGATCGCCGCCTTCCGGCACAGCATCCGAGATGACTGACTTGCGCGCCAGCTCGGGAAAGATAAACCGAGGACCATGGGGGACCTCACCTCACTTATGACCCGCTTTTGCGCGGGAGAGGATAGTTGGCTGGCCCGCAGCACGCACAACGGCGAGGCAGGCACCTCGGAAACCCGTGACACCAATGGAAAGCCCAGGCGCAATAAGAATAAGCGCAGGCATAAAAATGGCGGGAGCGATACCGAAGACGCCATAGTAAATGCAGGGTTCAACGGACCTAGATCTGGGCAGAAAAAGAAGCCCTTCAAAGGGAACAAAGATGGACCCAGCTAGCTAGATAAGATCCTCGATAGACCGTGCGAGATCCATGGCACCTCGGACAAACCAGCAACCCACACCAACCGGAACTGCTGGGTCTTCAAGCAGGCTGGAAAGTTGGCGATGGAGGGACAAAATAAAGCCCAACCTGTCGGAACCGTGGCTCCGGGGATCTAGAGGTTCGAACACTGGGGGCAAGCTAGTTCTTTCCGACCGAGGGTGACCATGTGTAGGATGGAAAGTATGTCTAGAGGGGGGGGGTGATTAGACTACTTGACAAAATAAAACCTAACCTTTTCCCAATTTTAGTTGTGGGCAGATTTTAGCAATAGTACATGTCAAGCATCACCCTACACATGCAATTCTAAGAGTATAGCAGTGGAATGTAAGCAATTGCATATGTATGTAAAGGAGGGATTGGAGATTTCAAACGCAATGAAGACACGGTGGTTTTTGGCGTGGTTCCGATAGGTGGTGCTATCGTACGTCCACGTTGATGGAGACTTCAACCCACGAAGGGTAACGGCTGCGCGAGTCCACGGAGGGCTTCACCGACGAAGGGTCCACGAAGAAGCAACCTTGTCTATTCCACCATGGCTTACGTCCACAAAGGACTAGCCTCACTCGGGGTAGATCTTCACGAAGTAGGTGATCTCCTTGCCCTTACAAACTCTTGGTTCAACTCCACATCTGGTTGGAGGCTCCCAAGTGACACCTAACCAATCTAGGAGACACCACTCTCCAAAAGGTAATAGACAGTGTGTTGTTGATGAACTCCTTGCTCTTGTGCTTCAAATGATAGTCTTCCCAGCACTCAAACAACTCCTCACATATTTGGCTATGGTGGAAGAAGGATTTGAGTGGAAAGCAACTTGGGAAAGGCTAGAGATCAAGGTTCAAATGGTAGGAATGGAATATCTTGATCTCAACACATGAGTAGGTGGTTCTCTCTTAGAAAATGAATGGTGGAAGTGTAGGCACGTTCTGATGGCTCTCCTTCCTGAGAAGGATGGGGTGGAGGGGTATATATAGCCTCCACACAAAATCCAACCGTTACACACTTTTGACCCAACTTGGTGGCACCGGAACGATCATCTCGGTAGCACCGAACTATGTAAAAGATATGAACTTTAGGAATCTCGGTGGGACCGATATGAACAACTCGGATGGACCGAAGTGCAATGGCTAGGGCAATCCTCATCTCGGTGGCACCGATTGCATCAACTCGGTAGGACCGAAATGAAGCAATACGGCAACAGAGAGTTGGCAAGCCATCTCGGTGAGACCGATATGCATAACTCGGTGAGACCGAAGTGAATGCAACCGATTACAGAGAGTTGGCAAGGCCATCTCGGTGGGACCGAGATCCGTTTCGGTGGATCCGATTTGTTAGGGTTTGGCAGTGGCTAAGTCTTGGATGAACTCGGTGGGGCCGGATTGGAAATTTCGGTGGGGCCGAGTTGGACTTTAGGTTTAGGACATATTTGGGTAGAGAGAGTGGTTGAGGGTTTAGGAATACTGTCACTAAGCACTTGAGCAAAAGGACCATTAAGCAACACCTCATCCCCTTTTAATAGTATTGGCTTTCCTATGGACTCAATGTGATCTTGGATCACTAAACCAAAAATGTAGAGTCTTGATCCTTTGCCAATCCTTGTCCTTAGCATTTTGAGGGGTCCACATCTCTAGTCCATGCCATGCCAATCATTGAACATACTGAATTCTTAATCTTGAATGGACATTAGTTCAATGAGATATATGTTGTTATGAATTACCAAAACCACCAAGGGAGCAAATGTGCTTTCAATCTCCCCCTTTTTGGTAATTGATGACAACATATAGATCAAAGCTTTGACAGATGATTAAGTGAATGAAAAACATCGTCGCTTTGAGAAGTATGTGATAAGCGAGAGCTCCCCCTAAATTTGTGCATTATTAAAAAAATTGCGTTTGAATGCAAATGCACAATCGATTAGGCTCATGGGTTACTCTCCCATGTCACATACATCTTGGTGGAGAGCGCAAAATGATAAGATTGGAATAATAGGCACGCATCACCAACATAAGTAATTGATCATACAAGATAATGAAAAAGATAAACATGGAACATCACAATAAGCATAATATGATCAATCAACATAGCATCTCACAAGCATAAATGACAGGCACTGTAGCAAGCACACACATAACAGAGTATCAATGAACAAGCAAACAAGTAGCACAAGAAACTCTCGAAGCAAATCAAAAGCAAGAAACTCTCTCTCTCGAAGCCTATGATCTATACAGATTCTCCCCCTTTGGCAACAAGTACCAAAAAGTTCAAATGAGTATAGCACTAATCGACTCTCTAGGCACGGTCCTCCGAAGCTCCTGAAGGCGACCTCCTGCTGGCAGCTCCGGTGTGCGTAGATGGCGTTGAGATGAGAGCGTCCGCGAATGCTTCTGCTGATGACTGCTGGACTGGAGGAGTTGAGACCTGTGGTGGCACTGTGGCTGTAGCGGCTGGTGCAGATACTGTGGTCTGTGGATCCACTACTGGCACTGTAGCTGACCTGACAGCCCTAGGCACTTGCTGAAACTGCTCTATGGTCGGTATCTCATCTTCACTGTCATCTGATCTGGCTTGCTTGACAGCATCAACATCACCTTGCAGCTGTTCCACTGAAGTCTGAATCTCAGTTACCTTGACATCCAAATCATGAAATTTAGTCTCAATGATCCGCTCAAAACTAGCCTGGGTCTAGGTGAGGTTGGCCAAACTTCGCTCAATCCTCAGAGTGGCTTCAAGCAGATATTGCATTTGATCCTTTGGTGTCTTGAGATTCGCAATTGGAGCATTGGGAGCTGCTGCTTCTTGAGCTGCTTTAGCTTCTTGGGCTTTGCGGATTTCCTCTTGAGCTTGTGCAGAAGTGGGATGCGAAGAATCCATCACTATGATGTTGTCCTCAAACCCTGGACGGAGTGGCAAATGCTCTCGATTAAGAAGATACGTGCTGGTTCCAACCTTGGAATTTATCAACAACTGAATATGTGGAGCATAACCACACGATCTCTTCTGATCTGCTGCTGTCCTCTTGATAGTCTCTACTATCAGGCTCATCACCTTGAATTTCTGAGGAGTATCAAATAAGTGCAGCAAGTTGATGGAGTGGCCACGAATCATCTTATCATTGCCTGACTTGGGTAACAAGGTGTACCGCAAGATTGTGTTTGAGTCGGCCAGACCTGGTAGCAAATGCTTCACTGATCCAAGCTTGTGTGTTTCAAGGTCTTTCTGAGGAATTGCAGTGTACATGTTGGCCATAGAGTTGTGATCCATCTTGAGCTTGGCATATATGTCAATGTCATCCTCCTCTTCCTTGGGTGCAACAAGAAGATTTGCCCACTCAGAGATGGTAGAGTGGTATCTTATACCCTCAGTCATCCACACTATTCTGCCATCTGGATAGAAATGAGCAGTAGAGTAGAATTGCATGATCATCTCATCATTCCACTTGGTCAACTTCTTTCCAACAAACGTCAACTCCTGCAATTCTGAAGCTTTCATGGACGTGGGGGAAATAATCCTCGTTCTCATCGATGTATTCCCAATCCACCCACTTCATGTCACTGACTATGGGCTTCTTGTCAAGCAATACTGTCTCATAAAAGTCCTGTTGTTCACGGGTGTGAAAACGATAATCACAAGCAGTCCTTCTTCTGATAGCATAAGGATCTGACAATCTCCATTGACGCAGTCCTTTGTCCTTTCTCAACATCATGTTTTCTGCTACTAGGTGTGCGTTGTCATGGTCTGGAATCTTTGGCTTCAACTTTCTGAGCACTAGAGGCTCTTCATCAACATTGGACTCAGGCACTGGGGCCTTGTTCTTCTCTGCAGCTGATATGTTTCTGGTTGACCTCTTGGGTGCTGGTGCCTTAGGCTTTGACTTGGGCGGTGCAGCAGTCTTGATTGCATCAGACATGAGCTTCTGTGCTTTTGCAGGGGGTGCAACAGCTGGCTCATCCTCCTCATCTTCTTCCTCTTCAATCATCATAGTAGGTCTGCCAATCACACGGGCAAAAGATTTCCTTACTCTCTTCTTCTTAGTTCCTGCAACTGTCTCTGTGTCACTGGGCTTCTGCATTGTCTGCTGAGGCACTTTCCTCACAGCAGTTCTTTCTTTGACAGAGGTAGGCTTTGTGCTGTACTCCTTAGCAAGCACTACTCGCTTTTTCTTTGTTGCAGCTTCACTTGCAACAAAGTCCTCATCCTCACTGTCTGAGGTTTTCTTCTTCCTTGTTCTGGTTGCAGCTTTAGGAAGATCTGGAGAGCTTCTCTCTCCCTCATAGAAACTTTCATTATGGCTTGATCCTTCACTTTGTTCTTCATGCTGCTCTGACCTATTTTGACTGTCACTGACATCAGACATATTGCTGAGCTGACCCTGTGAATAGATGGGTATAGGTAGAGTAGATGGGTCATCACAAAAAGCAGATAGTTTTTCAAAAAGTTGAGTTCAAACTTTAGTTCTAGGTTTTCACAGAATGCAGTTCGGATGGACCGAGTTGGTAATCTCGGTGACGCCGAAGCACACTACAGAGACATGGTACGCCATTTCGGTCAGACCGAGATGGGTTTCGGTGGCTCCGAGATGCTAGGGTTTCACTGAGACGTTACTTTCGGTCTTACTAATTCGCACAACTCGGTGGCACCGAGATGTACTAGTGCTATGGCCAGGGCCAAATCGGTGGGACCGAAAATTCCTATTCGGTCGGTCCGAGATGCGTTCGGCAGAAACCTAACCCTAAAATTTTGCTCGAATTTCGTTCAAACGAACTAATCTGGTGGAAAGAGGATTGCATTCGTGGCAAGATTATAGGCAATCCAATCGTGCATTGAATCGGAAAAGGGAAGCACGAAAGGGATCGAAACTCACCCTAACTCGGTGGAGTTTCTCTACGGCGGCAACGACGGTGGAGATTGCCGTTGACGGCGACGGAATCCTGCGGCGAGGGCGCGCTGGAGACGAGGGCGACGATCCGAAGACCAAAGGGGCGGCAGCAATGGGGTGCGGGCGCGTGACGTTTGAAGAAATTTTCAACCGCACGGTTCGCTGGGAATATATACCCATGTGCTGTTGGTGGCACCGAGTGGAACAAATCGGTAGCTCCGAGACGTGCAACTGCTTGTAGTTACAACAACTCGGTCCAACCGAGTTGGTCTAATCGGTAGCAGTGAGATGAAAACCTAGATCAATCTAAGTGATTTCGGTTCGACCGAGTGTGAGTGAGTTTGTTCGGCCGAAATCAATTAGAAGGTTTTGGAGGTTCAGCCCTTTCAGATCGGTGGCTCCGAGTGCTCCTCACCCGGAGGGTCCGAAAATGACTTGTTCAATTTTTGTGATGCAGCAAGAATAGAATTTGAGACAAGAAAGCATAGATAGCTAGAGAAGGTTCTTAGGCATTCTTGTACATCCACTTGGCCAGAAAAACCAAGACAATCAAAACAACAAATGGATGTCCTCGAATGATGAAAACATGCAAATCAACATGCTCACACAATAAGATTGCAAATGAAATATGTGTCAAACAAGCACAACCAATTCTAGCATCTATCAAGCAATGGCGATGACTAGGTCATCTATATATGAGTATATTGACTTAGGAGCCAAATGAGAACATTTGATCATAGGTCATACTCATCGTTTAAGCACAAGTGGGGTTACCACTTTTACATAAAGCATTAATGTGTTCACACCATTAGAGTTGCTTTAGCTCAATTGATTAGATCAAAGCTCCCCCTAGATGTGATATCCCCCCTAAGATGGTTGAACTAACCTTGGGTTTTGTCGATGATGACTTCATGTAGATGTTAAAGATGTGGATGCTCAATGTTGATGTAGACCATCAAAAGTTGGGAGCAATCCTTTGGAGTTTTGTGCTTTCAATACCTACATGGGTTAGTCCCACACAAGGAACATACAAGGATATCCATAGACATAGAGTGAAATACACATATGACGATGTCCATGAATGCATTGATTACCTTGTCCCTTGCCTTACCAACAAGAGGGTTTGTGACTCCATGAACTAGTGCAAAATGTGGAAGTTGGTTGCACAAGTCCTTGCCATAAAGAATATGAGTGAAGTTTGTTGGCGGAGTCACCCTCAAGAACTCTCTAGTTCTTCTTTTGGACCCACATCAACTTGATGGGAATCCTTGGAGTTGTAGTAGCACTTGATGAAGTAGAACTTGATGAAGTCTTGGGAACCCACTTGACCATGGCTTGAGGAGCTTCTTCAAATGAGTCAATCTCTTCTTGAAGCTTGTCCTTGCCTTTTAGCATGTGGTCTTGTGGTGGAAGGTCTTCTTGAGCTTGTGTTCCCTTGAAGGAAGTAGGATCATACTTCTCTTGTTGAGGAACAAACTTCGTCTTGGGGTATTGACCTTCTTCCCACTCAACTCCATCGGCGTTGAACTTTCGTTCAAAACCAACACCTTGGTTCTTCCGGTGCCTTCCTTGCTTGCGTACAATTTCCTCAAATTGTTTACTCCCGGCAAGACTCTTGTAGACACCTTTTTCTATAATTCCTTTCAATAGCATATTTTCTTGGTCAAGTGTAACTTGGCTAAGAGAATCATTAGTGGAATCAATAGAACTACTAGAAGCAACAACATTGGATTTAGCATTGTTATTGTTACTACTAGAGGTAGAACCATTTTTACCCTTGTTGCTAGTTTGCTTAGGTTTAACTTGTGGCATAAAGGTAGACAAGAGTAAACGTTTGGCAAGATATGAAGAACTCTTCTTTCGAAGATCATCATTGATAGATTTAAGAAACTCATGCTCTTGCTCTAAATTTAGCTTCTCGAAGCGTAGCTTCTCATGAGTTCTTAGAAGTTCTCTATGATCCTCTTGAGTTGTTTCATGAGCTAACTTAAGAGCATTTAGTTCTTTAGTTAGGTGTTCAATCTCCTTCATAGCATTGTCACTCGTTTCCTCTTGACTATCATGATTACTAGCATTTTCATCATAGCTCACATTACTATCTCTATCAACAAGTAAATCATCATCACCAAGCAAATCATCTTCATCACTATTAAAATCAAGATACTCGGGGTGTGATACCTTGGGGCCTTTTGCCATGAAGCATCTTCCAATTCCTTCATTTGGTGAGTCAAATAGATCATAGGAGTTGGATGACACAAGTATAAGTCCGGCAACACCTTCATCTTGACTATAGTCGGAGTTGGAGTGATAACTTCTCTCAGATTGGTTGTCGGAGTCGGAGCCGGAAACCCATTCACCAACATGAGCTTGATGTCTTCTTCTTGTGTAGCTCCTTGATGACTTGTCCTTCCTCTCCGAATCCTTACTTCTTCGAGAGTGTCTTCGTTCATAATAATCATCTCTAATCCTTATCTCCTTATGAGGTGATTCATGTCTTCTATGTCTTCCTCTTGGTGATTCGTCTCTTTTCTTGTAGGGAGCCGTACACTCATTTGAGTAGTGTCCGGGCTTTCCACAATTGTAACAATTACGGTCACGACTTGATGATCTTCTCGCATAGTGTCTTGAGCTAGAGCTTCTTTCTTTTCCTTTGTTCTTGTAGAACTTGTTGAACCTTTTCACCATTAGGCTAACCTCTTCATTGGATACTAGCTGGTCACTTGAAGTTGTTGGAGCATCGGTTGAGGCTTTGTAAGCACCACTTGACTTGTTGTGCAGCTCCTCTTTGTCCTTGAGTGACATTTCATGGGCGACAATCCTTCCAATGACTTCCGTGGGCTTGAGATCTTTGTAATTTGGCATCATTTGGATCAATGTGCAGACGGTATCATATTTTCCATCTAAAGCTCTAAGTATCTTTTTGATGATGAATTTGTCGGTCATCTCTTCACTTCCTAAGCCGGCAATCTCATTTGTGATGAGAGCAAGCCTAGAGTACATCTCTGCGACTCCTTCACCATCCTTCATATTGAACTTATCAAGTTGACTTTGGAGCACATCCAACTTAGATTCCTTGACCGATTCGGTACCCTCATGCATATCAACCAAAGTATCCCAAATTTCCTTTGCATTCTCAAGGCGGCTGATTTTGTTGAATTCTTTGGGACATGGACCGTTGAATAGAATGTCACAAGCTTGAGCATTGTATTGCAACATCTTTAATTCTTCCGGGGTTACTTCACGATCCGGTTCCTTGCCATCCTCAAAGAAGTCACCTTGCAAGCCAACACGAACAACAACCCAAACAGTGGGGTTATGACCAAGAATATGCACTTTCATCTTATGTTTCCAACTAGCAAAGTTTGTACCATCAAAATACGGACCTCTACGGTGATAATTACCCTCACTAGACGCCATACTCTCCTAGGTTGTGAAACCAAGGCTGTGATCACCAAAGCTATGGAAATCAAGGCTTATGGAGACCAAAGCTCTGATAACACTTGTAGGATCGAAAGTATGTCTAGAGGGGGGGTGATTAGACTACTTGACCAAATAAAACCTAACCTTTTCCCAATTTTAGTTGTGGGCAGATTTTAGCAATAGTACATGTCAAGCATCACCCTACACATGCAATTCTAAGAGTATAGCAGCGGAATGTAAGCAATTGCAAATGTATGTAAAGGAGGGATTGGAGATTTCAAACGCAATGAAGACACAGTGGTTTTTGGCGTGGTTCCGATAGGTGGTGCTATCGTACGTCCACGTTGATGGAGACTTCAACCCACGAAGGGTAACGGCTGCGCGAGTCCATGGAGGGCTCCACCCACGAAGGGTCCACGAAGAAGCAACCTTGTCTATTCCACCATGGCTTACGTCCATGAAGGACTAGCCTCACTCGGGGTAGATCTTCACGAAGTAGGCGATCTCCTTGCCCTTACAAACTCTTGGTTCAGCTCCACATCTGGTTGGAGGCTCCCAAGTGACACCTAACCAATCTAGGAGACACCACTCTCCAAAAGGTAATAGACAGTGTGTTGTTGATGAACTCCTTGCTCTTGTGCTTCAAATGATAGTCTTCCCAGCACTCAAACAACTCCTCACATATTTGGCTATGGTGGAAGAAGGATTTGAGTGGAAAGCAACTTGGGAAAGGCTAGAGATCAAGGTTCAAATGGTAGGAATGGAATATCTTGATCTCAACACATGAGTAGGTGGTTCTCTCTTAGAAAATGAATGGTGGAAGTGTAGGCACGTTCTGATGGCTCTCCTTCCTGAGAAGGATGGGGTGGAGGGGTATATATAGCCTCCACACAAAATCCAACCGTTACACACTTTTGACCCAACTCGGTGGCACCGAAACGATCATCTCGGTAGCACCGAACTATGTAAAAGATATGAACTTTAGGAATCTCGGTGGGACCGATACGAACAACTCGGATGGACTGAAGTGCAATGGCTAGGGCAATCCTCATCTCGGTGGCACCGATTGCATCAACTCGGTAGGACTGAAGTGAAGCTATAAGGCAACAAAGAGTTGGCAAGCCATCTCGGTGAGACCGATATGCATAACTCGGTGAGACCGAAGTGAATGCAACCGATTACAGAGAGTTGGCAAGGCCATCTCGGTGGGACCGAGATCCGTTTCGGTGGATCCGATTTGTTAGGGTTTGGCAGTGGCTAAGTCTTGGATGAACTCGGTGGGGCCGGATTGGAAATTTCGGTGGAGCCGAGTTGGACTTTAGGTTTAGGACATATTTGGGTAGAGAGAGTGGTTGAGGGTTTAGGAATACTGTCACTAAGCACTTGAGCAAAAGGACCATTAAGCAACACCTCATCCCCTTTTAATAGTATTGGCTTTCCTATGGACTCAATGTGATCTTGGATCACTAAACCAAAAATGTAGAGTCTTGATCCTTTGCCAATCCTTGTCCTTAGCATTTTGAGGGTTCCACATCTCTAGTCCATGCCATGCCAATCATTGAACATCCTGAAATGTTAATCTTGAATGGACATTAGTTCAATGAGATATATGTTGTTATGAATTACCAAAACCACCAAGGGAGCAAATGTGCTTTCACCATGGCGAGGCTACGGTGAGAGCGCTAGCGCGGAGCACGACAGGGGACACGACGGTTACCCAGGTTTGGGCCACCTTGCGGTGTAAAACCCTACTCCTGCTTGTGTTGGGATTGCAGTGGGCAGGAAGATGTTCTTGCGTACAAGGTAGGAGATGAAGGAATCGATCCTCTCTATAATGGCAGCTCTACCCCTTTTATAGCCGCCTTGGTCCTCTTCCCCTGAAAACTTAGGCGGGAAGGGTTGCCACACTTGGTGGGTTTTGAAAGGGGACAGGCGCTCAGGCTATCCTGACTAAAGGCAGTCTTCTCCTGCAAAAGCATGATCTATGATGCGCCAGTAGGCTCGGTGGTGACCTCCGCCCTGCGTGGGACCTCTTTGGAGCTGGGGCTGCCCCTTTAGCACCAAAGAGGAAAGCCTCTCTGTCCGCGCCCGCTGGCATGGGCTCTGCCACCGTTCGTCGCTACACGCGTCACCCATGTGATGGGCATAGGACTATGCAACTGACGTTAGGCCGGGTGGCCTTGGGCGCCCACCTCCGGGGGGCGCCTCGGGAGGCAGCCTCACGAGGCTTCCGCCACTCCCGCGGCTAAGTGTTGGTGGCTCGTGCCTCGAGGTGGGGTCCTCGGGAGGCTGGCGCCTCGCGAGATGTCTTCGCTTCGCGATGTCCTTAAATGGGCTGCGCCTTGGGCCTTCTCCAGGCGTCATATCCTGGGCCGCAGGCAGACGGGCCGAGGTACCCTGATTCCTAATGGCCCGACAGTAGCCCCCGGGCCCGTGGCACGCATGTTCCCGCCCGTTGGGAGCGAAACGGCGTGGGCCCTGACAGACTGCGGGGCCCAGGCTCGACGCGCGGTGCACGACGGGATGTGGGACGCCCCCACTTCCCCACTATGCCTCGGTAACCGCCTGCGCCTGCCAGCCTGCCCGCGCGGGGCGCAGGCCATCATTGCTTCCTTCCTCCTGCTGCCTCGGTTCCAGGTGTCGAAGAAGACGGAGCGACAAGAGGGGACAGTCTCTAACTGGCGTTATAAAAGGGGGCGGAAGGAAGGCAGAGGCCTCCCCCGCCATCTTCTACCTCTGTCTCCTCCTTCCCTCCACCCTTCACTCTTCCTTGCCCTTTCCAGGGCCACTACTGCGATGGCGAGGGGAAGGGGACGAGCCCGCGCATCTGCCGCCGCCACGAGGGTCCCCCCTCGGGGCCAGGGGCGCCCTTCGGTGGCCGCCGAAGCTGGCCCTAGCTCTCATGGGAGGGCCCCCACCCGCGGCCGCGGAGGGCGTGGTGCCCACGACCGAGGCGGGCGTGGCGGTGCGGCCGCCCGTCCTCCCCAGGCGGGATTCCACTCGGTGGAGGCACCGCATGAGTTCATCGTGGGGATGCACCATCGGCCCTGGAGCTGGCTCCGACTCCCTGACTCTTTCGCGAGAGCGATGGAGGGCAGTGGGCCCCTGGGGCTATGGCTGCAGGCGGACGGCTGCTGCAATGGCCCCTCCTGGGTGGCGACGGAGTTCTCCCCCGCCGGCTTCATGTTCCTGAAGCGAGGGTGGAAGTCTTTTGCCCTCGCCCGCGGCCTAAAGAAGGGGCATCTCCTCCAATTCAAGTACGGCGGAGCCACCACCCTCTTCGTGAAGTTCTTCGGGACCTCCGGTACCTGCCTGGAGTGCTGCGCGGAGAGCGAGGATGACAGCAGTTCTGACTCTTCCGGCGGGAGCGACAACGACATCAGCGGTGGCTCCAGCAGTGGGGGCGAGAGTGGCAAAGGCTCCCTGCGCATCAAGAGCGAAGACGAAGAGTTTGATTAGGCACATGCAGCGCCCAAGTCGGATCTTGAAGGCGCGCCGTGCTCCCCCTTGGCCCCTCTCTCTTTTGTTCCTGTAATAAGCCAATGTAGCCCCATGGGGGCATGAAAAAACAATGTCTTTTGTTTAAGAAATTTATGATTTGCTGCAATGTGTGTTTCCTTGCAAGTCTCTCTCGTGAGGCCTATTTACCTTTCCTTGTTTGCCTTAGTGCTCTACGTCGTCAGGTCCCAGCCCCCGAGCGGGCTACAGCCGTCGCTGGTATGTCAAGTCGCGTTGCCTGAACAAGGCCAGGAGGTGCAGGGCACTGAGGGGCAGTAAGGGCTCCTGAGGCGGGATGCTCAGGAAGTCCCCCTTTGACGTGCAAGCGGCTTGCGCGGAGGAGAGAACATCAGCACTCAGCGAGGCTGCGAAGAGAGGAAACTTGAGAGGTGCCGAGAGCGGCTCGTGAGTTGTTTGGTACTTAGCTCTTTCGCGAGTGTCGCTTGTCCTATCGTGACCGCGGAGCACGCCTCGCGAGGCTCCCGCTCGCGAGGCCTCCCGCTAGTACTTGGTGGAGGCGGTCGCCGCAGGTTGGCTCGCGAGGCTCCCTAAGGGATTACGTAGGCGTCTTGTCGTGAGTCACCTCGCGGGGCAGCGCTCGCGAGGCCTTCGAGTGCCTTATTCCTGAGATAACTTCATATCGATTTCACATACGGGGTGCACACTTGCTAGCTTGCTCATGGGCATCGCGCGAGGAGATGAGACACCAAGGTCCTTGGTGAGGTGGCGTGCACAGGAGCAGGCCTGCGAGCTAGAGCTCGATCGCTTGGTTTTGCAGCGCTGCTGGGACTAACCCAAGCACAGGCACCGTGTCTAGCCCCCGCTCGCGAGATGCACAGGAGGAAGGTCGCGAGTGTACACAGCTCCTGAGGCAAGCAACTTAGCAACACATAAAATACCTTAGGAAAGAAAGCTTTGCTGCAGCATAATAATAAGTTCATTACACAACCAAAAAGAGATGAGGCTACCATGTCCGACACGGGTCAGCTTGAGGTTGGTGCAGCCTGTGGGGCGCCCTCAGTTTCACATTCGAAAGAGAAGAGGCTGCCGTATCTGGCACAGATCAGCGTGAGGTTGGTGCAGCCCGTGGGGCGCCCTCAGGTGATTGTTCCACCAGCACGAAGCATGGGGCTTCCACTAGGCGTGGGAATGTTCTGCCAGCATGGAGCATGGGGCTTCCACTGAGACGTGGGTGGGAGCTCTCGCGGGCCCATCAGGCGATTGCAATGAGAGGCTCCGGGGCGTGTACAGCCCCACTTCGTTCATACGCGTGAGGGTCATGGGTAGAACTTGTGGAGGTGTTGGATGTTCCAGGCGTTAGGCATAGGAACTCCGTCCTCCGTCTCCAGCCGGGCGGCGCCGGGTCTGGAGACATGAGCAACCCTGAAAGGGCCTTCCCACATGGGTGAGAGTTTGTGGACTCCCTCTCTGGAGAGGATCCTTCTCAGGACGAGATCGCCGACTTCGAGGGTGCGCGGGCGTATGTTGCGGCTATGATAGCGACGCAAGGCCTGCTGGTATCTGGCGGCGCGGAGGGCGGCCTGGCGACGGGCTTCCTCGAGGAGCAGCAGGTCAGCCTCTCGCGAGCCGTCCTGATGAGCCTCGTCGAAGGCAAGGACTCGCGGAGAGTCGTGCTTGAGCTCAGAGGGGAGGACTACTTCGGCTCCGTAGACAAGGAAGAAGGGAGTCTCGCCGGTAGGCTTGGTTGCCATTGTGCGGATGGACCACAACACGGACTGTAGCTCGTCAAGCCAGCCCTTGCCGCAGGCTTCGAGCTTTTTCTTGAAGCTTCTTGTGTTGAGGCCCTTGAGGACCTCGGCATTGGCACGCTCGGCCTGGCCGTTGCTTCGTGGGTGCACCACAGAGGCATAGCAGATCTGCGTGCCGAGGCTGGCACAGTATGACTTGAAGAGGCCGCTTGTGAACTGGGAGCCGTTGTCGGTGATGATGCGGTTGGGAACGCCAAAGCGGCTCACGAGGCCCTTGATGAACTTGATGGCAGAGCCTGCCGGGATGGTATGCACGGGCTCAACCTCCGCCCACTTGGTGAACTTGTCGATGATGACGGTAGAGGTACGCACGGCCTGGCGACGAAGGGTCCCAGGATATCCAGCCCCTAGACCGCAAAGGGCCACAAGAGAGGGATCGTCTGGAGGTCTTGAGCCGGCTGGTGGATTTGCTTGGCGTGGAATTGACAGGCCTCACAGGATTGGACCAGCTCGGTGGCATCGTGAAGCGCGGTGGGCTAATAGAAGCTGCTGCAGAACACCTTGCCGGCGAGGGTGCGCGATGAGGAGTGGTGACCACAGTCTCCTCCATGGATGTCAGTGAGCAGCTCGCGACCTTGCTCTTCAGAGATGCATCGCAGCAAGACGCCATTGTGGCGCCTGTGGTACAGCTCGCCGTCCTTCAAGCAGTAGGTGGTGGCCTGGCGAGCCACGCACTCTGCCTCTGAGTCCTTCTCCGGGAGGGTGCCATGAAGCAAGTAGGCCTTGAATTCAGCGGCCCAGCTGTCCACTTGAGGCTCCAGCGCCAGCAGCAGGCGGGCTCCTGAGGCTGGACCGCAGTCTGGCGCGCCCGTGGGTGGTGCAGGTGGGAGCTCTTCGTGAAGCAGTGTGGCGCTCGTGGCAGGCGGAGTAGCTAATGGCTTGAGGAGCCTTTCCTCGAAGATGCCGGGACTCTAAGGCTCACGGCGAGATGCTCGCTTGGCGATGTCGTCGGCTTCTTTGTTGCCACCGCAAGGAACGTGCTGGAGCTCCTGGCCAAGGAAACACTTCTCGAGCTTATGTACCTCTTCCAGATAGGTGGCCATGTGCTCGTCCTTGGGCTTGTAGCTTTTGTTGGAGAAGTTGACGAGGAGCTGCGAATCGCCCTTGATGGTAAGGCGCTTGATGCCCAGAGCAGAGGCGGCCTTGAGGCCGACGATGAGGCCCTCGTACTCTGCGATGTTGATGGAGACCTTGTCGTCACGCTTGAAGCAGAGTTGGACGGCGTAGCGGAGCTTGTCTCCTGTTGGCGAGGTGAGCATGACGCCAGCTCCTGCGCCCTGGCGGGAGAAGGCGCCATCAAAGTGCATAGTCCAGCCGCCAGGCGCCTCGTTCCTAGGCAAGAGGGACCCGGCCTCGTGAGGCTCCTCCTGGGGTGGATTTGTCTATTCCGCTATGAAGTCAGCCAGCGTTACCCCCTTGATCACCCTCGTGGTACAGAATTCTAGCTCGAAGGCCCGCAGCTCGATGTTCCACTCGGCGACACGGCCGGTGGTGTTGGGGCTGCGCAAAACCTGCTCCAGGGGGTAGGACGAGATCACCTTGATCGGATGGCCTTGGAAGTAGTGGCATAGCTTCCTGGAGGCGACGAGGAGTGCGAGGAGGAGCTTCTGCTACGTGGGGTAGCGCTCATGCGCATCTCGCAGCACCGTGCTGACGAAGTATACGGGGTGCTCGACGAGGCGGGTAGCTGTTGTAGCGGCTTGGTCATCGTGGGGCCCAGGGGGCTCATGAGGCTCAGGGGGCTCGAGAGGTGGCTCCCGAGGCGGCTCACTGGAGGCCTCCTGAGGAGTCCCCTTGGCATGCGACGGCGCGGCCTCGGGAGGCGAAGCGCCAGGGGCCTCTTGAGGCGGGATCTCGGCAGGTGACGGCACGATCTCGGGAGGCGCCGGTGCGGCAGGCTTCTTCTGTGCGCAGACGTGCTCTTCTCGAACTGCCACCAGGGCCGCGCTGGCCGTCTGGGAAGTGGCTGCCAAGTATAGGAGCAATGGCTCGCGAGAGCGTGGCGCGACCAAGATGGGCGGGCTCGCAAGGTACTTCTTGGGGTCTTCGAAGGCAGCGTCGGCCTCGGGAGTCCACTTGAAGGGGCTGGATCTCTTCATGAGCTTGAAGAACGGCAGGGCTCGCTCGCCGAACTTGGAGATGAATCGCCCAAGCGAGGCCAAGCATCCCGCCAGGCGCTGCATCTCCTTGAGGCTCTGGGGAGGACGCATCTTCTCAATGGCCTTGATCTTCTCGGGATTGGCCTCGATGCCACGGTGGGAGACTAGGAAGCCGAACAGCTTGCCAAAGGGAACTGGAAAGACACACTTGTCTGGGTTGAGCTTGAGGTTGACCTTGCGCAGATTGTCGAATGTCTCCTTGAGGTCCGCGAGGAGGGACCAGGCCTCGCGGGTCTTGACCACGATGTCATCGACGTAGGCCTCGACGTTTCTTCCCATCTGGGGTCCCAAGGCGATGCGCATCAGCCTCTGGAAGGTGGCCCCGGTGCTCCTGAGGCCGAAAGGCATGTAGATGTAGCAGAATATGCCGCAGGGGGTGATGAAGGCCATCTTCTCCACGTCTTCAGTCGCCATCTTGATCTGGTGATAGCCCGAGAAGGCATCTAGGAAGCATAGCAACTCGCATCCGGCGATGGAGTCCATGATCTGGTCGATGCGGGGCAGCGGGAAGGGATCTTGAGGGCAGAACTTGTTGAGGCTCGTGAAGTCGACGCACGTGCGCTCCTTGCCGCACATCTTGGGCACCGCGACAGGGTTGGCGAGCCATTAGGGATGGCGCACCTCACGGATGACTCCACCTTCTTGGAGCTTCTGAACTTCCTTGATGATGAAATCTTGCTTCTCTGGCGCTTGGCGCCGTGCCTTCTGTTTCACGCGGCGTGCGTTGGGGCACACTGCTAAGTGGTGCTCGATCACCTCCCTCGGCACACCGGGCAAATCAGATGCTGTCCAGGCGAACACATCCGAATTTGCCCAAAGGAAGGCGACGAGCATGTCTTCCTATGCAGGAGAGAGGCCGGAGCCGATGGTGAAGGTAGGGCCTGAGCCGCTGCTGTCCACCGACACTTTCTTCGTCTCAGCACGGTCCTGAGAGAACAGCTGCTTCTTCTTCGCGGGTGCTGGCTCATGAGGCTCGGCGACGTCTTTGTCGGCAGGGTAGGCGGTGGCGGCAGCCTTGTAGGTGCTCTCGAGGGAGCGGACCGCATCCTTCTCATCGTAACAGACGATGATGATGCTGCTACAGCCTGGCATCTTGAGGATGTTGTAGGCGTGGTGGGTCGCCGCCATGAACTTGGCGAGTGCCGGGTAGCCCAGGATGGCGTTGTACGGCAGGACGATATGCGCCATGTTGAAGTCGATGAGCTCGGTGTGGTAGTTCTTGCGGGTGCCAAAGGTGACGGGGAGGCGCACTTGCCCCAGAGGGATGGTGGGGCCATCAGTTACTTCGGAGAAGGGCTTGGTTGGCATCAGCTGGTCATAGGGCACTTGGAGCTGCTCGAACGTCTCGATGGAGATCACGGCGCCTCCGTTAATGAGCGTCTTGGTGACGGCGACGTTGCTGATGGTGGGGATGCACAGCATGAGGACCGTGCCCGCAGCGCTCGAGGACTTGGGGTGATCGTTGGAGTCGAAGGTGATTGCGTACTGTGACCACTTGATGGGACAAGAAGCCTCAGGCCTCGGGAGGGCGGCATTCACCTTGCGAGAGAACAACCTGAAGTGGTGGTTTGACGTGGGAGCCTGGGCCCTGCCAAGGATGCAAGCCATGCCGCGAGGCTCCTGGTAGCCCCCAACGCCCTCGTCAGGCTTGTTGCGGTCGTTCCTTTGGGGTGGCGGCGGCAGCAGTGGAAGAGCAGCGTTGGCCTGAGGGTTGGCCTCACGAGGCTGGTCGCGCCAGCCCTGGCGGAAGTTGCCATTGTTGTTGCGGTCTCCCCAGTGGTTGCCATTGCGGCCGCCTCCTCGGCCGATGCCGCGGCCGCTACGGTCGCCGCGGTGGCCCAGGCACTCGTCGCGAAGCAGCTTGAGCTCGTGGCAGTCCTCGGTGCTGTGGGAGTGCGAGTTGTGGTAGGCGCAGAGAGGGCGGCTGTCCCTCTTGGACTCGTCGCGCTCGTGGCCGCACTTCTGCTCGGGCTCCGCCGTGAGCACGGAAGGGCCCTTGCGCTTGGCGTCCTTGCTCTTGGCCTTGGCGGCGTCTGGCACCGCGTCAGGATCGTTGTGGACGAAGAGGCGGCCTTCATCGGCCTTGGTGCACTTGTCGGCGAGGTCGAACAGCTCGAGCATGGAATCAAGCTCATCGTTGATGGCGAGCTTCTCGCGCATCCGAACGTCCATGACGCCGTTGGAGAACGCAGAGACGATGGCGGCCTCGGAGGCACGCGGGATCTTGTACCGCACTTGGCTGAAGCGCTGGATGTACTTGCGGAGGGTCTCGTCAGGGTGCTGGCGGGTTAGGGTTCATGAGCGCTCGTGCATGCCCTTGAAGTTGGCGACAAATTGCCGGCAGAGCTCGCCCCACGAAGAGAGGGACGCCTTGGGGAGGTTCATGAGCCACGAGCGCGGGCCGTCCTTGAGGGCCATGGGGAACCAGTTTGCCATGACCTTGTCATCGCCGTTCGCTGCCTCGATGTTACGGGCATAGAGCTGCAGGAACTTTGCGGGGTTGGGGCTACCGTCGTAGCGTGGAGGCAGGTCCAGCTTGAACTTGGTGGTCCACACCATGCAGCGCAGCTCGCGGGTGAAGGCACGGCAGCCCACGCAGATGGAGGGGACACCGTCGGCGAGGGCGGCGCGGTTCTGGCGGCCGGCGGCCGCGACTTCTTGGACAGTCCTATCCTGGCGCTGGCGCTGCCGCTCGAGGAGGACGCGCGCGTCGGGAGGCGCGCCGGGCGATCTGGCAGCTGGGCTCGCCATGGTCCGGAGAGGACACGCCGCGGGATGGCTCACGCGCCCACACGTCGTGGTGGCGCCGGGCGTCCTCGCTGTGCAGAGGAGGGGGCGCATCGTGCAACACGTCCCCGGCATGAGACGGCGGAGGACGGAGCGAGTTATAGGGCACCGGGGCGTCGCCTGCGGCGTTGACGAGCTCGGTGACGCGGCTGAGCCAGGCGTCGTAGCCGGCGTCGGTGGGGCGGTAGCGCAGGAGCTTGCGCACCATGAGCAGCGCGGCCTGCGGGGCCAGCGCTTCGCGGCGAGTGAGCGACGAGGCCGTGGTGGTGTGGCCATCCACCTGCACGGATGGGTGGAGGGAGGACGCGGGCTACTCCCTCGCAGCAGGGTCGGTAGTAGCGCCGGCGGCGCGGCGTCGACGGTCGTCACGGGCGACAGGCTCCGTCTGGGCCACCCTGGCAGCTCGGCGCGCGTAGCACTCACGGCGAGAGTAAGCCATGGCGGTGATGAAGTGGGAAGAACTGAAGCCGCCCCCTACCTGGCGCGCCAAATGTCGGAACCGTGGATCTGGGGATCTAGAGGTTCGAACACTGAGGGCAAGCTAGTTCTTTCCGACAGAGGGTGACCATGGCGAGGCTACGGCGAGAGCGCTAGTGCGGAGCACAACAGGGGACGCGATGGTTACCCAGGTTCGGGCCACCTTGCGGTATAAAACCCTACTCCTGCTTGTGTTGGGATTGCTGTGGGCAAGAAGATGTTCTCGCGTACAAGGTAGGAGATGAAGGAATTGATCCTCTCTACAATGTTAGCTCTGCCCCTTTTATAGCCACCTTGGTCCTCTTCCCCTGAAAACTTAGGCGGGAAGGGTTGCCACACTTGGCGGGTTTTGAAAGGGGACAGGCGCTCAGGCTATCCTGACTAAAGGCGGTCTTTGCCTGCAAAAGCATGATCTATGACACACCGGTGGGTTCGGTGGTGACCTCCGCCCTGCGCGCCTTGTTGTCTCGGTCCTCTTTCACCAAATGGGCAGTCCTTGGGACCTCTTTGGAGCTAGGGCTGCCCCTTTAGCACCAAAGAGGAAAGCCTCTCTGTCCGCGCCCGCTGGCACGGCCTCTGCCGCCGTTCGTCGCTACGCGCGTTACCCATGTGATGGGCACAGGACCGCGCAACCGACGTCAGGCCGGGTGGCCTCGGGCACCCGCCTTGGGGGGGCGCCTCGGGAGGCAACCTCACGAGGCTTCCGCCGCTCCTGCGGCTAAGTGTTGGTGGCTCATGCCTCGAGGTGGGGTCCTCGGGAGGCTGGCGCCTCGCGAGATGTCTTCGCTTCGTGATGTCCTTAAATGGTCCGCGTCTTGGGCCTTCGCTAGGCGTCATATCCTGGGCCACAGGCAGACGGGCCGAGGCACCCTGGTTCCCAATGGCCCGACACAACCTCGCAGCAAAGACGAGGACGAACCTCTGAAAGCACACTTGCTCCCTTGGTGGTTTTGGTAATTCATGCCAACATACATATTGTTGGACTAATGCTTTTATCTAGTGAATTTCAGACAAGTTCAACAATGGCGTGGCAGGGACAAGAGGACGTGGAACCCCTTCAAAATGCTAAGGACGAGGATTGGCAAAAGATCAAGACTCTACATTTTTGGTTTAGTGATCCAAGATCACATTGATTCCATAGGAAAGCCAATACTATTAAAAGGGGATGAGGTGTTGCTTAATGGTCTTTTTGCTCAAGTGCTTAGTGACAGTACTCCTAAACCCTCAACCACTCTCTCTACCCAAATATGTCCAAAACCTACATTCCAACTCGGCCCTACCGAAATTTCCTATTCGGAGCCACCGAGTTCACCTAGACTTAGCCACTGCCAAAACCCTAACAAATCGGATCCACCAAAATGGATCTCGGTCCCACCGAGATGGCCTTGCCAACTCTCTGTAATCGTTTGCACTTACTTTGGTCTCACCGAGTTTTGCAAATCGGTCTCACCGAGATGGCTTGCCAACTCTCTGTTGCCTTATTGCTTCACTTCGGTCCTACCAAGTTGATGCAATTGGTGCCACCGAGATGAGGTTTTCCCTAGCCATTGCACTTCGGTCCATCCGAGTTGTTCGTATCGGTCCCACCGAGATTCCTAAAGTTCATATCTTTTACACAGTTCAGTGCTACCGAGATTATGGTTTCGGTGCCTCCGAGTTGAGTCAAAAGTGTGTAACGGTTGGATTTTGTGTGGAGGCTATATATACCACTCCACCACCTCCTTCTCAGTAAGGAGAGCCATCAGAATGTGCCTACACTTCCACCATACATTTTTTGAGAGAGAACCACCTACTCATGTGTTGAGATCAAGCTATTCCATTCCTACCATTTGAACCTTGATTTCTAGCCTTTCCCAAGTTGCTTTCCACTCAAATCCTTCTTCCACCATAACCAAATCTGTGAGGAGTTGTTTGAGTGCTGGGAAGACTATCACTTGAAGCACAAGAGCAAGGAGTTCATCAACAACACACCGTCTATTACCTTTTGGAGAGTGGTGTCTCCTAGATTGGTTAGGTGTCACTTGGGAGCCTTCGACATGATGTGGAGTTGAACCAAGGAGTTTGTAAGGGCAAGGAGATCGCCTACTTCGTGAAGATCTACCCCGAGTGAGGCTAGTCCTTCGTGGACGTAAGCAATGGTGGAATAGACAAGGTTGCTTCTTCGTGGACCCTTCGTGGGTGGAGCCCTCCGTGGACTCGCGCAGCCGTTACTCTTCGTGGGTTGAAGTCTCCATCAACGTGGACGTACGATAGCACCACCTATCGGAACCACGCCAAAAACCACCGTGTCTTCATTGCGTTTGATCTGCCATACTCTACCCCTTTACTTTCCGTACTCTTGCATGCTTTACTATTTCCGCTGCTCAATCTCTAGATATGCATGTGTAGAAAGTATTGGAGTGATCTTAACTTGTGCCAAAATCTGCTAAATTCCAAGAGAAATTAAATACTGCACCTTTGGCTGGTTAAGAGTCTATTCACCCCCCCTCTAGACCTATCTCCTCGATCCCACAAGTGGTATCGGAGCTTTGGTCTTCATTGCCTTGGTTTCATCACCATTGGAGGGAGATGGATGTGTCTACGTTGGGGAGTCTTAGACGTAGAGTGCCTATTCTCAATGGGGAGTATTATAACTTTTGGAAGGATGAAATGCTTGATATCTTTGATGAATTTCACTTGAGCAAGTATATTCATAATCCTTATGTGCCCCCTATTGATCCCTTGCATCCTACTCATGAAGAGGAAATTGACATGCTTCGTAATCTTAGAACCGTCAATCTTATCATTAGAGGATTACCTATGGTTGTGCTTAGTTGTATGCAAAACTTTGAATGTGCTTATACTCTATGGCATGACTTAGAAAAGCGATATCCCGATTACTCTTTAAAGAGTCTCGATAAGATTCTTCATAAGGATGTTGCTTTTCACAAGATGAGTCCTAGTGATCCTAAGTTTGATGATTGCTTGTTTGAGCTTCGTGATCTTATGCGTGCCAAAGGAGATGTTAGAACTATTACCAACATTATCATGGAAACCATTAGAATCCATAAACTTGAACATTGTCATGATCATGAAACTAATGAATCTGTTGCCCTTTGTGATGATCACATGCATGATGACGATGATGTTGAGCATGGCTATTATGATGAAGACGAAGACTTTGGCATTGAATTTGAGAAGACCATGAGGAATCTCAGTCTTATGGCAAATCTTCGAGATTATATGGCCGGAGGTAAAGAGTGGATTTTTGATAGCGGTTGTACCGATCACATGACCGGAGGTAGAGACATGTTTCGTGAGCTTGCTAAAAATGATGGTCCACGCAACTATGTGACTTTTGGAGACAACTCCAAGGGTAAGGTACTTGGTCTTGGTAAGGTGGCCATATCCAATGACAGCTCCATACAAAATGTTATGCTTGTTGAATCTCTTGGTTACAATCTTCTTTCCGTATCTAGACTAGCCGACTTTGGTTTTAATGTTCTATTTACTAAAGTAGATTGCCAAGTGTTTCATCAAGATAATCATAATATGGTCTTTACCAACATTCATAGAGGTGATCTATACATTGTTGATTTCACTAAGAGAGCCCAACCTCGTACATACTTAAATGCTAAATCTTCTAAAGGTTGGTTATGGCATAGAAGACTTGGACATGTTGGCATGCGTAACCTTGATAAACTTGTTGGAGTGAAAGATGTTATATTTGACAAAGATCGACTTTGTAGTGCTTGCCAAGCAGGAAAACAAGTTGGAGGAAGCCATCCCGTGAAGAACATTATGACCACAAGGAGACCACTCGAGCTACTTCATATGGATCTTTTTGGTCCCAATTCGTATAAGAGTCTTGGTGGTAACTCTTTCGGTTTGGTCATTGTTGACGATTTTTCAAGATTTACGTGTGTGTTCTTTCTTGATGACAAATCGCAGGTACAAAAGATCTTCAAGAACTTTGCAAGAAAGGCTCAAAACCAATTTGAAGTGAAGATCAAGAAGGTTCGAAGTGACAACGGAACGGAGTTCAAGAACACCAATGTGGACACTTTTCTTGATGAGGAGGGTATTTCACATGAGTTCTCGGCTACGTACACACCTCAACAAAATGGAGTTGTTGAGAGGAAGAACCAGACACTTATTGAGATGGCAAGAACGATGCTTGATGAATACAAGACGCCAAGACATTTTTGGGCGGAAGCGGTTGAAACAGCTTGTCATGCAACAAATCGACTTTACCTTCACAAGCTTCTTGGTAAAACGGCATATGAACTGCTCACCGGTAACAAACCACAAGTTGGATACTTTCGAGTATTTGGCTCAAAATGTTACATTCTTGATAAGCATCGTCGTTCAAAATTTGCTCCTAAATCTCATGAAGGTTTCCTACTCGGTTATGGATCGAACTCTCACACTTACCATGTCTACAACAACTTCACTCGAAAAGTTGAAGAGACGGTAGATGTGAAGTTTGATGAAACTAACGGCTCGCAAGTCGAGCAATTGCCACTTGATGTAGGAGATCAAGAACCATCGGAAGCAATCCAAAACTTGCCCATTGGCAAGATTCGCCCCGTGGAAGTAAAGGAGAGTACCTCGTCTATTCAAGTGGAAGCCCCAACTTCACATCAAGGTGAATGACAAGTTGATATGGAGGCATCCACAAGTGGAACACGTCAAGATGATGGGAATGAGGAAGTGCAACAAGATGATCCACCTCAACCTCCTTCTCCACCTCCACAAGCGAACAACGACAACATCAATGAAGAAGAAGAAGATGATGATGATGAGGAAGCCTCACCACTACCCAAGAAAAAGCTACCTCGAGTTAGAGCAAGAATCGACAAGGATCATCCCATCGAACAAATACTTGGAGATATCCAATCCGGGAGAATCACTCGCTCTAAATCTCGTTTAGCTAACTTTTGTGAGCATTACTCATTTATCTCTAGTGTTGAACCCTTGAAGGTAGAAGATGCTCTCAAGGACCCCGATTGGGTGAATGCAATGCACGAAGAGCTACACAACTTTGAGAGGAACCAAGTGTGACATTGGTTGAGAAGCCTAAGGAAGAGCAAAACATCATTGGAACCAAATGGGTGTTTTGGAATAAGCAAGATGAAGATGGACAAGTTGTATGCAACAAGGCTCGTCTCGTAGCACAAGGCTACACACAAGTCGAAGGTATGGACTATGGTGAGACCTATGCCCCCGTTGCAAGACTTGAGTCTATTCGCATTTTACTTGCTTATGCCAATCACCATGATATCACCCTTTATCAAATGGATATAAAAAGTGTCTTCTTAAATGGGGAAATTGAGGAGGAAGTGTATGTTAAACAACCTCCCGGCTTTGAGAATCCCAAGAAACCTAATCATGTGTACAAACTTCGTAAAGCTCTTTATGGTCTTAAACAAGCCCCTAGAGCTTGGTACAAATGCTTGACAAAGTTTCTTCTTGAAAAAGGTTATGACATTGGGAAAATTGATTCAACTTTGTTCACTAAGAGGGTTAATGGAGAATTATTTGTATGCCAAATTTATGTTGATGATATTATCTTTGGATCTACTAACCCCTCTTTTAGTGAAAAGTTTGGAAGGTTGATGTCGGAAAAGTTCGAGATGTCTATGATGTGTGAACTCAAATTCTTTCTTGGTTTGCAAATCAAGCAAACTAGGGAAGGTACCTTTCTCTCTCAAACAAAGTATACCAAGGACTTATTCAAGAAGTTCAACATGCAAGAATGTAAAGGTATGAAAACTCCCATGCCCACGAGTGGACATCTTGACTTGGCCAAGGATGGCAAACGTGTTGATCAAAAGGTATATCGATCTATGATTGGTTCATTGCTATATCTATGTGCCTCCCGTCCCGACATTATGCTAAGTGTGTGCATGTGTGCACAATACCAAGCGACACCAAAAGAGTGTCACCTTAAGGCGGTGAAAAGAATTGTGAGATACTTGATTCATACACCAAACTTTGGCATATGGTATCCCAAAGGATCTTCTTTTAATCTTGTTGGCTACTCCGATTCGGACTATGCCGGAGACAAGGTTGACAGAAAATCCAATTCGGGTACATGTCAATTTCTTGGTAGATCTCTTGTGTCTTGGTCCTCCAAGAAACAAAATTCCGTATCTCTATCTACTGCCGAAGCGGAATACATTGCCGCGGGATCATGTTGTGCTCAATTACTATGGATGACACAAACTCTTAAAGACTATGGTGTGCATGTGAGACATGTACCATTACTATGTGACAATGAGAGTGCTATTAAGATAGCACACAATCCCGTGCAACATTCTCGAACTAAGCATATTGAGGTTCGTCACCATTTCATTCGAGATCATGTTGAGAAAGGTGACATTGACCCTAAACATGTTCGTACCGACAAACAATTGGCGGACATCTTTACCAAACCCCTTGATGAGAAAGTGTTTTGTCACTTGAGAAGTGAGTTGAACATCATTGATGCTTCAAACGTGAACTAGAGGTTCATGTGGATGCATACAAGGGCATGAGCATTCTTGACTAATCCATGATACCTTTCATGATCATCTTATATCTCGGACATTTTGCTCCCTTGTACTGTATCTAACCTTTTGTAGGTACTTGGACAAGCTTCATGTCACAAGGTTGCGACACACTCTTATCATAAGCAATCTTGTATAACCCAAGTATCAACAATTGATGGTGGAACAAGGAACAAGACAACCTAAACATATCCTTTGACAACATTTGAGTTATGCTTCAGTCTTGTCATTTTGGATATACATGTTGTTCCTTGCAAAACTAACCCATGTAGGAAGATGAACTACACATGATAGGATCGCTCCAAACTTCAACTTAAGAGCATCCAGTTCAAGTTCAACTACATGATGGACATCACCACCGAAATCCCAATGTAAGTTCTCACATCTTAGAGAAGCTTTACTCAAAGACATGAGCTAAAGCAACTCAAAAAGATGTGAATACATTGAAATGCTTAAAGGAAAAATGGCAACCCCATTTTGATCTTAAACGAGGAGTATGACCTATGATCAAGTGTTCTCACTTGACTCCTAAGTCAATATACTCTAACATAGGTGACCCAGTCGCCGACCCATCTAGATGAAGTTCTCTAGTGTTTCTTCTGTTTGTTCTCTTCTTGCTAGAGTGTTTTTATTTAAAAAAAAAACTTCATCTAGACGTTTCTTTGCTTCTTTTCTGTGTTTATTTTCTTTTTGCTAGTTTCGTACTTAATTCATTGCAAATCTTTGTGAGAATTCCATTGCCTAGTGAGCTGAGTTGACAAATTGTTCCATTGCATCGAACTCGGTTCCACTGAATTGACTCAACTCGGTGTCACCGATTTGGCTGCTCTAAGGAATTTTCTGTCAAACTTTTCTTGAGATTTTTTGCTCCAGCTCCACTCAATGATTCTTATCCTCTACTTGCATCTACAGCCATTCGATGGCAAAATGTGTTTCTCAAGGACCAAGCCCGCTTGATTAATAACCTTGAAGTCCCTTCTTGGAAATTGATGTCAGAGGGGGACAGAGGAATACATCAAAGCTTACCACTACACAAGAGATGCACCTTACAAGAGGAGAGATTGTTACATGTTTCGAAGAGGGGATAAACATGATTAGCTTGTTCTTTGGTTGTTCTAGTTTTCTCACCCTACCTACTCCCAATATCCAATGTCAGATTCAGGGGGAGAGGAAGTTCTTTAAGGGGAGACAACTATTTCTTTTGGGGACATGTCTGCTTCAAAGAAGTACTCACCTAGTGATACTCTACTCTACATGTCATCCCAATCTTGGTTTCCTGTTGATCTTGTTTCTTTTCTTGAAGAAGTTATCTTGTGTTACCTAACCCTGTTTTCTCAAGTGTATTTCTTCAGGTACTTGATCAAGAACTTCAAGGTAAGTATATGCATCACACTCATGTACATGATTGACCTCTTGCTAGTATATATTGTTTGCAAGGAGACAATCATGGACATGTGGACATATATGATATATACATTGCTCTGATGCATATAGCCAAGATACATGTAGCATGTATATCTCCCATGTGGTATCATCACTTTATATGCACCTCTTCAGGGGGAGTTCAGGGGAGCTCACACATGTTACATGTTTTTCTTCAAAGCTTTCATACAAACTTCTTCTAAATCCTTATTTGAAGCTTTGATGTATGTTGTCATCAATTACCAAAAAGGGGGAGATTGAAAGCACACTTGCTCCCTTGGTGGTTTTGGTAATTCATGCCAACATACATATTGTTGGACTAATGCTTTTATCTAGTGAATTTCAGACAAGTTCAACAACAGCGTGGCAGGGACAAGAGGACGTGGAACCCCTTCAAAATGCTAAGGACAAGGATTGGCAAAAGATCAAGACTCTACATTTTTGGTTTAGTGATCCAAGATCACATTGAGTCCATAGGAAAGCCAATACTATTAAAAGGGGATGAGGTGTTGCTTAATGGTCTTTTTGCTCAAGTGCTTAGTGACAGTACTCCTAAACCCTCAACCACTCTCTCTACCCAAATATGTCCAAAACCTACATTCCAACTCGGCCCTACCGAAATTTCCTATCCGGAGCCACCGAGTTCACCTAGACTTAGCCACTGCCAAAACCCTAACAAATCGGATCCACCGAAATGGATCTCGGTCCCACCGAGATGGCCTTGCCAACTCTCTGTAATCGTTTGCACTTACTTCGGTCTCACCGAGTTTTGCAAATCGGTCTCACCGAGATGGCTTGCCAACTCTCTGTTGCCTTATTGCTTCACTTCGGTCCTACCGAGTTGATGCAATCGGTGCCACCGAGATGAGGTTTGCCCTAGCCATTGCACTTCGGTCCATCCGAGTTGTTCGTATCGGTCCCACCGAGATTCCTAAAGTTCATATCATTTACATAGTTCGGTGCTACCGAGATTATGGTTTCAGTGCCACCGAGTTGCGTCAAAAGTGTGTAACGGTTGGATTTTGTGTGGAGGCTATATATACCCCTCCACCACCTCCTTCTCAGTAAGGAGAGCCATCAGAACGTGCCTACACTTCCACCATACATTTTTTGAGAGAGAACCACCTACTCATGTGTTGAGATCAAGCTATTCCATTCCTACCATTTGAACCTTGATTTCTAGCCTTTCCCAAGTTGCTTTCCACTCAAATTCTTCTTCCACCATAGCCAAATCTGTGAGGAGTTGTTTGAGTGCTGGGAAGAGTATCATTTGAAGCACAAGAGCAAGGAGTTCATCAACAACACACCGTCTATTACCTTTTGGAGAGTGGTGTCTCCTAGATTGGTTAGGTGTCACTTGGGAGCCTCCGATATAATGTGGAGTTGAACCAAGGAGTTTGTAAGGGCAAGGAGATCGCCTACTTCGTGAAGATCTACCCCGAGTGAGGCTAGTCCTTCATGGACGTAAGCCATGGTGGAATAGACAAGGTTGCTTCTTCGTGGACCCTTCGTGGGTGGAGCCCTCCGTGGACTCGCGCAGCCGTTACCCTTTGTGGGTTGAAGTCTCCATCAAGGTGGACGTACGATAGCACCACCTATCGGAACCACGCCAAAAACCATCATGTCTTCATTGCGTTTGATCTTCCATACTCTACCCCTTTACTTTCCGTACTCTTGCATGCTTTACTATTTCCGCTGCTCAATCTCTAGATATGCATGTGTAGAAAGTATTGGAGTGATCTTAACTTGTGCCAAAATCTGCCTAAATTCCAAGAGAAATTAAAAACCGCACCTTTGGCTGGCTAAGAGTCTATTCACCCCCCCTCTAGACCTATCTCCTCGATCCCACAACCTCGGCGACACAATAGTGGAGGCCAGAAACAGTTTCCTCATGAGGTGAAAGACGTGAACATGATTTACGTCACCCATATCCCTAAAAAGGAGAGGAAACAAGCACTTCAGGACATTTATGCCCTCGAGCCTATTGCCCCGAACGTCAATCCGTGGTTGGCTTACCCGATCACATTCAATAAACATGATCATCCGACCAGCATACAACATGGCGGATCGGCTGCTTTGGTCCTGGATCCAATCGTCGACGGATGCCATCTGACGCACATCCTCATGGATGGAGGCAGCAGCCTCAATTTAATATATGCGGACACGATCAGAAAGATGGGCATTGACTCATCTCGGATCAAATCCAGCAGCACCACCTTTAAAGGTGTCATACCAGGTGTCGAAGCTCGCTGCATGGGAATAGTGACTCTGGAGGTAGTCTTCAGATCACCTGAGAACTTTTGAAGCGAAGAGTTAATCTTCGACATCGTCCCCTTCCGGAGCGGATACCACGTGCTGCTCGAGTGCACCGCATTTGCTCGCTTCAATGCAGTCCCACATTACACATACTTAAAGATGAAAATGCCAAGACCGAATGGTGTTATTACAGTCAATGGTAACACCGAACGCTCCCTCCGAACGGAGGAGCAGACCGCGGCTTTCGCAGCCGAAGTACAGGCAACCGAGGAGGCAGCTCGTCCAACTAAACACATGCCCAGCTCATCAAAGCGCACACGGGCTGCACAGGCCGACCTCGATCAGGCATCCGCTCACCCCAAATAGGGGCACGGGCTCCTCGTTCGCCTCCCCCTGGAAGGGCATTACGTCCCTAGGGTGCATAACTTTGCACTAAAAATTCCATGGGCGGCCGAGGAGCCGAAGCAAACAATGTGTCGTCGTTGGCTCAACCGAACAGCAACGCACTTCGGACTTGCATACCAGCAGGGCATTGTAAAAGGCCCTGACGGCAGTGGCATATCCATATGGCTTAAACCACCCAAGTGGCAGTCACACACCTTTTCAAAGGACTCGACCGACGAAAGCATCAAGCAAACAAACGGCCGAGGTTGCATACAGCCCATACCCACTTCGCTATCAACGAAGACAAGCTAGTCAACAGCACGGAGACGCAGACGTGCGACAGGGCGGGAATTGGGCTACTAAACCCGACAACATGTCCGCCCTGTTTTTTACTCCTTTTTCTTTTTCTTTTCAATTGTATCTTTTGTGAATCTCTTTTGTCAAAGCTCGGCATGTACGGCTTGACCATAATAAATAAACAAAATGCACCCTTGGAGGTCATTGCGCATTTCCTCATATCTACTGCCTTTGAGCCAAAAGTATACTTTCATGATACAACTGTTATTTACATCACAGAGGGCTTCACTTTCAATCTCATGCCCCCACTACAAGTCCGAAGTATCTATTCGGCGTCTCGGATGTTGCTTTATATGAATCAGTTTCGAACCTCGATTTTGGTCAATAATTGGGTTGCCTGGCTCCTGTGCTTACCCCTTACGTTTCTGATCCATTCGGCTAAGGCTGTAAAGGGAGAACCACTACGATTGCGCTACCAGCTCGAATGGCAAAGCGCCTCAGTGGAGAAAGCCGAAAACTGACTGTCTTGGTAAGCGTAAACTGGTCGGCCATCCGAAGACACCATCCAGCAATGTATCGTTTGAGATCACTTGTGTTAAACGAAGGGCTTTTTATTACATGAGCCGAAGTGGTTAGCGGCATCAACCCCGGCTACACAGCCAACCACTTCACATACCGGGGCTCGTCATCAGCCCTCATAGTCAAGCTCCTATGACTAAGTGAAAGTTATAAAACCACTATAGTCTGATTGCCTCATTTCTATGTGCACGGACCACCTTCGGGAACCGAGACGTCGGCTAAGGGTCATGATTGCCTATGAAACACCCTCTGTATACTGTACAAAGGGGTCGAAGCTGACGGCTGGTCACTTTCAATTTAACACGGTCACACAGGAGTCAAAAAATCAAAAGCACACAATAATATGTCAGAATATAAAACCGCATTCATTTGAAACAAGATGAAGTCTTTTACATTCTACTTCAGCATTTCAAAGTACTATCTAAGAATACATCTTGTCCATAGGACACTCGGCCTCGGTGATCTGGGCTCCTTCCGCCACCTGGGCCAGATACTGCTCCACGGTCTGGGTCTTCCCTTCGGGGGGCCCGACAGCAAGGACCGCTGCTTCAACGCATGGATAGTGCGTCTTCACGTGGGCATATGCCCGCTGAGCACCCTCCAGGCATGCGGAGCGCTTCCAGCGCGTCACTTGGGGGCCGGCGTCTCGCAGCCGGTCTAAGAACCCGAAGAAGCTGGTCGGCAATGCCTCTACGGACCAAAGGTTGACGCAGAGGTCTTGGAGCGCTGGCTTCACCATGCGGAAGAGCTCCATCAACTGCTTCATCTGATGATTCAGCAGCTCCGGATGCGAGGGCGTCTGGAATTGTTGCCAGAATGCTCTCTCCATGACGTGGCCCTCCCGCGCGCTATAATAGCGGCCGGCGTCCACCGCGCTCCTCGGAAGATCCGCGAAGGCCTCTGCGGATCGCCATAGCTGGGTGAGCTCGACGAACCCCTTGCGGCTAAAAACACACTGAAGTAAAAATTGCTTACCAGCAGCGATCTGCTTCACTTGCTGAAGCACTTCGCGGTCCACCCAGGCCTGGGTCTGGACCTCGGCGTGCACCAGGCGCAGCTTCTCGAGCTCCGTGCTAGCCACCTTCTCCTTGTTCTAAAGGGCATCGCTCTCCTGGTACACGCCCTTCAGGGTCTCCTCCACCTCCAGGACCGGTGCCTGGTCCTTGTCCCTGGCCACCTTTTCGGCGGCCAGATCCCCCTCGAACTTAGTGGCCGCAGCCTTCTGCTGCTTGGCTTCTTGTCGAGCTTTCGCCAGCTCGGCCTTAAGCGCCTCAAGCTCGGCCGTAGCGGCTATCATGTAAAACAGCTCGGCGTCAGCATTAATTTTTTTAAAGACCATTTTCAAAGTAAATTTGATGCCCTCGCAACTTCTTAAAATTTACCTTGAGAGAGCTCGATCTGCTTTTGCATCAGATCGAGGTCCTCCTCGAACCTCTTGAGGTTCCGGCTCATCTCCGCTATCACCTCGGAGGCGGAGTTTGGAGCTAAGGGACACCTCCAAGCATACACTCACGCCTTAGTCCCTGTCTTCGACTTCAATCCCCTGGTCAGTCCCTTTTTGAAGGCCGGCCAAAGTCTTGGGGGCTACTGAATAAGCACCTAATAATCTTAAGATTCGACCCCAAAGCCAGTTTCTCAAAACTAGCTTTGGGCTCAGGGGCTACTGGCTCGCTATGCTCTTACAAATGCTACACTACTAAGCAAAAAGTCTTCGGACAAAAAGCTCACTTTCACAAGCAATTTTAAGCACGGAGGTTATTCGTAATACAAGTATAAAAGAAGCATACCTCGAAGCTCTTGACGAGGCCCTTGAAGATGTCATGCATTCCGGCCTCTGCGGACCAGAAGCCATGCAGTGCCGTGCCGATTAAGGCACGGTGCTCTTCTGCAATGGAGGATCCCGTTAAGGCCACCTCCATTTCCTCGGCCCATCCTGCAGCAGCCCGCCCTGGAGCGGGAGGCAGGGCGGTGCAACCTCTGAACCCACCACCGATGTGCTGGGCACGAGGGTCTCTGGCTGTGGCGTTGGCACCGGAGATCGTTAAGGCTGGGCCGATGTCTGGCCCAGCCCTTCCTTGGGGACCTAGGGGACTGCCTCCCCTTCACCTTGAGTGGTTGAAGTGTCAACCTCGGCCATGATGACCGATACCTCGGCCCCCGTTGTGTTGACTGTGGGGGCCGGACCGGATGTCACTTCCCCCAACCCCTCGAGAGCTGGGGGGTCTTGGCGTGCTCGGGCGTCCCGCTGTCCGACAGAGGTAGCCCGCTCGAAGTATCGCCGCTGAGGCATACCTTGGGCAGGCTGGCAAAAATCCCTTATAAGTCTCATTTGATGAACAGGCTATCGAAGTCCAAATTTGGTCATAATAAACGTACCTTCGGGGTGCCGGCTTCTTCCTCCCCAGCTCAAGGAGGTCCCCGTCTAACTTCTCAGAGAAGTTGGCCTTCTCCAGCAGGGCGGGATCAGCGGAGGCCTTGCGCGGCCTTTTTAGACCTTTCGGCCTCGCGTCCTCCTCGACGCCCTCGGACACCGCCCTCTTCCCTTTGAGGGAAGGGTTTCCTTCCCCCGTGTCCTCCTCCGCATCCTCCTCGTGGGCGGAGGAGGCATGGGTCTCCTCGGACCGGGTGATCGAAGTCTCCCATGCTCGGAGGCCGGCCCGTCCCCTCAGAGGCTTCGACTCCTTGGGGATCACCACGTGCGGCTCCTCGGTTAAGAGGGCCGTGAGATGGGGAGTCCTCTCCTCCTCGGGCAGCGGCGCTAGGCACAACATTCACTGTGCCTTGGAGATCCACTTCTGCAAGTACACAATTGGTCAGTCGAAGTCTAGGGGGGTCCAAAGGAACATGGAGTGTAAAGCTGTGTATTGAAATTTACCTCGGGGGGTGTCGTGTGCGGCTTCAAAGCCGAGGTCCCTCCCGGCTAGGGGAAACCCGTCCTTGGACGGCTTGAATAGCAGCGTCCACATCCCGGCTGGTGTGGAGCGGAAGAAGTGGTGGATAGGCACCATGTCCTCAGGCTTATACGCCCACATCGGGGTGGCCCGAGATTGGAGTGGCAGAACGCGGCGGTGGAGCATGACGTTGACCACGTCCGCCAGCATGAGTTCTTTCTTGTCTGTCCAGAATTTGATCTTCTTGAGCAGTGCCTTCACCTCTGTCGGGTTCCCCCAGTCCATGCTCTTCCTCCTCCAGGATGCAAGCTTCTTCGGAGGTCCATCCGAGAATGCTGGAACCTCGGCCTGGTCAACGGTGAGCGGCTCGGTGATGTAAAACCACTCGCACTGCCACTCCTTGATGGTCTCTACACTGTTCAAGAATTTGTCCGATTAATCAGTTAACGGGCTAGTTAATTGCTACTCGTAGGGTGGCCGAATTGAATAGCACCTATTCATCAGGTTAACTTGTCAGGCCGATTAATTGTCCTGTCAGACTGATTAATCGGTTATTAGGCTGATTAATCATTGTTGTCCCATTAACTTTTGGGCAAACAAAGCCCTAAATTTTGCCCCGTAACCCCTCCCGTCCCCCTCTCGCTCCTCAATAGCTAGGGTTCGACCAAACAGTAGCATATTTTGGTATATTACATAGCTGGGACCATGAGAGTATGGTATAATACATAAAAAACTACATATATGTTGGCAATTCCTATTTATTCTACCAATTAATGGTCAACCGATTAATCCTGTTAATAGGCCGATTCACCGATTAATCATTACTCCCAAGCTGACCGAGCAGCTACCAGTTACCGGTTTCCTAAACAATGGGTCTCTATGAAGGTGCCTTTGAACCAGCCCATCTTCTGGTTCTTGCTGATCATCGCGCCCCCGCACTCCGCAAGCTCGGAGCCGCTGGATCTCGGCTTGATGCCGAAGATCTTCAGCCACAATCCAAAGTGCGGCTCGATGCAGAGGAAGGCCTCGCAGATGGTGATGAAGGAGGCGAAGTGAAGAATGGAGTTCGGGGCTAGATGGTGGAAATCTAGCCCGTAAAAGAACATGATCCCATGCACGAAAGGGTGCGGCGGGAACCCCAGACCTCTGATGAGGTGGGGAACGAAGACAACCCTCTCCCCAGGATTGGGAGCGGGTACTCGCTGGTGTGGATCCGGCATGCGAGTGCTAACCTCAGTGGGGATGTACCCCATGCTGCACAGCTCCAGGATGGTGCCCTCCGTGATGGAGGAGCTGGTCCAGTGCCCCTTGAGGGTGTTCTCCGCCATTGCAAAGGGTGGAGGTGGAGAAGCGCTGGGGGGAGCGAGAGGAGTTCAGGATTAGATCTAGGCGCTGGAGCTCGAGAGTGTGACAGCCCGAGACTGACGCTCCAGATGCCTTCCATGTGTTTTGAGTTTCATCGCGTTATTTATTTGTTTGTTGCATTCATCATGTCATCATACTCATTGCATCCACATGTTTTCATAAAACCTGTAACCGTTCGCAGTTGCAGCTTCTCCTTTTGCCTCCGTTGACCTTCTCCTAGACCAACCGGTCATCTCTGAGCCCATCAAACCCTCTCGCAACCCAGTCCGAAACTTCCCTGAACCCGAACCGTCCGGTCGTGACCAATGGGTCCGGATCAAACCTGAAATACCCCAAACATCTTCGGTTCTTTGTTTGGACTCTCCTAGCCTATTTATTTCGGACCGTTTGATCTAAATCGGATAATCCAAAAACTTCCCCTTTCCCTATATATAGACCAACTTCATACCTAATCAGTCTAACGCTAAAATCTAGGAGGTTTGTCCCTCCACCGCCACCACCTGGTCGCCTTCCCCCTCGGGATCTTCCCCTATCCAAAATCCCCCCACCAGATCCCACTCGCAGCGCCTCCCTGCCTTGATCCTACGCTCGAGGACACACCCGAGCTCCTCCTCTCGATCCAGAGACTAGAGGCCTCCTCAGCCGCACCGCAGCAGCCACCAGCGCCTGGATCCCCGCTTCCTCGCGCCCCCTGCACCTCCGGCCATCCCAGCCGAGTCACCGACGACCTCCAGGTCAACTCCATCGCCCCTGCTCGCCGTTCCTCTCCCTCCTATACCTCCTCCTGCAGCTCTCTCTCTTTCCTTCTAATCTCTCTCTCTCTCTCTGAACCCCTTGCACAGGGACACCATGGACGCCCGAGCTCTGAACCACCTCGCCGATGAAAGTACCAGCAGGTCGCTGTCTCTCTTCTTCCTGCCTCCTTTCCTTTCTCCTCGCCTTCCCTACCATGCTAAGCTTCTTTTTTCGCAGATCTCCACACAGGAGCTCCGTTGTGGCCATGGAGCCCCAAGTTCGGCCGCCGGAGCTCGCCCTCGACCCGACCCCGCGGTCAGTGACCGAATCCGCCGTCTTTGACCCTGCCGCTGCCGAAGCCAACGCAGCCACCTGCCGCCTTGCTCTTCGGTAAGATGACGAGGATGAGGACGCCAAGTCCTGTGCACACCATCGCCGTCGCCTCGCGTGGTCATCTCGACCCTCTAGCCGCCGTCGTCCATGCCTCCCCAAGATGCGCCACCGCCACGGGAGCCCCCTGCAAGCCACCGCCGTTGCCTCCTATCGCGCTGCTCTGTTTCGCCTCCTCTGCATCGACCCAGTGCCAAGTCTCCTCACCCGTTGACCTCCAGCCCCGCTCGATCCCCTGCTTCATGAGCCACGTCGGCCTCGATCTGATCTGGCGTCGACCGCCGCTGCCTGCCCCGTCAGCCCAACGAGGCCTGCTAGTGAGCAGCTCAGTACCTCCTCATCCGCATGGGGCTTGGCCCATTTCAGTGCTGCTAGCTTAGTGCTCAGGGAACAACATAATATCTTGCACTCGCGGATTCGGCCCAGTTAATTTTTTTTCCTGTCCCCTGCAATTTAGCTAATTTCCAGGAGAACATATTTTACAGAAAAACCATCATGCTTCATGCATTAATACCTCACAAACCGTGCATCAAAATAAAACATGTCTTATATGTAAAATGCTTAGAATTTCATGTAGTTTCACAATATGTAACTTTCATCCATGTTAAAAATGTTTAACTTGCTGTTTGCATTAATTTGCATAAGTGCCATGCTAAAATGATTTATTTCATAACTAAATAACCGTAGTTCCGTATTAAATGAACTTTATATGTAAATGAGTAGAAAAATGTGTAGATTAACATGATGCATTTACTTTGCTTGTTTAACAACTTTAAAATATGATTTAGGCCAGAACAGTACCAAATTTGAAATTTACATATGGGGATTTTCCGGAATTGTTTTGTGTTGTTTCCGGCCTCATTTAAATTGCCTAGATAGGTAGATTGACTATGCTTCATCTCTTTCCATGTTTAACAACATTTAACATTGATGAGTAGCATAAACGGGAGTGAACTAAATAATTGTATGTGGAGTTTCGTCAATATGCATGTTGCATATTGAGCTTCACTTAATGTGTAGTATTTGGTTGTTGCATCTTGCCATGCCATGCCTCATTTAACCGGACATGCATCATACTTGGTTGTGCATCATGCCATGTTTATGCTTGTGTGATTACCATGTTGTTTGCTTCTTTCCGGTTGTTCTTCTTCTTGATAGCTCCGGTTATGTCGCGATTGTGAGGATTCGTTTGACTACGCGTGATCGTCTTCTTCATGGATTCGGTCTTCTTCCGAGCATGATTTCAGGCAAGATGACCATTACCTTGGATATCACTACTATCTTTGCTTGCTAGTTGTCTCGATGCTATCGCTATGTCTTGCTACCTACCACATGTTTGTCAGCTTCCCAAAAATGCCATGATAAGCCTCTAACCTTCCACCATCCCAACAAACCATTGTTTGGCTATGTTACCGCTTTGCTCAGCCCCTCTTATAGCGTTTCAGTTGCAGGTGCTGTGTAGGTTGTTCCATGTTGGGACATGGATATGTTGAGATATCACAATATCTCTTATTTAATTAATGCATCTATATACTTGGTTGTGTGTGGAAGGCTCGGCCTTTTGCCTAGTGTTTTGTTCCACTCATGCCGCCCTATTTTCCGTAATACCGGTGTTATGTTCCTTGATGAGCGCTTCTAACACATGTGGGGCATATGGGACCCCCCCTGATCACTTGTTTTAGGATAAGACTTCTCCAGCAAGGCCCAACATTGGTTTTAACATTTGCCAACAAGAACCTAATAATTAATGCATAGAGGGTCGCCACCTCGGGGACTCTTTTAATTCCAACATAACTCGGGCCAGCGGCAAAACACAACCGTTGGTCCACCTACCTAGCAGTCGGCGGAGCCGCCTCGGGGCAACTCGGGTTCTTTTGGCTACCGTCCACTTAGCATAGACGGATGATGCCCGTAGATAGAGTGCGCGCGGCTCTAGACATGGATCTGGCTCACCGGGAGGTCTTGCCGGTTTAGTTTTGCCTGTTACGAGTGGCTTGTCCACCAGGATTCCTTATCGTAAGCATCCTTTTATCATTGTGTGAGGATGTTCCATCGGATGCATGTGGTAATTTATAATGGACTACTTGGAGCACCCCTGCAGGGTTATATCTTTCGGAAACCGTGCCCGCGGTTATGTGGCGACTTGGAAATTTATAACCTCCGGTTGTAAAGAACTTAACACTAAATCTAATTAAAATACACCAACGGCGTGCGTAACCGTGATCGTCTCTTTTTGAGGGAGTTCGGAAAGAGAACACGGTGGGGTTATGTTTGACTCGTAAGTAGGTGTTCAGGATCACTTCTTGATCATATTAATTTGCGCCCGTTTATGCGTAGTTACTTTTCTTATTCTTGTACTCGTAAGTTAGCCACCATACAATGCTTAGTGCTTGCTGCAACCTCACCACTTATCCATTCCATACCCATTAAGCTTTGCTAGTCTTGATACCCATGGTAATGGGATTGCTGAGTCACCGTGGCTCACAGATTACTACAACAACAGGTGCAGGTACAGATAAAGCGATGATTTGACGTGACAGTGATGCTTGTTCTATTTGGAGTTCTTCTTCTGCTTCTTCTTCTTCGTCGATCATAGGATGGGTTCCCGGTTGGCAGCCTGGGATTAGCAGGGTGGATGTCGTTCTTCTTTTCGTTTGATTTCATCCGTAGTCGGATCCTGCTCTTCTGTATGATGTTTGCTATGTATTGATGCATTCAATGTATTCATACTGTAGCTTGTGGCGAGTGTAAGCCTTTATCTGGTATTCTCATATGTTCAGTACATGGTATGATGTAACGATATCCACCTTGCGAAGCGTCTTCGATATGTGCTTCTATCCTTAGCGGGACTTCCTAGTTCCTTGAGGATAGGACCGCATATTGGGCGTGAAAGAGAGGCAGCAGGCCGGAAGGAAGGGGAGCGTGCTTTTCTCGTCGCTATCCCTTTGCTCTTATTTTAGGCTGGTAAAAGGCCAAGAGTTCCTCTAGCCGCACCGTTGAAATCGCCATTTCCCCGTAAAAAGATGTCGTTATGCGTATAGGAGGAAACAAAATCGTAATGATATCCCTTAGAAAACGGGCACGATCTCCATTTCGATGGGACGTGCCAATAAGAGGATTGCCTCGGGCCGCGGTTCGAGTGAGCCGTAACTGCCCGCCCTATTTTCCTTGATGAGCGCTTCTAACACATGTGGGGCATATGGGAACCCTCCTGATCACTTGTTTTAGGATAAGACTTCTCCAGCAAGGCCCAACAATGGTTTTAACATTTACCAACATGAACCTAATAATTAATGCATAGAGGGTCGCCACCTCGGGGACTCTTTTAATTCCAACATAACTCGGGCCAGCGGCAAAACACAACCGTTGGTCCACCTAACTAGCAGTCGGCGGAGCCACCTCGGGGCAACTCGGGTTCTTTTGGCTACCGTCCACTTAGCATAGACGGATGTTGCCCGTAGATAGAGTGCGCGTGGCTCTAGACACGGATCTGGCTCACCGGGAGGTCTTGCTGGTTTAGTTTTGCCTGTTACGTGTGGCTTGTCCACCGGGATTCCTTATCGTAAGCATCGTGTTATCATGGTGTGAGGATGTTCCATCGGATGCATGTGATAATTTATAATGGACTACTTGGAGCACCCCTGCAGGGTTATATCTTTCAGAAAGCCGTGCCCGCGGTTATGTGGTGACTTGGAAATTTATAACCTCCAGTTGTAGAGAACTTGACACTAAATCTAATTAAAATACACCAACCGCGTGCGTAACCGTGATCGTCTCTTTTCGAGGCAGTTCGGGAAGAGAACACGATGGGGTTATGTTTGACTCGTAAGTAGGTGTTCAGGATCACTTCTTGATCATATTAATTTGCGCCCGTTTATGCGTAGTTACTCTTCTTATTCTTGTACTCATAAGTTAGCCACCATACAATGCTTAGTGCTTGCTGCAACCTCACCACTTATCCATTCCATACCCGTTAAGCTTTGCTAGTCTTGATACCCATGGTAATGGGATTGCTGAGTCACCGTGGCTCACAGATTACTACAACAACAGGTGCAGGTACAGATAAAGCGATGATTTGACGTGACAGCGATGCTTGTTCTATTTGGAGTTCTTCTTCTGCTTCTTCTTTGTCGAACATAGGATGGGTTCCCGGTTGGCAGCCTGGGATTAGCAGGGTGGATGTTGTTCTTGTTTTTGTTTGATTTCATCCGTAGTCGGATCCCGCTCTTCTGTATGATGTTTGCTATGTATTGATGTATTCAATGTATTCATATTGTAGCTTGTGGCGAGTGTAAGCCTTTATATGGTATTCTCATTTGTTCAGTACATGGTATGATGTAATGATATCCACCTTGCGAAGCGTCTCCAATATGCGCTTCTATCCTTAGCGGGACTTCTCAGTTCCTTGAGGATAGGACCGCATATTGGGCATGACAAGTTGGTATCAGAGCCTCTACCGACCGCAGGAGCCCCCTTGATTGATCGAACCGTTAACGAGTCTGGAAAAGAAAAACTATTTTGAGTCTAGTTATATATCGGAGAGTAGGAATTCTTTTTACTCCTTATCCTCTTCGTCGCTCTGGTGAGGAATTGTGACGTAGGTGTTTTGATTCTACTACTCTTCTCACTCAAATTTTTTTAGGATCACGCGGGTATTTTCGGAATTGTTGCGATATCGGTGTGACAAAATTCTGTGCTTGGTGCCTCCTGACCGTATGGATTGGACCCGGAGAGTTGGGCTCCAAGGGGTTCTTGTCACATTCGCTATCGTTTCAGTCCCTGAATACCAGAGGATGCCGACATCGAAAAAATCTTCTATGTTGTTTGTGGTGAGATAACCTCGACGTCACCCAGTACTAGGGAGATAGTTCAGGAGTACTGCCACGACTAGCATAACGGATGTTTTTTCAAAGGTCTGAGGTAGACGAATTTGCGAAGTTTCTCGGTTGTGTGTTAAGGGTTGCGGATGCAGTTGCAGCTGATTAGGTTGTTGTTTGCTGAGTAGGTTCGTGGACCCGCAACCTGATCGCATAACCAAGAAGTTTCGGGAGTTCTTAGGTGGGAATTCAAGTAGTTACCTAGGATATCTTTCCGACAGATGCATGATATGAGATTGGGGTTTGACGTCTAGTGGTCCGCCTGCTCACGGTAGTTTTTACAGCGGCGCTCATTGCGTCTTAAAGAATCCTTGTGGCTTCGCTACGATTCGGGGATGCTTCGTAGTCTCGTACACTACCTTGTACGGATGGCCACTGTAAGATCGAGCCCATGTGGGCCCCACCACAAAAATTTTGGACGAAATCTCTATCGTATGTTTGTTTCGGCTTATTCTGCAAGCCAAATCCTTTGTTTTGTTGGAGTTTGGTATTCGAGTTGCTTTGAAGTCAAGTGTTGATTCCATACCTTTCCTAAGCGGTGCTCTCATATTTCTATGGGAGTGCTAATCCTTCTTGATCATCAAGATTTTCATGGAAAATTATTCTCAACCGGCGTGTTTCTCTTCGAGTTAATTCAATCCTTTCAACATTTGCCAGATCAATTCGCAGTTTTCTCAACGGTGTTCAATTCACCTATCCCAAGTTGTCTTTATTTTCCCCACCCTCCCACTTCGCGGTGTCAAAATTCTCAAATCATGTATCCATTTTATTCATGAGAAGTCTCTCCATTCTTTTCTTTCAATATTCTTACCCGATGATTTCTCATGAAGATGCTCAGGAGCTACAAATTCATCATTCTTTGTTCTCGTTTTCTTCTCCGGTGGTCTAAATTCAAGCTTTCGGTGTTGATCATACTCCTTTCATCGATTCAAATATTTTCCCATGTTGGAAGTTCTTATCCAAGCCTCTCTTGTTCATTCACCTCTCTCTATTTCTTCTCTGGAGTGCCGAAGATATCTCAGAAGATTCTTCTTTCCATTTAAGATCCATCCGTTCTCTTTCGAGGTTGTTATTTCATTCTAGCCATTTAAATCAACCGGTGCATCATCTATTTCAAACAATCGTTTCAATGGTGTTTTCTTGAGTGGGCCCATAACCCACAGGTCTTTTCTCTGGATCTTACCTGACTCTTCTAATTTTTCGGAGTTATTCTCAAATTCTTTCAAGATTGACGTAAGAATGAATTCTCATCAGTCAATTGCCTTCTCCAAGTTCGCTTTCAAATTATTTTCATGTTTGGCTCAACTTTTCTATTCTTCATTAATCCAGAGTATCTCAAAAATTCTTCATGGTGGCTCTCGTTGTCCTTCTCAGCGTTGAAGACCTAAGAAGAGTTTCTCTTAAATCATATCCGTTCTCTTGAATATTCATTGTTCAAGCTTGATGTTATCCTGTTAAATCATTTCTAATCGTGAGAAATTCTTTTCATACCCGCCCGGAGCATTTCATGAGTGTTTTAGTTTTGATTCTCCAAAGGCCATCATTTCAGAAGAATTTGTTCATTCTTAACGTTCATCTCTCGTTATCAATTTCTTCCGGTGCATCGTTCAAGTATTCTCTAATAAGCTCGTGATCTCTTCGTTCTCTTGTATCTAAATTCCCTCAAGTATCTTCGTTCGTTTTCTAATTCTTCCCGGTGGTTCGTTCTCTTTTCTTCGTTCCTTTTCAATTCTTATGGTGGTTCGTTCAACATTCCTCTTCCTTTGTTATAATATAAATTCATTCATTCTTTCCAAAATCCTACCGGTGGTTCGTTGAAGACCTTCCCAAGATTGCGCTATATCTCTCTTCAATCTTTTCAAGAAGAATAAGTAGTATGCAAATCCATTGCTTTTCATCACTTTATTTTGATGAAGGATAGACATATCATAATTCTTATTCTTGTTTCATGGAGGTGATTTAATTCCTTCTTCCAGAGTTTGTTCATGATGAATAAATTCTTGATTCAAAGTTGCTCGTCTTTCTTTTTCGGAGTTCCAAGTTTTCTTGGTTGTCTCGTCACGAAGCTCCATCTAAATCATCGCAAGGCTTCATCTTGTTTTTTTTCAATTTTCTTTTCGTTTCGAGCATCTTGTTACCTATCCGGAGTTCTTCGAGAGTTTCTTCATGGTGGTTTCTAAAGAATTTAATTCGGTCTCAAAGTGTTCTTGAAGATTCGTGTTGGAGGAGCTCAAGCAATTTTCATCTTCAATTCCAAAGTGCAATTCATTCTCTCAATGTCTTTGATGTGGTGTTGGAGGAGCTCAAGCAATTTTCATCTTCAATTCCAAAGTGCAATTTTCATCTTTTCATTCCTCTCAAGCAAGCAAATTCTTTCCGTTAGTGGCAGGTTGTCACCTCATAATTTTGAGATGTTTTTCATAAGCCCACAACAAGCTTATTCTTTTTGTTGTTGATTTCTCAACAACTCCGTTCAATCCTTCTTTGTAAGGATGCTTCTCAAATTCAATTGTGGTAGAAGTTGTCATTTGCTTCTCCGTTCTTTTCTTTCCAACGATTTAGCTTCTATTCTTTCATTCCGGAGGCATTGTGATGTTGCTATCTTCGACCCATTATCTTGTTTCGCCAAGATCATGTTCTTTCCTAGCTTATCTTTTTACCGGAGTGTGGTGTCCCCTTTTCAAGTTCTTTTCATCTTATCAAGCTTTGCTTCTCTTTTCTATCGGAGTGCTATCCGAATTCTTTCGTTCTCATTCCTTGCCTATCTTGTTTCAACCGGAGTGGTTTCAAATTCTTGCTTGTTCCTCCTGCCAGTCTTCATCTCTTTGCAACCTTCAAGGTTCGTTGGTTTCACTCGTTTGTCATAGAAGCAACTTAGTTTTACCTCTTCTTCTTGCTCTTCTCATTCTTAGATCTCGGGGCGAGATCTCTTGTAAGTGGGGGAGTGTTGTGACAGCCCGAGACCGACGCTCCAGATGCCTTCCATGTGTTTCGAGTTTCGTCGCGTTATTTATTTGTTTGTTGCATTCATCATGTTTTTCATAAAACCCATAACCGTTCACAGTTGCAGCTTCTCCTTTTGCCTCCGTTGACCTTCTCCTAGACCAACCGGTCATCTCTGAGCCCATCAAACCCTCTCGCAACCCAGTCCGAAACTTCCCCGATCCCGAACCGTCCGGTCGTGACCAATGGGTCCGGATCAAACCTGAAATACCCCAAACATCTTCGGTTCTTTGTTTGGACTCTCCTAGCCTATTTATTTCGGACCGTTCGATCTAAATCGGATGATCCAAAAACTTCCCCTTTCCCTATATATAGACCGACCTCATACCTAATCAGTCTAACGCTAAAATCTAGGAGGTTTGTCCCTCCACCGCCGCCACCTGGTCGCCTTCCCCCTCGGGATCTTCCCCGATCCAAAATCCCCCCACGAGATCACTCGTAGCGCCTCCCTGCCTTGATTTTACGCTCGAGGACACGCCCGAGCTCCTCCTCTCGATCCAGAGACCAGAGGCCTCCTCAGCCGCACCGCAGCAGCCACCAGCGCCTGGATCCCCGCCTCCTCGCACCCCCTGCACCTCCGGCCATCCCAGCCGAGTCACCGACGGCCTCCAGGTCAACCCCATCGCCCCTGCTCACCGTTCCTCTCCCTCCTGTACCTCCTCCTGCAGCTCTCTCTCTTTCCTTCTAATATCTCTCTCTCTGAACCCCTTGGACAGGGAAGCCATGGACTCCCGAGCTCTGAACCACCTCGCCGATGACAATACCAGCAGGTCGCCGTCTCTCTTCTACCTGCCTCCTTTCCTTTCTCTTTGCCTCCCCTGCCGCGCTAAGCTCCCTTTTTTACAGCTCTCCACGCAGGAGCTCAGTCGTGGCCATGGAGCCCCAAGTTCGGCCGTTGGAGCTCGCCCTCGACCCGACCCCGCGGTCATGGACCGAATCCGTCGTCTTCGACCCTGCCGCTGCGAAAGCCAACGCAGCCGCCTGCCACCTTGCTCTTCGGTGAGATGACGAGGAAGAGGACGCTAAGTCCTGGGCACGCTGTCACCGTCGCCTCGCGTGGTCATCTCTCCCTCCAGCCGCCGTCGTCCATGCCTCCCCAAGACGCGCCGCCGCCACGGGAGCCCCGTGCAAGCCGCCGCCGTTGCCTCCTGTCGCGCTTCTCTGTTTTGCCTCCTCTTCATCGACCCGGCGCCAAGTCCCCTCGCCCGTTGACCTCCAGCCCTGCTCGATCCCCTGCTTCACGAGCCACGTCAGCCTCGATCTGATCTGGCGTCGACCGCCCCTGCCTGCCCCGTCAGCCCAATGAGGCCTGCTGGTGAGCAGCCCAGTACCTCCTCATCCGCATGGGGCTTGGCCCGTTTCGCTGCTGCTTGCTTAGCACTCAGGGCACAACATAATATCTTGCGCTCGCAGATTTGGCCCAGTTCATTTTTTTTCTGTCCGCTGCAATTTAGCTAATTTCTAGGAGAACATATTTTACAAAAAAACCATCATGATTCATGCATTAATATCTCACAAACCGTGCATCAAAATAAAACATGTCGTATATGTAAAATGCTTAGAATTTCATGTAGTTTCACAATATGCAACTTTCATCCATGTTAAAAATATTTAAACTTGTTGTTTGCATTAATTTGCATAAATGCCATGCGAAAATGATTTATTTCATAACTAAATAACCGTAGCTCCGAATTAAATGAACTTTATATGTAAATGGGGTAGAAAAATGTGTAGATTAACATGATGCATTTACTTTGCTTGTTTAACAACTTTAAAATAGGATTTAGGCCAGAACAGTACCAAATTTGAAATTTACATATGGGATTTTCCGGAATTGTTTTGTGTTGTTTCCGGCCTCATTTAAATTGCCTAGATAGGTAGATTGACTATGCTTCATCTCTTGCCATGTTTAACAACATTTAATATTGATGAGTAGCATAAATGGGAGTGAACTAAATAATTATATGTGGAGTTTCGTCAATATGCAAGTTGCATATTGAGCTTCACTTAATGTGTAGTATTTGGTTGTTGCATCTTGCCATGCCATGCCTCATTTAACCGGACATGCATCATACGTGGTTGTGCATCATGCCATGTTTATGCTTGTGTGTTTACCATGTTGTTTGCTTCTTTCCGGTTGTGCTTCTTCTTGATAGCTCCGGTTATGTCGCGATTGTGAGGATTCGTTCGACTATGAGTATTCGTCTTCTTCATGGATTCGGTCTTCTTCCGAGCGGGATTTCAGGCAAGATGACCATTACCTTGGATATCACTACTATCTTTGCTTGCTAGTTGTCTTGATGCTATCGCTATGTCTCGCTACCTACCACTTGTTTGTCAGCTTCCCAAAAATGCCATGATAAGCCTCTAACCTTCCACCATCCCAGCAAACCGTTGTTTGGCTATTTTACCACTTTGCTTAGCCCCTCTTATAGCGTTTTAGTTGCAAGTGTTGTGCAGGTTGTTCCATGTTGGGAGATGGATATTTTGGGATATCACAATATCTCTTATTTAATTAATGCATCTATATACTTGGTTGTGTGTGGAAGGCTCGGCCTTTTGCCTAGTGTTTTGTTCCACTCATGCCGCCCTATTTTCCGTAATACCGGTGTTATGTTCCTTGGTGAGCGCTTCTAACACATGTGGGGCATATGGGAACCCCCCTGGTCACTTGTTTTAGGATAAGACTTCTCCAGCAAGGCCCAACATTGGTTTTAACATTTGCCAACAAGAACCTAATAATTAATGCATAGAGGGTCGCCACCTCGGGGACTCTTTTAATTCCAACATAACTCGGGCCAGCGGCAAAACACAACCGTTGGTCCACCTACCTAGCAGTCGGCGGAGCCGCCTCGGGGCAACTCGGGTTCTTTTGGCTACCGTCCACTTAGCATAGACGGATGATGCCCGTAGATAGAGTGCGCGCGGCTCTAGACATGGATCTGGCTCACCGGGAGGTCTTGCTGGTTTAGTTTTGCCTGTTACGAGTGGCTTGTCCACCAGGATTCCTTATCGTAAGCATCGTGTTATCATTGTGTGAGGATGTTCCATCGGATGCATGTGGTAATTTATAATGGACTACTTGGAGCACCCCTGCAGGGTTATATCTTTCGGAAACCGTGCCCGCGGTTATGTGGCAACTTGGAAATTTATAACCTCCGGTTGTAAAGAACTTAACACTAAATCTAATTAAAATACACCAACGGAGTGCGTAACCGTGATCGTCTCTTTTTGAGGGAGTTCGGAAAGAGAACACGGTGGGGTTATGTTTGACTCGTAAGTAGGTGTTCAGGATCACTTCTTGATCATATTAATTTGCGCCCGTTTATGCGTAGTTACTTTTCTTATTCTTGTACTCGTAAGTTAGCCACCATACAATGCTTAGTGCTTGCTGCAACCTCACCACTTATCCATTCCATACCCATTAAGCTTTGCTAGTCTTGATACCCATGGTAATGGGATTGCTGAGTCACCGTGGCTCACAGATTACTACAACAACAGGTGCAGGTACAGATAAAGCGATGATTTGACGTGACAGTGATGCTTGTTCTATTTGGAGTTCTTCTTCTGCTTCTTCTTCTTCGTCGATCATAGGATGGGTTCCCGGTTGGCAGCCTGGGATTAGCAGGGTGGATGTCGTTCTTCTTTTCATTTGATTTCATCCGTAGTCGGATCCTGCTCTTCTGTATGATGTTTGCTATGTATTGATGCATTCAATGTATTCATACTGTAGCTTGTGGCGAGTGTAAGCCTTTATCTGGTATTCTCATATGTTCAGTACATGGTATGATGTAACGATATCCACCTTGCGAAGCGTCTTCGATATGTGCTTCTATCCTTAGCGGGACTTCCTAGTTCCTTGAGGATAGGACCGCATATTGGGCGTGACAGAGAGGCAGCAGGCCGGAAGGAAGGGGAGCGTGCTTTTCTCGTCGCTATCCCTTTGCTCTTATTTTAGGCTGGTAAAAGGCCAAGAGTTCCTCTAGCCCCACCGTTGAAATCGCCATTTCCCCGTAAAAAGATGCCGTTATGCGTATAGGAGGAAACAAAATCGTAATGATATCCCTTAGAAAACGGGCACGATCTCCATTTCGATGGGACGTGCCAATAAGAGGATTGCCTCGGGCCGCGGTTCGAGTGAGCCGTAACTGCCCACCCAGTCATGGGTGGTGCTGCTTTGATAAAGTTGTCAGGCTAGGAGTACTGTTCACACCTACGCGGCAGGGGGGCCACTGGGCATGGAGGAGGCCGGCGCTGAGGTGGAGGAGGGGGCGGTCGAAGCGCGCCTGGCCGATGCCGCGGCCGGCGGGCCGCGGAATGCGGGTAAGTCTCCGCCCCCAGATCTACTGCGAGGCTGGCCGGATGACGACGAGGAGGCCCTGACCGGTGCCCATGGTGCAGCTCCCTTGGTTGGGGAGGACGCCAACGTCGACCCCCCAAGACGGCTGCGGAAGGCGGCCGGTGCCGGCCGGCCCGCGCGGCGGCATCCGTCAGCCGACCGCATGGGAAGGAGGCGGTCGAGATGAGGCCGGCCGCGAAGCGCCTGGCGGAGGCGGGTCCGGCACACGAGAGGGCCGTCGTCAAGAAGAAGCGCCGGCTCGCCCCGCGGGAGGGCCAGAGGCGGGAGGTCCCGACGGTCATTGGGTAAGTGTGTTTTGTATTTTTCTGATTCCTTGCTTGTTTCTTGCTTATGCTTCCATCGTGACAAACTTGCCGTGCACATGTCCGCCCTTGACCTGGCGGTGATGGCAACGGAGGCCGCGGCGGGCGAGGCCGTCTGGAGGAAGACCCGGAGCAGCGCTGTCGACCGCGAGCCGGACCGGACCGCGGAGGAGGACCTCGAGGCTCGCCAGTCCGGCCAGGACCCCGACGCGGCGGTGCGCGCCGCCTGGCGGGATCGGGCGGAGGCCGAGAAGGAGATGGCGGAGGCCTCGGCCCGGGCGTGGGAGAGGGCCTCCGCGAAGCGGTCCAGGGCCGTCGAGGACCCGGCCTGGCCGGAGATGGAGAGGGAGTCGGCGCTGGTGGTAACGATCATCGAGCCGCACCCGGAGGGCGTGGGCGAGCCGGCAGGGTGGCGGAGCCGGCCAACGGCGAGTCGGACGTCGATGAGAATATCGTCGTGGACACGCCGCCCCGGGCCGACCTGGCAGGGGGAGGCGAGAGCGGCAGAGAGAGGCGCGAGGCGGACTCCACACCGTCCGGCCAAGCGCAGCCGACGCCGGCCCCGGAGGCCGTGGCTGGGGACGCCGGTACCCTGGTGGTCGTGCCTCTCCAAGCCGCCACGAACTTCGAGCGGCCGGGTGGAAGCGGATCCGGTGCCCGGACCGCGATCCAGCAGCCGTGGGAAGCTCCGGCGAGGTTGTGGTCGGGCCGCGAACTCAGGAGGATGACGCGGCGGATGCCTTGCGCTCGCAGCTTCGTGGTCGGAGCGAGCGCCTACAGGCCTTCGTCCGGGAAGAGCAGGAGGCAGCGCGGAAGGTGGAGCAGGCGATTGCGGTGAGTTTTTCCTTCTCTGCTTGCCTTGGTTGTTGAATCAGTGGGGGCGCGCCAGCGCACCCACTGGTTGTAGCCCCCGAGGTTCGGGCCGGGCTGCGGAGCAGCCGGGTCGAACCTTATAGCTTGTCTTTTGTGTTCTTTTAATCTTCTGTCTGCGCGCATCATCTGTATGACCTGCGGGCCAGTGCGTACAACCGGCTTCGGGAGCGGTTCCGCGAGGCCAAAGCCCAGCTCGCCATCCAAGAAGGGGAGCTGCGCCGGGTCCAAGGTACGCTTTGCATGCCTTCAGTGGGGGCGCGCCAGCGCACCCACTGGGTGTAGCCCCCGAGATTCGGGCCGGACAGCGGAGCAGCTGGGTCGAATCTTAGAGCTCTGTCTTGGTTACTGAATCAGTGGGGGCGCGCCAGCGCACCTCTGGGTGTAGCCCCCGAGGTTCGGGCCGGACTGTGGAGCAGCCGGGTCGAATCTTAGAGCTTTGTCTTTTTTCTTCTAATCTTTGCTTCCGGCATCTGACCGGGAACCCTCTCGCGCAGCCGACGCGGCCGAGGTGCCAGGCCTCCGAGGCCGGCTTGCCGAAGCCGGCGAGCAGCGCAATCGCGCCGTCGCTGACCGTGACCGGCTCCAGGCCGAGGTGGACCGGCTGGTGGCCGAGAAGGCCAAGACAAGGATGCCCACCAGGCGGAACTGGGCCGGCTAGCGGAGGAGCGCGGCAAGGCGGTCGAGGAGCTAGCGGATGCCGGCAGAAGGATCGCCCAGCTCGAGAAGGATCTCGAGGCCCAGGCTCGCGCGTCGGCCGTACGGGAGAACGGGATGCTGGGCGAGGCGCAGGACCTCGACGAGACCTTCGCCCGTAAGTGCTATCTTTTCTTTGGTCCGGCTGGCGTAGCCGGCAAGTTGCTTTCTTTGACTGATTTGTTTCCTTCCTTTGCCAGGAGTCTTCCCGGAGACGCAGGAGGCGGCCGATGCGGCTGTGTATACCCACCGGGCGGACCTGCGCGCGACAGGGGCGGAGATCGATTTTTACGCCGCCTGGAGCCTCTCGGAGATCATCCTTGCCTACGAGGCCCGTCTTCGAGCCATGGAGGGGCACATGCACCTCATGTTCGAGGCCGGGATGGGCATGGCGAGCAGCCTCTGGCCGAGTGCGTGGCACCGAACAGCGTCACCCGGCTGGCGCGATGGCTGGAGGCCGGCGTGGAGCGACTCGGTGCATGGAGGGCCTCCGCGGCCCGGGCCGGCGCGGAGATGGCGCTGCGCTTCGTCGTGTCCTGGTATTCGGGCGTGGACGTCGATTGGTTGGTGGCGCAGCGGGCCGGCGCGGAGGACGACTTGGCGGCGAGGGCGTGGCGGATCGCCGGGCAGGCCAGTTATCTGGCGTTGTTTGCCCCGTACGACGAGTTCATCCTGGAGCGGACGGAGGACAGCGATGAGCTCCCCGCCGACGAGTTCGGCCTGCTGCTGAACGATCCGAACTGCAGCTCGGCCGAGACGGGGGCCTACGCCGATGACGAAGCCGACCCGGACGATGCCGCCACGACTGAGAGGCCGGAGAGCCCTGGGCCCGACCCGGCGGCCGCGTGCACCTCAACTGAGCCGACGCCGACAGGAGATGATGCGGGTGCCGCCTAGGATTTTTTCTTTCTATCTTCACCCTTCCTGTACTCGAACTTAGTTAGGTAGCAGGTCCACCCACTGGGGGTGTAGTTCCATGTAATGAACTTGGGGCCGCGGGCCCTTGTTGTTTATAAATTTTGGAAGCAATTTCGCTTTTTGCTGTTCGGCCTTGGGCCCTTTCTTGTTTGTCTTGTCTTCGGGCTTCCTTCCCGCTAGCCGGACAGCCAGGTGGCGGACTGTGGCTAGGACAGGGATTCAACCTTGAGAGGGGACGCACAATACTTAGGCTTTTTCGGACGTTGAGCGCGAGCGAAACACCCACTGGGCCGACTGGCGGCAGGCGGCGAAGCCAGCTGGCGCGCAGCCGGTCGTGCGGTGAACAAGTGAGAGATGGTGGGTTGAGCCGGATTGTCCGAGCCGGGCCCTCCTCCTTAGCCGTTCTCGCGTGACGATGCTTCCGGCCTTTGGCTCTTGCCGACCGGACAGCCGGGAGCCGGCTATGGCTGGTGAAGAGAGGGCTTTGGCGGTTCGTACGCTTCGGAATGGACTTAAGGAAAAATGGCGAGGCGCGGTCTAGCCGGCTAGCCCCCGAGCCGGCTGCGCCAACTCGGCGGGAAAACGGGGGAGGTGCATAGACACAGAGCTTAGTAAAAATGGAAAAGGAAGCCCCTGAGCCCCCGAGCCGGCTGCGCTGACTCGACGGAAGAAACGAAAACGGGGGGGGGGCTTGCTGCTTTCATTAAACCCAAAAGGTGGTGATACATACATGCATGAGTTCAACTGTAAAACGGACGGAGGAGCTCCGCGTTCCAGGGCTGGCTGGATTCCTCGCCGGCTGCATCTCTCTTGTGCTTGTTCGGCTTCTACGCGTCGATGAGGTAGTACGCGTTCCGGTCGCAGAGAGCCTTGCTGACGATGAAGGGGCCCTCCCAAGGGGAGGCCAGCTTGTGCTGGCCGGCTGTCTGCTGGACGAGCCGGAGCACAAGGTCACCCTCGCGGAACGTGAGGGGCTTGATTTTCTTGCTGTGGTAGTGGCGCAGGCCTTGTTGGTAGATGGCTGACCGGCTGAGGGCCAGAAGGCACGCCTCCTCGAGCAGGTCGACGCCGTCTTCGCGTGCCTCCTTTGCCTCTGCTTCTATGTACATGGTCATCTGGGGCGAGTCAAACTCGACGTCGGTTGGAATAATTGCTTCGGCTCCGTAGACGAGGAAGAACGGGGTGAACCCGGTTGAGCGGTTGGGTGTCGTCTGGAGACTCCAGAGGACGGCCGGCGGCTCGTCGAGCCAGCTGCCGGGTGAGCGCACGAGCGGCTCGACGAGTCGCGGCTTGATGCCGGCTAGGATGAGGCCGTTTGCCCGCTTGACCTGGCCATTCGACTGGGGATGTGCGACGGAGGCCAAGTCGAGCTGGATGCCGGATGCAGAGCAGTAGTGGGCTAGCGCGCCCTTGGCGAAGTTGGTGCCGTTGTCCGTGATGTTGCTGTGGGGAACGCCATAGCGAACCGCGATATCCTTGATGAACCGGACGGCCGTGAGCCCATCGAGCTTCTTGATCGGTCTTGCCTCGATCCACTTGGTGAACTTGTCAACGGCGACCAGCAAATGCGTCATGCCGCCTCGGGCGGTCTTGAAGGGCCCCACCGTGTCGAGCCCCCAGACGGCAAAGGGCCAGGTGATTGGGATGGTTTGGAGGGCTGAAGCCGGCTGGTGGCTTCGCTTGCTGAAGCGTTGGCAGCCCTCACATTTGAGGACCAGCTATTCGGCATCTTGAAGGGCCGTGGGCCAGTAGAATCCGTGGCGGAAAGCTTTGGCCACCAGGGATCTCGAAGCGGCGTGGTGCCCGCACTCGCCCTGGTGGATGTCGAGTAGGATCTCGATCCCTTTGTCCTGCTCGACGCAGCGCTGGAACACGCCTATCGTGCTGCGCTTGACGAGCTCGTGGTTGATGATGTTGTAGGCGGACGCTCGACGCTGCACTTGCCGGGCTTTGGTCTCGTCGCTGGGAAGGTCGCCGTCTTGCAAGAAGGCGAGGATCGGCTGAGCCCAGGATGGCGCCGTCACCATGGTGAGAACGGCCACCGGGATGGGATCCGGGAGGGCAGCCCCCGAGCCGAAGATGGCAGTCCCCGAGCTTGGGCCGGCAGCCCCCGAGCCGGAGTCGGCAGTCCCCGAGCCAGAGCCGGCCGTCCCTGCGCTTGGGCCGGGAACTCCGGGGTCAGGTGGGGGCGCGTCGGGGTCGTCCGGGACGAAGATGGATTCCAACTCGGGAGACGGCTTGATGGATGGCTTCCGCAGGTGCTCGAGGGAAACGCCGGACGGGATGGCTTGCCGAGTGGAGCCCACTTTGGCCAGGGTGTCAGTTGCTTCGTTGTCCGCGCGTGGGACGTGGAGGAACTCGCAACCGTCGAACCCGCCGGAGAGTTGCTGGACCAGGAAGCGGTAGCTGGCCATGTTGGCATCTTTGGCGTCCTAGTCGCCGAAAACTTGCTGCACCACCAGGTCCGAGTCGCCATAGCAGAGGATGCGCCGGATGCCGATCTCCCTGCCCAGCCGCATGCCGTGCACGAGAGCCTCGTACTCGGCAACATTGTTGGAGGCGGCAAAATGGATCTGCAGTACGTACCGCAGTCGGTCTTTCTTGGGGGAAGACAGCACGATGCCGACTCCCAAGCCATTGCGCATCTTGGAGCCGTCGAAGTGCATGCGCCAGTGAGTCGACACGGGCGCCGGCGGTAGGTACTGGGTCTCGGTCCAGTCGACGAGGAAGTCGGCCAGTGCTTGGGACTTGATGGTGGTGCGGGGCTCGTAGAGGATCGTGTGGCCGGCTAGCTCAATGGCCCATTTGGCCACCTGGCCAGAGGCATCCCGACAGCCCATGATCTCGCCGATGGGGGCCGTGCTCACCACGGTAATGGTATGCTCCTGGAAGTACTGCCTCAGCTTCTTGGCGGCAAGGTACACACCGTAGCACATCTTTTGGTAGTGGGGGTAGTTCTGCTTCGAGGCGGAGTGCACCTCGCTCAGGAAGTATACTGGGCGCTGGACCGGCTGCACCCTGCCCTCCTCAGGGCGCTCGACCACCAGTACCGTGCTGACCGTGCGGGAGGTGGCGGCGATGTACAGCAAAAGTGGCTCTTTCTCAGCCGGCGCGGCCAGGATGGGTGCGGTGGACAGCATGCGCTTGAGGTCGCGGAACGCCTCGTCCGCCTGGTCGCTCCACTCGAACGCCGTCGTTTACTTCATTAGCTGGTACAGGGGCAGGGCCCTCTCCCCCAGCCGGCTGACTAACCGGCTGAGAGAGGCCAAGCAGCCAGTGAACTTCTGGACGTCGCGTAGCCGGGCCGGCTTGCGCATGCGCTCGATTGCCTTGATCTTTTCCGGGTTGGCCTCAATGCCGCGCTCCGAGACGAGGAAACCAAGGAGTTGGCCAGCCAGTACGCCGAAGATGCACTTCTCCGGGTTGAGCTTGATCTGGAACCGGCGCAGGTTGGCGAAGGTCTCCTTGAGGTCTCCTTGAGGCCGGCGCCGCGAGCAGCCCCATGGTGGGCGCCAACTGTCGTGGTATTCTCACAGCAGATGCCATAAGGTGGCTAAAAAGGTGGGGTTACGAGAGGACGCCGGTGGATTCCGGAGGCGAGGTTGGCACGCGCAAGTGTGAGACACGAGACATACCTAGGTTCGGGGCCCTCCGGAGAGGTAACACCCCTAGTCCTGCCGGATGGAATATGGAGAGCACAAGGGCTACAAGGTTGCTCCTGGAGCTGTATGTGCGGAGGAGGAAGAAGGGGCTAGGCCGCCGTTCGGCCTCTCCTGTGAGTGTGTGTAAGTGTGGTGGGAGATAATGCGAACCCCCCTGCATGGAGGCCTCCTGGGGGGTCTTATAGCCCGACCCCCTAGGGTTACATTGGTAAAGATGCACAGGCGCGGGGCCCTGGTGTCATCGTCTGGGAACCGGCAGTGGGGGCCACTGGGTCGCCGGGTCTGCCGGTTCTGCCGGGTGCGCCGGGTCCGCCGGGTGCGCCGGGTGCGCCGGGTCCGCCGGGCACGGGCTCGGTCGGCAGCGCTGCACTGTGGCAGGTCTTGACGTTCGTCATAGGGCGGTCGGCGCCGCCTAGTAACAGGATCGCGCCGCCCGGACACCGCCCGCCCCGGGCGGGGGCGCAGGGAGCGCTGTAGCCATGCCCGCATGGGTCGGCGCCAAGGAGGGGGCACTGTCGCCATGCTGGTCTTGTCGTGAGGGTTTGCCCTCTAGCGGCCAGCCGGCATAGGCCAGCCGGCCAGGCCGGGTCGCCATGCCGAGCCGGCTCGCGTTGGGGAGCCGGCGCGCAGGCCAGCCGGATTGAGGGGCTTGTCCTGCCCCGATGTTTTGAAAAGAAAGGGGATCTGGGCTCCGTTGCCTACCCGGGGATCATCCCCCCGACACCGACTATGTAACCCTAGATGCCCTACCTGGTGTGTATATAAGCCAGAGGGTTTATCCCGTAGAAGGGACTGAATCACAATTACCATTCACCTAGCCTTAGGGTTAGATCTCTCCTTACGATCTCGAGGTAGATCAAGCCTGTACTCGATACATCATCATCAATATAATCAAAGCAGGACGTAGGGTATTACCTCTTCGAGAGGGCCGGAACCTGGGTAAATACTGTCTCCTTCATTCCTGTTACCACAGATCCGAGATCCACAGCTCGGGACCCCCTACCCCGAGGTCTGCCGGTTTTACCACCGACACCAAGGTCACCGTCTGGTTGGTAGGTAGCGAGCAGGCCCCCTCGTGTTCGAACCAGGCTTTGGGAGGTCACTCTCCGACATTTGGCGCGCCAGGTAGGGGGCCAGTCTCCGCGCCTTCAACCCCGACATCGACATGGCCGATGCGCGATGCGAGCGCACCCTACGCAGGGCCGGCAGGGTCCGGACAGAGCGCATCACCAACGACAACCGCCGCAGGCATGCCGGCGCCGCTCTTGAGCACGCGGCGGGGGAGGAGCAAGCTTCTACCCTCCACCTCTCTGTGCAGCCACCTACCCGCACCGCCACCGCATCTTCGCTCGCCCGCCATGACGCGCTAGCCCCGCAGGCCGCGCTACTCATGGCACGCGAGGTGCTGCGCTACCGTCCCACCGAGGCTGGGTACGACGCTTGGCTTGCGCGCATCACCGAGCTCGTCAACGCTGCCGGAGATGCCCCGACGCCTTCCCGCCCTCTGCCGCCTCCGTCGCCGCATGGTGCGGAGACAGGGCACGGGGTGCCTCCTTCGCCTCCTCCAACCGACGACGACGCAGGACGTCGCCGCGGTGCGCTTGTGTGGGAGCCGTCCCACGACGCGTCCTCGCCGCACCACGACGACGTGAGCTGCCAGATCGTTCGGTGCGCGGCGCCAGATGCGCGCGTGATCCTCGAGCAGCAGCGCCAACGCTAGGACTGCACTATCCAAGACATCACAGTGCCCGGGCGCCAGAACCTTGCCGCTCTCGCCAGTGGCGTCGCCTCCAGCAGTGTGGGCTGCCGCGCTTTCACTCGTGAGCTACGCCGCGTGGTGTGGCCTGTGAAGTTCAAGCCGGAGCTGCCTCCCTACTACGACGGCGCCCCCAACCCCACGGAGTTCCTGCAGCTTTACACCCTGGGCATCGAGGCTGCGAGCGGTGACGACAAGGTCATGGCGAACTGGTTCCCCATGGCCCTCAAGGACACCACGCACTCATGGATGATGAACCTTCCCGAGGCTTCCGAGTCCTCGTGGTCCGAACTGTGCCGGCAGTTCGTCACCAACTTCAAGGGCATGTACGAGCGCCCTCTCATGCTCAACGACCTGCACACCGTGCGCCAACGCCCTGGCGAGACCCTCCACAAGTACATCCAGTGCTTCAGCCAAGTGCGCAACAAGATCCCACGCGCCTCCGATGCCGCGATCATCTCTGCGTTCTCCTCCGACATCACGAACGTCAGGATGCGCGAGAAGCTCTCCATCAATGATGAACTCAACACCTCGCGTTGTTTGACCTCGCCGACAAGTGCACCAAGGCTGAAGAGGGCCGCCTCTTCGCCCACAACGACCCTGACGCGGCACCAGACGCCGCCAAGACCAAGAGCAAAGATGCCAAGTGCAAGGGCCCCACCTTGCTTGCGGCGGAGCCTGAGCAGAAGCGCGGACGTGACCACGACGAGGCCAAGAAGTACAAACGCCCCTTCTGCGCCTACCACAACATGCACTCCCACAGCATCGAGAACTGCCAGGAGCTCAAGCTACTTCGCGACAGCTGCCAGGACTGGTGTGGCGACCGCAACGAGCGCGGCACAGGCCGCGGAGGCGGTCACAGCGGCAATCGCTGGGGAGATTGCAACAACAACAACGGCAACAACAGCTACCGGGAAGGCTGGTGGGACCAGCCGCGGCAGGCCAACGCTGCCCCGCCATGCCCCGGCAGGAACGATGGCAACCTTCCTGGTGAGAATGCTGGGGGGCTATCAGGAGCCTCGCGAGGTGGCATGCATCCTTGGTGGGGCCCAGGCCCCTCATCCAACCGCCACTTCAAGTAGTTCTCCCGCGAGGTGAATGCGGCCCTCCCAGGGGTTGAGGCCTCCCAGCCTCTCAAGTGGTCACAGTACCCGATCTCCTTCGACTCCGACGACCACCACAAGTCGACGAGGACTATGGGCACCATCCGCATGCTGTGCTCGCCCACTGTCAACAACGTCGCCGTCACCAAGATGCTCGTCGACGGTGTCGTGCGCCTCAACGTGCTCTCCATAGAGACCTTCGAGAAGCTCCAGGTGCCCTACGAGTGTTTGATGCCGACGAGGCCCTTCTCGGGCGTGACCGATGGCTCCACCTTGCCTCTGGGGCAGGTGCGCCTTCCCGTCACCTTCTGCACCCGCAAGAACTACCGCACCAAGCTCATTGACTTCGACGTAGCGCACATCGGCTTACCCTACAACGCCATCTTGGGCTACCCTGCGCTCGCCAAGTTCATGGCGGTGACCCACCATGCCTACAACTCCATCAAGATGCCGGGCTGCAGCGACACCATCACCATCCGCTGCGACGAGAAGCACGCGGTGTGCTCCCTCGAGCATGCCTACAAGACCGCCGCCACCGCTCACCCCACCGACGAAGACGACGTCGAGCCTGCCACGCCCGCACCCGCGAAGAAGAAGCAGCTGTTCTCTCAGGTGCGCGCCAAGACGAAGAAGGTGTCGCTGGACGGCAGTGGCTCCGGGCCCGCCCTCACCATCGGCAACGGCCTCTCTCCCAAATAGGAAGGTGTGCTTGTCGCCTTCCTCCGGGCAAATGCTGATGTGTTCACATGGTCAGCATCAGATATGTCCGATGTGCCGAGGGAGGTGATTTGGCACCACTTAGCGGGGTGCCCCAACGCACGCCCCGTAAAGCAAAAGGAACGGCACCAGGTGCCCGAAAAGCAAGAGTTCATCATTCGAGAAGTTGAGAAGCTTCAGGAGGCAGGAGTCATCCGCGAGATGCGCGACCCCGAGTGGCTCGCCAACCCTGTCGTGGTCCCCAAGCACAGCGGCGAGGGGCGGATGTGAGTCGACTTCACTAGCCTCAACAAGGCCTGCCCCAAGGGTCCTTACCCGCTGCCACGGATCGACCAGATCGTGGACTCCACCGCTGGGTGCGAGTTGCTGTGCTTTCTGGACGCCTTCTCAGGCTACCACCAGATCAAGATGGCGAAGGAAGACGAAGACAGGATGTCCTTCATTACCCCCTGCGGAGTGTACTGTTATATCTGCATGCCCTTCGACCTGAAGAGCATGGGAGCCACCTTCTAGAGGCTGATGCGTATCGCCCTGGGGCCTCAGATGGGAAGGAATGCAGAGGCCTACGTCGACGACATCGTCGTGAAGACTTGCAAGTCATGCTCCCTCATCGCAGACCTCGAAGAAACCTTTGCCAACCTGCGCAAGGTCAACCTCAAGCTCAACCCCGACAAGTGTGTCTTCGGAGTCCCTTCAAGCAAGCTGCTTGGCTTCCTGGTCTCCCACCGCGGCATTGAAGCCAACCCTGAGAAGGTTCAGGCCATCGAGGAGATGCGGCCTCCCCGGAACCTCAGGAAATGCAGCACCTGGTGGGATGCATGGCCGTGCTCGGGTGTTTCATCTCCAAGCTCGGCGAAAGAGCCCTGCCGTTCTTCAAGCTCATGAAGAGATCGGGCCCCTTCAAGTGGACTCCTGAAGCTAACGCGACCTTCGAGGACCTCAAGAGGTACCTGACGAGCCCTCCCGTCATGGTTGCCCCGCGCCCCCGCCAGCCCTTGCTCCTATACTTGGCAGCCACTCCCCAGGCGGCCTGCGCGGCCCTTGTGGTGGAGTGGGAGGAGCGAACCTGCGCCAAGAAGAGGCCTGCCGCGGGTGCGCCAGCGCCTGCCGAGGGTGCGCCAGTGCCTGCCATGGCCGCGCCTGCTCCTGCCTAGGGCACCCCTCAGGAGACCCCTGGCGAGCCGCCTGATGAGCCTTCCGAAAAACAAGCCGCTACTCCTACGACTACGCGCCTCATCGAGCACCCCGTCACTTCGTCAGCACGGTGCTGCGGGATGCGCGCGAGCGGTACCCCATGCAGCAAAAGCTTCTCTTCGTGCTCCTCATCGCCTCCAGGAAGCTGCGCCACTACTTCCAGGGCCACCCTATCAAGGTGGTCACGTCTTATCCACTGGAGCAGGTCCTGTGCAGCCCCAACGCCACTGGCCGCATCGCCGAATGGAACATCGAGCTGCAGGCCTTCGAGCTGGAATTCCTCACCACAAGGATGATCAAGGGCGCAGCCTTGGCAGACATCATGGTGGAATGGACGGATCTGCACCAGGAGGAGCCTCGCAAGGAAGAATCCCTCCTACCTGGGAAGGACACCCTTGGTGGCTGGACTATGCACTTCGACGGCGCGTTCTCTCGGCAGGGCGCTGGGGCTGGCGTCGTGCTCACCTCTCCAACAGGAGAGAAGCTCTACTATGCCGTACAGCCCTACTTCAAGCATGACGACAAGGTCTCCAACAACATCACTAAGTACGAGGGCCTCATCGCTGGGCTCAAGGCCGCCTTCGCTCTTGGCATCAAGCGCATTCTCATCAAGGGAGGCTCACAGCTCCTCATCAACTTCTCCAACAAGAGCTACAAGCCCAAGGACGAGCACATGGATGCCTACCTAGAGGAAGTGCGCAGGCTCGAGAAGCGCTTCCTCGGCATGGAACTGTGACACCCTCGTTTTTGGCAACTTTTGCTTTTCAAAATTTTTCTGGCTTTATTTGCAATTTGGATGGTTTTGAACCTTTTCAGTTGACTTTGGACTTATGAATCTCTCTGATTGATCCAAAGCCCTCATCATCTTGCAAAAATCTTGTCACACACCTTCTGGACCAATTTCCAATTCTCCATCTTTCCCAATTATTCATTTTACTCCTTTGGGAAAATCTGTCATCACAATGGGTTACAAAGCAACCTATAGTTTTGGTGATCAGAAAAATCCCAAATTAATAGCACACCTTCTTGTCATCATCTACTCCCACAATCTTCAAAAACATTTCATGGTCCAGTACAAAATTTAGTCTAGAAAACTTCATTTGTCTTCTGGACAGTACTGGCCATTTGTGAAGCAACTCCTATTTTCCCAACTGAGAAAACTCTCAATTAATTCCCTGAGATACTAGGGAATCTATCTTGCCACAATATCCAAAAATATCATCTTATCCAGTACAAATTTTCATCAGCAATATTCTGCCAAGTTTCTGCCCAAATGGAACCTCTGTGAAGGAAGTACCAGATAGAGTTATCCAATTGAGCTGAAATTTTTATGGCATCTTCTATCCACCAAATAACCCTCCCACACCAAAATTCAGCTCCAGCACATCAACCAGATGAGTGCATCAAGCTCATCTTCCTTTTGGTCCAGCAACAATAGTTGTTCTTGAGCTACCCTCAAATCTTGATAAATTTTTCTCAAACTTGGCCAGCTTATAGTCCTTCCAAGATAGATCATCCCAGACATCTCTGTTCACTTCATCTCCAACTCATCTCTGCTCTAGAACCTCACCTAGTTTCTGTCAGTAAACTTCAGTTGGGGCTACCCTTCGATTCAGGAAGTCTCTGGGTGAGCTGGTGGTACGAGAGAGTCCTAGTAAGCAATGTTGACACAACAGACAAGGTCTGGCAGGCTGGTTCATGCCACGGGTGCCTGTGCATGCGGTGACCGCGTAGCCAGCCCTGCCAAAACCGCGCTCTGCGCAGCGCCAGGCTCGGGTCTCGTCGGAGGCCGACGACCGCGTCGCCGTACCTTGTCCCCGTGCGCTGACTAGCTCCTCTCTGTCCACCTGGCCGCCCTAGATCCTTCCCCCTCGCCGGTATCGCCCTCGCCGGCCGCCACCGCACGCGGCCACTGTGGCACCCGTGCGGCCACAGTGGCACTGCCGCTCGTCGTCTTGCTCCGCTAGCCGCCACCAGCGCCATAACTCTCCTATGCTCTCTCCTATCCCGTCGCCATGCCCGGCCAGCCAGCGCGGCGTCCTTGCGCCAACGACGTGGCCCGTGATCCGCCGCTTCCAGAGAGCTCGACTCCGCCTATATAAGGCCATGCCCAGCCCCTCCCTAGCTCATCATCGCCACTCACCACCACCCAATCGGGCTCCCAAGTATTGAGCCAAGGCCGAGAGGCCCTCTGGCCTCGCCCTTCGCCGGAGATCTGCCGCCACCCGAGCTCCACCACCTCGCCGTTCCACCCCACCCCGACCTCCACTGACTCCTCCATCGAGCTCTACTCCTTCTCCTGACCCCGCCTGAACCCCTGCCCGACCGAAACTCCACCAGAATCACCGTCTTCGGCGACGCCCGAAAGTCACCGCCGCCGGAGAGGAAGGGGACGACATCGTTCGGCCATCTCCCGTCACGCTGCTGGTACGTGCGTGTTCATCTCTGTGCGCTCTTTCCATCCCCGTAGTTGCCAGACTTCGCCGCCGTCTGTGTCGCCGGCGACCATCGCTGGAGCCCCGCCTCTCTCTGTTCTCTCTCTCTCCTATTTAATCCAACCGCGGGGCCCGCACGTCAGCGGCCCAGCCGCGCGCGCCAAAGCGGTAAGTGGAGGCGCCTCTCCACTTTACGTCTTCGACGTGGCCCCCTGTCAGTTTTTCTAATTTTCTGTTTTAATTCCATTTTGACCAGAAACTTTGACCATCCATAACTTTTTAACCATAAGTCCAAATCAATTGATTCTTTTTGCTCTGGGTTTGTCTTGAGCTCCTCTATTTTCTGAAAAAATTGATATTTTTCCCATACTCACAGAATTTCTGGTGCACAGAACAGTAGTATGTGACATTTTTCTTTGAATTTTTTTTAAAATATTTTCAGAAGGAGATTCTTTTGGATTTGAAGCCCAGGAGTTTGTGGACAACCCAACAGAGCAAGGCAAGCCATGTCATCCATTGCATGAAGCATTTCAATAGTGTTGGTTATTTAATTGAATTACTTGCATTATTTTAATATGTGATAAATTAAAGTGAATTACTTTGATATATAGCTACTGCCATGTTAAATTATTCTAGATGAATAACCCTGCTTACTATGTACTTGACAACACTAAACACAATTGGTTGATCTAGTGTCACCTATCCGGACTTATCCGTGTAGCCACATTCGCCGATATGGGACGGCCTTGACTTGGTCTGGCTTTGTGCTCTTTTATCGGTACCACCAAACTAGGGAGGGTTATGCGTGCGTGCTACCCTGATCAGGTAGACGACGATAATCCTGTGAGCCCAGTTGAGTTATTTTGCCGGCGTCCCCATTTGGGACAATTTAGTATGGCCACGACGGTGGTAGGTGTCACGGGGTGACACAGGGGCCACCCAGGGCATGACCCTGGGAGGGTATGATTGTCGGTGGTACGATGGAGGAGTCACGGGTCAGGCAGGTTTCGTTGGAGCAGCGACGGTCCACCTGAATGGGAGCAAGAGGCCAGGAACTCCATAGTGTGGGTAAAGTGCGCAACCTCTGCAGAGTGTATGAACCTATTCGAATAGCCGCGTCCACGGTATTGGACAGTCTGTATTAGGCCACTGAAAGGTCAACCGTAATAATGATAATAATGATGGAAAAACTTGTCGTATGTTCGGAAGTGCTCAGTGGATTATGAACGTTCCGAGGGTTGTGGGACAACCCAGAGAGAGTAAGTTGATATTCAATAACAGTGATTAAGTGACTTAAGTACTTAATATGATCATTGCCATGCTATTGTTTGCTGCATTGTTTTGGTTGCCATGAGCTTGCGAGTACATTCCAAGTACTCACCTGGCGTATCATGCCAGATGCAGGAGAAGCCGAGGACGGAGGTCCCAATGGTTCGTGCTACGCTAAGTAGGTCGTGCCCCCAGCAGTGTCCCTGTGGATGGAGTTTCCCGCGCTATGTTCTGCTACGCCGTAGTTCTACCTAGTAGTATCGAGGACCTGCTATGTTCCATAAATAATGTAGATATTGTCATAGCACAGGTGGTGCTTCTGGCCTCGCTATCGATGTAAATTATGAGCTTGTCTCGAGTTATATCAATAAAGTTCAGTTCTGTTCTGTTCCAAGTTGTTGTGTGTGACGCCCCGAGACCGATGCTCCAGATGTCTTCCATTTATTCGTCGTCGTTGCCATGTCATTCGCTTGCGTGTTGCACTTGGCCATGTCATCACGTGCATTTCATCTGCATGGTTTTCAAAATTTGCATCCGTTCGTAGTTGGTGTTCTCCCCGTTCCTTCCGTTGTCCATTTCGAGACCCGACACACTCGCACGCGCCCGCGGCACCTCCGAAATATTATTTTATAAGTGGGATAAAAATGTTCTCGGAATGGGTTGACAGTTGGCGTGCGGTCTTATTATATTGTAGGTAGACCGCCTGCCAAATTTCATCCCATTCGGAGGTCGTTTGATGCCCCAACGGATATCTATAGCGGCACTATAGCCGGTCAAACGCCGGACGTTTTCGGTGTTCCGAAAACCGTGCCGGGCTGCCACTTCCCTCTCTCCTCAGCCCAATCCCCTCCTACATAGCCCACCTAGCCCAGCCTATCCCCCCTCCGACCGGAGCCGTCGGATCGCAATCGGAGGGCTCCGTAACACCCCCAAACCCTCAAACCCTAGTCCCCTTCTATAAATAGACAGCTCCCGTGCCATTTTTGGAACCCTAGCCTACCCTAACCCTTCTCCTACCCACAGCTGCCGCGTCCCTCCTCTAATTCTGCGCCAGAGCCGCTCGTCCCAACCGCCCGCCGCCAAGCTCGCCGGCCTCCTCCGCGCTACTGCTCGACCGTGTTGCCGACGAGTGGGCCCTGCCGCCTGCGCCTGCGAACCGGAGAAGACCGACCGGACCAGCCGGTTCGACTAAACCAGGCCGGCCCGCCCGAACCGCCGCCCGAACTGCCCAGTTCGGCCGACCTCATCACCGACCGGCCCGATGGGCCCAATGGTGAGCGCCGCCCCTATATTCCGCCCGTGTGGTACATAGCTATCTGTCGCTCAGTTCTATTTAGAAAACGCAGTCCTTTTTCTGGAAAACATCATATTGCATTTTTGTGGAGCTTGTATCTTTGTGCATGTTGATGATGATTTCTATATGTAAAATGATCTACTCTTCGTGCTCTACATGATGGTAGCTGTTGCATTCATATTAGGACTCATCCACATGCCATAATCTCTATTGCAAATGTGCCTTATGCTGTTGACTGCAGTAAACTGTTAATATGTGTCACTTTGTCATTTTTGTGTGATTTAATACATGCACCATATAAGCAACTTGTCAACATGACTTTGGAGCATTTTCATGTCTTCTTGCTGCTAGTATTTATTTCATGCCATGATATGCCTTGATGTGAGTGCCATGAGCTTGTAAACATGCCTAGTCAATGTTGCTGTTTTAAGTAAAAACTGTCTGTGATAGAACTTGCCAACTTTGCTTGATGGTTACCACTAATCTAGAGATCATATGTATGCAATGTGTAGTTTGATGCCATGCCCTTGGTTGCTATGTAATCTTGCTGTAGCTTGTCTATTTGTTGCCCTCAAATTGCCATCATGATATATCTGTCAGCCTTTTGACAGAATGTTCCATTTTGTAATAATCATAGTAATTAATCTGTGCATCCTATGAACTTTTGCCAATGGAGTGATTTGAAGATTGCCATGTCTACTCTGTGCTCATGTCAATTTCATAAATATTAAACTTGCTATGCTTGCTGTTATGTGCCTCCCAAGTCAGCATCATAATGTTCTTGACAGCATGCTCAGTTTTCTGTTAGTTCATGATTGCATATTGCCATGATGATTGCCATGAATCTATTGTTCCTATGATTATGCCCATGTTGTATGTTTTCATCTACATGTTGTATAATTCCATGATGTACCATTTGTCGCCATGTTATTGCATTGTAGCATATTTGTTTCTTGCCTCCAACATGCCATCATATTAACTCTGCTCATGTATATGCCCTGTTTAGCAGAACTTTGCATTTTGCATGGATCATATTGAATTAACCTTGATGCATATGAACCTGAACCTTTAAGATAAATTGAAGTATATCATATCTATTTTCATTGCATATCAAGTTTGTTCCCATCATGCTACTGTAGCTTGCTGTTTTGATGCTTGCATAGTGCTATGTTGCTGTTTTGGGGCAGATTGCTATCATAACTTGTGTTGATTGTAATTGTTGAACCGTTGCTCCGTTTTAATCATGTTTTATATGAAACTTGCTTAGAATTGTGTGTAGCTTCATATTGTCATGTTGCATCCTTGATTTGAGAGTGTGTTGTTGATGTTTCCATGCATTTTTGTACCATATGCCATGTTGAACTTGTTTAGCTCATATCTTCTAGACCGTAGCTCCGAATTAAATGATCTACATATGTAACTTGACTAGAAAAATGCGTAGATCATCATGATGTATGTTAACTTGCTGTTTAACAACTTTAGCATTGTGTTTAATTCAGATCAGTACTAATTTCGAAATTTGCATATGGGGATTTTCCGGAATTGTTGTTTGTGTTTCCGGCCTCATTTAAACTTGCCTAGTTGTATGAATTGCTTATGCTTCATCTCTTGCCATGTTTAACAACATTTAATCTTGTCATGCATCATATTTGGATTGTGCATCATGCCATGTTTATGCTTGTGTGTTCACCATGTTGTTTGCTCCTTTCTGGTTGTGCTTCTTCTCGAAAGTTCCGGTTTCGTTGCGATTGTGAGGATTCGTTCGACTACGTTGGTTCGTCTTCTTCATGGACTTGTTCTTCTTCCGAGCGGGATTTCAAGCAAGATGATCATGACCTTGGATATCTTTACTATCTTTGCTTGCTAGTTGTCTCGTTGCTATCGCTATGTCGCGCTTCCTACCACATATATGTCAGCCTCCCATATGCCATGATATAGCCTCCAACCACCCTTACCCAGCAAACCGTTGTTTGGCTATGTTACTGCTTTGCTCAGCCCCTTTCTTATAGCATTGCTAGTTGCAGGTGCTCTTGCAGGTTGTTCCATGTTGGGACATGGACATGTTGGGATATCACAATATCTCTTATATAATTAATGCATCTATATAATTGGTATTGGGTGGAAGGCTCGGCCTTTTGCCTATTGTTTTGTTCCACTCAAGCCACCCTAGTTTCTGTAATGCTAGTGTTATGATCCATGTTTAGCGTTCCTAACATGCTCAGGGGAATGGGACCCTCTTGACAGTTCGCTTTGAATAACCGCTTCCAGCAAGGCCCAACTTTGGTTTTAACATTTGCCAACATAATAATACTGAATCAATTAATTAATTTTGCATAGGGCATCATGAACCCGAGGATTCTTAATTCAACATAATACAGGTGGGCCAGTGCTGATGGTGCTGGTCCAAAACAGAGCCACTTGTGGTACCTCCCTGGGCAACTGGGGTCTTTGGTAACCGTGCGTAGTGTTCATCCGGTCGTGGCCTGAGACGAGATACGCGCGGCTACTATCAGGGTGTTGGCACGCCTGGAGGTCTTGCTGGAATTGTGTTACCATTGTCGAAATGTCTTGTGCACCGGGATTCCGAGGATACTTCGGGCTATCTCGAGGTTGAGGTATTTCCACCGCAGCTTGTGTAGGCTTATGATGGGCCAGGTTGGAACACCCCTGCAGGGTTAAATCTTACGCGAAGCCGTGCCCGCGGTTATGTGGCACTTGGATATTTATAACCTCCGGTTGTAGAGAAGTTGACACTAAATCCTAAATAAAATACACCAACCGTGTGCGTAACCGTGACTGTCTCTTTTCGAGGAAGTTCGAGAAGAGAAGACGGTGGGGTTATGTTTGACTCGTAAGTAGGTGTTCATGATCACTTAGTGATCAATTGTAGTTTGCGACCGTTTTTCGTAGATGCTCTTCTTATTCTTGTACTCGTAAGTTAGCCACCATATAATGCTTAGTGCTTGCTGCAACCTCACCACCTTACCCTTCCATACCCATTTAAGCTTTGATAGTCTTGCTACCCATGGTTATGGGATTGCTGAGTCCTCGTGGCTCACAGTTTACTACAACAACAGTTGCAGGTACAGGTAATGCGATGTCTTGACGTGAGAGCGATGCTTGTTTGCTTCTGGAGTTCTTCTTCTGCTTCTTCTTCTTCGCCGATCTGGGGATAGGTTCCTGGTCGGCAGCCTGGGCTAGCAGGGTGGATGTCATTCTTCTTTTCGTTTGATTTCATCCGTAGTCGGATGCTGCCCTTCTGTATGATGTTGTTATGTATTGATGTATTCATGTGATGGTTGTGTGTATTTGTTTGTATCCCCATCTATTATGTATGTGGTATGATGTAATGATATCCACCTTGCAAGCGTCTCTAATATGCGTTTGTACTCTTGGTGGGGCCTCCGAGTTCCTCGAGAATAGGATCGCATATTGGGCGTGACAAGTTGGTATCAGAGCCTCGACCGACCATAGGAGCCCCCTTGATTGATCGAACCGCTGACGAGTCTAGAAGAAAAACTATTTAGAGTCCTAGTTATATATCGAAGAGTAGGAATTATTTTTACTCCTTATCCCCTTCGTCGCTCTGGTGAGGAATTGTGACGTAGGTATTGTTGGAATGGTTGCAATATCATTGTAACGTGACTCTGTTCTTGGTGCCTCCTGACCGTATGGATTGGACCCGGGGAGTTGAGCTCCAAGGGGTTTTTGTCACACTCGCTATCGTTTTGGTTCCGAGAATACTAGAGGACGCCGACATCGAAACGCTTCTATACTTTTTGTGGTGGCAAATAGTGTCGTGAATTTTCCCCAGTACTGGTGGAGATAGCGCGGATGATCCACTATGACTAGTATTGCTGTCCTTTCGAAGGTCTGAGGTAGACGGATTTGCGAAGTTTCTTGGTCGTGTGTGAAGGTTGCGGATTGGTTGCAGCTGATTAGGATATTATTGTTGTTGTGTGCTGAGTAGGTTCCCATATCCGCAACCTGACCTTATAACCAAGAAGTTTCGGGAGTTCTTAGGTGGGAATTCAGGTAGTTACCTAGGATTATCCTTCCAACAAATGCATGAGGGGTTATGTATTTGTTTCCGGCTTATTCTCCAAGCCAAATCCTCTGTTTTGTTTTTGTTGTGGTATTCGAGTTGCTTCGAAGTCAAGTGTGGATTCTAAATCTTTCCTAAGCAGTGTTCCCATATTTTGATGTGAAGGCCAATCCTTTTGATCATTGAGATTGTCATGACAATTCTTTTCACCCGACGTGCTTCTCCTCGAATTAATTCGTTCCTTTCAACATTTGCAAGATCAATTCTCAGTTTTCTCAACAACGTTTGTTTCACCCGTCCCAAGTTGTTTTTCTTTTCCGACCCTCCCACCCTTTTTCTTCGCGGAGTCTAAATTCTCAAATCAAATATACATTTTATTCATGTGAAGTCTCTTCATTCTTTTCCTTCATGTTCTTCTCCGGTGATTCTCATGAAGATGCTCAGGAGCTACATGTTCAATATTCTTCGTTCTCGTTTCTTCTCCGGTGGTCTAAATTCAAGCTCTCGGTGTTCATCATATCCTTTTCTTCGATTCTAATGATTTCCTATGTTGGGAATTCTTACCCAAGCCTCTCTTGTTTATTCACCTCTCTCTATTCATATCCGGAGTGCAGAAATTATCTCAGAAGATTCATCTTTCCATTCAAGATCCGTTCGACATATCTCGAGGTTGTTATTTCTCTCAAGCCATTTAATTCAACCGGTGCAATCTCTATTCCAAGCAGTTGTTCCAACGGTGTTTCTTTTGAGTGGGCCCTAACCCACAGGTCTTTCCCAGGATCTTACCTGACTCTTCTAACTTTTTCGGAGCTATTCCCAAAGTCTTTCAAAGTTTGACGTAAGAATGGATTCCATCAGTCAATTGCCTTCTCCAAGATCGCTTTCAAATTCTTTTCATCGTTGACTCAACCTTTCATTTCTTCATTATTCCGGAGTATCTCATAAATTCTTCATGGTGGTTCTCGTCGTCCTTCTCTGTTTGGAAGACCGAAGAAGAGTTTTTCTTAAATCCTTGTTCGTTCTCACAAAGATTCGTGGTGCAAGCTTGTTGCCATCCTCATAATTGTTTCGATCATGGGGAATTCTTTTCATAACCACCCGGAGCATTTCTTGAGTCCTTTCCATTTTCGATTCTCCAGAGGCCGTCATGGAGAAGAATTATTCATTCTCAATGCTCATCTCTCGTTCTCAAATTCTTCTGGTGTGTTGTTCAAGTATTCTTTAGTCAGCTCACGATCGCTTCGTTCTCTTGTATCTAAATTCCCTCAAGTATCTTCGTTCGTTTTCTAATTCTTCCCGACGATTCGTTCTATTTTCTTCGTCCATTTTCAAATTCTTACGGTGGTTCGTTCAACATTCCTCTTCCTTTGTTATAATATCAATTCATTCATTCTTTCCAAATCCTACCGGTGTCTCGTCGAAGACTTGCTCAAGTTGGCGCTATATCTCTCTTCAATCTTTTCAAGAAGAATAAGTAGTATGCAAATCCATTGCTTTTCATTAATTTATTTTGATGAAGGATAGACATATCATAATTCTTATTCTTGCTTCATGGAGGTGATTTAAATCTTTCTTCCAGAATTTGTTCTTGATGAATAAATTCTCGGTTCTAGCTGTTCATCTTTCTTTTCTGGAGTTCCAAGTTTTCTCGGTTATCTCATCGCGAAGCTCCATCTAAATCATTGCAAGGCTTCATCTTGTTCTTTTCAACCTTCGTTTCTATCATCCCTTTGTTTACCGGAGTTCTTCATGGTGGTTCATCAAGGATTTAATTCATTCTCGAAGTGTTCTTCGAGGAGCTCAAGCATTCTTCATCTTGCATTTCAAAGTGTAAATCATTTCTACCTTGTCTTGAGGTGGTGTTATGTCTTTCTTGACAATGTCCCTTTGTGGTTCATGATTCACAAGTTGTCAGGAATGAGATATTTTAAAACCATCGTTTTCTCTTCGTTCATCAGTTCTCTCAACCCAACAATTTCTTTCTTGGAGGTATCTTGGGTTAGATTTCACCTAAAGCCTTCCCTAAGGAATGTTGCTATTGTGGTGCTTATCAATGATCCAAGTTTCTCCTTCTCTTCTCGATGAAAGAGGTTTTCATCTCTTCGAGATCTCAAGCAATCAATTCTTTCCGTTAGTGGCAGGTTTTTCACCTTAAATTTTGAGATGTTTTCCATAAGCCCACAACAAGCGTATTCTTTTCGTTGTTGATTTTTCCAGCAACTCCATTCAATCCTTCTTTGTAAGGATGCTCCTCAAGTCATTTTGGTGGAAGTTGTCTTTTGTTTTTCCCCTTTCCTTTCCTTCCAACATTTTAGCTTCTATTCTTTCGTTCCGGAGGCATTGTGATGTTGCTCTCTTCGTCCATCATCTCATTTCGCCATGATCAAACTCTTTTCCTTGCTTATTCACTTTACCGGAGTATGTTGTCTCTCTTTTCAAGTCTTTCATCTTGTCAACCTTTGCTTTCGTTTCTACCGGAGTGCTATTGAATTCTTTCGTTCTTAATCCTTTTCTATCTTGTTCTAACCGGAGTGGTCTCATAGTCTATCTTGTCCCTTGCGCTCTTTGATTTTCGTCATATTCCTTGTTCATCTGTTCTACCCGAGTGCTCTCGACTTTGTTCATCTTCGCTCTTGAGCTCTTGTTTTACCTCATCATCTTCCTCTTCCTCTCCCGTTGCCATCCTAAGATCTCGGGTCGAGATCTTCTGTTAGTGGAGGAGAGTTGTGATGCCCCGAGACCGATGCTCCAGATGTCTTCCATTTATTCGTCATCGTTGCCATGTCATTCGCTTGCGTGTTGCACTTGGCCATGTCATCATGCGCATTTCATCGGCATGGTTTTCAAAACTTGCATCAGTTCGTAGTTGGCGTTCTACCCGTTCCTTCCGTTGTCCATTTCGAGACCCGACACACTCGCACGCGCCCGCGGCACCTCCGAAATACTATTTTATAAGTGGGATAAAAATGTTCTCGGAATGGGTTGAAAGTTGGCGTGCGGTCTTATTATATTGTAGGTAGACCACCTGCCAAATTTCGTCCCATTCGGAGGTGGTTTGATGCCCCAACGGATATCTATAGCGGCACTATAGTCGGTCAAACGTCGGACGTTTTTGGTGTTCCGAAAACCGTGCCGGGCTGCCACTTCCCTCTCTCCTCAGCCCAATCCCCTCCTACACAGCCCACCTAGCCCAGCCTATCCCCCCCTCCGACTGGAGCCGTCGGATCGCGATCGGAGGGCTACGTAACACCCCCAAATCCTCAAACCCTAGTCCCCTTCTATAAATAGACAGCTCCCCTGCCATTTTTGGAACCCTAGCCTACCCTAACCCTTCTCCTACCCACAGCCGCCGCGTCCCTCCTCTAATTCTGCGCCGGAGCCGCTCGTCCCAGCCGCCCGCCTCCAAGCTCGCCGGCCTCCTCCACGCTACTGCTCGCCTGTGTCGCCGACGAGTGGGCCCTGCCGCCTGCGCCTGCGAACCGGAGAAGACCAACCGGACCAGCCGGTTTGACTGAACCGGGCCGGCCCGCCCGAACCGCCCAGTTCGGCCGACCTCATCACCGACCAGCCCGATGGGCCCAATGGTGAGCGCCGCCCCTATATTCCGCCCGTGCGGTACATAGCTATCTGTCGCCCAGTTCTATTTAGAAAACGCAGTCCTTTTTCTGGAAAACATCATATTGCATTTTTGTGGAGCTTGTATCTTTGTGCATGTTGATCCTATGATGATGATTTATATATGTAAAATGATCTACTCTTCGTGCTCTACATGATGGTTGCTGTTGCATTCATATTAGGACTCATCCTAATGCCATAATCTCTGTTGCAAATGTGCCTCATGCTGTTGACTGTAGTAAACTGTTAATATGTGTCACTTTGTCATTTTTGTGTGATTTAATACATGCACCATAGAAGCAACTTGTCAACATGACTTTGGAGCATTTTCATGTCTTCTTGCTGCTAGTATTTATTTCATGCCATGATATGCCTTGATGTGAGTGCCATGAGCTTGTAAACATGCCTAGTCAATGTTGCTGTTTTAAGTAAAAAATGTCTGATAAAACTTGCCAACTTTGCTTGATGGTTACCACTAATCTAGAGCTCATATGTATATGATTCCTTCGGGTGATTTGGTCTATGCAATGTGTACTTTGATGCCATGCCCTTGGTTGCTATGTAATCTTGCTGTAGCTTGTCTATTTGTTGCTCTCAAATTGCCTTCATGATATAACTGTCAGCCTTTTGACAGAATGTTCCATTTTGTAATAATCATAGTAATTAATCTGTGCATCCTATGAACTTTTGCCAATGGAGTGATTTGAAGATTGCCATGTCTACTCTGTGCTCATGTAAATTTCATAAATATTAAACTTGCTATACTTGCTGTTATGTGCCTCCCAAGTCAGCATCATAATGTTGTTGACAACATGCTCAGTTTTCTGTTAGTTCATGATTGCATATTGCCTTGATGATTGCCATGAATCTATTGTTCCTATGATTATGCCCATGTTGTATGTTTTCATCTACATGTTGTATAATTCCATGATGTACCATTTGTCGCCATGTTATTGCATTGTAGCATATTTGTTTCTTGCCTCCAACATGCCATCATATTAACTCTGCTCATGTATATGCCCTGTTTAGCAGAACTTTGCATTTTGCATGGATCATATTGAATTAACCTTGATGCATATGAACCTGAACCTTTAAGATAAATTGAAGTATATCATATCTATTTTCATTGCATATCAAGTTTGTTCCCATCATGCTACTGTAGCTTGCTGTTTTGATGCTTGCATAGTGCTATGTTGCTGTTTTGGGGCAGATTGCTATCATAACTTGTGTTGATTGTAATTGTTGAACCGTTGCTCCGTTTTAATCATGTTTTATATGAAACTTGCTTAGAATTGTGTGTAGCTTCATATTGTCATGTTGCATCCTTGATTTGAGAGTGTGTTGTTGATGTTTCCATGCATTTTTGTACCATATGCCATGTTGAACTTGTTTAGCTCATATCTTCTAGACCGTAGCTCCGAATTAAATGATCTACATATGTAACTTGACTAGAAAAATGCGTAGATCATCATGATGTATGTTAACTTGCTGTTTAACAACTTTAGCATTGTGTTTAATTCAGATCAGTACTAATTTCGAAATTTGCATATGGGGATTTTCCGGAATTGTTGTTTGTGTTTCCGGCCTCATTTAAACTTGCCTAGTTGTATGAATTGCTTATGCTTCATCTCTTGCCATGTTTAACAACATTTAATCTTGTCATGCATCATATTTGGATTGTGCATCATGCCATGTTTATGCTTGTGTGTTCACCATGTTGTTTGCTCCTTTCTGGTTGTGCTTCTTCTCGAAAGTTCCGGTTTCGTTGCGATTGTGAGGATTCGTTCGACTACGTTGGTTCGTCTTCTTCATGGACTTGTTCTTCTTCCGAGCGGGATTTCAGGCAAGATGATCATGACCTTGGATATCTTTACTATCTTTGCTTGCTAGTTGTCTCGTTGCTATCGCTATGTCGCGCTTCCTACCACATATATGTCAGCCTCCCATATGCCATGATATAGCCTCCAACCACCCTTACCCAGCAAACCGTTGTTTGGCTATGTTACCGCTTTGCTCAGCCCCTTTCTTATAGCATTGCTAGTTGCAGGTGCTCTTGCAGGTTGTTCCATGTTGGGACATGGACATGTTGGGATATCACAATATCTCTTATTTAATTAATGCATCTATATAATTGGTATTGGGTGGAAGGCTCGGCCTTTTGCCTAGTGTTTTGTTCCACTCAAGCCACCCTAGTTTCCGTAATGCTGGTGTTATGATCCATGTTTAGCGTTCCTAACATGCTCAGGGGAATGGGACCCTCTTGACAGTTCGCTTTGAATAACCGCTTCCAGCAAGGCCCAACTTTGGTTTTAACATTTGCCAACATAATAATACTGAATCAATTAATTAATTTTGCATAGGGCATCATGAACCCGAGGATTCTTAATTCAACATAATACAGGTGAGCCAGTGCTGATGGTGCTGGTCCAAAACAGAGCCACTTGTGGTACCTCCCTGGGCAACTGGGGTCTTTGGTAACCGTGCGTAGTGTTCATCCGGTCGTGGCCTGAGACGAGATACGCGCGGCTACTATCAGGGTGTTGGCACGCCTGGAGGTCTTGCTGGAATTGTGTTACCATTGTCGAAATGTCTTGTGCACCGGGATTCCGAGGATACTTCGGGCTATCTCGAGGTTGAGGTATTTCCACCGCAGCTTGTGTAGGCTTATGATGGGCCAGGTTGGAACACCCCTGCAGGGTTAAATCTTACGCGAAGCCGTGCCCGCGGTTATGTGGCACTTGGATATTTATAACCTCCGGTTGTAGAGAACTTGACACTAAATTCTAGTTAAAATACACCAACCGTGTGCGTAACTGTGACTGTCTCTTTTCGAGGAAGTTCGAGAAGAGAACACGATGGGGTTATGTTTGACTCGTAAGTAGGTGTTCAGGATCACTTAGTGATCATTTGTAGTTTGCAACCGTTTTGCGTAGATGCTCTTCTTATTCTTGTACTCGTAAGTTAGCCACCATATAATGCTTAGTGCTTGCTGCAACCTCACCACCTTACCCTTCCATACCCATTTAAGCTTTGATAGTCTTGCTACCCATGGTTATGGGATTGCTGAGTCCTCGTGGCTCACAGTTTATTACAACAACAGTTGCAGGTACAGGTAATGCGTTTTTTTTACGTGAGAGCGACGCTTGTTTGCTTTTGGAGTTCTTCTTCTGCTTCTTCTTCTTCGTCGATCTGGGGATAGGTTCCTGGTCGGCAGCCTGGGCTAGCAGGGTGGATGTCGTTCTTCTTTTCGTTTGATTTCATCCGTAGTCGGATGCTGCCCTTCTGTATGATGTTGTTATGTATTGATGTATTCATGTGATGATTGTATGTATTTGTTTGTATCCCCATCTATTATGTATGTGGTACGATGTAATGATATCCACCTTGCAAGCGTCTCCAATATGCGTTTCTACTCTTGGTGGGGCCTCCGAGTTCCTCGAGAATAGGATCGCATATTGGGCGTGACATTGTCTGTTTCCAGAAGATATGATCTCTGGGTTGGAAACACTGGGTAAACCGGTCCTCTGAGCCGGGGTGCTACAACGCTTGGTATCAGAGCCGCGCTGATTGTAGGACACCCTAGTTAACCCTGCGCTAGAGCCGCGAATAATTTAGAGTCTCGGTGTTTCTTGCTTGTTGCATCTGATTGCTGCATGGCATGCATATAGTTTTTATTGTGCTAACCGCTAGTTTGATGAGTGTAGATGGCACCAGTTCCATGCCACTACAACCATGAGCCGGCACCGTTCACTTTTCCGGTACTGCTTCGTAGCGTCTGGCTTCGGCTGTATCCCCACGGCGAAGACCCAGTATATCAGGTGTTCCGAGAGAAGCTTGCTGGTTCAGTGTACGAGTATCACGCGGAGGCTTTGCTTACTGCGAGTTCAGATATTGGCAGCTACTCCCATTCTTCCAAGGGCGGAACTGCTTCTACTCTGGAGTTGGCGATCCAGTTTGCTGCGATGGAGGCTCTTACTGACTTGCGCTTCCACGAGGTCGAGATGCAGACCCATCCAGGTTTCTTCCACTACCCCACCCTATCGCCTGTGACAGGGCGAGTCCTTTTCGCACCCGTTGACCCGGCGAGTGATCGTGCTACTGGTGTTTTATCCCGTTATCTGAACGCCAGTTACCGTATGATCACTTCTTTAGCTGAGGAGCTAACTCATGCTCGTGAGGCACTTGCAGCTATTGCGGCAGCACAGTCTCCTCCTCCACCTCCATTTTCCCCTGTGTATACTCCACCCATTCCACCTTCCGAGACTCCTTCTAGCTCATTCGGACCGCCAGGCTTTTCGTCTGGTAGCCGACGTGAGACCCCGGCAGAGTGGGCCTTACTCCTAGCTACTCCAGCTGCTCCGATGCTACGGCGTCGTGCTTCTTCTCCTTCAGAGGGAGAACCTTCCCATCAGCGTCGTCGTGTTACCTTTGATCCGGAGACCGAGATTCACATCATCAGCTCAGATTCCGAGACAGGATCGGACGACGAGGAGTCCATAGTTTACCAGTGTTCCTGCCACCGGCGCTACTAGAGTGGAGGCTTGAGTATCGGTGTATGCATCATAGCATCCTTGCATATGTCAACTGCCGTATGAGCAGTCCAGTCATGATATTTCCCCCTACTAGCTTGCCATGTATGATGTTGGGTTGCCTTGTATAATTATGTTGTTTCCTTTATCCCCACTTTTATTTGGTTTTTTTTCTGGTGTCACACTATCATGCTTTCCCTTATGGATGTTGCTCATCGATTCGGTGTTTTGCAATGGGAACAAATTTAGGATGAAGAGGTGTAGTAATCAAGGCGGCGATGGAACTCCCGTTCGTCGATCCGCCAGACAAGCAGGACAGTCACCAGAAGATTTGCCACCTCCGCCACCACAGACACCTACCACTTATCAGATTATGAGAATGTTTGAAGAGAAAAGGAATCAAGATCTCATGGAATTTCTGAAAAGTATGTAGACTATGGTGGGTCAGAATAACAATAATGGGACACACTCTAAGTTGTCCGATTTTCAGCGCACCAAGCCACCCAGTTTTGGTCAGGCCGTGGATCCTATGGAGGCTGATGACTGGCTGAGGACCATGGAAAAGAAGTTGGACATAGCCCGCTATGATGAGTCAGACAGGGTTCCTTTTGTTACTCACTACCTGGAGGGACCAGCGGCTATATGGTGGGACAATACAAAAATTATGTGGCCTTCTGGAGAAGATATTTCTTGGGAAAAGTTCAAAGAGGTATTCCGCAAGTATCATATTCCTACTGGCATAATGAAGGTGAAGTAGAGGGAATTCTTGGCCCTTACTCAAGGGAATATGTCGGTGGGTGAATATCTGAACAAGTTTAATAATTTGGCACGGTACTCTACCCATGACGTGTCCACCGAAGAAAGGAAGATTGACCGATTCCTAGGAGGGCTGAATCATACTCTCCGCTGTCAGCTTTGTATGCTGGACTTTCCCGACTTCCAGACATTGGTGAACAAGGCCTTCATAGCTGAACGAGAGCATAAGTCAGGATATGATGATCGCAAGTGGAAGTTTGAACCCAAGAAGGACAACCGTGAGCAGTTTGTGCAGAAGCCACGTATCTGGCAATCAGGTCCATCTGAATACAAGCCTTCCTGGAACAATGGTAACAACAACAATAAGCTCGTCAGCCAGGACAAGACCTTCGGCAAACAGCCCATGATGGAGGATTGCCGTCGTAACAACACATGCTTTACTTGTGGCCAGAGCAGGCATTACTCCAAACAGTGCCCCACAAGAAATGGGAAGCCACCATCCGACTTCAAGCCACAAGTCAACAGTGTTGGACGCCGCCCTAGCCCGAACTTCTATCGCGGCCAAGTCCATCATATCTCCGCTGAGGAAGCCCGCAAAGCTCCAGATGTGGTCCTTGGTATGTTTTCTGTTAACAACATACCTGCAATAATTTTATTTGATTATGGGGCTTCTCATTCGTTTATTTCGCAGAGTTTTGCCACCTTGCACAAATTTTCTCCTTCTCTTTTGGACAAAATCATGGTGGTACAATCCCCTAGCTCCATGCTCAGAACAAATGTGATATACAAGGATCTGGAAATTTTGAGACATGATGTAAAGTTTCCAGCTACTCTGGTGGCCATTGAGTCCCCTGGACTGGATATAATACTGGGAATGGATTGGTTGGTACCACATCAGGTGTGTATCAACTGTGCCACCAGGAAGGTGACATTGGTTAATCCGGCAGGCCAAACAGTGCAATTCACTGCTAGCAGAATGATGTCGAAGAAAGGAATGGCATTCAAAGCCACAGCTACAGACATAAGTCTGATTCCAGTAGTCAGTGAATTTCCTGATGTATTCCCCGAAGAGTTACCAGGAATGCCACCTGATCGGGAACTCGAGTTTGCTATTGAGCTTGTTCCCGGAACCGCTCCAATTTACAAGAAGTACTATCGCATGCCTTCACCAGAACTGGTGGAATTGAAGAAACAGTTGGATGAATTATTGCAAAAAGGGTACATTCATCCGAGCACTTCCCCATGGGGATCACCAGTACTGTTTGTTAAGAAGAAGGATGGCAGCCTATGAATGTGCGTGGACTACCGCCAACTGAATGAGGTCACCATCAAAAATAAATATCCGCTTCCCCGCATTGATGATCTATTTGACCAGTTGAACGGGGCACGGGTATTTTCCAAGATTGACCTTCGAACGGGGTATCATCAGTTAAAAATCAGAAAAAAGGATATCCCCAAGACAGCCTTCACTACAAGATATGGCATGTATGAATTTACAGTCATGTCATTTGGGCTGACAAATGCTCCAGCCTATTTCATGAGCATGATGAATAAGGTCTTCATGGACTTTTTGGACAAATTTGCGGTAGTCTTCATCGATGATATTCTGATCTATTCAAAAGATGAAGAGGAGCACACACAACATCTCCGCACTGTCCTGGAAAGACTAAGGACCCATCGCTTGTATGCCAAATTCAGTAAATGCGAATTTTGGCTGAGAGAGGTGGGATTTCTGGGACATGTTCTGTCAGAACAAGGTGTGGCCGTCGACCCCAGCAAAGTGACCGCTGTATTAAACTGGAAGACACCAGCCACGGTAACTGAAGTCCGCAGTTTTCTGGGATTGGCAGGCTACTACCGTCGCTTCATTGAAGGCTTCTAAAAAATAGCCAAGCCACTGACAGAATTACTGAAGAAGAACCACAAATTTGCCTGGACGGAAGAATGTGACAGCAGTTTCATGGAATTAAAGACGAGGCTAACTACAGCCCCTATCTTAGTTCTTCCGGACATTCACAAGAGCTTTGATATATACTGCGATGCTTCCAGGCGTGGAATCAGCTGCGTTCTAATGCAAGAAGGAAAGGCGGTGGCATGTGCATCCAGACAGCCACGACCCCATGAAGAGAACTATCCCACCCATGATCTGGAATTGGCAGCCGTGATTCATGCATTAAAGATTTGGATGCATTATCTCATTGGGCAGCGATGCGAAATATACACGGACCACAAGAGTCTCAAGTATATTTTCACCCAACCTGATCTTAATCTCAGAAAGCGAAGATGGCTTGAGTTGGTCAAGGACTATGACGTCGGAATTAATTATCATCCGGGAAAAGCCAACGTGGTCGCAGATGCTCTCAGCAGAAAACAAGGCACCATAAATGCAATAATGGAGGGTATCCATCCAAGGCTACAAGAAGAGCTTGCCAAGCTGAATATGGTGCTATGCGGCCCAATTAACCCGGATACCCTGGAAATTACTCTGACACTTATGGAAGAAATTAAGGCAGCTCAGAAATCAGATGAAGGTATATAGGAGATCAAGGAGTGCATTCCGCAAGGAAAGGCCAAGTCCTTCCATACTGATGATCAAGGCACCCTATGGTTTGAGAACCGAATATGCGTGCCTGATCAAGACAGCTTGAGACAGCAAATACTTAGAGAGGCACATGAATCCGCCTACTCTATCCATCCGGGAGGGAAAAAATGTACCAAGACTTGTGAGAAACCTTTTGCTGGCCAGGAATGCGAAGGGACATTGCATACTAAGTCGCATGTTGTGACATCTTCAATAGAGTCAAGGCGGAACACCAGAAACCCGCTGGGCTACTGCAACCTTTACCAGTTCCCCAGTGGAAATGGGATGACATATGCATGGACTTCATTGTTGGACTACCCAAGTCAACAAGAGGCCATGATGCTATCTGGGTCATCGTGGATATACTTACGAAAGTGGCTCATTTCATTCCGGTAAAGACCACTTTCAACGCTTACCAGCTGGCACAGCTCTACATGTCCCGGATAGTCAACCTTCATGGAGTACCCAAGTCTATCACATCAGATAGAGGCTCCTTGTTCACTTCAGCATTCTGGCTGCGATTGCATCAAGCCCTAGGAACCGTACTAAAGCATAGTACGACATATCACCCACAGACAGATGGACAGACCGAACGTGTGAACCAGATATTGGAAGATATGCTTCGGTCCTATGCCCTCGCCCATGGACCCAAATGGGAGGATAGTCTACCCTATGCAGAATTCTCTTACAATAACAATTATCAGTTGAGTCTCAAGATGTCACCATTCGAAGCCCGGTATGGACGGAAATGCCGCACTCCTTTAAATTGGTCTCAGACAGGAGACAGCCGTATCTTCGGCACGGATCTGATGCTCGAGGCTGAGAAGCAAGTCAAGGATATTCAGGAACGTCTTCGAGCAGCCAAGTCCCGTCAAAAGAGTTGTTATGATCCGAAGCATTGGGAAATAACTTTTGAGCCCGGAGAATATGCCTATCTCAGAGTTAGTCCCATGAAAGGAATAAAGAGGTTTCATACACGAGGAAAGCTTGCACTGAGATATATCGGTCCCTTTCCAGTAATGGCTAGAAGAGGCAGAGTGGCATATCAGTTAGAATTACCACCGGAGTTGTCTGACGTGCACAATGTTTTCCACATATCACAGCTAAGAAAGTGCATTGCACCCCCGATCAAACAGGCTGATATGGGTGAGCTAGAGCTGACTAAGGATTTGACCTACGAGGAAAGACCTGTCAGAATCTTAGATGAGATGGAAAGTACTACCAGGAGCAAGACAATTAAATTTTACAAGGTGTTGTGGGTACATCATACCGAGGAAGAGGCTACCTGGGAAAGAGAGGATTTTCTGAGATCAGCATATCCACACTTGTTCCCTGAGCAACCGAATCTCGAGGACGAGATTCATTCTAAGGGGGGGTAGGTTTGTGACACCCTGGTTTTTGGCAACTTTTGCTTTTAAAAAATTTTCTGGCTTTATTTGCAATTTGGATGGTTTTGAACCTTTTCAGTTGACTTTGGACTTATGAATCTCTCTGACTGATCCAAAGCCCTCATCATCTTGCCAAAATCTTGTCACACACCTTCTGGACCAATTTCCAATTCTCCATCTTTCCCAATTATTCATTTTACTCCTTTGGGAAAATCTGTCATCACTATGGGTTACAAAGCAACCTATAGTTTTAGTGATCAGAAAAATCCCAAATTAATAGCACACCTTCTTGTCATCATCTACTCCCACAATCTTCAAAAACATTTCATGGTCCAGTACAAAATTTAGTCCAGAAAACTTCATTTGCCTTCTAGATAGTACTGGCCATTTGTGAAGCAACTCCTATTTTCCCAACTCAGAAAACTCTCAATTAATTCCCTGAGATACTACGGAACCTATCTTGCCACAATATCCAAAAATATCATCTTGTCCAGTACAAATTTTCATCAGCAATATTCTGCCAAGTTTCTGCCCAAATGGAACCTCTGTGAAGGAAGTACCAGATAGAGGTATCCAATTGAGCTGAAATTTTTATGGCATCTTCTATCCACCAAATAACCCTCCCACACCTAAATTCAGCTCCAGCAGATCAACCAGATGAGTGCATCAAGCTCATCTTCCTTTTGGTCCAATAACAACAGTTGTTCTTGAGCTACCATCAAATCTTGATAAAATTTTCTCAAACTTGGCCAGCTTATAGTCCTTCCAAGATAGATCATCCCAGACATCTCTGTTCACTTCATCTCCAACTCATCTCCAACTCATCTCTGCTTTAGAACTTCACCTAGTTTCTGTCAATAAACTTCAGTTGGAGCTACCCTTCGATTCAGGAAGTCTCTGGGTGAGCTGGTGGTACGAGAGAGTCCTAGTAAGCAATGTCGACACACCAGACAAGGTCTGGCAGGCTGGTTCATGCCACGGGTGCCTGTGAACGCGGCGACCGCGTAGCCAGCCCTGCCAAAACCGCGCTCTGCGTAGCGCCAGGCTCGGGTCTCGTCGGAGGCCGACGACCGCGTCGCCGTACCTTGTCCCCGTGCACCGACTAGCTCCTCTCCGTCCACCTAGCCGCCCTAGATCCTTCCCCCTCGCCAGTATCGCCCTCGCCGGCGGCCACTGCACGCGGCCACTATGTCACCCGTGCGGCCACAGTGGCACTGCCGCTCGTCATCTTGCTCCGCTAGCCGCCACCAGCGCCATAACTCTCCTCTGCTCTCTCCTATCCCGTCGCCATGCCCGGCCAGCTAGCGCGGCGTCCTTGCGCCGACAACGTGGCCCGAGCTCCGCCGCTTCCCGAGAGCTCGACTCCGCCTATATAAGGCCATTCCCAGCCCCTCCCTAGCTCATCATCGCCACTCACCACCACCCAATCGGGCTCCCAAGCATTGAGCCAAGGCCGAGAGGCCCTCTGGCCTCGCCCTTCACCAGAGATCCGCCGCCGCCCGAGCTCCACCACCTCGCCGTTTCACCCCACCCCGACCTCTACTCCTTCTCCTGACCCCGCCTGAACCCCTGCCCGACCGAAACTCCGCTGGAATCGCCGTCTCCGGCGACGCCCGAAAGTCACCGCCGCCAGAGAGGAAGGGGACGATGTCGTCCGGCCATCTCCCGTCACGCTGCTGGTACATGCGCGTTCGTCTCCATGCGCTCTTTCCATCCTCGTAGTTGCCGGACTTCGCCGCCGTCTGTGTCGCAGGCGACCATCGCCGGAGCGCCGCCTCTCTCTGTTCTCTCTCTCTCCCGTTTAATCCAACCGCGGGGCCCGCACGTCAGCGGCCCAGCCGCGCGCGCCGAAGCGGTAAGTGGAGGCGCCTCTCCACTTTACGTCTTCGACGTGGCCCCCTGTCAGTTTTTCTAATTTTCTGTTTTAATTCCATTTTGACCAGAAACTTTGACCATCCATAACTTTTTAACCATAAGTCCAAATCATTTGATTCTTTTTGCTCTGGGTTTGTGTTGAGCTCCTCTATTTTCTGGAAAAATTTGATATTTTTCCCATACTCACAGAATTTCTGGTGCACAGAACAGTAGTATGTGACATTTTCCTTTGATTTTTTTTTAAAATATTTTCAGAAGAAGATTCTTTTGGATTTGAAGCCCATGAGTTTGTGGACAACCCAACAGAGCAAGGCAAGCCATGTCATCCATTGCATGAAGCATTTCAATAGTGTTGGTTATTTAATTGAATTACTTGCATTATTTTAATATGTGATAAATTAAAGTGAACTACTTTGATATATAGCTACTGCCATGTTAAATTATTCTAGATGAATAACCCTGCTTACTATGTACTTGACAACACTAAACACAATTGGTTGATCTAGTGTCACCTATCCGGACTTATCCATGCAGCCACATTCGCCGGTATGGGACGGCCTTGACTTGGTCTGGCTTTGTGCTCTTTTATCGGTACCACCAAACTAGGGAGGGTTATGCGTGCGTGCTGCCCTGATCAGGTAGACGACGATAATCCTGTGAGCCCAGTTGAGTTATTTTGCCGGCGTCCCCGTTTGGGATAGTTTAGTTTGGCCACGACGGTGGTAGGTGTCACGGGGTGACACAGGGGCCACCCAGGACATGACCCTGGGAGGGTATGATTGTCGCTGGTACGATAGAGGAGTCACGGGTCAGGCAGGTTTCGTTGGAGCAGCCCCGGTCCACACGAATGGGAGCAAGAGGCCAGGAGCTCCATAGTGTGGGTAAAGTGCGCAACCTCTGCAGAGTGTATGAACCTATTCGAATAGCCACGTCCACGGTATTGGACAGTCCGTATTAGGCCACTGAAAGTTCAACCGTAATAATGATAATAATGATGGAAGAACTTGTCGTATGTTCGGAAGTGCTCAGTGGATTATGAACGTTCCGAGGGTTGTGGGACAACCCAGAGAGAGTAAGTTGATATTCGATAACAGTGATTAAGTGACTTAAGTACTTAATATGATCATTGCCATGCTATTGTTTGTTGCATTGTTTTGGTTGCCATGAGCAGTGTCCCTGTGGATGGCGTTTCCCGCGCTATGTTCCGCTACGCCGTAGTTCTACCTAGTAGTATCGAGGCCCTGCTATGTTCCATAAATAATGTAGATATTGTCATAGCACAGGTGGTGCTTCTGGCCTCGCTATCGATGTAAATTATGAGCTTGTACTCGAGTTATAGCAATAAAGTTCAGTTCAGTTATGTTCCAAGTTGTTGTGTGTTTCCAGAAGACATGATCTCTGGGTTGGAAACACTGGGTAAACCGGTCCTCTGAGCCGGGGTGCCACAGCAACTCCAGCATGTCCCTCGCGGTGGCAACAAGGAAGCAGACAACATCACCAAGCGGGCATCTGGCCGCGAGCCTCAAGCCCTGGCGTCTTCGAGGAAAGGCTCCTGAAGCCATCAGTTGCACCTATCACTGGCACCATCGCGCCCCATGAAGAAATCCCGCCCGCACCCTCCACAGGCGCACCAGACTGCGGCTCACCTTCAGGCGCTCGCCTACTGTTGGCACTGGAACCGCAGGCTGAAAGCTGGGTCGCGGAGCTCAAGGCTTACCTGGAGAGCGGCATCCTCCTGGAGGATGACACAGAAGCGGAGCGCGTGGCCCGCCAGGCCGGGCTTTACTGCCTGAGGGATGGCGATCTCTAATGCAAGCACCCCAACGGAGTTGCGCTGCAATGCATCTCCGCGGAGCAAGGGCGTGAGCTGCTTGCCGACATACATGGTGGAGACTGCGGCCACCACTCCTCATCACGCACTCTCGCCGGCAAGGTGTTCCGCATTGGCTTCTACTAGCCCACGGTGCTTCAAGACGCCACTAAGTTGGTCCAGTCCTGCGAGGCCTGCTAGTTCCACGCCAAGCAGATCCACCAGCCAGCGCAAGGACTCTAGACCATCCCCCTCACGTGGCCCTTCGCGGTCTGGGGGCTGGACAACCTGGGCCCCTTCCCCCGCACAGCCGGCGGCTACCGCTACCTCTACGTCACCATCGACATGTTCACCAAGTGGGCGGAAGTGGAGCCTGTCTGTTCCATCCCGGCAGGATCAGCCGTCAAGTTCATCAAGGGCCTGGTGTGCAGCTTCAGTGTTCCCAACCACATCATCACTGATAATGGCTCGCAGTTCACCAGTGGCCTCTTCAAGTCATACTGCGCCAACCTCGGCATGCAGATCTGCTATGCCTCCGTGGCGCACCCGCGAAGCAACGGCCAGGCCGAGCATGCTAACGCTAAGGTCGTCAAGGGCCTCAAGACTCGAAGCTTCAGGAAAAAGCTCACAGCCTGCGGCAAAGGCTGGCTCGATGAACTCCAGTCCGTGCTATGGTCGATCTACTCAACAGCGACCAAGCCTACCGGTGAAACGCCTTTCTTCCTCGTGCAGAAGCAGTCCTTCCTACTGAGCTCAAGCACGGGTCCCCACGGGTCCTGGCCTTCGACGAGGTCCACTAGGATGGCCCGCGGGAAGCTGATCTGCTCCTTCTCGAGGAGGCATGCCGACGGGCCGCCCTCCGCGCCACCTGTTATCAGCAGGCGCTACATCGCTACCACAGCCGCAACATACGTGCCCGCACTCTTGAAGCTGGTGATCTTGTCCTGCGAAGGATCCTCTCCAAGGAAGGACTCCACAAGCTCTCGCCCATGTGGGAAGGCCCGTTCAGGGTCATGCACATTTCCCGGCCTGGCACGGCACGGCTGGAGACAGAGGAGGGTGTCCCGGTGCCGAACCAGTGGAACATAGAACACCTCCACAAGTTCTACCCGTGACCTCATGGGCACGAACGAAGTGGAGTTGTACACGCTCTGGAGCCTCTCTTTTTGCGTCATCACGAGGCCGCGAGAGCTCCCGCCCACAACCCAGTGGGGCCCCATGCTCAGACATGGCGGACTGTTTACTTGAGGGCGCCGCCTGGCCATTACATCCTCAAGCTGCTCCGTGCGCATCACGGCAGCATTATCTTTTTGGTTGTGTAATGAGACCTTTTCATGAAGCAGTAAAATTTTATTTCCTAAGTATTATGTGTGCTTGGTAAGCAATTTACTTCAGGAGTTGTGCGTGCTCGCGATTTCCCTCCTGCGTATCATGCGAGTGGGGGCCGGACACGGTGCCTGCGTTTGGGTCAGTCCCAGCAGTGCCACTAAACCCAAGTGACTAAGCTCTGGCTCGCGGGCCTGCTCCCGTGCACATCACCTCACCAAGGTCCTTGGTGCTTTGTCTCCTCGCGTGACACCCACGAGTGAATTAGCAAGCGCGCGCCGCTGCACTACTTGTGAGACTTGTTGGAATATTGTTGTCACAGAAACAGGGCACAGGAGGCCTCACGAGCGCTGCCTCGCGAGGCAGTCCGCGGATCGTCTCCTCAAGAAGCCCACCGGAAGCCTCGCGAGCGCTGCCTCACGAGGCCACCTGCAGCGCCTATCTCCATCAAGCACCAGCGGGAGGCCTCACGAGCGAGCACCTCGCGAGGCGCATCCCACAAGCTGTGGCATGCCAAGACTCGCACTCCGCAAAAAAGCTAAGTCCAAACGCCTTACGAGCCCTCCTCAGCGTCCCTCGAACTCTCCTTTCCTCGCAACCTTGCTGAGCGCCAGTGGTTTTTCCTTTACGCAAGCTGCTTGCACGTCAAAGGGGGGCCTCTTGAGCATCGCGCCTCGGGAGCCCTCACCGCCCCGCAGAGCCCTACACCCTATGGCCTTGTTAGGCACACGTCCTAACATACCAGCGACGGTCGTAGCACACTCGGGGGCTGGGTCCTAGCGACGTAGGGTGCGAAAGCATGTAAAATGGAAAAAGCAGGCCTCACGAGGGAACGGGAAATTGCAGCAAGCATTAAGTGCTTAGCGTAATTACAAAAGCAATGACTTCATGCCCCCACGGGACCACATCTACTCGAATACAGGGTAAAAGGAGAGGAAGGAAGCCTAAGCAGACGAGGTGCTGCTGCCGCTGCCATCATCGTCGCCGACCTCGCTAGAGCTCTCACTGCCGTGCGAAAACTTTAGGACCAGGGCTTCCACGTGCTTCCGCACCTCCTTCTCAAGCCCATCGCGAAGCTCCGCCGGGACGGGGCTCATCACCCTGTCAAAGTCGAAGTTGGCGTTGGCGCAGAAGAGGTTGCTGAAGACGCGCGTAGCCGCCTGGCTTAGGAGGTCGCGGCATTCTGCCTCGATGATGTCGTCCATCCGAGCAACTTCGTCCTCCAGCCTCCTCACAAGCTTGGTGAAGAAGTCCAGGTAGCCGAAAGCGTCATCTTTGAGGGGGTCCTCAAGCCTCTCGCTAGAGAAGCTGGAAAGGGCGGCACGAGCACACTGTGCGAGGGCGCGGAACATCTTCGCGCGCTCATGCTGCCGCCCCCGCGCCCGGGCCACCTCATCCTTGGCCTTCTCAACGACGTCGCCCACCTGTGCCTGAAGGGACGCCAGCTCCCCCTCGGTGTCCGCCTTGGCCGTTAGTGCAAGCTGCCGGGCAGCCTCCGCCTCTTGCACCTGCTTCTTGAGGCAAGAGATTTCAGCCTGGAGCTCGTCCCGCTTCTTGATGAAGCGGTCCTCCTGAAGCTTCAACTTCAGGCTGTAGTCCTTGGCGAGTGTCGCGCACTCGTTCTTGGACTTCGCATCAGTGTCCGCCTAGATCTTCTTCTCCTTCTCCACGAGCTGGGCGTTGGCCTTGGCGAGGCAGTCGTTGTAGGAGGCTTGGGCGGCGGCCACCTCGCGGTCCAGCGTCATCAGGCGCTCCCGTTCAATCTCCTGCTCGGTCGCGGTCCTCACGAGCTCTCGCTCCCAGACCTCGGCGTCCCCCTCGCGGGTCGCAAGGGCCTCCTTGCGCTTGGCGAGCTCGCCCTTGTGGGAGGCAAGTTGCCCCTCGAGGGCTGCGGTGGTGTCCTCCCGTGCCTGGAGCTTTTGCTCCCTAGAGGCAGCTTGCTCCAAGAGGGCCTTCTCGTGGGCCTCCGCCTCCTCACGTCGCCTATTGGCCACCTCGGTGTCGCGGACGGCCCCTTCAAAGAGTTCCTTGGCGTCCTTGGCGGGTTTCTCGCGCCGCTCCTACGCGGCAGCCTCCGTCAGGTGGCCTAGCTTGATGGCCACATTGAGCTGGCGCCACCCCTCCGCGAGGCGCAAGCGCTCGTCGAGCGCCTCAAGGGCCGCCCTGGCACTCCGCAAGGCCCCACGCTTGAGCACAGCGCTGTCACTCACCAGCTGCAGGGCCTAGCTGGTGTGTGGCTCCGCGCCGCCGTCCACCATCATGGCTCGCGAGGGCCCAGGGTTGGACCACCTCCCAGGCTCCTTGTCCTCGATCCTTGCAGGGGTCGTGTCCCCCGTCGAGCGCTGGGGGATCCTCGTGGCCTCCTCTTCAGCCTGCCACGCCGGCGCGCGCTGCGGGCTCGTCGCGGCAGCGCTAGGAGCCTGGCGCACGGGTGAGCGCCCAGGGCTCGCCGTAGCCCCCTTGACGGCGTTGGCCTCCCTGGCGGGTGTGGAGCTCGGCGGAGGGGTTGGCTCTTCAGCCCCCTACATCATCGCATCGCCTCCCGCTCCAGGGGCCCCTCGCGGTGCCACCCCTCCTCCGGAGACCTCCTCCCGAGGCTCGCTCCACCCAGCTAGGGGAGGCAAGTCCACGCATGGCTCAGGAGGATCCGCGTGCTCGTCTTCCGCCACCGTGTGCCCAGCCTCGGCCTCAGGATGGCGGACGGCCCGTCGTTCCCCTCGGCACCTGTGGTGGGCGCCGTGGCTCCCCTCGAGTTGGGGGCCTTCTTCTTCTTCTGCGTGGGCTCCCTGCGCGGCGCGAGGGCTCAGCTCTGGACCTCGGGAAGCAGAAAATAGAAATTAAGGCAAGGGAATAAGACTCAAGGACTTACTCGTCGGTAGGAACCCATCGCCTCTTCCTCAGCTTCAGCAGGGGGTGGCTGCCACTGCCGCTCTCATGAGGCTCACTCGAGCCACCTCCGGAGGGCTCGGCGAGAGGCCTGCTGAGGTCCTCCTCTGCCAGGCCGGTGCGGGTCTCCTCCGCACGGGGCTTGACGGCCTCGTCGCCAGCGCCTCCTCCACCCCCCGTGCTCGTCGGCTGGGAGGGCACGACCATGAACCGGTCGTTGTCTTCATCATCATCATCGCTGAGGTCGGCTATCAGCTGGCGGTGGCTTGGCGGGGCCGCTCCTCCACCACTCTCCTCGTCAGCGCCTGCCGAGGCCCCAGCGTCTTCATGCCCGCCTGAGCCGGGCACCACCAAGAGGGGGTTCTCACGAGGCCCCTCATGGCCCTCGGGAACCAGCCCCCACTCATCGAACCACAGCATCTCTGCGACCATTGTGGCCCTGTCGCTGTAGCGGTACAGAGGGTACGCGCCTTCAGGCAGGTTCTCCACGTCGTCAGCGAACAAGATCTTCATGACCTTGCTCACCACCGGCCCAGTAAGGTTGTCGACGCTCAGCCTCATCGGGTCCTCGGGGACGGTGCAGGACCACACTGGGCGCGAGCGCTTCTGGAGGGGGGCAATGCACCGGCGCACGAACTTCTTGGCGACCATCGCCCCCCTGAGCTTCACGTCCCTCAGGTCTCTCATCCTCTCCACGAGCGGCGTCAGCCTCTCGTCAGTGAGCTTGGCATGCTCCCATCCGGAGCTCTTCACGGCGGGGGCGGCCGGTGTCAGCAGGAGAGGGCTGAACTGGCCCGCGTCCATGTAGACCTAGCGCACCCTGAAGCCCTCCACCTTCTTCGCTATCTTCATGGGGATGATGTGGTCCGCCCTCCCGTCGACGATGCGGAACGAGACGCATCCCGAGTGCTGGTTCACCGCAGTCAGCCGCATGCTGTAGAAGGTGCGGAAGAGAGCCACCGAGGGCATCACGCCCAGGAAGCCTTCGCAGAGGTAGGCGAAGATGGCGAGGAGGAGGATGGAGTTGGGTTGAAGGTGGAGCGCGTGGATTTGGTAGTGGGCGAGGATGGCATAGAAGAATTCGGAGAAGGGCGGCACCAAGCCAGCGAAGATGGTGTGGACGAAGAAGGGGAAGGTCGTGGCCTCCAGGTCGCGAGCCTGGCACGAGGCCGGCCAGATCCGCGTGGCCTTCCACTCATTGTGGTCGCAGGCAGTCATGGGGCGTACCTTGTCCAGTCCCTCCTCATTGAGGATGATGGACCTCAGCAGGGCCGACTCCAAACCTGCTGCGGCCGGCTCCTTGTTCTTCTAGCCGGCGGGAGCCATGGCTGCGAAGGAAACTTGGAAGCAGGAGGAGGAGATCGCAAGGAGTGGGGCGCGAGGGAGGCGAATGGTGCAGAGGAAGGCAATGATGGTGCCAGCACCACGTGCGGGTCAGTTTTATGGCCGGCCGGGCAGTTACCAAGGTGTCGTGGGGGAAGTGGGGGCGCTCCCGCCCCGTTGTGCTGCCACGCGTCCCTACCTAGGCTCGATAGTCTACTTAGGCCCCGCGCCATTTCATTCCCAATAGGCGGATACGTGCGCGTCGCGGGCCCGGGGGCTACTGTCGGCCCAATGGAAATGAGGGTATGACGGGCCATCTCCCGCGGCCCAGGAAGCAACACCTGGCGAAGAGTCCAAGAGGTGGCCCAGCCATGGGCTCTGCGAAGCAAGACGCCTCGCAAGGGCCAGGCCTCGCGAGGGCCCTCTCCACAAGGGGAGACTACTTTTGTCAGGATAGGACTGGGCGCCTGTCCCCCTTTGAATTGCCGCTATGTGGCAACCTTCTTGCCAATATTTTCGAGGAAGAGGACCAAGGCAGCTATATAAGGGGCAATGCTGCTACCTTAGCAAAGGATGATTCCACCTTCTTCTACCTTGTACGCAAGAGCACTATCAACCACAGCAATCATAGACAAGCAGGAGTAGGGTTTTACAGCGCTCGGTGGCTCGAACCTGGGTAGCTCCTTGTGTCCCTATCGTGCCTTGTGTGTGTGCGTTCTCGTCGTGCTTCGCTCGCCATAGCCTCGCCAAGGTCACCGTCCGGTAGCTAGGTAGCGAGCAAGCCCCCGGTGTTCGAACCAGGCTTTGGGAGGTCACTCTCCGACATACCCCATTACTTTCCGCACAATTGCATGTTGTACTATTTCTGCTACTCTATCTCTAGATATGCATGTGTAGGAAGTATTGGTTGTATCTTAACTAGTGCTAAAATCTGCCTAAACTTCAAGAAAACTAAAAGATGCACCTTTGGCTAGTTAAGTGTCTATTCACCCCCCCCTCTAGACCTATCTTCTCGACCCTACAATTGGTATCAGAGCTTATACGTTCTTTAGCACTGCATGTATGCTTGTGTTCTTGAACTGTAAAAATCTAGTGGTGTGGTGAAGCTGGCCACTCCTGCACAATGTCATTTCCTGCCATGTCTTAACTATGAACAATGCCATATGATGTTAATGCTATTTTAAACCGTGTCTCTTTATTTGCCCATAAGAAATGGGATGAATTGACAACATAGATGCTTATACATGGAAAACCTGTTATCTGTTTTCTTGTTTCTCTTTCAGAGTGATATCTCTTATGCTAGGAAGAACTGCCACAATGATAGTGAGACGAATCCTTTGCTTGTCCCTCTAACATATATTGCAGGGAAGAAGGCAACACATCTTGGAGATAGCGATACAATCCCAAAGTCATGTCTTGATGTAGTGTTGAAGTTACTCGCTAATACCGGTGACACAAGCTCGATGAAGTCGCCACCTGAATCTGTTCGACTTCTTCAGTCTGAACTTCAAGCAGAAAGATGTGGCTTAGCTCAACTCCTACTGGAACTCCAATATCTATGGAAGATCAATGAGAAGTACAGTGCATCCATTGATTCTATGCAGCTAGAGTTGGAGGACATAAGCGTCAAACAAGTGCAATCTCATCAGCTTGCTCAGCTGCTTGCGCTGCATTGCCATGCAGGGCTAACCTTTCTTAACTGTGTTGAAGTGATGTCGGTTCTGTATAGTATTTTGTCAGCGCATTTATTTGCACTGGTGGCGACCTTTGATGCCCAATGTATGTAATCTGATGTCAGGTTGCGCTTTATTATCACTGGTGGCGAACTTTGATGCCCAGTGGATGTAATATCCCGTTATTTATTTATTGTATAGTCTAGGTTTATTCTTAGTCGCTATGCTGTAATTTATTTACTGTATATGCTATCATTGCTAGGCCGTAAGCTTCGACATAGATCAATGGGCCAAAGCGTTATCGGTCCGTTAGAGGTATATATAAAAACATTATACTACGCAAACGGGCCGGCCCGCAACTCTATATATGGGTCGAAATGTGGGCCCACAATCATCTCGGGCCATTAGCAGGCCTGAATGTAAACCGGACCCAAGTAGTTTGTGACCTTTAATAGGGTCAGTAAACCGCGGGCCTTAGTTGGGCCAGAAAATACCATGGGCTTTTAATAGGCCGAATTAGATTGGACCTGAATTGTGTCGAACAATTCACGGGCCGATAGCAGGCCGAAATATACCTCGGCCCATGATTGGCCCAATTATATGACGGGCCGTTAACAGGCCAAAATTTATCTCGGGCCTTGGTTGGCCCAATAACATTATGGGTTGTAAGCAGGCCGAATGCAAAGCGGGCCATAATTAGGCCCAATTATATCACGGGCCTTTAACAAGCCGATAGTCAGAGTGGGCTAAAATTTATCCACGAAGACCACGGGCCGTTAAGAGGCCGAAAGTCACTTGTACCAGAAATGGGCCCAAATACTGCACGGGCCGTTAAGAGGCTGAAAGTCACGTGTACCAGAAATGGGCCCAAATGCCCCACGGGCCATTAAATGGACAAAAGTTAAACCGGGCCGAAAACGGCCCAATTGCACAAAGGGACGCCAACAGGCCAAAACAATCATCGGGCCGAACTGGGTCAAACTATTCAACGGGCCTTTAACAGGCCGTAATACAAACCGGGCCTTAAATGGGCCCAAAACACAGTGCACTGTTATAGGCCATATTTGATATGGGCCGTAACTTGGCCCAAAACATGGTAGGCTGTTAACGGGCTGGCCCACTAATATCCAAGAAAATCTTGTGGGCCTTTGGCTGGGCCAACCCGTTTAACCTAAATGGGACACTATTGGGCTGTGCCATGTGTCGACGTGTCATAGACGTCTCTCGTCCAATGAATGGATGACATCTGTTGCAAGGACGATCTGACACGTGGTTCCCTTGGCGAATGAGAATTTTACATGTGGAAAATCGCCATTGGTCCAGGCTGTTAATGGGTTATCGGATCAAAACCCGCACCCGATAGCTTAACGGCGACCCGTTACGGTGGATGCCACGTGTCGGTTACCCTTGATTAAAACACTTCCATGATGCGCCATTTATTGTCATGGAAGTGGACACTTCCGTGATGATAATTTGAGTATTGTCATGGAACACATCTACGACAGGACAGGTATGACTATCTTGATTCTGTCATAAAATCATCACGGATGTACATGCATGACAGAAAACGTGACCTACTGTGACAAAGACATACCATCACGGAAGTGTTTTTTTTGTAGTGACCGGAGCCCTGTCGAAGGGGAAGCCATTGTCGGAGGCCTCTTCATCAACCTTGCTGCCTCCATGACCATGTGTGAGTAGCTCTTTTAGGACCTAAGGGTCCATAGTAGTAGCTAGATGGTTCTCTCTCTCTTTTGTATCTTTAATACCATGTTCTTGTTCTGATCGAGATCAATTCGATGTAATTGATGGTTCGTTTGTTGGGACATGATGAATTGTCACTTTATGATCAGATTGTTCATTGAAATCAAATGAATCTATTTGGGCTTTCCTGCTGCATAATTAAATAGCTTTGTATTTCTCTCTGGTCTATCTATCTTCTTTGGCCAAGTTCGATTGATTTATCTTCAGTGGGGGAGGTGCTTAGTAGTGGGTTCAATCTTGCGGTGCTCTAACCCAGTGATAATAAGGGCAAAGACACGTATTGTATTGTTACTACTAAGGGTAAAACGATGGGGTTTTATCATATTGATTGATTTCTTCCTGTCTACATTATGTCATCTTGCTTATTGTGATACTCTATTTCTTGCAAACTTAATACCTTGATATGCATGTTGTATAACAGTTTTGGGGTGGAGTATTAGTAGTAGATGCAGTTGGATTAACATTCTACTAATCACGGACGTAATGCCTATATGAGATTATGCCATGAATGATCATATTCATAAATATTGCAATATTTTCAATTGCCCAACTATAATTTGTTTACCATGCCATTTGCCTGTTTTTGAGAGAGTTACCACTTGTGAACCTATGGCCCCTGTCTATTCTCCATCTATACTTTCTTCTACAAAAATTGCTTCTTTATTTGTTATTTATTTTGTCATTTCACTATACCATTTTCGATCTATCTATTTGCTTTTAACCTTGTAACTAGCAAGACAAGGGGCTTGACAACCCTCTTGCTGCGTTGGATGCAAGTATTTTATTTTGTTTGTGTGTAGGTGTTGCTTGTCTTGTTAGTTTGAACTCCTACTGGTTTGATAAACCTTTGTTCTTAACTGAGGGAAAGCTTTGCTGCTACCTACATCACGCTTCCACTATGGGGAAACCCAATGAATCCTATGGGAGTAGTAACTTCGAGTTCCCTTTAGAAGCAGTTTTCCTCTTCTTCAATCTCCAATCCCGATGGGGAGGTCTGACGTCTCTACCCGCCCTTGGTGTCGTAGATTGGTTTTGCGAGTTAGGGTTTGTGTGGTGGGTTTCGATGATCTCGGGTAGCTCTTCACTTGGACGAGGAGTGGGGAAAGAAGATTGTGGGAGAGATCGATGAAGAAGTGGAACTAAAGGATACTATAGCCAAAGATTAAAATGGGATGGGGGCTAATGTTGAGCTGGGTGATGAAGAAAATTCACCGCAGAAAGAAGCCTAGTGAGCCATTGACATGGCGGAAGGTCGTTCTACCTTTCCCTGGGCCAACAAAGTAGGCATACTTGATTGACTCTTTGGGGCCTGTGAGAACATAAAACTTTGTTATGTGATAATAGATCGTCGGAATTCATCATTGTATATCCAAGATCTGAAATCAGGAAGTTGTTTCTTTCTCTCGATACGCAGAGGGGAGAGCATGCCCGAAATCTTTTGTACCCTCGACTTTACACAAGTTAGCTTCGGGTCTTTCAAGTGCCTTTTGAAGTTCCTCATGAAATACTCCAACCACCATATGAATCCGTTATTCCTAAACGAGTCACAAAGGGAATTACCAACATACCTATATGAATCCAGAACAGGATTAGAGGGATCAAAAACAGCTAATCCATACAAAGCCATTGAGCCAGCCCAACCAGAAACTAGAGTTGTGTGCATTATATGCACCGCAAGCAATCACCCCGAATCATTCAATACGATAGTATGAACACGATACCAAGGCAAACCCATGGAAATACCCTTTTTGCAAAGAAAAATAGACATGGTGTCGCTTTATTTTATCACACTGAAAAAGACTATCAATATCCTATGTACCTAACCCTTCTAGGGTATTCTGTGTCAGAAAGCACGAATACTTATTCCATTCCATGATGTTTTAAGTTGACTTGTGCCACCACCACCTGCTATTCAATCTGATATGTCGCAAGTAATAGACAATGCTTCTGTTATTGATGATACTTATGATGATTCTTCTACTTTGCTTGATGAAACTGTGCCACTTGGTGAATTACTTGATGCTCATATTGCTAAAACTAAATAATCTGAAATTACTGAAAACTATGAATCACCTGTTACACCTAGTATTCCTGCTAGAACTAAGATGCTTGATATTCCTGAAGGTTACACTCTTCCTGAGGATTTTACTAGAGATCTTCTGGCTTATGATACTCGTAATGGCATAGAAGGTTTTATGGCTATAGTTAAGGAAAAGGCCATGAACCAAATGATGAAATATGATCTCAAGTTTGCAGCTTCTCCTATTTTTGTTACAGGTAAGTGAAAGGATCGATATGGTTGACTAGAGGGGGGGTGAATAGGCAACTACCAATTTTTAGCTCTTTTAACCAAATTAGGGTTAACAACAAAATAGGTTGTATAGATATGCAACTAGGTGGACAACCTATATGTCAAGCACCACAACAAGCAAACAAGCAAGCACAAGATACAAACACAATATAAGCTTGCACAAAGTAAAGATAAGAAGTAACTGTAAGTGGAGACAATGAAGACAAGGATGTGTTATCGAAGTTCCCTCCTCTTGGGGGAGGTACGTCTCCGCTGGAGCGGTGTGGAGGCACAATGCTCTCCAAGAAGCCACTAGGGCCACCGTATTCTCCTCACGCCCTCGCACAATGCAAGATGTCGTGAATCCACTAGCGGTGCCCTTGAAGGTGGCAACCGAACCTTTACAAACAAGGTTGGGGCTCTCTCCACATCTTAAATGGAGGCTCCCAACACCACCACGAAGCTTCACCACAATGGAATGTGGCTCCGAGGTGACCTCTTCCGTCTAGGGTGCCCAAACACCCAAGAGTAACAAGATCCACAAGGGATTAGTGGGGGGAATCAAATATCTCTTGGTGGAAGTGTAGATTGAGGCCCTCTCCTCCAAACCTAGAAGATCAACAAGTTTTGATGGCTAGGGAGAGAGATCAGGCGAAAATGGAGCTTAGGGCAACAATGGAGCTTTGGGGATAAGAGGTTGGTCTTCTTGGGGAAGAAGACCCCCTTTATATAGTGGGGGGAAAATCCAACCGTTATCTGCTCTCAGCCCGCATACAAGCGGTACTACCGCTCGGGGGAGCTGTACTACCGCTAAGGGCGGTAGTTCCAGCCGATGCCTAAGAGTGCAACAACACAGAAGCGGTAGTGCCGCTGGAGCGGTAGTACCGTCCCACTGAGCGGTACTACCGCATCAGTTCTCAGACCTCAGAGGAATAACGGTGGTAGAGGGTTGCCAGGGTGGAAGTACCGCAACAAGCGATACTACCGGTTAACATCTGCTCTACTATCGCTAAAAGAGAAAGGGCAACAGAAGCACGAAAATAGGTGGTAGTGGTTGCAGTAGTAAGAAGCGGAAGTACCGTGCAAGCGGTACTACCGTTCTACTACCGCTAACTTTCCCAGGTTACAGAGAATCCATGGATGTGGGGTAGTACTAGCGCGGAAGTACCGCATGGGGCGGTACTACCGTTCTACTACCGCCCTACTTCCGCTAAATAAACTGAGACAACAAAAGCCTGAAAACAAGTGGTAGTATGAGCGGCACTAGCCTGCGGAAGTACCGGTGAAGCGGTACTACTGCTGGCCAGAGCGGTACTACCGCCTGGGTGCTATCAATTTGCCCAAGCACAAAACAGATGGATCTCCAAAGTTGCGGGAAGGGTATGTGGGTGCAAGTGGGGTTGTGTACGTGTTGATTCCACCCATACCTTTCCAAAGCGGACCCCCTCTTAATAATATGGATTTCCTATGACTCAAGTCCACCGAAAAGAAACGTTGCAAAAACCGTCTTCACTCTTTCTTTAACCGAGGAGAATAAAACCATCTTGTGTCATGTAATAGAATATCTGAAATGCTCAATGCACACGGTTAGTCCGCAAAACGCATTGTCATCAATCACCAAAACCATTAGAGAGAAATATGCCCTAACAATCTCCCCTTTTTTGGTGGATTGATGTGAACACTCGATTTGCACAAATGATATCAAGGAATATAATGTAAACCGACAATCTACAAAATATAGATGGGCTCCCCCTAGATGTGTGCACTATTTAGATATGCTTTTGTAATGCAAAGCACACACACTAGGATCAACACTCCCCCTATATTTTATAGACGAGGCAATACTTGCAACAAATGGAATATAGACACTAAGCAAGGTTGCAAGCATAAGCATGTGAGCATGAAGATAAAGGGCAACATAATAAGCATAGCTCCACATACTAAGATAATAGGACATAATAAAGATAGATAGAGGGTAGCGTATGTCTCACACCATACAAGCATAGTCTCAAGGTCTCACACCAAAGCAAATAAGATAAAGGAGTTCACAAGCAAAAAAGCAAAGCAAATAAGGCAAGCTTGTGACTCGGCAAAACCTGCAAATCACCCGATCCTAAACTCTGTCCCCCTTTGGCATCGAGACACCAAAAAGGCAAAGAGTGACTAAACGACCCAAGGTGGTAGCCTACTCCCCATCCATCCTTATCACCATCATGTTCCTCGGACTCCTCGATGATCTCCTCATCATCATCATGTGGAGGAGCAGAAGTAGTAGCATTGGAGTCATCAGAATCGGTCCAGCGATTGTTCTTTGAGGTCCACCTCTCCTCTGAAGTGACCTTCTTCTCCGAGCCACTGTCAACCTCAATGTTCAGCTTCCTCATCATCAATATCCGACGCTGACGAGACAGCTTCTCCGCCACATGAGTCTCATACATCTTGTGCTGCACGTCAACCTAAAGGCAGAAAAGCTTCCTAAATTTCCTCTTGAGCTTGGCAGCCCATGTTGGCAGCTCTGTGGCTGGCACATAGTCAGGCTCCTCTGACTCGTCTGACCTAGCAAAGGGAATCAGAAACTTAGGAACCGGCATAGAGCCCCAGTGCTCCTTTTGCCTCAGCTTAATCTCCTCATGGGTAACTAGAGGGCCAGTCTGAAGGATCTCCTCCGGGAACTGCGAGCGCCAAGTATCCACAATGAGATTGAAGATGAATGGCACATAGATAGGTACCTTACGCCCACAGGCGGCAAAGCCGAGCTCACTCCACATCACATGTGACACATCTAGAATAGAGGTCTTGCCCTTCTCCTTCTGGCACATGAGAAGAATGTCCACCAGGTAACCATGAACCAAGTCAAAGTTTCCCACCCTAGGGAAAAGAGAGTGCCTGAAGATGCGATGCATAATGTCCAGAAACGGAATCAACTCCTTAACTTATCCCTTGGCAGTCTTCTTGATGATGGTGTAGCGAAGTAACTTGGCCTTGTGAGTAGGCGTCGTCTTCCCAAGAGGGCGAAGACCGAGAGGTTTGTCCAACCCTTCATCATTGTATCCCAAGCTGTTCATGAACACCTTCCATGTGGTCTGCATCTGCCTGCCATCAGTCATCCAAGTCATGGTCCTGTCATCATTAGTCCCAAGGTAGAGAGTGGCATAAAACTGAGCCACCAAATTAGAGTCAAAGTCCTCGTTGAAGGTGATGATCTTCATGAGGTCAAACTGCTCACAGAGAGCCAGAGCATCTCCAAAATAAGCCGTATCCTTCGGCATGTGCTCAATGTTGATGGACTTGGTCATGACATAGGAGTTCTTCTTGTTCATAATCACCTCATGATATACTGACGCTTGATCCCAGTTCCAGAAAGGACGGCCTTGCAGAGTAACCTCCTGAGGACGAGTGTAGGGGTTCCGCTCATGATAGACCCAATACAACTTGGCTGTCATCTCCATCATAGACTTGGCCTTCTCTTTCTACTTCTTTTTGGCTGTGGACTGCCCGACCGGTGCACAGGAAGCCTCTTCTGCATCACTCATGGTACACCCACGCTTTGGGTTCTTGTGACGAGCCTTATACGAACTGGAGCTACTACCACCTGAACACGGCACAAGGAAAAAGGGAATAGCAGGTGTAAATGAGATGCATAAGTCAAAGAATTAAAAAGTGAGAGAGAAGCAATGTTGCAATAGATTTGAGTATTGATGGTTCAAGTGGTAGTACCGCGGTCTTGCAGCGGTAGTACCGCTTGAGACTCAAGCGGCAGTACCGCCCGAGGCTCAAGCTCACTATGACGGCAAGATCCAGTAGCACCAGATCCACCAAACTTCAAAACTACGGCAATAAAACTTCTAGTCTCCTATCTAGCAGTCATTCACCATCCCAAACATGCCACGATTTAGCCAAAAATCGACGAATAACCTTGCATTGCCCTAGAACCTAGATTCAAAAGAGAGAACCGTAGGAGCGAGAAACGGGGGCAATACCGGTGTCCATGGCACGAGCAGAAGGTGGGGATCGATCCCACAGGTCGAAATCGAGGAAGACGGCCTAGATGCGGCATGCCGGAGGCGGCAGCCACGGCGGTTCCCTTCGCTGAAGAGAAAGAGTTCGTGGGGAGAAGAAAGTGAATGGGTATGGGGGAGTTAGAACTCCCCATGCCTGTGCACTTAACCCCCCCCCCCACGGACTTCTAAGCGGTAGTACCGCCTCAGTACTATGATCGGTAGGAGGCCGATAGTACCGCCCTCAACGGTAGTACCGTAGGTTATGGGCGGTAGTACTGTGCAAGCAGTAGTACCGTGCAAAACCCGTGGTAGTACCACTTGCAGCACAGGAAACTGCCATGGACAAATTTGGGATGGTGGCTTATGCAAATATGAGATGTTTGTGGATGAGATAGGCTTAGGTTGGAGACTCGAAACACAGCAAAAGGGAAGGAATACTCCAAGGCAAAAGGAATCAAAAGGCAAGAGCAACCTTAGAGTGAACCAAAACACAAAAAGACCTAAAGTCTAGATAAAACCAATCAAATCCAAAGAGATGCAAACCTCTTTCAAGAGAAGAGGGTCGGTGGCCAGAGCCACCTATGTTTGAGTCAAATGGTTTGGCACCACGATTAACCTTGGGTCCAAGATCAAAACTCATCTTTGAAGCATAAGTACCATCAAGAATGGCTAATGTGAAAGATTGATTCTATTTATGCATAATAAGGAGAGTGTGAGTTCATGAAAGGAACAACACTCCCCCTATGTCCATGCCTACATCTAGAACAAAATAAAATTATGAATGCGGTGCGATGTGCATTGTCTTAGGTCACATTGCTCAAATCAATGATATTTAGCTCATGCCTTAACTCGCAAAATCTTGCTTCATCCAATGGCTTTGTGAAAATATCCGCTAGTTGCTCTTGAGTCCCTACATAGACAAGGTCAATCTCCCCACGCTTGACGTGATCCCGAATGAAGTGATGACGAATCTCAATGTGCTTCGTCTTGCTATATTGCATGGGGTTGTAGGAGATCTTGATTGCACTTTCATTGTCACATAGAAGAGGCACTTTGTCACAAGTGACACCGTAATCCTTTAAAGTTTGCCTCATCCATAGCAATTGTGCACAACAACTTGAGGCGGAAATGTACTCAGCCTCGGTGGTGGAGAGAGACACACTATTTTGCTTCTTGGAAGACCAACTCACCAAAGAGCGGCCAAGGAATCCGGAAGTGGACTTCCTCTCCACACGGTCTCCCGCCCAATCCGAGTTTGAATATCCCATGAGATCAAAGCTTGCTCCTTTGGGGTACCATAAGTCAAAGTTTGGGGTATGTGCCAAATATCAAAAGATTCGCTTGACCTCCACGTAGTGGCTTTCCTTTGGTGCGGCTTGAAACCGTGCACACATTCCCACACTCAACATGATATCCGGTCTAGATGCACAAAGGTAAAGCAAGGATCCAATCATGGAGCGATATACCTTTTGATCCTGTCATGCCCAATATGTGATCCTATCCTCGAGGGACTCGGAGGCCCCACCAGGGATAGAAGCGCATATCAGAGACGCTTGCAAGGTGGATATCATTACATCGTACCATGTACATAATAGATGGGGATACATACAAATACATACAATCATCTCATGAATACATTAATACATAGCAAACACCATACAGAAGAGCAGAATCCGACTACGGATGAAACACAAACAAAAAACACGAATGACATCCACCCTGCTAGCCCAGGCTGCCGACCCGGAACCTATCCCAAGATCGACGAAGAAGAAGAACTCCAAAAGCAAACGCGCATCGCTCTCGCATCAGATCATCGCATTACATGTACCTACATCTGTTGTTGTAGTAAACTGTGAGCCACGAGGACTCAGCAATCCCATAACCATGGGTAGGAAGACTATCAAAGCTTAGTGGGTATGGAAGGGTAAAGTGGTGAGGTTGCATCAAGCACTAAGCATTGTATGGTGGCTAACTTACGAGTACAAGAATAAGAAGAGTAACTACGCATAACGGTCGCAAACTAATAATGATCAAGAAGTGATCCTGAACACCTACTTATGAGTCAAGCATAACCCCACCGTGTTCACTTCTTGGTTCAAACCTCACAAGAAGAGACGATCACGGTTACGCACACGGTTGGTGTATTTTAATTGAATTAGTGTCAAGTTCTCTACAACCGGAGGTTATAAATATCCAAGTCGCCACATAACCGCGAGCACAGTTTCACGTAAGATTTAACCCTGCAGGGGTGTTCCAACCTGGTCCATCATAGACCAACACAAGCTGCGGTGGAAATACCTCAACCTCGAGATAGCCCGAAGTATCCTCGGAATCCCAGTGCACAAGACATTTCGACAATGGTAACGCAATTCCAGCAAGACCTCCCGACGTGCCGACACCCTGATAGTAGACGCGCGTATCTCGTCTCAGGCCACGACGGATGAGCTATGGTTACAGCGACCAACTCCCGAGTTGCCCCGGGCGGCGCCGCAAGCTGCTCTAGTTTTGGACCAGCACCATCAGCACTGGCCCACCTGTATTATGTTGAATTAATAATCCTCGGGTAGTGCTAACTCCCTATGCAAATTAATTATTTGATTCAGTATTATTATGTTGGCAAATGGTAAAACCAAAGTCAAGAGGGTCCCATTCCCCTGAGCATGTTAGGAACGCTAATCAAGGATCATAACACCGGCATTACGGAAACTAGGGCGGCATGAGTGGAACAAAACACCAGGCAAAAGGCCGAGCCTTCCACCCAAAACTAAGTATATAGTTGCATTAATTAAATAAAAGATATTGTGATATCCCATGATATTCATGTCCCAACATGGAACAACCTGCAACTGCACCTGCAACTAGCAACGCTATAAGAAAGGGGCTGAGCAAAGCGGTAACATAGCCAAACAATGGTTTGTTGGGTAAGGGTGGTTGGAGGCTGTATCATGGCATATGGGAGGCTGACATATATGTGGTAGGAAGCGCAACATAGCGATAGCAACGAGACAACTAGCAAGCAAAGATAGTAAAGATATCCAAGGTCATGGTCATCTTGCCTGAAATCCCGCTCGGAAGAAGAATGAGTCCATGAAGAAGACAAACACGCGTAGTCGAACGAATCCTCACAATCGCAACGAAATCGGAACTATCGAGAAGAAGCACAACCGGAAAGAAGCAAACAACATGGTAAACACACAAGCAAAAACATGGCATGATTCACAATCAAATATGATGCATGACAAGATTAAATGTTGTTAAACATGGCAAGAGATGAAGCATAAGCAATCCATACAACTAGACAAGTTTAAATGAGGTCGGAAACACAAACAACAATTCCGGTATTTCCCCATATGCAAATTTCGAAATTGGTACTGATCTGTATTAAACACAATGTTAAAGTTGTTAAACAGCATGTTAACATGCATCATAATGATCTACATGTTTTTCTAGTCAAGTTACATATGTAGATCATTTAATTCGGAGCTACGGTCTAGAAGATATGCACTAAACAAGATTAACATGGCAATAATGCAAAATGCATGCAAACATCAACCACAAACACTCAAACCAAGGATGCAACATGACAAAATGAAACTACACACAAATCTAAGCAAGTTTCATATAGGACATGAACAAAACGGAGCAACGGTTCAACAATTACAAACAACACAAGCTATAATAATAATCTGCCCAAAACAGTAACATAGCACATTGCCAACATCAAAACAGCAAGCTACAGGCACATGATGGGCCCAAACTTGATATTCACTCAAAGTAGACATGACATACTTCAAATCATGTTTAAGGTTCAGGTTCATAGGCATCAAGGTCAAGTCAATATGATCCATGCAAAATGCAAAGTTCTGCTAAACAGGGCATATACATGAGCAGAGTTAACATGATGGCACCTTGAGAGCAAGAAAGAGACATGCTACAGGAACTTTACATGGCAACCAAAGGCATGGAATCAAAGCACACATCCCATAGGCCAAATCACATGAAGGAATCAAATACATATGAGCTCTAGATTAGTGGCTATCATCAAGCAAAGTTGGCAAGTTTTATCACAGGCAGTTTTACTTAAAACAGCAATATTGACTAGGCATATTTACAAGCTCATAGCAGTCACATCATGGCATGATATAAATACTGACAGTAAGAAGACATGAAAATGCTCCAAAGTCATGTTGACAAGTTGCTTATATGGTGCATGTATTAAATCACACAAAAATTACAAAGTGACAAATTTTAACAGTTTTCTGCAGTAACATCATGAGGCACTTTTGCAACAGATATTAGCACATGAAGATGAATCCTAACATGAATGCAACAGCAACCATCATGTAGAGCACGAAGAGTAGATCATTTTTCATATATAAATCATCATCATAGGATGCACAGGTGCAAAGATATGGCCCACGCAAAATGCACATATGCTGATAAAATCACAGGGACTTTGGACCTCGGGGAAACTGGGACGGCTCAATGCGGGATGGAGCGGTGCAGTGTTTGGATGGAGGGACGAGACGGATCCGCGGCTGGATTGGGATGACGCCGTCCCGGCCAGAGGTTGAGGACGACCATGGCGCGGGGCGAGGCCGGGAGGCGAGGGGAACAGCGGAGGCGACAGACCCGGGGCGGGAACGGGCGGATCCGTCGCGGGGAGACCGGATCCCGCTGGATCCGTGGCCAGAGCAAGGGCGGTGGCGCGATGCAACGGCAGAGCTCCACGGGCGGCGTCGAGCTCCTGCGGGAGAGATAGAGGAGACGTGAGGGACAGAGAGGAAAACGGCGGGAGGAGAAGGAAGAGGGCAGGGCGCGGCGACCTGGGTCACCGGCGAGGCTCCGGCCAGCGGGCGGGGCGACGACGGCGGGACGCTGCGGGGTCGGGCGACGGGAGGCAGCGGGCGCTCGGGCGAGCGGCGCCGGGACGCGGGATGGCTCGGGCCCGGATGGGCTCGGGCGGGCTCCCAGATGGGCTCGCAGGGCCGCGCGGCTGGGGAGGAGGCGACGTGGCATCGCGGGAGTGGTGGAGGGCGGCGGCTGCTGGCGGCGCGGTGGGTGGCGGCGCGACAAGTGGCGGCGGGGAGCTGGTTGGATGCGGATTTCGAGGAGGAGAGAGGTGGAAGGCTAGGGTTTCGCCCAAAAAAGGAAGGGGAGGCTGGCTATTTATAGACAGGGGCTAGAGGAGGGGTTTTAGGGTTGATTTTGGACCCTCCGATCGCAATCGGACGGCTCCGGGCAGAGGGAGGTCTAGGCTGGGCCAGGTGGGCTGTGTAGAGTGGTTGGGCTAAGATGAGTGGGAAGTTGGCAGCCCGGCATGGTTTTCGGAACACCGAAACATCCGACGTTTATCCGGCTATAGTGCCGCTATAGTTTAACGGTTGGGCTATCAAACGGACTCCGAATGCGACGAAATTTGGCACGCGGTCTACCTACAACATAATGAAACTGCACGCCAACTTTCAACTCATTCCGAGAACGTTTTATTCCCACTTATAAAATAATAATTTGGAGGTGCCGCGGGCGCGTGCGAGTGTGGTTGGACTCTGAACGGACAACGGAAAGAACGGGGAGAATGACAACTACGAACGGATGCAAGTTTTATGAAAACATGCGGATGAAATGCATATGATGACATGGCAAGGTGCAAAAACCAAACGAATCACATGACAATGACGGAAATAAATGGAAGGAATCTGGAGCATCGGTCTCGGGGCGTCACAACTCTCCCCCACTAACAGAAGATCTCGACCCGAGATCTTAGGAAGGAACCGGAAGATTGAAGAGGAAGAGGTAAAACAAAGTTGCTTCTTGGACAAACGAGTGAAACTAACAAACCTCGAAGGTTGCAAAGAGTTGAAGAATGGCTTGAGGAACAAGCAAGAATTCGAAACCACTCTGGGTGAAACGAGATAGATAAGGAATGAGAACAAAAAAGAATTTGGGCAGCACTCCGGTAGAAAAGAGAAGCAAAGCTTGATAAGAAGAAAAGGACTTGAAAAGAGGGCACAACACTCCGGTTAAATGGATAAGCAAGGAAAGAACATGATCTTGACAAAACGAGATGAAGGTCGAAGGGAGCAACATCACAATGCCTCCGGAAGAAATTTATAGAAGCTAGATCGTTGGAAAGAAAAGAACGGAGAAGTAAATGACAACTTCTACCAGAATTGAATTTGAAAGGCATCCTTACAACGAAAGAATGGACGGAGTTGTTGGAAAATCAACAACGAAAAGAATAAGCTTGTTGTGGGCTTATGGAAAACATCTCAAAATTTGAGGTGAAAACCTGCCACTAACGGAAAGAATTGATTGCTTGAGATATCGAAGAGATGAAAATCTCTTTCATCGAGAAGAGAAGGAGAAACTTGGATCATTGATAAGCACCACAAATAGCAACAATCCATCGGAATGGCTTTAGGTGAAATCTAACCCAAAATAACTCCGACAAGAAATTGATGGGTTGAAAAGATCTCCTGAACGAAGATAAAAATGATGGGTTTAAATATATCATTCTTGGCAACTTGTGAATCATGAAACACGAAGGGACATTGTCAAGAAAGACATAACACCACCTCAAGACAAGGTAGAAATGATTTGCACTTTGAAATGCAAGATGAAGAATACTTGAGCTCCAACAAGAATCATGACGAACACTTCGAGAAGGAATTAAATCCTTAACGAAAGATCATGAAGAAACTCTCAAAGAACTCCGGATAACTACCAAGATGATCGAAACGAAATGAAAATTGAAAAGAACAAGATGGAGCCTTAGAATGATTTAGATGGAGCTTCGTGACGAGATAATGAGAAAAAACTTTGAACTCCGGACAAGAAAGGCGAGCAACTTAGAATCGAGAATTTATTCATCGTGAACAAACTCTAGAAGAAGGAATTAAATCACCTCCATGAAACAAGAATAAGAATTATGATATGTCTATCCTTCATCAAAATAAATTGATGAAAAGCAATGGATTTGCATACTACTTATTCTTCTTGAAAAAGATTGAATAGAGATATAGCGCCAACTTGACGAAATCTTCGAGGAAACATCGGTAGGATTTTGGAAAGAACAAATGAATTGATATGATAACAAAGGAATAGGAATCTTGAACGGACCACCGTAAGAGTTTGAAAATGAATGAAGAAAAGAACGAATCGCTGGGAAGAATTAGAAAACGAACAAAGATACTTGAGGAAAATTAAATACAAGAGAACGAAGCGATCACGAGCTGACAAGAGAATACTTGAACGATGCACCTGAAGAATTAGGAGACGAACGAAGAGACATCAATTTTTGGAATAATCGGAGAACGAAAGCTGAAAACTGAGAACGAATAAATCTTCTGAAATGATGGCCTTCGGAGAATCAAAACGAAAACAACTCTTGAAATACTACGGATGGGTATGAAAAGAATTTCTCATGATCGAAACAATTTGAGAGGATAGCATCAAGCTTGAACTACGAATCTTGAAGAGAACGGAAAAGGATTTAAGAGAACTCTCCTTTGGTCTTCAAAGCTGAGAATGATGACGAGAACCACCATGAAAATTTATGAGATACTCCGGAATAATGACGAATAGAAAGGTTGAGCCAAATTTGAAAAGAATTTGAGAGAGATCTTGGAGACGCATATGACTGATGAAATCCATTCTTACGTCACATTTAGAAAGAATTTGAGAATAACTCCGGGAAAATTAGAAGAGTCAGGTAAGATCCTGGGAAAAGACCTGTGGGTTAGGGCCCACTCAAAAGAAACATCGTTGGAACAACTGCTTGAGATAAGAATGGCACCGGTTGAATTAAATGGCTTGAGAGAAATAACAACCTCGAATCAATATGTCGAACGGAACCTAAATGGAAGGATGAATCTTCTGAGATAATTTCTTCACACTGGAAAAAAAATAGAGAGAGGTGAATGAACAAGATATGCTTAGGTAAGAATTTCCAACATGGGAAAATATGTGAACAAAAGAAAAGGATATGAACAACGCCGAAAGCTTGAATTTAGAACACCGGAGAAGATACGATAATGAAGAATGATGAGCTTGAAGCTCCTGAGGATCTTCATGAGAATCACCGGATAAGAACATTGAAGGAAAAGGATGAAGAGACTTCTCATGAATAAAATGGATACTTGATTTGAGATCTCTGACTCCGCGACGAAAGAGGGTAGGAGGGTGGGAAAAGAAAACAACTTGGGACGGTTGAAACGAACGCCGGTTGGAAAAAACCGAGGATTGATCTTGCAAATGAGGAAAAGGAATGAATTATCTTGGAAAGAATTGCCATGACAATTCCGATTGATCAAGAAGGATTAGCACTCCCATAGAAATATGAGAACACCTCTTAGGAAAGGTATGGAATCAACACTTGACTTCGAAGCAACTCGAATACCACAACTCAAAACAAAACAAAGGATGTGGCTTGCAGAATAAGCTGAAACAAACATATGATAGACCCCATATCGTATCATGTGTCTATTGGAAAAAATATTCTAGGTAATACTTGAATTCCCACCTAAGAACTCCCGAAACTTCTTGGTTATAAGATCAGGTTGCGGATATGGGAACCTACTCAGCACACAACAACAATAATATCCTAATCAGCTGCAACCAATCCACAACCTTCACACATGACCAAGAAACTTCGCAAATTCGTCTACCTCAGACCTTCAAAAACACAATGATACTAGTCATAGTGGATCATCCGAGCTATCTCCTCCAGTACTGGGGAAAAGTCACGGCACTATTTGCCACCACAAAACGTATAGAAGCGTTTCAATGTCGGCGTCTTGGCCGGCTTGACATCATCCAACTTGAATCTCTTGAGCATGTCTTGGTGTCGAGGTACGACCAAGACAATCTATAGGATCGATGTGATTCCTTTGCGGTTCAACTGTGGGGATCAGCGGGCACAAAGAGCAGAATCAGCAGCACGCACAAGTTTACCCAGGTTTGGGTCACCACGAGGCATAAAACCCTACTCCTGCCTTGGTTGTATTGGATGTGTTTGAGCACAAGTACAAGGAGCACAGCTTGTCGGCGAGGTGCACGGGAAGTGCAGCGACACACGTAGGTTGTGCAAAGTGTCGACCCTTCTACCAGTAGCCATGGGCCTCCTTTTATAGGTTAAGGGGTCACCACAGTGGCAAAAAGGTAAATACATGTTGATTTGATAGCAACAGTGCTATCATACCTAACTCTGCCAGACTAGGACAAACGCATTAAATGCTCTGTTAGGTGTCATGTGGAGGAGGAGCCCCGACAAGCTTCCTGCACCGCTCGCCCAGCTACCTCCTATAATCTGGACACACCATTAGGACGGGTGTCATTAAAGTCGATCTCGCTCCCCGCGTGCTGACACATGTCCCGACAAGTCTCACCAAACTGCATGTCCGCTTGACACCTCATTGATAAATGACTAGTTGCCCGATGAGGTGGAGCGGTGGTAGGGCAGCGAGGGCTTGTCGGTACGGAGCATGCCGGGTCTTCGACTTGCCGGTGTAGAGCTTGCCGGCAAGTGTTGCCTCCATCTTCAGTACTAACTTAGCACTTCTCGATGGGCTGTCTTGAGATCTCCTCCTTAGTTTTGCCAACCAAGTCTTGTGTCTTGAGGGTAGGAATCCTCCGGCAAGCCCTAGCCTCTGGGAAGGCTGCCACTATATGTGCATAAGTCAGGGTATAAAAGTGCCCATGTTTTTATACACCGACACTTGGGTATATTTGGCTTGGTTGATGAAGGTTCCTTCTCTTCTTTGCTTGACTTCGAACCTGAGAAAGAACTTCAACTCTCCCATCATAAACATCTCAAACTTCTCGGTCATGAGTGTGGAAAACTCATCATTGAAAGCTTTGTTAGGAGAACCAAGGATAAGATCATCAACATATAGTTGGCATATGAACAAATCCCCTTTAAACCTCTTAGTAAAAAGAGTGGGGTCGATTTTACCAATTTCAAACCCATGATCTTGCAACAACTCGGTAAGGTGCTCATACCACGCACGTGGGGCTTGTTTAAGGCCATAGAGTGCCTTATCGAGTTTATATACATGATTGGGGAACTTGGGATCCTCGGACCCCGGGGGTTGTTTGACATACACCAACTCATTAAGAGGACCATTAAGAAATGCACTCTTCACATCCATTTGTTGCAACTTAAAATCATGATGAGATGCATATGCAAGCAACATGTGAATAGATTCAAGACGAGCAATGGGAGCGAAAGTTTCACCGTAGTCAACTCCTTCGACTTGGGAGTAACCTTGAGCCACCAATCTCGCCTTGTTGGGAATCATGATACCATGTGAATCTTGCTTGTTCTTGAAGATCCATTTGGTTCCAATGACATTATGGTTCTCCTTGGGTCTCTCCACCAATTGTCACACTTTGTTGTGCTCGAAATTGTTGAGTTCTTCATGCATGGCTTCTAGCCAATCCGGGTCCTCGAGCGCCTCATATACCTCTTGGGGTTCAACACAAGAAACAAACGTGTGATGCTCACAAAAGTTTGTTAATTGTTTACGAGTAGTTACCCCCTTTCTTAAGCTTCCTATGAAGTTCTCCATAACGTGTTGTTGACGTTCTAGTGTGGAAGCAATCTTCGCGGCACGACGCTCTAATATCTCTTCAAGAGATTCTTGAGAGTTTTCTTCTCGATGAACTTGAGCATCGTCTTGAGCTTCCTCTTCATCTTGAGCTTGCTTGGTGTCATGAACTTGATCTTGGGCATCACTTGGAGCATCACCATCATCATGCGGTTGATCTTTCCCTTGATCTTGTTCACTTGGTTGAGGGCCTTCACTTTGTTATTCGGAAGCGTGTGGGTCTAGTGTTGCTGATGGTTCCACTTGCGTAGAACATTGTCCTTCTCCTTCGGCCACAAGGGGCTCCTCAATGGGTAGGATTTGACCAACTCCCATTGTTCTTATGGCTTGAGGAGGAATTTCATCACCTACATCACAAAGACCACTTTGCTTCACTTGGGGGCGTTATTCTCATCAATGAGTCCATTGGACTTGTTGAAAACACGGTAAGCATGAGAGTTTGTAGCATAACCAACAAATATGCCCTCTTGAGCTCTAGTTTCAAATTTAGACAAACGAGCACCTTTCTTGAGAATGAAACACTCCGAACACCCAGAAGTACTTGAGGTTGGGCTTGTTGCCGGTAAGTATCTCATATGGAGTCTTGTTCAAGCCTTTGCGGAGGTAGAGCCGATTGGATGCATGACATACGGTGTTGATGGCTTAGGCCCAAAAGTTGTACGGAGATTTGAATTCCGCCATGATGGTCCTTGCCACATCCATCAACGTCTGGTTCTTACTTTCCGCTACACCATTTTGTTGAGGGGTATATGGTGAGGAATGTTGATGCTTGATCCCCTCATCACTAAGAAAGTCATCCAAGGTGTAGTTCTTGAACTCAGAGCCGTTGTCGCTTCTAATGATCAATATCTTTGCATCATGTTTACGTTGAGCTTCATTTGCAAAGTCGATCACAGGTTGTTGGGTCTCACTCTTCCTCTTGAAGAAATATACCCATGTGTATCTTGAATAGTCATCCATAATCACCAAGTAGTACTTTCTTCCCCCAAGGCTATCAAATGATGGAGGCCCAAAGAGATCCATGTGAAGGAGCTCCAATGGCCTCTTGGATGAAATAATAGTCATGGGCCGGTGAGCCGTCTCATGTAGCTTTCCTTTGATACAAGCACTGCAAGCACGATCTTTGGCAAAATTAACATTTTTTAGTCCTTGGATGTGGTCCCCCTTGAGGAGACTTTGTAAAGATCTCACATTGACGTGGACTAAATAGTGATGCCAAAGCCACCCCACGTCAACTTTAGCCATTAGGCAAGTCGCGGTTTTAGTGGGTTTCTTCGAAAAGTCGACCACATATAAACCGTTCTCGACATGCCCAACAAAGGCTACTTTAAGAGTCTTGCTCCACAAGAGGGCCATGGTATCAATATCAAAGTAAGTGGCAAAGTCCATGAGTTTAAGTTGATGAACGGAAAGTAAATTGTATGCAAGGGTCTCAACAAGCATGACTTTCTCAATGGACAAGTCCAGTGAGATAACCACCTTACCAAGACCCAATACCTTTGACATTGAAGCATCACCAAATTGGACATGGGTGGGCATAGATGAACTTGCTTGCATGTCCACCACCAAGTCCTTGCTTCCGGTCATATGATTTGTTGCTCCACTATCAAGCAACCATGAACCTCCACCGGAAGCAAACTCCTACATAATATCAATGCTTGGTTTTAGGTACCCATTCTTGAATGGGTCCTTTGATGTTAGTAATAAGGGTCTTAGGAACCCAAAAAGACCATTCAATGTATTAGGAACCCCTCCTGGGTGCGCCATGTAAGCTTGTGGGTACCACGGGACCCCACTCACTAGTAGCCCATGCCCACAGCCTTCTTCCACCTCCAGAAAATTCAATCTTGCTCTCTTACTCGAGTTCTTGCTCGTTTTCGCAAAAATTTTGATCTCCTTGCTCCGGGCTCCGTTTTCAAAACTTTTCGGATGAATTGCTCCTTGGTATGTGACTCCTCCATTTGTCCAATTAGTTTTTGTTCTAGTGGTTTATATTTTGTTTTTTTTCTACTCTTGGTGACCATGAATATGAGCTTGCATGTTGAATTTACTTGGTCATATGTAGTTTTGATGCATGATATAGCCTCTAGACACTTGTGGGAGTAGTTGCTATCAATTATGTTGAGTTTTGTTCACCTCTTATAAGTTGTCTAAAAAATTTCAAAAAAAATAGAAGAAGAAAGATGTTTAGAAGGATGCTGAGGGGTTCTTTGAGCCGGATTTCCGAAGGAACTTCGCAAGAGGCACTTATGTACAACCTTCCTCGTCATGCCGAGGTGCGGCCGTGCGAGTGGTCGTGCAATACTTTCATGAGTGAAGCTGGTTTCGAACACAACTTCGTACAATTTGTGGAGAATGCCAGATTGACCTCCTTCCTCGCAGATGAGTGTGAACAATACCAACTCCTTACAAATACCTTTGTGTAAAATTTCAGATTCATGCCTAGATAGGATGTGCCTAGCGTATCATTTCATCTCTATGATAAAACTTTTGAGATATCTTTTGCTGATTTCTATCATATCTGCAAGATTCCTGCTGAGGGTAGAATCACAGAACCTCGTCCTAGTGAGTTTGAGAGATTCCTGCATACTGTAACAGTGGGAGAGACTAGAGGGGTTTCTAAGGCTAGAGTAGTTAGTTTGCATTTTCCTGCTTTACGCTACTTTGCATTATTTACGGGAAGATGTTTGACTGCTAGGTGGGAGAGTGGAACGCTTAGTGCCCCTGATCTCACTATTTTGCGTAGTGCACTTTTCGGTAGTAGGATCCATAGTTTGGGAGCTATCATTGCATGCCGTCTGCATACTAACAGGTCTAAGGGTGTTATTTATGGTGGTATTTATGCTACTCGCCTTGCTAGATAATTTAATGTTGCAATCAGATTTAGCGAGGATCGTTTTCTACCTAAGAAATACTTAAATTATGAGTGCATGGTGGATCATGATTTTATTTACAGAGGTGTCCCATTTTATCAGTATAACCTGGAGTTCAGCCAGGGCACCCGTGATATTATTACTCTGCCTGCCCCTTCTCGGTTTGACCTCTCCAGGGGAAGATACATTATATTGCCAGAGGACATCATCAATTATAGGAATGAGTTGGCGTCAGCAGAGGTGGTCCACCCTTGGGACGATCGGTTTCGACCACCGACTCAGTTCCTACCTGGACCTAAGGGATTCTTCGACTCGCATCAACCAAGTTAGGCCAAAATCCTAAGCTTGGGGAAGTACGTATTCTCACCGATATTTCATTCCTGTATCACATATTCATTACACTTGTTGGAGTTCATTGTTTTCTTTGTATATCCGTGTTCGCTTTTATTTGTTTCTTTTGTGTGTTTGAAAAACCCAAAAGTATCTCTCGCTTTTTTCTGTTTTTCTTTTCCTTTTAGTTAGTTAGTAGTATTAAAAGAAACCCCAAAAAGATTTCTCATTTCTCCTTTTGTTATTTGTTGGGAGTTCTTCGGTGTAAATAGTTTTTCTCGCTTTTCATTTTTCTTCTTTCGTTCGTTTTCTTCAGAAAAACAAAAAACTCCAAAAATATTTCATAGTGTTTCTCTGAATTTCTTTTTCTTTTCTTGAGTTGTAGTAGGAGAAGACAACTAAAAGAACTTTCAAGTGGCTCTTATGTTCTTTATTATTTATCTAATGAAAGACCAAATATTTTATTGTCTTTCTCCTGTGTATATAGTCTTTGCAGTTTTCAGCTTAGTCCAGGACACACTTGCACTATTATAATTTTTCACATCATTCGGTCATGCAAGTGAAAGGCAATAATGATGATGATTTGATGAAGTGATCATGGTGAAGAAAAGCTGGTATGAACTCTACTTGTTTTTGTTTTTGTAAATATGTTTAACTCAGTAGTGCCGATTCACCCTATTATGAGTAAACATGTGTGTGATGGCAATTAGGGATTATAGTTGCTCATGCCATGCTTATGTAGCTAGGAGTGGATAATATGTTATCTTGTGTGTCAACATGCATTAAAATAATTATGATGTAGTATGTTAGGATGGTATCCTCCTCTGAAGAATTCAAGTGGCTTGACTTGGCACATGTTCACGCATGTAATTGATTCAAACCCAATATTGTCTCTATGATATTTATGTTCAGAGTGTTTATATCCTTCTCATGCTCATGTTCAATGTTAATTATTCAAAATGCATGATTATGACCGTTGTCGCTCACTAGTTGGTCGCTTCTCAATCTATTTGCTAGCCTTCGCCCGTACTAAGCGGAAATACTGCTTGTGCATCAAAAATCCTGAAACAAAGTTGTGCCATGAGGGTCCGCCATATCTACGTATGGATTGAATAAGATCCTTCAAGTAAGTTGTCATCGGTGCATAAAGCAATAAAAATTGCTCCTAAATATGTATGATCTTTTATTGTAAGGGAAAATAAGCTTTGTACGAACTTGTGATGGTAAAGAAATAAAAGCGACAGACTGCATAATAAAGTTTACTATCACAAGGGGCAATATAAAGTGACGTTCCTTTCCATTAAGATCTTGCACATCCCAAAATAAAAATCACATGACAACATCTGCTTCCCTCTGCGAAGAGCCTATCTTTTACTTTTCGGTATTTACTTTTATGCAAGAGTCAATAGTGTTCATCCCTATTCCGTTCTGATTTATTCTCTACTTGGCAAGCATCATGTGGTGGGGAAGATCCAAGCATATATATCCCATTGGATGTAGGTGATCATGAGTTATTATTGTTGACATTATCCTCAAGATAAATCTGTTGGGAGGCAAAAACTATAAGTCCCCATCTTCCTATGTGTTTGACTGAAACTTTTGCTCCATAAATATGCCGTGAGTGTTAGCAATCATGGAATACTAAATGATAGTTGAGTTCTTTCAATTCTCGTACTCGTAATTGGAAAGTTATGGAAGTAGACCCATCATTTTGCAATGAAAACAACATATAAAACTCTGGAAAATTTCGAACAGCACCTTTTACCTCTATCGCTCAGAGCACAAATCGTTGTGCTCCTCGCTGCTCAAGAGACTTCTTATTTTCTTCTTACCCTTCGAGAAATTGGGGCAGCTGAACTCTTTCTCTTTTGGTAGTGGATTCCCTTTTCAACTACTTGCAAACAAAAAAAAGTGCAATGTTTCTGTTTTTTTCTGGATCGCATTCCTCCAGCTTTTGTTCTTTCTAACGAAAATCACTCTTCTTTACTGGGATTCCTTACTCGGTATAACTCAAGCATTCGTGTACAAACAAGTGCAGACGAAGTAACATGAATATCTTCGGTAGTCAGTCTATTTCCATCAGCCGGTTGGTGGGAGCGAGAAGTATGGGATATGTCTGGTGTTTCTTCCATCAATCATCTGGATTTACGCCGTATATCAATAGATTATGGCCACGTCAGAAGAGGACCATCACATCTGCGCATTCCTTCCATTCTTTGGTTGGTTTTCCAAGCGCCTTTGTCGGCATGCATATTGGCTTCTCGGAAATTCATTCTTCTAAACAGGAGGTCTTTTTCCTCGTCTGTTGGTGTTCTTTTCGATCTCAATGCATTTCACCGCTCCACCGGAAATTCCCTCTGCCCCTACCGTACTCCAGCTTGGTAGTTCCACCGCCTGTCCAGGGTTGAGCCTTGGGATTTGACGGCGGACTTGAAAAGCCACCTACAGATGAGTTCCCGTTCGTGTGCATCCAGCAGGAATTGAACCCGCAAATTTACCAATTATGAGTTGGGCGCTTTAACCATTCAGCCATGGATGCTTAACAGGGATCATCGTACATCGTAAATAACCAATTTTCATATAGAAAGACATATCATAGAAAAATGAAATCTAAAATATTCTGTACCCACTTCGATCAATTAGCCAAGATTTTGACCGGATACGAAATCACTGGTGCTCGATCTAGTGGTATTTTTATGGGGATTCTTTTTATCACTGTAGGATTCCTATTCAAGATTACTGCAGTTCCTTTTCGGGCGGCTGTTGGACGGACGGCCCCCTATAGGTAGTAGGGTAGGATGGGTGGTACCGCTCAGATACCTGCTAATCCTCCTAACTGCGCGCGGGCCAGGCTTAGAGCGCGTGAAACTCCGGTCTGGTGTCCGAGCCGATTGGTCAAACGACGACTACTACACATATTATATTAGCCGCCTATCCCGGAATGGACAGGGATGGAATAGAAAGAACGTGAAGCAGCAAGCAAGGGATGAGCGCTTTGTTGCGCCTACACATACGTTTTTGTAATACCCCAAAAATTTAATCATATTTTTTTTTGAGTAAAATTTGGCCAGAAATAAAAGTTTGAATTATATTAGGTCTTTTATTAATTTCAGAATATTTGATGTTTCTATTTTTTTTTCCAAAATCCTTCCCTCCATACAGAATTTTTTGTAAAATATTATGGGCTTTGGTAATTTTCTTAAATCATTCCATTTGTATCTTAAATAACAGTAGGAAATATTTTCATAATAAAACTTGCCCCAAAATAAACCTTTTAATAGCATTTTCAATCTTTGAAATGCTTCTGTTGCACTAAGACCCTTTTAAATAATTCTTTAAAAATTCCACAAAAACTATGAGGGGTCATGTGATGCCTATAGATCACTTTTATGCAAAAAACCCAACTTGGTCTTTTGAAAATTTTGAGCACAACTTCCTCTTTTCAATTCTGTCCCATTCTGGAGTTATAACTGCAGCCCTAACTTTCCTTGCTCAAATAATTCTGAAATTATTTCCACTTATAGTCCTCCCAACCAAAACCTTAAGTCCAGAAGATCAACTCCAATTGCATTCTGGAAGACCTCCAAATAATTCCCTCAAGATCTGGTCCAGAACTGAAATTCATCCAAACTTGCACTAGAAAGTTTCCTCTTTTCACAAACCAATCACACCATCATCTCTACCATCTAAAGAGACATCATCCTATCAAATTCCAATTCCAGAGAAGATTCCTAGGTGGCCCTAGCATTTCATCAAGCAGCTCATGTGCATGGCAGAAATCTGCAAGCTTATGAACCTGCATTGGGCACGTGAGCATATGACCAAACCAGCATGTCCAGTAACCTTACCATCCTAGTAAGTGTCACCCTACCAAACACCAGCATGTCGAGCACTCTGCGTGCATGCTCTGGGCACGGCCAGAGCGCCCGCGCTGCACCCAACGGCGCCTGAGCCCTGCCGACACCCCTGCTGCCCCTTGGCTTGCCCCACATGCCCAGCTAGTCACCGCACCTGCTGCGACCTCCCCCTAGCCTTCTAGCACCGCCCGCCACCAACCTGCACTGACAAGAGCCGCCGCCGCGATCGCTGACTCGGGTACGGCACCGTCCAGGGCGCTTGACGCCAACCAGAGGCCACCAGCGCAACGCGCACTTAAGTCCCAACCCCCTGAGCCCATCCGATGCTCGACTGCCTCACCACCAACCTCCCAACAGCCTCACCCGCCGCATTAATGGCCACCTCGACCATCTCCAAAACCCGCCGAACCGACCTCCTCCTCCCTATTTAAGCCGCCCCCGAGCTTCCCTTGGTCACTAGCGAGACCCCTCCTTCCTCTGTGATCCTCTCCAGGTAATAGAACGACCGGTGGTGGTTGTCCTCTCCACCTCCGGCAGCTTCGGTCGCCGCTATGTTCCGGCCGATTCTAGCGCAATCAGGGCCTCCCCTCCTTCATTCTCTTCACCAGTAGCCCTCCCTAGACCCCGCGAATTCATTCCACCCTTTAATTTCGCTCAGGATCAACCGTAGGCGGAGGTCCTCTTCCAGCTCTGCCGGAGCCTTTCGGGGAAACCTCGCCGTCGGCAAGGTAGGGCTCCCCGGCGACCGTGCCGCCCACTGGGAGGTTCGCCGTGCTCTCCTGGGTGCGAGGGTGTGCTCTACATGCGGAGGGGCACCTCCAATCGCCGGCGAGCGTCGCCAGAGTCCCCGCCCCTGTTTGGCCGCGGGAGAAGAGGCCGACGAGGACTAGTCAAACCTGACCAGTGGGCCAGGCGGGCCCACTGTCAGTGACCAAGCGCCACTCTAGTCGGCTTAAGTGGAGACGGGCTTCCCCGAGACCGTTTTCGCGCGGAGGAAACGTATTCCACGAATACGTCTTCGACGTCACCAGCCTTCCCGTGCGGTCTAGAGGCTAGGCCTGGCCCAGTGACGCCAGGCAGCTAAACAGCGCTCAGGGCACGCTTCTGCTCTTTCCTCTTTTTCTTTTTCCAGTAGATTTCAAATAATTCCACAGTAGTCATTTCTACACCAAATTTGATGATTCAAATTTCTACATACTCCTAAAATCATTCCCTATTAATCCAGCTAGGGTGAACATTTTTTCCTAAGCTTAGTTTTTGTGGTATCTATGAAATAGTCCATTCAGTCATTTATTCCAGCTTAGAAATTCCGTAGGAAAATCATATGAACTCCAAATAAATTGATTCTTTTTCTGAGATTCCTAAATTTTCATCTAGTTTATTTTAGTATTTATTTAAAAAATTTCCAAACAACTTTATTGTACTGTTTTCAAATTATGTAGTAATTGCAATATTTTTGAAAATAGGAAAAATGGAGGGAAGAGAATTTTCAAAACTTTTGGAGTGCACCCAACATTTCTGCATGCCTAAGGCAAGCATCTTGAACACTTGATATGGTGAATGCATAGTTGTTGTTTGCAAGAATAATTGAATTATGAATATGTTGAATTCATATAGATTTGCATATTGCTATTTATGCATGCATGATCCCTTGAAAATATTTTACCTTTATTTAAACATGAAGTATGAGTGAGTATGGTTATTTTTACATGTCACCTATACCTATGTTGGTCCGAACTAATCTGCAGGAAAAGTCACGAGAAAAGTGACCGTGAGACTGAAAAATCATATAGACGAGAATGGTCAGTGAGGGTGTGTTGGGACATGCCAGATGGTGACCCTGTTGGGTACTACCAAGGAATTATATTGTGCTAACTACTGCAGGAAAACTTAAACCTCCTGAGTCGACCGTAGATCGAGTCTTGTTCCGGTAACCCCCATACTTGATTCGTGCTACCACTTGTCCCTGCTGCAGGTAGGGTATGGTTTAGTAAGTTGATAACCCCTTTCCGTGCACACACCATACAGAGAGGCCATGGTGAAAGATACCAGAGGCCTCTGGTAGGTATGTCACCTGGTCAGGGGGCATGGGTGTATCCGGCTGGGCCGAGAGGGGGGCATCCCTTGTAATCCATGCGTTGTAATTAGTGATCCCATGCTATTCGAGATGATGGTCTCCCCGTCTTAGAGTTTTTCTGAAGTGATGCCTTGGGTGATTCCAGACATCAGAACGGTTAAGCTGGTGTGTGCTGGTTAGGTGTGTTTTCAACCCAAAGACCGTAATGGGAATTGGTCAGCGTCTCGGTGTTGACTAAAGAAATCCTTTACTTGTGGGTAAAGAGTACACCCTCTGCAGAGTTATACCTATTCGAATAGCCGTGTCCATGGTTAAGGACTACAGTCTGGGTTGGTCAAGTGTCGGTCTTAGTGTCGGTCTTCGGAGGGAATAATTAAAATTGAGCGTGATTCATTTTTACAGGATGATTATTGTCACTTCTGAGGTTATCATGAATATTATTGTCATCATAAATTTTATTGTGGACTAACCCTGTTCTTCTATGTGAAATCTAAGTATCACTTGGGATGGCTAGTCCACCTGGATACTCATTTATATTTTTCTGAGTATCACTTGGGATGGCTAGTCCACCTGGATACTCATTTATATTTTTCTGAGTATCACTTGGGATGGCTAGTCCACCTGGATACTCTTTTATATTTTTCTGGGTATCACTTGGGATGGCTAGTCCACCTGGATACTCATTTATATTTTTCTGGGTATCACTTGGGATGGCTAGTCCACCTGGGTACTCAGTTTTATTTTCTTTTCTGAGTATCACTTGGGATGGCTAGTCCACCTGGATGCTCATTTCTTTTCAAGACCTCTCGAGGCGTCGCTTTTAGACACCCATTTGGCATTTCTTTTCAAGACCTCTCGAGGCTTCGCTTTCAGACACCCATTTGGCATTTCTTTTCAAGACCTCTCGAGGCGTCGCTTTCAGACACCCGTTTGGAATTTCTTTTCAAGACCTCTCGAGGCGTCGCTTTTAGACACCCATTTGGCATTTCTTTTCAAGACCTCTCGAGGCGTCGCATTCAGACACCCGTTTGACATTTTTTCTTGGAATTCCTCGGGCGGTCCAGCGCCCGATGTTCCATTTTATTTTTCTTGGTTTATTACTAAGTAATATATTTATTCTGCCGCACCGCATTAATATTCATCATGCCATGCTTTAATTTTGGTCAGCATATACATATAATTAAACCCATCATGAGCATATGCATTCGGTATATCTTTTGTTCATAATGTTTGCGAGTACATTCAAATGTACTCACTGGCTTGTCCCTGGCTATTTAACTGGCCAGGTCAGGATTTCAACGAGGAGTACTACAACGACGTCCATGCGGACTAGGAGCCTAAGATAGCAGCCACGCGAGATAGGGGTTATCCCGGTCAGCCATTCCTGTGGGATTGGAGCTTCCACCAGAATTGGAGATCCGCTACCACTTCCGCCATCCGCTGTTAGAAATCATTGTTGTATCATTAGACCTTTATGGTCTTGTATCTAATTCTTGTAATTGCTTGGTAATCTGTATCAAGGACATGTCCACCAGTAAAAATGATCTTGGGGCTGGTGGTGACACGTGGGGTTGTTTTCTAGGATTTTATGTCCCGGAAATCCGGCCCCGACAGTTTTCTTGCTGGGTCGGTTTGTTTTTGAGTTGTTTTTGACATTCTTTCTACAGGTAATTGCAGATATTGACAAAGATGGTGTACATGAAATGGTGATTGCACTTTGACTCAAAAGCACTATTCGATAAGATGTAGTAGAACTGGCACCGAATTTTTGCCAATTCGGCAGTTCGATCTATGATTTCACAGTCATGGGCGTTCATAAGATCCTTCCATTTAGTAGCACCTTAGGATGGCATAGCCTTAACGTTAATGGCAAGGTTCAAAAGAGGAAAGGCTTGCGGTGGATACCTAGGCACCCAGAGATGATCAAGGGCGTAGCAAGCGACGAAATGCTTCGGGGAGTTGAAAATAAGCATAGATCCAGAGATTCCCAAATAGGTCAACCTTTTAAACTTGCGTTGTATCAGGTTGGTAACAACTTGTATCTTGATAGGACTGAATGTAGCCAGGAGTTGTCTTAGGTTAGTCTAATGTGCCAAAACGTTAGTCAAACCACCTAGGTTGTGTTTGTTCTGGAGAGTTCAGCTAGTCCGAGTGATCTGGGTTATCCTATGTTTTATCCCTGTTTCGATCTTTTTTTGACTATAGGGGTTTCTAGCAGACGGTCATAAAGGTGGCTGCATAAGCGTGGTGGCGGGGAATATTTTGGATTCTATTATCTCCGCGGGAACATAGTTTCGATCCAACAAGGGAATGGTTTCAATGTCACCTACAAGGAATACTGATGGTTTAGGAGGTTGCTCTTTATAATCAGGGTCTGCTTCCAGTTCCTTAAGGTATTTATCCAGCCCCGACTCGAGTCCCCACATCCACTTTTATCCGCCCGCAACCCGGCCAACACAACATTAGGGCTGTCCCCCCCATTCTATGCTGACCCGGTCCGAGGCTCACTTTTTGGGAAGCCCATTCCCATCGCGCTCATGGCCCGACTGGCCTGCCAACGGTAGTGGGAATTCTCTCGTTCCCTGGTCAAAAAAGGGTTGGTTGGATGCGGGATCTACTTCATGAGGGGTGGGAATAGTTTCTCATGCCGAGATAAAAAACTCAAGCGCCACCCGTTTCCTATTTGATTTCAGAACAGCAGAATCTCATCACCCGTGGTCTTCGGTTCGCCAGTTCAGGCTCAACTCCTCGCTTTACGTTAGCGGACTTACAGGTCGGGCCGGGGCTCCACGCTCTTTCTTTCTGTGTGGAACGATGCCGGGGAATGTGTCGAGGCGGCGAACAACAACAAGACAACTAACTACATTTGCTTTTTCCTCCATGAGATGAGCCAGTGCATTGGACCGATGGATAATAGAACTGGCAGGGACTCCATCTCACATTCGATCTCCCTCCTTTCCCCGAAAGAGTCGAGGTCTCTCTGGACTTCTCTTTTGCCTCTCTCCCAGATTCAGAAAAAGGGAGGAAGAGGGCTCGTAACATAGATAATAAATAAATAGGAGTTAATATCATTCCAATTGCCATTACAAAAGTAATTAGTGTTTTTGGCATTAACAAAAAAATTGGACTAGTAATTAGTCCAAAAACTACTACTAATTCTGCGACAAAACCACTCATTCCTAGTAAGGCTGATCGATTTGAATATTCCATTCCCTATTTCCTTGAGCGCTTTCACCATTAACACATGGATGCCAAGACCACCCCCCCCCCCCGGCTCTTTCTTCTTCTAGTTCATATAATAGAACACAAGGATCGAACCTACTTTGCTTTAAGTCTGTTTACTTTTTAACGCCGTCTACGAAGAGACAAGATGAGAGAGGAGAGAGGAAGCTGAACGACAAGAGCTGACGAAGTCCAATCAAGCTGAGGCCTGGAAAGAGTTAAGAAAAACCACCTTCTACTTGCATTCATGTGAACTTGCTAAACAAAGCTCTTACATAGACTCTTTCTGGAAATATGATGAACTGCAATTGTTTCAATGACTGAGATCATAGTTTGTTAGTTTTCAATGAGGTTTGTGGTTCATACATTAACTTGTGAATGAATTGTTACTCGATCATGAGAAGTTTTATGACGATATATTGCTGCTATGATAATGATCATGATGCTTTCATGCACGTCTTTTGTTTTATCGACGCCTCTCTCTCTAAACATGTGGTCATGATTATCGATTTCGGCTTTTGTTTAAGGACAAGCGAGGTCTAAGCTTGGGGGAGTTGATACGTCCATTTTGCATCATGTTTTCCAATTGTTATTTATTATGTTTTGGGTCATTATTTTACTTTATGATGCAATCCTAATGCCTTTTCTCTCTTATTTTGCAAGTTTCCCATGAAGAGCGAGATTGCCGGCAGTTGGAATTCTGGAACCAGAAAGGCTACAGAAGGGATAGATATTCTCCACAACTCCAAATGACCTAAAAATATACGGAGAATTATTTTGGAATATATAAAAAATATTGGCCAAAGAATTACCAGAAGGGGACCCACTAGGGAGCGACAAGCTCAGGGGGCGCGCCCTACCCCCTGGGCGCACCATGTGAGCTTGTGGGCCCCCTGGCAAGCATCCGGGGCCCATCTTCTCCTATAAGCTGCTATTTTCCCAAGAAAAAAATCAGAAGAAGACTTTCGGGACGAAGCGTCGCCGTCTCGAGGTGGAACCTGGGCAGGAGCACTTTTGCTCTCTGGCGGAGCGATTCCGCCGGGGATACTTCCCTCCGGGAGGGGGAAATAGAAGCCATCGACATCACCAACGATCCTCTCATCGTGGGAGGACCAATCTTCATCAACATCTTCACCAGCACCATCTCCTCTCAAACCCTAGTTCATCTCTTGTATTCAATCTTTGTCCCATAACCTCAGATTGGTACTTGTGGGTTGCTAGTAGTGTTGATTACATCTTGTAGTTGATGCTAGTTGGTTTATTTGGTGGAAGATTATATGTTCCGATCCTTAAGCATATTCAATACACCTCTGATCTTGAACATGATTATGATTTTTGAGTAGTTACTTTTGTTCTTGAGGACATGGGAGAAGTCTTGTTATAAGTAATCATGTGAAGTTGGTATTCCTTCGATATTTTGATGATGTGTATGTTGTTGTTATTCTAGTGGTGTCATGTGAACGTCGACTACATGACACTTCACCATATTTGGGCCTAGGAGAATGCATTGGGGAGTAATAAGTAGATGACGGGTTGCGAGAGTGACAGAAGCTTAAACCCTAGTTTATGTGTTATTCCGTAAGGGGCTGATTTGGATCCATATGTTTCATGCTATGGTTAGATTTATCTTAATTCTTCTTTCGTAGTTGTGGATGCTTGCGAGAGGGGGTAATCATAAGAGGGTTGCTTGTTCAAGTAAGAGCGGCACCCTAGCACCAGTCCACCCACATATTAAATTATCAAAGTAGCGAACGTGAATCAACTAAACATGCTGAACATGACTAGATGACAATTCCCGTGTGTCCTCGAGAACTCTTTGCTTACTATAAGAGAATGTTCCGGCTTGCCTTTGCCATAAAAAGGATTGGGCCACCTTGCTGCACCTTGGTTACTATTGTTACTTGTTACTTGTTATGAATTGCCTTGCTACAAAACTATCTGTTACCGCTACTTTCAGTACTTGCAAAGAATACCTTGCTGAAAACCGCTTGTCATTTCCTTCTGCTCCTCGTTGGGTTCGACACTCTTACTTATCGGAAGGACTATGATTAATCCCCAATACTTGTGGGTCATCAGCGGCCACCCACCCCCTTTCCAGCGCACCGGTGTCCACCCCGGTGCCGACGGCCACCCTCTCCTTCCGAGCCATGGCTTACCGCGTGTCCCTATCCGCTTCGCCCTTGGTGGCTTCCCCTTCGCCACCCCCACCATGGCCGTTGCTCTATTCCATCAACGTCGTCCCCGAGGGGGTGGGCTCGGCCTTTGGCCCCATCGTCGAGGGTGGCGCTCAAGGCTAGGGCCACCTGCAGACAGCTACCGGCGGCGCCGACTAGCAGACCAAGCGACAACAAACGCGTGCGCCCCACCCCCCCCCCTCGGCATCCCATTGTTAGTATGATGGTATTTATATGTTTTGCTGCGTTTATCGACCGTCAATCTTGACGTCTGTGAATTCAATTGTGCAAGCATTGCATAGCTATCAATTTTGAAATCTCGGGTTTGGGGATTCAAGTAGCATCTAGGATGTTCTTTTGGTGCTCAAGTTGCTTCGTCGTCAATTGTTGATTCCATACCTTGTGAAGTAGTGTTCCCACTCAGTTGTAAGGAAGATCTTGTGGGGGTGCTAACCTTTTGATAAGCTGCATTGTTGTTGCAATTCTTTTCGAGTTAAAAGCAGAAAACCACCATATTTGGGGTTAGGTTTGCAGAAAACTACCTGGTCCCTAATTTTCTGCAAAAGCCACCGCATTTTTGCTAAACTTTTTGCAAAAAGCACTGATCGGGTGATTTGGGCCGTTTGATCAATTTCTGACAAGTGGGGCCAGATTTCCCAAGTACAAGAAGGGAGATGGTTCCATCTTCGTTGTTATCATTTGCCTCTCTAAAGTTGCTAATTTCTTTCGGTGAAAGAGACCATCTCTGGTAGCTAGTTGGGGCAGTTGTATACCTTCAAAATTGTTTCTTTGCATGTCGTGCATTTTTACAGGTTGCATTCTTATACGATGTGCTCCACGTCTCTCAGCTTAAGTGGTGTTTCAAAGATCTAGAGTGTTATATGGTTTATGAAACTATTGAACTCCAAGATGATCTTTCATATCAAGAGTGACCCATTTGCATTCTCGACAAAGCTCAACGTCGCCATAACAACAACTCTATCAAATTCTTCAAGGTCCTTTGGTCTCAGCATTTCAACAAAGATGCGACTTGGGAGCCGAAAGGATCACCTCAGATCTTCTCCCTGAACTCTGTTCTTTCTGAATCTCGTGGCGAGATTTTTGTAAGTTGGGGAGAGTTCAGTCTAAGAGCATTAAGCCCTTTTGCTTTTGTTCTTTGTTTTTGTGTATCGGTTGAAGTTGAGTCTAGCATGATCTTTGGATCCATCGTGTGTGGATGTTCTCTTGACCAACCGAATAGTTCAAGTTGCGCCATCGATCCGCTCAATGGAAGGAACTCACATTCGACATGATGCAAGGAATTTTGTTAGTGGTATCGTTAAGAGCAACATGGACCGCAAAGATTTGTATACTAACCCTCTTTTCCCTGTCTCATCATGGATCTCAGGATGAGATCCCTTTTTAGTGGTGTCGATTGTAACATCCCGGAGTTTTTCCCAATTAAAAATTGATCCCTTGTTAGTGGTGTCAATTGTTAGTGGTGAAGCCAAGAGGGTTCTGGGGTGAAAGTGTCGAGGACAGTGTTGTGGAAGCCAGAGACGTTGTCGTCGGAGGAGTTGTGACCAATGGAGTGGAAGCCAGAGGGACGGTGGCTGGGGGCGACATCTATGGTGGCAGCCCTGCTAGGGTTGCTGACGATTGGCGTAGCGCCGGGTGCGGAGGAGGGGTTAATGTTGTTGTTGCCTTAGGAGTCACACGAGCCGTCATTTGGACTTGTTCCAAGGTAATGGACTGGGGAAGTTCGTAGTTGTCGCTGGATGTAACTAAAGCGAGAATTGTGGAGTTGTCCCAATCTTTCGAGAAGTAGCCGTCCCGGATGCAATCATTCGGCTCGTGTTTGTCAGTCAATGGGCCATTTATGCACACCATTATGACCAAGTGGGACGTCTAGGGAGGCTAGGGGGTTGTTGCAGGGTCAGTGCAGTGCCCCGACCTCGTGTTCGTGGCTCCGGCCTCGATCGCGGGGGTTGTTGATGAGCGATCATCGTTCTCTGGGCTGGAGGCTGGAACTGTTCCTGCGGGCGTGGGCTACACAAGATGCTTGGGAGCCGCGTCTATTGCTCGGAGAAGCGGTGGAACGCGGAGCCGGATGTCGTCGTGGCGATCGTCAATGAACTCGAGCATGCCAAAGAAAAGGTCCCAGGCGGGAGTGGGTGGCGGTCTGGTGTGGAGCCACCCTTCTTGTCGGTGATGAAGGTGGGAGATCAGAAGACGAAGCTCTGGCCCAGCACGAACTCGATGGGGTGGATTAGAGATCCGATCTGGGTTTGGTCTTCGGCCGACGCTGCCCATGACTGGCGGACCAACTAATGGTACCGAAAACCATCAGTGTCTTTGTAGGGTGGACAGCGTGACTAGATGTACCAAAGGGGATCACACATGGTTTTTTTACCCAGGTTTGGGCCCTCATGGTCGAGGTAATAACCTACTCCTACTTTGCTTTTGATTAATGGTGAAAACGCCTCGTGTGAGGGGTTTATAGATGGGATGTGCCAATGGCTACCGAGGTATCGACTATGATATGAGTTAGATGTCCTCTGATCTACCCCTAGGCCCTAGCCTCGCCTTATAAAGGGGGATGAGATCTAGGGTTTACAAGTTCCTAACCAACCTCGCTTGTGAATCGAACGAGGATTCTTTGGCTTGCACGCCAAGATGATGACTACCCAGAAGTCAGGCTTCCTGTCAAATGAAAGGCCCATGCCCGTCACTACCACAAAAAAACACTTCCATGATGATACGTCTTTGTCACAGTAGGTCAAGTTTTCTGTCATGCATGTACATCCATGACAATTTTATGACAGAATCAAGATAGTCATACCTATGCTGTCGTAGAAGTGTTCCATGACAATACTGAAATTATCATCACGAAAGTGTCCACTTCCATGACAATAAATGTCGCGTCATGGAAGTGTTTTCGTCAAGGGTAACCGACACGTGGCATTCACCGTAACGGGTCGCCGTTAAGCTATCGGGTTCCGGTTTGGATCCGATAGCCCGTTAGCAGCCCTAACCAATGACGATTTTCCACGTGTAAATTTCTCATTCGCCGGCGAAACCACGTGTCATCTCGGCGTTGGGACAGATGTCATCCATTCATTGGACGCGAGACACCTGATACATCGACACGTGGCACGGCCCAATAGTGGCCCATTTAGGTTAAAAAGGCCGGCCCGTTTGACTTGGTCAAAAGTAAGCGGGCCGACCCAAGGAAAGCCTGTTAACTGCCTATTCGCATACAGCCCATTTACGGCCCGGGTACTCACGGCCCGTTATGGCCTTTCAAAATTTGGCCCAGTAGCGCCATGTGGGCCGTGCCTTATGATTTCAGTCCGTTGTCACTTTCGGCCCATCTATGGCCCGTGACGTCTTTCAGCCCATATTTGGCCTTTTGTTTCTCTGGGCCCATCTATGGCCCGTGATGTCTTTCGGCCCATATTAGGCCTTTTGTTTCTCTGGGCCCATTGACGGCCCATGGTGATTCTGGCCCATCATGAAAAGTAAACGACTTTGAGCCCATTAAAGGCCCATGATTCAGTTGGGCCGTTTCCAGCCCGTGTTTTCTTTTGGCCTTCTAAAGGCCCATCAAATCATGGGCTCATTTCCGGCCCTCGATTACTTACGGTCCGTTACTGGCCTGTTATGCTAATGAGCCAGATTCAGCCCGTGGTTACAATCGGACCGTTTGTGGTCTGTTAACCCATTGGGCCATTTTCAGCCCGTCATGTATTCCGGCCCATTAACGACCCGTTATGACTGCCGATAGAATTAAGCCTGTGATGACTTTTGGCCTGTTAATGGCCCGTTATGCTACGGGCCCTTAAACAGACCATTCCCACTATGGCCCGTTTACGGCCCATAATGCGGTCTGCTTTTGGCCCACGGATCCTACGGCCCGTAGATGGCCCTTGGGCACTACAGCAGGTAGCAGGCCCATGGTTACCACGGGCCGTATGTGGCCCATGGTTACTGCGGCCACTAACAAACCGAGGAAAAAGATGACTATGAGGAAATAAATAAGCAAGCAACTAGCGCTAGGCTATTACGGCGATTGCACATAGTACATCCACTGGGCATCAAAGTTCGCCGCCCATGCAAATATAGGGAACACCCTACACTATACAAAAATTGCTTGCTATTTTCTTCAGCCGGTCGCTGCCCATTAAGAACAAATTTTGTAACGCAACAAAACAAATTACAGCCATATAACAAAAGGAGGGTTGGCATAAAAGTAAATGCACCATCATAAGTTCAGAAGCTCGGATGATTTGACCTGACTGGTGCATTTTCATGTTGTAGTGTCTGATGGAGCACCATAAACTTCGCTGTCATTTATCCTAGGCTCCTGAACAACATAGCAAATGTCTGATAGTCTGGTTTCAAAACCTGCATATCTTGATGACATCGAACAATGGTTGTTCTTGTTTCACAAAGGGTCTCTGTTAGGGATTGGACTTGTGTCTGGAGCACAGATATATCATTCTGTCGAGCTTGCAGATCTTGTTCATGAGGTAGTTTGGACGAGGTTGCCCTAACAACCAACCCAGTATTACGCAGGAAGGTGCTTTTGGCACTATTAGTGGAGAGATAATGACCCATTGCAGCAAGAGGTGACATTGTGGTTATGGTTGCCTCATCACCTTCAGGAGGTTGTTGCGGTTCCACCATTTGTTCCAGAACAGAAGTTATTAATGAGGTAGCAAAACCAAACAGAATAGCTTTGGTTTATATACAGAACTTATTTTGGCGAACCCGTGTAAAATATTAGTTGTATTTTACTGCAAAGTACATAATAAAACCAGGTTCCAAACATATGACCATATACCATGGCTAATGTATTGTCTATTTCTTCACATTGTATTGACAGCTAAGATAAAGAGACAAAGTTTATAATACGGTGAGCATAGTATGACATCATTCATATCACAAAACTACTGAGATCAGACAAACAGGCAATTGTAACATTGTGTGCAGCACGGAACTAGATTACAGATCAAGAGCAAAGGAACATCGTTCCTCTCTTTTAAACCTTGTAAAGTGCAATGATACGTTCAAACAACTGTGTATAAAATTGAAAAGACTAATAGACATTGGCTGCAAACCATACAGTTCAATGCACCACAAGTCAGAGTAACCAATAGTTCAAAGGGCCTGAGGATTAAGGACTTACTACAGCGGCTTTGACTAGTGTAGTCATGCCCTTCGTCTTGCTGGTGTGATAGTCCTTGAAGATTTCCACCGCATTTGGTTCAGGTTCTTTTTGGTCCTTGCGGGCTTTCCTCTGCATTTGGAACAAGTCAATATAGATCTGATAATATGGCACAACCAAAAGAGTGAAACAGTAGCTAGTTACCAGAGCCTCGCAGTGTGCAATATAGCTATGAGATCCTGTCGTCTGTTGGAATTTCACTTTCGTACGGTTGGCCTTGTTCTTTTAACAATTCACCTAGAAGAAGATAGATTTGTGAGGGACATGTGTAAATAGGAGTTCAACATGTGATCTGATCACATCTATATAACATACTTGATACTTTGGATCAGACTAGTGTTTAACAAGGGTTGTCCAGTCTTCATCCGTTATATTTTCCACTGGAGATGTTTGGGCAAGTTCATTGTTAGCCTTGCCTTCAAAGTGAGTTTTCCTTGGATTATACCGATACTGTCACAGAGCAGACTTGAAAACATGAGTGCATGCTTGTCTGGTTGCATCATCTTGCTGATCCAACTTGAACCTCATCTGTTCAAAATTATAGGAGTCTCATTACCAGCAACCTAGAAAGTATGGGACAGAGCAAGACGATATTACTAAGTTCCATAAATAACCATACTTACAGATAAATGGTTGAGGAAGGTGTTAAACTGGATTTCATCTTTGTCATTCCTGTACTGAATCCATGTTGGGAGGATACATGCATGACACCTAACAGCAATGGCTGCCTCTGATACTAACTTGGCTGACTCTGTAGCATCACGTGGCCTTTTTAAACCTGACTCAAAATGGATCTCCATTCTTCCTCCTTTAGATTTAATTAACCTATCGAGCATTATCTCTAATGTCTGTTTCCTCTTGCGCCTAGGTGCTAGTTCAACAACGAACATGGGAAGTGATAGTGTACATCAAACTGTGAAACTACATATAAAGAGTTCGTCAAAGACTACATATAAAGAAGCATGCAACTGTAACTTGACTCGATCAACTACCATCTTGGTGTTGAAGCTCACAAGGTTCATCTGATCTTGCCAAGTCCTCTTGTGCCAAGAGTGCTTTGGAAGTAGTGTCAGGTGGCAAAGAAGCTTGGGAACTTGCCGCTAGCAGAGTTGACGAACGAGTAAGTCGTACACATGTTGGTACTGTGGAAGAAGGTGTTGCAACCACTAGGGCTGTTGTTGCTTGTTTGGTTCGTTTGTCTTTGGTACATTTTGCAGGTGGTGTAGCAAGGGATACTGTGTTTGTACATTTATCCGGTGGACTTCGACCTTCTCTTGCGCTATCAGTACCAGCAGAATCTGCAGAGCTGTTCCGCTTCCGTTTTCGTGCCTCTCGAGTAGTAACACCATCCCCTACCATTCTGTGTACCTTCCTCTCTTTTTTCCATGTCAAGTCAAACCCACGAGAAAAAGGAATAAAAATTTAGTTCTTCAAATCTAATTGATGTGTGATTCAGACGAACTGAACTTTGATGTTAGACAACCGCATGATAGGAGGATGTAATATGTACGAAAAACAGGACGGCATGAGATAATCAGACCTATGATGCGTAAACTAAGCAGAAGGCATTTCAATAAATTAGAAGCAATGCAATGGAAGCTAGACACCATATGAAAGATGCTACAAATATCACTCTGCCAAGTTAATAGTGTCTCATCATAAGTGGCATTTAAACAAATGTCAAGCAGTACAAGCAATAAATCATATGCAAGATCCAAACAATATCACACTACCAAGTTAAAGGTGTTTCATCATTTGTGATTGATGCAGGATAGACATGAACAGTACTTCGATGTTAGAACATGTAATAGACAGATGTAGTATATGCAAAAAAAGGAAGACATGCCATGTTAACATGTATAATGTGTAAACTAAGCAGATGCAATTTAATCAAATTAGAAGCAATACAAGCTAGACACCATATGCAACATGCAAGCAAATATCACACTGCCAAGCTAGAGAAAGCACCTGGGATGCTAGAGTAGGGTTGTTGGGCACATCATTTTTACTTGGAACTTCTACTGCACTAGCAGTAGTAGCAGAATCTCTAGAGCGCCACCGGTACCGATGGCGCCAGATGACCGCCATCAGCCCCTGCCTTACTTTTTTCCTTCCTCTCTCTTATTTTTTGCCTTGTCAAGTCAAACCCACAAGAAAAATGAATAAAATTCGCTTTTCAGAACTCATTGATGCATGATGCTGACGAACACTACTTTCATGTAAGGCGATCGCATGATAGGAGGATTGAATATGTAAGAAAAAAGGACAGCATTGCATATTCACACCTATGATGTGTAAACTAAGCAGCAGGCATTTCAACAAATTACAAGCAATGAAAGCTAGACACCGTATGAAAGATGCAACGAATGTCACTCTACCGAGTTAAAATTGTCTCATCATAAGTGCCATTTCAACAAATTAGAAGAAGTACAAGCTAGAAAACAATGCAAGATGCAACCTATATTACACTCCCAAGTTAAATGTGGCTTATGATAAGTGATTGTTGCAGGTTACACAATAGTAGTACTTTGATGTAAGAACATGGCGTGATAAACAGATATTATATGTTCTAGAAACAGGAACACATGTCTTATTCACAAGTATAATGTGTAAACTAAGCAGATGCAATTCAACAAAATTAGAAGCAATACAAGCTAGACATCTACGTAACATGCAACCACATATAACAGTGCCAAGTTAGAGCGAGCACCTGTGATGGTTGGGTAGGGGAGATGTGCTCATCATCAACACAACTATGTTGACTGTCTATGCATGTGTTGTCTTGCAAATCTTGTTTGGAGGATAGCGGAGTAGAATCTGTAGAGACCCTTCGTTTTAGTTGGTCGGAAGGAGCACCATCATCCACTGCCTTGCTAATTTCCTTCCGCTTTATTGATTTTGCATTGTCAAGTCAAACGACAAGAAAAAGAATAAAAATCACTCTTCAGAACTCATTCATGCATGATACTGACGAACACTACTTGGATGTAAGGCAAACACATGATACAAGGATGGAATATGTACGAAAAACAGAACAACATGGCATATTCACACCTATTTGTATAAACTAAGCAGAAGCCATTTCAACAAATTAGAAGCAATGCAAGGTAGACACCACATGAAAGATGCAACCAATATGACTCTGCCAAGTTAAAAGTGTCTCATTATAAATGGCGTTTCAACAAATTAGATGCGGTACATGCTATAAATCATATGCAAGATGCAACAAATATCAAGCGGCATATACTAAAGGTGTCTCGTCATAAGTGATTGATGCGGGATACACAAGAACAGTAGTTTTATTTAAGGACATGGTTAATAGACAGATGTAATATGTACCAAAAACAGGAAGGCATGTCACATTAACAGGTATAATGTGTAAGCTAAGCAGAATAGCAGATGCAATTTAACCAAATTAGAAGAATTACAAGCTAGACACCATATGCAACATGCAACCACATATCACACTGCCAAGTTAGGGCAAGCACGTACGATGGTGGTGTAGGGGAAATGCGGTCACCAACTACAAAGCTACGTTGACTATCTTCATCTAGCCTTGTTGGTTGTTGAGAATCATGTGGGGAGGATGACACTGCACTCTTTAAAAGAGTAGCGCGTCTCACACTAACCTACCTGTCTAACTATCTCATCATAAGTGATTGATGAGGGATACACAAGAACATTAATTTGATGTAAGAACATGGTTAATAGACATATGCAGTATGTACCAAAAATAGGAAGGCATGTCATATTCACAATATATGGCTAAGCAGATGCAATTTAACCAATTTAGAAGCAATATACAAGGTAGACACCATATGTGTCGTGGTGTGCTCACGGCAGATGCCATGGGTAGGCTAATCGAACAGGGTTGGGGCCGGAGGACGTCGGAGGGTTCCGGAGGTGAGAATGGGGACAAGCGGTGGATGACACACGGTGTACCCAGGTCCGGGGCCCTCCGGGGGAGGTAACACCCCTAGTCCTGCAAGCTCAACTAGATGGGTCGCTAGATGAGCTACAATGGCACTCCTTGAGCTGTGTGGGTGGAGGACGAAGGAGGACCAGCTCTCTTCTCCTGGTGAGGTGGTGAACTGCTTCACGAGGGACATAACTCAGGGTTCGGCCCTCTGCATGGACGGCTCCCTGGGGGTCTTATAGGCCGGCTCCCCAGGGTTACAATGGTAATCTACTAGGGCACGGGGCCCAGCTGTCATCGCCTCATGCCGGACAGTGGGACCCGCTGGCTGCTGGGGCCCGCCGGCTACGGACCCCGCCGGCCGTCCGGGACTGTAGCACGTCTTTGCTTGCGTCATGGAGCGGTAGGCATTGTTCAGCTACAGCGCCTCGCCGGGTCGTCACCGCCGAGCCTGGGCCGTGGTTTCAGGGCATCCTGTAGCCACGCTCGCCCGGTCTACGAGGCGGCCCGTACTGTAGCCACGCTCACCCGGTCTTCGAGGCGGCACGCACTGTAGCCACACTGGCTCCGTCATGGGGAGTTGTCTTGTCATCTGGCCGGTTGGAGTTGATGCCAGCTAGGGTGTCCACCGCCTTCGGTGTCGCCGGGTCAAGCTTCATCGTCACGCCTGGCCGGGTCAAGGGCCTTCAGGCCGGCTAACGAGCGGGCCGGGTTGAACTTCGTCGTCACACCTGGCCGGCCCTGGGCCTCCAAGCCGGCTGGCGAGCGGGCCGGGTCAAGGGGCGCTGGCCACCCCATTCTTTTGAAACCGGTTAAGTGTTGATGAGCCTACCCGGGGGTTATCCCCCCGACAGTAGTCCCCGAAGCTGGCGAGGCCGCCGGCTGCCGGCAGGGGGCCCCGGCAGCTTACCCCCTTGATGAGCGACGAGTCCGGCCTGACCGGCCGCGAAGAGCGTGTCCGGGTCCCCACGCATCCGGCCTGGATGGCGGAGGCGGAGGGGCCCGTCGGTCCGTCTTCTGGTGCGAAAAGTCACGCCCGCCGCCTGTCGGGAGCTCGCCATGTGGTGCCGTGGCCAGGCTTTGGCCTACCAGGCCACGCGCGTGACAGGACGTCACCGCAGGGCGGGCCCACCGGGCCGCGGGCTCGGCGCACGCGCGGGATTTTCTGCGGTGGCCCTGGACGCTTGCGCTTCCCGAGGCGTTTAATGCGCCCGCTCACCGCGGGAGGGGTGGGGGAGCGTGGGCGCAATCGATCCCACTTCCCCCACACCCCTACGAGGTTTAAATGAGGTGGAGGGGAGGAGCCGAAGCACAAAAAACCCCTCGCCCTGCCCCACCGCTTCTTCTTCTTCCTCTGCTCTTCCTCCGCGCGCCCGCGACCGCACGCTTGCCGCCACCGCTGCTCCATGCGACAGGCCGACCGCAGCGCGCAGCTAGGTCGCAGTACTGACGCCGCTTCCGTTCCTTCGCCGTGCCTGGCGATGGCGACCCAGAAGTGCTCGTGAGAGGGCTCCGATGTTTCGGACGAGCTCATCGGGCATCTTCGTTCTCGGCGGAGGCTGCTGCCTGCAGAGCGCATGGTCGCGTGAGCTCCTGGCGACGAGGTTGCGCCCCAGCCGCAAAACGGGGAGGTCGTTGTGTTTGCCAAGCACTTCACTTGCGGGTTTGGCCTCCCCGCCAGCGGCTTCTTCTGCCGCTTCCTCGACTATTTCGGCCTCCAGTCCCACCACTTGGGGCCCAACTTGGTCCTCCAACTCTCCGCATTCGTGGCCTTCTGCGAGGGCTACGTCGGGGTGGAGCCGTCGGAGGACATCTGGAACAGATGTTTCTTCCTCAAGCCGCAGACGGCACCGGCGCCGGGGGGGGTCGGTGATGACCTCCTGTGGGGCAGCTCTTGTGACCAACCGGCCCGTGGGAGGATTCCCTAAGCTGCCGCTGCTGGAGTCGGCGAATAAGTGGCAGCGCTCGTTCTTCTACGAGAAGAACATGGATCCGGCGTCCGACTATATTAACATGCTGCCTTTCGCGGACGTCGCTCCGATCGAGAGGCACAACTGGAGCTTCGAGCCGCGCAGGTCGACAGAGGAAGCCATCGCGGTCTGCGGCCGGCTGGAGCAGCTGAAGAACGCGGAGAACCTGCGCGGAACGGACCTCATCGCGGCCTTCATCGACCGTCGGGTGCTGCCGCTGCAGCGCCAGCCGCACCACATATGCGACATGAGCGGCCGGCTCGACCCGTGCCGGCTGGCGACTTCCGAGCTGACGCCGGCCTGGGTAGCCTAGCGGGTGAATCGCGTCACCTCCGCCAAGCTCGACCCGAGCACCTGGAGCTTCGGGAACGAGCCGTATAGCCGCGCACGCCCGGCACCTCAGGTATGTTTTCGACCGGTATTTGTCATTTCCTTCACCCTTTCTTTCGCCAGGCTAACGCCGAGCATGGTGATGGGTGCAGAGGTTCTCCCGCCAGATTACGCGGTACGGGGCAAATCCGCCGGCCTTTGAGCCGGACCGGGAGGCTTCGGACGGGGAGGCCGGATCGGACAATGACTCGGACGACCCCGACGAGGCATACAAGGCGTGCAAAGCAATGTCTCCGGCTGCGTCGTCCGCCGCCGCTGGCGAGCCTTCATGACGGGGGCCCTGTCCGGCCGCACGGGAAGCAGGAGGTCGGGTCCTCAGCCGAGAAACGCCCGGCGGAGGCGCAGCCGGGGGGAGAGCGCCGAGGGGCGAAGAGGGTGCGTCGCCTTGTCCCGGCGCTGACCCTGAAGCGGGCGATCCCGATGAGCACCGGGTGAGCACCGCTTGCCCGGCCTGGGGTTCAATCCCGGGCCATTTGCTGTCTTTCGTTTCCTTTAGTTTGCTTATCTCTCCTCCGTGTGGTGGCAGGGCTCCCATCATCCACATAGTCGCGGGGACGCCGACCCTGGTCGAGGAGGGCGACGCTGGGGCTTCCAAGCCTGAGTGGGAATGCGCCGCTTGGAAGGACCTGGAGCGGGCCATGCGGGAGGAGGCCGAGCTCTCTATGTAGGCGTGGGAGGACGCGGCGGCGCGGAGGAGTGCGGCGCGCCCGGGTAGGGCTGGGGGTGCTGCGTGGGGAACCTGGGACGCGAGCTCGCCGCCGCATCCAATGCGTTCACATGAGCCGGCGATCCTCTCGATGGGGGCGGCTGCCGACGCGCCTACCACCAGCCGAGGCGAGAGCAGCGCATGGGTCGGCGGTGGGAGCCCTGGTGATGCCGGCCGCCGAGCCGAAAGGGAGACGCCGTCGGGCGGCGCGAGGGCCGCGTCCGGGGGTGCCGACATGGCCGCGATCTCTCATCGGCTGTCAGTGAGCGGAGCTAGCGCGAGCTCAGCTGCCCAGCTGCAAAGGGATTGGGCAAGCACCGACGAGACCCCCAGCGGGGAGCGTCCAAGGTCCTGAATGGCGGCCCTGGACCGGGTGTGCGCGGAGTTCGCCAACTGTCGTCGCTTCCTGCAGGGGACCGCTGATGGGGCGCAGGAGTAGCTTGCCCGGATGGAGGAGGCCATCGCCGTGAGTTCCCTTTCTTCTCCCCTCTCTTTTTTATTTGTCTTCGGAATGCCTTCCGATGGGGGCGCGCCAGCGCACCCACTGGGTGTAGCCCCCGAGGCCCGGGCCGGCTGCTCGGCAGGTGGGCGAAGCCTCCTGGGATTATTTCTTGACACTGGTTGCTAATCCTTCTTCTGCAGGGGCTTCATGATCGGCATGTGGCAAGCTACACCCAGCTGCTCGGGGCGTACCAGGCGGTCGGGGCCGAACTCGCGGTGAGGGACGTGGAACTGCAGCGCTTCCGTGGTACGAGACTTATCTTCCTACAGTGGTGGCGCGTCAGCGCACCCACTGGGTGTAGCCCCCGAGATTCGGGCCGGCTGCTCCGCTTCCGGTTCGAATCTCTTCACCCGATCGCTGTTCCACTCTCGTCCTTTTCTTTTTTGGTCTTTGTCGCACCGCTGATTGTCCAGCCTATTTGATGTGCAGCCGCTTGGACCGGGTCTCGGGAGCTCCGACGCCAGCTGGCGCAAGCCGGCCAGCAGCGACCTCCTGTAGGAGTGGGTGACCCAGCTTGAGGCGGAGCAGGGCCGGCAGGCAGATGCCCATCAAGCCGAGCTAATCCGGCTGGCGGAGGAGCATCGGCAAGCGCTGGCGGAGAAGGATGAAGCGTGGGTGCTGAAGGAGCAGGGGATGCTTGCCAAGGTGCATCAGATTGACACGCTTCTTGCCGGTAAGTCTCGGGTGCCCCCTTCGCCTGCTTTGTCTGACCGGCCTCGGTTGCCAGTCGGTTCCTTATGTCTTTTTCTTTCTTCGCCCTTCTTTCAGGGGCTCTCCCAGAGACACAGGAGGCGGCCAAAGGCGCTGTGAGCTTCCATCAGGACGAGCAGCGGGCGGCCGGGAACCGCGTTGAGCGGCATGCCGCCTGGGCAGTGGAAGAGACGGCTATTGCCGTTGAGGCCCGTCTGCAAACATTCGGGAGTGTCATGAACTGGCTCCGAGACGCCGGCCTGGCGGTGGTGCGTAGCCTCTGGCCGGATGCGGTGCAGCCGGCGACCGTCAACCGGCTAGACCGGTGGCTAGAGATGGCGCCGGCCCGAATCAGTGCCTGGAGAGCTTCCGCCGAATGAGCCGGTGCAGCGATGGCGTTGCGGCTCACGCTCTCCTGGTATCCGGGAGTGAGTTTTGCTCAGCTGGCGACTCAGCGGGCGGAGGCGGACTTGTTGGAGTGGGCGGAGCCGCTCGCGTGTCGCGCCAGTGTGATTGCCGCCTTCACCCCCCAGGACGAATTCTTCAGGTAGCGGACTGCCGATGGTGAAGAGATCCTGGAGGACACCTGCGAGCTGCTTTTTGGCAACCCAGACGGCAGCCAGGCCGAGACGCTCGACGGGGAGGGAGACTCGAGCGGCGGAGCATACACGGACACCGACGCCGAGGCGGACACCGGCGCTACGAAGGAGCTGGGGCGATCCGACACCAGTGACTCCTCTGCCTAGAGAGTCGTCTTCTGTACTGCCTCATCGGCTCTGTGTAGTTGTAATTAGATAGCTCACAGTTCCACCCACTGGGGGTGTATTTTAAACTTAGTCTCGACCGTGGGCCTTTTTTATGCATGCCTATGTACATGTTCTGCTTATGCATGACCTTTGCCGGTTGGCGGCTCGCCCTTGCTTTTTCCTTCGACCTTCTTCCTGTGCCCCTTCCTTTTTGACCCTCTCCCCACCAGCTGGACAGCCATGCGCCGGTCTGTAGCTGGGCCGAGGAGCCGGCTTCGAAAGAGGGCGCACAATACTTACTCTTAGGACGTGAGCGCAAGCGAACCACCCGCTGAGCCGGCCGACTGCAGGCGGTAGAGCCGGCTGGAGCGCGGCCGGCCGGTGCGGCGACAAGAATAAGTGGGGACTGGTTTGACCGAGCCTGCCACTCTTCCTTAGCCATTTTTCCGCGTGAGGACGCCTTTGGCCTTTGACTCTTGCCAGCCGGACAGCCGGGTACCGGTCTATGGCTTTGTGGCGCGGAGAAGGCTTTAGGTGGTGCGCACGCTATGTTGTCGGCTGCGGAGGGCGGGGCGCGGGCTAGCCGGCGAGCCCCCGAGCCGGACGCGTTGACCCGGTGGGAGGGAGGCAAAAATGTAGATAAAGGTGCTCGAGAGACAAGAGACTTTGATAAAAGTAGAAGGGGTAGTCCCCGAGTAGAAATCGGGTTACCTGTTGCATTCATTAAGGGCCAAAAGCTGCGACACATTAATATCAAAAGGGGCGATACATGCATACACCGATCTGTCTTGCTTGCTTGACGCCGGACTCCCTAGGCCGGAAACAGCAGCCCCCGGGACCGGGCGGCTGCTCCCAAGCCGGCGATGACCGTTGTCGACCCGGCCGGGAGAAAGACGGGGCTTCGACTCTCACCCGTTGAAGACGTAGCAGGTGACGCCATGCTGGGCATCACTGTTGCCGGAGGTCCCTTCCTCGGGGGGGAAGGTGTAGACCTACCAGCCGGGCCCTAGGCCAAACTGGTGCTAAAGGAGGTGCTGGTATCCGGCCGCGGTGTTGGTCAGGCCAAAGGGCCTGAAAGTGCCGGGATATCCTTCGAGGGGGGTGCCTAGCGTCCCGGTCTGCTGATCGGAGCTCATCGCGGAACCCTCAGGATGAGGGCCGCCATCTGGGGGAGGGGGTGCGGACAGGCCCGCTGGCTCCGGCACGTCCCTCCTCGAGCGTGGGTGCCGAAGCCTCGGCTTGGAGCGGGCCTTGCCGCTTCCAGCTGCTAGAGCGAGCCCTCCCCCCTCACGCCATCATGCGTGCGGTCCATCTATGGGCGAGCTGGTCCAGCCTGACCCGCAGCCGGTCCTTGCGTGGCGGCTTGGGCCAAGTCGGAGGCGATTCTGTAGGTCGGGAGCCAATCCCAAGCGTGCTCATGCGGGCGCAGAGCCCCGCGATGCCGTCATCGCCGTCGCAGGAATGCACGGAGCTGACGAGGTGGTTGACATGGGTGTCCTGCCGGCTTGATCCGTCCACGATCAGTGCCATCTGCGGTACACCTTTGGACGACCGGCTTGGCGCACCCGGCTGCTCATGGGACAGGGCCAGGAGTCAGTCGAACTGGCGCTTCTCCTCTGTGATTACCAGGGACTCGGCCAGCTTGGAGCCGGCTTCCGCGCATTTGGCGGACTTCCTGAAGTCCCCAGCTATTGTGATGATCCTCCTGGGACCCGACATCTTCATTTTCAGGTAAGCGTAGTGGGGGACCGCCATGAACTTGGCCAACACGGGTCGGCCCAGGAGTGCGTGGTAGGGACTGCTCAGGTCAACCACCTCGAACTAGATCGGCTCGCGGCAGAAATTGCGTGCATCGCCGAATAGCACGTCCAGCCGGACCTTGCCGATCGGGGAGCAAGAGAGACCGGGCATAATGCCATGGAAAGTAGTCTTACTGGGTTGTAGCGGCTTCTCCTTGAGGCCCAGCTTGAGCATGGTGTCGCGGTAGAGGATGTTGATGCTGCTGCTGCCGTCAATGAGCACCCGCGTGAAATGGCAAGTGTGCCTCTCGGACACGAAGGTGGGGTCGAGGACGAGGGCGTAGCCGCCCGGCGGGGGCATCACGGCTGGATGGTCCTCCCGGCTCCAAGTAACCGGTCTCTTGGACTAGTGCATGAACTGGGGAGCGGCATGGACGATGGCGTTCACTTCGCGGGCATGCCTGCGAAGGTTGTGCTTGTCATCCGGCTGGCTGGTGAAGACAACGTAGGAGGCATCCGGGCGAGGGTTGTCATCTCGAAGCCGGCCAGTGGCCGGGGCCGGCACTGGAGCTAGAGCCGGCTGGGCGGCCGCCGGAGGCGGCGGAGGCGGCGGGGGAGGGGTGGCGCCCTCACCCCACGCCAAGCGTTGCGTCCAACTGTAATTCCGGGTCGTGTGTCTGGACGGCTTTGCCCCGCTGTGATGCTTGCAAGGGGCGTCGAGCATCTGCTCGAAGGTGAGCTTGGGCTGCCAGTCGCCCTTGCCGGTCTGCCGACGCCGGCTGCCGCCTTGCTCAGTGGGCGGCTCCTCCTCGACGGCTGCTACCTGCCGGCTGCCATATCGAGTGTCCGACTGCTCGTTCTTGCGCTTGTTGTTGGCATTGCTGTTCTGCTGCCGGCCACTGTCGGCGGCCAGACAAGGGTTGGCCGGTGGAGGCGGTAAGGCCTTGCCGGCCGCATCCACTCGTACCTAGACCGTCATCGAGGACTCGACCGTGGCATACTTCTCCGCCGTGGCCATGAGCGCGGCCAGGGTGTCCGGCTTGGAGCGCATGAGCTTGTGCTTGAGCAGAGTGCCATCCCGGCACCCATCGATGAAGAACTGAATGGCCTGCTCCTCATGGACCGCCTCGCAACTGTTGCGCAGCTCCGTCAAGCACGTCAGGTAGTCACGCAGCGACATGTCCGGCTGCTGGATGCACATGGAGAGTTAGCAGGGCCGGCCCGGCCGCTTGTACATGCCGGTGAAGTTGCGCACGATGGCCTGCTCGAAGTCCAGCCAGGCGTTGACGCTGTTGGCCTCCAGGCTATTCAGCCAAGTCCTAGCAGAACCCTGCAGCATGAGGGGCACGTAGCGCACTGCCACGCGCCTGTTACCGCCGGCGATGCCGACGGCCGTAGTGTAGTCGGTGAGCCAGTCTTCCGGCTTGGCGGTCCCGTTGTACTTGGGGGTGTCGCGCGGGAGGGTGAAGCCCCTGGGGAAAGGCTCCTCGCGGATCCGCGGGCCGAAACATGCCGGCCCGACCAAGCCCTCCTCCTCCAACGCGAATGAGAGGGCCAGCTGATCGATGCAACGGCGGGCGTCGTTTTCGTCGGGGATGTAACGGGGACCGAGCCGATCGGCCACGTGGCCATGGCTGGCCTGACCGATCGACCCCTGGCGTCCCTGCCACGCGGGCGAAGGCTGAGGGGCTTGCCGCTGGCGCGCTTCGTCGGCCGGCTCCGCGTTTCGGCTTGTGACGGCCAGGGCGTCCTGCCGGCGCCGGGCCACCCTGCTACTGCGGGATCGCCCCCCATGGCTAGCCGCGGGCGGGGAGGAGGATTGCATGGTGTTCCGAGGGCGATCGTTCCGCCGCGGGTCGGTGTTTTGCCGCGGGGGGTCCGAGCCGGATTGCGCCGGCTCAAACTAGTCTCGCTGCTGGTTGGCGACAGCGAAGAGATCGTGGACGCGCCGCTGTTGCTCCAACAGAGCTTCGCCCTCCAAGTGCTCGAGTTTGGCGGCAGCCGCCTGCGCCGCCCTCACGTTCTGGTCGGGGGTGGCGTAAACCGGCCGGTTGGCGCCGAAGAGCTCGCCGATGACGGCGCCACGTTGCCAGACCTCCCCGCGCCGGCTGGGCTCAACGCCAGGGGGCGTGAGGCTGTAGGCGGTGTTGTGCCCGCGCTACGCGGATTCGAGCCGGTGCTGCGCGTTAACCAACTCGTTGGCCTCGGTGAAAAGGCGCTTGCGGGAAGCCTCGAGCTCGGCCGCAGCTGCTGCCGTGTCGGTGCCTGGTGCGATGGGGGTATGTAGACTCTGCAGCATGGCGAGCAGCGGGTCGGACTGGCCGGCGCCAGCCGCATTCGCAACGTCCACCTCGGCGGTGCGTCTGGCGCGGCCAGTAGTGGTGCTGGACTCGGTCGCGAGCACCTCCATTCGGACGCAGAGGTCGTCAAGGCCGCTGGTGACGCAGCTGCCACTGGTCGGCAACGGGTCGGAGAAGGTGAGCACCCCGCTGGGGTACTCGTCCGAAACGAGCGCGACGACGACGCGCAGCTTGCTGAAGGGGACGATGGAGCCGCCAGCTAGGAGGGCTGCGCCTGGAGCCGCGTCGGAGCCGTCGTGCTCAGCCACGCCAAGCGAGCGAACCAAGCCGTGCGTGATGCGCTTGCCGGTGGGAGTGAAGGGTCTCGTCCGGAACGAAACTCTGGCCGACGCCGCGGACGGCCCCACGGTGGGCGCCAACTGTCGTGGTGTGCTCAAAAACGATGCCATGGGTAGGCTAATCGAACGGGGTTGGGGCCGGAGGACGTCGGTGCGTTCCGGAGGCGAGAATGGGGACAAGCGGTGGATGACAAACGGTGTACCCAGGTTCGGGGCCCTCCGGGGGAGGTAACACCCCTAGTCCTGCAAGCTCAACTAGATGGGTCACTAGACGAGCTACAATGGCGCTCCTTGAGTTGTGTGGGTGGAGGAGGAAGGAGGACTAGCTCTCTTCTCCTGGTGAGGTGGTGAACTGCTTCACGTGGGAAAGAACTCAGGGTTCGGCCCTCTGCATGTAGGGCTCCCTGGGGGTCTTATAGGCCGGCTCCCCAGGGTTACAATGGTAATCTACTAGGGCGCGGGGCCCAGCTGTCATCGCCTCATGCCGGACAGTGGGACCCGCCGGCTGCTGGGGCCCGCTGGCCGCGGACCCCGCCAGCCGTCCGGGACTGTGGCACGTCTTTGCTTGCATCATGGAGCAGCGGGCACTGTTCAGCTACAGCGCCTCGCCGGGTCGTCGCCGCCGACCCCGGGCCGTGGTTTCAGGGCATCCTGTAGCCACGCTCGCCCGGTCTACAGGGCAGCTCATACTGTAGCCACACTCACCCGGTCTTCGGGGCGACGCGCACTGTAGCCACACTGGCTCCGTCGTGGGGAGCTATCTTGTCATCTGGTCGGCTAGAGCTGATGCCGGCTTGGGTGTCCGCCACCTTCGGTGTCACCGGGTCGAGCTTCATCATCATGCCTGGTCGGGTCAAGGGCCTTCAGGTCGGCTGACGAACGGGGCGGGTTGAACTTCGTCGTCACGCCTGGCCGGCCCTGGGCCTCCAGGCCGGCTGGCGAGCGGGCCGGGTCAAGGGGCGCTGGCCACCCCATTGTTTTGAAAATGGTTAAGTGTTGATGAGCCTACCCGGGGGTTATCCCCCCGACAATATGCAACATGCAACCACATATGACACCATGAAGTTAAAGCAAGCACCTGCGATGCTGGTGTATGGCGAATGAAACATCAACTACAGAGCTACGTTGACAGTCTTCATCGAATCACACTACACTCTTCTTTAGAGTGTCAAACCGCGCCTTTCCAATCCTCGATGCAGACTGGTGTGACAGCTATGATTTCTTTTTAGAATACTGTGGTTGAGATTCTGAAATACCCATGCGTAATAAAACAATAGTGAGAGAGTATGGGTGTAGTTTGTGCACAAGTAGTGCAGTGTAAAAGTATCAGATAGCTGGTGGGTCAAAAACAAATGACGGTAGACATATGATAGCTCTACAACATGCATGGCACACGAAATTAGATTCTAGGCTTTTGAAATATGAGCACAGGGATGGCTGGGAAGTGCAGGTAATCCTCCAGCAAACCACCACATGTGGTCCTATGAAAATAACAATCGACTGAAAACAAATAGGTCAGTCAATTTTTTCTGCGCCGTCCGATCTATAAGGAACGGGCAGATGGCCTTCATCTGCCTCCCGCCAGTCATTGTTGATGATCTTCCTCGAACCGCCAGCGACCACCGGCCCAGACCCCTGCCTCCGCCGCCCCACCCTCCCCTCGACCTCACCCCACCGTCGTGCTTGGCAGTGCCCCCCAGCCATCCTTTTAAGCCTGGCAGACCTCTAGATCGGGCGCCAGCAGCTCCTGCGCCACACACACCTCTAAGATAGACACTGAGGCGCTGATTCCCCGGCAAACAGGCAAACTAGGTGCTCTGCACGCCTCCATGGGTGGTGCTTCCTTTAATTGGGAATCAACTGACACTGAATTGAAATCTAGGCAGGCAACGGACCTCTAGCTAAAGTGAAATAGTAAATGGGGGGAAACCTTGTGCATCGCGAGTTACTTGGAACATCTAGTATCAGGAAGAATGTGCAGTAAGAAGTGGTCAACTAGTTTCCTTCGTGGGAGGAATACCATGCGAGCAGACATGTAAGATTTGCAAGAATAAGGGAAGAGGAGTACCAATATCGACTTGCCATATTGTGTCCTCCTTATGATTTTTCGACGATCTTCTTGTGGTTCGCTAGAAATCAGATGTTGTGGAGGACGGTGGAGCCTTGGATGCACCCATGGCCAAGTTGTTGAGTGTGGTGCGGTGGCCCTCTGTCAGTGGCGGAGAAGCAGATCCGAGGCGGCGAACGACGGCGTAGTGGGAACAGCTCCGGTGCAATGGACGGTTGCGACGTTGGAGCAGTAGTGGTGAGGCGCGGGACGGAGGGGTTGAAGTGGCTCGGGTACGACGCACGTCCGTGTCATGGAGGCAGCTCTGCCTCGGCTTCAACTGCTAAGTCCTGGAGGTGGTAAATTTGAATGTATTTTGTACACGACTATATGTTATTATGTACAAAAGCAAAGCAAAGATTGATGCACCCTTAATTTAGGTAGATTTACAAATGCCATGATCTCGAATTCAAATAATTGAATGCACTTCATGTTGAATTCGAATATTTGAAACCACCTTAAGTTGATTTCAAACGTATGCTAGTTCCTAGCTAGCTATTTAGAATGTTCACTATGTATCTTTTGTATGTATAATATGCTTTACACACACAACATAAACTATAATCACATTTATATTTGAATTGCTAAAGCCATGCATTGCCTGGATTTGAAAATACTGACTCTATGGATCAATTATGTCGAATAATATCATACACATGCTCAAATTCGATAGAATATGGATATTTGATACACCAATGATCGTTCCATACGCGAATCGCAAATATCATGATCCCATCCAAATATTTGGATACAATTTTATATTTTAAATTGATGTGTACATCAGTCTTTTACGCGTACCCTCCTCACACACGTGTTATCTTTCTCTCTCACACATACGCGCACACACTGTATATCCATCGGCCTTCTCTCTCGCACATCCTCACACTCCTGAGGTGTTTCTCGCACACACGCTGTCTATATATATCACCCTCCCTCCCTCTATCTCACAACTATCTACGACTCCTTTCACTAGTCTCTGTCACAAGAACTCTTTCACACGCATAGGCACGCACGATCTACATCGACCCTTTTCTCTATACATATACCTGCCTATGTGTCTCCCGGACGCTTAGGCCTATCTCGCACGCATTGTCGATCTCCACCTCTCTTACTAGTTGACGAATATGATTCTAGCAGAGCATTCAGTAGGTTATCCCTTACACCTAGGTTGGATGCATGGTAATAAGAGACAAGGATTTACCTTAGTTCGGGCCCTTGCGATCTAGGAAATACCCTACCACGGTCACGTATATTTGTGACTAGGGTGTGTACAGAGTACACTACGTGAATACCAAGGGATTCTGTGTATGCTATCGACGGACTAGGCCCCGGGCTTGTATAAACATACCTGGGGCCTAGGGTTACAATTCCTAGCCGGCTTTGTTAGTGTACACAAAGTCCTTCGCGGCTCTGGTTTCTTTGTCTTGTGCGACTAGTCCTCCAGGGGTCTCCGTATAATGTGTCACGGGCGGACCAATGTGGCGCAGGACAGAACCGATCGGGGGCCTCACCTCGGCCCACCAGACCTCACACACCCCTACCCCTAGGTCTCAGTATCTTGTCACACCCACACATGCATACCAAACACACACACCCCACACACTATTTCTGCTCATATCTCTCTCCCCTTCTCCCTTGCATACGCACACTCAAGACCATCTCTCGTCAAGACATATCCTATTCGTCTCTATCTCTCTAGACCTCTCTCATTTATTGTGCTATCTATCTCTCATCGCACACACACACCCCCTCTATCCGCACCTCTCTCGAATACGTACACATACCCTCTCTAGGCCCTGCCAAATACGTAAACTACACATTCACACATGTTGCATCTTATCATGTGCTCCATTGATCTAAAAAGCCCTCTGTTCACATTTACTTCGCAAACAAGATTCCTTTTGAATTAGAACTACGCAAAGTGTGGCCAAAATTTATTTTATAAAATCTACATCTATACAATATTGCAAAGTTATATGGAGTACGAAAGTTAATTGCACGGTGCATCCAATGATATTTATTCCGCATTGTGAATGTTTATATTTTTATACTATGAAGTTAGTCATAATAAAGAGAAACGAAGAGCATGCATATCTCTCTCTCCCCATCGCCCCCCCTTTCTACGCCTCTTTCACGTACGCACACAAACTATCTCTAGGCCCTCTAAAAGTACGCCCCGTCACATTCACACATGTTCCATCTCTCTCTCGCGAGATATACACTGACGATCACTGTATTTGAAGCGAAAGCACGAAACGATCACTGGACTTCACAATACACTCACTACGGTCACCATATACGTTTTGTGGTTGTTATACAGTCATAGGCTCACTATAGAGCTCTGTATTTGTTGAAGACACGATTAGTTGACCAGTTAAATAGTCCACGTGGCGCATCTAGTGTTGTATCATCAGCGCTCATTATCTCACTACCATAGGGCCCACCTGTCAGCGGGTATAAGAATGTAAACAAACGAAAATAAAATATTGCACAGTGGGTATCACTAGTAGAAGAGATTTGAAGTGGCGCGGACAAGGTGGCCTTGTATTGGTATGCTGTGCTGGTTGACTGGTTCTTTTAATACACATGATCTAGTGTGGTGATTATACACACACGCACGCATGCACACGAACTGCATGCATGCAACACTCACACGCACACACGCACGCATGCATGCGCACACATGCAGACACGCACGCACGCACGCATGCATGCACTCACCACACGACCAACACACACGCTCACGCTCAAGTGCTCAACCTACACGTGCATGCACACACATCAGGCCCTGACACACACATACACAGCCAGGTGGTTCGCGCATAAGGGTTCTAGTCTTGTCGCGCCTGCATAAATTTCTGTTTATCTTATCTCTTTCCTTTGCCAACTAACAGGTGGGACCCACAAGGAACGTGGCAAATTTAACCAGTCAACATAGTGCCACGTAGACTATTTGGCCGGTCAACAGAGTGCAATACGATGCTGAACGGTGAGCGAGCGACCGTATAATCACTGTCAAACGTATATAGTGACCCTAATGAGCGTATTCTGAAGTCTGGTGACTATGTTATGCTTTCGCTTCAAATACAGCGACCGCCAGTGTATTTATCTCTTCTCTCGCTCTCTCCGTGGAGCCGACTAGGCCAACCTCCCACGCCTAAATTGGCGCACGCCACCCCAATATTGTTGTACTGGTTTCGTAAGAGCGAACAAGCATTCACGTCTATCGTATAAACTCTAGATATGAGTTACAAATGCTATGATGACGAATACAAATATTTGAATCCACTTTATGCCGAATTTCTCTCTGTAGGCCCTCGAAAAGTACGTCCCTACACGTTCTCGCATGTTATATCTAACAACTATGCAATTCAGTACTACTATACTCTAACACAATAAATCATATGTATTTTAAGTTTTATATCTCATATTGTTACTTCAATTATTCATGTTGCATACATTAAAATTGCGTTGAAATGTATGGCTAGTATCATCTAGTGATCTGAAAGGTCCGACTACACACACACATGACACAAAAAAGGGCCCACTACACATTCAAGCATACATCTTTCTCTCGGTCTCTCTGTCAAACCGACTATGCCAAACTACCCTGCCTACCACACGGGAAAAGATCCGGCCTCGCCTGTTTAATCGGGTTTGTATCGATGGATCGCGCGAAACAGCAAAACCAAGTGGTACAAGAGTAGTACAAGACTACCACATAGTACTAGTACAGTAGTACAGTACAACTTACAGTTCACTGGGCCACCATGTCTTGTACTCCTCTGTCATAAGAGTGGAGCGCTCGCTTTCATAAATGTTCTACTCCCTTTCGCCGACATGTGGGACATCCAGCATCTGGGTCCACGTGCCATGCACCAAATAACAGTGCAGAGCAGCAGGGGGGACGCACCCCGGTCGTGGCGCCACAATAGTAATGAGCAATGAGGTGTCAAATCACAAAGCTGCAGCTTTCCCGCAGTATAAGTTGGAGGGACGAAGCAACCATCATTTCACTCCTCGCTGAAGTTGCTTCTGCCATTGTTCTGCCTCATGTAGTCATGTAGGACGCGGATCGGCTTGGTACATCACTGACACGTGGGACCGCATGTTAGCAAACCGTGAGGCCAACCTCCCTTGCCTTCCGCGCGGCAAAAGCACCTCCTCTTTAACCAAGTGATATGCTTAAGGGCATCCACAATGTGTAGACAAATGGTAAAATAGCTTTTGGCATCGATGGGAACCATTGTGGAGGGTGCTGCGAAAGCCAAAAAAAGAGGGAACCGGAACTCGGTGGTGCGCCGATGCCAAATTGATTGAAGGAATAAAAAAATGCAACCTCTCTCCTCTTTCTCCCTTGCATGGACGCATGCATAGAGCACAGAGTCTACTCCCTTCTACTATCACAAATCACAAAGCAATGAGGCGTCAAATCACAAAGTCATGGGCGAAGCAACCATAATTTCACTGTTCGCTGAATCCGCTTCTCCATCGTCTTCTTCCAGAAACGACCTTTCCCGCAGTAAGCTAGACGGACAAAGCTATTGTGCTACATTTAATAATATAGGAAATCCTGCATCTACTCCAACCTAGGAGTATTTTAAAAATTCATCTGTCTTTCCTATGACATCAAACACACAACCCTAATCCTATACTCCAATCCAAGCCATTCCCATCCAAAGAGAACAATCCTATATTTTTGCGATTCCTGTGTTTTGAGGATCCTGCAAATCAAATAGGCCAAGGTGATTCCAGCTGGTGGAGTGGTGGAGCCCAATGGTAACATCTCGTTTGATCGTGACTGTGTTTCAAATTTAGCTCGGACATCCATGGCTATGCAACATTCACCAACTAGTACCAGTTACTCAATGGTTACAAATATAGTACTAGTACTTATTAGTGACAAGACCAAATGTACATAGAGCATTATATGATTTAAAAATTCTCGTATGTGCATCAATAGGCCGGAGAAAGCCTAGATAAGCGGTACTACTGTACTACTTGTTTGATGGCATGTGCGAGACATGCCGGGCACGTCCCAGCACCTTCCTCACCAAGAAGCTTCTCCATGAACGTAGCGCCGGCAGGGTAACGACATGATGCCGGTCCATATTCATGTCAAAGTTGAAGTCACACCCTCCTCATTGATGCAACCGCCGGCGATTCGCCTCCTGGACTATCTTCCTCACAACGCTGTCAGGGACGTCTGTCTCCCACTCTGTTTCGTTGGGACGTAGATCGATGAGCGGAGCTAGCCCCGAATTGCACGGCGGCATTTCCGTTGGTTGCACAGGCTGGGCGGGTCCCCGACGCAGAAGAGCCTTTGTGACAGTAAACCGGTGCCCATGTAAGGGTACACGGTCACGTTCGAGTCCCCTTACGGCAGCTCGAGCTCGAACGACGTGGTCACGTCGCATTCAACGATCACGGTGACACGACAGTTGTTGTCTCCTACGGACTTCCTGGATGCATAGAAGGTGGTTGTCTCGGCTTCCAGGCGACACTTCCGAATGACATGACCGTCGTCTGCCTCAATGGTGCGCTCCGTCGAACGCACTTCGGCAAAGCCACAGCGATCGCGATATCGTCGACGTCGCCGTAATGGGGAAAGAAGTCAAATAGAAAGTATATGATTAGCGTGATGATTGCGGTTGGAGGGGCGAAGAGGATGCCTTTTTACGGGATTTAGTAGAAAATTCTGCGTCATTATAATCGGGATTTCCATCGATGTATCGCGCGAAGGCAAAGAACCAAGTGTTATCATCACTTTTTTTTATACACGGACGCGCGTCGGCGCGCACAATTTCCGACCAGCTGGGCTTGTCCTAATTAAGTAAGTTCATCAGGGTGTATTATTGATAATTAAGGAAAGGGCGGGCCCCACCCAAGTGAAAATCAGGGGGGCGATTAATTGGGGATGGAAAGGTCCATGCGCATTCACCAGGCGAGGATTAAATGGAAAGTAAAGTGGGCCAACGTGCATGCAACCATGTGCTGCTTGTTTCGTCAAAGGCGGAGGTGGGGCCACTGTAAATACATGGAAACGGCTGCAGTTATTAATTCAGAAAGAAACAGACTTGGTAGGAAGTTGATTGAGGTTGCGAGAAGGGGATCCGGGCGTTGGCACGCGCGATCGTGGAAGAGTCTTTTTGGATACGAATCCCACCTACAGCATCTCAAAAAAAAACAAATCCCACAGACCGAACGGGTGGGAAGGTCCGGATGTCTGCGACGTCAAACTCCGAAACTTTGGTCCCATCCCACCCCACAACTCTCCACGCTCCAGCCGTCCGGCTTTGCAAACTCCGCACAGTCAAAACCGATTGACCGGTCGTCACCGGTGCCACTATTCACACCGGAACCTTCGCTGCTCAGCCTACGCCAACTACTTGCCGGCCGGTCACCCCTGCCCCAAAACCCCACCTCCCAGCCCATTCTCCCACCTTTCGATCCCCTAGCCCGCATCAGCCGTCCCTAGTTCGCCGGATAGCCATGGTGCGCAGCAAGATCACGTACTACAAGATGTTGACGCCGGAGCGCCGCGCAGAAATCGCGGTGGTGGTAGGCGCCACAGACCTCCGTTCCCAAGCTCGCTTTGCGGTGGGCCAATCCCCGAGTCCTCTGGAGCCGAACTCCTAGGAGGAAGGCAATCCAATGTTCATGGCGGAGGTCACGGCGCAGAAGCCCCTCGTGGCGAAGGAGACAATGGACGTCGACTTCATGCCGGCGTCCGGGTCCCCCATGGTGCAGGCGGACCAGCGGTTCAACCTGACCATCCTAAAGAAGCACCGGGCGGCAGAGGCTCAACTCAACGGGGAGAGCGCGGATGCCGCTGCCAACGAGGCCCTCCTGCAGGCGGAACCGGATGTCATGGTCATGAACCGGGCGGTGGAGGCTCAACTCACCATGGAGCGCGTGGATGCCGCTGCCATCGAGGCCCTCCTGCAGGCGGAACCGGATGTCGTGGTCGTGAACCGGGCGGCGGAGGCTCAACTCGACGTGTAGCGCGCTGATGCTGCTGCCATCGAGGCCCTCCTGCAGGCAGAACTGGATGTCGTGGTCGTGAACCGGAGGGCGGAGGCTCAACTCGACGCGGAGCGCGCGGATGCCGCTGCCATCGAGGCCCTCCTGCAGGCGGAACCGGATGTCGTGGTCGTGAACCGGGCGAGGAGGCTCAACTCAATGCGGAGCGCGTGGATGCCGCTGCCATCGAGGCCCTCCTGCAGGCGGAACCGGACGTCGTGGACTTGAACCGGGCGGCGGAGTCTCAACTCGACGCGGAGCGCGCGGATGCCGCTGCCATTGAGGCCCTCCTGCAGGCGGAACCGAACGTCGTGGATGTGAACCAGGAGGTGCTCGCATCCGTGCAGAGCACCATCATGCTCCGTGTGAACGAGTAGTTGGAGGCCGAGGACAACCACGCCGCGGAGACACACGTCGGCAGCTCCGGCTGGTTCGCGCCGGCAGCAAAAGATGACGAGGCCGGCTCGTTCCATGGGCAGTGATAGTTTTTCTTTATGTTGTTGTTTTTAGGGATCATTTGCTGTGTAAAAACATATTTATATTTAATAAATCGGCCTTATAAACATACTGTATCGACGAAAATTAGGTGTCAGCGATTGGATGGCTGGGTTTGGTTTGATCACATGCGGTTTCTCCCTCCGTCCAGGTGTATAAGTCACCTTACGAAAATCAGATATTCCCAAAACGCTTAGGGGCAATGCATTAAATTCCGTCCTCATTCCCCTCACTGCCTCATTCATCAATGAGCGAAAATTTTCTTTGTATTATTTCATGATTTGAATACAAGCATACTTTCTCAAAAAAAGCGAGCAAAAATTTTGGCCGAACCACGCGCGTGGAGGAAATGGCGACGGCGGGGTGGGCTAGTTTGGCCCATGGTCGGATTGCTGACATGCGTTCCCACATGCCAGTGAAATGCCAAGCTGGTTGGCGTTGAGCGGCGGGGTAGATCCACCGTGTGCTGGTCTGATGCGAACGCGACAGGCGTGCTGTGAGTGTTCCTTTTCCTCATTTTAAGTTTGTTAAGATAACCCCCAATATTCTACACCAGCTACTTGCCCACCCTTTCCTTAATTATCAATAGTACACCCTGATGAACTTACTTAATTAGGACAAGCCCAGCCGGTCAGAAATCGTGCGCTCCAACGCGCGCGCGCGTTAGCCATTCCAAAAAAAGAAGTATGGAAGTTAAAAAGGAACTGACGATGTACATCACACTTGTCGCGTTCGCGTTGCACCCCGACACGGTCGGTCCGGCACATCGCTCACCGAATAAAACACGCTTCGTCTTGCATTTTCGCTCGCTTGCGGGACCGCAGTTGAGAGCAAACCGACGGTAGGCAAACTTTCCCCCTCCATCTCCCCCTCCCCCGCCAGCGTCGGCTGAATTTAGAAGAGAGAGACGACTAATGTAAAAAACACACTAGAAGAGAAAGACGAGCAGGGAGAGATTGTAGCACGGATTCTAAGAAATTTGTTGAGAGTGTGAGGTGGGCCATGTGTTAATAAGCACTCCATACTCTAGTGCAGATGCCTCCGTCCTAGTTTATTGGTCCCCTTCGTATTTTGTGTCAAATTTTGACCTTAGATTTAACTAAAATAATATTAATGCATGTCACCAAAAATAATATCATTGGAAACTATGTTCAAATACGAATCGAACGATATAATTTTTGATGACATGCATTAAAAAATTGAATTGAAATTATGGTCAAAATTTGGCACGAAAAACAAAGGTAGTACTACTAGTACTAGTACTCCTACTTCTATTGGACTGGCTAGACATGGCGAAATCCTAGTAGCAAGCGCATGCGCGACAACAAACATTCACGTGTTTGAATACAAATTGGAAACCATTTTCTGTTTGAATACAAATTTATATACGTGCTTGTACATGGTATATTGTAAGTTGAAAAGAGAAACAAAGATTGAATGCCCTTTACATATGATTTGCAAATGCTATGATCACCGGTTCAAATATTTGAATCCACTTTAGGTTGAATTCTAATATTTGAAACTTTTTTTAGGTTGGATTCAAGTACCAAGTGTCTTCTTATGCATAATGTGTCTCACACACCCAACATAGAGTGTTGTCATGTTTTTTTTCTTTGATGCACACTCTCTCTGTATTGCACACCCACTTGATCTCTCTTAGTTTCATCTCAGGGTCTCTCTCTCTCTCTCACACACACACACACATACACGCGCGCGCGCACGCGCGCGCATAGCACCTCTCTTCCTCTTTGTGCATGTCACACATGATCGACCTCTTGAGGTATCAGGATTGTATCTCGCTCATCAAGTCGCTCTTCGACACATGCCTAGGTCACTCTAACATGCATTAATTGTAACCAAGCCTTTCATCTATCTTTTTTTAGGCATACATTCATCTTTCCCTACACCCCTATGTACATCGGTCGATCGATCGATCTCCGGACCCACCCTAGTCCTAGTTCAATCGATCTACAGCTAGATGGTACATGACAGACTAGCGTACACACAAACACCCCCCACTCTCCACCTCACACGATCATTTCTATCATAGACACACACCAAAACCTTGATTTGCACGACACACACTCGATCTCTCCACATCTATCGATCTCGTCAAGGTGTGTCGGGTCATGAACCAAAGGGGTTTGTCACTACTAAGATGGGGAGCGACACGTAGTGGATGGCTCACAAAACCGACCTAGGTAACTATTTTTCCAAGCAACTTACATAGTATAGTTACTATAGCCAGAACATGGTAAGTTGGACACCTAAATGCGAGCACGGAGCGGGCACACCTCAATTATTCCTTCAAACAGCCGGACACCTCAATTAGCACACCTCAAATACATACAAAGACAAGCAACACACATTGTCCGGCTACTTAATCAAGCGTTACGCTTCACGAGTTGAAACGGAATGGGCGGTACACTAATTATAATGGTACATATGCTAGTATGAATAACTATTGTACACGTGGGCTACTAGTGTTGGAAATATGCCCTAGAGGCAATAATAAATTGGTTATTATCATATTTCTTTGTTCATGATAAAGTTTTATTATTCACGCTATAATTGTATTGACCGGAAACTTAAATACATGTGTGAATACATAAACAAATACAATGTCCCTAGTAAGCCTCTACTAGACTAGCTCGTTGATCAAAGATGGTTAAGGTTTCCTAACCATAGACAAGAGTTGTCATTTGATAACGGGATCACATCATTAGGGGAATGATGTGATGGACAAGACCCAACCGTAAGCTTAGCATTTGATCGTATCACTGGGTTTATTGCTATAGCTTTTGTCAGGCCCATTTCTGGGATAAATCACAGAAGAGCCTCGAGTCATACCAGCCCCAAGAACAACTGGTAGACTTCCTTGATATAGATAACCAGTACAAATATAATATTACACAGGGGTTGAGCCAGGGTGCTCAACAATTATTACAAGCTTGTCAATATACTACGGTGGTGGAATAATACAGTGGTGTGGTGGTAGAACAACACTGTTACAATAAAATAAAGTCAAGTGTCAGTGTGAGGCTTGACTATTTTATTGGGTAGCGGAAACACAGCGGATGATACATGTGGTAGACTCCAATCTCACAGGTTGTCTGACTGGGAACACCTCTAAGCGTCAGGCTCACTAGCGCAATCTCCTTCCACAAGCTCGTCCTCCTCCAGGTCTGGCCAATGAAATAGCCAGGGACAAGCCAGTGAGTACGTTGGAATGTACTCGCAAACATTATGAACGTAAGATATACCGAATGCATATGCTCATGATGGTCTAAATGATATGCTCATGCTGACTGAAATTTAAAACATGGCATGATAAATATTAGCATGTGCAGAAAAATTAAATTGTTAGTGATAAACCAAGAAAATTAAAAGTGGACAATCGGGCGAGACAGGACCGCCTGAGTATCCAAGAGAAATGCCAAACGGGTGTCTAAAAGAGAATCGGGCGAGACAGGACCGCCCGAGAACTCAAGCGACGCCACGAGAGGTCTTGAAAAGAAATGTCAGTCGGGTGTCTAAAAGTGACGCCACGGTAGGTCTTGAAAATAAATGCCAAACGGGTGTCTAAAAGAGAATCGGGCGAGACAGACCGCCCGAGAACTCAAGCGACGCCACGAGAGGTCTTGAAAATAAAACTGGGTGCCCGGGGTAGTCTAGCTAGCCCCTGAGACACTCAAGAAAATAAAAATAAGAGTAACGGGTTAGTCCACAATAATATGCATAGTAACAATAATATTCACAACCATAATATTCCTGATAACAAAATATCCATGACAGCGTTAGTGATGGAATAATAACATTCTGTAAAATAATTGATGCTCAAATTAATTATTTTCCTCCGAAGACCGACACCGGACCAACACTTGACCCTTCCCAGCTAACGTCCTTGACCGCGGACACGGCTATTCGAATAGGTATAACTCTGCAGAGGGTGTACTCTTTACCCACATGTATGAGATTTGTTTAGTCAGCACCGTGACACTGACTAATTCCCACTACGATATCTGGGTTGACAACACACCTGACCAGCACACACCAGATTAACTTTTCGGATGCCAGGAATCACCCAAAGCACCGTTCAAGAAAAACTCTAAGTCGGGGAGACTACAATCTCGAATAGCATGGGATCACAATATTTATATCGGCACGCAAACAGGGGTGCTACCCCCTCGGTCCCAGACCGGATACACCCATGCCCCCTGACCTGATGACGGGATTTAGTCCATGGCCGTGGAAACCCTCATCATGGCCCTCTATGTGGTGTGTACACAGACAGGGGTTAGCAACTTACTAAACCGTACTTCCCTTGCAGGAAGACCCGTGGCAGCACGGTGTTTAGCTAGGTGTGACGGAACAAGACTCGATCTAGGTCGACTCAGGAGGTGTTGTTATTATGACAGGCATGTCTCACAAGCCACGGTGACACCGTCGTGTCACAACAGGACCGTGCTCACCAGCACGTCCAAGGCAGGAGCTGCACTCCTGGTTGTCTCACAACTTTTATTCACGGTAGAAATTCACTTGAGTGAAGTGCAAGCAAATGCAAATATGATATGACCATGCATGCATGCACTATCTCCACACATATGATGCAAACTCATATCAATGCAAATATGCCATGCAATTCACCATATCCCAGGTTCAAAATGTTTGCCTTGTCCAAAGTAGTTAGAAGAAGAACCCTCGAAATTCCAGGCAAAGTTCCCCTCTTCTTTTTCTGAAAAGTTCAAACTCAAATTCAAATTAAAATTCTTGGCAACAGTACCAAAAGTTGTCTCAAAATATTTTTAAATAAATACTAAAAAAACTAGAGAGAAAAATAAGAATTTCAAAAAAAGAATCAACTCATTTAGAGTTGTGGTTTAAAAATTAGAAGCAGTCAAAGTGGTGGTCAAATTTGTTTTTATTAAAACTGAAAAAGAAAAACGTTTCGGAAAGAATACGTTTTCCTGTGCGGAAAGCGTAAACCAGCCGAAGGCGCTTTCTGTTTTAACCGGAAAAGAATAAAACGCTGACGGGTGGGCCCCACCCATCAGGTTTAAACTCAAACGCGATCGCGCGCGTAGACAGGGGGAAGGCAGCGATCACCGGCGACGATCGCTGGGGTTTTGGGAGGAGGCGATGGCCGAATCGTGTTCAGGGGGTCCGTCCGCGTCGGTGGGTGGTGGTGGTGGTCGCCGGCGAGCAACGGAACGACGGCGAGGTCAACGGCGGCGGACGGTGGTTCGGGTGCGATCGGAACTCGCCGGAGAGAGCTCGGCAAGCCGAATTGAAGTGCGGGATCGACGAGAGGGAGTGATGTGAGGTTACGGGTGGAGTTTTGGAGGTGGAGATTGCCTAACGGCGTCGGGCCGATCGGGGAAGGTGGCGGCAGAACGGTGGTCGGAGTCGGGGAAGATGACCTCCTCGAGGTCGAATGAGTGCACGGGAGACCGATTGAAGGTGTGTGTGTGTGATGCCAGGACTGGATGGAGCTCGAGGAGCTCTATTTATAGGCTGCCGAGGGGGTCAGTGGCTTGCGGCTGATGCCGGAGTTAATCCGGACGGCGAGGTTAGTTGGGGGTGGTGGTCATGGGCGGCGGGGAGTTTATGAGGGCGGTGGAGTGCTCTGGAAGAGTCGTCGTGGACGAGCTCGATCTCCTTGGCCTCATCCACGGTGAGGTGCCCGAGCGGGTGTGGCGGCCGTGCCCGTCTCCGGCGACTGCCAGGCGGGCTCCAGAGGACTTGGGCGGTGGGGTCAGCGCGTGGAGTCGCGGATAAGAGCGACGCGTGGCCAGGAGGTAGGCGGGGAAGCTACGGCGCAGTGATGGCGGTCGGTGGCGCGAGCTGATCCGCTCGGCCTGCCGTGGCCGAGCATGGCGGCTGCTGCACCGGCCTGCCACCAGCCCGTTGATGGCAAGGGACTGACGAGGAGGGCCCATGGCGATGCATTGAAGGTGGAGGAGGCGTGGACGAGAAGGAGAGGTGAAGTGCACCGCACGGCGTCGATCGCCACTGTCGACTGAACCAAATTCAGTTAACTGAATTTGACAGCAGTGCTACAGTATGCATACTAGGTGTTCGATGAATTGACAGAGGGGTCTAGGCATTTTAGGAAATTGTGAGAATTTTTGTGGATGGGTGTTGATGCAAATAAGAGAATCTGGCAAAGTTTCAGAATTTTTGGAGCAATTAACAATAGGTTTTGGTCATGGAGTTTGAATCTGGACCAATTTGTATTGGATGGAATTTGAAATTTTTGAACTGTGGAACTCAAAGATTTTGGTGAAATGGGTTGTGGGTGCTATCTAGTTGCTGGGATAATTTTGGTGGGAGCAGAAGACTTGTAGAAAGTATCGTTCCTTTGTAATTCCAAGAAACTATGAATAATACAAATTCCAACTTTGGAATTTATAAAGTATGAGAGAAATATTTTTGTGGAGTGGAGAGGTGTTGGATATTATCCTAGAATGTGAGTATGACTTGAGGGATAAATTTGGATGACAGAATAAATTGTGGAAGAATTTATAAGTGCTTGGGAGGAGTGAAAAGACCAAAGCCTTGGAATAATTTGAATTATTCCAAAAACTTTTCTAGATGAAAATATTTTTGTGACCCTCCAAAAATGATTTCCCAATTAATAAACCATCCAAATCAGAACCATTTAAAAAATTTAAAACCCAATTAAAAATTGAAATGATTTTCAGAACAGAAGAAAGAGAAAAAGAAAAATAGGGCCAAAATAATTCAAAGCATTTTATTTTAAAGAAAAGATTTGAAAATTCCAGAGGAAATATTTTGGGGTGTTACAACACCTACCCCCCTTAAGAAAAATCTCGTCCCTGAGATTTCAGCTGTCCCTCAAACAGGTACGGATATTCAGCCCTCAGATGATCTTCTCTTTCCCATGTTGCTTCTTCCTCGGTGTGATTACTCCACTGAACCTTGTAAAAAAAATCACATTCTGCCGGGTTCTCCGTTCAGACTCTTCCAAAAAATTTATAGGTCGTTCTCTATATGTGAGGTCTGGTTGAATATCCAGGTCTTGATGTTGGACCTTTTTTTCCGGATTACTGACACATCTCCTCAGTTGTGACACGTGAAACACATCATGAACATCCGATAATTCTGCGGGTAAGTCCAGCTGGTAGGCAACCTTGCCTCCCCTTGCAATTATTCTGAACGGTCCAACAAATCTCGGTGCCAATTTTCCTTTGACCTTAAACCTCTGCGGGTACCATCCTTTTTCTTAGCAAATAAAACCGGCGATCCCCATGGTGATGAGCTGGGTCAAACATAACCTTTTTCCAGTAATTCCTTAATTTGTTTCTTTAGCTCAGCCAATTCTGTCGGAGCCATACGATAAGGTTTCTTATAAATGGGTGCCGTTCCAGGCGCTAGCTGAATAACAAATTCAATTTGACGATTCGGGGGCATGCCTGGTAGCTCTTCTGGAAATACAGCAGGGTATTCGCACACCACAGGAACCTTGCTCAACTCTGTCATATCCACTTGATTTAATTTTCCCTGTGAGGTAGAAATCTTCCTTGTGCCAAATTTTATTGTCTTCCCCTGACAATTTGTGAGAGTCACTGTACGGTTGTAGCAGTCTATGAAACCTTTATTTGTGGTCAACCAGTCCATTCCCAAAATAATGTCTAGATCGACTGCTTCCAGCACAATGAGATTTGCTAGAAACTTCATTCCTTTGATTTCGATATTCACATCCTTGCAGTACCATTGAGTGCTTTGCTTCAATCCCGGGGACTAAATAACCATTGAATTTTGCAAAGGCGAAAAAGAAAACTGATTCTCCGAAGCAAATCTTTTGGAAATGCATGAATGGGAATCTCCAGAATCAAACAAAACTGTAGCTTTAATTGTGTTGACAGGGAACGTACCAAACACGATGTCCGGTGTGTTTTGCGCTTCCTCAAAGGTCACGTGATTCACCTGTCCCTTCCTTTGGTTATTGTTGGGCTTCGGAACATTATTGTTCCCCTGTTTTGGGAATTACCTGGCATAATGCCCTTCTTCTCTACAGGTAAAACAGGTAACGCCAGGACGGAACGTTGTGTCCTTGGTCCTGTTGTTGAAAGTGTTGCGACTCTGCTGCGGTCGTGGTGTTAGAATTGGTGGTTGTGGTGCCACGGGCCTCTGAAATTCATTCTGGGGCCTGTTGTTGCGAATCTGTACTGTCTGGGTCATACGGCGTTTGCGAATTTCATTTATGTTGCGGTGCTCATTCTCCAAAATAATTGCCTTGTCTACCAGTGTCCTGAAATCTGGAAAGGTGTGAACCACCAATTGGCACTTCAGAGATGGAACGAGTCCATCAAGAAATTTCTCCATCTTCTTGCTTTCTGTCATGTACTCATCATTGGCGTACCGGGCCAGCTGAGTAAACTGGTCCAGGGACTGAGTTACAGTGGTACTTCGCTGCTTGAGATCCTCAAATTCCCTTTTCTTCAGCTTCATAATACTGTTGGGGATATGTGCGCCCCGAAAGTTTTCCTTGAATTGTTCCCATGTCATATCTGCTCCATTGGGTTGAGTGTGGCATATATTTTCCCACCATGATGCTGCTGTTCCAGAAAAATAGTGCGGAGCATATAGCACTTTTTCCTGGTCCGTACACTGAGCGATGTTCAATTTCCTTTCCATATCACGCAGCCAATCATCTGCCTCCAGCGGTTTGTCTGTGTGAGAAAAGACCGTTGGATTGGTCCTCTGTAGCTCAGATAATTTTGATCTGGGCTGATGCTGTCCTTGGTGATTCCCCATATTTATTAAGTGCTGCATCATTTCTTGGTGGTGCTGCTGACTTTGCTCATACAAACGGCATACTTGTGAAAATGCTGAATCGTTGCTCTGCTGACTTGTCTGTCCTTGTGTGAAATTATTACGCATCTGTGCAAAGTTGTCCTCTGGCGGACTGCGCATGGAACATGTCCAGGGACGATGCATTTTCTTTCTGGGGTATTTGTGTAACACCGATGAGAAAAGAAAATATATAAAGGAAGGAAATAAAAAAAAAAGACTGAAAATAATTCCCCCCCCCCCAAAAAACGTAAGTGCATGGAAGTAACAGGTTATAACACACATGCAGATTTAATTATACATGCCAGATTAATTATAAATGCATGAGATGCATGCAAAAAGAATGTTAGTACTGACCCTATTGCTAGCGTCCGTGCCTAGGGCTTCCTACAGTCAGCCTGCCTCTGATACCAAGGTTTGTCAGGCCCATTTCTGGGATAAATCACAGAAGAGCCTCGAGTCATACCAGCCCCAAGAACAACTGGTAGACTTCCTTGATATAGATAACCAGTACAAATATAATATTACACAGGGGTTGAGCCAGGGTGCTCAACAATTATTACAAGCTTGTCAATATACTACGGTGGTGGAATAATACAATGGTGTGGTGGTAGAACAACACTGTTACAATAAAATAAAGTCAAGCAACAGTGTGAGGCTTGACTATTTTATTTGGTAGCGGAAACACAAGGGATGATACATGTGGTAGACTCCAATCTCACAGGTTATCTGACTGGGAACACCTCTAAGCGTCGGGCTCGCTAGCACAATCTCCTTCCACAAGCTCGTCCTCCTCCAGGTCTGGCCAATGAAATAGCCAGGGACAAGCCAGTGAGTACGTTGGAATGTACTCGCAAACATTATGAACGTAAGATATACCGAATGCATATGCTCATGATGGTCTAAATGATATGCTCATGCTGACTAAAATTTAAAACATGGCATGATAAATATTAGCATGTGCAGAAAAATTAAATTGTTAGTGATAAACCAAGAAAATTAAAAGTGGACAATCGGGCGAGACAGGACCGCCCGAGTATCCAAGAGAAATGCCAAACGGGTGTCTAAAAGAGAATCGGGCGAGACAGGACTGCCCGAGAACTCAAGCGACGCCACGAGAGGTCTTGAAAAGAAATGCCAGTCGAGTGTCTAAAAGTGACGCCACGGTAGGTCTTGAAAAGAAATGCCAAACGGGTGTCTAAAAGAGAATCGGGCGAGACAGACCGCCCGAGAACTCAAGCGACGCCACGAGAGGTCTTGAAAATAAAACTGGGTGCCTGGGGTAGTCTAGCCAGCCCCTGAGACACTCAGGAAAATAAAAATAAGAGTAACAGGTTAGTCCACAATAATATGCATAGTAACAATAATATTCACAACCATAATATTCTTGATAACAAAATATCCATGACAGCGTTAGTGATGGAATAATAACATTCTGTAAAATAATTGATGCTCAAATTAATTATTTTCCTCCGAAGACCGACACCGGACCGACACTTGACCCTTCCCAGCTAACGTCCTTGACCGCGGACACGGCTATTCGAATAGGTATAACTCTGCAGAGGGTGTACTCTTTACCCACGTGTATGAGATTTCTTTAGTCAGCACCATGACACTGACTAATTCCCACTACGGTCTCTAGGTTGACAACACACCTGACCAGCACACACCAGATTAACTCTCCGGATGCCAGGAATCACCCAAAGCACTGTTCAAGAAAAACTCTAAGTCGGGGAGACTACAATCTCGAATAGCATGGGATCACAATATTTATATCGGTGCGCAAACAGGGGTGCTACCCCCTCGGTCCCAGACCGGATACACCCATGCCCCCTGACCTGATGACGGGATTTAGTCCATGGACGTAGAAACCCTCACCATGGCCCTCTATGTGGTGTGTACACATACAGGGGTTAGCAACTTACTAAACCTACTTCCCTTGCGGGAAGACCCGTGGCAGCACGATGTTTAGCTAGGTGTGACGGAACAAGACTTGATCTAGGTCGACTCAGGAGGTGTTGTTATTATGACACGCATGTCTCACAAGCCACGGTGACACCGTCGTGTCACAACAGGACCATGCTCACCAGCACGTCCAAGGCAGGAGCTGCACTCCTGGTTGTCTCACAACTTTTATTCATGGTAGAAATTCACTTGAGTGAAGTGCAAGCAAATGCAAATATGATATGACCATGCATGCATGCACTATCTCCACACATATGATGCAAACTCAAATCAATGCAAACATGCCATGCAATTCACCATATCCCAGATTCAAAATGCTTGCCTTGTCCAAAGTAGTTAGAAGAAGAACCCTCGAAATTCCCGGCAAAGTTCCCCTCTTCTTTTTCTGAAAAGTTCGAATTCAAATTCAAATTAAAAAAATTGGCAACAGTACCAAAAGTTTTCTCAAATATTTTTAAATAAATATTAAAAAAACTAGAGAGAAAAATAAGAATTTCAAAAAAAAGAATCAACTCATTTGGAGTTGTGGTTTAAAAACTAGAAGCAGTCAAAGTGGTGGTCAAATCTGTTTTTATTAAAACAGAAAAATAAAAACGTTTCGGAAAGAATACGTTTTCCTGCGCGGAAAGCGTAAACCAGCCGAAGGCGCTTTCTGTTTTAACCGGAAAAGAATAAAACGCTGACGGGTGGGCCCCACCCATCAGGTTTAAACTCAAACGCGATCGCGCGCGTAGACAGGGGGAAGGCGGCGATCACCGGCGACGATCGTCGGGGTTTTGGGAGGCGGCGATGGTCGGATCGTGTTCAGGGGGTCCGTCCGCATCGGTGGGTGGTGGTGGTGGTCGCCGGAGAGCAACGGAATGACGGCGAGGTCGACGGCGGCGGACTGTGGTTCGGGTGTGATCGGAACTCGCCGGAGAGAGCTCGGGAAGCCGAATTGAAGTGCGGGATCAACGAGAGGGAGTGATGTGAGGTTACGGGTGGAGTTTTGGAGGTGGAGATGGCCTAACGGCGTCGGGCCGGTCGGGGAAGGTGGCGGTGGATCGGTGGTCGGAGTCGGGGAAGATGACCTCCTCGAGGTCGAATGAGTGCACGGGAGACCGATTGAAGGTGTGTGTGTGTGATGCCAGGACTGGATGGAGCTCGAGGAGCTCTATTAATAAGCTGCCGAGGGGGTCAGTGGCTTGCGGCTGACGCCGGAGTTAATCCGGACGGCGAGGTTAGTTGGGGGCGGTGGTCATGGGCGGCGAGGAGTTTATGAGGGCGGTGGAGTGCTCTGGAAGAGTCGTCGTGGACGAGCTCGATCTACTTGGCCTCATCCACGGTGAGGTGCCCGAGCGGGTGTGGCGGCCATGCCCGTCTCCGGCGTCTTCCAGGCGGGCTCCAGAGGACTTGGGCGGCGGGGTCAGCGCACGGAGTCTCGGAGAAGAGCGACGCGTGGCCAGGAGGTAGGCGGGGAAGCTGCGGCGCAGTGATGGCGATCGGTGGCGCGAGCTGATCCGCTCGGCCTGCCATGGCCGAGCATGGCGGCTGCTCTACCGGCCTGCCACCAGCCCGTTGACGGCAAGGAACTGACGAGGAGGGACCGTGGCGATGCATTGAAGGTGGAGGAGGCGTGGACGAGAAGGAGAGGTGAAGTGCACCGCACGGCGTCGATCGCCACTGTCGACTGAACCAAATTCAGTTAATTGAATTTGACAGCAGTGCTACAGTATGCATACTAGGTGTTCGATGAATTGACAGAGGGGTCTAGGCATTTTAGGAAATTGTGAGAATTTTTGTGGAGGGGTGTTGATGCAAATAAGAGAATCTGGCAAAGTTTCAGAATTTTTGGAGCAATTAAAAATAGGTTTTGGTCATGGAGTTTGAGTCTGGACCAAATTTGAATTGGATGGAATTTGAAATTTTTGAACTGTGGAACCCAAAGTTTTTGGTGAAATGGGTTGTGGGTGCTATCTAGTTGCTGGGATAATTTTGGTGGGAGCAGAAGACTTGTAGAAAGTATCGTTCCTTTGTAATTCCAAGAAACTATGAATAATACAAATTCCAACTTTGGAATTTATAAAGTATGAGAGAAATATTTTTGTGGAGTGGAGAGGTGTTGGATATTATCCTAGAATGTGAGTATGACTTGAGGGATAAATTTGAATGACAGAATAAATTGTGGAAGAATTTATAAGTGCTTGGGAGGAGTGAAAAGACCAAAACCTTGGAATAATTTGAATTATTCCAAAAACTTTTCTAGATGAAAATATTTTTGTGACCCTCCAAAAATGATTTCCCAATTAATAAACCATCCAAATCAGAACCATTTAAAAAATTTAAAACCCAATTAAAAATTGAAATGATTTTCAGAACAGAAGAAAGAGAAAAAGAAAAATAGGGCCAAAATAATTCAAAGCATTTTATTTTAAAGAAAAGATTTTAAAATTCCAGAGGAAATATTTTGGGGTGTTACAGCTTTCTTCATGTCAAGTATCTATTCCTAAGACCATGAGATCATGCAACTCCCGGATACTGGAGGAATACTTTGTGTGCTATCAGACGTCACTTCGTAACTGGGTGATCATAAAGATGCTCTACAGGTATCTCCGAAGGTGTCTGTTGGGTTGGCATGGATCGAGACTGGGATTTGTCACTCCGTATGACGGAGAGATATCTCTGGGCCCTCTCGGTAATACAACATCGTAAAGAGCTTACAAGCAATGTGGCTAATGAGTTAGTCACGGGATCTTGTATTACGGAACGAGTAAAGAGACTTGCCGGTAACGTGATTGAACTAGGTATGGAGATACCGACGATCGAATCTCGGGCAAGCAACATATCGCTGGACAAAGGGAATTGCATACGGGATTACCCGAATCCTCGACATCATGGTTCAACCGATAATGATCTTCGTTGAATATGTAGGAATCAATATGGGCATCCAGGTCCCGCTATTGGTTATTGACCGGGGAGGAGTCTCGGTCATGTCTGCATGTTCCCGAACCCGTAGGGTCGCACGCTTAACGTTCGATAGCGCTAGGGTAGTAATGAGATATTAACAGTGGAAAGTCCGAAGGTTGTTCGGAGTCCCGGATGGGATCCAAGATATCACGAGGAGCTCCGGAATAGTCCGGAGGTAAATATTTATATATGGGAAGTCATATTTTGGGTTCCGAAAAAAGTTCATTTTTTTCGTTATTGTACCGGGAAGCTTCTAGAAGGTTCCGGAGGGTTCCGGAGGTGTCCGGAAGTCCACGGAGGATCCACATGGACTCTAAAGGGGGCGCACCAGACCTTCATGGGCCAGGCGCACCAGCCCCCTTGGCCCATGCGGCTGCCCCAAAGGATAAGATCAAATCCCTTTAAATTAGGAGATAAGATGGAAAGAGGAAGCTTTACTTGGGAAAGGGAATTAGTATTCATGTGGTACTGTTCACGCGTGTACTATTCACGTGGTACTGTTCACATGACACTATTCCTCCTCCTCCAAGTTTCCTCCTCTATATATATAGTGGGGAGGGGCGAGGGGGAAGCACCCTTCGACCCTTGGCCACCACCTCCCTCTCTTCCTCCTCCATGTTCCGTCAGTGCTTGGCGAAGCCCTGCCGGATTTCCGCTGCCACCACTACCACCTCACCACCGTGCTGGTTCCAATCTCATCTACCTCCTCTCCCTCGCTTGCTGGATCAAGAAGCAGAGGACCCCATCGAGCTGAACGTGTGCTAATCTCGGAGGTGCCGTCCGTTCGGCACTAGATCAGATTGGATCGCGATTGGATCGTGAAGAGTACGACTACATCAACTGCGTTACAACGCTAACGCTTTCGGTCTATGAGGGTACGTAAGACACACTCCCCTCTCGTTGCTATGCATCTCATAGATTAGATCTTGGGTGTTTCATAGGAAAAAATTTGATTTTCATGCAACGTTCCCCATCAGTGGTATCAGAGCTAGGTCTATGCGTAGATGTATTTGCACAAGTAGAACACAAAGAAGTTGTGGGCGTTGATGTTCAAATTTCTTACTTTCTTTGTCTTATTTGGATTCGGTGGTATTGTGGGATGAAGCGGCTTAGACCAACCTTACTTGTCCACGCACAAGAGACCGGTTCCACTGACTGACATGCAACTTGTATTGCATAAAAGTGGCTTTGCGGGTGTCTGTCTCTCCCACTTTAGTTGAATCTGATTTGACGAAGGCGGTCCTTGTAGAAGGTTAAAAGGCAACTTGTATATCACCGTTGTGGTTTTGCGTAGATAAGAACGGTTCTTATAGTTTGCCCTAGCAGCCACGTAAAAATTGCAACAACAAAGTAGAGGACGTCTAACTTGTTTTTGCAGGGCATGTTGTGATGTGGTATGGCCAAAACGTGATGTGATATATGTTGATGTATGAAATGATCATGTTTTGTAATAGGTTCACGACTTGCATGTCGATGAGTACGGCAACCGGTAGGAGCCATAGGGTTGTCTTTAATTTATTGTATGACCTGCGTGTCAATCATTAAACGCCATGTAATTGCTTTACTTTATCGCTATGCGTTAGCAATAGTTATAGAAGAAATAGTTGGCAAGACAACCACGTGACGACACAATGATGGAGATCATGGTGTCATGCCGATGACGATGGAGATCATGTCGGTGCTTTGGAGATGGAGATCAAAAGCACCAGATGATGATGGCCATATCATGTCACATATTGATTGCATGTGTTGTTTATCTTTTTATGCATCTTACTTTGCTTAGGACGACGGTAGCATTATAAGATGATCCCTTCACTTAATTTCAAGATAAAAGTGTTCTCCCTAAGTATGCACCGTTGCGAAAGTTCGTCGTTTCAAAGCACCACGTGATGATCGGGTGTGATAAACTCTACGTTCACATACAACGGGTGTAAGCCAGTTTTACACATGCAGAATACTTGGGTTAAACTTGACGAGCCTAGCATGTACAGACATGGCCTCGGAACACAGGAGACCGAAAGGTCGAACATGAGTCATATAGTAGATATGATCAACATGGAGATGTTCACCATTGATGATTGCCTCATCCCACGTGATGATCGGACACGGGTCAGTTGATATGGATCATGTAACACTTAGACAACTTGAGGGATGTTGATTTAAGTGGGAGTTCTTAAGTAATTTGATTAGAAGAACCAATTATCATGAACTTAGTCTAATTGTCTTTGCAAATTTGTGTTGTAGATCAATGGCCCGCGCTATAGTTCCCCTGAATTTTATTGCATTCCTAGAGAAAGCTAAGTTGAAAGATGATGGAAGCAACTATGCGGACTGGGTCCGTAACTTGAGGATTATCATCATTGCTGCACAGAAGGCTTATGTCCTTGATGCACCGCTAGGTGCTTCACCCCCTCCAGCATCGTCTGTGGATGTTGTGAACATCTGGCAGGCACGTTCTGATGACTACTCGATAGTTCAGTGCGCCATGCTTTACGGCTTAGAACCGGGGCTCCAAAGACGTTTTGAGCACCACGGAGCATATGAGATGTTCTAGGCCCGGGTTGAGAGGTATGACACCTCCGACAAGTTCTTTAGCTGCAAGATGGAGGAGAATAGTTATGTTAGTGAGCATATACTCAGAATGTCTGGGTTTCACAACCGCTTGACTCAGTTGGGAGTTAATCTTCTAGATGACACGGTCATTGACAGAGTTCTCCAGTCACTGCCACCAAGCTAAGGGCTTTGTGATGAACTATAATATGCAAGGGATGGAGAAAACGATTCCTGGGCTCTTCGCGATGCTTAAGGCCGCGGAGGTAGAAATCAAAAAGGAGCATCAAGTGTTGATGGTTAAAAAGAGCACTAGTTTCAAGAAAGGCAAGGGAAAGAAAGGGAACTTCAAGAAGAACGGCAAGACAGCTGCTGCTCCCATGAAGAAACCCAAGGCTGGACCCAAACCTGAGACTGAGTGCTTCTACTGCAAGGGGAATGACCACTGGAAGTGGAACTGCCCCAAGTACTTGGCAGATAAGAAGGCTAGCAACGTCAACAAAGGTATATTTGATATAAATGTTATTGATGTGTACCTTACTAGTGCTCGTAGTAGCGCCTGGGTATTTGATACTGGTTCGGTTGCTAATATTTGTAACTCGAAACAGGAGCTGCGGAATAAATGAAGACTAGCTAAGGACGAGGTGACGATGCGCGTCAGAAATGGTTCCAAGGTTGATGTGATCGCCGTCGGCACGCTACCTCTACATCTACCTTCGGGATTAGTTTTAAATCTAAATAATTGTTATTTGGTGCCTGCATTGAGCATGAACATTATATCTGGATCTTGTTTATAGTGAGACGGTTATTCCTTTAAGTCAGAGAATAATGGTTGTTCTATTTATATGAGTAATATCTTTTATGGTCATGCTCCCCTTGTGAATGGTTTATTCTTGTTGAATCTCGATCGTAGTGATACACATATTCATAATATTGATGCCAAAAGATGGAAAGTTAATAATGATAGTACCACATATTTGTGGCACTGCCGCTTAGGTCATATTGGTGTAAAGCGCATGAAGAAACTCCATGCTGACGGACTTTTGGAATCTCTTCATTATGAATCATTTGAGACATGTGAACCATGCCTCATGGGCAAGATGACTAAAACTCCGTTCTCCGGAACAATGCAGCGAGCTAGTGACTTATTGGAAATAATACATACCGATGTATGCGGTCCGATGAGTGTTGAAGCACGCGATGGATATCGTTATTTTCTTACCTTCACAGATGATTTGAGTAGATATGGGTATATTTACTTAATGAAACACAAGTCTAAAACATTTGAAAAGTTCAAGGAATTTCAGAGTGAAGTGGAGAATCATCGTAACAACAAAATAAAGTTTCTGCGATCTGATCGTGGAGGTGAATATTTGAGTTATGAGTTTGGTATGCATTTAAGACAATGTGGAATTGTTTCACAGCTCACGCCACCTGGAACACCACAGCGTAATGGTGTGTCCGAACGTCGTAATCGTACTCTATTGGATATGGTGCATTCTATGATGTCTCTTATCGATTTGCCACTATCATTTTGGGGTTATGCATTAGAGACAGCCGCATTCACTTAAAATAGGGCACCGTCTAAATCCATTGAGACGACACCATATGAGTTGTGGTTTGGCAAGAAACCTAAGTTGTCATTTCTTAAAGTTTGGGGATGCGACGCTTATGTCAAGAGGCTTCAGCCTGATAAGCTCGAACCCAAAGCAGAGAAGTGCGTCTTCATAGGATACCCTAAAGAGACTATTGGGTATACCTTCTACCACAGATCCGAGGGCAAGATCTTTGTTGCCAAGAATGGGTCCTTTCTAGAAAAGGAGTTTCTCTCGAAAGAAGTGAGTGGGAGGAAAGTAGAACTTGATGAGGTAATTGTACCTTCTCTCGAATTGGAAGGTAGCACATCACAGAAAGTAGTTCCCCGTGATGCCTACACCAACCGAAGAGGAAGCTAATGATGATGATCATGAAACTTCGGATCAAGTTACTACTGAACTTCGTAGGTCGACCAGGGTACGTTCCGCACAAGAGTGGTACGGTAATCCTGTCCTGGAAGTCATGTTGTTAGACAACGGCAAACCTACGAACTATGAAGAAGCTATGATGAGCCCAGATTCCAACAAATGGCTTGAGGCCATGAAATCCGAGATAGGATCCATGTATGAGAACAAAGTATGGACTTTGGTGGACTTGCCCGATGATCGGCAAGCCATTGAGAATAAATGGATCTTTAAGAAGAAGATAGACGTTGATGGTAATGTCACCATCTATAAAGCTCGACTTGTCGCAAAGGGTTTCCGACAAGTTCAAGGGGTTGACTACGATGAGACTTTCTCACCCGTAGCGATGCTTAAGTCTGTTAGAATTATGTTAGCTATTGCCGCATTTTATGATTATGAGATCTGGCAAATGGACGTCAAAACGGCATTCCTTAATGGGTTTCTTAAGGAAGAGTTGTATATGATGCAACCAGAAGGTTTTGTCGATCCTAAGGATGCTAACAAAGTATGCAAGCTCCAGCGATCCATCTATGGACTGGTGCAAGCATCTCGGAGTTGGAATATTCGCTTTGATGAGGTGATCAAAGCTTTTGATTTTATACAAACTTACGGAGAAGCTTGTATTTACAAGAAAGTGAGTGGGAGCTCTGTAGCATTTCTAATATTATATGTGGATGACATATTGTTGATTGGAAATGATATAGAATTTCTGGAAAGCATAAAAGGATATTTGAATAAGAGTTTTTCAATGAAAGACCTCGGTGAAGCTTCTTACATATTGGGCATCAAAATCTATAGAGATAGATCAAGACGCCTAATAGGACTTTCACAAAGCACATACCTTGACAAAGTTTTGAATAAGTTCAAAATGGATCAGTCAAAGAAAGGGTTCTTGCCTGTATTGCAAGGTGTGAAGTTGAGTAAGACTCAAAGCCTGACCACGGCAAAAGAAAGAGAAAGGATGAAAGTCATTCCCTATGCCTCAGCCAAAGGCTCTATAATGTATGCCATGCTATGTACCAGACCTGATGTGTGCCTTGCCATAAGTCTGGCAGGGAGGTACCAAAGTGATCCAGGAGTAGATCACTGGACAGCGGTCAAGAATATCCTGAAGTACCTGAAAAGGACTAAGGACATGTTTCTCATTTATGGAGGTGACGAAGAGCTCATCGTAACGGGTTATGTCGATGCTAGCTTCGACACAGATCCGGATGACTCTAAGTCTCAAACCGGATACGTATTTATATTAAATGGTGGAGCGATCAGTTGGTGCAGTTCCAAGCAGAGCGTCGTGGCGGGATCTACATGTGAAGCGGAGTATATAGCTGCTTCGGAAGCAGCGCAAGAAGGAGTCTGGATGAAGGAGTTCATATCTGATCTGGGTGTAATACCTAGTGCATCGGATCCAATGACTATCTTTTGTGACAACACTGGAGCTATTGCCATTGCCAAGGAGCCCAGGTTTCACAAGAGAACCAAGCACATCAAGCACCACTTCAACTCCATTCATAATTATGTTAAGGATGGAGACATAGAACTTTGCAAAGTACATACGGATCTGATTGTGGCAGACCCGTTGACTAAACCTCTTCCACGGGCAAAACATGATCAGCACCAAGACTCCGTGGGTGTTAGATTCATAACTATGTAAACTAGATTATTGACTCTAGTGCAAGTGGGAGACTGTTGGAAATATGCCCTAGAGGCAATAACAAATTGGTTATTATCATATTTCGTTGTTCATGATAAAGGTTTATTATTCATGCTATAATTGTATTGACCGGAAACTTAAATACATGTGTGAATACATAAACAAATACAATGTCCCTAGTAAGCCTCTACTAGACTAGCTCGTTGATCAAAGATGGTTAAGGTTTCCTAACCATAGACAAGAGTTGTCATTTGATAACGAGATCACATCATTAGGAGAATGATGTGATGGACAAGACCCAACCGTAAGCTTAGCATTTGATCGTATCACTAAGTTTATTGCTATAGCTTTCTTCATGTCAAGTATCCATTCCTAAGACCATGAGATCATGCAACTCCCGGATACCGGAGGAATACTTTGTGTGCTATCAAATGTCACTTCGTAACTGGGTGATCATAAAGATGCTCTACAGGTATCTCCGAAGGTGTCTGTTGGGTTGGCATGGATCGAGACTGGGATTTGTCACTCCGTATGACGGAGAGAGATATCTGGGCCCTCTCGGTAATACAACATCGTAAAGAGCTTGCAAGCAATGTGGCTAATGAGTTAGTCATGGGATCTTGTATTACGGAATGAGTAAAGAGACTTGCCGATAACGAGATTGAACTAAGTATGGATATACCGACGATTGAATCTCGGGCAAGTAACATATCGCTGGACAAAGGGAATTGCATACGGGATTACCCGAATCCTCGACATCGAGGTTCAACTGATAAAGATCTTCATTGAATATGTAGGAATCAATATGGGCATCCAGGTCCCGCTATAGGTTATTGACAGGAGAGGAGTCTCGGTCATGTCTGCATGTTCCCGAACCCGTAGGGTCGCAAGCTTAACGTTCGGTAGCGCTAGGGTAGTAATGAGATATTAACAGTGGAAAGTCCAAAGGTTGTTCGGAGTCCCGGATGGGATCCAGGATATCACGAGGAGCTCCGGAATGGTCCGGAGGTAAAGATTTATATATGGGAAGTCATATTTTGGGTTCCGGAAAAAGTTCGTTTTTTTTTCGTAATTGTACCAGGAAGCTTCCAGAAGGTTCCGTAGGGTTCCGGAGGTGTCCGGAAGTCCACGGAGGGTCCATGTGGACTCTAAAGGGGGCGCACCAGCCCTTCATGGGCCAGGCGCAGCAGCCCCCTTGGCCCATGCGGCTGCCCCAAAGGATAAGATCAAATCCCTTTACATTAGGAGATAAGATGGAAAGAGGAGGCTTTACTTGGGAAAGGGAATTACTATTCATGTGGTACTGTTCACACGTGTACTATTCATGTGGTACTGTTCACACGGCACTATTCCTCCTCCTCCAGGTTTCCTCCTCTATATATAGTGGGGAGGGGCGCGGGGGAAGCACCCTTCGACCCTTGGCCGCCCCCTCCCTCTCTTCCTCCTCCACGTTCCATCAGTGCTTGGCGAAGCCCTGCCGGATTTCCGCTGCCACCACCACCACTTCACCGCCGTGCTGGTTCCGATCTCATCTACCTCCTCTCCCTCACTTGCTGGATCAAGAAGGAGAGGATGCCATCGAGCTGAACATGTGCTAATCTCGGAGGTGCTGTCCGTTTGGCACTAGATCGGATTGGATCGCGATTGGATCGTGAAGAGTACGACTACATCAACTGCGTTACGACGCTAACGCTTTCGGTCTACGAGGGTACGTAAGACACACTCCCCTCTCATTGCTATGCATCTCATAGATTAGATCTTGGGTGTTTCATAGGAAATTTTTTGATTTTCATGCAACGTTCCCCATCAACTAGGCTAGATATAGGTGAGGTGCCAACTTCATACTATATGCTTTCGGTCTTACGCTCTACAAGTGTTACGGTTTACAAGTTCGGAATGAAAAGGCGGTGCACTGACAGCACCCCTATCCCATTCATGTCGCACCCCCAGACGGTCAGTCCAGCATGCTTCTGACCCAAGGGAATGAGGGTCGTCTTGCTTTGTCACTGACATGTGGGATCGCATGTGAGCAAAGGGCATCTGTGACGTTGCCACGCCCACAGCTGACTACCCTGGCCCACAAAAACCCTCGTCCCTCGCCTGCTTGCGTTCCCCCCCGGCGCCAGCTGCCCGCATTCATGCCGTCCGTCCGCATGCCGCCATTAAGCAGGCTCGCCGCCCGAGGTACGAACTCCGGCGACTCATTTACGCACCCGGACGCTTGGCCTCACCGGTATGCGCTACTTAAAGGCGGCAACACCCAGCTAAACTCCATACCAGAGCACATCCTCCTCCCTGGCACCACATCCACCATGACTGCGGACGGGAACACTCTGTGGGAGAGCTTGTCTTCGGACATGAAGCTCGAGGTCACCGCCCTTGCTCAACCCACCACTCGCAACGCAATGCCGATGTAGTCGGACGCGGACGCGGCCGAGGACAAGAGCACCGCCAGCCGCGCGTTCTACGCACCGCCATCCAACATTCGGGGGCGCATATGGCACATGAACAGCGATGGACCGTCCACGTCCATCATCGACCTCACGTCCACCGGCACCGCCAAGGTCGCGGACTCCTCCAAGGATGAGTAGGGCATGGGAGGCGGCAGGCATGGTATCCCAAGTGGGCCGGTCCGTCTCCCATGTTCTACTCTTCCTCGCCGAAGACCGCACCTTTACTTCACGGGTCTTGAACCCCGCCGCCGTTCATGGAGACGGCAGATGGAGGACGTGGTCGCCGATGCGGAATACAAAGGAAAGTGGACGTACATCGTCAACGTAGGATAGGTTTAGGGTCGTGTTTCTTTTCTTTTTTTTTTGTCCTAAAAGTTCGAAATGTAATGAAAATCTGCCGTGTTTGCATGAATCTCGTCCAGTTATATGAACTTTCACAATAAAAACATATGTTGTATGAAAATATAATGAATAATGATTCTAATCGTATTTACTTCGTATTGTGGTTGTCATTGTTTTTGTATGTATAAACTTGGTCAAAGTTTAGAAAGTTTGACCCGAGACAAAGCTAATATGCGAAGTAAATAAATATAGATGGTTTACATACACAATTTCTCTTAGGCCCTCCAAAAGTACGTCCACTACACATTCACGCATTTCACGTCTTTCTCTCGCTCTGTCTGTCAAACCAACTAAGCCAAACTCCCAGCATATTGCGAGGGAAGAGACCCGAACGCGCCATTTTATTCAGGATTTGAATTGATGGATGTAACACCCCAAAATTTTCTCTTTTGAATTTTTAAAATCTTTTCTTTAAAATAAAATTTCCTTGGGATCACTATGGCTCTTCTTCGTTTTCCTCTGTTTTGAAAATCATTTTTAACTTTCGATTGGGTTTCAAAAAATTTAAATGGTTCTGATTTGGGTGGTTTGTTACTTGAGTGATTATTCATGTAGGATCAAAAAAAAATCAGAATTTTTTTTGAATAAATTAAATCATTTCAATGAAATGATCCTTTTCATTCCCTTTCATACATATAGAAAATTATCCCAACAATTTTCCTGTCACTTCTAAATTATCATTCAAGTCATCCTCACTCCCTAGGACAGTAGCCAATACCTCTCCTCTCCATAAAAATATTTTTACCATATTTAGTAAAATTCCAAAGTTGGAAATCCATTTATTCTAGTTTCTTTGATTTACAAAGGAACTATATTTTTTCCAACTCTTCTGCAACCACAAAAATTATCCTAGCTACTTGACAGTACCCACAACCCATTTCACCAAAAACATTTGGTTCCATAGTTCAAAATTTTCAAATTTCATTCAATTCAAATTTGGACCAGATTCAAACTTCATGATCAAAACCCAATTTTAATTGTTCCAAAAATTCTGAAACTTGGCCAGCATCTCTATTATACATCAACACATCACCACAAAAATTACCACAAATTCCTAAAATGCCTAGAGCCCTCTAGCATTTCATCATACACCTGGTGTGCACAGTGTAGCACTGTCGAAAAAATTCAGAAAAACAGAAGAAGTTCAGAGGCGGGGGCGATCGATGTCGTGCGGTGCACTTCACTCAACCTCGCCCTCATCCACGCCTCTGTGGGTTTTCAATGCTCCACCCCGGAACCCCCTCGTCAATGGCTCGCCACCGATAGCACAGGGTTGGCCAGTGCAGCGGCCACTGTCCTCGGCCGCGGCGGCCGACCGGATCGACACGGCCACCAGTGGCCATCACTCAGCCCACCGCTCCCTCCACCTACCTGGCACGCGTCACTCTCCTCCACGGCATCGCCGGAGCTGGCGCCGCCCGCCTCACCCGTACAGGAGCTCATCCATGGGAGGGATGGATAGAGCTCAATCCCGCACGAGCTGGCGCTTCGGGAGAGTTCCGCCGACCACACTGGTGACCACCGTCCAAGACCATCGACCGTAACTACCATCACCGGCCGGAATTACTCCGGCGTGATCCGCTCCGCCACTAACCTCCTCGGCTCACCTATATAAGAGCTCCCCGAGCTCCGTTGAGTAACCGCACCACACCCACACCCTCTCAATCGACCTCCCGTGCACTCCCCCGACCTCGGGGAGGTCTTCTTCTCCAAATCTGGCCGCCTGATCCGTCTCTGCCACCCCAAGCACCACGTCGCCGTTAGGCCATCTCCACCATCCAAACTACACCAGTAGCCCTCTCGTGCACCCACTCATCCGTCCCACACTTCAATTCGGCGTCCGGAGCCCTCCCCGACGAGATCCAACTCCACCCGACGCCGTTGTCCGCCGGAGTTGACCTCGCCGTCGCTCCGGTGCTCGCCGGCGACCACCACCACCACCCACCGACGCGGAATCCCGCCATGAGCATGTCCCGACCATCGCCGCCTGCTGAAACCCCGGTGATCGTCGCACCCCATCTGTGCACGCGTGCAAGCGCGTTTGAAATTCAAACCTGACCGGTGGGGCCCACCCGTCAGCGTTTTAATCTTTTTCTGTTTAAACCAAAAGCGTATTCGGTGGCTTTACGCTTTCTACGCTGGGAAGCGTATTTCGCCCTGAGGCGTTTTCTGTTTTACCGCACAGGGACCCGCTGGCAAATTGGATTTTTGCAGAAAAGTCCCTGGTTTTAAAACTTTAATAACTTTTTAACCACAACTCCGTTTTAATTGATTCTTTTTTTGAAAATTTTCTATTTCACTCTAGTTTTTTTAGTATTTATTTGAAAATATTTTGAGACAACTTTTGGTACTGTTGCAAAAAATTTAATTGGAATTTGAATTTCCATTTTATAGAAAATGAAGAGGGGGACTTTGCCGGGAATTTCGAGGGATCATCTTCTGACTACTTTGATCAAGGCAAGCATTTTTGAACTTGGGATATGGTGAATTGCTTGCATGGTTGCATCATTTTGGAATTTCACCATATATGTAGTAATAGTGAGAGCATGCATGGTCATGTCATTCTGAGCATTGTTGCATGCACCGGGAATCTTTCTAACGTGTGGAAATGGTGAGAATCCAGGAGTGTGTCTCCTGCCTTGGACATGCTGGTGGGCACGGGCCATATCATGACACGATGGTGTCACCGTGGCATACGAAGTATGTCAGTCATAATAACAACACCTCCTGAGTCGACCTAGATCGAGTCTTGTTCCGTCAAGCCTAGCTAAATACCGTGCTGCCACTAGTCTTCCCGCGAGGGGAGTGCGGTTTAGTAAGTTGCTAACCCCTGTCCGTGTGCACACCACCTAGAGGGGCGACGATGAGGGTTCCACGGCCATGGACTAATGCCAGTCATCGGGTCAGGGGGCATGGGTGTATCTGGCTGGGCCGAGAGGGGGCACCCCTTGTAATCCGCGCGTATTAATAGTGATCCCATGCTATTCGAGACGATGGTCTCCCCGACTTAGAGTTTTTCTTGAACGATGCTTTGGGTGATTCCTGGCATCCGGAAAGTTAATCTGGTGTGTGCTGGTCAGGTGTGTTTTCAACCCAAAGACCGTGATGGGAATTAGTCGGTGTCTCGGTACTGACTAATGAAATCCCTTACTTATGGGTAAAGAGTACACCCTCTGCAGAGTTACATCTATTCAAATAGCCATGTCCACGGTCAAGGACGTTAGCTGGGAAGGGTCAAGTGTCGGTCCCGGTGTCGGTCTTCGGAGGAAATAATTAAATTGAGCATGAATTATTTTGCAGGTTAATTATTGTCACCACTGATGTCATCATGAATATTTTGTCATCATAAATATTATTGTGGACTAACCCTGTTCTTTCGTGTGAATCTGAGTATCACTTGGGATGGCCAGTCCACCTGGATACTCATTTATATTTTTCTGGGTATCACTTGGGATGGCTAGTCCACCTGGATACTCATTTATATTTTTCTGGGTATCACTTGGGATGGCTAGTCCACCTGGATACCCGTTTTTTTTTAGTATCACTTGGGATGACCAGTCCACTTGGATACTCATTTATATTTTTCTGGGTATCACTTGGGATGGCTAGTCCACCTGGATACCCATTTTTGTTTTTCTGGGTATCACTTGGGATGGCTAGTCCACCTGGATAATCACTTCTTTTCAAGACCTCTCGAGGTGTCGCTTTCAGACACCCGTTTGGCATTTCTTTTCAAGACCTCTCGAGGCGTCGCTTTCAGACACCCGTTTGGCATTTCTTTTCAAGACCTCTCGAGGCATCGCTTTCAGACACCCGTTTGGCATTTATTTTCAAGACCTCTCGAGGCGTCGCTTTTAGACACCCGTTTGGCATTTTTCTTGGAATTCCTCGGGCGGTCCAGCGCCCGATGTTCCATTTTATTTTCTAGGTTCGTTACTAACAAGTTATATATTTTCATCCACACCATATTTATATTTGTCATGCCATGATTAAATTTCGGACAACATATACATATCATTTAATCCAGCATGAGCATATGGATTTGGTATATCTTTCATTCATATTGTTTGCGAGTACATTCCAACGTACTCACAGCTTGTCCTTGGCTTGTTAATTTGGCCAGACCAGGAGGAAGACGAGCTTGTGGAGGAAGATTGCGCTAGCGAGCTCGACGCTTAGAGATGTTCCCAGTCAGTCAACTGTGGTCCTGGAGTCTACCACGTGTATCATCCGCAGTGCTTCCGCTTCACAAATAAAATAGTCAAGCCTCACACTGACGCTTGGATCTACTTTATTGTATCAGTGTTGTACCATCACCACACCACTGTCATATTCCGCCACCACCATATATTGACAAGTTTGTAATAAATGTTGAGTACTCTAGCTCAACCCTGTGTAATATTATGTATGTACTGGACATCTATATCAAGGGAGTCCACCAGTTGTGCTGATCTTGGGCCTGGTGTGACTCAGGGCTATTCTGTGATTTATTCTGGAAACAGGCCCGACAATGGATCGCACCAAGCACGAAAACAAAGTGTTACGCTCTACAAGTTCAAAAGGAAAAGGCGGTACACTTACAGCACGCCTGTCGCGGTCGCATTGCACCCCTCACACGGTCGATCCTACACACCGCTCACCCAAAGGGAACGTGCTTCGGCTTGCCTCTTCACTGACACATGGGACCAAAATTGGAGAAACCGACCATTCGCCAAACTCCCCCGCCCACCGCGCGAAAATTCCCCCCAAATCCCAAATTCAACTCCCCTTCGGCCAACTAGCCAATAATATTCCCCAAACCCCCTCCCCCCGCCCCCCTCCACTCCATTCGCTCCGCCAAACTAGCCCTCCCCGCCGCGCCGATACGTCGGCGCCGCGGTTCTTCGAGGGGACACACGGCGATACTCTCGATCCCACAGTACGCTCTCGTAAACTGTCGTCCTCCAGCCGCACCGCCACCGCTGACGACGTTCTTGTGGAGATGCACGGCTGTCAGCTTCTCCCACGGTACACGCATTCTAGACTGAGACCCCATGCATGTCGGAGTAGCATTGGATGTTAGCTGATAGACGCTGTTAATCTCACTGCTTGCCGAAATAGTTTACACTCAATATGCTCTGCTTAAAAATCTACCTTGCCCTATTCTGCACTCAATCTGCTTTGCTGAGATGGCATACCATGCCTGATTAGTTGCTAAAATATCCTGCCATATTTTAGGACCATGTATGTATTGTGAAGTAGATTGCCATGGTCTAGTAGCCAATCTATTAGGTGAAATAGCTCGACACCGTTTTACACTCAATCTTTGTTGCTGAGATGGCCTTCGATGGCTGTGTGCTCGGCCTCATTGATTGCTGAAATAGCCTGCCATAATTTAGCACTCAATTTGTTTGCTGAATCAGCTTTACATATATTTCGTTACTTAGATATGCTTGTCCAAATATCTTGTCATAGCTTTAGACATTGACCTAGGTATTTTTCTGGACTTTATAATGAAACATATATGTTTTTCCTGTAATATCTAGTAGAAGAACTAATTTGTATGTCTGACAGATGGACAGGACTTGGATAACTTCTGCTCGATGATTCTCCCATGCATATGTCGAGGGGGTTCAAAACTTCATGAACTTTATCAGAGCTGAGTACGGTGGTCCGAAAGCAGATGTGTGTTGCCCGTGTAGCAGTTGTATGAATTCAGTTTCAAGACCCCAGTCAACTGTGCAAAATCATCTACACTTGTATGGGATGTCAGTCACATATACTAGGTGGGTTCATCATGGTGAAGCTGTGAACGTCAATGTCACTGACTATGTGGAAGCAGCAGATCACCATCTTGATCTGCCTAATGCTCAGGAGGAAGAGGAGAAGGTGGAGGTGGAGGTGGCGGCGGAGCCAGTGATTTTGACCAAGATTGAAACAATGCTATGAAATGCTCGCGCATTTCGCGAACTTACACCTGTACAAGAAAAACGGTGGGCCCGCATGTTGGACCAATGCAATGTGGCAGTCACCGCGGGTTGTAAGTTGTCTGTATTCTCAGCTATGGTCAGCTTTCTTCAGGTGAAGACATCTCAGCGGATGACCAACAAATCATTCGATGCGATGATGGCTGCTTTCCGCGATTCTTACCCAGCTGTGTCGGAGCTGCCACACACCTACAGTAAAATGAAGAATTTCCTTCGTGCGGTTGGAATTAGATATGATATGATCCATGTTTGCGAGAATAATTGTGTTCTGTTCCGGAAGGATTATGCCAACTTAAGTGAATGCCCAAAATGCAAATCATCAAGATGGAAAGATGGTGATGCTGTGAAGAGGATTCCTCATAAGGTTTTGAGGCATTTTCCAATTATACCAAGATTTCAGAGGTTGTTTCATGATGCTCAAACAAGAGAGGATGTATTGTGGCATTCTAGGAACCAGGAGCACAGAGATCAGAATGTAATGAGCCATCCATCTCATGGTAGTGACTAGACAAGCTTGAATCTGAAACACGAAGAGTTTGCTGCTGAGCCGAGAAACATTAGACTTGGCTTAGCTACAAATGGATTCAACCCATTTGGCCACCAGAGCGCGACATATAGCATGTGGCCAGTGCATGTTATCCCTTACAACATACTGCCAAATGTCTGCACCAAAGAATCAAACTACATCATGGCCTTGCTCATCCCAGGTCCAAAAAGTCCTGGAAAGGATTTTGATTTATTCATGGAGCCTGTTGTGGAGGAACTTCAAAAGCTATGGAGGGGTGTTCTCACTCGAGACCTATATAGCAGGTCACCAGCTGATTTCATTCTGTGTGCTGTTATAATTTGGTGCATCCATGATTATCCGGCTTTGGGAACTATGTCAGGGCGAACGACACATGGTTACAATGCATGTGTTCGATGTGACAAGAATCCGCTGTCATACCCAATACTTAGCAAGGTCTGTTACATTGGACACCACCGTTTCCTTGACAAGGACAAGCTGCGTCTTAGAAAATACTGAAAACCTGTGTTCAATGCAAGTCATGAAAACAGTGATGCACCAGAGAGGCTCACCAGCGATGAGTTGCAGGAGGAATTAGAGAAGGTCAGGCATATTACACCAGGAAACCATCCCGATAATGGTAGCGGGAAAAGGAAGCATGGCAAGGCAAAAGAGAGATTATTGTTTACCCGCAGGTCCACTTTGTGGGACTTGGAGTATTGGAAGGATTTGGATCTGAGGCATAATCTTGATGTGATGCACATCGAGAAAATTATATATGACAGCATTATCGGCACACTTCTTAATATTGAAAGCAAGACAAAAGATACCATAAAATCTAGGATTGATTTGACACACCTGGCTATCAGATATGATTTGCAGGTGAAAGACAACGGTGAATCACGGGATATGGCACCAGCTGTGTACGTCTTGGACAAGCAAAAGAGAAAAAATTCTGCAAGATCCTGTCACGTGCGAGATTCCCACATGGATTTGCTTCCAACCCTGAAAGGAGAATCAGTGCAGATGGAACCAAGGTACAAGGGTTGAAAACTCATGACTGCCACATCCTACTTCAAAGGGTTTTACCTGTTCTCCTTAGAGTATTGGGCCGCCCTGACTTATACAGAGCATTTGCAGAGTTAGGACAATTCTTCAGGGAACTCTGCAGTAGAAATATCAGGATAGATGATGTGAATCGTCTTAAAGAGAGGATACCAACTATCCTATGCGACCTTGAGAAGATATATCCTCCAGCCTTCTTTGATGTGATGGTGCATTTGGTTGTTCATCTACCTGATGAGGCACTACTTAGAGGTCCAGTACAGTATGGATGGATGTACCCTATTGAAAGGCGGCTAGGCACTTTCAAGGGCTATGTTAGGAACAGAGCTAGACCTGAGGGTTCCATTGCAGAGGCCTACATTGCTACAGAAGCGTTGACATTCTGCTCAAGATACATTTAAACAGCTGATCAGCCTAGCAAAAAGGTGGGCGAAAAATATCCTGAGCTCAATGTTTTCGATCCTGCTATTCGAGTAATAGGGAAGAGTTGACAAGATGACAAACCTAAAGATTTGGACGAAATGGTTTGGTATGTGTTGAATAACTGTCCTGAGATTCTACCTTATATCGAGTAAGTGCTAAGTACTGCAGCTTATACATCGTAATCTACTAAACTTGCAGCACATTCTTATATATTTAGATGTTTGACGCGATCACTATGTTCTGTAGTGTGTATGAAGAGGAGTTACTGGCGCAAAATCCAAGAAACATTGACAAACGGGTTAGGGAAGGATTTGCGAAATGGTTGAAGAGCCATGTAAACTTTTGAATTGCACTGTCAGTTTTTTTAATATATAGAGTACATAAGATGATCAGCTTGTCTATTTTCTAACCATAGGTTAAGGAGATGCGGGAGGAGGGGCAGGCAGTTAGTGATACCCTTTACGCACTAGCAATGGGTCCTGATACTTGGGTAAGACATTATGCATCTTGCGTTGTTGGAGATGTGCGCTACAACACCCTTGCATGCGACAAAGGCAGGAAGACACAAAACAGTGCCATCATGAGCACGGATACGCACAAGAAAGTGACAACTAAAATGTATGCTAACATAAAAGACATTGTTTAGTTGCAGTATATCTCCAGTTTTGAGGTTCATCGGTGCGTTGTTCTGTTTTGCTGTCGTTGGTATAACTAATTTACCAGGATCTCAAAACCCAAAGCTGATGATTATTTCAAATCCATCAATGTCAAGGCGGCGTACCGCACCGACGAGCCTTATATTTTGGCAAATCAAGCAACACAGATATTTTTCTTGGAAGGCACATATGCACGTAGCCAAGACTGGAGAATATTGCAAAAGTTTGAGCAGAGGAATTCGTTTAATGAAGTTGCACAACAAGATGATGCTTACACTGCTGCTGATGTAGAGGATTCCACAGATGTTTATGATATCTTTGCGAACCATCACATCAATAAGGCTGGAGAAAAGATTGCCTGTCACGCTGTGGAAGTAGACGAGTTGATCAATAAGAAGCCAACGTTTGAGGAGATTGATGCTGAAGAAGAAGATGACAGTGGGGGGAATTACGATTAAGACTGACACACATGGTGAAGATGTTGATGCTGCTGCTGCGGATGATGATTAGATTGCTTTTGTCGTATTTTCCTGTCAGAAGACGACTTATTATCTACTATGTTAAATTGTGTTTGCTATGACAACTGAAACCTGATGAAGTAATTGTTCAGTGAGAATATCACTTATTATGTATGTTGATTTGTGTTTGGTGATTGTATGATGACTGAAACATGATGACATTGTTGTTTAGTAGTACTCATATTTTCTTGTGAAACTTGTATTTGATGATTGTACAACCGCAAATGTAGTTGATGGCAGTTTGCTGTTGGACTGCAATTTGTTGAACATCTTGCAATGGAAACATAGCTGACCCGACAGGTCCTCTGCTTATTTATTTATTAGCAAAAGGGGATGCCCCTGATTCCCGTTAATATAGAAATCATTAGATGTTGACAACACTAGACGCCTAGCCTGCTAAATAGGTTTCATTCATTACTAGTTTCAGCAAAGTGCTCATATCAGAGCCACTGAATACATCACGAGTGCTACATACACTGCAAATAAAGAGACAATCATCCTACAGAGCACAACGATCTTGCCCATTATCTTCACAAGCTCTTTCATCTCCTCATTGCTGCCAAGGCTGTTCACCAGCTGTTGCTTGGCCATGTTCTGATGAACTGCATCGTCTTTAACCTTCTGCTCTACATCTTCCTCTTCTGTCGTTCCTTCAGTTACTTGTTCAACACCCCAGCCTGCTGGTATTGGGATTTGTCGGCTAACCAAATAATCCGCGTAGTTCCATTCCCCCACATCTGCAACTTCCCAGAAATACAAATCACAAGAATCCTCCCTTTTCTGCACGAATCAAATTCGAAGATCATCAACCAAACTCTTAAAAAATAAAATTCAGCAACTGAAAGCAGGCGAACAACTTGACCATATTACCCCATGATTTGGGCATTTGTAGAAGACTCGGCTAGGGTTGAGGGTTGTAGTTGAGATGTGACGGATGACTCTGTGTGATTTGCAGCAGTGGCACCACACCAATGGCAGCGGGGTGCGATAAGCAACCGGCTGCGGTGAGTGTGCCGGCGGGGGTATGATGAGACCCACAGGCGGTGGTACGGGTGGCGATTTCATGCACATCTGGTTGTTGGCTCGATTCCCTGCTGAAGAGCAGGTGGATGAGCCAGCGGACATGGTTGCTGCGGCCGGAGCTTCTGAAGCTAGGCAGAGTAACTAGAGAAGAGGAGAAGCGAGCGTTGGATATGTCAGTTTGATTACTTGTAGAGTAGTATAACACTATATATAGTCTAGGTTTAGATTTGAACCAGTTACAGCAGCACGTCACTCTTTTTGTAACAGTCAGGAACGTCTCTTTACTGCCGGACTAGCTTGTTCTGTACGCCTTCTCAAGTCTTTGATTTTTGGGAATGTTATCTGGCGAACGTTCCCTGGGAGGAGGATGGCAAACGAACGCATTTTCCTGGCAGTTTTAGTTGCGACGCAAGATCAAACGATGGCAGTTTCGGGAATGTTATCTGGCGAACGAGCCCAGTTTTTCTTTTCTTGTGAAAAACGTATGCAATGTGGTGTCAGCTTAGTCAACAAACGATTCTGCCAACGTTGACCATTGGATTGACATCCAACGTATGTCGTGTTTCTTCAGTCTCTTCTTCCTCCAGCCGCCAAAATCAAACCAGCGCCGGCGGGACCGCCTGCTCCTGCCTCCCACAGCTAGCTACGCTACCGCGCACGCATTGCCGCCCCATCGCACCCTAAAACTCTGGCAGGCCATCCATCTACCCCACACACCTCCTGTTATTCTCCGGCGAAGTCAGCCCCACCCCGCACTCGAACCAGTCAACACTCGTACTCCCCTCCACCTGCGACTACACTGCCACATCTTCCACGGCTCCTGTTCGTTCCCGTCTGAGGCCTCGCCGTCATCCTCCGCCTTGGTTCGGTCGCCGCGGCGCCACCGTCTGACGTTGTCAACATGGTCAACAACCGAGAAGAATTAGGAGATGACTGTACGTGGAGAGGATGACAGTAGGGACCCACGAGGGTCATTGCAGTACGCAAGCAAGTGCCTCCTTATTACAAGCCAAAAAAATGCTTCCTCCTAATGGTTTGACATCTGGGTCCCACGACATTGTCAACGTAGTCAATAAGCGAGAGAATTGCCCAACGAGCGGCTGACACCAGGGACCCAGCAGCTCGCGCAATTGTTTTTTTGTTTTTGAGACGGAGCAGGGTATCAACTGGGCTATGCGGGGGCTGTATCCCGTCTAGCCCAGGCATTTATTTTTTGTTTACCACATGACTGGCCCAGTTGTTTTTTTCTCTTTCTGAAAATGGCTAGCCCAGTTCTATTTTTTTTAAGAATACCCAACCGAGGCCTACTTGCTTTTATCAGCACTGCTGGGCTGCAAATCTTTCAAGACGAGGAGGGATGTATTCGGGGTTTGCCCAGAAAATGGGCTATAAGTAGTAAGAAATGGGATGTAAATTTTAAGAACAACACAGCAAACCGGCAATAGCCACTCAAAAAAATGCAAACCGGCAATTAGTTTCAAATTACGGTTTTCTGGGATTTCGAGATTTTAAATTTCATTGATTTTTCTACGGGGAAAATTTCATTGGCTTTAAATTAATATAAATTACTTTTTCAAATTAGTTTGAATCTGACTCCAAATTTTGGGATTAAAAACAGTTCGGACCCCACCATAATATGCAAAATTTCGTTGAATTTTTTAACCATGGCCAGAATATGGGCTGTAATGCTAACAAAAAGAATATGGGCTTAAAAAAATCCTTAAGAATTAGCAAATGGGTTGTAAATTATTAAAAATAATGGCAAATGGGATGTATGCTATTTGCCATAGATTTGGAGGCTGACTTGTGGGCTTACTATATTGACGCGTACGCAGGGCTATGTGAACTTATTAGTCAACAAACGAGGAGTTCTCAAAAAAAAGTCAACAAACGATTCTAGCAGCAGTGACCGTTGGATAACATCCAACAGCCGTGTTGCTTCTTCAATCTCTGATCTTCTTGCTCTAGCCGCCCAAACCAGCGTCGGCGGGACCGCCTGCTGCCACCTCCCGTTGACAGTTGTGCTGCCGCACAGCCCTCACCGCCCCCTCCTACTACCGCACCGCTGGCTAGGCCATCCCTCTACTCACACACACCTCCTATTATTCTCCGACGACACAGGCCTCACACCGCAGCCGAACCAGTCAACCCTCATACTCCCCTCAGCGTGGGCATCCACAGTTGTGGCTTCGCAGGCTCCGGGTCGTTCCCTTCCTGGGCCTCGCCGTCGTCCACCGCGTTGGTGCTCTCGGCACGGCGTCATCAACGCGGTCAATGAACAACAGCCATCGGAAGAGGACTGTACGTGGAGAGGCAGACAGCTAGGACCCACGAGGTCCATGGTCGCCCGCCATGAAAAATGATTCCTCCCCCTGACAACTTGGACCCATGAGCTACATCTTCGCATGCAAAGAAGTGCCTCCTTATTACGCGCAAAAAAATTACTCGTCCCCCCTGACATCCGGGACCCACCAGCTACATCTTCGCACGCAAGGAAGTACTTCCTTATTACGCGAAAAATAAATGATTCCTCCCCCTGATAGCTGGGACCCACCAGCTATATCTTCGCACGGAAGGAAGTGCCTCCTTATTAAGCGAAAAAAAGATTCCTCCCAATGACAACTGGGACCCACCGGATTTGGAGGCTGACTTGTGGGCCTACTAAGTTAACGCGTACGCAGGGCTTTGTCAACTTAGTCAACAAATGATTGTAGCAGCGGTGACCGTTGGATTAACATCCAACGGCCGTGTTGCTTCTTCAATCTCTGATCTTCTTGCTCCAGCCGCCCAAACCAGCGCCGACGGGACCGCCTGCTCCTGCCTCCCATGGCCGGCTGTGCTGCCACGCAGGCCCCACCGCCCCACCCTACTTCCACCGCTGGCCAGGCATTCCCTCTACTCAACCACATCCCCTGTTATTCTCCGGCGATGGCAGCCTCACACCGCAGCCGAACCAGTCAACCCTCGTACTTCCCTCCGCGTGGTGTCGGGGCCGGATTTCCGGGACATGATATCCCAGAAATTAACCCCTCGTGTCGTCACCAGCCCAGGATTACTATTACTGGTGGACACGTCCTTGTTACAGATTACCAATCAATTACAAGAATTGGATACAAGACCATAAAGGTCTATTGATACAACAATGATTTCTAGTGAGGATGACGGAAGCGACTCGTGGTTCTCCAACGTCGATGGGGCTCCATTCCCACAGGAACGGCTGACCAGGATAACTCCTATCCCACGTGGCTGCTATCCTAGGCTCCGCATGGACGTCGTGGTAATACTCCTTGTCGAAATCCTGACCTGGCCAATTAAATAGCCAGGGACAAGCCAGTGAGTACGTTGGAATGTACTCGCAAACATAATGAACAAAAGATATTCCGAATGCATATGATCATAATGGGTTAAATTATATGCATATGCCGAACGAAATTAAAGCATGGCATGATGAATATTAATACGGTGCTGAAGAATAAATATGGAAGGTTAGGGACAAACAAAGAAAGTTAATGGAGAATCGGGCGAGACAGGACCGCCCGAGAATCCAAAAGGAAATATAAAAGTGGAGAATTGGGCGAGACAGGACCGCCCGAGTATCCAAGAGAAATGCCAAACGGGTGTCTAAAAGAGAATCGGGCGAGACAGGACCGCCCGAGAACTCAAGCGACGCCACGAGAGGTCTTGAAAAGAAATGTCAAACGGGTGTCTAAAAGAGAATCGGGCGAGACAGGACCGCCCGAGAACTCAAGCGACGCCACGAGAGGTCTTGAAAAGAAATGCCAAACGGGTGTCTAAAAGAGAATCGGGCGAGACAGGACCGCCCAAGAACTCAAGCGACGCCTCAAGAGGTCTTGAAAATAAATGAGTATCCCGGGTAGTCTAGCCACCCCATGAGATACTCAGAGAATAAAAATAAGAGAAATGGTTAGTTCATGATAATAACAATAATATTCATGACAACCATAATATTCATGATAGCGTCAGTGGCGACAATAATTATCCTGCAAAATAAATCATGCTCAATTTAAATTATTTTCCTCCGGAGACCGACACTAAGACCGACACTTGACCAACCCAGACTGTAGTCCTTAACCGCGGACACGGCTATTCGAATAGGTATAACTCTGCAGAGGGTGTACTCTTTACCCACAAGTAAAGGATTTCTTTAGCCAGCACCGAGACGATGACTAATTCCCATTACGGTCTTTGGGTTGAAACACACCTAACCAGCACACACCAGATTAACTTTCCTGATGCCAGGAATCACCCAAAGCATCGTTCAAGATAAACTCTAAGGCGGGGAGACTACAATCTCGAATAGCATGGGATCACTATATTTATATCGGCGCGCAAACAGGGGTGCTACCCCTCTCCGGCTACAACCGGAGACACCCATGCCCCCTAACCAGGTGACATACCTACCAGAGGCCTCTGGTATCTTTCACCATGGCCTCTCTGTATGCTGTGTGCACGGAAAGGGGTTATCAACTTACTAAACCATACCCCACCTATGGCAGGGACAAGTGGTAGCACGGATCAAGTATGGGGGTTACCGGAACAAGACTTGATCTACGGTCGACTCAGGAGGATAAGTTTTTCCTGTAGTGCTTAGTACAATAAAGTGTTCTGTCAACAGTAACACCAAAACAGGGCCACAGCCCTTGCATGTCCCCACATGCATAACCAACAAGGCATGATCATGCTCCGACGTGATCACCCTTCTGCCGGTAACGGTCTTTCTCTTACACCTGCTCCTGCAAGTTAGTCATGACAAGCACACGTTGCACGGTACGAGGAAACATGCCAACACTACATGCATGCAAATTTTATTTGAATTCAACATATGCATGATTCAATTATTTCTTGCAAACATTTAACCATGCAATCACCATATCAAGTGTTCAAGATGCTTGCCTTGAGCATGTAGAAAAATTGGGTGCACTCCAAAAGTTTGAAAATTTTATCTTCCCTCCATTTCCTATTTTCAAAAATATTGCAATTACCACATAAAGCAAAAACAGTACTAAAAAGTTGCTTGGAAAATTTTGGAATAAATACTAAAATAAACTAGATGAAATATAAGGAATGTTAGAAGAAAAAAATCAATTTATTTGGAGTTCATATGATTTTTCTAGGGATTTCCTAAGCTGGAATAAATAGAGAAATGGACTATTTAATACATCTAACATAAACAAGGCTCAGGAAAAATGTTCACCCTAGCTAGATTAATAGAGCATGATTTTAGGAGTATGCAGAAATTTGAATCATTAGATTTGGATTTGAAATGGCTACTGTGGGATTATTTGAGTTTTGCTGGGAAAAGAAAAGAGGAAAGGCAGAGGTGCGCCCTGGGCGTGGTATAGCCGTGCGGTGCCACTGGGCATGGCCCAGCCGCTCGGCCACGCGAGAGGCTGATGACGTCGAAGGCGCACTCTTGGAAATACGCTATTGGGTGGAGAAAGCGCAGTTCCGTAATTACGCCTTCACTTAAAACCGTGCGGGGTGACCTGAGGGTCACTGACAGTGGGTCCCTTGACCCCACCGGTCAGGTTTGACCGGTCAAGTTGGCACCTACTCCTCCGGCAGAACAGAGTGGGGGCTCCGGCGAATGGCGGCGCCAATCGAGGAGATGAGCACAAGGGCGTGCTCCCCTCACCGAGGCGGACCCAGAGAGCTGCGCCTCGACCACCGGAGACCATCGAGTCGCCGGCGGTGAGCTCCGCAGCGGACGGCATGTAGGATCGAAAGTATGTCTAGAGGGGGGGTGATTAGACTACTTCACCAAATAAAACCTAAACTTTTCCCAGATTTTAATTGTGGGCAGATTTTAGCAATAGTACATTTCAAGCATCACCCTACACATGCAATTCTAAGAGTATAGCAGCGGAAAGTAGATAATTGCATATGTAAGTAAAGGAGGGGATCGAAGATTTCAAACGCAATGAAGACATGGTGGTTTTTGGCGTGGTTCCGATAGGTGGTGCTATCGTACGTCCACGTTGATGGAGACTTCAACCCACGAAGGGTAACGGCTACGCGAGTCCACGGAGGGCTCCACCCACAAAGGGTCCACGAAGAAGCAACCTTGTCTATTCCACCATGGCTTACGTCCACGAAGGACTAACCTCACTCGGGGTAGATCTTCACGAAGTAGGCGATCTCCTTGCCCTTACAAACTGCTTGGTTCAACTCCACATCATGTTGGAGGCTCCCAAGTGACACCTAACCAATCTAGGAGACACCACTCTCCAAAAGGTAATAGACGGTGTGTTGTTGATGTACTCCTTGCTCTTGTGCTTCAAATGATAGTCTTCCCATCACTCAAACAACTCCTCACGGATTTGGCTATGGTGGAAGAGGGATTTGAGTGGAAAGCAACTTGGGAAAGGCTAGAGATCAAGGTTCAAATGGTAGGAATGGAATAGCTTGATCTCAACACATGAGTAGGTGGTTCTCTCTCAGAAAATGTATGGTGAAAGTGTAGGCACGTTCTGATGGCTCTCCTTACTGAGAAGGAGGCGGTGGAGGGGTATATATAGCCTCCACACAAAATCCAACCGTTACACACTTTTGACTCAACTCGGTGGCACCGAAACGATCATCTCGGTAGCACCGAACTGTGTAAAAGATATGAACTTTAGGAATCTTGGTGAGGCCGATACGAACAACTCGGATGGACCAAAGTGCAATGGCTAGGGCAATCCTCATGTCGGTGGCACCGATTGCATCAACTCGGTAGGACCGAAGTGAAGCAATAAGGCAACAGAGAGTTGGCAAGCCATCTCGGTGAGACCGATTTGCAAAACTCGGTGAGACCGAAGTAAGTGCAAATGATTACAGAGAGTTGGCAAGGCCATCTCGGTGAGACCGAGATCCATTTCAGTGGATCCGATTTGTTAGGGTTTTGTTAGTGGCTAAGTCTTGGATGAACTCGGTGGGGCCGGATAGTGAATTTCGGTGGGGCCGAGTTGGAATGTAGGTTTTGGACATATTTGAGGTAGAGAGAGTGGTTGAGGGTTTAGGAGTACTATCACTAAGCACTTGAGCAAAAAGACCATTAAGCAACACCTCATCCCCTTTTAATAGTATTGGCTTTCCTATGGACTCAATGTGATCTTGGATCACTAAACCAAAAATGTTGAGTCTTGAGCTTTTGCCAATCCTTGTCCTTAGCATTTTGAGGGGTCCACATCTCTAGTCCATGCCATGCCAATCATTGAACATCCTGAAATCTTTCACTTGAATGGTCATTAGTTCAATGAGATATATGTTGTTATGAATTACCAAAACCACCAAGGGAGCAAATGTGCTTTCACGCCAGCGGCAGCCAAGTTGGGGCTTTTACCCACGGAGTTCCTCTGGTGGAATTGGAGCGCGGGATGGATCCATGAGTCCTTGTGGAAGTCACTGGTGAAGAAATCATAGGAGTAGGAGCTCTGAAGCCATGGAATTTTTCGAGGAAACGGCGGCGACCGTGGGTATCGGAGGCAGGGAAGAAGGCCATCTGCGGTCGGTTGGATGCACTGGGGAGCTTCCAGAGGAGTGAGGGGAGATGCCGATGATGAGAGAGAGCTTGGGGAGGGATTTTATAGCGTGGGCGAGGCGGTTCGTGGGTTCCAGTGGATAACCATGGCGGCAGTCTCCATTACTGCGCCGAAGAGGTGGTTGCGGGCGGTGGCCGAGGTCAGTGGGGAGGCCGGTGCAATGGATGAGCTCGGGTAGGTGGTGGTTAAGGCTCGGGACAAGATGGCGGCGTCGGATAGGTCCAGGTGCAGCGGCGGTGCCGTGCCCGTGTGGGCGACGATGGCGGCGACTCTGGACGGTGATGGTCGGCGCTAGTGGCCAAGGAGAGATGCCGGCGAGGCTCAGGGGTGATCAGGTGGTCTAAGGGAAGACCAAGACGAGCAAGGGCACCAGCAAAGGAGCAGCAGCAGATCGATGCCAGAGCCTGCACAACGAGCACTCTGCTCGTGCTCTAAACGTGCACGCTGGGTGTTCGACCGAATGCCAGGGTGCCCTAGGTAGCTCTAATGCAAGTGAGTCTTAACAGAGTCATTTACTAGGGTGTGTGTAAGCTACTAGACATGTTGGTTTGGCCAGAGGAGCTAGTATGCAATGCAAGTTAGATAGATGCAAAGTTTCGGCCATGCACACAATCTGTTTGACAAAATGATAGAGCTAGCTAGGGAACTTTGTTGGAAATGATACTTGGCAGGATGGTGCCTCTTTAGATGATAGAGCTGATGGTGGGGTTGCTTTGGCAAACAGAAAGACTTGATAGTGCAAGTTTTACCAGAATTCAGTTCTGGACAGAAGCTGCAGGGAATAATTTGGTGAACTAAAATGATGAGATTGGGGGTGAGCTCCTGGACTTAAGGGTTTGGTTGGAATTACTATAAGTGGGAATAATTTCAGAATTTTTGGAGCAAATAAAATTGGGGTTGCTGTTGTAACCTAGGAATGGGATAGAATTGAAAAGAGGATGTTTTGCTCAAAATTTTCAAAGGACCATGATAGGTTTTTGCATAAAAGTGATATATAGGCATCACTTGACCCCTCATCATTTTTGTGGAATTTTTAAAGAATTATTTAAAATGGTTGTAGTGCAACAGAAGCATTTCAAGGATTGAAAATGCTATTAAAATGATTATCTTGGCAAAATTTTATTATGAAAATATTTCCTATTGTTATTTAAAAAAATAATTGAATTGATTTAAGACAACTACCAAATCCCACAATATTTTACAAAAATTTCTAAATGGAGGGAAGAATTTTGAAAACAGAAAATAGAAAATACTCTAAAATTAATAAAAGACCTATTATAATTCAAAATTTTATTTCTGGCCAAATTTTACTTAATAAAAATATGATTAAATTTTTGGGGTGTTACACGTGGGCATCCACTGCCGCATCTTCCCCGGCTCCGCGTCGTTCCCTTCCTAGGCCTCGCCATCGTCCACTGCCTTGGTGCTCTCGACGCGGCGTAGTCAACATGGTCAATGAATGGCAGCAATCGGAAGAGGACTGTACGCGGTGAGGCTGACAGCTGGACCCACCAGATACATCTTCGCACGCAAGGAAGTGCCTCCTTATTACACGCGAAAAAATGATTCCCACCTTACAGCTGGGACCCACGTGCTATGTCTTCGCACCCAAGGAAGTGCCTCCTTATCCTCCCTGACAGTTGGGACCCACCCGGTCGAAGCGTACGTAGCGTTGTCTGTCTGGTCGCGAACGTGTACGTACATACTGGTCGATCGGTCTCTTTGCAACGATGAACCGTGAGCATGTAAGGAGTGGCACGTGTCATAGTAGAGCCCCCAATGTAGCAGTTCAGGCAGCCCCGTCTAAATCTGTACACGTACGTACAGCCACACGGCAAAAAATATGGGCACGTACGTACATATATACGGGCGGGGTCTCGAACACGTACTCGCGCATACGTACGGCCAGGGCTCGTGTGCATGGAGAGGCAACGGACGGCAGCAATGGCGTCGTGTTCATCGGCAGCCAACCGGCTGGGTCAGAATGGAGGAAACAGCGTCGTGTTCATCGGGAGCCAAGCGACTGGGTCGGAACGCGTCCTGTTCATCGGGAGCCAACCGGCTTGGACGGAACAGCCGAAACGGGGTGCTGTTCATCGACCCCCCCACCGGTTGGGTGTCTGGTGTACCGCAAAATGGAGGAAACGGCCTTCTGTTCGACCGCCTACGGTCAAAACAGGGTCCTGTTCATCGACTAGGGGTCTGGCGTACCGCAAAACGGAGGAAACGGACTTCTGTTCGAGTGCCTAAGGTCGAAACGGGGTCCTGTTGATCGGGAGGGGTGTGGCGTACCGCAAAACGGAGGAAACGGACTTCTCCCCAACTGCCTACGGTCGAAACGGGGGTCCTATTCATCGGGAGGGGTGTGGCGTACCGCAAAACGGGACTCCACGGGCTACTGTTCATCCACGGTCGACCTCCTCCAGCCTCCACCAGCTACTGTTCATCCACCGTCGACTTCCTCCAGCCTCCACCGGCTACTATTCATCCAGCCTCCACGGGGGTCCTGTTCATCCACCCCCAACCGGCTGGCCTCCTCAGGGTCCTGTTCATCCAGCGCCAACCACCTTCACACGGCCAGGGTACTGTTCATCCACAGCCAACCCACACTACTAGGGAAAAGCTTATAGGTAGAAACTTAGCAGTAGCGAGGGGTATAAACCCCACGCTGCTACTAATTAGTAGTAGCGCGGGGTATAAACCCGTGCTACTACTAAGTTGATAGTAGTAGCGCGGGGTAAAAAAACCCGCGCTGCTACTAAGTGGTAGTCACTGTGCCCCCCGGGACAGACCATAGTAGTAGCGTGGGGTATAAACCCCGCGCTACTACTAAGTTGATAGTAGTAGCGCGGGGTATAAACCCCGCGCTGCTACTAAGTGGTCCCCACCATGCCCCCGGGATAGACCATAGTAGTAGCGTGGGTATAAACCCCGCGCTACTACTAAGTACATGGTTTTTTAACAGCGCTGAAATCCCCATCTCCTCCCCCGAATCCCTCCTCTCTCCCATCCCTCTCCCCCTGTCTCCCTAGGCTCTCCCATGGTGCTCCTGCCCTTGCGCGCCTCCTCGTCCATGGCGACCAAGAAGGCCGCCGCCTCGCGGCGCCGACGTCCAGGAGCTCGCCGGTCTTCCCCCGAGCCTCCATGCTACCACACCGGAGCACCTCACCACCGGCGACCGCAACGCTGCTCCCTCCCTCTCCTTCCCTCATTTCTCTTTTTCCCTCTCTCCCTCTGGTTTGACTCACCCTCCCATGTCCATGCCCTTGCAGGTCATCGCCATGGACGACCAGGAGCTCTCTGCCTTGGCCATGAAGAGGAGCCTCACACTGCCGCCTTGCTCACCCTGGATCCGCTCCCTCTCCAGCAGCAGCCACCGGATCTGGTCTGCCGCTGCCCGTCCGCGCCTCCGGCAACCCCTGACGTCGCTGGATCTAACCGTCGTCGCCATTGACAGCCCGCATCGGCGACCATATTTTTTTTGTTTTGAAATTAATAGTAGTAGCGCGAGTCCTAGACACGCGCTACAGATAACTAGTAGTAGCGCGTGTGGCACCCGCGCTACTACTAACAGACGTAGTAGTAGCGCGGGTGCCACCCGCGCTACTACTACCAGTTAGCTATAGCGCTGTAGTAGTAGTAGCGCGGGCACCCGCGCTACTACTAGCTGTTTATCCCGCGCTACTACTAGGCTTTTCCCTAGTAGTGCCACCGGCTGGGGTGGGGCGTACGAGCGGGCGGCAGCAACGGGAACTGTTCATCCACAGCCAACCAACCGGCTAGGTCAACTCGCCACGTCTCGCGCAAGGGGCTCGATTGATGCGTCTCGACTAGTTCTACGTATCGCGCGTGCCGCAGCAACAGGCACTATTCATCGAGAGGTAACCCAACACCGGCTACGTCTCGCACGTACGGGGGCTCGACCGGCTTCAGTTAGCAGCGAAGGAATCGCTCAGGTTCAGTTAGCAGCGAAGGAATTGCTCAGGTTCAGTTAGCAGCGAAGGGATCGATCGGCTTCAGTACGTAGCTAGTGCGATCACTCGGGTTCAGTAAGCGAACGCCTCGCTCGGGTTCAGTTAGCGAACACCTCGCACACACACGCGCGCGTACGAGAGAAACGCGCAAACAACACTGCATCGCTCGGCCCCGACCACCCACCGTAACCGGGAACTCCCCGAAAATTTCCTCGCCCTCAGTTCTACCACGAGTTTTTACGTCATGGACGGCCCAAAGAATGTCATGCGGGTGCGTCTCTGGCCCGCCCAGGACGAAAAGCCCATTTTCTGTCATAATTTTTTGTCATAGAAGTAGGAGCCCACCACATCTATGATGATACATGTTTTTAACACAATTATTGTCATAGAAGTGCCACAACCATGACAGAAAAAGTTTTCGTTCAGGCCATAATGTCACGGATGTGTCTTTTTTTTGTAGTGCGTATCCAGGCCTCCTGGGCTTTGGGGCCGACCCATTGACGGGCCTCCCGGCGAATGGGCCACCCCCACTATAGTACATTGTTAACACCGCTAGGGCTTGCGGCCGATGGGAGGCGCCCAAGTTGTTGGCGGCTTGGATTCCTAGCAAGAACTGAGGAGATGCTGGTGTCGGTGATGAGCGGTGGCCCATCCTCCTTCCGCCCCCATCTCGTGCTCCTCAAGTCAGGGCATTCATGGAGGTCATGGTCGGGAGTTGGGGCGTGTTGACACTGCAAAAATGTCTAATCCACAAGTGTCGGTGCATATGTCAGGCTTTGGTCTACGCTGCAGCGACACCTACATGATGGTTGTAGGTTGGTCGTTTTTCGCTGGTGATTGCAGTGAGGGTGGTGACCCTCGATGGTCGCGACAAGGAGATCAATGAACGCCGTGGCGCATCTGTACAAACATCGACATATCCGCATGCACAACGGCGGTGGTCGCGCACGGCGCTCTAGGCACTCGTTGACATCGTAAACAGAATTTATGTATTGTGCGAGGGCATCGGTCATCGTACGACAAGGTTCATGGTACCAATGGTAGAGCACTAAAGAAGTGGCTCCAATAGTATGGTAGATACGGTGTGACTTGCGCCAGTGTGGAGTGGAAACACTAGTTCCGCAACGATACATGGGTGTCCCCATGCCGGTCGTGGTGATGGTGTTAGGTGGGAAGTCATCCCACCAATTTGCTAGTGCCTTTTCGGCCTGAGATGGAGCACTGGCAAATGCGACTATAAAACAAGGACCCTGATAAGTGCCACACATGTGGCACGAATACATGGCAACTCCGAACATTTTTTATGGCAAGTTTAGTGACGCGAGGATGGCAACTTTAGTTGTCAAGCATGGCAACTTTTTTTCGGATGACAAGTTTCAGTTTTTCTTTGGGTTTGCTTTTTCTTTTCGGATGGCAACTTTAGTTGTAAAAAACGTCAGGGCCGGAGTGCTTCGTGCCACACGTGTGGCACTTATCATTTGGGTAAAACAATCTATCTTCAAGATGTTGATTGGAAAATCACTTCACGTTCGGAGTGAAAACTCTTGTCATATTCTTTACTGCATGGATGAACTTGTGTTGTTACCTTGAGGGCGTTGTCTATTTGTTGTTGTGCTAGTCTTCATTGGTTGGTCTTGCAATCAGGGTGAATTTTTTTGTCCAAACTGTCTTCGACTGGACATGAATGCGTTGTTACGGAAGAAGTCGACTTAGTCATCGGTGTTTATTTCATACCTTGTAATGATTTGATCATGGTTTCCTTTGTTATATATTACACACTTGCACGTAAACCTGCAAAAACCAGACCTTCAAATTCCAAGCCCGAGCCATGCCGACGCTCGGAAATTACTCCTTTTCCAAGCCCGAGCCCGACCCCAACACAAGCTCGAAAGCCTAGAAAGAGAGATTCTTGGAGACAAGAGCATGAACAGGTCTCCGATCCTAGATGGCGGCGGCGGAACGGCAACGGCTTGCCACCAGTGAAACCGTCGGTGTCTCTATCACCGTCGCCGACTGTCCCTCCGGAGAGCGACATTAGCCACATGCCGGAGTCCCCTGGGCACAGCCTCGGCCACCGCCATGCGCACTCCGAGAACATCGGTCTCCCCAACGACCTCGACCTCGGCGTCCTGGGCTGCGGCGGCAGCGACGGGCCATCGCTGTCGGACGAGAACGAGGAGGAGCTCTTCTCGATGTTCCTCGATGTTAGAGTTATGTCGAATATTATTGTACAAGGTAGGTTACAGTAGGACTCTGAGTCGTACGGTGTGTAGATAGGATTACGGAGTCGTGTCCTAATAGGACACTTGTATCCAAGGCCTCTTATATATATGGGGTAGACACACGACATGCCGGTGCCCGGGCGGCCGGGGTGTGGTATTGTAGCGGTATCATGGGGAGGAGCGCCCGTAGTCAGGCCCCGGGGATGTAGCCATATCGGTGAACCTCGTAAACAAATCTCTGTGTCGTGCTCGTGTGATTTCTTGGTCCTCGATAGATCGACTGTGCGCCTCGGATTTATTTTAACAAGTGGTATCAGAGCAAGGTTCAATTTGAGGTCGCAGAAGATTGATCTGGAGGTTGATACGTCGTGGAGCTTCGGTGACGACATGCGAAAGAATTTATGGTTGAAGCCTAGGCTGATCGACGGGAGAAAATTCCTTCGGCGGAAGTCGTGCAGCACGGAAGCTATCGACGAGATCGGAAAAAAAGCAAATACTAATAGACAGCGAAGGCAGCGGAACATGCAACAGCAACGGTGGCGGCGCTAGGTCAGGCGCCCAGGATCTGGCGAGCTAGCAGGGCCCAAGGTGCGGAGCAACATACAGGTGCGTGAGTGCGGCGGCTGGAGGAGTCTCGAACGGATTCGATGATGGCAACGTTTACGTGAAGCGACACGAGTCCAAGCGCTGACAAGCGTACGTACTAGGTAAGGCCATGAAGGCCGAAACACTGGAGCCAGCTCAAGCTTTGCGCTACGAGGGTGTTGTGGTGCTTCTGCTGGGGTGTTGGCGCAATAAGCCATGTCCCCGCGGTGGTGACCGGCGTCGGGCGCGCCAGGTCCGGTCCGTGGCCGCGTCGAGCCTATGTCTGGGTATGGTCTGACCATTGTACAGGCATAGTCCGACTTGTGTATGGCCGGTGTGCGTGCGTGCGTGTGTGGTGCGGGGTGTGCGTGTGTGCGCGCACTTGATGCGTGGGTTAGTTAGCGATAGTAGCGGGGGGTGACCGCGGCGTTCTGTTGGAGCCCGGCCGCGTTGATCGCGTCTATGCGCGACGGGGGCGCGAGCCAGGGCTTGCGGAGCGCGCGGGCATGGAGGAGTGGGGAGCGCGGCGTCGTGTGGGCGCGCCTGCATATAAAACTCCACCCCGTGTACTGTATTATGTGTGGATTCGACTTCGTGCTCGAAGAAGAAGCCGTTCGTGCGGCGTGCGTTCGTGCGCCAAAACCACCGTGTCCTGTGTGTCCCTCCTTCTTTCTTCTTCCTCGGTTCATGCCAGTAAGAGAGGCGTGAGAGAGAGTGTAGGATCGAAAGTATGTCTAGAGGGGGGGTGATTAGACTACTTGACCAAATAAAACCTAACCTTTTCCCAATTTTAGTTGTAGGCAGATTTTAGCAAGTATACAAGTCAAGCATCACCCTACACATGCAATTCTAAGAGTGTAGCAGCGGAAAGTAAACAATTGCACATGTAAGTAAAGGAGGGGATCTGAGATTTCAAACGCAATGAAGACACGATGATTTTTGGCGTGGTTCCGATAGGTGGTGCTATCGTACGTCCACGTTGATGGAGACTTCAACCCACGGAGGGTAACGGCTGCGCGAGTCCACGGAGGGCTCCATCCATTCACCAACATGAGCTTGATGTCTTCTTCTAGTGTAGCTCTTGGATGACTTGTCCTTCCTTTCCGAATCCTTGCTTCTTCGAGAGGGTCTTCGTTCATAACGATCATCTCTACTCCTTCTCTCCTTATGAGGTGATTCATCTCTTCTATGTCTTCCTCTTGGTGATTCGTCTCTTTTCTTGTAGGGATCCGTACACTCATTGGAGTAGTGTCCGGGTTTTCCACAATTGTAGCAATTTCGATCACGACTTGATGATCTTCTCTCATAGTGTCTTGAGCTAGAGCTTCTTTCTTTCCCTTTGTTCTTGTAGAACTTGTTGAATCTTTTCACCATTAGGCTTATCTCTTCATTGGATACTAGCTTGTCGCTTGAAGTTGTGGGAGCATCGGTTGAGGCTTTGTAAGCACCACTTGATTTGTTGTGTAGCTCCTCTTTGTTCTTGAGTGACATTTCATGAGCAACAATCCTTCCAATGACTTCCGTGGGCTTGAGATCTTTGTAATTTGGCATCATTTGGATCAATGTGCAAACGGTATCATATTTTCCATCCAAAGCTCTAAGGATCTTCTTGATGATGAATTTGTCAGTCATCTCTTCACTTCCTAAGCCGGCAATCTCATTTGTGGTGAGAGCAAGCCTAGAGTACATTTTGGCGACTCCTTCACCATCCTTCATCTTGAACTTGTCAAGTTGACTTTGAAGCACATCCAACTTACATTCCTTGACGGACTCGGTACCCTCATGCATATCAACCAAAGTATCCCAAATTTCCTTTGCATTCTCGAGGCGGCTGATTTTGTTGAATTCCTCGGGACACAACCCGTTGAAGAGAATGTCACAAGCTTGAGCGTTGTATTGCAACATCTTCAATTCTTCCGCGGTTGCTTCACGATCCGGTTCCTTGCCATCCTCAAAGAATTCACCTTGCAAGCCAACACGAACAACAGCCCAAACGGCGGGGTTATGACCAAGAATATGCATTTTCATCTTATGTTTCCAACTAGCAAAGTTTGTACCATCAAAATATGGACCTCTACGGTGATAATTACCCTCACTAGGCGCCATACTCTCCTAGGTTGTGAAACCAAGGCTATGATCACCAAAGCAATGGAAATCAAGGCTTACAGAGACCAAAGCTCTGATACCACTTGTAGGATCGAAAGTATGTCTAGAGGGGGGTGATTAGACTACTTGACCAAATAAAACCTAACATTTTCCCAATTTTAGTTGTAGGCAGATTTTAGCAAGTATACAAGTCAAGCATCACCCTACACATGCAATTCTAAGAGTGTAGCAGCGGAAAGTAAACAATTGCACATGTAAGTAAAGGAGGGGATCGGAGATTTCAAACGCAATGAAGACACGATGATTTTTGGCGTGGTTTCGATAGGTGGTGCTATCGTACATCCACGTTGATGGAGACTTCAACCCACGGAGCGTAACGGCTGCGCGAGTCCACGGAGGGCTCCACCCATGAAGGGTCCACGAAGAAGCAACCTTGTCTATTCCACCATGGCTTACGTCCACGAAAGACTAGCCTCACTCAGGTAGATCTTCACAAAGTAGGCGATCTCCTTGCCCTTACAAACTCCTTGGTTCAACTCCACATCATGTCGGAGGCTCCCAAGTGACACCTAACCAATCTAGGAGACACCACTCTCCAAAAGGTAATAGACGGTGTGTTGATGATGAACTCCTTGCTCTTGTGCTTCAAATGATAGTCTCCCCAACACTCAAACAACTCCTCACATATTTGGCTATGGTGGAAGAAGGATTTAAGTGGAAACCAACTTGGGAAGGCTAGAAATCAAGGTTCAAATGGTTGGATTGGAATGTCTTGATCTCAACACATGAGTAGGTGGTTCTCTCTCAGAAAATGTATGGTGGAAGTGTAGGCACGTTCTGATGGCTCTCTTTTCTTAGGAAGGAAGGGTGGAGGGGTATATATAGCCTCCACACAAAATCCAACCGTTACACACTTTTGAGCCAACTCGGTGGCACCGATCAGAAATCTCGGTAGCACCGAACTGTGTAAAAGATATGAATGTTAGGAATCTCGGTGGAACCGATCAGAACAACTCGGATGGACCGATGTGCAATGGTTAGGGCAAACCTCATCTCGGTGGCACTAATTGCATCAACTCGGTGGGACCGAAGTGAAGCAAACGATTACAGAGAGTTGGCAAGGCCATCTCGGTGGGACCGAGATCCATGTCGGTGGATCCGATTTGTTAGGGTTTTGGCAGTGGCTAAGTCCAGATGAACTCGGTGGCTCCGGATAGGAAATTTCAGTGGGGCCGAGTTGGAATGTAGGTTTTGGACATATTTGGATGTTGAAAGTGGTTGAGGGTTTTGGAGCACTGTCACTAAGCACTTGAGCAAAAAGACCATTAAGCAACACATCATCCCCTTTTAATAGTATTGGCTTTCCTATGGACTCAATGTGATCTTGGTTCACTTAACAAAAAATGTAGAGTCTTGAGCTTTTGCCAATCCATGTCCTTAGCATTTTGAGGGGTCCACATCTCTAGTCCTTGCCATTCCAATCATTGAGCATCCTGAAATCTTCATCTTGAATGGGCATTAGTTCAATGAGATATACTGTATGTTGTTACAAATTACCAAAACCACCAAGGGAGCAAATGTGCTTTCAGAGAAGGTGAACTAGGGATAGCTAGGGTTGAAGAAAACCCCAACTTTTGGCATCAGAGCTACCAGCTTCGGGGCCGTGGCACGCGGTGGCGTTCGCGGCACGCGCAGCGGACATGGAGGCATCGGCTACGGCGCGCGGCGAGTGCGTGGCGACGGCGACGCACGGAGAGTCCGCGGCAGTGCGGTGTGATGTCGTGCGCGCGATGAGCACGGAGGTCACGGAGGACCTGCGTGGTGGCGCAGAGGTTGCGGCGGCTCGGCGCGACGACCGTGGAGGCATAGTGGCGCGACGCAGCGGCGCACGAGACTGCGTGCTACTGCAGCGGCAGCGAGCGGCGGCTCATGCCGGAGGTGCGCGGCGATGTCATGGCTTAGTGGGTGATTGTTGGCGCAATAAGCCATGTCCCCGAGGTGGTGACCGGCGTCGGGCGCGCCAGGTCCGGTCCGTGGTCACGTTGAGCCTGTGTCTGGGTATGGTCTGACCATTGTACAGGCATAGTCCGACTTGTGTATGGCATGTGTGCGTGCGTGCGTGTGTGGCGCGGGGTGTGCGTGTGTGCGCGCACTTGATGCATGGGTTAGTTAGCGATAGTAGCGGGGGGTGACCGCGGCGTTCTATTGGAGCCCGACCGCGTTGATCGCGTCTGTGCGTGACGGGGGCGCGAGCCAGGGCGTGCGGAGCGCGCGGGCGTGGAGGAGTGGGTAGCGCGGTGTCGTGTGGGCGCGCCTGCGTATAAAACTCCACCCCGTGTATTGTATTATGTGTGGATTCGAGTTTGTGCTCAAGGAAGAAGCCGTTCGTGCAGCGGGCATTCGTGCGCCGGAACCACCGTGTCCTGTGTGTCCCTCCTTCTTTCTTCTTCCTCAGTTCATGCCAGTAAGAGAGGCGTGAGAGAGAGGGTGAACTAGCGATAGCTAGGGTTGAAGAAAACCCCAACTTTTGGCATCAGAGCTACCAGGTTCGGGGCCATGGCACGCGGTGGCGTCTGCAGCGTGCGGCGAGTGCGTGGTGACGGCAACGCATGGCGAGTCCGCGGCGGTGCGGTGTGATGTCGTGCGCGCGATGATCTCGGCGGTCACGGAGGACCTGCGTGGTGGTGCAGAGGTGGTGGCAGCTCGGCGCGACGACCGTGGAGGCACAGTGGCGCGGCGCGGCGGCGCACGAGACTACGGGCTGCTACAGCGGCAGCGAGCGGCGGCTCGTGCCGGAGGCGCGCGGCGACATCATGGCTTAGTGGGTGATTGTTGGCGCAATAAGCCATGTCCCCGCGGTGGTGACCGGCGTCGGGCGCGCCTGGTCTGGTCCGTGGCCGCGTCGAGCCTGTGTCTGGGTATGGTCTGACCATTGTACAGGCATAGTCCGACTTGTGTATGGCATGTGTGCGTGTGTGCGTGTGTGGCGCGGGGTGGGCGTATGTGCGCGCACTTGATGTGTGGGTTAGTTAGCGATAGTAGCGGGGGGTGACTGCGGCGTTCTGTTGGAGCACGGCCGCGTTGATCGCATCTGTGCGCGACGGGGGCGCGAGCCAGGGCGTGCGGAACGCGCAGGCGTGGAGGAGTGGGGAGCGCGGCGTCATGTGGGCACGCCTGCGTATAAAACTCCACCCCGTGTAATGTATTATGTGTGTATTCGAGTTCATGCTCGAGGAAGAAGCCGTTCGTGCGGCGGGCGTTCGTGCACCGGAACCACCGTGTCCTATCTGTCCCTCCTTCTTTCTTCTTCCTTGGTTCATGCCAGTAAGAGAGGCGTGAGAGAGAGGGTGAACTAGAGCTAGCTAGGGTTGAAGAAAGGCCCTTGTGTGGATAAAGGCTAGAAGCTTCTAAACACGTGGAGAAGCTGCAAGGAGCATGATATTTGTTTGAAAAGAAATAAGTTCCCAAATAAGAGGCACATGGTACGTTGGTTGGCTTTCTGGTGCAAAGAGCTAGCAAACCGAGAATATCTTATGCATGGCGTGACCATTGTGTGGCCTGTTTTTGGATCAACTATTGGTTCTGCTAGGTACATGGAAAATGCTACGTAAGTCTAGATAATTGGGTTTGAAGAGTTCTTTACAAGAAGTGTGTACCCAGGGCTTCTGAGGCGGGAAGACAACATGCGTATAAGGTTCGGACGAGTCTGGAGTGCGTCGTGGCAGGTTCTTGCATACACAGGGCGTCAAGCAATGCACAGAGATGTGCGGGGCGGACATGACGCAGGGTGGAGCATGGTTGCAGTCGAATAATTTCGACTGGGTCGGACTAGACAGTCTGATGGATCGACGGGGATGTCAGTCAAAGCAGAAGACGGCGGTGATTTCAGCAATGACGACATAGGAGTGTGATGATGATGGTGGCCGACTTCTGGGACGTGGAAACACGTGGTGCAGGCCTGAGGGCTTGTGCGGCTTCTACAAGACTATGATGCAGGGTTGATTCAAGGCAGCGCACACATGAGAGCTTGAAGTCAATGGGGCGCGGGGGTAGCATGGCCAGCTACATGGAGTATGTTGAAGGTGGAGTTGGAGTCTGGTGTAAGACTTCACTCTGAGCCGATGGAGGGGCTACGGCGTAAGTCGACAGAGAGTCGAAGCCTATTTCAGCGAGATAGTGAGAGACACGTGGATCGGACTGGGGCGCAGTGGTCTGATGGAGACGTGATACTCGGCATCGGTCGGTGATGATCGGTGGTTCTCTGCAGTGGGGGTTGAGTGGTGTGGGTGCGCGACCCTGGAGACTCGACCAGGACATCAGAGGCTCAACGCGGTGATAGCGACGAGGTGTGCGATAAGCACGGGACGCAGCGACAGACCAAGGCACTAATGGTGAGACATGTGGTCAGACAAAGTGTGCAGGGGTGCTAAAGCAGTGTTGACGAGTACCAGATTCAAGTTGGTGACTGGGTCTATCGGTGCCGGTTGATGGACAGGAGTTGACCATGGAGAATCTAAGAAAGTGGCGGAAAATCTGAAATTGTCAAAAGTTGAGAGAGTACATGGCTGCATATTCTGTGGTGTTCAGTGCACATGGCAAAGTGCGGATGACAAGTACAGAAGGAGGCGGAGTGCTATAGCTGTGGGACATGTTAGAGACTATCCGGAAAAAGGATGAGACAACTGCGAATTTGATTCAGGGTGACGGTTAAATTCCTTCAAGTTTCAGACAGGCGGTCAAGAAAGAGCGGTGATGTTGAGTTCAGATAACTTTTATATGTGGCATTCAATATGTGAGTTGTTCATTTTCACACAGATCAGTGATCGGTGTGTGATGGCGTTGAACGGATAGTCCGGAAGTTGGGAGTACAAAGTAGAGTAATGAGGAACTTAATTTCGCTCGAATGTTGACCCTGAAGAAGACGAGAAGAGACTACAGTTGCAGGTGGAGTCACATGGAGTCTGGGAGTAGCAGCGGTGCTCATGGTATAATCTAAAGTCCAATGTACATGGAGGTTCGACGCATGGGTGAATTCAAGATGGTGAAGAATATTCGTCAAGGTGGAGTTTGTTAGAGTTGTGTCGAATATTATTGTATAAGGTAGGTTACAGTTGGACTCTGAGTCGTACGATGTGTAGATAGGATTACGGAGTCGTGTCCTAATAGGACACTTGTATCCTAGACCTTTTATATACATGGGGTAGACACACGATGTAACCCGGTATTATAGCAGTATCATGGGGAGGAGCGCCCGTAGTCAGGCCCGGGATGTAGCCATATCGGTGATCCTCGTTAACAAATCTCGGTGTCATGCTCGTGTGATTGCTTGGTCCTCGACTGTACGCCTCGGATTTATTCTAGGGAATGCCTAGAACTCAGCTAGATGAGATATAATTTGGTCTCATTCACCTTTTTTTTAGAAAATGGTCACATTCACATGACATCATGTTTGTTGTTTTTTTTTGCGGGGGACATCATGTTTGTTGTTGTAGGCCGGTTTTGTTAGGCTGACCATGCTAGAAATTTTTTCTTGTTTCCTTGTCCCAATGGTCTTCTAAATTTTGTCGTTTGAGTGTGTACTAGCACTAGCACCATACCTGAGTCAAAGTTAGCTAAATATCTATTCTCATCCTCAACGTTGAAACGAGGGCTGTCTTTGAGCTAAAAAGTGGTGATAGTGCTGATAATCATATCTCGGTGATAACATCGAGGTGGAAAAATCCCTCTCTGTTAGTTTATACGTCCTATATGTACATATGTACAAATGTTCTGCCCACCGAAATTCAGTAAAATGTCAGGAGCTCACCTCCTTGTTTTTTTCACTTTTTTTGTTTTCCAAAATGAAATGACGTGCAATTAGTGAAAATCTATGCTAATTGTGTCATATTGAAATTCAAAGAAATGCTTGCAAAATTAATAACGTTCACTAATTTTAAAAAACATAATTTTTTTTAATTAATCATGAGTTTAATTTTTCTCACAATTTTAAGAATAAGTTTAAAACAAAAAAAATGGAAAATGAAAAAAATGAACATTTTAAAAATTTGGGGACATGAAACTGGCCGACAAGCCCCCACCCCTCTCGCCACGAGTTGCAGTCGTGTTAAGGGTCATGCAGTTGCAGTAGGGTTACAATGCTTGCAGTTAACCGACAACCCCTACCGGTCTAGTTGCAGTTGTGTTGGGGGTTATGCAATTGCAGTCGGGTTATAATGCTTCAGTTGGCTGACAACCCTACCGATCCAGTTGCAGTCGCATTGGGGCCATGCAGTTGCACTCGGGTTACAATGACTGTAGTTGCCCGACAACCCTTACCGGCCTAGTTGCAATCGCATTGAGCCCATGCAGTTGTAGTCGGGTTACAATGCTTGAAGTTGGCCGACAACCCCTACCGACCTTGTTGCTGTCGCGTTGGGGCCATACAGTTGCAGTCGGGTTACAATGCTTGCAGTTGGCCGACAACCCTTACCGGCTCAGTTGCAATCGCATTGGAGTCATGCATTTACAGTCGGGTTACAATGCTTGCTATTGGCCGACAAATCCCCTACCAAACCCTTTGCAGTCGCGTTTGGGCAATGCAGTTGCATGTCTAGTTGCAACACTTACAGTTGCAAATCTAGTGGCAAAAATGCAACTGGACGACAACACCCCTCACGCCCAATTTTTTCGGCCATTTAGTTGCAGTCACTAGTAGAAAACAGGGCTTTAGTCCCGGTTCTGCAACCGGGACTGAACAATCGGGACTAAAGGCCCCCACTTTTAGTCCTGGTTGGGTTACGAACCGGGACTAAAGGAGCTCCACGTGGCCGATGTGGGGCGCCCAGGCAGGAGGACCTTTAGTCCCGGTTGGTAACACCGACCGGGACTAAAGGGTCTCCACGTGGCCGCTGCGCAGCGCTCAGGCAGGAGGACCTTTAGTCCCGGTTGGTAACACCAACCGGGACTAAAAGGCCGCCACGCGTCAGCCCCTGCCAAGCGCTGTTTTTTTTTAAAGGAGGGGTTTAGGGTTTAGGGGTTTTGGAGGGTTTAGGGGTTTCATATTGTGTTTCCCCCTTTTCTTTTTGTGTTTACCATTCAATTCTTTTACATTTATGGTTTTTGTTTTTATTTTATGTTTTCCATTCAACTCGACGCTAGCTACTACATATAGCAATGAAGGAACCATTACACGGATCGTCATGAATATAGAGAGAAGTGACCTCTCTTTCTCCGTGCTTGGTCGAACAACAAGTTTTCGTATATCTATTCGACGCTACTACGTATATTACATGTTCATGCATATATACAATGTAACATCTCTTACGATCCCTAATATCTAATTACCAAAATCGCATTGCCACTCCCGATGGAATTCTCCGTCTGTAGGTATGACATGGTCAACAAAGAATCCCGCCAATTCCTCTTGAATTGCTCGTATGCGATCAGTTGTTAGGAGTTCATCCCGCTTCCGCTTGATCTAATTTAAAGAAGGGGGTCAATATATATGTATATGAATGAAACTCAACACAATTGATGGTAATAAAATAAAAATGTGAATATTGTTTACATACTTCAATTTGTTCTTCAGATCTACCCCGCTCAGAGGTCTTGTGGCGAATGTACTCCCAAACGTAGTATCCACATAAATTATTCCTGGGTTCCTGCCACAAGAACTTTACGAGAATAGAGTTCAATCAAAATGATAATCAAGCATGATAATGGTATTGAAACTAGAATCAATGAGAGATGCGCGGAACTAGCTAGTAGTACTTACTTTGGGTTGTGAAAATCGCAGCTCCTTTTTCCATTCACCCCTAACCTGGTTGGTGAACTTTTTCCAAACCCTGGCCGGCAAAGAAAATGATTACTTGATATCAGGAAATGAACGAAAGTTGCCGATATGGTGCGATAATGATTGAACTTACTTCTGGAGCATTTGACTCATGTCCGCCCACTCCTTAGCCTCTTTACGTCTCGAGTCCAAGACAACTACTAGTCCCGCGTCAAGCTGAATGGCTAGCAGAATAAAGTGGAACATGCGCACGCATAACTCATCAATTACACTTAACCTCGATTAAGCGAAACAGAATGTGCAGAAGACAGTAACACACACTTGAAGTTGTAAGGAAATAGTATTTCCCTTTTGTTTTGTTGTCCAAGTAACGCCTTTAGCAAGTAATTCTCTGTATCATCGGGGCTTTTTTGTACCGTATATTCATTTACGGTATTTGGGTTAATGAACCCAATGTCATAGATTTTTCCTCTGCATTCGCGGATCTTCAATCTGCATAATATAGTGTGAGGATAATTATACATGCAATGAACGAGCTGAGCTAGAGACTTAATTACAGAAAAAATACTTACAGACAATAGCAACTGACGATAGCTTTGTCGAGGGCGGCTTGATTGTATAACTGAAATAATTCTTCCAATTCAATGTACAACGCCTCGACTCCATTGAAGTAGTGCTCATCTTTAATTCCCACTAAGATACTATTGGTCCCTTCCTTGCAGGATTTCAAGTACCAGTTATGCAATGTTCACATCATCGTTGATAGACGCAGGAGCTGCTCAGGTCTGACGAGAGGCTTCCCGTGCTCGTATCTAAAGGCTACCTCAGCCATTTCGAACTGTACCTCATTGCCTAAGTAATCAGCAAGGGTGTAACCAGGATGAGCGGCCGCTACCCTCGGATCATTAGCGATATCGGGAAACACCTTGAGCGGGGGGCACGATTGTTTTTCCTGTTCGCCGAGCTGGGGAATTGTTTTCCCACTTCTTGCAGCACTGCTAGTACTTCCCGACCTTTTCGCTTCATGAAATGTCTTTACAATACAGCGGTCATAGTGTGAGAGCGTCGGAGGATATGGTGGGCGCTGAAGGGCATCCAGACAGCGCTTCGCTTTTAACGGATCTATTTTCTCCTCTGGATCTGGACGTTTCGGTGCAAGCTGGCGTTTCACATCGGCAGCCACGAACTCGTCGGTTTCCTTCTCAGTCATGTCATATGGTAACTTGGGAGGAGCCTTCTTGATGCTTGGACCTGCTCTGGATTTCTTCGTTGTTGTACTGCTAGCCGCCGGAGCGGCGGCGGGTCTCTTCCGCCGTTGTTGGGAGGAGCCTTCTTGACGCGGCGGAGGAGGCGGAGTCCGCTGACGCGGCGGAGACAGCTGAGGCGGCGGAGGATTCTGCTTAGGGGCCTCCTCCGGCGGAGTCCGCTGACGCGGTGGAGACAGCTGAGGTGGCGGAGGATTCTGCTGAGGGGCCTCCTCCGGCGGAGTCCGCTGACGCGGCGGAGACAGCTGAGGCGGCGGAGTGTGCTGACGTGGCGGAGACGACTGAGGCAGCGGAGATAGAGCTAGACAGTGAGGAGTCTGCTGAGGGGCCTCCTCCGGCTGAGTCTGCTGACGCGGCGTCCATTGTGGAAGCACGATGTATTCCTTTCTCCATAGAATGGTAGTCCTTGCGGCATCTACCAGATGAGTCTCCCCTTCACCTGTAGGGTACTCAAGCTCCAGCCCCTCGAATCCTTTGGTAACTTCATCCACCCCAACAATAGCAAAGCCATCTGGAATCGGATTGCAATGGAAAGTTCCATCAGGTCTAGGAGGTAAGACATAGCCGACCGCCACCTTCAAGGGTAGGTTGATGCATTTCGCCATTAGCTCACAATGTTCCCTCTCCGTGATATAATCCACGGGGTAGCGAGGAGCCGTGATATCAGGCCGAACAAGCTCCATGGAAGCCACGTTGCTTTTCCGCTGAGATGGTGGGGTAGCTTCGTGGGCAGTATCGAATGAAGGATCTTCGTGCTGCTGAGATGGTGAGCCGGTAGCTCACTGACTGGTAAGTGCCTCTAGTTTCTTCTCCTGCAACGCTAATCTTTCTTCTACCTTCTGCATCCGGTCTGCTTTCTCTTTCTTCTTTCTCCCTCGGCTTCTATAACCAGCGCTGTCGGGAAACCCATGCACCCACGGAACGGAGCCTGCTGTGCCTCGTGTTCGTCCAGGGTGTTCAGGATTCCCGAGGGCGCGTGATAGCACGTCCTTCTCTCTGTCGGGATGGAACCTCCCTTCCTGCACGTCCTTGATTGCTTCCTGAATCTTTGTGACGGGTGTTTCAAGTTGTTCTTTCGTGTAAACACACTTCCCTGTTTCATGGTCCAAAGCTCCCCCATGCCCGAAGAACCAAGTCCTTGCCCGTTCGGGCCAGTTCAATGTCGCTGGTTGGATCCCTTTAGCAAGCAGGTCGTTCTCAGCTTTGTCCCACATAGGCCGGGCAACCTTGTAGCCACCTGACCCCGTAACATGGTGATACTGCTTCTTTGAAGCATTTAGCTTATTTGTCTGTGACCTGTTCTTAGCTTTCTCCAATTTCTTGTACGCCACAAATGCGGGCCAGTGATCTTTTATCTTCGCATATTGACCGGTGAATTCTGGAGTCTCGTCTTTCTCGACAAACTGTTCGTTCAATCTTTTCTTCGAGTTCTTGAATTGTTCTGCCATCTTCTTAAGAGCCCATTTTTTGACTTTTCGCTGTATAACTGGGTTATTTGGATCCTCCTCTGGCGGTAGGCTGAAATTTATCATGAGCGAGTTCCAAAGCTGATCTTTGCATCTATCGTCGACATAAGAAACTCCATCATCCTTCTTCTTATTCCATTCTTGGATGCTGATCGGGACGCTGTCCCTAACAACAACTCCGCACTGATGTATAAATCGGTCTTGGATCTGCTTGGGAACAGTCGGTTTGCCATCTGGATCGACTTGTTCGATCGTGAACCTTTCATTCTCGCCCAACCTTTTCTTCGGGCCTCGTCTCCTTATAGAAGTTTGGCTCGATCCGGAGGGCTAAAAGAAGAAAAAAGTGTTAATATATGTACATACAAAACAATTAATGCATCTAGTCAGCAGAGGCTTCATTAATATATATACCTCGCCGGACTTTGCAACAGTTAAGGCTCCAACACTGGCGGAGCCGTCATCTTCTCTTCCCTCACCACCGGAGTCGTTGAGAAACTGTGAGGTCATGATATCATCATCTCCCTCGTGGATTATTTCCTCCAACGCCTTTTCTTGTTCTAAGTCTCTGTCGTGTTCCATAGTTTCTGCAAATATTACAACATGGCAATATACAACCATGAGAGATGGATTAGTGGCAAACATAGACCAAATCACAACAAGGAATCATATGCATATGAGCAATGGATTAGTGGATTATCGGGGTTATGTTTTAACGACCCCCTCCCCCCTCATGTCGAAGTTATACCGAAATTATCGGGGTTATGTTTTAACACGACCCCCCCTCCCCCTCATGTCGAAGTCAATGAACAACATGAAAATTTGTAAGTGATTGCTAAACTTTTATGCTTCATTTATATGAAGATCAATTATCCAATATAACTATGTTCGCGATATGAGGCATTGGACATTATCTAGAATCATATCTGATGAGTCGTCCTATCTTTCGGGAGAGGATACTTTGTGGACCGCCTCTCTCATGCCTGTCCGACGTGCAAATCAGGTTTTCATATGCCTCAAAATCAAAGTTATCGGGGTTATGTTTTAACGACCCCCCCCCCCTCTCATGTCGAAATTACGACGATATTTGTACAAGATGAATACAAGATTTATACACAAGTTGAATAAAAAATGAATACAAGATGAATACAAGATTTATACACAAGATGAATACACAACTCAACAAATGAACCAACCATCATCCTATGAACAAAACTCAACATACGACAAATGGACACCTTTTGTCAAACAGCGGAGGGACGATCAGGGACCAACTCCACGGAGATGCAACACCACAACCTGTAATTCCACCGAGTGAAAAAAATTAGGCAAACCCAAGTATGCCACTGGATAGAATGGAAGATTTTAGTTGAAATGGACTTATAAAGATCATGGCAAACGGATGCACGGAACTCAAATGGTGATCAAAGCAATATGCAATGCAAATCTGTCCATTATAGCTAGATACCATTTTGAAAGCAAGATTTGAACATGCTACAGAATTTCTACATGGCAACAAATGGCATGACACATGGCAAAACATGCTTAATTACTGAACTAATTCAAATGAGTGGCAGAAAACAGATTCATGATGCAACCTTTTAGGCAAGTAAAATATATGCTACAATAGTTTTTCATGGCAACAAAGAGCATGGCAAGCATGTACTAATTACCCTCAACAAAACACCCTTACTGATCATGATCCAAAGATGCACAGATTTGTTGCAAACCTCAAGGCAAAATGCAAAGTATTAATACTGCCAGTTTCAGACTTAGAGAAAAATAACATGACATGGCAGAAATGAAAAGATAGCAAGTTTACAAGCTTGTAGCACTCACTACAGGTCCTAACATGGCATGAACTAAAATCTACCAGCAAGATGACATCAAAATGCTCCTACTTCATGTTCAAAGATTGCCCAAAAGATGCCTGCATTAAAACATACAAAAAAGACAAAATGAACTCTAATGCAAAAAATTTGTTCTTTGATTTGCAAAGGAGCTATATTCTCCCCAATTCTTTTGCACCCACAAAAATTACTCCATCTATTTGACAGTACCCACAACCCATTCCACCAAAAACATTTGGTTCCATAGTTCAAATTTTTCAAATTTCATTCAGTTCAAATTTGGACCAGATTCAAACTCCATGGTCAAAGCCCAATTTAAATTGCTCCAAAAATTTTGAAACTTTGCCAGACTCTCTTTTGTGCATCAACACCTCACCACAAAAATTCTCAAAAATTCCTAAAATTCCTAGAGCCCTCTGGCATTTCATCATACACTTGATGTGCACTGTCAAAAAATTCAGAAAAAATTCAGAAAATTCCTAGAGCCCTCTGGCATTTCGTCATCCATGAATCCATCCATCCATCCATTTGGGGAAGAGGGGGAGGAGGGGGAAAGGGTGCTCACCGTGGGGCGGCGACGACGAGGAGGGCTCGATCGGGGGCGGCGACGAGGAGCGTCCTCGGGGGCGGCGATGCTCGGGGAGGACGGCGAGGAGGTCCGGCGACGGTCAGCGGGCTCGGGGACGGCTCGGGGCAGGGCGTCGCGGTAGCCTGGCGGCGGCGTGTGGTGGTTCGGCGTCGGGGCAGAGGAGCGATCGAGAAAGAAAGAAGATTGGGGAGGAAGAAGACAGTGCGCGGTTTATATAGCCCGAGCTTTAGTCCCGGTTGGTGGCACCAACCGGGACTAAAGGCCCCCCTTTAGTCCCGGTCCGAGAAAGCTTAAGTGTGGCTCCGGCATTTCATCGAACACCTCATGTGCATATATAGGCAAAAAACAGAGTAGCCCACACCTCCACCCTTCCACGGCCAAAAAACAGAGGAGATGGGGGGCGTCGATATATATAGGCAAAACTTTAGTCCCGGTTTGTGTCTAAAACCGGGACTAATGGCCTACCCTTTAGTCCCGGTTCCAGACACCAACCGGGATTAAAGGGGTTGCGCCAGGAGCGAGGCCCTTTAGTACCGGTTGGTGGCTGGAACCGGGACTAAAGGTCCCAGCCGAACCGGGACTGGTGCCTGCCGAGGCCCCGCCGGCGTCCTGGCCGCTCGAACCGGGACTGATGCACGCATTAATCCCGGTTCGTAAGTCGACCGGGACTGTTGCTCTGATTTGGCAAAAACCAATGCCCTGTTTTCTACTAGTGAGTTGGGTCGCACACACTTGCAGTTGCGTGTCTAGTGGTAGACATGCAACTGGCAGTTGCGACCGACTTAAAAACATGCAGTTGCGACCTCATTTGAAAAGGTTGCAGTTGCGACCCGACTTGAAAACATGCAATTGCGATCTCATTTGAAAACATGCAGTTGCGACCCGACTTGAAAACTTACAGTTGCGACCTCATTTGAAAACTTGCAGTTGCGACCCGACTAGAAAACATGCAGTTGCGACCTCATTTGAAAACATGCAGTTGCGACCTCATTTGAAAACTTGCAGTTGTGACCCGACATGAATTCGGATGTAACTTTTCGAGTAGATGCTTTTTCATATAAAAAACTTTTTCATCGGAGGTCGTATGCAAAAGTTACGGCCATTTTACCGAAACACGGCGGCCTTTTGCAAAAAAATTCAAAATTCGTGTTTGTTAATTTTCCTAACAACTAGAACACATAACACATGGGCATCTATTTTTTTGAATTTTTTTGAATCTTTTATCATTTTCTTTTATTTTTTTTTAAAATGAAAAGACGATCCACGGGGGGGGCGGGGTGTGGGTGTGTGTGTGGGGGGGGGGGGTGTTTGTGTGTGTGAGACGTTAGTAATGGCGCACCCTCCCTGGTGCGCCATTGCTAACCTTGGTGTGGTGCATAGTAATGGCGCACCTTGGTGTGGTGCGCCATTGCTATGTCTGGTGGGGCTGTGTGCCTGCGTGTGTGTGGGGTTAGTAATGGCGCATCCTCCCTGGTGCGCCATTGCTAAGGTTAGTAATGGCGCACAGCCCCACCAGACATAGCAATGGCGCACCACACCAAGGTGCGCCATTACTATGTAGCATAGTAATGGCGCACCTTGGTGTGGTGCTCCATTGCTATGTCTGGTGGGGTGGGGGGATGGACAAAAAAATAGCAATGGCGCACTGCTCAGGTGGTGCGCCACTACTAAAAAAATAACAATGGCGCACCTGCTTCTGGTGCGCCATTGCTATATAGCAGTGGCCCACCACCACCATGGTGCGCCACTAATAGGGATATTGGCTATAGCCATTTTTCTAGTCGTGAGGATAGTTGTCATCATCCTCTTCTTCTTCGTTGTCTTCCATCATAACCCCTCTTTCTTCGTGCTTGGTCCAAACATTATAGTGTGGCATGAAACCGTTCTTAAGCAGGTGGAAGTGAAGGGTTTTTGAGTCAGAGTAATCCTTCGTATTCTCACAGACAGTACATGGACAATACATAAAACCATTCTGCTTGTTTGCCTCAGCCACATCGAGAAAATTATGCAGGCCCGTAATGTAGTCGGAGGTGCGTCGGTCACCGTACATCCATTGCCGGTTCATCTGCGTGCATTATATAATTAAGTATATCAAAAACCATTACAGAACATCATGAATAGAGAAATGAACAAATTAATACAAGTTCATCATCACATGAAAACCAAAGTACAGTAGTGATCAAATGTTATTACTGGAAAAAAAACATAAAGTTCATACATAGTTCTCATAGAACAACATACAGCTCTCTACACATGTGCAAACTAAGAAGTGCAAACTAAGAAGTTAATTTGAGCTCACCACGGTGGTGCCGGCGACGAGATCGGCGCGGGCGATCGACGGCGGTGAGGACGGGGACGGGACGGCACCCTACACATGTGCAAACTAAGAAGTTAATTTGAACTCAAATTGTGCATCTAAATCAAATAAACTCACACATACACTCGTCCACTAAAACCCACAAACCACACTACTTCTAGAGCATTTGAAATGAGCTAAACTAGCAGTGAGAGATGAAAGGATGAAGTTGCTAACCTTTTTAGAACACTTGGATAGTTGGTGCACCGCCAAACCTAGACAAGTCTTGGGGAAAATGGAGCTTGGAGGAAGAACAGAGGAGAAAGCTTAAGTGTGGCTCCGGCATTTCATCGAACACCTCATGTGCATATATAGGCAAAAAACAGAGTAGCCCACACCTCCACCCTTCCACGGCCAAAAAACAGAGGAGATGGGGGGCGTCGATATATATAGGCAAAACTTTAGTCCCGGTTTGTGTCTAAAACCGGGACTAATAGCCTACCCTTTAGTCCCGGTTCCAGACACCAGCCGGGACTAAATGGGTTGCGCCAGGAGCGAGGCCTTTTAGTCCCGGTTGGTGGCTGGAACCGGGACTAAAGGTCCCAGCCGAACCGGGACTGGTGCCTGCCGAGGCCCGGCCGGCGTCCTGGCCGCTCGAACCGGGACTGATGCACGCATTAATCCCGGTTCGTAAGTCGACCGGGACTGTTGCTCTGATTTGGCAAAAACCATACCCTGTTTTCTACTAGTGAGTTGGGTCGCACACACTTGCAGTTGCGTGTCTAGTGGTAGACATGCAACTGGCAGTTGCGACCGACTTAAAAACATGCAGTTGCGACCTCATTTGAAAAGGTTGCAGTTGCGACCCGACTTGAAAACATGCAATTGCGATCTCATTTGAAAACATGCAGTTGCGACCCGACTTGAAAACTTACAGTTGCGACCTCATTTGAAAACTTGCAGTTGCGACCCGACTAGAAAACATGCAGTTGCGACCTCATTTGAAAACATGCAGTTGCGACCTCATTTGAAAACTTGCAGTTGTGACCCGACATGAATTCGGATGTAACTTTTCGAGTAGATGCTTTTTCATATAAAAAACTTTTTCATCGGAGGTCGTATGCAAAAGTTACGGCCATTTTACCGAAACACGGCGGCCTTTTGCAAAAAAAATCAAAATTCGTGTTTGTTAATTTTCCTAACAACTAGAACACATAACACATGGGCATCTATTTTTTTGAATTTTTTTGAATCTTTTATCATTTTCTTTTATTTTATTTTTAAACTGAAAAGACGATCCACGGGGGGGGGGGGGGGGGGGGTGGGTGTGTGTGTGGGGGGGTGTGTGTTTGTGTGTGTGTGAGACGTTAGTAATGGCGCACCCTCCCTGGTGCGCCATTGCTACCTTAGCAATGGCGCACCAGGGAGGGTGCGCCATTACTAACCCCACACACACGCAGGCACACAGCCCCCACCAGACATAGCAATGGCGCACCACACCAAGGTGCGCCATTACTATGTAGCATAGTAATGGCGCACCTTGGTGTGGGGCGCCATTGCAATGTCTGGTGGGGTGGGGGATGGACAAAAAAATAGCAATGGCGCACTGCTCAGGTGGTGCGCCACTACTAAAAAAATAACAATGGCGCACCTGCTTCTGGTGCGCCATTGCTATATAGCAGTGGCGCACCACCACCATGGTGCGCCACTAATAGGGATATTGGCTATAGCCATTTTTCTAGTAGTGAGGATAGTTGTCATCATCCTCTTCTTCTTCGGTGTCTTCCATCATAACCCCTGTTTCTTCGTGCTTGGTCCAAACATTATAGTGTGGCATGAAACCGTTCTTAAGCAGGTGGAAGTGAAGGGTTTTCGAGTCAGAGTAATCCTTCGTATTCTCACAGACAGTACTTGGACAATACATAAAACCATTCTGCTTGTTTGCCTCAGCCACATCTAGAAAATTATGCAGACCCGTAATGTAGTCGGAGGTGCGTCGGTCACCGTACATCCATTGCCGGTTCATCTGCGTGCATTATATAATTAAGTATATCAAAAACCATTACAGAACATCATGAATAGAGAAATGAACAAATTAATACAAGTTCATCATCACATTAAAACCAAAGTACAGTAGTGATCAAATGTTATTACTGGAAAAAAAACATAAAGTTCATACATAGTTCTCATAAAACAACATACAGCTCTCTACACATGTGCAAACTAAGAAGTGCAAACTAAGAAGTTAATTTGAGCTCACCACGGTGGTGCCGGCGACGAGATCGGCGCGGGCGATCGACGACGGTGAGGACGGGGACGGGACGGCACCCTACACATGTGCAAACTAAGAAGTTAATTTGAGCTCAAATTGTGCATCTAAATCAAATAAACTCACACATACACTCCTCCACTAAAACCCACAAACCACACTACTTCTAGAGCATTTGAAATGAGCTAAACTAGCAGTGAGAGATGAAAGGATGAAGTTGCTAACCTTTTTAGAACACTTGGATAGTTGGTGCACCGCCAAACCTAGACAAATCTTGGGGAAAATGGAGCTTGGAGGTCGAGCTTGGAGGAAGAACAGAGGAGAAAGCTTAAGTGTGGCTCCGGCATTTCATCGAACACCTCATGTGCATATATAGGCAAAAAACAGAGTAGCCCACACCTCCACCCTTCCACGGCCAAAAAACAGAGGAGATGGGGGGGCGTCGATATATATAGGCAAAACTTTAGTCCCGGTTTGTGTCTAAAACCGGGACTAATGGCCTACCCTTTAGTCCCGGTTCCAGACACCAACCGGGACTAAAGGGGTTGCGCCAGGAGCGAGGCCCTTTAGTCCCGGTTGGTGGCTGGAACCGGGACTAAAGGTCCCAGCCGAACCGGGACTGGTGCCTGCCGAGGCCCGGCCGGCGTCCTGGCCGCTCGAACCGGGACTGATGCACGCATTAATCCCGGTTCGTAAGTCGACCGGGACTGTTGCTCTGATTTGGCAAAAACCATACCCTGTTTTCTACTAGTGAGTTGGGTCGCACACACTTGCAGTTGCGTGTCTAGTGGTAGACATGCAACTGGCAGTTGCGACCGACTTAAAAACATGCAGTTGCGACCTCATTTGAAAAAGTTGCAGTTGCGACCCGACTTGAAAACATGCAATTGCGATCTCATTTGAAAACATGCAGTTGCGACCCGACTTGAAAACTTACAGTTGCGACCTCATTTGAAAACTTGCAGTTGCGACCCGACTAGAAAACATGCAGTTGCGACCTCATTTGAAAACATGCAGTTGCGACCTCATTTGAAAACTTGCAGTTGTGACCCGACATGAATTCGGATGTAACTTTTCGAGTAGATGCTTTTTCATATAAAAAACTTTTTCATCGGAGGTCGTATGCAAAAGTTACGGCCATTTTACCGAAACACGACGGCCTTTTGCAAAAAAAATCAAAATTCGTGTTTGTTAATTTTCCTAACAACTAGAACACATAACACATGGGCATCTATTTTTTTGAATTTGTTTGAATCTTTTATCATTTTCTTTTATTTTTTTAAACTGAAAAGACGATCCACGGGGGGGGGGGGGGGGTGTGGGTGTGGGTGTGTGTGGGGGTGTGTGTGTTTGTGTGTGTGTGAGACGTTAGTAATGGCGCACCCTCCCTAGTGCGCCATTGCTAACCTTAGCAATGGCGCACTAGGGAGGGTGCGCCATTACTAACCCCACACACACGCAGGCACACAGCCCCACCAGACATAGCAATGGCGCACCACACCAAGGTGCGCCATTACTATGTAGCATAGTAATGGCGCAGCTTGGTGTGGTGCGCCAACCCTATGTAGCATAGTAATGGCGCACCTTGGTGTGGTGCGCCATTGCTATGTCTGGTGGGGTGGGGGGATGGACAAAAAAAATAGCAATGGCGCACTGCTCAGGTGGTGCGCCACTACTAAAAAAATAACAATGGCGCACCTGCTTCTGGTGCGCCATTGCTATATAGCAGTGGCGCACCACCACCATGGTGCGCCACTAATAGGGATATTGGCTATAGCCATTTTTCTAGTAGTGAGGATAGTTGTCATCATCCTCTTCTTCTTCGTTGTCTTCCATCATAACCCCTCTTTCTTCGTGCTTGGTCCAAACATTATAGTGTGGCATGAAACCGTTCTTAAGCAGGTGGAAGTGAAGGGTTTTCGAGTCAGAGTAATCCTTCGTATTCTCACAGACAGTACATGGACAATACATAAAACCATTCTGCTTGTTTGCCTCAGCCACATCGAGAAAATTATGCAGGCCCGTAATGTAGTCGGAGGTGCGTCGGTCACCGTACATCCATTGCCGGTTCATCTGCGTGCATTATATAATTAAGTATATCAAAAACCATTACAGAACATCATGAATAGAGAAATGAACAAATTAATACAAGTTCATCATCACATTAAAACCAAAGTACAGTAGTGATCAAATGTTATTACTGGAAAAAAAACATAAAGTTCATACATAGTTCTCATAGAACAACATACAGCTCTCTACACATGTGGCAACTAAGAAGTGCAAACTAAGAAGTTAATTTGAGCTCACCACGGTGGTGCCGGCGACGAGATCGGCGCGAGCGATCGACGGCGGTGAGGACGGGGACGGGACGGCACCCTACACATGTGCAAACTAAGAAGTTAATTTGAGCTCAAATTGTGCATCTAAATCAAATAAACTCACACATACACTCCTCCACTAAAACCCACAAACCACACTACTTCTAGAGCATTTGAAATGAGCTAAACTAGCAGTGAGAGATGAAAGGATGAAGTTGCTAACCTTTTTAGAACACTTGGATAGTTGGTGCACCGCCAAACCTAGACAAATCTTGGGGAAAATGGAGCTTGGAGGAAGAACAGAGGAGAAAGCTTAAGTGTGGCTCCGGCATTTCATCGAACACCTCATGTGCATATATAGGCAAAAAACAGAGTAGCCCACACCTCCACCCTCTCACGGCCAAAAAACAGAGGAGATGGGGGGGCGTCGATATATATAGGCAAAACTTTAGTCCCGGTTTGTGTCTAAAACCGGGACTAATGGCCTACCCTTTAGTCCCGGTTCCAGACACCAACCGGGACTAAAGGGGTTGCGCAAGGAGCGAGGCCCTTTAGTCCCGGTTGGTGGCTGGAACCGGGACTAAAGGTCCCAGCCGAACCGGGACTGGTGCCTGCCGAGGCCCGGCCGGCGTCCTGGCCGCTCGAACCGGGACTGATGCACGCATTAATCCCGGTTCGTAAGTCGACCGGGACTGTTGCTCTTATTTGGCAAAAACCAATGCCCTATTTTCTACTAGTGAGTTGGGTCGCACACACTTGCAGTTGCGTGTCTAGGGGTAGACATGCAACTGGCAGTTGCGACCTCATTTGAAAAGGTTGCAGTTGCGACCCGACTTGAAAACATGCAATTGCGATCTCATTTGAAAACATGCAGTTGCGACCCGACTTGAAAACTTACAGTTGTGACCTCATTTGAAAACTTGCAGTTGCGACCCGACTAGAAAACATGCAGTTGCGACCTCATTTGAAAACATGCAGTTGCGACCTCATTTGAAAACTTGCAGTTGTGACCCGACATGAATTCGGATGTAACTTTTCGAGTAGATGCTTTTTCATATAAAAAACTTTTTCATCGGAGGTCGTATGCAAAAGTTACGGCCATTTTACCGAAACACGACGGCCTTTTGCAAAAAAATTCAAAATTCGTGTTTGTTAATTTTCCTAACAACTAGAACACATAACACATGGGCATCTATTTTTTGAATTTTTTTGAATCTTTTATCATTTTCTTTTATTTTTTTTTAAACTAAAAAGACGATCCACAGGGGGGGTGTGGGTGTGTGTGTGGGGGGGGTGTTTGTGTGTGTGTGAGACGTTAGTAATGGCGCACCCTCCCTGGTGCGCCATTGCTAACCTTAGCAATGGCGCACCAGGGAGGGTGCGCCATTACTAACCCCACACACACGCAGGCACACAGCCCCACCAGACATAGCAATGGAGGGTGCGCCATTACTAACCCCACACACACGCAGGCACACAGCCCCACCAGACATAGCAATGGCGCACCACACCAAGGTGCGCCATTACTATGTAGCATAGTAATGGCGCACTTTGGTGTGGTGCGCCATTGCTATGTCTGGTGGGGTGGGGGGGTGGACAAAAAAAATAGCAACGGCGCACTGCTCAGGTGGTGCGCCACTACTAAAAAAATAACAATGGCGCACCTGCTTCTGGTGCGCCATTGCTATATAGCAGTGGCGCACCACCACCATGGTGCGCCACTAATAGGGATATTGGCTATAGCCATTTTTCTAGTAGTGAGGATAGTTGTCATCATCCTCTTCTTCTTCGTTGTCTTCCATCATAACCCCTCTTTCTTCGTGCTTGGTCCAAACATTATAGTGTGGCGTGAAACCGTTCTTAAGCAGGTGGAAGTGAAGTGTTTTCGAGTCAGAGTAATCCTTCGTATTCTCACAGACAGTACATGGACAATACATAAAACCATTCTGCTTGTTTGCCTCTGCCACATCGAGAAAATTATGCAGGCCCGTAATGTAGTCGGAGGTGCGTCGGTCACCGTACATCCATTGCCGGTTCATCTGCGTGCATTATATAATTAAGTATATCAAAAACCATTACAGAACATCATGAATAGAGAAATGAACAAATTAATACAAGTTCATCATCACATTAAAACCAAAGTACAGTAGTGATCAAATGTTATTACTGGAAAAAAAACATAAAGTTCATACATAGTTCTCATAAAACAACATACAGCTCTCTACACATGTGCAAACTAAGAAGTGCAAACTAAGAAGTTAATTTGAGCTCACCACGGTGGTGCCGGCGACGAGATCGGCGCGGGCGATCGACGGCGGTGAGGACGGGGACGGGACGGCACCCTACACATGTGCAAACTAAGAAGTTGATTTGAGCTCAAATTGTGCATCTAAATCAAATAAACTCACACATACACTCCTCCACTAAAACCCACAAACCACACTACTTATAGAGCATTTGAAATGAGCTAAACTAGAAGTGAGAGATGAAAGGATGAAGTAGCTAACCTTTTTAGAACACTTGGATAGTTGGTGCACCGCCAAACCTAGACAAATCTTGGGGAAAATGGAGCTTGGAGGTCGAGCTTGGAGGAAGAACAGAGGAGAAAGCTTAAGTGTGGCTCCGGCATTTCATCGAACACCTCATGTGCATATATAGGCAAAAAACAGAGTAGCCCACACCTCCACCCTTCCACGGCCAAAAAACAGAGGAGATGGGGGGCGTCGATATATATAGGCAAAACTTTAGTCCCGGTTTGTGTCTAAAACCGGGACTAATGGCCTACCCTTTAGTCCCGGTTCCAGACACCAACCGGGACTAAAGGGGTTGCGCAAGGAGCGAGGCCCTTTAGTCCCGGTTGGTGGCTGGAACCGGGACTAAAGGTCCCAGCCAAACCGGGACTGGTGCCTGCCGAGGCCCCGCCGGCGTCCTGGCCGCTCGAACCGGGACTGATGCACGCATTAATCCCGGTTCGTAAGTCGACCGGGACTGTTGCTCTGATTTGGCAAAAACCAATGCCCTGTTTTCTACTAGTGAGTTGGGTCGCACACACTTGCAGTTGCGTGTCTAGTGGTAGACATGCAACTGGCAGTTGCGACCGACTTAAAAACATGCAGTTGCGACCTCATTTGAAAAGGTTGCAGTTGCGACCCGACTTGAAAACATGCAATTGCGATCTCATTTGAAAACATGCAGTTGCGACCCGACTTGAAAACTTACAGTTGCGACCTCATTTGAAAACTTGCAGTTGCGACCCGACTAGAAAACATGCAGTTGCGACCTCATTTGAAAACATGCAGTTGCGACCTCATTTGAAAACTTGCAGTTGTGACCCGACTTGAAAACATGCAGTTGCGACCTCATTTGAAAACTTGCAGTTGCGAACCGACTTGAAAACATGCAGTTGCGACCTCATTTGAAAACTTGCAGTTGCGACCACATCTGAAAACTTGCAGTTGCGACCCGACTTGAAAACGTGTAGCTGCGACCCCATTTTATAGTTACGACATAACTTTGGTGACTTGTAGTTGTGATTCTACTTGAAAACTTGCAGCTGCAGCACCTTTTAAAAACTTGTAGGTGCGCCCCCATTTGAAAACTTGAGTTGCGACACGACTTGAAAACTTATAATTACGACCCCATTTTAAAAATTTGTAGTTGCGACCCTAATTTGAAATTTTACAGTTGCAATTTGTCTTAAAAATCCTCCTTCATGCCGACTTGTAGTCATGTTGTGGGTCGCACAATTACAATAAGGTTATAACACTTGCAATTGAACATGAGGTGCGTTACATGATAGTAATAGCAGATTTAAGAAAACAAAAAAAGCTAATTTTTCGGTGCAACTAGAAAAAAAAGGAGACAAAAATAAATACATAAATGAGATACGTAGTTACATAAGAGCGTCTCTACCAGACCCCTTAAAACGGGGCGGCCCGTAAAATTCCGGCGACTATACGGGTTTGGCCCATTTTTTGGGCCAGACCAGAGCCCGTATAGTCGCCCGGCCCATGAATATTTTTACAGTGGCCCGCAAACCGCCCCCCGCGTGCAGTATATCTAAGGGTTTGCGGCCACGATATGGGTCGAAACCCTATCCCTCCGCCGCCGTGATTCCCCCATTCCCCCACTCATTTCTCGCCGCCGGTGACTTCGATGTGGCGCGGAATTTGGTCGGCGGACCGCGGCGCCGGCGGTGGCAACGACCCCGAGCGGAGGCGGTGCGTCGCTGCGAGGAAAAGGAGCGCCCGTAGGTACACCAACAACGGCCTCGATCCGCCGCCGTCGCTCCTCCGCCATGAGACGGAGGAGTACGACCGCAGGCAGGCGCTCCTCCGCCGCGGGCTATCCTCCGGCTCCTCCGCCGCGGGCAGCTCCTCCGCCGGTGCCTCGAGCTCGCGGACGGCGCTCACACCGGTCAAAAGAGAGCCGGAGGAGCTCCCGCCGCTCCGCGCGGTGAAGAGGGAACCGAAGGCGGAGCCGGAGCGGCGGGGCGTCATCGGGCCAGAGGATTACCTCCCCCCGGCGGAGGCGGACGTCTTGGAGGCCGCCATCGTCGCGCGCTCTGCGTGGGAGCAGGAGGAGGAGGAGCAGCGCCGTCGACGGGACGCTGACATCAACCGAATCTTCCTCGAGCAGGGGCTCGCGGCGGCGCATCAGTTCGCGGCCAACATGGAAGAGTGGCGCCTCGTAGCCAAGAAGCGGGACGAGGTCTACGTCAACCTCGTCTCCGACGACGAGGACTGAGCTCCTCCGTCGCCACAGCGTCGCCGCCGCAATCCCCCCGGCTCCGATAAGCCCAATTTTGTAATTAGGGTTAGGTGGCGCCTGCTCCTCCAAATATTACATGTAAAAATTCTACTTTGTATGACTGTTTAAGATGATCAAGTGCTAGAGTTCTACTGAACTAAGTTCAATTTCTCGCGCGAATGTGTGATTTTAAATTTTGCGGGTTCATATTCGGTTTCTGTTCTGCCGCGCCTGTTTTCGGCCCGTATCTCAAGACAGCCGCGAACTGTAAACGCGCTATAAGGGTCCGCGATATAAGGGGTCTGCTAGAGATGCTCTAAAACTTTTACAATTCAAAAAGAAAAAGCTCCAGAAAAAAATGTGCTGACAAACGGACCGTGACACAAAAAACCCCAAAGAATAGTAAAAGAGGCCCATGGACTACACCCTCTCGTCGTTCGCCAGCGCACATCAAATCTTCAATCTTGATATGAACAAATCGAACGGTCCAGTGTGTGACTGAGACCATAGTTGTTTCTCAGCTAAAAGAATAAAAACAAGGAATACAAATTAAAAATAAAATGAAATGAAATGATGAAACTAGAAAACAAAAAAATATAAAGAATGGAAAAATGGAAGAGAAAAACAAAAGGTAGTGAAAGCCCTAAAGAATCAATTTTACAAACTCTGGTAACAAAATGAATTTTAAGCTGAAAAAACAAAATGAATGTACTAATAAAATAGGAAAAGCGAAAAAACTGGAACAATGTTGTTGTAAATATAGTGAAATAAGAAAAAGGAAGATAAAAATAAAAAACATAAAAAGCAATTAATCATGTAAAATAGATTAAAAGAAAAGTCGTTACAATGAGTAATAACATGCGAGGAATGCAAAAAAGGCTAGCAACGATTTCCCATCCATTCCTTTTCGGCTGGGTAGCAAAAAGAATGAAAACAATCTCACATGGCTCAGCTAAAACTCACGCATATGGGCTGCCCTTGTACCAGACGAGCCTCGCTCCCCCGACACAACAGGCAACTCCAGTTCGCTAAAAATAAAACGCACTGCTTCAGTACAAATCTAGATGCGTGACGATCAGACGGCCAAAAAAGTGACTGAGACCTAATTATAACTCAGCTAGCTGAGTTTCAGCAAAACCGTTTATTCTAACACTCGACGTTGAGAAGCTCAACGCGCAGCTGCGCAAGGCGTCCGAGACGGAGTCGTCGTGCGCCTCGGCGAGCGCGGGCGGTGCGGGGCCGAGGCCGCGCCATCACCACAGCCATTCCATGGACGCGTCGAGCTCTTTCGACGCGGAGCAGCTGCTTGGGACGCCGGCGGTGGAGGGGATGTCGTCGGTGGAGGCCAAGAAGGCAATGTCCAACGTAAAGCTCGCAGAACTAGCGCTTGTCGACCCAAAGAAGGAAAAAGGTTCGGTCTCTTCTGTTCTCTTCTTCCACGGTGGCCAAGATGGAGAGGCTGGTGGAAGAGGTCCAGCAGAGCAAGTCCAAGACGCTCTCTTCTGTTCTCTTCCTGCGCCAAGTACCACACGCCGGCCGTGGTGGTCGTCGGAGCAGGGGTGGCGCTGCTGGGGGCGCGTGACACGGAGCGGTGGTTCAAGCTGGCGCTGGTGCTGCTGGTGAGCGCGTGCCCGTGCGCGCTGGTGCTGTCGACGCCGGTCGCGACATGGCATGATCAGGGGCACCGCCCCGCTTTTCCTCGCTAGTGGCCTCCGCGGATTCCTCAAGCCCGCTGGAGCCGTCGATCGCGAAGCGCGCGCTGCAGGCACGGGGAGAGGAAGAGGAAGGCGAGGAGGGAGGCGTCGGACACGGAGGTGGACGGGGAGCAGGCCATGGTGGCCCGCCACGGCCAGCCACCACGGGGCGGAGGAGGAGGAGGGGGCCGTCATGGCGGCGGCAGCGTCAATGGTGTGGCGGAGGCGGCCGGCTACACCTACACAAAGGGGATGCGGCAGTCGTGCGGGGTGCGAAAGCCGGCTTACTCGACGAGGTACACCGTGCGGGGACGCATGGTGCACCGGCAGGACCTCGATCGGAGAGCCGGCTGGCAAGCTCCTCCGGTGATTGTACACATATTGTATAAAAGTTTCTATGTCGAGATACTAGACAATAAACAGTGATGTTTCCTGATGGCTAGAGCGTTGCGCCCGCAACTCCTAGGTGAGCAGTTCGACCGCCCTCGTGTGCGTATGTAGTTTCACTCTTTTAATTTCTTTCACTCCAGTTGACAGGTGGGCCCTTGCGTGCAGGGATCTATTCACAAAATGTGATTCCATGCTATTCACACGGTCATCACCACGTGGCGATTTTTTTTGCATGATAATACGTGTCTCATTTATAGAATAAAGATCAAGTTATAAGGCACGTAAGCACCGAATACATGATTGAAAAGATAGAAAAATCCTATGCAAAATACCAGCGTCTGTCCCTTTCCTTCGACACCACCGAAGCGGCCGTCAAAGGGGATTGACCGGTCAAATACATACACAAAACCGTATTTTGGATCGTATGTGAACCCCTTTAACAAGTTTAGGGACCGTATTTCGGGTACATTGAAGTTAAGGTACCAAAGTGAGCACCGGCTCAAGTTTAGGGACCGTGAGTGAATTTTTCTATAAGGCCTGAGCCCAGCCTGCATGCCAAGCCCGTCCTGGGTTTTTCTGGTCAGGCATGGGCAGGGCTGTCCATTCCCTACTTGTGCGGTTCGGTCCGCCAATAAGCTCGAAGTAGCTCATTTGCGAGTAGAGAATGTTTTTTTTTTGCGAGTACAGAATGTTGATTTGCTTTAGTTGATTTCAAGCAAATATTTAAGTGTGAACACGAGATTAAAGTTTCAAACACAGACAAATGAGGTGTAAAAGTTCTTCCACCAACACTTGGAGGAATCAACCAACATTTGCGAAGTTGCGGTCCAAAAACAATGCTAGGTTTACGCTGAGTGATCGAGACGTTTGACGCAAGCCTGGTAAGCTATCCAAACAAGCAAACACAACTAATGAGGTTTGGCTCCAAATCGCTATATCTGACGTTCAAATTCAGAGAAGCGTAGTGGAACGTGGCATTCAGGATTGCATTAGCTCAATGAAATACGTACACAAAACCGTATTTTGGATCGTATGGGAACCCCTTTGACAAGTTTAGAGACCGTATTTCGGGTACATTGAAGTTAACGTACCAAAGTGAGCACCGGCTCAAGTTTAGGGACCGTGAGTGAATATTTTTATGAGGCCCATGCCAAGCCCGTCCTAGGTTTTTCTGGTCAGGCATGGGCCGGGCTGTCCATGCCCTACTTGCGCGGTTTGGTCCGCCCATAAGCCGAAGTAGCTCATTTGCGAGTACAGAATGGTTTTTTTTTTTTTTTTGCGAGTACATAATGTTGATTTGCTTTAGTTGATTTCAAGCAAATATTTAAGTGTGAACATGAGATTAAAGTTTCAAACACAGACAAATGAGGTGTAAAAGTTCTTCCACCAACACTTGGAGGAATCAACCGACATTTGCGGAGTTGCGGTCCAGGCGGCAAGCCTGGTAAGCTATCCAAACAAGCAAACAACTAACGAGGTTTGGCTCCAAATCGCTATATCTGACGTTCGAATTCAGAGAAGCGTGAGTGGAACGTGGCATTTAGGATTGCACTGGCTATCATCCTGTACGCCCTCTCCGACGGATGGACGGCGTCGAAGAAGACGTATTTGCCGGCGTCGTCGCACGTCAGCGCGCTGTCCAAGCTCCACAGCGCCCCCGTCTCCACATACCCCGTGCCACAGCATCCTTGGGCCGAGTTCTCAAACCCATATTCCCATGGCCTGGCAATCATGGCCGACAGGAGGCCGTACTGGTCGACGTACGCCACCCGCGCCCCCGGCAGCTCCCGGCCGAGCCTGCCCAGCAGCCCCTGGAGCCTGCGGTTGAAGCTCATGGCCACCATGTTGTACATGCCGTTGCAGTCCCCGGGCCTGTGGAGGTTGACGGCCCTCTCCAGCGGCAGGCACCCCAGCGGCGGCAGGCCGGCGAAGGTGACCGCGCGCGCTCCGAGCCCGTGCGCCGCGCGCACGGCCGCCTCCGCGGCGCCGACGAGGTACGCCTCGTACTCCGGCGGGGTGAAGCTGTAGCCCCTGACGGGGAACACGAGGTAGTTCTGCAGGAAGTCGCTGGCGCCGATGCTGAAGATGTAGAGGGCGCCGGCGATGATGCGGCGCGCCGCCGCCTCGCCCTTGGCCCGCCTCAGTCTCTCCGTGTACTGCCGGAAGTGGTCGATCTGCTCGCTCAGGGTCATCGCCGACTGCGTCCATCCAATTCAACTTTAGTTTTCCTTTTTTTGAGGAACCCTCAAAAAAAGTTGTGGTTGTATGTATGCATGCATGGTTACCAGGATTTGCGCGGTTATGTTGTCCAGCCCGGAGCCTGCGGAGGCGAAGCTGACGCCCGAGGCGAGATGGTGTATGGTGTGGGCGGGGTCGAGGTACGCCGGCACCGAGGGCGGCAGGCCTAGCGCCTCGGAGACGAAGTCGGCGGGGAGGCGGCCGTTGGAGAAGCGGCCGGTGGCGACGCCGCCAGCGTAGTCCCGCCCGTACGGAGGGTGGTTGCCCCTGGCTACGGTCTGGATGAAGTTGTTGTTGCCGGTGTCCGCGGTGGAGTCGCCGAACACAATCACCGCCGGGACCTCGCCTGAACCAGCGGCGGCGCCCTCGAGTGCCAGTGCCAAGACGGCATGCGCTAGGACCAAGACCACAGGCATGGCATGTCGCAGAGAGGACATGTTTCTCTAGTTCAAATTCTCGCGTGCTGTGGGCAGTGGCTGCGTGAGCGTAAGATTTATAGTGCCGCTGCACTGTACGAGCCGCTAGGCATGGTGATTGGTGAACGATGAGCCGAGCTTCTTGTTCATCCATCTCTGAGGCGGTGGCTTCTTGCAGCCGCCAATCTTGGCACTTGAGTGATTCGTACATGCAACGTAGGACCGAGCTGGGTACATCCATCTTCTAGCTCGTACTGCAAGCCAACAACTAGTAGTTAACCAAGTTTCGGTGGCGCTTTCAATACGTGCAACCCGGCCGCCAATTTCATTCAACTCAGCCACTTCACAGCTAAACATGCCACAGACTCGTATATTGAAGAGAACCCATCCGAAACAATCCCGAGCCAAAGCAGAAAACCAGCGCAAGCGAAAAGGGGAAAAAAACGGAAACTGTAACAGATAACAGCAGGAGCTAAGCATGTTGAGAATGAAGGCCGTCAATGCCACGACATAATATTATACAAGTTCAACCAGCTGATCTCCAAGTGCTAGACTGTTTACGGCTGCTACACACAAGCTGCCTATTTCATCATACAAAACAAAAAGGGTCGTGCCTTATATCAACACAAACAGTGGCTGCTCAGCTCCTCCCAGCCTGTATGGCTGCCCGGACAAAATCATCGCATTTCGTGTACCCACTCGAGAACACGTCTGGCAGCGCCCCCATGACGTCGAAGGCCTCCTGCAGATCTTCGGATGAGGTCATGTCGTCCAGCCATGAGAGCAGATCCTTTGATAGTCCCACCATCTCCTTCATGTTGCTCAGCCTTTCTTTCATCGTCGACTCCCACTTGCTGCTTGCTTCGTCTTTCTGGCTTGACTTGCTAGTCCCAGATGATTTGCCCTTCTTGAAGAATTGCTGCAGCTGCTCGATCAAGCCGGTGTACACCAGCATCGACTGGACAATGGCAAATAGCCTCTTGCCGTCGTCGCTTGGATCAGCGGATGATCCTTCATCTGACCGGGCCGCGGAGGAAGACGACTCGGCGGAAACCTTGAGGGTGGATCGCCCATGCTTGTGTTGCATGTAAGCATGGTAGATGCCCCTCTGCAGGAAAGCGGGGCGGTGCTGTGTCCAGCTCTCATAAGACTCGGACAGCAGAGAATTAACCATCATAAACTGCACAGTTTCCTCCGGAGACCCTGGACTACCCCGAGCTCCAGAGGGAGAACCTGAAACCCGACTGGGAGATTCTGAAGTTGAGAGAGAAGTGGACAGGTAAGTAGAGATGGCCTTGGCCATCGCATGGCGTTGCTGGTTGGCACTTCCATCTACAAGATGAGAAGCCATCTGGATCATGAAAGGAAGAAACCGTGAATTGCTCTCCTTCCCCCCACCCTTGCAGTCGGTGCTGAAAGAAGCACCTGTGGCAAACCTGGCCAGCATCTAGTAAAAACAACACAACAATTTTCTGCAATTAGTCATTTGTAAGATGTGAAAGAACAGAAAACAATCTATCCACGAATATGTTAACAACAATTCAGTGAATTGCTAGGCCAAATTTTACATTCCCTGAAGTCCCAAACCTAGTGTTTGCCTCTCCCCTTAGGTAACAAATAGGGGGGGCTAACTAGACAAGAATAATCTTCACCAGATTTTGCATCCTTACAATAGCCATGTGGCCATGGATTTCAGTGTCATATTGCCATCAGATCACAAAATTACACACCGTACAGGGTGTTTGGCAAAATAAAAAACAAAAGAGTGTAGATTACACTAGATGCTTCAACTTTTCATTCAAGTAAAATAAACAAAAATCTGTTAAAGAATATTTTCTCTTCAGTTTGGAATTGTTTTTGGAGTTCATCACCTATTCCATTTGTAGATGGTTTTCATTACTTGGTTTTGTTGACTGCACAGAATTTTGTAACCTTGCTGCTTTTTGTTAATATAACAAGTAGGGCTCTACCCAACTGTTATCGTACAAAAGAAATGGTGATAGTGCAAATCCTCAGATTCATTCCTTATATTGTTTTAGAAAGGAGATCAAGATAGCAACAGCCACGTACCAGAACAATGTCGTATGTCAACAACCGGAGACGACTTCCATCTGCCCGCCCTTGAGAATTCAGTTGGTCCCAATACTGATCAACGCATCGGTTGTACTGCCCATGTGGAACAGATGGCCCCCTCAGCGGAAAGATACAATTACACAGTGTCTCGTTGTTTCTCAGTGTAGCCCCATCCCATTCCTTTTTAGGAGTCTTCAGTGCAGCATCAGCTCGTTTGGCTTCCTGATGACATTGGTAGTGTATGATGTTGAAGTGGCTAACAGTAGTGAATACACAATCCCCACGGCCACTGCCAGAACTTGTTGCACCCAGGTTCACCCGTTTACTGAAAGCATAGACTCCTAACATGTCTGTTGGTCTTAAAGTATACCCTTCTCTACAGACCATACAGGCCAGCCCTTCTTCCTCTTCTTCCACATCATCAAAACCTTCGATTATAGGCTGAGAGACAACGATACGTCTACCTCCGTCCGAACCAAATTCTTGCCGCATTCCTAGCCCCTAGAGAGAAAGAAAGCAGCAAAAATATGTTACTTTGTGGCGCAAATGTAGATCTCAAGGTCAAACAACAAAGCATAAACTACACAAACAAAAACAAGGAATAATCAATAGCCTATAATTTCAGTTCAAGATTCAACATGATTTTGTGCATTTGCAGAATAATCTTTGAAAAGCAGGGTTAAAACAATCAGTTGAAACATAACAGCTGATGAAACTATATCTGTAGCGGTTACCTTAAGTAGTATTTCTCTTTTCTGGAGAGCACGGCGGCGCATCTCATCCCTCGTAGCATGCCGTAGTTCTTGAATCTTCTCCCATAGGAAGCCATCACCATTATTTTCTTTGTTCGCTAGGGTGTCCAAAAGATTTTCTGCTCGTGCACCAATTTCGTTTTCACCAGGCACCCCTTCTAAAGCATGGAGAAGTGGTAAAATGCCTTCTTCGTCGACACACTTCTGTGTAGGCAAATGACCCTTTGCAAGCCCTTTCAGCATTGACAGGATGAATGGAATAGATGGCAGCTTTAATCCAGCTGCCCATTCTGCACTAGTTCTAGAGCCAGCCAGCCCTGCAGAAGCAAATCTTTCCCTCAGATGCCCTAAAGCAGCCTTTGTAATGCCCTTCTCTAGAATAATCTCCTTCAGCCTCTCACCACATGAACTCGTCTTGAGTGATTCCGAGACTCGAACAAAGTTTTCAACAGCAGATCTCTGCATTGATGCCTTTTGGCTTAAATTGTCATCTTTTTTATTCTCTTCATGCTGCTTCTGCAACCGGTCAAACTCACTCCAGTCCCTAAGGTAAGGCTCAAAATGTTCGACCAGAACTTCCATAGCTGCTGGCTCTCCATAGGTCAGGTAAGGCAAGATTCTGGCCACCATCTCCTCATTCCTTTGTTGCTTGTTTGATTTTTTGGTGCCTACAGGATGACATAACCTCTCCAAAAACATGAGAACAATTTTCTTGGCCTGCTCACATGCACCAGTCTCCTCAACACTAGTTGTAAATACACTTTGCGAGATACTTATGTCACTCTCATTAGCTTCCAATGTAAGGCTTTCTACAATTAATAGAATACCCTCGGCTGGTTCCATTGCATCTACTGAGAATGCGCGCCTGGCTGTCTCAAGTAGCAAACCAAGGGCACCCAGACGTAGTAAGGCACATCTATTTTCACGGATTTTGCAACAATACTTGAGAAGGTTAAGAACTGAAGCCAACTCATCCTGGTTGGACCTTAACTCGTCATCACGTAGGCTCTGACAAAAGGAAAACTGAGATTCAATAAAAATAACAGGACTGGAGCATAACAGTCGGATAAATGTAAACTTTTTCAACTTCATGACACGGCACTTAAGGGACAAGAAAACCAGAACATACCTGAATCATGCTTAATATAATTTCCAGACCTCCACATTCCCTAACAGCACCTGATATGGCAAATTCAATTTCAGGATCTTGTGATTCCTCCCTTTCTTCTTCTAGCTCTTTAATCATGGGCTCAGTTGCTTCACCATCTAAACCCTGATCAGGGGGAAAAAATCAACACAACAGCGAAAGAGGTGAATAAATCAGGACGTATATTAATCCAAGAGGAGGCAGAAAATCAAATCATGCACAATCCTTAACTAGTTTCAGACCAAATAGACTATCCTCAAATTACTGAATTACTCAATACATATGATTTACCAATAAAAGCTATGATGGAACACTAGGCATGTATACAATTGTAATGTGCACACAATACCGGTTCAAAGGTTTGGCGCTTCACAGTATTTAAAAGAGAGATATTTGGTGCTTCACAGAGGACACGATTAAACAATGCAGGGGTAAAGGTTAACGCAAACTTGTATATGGCCAAGCATCAAGATATCAAAAAACTGCTACAACTAGCGAGGTGCTACATACGAGGTAAAGAATTTAAGGCAACAAAAAATAAGTCAAACCCTCGTAACGTACCTGTAGTCTGTAGGTTACCGTCATTGGTGGGCAATCTCTGACAGACGACGTAGCAGAGAGTGTACTGGCACTCGGCAAAGAATGCTGAGTTTGGCCGTGGTGCTTTCTCCACACTTGCTCATAGACTTGGGAGATGCTAAGATCAAGTGAAATTATATTCCCAGCAACCAGTAATTCCATACCATAGTCATCTTCTATAAGTCCAATCAAATCAAGTTGCCGACATATTTTGTTTTTCACATCTCTCATTAGTGGGCCAATCTCCACACTGGAGTATGGACTCTTTGTCATAGAACCCCTGATGAACTCTTCTTGAGTATGTGACTTGTTTAAAATCAAAAGGTGAACAGGCTCTGGTTTCACTGGGCAAATCAAATCACAGAGTTGCTCCAAAATAAACTGCAAAAGAGCATGATCACAATTAAGTTGCATTCTATTATGAGCATTGATAGGAATAGGAAAAGAAGTTAAGCACAATATCCAAACAAAAATAAATGTGTGTGCTTGTACCAGAGATGTCCGTCTCTTTTTCTCCTTCACATGCTTCTGCAATCCAGAGATGCAAGCACGAATAAATTGGCGTTTGTTTGCAGTACTCTCTATAAGTAAACTATCAAGAAGGTCTTTCAAAAGCCGATTGCAGTCATTGATTAACTTTGTCTTCTGCACAACTAGCCCACGAATAACCAAGAAGGCCTCAAGCACCTCGGACAGTAACTTGTCACTCATAAATCTGCAACATGGACGAAATGTAAACACAAGATGGTGGGGTTCCGAATGAGAATATATTGAGATTTACCTTGCTCTAATATTGGGAATTTCGAGAAATTTATTCAGGAGCTCCACAAGCTTATGAAGAATGAATCCTTGTGATATGTCAATGCTAAGGCTTCTCTCCTGCGATTCAACATTGTACACTTCTGTTGTTATCAGGGAACACAGTGTGGATAAGCAACCACGAACAGTTAAGAAAAGACGTGAAGCCTCTGAATCAATCATTGTCCCCAGTAACTCAAAGTACTCCGCTGCACTCTCACCAGCTGACAGTGTCCGAGGAAGTAAAGACATGAGCAAGTTCAGTAACTGAAACTGTCTGGAAGAGTTTGATGGGCATAGCAAGCTTATAAGAGTGCATATCTCAGATCTTATCGACTGAGAACAGGAACTTAAAATCAAGTCTGAAACCCAGGAGCCCAAGGCAAATTTTGAGAAGTCGCTTTTAGATGACTTCCGACATGCACGACGCTTCCATCTGAGTCCATATTTCAGAACAAGGTAATCTGATTTCTGCGAATCATGACGTGCTTTTGGTACTCCTTTCGCTGCCTGTGATACTTTGTATTGCCTCCTCACAAAATCCAGATATGACGCACCACTCTCCCATTCTGAATAGCTCAGAAGTGGCATATCCTGACCTCTTCGACTACCATCAGGACATTTTCCAGATATATCAGACTGAACCTTGGAAGTGGATACATTAGTTGCCAAGTGACCTGTGGTATCATCATTCTTCGATTGCAACATCAAGCTAGATTTTCCCGCACCTGACTCCTTGTCCCCAGCATCAGATTTTGGAGGTGTGCAAGCCTGAGAAATTATTCTCAGACAAGGAAGAATAATATGCTCTGAAATTGCAGGGTGCTTTGCTCCAACTTTAATAGAAGAGAACAACAGCTGAAAGGCAACACGTAGCCTCGCTTCCCAAAACTCATCTACAAGGGCACATGTCTCTGAAAGTAGCTGTAATTCTTCTCGTGTTGATTGTGCAATATCCATGGAGCGATGGTGCTCAAGACAATACATTACCTTCTTCTGAATCAACTTGTCCAGCTCCTGGACTGCATCTGCATCACCTTCAGAGAATGAAGATAGCACAGCCCTGGCAAGAGTGCGTGAAGTTCTAGGGCCTTGATGAATGTTGTTTTCAAATAACTCTGATAAAATGCCAGCACTGACAAGTTGCTTCCTGCAGTTCATGTATTTGGATAGCACTTGTAATAGCTCTAGGCATTGCGTAACAAACGTAGTACTACACCCATAGCAACTACTTGGAGACCTTGGTATTGAAAAGGCTGGCAATGCATTGGTATCATTAGAACTTTTCTGGTGCAGATATGCCATTAGAACACGGCGCAGTCCTTGTAGCGTCTGAACACTTTTGCTGACTGAGTCGAAAGCCGCTTTGCATTTTTCACCATACAGAACACCAAGAAGTGCAATCTTGCGATTTACCTTGCAAGTGGGACCAGGCAAGGACACCATCATCTGCTGGACAGCATCTTTCTGTTGTGAATCTATCTCCTGTTCACCTATGCTGGATACAAGTTTGATGAGAGGCTTCTTAAATCCCATCAGTTGCTGGTATCGCCTATGAGCGTTTTCTGACTCTGACTCAATTGCTGCCAATCCTTTTCTCATATCATCATCGTTTTCCATGTTATCAAACGAGAAGCTTGGTTTTGCCATGAAATGGAATTCAAAACGGCCATATTTACTATATCCACACTCGTTGCAGAGAAAAGAGTCAAGGTTTTCATAGTTAATATTTCTACATTGCCTGCACTGATATGCATTTTCATGGCAGTTGCTACAGATTCCATGCTTATCAGTGACAGACCTGCTGCACCGTGGGCACTGCAATGACTCGAGAGAAGAAGCTTGGAGATTTTCATAAAATGAATCTAGCTCAATCATGAAATTGCATGCTGTTATTGGGATGGGGAATTCAACCTTCAATTCAGTCTGATTAAAAGTAAGATGGCAGCTTTTGGCCCGTTTCCACAAAGACCAATTATTCTTCAGCTCAGACAAATCTGTTACAGGCCTGTTGTTGTAATACAGGTTCAGCACTTTCACTGACTTCGACTTGCGTGCATCATAAACATTCATGGTCACTGACTGTATAGTAAAGCTTCCAGTACATTTTACTATTATCCTGTTGTCAGTAAATTTGGTCTCGGACTTGAGGCTTTCAAGCTTCATTCTTGAATACGGAACATCTGGACAGCTACAGGTCACACAAGGCTCACTCTCCAAATAATAGCCATCAAACTCCACTAAGCAACTCAGCGTATTGTATATACGGGAATTTGGATGGTTTGCTAGCAGCTCATTCTGCGAATGGAGGGTGTCAAAAATGCAGCTTATTACATCAGATGTTAAACACTTATTCAGAAGTTCAGCTTCATTCTGCTTTGCACTAGAATCATTTGCTTTTCCTAGTAAACAGGTCATGAGGTCAGTGTACTCAATGATGTTCTGGCCATACATGGGAAGATATTGCACCTTCTGCAGTAGAATTTTCAACATTGTTTCCTTAAACAGGTTCTTTGCATGGTACCATAGTCCAAATAAAACACATTTGGCCTCATGGCGGACACTTCCTGAGTTCCATTCTAGCAAGAATGTGTCAACAAAACGCTTCAACACATCCCCTTCCTTGTCATTGAACCCTTCCACAGCCTGATCCATGTCCATGAAGGATTTCTCCGAAGTACCTTCCGAAACATCATCACCTTTCCGCTTCTTTTTTGAATCTGAAGATTGTGAACCAGTTCTTGTAGAACCTCCAAGATCCCCACTTTCTGTTTTTTGTACAGTTTGATTGACATCTTTCCCTGAATGGAAGGCCAAATTCAGAAGCTTGAGAGTCTGTATAATACACTCTTCACTGAAATAGTAAATGTTGTCCATCAGAAAAGGAAGAAGATCCATGTGCTTCAAGCAGAACTTCTGCCAATTTCTGGGCCTTGCTGCAGCCACATCACAAAGAGTAGACAAACATTTTATAAGCTTAACACTTCTCTCATATGGCACAGGATTTCGAAAACCTCCAGACTTGTTAATGATTTTATGAAGCTTCTTGACTTCATGGGAATATTGCCACGAATCCCTAACACTGTAATAGTGAGTCTTGCTGCCACACAAATGAAGGAATAGTCTCCTTGCATATCTACGAACAAATGTAGTATGTGGATTGCTAATATAGCTGCAGAGAACATCCTGGTACCCATCCAACTTGAGATCCTTAGCGTTGGGAACCTTGTAGCTTCTATCCTTTTCAGCCGACTTCTCCTTCTCCGGTCGAACCATGCTATATACTAGGCGGAAAGTATTCTCCAACAACAATTTGTTGTAGTCCATGAATAGATCAGTCGGATGAGATTTAGCATATGAATCAGAAAAAAAGGGAGAGAAGTTTCCAGCTGGTAGCTCTCTCCGCACTGTCAATAGGGATCCACATCCTGAACCAGAACCACCTTCTCCATTTGTGGATGATGACTTGAAAATATGAACAAGCTGTTGCAGTATGTCCATTAAATAATTCAGAAATGATTGTTGCCTGAGGGCAGAGCAAGCACGAATTAACTGAGAAGCAAATTCATTTTTATCCTTGTCATCACTGGAGGATGAGAGACCTGTCGTTGACACTGGGACCTGAACATGACCTTTCTCTGTCAAATCAGAGCTTCCACCAGACTTCGAATGAGAGCCATCACTCCCAGGCTGATGCCAGTTACGGAACATAAGTGTGAAAAACATGAAAATAAGGATTGATACTTCTCCAAAAGAACAACGTGTTTTGGCAGGAAATGGTTTACTTATATTGATTTCATCCATGAGCCACTTGACAAATTTTTCCAAATCAAAATATTCTGGCTTTGAGCTATCCATGAAAGGTCCACCAACTGCAGATGAAAGTCTATAGAACAACTGCATTATAGGTATGGCCTGAGTGCCAGCTGTGGTCCCCATCCAGCCTCTGAGCTCTTCAATTAGACAACTGAGTAGTAGGGAGTTAATGGCACGTTTGGATGCAGAAATTGAAACCGTCCTTTGGTTTGTCATGGACCCAGGGAAATCTGCAGATCCACTTGCATCCAATACATGAATTGGTGACTGTGAGGCCTGGACACTTCTATCAACAACAGGAGGGGGAGGAACACTGGTATCTGCTAGCTCATCAACAGAGAAATGAATATCACTGCCCTCACCTCCAAATGTATCAAGTTCAATTGTTACTGCTGACATAGGATGATCTTTTGAATGCGGTGCAGGTAGACGATCTGCATCAAGTATCTCATAGCAGGTTTCACACAAGTCAAAGTCTGGACATATGTTGCAGTGCCACCTTTGCCTAAGTATTGGAACTGTGGAACAACCATCACAACAGTACTGCACTGACGATGTGGCAGGATCTTCTTCAATCATAACCTGGGCATTTCCACTAGCGGGATTCATAGCAGAAGCACTTGTTTTTGCATGATTATCAGAGCCATCATCATTAGCTATCATTGTCTGCTTTGGGAAAGGAACTTGTAGAAATCGTGATGAAATAGCCAAACTGAAAATCAGAAACAGAATTTAAGCTATCGGGAAGACTACAAGAGCTGATAGCAGCAAAACAAAAACTGGGAAATGTCAATGTACATGCAAATACAGAAAGATCACCTGCTAGAAGTCTGCACAGCTTCATATGGAGCAAATAGTAGCTTCTTCAATAGAGCAACTGCAGGTGCCACTGAAACACCAGATTTCTCATTTGTATGCAGAGACAAGCATTCAGCATAGCTATAAATAAATTCCACACAAGGAATAACAAGATTATTTATCATTTGAGTATCTGGCCTGTCTAAATCCAAAATGTCCCAGAAAACTTGCATAAGACCGTCAACTAATTCTGTACCTGCAGAAGGCAAAGATATGCTATTAATCTCCACAAATGTAGAAAATATTCCAATTTTACAGGCCATAGTTTAATTAACATATGATTCGCATTCCTAATACCAGGCTATCACTTCTAATCAAAGACAGCATCAGCAACAGTTACTACCGAAACATCATTGCAATTCCACATAATTCAAACGGCATGTCTACTCATATTATCGATAAGAATATTCTTTCGTGACATTTAGCAGAGCACGTCTTATTCTTCGAACAGAAGTGAAGAAGGTAGAAGAATCAACACAAAGAAAGATGTGCTGTCGCATTAGAAAAGTGCCTTTCATATTATCTAGTGCATTTATTGCCTACACCAGATGAACAGCAACCTCAACTGGCAGCCAATAGGTCAATTAGCAAAAGAACCAAGGGCTGTCAACTTCTTCCTAAGGATGCATTTGGCATTGCCTTGGCTGTTTAAGTACTATCATTTGAACATGTATAACTAACCAATAAAAAATATCTAATATCTTTTAGAACTGTTCCCCCACCCCCCCTGGGTTGGTAAATACTCCATAACCAACTTGAGTATGCGGTCCACACCACAACACAGCAAAAGCGAACTGGCACTTCACATACGTAGTGTCTGAACCTAAGTACTCCCACCGTAAAGAAATATAAGAGCGTTTATATCACTAAACGCTCTTATATTTCTTGACAGAGGGAGTATATCATAACAAACATAAGAACATAGTAGTTACAGGAATATCTTTCTGGTTTAGGAACAAATCCTGGAACCCACCAGGACGCCAGTAACCAGCCAGTCTCCCAACTGTAAGAGAGATTTTCCTTTCGTGTTTTTGCAAATTATGTTGTTTCAGCTGGATTATATGAGCGCCAATGGGAACAAAAAGGTTATTGCTGCAATTGTACACCTCATCATGGCCGAGGCTGGGCATTGGAGGCGGGCCTATACCCGCAGGTTGCCCAAGCCTCCTTGAGATTAGCCCTGGTGTGTGTTGTATATGTTTATTGAATTTCCGTCCCCTTAGCTTGTTGCCTCGAGGGGACCATCTCATGTTATGAATGTGATTTTCTCCTTGATGATAAGATGTGCAAAGCTTTTGCATGCTCTTTAAAGAAAAAATCCATCAAAATGGCATCGATTATTTTTAAACAAGTTACCTATTTAATCCCCAGTAATCACAGGGATATCCGATTTGTTGTCATCAACTTTTGGAACACTAAAAATCACTTTTACTTATTTTTAATCACAAGGATCTCCGATTTGTTGCCATCAACTTTTGGAACACTACAGATCACTTTTACTTTTTTTTTAAACACGACAGATCACTTTTACTAGCATCAAAAGTAACCAAGTATTTTATGCATCAGGCTTTTAAAGAGAAACACTTTAGCATCACAATCACAACAACAATACAACAGTGGCTATTTGAGAATGTTAACATACAATAGGTAAGAATTTTAGAATTTGTTGCATAACCTAATCCCAGAAGTAGGAATGACATTTTTTTTGGTGCAGCCATGTACAACTTTGGATCTAACTTTATTGATATACACTAGCAAATTATAAGTATCATATTACCAAAGTACCCTTTTGTGACAAATATGGCAATGCCAATTTTCATGTGTTATAGTGATCCTTGTAAGTAATAAATGGTCAGGCACTGGAATGGATAAGAAAATAAGCTTCTTTTTTTTCACTAGTTGGAGTAATAAGAATTAACATACTTCAGACACGGAAGGAGTCCTCTGTATTAATTAAGTGCCGAGTAAGAATCCCTACCATGATTCTCAAGAAAAGATGCGAAGTTCAATTTCCTGTGCAAAGCAACTTTGGAGACTGTATGGATCTGGGCAATAAATTCTTTTATCACCCAGCTAGATGCAGTTCCTCCAACTCCTATTCTTGAAGTAATTGCTGGAAGTGACTTTATTACTCCCAAAAGGCGCATAGTATCCTTAACCTGTGCAATGATTAAGAATAAAATCAAAAGAGTAACAGCAGAGTAAGAGGGAACGAAAGCCCGTAATATTAGGATTTCGCATAAAGATAATCGAAACTTACATGATAGTACACTTCCTTCTTTGGGAACACAGCTTGAAGGACACGGCATGCAGCAGAATGCAGCAGAGGCTCCCTGTCGCTTTGAAATATGGTTTCCAACAAAGCTCTGCATTTTAAATTATCAAGTTCCATGTCTGCATCAACCGTGTCAGTGCAGCAGCTTGGTTGGCAAAGCAGATAGATCCGTGAGAGGATCCTGAGAGCATCTGCCAAAATCTGCTCCTGCATAGGAGCAGTTGGCATCGTTTGGGGTCTCTTTCCAGATTTCCCACCAGCAGTACTACCCATGACATGGGCTTCCATATCAAGTACAGCATCCATTTTCTCTTTCCACCCAAACTCATCTTTAGCTCGACCATAAACTTCAATAGAATCTACCCTAGGCATAGATGAACCATCGAATGTTCGGCCAACTGTAATTGTGAATTCTTCATCAGCCAGAAGTGATTCTGCAGTAGTAAATGGAATATCATACCATGATCGCATGCCTTCATCAAGCTTAACAACTCTGTGAAACATCGTGATTTCCGACGGGATATTGCTAGCCGATGTGTTGCCCACATGGATTCGACAACCAACCATTACAAGATCAGGATTTGGATTTGAAATAGATACCTACAGCCAAATAATAGAATGCAGATAAGTAACTGAAATGTCTGTTACAGGGTAGCAGAAAAATATAAGCAATTGGGCAATAGCATGGGTGAAAAATTCACAGTAGTCACCACTTGGATTAACAGGTCAGTACTTCCTACCTTGAAGCCAGCAGATGTCAGGCTCTCTAAATACCCATCATCTGAGGTCAGTCTCTGCTTGATGCTTTCAGAATCACCACTTTTGGTTGTATCACTACTAAATTTGACATCAGACGTGATGCAAGTTGTCTTCTCAAAAAAGTCAAGAGAAAATTCTGGTTTGGTGCCAGCATAAGCTCTACTGGTGAGGATACTGCTGCCTAACATCTTCGTTTGTTCTGCAGTAAGGCTCACTGAACTATCACCTCCACTAGGTGTATGCGAGTAAATATGAAGGCTTCCATCATCATATAAAAGAAGACAATGTGTTTTATCTTTGGATAAAGGCTTATATGCCGCAACACCCACCACTGGAGAATTTGAACCTGTGCCATATCTCATGTTTTGTGCACAAAGCTCATGAGGACCCAAAGACACAGCGAGAGGAGAATTTGATTTAAATTTTGATAGACAGGTAAGAGTTCCACTGCCAGCTATAAGCTCTCTCCAACGGTAAAGCCCAGCTGGTTTGGATTTACCATCTTGATCTTCTTCGCATACATATGATAGCTCAGTAACTGATGAAGAATCAGCATCTAAACGCCCCATGAAAGTAGTGCCATCTTGATGAGACACGAATATAAGCCTGTAGGTTGATGAGAAGTACAATGATAATCCCTTGTGCATAGATACTGCATCTTTAACCAAGACTGTGTCAGTCAATGTTTTGGCACCAACATCGCCAGCCAATACAATATTGAGCCTATACAGAAGACCCCCTTCAGAAAGAACAAGTAGCACCAATTTGCCCATTGAAGAGGGAACAAGGGTGGCATCAACAATAACATCATCAGCCACAGTAAAATAATGCAATGGGCTGATGTTATCCTGTGAGAGATCATATATTTTCACAAACATGTTTGTTACCACCATGAGCTGTACCTGAGAACCTGAAACCCATTCCACACGACGAATGTAAGCTCCTTGCAGAGCAAGTTCTATGGCAAGGCGATCGGTTACTTCACCACGACTATTTAGTGTCAGTACTTGGCAATCCCCATATCCAGCAACAGCAAGGTGATGATCCTGTAATGGATTGAAGATCAGATGAACAATTTCAAAGCGGACAATGTTTTTAGAGAGTGGCTTCACATTTGTTTTGTCAGCTGTAATAGGGGTTGCACTAGGCTGTCCAATAATTTGTCCCACATCGAATATAGCTACTTTATCCCCTTCTCCAACAGCAAGCTTGCCTCGAATGCTGACAGTCAGCAATGATTTAGTAAGAGAACCATTAGCAAGATGTGACTTGAGTTCCCTTGAATTCGGATAATCTGCCTTTATCTTCAGATCCAGTGATCCACTTTTGAAAGCTTTCTTTAGTTGGAATACATCAGAAGCTTGTGACACCAGCATATCACCTCCTAACAAGACTTTCCTATCTTTCAAAAGATTTAACTCTCTCTGGCTGAGTATTGTTGGAAGCAACTTCTTGCAGAGTTCAAGCATTCGAACTTCAATATCAAGATTTTTCAGAAATACAGGGAGCCCATCACTAAAGCCTTTTGGCACAGATAACTTGAGGGAAGTATCAGCATCAGTTGAGATGTCATCTTCAAAATCAGAGCCACTATCTGCAACCTGTTCCAGATCATCGTGATAAGGCAACAAGGGCTGGAAGCTGCAATCGACAGGTGCTGGTACACTAGATGTTCCAGTAAATTTCCGAGGTTTCAAGCACTGACAGTTGCTTCCTCTCACACCACCAGCGCCACAATCACAGAAGAAACGGCTTGAGCGGGAATAAACAACACGGTGACCCCTATGGCACACCTTGGCACATACAGAACAGCAACCTTTGGAAACAGTCAAATCACATGTATAGCAGAAGTACCAATGCTGTTCCATAAAATTACTACCACTGGATGTAAATGTGCACACTTTGGATGCTAGTGCCCTTTCACTGTTTCCATCCTCTTCATCATCTCTATCCATGCTCCCCAATTCCCCATCAGATGTTCCATCATCTTCATCTTCCTCGCCAGAACTAGCATCACAATCAACAGCGGAATTACTTTCTTGATTGGTGCGAAGAACTAGGTTCTCTGGATTCTTCAACTGCTTTGGTATGAGAGATCCTGAGCCACAATCGTTGCCAGAATTTTTAGATGAAAGCCTCTTAAAGGCAGTCCTATTTAATCCAGCCTCGCCAAACACCGACTCCACAAAAGTAAACAGAAACTTCAAAGTATGAAGCAAACCCTCGTTACCAACCATTGTCTCCATCAGCATCAGTGTCTTATCAAATAGCTGTTTGAAATGTGATTCCTCACTCGACAGCTGGACAAGAAAATGGAAATATGCTTTGGCAGTTTGGAGATCACATGACAAAAATGCTCTATCAAGTAACAGTAGCATTGCACCAAAGAGGTGATGTTGAAGTTCTTTGGCCAATGTCTCAGACGAAGGGCAGATAAGACGCATAAGAAAATCCACTGATGATTCTCTTAGGGTTGTTGAACCCACTACAGTACCACTGTCACTTTCAGGTTTCAAAGGATGACCCAAAATTCTAAATTCTAACCAAGATGAAAATGAGGACACCTCCATTCCAATAAATTTATTTTGCAACTCCACCTTAAGGGCAGGACAAAGGCCAGCACCTAAAATATCCGTGAACAAGTGAAGGATCTTTAAATTAACCTCCTCAGACTGGCATCTGTCCAACATATCAATAAAGACTGATATTTCAGCATGCTTGGGAGCAAAGAGACTGCTTGCTCCTTCAGGCGCACCTTCTGCATCACCAAGGAAGAATTTAAATACATCTGTTTTTGAACGAATGTCCTCCACTAGATCAATAATGGTAGAAACCAGAATTTCTTCCGCCCCATGGTCGATGCTTTCTTTCGAGTTGATGTCAGCCAGGAACCCTTCTAACTGCTTCAGGGTAAACAGGTCAATGTATCCAGCTAGATCATCCCTGTAGTTGATTAGATTCATAAATATAGAATCACACTGTCCATAAATGGATCTGAATATTCGATCAGATCTAACAGTCATCACCATTCCAAGTAGTTTGGATATAACACTCACATCAACTTGATCTCTGTCTCCTGGTTGCATGATCTTTATGTATCCATCAAAGGTGTGTATGATGTCATGTATTACGAGAATGCAAGAAAGGAGAGCACTGTTGCTAGAAGCGTAATCTGATGGAAATCCATGTAACAAGCACTTCAAGGGAAAACAATTTTTCTGTACTTCACCTAGCTTTGTAGAAACTCCATCTATCCTTGATGGAAGATCACATATACGTTCCAGCACTGCCATGTCAGAACCAATTTTCTCAAAAAGGAGATGATGCTTGGATTTGTCAAAGGCAGAATGCTTAAGCAGCAAGGAAGGATAACAATGATCCTTAGAAGGCCTTTCTCTATCAACAAGTGAGAGATATGCTTCCCTGAAAGTATGAAGATAGGTCTCCAAAAGAGATGATAAAATATTTAAACAATGTCCACTATTTTCACTTATGTATGTCACCAAACTCTTTCCAAGAACAGATTGCTCTCCATAAAAAACCACCTGCTTTCCGTATGAGTCCACATCAGTTTTTTCACTTGCTTGGTTCCTCCAAACACCAATATTGATGAGAGAGAGAATAAAAGAAAACCATGCTCCTTTCCTGGAAAAATCACAAGTTTCCAGCATGCTTGAAGCATGGAGAATCTCAGAATTCAACAACTTCAGGAATCCAAATACTACAGCCGGCAGGTTGGCACCCACAAGAGACGAAGCATCATCACTTACACTGAGAGCAAATGTGAGGAAGAAATTGACATTTACAAAATCAGGTTTGGACAGATTATCATTCTGAAGGAGGGTATCATTGCCATGATAACCTATATCAGCAAGGGTGCTCCAGCAAATCAGAAATATATATCTTTCAACGATGAGATCATCAGCCAGTTCGGGTTTCATATCCCTCCATCTACCAAGTATTTCTGAAATGGTTGCACTTAAATCAGCCAAGTTCAAGCCTAAAGCTCCAACAGCGGACTTATCAAAATAGAACTCAGCATGAGCAGGAGTCACATCAATCAATTGCGAGAACAGACCATTAGCTGTAGCATACTCCTTGACAGTGTCCGTGAGTAAACCCTCCACAATAGCAGTTGCAAAGGATGGCAAGCAATCATTCATGGAACGTGGCTGCTCTTCCTTCACTTGGATATCCCGCATCCTGGATCTTAATCTCATAAACAACCATGTTGGGCGTGTCAGCGGATATAACAGAATATGTCGCAGCACGAGCAGAAGTCTTGAAAGGACTAAAGCCCATCTTGTGAGTCCAGGTGCATTTTTCCCAGGTGGATAATGTTTCATTTTTTCTAAGGAAGAAAGCACAATGCTAACCAAATCAGACTTTTCTGACCCAGTGGTTGAATGAAACGCCACCAACAGAATTTCCAGATGAAAGGCACAAGGCAGAGTTTCACAGAACTCGTTAAAATTCAATGAGCTGGATGACTTGTCATCTGCCTTCTCCAAAAGATAACCAACATACTGAACCAAAACTTTTCTTCCCAGAATATATGCCGAGTTTGTCCCAGAGATAATGGCACGGGCAACTAGAGCAAGTGTATAGTTGTTATAAGTGTACTTCCCGCTCTCAACATTAAACACTTTCTCCACAAGGTCTTCTCTTAAAGAAGCAGGACACTCATCAGAAGCAAGGAACATTTGTAGAAATTCAAAACAGGCCATGTTGATGTGCAGTAGGTTAGTCTCCACATGGTGAGATGATGTGTTTTCAGCACTGCTTTCATCAGGAAGACAAGCTTGGCACTTAAGTATTGACATAAATTGTTCCAAATGATCTGTATGAAACTTCTTGCAAGCATCCATATATGTAGCATTGCACCATTCAGGAGAGAAGATGCATGTTTTCATAAAGCATATCAAATCAGCAGCTAGCTGAATAGGCCCATGCTGGCTGCTTGATGAAACACTCCCAAGAGAAGTTGGCTGTTCAACACTATCAGCTACTCCAGTAGAGCGGGCTTCAGCAAAGAGATTCCCAAATAGTGCGTCTTCCTCGTGACTGGCCACAGACTCCACCTCTGACACAGCGGCTTGTTTAGTGCAACTTATCTGCGGCTTCTCAAGTGCATTCATTGATTTTACTCCTTCTTCATGGAGGAAAAAGATGAGATGCACCAAATCATCCAACCATTGCTCTTCTGAAGGGAAGATAAACTTCAGATACTCCTCACATGTGTATTTCTTCAGCAATGGCACCACCACAGAACGAGCTCGACAAGACAAACCATCAATCTCGGAATTGCATGAATAATCTAGAACATCTTTGCAAGATTTGTCCCTGTCAACACGACTTGTCCATCTTTTGGTGCTTTCAAGAAGCTTTAGCACATATTGCACGGTATGAGGAGAGTAAGCTAAAGGGGGTACTAAGCAAGAACCAGATTTTTCATATCTCCATGTCTTTGTACTAAATATGCCCAGAAGGGAAGCAAGTATGCATACTTGTACAGTACAACAAATATCACTATTGCAGAAGACAATTTGAATCAGCTGTAGGAATTCTTCAAGTATTTGCAGCAGCATAATTCCAACACCATCTCCAGAAAATACTCTGTCATGGTTAGAGAACTTGAACTTCAGCCCAAACAAGACCGGCAGACTATTAGCACACCTTGCTACTGAGCATAACATCATGGTATCAGAAACGTCACAAGGGAATTCCATTGCGAGACCATGGGCTAACTTCAAGATTCTTTGGGTAAAAGACAATCTCATGTTAAAATTGATATCTTCTATAACTTCCAAAGCTGGAGATTGACATAGCTTCTGAACCAATGTTAGAAGGCGGGGTATGCAGTGTAGATGCACAACTGCAAAATGTTGTGCTATTGACACCATGGCACTAGGAGATGCAGCATGCAGTGATTCAGTGGTCTCTGGAATAGCATAATTTTGCTGTAAACACTCTGGTGATAAGGTCAAACGAAACCGTTGCAGATCATCTCCACTATTTGAGCAGTTGAAGCCTGGTAATCAATCGTCAAAGAATATACAAACATCAGCAAATGAAGCATCAAAAGCGCATAGAACCTTGAACCGCATTTTCACAGACAAGATCTGAAACTTACCTTTTAAATAGCAGAAATATTTGTCCTGTGGGCTCATGCGCTCAGATTCAGCTGGGACAGATGACCACTGCTCAATAACGTCATGTATATTGCTGGGCTCCAACGAGTAAACCTTGCTAGGAGACCCGCTAAGCAGCACAGATTCCATGAAAAAGGCAACTTCATTCTGAAAAGATGTGAAACATAATGAACACAAATGGTTGCTACTGAGAATGCGCGATAACACAATCCAAGAAAGTGCAAGTTAAGGGAACTCTGCACATTTGACAAAATACTGAATCAACTAAGGTGATGGATACAGCATGCTGCCACCATCTCACAATAATAAGATCACAGGAAACTTTGTGTGGCCAGAATAAACATCCCCTTCAATTAAAATCAAGACGAAAGAACTTACCAGTAAGCCAAAGTCATCACATGCATATGATGATTTTTCGAGATACAAGAGACAAAACTCCAAAGACCTCTCCGCAATCTCCACAACTGTTGACTCCACTTGCTCCACTGATGATAACAAGATTAGAAATAAAACAAAGTGAGAAGCAGATCAAATATTTGCTAGACAAAGTGAGAAGCCGATCAAATATTTACGCAAAATCAGAGGAAATGGTAAAAAGGAGGAATAACATTGGAGAGAAAAAAATGCATTAATCAAAATCAGGTAAATGAAAAGCAACGTTTGATTACAACAGTGCATGAACTGCAAGACACATTAGTACAACCACAATCATATTTACTCCCTAATCCCTACTGGCATCAGAAATAAGTTGAAGCCACACTAAGATCTGCTAAACCGACGCCTTACAACCGTCTGAATAGAAGTAAATGCTAAATACAATACAAGAAAAGAAACAATATTGCAAAGTAACATCAGAAGCAGCAGCATACTCAACTTACAAGAGCACTCACAACTTACTGGACAGCATCAAATTCATAACGCAGGCACCAAGATGCTCAAAAGAGTAATGAAATGTATCAAAGCAGGATCCATCCATATGAGAGAAATAAGTATATAATGCACACCTATCTCTTGAAGTACAACAGTAAATAAACTCCACAAAGAAAGAACAAAACAATAAAGTAAACAAGGTACTATGAAACATCAAATCAGCAAGAAGCTGATCCAGAACCAAAGAAGAATCTAACAAGGTGCATCAAAAAGCAAGTTAATTAAGAGCTCAACACTACAGGGATGTCTTCACATTCCATAAGTTTTCAGATGAGATAGGTGAATGAATGGGAAGCCCAGTATGACTGAAATTGCTACCCCCTCCATCCGTTTTTAGAGGGCCTAACTTTTAAATCTCCCGTACCAAGGCGATAGCATGGAAGTTGGAGTAATTTTAGGGAGTAGATTTTGGCTAACAGGATCACAACAAATAGCTGACTAGCCGCCGTTAAAATCTCGCATGCAGCACTCATTAATGCATTAATCCTCTCGCCTCCTCTCTGCATGCGGTTGCTAAGAATTAACGTGGCTGCTAACAATTGGTTGATGCATGCAGAAAATTGATGGGAGAGGCCACGCAACACGTGAGAGAAATATATTAATGGCTACATGCATGGGACAGCTAATTAGGCCTAGTAATTATGGAAAAAGAAATTTGGGGTTAGGCCCTGTATAAACGGATGGAGGGGGTAGCAAATATTTGCACATTTGTGGAAGCCTCAGCATATCAAAAAACGTGAACCTGGTACTGGAAGTAGTGTTCACAGACCTAACAAAAACAATACAATTACAACTGTTAACCAAGACTTACATAATTTGCTAATTTAGGCTTAGTAGAACTACAACTGAGTACATGAGGTGCGGTTTCAGTACTACTAGGCACGAGGAGGAGGTTAGCCTTGGTGGGCAGGTGGTACCTCAGAAGAACACCTTTCGATATTTGGGGTCCATGTTGCAGAAGGATGGTGATATAGATGAAGATGTGAGCCATCGAATCAAAGCTGGATGGATGAAGTGGCGCCAAGCTTCTGGCATCCTCTATGACAAGAGAGTGCCACAAAAGCTAAAAGGCAGGTTCTATAGGACAGCGATTCGACCCGCAATGTTGTATGGCACTAAATGTTGGCCAACTAAAAGGCGACATATCCAACAGTTAGGTGTAGCAGAGATGCGCATGTTGAGATGGATATGTGGCCACACAAGAAAGGATCGGGTTCGGAATGAGGATTATACATGAGAGAGTTGGGGTAGCACCGATCGAAGAGAAGCTTGTCCAACATCGTCTGAGATGGTTTGGACATATATAGCGCAGGCCTCCAGAAGCGGCAGTGCACAACGGACGGTTAAAGCGTGCTGATAATGTCGAGAGGTCGGGGTAGACCAAACCTGACATGGGAGGAGTCCGTTAAGAGAGATCTGAAGGATTGGAACACCACCAAAGAACTAGCCATGGACAGGGGTGCATGGAAGTTAGCTATCCACGTGCCAGAACCATGAGTTGGTTTCGAGATCTTATGGGTTTCCACTCTAGCCTACCCCAACTTGTTTGGGACTAAAAGGCTTTGTTGTTGTTGTTGTTTAGGAAACAGACATTCAGGCTTTATACCACAAGTTACTAGACATAGATTATTCTTGCATAAGCTTGCCAATCTTTGGTCAAATACAGATACCTTGCTTGAAAAATAAACGGGGCCCAAAAATAACCAAACATAAGTTTCTACCAAATCAGTGAACAGTCAATATCTAGCCTATTTGCGCTGCCTGCCAAATATCAATCATCCTACCAGTCAATCAGAATCAGTTTGCTCTAAGAAGCACCTTCAGCCGCCAAGCGCCTGAACAATGCAAATAATAAAAGCAGATCCGATACTAAATCATTAGGCTATGAAGTCAGTATACGAACCTGGCACATGCATGCATCTGCGATTAGCTCCTATGAATCAATTCATGGTAGCCCACAGATGTAAGCATCCATGACCTCGCAGCACAAAGAGTACCCAAGCTAAAACAAAAACTGCAGCATGATGCAAGCAACAAGGCAGAGGAAAGACTAAGCTGCAGCATCGCAAACAGTGTTCCAAGTTTGATGGAGACTAAACCACTAAATAGAAAATTCAGACTCGTACCCTACGATCATGCAAAAAAAGGAAAGGCAAAACAGCACACTACCGCTGGAAAGTTTCCCCGTTGTGTAAAGCGATGAAGCATGGAAGCTCTAGATCGATCGGAAGGAGAAAACCCGCTATGATTTGAGCAGATCAGTCCAAAGCGTGGCCCTAGGTCATCCAACCATTGCTCTAACGAGGCGAATCCTACTCCCGAAAAGGGATTAAACAAGCGGAGGATCATAATTCACAAGCCAATGCAGTCTGGGAGCAGCTGCAGCGCATCTCGCACCCGCGAAGCTTGCCACTGCAAGATCGCACGACCTACTGAGCAAATCCAAAACCCTCCACAGAAGCAAAGTAGGCAGCCGCCTCGGAGAAAGCCGAAACGCTGCCCGCCCAAGGGCTCAGGAGATCGGGGGAGCTCACCGGAGGAGGAGAGGACGGTGGAGACGACGGCGCGGGCGGCAGCGAGGACGGCGCCGGCGCGGGCGGGCTCGGGCGGAGGGCCAGCGGCGAGGGCCCCCGCGAGCGCCTCGAGGCCCGCACGGGCCGCGCTGGTGCGGAGGCGCCGGGCCGGCGGGTCCCGGTCGCCGGCGGCGGCGGGGCGCAGGAGGTCGAGGAGCGTCGAGATCTCCGCCGCCATCTCTGAGGGATCTCCGATCGGCGGCGGAGCCCTAGAGAGACGAGCTGGCGCAGGGTCGGATCGATCGCCCAGAGACGGCCAGGGTTTTTGCACTGCCTGTGCGTGCTCTAGAGAGAGAAAGAGGGGGGAGAGAGAGAAAGGTGAGAGATGGGAGGAAGAAGACGACGCGATGGGCCGAGTGGCTTTTTATTTTACACGGGTGGGGCTGGGGGTTTTGGTTCGATTTCTTCGGGAGTAAGGAGGTGGCGGATTCGTTTAAATAGACTGTGCTTAGCTGTGTGGTTAGTGGCTGCTCCTGATTAAGTCGGTTCACGGTGATATTTTTATGGAGATTTTTGTTGTATGACCCCTGCGGAGAGGATGATATTTCTGGAGCTGGTGATATTTCTATACTGTCCTCGGTGTGTTCATATGGACACACTCTTATTTTGGTTCCTAGATCATTGATGATGTGCGTTGCAGCGCCCGTCTATTTTTGCGAGAGAATAACATATATCTGTGCATAAATAAAATGTTGAAAGATGTATATTTTTTTGTTAAAATTTAGATGGTGCAAATAGTTGAAAAATATTGCACTAGTCATACTAAGTAAGACAAACAAAATTAGGAATCAGTGAAGCCATATCTAACATATTGTACATCAATTGAATAGTATACGTACAGTGCATAGCAACACTAACCTCGGTCCCTCAATAAAAATTAGCAATACCTTAGTATGACCTGCCATATAAAAATGTAGCAATATGTGTAAACCTGGTGAAAATGAGTCATACAACTTCAGTCCGCAAGCTATACATCCACTCTAGCATGAAGTATACTGACTGAGCCTAGCTAACTAAGGAATAATAAGTTGTGCGTAAACATGGAATTACATAATTATTTGGCATTGTCTACTATTCTGAATATACATCAACTCTAGCATAAAGTACATGGTCTGAGCCTAGGTAACTAAGGAATAATAAGTTGCGCGTAAGCATGGAGTCGCATAATTATTTAGCATTGTGTACTGTTCTCAAAGAGCCACAAGAAAGATCTTGGTTGTTGCGTCCGATCCATTTGTTAAATAAAATGAGAGAAATTTGTATAAATACTTTGAAGTATTGAACACTAAAGATAAAATATTATAGCAGATTATAAGCTAGTGGTATATTCGCAGAATAAAATAAAATAAATAAGCTCAAAAGAAAAAACATAGTACGCTTCAGAACGTGTAAAGTGTAGCATTGCTGGAAACATTAGACCGGAAACTATCTTTAAACTTGAGTTTACAACAAAGATTAAATATGAGGATTAAAATGGAAACATACACTACGTACTTTGTTTATTGGTAGACGTGGTCTCTATTAGGATGGGCAAGACTTCCATGAAAAAAGCACATCCAGCCATCCAGGTACTAACATCTTGGATAATATAGAGCCTAGTATTGACTGCTGGACGATATGAATCATTCCATGGTTCAGTGCATATATCAATAATCCTCTTTTTCTCTTTTCGAGTAACATTCAGAAGTCCCCTCAACTGCATTTGCAAAAGGTCACACCTTTCCTGATATGCTGAAGTCAATATTTGAATTAAGAAACTATTATGATATGGAATCAATACACTACTTGATGGACTAGTGTAGCACGCAAGAAGCCTGCACAGAACAAGGCAGCATCTGTTAGAACGTATGTATATATATATATATATATATATATATATATATATATATATATATATATATATATATATATATATATATATATATATATGCTAATATATATATATATATATATATATATATATATATATATATATATATATATATATATATATATGCTAGCTCAAATAATTTTAGGCATAGCCAATTGGAAATTCAAGTCAAATCACTCGCACTTACACATCTGCATATACCAATCTCTCGCCCAAGAGTGTCATAACAAATAAGCTAAGATGAAAATAAAACCATCCTTGGTATGAAGAAAATCAACCAAAGTATGAAAGGCACATATGTTATTCGTGCTCTTGCAACTAAATGTGACAAAAAAATGCACAAAAAAATTGAGGCTTGTTATGTAAAAGAGTCAAAATTACCACCAAATATGACTGACCAAAAGCAAAACACAAAAGGGTAAATCATACTGCATGAACTCTCATGAATGTTGGACATTAATTTATTGGGATGATCAATGTGGTTTGGGGAGAAGTAGTGGAGCGTGATGGCAATGGACCGGAAAGACACTAGGCAGGAGCACGTTAATCTTGACCTTGAAGATGACGATGTACATGCTCTAGAGCGCCATGCTCCACTTTCTTCGAGACCGCATCTTCCTGGCCGGAGGAGCCATGGCAGCCCCCATCTCCTCCTTCCCTTCCTCGAGCCCTAGTTCATCTTCTCCCCATCATCTACACGAATTCAAATCAAGAACCGCCACCAGTGAAGGGGACACTTGAGGGGGCGCCAAGGTGGAGGAGCAAGTGGTCGACCTGGTGGTGCTGGCCAAGAAAGGGGGCTAGAGAGGAGCAGATGGCAGTCGTCACCTGATCTGGATAGGATTCGCTGCCGTAGTGGATCCCCATTTGGCCGCGGCGAATCACCTCGAGCGGCGGATCCCCTCGCGCGCCTCGCCTCCCTCCCGCGCCGGATCACCTCGCGCTCCTCGCCTCCCTTTTGCGTCGGATCGATCCCCACCCGCATATCGACTGGATCAACGTAGACCGCTCGCGCCGCCGCATCCTCTCTGTATCGAGTGCCTCGCCTAGATCCCTCGAGTGAACAGTTTTTCTCACGAGCACAGCAAGCCGGTGATATAAGATTTGACATAAATGGGCTTGCATAGCATCCCAATAAAGCCCAATCAACCACAAGTCTTGAAAAAATTCACGAGAATAGCAACCCATTGGGACAGGTGGGCTAGGTCGCGGTAAACTAGAGCTGAAACGAAGATCTGACGGCCAGAACGATCTAAGTGCGAAATTCAACGACGGAAATCACTGGTGGCATGAGAGAGCTCGGTAATGTATGTATATTTTTCTTGGATAACTTGGAAAAAATCTAAGTATCACACATATGCATCATTGTCTTATGGCGAGAAGCACAATGGACATTTTTTCCTCAAGAGAGAGGTTGCATGCATACAAGAATATGTCGCCAACGTCTCAATAAAAGGATTCAAAACAAAATCTCACATGTTTTGACAAAAAATCGTCGCTATAAGTTGGTAGGTTATAGCATCGTGCTTGGCTTACCATATTAGCATTGAATAGTTATCACGGCAACCTCGTAAGTATTTGACTATAACAAGTTAATTACTAACGAAAAAGTTGTCGAATCGTGTCAACACGGATCTAGTTTTGAAGATCTTGCCGCAAAACCTAACGGTAAAAACAGATTGTCAATCAGATTGACAGATCGAGAGATAAAACTAATTTCAGGAACAAGAAGAATACGGGTGATGCCATACTTTTTATCACATTGGTGTTTTTGTTGCATGCATGTGTGAGATAGGATATTGTGCCACATGATAGACTTAGGTTGCGATAGTATGGTCCTTCACTGTGTGGAAAATACCAATACTAAAGGCATCATATGGATAAAAAACATTTTATTCGGTGATAAAATGAAACATCTCGTCCGTATTTCAATTTACATTGACTGTGTCGTTATTTCTTGTTATCTCGAGGAATTCTCTCTCTAACCTAACCAAAAAATTGTAAAAGAAATTGAAGTCGTCTCTCCGCAGTAAAAACTCTCTCCAACCCCTTTTGTTGGGCTAGAAACACATCTCATTTAACTAATTAGGTAATTCAATTAAAAAATAATTTTACAGAAAAATAGATATTGGGTAGCACACAACGCACATGCATTATATTTTGAACGATTACATGTACACTTTTTTCCACCATAAAACTACCCCGCCAAGGGAAGTGGGAAATTGTGACGCCCCCGACTCAATCGTGCACTAATCATACACGCAAATGCACACGATCAAGCCTAAGGACTCACGGGAAGATATCACAACACAACTCTAAACACAAATAAAATTCATACAAGCTTTATATTACAAGCCAGGGGCCTCGAGGGCTCGAATACATAAGCTCGCGAACAAGCGTTAGCGGAAGCAACAATAATATCTGAGTACAGACATAAAGTTAAACAAGGATACCTTAAGAAGGATGAGCAAAACAACGACAACTAGATCGAAAAGGTGCAGGCCTCCTGCCTGGGAGCCTCCTACTCTACTCCTGGCCGTCGGTCTCCACGTAGTAGTAGGCTTCACCGTGGTAGTAGTAGTCGTCGACGGGGTCAGCTGGCTCCGAGGCTCCGTCATCTGATCGCAGCAATCGGGTAGGGGGGAAAAGGTAGCAAAGCAACCGTGAGTACTCATCCAAAGTATTCGCAAGACTTACATCAGAACTATGCTAAGTATGCATCGGTATCGAGGGGAAGGGGCTGAATCTGTGGACTAAATTACAGAAATGCCAGAATAGAGAGGAAAGCCTAGCCTATCAAAGACTAGCATCTTGCAGCGTCTTGCAGCATTAGAAGAGTGCAGATTAGCAGCATAACATAAAGTAATAAGTATGTAGTAGCAAAGCCTAGAGATCATTCCTCGACTCCCTGCGAGAAAGCGATCCCAGAGCTTACAATTAATGTAACATGTATCCCGTTCAAGTTCTAGTAGATCGGGATACTACACTGAGCGTCCTGTTACCGTGGACACGGCTATTCAAATAGATAACTTCCCTGCAGGGGTGCACTACTGTTACCCAACACGCTCGATTAACTCTGGCCGGACACACTTTTCTCAGTCATGCCCGGCCTCGGCTGATCGACACGACGTAGCCCTACCTAGGCCCCGCAGAGAGGTCCCCGCCGGTCTACATCCTAAGCGCTCAGGGGTCTTGGGCCTATCGCCCTTTGCACTCCGGGTCGTTGTGCGCAGGGGGATACCAGCACCACCTCTGCCTGGATGGCGCGATCCGGCCCGGCCACAATGCTGAACTAGACGTCTGACAGAGCTTTTGGTTGATACATACGGCGCCGAGGGCCCCATTAAACCATTATCCCGCGTGGTGGTAGTGCGTATAGGCCAGTGGCCAACTCAGATCAAATACCCAAATCCGTTAGTGTATTGGGAGCTCGCGGAAACGAGCAGAGATCCAAGATCATGTGACCCCGTCGCCCCGTCTCGTGGACTTACGGCAAGGACCAGGAATGCCCGGCCGTGCCACGTAATTATCTCGCGGGTACCCTCATGGTCAACCCGACTCCACATCTCTCACGGGTACCCCTCGGGGTCAACCCGACTTCAACAAAGGACTGAGGTAAGTACAGGGTATCCGTGTGTCCATAACATCAAGAAGGAATCCGAGGAATCACCCTTGTTGGATTCCTACTCGATGTAACCGTCAAGGTGAACTTGGAGGAATCACCCTCGAAGGGTTCACACTTGAGGAGTTGCACGACAGAGGCTTCATCAGAGGTGGTGAAAGAGGAATCACCCTCGGTAACCCACAACCGACTAGCTACGCTACAGAGATATCATCAGGAGTGAGGTAGGAAGTATCACCCTCGGCACTCGATAGTAGCTCTGCAGAGTCGTACAACTAAGGGGTTTGCGGTGCTGTGTCGGTCTCTGTACATCGATCACATAGATCGGGGCACCAGTAACAAAGCGGGGCAATAGGGACAAGGGTGAGGGGTCGCTGATGGATCACTAACCAACCTATACTAAGCATTTAGGATAGCAGGTAAGGTATCAACAGCAGTTACAAAAACAGGCTATGCATCAGAATAGGAGCAATCAAATACAGTAGCAAAATCTAATGCAAGCATGGGAGAGAAAGAATGGACAATATAGGAATGATCAAGGGGGTTTTGCTTGCATGGTTGCTTTGCAGACAGAAACGGAGCTTCAACGAAGTAGGCGTTCACCGGATCATCAGCGGTCTCGGAGTCTACCGGAGAGAAGAGGGGGAAGAAACAGTAAATATAAAGCACACAGATGCAACACAGATGCACGGCATGCCGGTAGGTTATGCTAGGGGTGTCCTAATGCAGTGCTAAGTATATTAAACGGAGAGGAAAAATATCCGGGAATATTTTCCCAGCTCCAAGTGCTTATCGGTATATTGATCCGGAAGGGAAGGTTCCATGTTCATCTAGTTAGGATTGATGGTCAAGCATTTTGATCACATATTCGGATTCGTCTCATTTTTCTGATCAACTTTCATGTAGAAAACTTTTTTATCCGAGCTACAGATTAATTTCTATGATTTTTCAAAGTTTTAATCATTTTCTGAATTTTCTGGAATTAATTTTAATTCTAAATTAAATAGCAAAATGCTAAATGCACCTAGCACAATGTACACAGAAGTGTACACAGTGGCTGACAGGTGGGGCCAGTTGACTAAGTCGACTGCCCAGTCAGCACCCAGTCAGCACAGACTGACATGTGGGTCCCAGTGCTGAGTCAGCAGAGCACAGTCAGCAGATCTTATCCAGATGAACAGTACATGTGGGCCCCTCATGTCAGTTTATTAATTAACTAAATCATTTTTATTAGGCCTAATTAAACTACGTGGGGCCCGGCTGTCGGTGGGTATTAGGGAGGGGGAATTAGTGCTAATGACGGCCACGTCAGCTGTTTAAACGCGCGCGCGCCGTGCGCGCCGGCGGTGAGCCACAGGGGCGGCGGCAACGTGCCGGATCGTGATTCCGGTGACCAAATGGTCGTCTGCGACCACCCACAGAACCAGCGCGGCGCGACGCGTGCAGTGGTGCGAGCCGTTCGTGCGGAGACGGCCGGAGGTGGCCACGACGACGACGTCGGACGGCGGTGACGACGCGGCCTCAGCGGGAACGGGCCTACGGTGCACGGGGAGGAACGGGAGGAGGTCGAGGAGGAGCACGAGCTCACAGTGAGGGCGACGGCGAGGTCAGATGTCGGGGAGGCTCGGACGACGCGGATCGAAGCGGTAGTCGTGGCGGATGTCGACAAAGGGGAACGGCGCGGGCGTCGTCGTGGAGGCTCCTGGGGCTCGATCCGGTGGCAAGGAGGAAGAAGGCGTCCGCGACGGAGCTTCCAGACAGCTCAGAACGAAGAGGGGAGGCCGGTGGCCGCATCCATGGCGACGGCACGGCGTTGGCGGCGTTCGGCTCGTGCGGGGAAGAAGGAGCGAGCGAGAGGAGGGGTTTCTGGGGGTCTAGGATTTGCGGGGAAGAGGGAGACGCCCGGGGGTGCCCTTATCCATGGCGGGGGCGGTCGGATGCTCGACGCGTGTGCCACGGCGCATCGGGCGCCTGTGCAGCCGACACCTGCGGCGGGAGGTTGAAGGAGGGGGGGTTAGGCGGGTTGGGCCTCCCTGTAGTGACTAGAAGCCCAGGGGCACAGTGCCCCTTTTTCTTTTATCTTTTTCTTTTCTGATTTGTTTCTTCTCTTCTGCTTTGCACTAAACTGAGCCACTAAATGAGTTTTGCAAAAAGTGTAGCTTACCTCATAATTAGCATTGCATTTTTATGCACTGCCACAAAAAGTTTGGGAGTGATTTGAATGCATTTGAATTTTGAATTGCATTTAAAAGAGTCAAAATGGTGTTGTTGTTGCTGTTTTTGGATGTTAGGGTAAATTTGGGAATTCAATTAATGTTGGTTTTATTTTTATAACAGCTTTGGGAATTTTTGCAATATTATGAACATTTTTGTTTCGCTGTTTGGATAATTATTATCTTGACTTTCTTTTAAATTTTGAATTTGAAGTTGAAATATTTCTTAATTACATTTCTTAGGATTTAATGATGATGACTTGGCATCATTAGTGTGAGTTCACTGTAGCATGACACTGGGGGTGTTACAGAAATGCCGTACATCACTTCCGAAATATTAGCATTTGACCATATAAATGTAGCAATGACAGTTTTTGAGTAATGTCATTCAAGATATTTGCTGATTTGGAAAAAGAGATGAAAAGAAACTCACGAAGAATAAAAGGGTAAAATGCAAGGGTGAAATGTTATTCACCTCCCTCTAAAACTATATCAATATGTAAACATTTATAATTGTTGTTCCTAATTTTGGGTCGGAGTGGTTTTATTTACTTCTTATTTAGAGATATTATAACCATGCAACTTTCCAGCCATCTCAGGCCTTTAGCGCTCACAACCGTCGGATCTTTTGTTTTGGACAATTTGTACCGTCCGATTTCATCTCAATCCCACATTGTCTGTCATCGTTCACTACCATTGAGCGCTAGCTGTGGTGGGTCGCTGTTCCGGTGGTAATTTTGGGCGTCTGGTGTTAAATTAGGTCGATGGGCTTTATACTGCTCTCTTCCATTTGCAGGCCTCATGACCCCCCCCCCTTTGGTTCGTACAGACGCAGCCTTTTGGACCGGATGCCGATGTAGGTAGAGGCTAAGCGTTGGTGGAGGAAAGGAGTGAAACGGAGATGTTCGGATCAAAGGGGCAATCAATTATCAGTTTTAGGGAGCATTCATCGCGACTGAGGTGCGCACTTGTCGGTGGCAACTAAATGGAGTGGGTGTTTCTTTTTTCCGGCCGCATCTGCTTCATTATATGCAGCACTTTGTGTCCTATGGCTCTCCTCCATGGTCCTCAGCAAAGTTGCCCTCTAACTGCAATTTTCTCCTTTCATGTATGATACTTCTTCCACCCAACGACTATTGTGTCCTAATATCTTATCATTCTCAATTTTGTACGTGCGGTTCTCATCCCGGTTATGGTCAATTTGGGTGAATATTGGACACTGGTTCTGACATTTGGATTTAGAGAATTCAGTCACTCAATCTTCAATGGTTGCTAGTCAGGTAAGTACTTCACGTGGACAGCCATACCACACCTTTTATTTTAGCATCTGATGAGTGATATTTTTACACTCGTTCACCTTTAGTTTAAATCGAGATATTTCATTTTAATAGAGATATTTGCTCCGATATTGCTACTAATGACTAATGACTGCAAAGGATTCCACAAATCCTCTCTTTGATGTGTTTCCACAGAAAATGGGCTAAAAAGGCAAGAAATCACGTAGGAATGAGGAAAGGAATAGAAATGAAGAAATAAGCAATCACCAGGAGGCGTGCCAGACGAGGCGACACAAAAGACGGCGTTCCATACGGGTGCAAGCTCGTCTACCTGAACAACTTTTATAAAGGGGACCCCATTGAAATGTCAACAGAACATCGTCGAGCGAAGCCAGAACAGAACCATCGTCATCCCCCTTCACAAACCCTAGCCACCGCCATTTCCATCTCCATAGCCACCATCACCACCATAGTTCATCTTCCTCTAGTTCATACTTGTAATCGTGCATCGCACAATGCATCCATTGTAAGACATATTTGCAATCAATCAATCTTCAAGATGTGTTCTTCAATGATTTCTTCTTGCGATCTGATCTCCGTGTGTGAGTAGTTCCGTAAGGTATGGGTTGAGGCATAGGCCTTGCAACCCGTTGTATTCATTGTAGGGATCAATGGAAGTGCTTTGAATTAATGTCCCGTATGTGAAATAAAATTGTTCCATAGATGTCTCTTGTCTTGTCCGCGATCTTCATCACTGCAGGTACCCAGGATCATGGAGATCGAGCCACGGTGAGGCTAAGGGCAGGGAGAACGTGAAGTGTCATACCGAACACTAGTGATAGAAGGGTTTAGTACGGTGGCACGGATCCAATCCTTGGGGATTCATGAGGTGTAGTCATTAAACGTCCAAAGGTCTTGCTGATTGTTTTAATCTTAATTATCGAGGCAACCCCGCGTGACGGATAGGGCCTGCGGTAGAACAACTGATTCTTGATGCAGGACTCGTGCCGGTCAAGATGTTATTTGGACACTGCTACTTGTAGCTTGCATTGGTATTTTCCCCGAAGAGGAAGGGATGATGCAGCACAGTAGAGGTAAGTATTTCCCTCAGTTATGAAACCAAGGTTATCAATCCAGTAGGAGAACCACGCAACACCTCGTTAGCAGTACCTGCACACAAACAACAAATCCTTGCACCCAACGCAAACGAGGGGTTGTCAATCCCTCGGCGGTCAATTGCAAGATTAAATTGTATGGTGATAGATAGATAGATTAAATAAAAATACAAAATAAAATAAATAAAGAAAAAGTGCAGCAAGTATTTTTAGGGTTTTTAATATATGATTTAGATAGACCCAGGGGCCATAGTTTTCACTAGAGGCTTCTCTCAAGAAAATAGCATACGGTGGGTAGACAAATTACTGTTGGGCAATTGATAGAAAAGCAAATAATCATGACGATATCCAAGGCAATGATCATGTATATAGGCATCACGTCTGAGACAAGTAGACCGACTCCTGCCTGCATCTACTACTATTACTCCACACATCGGCCGCTATCCAACATGCATCTAGTGTATTAAGTCCATAAAGAACGGAGTAACGCCTTAAGAACGACGACATGATGTAGACAAAGTAAACTCACGCATGAATAAACCCCATCTTTTTACCCTTAATAGCAACGATACATACGTGTCATGTCCCTTTCTGTCACTAGGATTGAGCACCGCAAGATCGAACCCATTACAAAGCACCTCTTCCCATGGCAAGATAAATCAATCTAGTTGGCCAAACCAAATCAATAGATCGGAGAAGAAATATGAAGCTATAATAATCATGCATAAAAGAGTTCAGAGAAAACTCAAATAATATTCATGGATAATCTGATCATAAACTCACAATTCATTGGATCCCAACAAACACACCGCAAAAAGTGATTACATCGGATAGAACTCCAAGAACATCGAGGAGAACATTGTATTGAAGATCAAAAAGAGAGAAGAAGCCATCTAGCTACTAACTATGGACCCAAAGGTCTTTGGTAAACTACTCACGCATCATGGAAGGGCAGCAAGGTTGATGTAGAGCCCCTCCGTGATCGATTCCCCCTCCGGCGAAGTACCGGAAATGGCCTCCAGATGGGATCTCTCGAGAACAGAAGCTTGCGGCGGCGGAAAAAGTATTTCGTGGACTCCTTTGTTGGTTTCCCGATTTTTGGGAATTTATAGTGGTGGAATTAGGTCAAAAGGGGCAGAGGTGGGCCCACGAGGCACCAGGGCGCGCCTGCCCCCCCAGGCGTGCCCTGGTGGCTCATGGCCACCTCCTGGGTCTTCTGGCCTCCTCCCGAAGCTTCTAGTGTTTGTTATGTCCAGAAAAAAATCTCCAAAAAGTTTCGTGGCATTTGTACTTCGTTTGGTATTGATATTCTGTAAAACAAAAAACAGGCAGAAAACAGCAACTGGCACTGGGCACTAAGTTAATAGGTTAGTCCCAAAAAATGATATATAATTGTTGTAAATGTATATAAAAACATCCAAGATTGATAATATAACAACATGGAACAATAAAAAATTATAGATACGTTGGAGACGTATCAACATCCCCAAGCTTAATTCCTGCTCGTCCTCGAGTAGGTAAATGATAAAAACAGAATTTTTGATGTGGAATGCTGCCTATCATATTCATCATATATTCTTTTCTTTTATAGCATGGACATATGGACTTGAATGATTCAAAGCAATAGTCTATAGTTTGACATGAAGATATAAATACTCAAGAATACTAACAAGCAACCATGCTTTTCAAAATATCAACGCTAAAGAAAGTTATCCCTAGCCCATTATGCTCAATCATTGATCCATTCATGAAACACACTCCATATTAGCTACACACAATGCACAAGTATGACAATAGTGCTCTCTAGTTGGTGCTTTATAAGAGAAGATGGAGACTCAAGAAAATAAAAATTGCATAAAAGTAAATAGATAGGCCCTTCGCAGAGGGAAGCAGAGATTTGCTAATGTGCCAGAGCTCAAGGATTAAATTAGAGAGATAAAAAAAATTGGAGGCATGCTTTCCCTGTCAACGAAAATGAACGAGAATTCCCAATATCTTCCATGCTAGATACATTATAGGCGGTTCCCAAGCAGAAAATAAAGTTTATTCCTTTTCCACCATTCTTTCACAATCCATGGCTAGCCGTATCCACGGGTGCCCTCCATACCAACACTTTCCAAGGAATTTATTATTATCATCATATAAGATTTTTCATTTCATTTCATTTCGGGACTGGGCATCCCTATTACCTGCCACACTCTTGTGCAATGACAAGTGAATAAACACTCATCGTGAGAATAACCCACCTAGCATGGAAAATATTGGCCACCCCCTTCCGCCTCATGAGCGGTACGGGCACACAAAACAGAAAAATTATTTTGAAAATTGGAGTTGGCACACGCAAATTTACTTGGAACGGCATGGAAATACCGCATATAGGTAGATATGGTGGACTCATTTGGCACAACTTGGGTTTAAGGATTTTGGATGCACAAGCAGTATTTCCGCTTAGTACAAATGAAGGCTAGCAAATAGATTGAGAAGCAACCAACCAAAAAGCGAAAACGGTCACAAACATGCATTGAACATAACTAACACCGAATAATGCACCATAAGTAGGATATAATTTCTTTGCATAACTATTGACTTGATGTGCATGCATAGGGAATCACAAACCTTAACACTAATATTCTTATTAAATCACAATTACTCACTAACATGACTCACATATCATCATCTCCATATCGCAAAACTATTGCAAGGAATCACACTTATCATATCCAATGATCTATATGAAAGTTTTTATTATATCCCTCTTGAATATTCATCACTTTGGGGCCAAATTCATATCTTGTGCAAATTACCATTACTATCATCAACTCTCAAAAAGATTTAAGTGAAGCATGAGAGTGCAAATATTTCTTCAAAATTTCAATCTTATCAACTCTCAAAATAATATAAGTGAAGCATGAGAGTTCATTTCTTCAAAATATAGCCACCACCGTGCTCAAAAAGATTTAAGTGAAGCACTAGAGCAACTGCCTAGCTCAAAAAATTAAAGTGAAGCACATAGAGTATTCTAACAAATTATGATAACATGTGGCTCTCTCAAAATAGGTGTGTTCAGCAAGGATGATTGTGAAAAACTAAAAAGCAAACAAAGCAAAGACTCATATAATACATGACGCTCCAAGCAAAACACTTATCATGTGACGAATAAAAATATAGCTCCAAGTAAAAGTACCGATGGTTGGTAGAAGAAAGAGGGGATGCCTTCCGGGGCATCCCCAAGCTTAGACGCTTGAGTCTTCCTTGAATATTACCTTGGGGTGCCATGGGCATCCCCAAGCTTAGGCTCTTGCCACTCCTTATTCCTTCATCCATCGTGATCTCACCCAAAACTTGAAAACTTCAATCACACAAAACTCAACAAAACCTTCGTGAGATCCGTTAGTATAACAAAATAAATCACTACTTTAAGTACTGTTGCAAACCCATTCATATTTTATTTTTGTATTATATCTACTGTATTCTAACTCCTCCATGGCTTATACCCCTGCTACTTGTAGCTTGCGTTGGTATTATCCCCGAAGAGGAAGGGATGATGCAGCACAGCAGAGGTAAGTATTTCCCTCAGTTATGAAACCAAGGTTATCAATCCAGTAGGAGAACCACGCAACACCTCATTAGCAGTACCTGCACACAAACAACAAATCCTTGAACCCAACGCAAACGAGGGATTGTCAATCCCTCAGCGGTCAATTGCAAGATTAAATTGTATGTGATAGATAGATAGATTGAAACAAAAATACAAAATAAAATAAATAAAGAAAAAATGCAGCAATATTTTTAGGGTTTTAGTAATTTGATTTAGATAGACCCGGGGGCCATAGTTTTCACTAGAGGCTTCTCTCAAGAAAATAGCATACGGTGGGTAGACAAATTACTGTTGGGCAATTGATAGAAAAGCAAATAATCATGACGATATCCAAGGCAATGATCATGTACATAGGCATCACGTCCGAGACAAGTAGACCAACTCCTGCCTGCATCTACTACTATTACTCCACACATCGACTGCTATCCAGCATGCATCTAGTGTATTAAGTCCATGAAGAACGGAGTAACGCCTTAAGAACGATGACATGATGTAGACAAGATGAACTCACGCATGAATAAACACCATCTTTTTACCCTTAATTGCAACGATACATACGTGTCATGTCCCTTTCTGTCACTGGGATTGAGCACCGCAAGATCGAACCCATTACAAAACACCTCTTCCCATGGCAAGATAAATCAATCTAGTTGGCCAAACCAAATCAATAGATCGGAGAAGAAATACAAAGCTATAATAATCATGCATAAAAGAGATCAGAGAAGACTCAAATAATATTCATGGATAATCTGATCATAAACTCACAATTCATCGGATCCCAACAAACACACCGCAAAAAGTGATTACATCGGATAGAACTCCACGAACATCGAGGAGAACATTGTATTGAAGATCAAAAAGAGAGAAGAAGCCATCTAGCTACTAATTATGGACCCGAAGGTCTGTGGTAAACTACTCACGCATCATCGGAAGGGCAGCAAGGTTGATGTAGAGCCCCTCCGTGATCGATTCCCCCTCCGGCGGAGTACCGAAGAAGGCCTCCAGATGGGATCTCTCGAGAACAGAAATTTGCGGCGGCGGAAAAAGTATTTCGTGGACTCCCCTGAGGGTTTCTGATTTTCTGGGAATTTATAGTGGTGGAATTAGGTCAAACGGAGCTCTGTGGGCCCCACGAGGTACCAGGGCGCGCCTGCCCCCCCCAGGCGTGCACTGGTGCCTCGTGGGCACCCCCTGGGGCTTCTGGCCTTCTCCCGAAGCTTCTAGTGTTTATCTTGTCTAGAAAAAAATCTCCAAAAAGTTTCATGGCATTTGGACTTCGTTTGGTATTGATTTTCTGTAAAACCAAAAACAGGCAGAAAACAGCAACTGGCACTGGGCACTAAGTTAATAGGTTAGTCCCAAAAAATGATATATAATTGCTGTAAATGTATATAAAAACATCCAAGATGGATAATATAACAGCATGGAACAATCAAAAATTATAGATACGTTGGAGACGTATCAACATCCCCAAGCTTAATTCCTGCTCGTCCTCGAGTAGGTAAATGATAAAAACAGAATTTTTGATGTGGAATGCTGCCTATCATATTCATCACATATTCTTTTCTTTTATAGCATGGACATTGGACTTGAATGATTCAAAGCAATAGTCTATAGTTTGACATGAAGATATAAATACTCAAGCATGCTAACAAGCAACCATGTCTTTCAAAATATCAACGCTAAAGAAAGTTATCCCTAGCCCATTATGCTCAATCATTGATCCATTCATGAAACACATTCAAATATTAGCTACATCCAATGCACAAGTATGACAATAGTGCTCTCTAGTTGGTGCTTTTGTAAGAGAAGATGGAGACTCAAATAAAAATAAAAATTGCATAAAAGTAAATAGATAGGCCCTTCACAGAGGGAAGCAGAGATTTGTCAAATGTGCCAGAGCTCAAGGCTGAAATTAAAGGGATAAAATATTTTGAGAGGCATGTTTTTCCTGTCAACGAAAACAACCGAGAATTCCCATTATTTTCCATGCTAGAAACATCATAGGCGGTTCCCAAACAGAAAGTAAAGTTTATTTCCTTTCCACCATTCTTTCACAATCCATGGCTAGCCGTATCCACGGGTGCCCTCCATACCAACACTTTCCAAGGAATTTTGTTGTTATTAATTTTTGATTCATTGTGGGACTGGGCATCCCTATTACCAACCATTCTCTCGTGCAATGACAAGTGAATAAACTCTCATCGTGAGAATAACACACCTAGCATGGAAAATAATGGCCACCCCCTGCCGCTTCATGAGCGGTACGGGCACACAAAACAGAAAAATTATTTTGAAATTAGAGTTGACACACGCAAATTTACTTGGAACGGCAATGAAATACCGCATATAGGTAGATATAGACTCATTTGGCACAACTTGGGTTTAAGGATTTTGGATGCACAAGCAGTATTTCCGCTTAGTACAAATGAAGGCTAGCAAATAGATTGAGAAGCAACCAACCAAAAAGCGAAAACGGTCATAAACATGCATTGAACATAACTAACACTGAATAATGCACCATAAGTAGGATATAATTTCTTTGCATAACTATTGACTTGATGTGCATGCATAGGGAATCACAAACCTTAACACTAATATTCTTACTAAATCACAATTACTCACTAACATGACTCACATATCATCATTTCCATATCGCAAAACTTTTGCAAGGAATCACACTTATCATATCCAATGATCTATATGAAAGTTTTTATTATATCCCTCTTGAATATTCATCACTTTGGGACCAATTTCATATCTTGTGCAAATTACCGTTACTATCATCTACTCTCAAAAAGATTTAAGTGAAGCATGAGAGTGCAAATATTTCTTCAAAATTTCAATCTTATCAATTCTCAAAATAATATAAGTGAAGCATGAGAATTCATTTCTTCAAAATCAACTCTCAAAATAATATAAGTGAAGCATGAGAGTTTATTTCTTCAAAATTTAGCCAACGCCGTGCTCAAAAAGATTTAAGTGAAGCACTAGAGCAACTGCCTAGCTCAAAAAATTTAAGTGAATCACATAGAGTATTCTAACAAATGATGATGAACGTGTGGCTCTCTCAAGATAGGTGTGTTCAGTAAGGATGATTGTGACAAACTAAAAAGCAAACAAAGCAAAGACTCGTATAATACAAGATGCTCCAAGTAAAACACATATCATGTGATGAATAAAAATATAGCTCCAAGTAAAATTACCGATGGTTGGTAGAAGAAAGAGGGGATGCCTTCCGGGACATCCCCAAGCTTAGACGCTTGAGTCTTACTTGAATATTACCTTGGGGTGCCTAGGGCATCCCCAAGCTTAGGCTCTTGCCACTCCTTATTCCTTCATCCATCGTGATCTCACCCAAAACTTGAATACTTCAATCACACAAAACTAAAAAAAACCTTCGTGAGATCCGTTAGTATACCAAAATAAATCACTACTTTAAGTACTGTTGCAAACCCATTCATATTTTATTTTTGCATTATACCTATAGTACTCTAACTTCACCATGGTACCCCCCCCCCCCCCGATACAATCCATAGATTCATCAAAACAAGCAAGTAGTGCATCAAAAATAGAATCTGTAAAAAACAGAACAGTCAGTAGCAATCTATTTAAAAGCCACACTTCTGTAACTCCAAAAATTCTGAAAATTTTGGAAAACGTGGGAAATTCATATACCAATACTGTGTAAAAATTTCAGATTTTTCTAACACTCCAGTACAGAAACAAAATTCCAGCACTGAACTCAAAACTTTCTGTTTTCCAAACAGCATCAATTATACTATCTTCCAAATCATCCTAAAGGCTTTACTTGGCACAAACACTAATTAAAAACACAAAAACACACTCATACCAGTAGCATAATTGTGAAAACACACAATAACAGAAACAATTTATTTTATTCATTGGGTTGCCTCCCAACAAGCGCTATTGTTTTATGCCCCTAGCTAGGCATAATGCATAGTTTCAAGTAGGGATAATTAGTTTTATGCCCCTAGTTGTCTCCCACTCGGCTATTTTACCCCTAATTTTCAAAAGCCATCGGTTCTGTCCAAGTCACTTCGCTCCTCTTATGCTTTTGCCCTTTGACCGTTTGACCGTCACTTTGAAAACTTCATAACAAATTCATACTAAATCAGAAAAATGTAAATAAGATACCAAAATGTTTGGAAAAACATCACCTATGTGTCAATGTCATTTGCATTCATGACAAAAGTGTTGGAAAGTGCCCATCCGAGCTTTAGCTCTTATGATACCACCATGAACAGTAAAATCTAAAAAAAATCAAAAAATTCAAAAAGAAATTTGGTGGCAAAGAATGACAAATGATTTAAGTGCTTGCCAAGTTTCATCAGGGAATGACATTCGTGTAAGTCATGGCAAAAAAAATCTATTTTGGAGTGCTGATTGTTTATTTTGTCACGACTTCCACGAATGTCATTCCCTGGTGAAACTTGGCAAGAACTTAAAACATTTGTCATTCTTTGACACCAATTTTTTTTTTGAATTTTTTGAACTTTTTTAAATTTTACTGTTCATGGTGGTATCATAAGAACTAAAACTCGGATGGGCACTTCCCAACACTTTTTTCATGAATGCAAATGACATTGACATATAGGTGATGTTTTCCGAACATTTTGGTATCTTATTTGCATTTTTCTGATTTAGTATGAATTTGTTATGAAGTTTTCAAAGTGACGGTCAAACGGTCAAAGGGCAAAAGCATAAGAGGAGCGAAGTGACTTGGACAGAACCGATGGCTTATGAAAATTAGGGGTAAAATAGCCGAGTGGGAGACAACTAGGGGCATAAAACTAATTATCCCTTTCAAGTATTGTCATCTTTCAAGTTGATTCTATAAGTGGCCCTCATAATTGATTCATATGGTGCTTTAATTCTTTTCCTAGGGAAATGCTCCATACCCTTTTTTAATGGAAATTGAAATTTTATATTCCCTTCTTTCATATCAATAACGGCACCAATGGTTTGTAAGAACGGTCTACCAAGTATTATGGGGCAAGAAGAATTGCATTCAATGTCAAGTATAATAAAATCAACGGGCACATAGTTCCTATTTGCAAGAATAAGAACATCATTAATTCTACCCAAAGGTTTTTTAATAGTAGAATCCGCCAAGTGCAAATTAAGAGAACATTCATCTATATCGGTGAAACCTAGCACATCACATAAAGATTTTGGAATTATGGAAACGCTAGCACCCAAATCACATAAAGCATTGCACTCATAATTTTATGAGAACACCTACTAGCTAAAGTTGACTCTTCTTCAGTCCCCTTTTCATCAAGTTTTATATTGCTAAACAAAGAATCAATAGATGAAACACCAATCATTTTAATATCCTCATCATTACTACGATAAAAACCGGGAGGAATCGCTTTTTCTAAAAATTCTCGTTTAGCTTTTAGCATGGCGGTTCTTTTCTTACTCTCATCCATGGAGACATATAAAGCTTTAATTGATTCACTAATATCAATTTTGGGTGGCAAAATTTTAGTATTAAGATTTTCCACATCATGAATAATTCTATCAATGCTCCTAGACATATCATCAAGCTTACTTAATTTTTCTTCTATCGTAGTGTTGAAAACTTTTTGAGCATTAATAAATTCTTTAGTATTACTTTCAAGATCAGAGGGCATCCTATTATTATTATAAGAATTACCATAAGGATTGCCATAATTATTAGAGGAATTTCCAGGAAACGGCCTAGGATTAAAATTACCTCTATAAGCATTATTATTGAAATTGTTTCGCGAGACAAAATTCACATCTACGGGATCATTATTTTGCTCAATCAAAGTGGACAATGGCACATCATTAGGATCAATATGAGCATTTTTACTAGCAACCAGTTTCGTAAGCGCATCAACTTTATCACTCAAAGTACTAAATTCTTCAATAGAATTCACCTTTTTACTAGTAGGAGTTCTTTCAGTATGCCATTGTGAATAATTTGCCATAATATTATCAAGCAATTTAGTAGCTTCCCCCAAAGTAATTTCCATAAAAGTACCACCCGCGGCAGAATCTAAAAGATTTCTAGAAACAAAATTCAATCCCGCATAAAAAATTTGTATGATCATCCATAAATTTAAACCACGAGTAGGGCAATTTCTTATCATTAATTTCATCCTCTCCCAAGATTGGGCAACATGTTCATGATCAAGTTGCTTAAAATTCATAATTTGATTTCTAAGAGAAATATATTTCACGGGAGGAAAATACTTAGTAATAAAAGCATCTTTACACCTATCCCAAGAATCGATACTATTTCGTGTTAAGATGAAAAGCAAATTTTTGCACGATCCCGCAATGAGAATGGGAATAATTTTAATTTCACAATATCATTATCCACATTTTTTTCTTTTGCATATCACACAATTCTACGAAAGTGTTAAGATGGGATGCAACATCTTCATTAGGGCTACCAGAAAATTGATCTATCATGACAAGATTTAGCAAAGCGGCATTAATATCACAAGTCTCCGCACTAGCGGCGGGAGGAGCAATCGGAGTACTAATAAAATCATTATTATTAGTATTGGAAAAATCACACAATTTTGTATTTTCTTGAGACATCTTGACTACGCAAACAAGATAGCAAACAAGCAAACAAGAAAAAGGCAAACGAAAAATATTTTTGTATTTTTGTAAAAACTTTTTAGAAGTGGGGGAGATGAAAACGAGAGGCAAATAAAGTAAATGCAAGGAGATGAGAGTTTATGCAAAGGTGCTTGATAGATGTTGATGATGTCTCCCTGGCAACGGCGCCAAAAATTCTTCCTGCTACTTGTAGCTTGCGTTGATATTATCCCCGAAGAGGAAGGGATGATGCAGCACAGCAGAGGTAAGTATTTCCCTCAGTTATGAAACCAAGGTTATCAATCCAGTAGGAGAACCACGCAACACCTCGTTAGCAGTACCTGCACACAAACAACAAATCCTTGCACCCAACGCAAATGAGGGGTTATCAATCCCTCGGCGGTCAATTGCAAGATTAAATTGTATGTGATAGATAGATAGATTGAAACAAAAATAAAAAATAAAATAAATAAAGAAAAAGTGCAACAATATTTTTAGGGTTTTAGTAATTTGATTTAGATAGACCCGGGGGCCATAGTTTTCACTAGAGGCTTCTCTCAAGAAAATAGCATACGGTGGGTAGACAAATTACTGTTGGGCAATAGATAGAAAAGCAAATAATCATGATGATATCCAAGGCAATGATCATGTATATAGGCATCACGTCCGAGACAAGTAGACCGACTCCTGCCTGCATCTACTACTATTACTCCACACATCGACCGCTATCCAGCATGCATCTAGTGTATTAAGTCCATGAAGAACAGAGTAACGCCTTAAGAACGATGACATGATGTAGACAAGATAAACTCACGCATGAATAAACCCCATCTTTTTACCCTTAATAGCAACGATACATACGTGTCATGTCCCTTTCTGTCACTGGGATTGAGCAACGCAAGATCGAACCCATTACAAAGCACCTCTTCCCATGGCAAGATAAATCAATCTAGTTGGCCAAACCAAATCAATAGATCGGAGAAGAAATACGAAGCTATAATAATCATGCATAAAAGAGATCAGAGAAGACTCAAATAATAATCATGGATAATCTGATCATAAACTCACAATTCATCGGATCCCAACAAACACATCGCAAAAAGTGATTACATCGGATAGAACTCCAAGAACATCGAGGAGAACATTGTATTGAAGATCAAAAAGAGAGAAGAAGCTATCTAGCTACTAACTATGGACCCGAAGGTCTGTGGTAAACTACTCATGCATCATGGGAAGGGCATCAAGGTTGATGTAGAGCCCCTCCGTGATCGATTCCCCCTCCGGCGGAGTACCGGAGAAGGCCTCCAGATGGGATCTCTCGAGAACAGAAACTTGCGGCGGCGGAAAAAGTTTTTCGTGGACTCCCCTGAGGGTTTCTGATTTTTTGGGAATTTATAGTGGTGGAATTAGGTCAAACGGAGCTCTGTGGGCCCCACGAGGTACCAGGGCGCGCCTGCCCCCCCCATTCGCGCCCTAGTGCCTCGTGGGCACCTCCTGGGGCTTCTGGCCTTCTCCTGAAGCTTCTAGTGTTTATCTTGTCCAGAAAAAAATCTCCAAAAAGTTTCGTGGCATTTGGACTTCGTTTGTTATTGATTTTCTGTAAAACCAAAAACAGGCAGAAAACAACAACTGGCATTGGGCACTAAGTTAATAGGTTAGTCCCAAAAAATGATATATAATTGCTGTAAATGTATATAAAAACATCCAAGATTGATAATATAATAGCATGGAACAATCAAAAATTATAGATACATTGGAGACGTATCACCCCCCCTCCCTAAGTCCCGATACAATCCATAGTTTCATCAAACAAGCAAGTAGGGCATCAAAAATAGAATCTGTCAAAAACAGAACAGTCTGTAGCAATCTATTTAAAAGCCATACTTATGGAACTCTAAAAATTCTAAAAAATTAGGACAATGTGGGCAATTCATATACCAATACTGTGTATAAATTTCAGATTTTTTTGACGCTCCAGTACAGAAACAAAATTCCAGCACTGGACGTAAAACTTTCTGTTTTCCAAACAGCATCAATTTTACTATCTTCCAAATCATCCTAAAGGCTTTACTTGGCACAAACACTAATTAAAAACACAAAAACTCAATCATAACAGTAGCATAAATATGAAAACACACAATAACAGAAACAAAAGGTAGAAATTTATTTTATTCATTGGGTTGCCTCCCAACAAGCGCTATTGTTTTATGCCCCTAGCTAGGCATAATGCATAGTTTCAAGTGTTGTCATCTTTGGTTTCTAACTCCTCAATCACACATCCATTTTTTAAATAGATTTAGCATAGGTGTTTCTCACCATCACACTTCTAGGCACAAAATCAAAAAAATTACTTCTGTGAATAGGTTCCTTAATTATATCAATGAAATTGGGGTGCACGCTAATCATTTTAAGATCCTCATTTCCCTTACTAGAAGTAGCACCATTGGTCTTAGGAACATATATAAACTTGCAATTCTTACTAGGAGTAGTTTTTTTCAATAGTTTTAGCGGAAGAAAAAGCGGAACCCAAATTATTAATAATTTCTTCCAACTTATCGATCCTAGCGGGACTTTGTTCCATCCTTTCATTAATTATTGGTTATTTCTCTTTTAACATCTTAAGAGTAATCCCTACCTTTGATCCAAATTGAGTAACATGGTTATGAATCTTTTTATCTAAATTTTCAATATGATCAACGGTATGCATTTTATTTTCAATAGCATCTAACCTTTGCATAACATGTTCGAAGGTCAAAGTTGTTTCATTAATAGTAATAGGTGGTGATCCCACTAAATTTCCCATAGCATTAGTGATTCCCACATAAAAATTGCGAAGAAGGATGGTGAAGGATTGCTTACGAGTTGATCTATTATGAGCATCACAAATCCTATACCAAGCATCTTTTAAATTCTCTCCTCCCCTTTGTTTAAAATTAAGTACTTCATTTTCAGGGGTAATAGTAATGAGCGAAGAACTAGCCATAATGATAAAGCCAACAAGCAAACAAGAAAAAGGCAAATGGAAAATATTTTTGTATTTTTGTAAAAAAAAATAGAAGTGGGGGAGATGAAAACGAGAGGCAAATAAAATAAATGAAAGGAGATGAGAGTTTATGCAAAGGTACTTGATAGATGTTGATGATGTTTCCCCGGCAACGGCGCCAGAAATTCTTCCTGCTACTTGTAGCTTGCGTTGGTATTTTCCCCGAAGAGGAAGGGATGATGCAGCACAGTAGAGGTAAGTATTTCCCTCAGTTCTGAAACCAAGGTTATCAATCCAGTAGGAGAACCACGCAACACCTCGTTAGCAGTACCTGCACACAAACGACAAATCCTTGCACCCAACGCAAATGAGGGGTTGTCAATCCCTCGGCGGTCAATTGCAAGATTAAATTGTATGGTGATAGATAGATAGATTAAACAAAAATACAAAATAAAATAAATAAAGAAAAAGTGCATCAAGTATTTTTAGGGTTTTTAATATATGATTTAGATAGACCCGAGGGCCATAGTTTTCACTAGAGGCTTCTCTCAAGAAAATAGCATACGGTGGGTAGACAAATTACTGTTGGGCAATTAATAGAAAAGCAAATAATCACGACGATATCCAAGGCAATGATCATGTATATAGGCATCACGTCTGAGACAAGTAGACCGACTCCTGCCTGCATCTACTACTATTACTCCACACATCGACTGCTATCCAGCATCCATCTAGTGTATTAAGTCCATAAAGAACGGAGTAACGCCTTAAGAACGACGACATGATGTAGACAAAGTAAACTCACGCATGAATAAACCCCATCTGTTTACCCTTAATAGCAACGATGCATACGTGTCATGTCCCTTTCTGTCACTGGGATTGAGCACACAAGATCGAACCCATTACAAAGCACCTCCTCCCATGGCAAGATAAATCAATCTAGTTGGCCAAACCAAATCAATAGATCGGAGAAGAAATACGAAGCTATAATAATCATGCATAAAAGAGTTCAGAGAAAACTCAAATAATATTCATGGATAATCTGATCATAAACTCACAATTAATGGGATCCCAACAAACACACCGCAAAAAGTGATTACGTCGGATAGAACTCCAAGAACATCGAGGAGAACATTGTATTGAAGATCAAAAAGAGAGAAGAAGCCATCTAGCTACTAACTATGGACCCAAAGGTCTTTGGTAAACTACTCACGCATCATGGGAAGGGCAGCAAGGTTGATGTAGAGCCCCTCCGTGATCGATTCCCCCTCCGGCGAAGTACCGGAAAAGGCCTCCAGATGGGATCTCTCGAGAACAGAAGCTTGCGGCAGCGGAAAAAGTATTTCGTGGACTCCTCTGTTGGTTTCCCGATTTTTGGGAATTTATAGTGGTGGAATTAGGTCAAAAGGGGTAGAGGTGGGCCCACGAGGCACCAGGGCACGCCTGCCCCCCTAGGCGCGCCCTGGTGGCTCGTGGCCACCTCCTGGGTCTTCTAGCCTCCTCCCGAAGCTTCTAGTGTTTGTTATGTCCAGAAAAAAATCTCCAAAAAGCTTCGTGGCATTTGGACTTCGTTTGGTATTGATATTCTGTAAAACAAAAAACAGGCAGAAAACAGCAACTGGCACTGGGCACTAGTTAATAGGTTAGTCCCAAAAAATGATATATAATTGCTGTAAATGTATATAAAAACATCCAAGATTGATAATATAACAGCATGGAACAATAAAAAATTATAGATACGTTGGAGACGTATCAGACACACCCCCCACTTCGATTCGTAACAAGCACATCTCGATGGGTGACTTCTATCGCACAAACTAAGATCATATCTGGTCCCAACACGAATACATGGTTGTAAGCATTAAAGAACTCATACACGTACTGCTACTTGTGAACTGCGTTGGGATTTCCCCGAAGAGGAAAGGATGATGCAGTACAATAGAGATAAGTATTTCCCTCAGTTAAGAACCAAGGTTATCAATCCAGTAGGAGAACCACACAGAACCTCGTTAGCAGCACCTACACACACAAAAGCAAATACTTGCACCCAACGCAAACAAGAGGGTTGTCAATCCCCTTGGCGGTTACTTGCAAGGATTAATTCTGATAGTGATAGATAGAAAAGTAATTTGCAAAATAAAAGAAAGGAAATAAAATTGCAGCAAGGTATTTTTGGATTTTAATATATGATAAAAGTAGACCCGGGGGCCATAGTTTTCAATAGAGGCTTCTCTCTCGAACGCATAGTATACGGTGGGTAAACAAATTACTGTTGGGCAATTGATAGAAAAGCGCATAGTTATGACGATATTCAAGGCAATGATCATGTGTATAGGCATCACGTCCGAGACAAGTAGACCGACTCCTGCCTGCATCTACTACTATTACTCCACCCATCAACCGCTATCCAGCATGCATCTAGGGTATTAAGTTTATGAAAACAAAGTAACGCCTTAAGCAAGATGACATGATGTAGACAAAGTAAACTCAAGCAATATGATTAAACCCCATCTTTTTATCCTTAATGGCAACAATAAAAATACGTGTCTTGTCCCTTTCTATCACTTGGATATAGAACACCGCAAGATTGAACCCATCACAAAGCACCTCTCCCATTGCAAGATAAATCAATCTAGTTGGCCAAACCAAACGGATAGATCGGAGAGAAATACAAAGCTATAACAATCATGCATAAATAATTTCAGAAAAGACTCAAATATTTCTCATGAATAATCTAATCATAAACCTACAATTCATCGATTCCCAACAAACACACCGCAAAAGAAGATTACATCGAATAGAACTCCAAGAAGATCGAGGAGAACATTGTATTGAAGATCAAAGAGAGAGAGGAAGCCATCTAGTTACTAGCTATGGACCCGTAGGTGTGTGGTAAACTACTCACACATCATCGGAAGGGCAGCAAGGTTGATGTAGAAGCCCTCTGTGATTGATTCCCCCTCCGGCAGATTACCGGAGAAGGCCTCCAGATGGGATCACGGAAGAACAGAGGCTTGCGGCGGCGGAAAAGTTTTTCTAGGTTGCTATTCAGTATATGGAGAATATTTGAGAATTTATAGCGGCGGAATTAGTTCAAGATGTGCCACGAGGGGCCCACAAGCCTGGGGGGCGCACCTCCTGAGCTTGTCGCTCCCTCGTGGCTCTTCTGGTCTTCTCCCAAACCTTAGAGGGTCCCTTCTGGTCCAGAAAAAATTAAACCAAAGTTTTTTCTCCGTTTGGACTCCGTTTGATATTGATTTTCTGAAAAGCCAAAAACAGGCAAAAAACAACAACTGGCACTGGGCACTAGGTTAATAGGTTAGTCCCAAAAAATGATATATAATTGCATATAAAACATCCAAGATTGATACTATAATAGCATGGAACAATAAAAAATTATAGATACGTTGGAGACGTATCAAGCATCCCCAAGCTTAATTCATGCTCGTCCTCGAGTAGGTAAATGATAAAAACAAAAATTTTGATGTGGAATGCTACCTAACATGTTTATCATGTAATTTTTTCTTTTACAATATGAATATTAAGAAATGAGTGATTCAAAGCAATAGTCTATAATTTGATATAAAGACATCAATACTCAGGGATACCAACAAACAATCATGCATTTCAAAATAGAAATGCTAAAGAACGCTATCCCTACAAAATCATATAGCCCGTCATGCTTAGTCTTCCTAACACAAAGTATTAATCATGCACTACCCCGATGTCAGCCAAGCAATTGGTTCATACTTTTTAACGCGCTTCAGCTTTTTCAACCCTCACGCAATACATGAGCGCGAGCCATGGACATAGCACTATGTGTGGAATAGAATGATGATAGAGATTAATAAGGGGAAGTCAAAAAGGAAGATAGTCTCACATTGACACGGCTAATCAACGAGTTATGGAGATGCCCATCAATTGATGTCAATGCGAGGAGCAGGGATTGCCATGCAACGGATGCACTAAGATCTATAAGTGTATGAAAGCTCAAAATAAAAACTAAGTGGGTGTGCATCCAACTTGCTTGCTCATGAAGACCTCGGGCATTAGAGGAAGCCCATCATCGGAATATACAAGCCAAGTTCTATAATGAAAAATTCCCACTAGTATATGAAAGTGACAACATAGGAGACTCTCTATATGAAAAACATGGTGCTACTCTGAAGCACAAGTGTGGAAAAGGATAGTAACATTGCCCCTTCTCTCTTTTTCTCTCATTTTTTATATTTTTTTCTCTTTTTTTTGTTGGGCTCTTTTTGGCCTCTCTTTTTTTTCGTCCGGAGCCTCATCCCGACTTGTGGGGGAATCACAGTCTCCATCATCCTTTCCTCACTGGGACAATGCTCTAATAATGATGATCATCACACTTTTATTTACTTACAACTCAATATTACAACTCGATACTAGAACAAATATGACTCTATATGAATGCCTCTGGCAGTGTACCAGGATGTGCAATGATACTAGCGTAACATGTATAAAAATGATGAACGGTGGCTGAGCCACGAATACTATGTCAGCTATAGGATCATGGAAAGCAATATGACAATGATGATGTGTGTCATATAAAAAGAACGGTGGAAGTTGCATGGCAATATATCTCGGAATGGCTATGGAAATGCCATAATAGGTAGGTATGGTGGCTGTTTTGAGGAAGATATAAAGAGGCTTATGTGTGATAGAGCGTATCATATCACGGGGTTTGGATGCACCGGCGAAGTTTGCACCGACTCTCGAGGTGAGAAAGGGCAATGCACGGTACCGAAGAGGATAGCAAATTGCGGAAGGGTGGGAGTGCGTATAATCCATGGACTCACATTAGTCATAAAGAACTCACATACTTATTGCAAAAGTCTATTAGACCTCGAAGCAAAGTACTACTACGCAAGCCCCTAGGGGGGAGGTTGGTAGGAGTTAACCATCGCGCGCCCCCGACCTTCACGCAAAGGTAGACAATCAATAATAAATCATGCTCCAACTTCATCACACTAAGGACTATACGTGCATGTTTCAGGAATCACAAACCTTAACACCAATATTCTTACTAAACCACAATCATTCACTAGTACCTCCCATATATTACCATCTTAATATCGCAAAACTATTGCAAGGAATCAAACTTATCATATTCAGTGATCTACATGAAAGTTTTTATTATATCCCTCTTGAATACCTATCATATTAGGACCAAATTCATAACCCGTGCATATTATCATTGCTAATTATTAGACTCTCAAAAAGATATAAGTGAAGCATGAGAGTGCTACTATTTCTTTAAAATATAACCACCGCCGTGCTCTAAAAGATATAAGTGAAGCACTAGAGCAACTGCCTAGCTCAAAAGATATAAGTGAAGCACATAGAGTATTCTAACAAATCACGAATAATGTGTGTCCCTCTCAAAAAGGTGTGTTCAGCAAAGATGATTGTGGCAAACTAAAAAGCAAACAAAAGCAAGCAAACTATAACACAAGACGCTCCAAGTAAAACACATATCATGTGATGAATAGAAATATGGCTCCAAGTGATATACCGATAGATTGTAGACGAAAGAGGGGATGCCATCCGGGGCATCCCCAAGCTTAGACGCTTGGGTCTTCCTTGAATATTACCTTGGGGTGCCTTGGGCATCCCCAACCTTAGGGTCTTGCCGCTCCTTATTCCTTCATCCATCGTGGTCTCACCCAAAACTTGAAAACTTCAGCACACAAAACTCAACAGAAACCTCGTGAGAATCGTTAGTATAACAAATAAATCTTAAACTTTAGGTACTGTTGTAAATTGATTCATATTTAATATTGGCATAATGCTACTGTACTCCAACTTCCCCATGGCTCATACCCCCCGATACGATCCATAGATTCATCAAAATAAGCAAACTATGCAACAAAAATAGAATCTGTCTAAAACAGAACAGTCTGTAAAGATCTATTTAAAAACCATACTTTCGTAACTCCAAAAATTCTGAAAAATTAGGAAAACGTGAAAAATTCATATACCAATACTGTGTAAAAAATTCAAATTTTTATGACGCTCCAGTACAGAACCAAAAATCAAATACTTGATGCAAAACTTTCTGTTTTCCAAACATCATCAATTATACTATCATCCAAATCATCCCAAAGGCATTACTTGGCACAAACACTAATTAAAAGATAAAAATCACAATAATAACAGAGGCTACAATTGTGTAAACACACAAAAACAAAAAATATTGGGTTGTCTCCCAACAAGCTCTTTCTTTATAGCCATTAAGATAGGCTTCAAGATTTTAATGATGCTCACACGAAAGATAATAATTGAAACACAAAGAAAGCATCATGAAGCATATGAAAAACACATTTAAGTCTAACATACTTCCTATGCATAGGCATTTTATAGGAAAACAAATTATCAAGAAAACCAATATCTAGCATATGCAAATAGGAAGAATAAAGCATTAATAATTTCAACACAAAGAGAGGTAATTTAGTGACATGAAGATTTCTATAACCATATTTTCCTCTCTCATAATAATTACATGTAGGATTATAATAAAATTCAACAATATAACCATCACATAACATATTCTCTACATGATCCACATACATAAAAGTTTTATAATCTTCAAAAATAGTGGGATTAACATCAACTAAAGCCATGACCTCTCCAAACCCACTTTCATAAAAAAAATCATAAGATTGAACACTCTCCGAATATGTGGGATTATTTTTACTTAAAGCTGACACTCTTCCAAACCCACTTTCAATAGTGTTGCAATCATTATTATCAATATCATATTCATCATGAGGCTTAAATAAATTTTCAAGATCATAAGAAGCATCACCCCAATCATGATAATTAAAATAAGTAGTGGACATAACAAAATCATTATCCCTAAGCTTGTAGTTTTGCACATTATTAATACAATTTACATTAAGAAAATCATTGCAATCATGCTTTTCATTCAAGTAGCTATCATGAATCACTTTATAAATTTCTTCATAACAATTTTCAGATTCACGATTTTCAAGCAAAACTTCATAAAGATAATCTAGTGCACTCAACTCACTAGCAATTGGTTCATCATAATTGGATTTTTTGAAAAGATTAGCAAGTGGATGAGGATCCATATCAATAGTTTTTTAGCAAGCAAATAGGAAGCACATGGCAACACAAGCAAACAAACGAGCAAACAAGCAAATAAAATATTTTTGTGTTTTTTGTAAAGTTGTTTTAGAAGTGGGGGAGGTGAAAACGAGAGGCAAATGCAAATAAAAAGGAAAATGAAAATAAGAGCAAGTAGATGATAGTTTATGTGAAGGTAGTTGATAGGTTTTGGTGATGTCTCCCCGGTAATGGCGCCAGAAATTCTTCCTGCTACTTGTGAACTGCGTTGGGATTTCCCCGAAGAGGAGAGGATGATGCAGTACAATAGAGATAAATATTTCCCTCAGTTAAGAACCAAAGTTATCAATCTAGTAGGAGAACCACACAGAACCTCGTTAGCAGCACCTACACACACAAAAGCAAATACTTGCACCCAACGCAAACAAGAGGGTTGTCAACCCCCTTGGCGGTTACTTGCAAGGATTAATTCTGATAGTGATAGATAGAAAAGTAAATTGCAAAATAAAAGAAAGGAAATAAAATTGCAGCAAGGTATTTTTGGATTTTAATATATGATAAAAGTAGACCCGGGGGCCATAGTTTTCACTAGAGGCTTCTCTCTCGAACGCATAGCATACGGTGGGTAAACAAATTACTGTTGGGCAATTGATAGAAAAGCGCATAGTTATGACGATATTCAAGGCAATGATCATGTGTATAGGCATCATGTCTGAGACATGTAGACCGACTCCTGCCTGCATCTACTACTATTACTCCACCCATCGACCGCTATCCAGCATGCATCTAGGGTATTAAGTTTATGAAAACAGAGTAACTCCTTAAGCAAGATGACATGATGTAGACAAAGTAAACTCAAGCAATATGATTAAACCCCATCTTTTTATCCTTAATGGCAACAATACAAATATGTGTCTTGTCCCTTTCTGTCACTGGGATATAGAACACCGCAAGATTGAACCCATCACAAAGCACCTCTCCCATTGCAAGATAAATCAATCTAGTTGGCCAAACCAAACATATAGATTGGAGAGAAATACAAAGGTATATCAATCATGCATAAAGAAGTTCAGAAAAGACTCAAATATTTCTCATGAATAATCTGATCATAAACCCACAATTCATCGGATCCCAACAAACACACCGCAAAAGAAGATTACATCGATTAGAACTCCAAGAAGATCGAGGAGAACATTGTATTGACGATCAAAGAGAGAGAAGAAGCCATCTAGCTACTAGCTATGGACCCGTAGGTCTGTGGTAAACTACTCACACATCATCGGAAGGGTGGCAAGGTTGATGTAGAAGCCCTCCGTGATCGATTCCCCCTCCGGCAGATTACCGGAGAAGGCCTCCAGATGGGATCACGGAAGAACAAAGGCTTGCGGCGGCGGAAAAGTTTTTCTAGGTTGCTCTTCAGTATATGGGGAATATTTGAGAATTTATAGTAGCATAATTAGGTCAAGATGTGCCACGAGGGGCCCATAAGCCTGGGGGCGCTCCTACCCCCCTAGGGCGCGCCTCCCGAGCTTGTCGCTCCCTCGTGGCTCTTCTAGTATTCTCCCGAACCTTCAAGGGTCCCTTCTGGTCCAGAAAAAATTAATCCAAAGTTTTTTCTCCGTTTGGACTCCGTTTGATATTGATTTTCTGAAAAGCCAAAAACAGGCAAAAAACAGCAACTGACACTGGGCACTAGGTTAATAGGTTAGTCCCAAAAAATGATATATAATTACATATAATTGCATATAAAACATCCAAGATTGATACTATAATAGCATGGAACAATCAAAAATTATAGATACGTTGGAGACGTATCACGTACCTCTTTTTATTATAGTGTTTGAATCATCGTTTGCTTGATTGATCCGGTCAAAAGCTGGAATTGATCCTTCAACAAAAGCTTGCTAGAGACCATCGCTTCAAGGGAATCTTCCTCTCATGGGTTCGATAACCCAGGGTCATCTCTGGGGAAATAGGTGCAGGATTCTTTTATATTCCATTACCAGATCACTAAAAGGAGGTATCAAGCCCTTTTTATGGCGTCGTTGCCGGGGAGGAGTTTAGTATTCCTAGTCTTTGTGTTTAGAGTTTTTGTTAAAGTTAAGTTTCAGTTTTTGTTTTTACTTTTTTGCTTTAGTTTAAGTTTTATTTTTGTTGCAAGTCTTGTCAGTTGAAAAACACCAAAAAGATTACCATGGCTCGTAATCTTGGAAGTTTTGCTACTCCGAGCAATACCTTCATGCGTGAACCTATAGCACAACTTGAGGTTGCAGCCACTGAGTATGAGATCAAACCGAACTTAGTTTCCATGGTTCAACAGTACCAATTTGGAGGCTCTGCTTTTGAAGTTGTCGGTATGCACTTGCATAATTTTACTGAATTGTGCAACATGACACGCATTAAGGATTATGACCCTCACGCTTTGAAGTTGCTGTTGGAAATATGCCCTAGAGGCAATAATAAATTGCTTATTATCATATTTCTCGTTCATGATAAATGTTTATTATTCATGCTAGAATTGTATTGATCAGAAACATAAATACATGTGTGAATACATAAACAACACCGTGTCCCTAGTAAGCCTCTACTAGACTAGCTTGTTGATCAAAGATGGCTAAGGTTTCCTAACCATAGACATGAGTTGTCATTTGATAACGGGATCACATCATTAGGAGAATGATGTGATGGACAGACCCAACCATAAGCTTAGCATCAGATCATTTAGTTATTTGCTATAGCTTTCTTCATGTCAAGTATCAGTTCCTTAGACCATGAGATCGTGCCACTCATGGATACTAGAGGAATACTTTGTGTGCTATCAAACGTCACTTCGTAACTGGGTGATCATAAAGGTTCACTATAGGTATCTCCGAAGGTGTCTGTTGGGTTGCATGGATCGAGACTGGGATTTGTCACTCCGTGTGACGGAGAGATATCTCTGGGCCCTCTCGGTAATACAACATCACAGGAAGCTTCATGTGACTAATGAGTTTAGTCACGTGATCTTGTATTATGGAATGAGTAAAGAAACTTGCCGGTAATGAGATTGAACTAGGTATGGAGATACCGATGATCGAATCTCGGGCAAGTAACATATCGCCAGACAAAGGGAATTGCATACGGGATTAACTGAATCCTCGACATCGGGGTTCAACCGATAAAGATCTTCGTGGAATATGTAGGAACCAATATGGGCATCCAGGTCCCACTATTGGTTATTGACCGGAGAGGTGTCTCGGTCATGTCTGCATGTTCCCGAACCCGTAGGGTCGCACGCTTAACGTTCGGTAGCGCTAGGGTAGAAATGAGATATTAATATGGTGAAGTTCGAAGGTTGTTCGGAGTCTCGGATGGGATCCGGAACATCACGAGGAGCTCCGAAATGGTCCGAAGGTAAAGATTTATATATGGGAAGTCATATTTTGGGTTCCGGAAAAAGTTCGGTTTTTTTCGGTATTGTACCGGGAAGGTTCTAGAAGGTTCCGGAGTGGGGCCCACGTGCATGGGACCCACATGAACGTGGGTAGTGGGGAAAGGCCCCACACCCCTGGTCTAGTGATGAGTGGATTTTATGCGTACTTTTCAGAGTATATTCTAGTGCCAAAATCCCTCATATCATATCCATCTAGCACTTATTCATGTCTTCAATGCATAGTTTTCGGTATTTACTTGTTTTACCAAGTTCATTGCACACTTTTTATTTTTATTTAGTTTTAATTAGTTTTCCTTTGTTTTGTGGTCTTTGTAGGTGTGTTGACGTGTTCATGGACTTGGGACATCAAAAGAATCAAGCTACGGGTCAAACCAGAGAAGTTCCAGGCACCAGATCAAGGCCCTTTGGAGAGTTTGATGATTTGACATTTATCAAAGTGTCCAAAATGAATATACAAGGCCAAAAATGCATCGGGCTTTTCGCTAGCAATCCAATGATCCCAAGAACGTCAAAATCGGAGTTCGTATGAAGAAATGGCGACCAAAATACGAAGCAGCTCCAGAAGTCCAGAGTGAAAGACGACCTTCCATGCGACTGGAGCCGATCATTTGAGTGGTGATTTGAGCTCCACACAGCCACGAAAATTGGCCAGAACTTTCCAATTTTTGCTCCGATTTTGTCCCCGTTTTTCCCTACGAGATCCTTGACGACCAAGGCTTGTTTGGGACGTGGATTTGGCTCCCCTTGAGCCCTTGGATGAAAGGGGAGAGGCTAGATCAATGGAGGAGACCCGAGGTGGACTCCTATATGAAGACCTCCAACCCTAGCCGCCGACTCATTCAATCTCCATCCTCCACAAGTTTCATCTACAGCCGCCACACCTCCATTGCAGCACCTCCACCATAGAGAGAAGGGCCAAGCCAAGGAAGAAGGAAGGGAGGAGGCGCCTCCACGCCGGCGCCGGCCGGAGGGCCAGTGCCCTCTTCATCACCGGCGCCATGCCTCTCCCCATCTCCATCTCCAACTTTATGTTGGCTTGTAACTCATCCTAATCTCTATGTAATCCATCACCATGTTTGAGTAATTTATTAGTTCTTGGGGGAATAAGATGAAATCTAGTATGTGCTAGTATCGATTGTCTTGCGCGATATGATATCCTCTTTGCATGTTTATGTTAGTAGTCTTCTTGACGTTGGGTGAAGTCGACCATCCAATGTATGCCAATTTTGGATGGAAGGTTATTACTGTTGGCGGACCGTGTGGTTGGCGAGGTGGGTGACGTGACAGGCCCCATCCCCCTTCGTAGCGGACCGTTGCAACAGGGGGTAAAATGGAGACCACTTTGGCTGCGTCCACAGGGACCTTTTTCCCCTTAATCACCGTCTGATAACCATAGTGGGGAAGGACGGTGGTGGCGTATGTGATACGGGGCTGCCGCGTGTATGCACGTATCTGTACCGGCTCCGCCCACAAAGAGAAACATGTAAAGTGGCTTAGTATTAGTAGAACGAACGTGTAGTGATGATTCCGGATACCTCGAGAACGCCCTTATTACTCAAGCGCCGCTCCTTTATTTTTCCCACTATTTTATTTATGTTTTTTACCTTCGTGTAGTTGCTTAGTTGAAACCATCCTTATTATCGTTTCTGCTAGCAACCGACGAATAGAATACTTCCAGATAACGCTCCGGGTGTGAACGTAGCCACGTAAGTGACGACGTAGCTGCTGGGTTGGTAGTTATCAGTGCAACCACCGCTCCCTGTGGGATCGACATACTCTACTTATCACGAATTGCAATAGCCTTGTGCCCTTGCAGGTCATCATCTAGGCGCACCAAGATCCCCCCTTAAAAGGAATAGGATCATATCCCAAAGGGATAAGATCAAGATCCCTAAAAAAGGGGGATAGCGATCGGTGGGGAAAGGAAAGGAGGGATTTCCTTTCTCCCCCCCTTGACCAAGGGCAAGCCACCAGCCCCCTCCACGCCTATATAAAGGTGGGGAGATGTTGGGGGCAGCCGCACTTCCACCCTTGCCCGTCTCCCTCCCGTTACACCTCCTCCACCTCGTGCAGACGCTTGGCGAAGCCCTGCTGCAGTTCCGCTACTGCCACCACCACCACATTGTCGTGTTGGTTCAGATCTCATCTGCCTCCTCTCCCTCGCTTGCTGGATCAAGAAGGAGAGGACGCCACCGAGCCAAACGTGTGCTAAACTCGGAGGTGCCGTCCGTTCGGCACTAGATCGGATTGGATCATGAAGAGTACGACTACATCAACCGCGTTACGATGCTAACGCTTTCGGTCTACAAGGGTATGTAGACACACTCCCCTCTCGTTGCTATGCATTTCCTAGATTGGATCTTGGGTGTTTCATAGGAATTTTTTTGGATTTCATGCTTCGTTCCCCATCAATGGCATCATGAGCTAGGTCTATGCGTAGATGTATATGCACGAGTAGAACACAAAGAAGTTGTGGGCGTTAATGTTCAAATTGCTTACTTCCTTTGTCTTATTTGGATTCGGCGGTATTGTGGGATGAAGCGGCTCGTACCAACCTTATTTGTCCTCACACAAGAGACCGGTTCCACTGACTGACATGCAACTTGTATTGCATAAAAGTGGCTTTGCGGGTGTCAGTCTCTCCCACTTTATTTGAATCTGATTTGACAACTGCGGTCCTTGTAGAAGGTTAAAAGGCAACTTGTATATCACCATTGTGGTTTTGCATAGATAAGAACGGTTCTTATAGTTTGCCCTAGCAGCCACGTAAAAATTGCAACAACAAAGTAGAGGACGTCTAACTTGTTTTTGCAGGGCATGTTGTGATGTGGTATGGCCAAAACGTGATGTGATATATGTTGATGTATGAGATGATCATGTTTTGTAATAGGTTCATGACTTGCATGTCGATGAGTACGGCAACCGACAGGATCCATAGGGTTGTCTTTAATTTATTGTATGACCTGCGTGTCAACTATTAACCGCCATGTAATTGTTTTACTTTATCGCTATGTGTTAGCAATAATTGTAGAAGCAATAGTAGGCGGTGTTGGAAATATGCCCTAGAGGCAATAATAAATTGGTTGTTATCATATTTCCTTGTTCATGATAAATGTTTATTATTCATGCTAGAATTGTATTGACCGAAAACTTAAATACATGTGTGAATACATAAACAATACCGTGTCCCTAGTAAGCCTCTACTAGACTAGCTCGTTGATCAAAGATGATTAAGGTTTCCTAACCATAGACATGAGTTGTCATTTGATAACGGGGTCACATCATTAGGAGAATGATGTGATGGACAAGACCCAACCGTAAGCTTAGCATCAGATCGTTTAGTTTATTTGTTGTAGCTTTCTTCATGTCAAGTATCTGTTCCTTAGACCATGAGATCATGTCACTCCTAGATACTAGAGGAATGCCTTGTGTGCTATCAAACGTCACTTCGTAACTGAGTGATCATAAAGGTGCTATAGGTATCTCCGAAGGTGTCTGTTGGGTTGCATGGATCGAGACTGGGATTTGTCACTCCGTATGACGGAGAGATATCTCTGGGCCCTCTCGGTAATACAACATCATAAAGAGCTTGCAAGCAATATGGCTAATGAGTTAGTCACAGGATCTTGTATTACGGAACGAGTAAAGAGACTTGCCGGTAACGAGACTGAACTAGGTATGGAGATACCGACGATTGAATCTCGGGCAAGTAACATATCGCCGGACAAAGGGAATTGCATACGGGATTAATTGAATCCTCGACATTGTGGTTCAACCGATAAATATCTTTGTTGGACATGTGGGAATCAATATGGGTATCCAGATCTAGCTATTGATTATTGACCGGAGAAGTGTCTCGGTCATGTCTACATGTTCCCGAACCCGTAGGGTCGCACGCTTAATGTTCGATAGCGCTAGGGTAGCATTGAGATATTAGCAGTGGAAAGTCCGAAGGTTGTTCGGAGTCCCGGATGAGATCCCGGACATCACGAGGAGCTCCGGAATGGTCCGGAGGTAAAGATTTATATATGGGAAGTCCTATTTTTGGCTACCGGAAGAGTTCGGGGGCATGCCAGTAGTGTACCGGAGTCACCGAAGGGTTCCGAGGGTCCACCGGAGGGATCCACCTGCCCCGGGGACCCACATGGGCTGTAGGGGGGCGCCCTGGCCTAGTTGGGCCAGGCGCACCAGCCCCCCACCATGCCCATGCGCCTAGGGTGGGGAAACCCTAAGTGGGGAGGGCACCCCACTTGCCTTGGGGGGCAAGTCTCCCCCCTAGGCCGCCGCCCCCTCCCTTGGAGGAGGGGCTAGGGCCGGTGCCCCCTCCCCCTTGCCCCTATAAATAGTGAGGGAGAGGGTGGGCAGCCGCACCCCTTCACCCTTGCCCTCCATCGCTCCCAACTCCTCCCACCTCTCCTCCGGTACGCGCTTGGTGAAGCCCTGCCGGAATTCCGCTGCTGCCACCACCACCATACCGCCGTGCTGGTTCTGATCTCACCTAACTCCTCCCCCTCTCTTGCTAGATCAAGAAGGATAGGACGCCATCGAGCTGAACGCGTGCTAAACTCGAAGGTGCCGTCAGTTCGGCGCTAGATCGGTTGGATCGTGATTGGATCGCGAAGAGTACGACTACATCAACCGCGTTTTATATGCTTCCATTTTCGGTCTACAAGGGTATTTAGACACACTCCCCTCTCGTTGCTATGCATCTCCTAGATTAGATCTTGGGTGTTTTGCAGGAATTTTTTTGATTTTCATGCAACGTTCCCCATCAGTGGCATCATGAGCTAGGTCTATGCGTAGATGTATTTGCACGAGTAGAACACAAAGAAGTTGTGGGCGTTGATGTTCAAATTGCTTACTTCCTCTGTCTTATTTGGATTCGGCGGTATTGTGGGATGAAGTGTCTCGGACCAACCTTACTTGTCCTCGCACAAGAGACCGGTTCCACTGACTGACATGCAACTTGTATTACATAAAAGTGGCTTTGCGGGTGTCTGTCTCTCCCACTTTAGCTGAATCTGACTTGACAAGGGCGGTCCTTGTAGAAGGTTAAAAGGCAACTTGTATATCACCGTTGTGGCTTTGCGTAGGTAAGAACGGTTCTTGCTAGTTGCCCATAGCAGCCACGTAAAATTTGCAACAACAAAGTAGAGGACGTCTAACTTGTTTTTGCAGGGCATGTTGTGATGTGGTATGGCCAAAACGTGATGTGATATATGTGGATGTATGAGATGATCATGTTTTGTAATAGGTTCATGACTTTCATGTCGATGAGTAAGGCAACCGGTAGGAGCCATAGGGTTGTCTTTAATTTATTGTATGACCTGCGTGTCAGTGATTAAACGCCATGTAATTGCTTTACTTTATCGCTATGCGTTAGCAATAGTTGTAGAAGCAATAGTTGGCGGATACAACCACATGACGGCACGATGATGGAGATCATGGTGTCACGCCGGAGCTTTGAAGATGGAGATCAAAAGCATGAGATGATAATGGCCATATCATGTCACATATTGATTGCATGTGATGTTTATCTTTTTATGCATCTTATTTTGCTTAGGACGACGGTAGCATTATAAGATGATCCCTTCACTTAATTTCGAGATAAAAGTGTTCTCCCTAAGTATGCACCGTTGTGAAAGTTCATTGTTTCGAAGCACCACGTGATGATCGGGTGTGATAGACTCTACGTTCGCATACAACGGGTGTACGCCAGTTTTACACATGCAGAATAGTTGGGTTAAACTTGACAGGCCTAGCATGTACAGACATGGCCTCGGAGCACGGAGGACTGAAAGGTTGAACATGAGTCATATAGTAGATATGATCAACATGGAGATGTTCACCATTGATGACTGCCTCATCTCACGTTATGATCGGACATGGGTCAGTTGGTGTGGATCATGTAACACTTCGACAACTTGAGGGATGTTAATTTAAGTGGGAGTTCTTTAGTAATTTGATTAGAAGAACCAATTATCATGAACTTAGTCTAATTGTCTTTGCAAATTAATGTTGTAGATCAATGGCTCGCGATGTAGCTCCCCTGAATTTTAATGCGTTCCTAGAGAAAGAAAAGTTGAAAGATGATGGTAGCAACTATGAGGACTGGGTCCATAATCTGAGGATTATCCTCACTGCTCCACAGAAAGTTTATGTCCTTGATGCACCACTAGGTGATCCACCCGCTCCTGCAAATCTGGACGCTATGAACGTCTGGCAAACAAGGAATGATGACTACACGATAGTTCAGTGCGCCATGCTTTACGGCTTAGAACCTGGGCTCCAAAGACATTTTGAGCACCACGGAGCATATGAGATGTTCCAAGAGCTGAAATTGGTATTTCAGGCTCATGCCCGGGTTGAGAGGTATGACACCTCTGACAAGTTCTTTAGCTGTAAGATGGAGGAGAACATCTCCGTTAGTGAGCACGTACTCAAAATGTCTGGGTACTCTAATTGCTTAAATCAGTTGGGAGTTAATCTTCTGGATGAAGTAGCGATTGACAGAGTTCTCCAGTCACTGCCACCGAGCTACAAAGGCTTCGTGATGAACTATAATTTGCAAGGGATGGAGAAAACGATCCCTGAGCTCTTCGCGATGCTTAAGGCCGTGGAGGTAGAAATATAGAAAGAACATCAAGTGTTGATGGTCAACAAGACCACCAGTTTCAAGAAGAAAGGCAAGGGAAAGAAAGGGAACTTCAAGAAGAACGGCAAGCCAGTTGCCGCTCCCGTGAAGAAACCCAAGGCTGGACCCAAACCCGAGACTGAGTGCTTCTATTGCAAGGGGAAGAGTCACTGGAAGCGGAACCGCCCCAAGTACTTGGCAGATAAGAAGGCTGGCAACATCAACAAAGGTATATTTGATATACATGTTATTGATGTGTACCTTACTATTGCTCGTAGTAGCGCCTGGGTATTTGATACTGGTTCAGTTGCTAATATTTGTAACTCGAAACACAAGCTGCAGAATAAACGAAGACTAGCTAAGGATGAGGTGACGATGCACGTCGAAAATGGTTCCAAGGTTGATGTGATCGCCGTCGGCACGCTCCCTCTACATTTACCTTCGGGATTAGTTTTGAACCTGAATAATTGTTATTTGGTGCTTGCGTTAAGCATGAACATTATATATGGATCTTGTTTATTGTGAGACAGTTATTCATTTAAGTCAGAGAATAATGGTTGTTCTATTTATATGGATAATATCTTTTATGGTCATGCACCCTTGGTGAATGGTTTATTTCTGTTGAATCTCGATCGTAGTGATACACATATTCATAATATCGATGCCAAAAGATGCAAAGTTAATGATAATAGTACCACATACTTGTGGCACTGCCACTTAGGTCATATTGGTGTAAAGCGCATGAAGAAACTCCATGCTGATGGACTTTTGCAATCTCTTGATTATGAATCATTTGAGACATGTGAACCATGCCTCATGGGCAAGATGACTAAAACCCCGTTTTCCGGAACAATGGAGCGAGCAAGTGACTTGTTGGAAATAATACATACCGATGTATGCGGTCCGATGAGTGTTGAAGCATGCGGTGGATATCGTTATTTTCTTACCTTCACAGATGATTTGAGTAGATATGGGTATATTTACTTAATGAAACACAAGTCTGAAACATTTGAAAAGTTCAAGGAGTTTCAGAATGAAGTAGAGAATCATCATAATAAGACAATTAAATTTCTACGATCTGATCGTGGAGGTGAATATTTGAGTTACGAGTTTGGTATGCATTTAAAACAATGTGGAATTGTTTCACAACTCACGCCACCTAGAACACCACAGCGTAATGGTGTGTCCGAACATCGTAATCGTACTCTATTAGATATGGTGCGGTCTATGATGTCTCTTACCGATTTGCCACTATTATTTTGGGGTTATGCATTAGAGACAACTGCATTCACTTTAAACAGGGCACCGTCTAAATCCGTTGAGACGACACCATATGAGTTATGGTTTGGCAAGAAACCTAAGCTATCGTTTCTTAAAGTTTGGGGATGCGACGCTTATGTCAAGAGGCTTCAGCCTGATAAGCTCGAACCCAAAGCGGAGAAGTGCGTCTTCATAGGATACCCTAAAGAGACCATTGGGTATACCTTCTATCACAGATTTGAAGGCAAGATCTTTGTTGCCAAGAATGGGTCCTTTCTAGAGGAGTTTCTCTCGAAAGAAGTGAGTGGGAGGAAAGTAGAACTTGATGAGGTAATTGTACCTTCTCCCGAATTGGAAAGTAGCACATCACAGAAAGAAGTTCCCATGATGCCTACACCAGCCAGAGAGGAAGCTAATGATGATGATCATGAAACTTCAGATCAAGTTACTACTGAACTTTGTAGGTCGACCAGGGTACGATCCGCACCAGAGTGGTACGGTAATCCCGTCCTGGAAGTCATGTTGTTAGACAATGGTGAACCTACGAACTATGAAGAAGCAATGATGAGCCCGGATTCCGACAAATGGCTTGAGGCCATGAAATCCGAGATAGGATCCATGTATGAGAACAAAGTATGGACTTTGGTGGACTTGCCCGATGATCGGCAAGCCATAGAGAACAAATGGATCTTTAAGAAGAAGACAGACGCTGATGGTAATGTCACCGTATATAAAGCTCGACTTGTCGCAAAGGGTTTCCGACAAATTCAAGGGGTTGACTACGATGAGACTTTCTCACCCGTAGCGATGCTTAAGTCTGTTAGAATTATGTTAGCAATTGCCGCATTTTATGATTATGAAATCTGGCAGATGGACGTCAAAACAACGTTCCTTAACGGGTTTCTTAAGGAAGAGTTGTATATGATACAACTGGAAGGTTTTGTCAATCCTAAGGATGCTAACAAAGTATGCAAGCTCCAGCGATCCATCTATGGACTGGTGCAAGCATCTCAGAGTTGGAATATACGCTTTGATGAGGTGATCAAAGCTTTTGCTTTTATACAAACTTATGGAGAAGCTTGTATTTACCAGAAAGTGAGTGGGAGCTCTGTAGCATTTCTAATACTATATGTGGATGACATATTGTTGATTGGAAATGATATAGAATTTCTGGAAAGCATAAAGGGTTATTTGAACAAGAGTTTTTCAATGAAAGACCTGGGTGAAGCTGATTACATATTGGGCATCAAGATCTATAGAGATAGACCAGGACGCCTAATAGGACTTTCACAAAGCACATACCTTGACAAGATTTTGAAGAAGTTCAAAATGGATCAGTCAAAGAAAGGGTTCTTACCTGTGTTGCAAGGTGTGAAGTTGAGTAAGACTCAAAGCCCGACCACGACAAAAGAAAGAGAAAGGATGAAAGTCATCCCTTATGCCTCAGCCATAGGCTCTATAATGTATGCCATGCTGTGTACCAGGCCTGATGTGTGCCTTGCCATAAGTCTGGCAGGGAGGTACCAAAGTGATCCAGGAGTAGATCACTGGACAGTGTTCAAGAATATCCTTAAGTACCTGAAGAGGACTAAGGACATGTTTCTCGTTTATGGAGGTGAAGATAAGCTCATCGTAAAGGATTACATCGATTATAGCTTTGACACTAATCCGGATGACTAAAGTTCACAATCCGGATACGTATTGAATAGTGGAGCAGTTAGCTAGAGTAGCTCCAAGCAGAGCATTGTAGACATAAAGATTTGCAAAAGTACATACGGATCTGAATGTGGCAGACCCGTTGACTAGACCTATTCCGCGAGCAAAACATGATCAGCACCAGGACTCCATGGGTGTTAGATTCATTACAATGTAAACTAGATTATTGACTCTAGTGCAAGTGGGAGACTGTTGGAAATATGCCCTAGAGGCAATAATAAATTGGTTATTATCATATTTCCTTGTTCATGATAAATGTTTATTATTCATGCTAGATTTGTATTGACCGGAAACTTAAATACATGTGTGAATACATAAACAATACCGTGTCCCTAGTAAGCCTCTACTAGACTAGCTCGTTGATCAAAGATGGTTAAGGTTTCCTAACCATAGACATGAGTTGTCATTTGATAACGGGATCACATCATTAGGAGAATGATGTGATGGACAAGACCCAACCATAAGCTTTGCATCAGATCATTTAGTTTATTTGCTGTAGCTTTCTTCATGTCAAGTATCTGTTCCTTAGACCATAATAAATTGGTTATTATCATATGGGAAGTCCTATTTTGGCTACCGGAAGAGTTCGGGGGCATGCCGGCAGTGTACCGAAGTCACCAAAGGGTTCCGAGGGTCCACCAAAGGGGTCCACCTGCCCCGGGGACCCACATGGGCTGTAGGGGGGGTGCCCTGGCCTAGTTGGGCCAGGCGCACCAGTCCCCCCACCAGGCCCATGCGCCTAGGGTGGGGAAACCCTAAGTGGGGAGGGTGCCCCACTTGCCTTGGGGGGCAAGACTCCCCCTAGGCCGCCGCCCCCTCCCTTGGAGGAGGGGCTAGGGCCGGCGCCCCCTCCCACTTGCCCCTATAAATAGTGAGGGAGAGGGAGGGTAGACGCACCCCTTCACCCTTGCCCTCCGTCGCTCCCAACTCCTCCCACCTCTCCTTCGGTACGCGCTTGGCGAAGCCCTGCCGGAATTCCGCTGCTGCCACCACTGTCGGGCCCATGGAACCCAGGGTATCCAGATCCGTCTGCCTTTGGCCCAGGGCGCAACACCTGGCGTGGGCCCAGCAGGCCATCATCACCAAGCACCTCACTAGGGCTCTTCACGAGGTCTTGGCCTCCTGAGGCCCCTCTCCTCAGGAGGTGGTGAGCAAGGTTCGGTATCCTCATCAATGGCCTCATGAGGCGGCCTCCCGAGGTGGCCTCCTGAGGCCACCTCCCGAAGACGCCCTAGACGAAGGTCATTCGGCACAGCCACGCGGTCTGGGGCCCATCATGTGGGTGACGCACACGGCGCTGAGCGGTGACAGAGGCCGCGCCAGCAGGCGCGGATGAAGGTGGTTTCCTCTTTTGTGTTAAGGGAGCAGGGCCAGCTATCTACTCCCCAAAGCGACCCCAAAGGTTGCCCGATCGGCGAAGGAAGACCAAGACGGCGGGCGCACAGGGCGGAGGTCATCACCGAGCCCATCGGCGCGCCATGGATGATGCTTTGGCAGGCGAAGACTGGCTTTAGTCAGGATAGCCTGAGCGCCTGTCCCCTTTCAAAACCCGCCAAGTGTGGCAACCCTTCCCGCCTAAGTTTCGAGGGGGAAGAGGACCAAGGCGGGTATAAGGGGGGCAGAGCTGCCATTGTAGAGGGGGATCCGATCAGCTCTTGTTTCCATCACCCCCAACCTTGTACTCTCTCTCACAAGAGCAATCCCAATCAAGCAGGAGTAGGGTCTTACACCGCAAGGTGGCCCGAACCTGGGTAAACCACTGAGTCCACGGTCCGTCCCTCGCTAGCGTGCTCTTGCCGTAGCCTCGCCGTCGCTTAGCCGTGGTAGGAGACGAAGTGGTAGAATGAGCTCACCCCAATGTTCGAACCTTTGGGTCCCCGGAGCCCGAACTCCGACATTTTGGCACCCCAGGTAGGGGTGCGCTACTGTTCTTCCGCTCCGCCCTCTGCTCCACCAACCTCATGGCCGACGCACGTCGCGAGCGCGCCGAGCGCAGGGCTGGCCGCGTGGCTCAGACGGAGCCGGTGGCCCGTGGCAATCGCCGCCGCCCCGCCGCCGAGGCTGCTGCCGGCACCAACCCCGCTGCTCGCGAGCAGCAGGACTCCTCCCTGCACCCCTCTGTGCAGGCGAACGGCCGCACCGCCATGGCCTCCTCCCTTGCCCACCATGGGCCGCCGGACCCGCAGGCCGCGCTGCTCATGGCGCGCGAGCTGCTCCGCTACCGTCCAGCTGACGCCGGCTACGACGCCTGGCTTGGCCGCATCACCGAGCTCGTCAACGCCGCCGGGGACACTCCGGCACCTTCCCACTCGCTCCGCCCTCCGCCGTCTCACGCTGGGGACCTGGCGCACGGCGCTCCCCCGCCGCCTGCTCTGCGCGACGAGCACGACAGGCCACAGCACAACGCGCGGGCTCATGAGCCGTCCCGTGGCGCGTCCTCGCCAGACCGAGACGAGGCCAGCTGCCAGATCATCCGCCGCACGCCCCCCGACGCACGAGTGCTCCTCGAGCGGCAGCGCCAGCGCTAGGACCAGGCCGTTCAGGATGTTGCGGTGGCTAGCGTCAAAACCGCGCCGCCCTTGCTGGCGGCGTCCCCTCAAGCGGTGTGGGCTGCCGCGCCTTCACCCGCGAGCTGCGTCGCGTCGTCTGGCCTGCGAAGTTCAAGCCCGAGCTACCTCCACGCTACGACGGCACCCCCAACCCCACGGAGTTCCTCCAGCTCTACGCGCTGAGCGTCGAGGCGGCGAACGGCGACGACAAGATCATGGCGAACTGGTTTCCCATGGCCCTCAAGGACGGCCCGCGCTCCTGGCTCATGAACCTCCCCGAGGCGTCCATCTCATCATGGGCCGAGCTCTGCAGCCAGTTCGTCGCCAACTTCAAGGGCACGCAGGACCGCTCCCTCACCATCAACGACCTGCGGTGTGTTCGGTAGCGCCTAGACGAGACCCTCCGCAAGTACATCCAGCGCTTCAGCCAGGTGCGCAACAAGATCCCGCGCGCCTCCAACACGGCCGTCATCTCTGCGTTCTCCACCGGCGTCACGGACGTCAAGATGCGCGAGAAGCTCACCATCAGCGGTGAGCTCGACTCCGTGCTTGAGCTGCTCAACCTCGCCGACAAGTGCGCCAAGGCTGAAGAAGGCCGCCTCTTCGTCCACAATGACCCCGACGCGGCGCTCGACGCCGCCAAGACCAAGAGCAAGGACGTCAAGCGCAAGGGCCCTGCCGTGCTTGTTGCGGAGCCCAAGCAGAAGCGCGGCTGTGACCACGACGAGCCCAGGAAAGACAGCCGGCCACTCTACGCCTTTCACAATGTCCGCTCCCACAACACCAAGGACTGCCAAGAGCTTAAGCTGCTCCGCGACGAGCGCCAGGGCCGCCGAGACGACCGCAATGGCCGCGGCGTCGGCCGTGGAGGTGGCCGCGGCGGCAATCGTTGGGACGGCCGCAACGGCAACGGCAACTTCCGCCAGGGCTGGCGCGACCAGCCTCGTGAGGCCACCTGGCGCGACCAGCCCCGTGAGGCGAATCCTCAGGCCAATGCCGCTCTTCCGCCGCTGCTGCAGCCACCCCGGAGGAACGATGTTAACTAGCCTGACGAGGGTGCTGGGGGCTACCAGGAGCCTCGCGCGGTCGCCTGCATCCTTGGCGGGTCCCAAGCCCCCGCGTCCATTCGCCACTTCAAGCAACTCTCTCGCGAGGTGTATGCCGCCCTCCCAAGGCTAGAGGCCGCGCGCCCCCTCAAGTGGTCGCAGTGCGCCATCACCTTCGACTCCAAGGACCACCCCAAGTCCACGGCCTCTGCAGGCGCGCTCCCCATGCTGTGCACTCCAACCATCAGCAACGTCGCGGTCACCAAGACCCTCATCGACGGGGGCGCCGGCCTCAATGTGATCTCCATCGAGACCTTCGAGACGCTCCAAGTGCCCTACGACCAACTGATGCTGACCAGGCCCTTCTCCGGAGTGACTAATGGCTCCACCATCCCACTGGGGCAAGTGCGCCTCCCCGTCACGTTTGGCACCCGCAAGAACTACCACACCGAACTCATCGGCTTCGACGTGGCGCACATCGGCCTGCCTTACAACGCCATCTTGGGCTACCCAGCTCTCACCAAGTTCATGGCGGCCACCCATCACGCCTACAACCTCCTCAAGATGCCCGGCTGCAGCGGCATCATCACCGTCACCTACGACGAGAAGGACGCGGCCAGCACCCTCGAGCGCGCCTACAAGGCCGCCGCGGTCGCGCACCCGACCGACGAGGACGCGGCCGAGCCTCCTGAGGCCGCGCCCACGAAGAAGAAGCAGCTGTTCTCTCAGGATTGCGCCGAGACGAAGAAGGTGTCGGTGGACGGCAGCGGCTCTGGCCCTGCCTTCACCTGCGCTCGTCACCTTCCTTCGGGCAAACTCGGATGTTTTCACCTGGAAAGCATCTGACTAGTCCGGTGTGCCGAGGGAGGTGATCGAGCACCACTTAGAGGTGTGCCCCAATGCACGCCCCGTCAAGCAGAAAGCACGGCGCCAGGCGCCAGAGAAGCAAGATTTCATCATCAAGGAAGTCCAGAAGCTCCAGGAAGCTGGGGTCATTCGCGAGGTGCGCCATCCCGAATGGCTCGCCAACCCAGTCGTCGTCCCCAAGAAAGGCGGCAAGGAGTGCATGTGCGTCGACTTCACTAGCCTCAACAAGCTCTGCCCTCAAGACCCCTTCCAGTTGGCCCCGCCGTCGGCGGCATGCGCATGCCCTTCGGCCTGAGGAACGTTGGCGCCTCCTTCCAGAGGCTGGTGCCCCTTGTGCCAGGGCCTCGTGAGCCCCCTGCTCCTCGCGAGCCCCTGGCCCCAGAGGAGCAGACTCCCTTGGCGCGCCTCGCCAAGCAGTCTGACGTCACCCCAGCGCGGTCCGGCCAGGTGCGCCCGACGCGTCGCCTCGCGCGGCCCACACTTCTTTTCGCCGCGCCTCCCACGCCTTGATCCCGGAACCCTTCCGCCAAGGTGATTTTGTTCAAATGCTGCTGAGGGCGCCCCACGGGCTACATCAACCTCGAGCTGATCCGTGCTGGGCACGACAGCCTAGCCCCTATCCTTTTGGTTGTGTAATGGATTTTGCTAATTTCATCCTGATGAGTTATGTTACCTGCTTAATTGCCTGCTAAGTTCGATGCCGACCGGAGAGCGCCACACGCTCGCGACCCCTCCCCTGGCCGATTCCTTGAGCGGGGGCTACAGGCACGGTGCCTATGCTCGGGTCCGTCCCTGCAGTGCCGCCAAATCCAAGCGACTGAGCTCTGGCGCGTGGGCCTGCTCCCGCGCACGTCACCTCACCAAAATCCTTGGTGCCTTACCTCCTCACGCAACGGCCACGGGCGAGTTAGCGAGCGCGTGCCACTCCCCCCATTGTGAAATCTGTTGACATGCAGTCCCCCGGGAGGCAAGCTGTGCGAGGACTTCGCGGGCAGCCTCTCGCGAGCCGGCCTCGTGAGGCGAAGACACTTCGAACGCCGAGCCTTGTGGGCACGCCTCACGAGGTGTGTGAGTTCCTCACGAGCTGTGGCTCGCCCGACACCGCTCTCCGCCAAAAGCTAAGTCTGACTACCTCGCGAGACGCCCTTACCGCCACTCAAGCTCTCTCCCCTCGCAATCCTGTTGGGTGCCAGCATTTTTTCTTCTGCGTAAGCCGCTTGCACGCCAAAGGGGGGCGCCCTGAGCATCGCGCCTCAGGAGCCCTCACTAGCTCCCGGTGCCCCTCACCTCCTGGCCTTGTCCCGGCATCGCGACCGGACATACCAGCGACGGTTGAGGCCTGCTCGGGGGCTGGGTCCTAACGGCATAGAGCGCTGAGGCGAGCAAAGAAAAGAAACCAGCCTCATGAGAGGACTTCGGGAGGGAATGCGTATACCCCATATCGTAAAAGCATTAAGTTAAACATAGAAGATACTGTTTTCACGCCCCCGCGGGGCTACATCGGTTCAATACAGGAAATAAAAGAAAGAAGGGGCCTAGGCGAGGCGCCGTCACCCCCAAGAATCCAGCGCGGGCGCCGCGCGCGTTCCCAAGAAGGCGCTGGAGGCAGGTGCGGCTCCGTTACCGCGCGCACGGTGCCCGCCGCCAGGGGTTCCGGAATCGTCGCCACGCGTGCCTAGTCGGAGTCCTCGTCCTTGCTCTTAATGCGGGGGGAGTCGTCATCGCTTCCGCCCCCGCCGAAGGGGGCGGCACCGCTGGAGCTGTCGTCCTCGCTGGAGGAGCCGCTGTAGCTGCCATCCTCGCTCTCCGCACAACACTCCAGGCGGCTACCGGAGATCCCTAAGATCTTCACGAAGAGTGTGGCGGCCCCGTCATACTTGAATTGGAGGACATGCCCCCGCTTCAGGCCGCGGGCGAGGGCGAACGACTTCCACCCCTGCCTCAAGAACATGAAGCCCGAGGGGGTGAGCTCCGTCGCCACCCAGGAGGGGCCGTTGCAGCAGCCGTCGGCCTGCACTGATGTCTACAACACAACTTATTCTTTTAGACTCGTGTTGGGCCTCCAAGCGCAGAGGTTTGTAGGACAGTAGCAATTTTCCTTCAAGTGGATGACCTAAGGTTTATCAATCCGTGGGTGGCGTAGGTTGAAGATGGTATCTCTCAAGCAACCCTGCAACCAAATACAAGAAATCTCTTGTGTCCCCAACACACCCAATACAATGGTAAATTGTATAGGTGCACTAGTTCGGCGAAGAGATGGTGATAAAAGTGTAGTATGGATAGTAGATATAGGTTTTTGTAATCTGAAAATATAAAAACAGCAAGGTAGCAGAAAGTAAACGGGCATAAAAACGGTATTGCAATGCTTAGAAACAAGGCCTAGGGTTCATACTTTCACTAGTGCGATCTCCCAACATTGTTGACATAGTCGAATCATATGTAAATCCCTCACGCGCGACAAAGAGTTCACTCCAAAGTCACAAATAGCGGAGAACAAACGAAGAAATTGTTGTAGGGTACGAAACCACCTCAAAGTTATCCTTCCCGATCAATCTTATGAGCAATCCCCATTAATTGTCACGAACAACCCTAGAGTTCGTACTAGAATAACACCTTAAGATACACATCAACCAAAACCCTAATGTCACCTAGGCACTCCAATGTCACCACGAGTACCCACGGGTTTGATTATACGATATGCATCACACAATCTCAGATTCATCTATTCAAACCAACACAAAGAACTTCAAAGAGTGCCCCAAAGTTTCTACCGGAAAGTCAAGACGAAAACGTGTGCCAACCCTTATGCATAAATCCCCAAGGTCACGGAACCCGCAAGTTGATCACCAAAACATACATCAAGTGACTCAAGTGAATATCCCATTGTCACCACAGATATCCATATGCAAGACATACACCAAGTGTTCTCAAATCCTTAAAGACTCAATCCGATAAGAAAACTTCAAAGGGAAAACTCAATTCATCACAAGAAGATAGAGAGGGGAAAACTCCATATGATTCATCTATATCAACAAAGTTCGCGATACATCAAGATCGTGCCATCTCAAGAACACGAGAGAGAGATCAAACACATAGCTACTGGTACAAACCCTCAGCCCCGAGGGTGAACTACTCCCTCCTCGTCATGGAGACTGCCGGGATGATGAAGATGGCCTCCGGTGATGCCTTCCCCCCTCCGGCAGGGTGCCGGAAAAGGGCTGTAGATGGGATCTCTCTGGTACACAGGCTTGCGGCGGCGTAAAAACTCCTCTCGGTTAACTTTCGGGGGTTTCTGAATATATATGATTTTTTGGCGTTGGAATCACACGAAGAAGGGCCACAGGGGCCCACGAGGCACCAGGACGCGCCTGGGGGGGGGGGGGTGGCGCGCCCTGGTGGCTCATGGGGCCCCTATGGGTCTTCTGGCCATCTCCCGAAGCTTCTAGTGTCTCTTATGTTCCAGAAAAAATCGTCAAAAAGTTTCACCGCATTTGGACTTCATTTGATATGGATTTTCTGTAAAACCAAAAACAAGCAGAAAACAGCAACTGGCACTGGGCACTAGGTCAATATGTTAGTCCATGAAAATCATATAAAAACCATATAAAAGTGCACCAAAATCATACAAAACTATAATAAACATGGCCTGAATACTTCATAAATTATAGATACGTTGGAGACGTATCAGCATCCCCAAGCTTAATTCCTGCTCGTCCTCGAGTAGGTAAATGATAAAAGAAATAATTTATGAAGTGTGAATGCTAGCGTAGTGCATAAGTTTGATCAATAATAATTTCAATCACTTTTCCTAGCATCATAATAACAACTTTTTCTCATAAAAGTCATCATGATAAAGTAGCAATTAAAAACAGAAATTTTGATGTGGAATGCTACCTATCATAATCATCATACAACCTTTTCTTTTGTTGCATGGACATTGGACTTGAATGATTCAAAGCAAGATCATTATTATAACAGCAATATTAATTATCATAAAACTTCTCATGAGCAAGTAACAATTCATCACAACAATGAAGTATAAGGCATAAACTTTCTTGGAAACTAACAAACTATTCTTGTCAACAATGCAATTGCAATTCTCATATTTTCAGGAAGGGTCTCATGTAGGAGCTTTTTAGCAAGTCCACATACTCAACCATCATTTAGTCTTCTATGATTGCTAACACTCACGACATATATATGGAGCAAAAGTTTCAGCCAGCCACATAGAAAGATAGGGGCTTGTGATTTCGCCTCCCAAGTTATTCACCTCAAGGGTGATGTCAACAATAATAACTCATGATCACTCATATCCAACTGGATATATGTGCCTAGATCTTTCCCCACCACATGATGCTTGCAAAAGAGAAAAATAAAAAGGAAGTAGAGGAGAACACTATTGACTCTTGCATAAAAAATAAATACATAAAAGTAAAGGATAGGCCCTTCGCAGAGGGAAGCAGAGGTTGTCATGCGCTTTTTGTTGTTGGATGCACAAACCCTTAATGCAAAGGAACGTCACGTTATATTGCCCCTTGTGATGGCAACCTTTATTATGCAGTCCGTCACTTTTATTTCTTTACCATCACAAGTTCGTACAACGCTTTTTTTCCTTACAATAAAAGTTCAGACATATTTAGAAGCAATTTTTTATTGCTTTTTGCACCGATGACAACTTACTTGAAGGATCTTATTCAATCCATAGGTAGATATAGTGGACTCTCATGACATGAAACTGGGTTTAAGGGTTTTGGATGCACAAGTAGTATCTCTACTTGGTGCGGATTTTTGGCTAGCAAAGATATTGAGCAAGCACCACATGTTAGAGGATCTATGACAATATAGCTTCTATGTGAATATAAGCAAACATAATTCATTACGTTGTCTTCCTCGTCCAACGTCAACAATTTGACATAAAATACTTAATGGGGGCTCACAATCATAAAAGATGTCCAAGATAGTGTATTTGCATGTGAATCTTCTCTTTCCTTATTAATTCTTTCATAAATTGCATCATTGACCAATGCTATGCTTGTTAACTTTCAATAAATTTTACCACTTATACTTCTTGTATGTGAAGTCACTACTCCCCATGGGACAAGCATATGAAGCATATAAATTTCAATTTTATGATATTCAATTCATTTCAACAATTTACTCATAGGATATAAGTGAGGAAGAAGAGTAAATGACAAACTACTCCAGAAAGATATAAGTGAAGAACAAAGAGTAGTTTAGTGAATGGGTAGCTATGTGAGGACTCTCTCTCATTTGAAAATTTCAGATCTTAAGTATTTTATTCAAACAGCAAAGAAAACAAAATAAAATGACATTCCAAGAATAGCACATATCATGTGAAGAAGCAAAAACTTAGGCTCAACCAAAACTGACTGATAGTTGTTGAAGAAGAAAGGTGGGATGCCTACCGGGGCATCCCCAAGCTTAGGTGCTTGAGACTTCTTGAAATATTGTATTGGGATGCCTTGGGCATCCCCAAGCTTGAGCTTTTGTGTCTCCTTAATTCCTCTTATATCATTGCTTCTCCTAAATCTTAAAACTTCATCCACACAAAACTCAACAAGAACTCGTGAGATAAGTTAGTATAAATCAACTCAAAATCTTAACATTCTCTACTGTAGAAAATCACTAAAATTATAATTAAACATTGCATTCTAAATGCCTCTGCATATTTAATACTCCTATCCACAAATAGAATCATTAAACACGCAAACATATGCAAACAATGCAACTATAACAACAATCTGCCAAAACAGAACAGTCTGTAAAAGGGGAATAATAATCCATACTTATCTAACTCAAAAAATTCTTAAATATTACCACGTGACATAGAACTCATGCATGCTTACTGTGTAAAAATTTCAGATTTTTATCATGTTCTGACTATTCAGGAATATTCTGGACATAACAGAAAACTTTCTGTTTTCAAACAGCAACACATGAACTTGCAAACTGAGCATGGTAAAGGCTATAATTGGCATTTTATTGAACTAAAAGATACAAAACATGATTATTGATAACAGCAAGAAAATATCAATGAAATAAAATGATGCTCCAAGCAAACCTCATGTTATGTGATGAATAAAAATATAACTCCAAGTGAGGTTACCGATAGTGTTGAAGACGAGAGAGGGGATGCCTTCCGGGGCATCCCCAAGCTTAGTTGCTTGGGTCTTCCTTGAATATTACCTTGGGGTGCCTTGGGCATCCCCAAGCTTAGGGTCTTGCCGCTCATTATTCTCCTCATATCGATATCTCACCCAAAACTTGAAAACTTCAATCACACAAAACTTAACGGAACTTGTGAGATAGGTTAGTATGATAAAAATAAATCATCCACTTAGGTACTGTCAAGACAAGTTTCATAATTGTTCTCACATAATTCCTACTGTATTCTATCATTTCCACAATTTATATTACTCAATATAAGCTATGGAAACACTAAAACAAGCAAACTATGCACCAAAAACAGAATCTGTCAAAAACAGAACAACGAGTAGTAAGCGATTTAAAAACCATACTTATGTACCTCAAAAACTTCTGAAAATTAGGACAACGTAAACAATTTGTAACCCAATACTGTGTAAAAATTTCAGAATTTTTTCATGCTCCAGTACAGAATAGAAATTCTAGCACTGGACGCAAAAGTTTCTGTTTTTGCACAGAATCAAATCAACAAGCATCCACACTATCCCAAAGGCTTTACTTGGCACATTATTGAAAGAAAAAATATATAAAACATGATTACTAAAGTATCTTAATCATGTGAACACACAAAAACAGTAGGTATAAATATAGGGTTGTCTCCCAACAAGCGCTTTTCTTTAATGCCTTTTAGCTAGGCATGATGATTTCAATGATGCTCACATAGAAGTAAAGAATTGAAACATAACGGGAGCATCATGAATCATAAGTTCCTCTCTCATAATAATTTTCAGTAGCATCTTGAATGGATTCATCAATATAGCTATGATATAAAGCATTCTTTTCATGATCCACAAGCTTAGAATTTTTTATTACTCTCCACACAAACAATTTTCTTCTCATTCATAATAGTGGGAGTATCGTATGAAACTTGAATACTATAAATTGTTTCCACATTAAAAGAGTGATGTTCAGAAAAAGGGTAATCATAATTATGACAATTTTTATAAATATAATCATCACTACTTTTTATAACATAAGTATCATCACAATAATCATCATAAGTAGGAGGCATGCAATCATCATAACAAATTTGATCATTCAAAGTAGGGGGACTAAAAAGATCATCTTCATTAAGCATAGCATCCCCAAGCTTGGGACAAACATTAATTGCAGCAAATAAATTCTCAAACATGTCATCTTCATCAAACATAGCATCCCCAAGCTTGTGGCTTGGCATATCATAAGCATAATCACTCTCATCATTAATAGTATGAATATCACCAATAGTATAACAATTATTATCATCACAATTTTCTAAGTTGGTGCCAAAAATATTTTCAAGATTATAAGAAGTATCATTATTTTCCCAATCATAATCATCATAATGAGTAATAGGCATAACGAAATCATCCTCAATAGTTCCTTCGGACATTGTGCCATAAGACAAAGAAGCAATATCATCATCAAGTGTATCATCTTCCACAATTATTTTTGATTCACTCTCATGAGGCACAACACTAATAGGGGCAACATTATTTGGGAGGGATACCTTTTTACCTCTAGTTTTCCTTCTTTCCTTTTTCTTCTTCACCACCTCATGTGTGGGTTTAATCAATTTTTCCGTGCACTTTATTGAAGAGATTGGTTGAATAAAAAGCTCCTCCTCGTTACCTGATTCATCATAAGAAAAAATAGGAGGATATTGGGAAACCTCTTCCCCTTCATTAGTATGCTCTTCATCTTCTATTTGTTTCCTTGTCTTTAAATAATTGGCAATATAAGGATTCTCAATGCAATTTACCGCACAATACATATAAATTTCCTCTAGATCGAAATCAAGAAATCTCTTGAGATTATATTCTGGAATATCCCTAGTTATATGTTTCATTTCTTCATACCCCAGAAGCAGACTAAGTTCATTATGATGCGCAAAGGGTAATCAAGTTATCACAATTTTTGGACACGATTCGATCATGAAACAATTTGCATTGGAGATTTAAATGACCACGTTCATTGCAAAGTTCACAAGGATGGCGAGAAAAATTAAATCTTTTAGCACAATCATCTAGCCTCTCTTGCAACCCTTTAGTTTCTAAATACTTATGCCTCTTACAAAATCTATTTTCCCATTTTGGTATGCATTTGCACTCCCAATTCACTTCACAAAAATTGACATCCTTATAAGAAACATTTTTGTCATGACTAGTGCAATCATCATTAGTATTTTGGATATTCATAGAATTCATACTAACAACATTGCAATCATGCTCATCATTCAAAGATTTTATGGCAAACATTTTATTGAATTCTTCTTCTATCAATTGAGCACAATTATCGGAATCCTTATTTTCAGGAAAGACATGATAAAGACGAATAATATGACGCAACCTCAATTCCATTTTTTTTGTATTTTTCTTTTATAAGACAAACTAGTGATAAACAAGAAACTAAAAGATTCGATTGCAAGATCTAAAGATATACCTTCAAGCACTCACCTCCCCGGCAACGGCGCCAGAAAAGAGGTTGATGTCTACTACACAACTTATTCTTGTAGACTCGTGTTGGGCCTCCAAGCGTAGAGGTTTGTAGGACAGTAGCAATTTTCCCTCAAGTGGATGACCTAAGGTTTATCAATCCGTGGGAGGCGTAGGTTGAATATGGTATCTCTCAAGCAACCCTGCAACCAAATACAAGAAATCTCTTGTGTCCCCAACACACCCAATACAATGGTAAATTGTATAGGTGCACTAGTTCGGCGAAGAGATGGTGATAAAAGTGTAGTATGGATAGTAGATATAGGTTTTTGTAATCTAAAAATATAAAAACAGCAAGGTAGCAGAAAGTAAACGGGCATAAAAACGGTATTGCAATGCTTAGAAACAAGGCCTAGGGTTCATACTTTCACTAGTGCGATCTCCCAACATTGTTGACATAGCTGAATCATATGTAAATCCCCCACGTGCGACAAAGAGTTCACTCCAAAGTCACAAATAGCGGAGAACAAACGAAGAAATTGTTGTAGGGTATGAAACCACCTCAAAGTTATCCTTCCCGATCAATCTTATGAGCCATCCCCATTAATTGTCACGAACAGCCCTAGAGTTCGTACTAGAATAACACCTTAAGATACACATCAACCAAAACCCTAATGTCACCTAGGCACTCCAATGTCACCACGAGTACCCACGGGTTTGATTATACGATATGCATCACACAATCTCAGATTCATCTATTCAAACCAACACAAAGAACTTCAAAGAGTGCCCCAAAGTTTCTACCGAAAAGTCAAGACGAAAACGTGTGCCAACCCTTATGCATAAATCCCCAAGGTCACGGAACCCGCAAGTTGATCACCAAAACATACATCAAGTGACTCAAGTGAATATCCCATTGTCACCACAGATATCCATATGCAAGACATACATCAAGTGTTCTGAAATCCTTAAAGACTCAATCCGATAAGAAAACTTCTAAGGGAAAACTCAATTCATCACAAGAAGATAGAGAGGGGAAAACTCCATATGATTCATCTATATCAACAAAGTTCGCGATACATCAAGATCGTGCCAAATCAAGAACACGAGAGAGAGAGATCAAACACATAGCTACTGGTACAAACCCTGAGCCCCGAGGGTGAACTACTCCCTCCTCATCATGGAGACCGCTGGGATGATGAAGATGGCCTCCGGTGATGCCTTCCCCCCTCCGGCAGGGTGCCGGAAAAGGGCTGTAGATGGGATCTCTCTGGTATAGAGGCTTGCGGTGGCGTAAAAACTCCTCTCGGTTAACTTTCGGGGGTTTATGAATATATATGATTTTTTGGCGTTGGAATCACGCGAAGAAGGGCCACAGGGGGCCCACGAGGCACCAGGGCACGCCTGGGGGGGGGGTGGCGCGCCCTGGTGGCTCATGGGGCCCCTGTGGGTCTTCTGGCCACCTCCCGAAGCTTCTAGTGTCTCTTATGTTCCAGAAAAAATCGTCAAAAAGTTTCGCTGCATTTGGACTTCATTTGATATGGATTTTCTGTAAAACCAAAAACAAGCAGAAAACAGCAACTGGCACTGGGCACTAGGTCAATATGTTAGTCCATGAAAATCATATAAAAACCATATAAAAGTGCGCCAAAATGATACAAAACTATAATAAACATGGCCTGAATACTTCATAAATTATAGATACGTTGGAGACGTATCATGCACCCACAAGCCCAGGGGCGCACGGTCCGCCATCACCGCCGTGAAGGAGTCTGGGAGCCGGAGCCAGGTGCAGGGGCTGCGGTGCATGTTCACGTGAACTCGTGCACCTCCTCCGCCGAATGGCTCCCCGCCTGAGGTGGTAGCGCGGCTGCCCTGCCGCAGCCGCCTCGGCCGCGAGCGGCGTCCCTTCCGCGACCGCTGGGCCCGGCGCTGGTAGCCGCCGGGGAGCGCCCGCGCCCCCGGGGCGGAACCTGGGATGCGGCAGCGGAGGCACGGCCACGCCCTCTTCCCCTCACCATCTCGCGGCGGCTCTAACAAGAAGACGGAGGAGGTTGGAGGAAGAAGAATATGGGTGGAGGACTCCGGCTTTCCCCTCCCCCTTTTATGCTCGGCGCGGAGCCCCTCTCGTCGCTCCGCCTTCTCGGCGTTGTGAACTGAAGGAGTCAGAGCGTGGGGAGGAAGGCAATGATGGCCTCGCGTCGCCCGCGGCAGGTTTTATGTCAGCACGGGCGGTTACCGAGGCGTCGTGGGAGAAGTGGGGGCGTCCCCCGTTGCATCGTGCGCCACGCATCGCGCCTGGCCGCAGGCGGTTAGGGCCCGCGCCATTTCGCCCCCCAGCAGGCGGGAACGTGCGCGCCGCGGGCCCGGGGGCTACTGTCGGGCCCATGGAACCCAGGGTATCCAGACCCGTCTGCCTTTGGCCCAGGGCGCAACGCCTGGCGTGGGCCCAGCAGGCCGTCATCACCAAGCACCTCACCAGGGCTCTTCACGAGGCCTTGGCCTCCTGAGGCCCCCTCCTTAGGAGGTGGTGAGCAAGGTTCGGTATCCTCATCAACGGCCTCGCGAGGCCCTCTCGCGAGGCGGCCTCCTGAGGTGGCCTCTCGAGGCCACCTCCCGAAGACGCCCAAGACGAAGGTCGTTCGGCACAGCCGCGCGGTCTGGGGCCCATCACGTGGGTGACGCGCGCGGTGACGAGCGGCGACAGAGGCCGCGCCAGCAGGCACGGATCAAGGTGGTTTCCTCTTTTGTGTTAAGGGTGAAGGGCCAGCTATCTACTCCCCAAAGCGACCCCAAAGGTTGCCCGATTGGCGAAGGAAGGCCAAGACGGCGGGCGCACAGGGCGGAGGTCATCACCGAGCCCACCGGCGCATCATGGATCATGCTTTGGCAGGCGAAGACCGCCTTTAGTCAGGATAGCCTGAGCGCCTGTCCCCTTTCAAACCCGCCAAGTGTGGCAACCCTTCCCGCCTAAGTTTCGAGGGGGAAGAGGACCAAGGCGGGTATAAGGGGGGCAGAGCTGCCATTGTAGAGGGGGATCCGATCAGCTCTTGTTTCCATCACCCCCAACCTTGTACTCTCTCTCACCAGAGCAATCCCAATCAAGCAGGAGTAGGGTCTTACACTGCAAGGTGGCCCGAACCTGGGTAAACCGCTGAGTCCATGGCCCGTCCCTCGCTAGCGCGCTCTCGCCGTAGCCTCGCCGTCGCTTAGCTGTGGTAGGAGACGAAGTGGTAGAACGAGCTCACCCCAGTGTTCGAACCTTTGGGTCCCCGGAGCCCGAACTCCGACAACCACCACCATACCGCCGTGCTGGTTCCGATCTCACCGACCTTCTCCCCCTCTCTTGCTAGATCAAGAAGGAGAGGACGCCATCGAGCTAAACATGTGCTAAACTCGGAGGTGTCGTCCGTTCGGCGCTAGATCGGTTGGATCGTGATAGGATGGTGAAGAGTACGACTACATCAACCATGTTTTATACGCTTCCGTTTTCGGTCTACAAGGGTATGTAGACACACTCCCCTCTCGTTGCTATGCATCTCCTAGATTAGATCTTGGGTGTTTCATAGGATTTTTTTTTGATTTTCATGCAATGTTCCCCATCAGGCGGAGACAACCACATGGAGATCATGATGATGGAGATCATGCCGGTGCTTTGGAGATGGAGATCAAAAGCACAAAGATGATGATGGCCATATCATGTGACATATTGATTGCATGTGATATTTATCTTTTTATGCATATTGTTTTGCTTAGGACAACGGTAGCATTATAAGATGATCCCTTCACTTAATTTCAAGATAAAAGGTGTTCTCCCTAAGTATGCACCATTTGGAAAGTTCGTCGTTTCAAAGCACCTCGTGATGATCGGGTGTGATAGACTCTACGTTCGCATACAACCGGTGTAAGCCAGTTTTACACATACGGAATACTTGGGTTAAACTTGACGACCCTAGCATGTATAGACATGGCCTCGGAACACGGAGGACCGAAAGGTCGAACATGAGTCATATAGTAGATATGATCAACATGGAGATGTTCACCTATCACGCCCAATATGCGGTCCTATCCTCAAGGGACTCGAAAGTCCCGCTAAGGATAGAAGCGCATATCGAAGAAGCTTTGCAAGGTGGATATCGTTACATCATACCATGTACTGAATAGATGAGAATACCAGATAAAGGCTTACACTCGCCACAAGCTACAACATGAATACAAGAATACATAGCAATCATCATACAGAAGAGCAGGATCCGACTACGGATGAAATCAAACGAAAAAGAAGAACGACATCCACCCTGCTAATCCCAGGCTGCCAACCGGGAACCCATCCTATGATCGACACAGAAGAAGAAGCAGAAGAAGAACTCCAAAGGCAAACAAGCATCGCTCTCACGTCATATCATCGCTTTACCTGTACCTGCACCTGTTGTTGTAGTAAACTGTGAGCCACGAGGACTCAGCAATCCCATTACCATGGGTATCAACACTAGCAAAGCTTAATGGGTATGGAATGGATAAGTGGTGAGGTTGCAGCAAGCACTAAGCATTGTATGGTGGCTAACTTACGAGTACAAGAATAAGAAGAGTAACTACGCACAACGGTCGCAAGCTAATAATGATAAAGAAGTGATCCTGAACACCTACTTACGAGTCAAACATAACCCCACCGTGTTCTCTTCTCGAACTTACTCGAAAAGAGACGATCACGGTTACGCACGCGGTTGGTGTATTTTAATTAGAATTTGGTGTCAAGTTCTCTACAACCGGTGGTTATAAATATCCAAGTGCCACATAACTACGGGCACGGCTTCGCGAAAGATTTAACCCTGCAGGGGTGCTCCAAGTAGTCCATTATAAATTACCACACGCATCCGATGGAACATCCTCACACCGTGATAACACGATGCTTACGATAAGGAATTCCGATGGCGGTAGTGGGGAGTAGTGGTACACGATGGTGGTAGTCGAACTTGGTGATCCGGAGGGTACTTGGTGGTCTCGGTCTTGGCGACGGTAGTTGTACACGGCAAACGTAGTGGTTCTATGCATCGGTCGTCGTGGTACTTGGCGTTCTTGGTGATTCCAGAGACGGCGGTAGTGGTACTTGACGGATCTAGGGGTACTGGTCTTGGGGTGCCGACGATGGTCATAGTGGCACGGTCCGAAGGCGATGGACTTGAAGGCCTTGACGTCCAGCGACAGTGACATTATTGAGGGCCTTCGCGACAGACCGTGGTGGTGGTGGTGGTGTCAAATCCAGGCACACCAAGTGCTGGCCAAAACTCCTTGACCCTGGCATGGTGATTCAAAAACTACAAGAAGGGCGTGTTGAGGATGATGCGCGAGGAGCTCGGATCGGTGTTCCTGCAGACAACAGCTGGGAGGCATCCAGGGCGAGCTGGCTAGCTGTAGAGCAGCGAGCAGCGGGACGGCTGCGGAGCAACGGGTAGCAGCGACGGAGGTGCTGGTGGTGAGGCCAGGTGCTTGGGCATGGCAGCAGCGAGGCGGCGGGGCCCGCGAGCAGCGAAGGTCGTTGGCCGGGCGAGCGCGCATGAGGTAAGGGGAAGGAAGCCAGGGCCACGCCGGAGGAGGAATGAGGCTGACGGGGCTGAAGAAGGCCTTGGTCGCCGGCGTCGCGGACGAAGCCGGAACGAGGCGCAAGGGGGAGGAGCGGGGAGCCACATGGCGAGGCGGCCATGGCGCGCGGAGGTGTGGTCACGGCTGGTCTGGAGATGGAGGGCACGGAGAAGGATGGCAGCGCGTGCTCGAGGCCAAGGCGAGGCGACGTAGCAGCGGCCGAAGTCGCAGGCGATGGGGATCGGGTCAAGGGGTGGCATGGTCGCGCGTCTCCTGCGCTGTGGCGGCGGCGCTATCGGGAGGAAACATGAGGAGATCAAGGGGATCGGGAGCCCTCTCCTGGTGACGGTGCTAGGAGGGAGGAAGGGAGCGAGGGGAAGGCAGGAGGAGGGGATCGAGGACTTAGGTTAAGGGCGCCGGCTGGGCCTCTGGTTGGCCTTCTCCCTCTCCTTATTCTTTCATTTACAGGAAAAGAAAGAAATCAAAGAAGAGAAAAGTAAAGGGTAGGAAAATAATTTGGTCATGGAGGTTATTTTCCTTGGACTCGCAAAAAATGAGCTCGATCCAAGAAAAATACGTTTGGCACCGTTTAGAAGGATTGGATTCGAACATATTTGAATTTGGTTCAAATAAGTTTGAATTAGGACAAGGTTTAGATAGGTCCAAAAATGTTGAGGTTTAGGAGTTGCCTCGATAGATGGGAAAAGAATTATTGGCAAGGTTTGGAAGTCAAACTCGAAGCAGAAAAGGCATGGGATTAAATTGCAAGTGTGTTTATGGGTTATTCCAAATTAATGGAATATTTTATTATAGCTCCCTAATAATATTGGAAGGATATGTTATGAAGAGAAATCACCATGTGAGTTCCCTCAATTTAAATGAATCAAAGATCCATGCAATTTATTTATTTGAGTTTTACTTGGGTTGCAAAAATTTAATGGCATGATGACATGATGCAATGCAAAAACAAAATAGAGCAAGCAATATAATAACAAATACGGAAAGGATCGGTCTCGGGCTGTCACATCACCATTGATGACTGCCCCATCTCACGTGATGATCGGACATGGGTTAGTTGATTTGGATCATGTATCACTTAGACAACTTGAGGGATGTTGATTTAAGTGGGAGTTCACTAGTAATATGATTAACTGAACCAATTATCATGAACATAGTCTTATTGTCTTTGCAAAATTATGTTGTAGATCAATGGCTTGCGCTGTAACTCCCCTGAATTTTAATGCGTTCCTAGAGAAAGCTAAGTTGAAAGATGATCGAAGCAACTATGCAGACTGGGTACGTAATTTGAGGATTATTCTCACTGCTGCATAGAAAGTTTATGTCCTTGATGCACCGCTTGGTGAAGCACCCCCTCCAGCGTTGTCTGTAGATGTTGTGAACGTCTGGCAGACACGTTATGATGACTACTCGATAGTTCAGTGCGCCATGGTTTACGGCTTAGAATCGGGGCTCCAAAGAAGTTTTGAGCACCACGGAGCATATGAGATGTTCCAGGAGCTGAAATTGGTATTTCAGGCTCACGCCCGGGTCAAGAGGTATGAAGCCTCCGACAAGTTCTTTAGCTGCAAGATGGAGGAGAATAGCTCCGTTAGCGAGCACGTACTCAAAATGTATGGGTACTTCAACCGCCTGAATCAGTTGGGAGTTAATCTTTCGGATGAAGTAGCGATTGACAGAGTTCTTTAGTCACTGCCGCCAAGCTACAAGGGCTTCGTGATGAACTATAATATGCAAGGGATGGAGAAGACGATCCATGAGCTGTTCGCGATGCTTAAGGCTGCGGAAGTAGAAATCAAGAAAGAGCATCAAGTGTTGATGGTCAATAAGACCACCAGTTTCAGGCAAGTGAAAGAAATGGAACTTCAAGAAGAATGGCAAGGCAGTTGCTGCTCCTGTGAAGAAGCCCAAGGCTGGACCCAAACCTGAGACTGAGTGCTTCTATTACAAGGGGAATGATCACTGGAAGCAGAACTGCCCCAAGTACTTGGCAGATAAGAAGGCTGGCAATGTCAAAAAAGGTATATTTGATATACATGTTATTGATGTGTACCTTACTAGTGCTCGTAGTAGCGCCTGGGTATTTGATACTGGTTCGGTTGCTAATATTTGTAACTCAAAACAGGAGCCGCGGAATAAACGGAGACTAGCTAAGGATGAGGTGACGATGCACGTCGGAAATGGTTCCAAGGTTGATGTGATCGCCGTCGGCACGCTCCCTCTACGTTTACCTTCGGGATTAGTTTTGAACCTGAATAATTGTTATTTGGTGCCTACGTTAAGCATGAACATTATATCTGGATCTTCTTTATTGTGAGACGGTTATTCATTTAAGTCAGAGAATAATGGTTGTTCTATTTATATGGATAATATCTTTTACGGTCCTGCACCCCTTGTGAATGGTTTATTCTTATTGAATCTCGATCGTAATGATACACATGTTCATAATATTGATGCCAAAAGATGCAGAGTTAATAATGAAAGTACCACATACTTGTGGCATTGCCGCTTAGGTCATATTGGTGTAAAGCGCATGAAGAAACTCCATGCTGATGGACTTTAGGAATCACTTGATTATGAATCATTTGAAACATGTGAACCATGCCTCATGGGCAAGATGACTAAAACCTCATTTTCCGGAACAATGGAGCGGGCAAGTGACTTATTGGAAATAATACATACTGATGTATTGTCGAACCTGTTTCCGGAATAAATCACAGAATAGCCCTGAGTCACACCAGCCCCAAGATCAGCACAACTGGTGGACTCCCTTGATATAGATGTCCAGTACATACATAATATTACACAGGGTTGAGCCAGAGTACTCAACATTTATTACAAACTTGTCAATATATGGTGGTGGTGGAATATGACAGTGGTGTGGTGATGGTACAACACTGATATAATAAAGTAGAGCCAAGCGTCAGTGTGAGGCTTGACTATTTTATTTGTGAAGCGGAAGCACTGCGGATGATATACGTGGTAGACTCCAAGACCACAGTTGACTGACTGGGAACACCTCTAAGCGTCGGGCTCGCTAGCGCAATCTTCCTCCACAAGCTCGTCTTCCTCCAGGTCTGGCCAAATTAACAAGCCAGGGACAAGCCAGTGAGTACGTTGGAATGTACTCGCAAACATTATGAATGAAAGATATACCGAATGCATATGCTCATGCTGGATTAAATGATATGTATATGTTGTCCGAAATTTAATCATGGCATGACAAATATAAATATGCTGTGGATGAAAATATATAACTTGTTAGTAATGAACCCAGAAAATAAAATGGAACATCAGGCGCTGGACCACCCGAGGAATTCCAAGAAAAATGCCAAACGGGTGTCTAAAAGCAACGCCTCGAGAGGTCTTGAAAAGAAATGCCAAACGGGTGTCTGAAAGCGACGACTCGAGAGGTCTTGAAAAGAAATGCCAAACGGGTGTCTGAAAGCGACGCCTCGAGAGGTCTTGAAAAGAAATGCCAAACGGGTGTCTGAAAGCGACGCCTCGAGAGGTCTTGAAAAGAAGTGAGTATCCAGGTGGACTAGCCATCCCAAGTGATACCCAGAAAAATAAAAAACGGGTATCCATGTGGACTAGCCATCCCAAGTGATACCCAGAAAAATATAAATGAGTATCCAGTTGGACTGGCCATCCCAATTGATACTCAGAAAAATAAAAACGGGTATCCAGGTGGACTAGCAATCCCAAGTGATACCCAGAAAAATATAAATGAGTATCCAAGTGGACTAGCCATCCCAAGTGATACTCAGATTCACACGGAAGAACAGGGTTAGTCCACAATAATATTTATGATGACAAAATATTCATGATGACATCAGTGGTGACAATAATTAACCTGCAAAATAATTCATGCTCAATTTAATTATTTCCTCCGAAGACCGACACCGGGACCGACACTTGACCCTTCCCAGCTAACGTCCTTGACCGTGGACACGGCTATTCGAATAGATGTAACTCTGCAGAGGGTGTACTCTTTACCCACAGGTAAGGGATTTCATTAGTCAGTACCGAGACACCGACTAATTCCCATCACGGTCTTTGGGTTGAAAACACACCTGACCAGCACACACTAGATTAACTTTCCGGATGCCAGGAATCACCCAAAGCATCGTTCAAGAAAAACTCTAAGTCGGGGAGACCATTGTCTCGAATAGCATGGGATCACTATTAATACACGCGGATTACAAGGGGTGCCCCCCTCTCGGCCCAGCCGGATACACCCATGCCCCCTGACCAGATGACTGGCATTAGTCCACGGCCGTGGAACCCTCATCGTGGCCCCTCTAGGTGGTGTGCACAAGGACAGGGGTTAGCAACTTACTAAATCGCACTCCCCTCATGAGAAGACTAGTGGCAGCATGGTATTTAGCTAGGCTTGACCGAACAAGACTTGAGCTAGGTCGACTCAGAAGGTGTTGTTATTATGACTGTCATACTTCGTATGCCACGGTGACACCATCGTGTCATGATATGGCCCGTGCCCACCAGCACGTCCAAGGCAGGAGACACACTCCTGGATTCTCACCATTTCCACACGTTAGAAAGATTCCTGGTGCATGCAACAATGATCAGAATGACATGACCATGCATGCTCTCACTATTACTACATATATGGTGAAATTCCAAACTGATGCAACCATGCAAGCAATTCACCATATCCCAAGTTAAAAAATGCTTGCCTTGATCAAAGTAGTCAGAAGACGATCCCTCGAAATTCCCGGCAAAGTCCCCCTCTTTGTTTTCTATAAAATGGAAATTCCAATTCCAATTATTTTTTTTGCAACAGTGCCAAAAGTTGTCTCAAAACATTTTCAAATAAATACTAAAAAAACTAGAGTGAAAAATAAATTTTTCAAAAAAAGAATCAATTAAAACAGAGTTGTGGTTAAAAAGTTATTAAAGTTTTAAAACTAGGGACTTTTCTGCAAAAAATCCAATTTGCCAGTGGGTCCCTGTGCGGTAAAACAGAAAACGCATCAGGGCGAAATACGCTTCCCAGCATAGAAAGCGTAAAGCCACCGAATACGCTTTCGGTTTAAACAGAAAAAGATTAAAACGCTGACGGGTGGGCCCCACCCATCAGGTTTGAAATTCAAACGTGCTCGCGCGCGTGCACAGAGGAGGTGCGGCGATCACCGGTGACGATCGCCGGGGTTTCAGCAGGCGGCGATGGTTGGGACATGCTTAGGGCAGGATTCCGCGTCGGTGGGTGGTGGCGGTGGTCGCCGGCGAGCACCGGAGCGACGGGCGAGGTCAACTCCGACGGACGGCGGCGTCGGGTGGAGTTGGATCTCATCGGGGAGGGCTCCGGACGCCGAATTGAAGTGTGGGACGGATGAGTGGGAGCACGAGAGGGCTACTCGTGTAGTTTGGAGGGTGGAGCTGGCCTAACGGCGACGTGGTGCTCGGGGTGGCAGAGGCGGATCGGGCGACCGGATTTGGAGAAGAAGACCTCTCGAGGTCGGGGGAGTGCACGGGAGGTCGATTGAGAGGGTGTGGGTGTGGTGCGGTAACTCAACGGAGCTCGGGGAGCTCTTATATAGGTGAGCCGAGGAGGTCAATGGCGGAGCGGATCACGCCGGAGTAATTCCGGCCGGCGAAGGTAGTGACGGTCGGTGGTCTTGGACGGTGGTCACCAGTGTGGTCGGCGGAACTCTCCTGAAGCGCCAGCTCGGGCAGGATTGAGCTCTATCCATCCCTCCCATGGATGAGCTCCTGTACGGGTGAGGCGGGCGGCGCCAGCTCCGGCGACTTACAGGCGGGGCCGGGGCGGTGTGGATGGTGCGGCGACGCCGTGGAGGAGAGTGACGCGTGCCAGGTAGGTGGAGGGAGCGGTGGGCTGAGTGATGGCCACTGGTGGCCGTGTTGATCCGCTCGGCCGCCGTGGCCGAGGACAGTGGCTGCTGCACCGGCCAGCCCTGTGCTGTCGGTGGCGAGCCACTGACGAGGGGGGTCCGGGGTGGAGCATTGAAGACCCACAGAGGCGTGGATGAGGGCGAGGTTGAGTGAAGTGCACCGCACGGCATCGATCGCCCCCGCCTCTGAACTTCTTCTGTTTTTGTGAATTTTTTCGATAGTGCTACAGTGTGCACACCAGGTGTATGATGAAATGCTAGAGGGCTCTAGGCATTTTAGGAATTTGTGGGAATTTTTGTGGTGATGTGTTGATGTATAATAGAGATGCTGGCCAAGTTTCAGAATTTTTGGAACAATTAAAATTGGGTTTTGATCATGAAGTTTGAATCTGGTCCAAATTTGAATTGAATGAAATTTGAAAATTTTGAACTGTGGAACCAAATGTTTTGGTGAAATGGGTTGTGGGTACTGTCAAGTAGCTAGGATAATTTTTGTGGTTTGCAGAAGAGTTGGAAAAAATATAGTTCCTTTGTAAATCAAAGAAACTAGAATAAATGAATTTCCAACTTTGGAATTTTACTAAATATGGTAAAAATATTTTTATGGAGAGGAGAGGTATTGGGTACTGTCCTATGGAGTGAGGATGACTTGAATGATAATTTAGAAGTGACGGAAAAATTGTTGGGAGAATTTTCTATATGTATGAAAGGGGATGAAAAGGATCATTTCATTGAAATGATTTAATTTATTCAAAAAAAATCTGAAATTTTTTTTTTTGATCCTACATAAGTAATCACTCAAGTAACAAACCATCCAAATCAGAACCATTTAAATTTTTTGAAACCCAATCAAAAGTTAAAAATGATTTTCGAAACAGAAGAAAAAGAAGAAGAGCCATAGTCATCCCAAGGAAATTTTATTTTAAAGAAAAGATTTTAAAGATTCAAAAGAGAAAATTTTGGGGTGTTACAACACCTACCCCCCTTAGAAAAATCTCATCCCCGAGATTTCAGCTGTCCCTCAAACAGGTACGGGTACTCAGTCCTCAAGTGATCCTCTATTTCCCATGTTGCTTCTTCCTAGGTGTGATTACTCCACTGGACTTTGCAGAATTTTATCACGCTCCGACGGGTTCTCCGTTTAGACTCCTCAAAATATTTTATAGGGTGGTCCTTATATGTAAGGTCTAGTTGGATATCCAGGTCCTGATCCTGGACTTGTTTTTCCGGGTTACTGACACATCTGCTCAGTTGTGACATGTGAAACACATCGTGAACATCAGACAATTCTGATGGTAGCTCCAGTTGGTAGGCAACCTTGCCTCTCCTTGCAATTATTCTGAACGGTCCAATAAACCTCGGTGCCAATTTCCCCTTGACTTTAAATCTCTGTTGCCCCCTCATTGGGGATACCCTGAGATACACATAATCATTGGGTTCAAAACTGATCTGACGGTGTTTCTGGTCATAATAGCTTTTCTGACGGCTCTGAGCTGCTTTCAGTCTGTCTCGAATAAGTTTTACTTTTGTTTCTGCTTCTTTGAGAACTTCCGGGCCGAAGATTCGGCTATCTCCTGTCTCAGATCAATTGAGAGGGGTACGACACCTCCGTCCATATAGAGCTTCAAAGGGTGACATCTTTAGACTGGCTTGATAACTATTGTTATATGAAAATTCCGCATATGGCAAACTGTCCTCCCAGCTGACTCCATAGGTAAGAACACAAGCTCTCAGCATGTCTTCCAATATCTGATTTACCCGTTCAGTCTGCCCTCATGTCTGTGGGTGGTACGCTGTACTGAATACCAGTTGAGTTCCTAAGGCTTGCTGCAGGTGATCCCAAAACCTAGAGACAAACTGAGTGCCTCTGTCAGAGACTATGGTCTTGGGTACTCCGTGTAAGCAAACAATCTGGGAGAGGTATAACCTGGCAAGCTTCTGTGTTGAGTACGTTGTTTTTACCGGAATGAAATGTGCCACCTTGGTTAATAAATCTGTGATAACCCAGATAGCATCATTTCCGTGTCGTGACCTCGGTAATCCAACAATAAAATCCATTCCTATCACATCCCATTTCCATTCAGGCACTCTGAGTGGCTGTAACAATCCTGCTGGCCTCTGGTGTTCTGCTTTTATACGCTGACAGGAGTCACACCGTGCGACATATACGGCTATATCCCTTTTCATCCCGGGCCACCAAATTTTTTCCTGTAGATCCTTGTACATCTTGGTTCCTCCTGGGTGAATGGAGTACGGGGTGGTATGAGCTTCTGCCAAAATTTGTTGCTTCAGCTCTTCCTTATTGGGTACGCATAATCTTTTCCCGTACCCCAAAATTCCTTGGGTGTCAATGGTAAATTTAGAGGCCTTGCCTAAATTTACTTTCCTTTTAATTCCCTCAATACTGGGGTGTCCTTTCTGAGCTTCTTTGATCTGATCTTCCAATGCTGGTTTTATTTCTAGGCGGGCAATGGTTCCTTCCGTGACCAGAACCATGTTGAGTTTGGCAAATTCTTGGTTGAACTCATGCTGTGAGAATCGCACACGGTCATTATCGGTGCATGGATTTTGACTAAGGGCGTCTGCCACAACATTTGCTTTACCCGGATGGTAATGCATTCCCACATCATAATCCTTGATTAGTTCAAGCCAATGACGCTGTTGCAGGTTTAATTCCGATTGGGTGAAGATATACTTAAGACTTTTGTGATCCGTGTATATCTCGCATCGATTTCCAAGGAGGAAATGTCGCCATTCCTTGAGTGCATGTATTACAACTGCTAGTTCCAAATCATGGGAGGGATAATTTTCTTCGTGTCATCGTCGTTGTCTTGAAGCATATGCTACGACCTTTCCTTCTTGCATTAATACACATCCAAGGCCCTTTCTGGAAGCGTCACAGTATATTTCAAAATTCTTGTGCACATCCGGCACGATCAGAACAGGTGTCGTTGTTAACCTCTTCTTTAATTCTTGGAAACTTTTCTCACATGCTTCGGTCCATTCAAACTTCTTATCCTTCTTGAGTAACTCAGTCATGGGTTTGGCTATGGTGGAGAATCCTTCAATAAATCGTCGATAGTAGCCAGCCAGACCAAGAAAACTCCTGACCTCAGTCATGTTGGTGGGTTGCTTCCATACTAAGACAGCTTTTACCTTACTTGGGTCCACTGCTATTCCATCCTGTGTCAGTACATGTCCCAAAAACCAACTTCTCAGTACTTGATTTTTCCGTAATTCTTCCACGACTATTCGAAGATATTGCTCATGTTCTTCTGTTATCTTGGAATAAATAAGTATATCATCGATGAACACAACCACGAATTTGTCCAAATATTTCATGAAAACCTTGTTCATGAGGTGTACAAAATAAGCAGGAGCGTTGGTCAATCCGAAGGGCATCACAGTGAACTCATATAATCCATATCTGGTGGTAAAAGCAGTCTTGGGTATGTCTGGTGATCGGATTCTTAATTGGTGGTAGCCTGACCTCAAGTCTATTTTTGATAAAACCTTGGCTTCTCCCAGTTGGTCGATCAGATCATTGATCCTTGGTAGTGGGTATTTATTTTGATAGTAACCATATTGAGTGCCCTGTAATCGATACATAGCCTTAGGGTACCATCCTTTTTCTTAGCAAATAAAACCGGTGATCCCCATGGCGATGAGCTGGGTCAGACATATCCTTTTTCCAATAATTCCTTAATTTGTTTCTTCAGCTCAACCAACTCTGTCAGAGCCATTCGATAAGGCTTCTTGTAAATGGGTGGCGTTCCAGGTGCTAGTTCAATAACAAATTCAATTTCACGATCCGGTGGCATGCCTGATAACTCCTCAGGAAATACATCGGGGTATTCACATACCATAGGAACCTTGCTTAATTTTGTCATGTCTACCTGATTTAACTTTCCTTGTGACTTAGAAATTCCCCTTGTACCAAACTTTACTGTCTTCCCTTGACAATTGGTGAGAGTCACTGTATGATTGTAGCAGTCTATAAAACCTTTATTTGTGGTCAACCAGTCCATTCCCAGAATAACATCCAAATCAACTGCTTCCAGTACAATAAGGTTTGCTAGAAACTTCACCCCTTTTATTTCAATGGTGACATCCTGGCAGTACCATTGGGTGCTTTGCTTTGATCCTGGGGACTGAATAACTATTGAATTTTTCAAAGGCGAAAAAGGAAATTGATTCTTCGAGGCAAATCTTTTAGAGATGCATGAATGGGAAGCTCTAGAGTCAAATAAAACTGTAGCATTAATTGTGTTGACAGGGAACGTACCAAACGCGATGTCCGGTGCATTTTGTGCTTCCTCAAATGTCACGTGGTTAACCTGCCCCTTTTTGTGGTTGTTGTTGAAGTTGTTGTGTCGCGGTGCTGCATTAGTACTGCGACCATTGTTGTTGGGTTTGGGGGTATCATTCCCCTATTTTGGGCACTGCCTAGCATAATGCCCCTCTGCTCCATAGGCGTAACAGGTGATGCCAGGACGGAATATTGCTTCCTTGGCCCTGTTGTTGTAAGTACTGTGGTTTTGCTGCGGTCGTGGTGTTGGATTTGCTGGACGGGGTGCCACAGGCCTCTGAAATTCATTTCGGGGCCGGTTGTTGCGAACCAGTACTGACTGGTTCATACGGCTCTTGCGAATCTCGTTTATATTGCGGTGCTCATTTTCCAGAATAATAGCCTTGTCTACCAGTGTCTTGAAGTCCGGAAAAGTATGGACCACCAGTTGGCACTTTTCTTTTTTGCTTTCTGTCATGTATTCATCATTGGCATAACGGGCTAACTGAGTAAACTGATCGAGGTACTGGGTTACGGTTGTGCCCCGCTGCTTGAGATCCTCAAACTCTCTTTTCATTTATTTCATAATACTGTTGGGAATATGTTGGCTGCGTGATATTGAAAGAAAATTGGTCATAGCGCAGTGTATAGACCAGGAAAAAGTGCTATATGCTCCGCACTCTTTTTCTGGGACAACAGCATCATGGTGGGAAAATTTGTGCCACACGCACCCCAATGGAGGAGACATGACATGGGAGCAATTCAAGGAAAACTTCCGGGGAGCAATCATCTGCCTCCAGAGGTTTGTCTGTGTGCGAAAAGATAGTTGGATTGGTCCTTTGAAGCTCGGATAATTTTGATCTGGGTTGGTGTTGTCCTTGGTGATTCCCCATATTTATTAAGTGCTGCATCATTTCCTGGTGCTGCTGCTGGCTTTGTTCATACAGACGGCATACTTGTGAGAATGCTGAATCATTGCTCTGCTGACTTGTCTGTCCTGATGTGAAATTATTTCCCATCTGTGCAAAGTTGTCCTCTGGCGGACTGGGCATGGAACGAGTCCAGGGACGATGCATTTTCTTTCTGGGGTATTTGTGTAACACCGATGAGAAAAGAAATCATGAAGGGAAGAAATAAATTTTAAAGGACTGAAAATAATTTCCCCCCAAGAAAAAAAAACATAAGTCCATAAAAGTAGCGGCTTATATTATACATGCAGATTTAATTATACATGCATGATTTAATTATACATGCATGATTTAATTATACAATATGCTTGTCGTAGCCGCGACGCTTACATGACCACTTATTTAGACTAGTGCACTACGCCGTCCACTTAGCATGCTGCGGTCCAAGTCTACTACTCGCCATCTTACAAAAAGGAAAAGAAACAAAAAATATTTTACAGCTACACTCTCATAAAAGGCGATTGTGGTGTTGATGCTGAGTCTGCTATCACGGAGTGTCTGGAACGTCGTAGGCCCTGCTGAGGGTAAGTCCCAGACGGGGTGCTGAAGACTCAACCTCCTCCTCCTCCTCGGGTATGGTCTCCAGTTGGGCAGCTGTCGATGCCACGCCTACTCGTGGTGGCACTGTGCTCGTAGGCGGTGAAGTCCTAACCGGAATTGGAGCAGCCAAGCGACTAGACTCATCGCTCGGAGATGAGCGCCGGATCACGGAACGAGTAGGAGGATCATATGGTGGAGTCGGAATGCGAGGAGCGCGTGGTGACGGAGTACAAAACTCACTCCTGCGAGGCATCCTCGCACGAGCTAAGTCCATCAGTGCAGCAAGATAGTCATCCACCAATGAGGTGAAGACCGACTCTAAAGCCATGATGTACTGAACAAGGGGCTCAATAGCCTCATCCCTATCTTCCGCGGTGCAAGCGAAAGCATAGTGACTAGTGTATGGAACATGGCATGGAAGATAATGATAGGGACGTGTCTGCATGACTGGAAGGATGTCCCAAGACGAGCGATGGCCTCTCGGGCAGCCATCTGGATAGCATGCCTCTCAGTAGGCATGACCCTCCCCACAAAGCGATAGTTGCGATGTGGCATGGCGTTCCCACCCCGAATATATACCGAGGCCTGGTACATAGTCAGGGTGTTTGAGATCCTGTCAGGATAAACGGTGTACTCCGGACGACTCGGGGATCCCATCGCGACTCTGGCGATGTAGACGAGGAGATGGAAAAATCCCGCAGGCTCGTTGGCGAAAATCTGGGTCGGACAGCTGCCGCCAGACATCTATAGCAGTAGACAAAAAATCCAAATAGTCATGTCATAAGTATATGATGACCAAGAAAAATTTGTTACAATGCATGAGATGCATGCTAAAAATGTTAGTACTAACTCTATTACTAGCGATCGTGCCTAGGGCTTCCTACAGTCAGCCTGGCTCTGATACCAAGGTTTGTCGAGCCTGTTTCCGGAATAAATCACGGAATAGCCCTAAGTCACACCAGCCCCAAGATCAGCACAACTGGTGGACTCCCTTGATATAGATGTCCAGTACATACATAATATTACACAGGGTTGAGCCAGAGTACTCAACATTTATTACAAACTTGTCAATATATGGTGGTGGCGGAATATGATAGTGGTGTGGTGATGGTACAACACTGATATAATAAAGTAGAGCCAAGCGTCAGTGTGAGGCTTGACTATTTTATTTGTGAAGTGGAAGCACTGCGGATGATACACGTGGTAGACTTCAAGACCACAATTGACTGACTGGAAACACCTCTAAGCGTCGGGCTCGCTAGAGCAATCTTCCTCCACAAGCTCGTCTTCCTCCAGGTTTGGCCAAATTAACAAGCTAGGGACAAGCCTGTGTGTATGTTGGAATGTACTCGCAAACATTATGAACGAAAGATATACCGAATGCATATGCTCATGCTGGATTAAATGATATGTATATGTTGTCTAAAACTTAATCATGGCATGACAAATATAAATATGGTGTGGATGAAAATATATAACTTGTTAGTAACGAACCCAGAAAATAAAATGGAACATCGGGCGCTGGACCGCCCGAGGAATTCCAAGAAAAATGCCTAACATGTGTCTAAAAGCGACGCCTCGAGAGGTCTTGAAAAGAAATGCCATACGGGTGTCTGAAAGCGACGCCTCGAGAGGTCTTGAAAAGAAATGCCAAACAGGTGTCTGAAAGCGACGCCTCGAGAGGTCTTGAAAAGAAATGCCAAATGGGTGTCTGAAAGCGACACCTCGAGAGGTCTTGAAAAGAAGTGAGTATCCAGATGGACTAGCCATCCCAAGTGATACCCAGAAAAATAAAAAACGGGTATCTAGGTGGATTAGCCATCCCAAGTGATACCTACAAAAATATAAATGAGTATCCAGGTGGACTGGCCATCCCAAGTGATACTCAGAAAAATAAAAATGGGTATCCAGGTGGGCTAGCCATCCCAAGTGATACCCAGAAAAATATAAATGAGTATCCAGGTGGACTAGTGATACGTCTCCAACTTATCTATAATTTATGAAGTATTCATGCCATGTTTATTATAGTTTTGTATGATTTTGGTGCACTTTTATATGGCTTTTATATGATTTTTATGGACTAACATATTGACCTAGTGCCCAGTGCCAGTTGCTATTTTCTTCTTGTTTTTGGTTTTCCAGAAAATCCATATCAAACGAAGTCCAAATGCAGCGAAACTTTTTGATGATTTTTTTGGAAGGAAACAGACCCAGGAAGCTTCGGAGGAGCAGCAGAAGAGCCACAGGGGCCCCACGAGCCACCTGGGCATGCCTGCCCCCCCAGGCATGCCCTAGTGCCTCGTGGGCCCCCTGTGGCACCTCTTTGCGTGATTCCAATGCTGAAAAATCCTATATATTTAGAAACCCCCGAAAGTTAACCTAGATGAGTTTTTACGCCGCCGCAAGCCTCTGTACCAAGGAGATCCCATCTGGAGCCCTTTTCTGGCACCCTGCCGGAGGGGGGAATCATCACCGGAGGCCATCTTCATCATCCCGGTGGTCTCCATGACAACGAGGGAGTAGTTCACCCTCGAGGCTAGGGCTATGTACAAGTAGCTATGTGTTTGATCTCTCTCTCTCTCTCGTGTTCTTGATTTGGCACGATCTTGATGTACCGCGAGCTTTGTTAATATAGTTGGATCATATGGTGTTTCTTCCCTCTCTATCTTTGTTGTGATGAATCGAATCTTTTGCCTTTGAGGTTTCGTTATTGTCGGATTGAATATTTCAGATTTGAGAACACTTGATGTACGTCTTGCATATGGATACTCGTGGTGACAATGGGGTATTATATTGATTCACTTGATGTATGTTTTGGCACTCAACTCGCGGATTCCTGAGGTGACATTGGGGTAATCTCTGCATAGGGGTTGATGCACGTTTTCATTATCTTTTCTCCGATAGAAACTTTGGGGTGCTCCTTGAAGTTCTTTGTGTTGGATTGAATATTATGAATCTGAAGTTGTTTGATGCATATCGAATAATCAACTCACGGATACTTGTGGTGACATTGGAGTATCTAGGTGACATTAGAGTTGGTTGATGCATATCATATGGTGTTATTTTAGTACGAACTCTAGGGCTGTTCGTGACACTTATAGGGATGGCTCAATAGATCGATCGGAAAGAATAACTTTGAGGTGGTTTCGTACCCTACAACAATTTCTATCTTATGTTCTCCGCTAATAGGAACTTTGGAGTGATTCTTTATAGCACATTGAGGGACTGTTATATGATCCAATTAGGTTAGCATTGTTGAGAGATTGCACTAGTGAAAGTATGAACCCTAGGCCTTGTTTTTAAGCATTGCAATACCGTTTGTGCTCACTTTTATCGTTTGCTACCTTGCTGTTTTTATTTATTCAGAATATAAAAATATATATCTACTATCCATACTACACTTGTATCATCATCTCTTCGCCAAACTAGTGCACCTATACAATTTGTCATTGTATTGGGTGTGTTGGGGACACAAGAGATTTCTTGTATTTGGTTGCATGGTTGTTTGAGAGATACCATCTTCATCCTACGCCTCCCACGGATTGATAAACCTTAGGTCATCCACTTGAGGGAAAATTGCTACTGTCCTACAAAACTCTGCGCTTGGAGGCCCAACACGAGTCTACAAGAATAAGTTGTGTAGTAGACATCAACTAGCCATCCCAAGTGATACTCAGATTCACACGAAAGAACAGGGTTAGTCCACAATAATATTTATGATGACAAAATATTCATGATGACATCAGTGGTGACAATAATTAACCTGCAAAATAATTCATGCTCAATTTAATTATTTCCTCCGAAGACCGACACCGGGACCGACACTTGACCCTTCCCAGCTAACGTCCTTGACAGTGGACACGGCTATTCGAATAGATGTAACTCTATAGAGGGTGTACTCTTTACCCACGAGTAAGGGATTTCATTAGTCAGTACTGAGACACCGACTAATTCCCATCACGGTCTTTGGGTTGAAAACACACCTGACCAGCACACACCAGATTAACTTTCCGGATGCCAGGAATCACCCAAAGCATCGTTCAAGAAAAACTCTAAGTCGGGGAGACCATCGTCTCGAATAGCATGGGATCAGTATTAATACACGCGGATTACAAGTGTTGCCCCCCTCTCGGCCCAGCCGGATACACCCATGCCCCCTGACCAGATGAATGGCATTAGTCCATGGCCGTGGAACCCTCATCGTGGCCCCTCTAGGTGGTGTGCACACGGACAGGGGTTAGCAACTTACTAAACTGCACTCCCCTCATGGGAAGACTAGTGGCAGCACGGTATTTAGCTAGGCTTGACTGAACAAGACTTGATCTAGGTCGACTCAGGAGGTGTTGTTATTATGACTGTCATACTTCGTATGCCACGGTGACACCATCGTGTCATGATATGGCCCGTGCCCACCAACACGTCCAAGGCAGGAGACACACTCCTGGATTCTCACCATTTCCACACGTTAGAAAGATTCCCGGTGCATGCAACAATGCTCAGAATGACATGACCATGCATGCTCTCACTATTACTACATATATGGTGAAATTCCAAACTGATGCAACCATGCAAGCAATTCACCATATCCCAAGTTCAAAAAATGCTTTCCTTGATCAAAGAAGTCAGAAGATGATCCCTCGAAATTCCCGGCAAAGTCCCCCTCTTCATTTTCTATAAAATAGAAATTAAAATTCCAATTAATTTTTTTGCAACAGTACCAAAAGTTGTCTCAAAATATTTTCAAATAAATACTAAAAAACTAGAGTGAAAAAGAAAATTTTCAAAAAAAAATCAAATAAAACGGAGTTGTGGTTAAAAATTTATTAAAGTTTTAAAACCAGGGGCTTTTCTGCAAAAAATCCAATTTGCCAGCGGGTCCCTGTGCGGTAAAACAGAAAACGCCTCAGGGCGAAATACGCTTCCAGCGCAGAAAGCGTAAAGCCACCGAATACGCTTTCGGTTTAAACAGAAAAAGATTAAAACGCTGACGGGTGGGCCCCACCCGTCAGGTTTGAAATTCAAACACGCTCGCGCGCGTGCACAGAGGAGGTGCGGTGATCACCGGCGACGATCGCCGGGGTTTCAGCAGGCGGCGATGGTCGGGACATGCTCAGGGCGGGATTCCGCGTCGGTGGGTGGTGGTGGTGGTCGCCGGCGAGCACCGGAGCGATGGCGAGGTCAACTCCGGCGGACGGCGGCGTCGGGTGGAGTTGGATCTCGTCGGGGAGGGCTCCGGACGCCGAATTGAAGTGTGGGATGGATGAGTGGGTGCACGAGAGGGCTACTGGTGTAGTTTGGAGGGTGGAGATGGCCTAACGGCGACGTGGTGCTCGGGGTGGCAGAGGCGGATCGGGCGGCCGGATTTGGAGAAGAAGACCTCCCCGAGGTCGGGGGAGTGCACGGGAGGTCGATTGAGAGGGTGTGGGTGTGGTGTGGTAACTCAATGGAGCTCAGGGAGCTCTTATATAGGTGAGCCGAGGAGGTCAGTGGTGGAGCGGATCACGCCGGAGTAATTCCGGCTGGCGAAGGTAGTTACGGTCGGTGGTCTTGGACGGTGGTCACCGGTGTGGTCGGCGGAACTCTCCCAAAGCGCCAGCTTGGGCGGGATTGAGCTCTATCCATCCCTCCCGTGGATGAGCTCCTGTACGGGTGAGGCGGGCGGCGCCAGCTCTGGCGACTGCCAGGCGGGGCCAGGGCGGTGTGGATGGTGCGGCGATGACGTGGAGGAGAGTGACGCGTGCCAGGTAGGTGGAGGGAGCGGTGGGCTGAGTGATGGCCACTGGTGGCCGTGTCGATCCGCTCGACCGTCGCGGCCGAGGACAGTGGCCGCTGCACCGGCCAGCCCTGTGCTGTCGGCGGCGAGCCATTGACGAGGGGGTTCCGGGGTGGAGTATTGAAGACCCACAGAGGCGTGGATGAGGGTGAGGTTGAGTGAAGTGCACCGCACGGCATCGATCGCCCACGCCTCTGAACTTCTTCTGTTTTTCTGAATTTTTTTGACAGTGCTACAGTGTGCACACCAGGTGTATGATGAAATGCCAGAGGGCTCTAGGCATTTTAGGAATTTGCAGAAATTTTTGTGGTGATGTGTTGATGTATAATAGAGATGCTGGCCAAGTTTTAGAATTTTTGGAACAATTAAAATTGGGTTTTGATCATGAAGTTTGAATCTGGTCCAAATTTGAATTGAATGAAATTTGAAAATTTTGAACCGTGGAACCAAATGTTTTTGGTGAAATGGATTGTGGGTACTGTCAAGTAGCTAGGATAATTTTTGTGGTTGCAGTAGAGTTGGAAAAAATATAGTTCCTTTGTAAATCAAAGAAACTAGAATAAATGAATTTCCAACTTTGGAATTTTACTAAATATGGTAAAAATATTTTTATGGAGAGGAGAGGTATTGGGTACAGTCCTAGGGAGTGAGGATGACTTGAATGATAATTTAGAAGTGACAGAAAAATTGTTGGGAGAATTTTCTATATGTATGAAAGGGAATGAAAAGGATCATTTCATTGAAATGATTTAATTTATTCAAAAAAAATTCTGAAATAAAAATATTTTTTTGATCCTACATAAATAATCACTCAAGTAACAAACCATCCAAATCTGAACCATTTAAATTTTTTGAAACCCAATCGAAAGTTAAAAATGATTTTCAAAACAGAAGAAAAAAAAGAAGAGCCATAGTGATCCCAAGGAAATTTTATTTTAAAGAAAAGATTTTAAAAATTCAAAAGAGAAATTTTTTGGGGTGTTACATGTATGCGGTCCGATGAGTGTTGAAGCACGCGGTGGATATCATTATTTTCTTACCGTCACTGATGATTTGAGTAGATATGGTATATTTACTTAATGAAACACAAGTCTGAAACATTTGAAAAGTTCAAGGAGTTTCAGAGTGAAGTAGAGAATCATCGTAACAAGAAAATAAAATTTCTACGATCTGATCGTGGAGGAGAATATTTGAGTTACGAGTTTGGCACACATTTAAGACAATGTGGAATTGTTTGACAACTAACGCCACCTGGAACACCACAGCGTAATGGTGTGTCCGAATGTCATAATCGTACTTTGTTGGATATGGTGCGATCTATGATGTCTCTTACCAATTTGCCACTATCGTTTTGGGGTTATGCATTATAGACAGCCGCATTCACTTTAAATAGGGCACCATCTAAATCCGCTGAGACGACACCGTATGAGTTATGGTTTGGCAAGAAACCTAAGCTGTCGTTTCTTAAAGTTTGGGGATGCGACGTTTATGTCAAGAGGCTTTAGCCTGATAAGCTCAAACCCAAAGCGGAAAATTGAGTGTTCATAGGATACCCTAAAGAGACCATTGGGTACACCTTCTATCACAGATCCGAGGGCAAGATCTTTGTTGACAAGAATGTGTCCTTTCTAGAGAAGGAGTTTCTCTTGAAAGAAGTGAGTGGGAGGAAAGTAGAACTTGATGAGGTAATCGTACCTTCTCTCGAACTGGAAAGTAGCACATCACAGAAGTCAGTTCCAGTGATGTCTACACCAGCCGGAGAGGAAGCTAATGATGATCGTGAAACTTCGGATCAAGTTACCACTGAACTTCATAGGTCGATGATACATCTCTAACATATCTATAATTTTTGATTATTCCATGCTATTATAGTATCAATCTTGGATGTTTTATATGCAATTATATATCATTTTTTGGGACTAACCTATTAACCCAGTGCCCAGTGCCAGTTGCTGTTTTCTGCTTGTTTTTGCCTTTTCAGAAAATCATTATCAAAAAGTGTCCAAACGAGAAAAAAACTTTGGATTAATTTTTTCTGGACCAGAAGAGACCCACGAAGCTTCGGGAGAAGACTAGAAGAGCTACGAGGAGGCGACAAGCCAGGAGGGCGCGCCCATAGGGGTAGGGCGGCCCCCCAGGCTTGTGGGCCCCTCGTTGCACCTCCTGACCTAATCCTAGCGCTATAAATTCCTAAATATTCCCAATATACCAGCGATATACAAGAGAAAACCTTTCCGCCGCCGCAAGCCTCTGTTCTTCTGCGATCCCATCTAGAGGCCTTTTCTGCTACTCTGCCGGAGGGGGAATCGATCACGGAGGGCTTCTTCATCAACCTTCCTGCACTTCCGATGATGTGTGAATAGTTTACCACAGACCTACGGGTCCATAGTTAGTAGCTAGATGGCTTCTTCTCTCTCTTTGATCTTCAATACCATGTTCTCCTCGATGTTCTTGGAGTTCTATCCGATGTAATCTTCTTTTGCGGTGTGTTTGTTGGGATCCGATGAATTGTGAGTTTATGATCAGATTATTCATGAGAAATATTTGAGTCTTCTCTAAACTCTTTTATGCATGATTATTATAGCTTTGTATTTCTCTCCGATCTATCGATTTGGTTTGGCCTACTAGATTGATTTGTCTTACAATGGGAGAGGTGCTTTGTGATGGGTTCAATCTTGCGGTGCTCAATCCCAGTGACAGAAGGGGACATGACAAGTATTTGTATTGTTGCCATTAAGGATAAAAAGATGGGGTTTAATCATATTGCTTGAGTTTACTTTGTCTACATCATGTCTTCTTGCTTAAGGCGTTACTCTGTTTCATAATTAATACCCTAGATGCATGCTGGATAGTGGTCGATGGGTGGAGTAATAGTAGTAGATGCAGGCAGGAGTCGGTCTACTTGTCTCGGATGTGATGCCTATATACATGATCATTGCCATGAATCCGTCATAATTATTTGCTTTTCTATCAATTGCCCAACAGTAATTTGTTTACCCACCGTATGCTATGTGTTCGAGAGAGAGAAGCCTCTAGTGAAAACTATGGCCCCCGGGTCTACTTTATCATATATTAAAAACTCAAAAATACCTTGCTGCAATTTATTTACTTTTATTTTATTTAGTATTTTATTTTATCTACTTATCTCTATTAGATTTAATCCTTTCAAATAACCGCTAATAGGATTGACAACCCTCTTATTTGCGTTGGGTGCAAGTGTTTGCTCTTGTGTGTGCAGGTGCGCTTAATGGAATTTTGCTTGGTTCTCCTACTGGATTGATAACCTTGGTTCTTAACTGAGGGAAATACTTATCTCTACTATACTGCATCATCCTCTCCTCTTCGGGGAAATACCAACACAGTCTACAAGTAGCAGGAAGAATTTCTTGCGCCGTTGCCGGGGAGACATCATCAATATTACCAAGTACCTTCGCACAAACTATCATCCACTTGCATTTACTTTATTTGCCTTTTATTTGCATTTGCCTCTAGTTTTCATCTCCCCCACTTCTAAAAAATCTTACAAAAACACAAAAATATTTTTATTTGCTTGTTTGCTTTATTACTATGGCTAGTTCTTCGCTTGTCACTATTACTCCCGAAAATGAAGTGCTTAATTTTAAACAAAGGGGAGGAGAAAATTTAAAAGATGCTTGGTATCGGATTTGCGATGCTCAAAATAGATCAATTCGTTAGCAATCCACTACCGTTCTTCTTCAAAAATTTTATGTGGGAATTACTACTTGGTATAGATTTGTGCTTGACACTATTACCGGAGGGAATTTCTTGATGTGTCCCACTTCGGATGCTTTCAATGCTATGGGAAATTTAGTGGGTTCACCCCCTATCATTATTAATGAAACGACATTGACTTTAGAACATGTTATGCAAAGGTTAAAAGCTGTTGAAAATAAAATGCCTACCCTTGAACATCTTGAGAATTTAGACAAAAAGGTCCATAATCGTATTACTCAATTTGGTTCTAAGGTGGGAATTGCTTTGAAAACCGTAAAGGAGAAAGAGCCAATAATTAACGAAAGGATAGAACAAAGTCTCGCTAGAATTAAAAGTTAGAGGAGATTATCAATAATTTGGGTTCCGCTTTTTCTTCTACTAAAACCATTGATAGGACTTCTACCAATAAAAAATGCAAGTTTGTGTATGTTCCTAAGAATAAGGGTGCCACTTCTAGTAAGGGAAATGAGGATCTTAAAATGATTGGCGTGCACCCCAATTTCATTGATATAATTAAGGAACCTATCCATAAAAGCAAAATTCTTGATTTCGTGCCTAGAAGTGTGATGATGAGAAACTCCTATGTTAAATCTACTAGAAAAAATGGATGTGTAATTGAGGAGTTGGAAACAAAGGATGACAACACTTGAAACTTTGCATTATGCCTAGCTAGGGGCATAAAACAATAGCGCTTGTTGGGAGGCAACCCAAGGATGACAACACCGTATGAGTTTGTTTGCTTTTTAGTTTGTCACAATCATCTTTGCTGAACACACCTTTTTGAGAGGGGCACACATTATTCGTGATTTGTTAGAATACTCTATGTGCTTCACTTATATCTTTTGAGCTAGGCAGTTGCTCTAGTGCTTCACTTATATCTTTTAGAGCACGGCGGTGGTTATATTTTAAAGAAATAGTTGCACTCTCATGCTTCACTTATATCCTTTTGAGAGTCTATTAATTAGCAATGGTAATATGCACGGGTTATGAATTTGGTCCTGATATGATAGGTATTCAAGAGGGATATAATAAAAACTTTCATGTAGATCACTGAATATGATAAGTTTGATTCCTTGCAATAGTTTTGCGATATTAAGATGGTAATATGTGGGAGGTGCTAGTAGATAATTGTGGTTTAGTAAGAATATTGGCGTTAAGGTTTGTGATTCCCGAAGCATGCACGTATGATCTGTCGTTATGCTAAGAAGTTGGAGCATGATTTATTGTTGATTGTCTTCCTTATGAGTGGCGGTCGGGGACGAGCGATGGACTTGTCCTACCAATCTATCCCCCTAGGGGCATGCGTAGTAGTACTTTGCTTCGAGGGCTAATAAACTTTCGCAATAAGTATGTGAGTTCTTTATGACTAATGTGAGTTCATGGATTATACGCACTCTCACCCTTCCGCAATTTGCTAGCCTCTTCGGTACCGTGCACTGCCCTTTCTCACATCGAGAGTTGGTGCAAACTTCGCCGGTGCATCCAAACCCCCTGATATGATACACTCTATTACACATAAGCCTCTTTATATCTTCCTCAAAATAGCCACCATACCTACCTATCATGGCATTTCCATAGCCATTTCGAGATATATTGCCATGCAACTTCCACCGTTCCGTTTTTATGACACACATCATCATTGTCATACTGCTTTGCATGATCATATAGCTGACATAGTATTTGTGGCTCAGCCACCGTTCATCATTTTTTATACATGTTACGCTAGCATCATTGCACATCCTGGTACACTACCAGAGGCATTCATATAGAGTCATATCTTTGTTCTAGTATTGAGTTGTAATATTGAGTTGTATGTAAATAAAAGTGTGATGATCATCATTATTAGAGCATTGTCCCACTGAGGAAAGGATGATGGAGACCATGATTCCCCCACAAGTCAGGATGAGACTCCGGACGAAAAAAAGAGGCCTAAAAGAGCCCACAAAAAAAATGAAATGAGAGAAAAAGAGAGAAGGTGCAATGTTACTATCCTTCTTCCACACTTGTGCTTTAGAGTAGCACCATGTTTTTCATATAGAGAGTCTCCTATTTTGTCACTTTCATATACTAGTGGGAATTTTTCATTATAGAACTTGGCTTGTATATTCCGATGACGGGCTTCCTCAAATGCCCGAGGTCTTCATGAGCAAGCAAGTTGGATGCACGCCCACTTAGTTTTCATGTTGAGCTTTCATACACTTATAGCTCTTAGTGCATCCGTTGCATGGCAATCCCTACTCCTCGCATTGACATCAATTGATGGGCATCTCCATTGCCCGTTGATTAGCCTCGTCGATGTGAGACTATCTTCTTATTTTTGACTTCCCTTATTGATCTCTACCACCACACTCTATTCCACCCATAGTGCTATATCCATGGCTTGCGCTCATGTATTGCGTGGGAGTTGAAAAAGCTGAAGCGCATTAAAAAGTATGAACCAATTGCTCGGCTTGTCATCGGGGTAGTGCATGATAAATACTTTGTGTTAAGAAGATGGAGCATGACAGGATTATATGATTTTGTAGGGATAACGTTCTTTAGCATTTTTATTTTGAAAGACATGATTGTTTATTAGTATGCCTGAGTGTCGGTGTGAAAACCGGCAGACCTCGGGGTAGGGGGTCCCGAGCTATGGATCTCGGGCAGATGGTAACAGGAATAGGGAGACGATGTTTACCCAGGTTCAGGCCCTCTTGATGGAGGTAAAACCCTACGTCCTGCTCTTGTTTATATTAATGAAGATGTATCGAGTACATAATTTATCTACCTCGAGATCGTAAGATACGGTCTAGTTCTAAGGCTAGGTGAATGAGATTGCGTTGAAGTCCCCTCTAGGGGCTAAACCCTTTGGCTTAGATACACACCGGGTAGGGTATCTAGGGTTTACAAGGTCGGTATCTAGGCGTGGAGGCTGCAGGAAAAGTCTTGGTGTATACGTCAAGTCTTCGGCAGATGTAATCTTGCTCTTTCTTCTCGCAGGCATCCTCCGGAGTCCATCTTGATAAGAATGAGGGCCCACTGGCCCAGCCCGAGGAATATGGGCCGACCAGGCTAGTACCCCCTAGTCCAGGATACCATTAGTAGCCCCCGAACAGGTCTTCTACGCCGAGGACGATCTTCTTTAACGGAAATAACTTCAGATCCGAAGTCCTTGGCTTGATAGACGAGTTCCCCTTTTCGCGATTCCATATTGCTTAACCGTCCTTCCAAGGAGTGGTGTCTTGTAAACGAGGTTCAACCAAGTTCTCCCCCCATCCGGGGTCATGAGTTTACTTAACCTTGAAGGCTAGCCACCTATGTGTGAACAATACTCATAGCCTGACAACTTTATCGAAGCGGCGCTACCCACGATGGGTCAGGCAGTTACTGCATATCTCAAATCGCGGTTCGAAGCCGCCCTTTTACTGGCATGTCCCATCTAGGTGGGGATCGTGCCCGTATTCTTAGGGATATCATCAAGATTTTGTTTCCCCCCATACGTATAACGACATCTTTGGAGGGGGGAGTGGCGTTGTTATCAGCGCGGTAAGGGGAACTCTTGGCCTTTCAGCAGCCTATAAGAGTAAAAAGCTAACAGAGCCAGTAGCTACGCTCTCATTTCCCCTGCCTTCTGCCTCCTCGAGCTCCAGCGCCCAGATCCAATCTCGCCTCATCCCACCTCTGCGCATCCGAGCTTTCCCACCCAGCCATGGCTGACACCCTCAAAGGGCACTGGGGGGGCTCCATAGTGACGGAGGGCATGCTCCAAGAGCTGCGGAGCGCGGGGCATATCCCCGTCAACGTCGCCACCCGTGCTCCCGACGCCGACCAGCAGGTGCCCTCTCCCAACCCAGGGGAGTGGGTAGTCTTCATCCCTCACCTCATCAGAGGCTTAGGGTTCCCGCTGCACCCATTCGTGCGCGGGGTGATGTTCTACTACGGGCTCGACTTCCACCACATGGCCCCGAACTCCATTCTCCACCTCGCCTCCTTCATCACGGCGTGTGAGGCCTTCCTCCGCATCGAGCCGCACTTCGGCCTATGGCCGAAGATCTTCGGCTTTAAGATGAAGTCCAGCGGCTCCGATCTGGCGGAGTGTGGAGGCGCCATGGTCAGCAAGAACCAGGGCGCCGACTGGTTCAAGGGCACCTTCATCGAGACGGTCAAGGAATGGCAGTGGGAGTGGTTCTACATCACTGAGCCGCTCGCCGCTGGCCAGACCGAGGTCCCCACTTTCTCGGTAGGGCCTCCAAAGAAGCTCAAGTTCTGGAGGGAGAAGAGCGTCATCTGGGGGAACCCAGAGGAGGTGGAGGCACTGATCAAGAAGATCAAGTGGTGGTCTACCAAGAAGAACCTCCACCTGGCCGACGTGGTCAACGTCATGCTCCATCGCCGCATCCTCCCTCTCCAACTTCGGGCCATACCGACGTGGGAGCATAAGTCCGGGGATGCGGGGCCCGTGGTCAACTTCTTCCGCTCCTCCTTGGCCGGCATGTGGACGCGGCTCTTCAAGCTGTCCAAGGACAAGATCCCTAAGGAGGGGGAGGACCTCGGCTTCGAGGTCGGCTACGACGCCCTACCGGTAAGTGTTTTGACATGCGCGTTCGTATTCTTCTCCTGCTAAGTGAGACAAATTTTAATGAATCGCCTTACTTCATATTTGCAGAACTGGGTAGCCAAGATGCAGCAGGTGCTGTGCCCGGCACCACTACCAGAGGGGGAGAAATCCCCCTGCTTACGGCGCTCCTAGTCGAGGAGCAGTACGTGGTGGTCCCCAAAGGGTCCAAGCCCCAGAAGGGCAGGGCGGGTCCTCGGAAACGGGAGACCTCGGTCACTCGTTCCGAGGAGACCCACGTCTTCTCCACCTACGAGAGCGATGGGGAGGAGGACGAGGAAGAAGAGAAACCTCCCCCAAAGGGGAAGAGGGCGGCGCCGGAGGACACCGAAGCTAAAGACCCCAAGCGGTCGAAGAAGACCCTGGACGAGGCCGCCGTCAAGGCCACAACGTCAGAGAAGGCCGTGCTCTCCGACGAGTCTGAAGATGATCCCCTAGCGATGGGAAGGAAGAAGCCGGTGCCTCGAAGGTACGCCGCTGTCCTTTATGTTTGATTTACATCAAGTCCTTTCTTGCAGGACTAAATTCGCATGAGTATTTGTCTGCATCCCGCAAAGGGCGCACCTTAGCGACTCCTCCAGCGGGATCCCGGACCGCGCTGCCCCGGCTCAAGAAGGGCCGGGGGAAGTAACATCAAGTCCGGCCCCTCAGGTTGACACGGCAAGGGCCGAAGAGTCAGTCGTCATGGCCGAGGTCAATACCTCGGCCCCACAAGGCCAAGGGGATGGGGTCCCCGAGGTAGTCTAGGAAGGGCTCGGCCAATCAGTGGCCCAGCAGGAGTTAGCTCCGGCTCCACCGCCACAGCCGGAGACCCTCGTACCCAGCACCCAGGTGCCGGGGCCCGAGGTCTTTCCACCCTCACCTCTCGCTCCAGGGTGGGTTAGCACGGGGTGGACTGAAGAGATGGAGGCAGCCTTGACGGGCTCCTCCCTCAAGGAAGAGCACCGCGCGTTGATTGGCGCGGCATGATACGTCTCCAACGTATCTATAATTTTTTATTGTTCCATGCTATTATAGTATCAATGTTGGATGTTTTATATGCAATTATATGCCATTATATATCATTTTTTGGGACTAACCTATTAACCCAGTGCCAGTTGCCATTTTCTGCTTGTTTTTGCCTTTTTAGAAAATCATTATCAAAAAGTGTCCAAACGAGAAAAAAACTTTGGATTAATTTTTTCTGGACCAGAAGAGACCCACGAAGCTTCAGGAGAAGAACAGAAGAGCCACGAGGAGGCGGCAAGCCTGGAGGGCGCGCCCAAGGGGGTAGGGCGCACCTCCCAGGCTTGTGGGCCCCTCGTGGCACCTCCTGACCTAATTCCAACGCTATAAATTCTGAAATATTCCCAATATACCAAAGAGACAGAAAAGAAAACCTTTCCGCAGCCGCAAGCCTCTAATCTTCCGCGATCCCATCTAGAGACCTTTTCCGGTACTCTTCCGGAGGGGGAATCGATCACGGAGGGCTTCTTCATCAACCTTGCTGCCCTTCCGATGATGTGTGAGTAGTTTACCACAGACCTACGTGTAGGATCGAAAGTATGTCTAGAGGGGGGGTGATTAGACTACTTGACCAAATAAAAATCTATCCTTTTCCCAATTTTAGGTATGGGCTGATTTTAGCAAGTATGACAAGTCAAGCATCACCCTACACATGCAATTCTAAGAGTGTGGCAGCGAAAAGTAAACAATTGCACATGTAAGTAAAGGAGGGGATCGGATATTTCAAACGCAATGAAGACACAGTGATTTTTGGCGTGGTTCTGATAGGTGGCGCTATCATACGTCCACGTTGATGGAGGCTTCAACCCACGGAGGGTAACGGCTGCGCGAGTCCACGGAGGGCTCCACCCACGAAGGGTCCACGAAGAAGCAACCTTGCCTATTCCACCATGGCTTATGTCCACGAAGGACTAGCCTCACCCGGGGTAGATCTTCATGAAGTAGGCGATCTCCTTGCCTTTACAAACTCCTTGGTTCAACTCCACATCATGTCGGAGGCTCCCAAGTGACACCTAACCAATCTAGGAGACACCACTCTCCAAAAGGTAATAGACGGTGTGTTGTTGATGAACTCCTTGCTCTTGTGCTTCAAATGATAGTCTCCCCAACACTCAAACAACTCCTCACAGATTTGGCTATGGTGGAAGAAGGATTTGAGTGGAAAGCAACTTGGGAAAGGCTAGAAATCAAGGTTCAAATGGTAGGAATGGAATCTCTTGATCTCAACACACGAGTAGGTGGTTCTCTCTCAGAAAATGAATGGTGGAAGTGTAGGCACGTTCTGATGGCTCTCTTCTCTAAGGAAGAGGGGGTGGAGGGGTATATATAGCCTCCACACAAAATCCAACCGTTACACACTTTTGACCCAATTCGGTGGCACCGATCAGAAATCTCGGTGGCACCGACCTGTGTAAAAGATATGAACGTTAGGAATCTCGGTGGGACCGACTGGAACAACTCGGATGGACCGATGTGCAATGGTTAGGGCCAACCTCGTCTCGGTGGCACCGATTGCATCAACTCGGTGGGACCGAAATGAAGCAATAAGGCAACAGAGAGTTGGCAAGCCATCTCGGTGGGACTGATTGCAAAACTCAGTGAGACCGAAATAATTGCAAATGATTACAGAGAGTTGGCAAGTCCATCTCGGTGGGACCGAGATCCATATCGGTGGATCCGATTTGTTAGGGTTTTGGCAGTGGCTAAGTCCAGATGAACTCGGTGGCTCCGGATATGAATTTTCGGTGGGGCCGAGTTGGAATGTAGTATTTTGGACATATTTGGATGGATAAAGTGGTTGAGGGTTTTGGAGCACTGTCACTAAGCACTTGAGCAAAATGACCATTAAGCAACACCTCATCCCCTTTTAATAGTATTGGCTTTCCTTAGCATTTTGAGGGGTCCACATCTCTAGTCCTTGCCATGCCAATCATTGAACATCCTGAAATCTTTATCTTGAATGGACATTACTTCAATGAGATATATGTTGTTATGAATTACCAAAACCACCAAGGGAGCAAATGTGCTTTCAATCTCCCCCTTTTTGGTAATTGATGCAACATATAGATCAAAGCTTCGACAAATGATTAAATGAATGAAGTACATCGTCGCTTTGAGAAGTATGTGATAAGCAAGAGCTCCCCCCTAAATTTGTGCATTATTAATAATTTGCGTTTGAATGCAAATGCACAATCGATTAGGATCATGGGTCACTCTTCCATGTCACATACAACTTGGTGGAGCGCACAAAATGATATGAATGGAATAGTAAGCATGCATCACAAAAAACACAAGTGAATGATCATACAAGATAATGATAAGGATAAGCATTAATCATCTCATGAAGCATAGTATGATCCATCACACACATAGTATCTCACAAACATAACGATCAAAGTATCTCACACGCATATCAAACCAAATAGAAATAGTATCAGAAACTCAAGAAAAACAACGAGCAAAAGCAAGACACTCTCTCTCGAAGCCTAATGATCTATACAAATTCTCCCCCTTTGGCAACAAGTACCAAAAAGTTCGAATAGGTATAGGACTATGCGTCTCTTTAGGCACGATCCTCAGCAGCTCCTGAAGGTGATCTCCGACTGGCAGCTCCGGTGTGCGTAGATGGCGTTGAGAGAAGTGCATCCGCGAAGGCTTCAGCTGCCGTCTGCTGGGCTGGAGGGGTAGAGACTGAAGGTGGTACTGTAGTAGCAGCAACAGGTGCAGAGACTGTAGTCCTCATATCTGCAACATGCACTGCAGCAGACCTGGATGCCCTTGGCACTGTCTAGAATCTCTCAGTCGTCGGTCTGTCATCTCCACTATCATTAGTAGCAGCCCTGGCTGTGTCAACATCATCTTTCAGCTTCTCCATGATAGTTTGAACCTCAGTGATCTTCACATCAAGATCATGAATCTTTGTCTCGACTATCCGCTCTAGGCTCGCCTGGTTCTTAGTGAGGTTGGCCAGACTTCGCTCAATCCTCAGGGTGGCTTTCAGCAGATAAGTCATCTGGTCATTCTTTGTCTTGAGGTTAGCAATAGGTGCATTGGGAGCAGATGCCTTCTGGGCTTCTTTTGCTGCCTCAGCTGCCCGGATCCTCTCTTGAGCTTGGGCAGATGTAGGGTGTGAAGGGTCCATCACCACTACATTGTCCTCGAACTCTGGACACAATGGGAGATGCTCATGATCAAGTAGATAAGTGCTCATTCCAACCTTGGAGTTGATGAGCATCTGAATGTGCGGAGCATATCCACAAGATCTCTTCTGGTCAGCTGCGGTTCTCTTGATAGTTTCAACAATAAGGCTCATAACTTTGAACTTCTGCGGTGTGTCAAACAAGTGTAGCAGGTTGATGGAGTGGCCACGTATCATCTTGTCATCTCCAGACTTGGGCAAAAGAGTGTGCCTCAAGATTGTGTTAGTGGTGGCCAAACCAGGTAGCAAGTGCTTCACTGAACCTAGCTTGTGAGTCTCAATATCTTTCTCAGGAATAGCTGTGTACATATTTGCCATGGAATTGTGGTCCATCTTGAGCTTGGCATATATATCAATGCCATCTTCTTCTTCCTTTGGAGCACCAAGAAGAGCAGCCCACTCAGAGATGGTTGACTGGTATTTGGATCCCTCAGTCATCCACACAATTCTACCATCTGGATAAAAGTGTGCTGTCGAATAAAATTGCATGATCATCTCATCATTCCATTTGGTAAGCTTCTGTCCAACGAAATCATCCACACCAACAATTCTGAAGCTTTCATGAACATGGGGGAAATAGTCTTCATTTGCATCAATATATTTCCAATCCACCCACTTCATATCACTGACAATAGGCTTCTTGTCAAGCAACACAGTCTCATAGAAATCTTGTTGCTCTCATGTGTGAAAGCGGTAATCACAAGTAGTCCTCCTCCTTGCAGCATATGGATCTGATAATCTCCACTGACGCAATCCTTTGTCCTTCCTGAGCATCATGTTCTCTGCAACTGGATGAGCATTGTCATGATCTGGAATCTTGGGTTTCAACTTTCTAAGCACTAGTGGCTCCTCATCAGCATCAGCTTCAGGCACTGGGGCCTTGTTCTTCTCAGTAGCAGGGATGTTCCTTGTAGATCTCTTGGGTGCTAGAGCTTTGGGCTTGGATTTGGTGGGAGCAGTAGACCTCATAGCATCAGACATGAGCTTCTGAGTCTTGTCAGGAGGTGCATCAGCTGTTGGTTCCTCCTCTTCCTCTTCATCAGCCATGGAGGGTTTGCCTATAACACGAGCAACTGTTTTCCTTGGCCTCTTCTTCTTTCCTGTAGCAGCTGCCTCTGTATCACTTGGTTCCTCAAGTGTAAATGTCATGGTTTTCTGTGGCACTTTCTTCACTGCTGTCTTCTCTTTGGTGCTAGCAGCAGCCTTGGAACTTCTGCAGTTCCATACTCTTTAGCAAGAACGACTTTCTTCTTCTTTGAAGTGGCCTCACTAGCCACAAAATCCTCATCCTCATCATCTGAGGTTCTCTTCTTTCTTGCCCTAGTAGCTGCTTTGGGCAATTCTGGAGAACTCCTCTCTCCCTCATAGTAGCTACCCTCAGGGATAGAGCCTGAACTGAGATCAGTGTGTGCTTCTGAGACATTCTGACTATCACTGGCATCTGATATCTTGCAAAGCTGACCCTGTGAATAGATGGGTATGGGCAGAGTAGATGAGTCATCACAAAAAGCAAACATTTTTCATGAAAATTGAGTTAAAATCTTAGTTTCAAGTCTTCATAGAAGGCATTTCGGATCCACCGAGTTGATAATCTCGATGATACCGAAGCACTCAATAGAAACAAAACACTCCATTTCGGTCAGACCGAGATGTGGTTCGGTGTCTCCGAGATGCTAGGGTTTCACTGAAACGTTACTTTTGGTCTCACCGATTTGTACTTCTCGGTGGCACCGAGATGTACTAGTACAATGGCCTGGGGCCAAATCGGTGACTCCAAAAATCTCAATTCGGTCGGTCTGAGATGCTTACGGCGGAAACTTAAACCTAAATTTTTTGCTCGAATCTAATCTACGGAATTTATTCGTGGAACATGCATTGCAATCTGTGGCAAGAATAATGGCAATCCATCTATGTATTGAATCAGAAAGAGGAACACAGAGGGGGTCGAATCTCACCCTAACTTGGCGGAGATCCTCTACGGCGGCAACGGCGGGGAAGATTCCCGTTGACGGTGACGGATTCCGGCGGCGAGGGCGCGCTGGACGCAACGTTGAAGTCCGGAGACGAGGGCGACGATAGCAGAGGGGGTGCGGGAGTCGTGACGTTTGAGAAATTTCAACCGCACGGGCCCGTTGAGTATATATACCCAACTGCTGTCGGTGGCTCTGTGACACCCTGGTTTTCGCTCCTTGTTTTTTTTCCTTTGCGGGATTTGACTCCTGTCTTTTTTCCGATGTTATCGGATTTTCTCTTGCCTTTGGGTTTATGAAGATGGTCATTTAGCCTTGCCTCTCCTATCCAACCAGAGACTCTCTCCAGACCAACCTTGTCACCCAAGATATTTTGCCACCGATACCCTACTCTCCGATCCACCGGAAGGGAAACCCTGATTCCTTCCGTTACAAAGGAACCCCAATTTCCTTTGATCTTTTTCCTCCCAAATGTTTCCCAGTGATCATCCTATCTTTTTAAACCCTGGATATGCAAAAATATTGCTAAGTCATTTGCAATATTTTTCATTTAAAATTAATTCCTTTTTCTGCCTGTTAAGGGAATTAAATCCAGGAAAATATCTATCCATCTCCAAAGCTCATGAAAACTTGTGGAGATATTATTTGTGATCATATTGAGCTCCAATAAAAATATTGGCCATAATTAAATAAGGGAAATTGCCTTTTCCTATTTAAAGCCAATATTGCAATTTGGGCACTTTCCAAAGGAGCTACTATTTTGGTAGCCAGGAAAAATCCCAAATAATTTGTGGAGCTTCTCCTATCCATATCTTCACCAATTACATCAAGAACCCAAGTTCCACAGTTCAAATTTTGAGCACATCATCCAGTTCTTGTTTCTGGATCAATTTTGAGGTTGTGAAGCAACTATATTTTATATTGCTTAAAAAAATCTTGAAATTAATCCAGGACCTCACATTCCCTATATGATGTGATCATGCAAACATTCACATCATTTTGTTCAGCCAATTTCTCCCAAAAATTCCATCTAGTTTCTGTCCAGCAGAAAGCTTTGTGAAGGAACTACCATTTTGGTATATCCAAATGAGCTGAAAATTTTCTAGTATCTCCATATATCCAAATCATCACCCTACACCAAAATTCAGTTCATTTCATCAAGCCAAATGAGTGCAGCTTCAAAGTAAAGTTTCTGGATCAAATTTGGCATTGCAAAGGAAGTATATGCAAACTTGGTCCAAATGCCTTCAAATTTTACCAGCACCTAGTCCTTCCTATCCTATTTCATTGTGACAAGGATCCAGCTCCTCTCCCTTATCCATTTCTCCGCAAGAATCCGTCCAAGTTTGATGTCAGAACCTTTGTGAGCTCCAATCAGTCAAATCCTGCCTCCACCTCCATCCAAAATCTTCATAGGTCAACTCACTGACCTCTGATCTGTCAATTTGACATGGTTTCCTGGACAGTTCCTGGCTTGGTCACGTTGCTAGGGTGGTGACCACCCATTTGGCATGCCACCAGAGAACTCCGCTCAGTTCCAGAGCCATCCTCGCCGGATGCAGCCAGCCCCGGCTTGTCCGGCCATGTCTAGTGGGTTCGCGACGTCCACACGCCCTCTCCAGCCCCTTCCCCTCGCCGGATTCTTCCTCCTCACGCCACGGCAGCCGCCGCCATGGCACTGTCCTCCCCGTGATCTCCCTCTGTCGTCTCCCTCCCTTGGCTCCTTCCTCCTCGAGCTGTCCCTTCCCTCTGAGCATCGTCAGGTCGGCACCACCCGTAGCTTGCCACCTCGCCGGAATGCCGCCAAGGCAGCGAGCTCCCAAAGCCTCGGTTGTCGCCGAGAAGCCTCGCCTCGGCCGGCTATAAAAGCCGTGGCTGGGAGCCCTCCCAGAGCACCCGCAGCGCACCTCTGGCCTCCTCTCCTCTCCCAGCTCTCTCCCCGTCCTCCTGACCGAGCTACTGGAGCTCTCCTGCCCTCCAATGTCGCCATGGCCGCCGCCGTCCCCCTTCTCAAATTCGGCCACCACAGCCCACCCCCGCCTCCACTGTGGGTTCCCACGAGCTCGCCGTGGAGCTCCACGTCCATCCCCATCATCCCCGTGAGCCCTCGTCCACCGGAGCATCCACATTGATCGGAGCCGCAGCCCACTGCCCTGTCTCGCCACCGCGTCTCCGGCCTTCCCCGAGCCCCGTTCTATCCATCTCTGGATGCGGCGCTCGCCGGCACATCCTTCCGTCCACTCGCCCGCCGAGGCAGCTCACCGGAGCGCCGGAACCCCGCCGGAGCCGAGCCTTGTCCGCCGCGACAGAAGCCGCTCTCACCTCAGCCCTCCCCTGCATGTGTGGCCTGGCTGCCCGGATGCGTCTCACCGCGGTGAGCATTCCGGTGGCCGGAGCTCCGCGAGGGACGACCTATGCCGCCGGAGAACGCCGGCGCACGCGGACGATCTCGCCTCTACCTCAGCCGTCGGGAGGAAGAAGAGAAGCACATGGAAGGAGAGAGAAGGCGGGTGGGGCCCGTGTGTAAGCGGCTCTGGGGCCGGGCCCGGCATTTTAAGTGGAAGCGTATTCGGTTGAATACGTTTTCACATAGGGAAGGCCTATTCTAGCACTGTTTCAAGGAAGAATCCGCTTTCTCTACTCCGAAAGCGTATTTCCAATAATGCGCTTTCAATCTCAGCCCACTGCCAAAATGGCTATTTTATGAACGTTCACCTGTTAGGGCCCAAAACGAACAGTTTCTGTTTGTTTTACCGCCTAACGAACGAACGGCTGTTTCTCTTCAACCGTAACTCCGATTCAGGTGATTCCAAAGCCCACTTCTTCAGTTTGTCGAGCCCGTTCCGATGATGTCACTTTCACCATGGTTACACTTTCTGAAAATGCCCATTTTTCCCCTGCCCTATATCCAGCCGCTCCGAGAGAGAACCCTTTCCGGCGAATCGTTCCGCGAGCTGATCGCATTTCTCCCCGGTGCATTCTTCGACCCCCAGGCAAGCCGACCATCTGATATATGCCCTGAAGCATTGCTCTGTGTTATTCTTGCGTGTTTAATTAATGATTATGCCTGTATTAGAAATAGTTAAACTCCTGCTAGTTTGAACTTGCTATTTACATTACTTGCTAGTATTCATCATATTATAGCACTAGTGGCTCGTTATGATATTGTATGAAGATAGGTTGTTATATTTTCATCATGCTTTACTGTTATAGCAATAATAAAGAATGTGACTTAATGATAACAACCTCCTCCGTCAGCTGGATCGAGTCATAGTGTCACCTATCCGGACTTATCCGTGCAGCCACATTTGCCGGTATGGGACGGCCCTGACTTAGTCTATTGTCTTGCCTCTTGTCGGTACCACCAAACTAGGGAAGGTTATGCGTACGCACTACCTTGGCCCGGTAGGCGGCGATAACCTTGTGAGCCCAGTTGTTTGTTTGCGCGCGGTCCCCGTTTGGGACAGTTTTGTTTGGCCACGACGGTGGCAGGTGTCACGGGGTGACACAGGGGCCACCCAGGACATGACCCTGGGAGGGTATGATTGTTGGTGGGACCGTAAGAGTGCCGGGCAATAGACAAGTTTTGTTGGAGCAGCACTGGTCCACCCGAATGGGAACATGTACTAAAGTACGAGGCCAGGCGCTCCATGGTGTGGGTAAAGTGCGCAACCTCTGCAGAGTGTAAATCTATTCGAATAGCCGCGTCCTCGGTCATGGACAGTTCGTATAGGCCCCTATTTGGTCTGTGTCGAGTCTGGAGGAACAAACTATATAATGTTATTGCTAAGACTAAACCAGAGAATGGTAAGGTTGGTCAGACTTGCAATGCAGATGCTTAGACATCGGTTGATGTCAGGAATATGAAATGCTGGCCATGGGATGGCTATGAGATGAGCGGTCGGGTGACCGCAAGGTTTGGACCGGATTTGGATCCTAAGAATATTCGGAAAACGGATTAACTACTTAATATGATGTATCTTTGCAGTTACCTTGATAGTTATCATGCTAGATAATCCTGTCGAGACATGATAATTAATCTTGCTAGGTAATTATGTTATGCTATGATAGTTAATGTTGTTTCAATAACAAGTACATGCTTGAATGCCATGGATTGCATTGCTTAGTGTATATGTTGGTTTGGTTTGCTTGCGAGAACATTCAAAAGTACTCAGCGGCCTTCAATGTGTCCAGGTTCACCTAAGGATTCGACGCCCCCTAGCGAGGAGCCGGAGTGTTCGCGGGCTAGAAGAGTAACCCAATCAGATCCCTGTGGATTGGAGCCGCACCAGGACTATGCTACCTTAGATAGAGCTTTTCCGCTGCCATTCCCCTTGTAATATATCATGTAAGACTGATATATTCATTAATAGAAAAGTCTGTGTTTGTGATACTTGTTGTAAAAGCACATGCCAGAGTGATTTTCCTGGGCTGGTGTGTGCGGCGACCGTCTGGCTACCGTGGTATTCAGGAGGGGCGCCACAGGCTCCGAGTGGAACAACTCGGTGACACCGATATGTGTAACTGGAAGCAGTATAGCAAATCGGTGACTCCGAAACATTCAACTCGGTGACACCGAGATTCAAACCTAGATCAATCTAAATGATTTCGGTTTGACCGAGTTTGAGTGAATTGATCCAACCGAAATGCATAAAGAAGGTTTTGGAGGTTCAGCCCTTTCAGATCAGTGACTCTGAGTGCGCCTCACCCGGAGGGTCCGAAAATGACTTGTTCAATTTTTGTGATGTAGCGAGAATAGAGTTTGAGACAAGAAAGCATAGCTAGCTAGAGAAGGTACTTAGGCATTCTTGTACATCCACTTGGCCAGAAAAACCAAGACAATCAAAACAACAAATGGATGCCCTCGAATGAAGAAAACATGCAAATCAATATGCTCACACAATGAGATAGCAAATGAAATATGTGTCAAACATGCACAACCAATTCTAACATCTATCAAGCAATGGCGATGACTAGGTCATCTATATATGAGTATATTGACTTAGGAGTCAAATGAGAACATTTGATCATAGGTCATACTCATCGTTTAAGCACAAGTGGGGTTGCCACTTTTACATAAAGCATTGATGTGTTCACACCATTAGAGTTGCTTTAGCTCAAGTCTTAGAGCAAATCTCCCCCTAGATGTGATATCCCCCCAAAGAGGGATGAACTGACCTTGGGTTTTGTCGATGATGACTTCATGTAGATGTTGAAGATGTGGATGCTCAATGTTGATGTAGACCATCAAGAGTTGCGAGCAATCCTTTGGAGTTTTGTGCTTTCAATACCTACATGGGTTAGTCCCACACAAGGAACATACAAGAATATCCATAGACATAGAGTGAAATGCACATATGATGATGTCCATGAATGCAATGACTACCTTGTCCCTTGCCTTACCAACAAGAGGGTTTGTGACTCCATGAACTAGTGCAAGATGTGGAAGTTGATTGCACAAGTTCTTGCCATAAATGAATGTGAGTAAAGTTGAAGTAGGATCATACTTCTCTTGTTGAGGAACAAACTTCGTCTTGGGATATTGATCTTCTTCCCACTCAACTCCATTGGCATTGAACTTTCGTTCAAAACCAACACCTTGGTTCTTCCGGTGCCTTCCTTGCTTGCGTACAATTTCCTCAAATTGCTTACTCCCGGCAAGGCTCTTGTAGACACCTTTTTCTATAATTCCTTTCAATAGATTGTTTTCTTGCTCAAGTGTAACTTGGCTAAGAGAATCATTAGTGGAATTAATAGAACTACTAGAAGCAACAACATTGGATATATCATTGTTATTGTTACTACTAGAGGTAGAACCCTTTTTACCCTTGTTACTAGTTTGCTTAGGTTTAACTTGTGGCATAAAGGTAGACAAGAGTAAACATTTGGCAAGATATGAAGAACTCTTCTTTCAAAGATCATCATTGATAGCTTTAAGAAACTCATGCTCTTGCTCCAAATTTAGCTTCTTGAAGCATATCTTCTCATGAGTTCTTAGAAGTTCTCTATGATCCTCTTGAGTTGTTTCATGAGCTAACTTAAGAGCATTTAGTGCTTTAGTTAGACGCTCAATCTCCTTCATAGCATTGTCATTCATTTCCTCTTGACTATCATGATTACTAGCATTTTCATTATAGCTCACATCACTAGCCTTATCAACAAGTAAATCATCATCACCAAGCAAATCATCTTCATCACTATTGAAATCAAGATACTTGGGGTGTGATACCTTGGGGCCTTTTGCCATGAAGCATCTTCCAATTCCTTCATTTGGTGAGTCAAATAGATCATGGGAGTTGGATGACACAAGAGCAAGTCCGACAACACCTTCATCTTGACTATAATCGGAGTTGGAGTGATAACTTCTCTCGGAGTGGTTGTCGGAGTCGGAGCCGGAAATCCATTCACCAACATGAGCTTGACGTCTTATTCTTGTGTAGCTCTTTGATGACTTGTCCTTCCTTTCCGAATCCTTGCTTCTTTGAGAGGGTCTTCGTTCATAACGATCATCTGTACTCCTTCTCTCCTTATGAGGTGATTCATCTCTTCTATGTCTTCCTCTTGGTGATTCGTCTCTTTTCTTGTAGGGAGCCATACACTCATTGGAGTAGTGTCCGGGTTTTCCACAATTGTAGCAATTTCGGTCACGACTTGATGATCTTCTCTCATAGTGTCTTGAGCTAGAGCTTCTTTCTTTCACTTTGTTCTTGTAGAACTTGTTGAATCTTTTCACCATTAGGCTTATCTCTTCATTGGATACTAGCTTGTCACTTGAAGTTGTGGGAGCATCGGTTGAGGCTTTGTAAGCACCACTTGATTTGTTGTGTAGCTCCTCTTTGTCCTTGAGTGACATTTCATGTGCAACAATTCTTCCAATGACTTCTGTGGGCTTGAGATCTTTGTAATTTGGCTTCATTTGGATCAATGTGCAAACGGTATCATATTTTCCATCCAAAGCTCTAAGGATCTTCTTGATGATGAATTTGTCGGTCATCTCTTCACTTCCTAAGCTGGCAATCTCATTTGTGATGAGAGCAAGCCTAGAGTACATTTTAGTGACTCCTTCACCATCCGTCATCTTGAACTTGTCAAGTTGACTTTGAAGCACATCCAACTTAGATTCCTTGACGGACTCGGTACCCTCATGCATATCAACCAAAGTATCCCAAATTTCCTTTCCATTCTCGAGGCGGCTGATTTTGTTGAATTCCTCGGGGCACAAACCGTTGAAGAGAATGTCGCAAGCTTGAGCATTGTATTGCAACATCTTTAATTCTTCCGCGGTTGCTTCACGATCTGGTTCCTTGCCATCCTCAAAGAAGTCACCCTGCAAGCCAACACGAACAACAACCCAAACGGCGGGGTTATGACCAAGAATATGCATTTTCATCTTATGTTTCCAACTAGCAAAGTTTGTACCATCAAAATATGGACCTCTATGGTGATAATTACCCTGACTAGATGCCATACTCTCCTAGGCTGTGAAACCAAGGCAATGGAGACCAAAGCTCTGATACCACTTGTAGGATCGAAAGTATGTCTAGAGGGGGAGTGATTAGACTACTTGACCAAATAAAAATCTATCCTTTTCCCAATTTTAGTTGTGGGCTGATTTTAGCAAGTATGACAAGTCAAGCATCACCCTACACATGCAATTCTAAGAGTGTGGCAGCGGAAAGTAAACAATTGCACATGTAAGTAAAGGAGGGGATCGGAGATTTCAAACGCAATGAAGACATGGTGATTTTTGGCATGGTTTCGATAGGTGGTGCTATCGTACGTCCACGTTGATGAAGGCTTCAACCCACGGAGGCTAACGGCTGCGCGAGTCCATGGAGGGCTCCACCCACGAAGGGTCCACGAAGAAGCAACGTTGCCTATTCCACCATGGCTGATGTCCACGAAGGACTAGCCTCACTCGGGGTAGATCTTCATGAAGTAGGCAATCTTCTTGCCCTTACAAACTCCTTGGTTCAACTCCACATCATGTCGGAGGTTCCCAAGTGACACCTAACCAATCTAGGAGACACCACTCTCCAAAAGTTAATAGACGGTGTGTTGTTGATGAACTCCTTGCTCTTGTGCTTCAAATGAGAGTCTCCCTAACACTCAAACAACTCCTCACAGATTTGGCTATGGTGGAAGAAGGATTTGAGTGGAAAGCAACTTGGGAAAGGCTAGAAATCAAGGTTCAAATGGTAGGAATGGAATCTCTTGATCTCAACACATGAGTTGGTGGTTCTCTCTCAGAAAATGAATGGTGGAAGTGTAGGCACGTTCTGATGGCTCTCCTTACTTAGTAAGAAGGGGTGGATGTTGGGGAACGTTGCATGGGAAACAAAAATTTTCCTACGCACACACAAGATCTATCCATGGTGATGAGCATCTACGAGAGGGAGAGTGAATCTACATACCCTTGTAGATCGCTAAGCGGAAGCGTTAAGAAACGCGGTTGATGTAGTCGAACGTCTTCGCGATCCAAATCGCCGAGTGTCCCGCGATCTCATCACGATCCATCTCGCGATCCAATATCGATCCGTCCCACGATCCCATCACGATCCGTCCCGCGATCAAATCATTAATCGTCTCGCGATCCTGATCACGGTCCTTCCGATCTAGCGCCGAACGGACGGCACCTCCGCGTTCAGCACACGTACAGCTCGATGACGATCTCCGCCTCCTTGATCCAGCAAGAGAGAGAGCGGAGAGGTAGAAGAGTTCTCTGGCGGCGCGACGGCGCGGCGGCTATGGTGGTGGAACAATTCCGGCAGGGCTTCGCCTAAGCACCGCTGAAACTAGACTAGAGGAGAAACCGATCTAGATGAAGTAGAGGGAGCACGTGGCAATTAGGGTTATTTTTCTCCTCTAAATCCTCCAGTATATATAGGAGGGAGGGAGGGGAGGAGGCAGCCTCAAACCCTCAAGGGCTGGCCAAAATTGGAGGTGGAGGAGGTGGACTCCTCCACTTCAATCCTAGTCCAAATAGGACACCTTCCATATTTGGTCTCCCTTCCCTTTTCTTTGGGGTTTTTCCTTTCCCACTTATTCCTAGCCGCATGGGCCGTGTAGGGATGGTTTGCCCAGCCCACTAAGGGCTGGTGCAACCCCCCTCAGGCCCATGTGGCCTCCCGGCGTGGGTGGCCCCTCCCGATGGCCCTCCGGTACTCCCGGTACACTACCGGAAATACCCGAAACTTTTCCGGTGGCCAAAACGGGACTTCCTATATATCAATCTTTACCTCCGGACCATTCCGAAGCTCCTCGTGATGTCCGGGATCTCATCCGGGACTCCGAACAACCTTCGGTCACCAATCATACATAACTCAATTCTACCGAAACGTCACCGAACCTTAAGTGTGCAGACCCTGCGGGTTCGAGAACTATGTAGACATGACCGAGACACCTCTACGGCCAATAACAAATAGCGGGACCTGGATGCCCATATTGGTTCCTACATATTCTACGAAGATCTATATCGGTCGAACCTCTATGTCAAGGATTCAATTAATCCCGTATGCTGTTCCCTTTGTTCTTCGGTATGTTACTTGCCCGAGATTCGATCGTCGGTATCTCTATACCTAGTTCAATCTCGTTACCGGCAAGTCTCTTTACTCGTTCCGTAATACAAGATCTCGTGGCTAACACTTTAGTCACATTGCTTGCAAGGCTCATTGTGATGTTGTATTACCGAGTGGGCCCTGAGATACCTCTCCGTCACACGGAGTAACAAATCCCAGTCTTGATCCATGCCAACCCAACAGACACCCTCGGAGATACCTGTAGAGCACCTTTATAGTCACCCAGTTACGTTGCGACGTTTGATACACACAAGGTATTCCTCCGGTGTCAGTGAGTTGCATGATCTCATGGTCATAGGAACAGATACTTGACATGCAGAAAACAATAGCAATAAACTGACACGATCATATGCTACGTTTATAGTTTGGGTCTTGTCCATCACATCATTATCCTAATGATGTGATCCCGTTATCAAATGACATCTCATGTCCATGGCTAGGAAACCTTCACCATCTTTTGATCAACGAGCTAGTTAACTAGAGGCTTACTAGGGACACAATGTTGTCTATGTACCCACACATGTATTTGAGTTTCCAATCAATACAATTATAGCATGGATAATAAACGATTATCATGAACAAGGAAATATGATAATAACCAATTTATTATTGCCTCTAGGGCATATTTCCAACAGTGGAGGGGTATATATAGCATCCACACAAAATCCAACCGTTACACACTTTTGACCCAACTCGGTGGCACCGATCAGAAATCTTGGTCGCACTGACCTGTGTAAAAGATATGAACATTAGGAATCTCATTGGGACCGACTGGAACAACTCGGATGAACCGATGTGCAATGGTTAGGGCAAACCTCATCTCGGTGGCACTGATTGCATCAACTCGGTGGGACCAAAATGAAGCAATAAGGCAACAGAGAGTTGGCAAGCCATCTCGGTGGGACCGATTGCAAAACTCGATGAGACCGAAATAATTGCAAACGATTACAGAGAGTTGGCAAGGCCATCTCGGTGGGCCCGAGATCCATATCGGTGGATCCGATTTGTTAGGGTTTTGGCAGTGGCTAAGTCCAGATGAACTCGGTGGCTCCAGATAGGAATTTTCGGTGGGGCTGAGTTGGAATGTAGTATTTTGGACATATTTGGATGGAGAAAGTGGTTGAGGGTTTTGGAGCACTGTCACTAAGCACTTGAGCAAAAAGACCATTAAGCAACACCTCATCCCCTTTTAATAGTATTGGCTTTCCTATGGACTCAATGTGATCTTGGATCACTTAACAAAAAAAGTAGAGTCTTGAGCTTTTGCCAATCCATGTCCTTAGCATTTTGAGGGGTCCACATCTCTAGTCCTTGCCATGCCAATCATTGAACATCCTAAAATCTTTATCTCGAATGGACATTAGTTCAATGAGATATATGTTGTAATGAATTACAAAAACCACCAAGGTAGCAAATGTGCTTTCACTACGGGTCCATAGCTAGTAGCTAGATGGCTTCTTCTCTCTCTTTGATCTTCAATACCATGTTCTCCTCGATGTTCTTGGAGTTCTATCCGATGTAATCTTCTTTCGCGGTGTGTTTGTTGGGATCCGGTGAATTGTGAGTTTATGATCAAATTATTCATGAGAAATATTTGAGTCTTCTCTAAACTCTTTTATGCATGATTATTATAGCTTTGTATTTCTCTCCGATCTATCGATTTGGTTGGCCTACTAGATTGATTTGTCTTGCAATGGGAGATGTGATTTGTGATGGGTTCAATCTTGCGGTGCTCAATCCCAGTGACAGAAGGGGACATGACACATATTTGTATTGTTGCCATTAAGAATAAAAAGATGGGGTTTAATCATATTGCTTGAGTTTACTTTGTCTACATCATGTCATCTCGCTTAAGGCGTTACTTTGTTTCATATTTAATACCCTAGATGCATGCTGGATAGCGGTCGATGGGTGGAGTAATAGTAGTAGATGCAGGCAGGAGTCGGTCTACTTGTCTCTGACGTGATGCCTATATACATGATCATTGCCATGAATCCGTCATAATTATTTCCTTTTCTATCAATTGCCCAACAATAATTTGTTTACCCACCGTATGCTATGTGTTCGAGAGAGAAGCCTCTAGTGAAAACTATGCCCCCCGGGTCTACTTTATCCTATATAAAAAACCTAAAAATACCTTGCTACAATTTATTTACTTTTATTTTAATTAGTATTTTAGTTTTTCTAGTTACCTCTATAAGATTTAATCCTTGCAAAAAACCACTAAGAGGATTGACAACCCGCTTATTTGCGTTGGGTGCAAGCGTTTGATTTTGTGTGTGCAAGTGCACTTAACGGAATTTTGCTTGGTTCTCCTACTGGATTGATAACCTTGGTTCTTAACTGAGGGAAATACTTATCTCTACTGTACTGCATCATCCTCTCCTCTTCGGGGAAATACCAACGCAGACTACAAGTAGCAGGAAGAATTTCTGGCGCCGTTGCCGGGGAGACATCATCAAAATTACCAAGTACGTTCGCACAAACTATCATCCACTTGCATTTATTTTATTCGCCTTTTATTTGCATTTGCCTCTAGTTTTCATCTTCCCCACTTCTAATTTTTTTTACAAAAACACAAAAATATTTTTGTTTATTTGTTTGTCTCGTCGCTATGACTAGTTTTACCATCCCTCCTTTGTCTCCGAACTTTGAAGTTCTTTACTTCAAACAGAAACAAGGAGAAAATTTGAAAGATGCTTGGTATTGGATAATTGAATCTTATCGTGTTTGCACTATAAAAGGGGATATGAAAATTTTGTTGCGAAACTTTTATGTAGGGCTAACTATGCCCAATAGACAACTCTTGGACTTTGCTACCAAAGGAAATTTTATTGACTGTGATCCTAATACTGCTTATGAATTAATAGAGGGAATAGTGAGAACACCACCATTGCAAAAAGGATCTAATTATACTGAAGAAGGGATCCAAATTTTGGAAAACCTAGGTGACATACAAAAAAATTTGGTGGAGTTACAAAAGTCTAATGAACCCCTTAAAAATGTTAGTGGTAACCTCAATCGCATGAATAATCACCTCACTATTTGCAATAAGAAGTTAGACACCTTAGATAGCAAAATTGCATTATTTTCTGAAAATAATGGGAAGCGTAAAGAGCCTCCCGGGTTCGAAACCAACCCATCTAAATTAGCAAAAACTAAGGATGACTACACTTGAAACTATACATTATGCCTAGCTAGGGGCATAAAACAATAGCGCTTGTTGGGAGGCAACCCAATGAATAAAATAAATTTTTGTTTTTACTTTCTGTTCTTGAGTGTTTACACAATCATAGCCTCTTTTATGATTGTATTTTTATGTTTTAATTAGTGTTTGTTCCAAGTAATGCCTCTGGGATGATTTGGAAGATAGTATGATAGATGCTGTTGGAAAACAGAAACTTCTGCGTCCAGTGCTGGAATTTTGGTTTTTTAGCTGGAGTGTCAGAACCTTCTGAATTTTTTACACAATATTTATATATGAATTTCCCACGTTGTCCTAATTTTTCAGAATTTTTGGAGTTACAGAAGTATGACATTAATTCAGGTCTTTACAGACTGTTCTGTTTTAGACAGATTATGTTTTTGTTGCATAGTTTGCTTATTTTGATGAATCTATGGATCGTATCGGGGGGTATGAGTCATGGAGAGGTTGGAGTACATTTGGTCTCCCTTCCCTTTTCTTTGGGGTTTTTCCTTTCCCACTTATTCCTAGCCGCATGGGCCTTGTAGGGATGGTTTGCCCAGCCCACTAAGGGCTGGTGCAACCCCCCTCAGGCCCATGTGGCCTCCCGGCGTGGGTGGCCCCTCCCGATGGCCCTCCGGTACTCCCGGTACACTACCGGAAATACCCGAAACTTTTCCGGTGGCCAAAACGGGACTTCCTATATATCAATCTTTACCTCCGGACCATTCTGGAGCTCCTCGTGATGTCCGGGATCTCATCCGGGACTCCGAACAACCTTCGGTCACCAATCATACATAACTCAATTCTACCAAAACGTCACCGAACCTTAAGTGTGCAGACCCTGCGGGTTCGAGAACTATGTAGACATGACCGAGACACCTCTATGGCCAATAACCAATAGCGGGACCTGGATGCCCATATTGGTTCCTACATATTCTACGAAGATCTATATCGGTCGAACCTCTATGTCAAGGATTCAATTAATCCCGTATGCTGTTCCCTTTGTTCTTCGGTATGTTACTTGCCCGAGATTCGATCGTCGGTATCTCTATACCTAGTTCAATCTCGTTACCGGCAAGTCTCTTTACTCGTTCCGTAATACAAGATCTCGTGGCTAACACTTTAGTCACATTGCTTGCAAGGCTCATTGTGATGTTGTATTACCGAGTGGGCCCTGAGATACCTCTCCGTCACACGGAGTAACAAATCCCAGTCTTGATCCATGCCAACCCAAAAGACACCCTCGGAGATACCTGTAGAGCACCTTTATAGTCACCCAGTTACGCTGCGACGTTTTATACACACAAGGTATTCCTCCGGTGTCAGTGAGTTGCATGATCTCATGGTCATAGGAACAGATACTTGACATGCAGAAAACAATAGCAATAAACTGACACGATCATATGCTACGTTTATAGTTTGGGTCTTGTCCATCACATCATTCTCCTAATGATGTGATCCCATTATCAAATGACATCTCATGTCCATGGCTAGGAAACCTTCACCATCTTTTGATCAACGAGCTAGTTAACTAGAGGCTTACTAGGGACACAGTGTTGTCTATGTACCCACACATGTATTTGAGTTTCCAATCAATACAATTATAGCATGGATAATAAACGATTATCATGAACAAGGAAATATGATAATAACCAATTTATTATTGCCTCTAGGGCATATTTCCAACAGTCTCCCACTTGCACTAGAGTCAATAATCTAGTTCACATCACCATGTGATTTACATTGTTATGAATCTAACACCCAATGAGTTCTGGGGTTCGATCAGATCATGCTTTGCATGTGAGAGAGGTCTTTAGTCAACGGGTCTGCGACATTCAGATCCGTGTGTACTTTGCAAATCTCTATGTCATACTGTAGACACTTCTACCACACTCCACTTGGAGCTATTCCAAATGGCTGCTCCACTATATGTATCCTGACTACTATTTAGAGTCATCCGGATAGGTGTCAAAGCTTGCATCGACGTAACCCTTTACGACGAACTCTTTATCACCTCCATAATCGAGAAATATTTCCTTAGTCCTCTAGTTACTAAGGATATTCTTGACCACTGTCCAATGATCCACTCCTGGATCACTCTTGTACCCCTTGACAGAATCATGGCAAGGCACACATCAGGTGCGGTACACAGCATGGCATACTATACAGAGCCTATGGATAAGGCATAGGGGACGACCTTCGTCCTTTCTCTTTCTTCTGCCGTGGTCGAGCTTTGAGTCTCACTCAACTCCACACCTTACAAATCAGGCAAGAACTCTTTCTTCGACTGATCCATTTTGAACTCTTTCAAAATCTTGTCAAGGTATGTACTCATTGAAAGTCTTATCAGACGTCTTGATCTATCTCTATAGATCTTGATGCCCAATATTTAAGTAGCTTCATTCTAGGTCTTCCTTTGAAAAACTCTTTTCAAACGACCCTTTATGCTTTCCAGAAATTCTACATCATTTCCGATCAACAATATGTCAACCACATATACTTATCAGAAATTCTATAGTGCTCCCACTCACTTTATTGTAAATACAAGTTTCTCATAAACTTTGTATAGACTCAAAAACTTTGATCACCTCATCAAAGCGTATATTCCAACTCCGAGATGCTTGCTCCAGTCCATAGAAGGATCGCTGGAGTTTGCATATATTTTAGCATCCTTAGGACTGACAAAACCTTCCGGTTGTATCACATACAACTTTTCCTTACGGATACCGTTAAGGAAACGATGTTTTGACATCCATCTGCCAGATTTCATAATTGAAAAATGCAGCAACTGCTAACATGATTCCAACAGACTTTGAGCATCGCTACGGGTGAGAAAGTCTCATCGTAGTCAACTCCTTGAACTTGTGATAAACCCTTTGCCACAAGTCGAGCTTTATAGACGGTGACATTACCGTCCGCGTCCGTCTTCCTTTTAAAGATCCATTTGTTCTGAATGGCCTTTCGCCCTTCAGGTAATACTTCCAAAGCCCATACTTTGTTTTCTTACATGGATCCCATCTCGGATTTCATGGTCTTAACTATTTCTCGGAATCTGGGCCCATCATCGCTTCTCCATAGCTCGTAGGTTCGGTGTTGTCCAACAACATGACCTCTAAGACAGGGTTGCCGTACCACTCAGGAGCAGTACGCGTCCTTGTCGACCCACGATGTTCGATAGTAACTTGATCCGAAGTTTCATGATCATCATCATTAACTTCCTTTTCAACTAACGTAGGCTCCACAGAAACAACTTTCTGCGCTGCGCTACTCTCAGCTTGAAGTAAAGATTCAACAACCTCATCAAGTACTATCTTCCTCCCACTCAATCTATCGAAAGAAACTCTTTCTCGAGAAAAGACCCGTTTTAGCAACAAACACTTTGTGCTTGGATCTAAGATAGAAGGTTTACCCAACTGTTACGTTAGGGTATTCTATGAAGATGCATTTGTTCGCTTTGGGTTCGAGCTCATTAGGTGAAAACCCTTTTTCACATAAGCGTCGCAGCCCCAAACATTAAGAAATGACAGCTTAGGTTTCCGCCAAACCAAAATTCATACGGTGTCATCTCAACGGATTTAGATGGTGCCCCTTTTAAAGTGAATGTGGTTGTCTCTAATGCATAACCCTAAAACGATAGTGGTAAATCGATAAGAGACATCATAGTTCGCACCATATCCAATAGAGCATGACTACGACGTTCGGACACACCATCACACTATGGTGTTCCAGGTGGCGTGAGTTGTGAAACAACTTCCACATTGTCTTAAGTTGTATACCAAACTCGTAACTCAGATATTTACCTCCACGATCATATCGTAGACATTTTATCTTCTTGTCACGATGATCTCAAACTTCACTCTGATTTTGTTTGAACTTTTCAAACGTTTCAGACTTGTGTTTCATTAAGTAAATATACCCATATCTACTCAAATCATCAGTGAAGGTAGGAAAATAACGATATTCACTGCACACTATAATACTCACTGGACCGCATACATCAATATGTATCATTTCCAATAAGTCAATTGCCCGCTCCATCATACCGGAAAACGGGGTTTTAGTCATCTTGCCCATGAGGCATGGTCCGCATGTCTCAACCGATTCGAAATCGAATGAGTCCAAAGATCCATCAGCATGGAGTTTCTTCATGCGTTTTACACCAATATGACATTTAGCGGCAGTGCCACAAGTATGTGGTACTATCATTATTAACTTTGTATTTTTTGGCATCAATATTATGAACATGTGTATCACTACGATCAAGATTCAATAAACCACTCTTATTGGGTGTATGACCATTGAAGGTATTATTCATGTAAACAGAATAACCATTATTTCTTTTTAAATGAATAACCGTATTGCAATAAACATGATCTAATCACGCTCATGCTTAACGCAAACACCAAATAACATTTATTTAGGTTCATCACTAATCCTGAAGGTAGAGAGAGCGTGCGATGGTGATCACATCAACCTTGGAAACACTTCCAACACTCATCGTCACCTCACCCTTAGCTAGCTTCCGTTTATTCCGTAGCTTTAATTTCGAGTTACTAACATTTAGCAACCGAACCGGTATCTAATACCCAGGTGCTACTAGGAGTACTAGTAAGGCACACATCAATAACACGTATATCAAATATACTTCTGTCGACGTTGCTAACCTTCTTATCTACCAAGTATCTAGGGTTGTTCCACTTCAGCGACCGTTCTCCTCATAATAGAAGCACTTAGTCTCGGGTTTGGGTTCAACCTTGGGTTTCTTCACTGGAGCAGCAACTGGCTTGCCATCCATGAAGTATCCCTCCTTGCCCTTGCCCTTCTCGAGACTAGTGGTTTCACTAACCATCAACACTTGATGCTTCCTTCTTGATTTCTACCTTCGCGGTGTCAAACATTGCGAACAGCTCAGGGATCATTATTTCCATCTCTGGCCTTTTATAGTTCATCACGAAGCTCTAGTAGCTTAGTGACAGTGACTTGGAGAGCTATATCAATCACTATCTTATCTGGAAGATCAACTCCCACTCGATTCAAGTGATTGTAGCACTCAAACAATTTGAGCACATGCTCAACGATTGAGCTATTCTCCATCATCTTGCAGGCAAAGAATCTTGTTGGAGGTCTCATACCTCTCAACATGGGCACGAGTCTGAGATCCCAATTTCAGCTCTTAAAACATCTCATATGTTCCGTGACGTTCAAAACGTTTTGGAGCCTCAATTCTAAGCCGTAATGCATGACGCACTGAACTATTAAGTAGTCATCGGAACGTGCCTGTCAGATGTTCACAACATCTACAGACGACACTAGAGGGGGTGGTGCACCGAGCGGTGCATTAAGGACATAAGCCTTCTGTGCAGCAATTTGAGGACAATCCTCAGATCACGGACCCAGTCCGCATTATTGCTACCATCATCTTTCAAATCTATTTCTCTAGGAACATATAAAAATTCAAGGGAGCTACAGCGCGATCTAGTAATCTACAACATAATCTGCAAAGACACTTTGACTATGTTCATGATAATGAGTTTAGTTAATCATATTACTTAAAAATCCCACTCAAATTGACATCCCTCCGGTCATTCGAGTGTAACATGATCCAAATCCACCAACTCAAGTCCGATCATCACGTGAGTTGAGGTGGTTTCAATGGCGAACATCTTCATGTTGATCATATCTACTATATGACTCATGTTCGACCTTTCGGTCTCTTGTGTTCTGAGGCCATGTCTGTACATGCTAGGCTCGTCAAGTTTAACCCGAGTGTTCCGCACGTGCAACACTGGCTTGCACCCGTTGTATGCGAACGTAGAGTCTATCACACCCGATCATCACGTGGTGTCTCGAAACGACGAACTTTCGCAACGGTGCACACTCGGGGAGAACACAATTTTATCTTGAAATTTAAGTGAGGGATCACCTTATAATGCTACCGTCGTCCTAAGCAAAATAAGATGCATAAAAGGATTAACATCACATGCAAATCATAAGTGACATGATATGGCCATGAACTTGTGCTTTTGATCTCCATCTCCAAAGCACCGGCATGATCTCCATCGTCACCGGCATGACACCATGATCTCCATCATCTTGATCTCCATCAACGTGTCGCCATGAGGTTGTCGCGCCGACTGTTGCTTCCACGACTATAGCTAACTCATAGCGATAAAGTAAAGCAAAAACGGCGAAAATAATTAAAGACAACTCTATGGCTCCTGCCAGTTGCCGTACTCATCGACATGCAAGTCATGATATTCTATACAACACATGATCATCTCATACATCACATATATCTCATCATGTAATTGGGCATATCACATCACAACATACCCTGCAAAAACAAGTTAGACGTCCTCTAATTGTTGTTGCAAGTTTTACGTGGCTGCTACGGGTATCTAGCAAGAACGATTCTTACCTACGCAAAAACCACAACGGTGATATAAAAGTTGCTATTTCACCTTCTACAAGGACCGCCTCTGTCGAATCCGATTCAACTAAAGTGGGAGAGACAGACACCCGCCAGCCATCTTATGCAACAAAGTTACATGTCAGTCGATGGAACTGGTCTCTCGTACGTGGACGAGTAAGGTTGGTCCGAGCCGCTTCATCCCACAATACCGCTGAATCAAGAAAAGACTAAGGAGGGAAGCAATCTGAATATCAACGCCCACAAACTCCTTTGTGTTCTACTCGAGATCTCATCTACGCATAGACCTAGCTCAGATGCCACTGTTGGGGAACGTTGCATGGGAAACAAAAATTTTCCTACGCACACACAAGATCTATCCATGGTGATGAGCATCTACGAGAGGGAGAGTGAATCTACATACCCTTGTAGATCGCTAAGCGGAAGCGTTAAGAAACGCGGTTGATGTAGTCGAACGTCTTCGCGATCCAAATCGCCGAGTGTCCCGCGATCTCATCACGATCCATCTCGCGATCCAATCTCGATCCGTCCCACGATCCCATCACGATCTGTCCCGCGATCAAATCATGAATCGTCTCGCGATCCTGATCACGGTCCTTCCGATCTAGCGCCGAACGGACGGCACCTCCGCGTTCAGCACACGTACAGCTCGATGACGATCTCCGCCTCCTTGATCCAGCAAGAGAGAGAGCGGAGAGGTAGAAGAGTTCTCCGGCGGCGCGATGGCGCGGCGGCTATGGTGGTGGAACAATTCCGGCAGGGCTTCGCCTAAGCACCGCTGAAACTAGACTAGAGGAGAAACCGATCTAGATGAAGTAGAGGGAGCACGTGGCAATTAGGGTTATTTTTCTCCTCTAAATCCTCTAGTATATATAGGAGGGAGGGAGGGGAGGAGGCAGCCTCAAACCCTCAAGGGCTGGCCGAAATTGGAGGTGGAGGAGGTGGACTCCTCCACTTCAATCCTAGTCCAAATAGGACACCTTCCATATTTGGTCTCCCTTCCCTTTTCTTTGGGGTTTTTCCTTTCCCACTTATTCCTAGCCGCATGGGCCTTGTAGGGATGGTTTGCCCAGCCCACTACGGGCTGGTGCAACCCCCCTCAGGCCCATGTGGCCTCCCGGCGTGGGTGGCCCCTCCCGATGGCCCTCCGGTACTCCCGGTACACTACCGGAAATACCCGAAACTTTTCCGGTGGCCAAAACGGGACTTCCTATATATCAATCTTTACCTCCGGACCATTCCGGAGCTCCTCGTGATGTCCGGGATCTCATCCGGGACTCCGAACAACCTTCGGTCACCAATCATACATAACTCAATTCTACCGAAACGTCACCGAACCTTAAGTGTGCAGACCCTGCGGGTTCGAGAACTATGTAGACATGACCGAGACACCTCTACGGCCAATAACAAATAGCGGGACCTGGATGCCCATATTGGTTCCTACATATTCTACGAAGATCTATATCGGTCGAACCTCTATGTCAAGGATTCAATTAATCCCGTATGCTGTTCCCTTTGTTCTTCGGTATGTTACTTGCCCGAGATTCGATCGTCGGTATCTCTATACCTAGTTCAATCTCGTTACCGGCAAGTCTCTTTACTCGTTCCGTAATACAAGATCTCGTGGCTAACACTTTAGTCACATTGCTTGCAAGGCTCATTGTGATGTTGTATTACCGAGTGGGCCCTGAGATACCTCTCCGTCACACGGAGTAACAAATCCCAGTCTTGATCCATGCCAACCCAACAGACACCCTCGGAGATACCTGTAGAGCACCTTTATAGTCACCCAGTTACGTTGCGACGTTTGATACACACAAGGTATTCCTCCGGTGTCAGTGAGTTGCATGATCTCATGGTCATAGGAACAGATACTTGACATGCAGAAAACAATAGCAATAAACTGACACGGTCATATGCTACGTTTATAGTTTGGGTCTTGTCCATCACATCATTATCCTAATGATGTGATCCCGTTATCAAATGACATCTCATGTCCATGGCTAGGAAACCTTCACCATCTTTTGATCAACGAGCTAGTTAACTAGAGGCTTACTAGGGACACAGTGTTGTCTATGTACCCACACATGTATTTGAGTTTCCAATCAATACAATTATAGCATGGATAATAAACGATTATCATGAACAAGGAAATATGATAATAACCAATTTATTATTGCCTCTAGGGCATATTTCCAACAGTGGAGGGGTATATATAGCATCCACACAAAATCCAACCGTTACACACTTTTGACCCAACTCGGTGGCACCGATCAGAAATCTTGGTCGCACTGACCTGTGTAAAAGATATGAACATTAGGAATCTCAGTGGGACCGACTGGAACAACTCGGATGAACCGATGTGCAATGGTTAGGGCAAACCTCATCTCGGTGGCACTGATTGCATCAACTCGGTGGGACCAAAATGAAGCAATAAGGCAACAGAGAGTTGGCAAGCCATCTCGGTGGGACCGATTGCAAAACTCGATGAGACCGAAATAATTGCAAACGATTACAGAGAGTTGGCAAGGCCATCTCGGTGGGCCCGAGATCCATATCGGTGGATCCGATTTGTTAGGGTTTTGGCAGTGGCTAAGTCCAGATGAACTCGGTGGCTCCAGATAGGAATTTTCGGTGGGGCTGAGTTGGAATGTAGTATTTTGGACATATTTGGATGGAGAAAGTGGTTGAGGGTTTTGGAGCACTGTCACTAAGCACTTGAGCAAAAAGACCATTAAGCAACACCTCATCCCCTTTTAATAGTATTGGCTTTCCTATGGACTCAATGTGATCTTGGATCACTTAACAAAAAAAGTAGAGTCTTGAGCTTTTGCCAATCCATGTCCTTAGCATTTTGAGGGGTCCACATCTCTAGTCCTTGCCATGCCAATCATTGAACATCCTAAAATCTTTATCTCGAATGGACATTAGTTCAATGAGATATATGTTGTAATGAATTACAAAAACCACCAAGGTAGCAAATGTGCTTTCATTACGGGTCCATAGCTAGTAGCTAGATGGCTTCTTCTCTCTCTTTGATCTTCAATACCATGTTCTCCTCGATGTTCTTGGAGTTCTATCCGATGTAATCTTCTTTCGCGGTGTGTTTGTTGGGATCCGGTGAATTGTGAGTTTATGATCAAATTATTCATGAGAAATATTTGAGTCTTCTCTAAACTCTTTTATGCATGATTATTATAGCTTTGTATTTCTCTCCGATCTATCGATTTGGTTGGCCTACTAGATTGATTTGTCTTGCAATGGGAGATGTGATTTGTGATGGGTTCAATCTTGCGGTGCTCAATCCCAGTGACAGAAGGGGACATGACACATATTTGTATTGTTGCCATTAAGAATAAAAAGATGGGGTTTAATCATATTGCTTGAGTTTACTTTGTCTACATCATGTCATCTTGCTTAAGGCGTTACTTTGTTTCATATTTAATACCCTAGATGCATGCTGGATAGCGGTCGATGGGTGGAGTAATAGTAGTAGATGCAGGCAGGAGTCGGTCTACTTGTCTCTGACGTGATGCCTATATACATGATCATTGCCATGAATCCGTCATAATTATTTCCTTTTCTATCAATTGCCCAACAACAATTTGTTTACCCACCGTATGCTATGTGTTCGAGAGAGAAGCCTCTAGTGAAAACTATGGCCCCCGGGTCTACTTTATCCTATATAAAAAACCTAAAAATACCTTGCTACAATTTATTTACTTTTATTTTAATTAGTATTTTAGTTTTTCTATTTACCTCTATAAGATTTAATCCTTGCAAAAAACCACTAAGAGGATTGACAACCCTCTTATTTGCGTTGGGTGCAAGCGTTTGATTTTGTGTGTGCAAGTGCACTTAACGGAATTTTGCTTGGTTCTCCTACTGGATTGATAACCTTGGTTCTTAACTGAGGGAAATACTTATCTCTACTGTACTGCATCATCCTCTCCTCTTCGGGGAAATACCAACGCAGACTACAAGTAGCAGGAAGAATTTCTGGCGCCGTTGCCGGGGAGACATCATCAAAATTACCAAGTACCTTCGCACAAACTATCATCCACTTGCATTTATTTTATTCGCCTTTTATTTGCATTTGCCTCTAGTTTTCATCTTCCCCACTTCTAATTTTTTTTTACAAAAACACAAAAATATTTTTGTTTATTTGTTTGTCTCGTCGCTATGACTAGTTTTACCATCCCTCCTTTGTCTCCGAACTTTGAAGTTCTTTACTTCAAACAGAAACAAGGAGAAAATTTGAAAGATGCTTGGTATTGGATAATTGAATCTTATCGTGTTTGCACTATAAAAGGGGATATGAAAATTTTGTTGCGAAACTTTTATGTAGGGCTAACTATGCCCAATAGACAACTCTTGGACTTTGCTACCAAAGGAAATTTTATTGACTGTGATCCTAATACTGCTTATGAATTAATAGAGGGAATAGTGAGAACACCACCATTGCAAAAAGGATCTAATTATACTGAAGAAGGGATCCAAATTTTGGAAAACCTAGGTGACATACAAAAAAATTTGGTGGAGTTACAAAAGTCTAATGAACCCCTTAAAAATGTTAGTGGTAACCTCAATCGCATGAATAATCACCTCACTATTTGCAATAAGAAGTTAGACACCTTAGATAGCAAAATTGCATTATTTTCTGAAAATAATGGGAAGCGTAAAGAGCCTCCCGGGTTCGAAACCAACCCATCTAAATTAGCAAAAACTAAGGATGACTACACTTGAAACTATACATTATGCCTAGCTAGGGGCATAAAACAATAGCGCTTGTTGGGAGGCAACCCAATGAATAAAATAAATTTTTGTTTTTACTTTCTGTTCTTGAGTTTTTACACAATCATAGCCTCTTTTATGATTGTATTTTTATGTTTTAATTAGTGTTTGTTCCAAGTAATGCCTCTGGGATGATTTGGAAGATAGTATGATAGATGCTGTTGGAAAACAGAAACTTCTGCGTCCAGTGCTGGAATTTTGGTTTTTTAGCTGGAGTGTCAGAACCTTCTGAATTTTTTACACAATATTTATATATGAATTTCCCACGTTGTCCTAATTTTTCAGAATTTTTGGAGTTACAGAAGTATGACATTAATTCAGGTCTTTACAGACTGTTCTGTTTTAGACAGATTATGTTTTTGTTGCATAGTTTGCTTATTTTGATGAATCTATGGATCGTATCGGGGGGTATGAGTCATGGAGAGGTTGGAGTACATTAGCATTATGCCAATATTAAATATGAATCAATTTACAACAGTACCTAAAGTTTAAGATTTGCTTGTTATACTAACGGATCTCACGAGGTTTCTGTTGAGTTTTGTGTGCTGAAGTTTTCAAGTTTTGGGTGAGACTACGATGGATAAAGGAATAAGGAGCGGCAAGAGCCTAAGCTTGGGGATGCCAAAGGCACCCTAAGGTAATATTCAAGGAAGACTCAAGCGTCTAAGCTTGGGGATGCCCCGAAAGGCATCCCCTCTTTCGTCTACAATCTATCAGTAACTCACTTGGAGCTATATTTTTATTCATCACATGATATGTGTTTTACTTGGAGCGTCTTGTGATATAGTTTGTTTTATTTTGTTTGCTTTTTAGTTTGTGACAATCATCTTTGCTGAACACACCTTTTTGAGAGGGACACACATTATTCATGATTTGTTAGAATACTCTATGTGCTTCACTTATATCTTTTGAGCTAGGCAGTTGCTCTAGTGCTTCACTAATATCTTTTAGAGCACGGCGGTGGTTATATTTTAAAGAAATAGTTGCACTCTCATGCTTCACTTATATATTTTTGAGAGTCTAATGAATAGCAATGGTAATATGCACGGGTTATAAATTTGGTCCTGATATGATAGGTATTCAAGAGGGATATAATAAAAACTTTCATGTAGATCACTGAATATGATAAGTTTGATTCCTTGCAATAGTTTTGCGATATTAATATGGTAATACGTGGGAGGTATTAGTAGATAATTGTGGTTTAGTAAGACTATTGGTGTTAAGGTTTGTGATTCCCGAAGCATGCACGTATGATCTGTCGTTATGCTAAGAAGTTGGAGCATGATTTATTGTTGATTGTCTACCTTATGAGTGGCGGTCGGGACGAGCGATGGACTTGTCCTACCAATCTATCCCCCTAGGGGCATGCGTAGTAGTACTTTGCTTCGAGGGCTAATAAACTTTTGCAATAAGTATGTGAGTTCTTTATGACTAATGTGAGTCCATGGATTATACGCACTCTCATCCTTCCGCAATTTGCTAGCCTCTTCGGTACCGTGCATTGCCCTTTCTCACATCGAGAGTTGGTGCAAACTTCGCCGGTGCATCCAAACCCCGTGATATGATACGCTCTATCACACATAAGCCTCTTTATATCTTCCTCAAAACAGCCACCATACCTACCTATCATGGCATTTCCATAGCCATTCCGAGATATATTGCCATGCAACTTCCACCGTTCCGTTTTTATGACACATATCGTCATTGTCATATTGCTTTGCATGATCATATAGCTGACATAGTATTTGTGGCTCAGCCACCATTCATCATTTTTATACATGTTACGCTAGCATCATTGCACATCCTGGCACACTGCCAGAGGCATTCATATAGAGTCATACTTTGTTCTAGTATCGAGTTGTAATGTTGAGTTGTAAGTAAATAAAAGTGTGATGATCATTATTATTAGAGCATTGTCCCAGTGAGGAAAGGATGATGGAGACCACGATTCCCCCACAAGTCGGGATGAGACTCCGGACGAAAAAAGGCCAAAAAGAGCCCATGAAAAAAATGAAATGAGAGAAAAGAGAGAAGGGGCAATGTTACTATCCTTTTTCCACACTTGTGCTTCAGTGTAGCACCATGTTTTTCATATAGAGAGTCTCCTATTTTATCACTTTCATATACTAGTGGGAAATTTGCATTATAGAACTTGGCTTGTATATTCTGATGATGGGCTTCCTCAAATGCCCGAGGTCTTCATGAGCAAGCAAGTTGGATGCACACCCACTTAGTTTTCATGTTGAGCTTTGAAAGCACATTTACTCCCCGGGTGGTTTTGGTAATTCATAACAACATATATCTCATTGAACTAATGTCCATTCAAGTTAAATATTTCAGGATGTTCAATGATTGGCATGGCAAGGACTAGGAATGTGGACCCTTCAAAATGCTAATGACATGGATTGGCAAAAGCTCAAGACTCTACATTTTTGGTTTAGTGATCCAAGATCACATTGAGTCCATAGGAAAGCCAATACTATTAAAAGGGGATGAGGTTTTGATAACGATCTATTTGCTCAAGTGCTCAATGATATTGCTCCCAAATCCTGAGCCACTTCCTTCATCCAAATATGTCCAAACCCTACATTCCAACTCGGCTCCACCGAAATTTCCTATCCGGAGCCACCGAGTTCATTTGGACTTAGCCACTGCCAAACCCTAACAAATCGGATCCACCGATATGGATCTCGGTTCCACCGAGATGGCCTTGCCAACTCTCTGTTACTTGCTGCAATTATTTTGGTCCCACCGAGAATTGCAATCGGTACCACCGAGATGGCTTGCCAACTCTCTGTTGCCTTATTGCTTCACTTCGGTCCCACCGAGATGATGCAATCGGTGCCACCGAGACGAGGTTTGCCCTACCCATTGCACATCGGTCCCTCCGAGATGTTCTAGTCAGTCCCACCGAGATTCCTAACATTCATATCTTTTACACAGGTCGGCGCCACCGAGATTTCTGATCGGTGCCACCGAGTTGGGTCAAAAGTGTGTAACGGTTGGATTTTGTGTGGAGGCTATATATACCCCTCCACCCCCTCTTCCTCAGAGAAGAGAGCCATCAGAACGTGCCTACACTTCCACCATACATTTTCTAAGAGAGAACCACCTACTCATGTGTTGAGATCAAGACATTCCAATCCGACCATTTGAACCTTGATTTCTAGCCTTTCCCAAGTTGCTTTCCACTCAAATCTTTCTTCCACCATAGCCAAATCTGTGAGGGAGAGTTGAGTGTTGGGGAGACTATGATTTGAATCACAAGAGCAAGGAGTTCATCATCAACACACCGTCTAATACCTTTTGGAGATTGGTGTCTCCTAGATTGGTTAGGTGTCACTTGGGAGCCTCCAAGATCATGTGGAGTTGAACCAAGGAGTTTGTAAGGGCAAGGAGATCGCCTACTTCGTGAAGATCTACCCCGAGTGAGGCTAGTCCTTCATGGACGTAAGCCATGGTGGAATAGGCAAGGTTGCTTCTTCGTGGACCCTTTGTGGGTGGAGCCCTCCGTGGACTCGCGTAGCCGTTACCCTTCGTGGGTTGAAGCCTCCATCAACATGGACGTACGATAGCACCACCCATCGGAACCACGCCATAAATCATCGTGTCTTCACTGCGTTTGAAATCTCCAATCCCCTCCTTTACTTACATGTGCAATTATTTACTTTCCGCTGCCACACTCTTAGAATTGCATGTTGGAAATATGCCCTAGAGGCAATAATAAATTGGTTATTATTATATTTCCTTGTTCATGATAATCGTTTATTATCCATGCTATAATTGTATTGATTGGAAACTCAAATACATGTGTGGGTACATAGACAACACTGTGTCCCTAGTAAGCCTCTAGTTGACTAGCTCGTTGATCAAAGATGGTTAAGGTTTCCTAGCCATTGACATGAGATGTCATTTGATAACGGGATCACATCATTAGGAGAATGATGTGATGGACAAGACCCAAACTGTAAACGTAGCATTTGATCGTGTCAGTTTATTGCTATTATTTTCTGCATGTCAAGTATCTGTTCCTTTGACCATGAGATCATGCAACTCACTGACACCGGAGGAATACCTTGTGTGTATCAAACGTCGCAACGTAACTGGGTGACTATAAAGGTGCTCTACAGGTATCTCCGAGGGTGTCTGTTGGGTTGGCATGGATCAAGACTGGGATTTGTTACTCCGTGTGACGGAGAGGTATCTCAGGGCCCACTCGGTAATACAACATCACATTGAGCCTTGCAAGCAAAGTGACTAAAGAGTTAGCCATAGGATCTTGTATTACGGAACGAGTAAAGAGACTTGCCGGTAACGAGATTGAACTAGGTATAGAGATACCGACGATCGAATCTCGGGCAAGTAACATACCGAAGAACAAAGGGAACAGCATACGGGATTAACTGAATCCTTGACATAGAGGTTCGACCGATAAAGATCTTCGTAGAATATGTAGGAGCCAATATGGGCATCCAGGTCCCGCTATTGGTTATTGGCCGTAGAGGTGTCTCGGTCATGTCTACATAGTTCTCGAACCCGCAGGGTCTACACACTTAACGTTTGGTGACGATTAGTATAGTTGAGTTATTATGTTGGTGACCGAAGGTTGTTCGGAGTCCCGGATAAGATCCCGGACATGACGAGGATCTCCGGAATAGTCCGGAGGTAAAGATTGATATATGTGATAATAGTGTTTTGATCTCCGAAAGAGTTCCGGAGTTCACCGGAATGGGTTCCGGATGTTTACCGAAGTGTTCGGGTGCAGCAACACTTTATATGGGCCAAAGGGATAAAGCCCACGAGGTATTGGAAAGTGCAAAAGTAGTTTTGCTGCCGCGTAAACGGTACTACCGCTTGTGTGAAGCGGTACTACCGCCCGAGCGGTACTACCGCTTGTGTGAAGCGGTACTACCGCCCAAGCGGTACTACCGCTTGTGTGAAGCGGTACTACCGCTTGTGTGCGGCTGTGCACGGTTCGGCAGGGATCCGAGTTGGACTCTTTCCCTGCGGGCCAAACCGACCTTGTGCGGGCAAAACCGACCTGGAGGAGGCTTTTACTCCAAGTTTAGACCCCAAGGCTCAACATATAAATAGAGGGGCAGGGCTAGCACACGGGACACATCAAGATTTCCCCAAGCCGTGTGCGGCAACCCTAACCCTCTAGTTCCCCCGTCATAATCTCCGTAGTGCTTGGCGAAGCCCTGCAGAGATTGTTCCTCACCACCATCACCACGCCGTCGTGCTGCTGGAACTCAACCACTACTTCACCATCGCTCGCTGGATCGAGGAGGTGAAGGCGTCATCAAGCCGTACGTGTGTTGAACGCGGAGGTGCCGTCCGTTCGGCACTAGATCGGAAGGATCGTGATTGGATCGCGGGACGCTCGGCGATTTGGATCGCGAAGACGTTCGACTACATCAACCGCGTTTATTAACGCTTCCGCTTAGCGATCTACAAGGGTATGTAGATTCACTCTCCCTCTCGTAGATGCTCATCACCATGGATAGATCTTGTGTGTGCGTAGGAAAATTTTTGTTTCCCATGCAACGTTCCCCAACAGTGGCATCATGAGCTAGGTCTATGCGTAGATGAGATCTCGAGTAGAACACAAACGAGTTGTGGGCGTGGGTGTATACATATTGCTTGCCGTTACTAGTTGATATTTGATTCGGCGGTACTGTGAGATGAAGCGGCCCGGACCGACATTACGCGTACACTTACGCGAGACAGGTTCCTTCAACTAACATGTAACTTCGTTGCATAAAGATGGCTAGCGGGTGTCTGTCTCTCTCACTTTAGTTGAATCGATTTCAATGAAGAGGGTTCTTTTAGAAGATCAAAAAGCAATCACTACACCACGTTGTGGTTTTGCGTAGGTAAGAACGGTTCTTGCAAACCCGTAGCAGCCACGTAAAATTTGCAACAACAATTAGAGGACGTCTAACTTGTTTTTGCAGGGTATGTTGTGATGTGATATGGCCAATTACATGATGAGATATATGTGATGTATGAGATGATCATGTGATGTATAGAATATCACGACTTGCATGTCGATGAGTACGGCAACTGGCAGGAGCCATAGAGTTGTCTTTAATTATTGTATGACCTGCGTGTCAATCATTAAGCGCTATGTAATGCTTTACTTTATCGCTAAACGTTAGCAATAGTCGTGGAAGCAACAGTCGGCGCGACAACCTTATGGCGACACGTTGATGGAGATCAAGATGATGGAGATCATGGTGTCATGCCGGTGACGATGGAGATCATGCCGGTGCTTTGGAGATGGAGATCAAAAGCACAAGTTCATGGCCATATCATGTCACTTATGATTTGCATGTGATGTTAATCCTTTTATGCATCTTATTTTGCTTAGGACGACGGTAGCATTATAAGGTGATCCCTCACTTAAATTTCAAGATAAAATTGTGTTCTCCCCAAGTGTGCACCGTTGCGAAAGTTCGTCGTTTCGAGACACGCCGTGATGATCGGGTGTGATAGACTCTACGTTCGCATACAACGGGTGTAAGCCATGTTACACATGCGGAACACTCAGGTTAAACTTGACGAGCCTAGCATGTACAGACATGGCCTCGGAACACAAGAGACCGAAAGGTCGAACATGAGTCATATAGTAGATATGATCAACATGAAGATGTTCACCATTGAAACCACCTCAACTCACGTGATGATCGGACTTGAGTTGGTGGATTTGGATCATGTTATACTCGAATGACCGGAGGGATGTCAATTTGAGTGGGAGTTTTTAAGTAATATGATTAACTAAACTCATTATCTAGAACAATAGTCTAAGTTGTCTTTGCTATATTTATGTTGTAGATCATGGCTCGCGCAGTAGCACCCCTGAATTTTAATGCGTTCCTAGAGAAAGCTAAGTTGAAAGATGATGGAAGTAACTTTGTGGACTGGGCCCGTAATCTAAGGATTATCCTTACGGCTTCCCAGAAGGCTTATGTCCTTGATGCACCGCTTGGTGATCCACCCGCTCCAGTTGAGTCTCTAGACGTTGTGAACGCCTGGCAGGCTCGTTCTGATGATTACTCAATAGTTCAATGTGCAATGTTGTATGGCTTAGAACCGGGACTTCAAAGACGTTTTGAACGTCATGGAGCATATGAGATGTTCCAGGAGTTGAAGTTTATCTTTCAGAAGAATGCCCGGATCGAGAGATATGAGATCTCCGATAAGTTCTATGCTTGCAAGATGGAGGAGAACGGGTCTATCAGTGATCACGTGCTCAGAATGTCTGGGTACTCCACCCGTCTGGCTGAGTTAGGGATGCCCCTTCCGCCAGAGGCTATCACTGACAGAGTTCTTCAATCATTGCCACCTAGCTACAAGAGCTTCGTGTTGAACTATAACATGCACGGGATGAACAAGTCAGTCGCCGAGCTGTTTGCGATGCTGAAAGCCGCTGAGTCTGAAATTCAGAAGGAGCATCAAGTGTTGATGGTCAATAAAACCACTAGTTTCAAGAAAAATGGCAAGGGTAAGAAGGGTAACTCCAAGAAGAGTGGCAAAGCAGTTGCTCCTCTCATGAAGAAACCCAAGGCTGGACCCAAACCAGAAACTGTGTGTTTTCATTGCAAGGGAACAGGACACTGGAAGCGGAACTGCCCCAAGTATTTGGCTGACAAGAAGGCGGCCAACAACAAACAAGGTATATATGATATACATGTTATTGATGTGTACCTTACCAACTCTCGTTGTAGTGCCTGGGTATTTGATACCGGTGCGGTTGCTCATATTTGCAACTCAAAACAGGAACTGCGGAATAAACGGAGGCTGGCAAAGGACGAAGTGACGATGCGCGTGGGAAATGGTTCCAAGGTTGATGTGATCGCCGTCGGCACGCTCGCTCTTCGATTACCGTCGGGATTAGTGATGAACCTAAATAAGTGTTATTTGGTGCCTGCGTTAAGCATGAACATTATATCTGGATCTTGTTTATTGCGAGACGGTTACTCATTTAAATCAGAGAATAATGGTTGTTCTATTTATATGAGTAATATCTTTTATGGTCATGCACCCAATGTGAGGGGTTTATTCTTATTGAATCTCGATAGTAATGATACACATGTTCATAACATTGATGCCAAAAGATGTAGAATTGATAATGATAATACCACTTTCTTGTGGCACTGCCGTTTAGGTCATATTGGCGTAAAACGCATGAGGAAGCTCCATGCTGATGGACTTTTGGAGTCACTTGATTTTGAATCACTTGACACATGTGAGCCATGCCTCATAGGCAAGATGACTAAAACGCCGTTCTCTGGAACAATGGAACGGGCAAGTGACTTATTGGAAATCATACATACTGATGTGTGTGGTCCGATGAGTATTGAGGCGCGCGGTGGTTATCGTTATTTTCTCACCTTCATTGATGACTTAAGTAGATATGGGTATATTTACTTAATGAAACACAAGTCTGAAACATTTGAAAAGTTCAAACAATTTCAGAGTGAAGTTGAGAATCATCGTAACAAGAAGATTAAATTCCTACGATCTGATCGAGGAGGAGAATATCTGAGTTATGAGTTTGGCAGTCACTTAAGACAGTGTGGAATTGTTTCACAATTGACACCGCCTGGAACACCACAGCGTAATGGTGTGTCCGAACGTCGTAATCGAACCTTATTGGATATGGTGCGATCTATGATGTCTCTTGCCGATTTGCCACTATCGTTTTGGGGTTATGCATTAGAGACAGCTGCATTCACTTTAAATAGGGCACCATCGAAATCCGTTGAGACGACGCCATATGAACTTTGGTTTGGCAAGAAGCCAAAGCTGTCGTTTCTTAAAGTTTGGGGATGTGATGCTTATGTCAAAAAGCTTCAGCCTGAAAAGCTGGAACCCAAAGCGGAGAAATGCGTCTTCATAGGATACCCAAAAGAGACAGTTGGGTATACCTTCTACCTCAGATCCGAAGGCAAAGTGTTTGTCGCTAAAAACGGAACATTTCTTGAGAAAGAGTTTCTCTCGAAAGAATTGAGTGGGAGGAAGATAGAACTTGATGAGGTTGTTGAACCTTTACTTCAACCTGAGAGTAGCGCAACGCAGAAAGTTGTTTCTGTGGAGCCTACATTAGCTGAAGAGGAAGTTAATGATGATGATCATGAAGCTTTGGATCAAGTTGCTATCGAACCTCGTAGGTCGACAAGGACGCGTACTGCTCCCGAGTGGTACGGCAACCCTGTCTTAGACATCATGTTGTTAGACAACGATGAACCTACGAGCTATGGAGAAGCGATGATGAGCCCGGATTCCGAGAAGTGGTTAGAGGCCATGAAATCCGAGATGGGATCCATGTATGAAAACAAAGTATGGACTTTGGAAGTATTACCTGAAGGGCGTAAGGCCATTCAGAACAAATGGATCTTTAAGAGGAAGACGGACGCGGACGGTAATGTCACCGTCTATAAAGCTCGACTTGTGGCAAAGGGTTTTTCACAAGTTCAAGGAGTTGACTACGATGAGACCTTCTCACCCGTAGCGATGCTTAAGTCCGTCAGAATCATGTTAGCAATAGCTGCCTTTTTCGATTATGAAATTTGGCAGATGGATGTCAAAACAGCATTCCTTAACGGTTACCTTAAGGAAGAGTTGTATATGATGCAACCAGAAGGTTTTGTCGATCCAGAGAATGCTGACAAAGTTTGCAAACTCCAGCGATCCATTTATGGACTGGTGCAAGCATCTCGGAGTTGGAATCTTCGTTTTGATGAGGTGATCAAAGCGTTCGAGTTTATACAAGTTTACGGAGAAGCTTGTATTTACAAGAAAGTGAGTGGGAGCTCTATAGCGTTTCTAATATTATATGTGGATGACATATTGCTGATTGGAAACAATATAGAAATGCTGGAAAGCATAAAGGAATATTTGAACAAGAGTTTTTCAATGAAGGACCTAGGAGAAGCTGCTTTCATATTAGGCATCAAGATCTATAGAGATAGATCAAGACGTTTAATAGGACTTTCACAAAGCACATACCTTGATAAGATTTTGAAGAAGTTCAAAATGGATCAGTCCAAGAAGGGGTTCTTGCCTGTTTTGCAAGGTGTGAAGTTGAGTAAGACTCAATGCCCAGTGACTGCAGAAGATAGAGAAAAGATGAGTGTCATCCCCTATGCTTCAGCCATAGGCTCTATCATGTATGCAATGCTGTGCACAAGACCCGATGTCAGCCTTGCCATAAGTATGGCCGGAAGGTTTCAAAGTGATCCAGGAATGGAACACTGGACGGCGGTCAAGAATATCCTGAAGTACCTGAAAAGGACTAAGGACATGTTTCTCGTTTATGGAGGTGATCAAGAGCTCGTCGTAAAGGGTTACGTCGATGCAAGCTTTGACACTGATCCGGATGACTCTAAGTCGCAAACCGGATACGTATTTATTCTTAATGGGGGTGCGGTTAGCTGGTGCAGTTCCAAGCAAAGCGTGGTAGCAGATTCTACATGCGAAGCGGAGTACATCGCTGCCTCGGAGGGGGCGAAGGAAGGTGTCTGGATGAAGGAGTTCATGACAGATCTTGGAGTAGTGCCTAGTGCGCTTAACCCAATGACTCTGTTTTGTGATAACACTGGTGCCATTGCTCTAGCCAAGGAACCAAGATTTCACAAGAGGACCAGACACATAAAACGACGTTTCAATTCCATCCGCGATTACATCAAGGAGGACGACATAAATATTTGCAAAGTACACACGGATCTAAATGTTGCAGATCCGATGACTAAACCTCTTCCAAGGGCTAAACATGAACAACACCAGAACTGCATGGGTGTTCGATTCATTACAATGTAAATCACATAGTGATGTGAACTAGATTATTGACTCTAGTGCAAGTGGGAGACTGTTGGAAATATGCCCTAGAGGCAATAATAAATTGGTTATTATTATATTTCCTTGTTCATGATAATCGTTTATTATCCATGCTATAATTGTATTGATTGGAAACTCAAATACATGTGTGGGTACATAGACAACACTGTGTCCCTAGTAAGCCTCTAGTTGACTAGCTCGTTGATCAAAGATGGTTAAGGTTTCCTAGCCATTGACATGAGATGTCATTTGATAACGGGATCACATCATTAGGAGAATGATGTGATGGACAAGACCCAAACTGTAAACGTAGCATTTGATCGTGTCAGTTTATTGCTATTATTTTCTGCATGTCAAGTATCTGTTCCTTTGACCATGAGATCATGCAACTCACTGACACCGGAGGAATACCTTGTGTGTATCAAACGTCGCAACGTAACTGGGTGACTATAAAGGTGCTCTACAGGTATCTCCGAGGGTGTCTGTTGGGTTGGCATGGATCAAGACTGGGATTTGTTACTCCGTGTGACGGAGAGGTATCTCAGGGCCCACTCGGTAATACAACATCACATTGAGCCTTGCAAGCAAAGTGACTAAAGAGTTAGCCACAGGATCTTGTATTACGGAACGAGTAAAGAGACTTGCCGGTAACGAGATTGAACTAGGTATAGAGATACCGACGATCGAATCTCGGGCAAGTAACATACCGAAGAACAAAGGGAACAGCATACGGGATTAACTGAATCCTTGACATAGAGGTTCGACCGATAAAGATCTTCGTAGAATATGTAGGAGCCAATATGGGCATCCAGGTCCCGCTATTGGTTATTGGCCGTAGAGGTGTCTCGGTCATGTCTACATAGTTCTCGAACCCGCAGGGTCTACACACTTAACGTTTGGTGACGATTAGTATAGTTGAGTTATTATGTTGGTGACCGAAGGTTGTTCGGAGTCCCGAATAAGATGCCGGACATGACGAGGATCTCCGGAATAGTCCGGAGGTAAAGATTGATATATGTGATAATAGTGTTTTGATCTCCGAAAGAGTTCCGGAGTTCACCGGAATGGGTTCCGGATGTTTACCGAAGTGTTCGGGTGCAGCAACACTTTATATGGGCCAAAGGGATAAAGCCCACGAGGTATTGGAAAGTGCAAAACTAGTTTTGCTGCCGCGTAAACGGTACTACCGCTTGTGTGAAGCGGTACTACCGCCCGAGCGGTACTACCGCTTGTGTGAAGCGGTACTACCGCCCAAGCGGTACTACCGCTTGTGTGAAGCGGTACTACCGCTTGTGTGCGGCTGTGCACGGTTCGGCAGGGATCCGAGTTGGACTCTTTCCCTGCGGGCCAAACCGACCTTGTGCGGGCAAAACCGACCTGGAGGAGGCTTTTACTCCAAGTTTAGACCCCAAGGCTCAACATATAAATAGAGGGGCAGGGCTAGCACACGGGACACATCAAGATTTCCCCAAGCCGTGTGCGGCAACCCTAACCCTCTAGTTCCTCCGTCATAATCTCCGTAGTGCTTGGCGAAGCCCTGCAGAGATTGTTCCTCACCACCATCACCACGCCGTCGTGCTGCTGGAACTCAACCACTACTTCACCATCGCTCGCTGGATCGAGGAGGTGAAGGCGTCATCAAGCCGTACGTGTGTTGAACGCGGAGGTGCCGTCCGTTCGGCACTAGATCGGAAGGATCGTGATTGGATCGCGGGACGCTCGGCGATTTGGATCGCGAAGACGTTCGACTACATCAACCGCGTTTATTAACGCTTCCGCTTAGCGATCTACAAGGGTATGTAGATTCACTCTCCCTCTCGTAGATGCTCATCACCATGGATAGATCTTGTGTGTGCGTAGGAAAATTTTTGTTTCCCATGCAACGTTCCCCAACATTGCATGTGTAGGGTGATGCTTGACTTGTCATACTTGCTAAAATCTACCCACAACTAAAATTGGGAAAAGGATAGATTTTTATTTGGTCAAGTAGTCTAATCACCTCCCTCTAGACGTACTTTCAATCCTACAAGCTTTCATACACTTATAGCTCTTAGTGCATCTGTTGCATGGCAATCCCTACTCCTCGCATTGACATCAATTGATGGGCATCTCCATAGCCCATTGATTAGCCTCGTTGAACTAAGACTATCTTCTTATTTTTGACTTCCCCTTATTGATCTCTACCACCACATTCTATTCCACCCATAGTGCTATATCCATGGCTTGCGCTCATGTATTGCGTGGGAGTTGAAAAAGCTGAAGCGCGTTAAAAAGTATGAACCAATTGCTCGGCTTGTCATCGGGGTAGTGCATGATAAATACTTTGTGTTAAGAAGATGGAGCATGACAGGATTATATGATTTTGTAGGGATAACGTTCTTTAGCATTTTTATTTTGAAAGACATGATTGTTTATTAGTATGCTTGAGTATTGATGTCTTTATATCAAATTATAGACTATTGCTTTGAATCATTCAGATCTTATTATTCATACCGTAAGAGAGATTACATGATGAAACATGATAGGTAGCATTCCACATCAAAAATTCTATTTTTATCATTTACCTACTCGAGGACGAGCAGGAATTAAGCTTGGGGATGCTTGTTACGTCTCTAACGTATCTATAATTTTTGATTGTTCCATGCTATTATAGTATCAATCCTGGATGTTTTATATGCAATTATATGCCATTATATATCATTTTTTGGGACTAACCTATTAACCCAGTGCCCAGTGCCAATTGCTGTTTTTTGCTTGTTTTTGCCTTTTCAGAAAATCATTATCAAAAAGTGTCCAAATGAGAAAAAAACATTGGATTAATTTTTGCTGGACCAGAAGAGACCCACGAAGCTTCAGGAGAAGACCAGAAAAGCCACGAGGAGGCGGCAAGCCTGGAGGGCGCGCCCAAGGGGGTAGGGTGCGCCCCCCAGGCTTGTGGGCCCATCGTGGCACCTCCTGGCCTAATTCCAACGCTATAAATTCTGAAATATTCCCAATATACCAGAGAGACAGAAGAGAAAACCTTTCTACTGCCGCAAGCCTCTGTTCTTCCACGATCCCATCTGGAGGCCTTTTTCGGTACTCTGCCGGAGGGGGAATCGATCACGCAGGGCTTCTTCATCAACCTTGCTGCCCTTCCGATGATGTGTGAGTAGTTTACCACGGACCTACGGGTCCATAGCTAGTAGCTAGATGGCTTCTTCTCTGTCTTTGATCTTCCATACCATGTTCTCCTCGATGTTCTTGGAGTTCTATCCGATGTAATCTTCTTTTGTGGTGTGTTTATTGGGATCCGATGAATTGTGAGTTTATGATCAGATTATTCATGAGAAATATTTGAGTCTTCTCTGAACTCTTTTATGCATGATTATTATAGCTTTGTATTTCTCTCTGATCTATCGATTTGGTTTGGCCTACTAGATTGATTTGTCTTGCAATGGGAGAGGTGCTTTGTGATGGGTTCAATCTTGCGGTGCTCAATCCCAGTGACAGAAGGGGACATGACACGTATTTGTATTGTTGCCATCAAGGATAAAAAGATGGGGTTTAATCATATTGCTTGAGTTTACTTTGTCTACACCATGTCATCTTGCTTAAGGCGTTACTCTGTTTCATACTTAATACCCTAGATGCATGCTGGATAGCGGTCGATGGGTGGAGTAATAGTAATAGATGCAGGCAGGAGTCGGTCTACTTGTCTCAGGCATGATTCCTATATACATGATCATTGCCATGAATCCGTCATAATTATTTGCTTTTCTATCAATTGCCCAACAATAATTTGTTTACCCACCGTACGCTATGTGTTCGAGAGAGAATCCTCTAGTGAAAACTATGGCCCCCGGATCTACTTTATCCTATATAAAAAACCTAAAAATACCTTGCTGCAATTTATTTACTTTTATTTTAATTAGTATTTTAGTTTATCAATTTACCTCTATAATATTTAATCCTTGCAAAAAACCGCTAAGAGGATTGACAACCCTCTTATTTGCGTTGGGTGCAAGTGTTTGATTTTCTGTGTGCAGGTGCGCTTAACGGAATTTTGCTTGGTTCTCCTACTGGATTGATAACCTTGGTTCTTAACTGAGGGAAATACTTATCTCTACTGTACTGCATCATCCTCTCCTCTTCGGAAAAATACCAACGTAGACTACAAGTAGCACGGCGCTGCGGGGATTCCGGTCCGCACAGGCCGGAATGCATGAGGTCTTCAAGGGCCTCATCACGAGCTTCGAGGTAATCCTCTGTCTTTTACCAGAAAAGGGACCTTCTCTACTTAGATTTATCAGTCCTTGTAACTGTCTGAAGGCATATGTTACCCGTCGTTTAGACGGCCTACCTAGTGAGTAGCCCCCGAGCACAGGGCGAGTTTGAAAAACTGGTGTTGGGGTCAAAATATAGGTGCAGTGGAAAGAGTAGCCCCCAGGACTGATAGACAAGATGTGTGTCCGAAGTGTCAATAAATTGATCATGGGGCTCATTAGAAGGTGTTTATGCAGGTTTCAACCACGGCTCCGGGCTCTGCCTCCGAGGAGATTGGGGAGATGAGCCGGAAGCTCGAGAGGTCCGAAAAGGACCTCGACCCGATGAACAAGCAGGTCAAGCAATCTCAAGGTAAGCGACCGATGCAACGTGTTTTTTTGGAATTACTTTTGAACGAGGATAGCGTGTTGTTTGAAAAACTGATGCCGAACTGGTTCAATGACAACGGCATTGACCGAGCTTGAGGGGCTCAAGGCCGAGCTCTTGAAAGCTCAGCAGGAGGTCGAGCAGCAGAAAGCTACTGCGGCCAAAATAGAGAAGGACCTAGCCACCGAAAAGGTGGCTAGGGGGAAAGACCAGGCGCGGGTCCTGGAGGTCGAGGAGACTCTCAAGGGCGTGTATCTCCAACGCGATTCCCTTGAGAAAAAAGAGAAAGAGATGGGCAAGGAGCTGCGAAAGCTACGTCTGTCTCATGCTGAGCTCCAGACCCGATGCCGGGCTGATCACCAGGTGATCCAGCAAGTGGAGCGGATAGCCGCGGGTAAGCCATATTTACTTCAATGTGTATTTGGCAGCAGAGGGTTCGTCGAGCTCACCCAGCTATGGCGATCCGCAGAGGTCTTCGCCGATCTCCCGAAGAGTGCGGCCGACGCCGGACTTCATTTCGGCCAACTGGAGGGCCATGAGGCGGAGAAGGCGTTCTGGAAGCAGTTCCAGGAGTCCTCGCAGCCGCAGTTGCTCAATCATCGGATGAAACAACTAGCAGAGCTTCTTCGGATGGCGAGGCCGGCGCTCCAAGACCTGTGCGTCAATCTGTGGCCAACAGAAGTGTTGCCGGCCAACTTCTTCAGGCTCCTGGTGCGACTGTAAGAAGCCGTCCCGCAAGTCAACCGCTGGAAGCGATCCGCGTGTCTGGAAGGAGCGCGGCGGGCGTATGCCTGCGTGAAAATGCACTTCCAGAAGGTTGAGGCGGAGGTTGTTGCTGCGGGCCCCCCCAAAGGGAAGGCGCGCACCGCGGAGCAGTTCTTTGCCGAAGTGGAGGAGGGTGCCCGTGTGACCGAGGCCATGTGTCCTAAGGACAAGTTGTATTTCTAGGTAGCACTTCGGAATGCCGAAGTGCATAGGATGTATAAAAATTATCAGTTATTTAATGAGTACGGCTTAAGTTCCTCTCTTTTATTTTTAATATTCCTCTTGTTTGACTGTGTTTGAACTGAAAGTGGCCAGTCGTCGGCTTCAACCCCTTCACACATGATACAAAGGGTGCCCCCTTTTAGGCATTCATGACCCATAGCCGATGTCTCAGTTCCCGAAGGAGGTCTGTGCACATAGGGGCTAGGCAATCGGACTATGGTGGCTTTATAACTTTCACTTAGTCATAGGAGTTTGACGGTGGGGACTGATGACGAGCCCCCGGTGAGTGAAGTGGTGGGCTTAGTCAGCCGAGGTCTATGCCCTGCCCACTTCGGCTAATTCGAGGAAGAAGCCCTTCGTTTAACACGGGTGATCTCTAATGACACATTGCTTAACACGGTCTTCGGATGGCCGACCAGTTAAAGCTTACCAAGATAGTCAGTTTTCGGCTTTCTCCACAGAAGCGCTCTACCAGTTAAACTAGCGGCACTATCGTAGTGGTTCTCCCATTACACCCTTAGCTGAATTTGTCGAGAACATAAGGGGTACACGTAGGAGCCGGGCAACCCAACTATTGACCAAAATCTAGGTTCGAAACTGAAGCATATAATGCAAATCCGAGACACCGAGTACTTCGGACTTGTGTTTTCAGGGTGTAAAATCAAGGCCCTTTAGCAATTGTACCTTAGAGATGTTCCCATAGTTCGTGGGCAGTGCTTGTAAGAAAATACATTTAAAGGCCTTTATGGGCACGATTTATTTAGTTCAAGTTGCCAAGCTTTACATGCCAAACTTTTGATGAAAGGAACTAAGCAAGATACAATGCGAGTAAGGATAATGAGGGAGAAACTAAAAGAAGACAGGGCGGATCTTGTCATCGGGTTTATGAGCCCGGGTCGCTTCCTGCCGCATGTCTGCGCCTCCGTGCTGTTGACCAGCTTGTCCTCGTTGATAGCGGGGGTTGATATTGGTATCATGCAGCTTCGGCCAAGTATGCGCTTGATGCGTTCGTTGGTCGATCCCTTCGAAGAGGTCTGCAGCTGTTAGTTGTGTGGTTAAAGCCACATGGGCGTGCCAGTGTTGGCTAGCTCTTTGATAGAACCCTGCCGACATGTGAGCCCGAGGTTTCGTCGCTGCTCGATCTAGCCGACCCGATGTTTCCATTGTCTTGGCTCCTCGGTGACCCAGGGAATTTTTAGTGCGAAGTTGTGCACCCTGGGGACATAGTGCTCCTTCCAAGGGAAGCGCACGAGGAGCCCGTACCCCTATTTAGGGTGGGGAGGTACCTGTCCGAGGTCAACCGGCGTAGCCCGCGTACGCTTCGAAGAGCTGGGGGTGCGTTTACCGCCACGGGCGGCCTCCTCAGATGCCTGCACCTCAGCTGCGAAAGCCGCGGTCTGCTCCTCCGTCCGGAGAGAGCGTTCGGTGTTACCATTTACTGTAATAACACCATTGGGTCCCGGCATTTTGAGCTTGAGATAAGCGTAATGCGGGACTGCATTAAAGCGGGCGAATGCGGTGCGTCCTAGGAGCGCATGGTATCCGCTGTGAAAAGGGACGATGTCAAAGATTAACTCCTTGCTCCTGAAGTTCTCGGGTGATCCGAATACTACCTCCAGGGACACGGTTCTAGTGCAGCGGGCCTCAACCCCTGGTATTACACCTTTAAAGGTGATGCTGCTAGGCTTAATTCGAGATGAGTCGATCCCCATCTTCCTTACCGTGTCCTCGTAGATCAAGTTGAGGCTGCTCCCTCCGTCCATAAGGACGCGCGTTAGGTGAAAACCATCAACGATCGGGTCCAGGATGAGGGCGGACGATCCGCCATGCCTGATGCTTGTCGGATGGTCGTGTTTGTCAAATGTGATCGGGTAAGCCGACCACGGATTGTACTTCGGGGCCACAGGCTCTAATGCGTAGATGTCCCGAAGTACGCGTTTCCTCTCCCTTTTAGGGTTGTGGGTAACGTAAATCATGTTTACCTCTGTTACCTCATTAGGAAACTTCTTCTGGCCTCCATTGTTTGGCCGCCGAGGTTCATCCTCGTCTTCGCTGTGTGACACCCTGGTTTTCGCTCCCCGAATTCTTCCTTCGCGGGATTTGACTCTCGTCTTTTTTCGATGTTATTGGATTTTCTCTTGCTCTTGGGTATATGAAGATGGTCATATAGCCTTGCCTTTCCTATCAGACCAAAGATTCTCTCCAACCCAACTTGGCCACCCAAACTATATTCTCAGGGTTTTGCCGCCGAAACCCTACCTTCCGAGTTATCGGAAGGGAAACCCTAACTCCGCAGTTACAAAGGAACCCCAAAATTCCTTTGATCTGTTGCCTCCCAAACTTTTCCCAGTGATCATCCCACATCTATAAACCCTGGATATGTAAAAATATTGCCAAGTAATTTGCAATATTTTTCATTTAAAATTAATTCATTTTTCTGCCAGTTAAAGGAATTAAATCCAGAAAAATATCTATCCATCTCCAAAGTTCATGAAAACTTGTGGAGATATTCATTGTGACCATATCGAGCTCTCACAAAAATACTGGCCATAATTAAATAAGGGAAATTGCATTTTCCTATTTAAAACCAATATTGCATTTTGGGCACTTTCCAAAGGAGCTACCATTTTGGTGGCCAAGAAAAATCCCAAATAATTTGTGGAGCTTCTCCTATCCATATCTTCCCAATTTACATCAAGAACCCAAATTACATAGTTCGAATTTTGAGTAAAGCATCTATTTGCAAACTCTGTTCAGAATTCCAATTTGCAAAGGAAGTGCCTGCTCCTTTGATCCTTTGGAGCTGAAATTTTGCATGGTGATTAACATTGACAAATCACCCATGTAAACCAAAAATCAGCTCAATCTATCTAGCCAATATCTCTCAATAATTTTCCCAATATTCTATCCAGACAGAAGCACTGTGAAGGAAGTACCATTTTGGCATACCCAAATGGTATGAAATTTTACCAGTGCCTCAATAATCCTAAATAACCTATCTACACCAAATTTTAGACATATACATCACACCATTTGAGGTCAGCAAGAAAACCTAGCTTCTGGACCAACTTGGCAGTTGTGAAGGAACTATGGTCAAACTTGGTCCAATTTGCTTCAAATTTCTCCACCAGGTGATCCTTCTTATCTCATTTCCCTGTGACTTCTTGGCTAGCTCATTGGCTCATCTGTCTGACCACAACATCCTATCCAAATTTCTGTCCAGAAAAGATTTTAGACCAAATTCATCAACCCAAAGTCCTCCTTTGCATTTGGACCACCCAGGTCATCTATTTGAGCAGTGAGGAGCGTGTTTGACAAGCTTAGACGGTCGGACGCAAGCCAGAACGTGTGGTGCCCATGGTGACCACGCAACGAGAGTCCAGAAGCTACTCTCTGCGCATTGCCTGGCCGTGCGGTCACCTCCGGCCGACCCTGGCTTGTCCGGGCATGTCTAGCGGCTCCGCGGAGTCCACGCGCACCCTCTCCAACCCCTTCCCCTCCATCTTCTTCCTCATCGAGCCACGATGAGCTCCGTCGCACTGCTGCCAACAGTGCGCGCCCGTGACCGTCGTCGTCTTCTCCCTAGCTTCTTCCCCGAGCCTTCTTGAGCACACCCGAGACCTCTTCACTCCCCATGAACCCTCTCGACGCCTCTCCCCCTCCCTCCGTGTGGCCTCTGAGCTCCAGTGCGCGGATAAGAAGGCCACGGCGGCCGAGCTTATCCGGCAAGCTCACTCGGCTATATATAGCCGCACCCGAGCTCCCCGAGCACGCCAGCCTCCTTCCCTCCCTAGTAGCTCTCCTCTGGACCAAGCAATCGAGCTCGAGGAGCGCCCATTCCCTCTCTCTGGCTGGAACTCCACCGGCGGCCACCGCTCGAATTCGATCCAACCGGAGCCCCACTTCCCCTCCTTTCTCATCTAGTAGAACCACTAGAGCACGGCGAGCCTTCCCCTATCCTCGTTTCATTCCCGGGGCGCCCGTGGCCTCGTCTCTGAACCCGGCCGACGGCCTCTTCCGCTGGATCTCAAACAGCCACTGGTACGGCCCTCCCCGGAGTCCGTGCGGTGCCGGGATGGGTGCGCCTAGTCACGCCGATCTCGCCGGTAGGTGGAGCACAGCTGGAGGTGGCCTAGGTCGCCGGAGCGCGCTGGCGCCCGCTCGGTCGGGCCTCCCCTGGCCTGTTTGTTAGGAGGAAGAAGGAGGAGGTCAGGAGGAGAGAAAGAAGGTGGAGCGGGACCCACCAGTCAGCGGCACAAGCCAGGGCCCGCCCTCGCCACATTGGATAAGTGGAGGCGTATTCCTCGGAATACATTTTTGCCTTACCAAAGGCGTACTAGGGTGTGTACGCTTTCAATTACTGAAAGTGCACCAGGCCGAGAGTACGTTTTCTTATATGTGTAAGTACTTGCATGTAAATGTGAATGCTTATGCTCGTATGCGTAGTACTAAGCTGTATGCGATTCTGATGAACCCTTGCTTGCCCTTTCTTTGGTGATGGCACCACGCCTGAGTTCTCAGCTGCTTCTGGCCATCCGGGGTGGATGCCGACTTTATATTTCTCTTTTCAACAACTGTCCCGTGTTCTGAGCTACTTTTCGGCCGTCCCGGGCAGCTGCTGAGTTTCTTTTTGTAGCAGTGACCCCATGCTCTGAGCTGTTCTTTGGCCGTCTTAGGGAACCGCTACATTCTTTTTATCAACCCTGTCTCATGCTCTGAGCTGCTTTTCAGCCGTCTTGAGCAGTGGTTGAGTTATTCCAGTAACGTCCCAGATCTGAGTTGTAAAGACCGTTCTGGTGGCTACTGGTTTATTTGCCGGTTTCATGTAAGGGTTCTGATGGTCGTAACTTATAGCTAGAACTTGTAAAGTGATAAACTTGCCATTTAAACATTGTTTCACTAATGACTCATTGTGATATTATATGGAGATAGGTTGTTATGTTCCCATAGTTGTTACATCATGCATTGTTACTGTTATTGCAATGATAAAGAATGTGACTTAATAATGACAACCTCCTCCATCGACTGGATTAAGTCATAGTGCCACCGAACCAAGCTCATCAGTGCAGCCACATTTGCCTTTATGGGGAGGCCCTAACTTGGTCTATTGTCTTGCCTCTTATCGGTACCTCCAAAGAGGGAAGGTTATGCGTGCGTGCTACCCTGGCCCGGTAGGCGGCGATAACCTTGTGAGCCCAAGTTATATGGATCCAGGGTCGCCATTTGGGACAGTTCAGTCTGGCCACGACGGTCTTTGAGGTCCCCGTCTTCTGTGTCGCTTCCGCCGTTTCTATGTGTGCGCTTATTTTTGTTGTGCTTAGGCTTGCCATTGGCGTCATGAGTCTCTGAGGTCCCTGCCTCACCATCGTGTGTGCTCCGGGCCAGCCAACTGTCCTCTCCCATGCAAAAGCGGGTCATGAGTGAGGTGAGGGCTGCCATGGTCGTCGGTTTGTCCTGGCCGAGCTGGTGGGCGAGCCACTCATCTCGGATGTTGTTTTTGAATGCAGCGATGGCCTCGGCGTCTGAGCAGTCTATGATCTGGTTCTTTTTAGTAAGAAACCGATTTCAGAATTTCCGACCTGATTCGCCAGGCTGCTGAGTGACACGGCTGAGGTCATCGGCATCTGGAGGTCGGACGTAGGTGCCTTGGAAATTTGCCCTAAAGGCGTCTTCAAGAGCCTCCCAGCTTCCAATGGAGTGGGGCGGCAGGCTATTCAGCCAGTGCCTCGCCAGCCCCTTTAGCTTGAGCGGCAAGTACTTGATGGCATGGAGGTCATCTCCATTGGCCATGTGTATATGGAGAAGAAAGTCTTCAATCCATACGGCTGGGTCCGTGGTGCCATCGTAAGATTTTATGTTGATGGGTTTAAACCCATCGGGGAACTGGTGTTCCATTACCCTATCTGTAAAACAGATCGGGTGGGCTGGTCCTCGGAACCGAGCGGTGTCGTACCGGGCTTCGGGAGAGAACCGACTATGAGCTTGATCTCGGGCGCGGCCGTTCCTGTCCAACCAGGCATCATAGCCGTCATGCCCGGCCGGAGTGCGTCCTCTTGATCCATAAATGGACCGGGGTGGTGCCTGGTTTGCCTCTATCCGACGTCGAACATCTTGAGGGTCAAAATAATCCACAGGGTCCTTGCCATGATGGCGTGGAGCTGGTTGGGTGTGGAAATCCTCCTGCGCGGGCCTGTCGCATCCTCGAGGGGGGCGGTCAGGTACCTCGGCGGTTAGTTCATCATCGAATTCAGGCAGTAAACGCGTGCGTGGATAAGATTTGGGCGCACTGCGATGCCGTTCTTCGAGGTCTTGCTCGGCCGAAAATATTTCGACCCACTTTTCGGTTAGCGCATCCTCGTTGGCCTGCAGCTGCTGCTGCTGCTTGCGCTTCATGCTTCGCGCGGTGGCAACTAGGCGCCGCTGAAAGCGTTCTTGCTCGACAGGGTCTTCGGGGACTATGAAGTCCTCGGTGCCGAGTCTTACGTCCTCCTCAGATTCCGGCATGCAATTGTCATCGGCCCCTTCAAAAAGGTCGTCGGGACCCGAGTTCCTGGGGATGCCTTCGGGGTCAACGTGGTGTTCTGGGGAGGCTTGAGGGTCTTCCCTTGGATCTTCCGCATCGTTGGCAACTGTGTCGGCGGTAGGGTTGTTCTCGCTGGGCTGCCCGTTGGCACCCCTTCTGCGTCTTTGCCTATGCCTTGGGGGGGATTTGGGAGTGTCGACCATGTACATATCATACGTAGATGTTGCTTTCCACTTGCCGGTGTTAGTCGGCGGCAAGGTGTTGTGCGTAGGGCTGCCGATGTCTTCATCCATGTCGGTTGCCTCGTCGTAGTCTAGCATATCGGTTAAATCGTCGACAGTGGCGATTAGATGGGTGGTGGGTGGGATGTAAATTTCCCGATCATCGGCCTTAAGTCCAATCTTATCATAAACTAAGGCGTTCGAGATTGACAATCTCTGGATCCGGTCAAGCATCTCATTAAGGTGAGATAGCTCCTCGGGGTTCATGGTCTGGCCATAAGCCGGATCGACTCGTAGTGCCACGCTAGATGCGTCTTTGGCCATGCAAGGAGGCGCGGTGGATTCTAGGTCCGCCACCGAGATTGATTGTAAGCCCGATGCTACGTCCAAGGCCGAGCTCTGATCTATATCGGAATTGGATACCGTGGCAGGGTTGTCTGAGGTGGGGGAGGGGAGTTCCTCCATAGGCCCCGGCAGTGTTGGGGGGCACGATTCATGGTCTTCAAAGGAGATCCGTTCCGAGGTCAAACCTCTGGTATTTGCCGGACCCGGAATTCGTCCGGGGGTCCAGCCTGATAAGACGAGCTCGCCGTGGGAGTCCGCGGTGTGTTCCAGTCCTCCGAAGGTAACGATATGATCGGGAGCGTAGTTCTCAATGGTGGCCAGGTGGCCTGTCGAGTCGGCATAGAAGATCATGCTGTCGAATACAAAAGGCTGGTCGGGGACGTAGACGTCCCCACAGCCATTGCCGCAGTTGATCTGTAGATGAGCCATCTATCCTTTGTGATCACACAATGGAACTCTCAATGAAAGCACCAGTGTCGGTGTGAAAACCGGCAGACCTCGGGGTAGGGGGTCCCGAGCTGTGGATCTCTGACAGATGGTAACAGGAACAGGGAGAAGATGTTTACCCAGGTTCGGGCCCTCTTGATGGAGGTGAAACCCTACGTCCTGCTCTTGTTTATATTAATGAAGATGTATCGAGTACAGAATTAATCTACCTCGAGATCGTAAGATACGGTCTAGTTCTAAGGCTAGGTGAATGAGATTGCGTTGAAGTCCCCTCTAGGGGCTAAACCCTTTGGCTTATATACACGCCGGGTAGGGTATCTAGGGTTTACAAGGTCGATATCTAGGCGTGGAGGCCGCAGGAGAAGTCTTGGAGTATACGTCAAGTCTTCGACAGATGTAATCTTGCTCTTTCTTCTCGTAGGCATCCTCCGGAGTCCATCTTGATAAGAATGAGGGCCCACTGGCCCAGCCCGAGGAATATGGGCCGACCAGGCTAGTACCCCCTAGTCCAGGACACCGTCACTGAGTATTGATGTCTTTATATCAAACTATAGACTATTGCTTTGAATCATTCGGATCTTATTATTCATACCGTAAGAGAGATTACATGATTAAACATGATAGGTAGCATTCCACATAAAAAATTCTGTTTTTATCATTTACCTACTCGAGGACGAGCGGGAATTAAGCTTGGGGATGCTTGATACGTCTCCAACGTATCTATAATTTTTGATTGTTCCATGCTATTATAGTATCAATCTTGGATGTTTTATATGCAATTATATGCCATTATATATCATTTTTGGGACTAACCTATTAACCCAGTGCCCAGTGCCAGTTGCTGTTTTCTGCTTGTTTTTGCCTTTTCAGAAAATCATTATCAAAAAGTGTCCAAACGAGAAAAAAACTTTGGATTAATTTTTTCTGGACTAGAAGAGACCCACGAAGCTTCGGGAGAAGACCAGAAGAGCTACGAGGAGGCGACAAGCCTGGAGGGCGCGCCCAGGAGGGTACGGCGTGCCCCCCAGGCTTGTGGGCCCCTCGTTGCCCCTCCTGACCTAATTCCAGCGCTATAAATTCCCAACTAATCCCAATATACTAGCGAGACAGAAGAGAAAACCTTTCCACCGCCGCAAGCCTCTATTCTTCCGCGATCCCATCTGGAGGCCTTTTCCGGTACTCTGCTGGAGGGGGAATCGATCACGGAGGGCTTCTTCATCAACCTTGCTGCCCTTCCGATGATGTGTCAGTAGTTTACCACAGACCTACGGGTCCATAGCTAGTAGCTAGATGGCTTCTTCTCTCTCTTTGATCTTCAATACCATGTTCTCCTCGATGTTCTTGAAGTTCTATCCGATGTAATCTTCTTTTGCGGTGTGTTTGTTGGGATCCGATGAATTGTGAGTTTATGATCAGATTATTCATGACAAATATTTGAGTCTTCTCTGAACTCTTTTATGCATGATTATTATAGCTTTGTATTTCTCTCCGATCTATTGATTTGGTTTGGCCTACTAGATTGATTTGTTTTGCAATGGGAGAGGTGCTTTATGATGGGTTCAATCTTGCGGTGCTCAATCCCAGTGACAAAAGGGGACATGACACGTATTTGTATTGTTGCCATTAAGGATAAAAAGATGGGATTTAATCATATTGCTTGAGTTTACTTTGTCTACATCATGTCATCTTGCTTAAGGCGTTACTTTGTTTCATACTTAATACCCTAGATGCATGCTGGATAGCGGTCGATGGGTGGAGTAATAGTAGTAGATGCAGGCAGGAGTCGGTCTACTTGTCTCGGACGTGATGCCTATATACATGATCATTGCCATGAATCCGTCCTAATTATTTGCTTTTCTATCAATTGCCAAACAGTAATTTGTTTACCCACCATATGCTATGTGTTCGAGAGAGAAGCCTCTAGTGAAAACTATGCCCCCCGGGTCTACTTTATCATATATTAAATACTCAAAAATACCTTGCTGCAATTTATCACTTTTATTTTACTTAGTATTTTAGTTTATATATTTAGCTCTATAAGATTTAATCCTTGCAAATAACCGCTAAGAGGAGTGACAACCCTCTTATTTGCGTTGGGTTCAAGTGTTTGCTCTTGTGTGTGCAGGTGCGCTTAACAGAATTTTGCTTGGTTCTCCTACTGGATTGATAACCTTGGTTCTTAATTGAGGGAAATACTTATCTCTACTATACTGCATCATCCTCTCCTCTTCGGGGAAATACCAACGCAGTCTACAAGTAGCAGTCGACCAGGACACGTTCCGCACCAGAGTGGTACAGTAATCCTGTCCTGGAAGTCATGTTGTTAGACAATGGTGAACCTACGAACTATGAAGAAGCAATGATGAGCCCGAATTCCGACAAAAGGCTTGAGGTCATGGAATCCGAGATAGGGTCCATGTATGAGAACCAAGTATGGACTTTGGTAGACTTACCCGATGACCGGCAGGGCATTGAGAACAAATGGATCTGTAAGAAGAAGACATACGCTGATGGTAATGTCACTGTCTATAAAGCTCGACTTGTCGCAAAAGGTTTCTAACAAGTTCAAGGGGTTGACAACGATGAGACTTTCTCACCCATAGCAATGCTTAAGTCTCTTAGAATTATGTTAGCAATTGCCGCATACTACGATTATGAAATTTGGCAGGTGGACATCAAAACAGTGTTCATTAACGGTTTCCTTAAGGAAGAGTTGTATATGATGCAACCGGAAGGTTTTGTCGATCCCAAGGATGCTAACAAAGTATGCAAGCTCTTGCATTCCATCTTTGGACTGGTGCAAGCATCTCGGAGTTGGAATATACACTTTGATGAGGTGATCAAAGCTTTTGGTTATATACAAACTTATGTAGAAGCTTGTATTTACAAGAAAGTGAGTGGGAGCTCTATAGCATTTCTAATACTGTATGTGGATGACATATTATTGATTGGAAATGATATAGAATTTCTGGAAAGCACAAAGGGTTATTTGAACAAGAGTTTTTTTCAAAGGAAGACTTGAGTGAAGCTGCTTACATATTGGGCATTATGATCTATAGAGATAGATCAAGATGCCTGATAGGACTTTCATAGAGCACATACCTTGACAAGATTTTGAAGAAGTTCAAAATGGACCAGTCAAAGAAGGGGTTCTTGCCTGTGTTGCAAGGTGTGAAGTTGAGTAGGACTCAAAGCCCGACCACGGTAGAAGAAAGAGAAATGATGAAAGTCGTCCCCTATGCCTCAGCCATAGGCTCTATAATGTATGCCATGCTGGGTACCAGACCTGATGTGTGCCTTGCCATAAGTCTGGCAGGTAGGTACCAAAGTGATCCAGGAGTAGATCACTGGACAGCGGTCAAAAATATCCTTCAGTACCTAAAGAGGACTAAGGAAATGTTTCTTGTTAATGGAGGTGAAGATAAGCTTATCGTAAAGGGTTACGTCGGTGCTAGCTTTGACACTGATCCGGATGACTAAAAGTCTCAATCCGGATATGTATTAAATAGTGGAGTAGTTAGCTGGAGTAGCTCCAAGTAGAGCATTGTAGACATAAAGATTTGCAAAAGTAAATACTGATCTAAATGTGGCAGACCCGTTGACTAAACTTCTTCCACGAGCAAAACATGATCTGCACCAGAACTCTATGGGTGTTAATTCATTATGATGTAAGCTAGATTATTGACTCTAGTGCAAGTGGGAGACTGTTGGAAATATGCCCTAGAGGCAATAATAAAATGGTTATTATCATATTTCCCGTTCATAATAAAGTTTATTACTCATGCTAGAATTGTATTGATCGAAAACTTAAATACATGTGTGAATACATAAACAACACCGTGTCCCTAGTAAGCCTCTACTAGACTAGCTCGTTAATCAGAGATGGTAAAGATTTCTTAACCATAGACATGAGTTGTCATTTGATAATGGGATCACATCATTAGGAGAATGATGTGATGGACAGACCCAACCGTAAGCTTAGCATCAGATCGTTTAGTTATTTGCTATAGCTTTCTTCATGTCAAGTATCAGTTCCTTAGACCATGAGATCGTGCCACTCCCGGATACTGGAGGAATACTTTGTGTGCTATCAAACATCACTTCGTAACTGGGTGATGATAAAGGTGCTCTACAGGTATCTCCGAAGGTGTCTGTTGGGTTGCATGGATCGAGACTGGGATTTGTCACTTCGTGTGACGGAGAGATATCTCTGGGTCCTCTCGGTAATACAACATCACAAGAAGCTTCATGTGACTAATGAGTTTAGTCACGGGATCTTGTATTACGGAATGAGTAAAGATACTTGCCAATAACGAGATTGAACTAGGTATGGAGATACCGACGATCGAATCTCGGGCAAGTAACATATCGCCGGACAAAGGGAATTGCATACGGGATTAACTGAATCCTCGACATTGGGGTTCAACCGATAAAGATCTTCGTGGAATATGTAGGAACCAATATGGGCATCCAGGTCCCGCTATTGGTTATTGACCGGAGAGGTGTCTCGGTCATGTCTGCATGTTCCCGAACTCGTAGGGTCGCACGCTTAACGTTCAGTAGCGCTAGGGTAGAAATGAGATATTAATATGGTGAAGTCCGAAGGTTGTTCAGAGTCCCAGATGGGATTCGGGACATCACGAGGAGCTCCGGAGGTAAAGATTTATATATGGGAAGTCATATTTTGGGTTCCGGAAAAAGTTTGGCTTTTTTCGGTATTGTACCAGGAAGGTTCTAGAAGATTCCAGAGTGGGGCCCACCTGCATGGGGGGACCCACATGAATGTGGGTAGCGGGGAAAGGCCCCACACCCCTGGTCTAGGTGCACCAAGATCCCCCCTTAAAAGGAATAGGATCATATCCCGAAGGGATAAGATCAAGATCCCTAAAAAGGGGGGATAGCGATCGGTGGGGAAAGGAAAGGAGGGATTTCCTTCCTCCCCCCTTGACCAATGACCCTAGGGGCTTGGAGAGCAAGCCACCAGCCCCCTCCATGCCTATATAAAGGTGGGGAGGCGTTGGGGGCAGCCACGCTTCCACCCTTGCCTGCCTCCCTCCCGTTACACCTCCTCCACCTCGTGCAGACGCTTGGTGAAGCCCTGCTGCAGTTCCGCTGCTGCCACCACCACCACGCCGTCATGTTGGTTCAGATCTCATCTACCTCCTCTCCCTCGCTTGCTGGATCAAGAAGTAGAGGACGCCACCGAGCCGAACGTGTGCTAAACTCGGAGGTGCCGTCCGTTCGGCACTAGATCGGATTGGATCGTGAAGAGTATGACTACATCAATCGTGTTACAACGCTAACGCTTTTGGTCTACAAGGGTATGTAGACACACTCCCCTCTCGTTGCTAAGGATCTCCTAGATTGGATCTTGGGTGTTTCATAGGAATTTTTTTTGATTTTCATCCTTCGTTCCCCATCAGTTGCGTCTATTTCCTTTCTCTCTGAGAGGAAAAGCAAAAGAATGGCTTCTAGCTCTACCTTGAGGCAATATTACTTCTTGGGTTGATTGTTGCAGCAAATTTTTATCTAAGTTTTGTCCACCTACAAAAATTATGCAACTTCGTTCTCATATTACAGGTTTCAAGCAGGAAGAACGTGAGCCACTAGCACTTGCGTGGGATAGAATGAAAGAAGCCATAAGGAATTGTCCTAACCATGGGATGGAGGAGTGGTTAATCCTTCATATGTTTTATAATGGTTTAAATCACATGTCAAAAACTATGCTTGATACAACTGCAGGAGTAACAATCATGGGAAAGCCCATAGAAGATGTCCAGAAATTACTTGATGATATGCAGGAAAATCATGCCCAATGGCATGTTGAAAGAACTACCACCAAAAGGGTGAATGCAATTGAAGAAAGTAGTGTGGAGTTGATAGCTCAACTTGATGAACTTATCTCCGTGATGAAAGGTAAAGAAGAGTTAAACATAAAAGCCATCACTAATGAAGAAACTAGTGATGTGAATTTCATTGCCCGCAATAGCTATAATCCAAACTGGAAAAATAATGGATATGCTCCTAGACTTCCTTATCCTAATAATGGAGGAGCATCAAATAATTTTAATGGAGCTAGTAGCAGCAATAGAAATACTCTTGAAGAAACTCATAAAAGTTTCATTGCTAGTCAAACTGAGCAGAATGAAAACTTCAAAAATATTTTGAAGAATCATGATAACTTACTTGGTCAGTTGACCAGTAAGATTGTTGGACTAACAAATGATGTGCAGATGCTTGAAGGAAGATCCAAGAATATGGAAGCACAAGTGGCTAAAATTGCAGAGAGCCAAACTTTAATCCTAACTAAGTTTGCAGGTAAACCGGAGCCTAACCCGGTTGAAGATGTGAAAATGGTAAGAAGCAACGAAGAGAATACCGAAGAACTTGACACAAGTCATGCTGCAGAATATAATTATACCGTTGCAGACTTCGTAAAGATGATATCAATGAAGTACCCACTACCTGAGGTAACGAATAACGAAGCATATAATGTCTTTGTTGAGCAAGTTGCAGCCAAGGTACGTGAACTTGATAATGAAAGGGAAAAGCTTTACAGTAAGTTGCCAGCCAAGCAAGAAGATGATTTTGAGCCTACTATAGAGATTGAGATTGGTTTGAATAAGTTTAATGCTTTATGTGATATAGGGGCTAGTGTTTCCACTATCCCTAAGTCTGTTTATGATAGTCTCAATCTAGGTCCTTATGTTACTACTGAGATTAGATTGAATATGGCTAATTCTACTTTTACTCAGGCAGTAGGCATTAAGCATGGAGTCATAGTTCAAATAAATGATTGCCCTGTCATGATTGATCTTGTGATAGTAGATATGCCTGAAGATCCTATTGCTCCCATAATTCTTGGTAGACCTTTTCTAAGGACTATCAAAGCTGTGATAAAAGTGTTTGAGGGGAATGTAAGATTCGACTTACCCGCTAAATATTCTTTTGTGAGACATTTCCCCTAGAAAAAGAAAATGAAGACCTATACTGGAGAAGGCATAGTTGTGAATGCCAGAAGCTACAGTCTCAGTGTGTTTGTACCACCTTGATCATCACCACGGTCAAGCTAATTGACCGAAAACAAGCGCTTCGTGGGAGGCAACCCACGCGAATAAAGTAGACAAGTACGGTTTTACTTTTGTTTCAATAAAAAGAGTGATTGAAGTTCTAGATAGAGAAGTGAGTTTGGAAGAGTTGTTCTAATGAAGGATTTGCTATGTGCAAATTAAATTTTAAATTGTACTAACGTTTGGATGCCTGGAAATATGCCTATGTATTGTGTTGGAACTAACCCCGCAGGAAAATGGAGAAAAAGAGAAGTTTCGAAAAAACAGATCAAAAGACGACCTTTCAAATGACCGCAGTGGTCGTTTGGGCGGTCACATGACATCCTGGCGGCTCCAATACAAAACATCCAAAGGAAACAGAGTGATCAACGACATTTCATACGAGCGCACTTGGTTGTCTGGTCGGTTGTTTGAAAACTTTGCAGAAACGGGAAAGAAGTCCAGAGCATTTGACGGCGTTCCATACGGGCGCAAGCGCCCGTTCAAGCGGTCGTATGACAACCTCGACCAGAAGAAGAGAATAACCAGAGCGATCGACGGCGTTCCATACGGGCGCCGCCGCCCATTTCAATGGTCGCATGAGGTATGCACAGACGCAAGTAAGCTATCAGGGTGAACGACGGCGTTTCATACGAGCGCTTGCGCTCGTATGGGCGGTCGTATGGACCCCTGGCGGCCACAATAAGCCCGAGGAAGGAGGTAAATCTTCCCCATCTCTCTCCTTTCTTCTTGTTCTTCCTCCAAACCTCTCCAAACCGTAGCAAAACTTTGCCCGATATCTCTGCTCACTCGATTTTAGTTCAAATCCTCTCGTGTGATTGATCTACAGTACGTTTCTCCTCCGATCCCCAATTTATTTTTCGCGAATCCACGTTCTACATGCCTAACATTGCCATGACTAGGAAATGCATATTTTTGATCCAAATTTGAGTTTGGCATGGATTCGTTGATGTTTTTAGGGGAGTATGATGTTGTTACTACTGTAGGACCAGTATTATTTAATTGTATTGGACTGGATTTTTTTTGTAGATGTCTACGAGGAGGTCCACTCGTGTACGCGGTGCTTCGAGTTCATCCACCGCACCTCCACGACAAGTTTTCACTCAAGGGATCATCTTCACCGACCGTGAAGCAAGAAAGAAATGTCGGATGCTTAGTACAAGGAAGATCAAAGCAACCAAGTGGGCTTGCGAGTCAACACTCGCTGAGCTAGGTATTACTAATGATTTCAATTTGCTTTGTGATAATGTCGAGTTGTGTCATTTTGTTTATCAGGGATGTGAGACATACGCACGCATGACGCTTGAGTTTCTTAGCACTCTCTCGCATAATGTTGGGCTCATGCCAAATGCCCATGAGAAAGAGCGGATCACTTTCCATCTCTTGGACCAAGACTTCAACCTCACTCTCGATGAGTGGTGTGCTTAGTTTGGCTTCCCCAACAACCATGATGACATCCGTTATGTTTATGATTTTACTAACCCGCACCCAAGGCAATCCTTCCATCGGATGAGTGTTCATGGCTCAAGGCAAAGAGCCAGTTGCATTGAAAGTCCTGCTATACGTTATTTCTATTATGTTATCACTAACTCATTGCAGGCACGAGGAGAAGTTTCTAAGGTGAATGATGAGAACATGCTAGTTCTCAGGAAAGCAGCAAACCTTGGCGTCGGTTATTCGCTCAACCTAGGGGCAATAATTTTGCTACACCTCGTGCATCAAGCAAATCATGCACAAAGAGATATCGTGTGTGGAGGAGTGATCACCATGTTGGCCAACTCCCTTGGTCTCTACTACAATCACCTTCGCCCCATTGTCGGTAACAACCTTATTAATATTCATGTTCTTACTAGTGCTGGAATGGTAGTAGTTAGCCATGGTCGTTATTGCATCAAAATTTCTGGAGTGGTATACTTGTTGCTCACTCCTATGCCTAACTGTTTCTCCATAGAACATGGACAATTGCATTATGTTGCGCAGGAAGGGGATGCAGCTTTTGACCAATAAGGCCCAGAACCTGAACAAGTGGATGAAGAAGAACTCGCCACCGACGAAGAAGAGGAGCAGCCCCAAGAGCAGTCACAACAAGAAGCCTACACCACCTATGCGGACCTTTGCAGCCTCCAGGACTCTATTGATGATATGAGCAACCTCGCTACTTCCCTTCGAGGCACGCCCGTCTACATGAGCACGAACTTCTCCAACGGGAGCCAAGGGTGGGCTCCTGACCAACCGCCACAATGACTCCACCGGTTTGAGCTTGCAAAAGCTTAAGCTTGGGGGAGGTCATCTCCACGTCTACATCAAGATGTGGCGGTATTATTTGAAATAAATTGTAATTAGGTTGTACTTAAGCTCGTTGAGCTTCAAAACACTCATGTTGGTTTGTTCCAACACTTTGCTTTTATTTTGCTTTCATTTTTTCTTTTTGCCTTTGCGATTTTTCGTTTGCAAGTTAGTTTTCAAAAACCCAAAAACGAAAAAAATAGAATAAGCTTTGCTTTGTTCTTGTTCTTTTTATCCCTCGGAGTTCGTTTGCATTTTGTTTTCAGAGGAGTTGATCTACGCTGGACAACGAGGAATGCAAGAATAAGGAAGAGAAGTGTGTAAATTAACAACCATGAAGGTATGTCCTACGACCCCCGTCTTTTGCACTTGAAATACTTAGAGTAGATGTATTAGTAGTATGTGTGATATGTGCAGTGGGAGTAAGTCTTGATAATTAAGACAAATGTTTTGTTCTAGTAGCTAAAATAATTTTGTAGCCTCTGTTCTGTTTAGTCTAGATAACCAAGACTTGTCGTAGGACTATTTTTAAATGAAATGATCTTAACTAAGAATAACCAGGCACAAGAGAAAGTCTTCAAAGACTTGTGTGTTGAGAAAATTGTAGAGAAGATGATGTTCAAAATGCTCAACCCCATATTGTTAATTTTAATAGACTTGATAGCACTTGTGGATTAAATTGTCTAGAGGAACTTAGTTGAAGAGTGAACAAGATTATGCCAAAAATCTGTGTTGTATCTCTTACATGGTGTTTCAGCTTCTCGTTGGTGTCATGGCCCTTCTACTATATGCATGTGTGAGCGATAGCTCGGATTTTGGCTATGAGTTTGTTACCGTACGCAGTGGCAACACTAGAAACACATATTATTCGGCTTTCTCTTGAATGGGTGTGTATGTGGTAAATAAAGGGGACTGTTCAAAAGAGCTCAAAAAAGATACATATTAAAGGTCCATAGTTCCCAAACATTAAGCCACAGCGAGACTCCATGCATGATCACTTATTTGGCATAATCCCTTCATGACGACCAAAGTTTCAGCAAACAATGATTGAAATAAAGTGCTGGAGAGCCTTGAGGATGAGATAATTGTTGGCATGTTTATGAGCACTCTAGCATCATGTTTTTCTACATGCCTTTCACTCTCTAACTTTTGTTTTTATGGCTCTATCAAAGAAAAACTCTTCCATGCATTCCCGGCAAGCAAGTGTCGTCTAGAATAAATAGAATAAAGTGTTGCAAAGTTATTTTATCTAGTAGATCAAAAACTTTATGTTGATTATCTTTGCTTCACTAACACTTGCACAATAACCATGCCACTGCTACAGCTATACTAAGTTTTCAGGTCAAGAAGCGGAGTGTGATAGCCTGCAAGTGCACAGGGTTTACATGTAGCCTTTTCGAATTAAGAGTATCGATCCCACAGGGAGCACAGGAATCAGTCTTTGGTCCTTTGCAAGGTACAAATAATGTGCCTAGAAGTTGTAAGTGATCAAAAACTGTAAAAGTGATAGTAATGAATTTGCAAGTGTAATGGTGACTAAATCTATTAAAGTAAATAACTGGTAATATAAATAAGACTTGAAGCAGATGATTAAAAACATTCCCGAGGGTCCGGAATCCTCTCTAGTGTGCATCTATGGCGGTGCCTAAACACAGTGCTACTTCGGATTCCTAAGCCACTTTACATATTTCTCTTTGTGGGCGGAGCCGGTACAGATACGTGCATACTCGTGGTATCTCCGTATCCAATATGCCACCACCGTTCTTCCCCACTCCAGTTATCAAACGGTGATTAAGGGGAAAGAGGTCCCCGTGGACGCAGCCAAAATGGTCTCCATTTTACCCCCTGTTGCAGCTATCCGCTACGAAGGGAGAAGGGGCCTGTCACGTCACCCATCTCCACAACCACACAGAGTAATAACCTTCCGTCCAAAGTTGGCATACGTTGGATGGTCGACTTCACCCAACGTCAAGAAGATTATCAACATAAACATGCAAAGAGGATATTAAATCCTAATATCAAACATCCTATTACACACTAGGGTTCATCTATACCCCGAGAACAACGGGTCTACTCACACATGGGAATGACAATCATCATGGTAATAGTAATGAAGTACATGGATGAATGGATCAACCGATACACCGAAGGATCCACTAGGGTTCTTGATGTTGTAAATGATAAGGATGTGGATGATGATGACAATGAAGATGGTAATGATGAAGATGGCGATGATGATGCGTTCCCCTCGCGGTGAGAGAAATCCCTTCTTATCCTCATTGATCCTCCCTCCGGATGGGCTCCCAAGGCTAGGGTTCTGCCTTCTGGACGAGTTTCTGGAGTCTCTGCACGTCCGATTCACGATCCGATTCAACAGAATGAAAATAGCTGATCCCCCAGAGGCGGCGGCGCGCCAAACGACCGCTCATGCGAGCGCGCGCGGTCGCATGGAACGCCGTCGTTCATTCTGAAAGTGCGACGACGGCTGTTTCCTTGGCCTTTTTCTTATGGAAAGTGTTTATCACTTTAATACATGATTCCACTGCCATTTTTGGGGATTTTCTCCATAAAACGAATATTGCTCCAAAAGCCTTTACCTGAGGGATTATCAACAAAAAGAAGTGTGCGAACGCGGTAAAATTCCACAAAGCCTACAAAGTGGGCACAAAAATAACGATAAAACGGTCTCATAATTTGGACTCATCAACTCCCCCAAGCTTAAATATTTGCTCGTCCCCGAGCAAATACCGCAACTTGTAATGAAGAGGACATCTTGATTATGAGCTGTGGATGGATCAAATGAATGGGTCCAAAGTAGAATTTTAGAATTCACACCATATGATCAGCTACACCGTGCACCATTACATCCAAATTTCCATCAAATGAATATGAAGGCTTCCACACCTTATTATCAATCATTAACGAGAATATTTTTACCTCTTAGTGATACTTTATTCTCCTCTTTCAGTCGGGCAAGTTGTAGTGCTATACACCTTTCTTTTCACTGTTCTTCACTTCTTATCTTTATTTCCTGAATTGCCAAGCCTACCACATATCACTCAAAAAATTTCTCTTCTCTTTTCAAGACGTGATATGAATGGTATGCTTAAACATCCAAGTTCAATCATTTGGAATTATATAAGTTTTCTCGAATCTAAAATGTTTTGTTTTATGCACCAGAACTTGTCCACATTTCATACTTGGTTCACTGGTTTTAAGAGACCTTACCAAGCAATCACTAAGTAAACTAAAATCAGTTCCAAAGCATCACGTCAAATTGTCAACTTCTCATTCCCGATTGATACTAAAGATGTGGAAGGATTATAATCATCATCTAAAAGCAAAGATGCAAAGCACACAAAGATGCATAATCATACTAAGTAAATTCACCAAGATCATAATAGACTATTCATCAAACCATCCATGACTCAATGGATAAGACTCTTCCCTCTTCACCAAAAGGTATGATTGTACTTTTATTACTCAAACTAAATAGACTTTTTTAAGTAAAGCTTAATGGAAAATAATAATGATAAAAGAACTGAGAAAGGGCTTCAAAATCCCGCCAAGCTTAACATGCTAAGCCGGTTGGATTCATTTAGTCTCCTTTTTATTGATACCGGTGTTCTCTTCTAAAGGTGGAGCGGTGACACCAGTGAGGGCATCAATCAAGAGCTTATTGGCGACTTCCAAATCCGTGATGCGAGAACGATACATATGAAGGGTTGCATCCTGGTTACCGATGATCTTTAGGCTTGTGTCAAGAGCCTCACGGGTCTTGACAGCCAATGCAACCTCCATCTCCCAGATCTTATGAGTCATAGCCTTAGTCTCAACAACTGAATTATTGATTTGTACCTGGGGTGGAATTGGTTGCACCGGGGCGGTGTTACGCCTTTTCCTAGGAGGTCCAACTTGCATGCGGGCGCCAATGGTATGCATCTCACGCGTCCATGGATCGATCTTGCCGGATTCTTCCAGCGGATCATGGATAGTGCAGTTACTGAAACTGCACTTTCCAATGACAGCAAGAGTCTCCCTGACAAAATCGATTACCTCATTGATGATGATCTTGATGGCGTTGATGGGGATGGCTGCCGGTTTCTTGCCCTTCTCTTGATCCTCCTCTTCTTCTTCCGCATGAGGAGGCTCCTCCGGATCATCCTCAGAAGAGGTCCAATCTCGACAGCGGTGGAGCCTCTCCCTTATGCTTGCCGGAGAATTGCCCTCCTGCTCCAAGTCCTCCTCCTCCCGCAGAGAGGTTTGCCTCTCATCCCATGAATGAGCCATGTCTACCTGCAACTCAAAACTCGAGAAGACTTTGCCTAGATTGGTTGGTTAGTTTTGATAGAGGAGGGAACAGTGGTTCTGTTTATAGGAGGCTAAGGACGTAGGTTTTAACGAGATAAGGAAGTTAGAAAGTATGGGAAACGAACCAAATAAGATCGGGTAAAATTCTGTTATAATCCGGAAAGAAATCATGATTGACGGCCTTCCAAACGGCCACGACCGATCGTTTGAGCGGTCGTTTGGCCTTCCTCCACCGAGCTCTTTATGGATAGAATGAATAACGGCCTTAAAAACGGGTGCGTCCGATCGTTCGGGCGTCTGTCTGATCCCCTTTCTCTTGCGAGACAAAAATGGTTTTTTAAGAGGGACTCAATTTCCCTCCGCGGAACAGATTGTAGGACGACCTTCCAAGCGGTCGCTGGCGGTCGCTTGAGCGGTCATTTGCTCCTTTTTGCCTGCGCGCTCAAATAAACAGAATCAAAGACGGTGCTTCAAACGACCGCAGGCGATCGTTTTTGCGCCCGTTTGACTACAAAAAACATATAATTATATACATAATAATACAACGAAGACAACTTTGCTGAGAGCTTAAGGAAAAAAGAGAGAACTTTCCTGGGTTCCCTAGTGCTCTCCACTCTCTGTATTTTGCGAATATCTTTGTCCCAGGCTTCTTTGTTCTTAGGGGTTGAAGAAGTGGTGACATCTTCTGCAACTTACTGGGGTGCAAAGGGTTGTTATAGTAAAATAAATCACTTTCTTCCCTTACCCTTAGTTTTGCAAATGATTCCTCTAAACCGATGAATGGTGGTTATGTATCTCCAAAGGTACGAGTTGTAGCTCTATCCAAAGCCACGACCGTTCCGTAGGGGATACATATACCTTTTGGATTGTATTGATGCTCCTCCTTTACCAAGGAGATGTTTGTCAACACTTCTCCTATCTTTTCGCGGTCTAAAATTTCACTGTTAAATTCCTGCAAAAGAAGAGACCACCTCACCCAACGAGGCTTAGTTTCTTTAATATCCAATACCTCTTTTATTGCCTGGCGGTTAGTATAGAATATAACTTTTGTATCAGTGATATAAGGTCTAAACTTCTCACAAGCAAAGATCACTTCATAGAGTTCTTTATCATTCTTAGCATAATTTCCTTGAGCATCAGTGAGGGTGTGGCTTGTAAAGTAAATAACATTAAACTTCTCACCTACTTGTTGGCCCAAAACCGCACTTACCGCATTATCATTTGCTTCACATATGACCTCAAAAGGCATATCCCAGTTTGGAGGTGTAATGATAGGAGCATTAAGTAGAGCATGCTTCAATTTTTCAAAGGCACTTTTACACTCATCATTGAACGTGAAGGGAACATCTTTCTGCAAAAGGTTAGTCAAGGGTTTCGAAATACTGGAGAAATTCTTCATAAAGCGCCTATAGAAACCTGCATGCCCAAGAAAACTCCTTATCCCTTTTATATCACGGGGATAAGGGAGTTTCTCTATGGCATCTATCTTTGCTTTATCAACTTCTATACCTTTACCAAATATTTTGTGCCCCAAAACAATACCTTCGATGACCATAAAATGGCATTTCTCCCAATTCAAGACAAGATTAGTATCCTCACACCTCTGCAAAACTTTATCAAGATTGCGAAGACAATCATCAAAAGAAGTTCCATGGACTGAAAAGTCATCCATGAAGACTTCCATGATTTCTTCAACGAAATCAGCAAATATGGCATTCATGCATCTTTGAAATGTAGCAGGTGCATTGCATAGGCCAAAAGGCATATGACAGTAACAGTACATACCAAAAGGGCAGGTTGATACGTCTCCAACGTATCTATAATTTTTTATTGTTCCATGCTATTATAGTATCAATCTTGAATGTTTTATATGCAATTATATGCAATTATATATCATTTTTTGGGACTAACCTATTAACCTAGTGCCCAGTGCCAGTTGTTGTTTTTTGCTTGTTTTTGGCTTTTCAGAAAATCAATATCAAACAGAGTCCAAACGGAGAAAAGACTCTGGATTAATTTTTTCTGGACCAGAAGGGACCCTCGAAGGTTTGGGAGAAGACCAGAAGAGCCACGAGGGAGCGACAAGCTCGGTGAGGCGCGCCTCCAGGCTTGTGGGCCCCTCATGGCACCTCTTGACCTAATTCCAAGCCTATAAATTGTCAAATATTCCCCATATACCAGAGAGCCACCTCGAATAACTTTTCTGCTGCCGCAAGCCTCTGTTCTTCCGCAATCCCATCTGGAGGCCTTCTCCGATAATCTGCCGGAGGGGGAATCGATCACGGAGGGCTTCTACATCAACCTTGTTGCCCTTCCGATGATGTGTGAGTAGTTTACCACAGACTTAAGGGTCCGTAACTAGTAGCTAGATGGCTTCTTCTCTCTCTTTGATCTTCAATACAATGTTCTCCTCGATCTCCTTGGAGTTCTATTCGATGTAATCTTCTTTTGCGGTGTGTTTGTTGGGATCCGATAAATTGTGGGTTTATGATCAGATTATTCTTGAGCAATATTTGAGTCTTTTCTCAACTTATTTATGCATGATTGTTATAGCTTTGTATTTCTCTCTGATCTATCTGTTTGGTTTGGCCAACTAGATTGATTTATCTTGCAATGGGAGAGGTGCTTTGTGATGGGTTCACTAGTGGAAAAAGTGCGAGCCATAACTTTCGTTGGTGGCGCGCCATTTTCCATCAACGCCAACACTATTTTTTTCAAATAGTGCTAGCATAGGCCAAATTCGTACGCCATCGCTATGAGCATATTGCTGGCGTAGGAATTTTATGAGACGCCACTTGTATGTGGGTCCCAACATCCTCGCCATCCGGGGAATATTGCTAACGTAGAAAAAATATCAACGCCAGCACTATCTACTATTCTTGTGGCGTCAGATTATATCCGACGCCACCAGTATAAGTTGTGGGGTCCACAATCAGTTCACTTATATTGTGCTGGCGTTCCAAGCGGTCACACGCCATAAGTATTTGCAGCTATATATATATATATATATATATATATATAGCTCTTGCAGCTCAAGCTGTGAACATTATCTCTTTTAATTTTTGTCAATCTTGTGTCTCTCCGCAGATCCTAATTAATTATCATACGTGGCCGTCCTCTGCCCTCGATCGATTTGATCTATCGACGACTATCAAATCTAGGTAATTAATATATATTCCCAATTTTTGGTTTCCATTTTGTTAGCAAAAGGTAGTTATATGCTGAAATAATTTTTGACCTTTTTTAGGCAATATATATATATATATATATATATAGGAAAATGACTATATACTCCTGGGAGTACGTACTCCTGCGCATCATATACCACATAAATGAATTGTTTATACCTCTTTATCATTTTTAATATACTTCATTAACAATTATTAGATGCCCCAAAATGAGTTTCATTAAAAATTATATTTTAAACCACATATTATATTTTATTTAGAAGTAAACTGCATTTTTTGTACGTAAAAAAGGTATACTGCATAAAAAAAGGGTTTCGACGATATTTTTTCGCAAAACTTGCATTGAGGTATATTAAAATAATTAACAAGGTATATTGAGAATGATAAAGAGGTATAATATGCTTATTTAAGAGGTATATTTGAATGTGGGAGTACATACTCCCAGGAGTACAGAAGAGGTGTCCTATATATATATATATATATATATATATATATATATATATATATATATATATATATGGATCGAACTATAAATGAGTTCTTCCAGGTGGCGTTGGAAGATATGAATCGCAAAGGCGAAATAGAGATATTATGTCCATGTAAGAAGTGCGAAAATGAAGTTTTGATTGACCCTTCTACTGGTCATGTGAAGATGCACTTGTTGAAACATAGCTTCATGCCTGGTTACACACAGTGGACAAGGCATGGTGAGGACGAGGAGGATGCCGAAGTCGAGGGGGTGGCACATGATGATGAGCCAGAAGGAGGCATGAAGAACATCGAGGCCGAACATGAAAATCACCTGGACGGACAGGAAGGCCGTGCGGAGGTTCAGGAAGCAGTGAGAAACCTTTTGTACAAAAGGCAGAAAGAACAGAGCGATAAAGACATGTCGAAGACGGATGATGATCTAGATGACCAACAATCTGGCATGTATCAAGAAGAAGGTAAAGTCCAGCTCAAAACAAAGTGTACGAAAAGAAGCCGAAACACGTTGTTGGACTTAGAAAAGTTCCGTCCAGAGAATTCAGAAATGACGCCGCAGTTGATTATATATATATGTATTATTATTCAGCAAGTACTTGTGTATCGACCATATTTTAATATTAATAAAATAAATCTTCTCACGTATTTTATTATTCACCATTTGTATTTAACTTTAGAAATTGAATTAGATTGTAGGTTGAAAAATAGCGCGAAACGAAACTTTGCCTCTGAACATTTCCCCGAAATCGGCTAAGACAAATGTGAAAATAGCTATGGTGTTGGTGACGTCACCGACGCCATAGATAATAGCTATGGCGTCGGTGACGTCACCAACACCATAGCTATTTTCACATTTGTCTTAGCCGATTTGGGGGAAATGTTTAGAGGCAAAGTTTCGCGCTCACACACAATCCACTTCTGTCACGCCGCCACCGCCACCCTCGTCGTCGCCCGCCACCACATCTCATGTCGTCGACGCCCCCGTCAAGCTCCTCGATGACGCAGCCGCTCGCGCCGCCCTTGGCCCCTCCCCCACCGCTCGCGCCGCCCCCGCCCCCTCCCCCAACGGTCGCGCCGCTGCTTTACCCCCTCCCCCACCGTCGCGCCGCCGGCAACCACCTCGACCTTGCCTCCGGCAGCTCTGGCCGGTTGCAAAGCGACCGTATTCGCCCTGCCCAGGCGCGAACACCTTGATTCCGCCGGTAAGTGAGATCTCTCCTCTTTTTATTTTTTTTGAAGTTCATAGAGACGTATTTGTTACAATTGCTAGAAATCAATATTTTAGTGTAAATTAGTTGTAGTTGTAACATTGTGAGTTGTTTTGGAAATGGGTTTGAGGAAATATGGTTGAAATCACGAAGATTTAATTGCTCATAGACATATTTGTTACAATTGTTCTTGATTTTTGACATGGTTGCATGTGATGAGTTGTTGTTGAATTTTTGTGTTGGTGATGAATTGTTTGCAGGGACTGTATAGGGTTGCCAATGTTTTGGTGAAACGTTGATTAATTTCCATTTTGTCAAATTTCTGGGAACCAATATGTCCTATTTTTAGCAAAGGTCATGCCGAAATTTTGTATTTTGTATATGAATTAAATATATGTCCTATATTTGTTTGTAGATGTCCGACGTGGGCTCTTCTTCGACACATTCAGGCAACGGCGAAGCGGCATTTATGGACGCACAGGGAAACGACGATTATGATGAAGATCTACAGCAGGTGGAGATAAATCCGAATGACTGCTATGTGAGAGGCAGAGGCTACAAAGATATTCCTGGTGATGAAAGTAATCCTGATAAGGGCGCTAGTACTGCTGACGATGATATGAATGAGTATTCTGTTGAGGATGAGGAGGAGGTGGAGGTGGATGATGCTCCAAAATCCAAGAAGCGGCGGAAACCTAGGAGGCGAAATGCTATCAGCACTGACAGGCTTGTGGTCACTCGAGTTAACTCCATTGGTGAGCCTGTTAGTCCGCGGAAGGCGTCGTCTCACTACGGCAACGCCCTAGGTGTCATCCTTCGAGAAGTCTGCTCCATCAACGAGTCCAATATAAGGGATGTTGGCAAAGATAATCTCCGAGAACTCCTCATAAGAAGGGTGCACGCAAGACTCAAGTTCCTTGAGGAGTACGACAACCTATTGTACCCAAAGAATCAGGTAAACAACCATGCAATCCATAAGTTCTCCAAGAATTTGAGTTCTTGGAAATCAGCTGCAAGAAAAGAGATTCACGAAGATTTCTCCAAGATCAAGAAGAAGTGGCCTACAATTAGTGAAGATGACTAGAACATTTTCAAGATGCAAAATCAGGAGAACCCTGTAGCGCAGAGCCAGTTGACATGGGGGAAGGACATGCGATCAAGGACATTAAGTAACCACACCCTCGGAAGCTGTGGTTTTGTTGGGAAGAAGCCCGTGTGGGACAAGCAAGATGTTATACTTGCATCAAAGGGCATCCCAAACCACTTCGAGCAATTCAAAGACCCCCTCGAATATAACTATGTCCGGGGCCGGTACCATTATGATTATAAGTCAGGGGAATTTTCCGCGGATCACCAAACGAGAAGACTGGAAGAAGAACTGCAAAGGCAGCATGCGGAACCTCAGAGCTCTCAAGGGTCCACGGCCAGGTGGAACACTCCTCTTAACCGGTCGATCAACGTGACCCTCGGGAAGGACCTGTTACAGCCGCCGGCGGGTGGCCGTGTGAATGGCGCGGGATGCAGAGCCAAATGGAAACATCATTATGTCCAAGACCGCGAGCAGCAATGGCAGATAAGGAGAGCCAACAAGCAAACCATCAAACAGAAAATAATTGCAGCCACAGCAGCCGCCGCAGCCACAGCCGCAGCAAATGCCGACATTGAAGCAAGCATCAGCACGCAAAGCCAAGCCCATGCCCAAGCCATGCTATCTTCAATAATCGAGAGCATGAAGCAATGGATCAAAAATGAACAACTAGGAAACCTTGTCATCCAAACATCGCCCAAGGACAACAGCCCTTCTGTCTCTTTCGTTGGCAACCCGTCACCAATGGCTGCTCTCGAGGCTCTTACGAAAGACACTCCGTGCAGTCTCTTAGCCCATGTCAATGGTGAGCTGATTAAAGTTGCAATCGGCCCCAAAGATACCATCATGCACGGAGTGCAGATGCCTGAGGGGGTCTTCAAAGTTGAGTTGTCTATTGTCTTAAATGGTTACGATAATATTTCTCCTTCGATACAACCTCCAGGTGCGGATAGCCAGCTGACCCTTGTACAGTGCTTAGGTTGCCAATGATGTGGCCGAAGAATCAAATTCTGCTAGGAAACGTCAAAATCCCAACAAGCTCGCTACAAATGATGAACAATGGCAACACGAGTCGAGGACCATCTCCTTTGGGTCAGAGTCAACCTGAAGGCAATAACAACGTGAATATCACTGAGGAACAATTAACGGGTATTAATGATGAACTACTTGTTAATCGATTCTTCTTGGTTGATGAATATCAGAATCTTGATGGACCTATGCCTGCTGATCCCGTAAAAGCATTCTCTGTGCCTCCTATTGTACAAGATGATCACTATGTTGTTCTTTGCCAAAAGACTCTGTTCAACAATGACTTCACGCCACCAGACACACAAGTGCCACCATCCAGGGGAGCGTTGCTGAGTCCAAACACACTCAATGCGATGATAGCAAATGCATTGCCAGGCGGTGCAGCAAGCCAGCCTAACCTGACACGCAAGAAGAGGATGCGACTAGGTAATAGTAAGAAGGGCACACCCACCGCCAGCCAGCCAGTTCAGAATAATAAACAAGTAGTTCATCATGTTCCATGGCGGACTTACCATTCCCCGGGTGAACCCATCCTTCCGAAGGAGCTTACTGATCTTCCGCAGACAGAATTGAGGCTTCTGCATGACACAATTCTCTGTAGGGAGAAGTACGCATTTTCTCATGCAGGTGGACATCGCCCCGTTTTCACAGTGACGGTGCCACCGAATATTGGTTTGTGCGACATTTTCCCCGCGGACAAGTTCTATGTGCCATTCGAAGACATCTTCAACCTGTTCCACCTATACAAGCTTGGTTCTTCCTTAGTATGCCTATGGTCGATCAATACCGCTTACATTGCCAAATGTGAGCTCAACAAGGATGTCGCAGTAGGGGACCCCTACCTCATGCATGAGACCAACGTCAATCTCCCTGATCGCCATAAAGCTATGAGGAAGTATCTGACAGAGTTCATGCTTGCCAACATGGACAAAGATTACCTTCTGGTGCCCTACTATCCGAAGTAAGTCATTCGGTACATAGTATACTTTCATACAATCTCGTTCTGCTTCCACGTAAATACATTATAACTTGAGGATAATTCATTTTCCTCTACTTTTTACGCAGAGAACATTGTGTCCTCATCGTTATTACCCCAAAGTATGCTGAAACTTATTTCTTGGATTCGACGAGGAAAGTGAAGAAAGACTACAGAGGCATCAAGAAGGTTCTGGATGAAGCACTCGTCGATTATACTTTCCGGGAAGGAGTGATTAGAGACGGATATCACAAGTTTGACAAATTCCAAGCGGTATGCTTTGGCCACAAAACTGACTTCTGTTGCATGCAGCAGCCGAAAAACACTGATTCAGATGGCTACTACGTTGTCCACCACATGGAGGAGTACATACGGGATGGAGAACGCCTTACAAAGAACTCTGACGTAAACGCATGGGGGCAGAAAATGGAGGAAATTAGCCCGGGAAATAGTAGAGATGAGTTCAGACGCATCCAGCTCAAGTTTGCTACCATCCTCAACAAGGATGTCATCAACCATGCTGGGGTTTTCAACGGCGGCGCGCCGACTACCCCCGAGGAGACAAAAGCTCGCCTTCATCAGTAGGGTCACGATGCTAACGGTCCAGTGTCTCTTGCAGATCCGTCGAAGAAATACATTAATGATCCTTATTCTGGTCATATTACATATTAATGTACTCCCTCCGTTTTTATTTACTCTGCATATTAGATTTGACTGAAGTCAAACTTCATAAAGTTTGAGCAAGTTTATAGAAAATAGTATTAACATTTACAAAAACAAATCTATATGATGTGAAAGTATATTCAATAATGAATCTAGATGTATTGATTTGTTATTGTATATGTTAATATTTTTGTCTATAAACTTTGTCAAAGTTTACAAAGTTTGACTTTGACCAAAGCTAATATGTAGAGTAAATAAAAACGGAGGGAGTAATAGGATAGTGACAGCTAGCTATGCTGTTGTGGTTCCGTACACTACTCGATCAGCTACAAACTTGCATGTCGTTCTGTATTATCGTACTTCAAAACTTTCCCCTAGCTAGCTATCTTAATTATCATGGATGTGTTTTAATTAATGTTACCTGTTTCCTTATTCTGGCATGCCAATGTTGCTCATATATTTGATCATAAAAAATGTTGCCACGGCACCATTTTTGTGGCGCCGTGGCAGCATTTTCCCGATAGTTACAAACTAAGTAATGGTGTGCGGAGGAATTGCCACGCCTCCAACGTTTCACCATATTTATGGTGTAGGGAAAATGCCAAATGCCGTAGGCACATATGATACTGTCGTCGTGTAGTTGTGTCCAACGCCATAGGTATCTAAAATACTGCTGACGTGGTGGCCAACACCACCACTACTTCTTAACAATGGCGCCATATTGGTGGCGTCGTGTGTCCACGCCAGCAAGGCCGTTTTTGGCATGCCATAGCTAGGCATTTCTGCACTAGTGGTTCAATCTTGCGGTGCTCTATCCCAGTGACAAAAAGGGACAAGACACGTATTTGTATTGTTGCCATTAAGTATAAAAAGATGGGGTTTAATCATATTATTTGAGTTTACTTTGTCTACATCATGTCATCTTGCTTAAGGCGTTACTCTGTTTTCATTAACTTAATACCCTAGATGCATGCTGGATAGCGGTCGATGGGTGGAGTAATAGTAGTAGATGCAGGCATGAGTCGGTCTACTTGTCTCTGACGTGATGCCTATATACATGATCATTGCCTTGAATATCATCATAACTATGTGCTTTTCTATCAATTACCCAACAGTAATTTTTTTACCCACCGTATGCTATGCGTTCGAGAGAGAAGCCTCTAGTGAAAACTATGGCCCCAGGTCTACTTTTATCATATATTAAAATCCAAAAATACATTGCTGCAATTTTATTTCCTTTCTTTTGTTTTGCAATTTACTTTTATATCTATCACTATCAGAATTAATCCTTGCAAGTAACCGCCAAGGGGATTGACAACCCTCTTGTTTGCGTTGGGTGCAAGTATTTGCTTTTTTGTGTGTAGGTGCTGCTAACGAGGTTCTGTGTGGTTCTCCTACTGGATTGATAAACTTGGTTCTTAACTGAGGGAAATACTTATCTCTATTGTACTGCATCATCCTCTCCTCTTCAGGGAAATCCCAACGCAGTTCACAAGTAGCAGGAAGAATTTCTGGTGCCGTTGCCGGGGAGACATCACCAAAACCTATCAAGTACCTTCACAGAAACTATCATCTACTTGCTCTTATTTCCATTTGCCTCTTGTTTTCGTCTCCCCCACTTCTAAAACAATTTTACAAAAACTCAAAAATATTTTTATTTGCCTGTTTGCTTTCTTGCTTCGTCAATATGACTAGTATCACCATCCCTCCTTTGTGTACGGACTTCAAAGTTCTTTACTTCAAACAGAAACAAGGAGAAAATTTAAAAGATGCTTGGTATAGGATAATGGAATCTTATCGTGTTTGCACCATAAAAGGGTATATGAAAATTTTGCTACAAATTTTTTATGTAGGGCTAACTATGCCCAACAGACAACTTTTGGATTTTGCCAATAAAGGGAATTGCATTGATAGTGATGCTAATACTTCTTATGAAATAATAGAGGGAATAGTGGGAACTCCACCCTCGCAAAAAGGATTTAATTATACTCAAGAGGGGATCCAAATTTTGGAAAAATTAGGTGACATGCAGAAGAACTTGGTTGATTTACAAAAGTCTAATGAGCCTCTTAAAAATGTTAGTGGCAATCTCAATCGCATGAATAATCTTCTTACTATTTGCAACAAGCGGCTAGACACTTTAGATAATAGAATTGCCTTATTTTCTGAAAGTAATGGGAAGCGCAAAGAACCTCCCAGTTTCAAGAATAACCCACCTAAATTAGCAAAAGCTAAGGATGATAATACTTGAAACAATGCATTATGCCTAGCTAGGGGAATAAAACAATAGCGCTTGTTGGGAGGCAACCCAATATGTATCTTAAATTTTTGATTTTTATTTCTGTTTTGTGTGTTTACACAATTGTAGCCTCTGTTATAATTGTCATTTTTATCTTCTAATTAGTGTTTGTGCCAAGTAATGCCTTTGGGATGATTTGGATACCATCTGCTAGTTTAATTTCCATATCGGTTGGCTGCAGGTCACAAGCATAAATTTCATCATGAAGCTTAGTGTAAAGAGTGTAAGGTGTAACATTAATAGAGGAACCTATATCGCATAGACCAAAATAAGAAGTACTTCCAAACGAACAAGGCACCACCGGTTTACCAGTATCTACAGCTTTGATGCAACCTTTTACAAAGCAAGTTACCTCTTCTTCCATCGTTTCGATGGGTTTTTCCTGTTTTCTCATTTTTGGGGGCTTCACCTTAGCTTTGCTCTGGTTCTCATTTTCATCCTTAGAATGTTCCCTGTTAAAATACTCAAGCTGCGCCTTGATAACCCACAAGTATAGGGGATCGCAACAGTCTTCGAGGGTAGTATTTCACCCAAATTTATTGAATCGACACAAGGGGAGCCACAGAATATTTGTGAGCATTAGCAGTTGAGTTGCCAATTCAACCACACCTGGTGAACTAAATATCTGCAGCAAAGTGTTTTGTAGCACAGTAGCATGATAGTTTTGATAGTAGTAGTAACAGCAACAATAGTAACAAAGACAGTAACAGTAGCAGTTTTATAGTGATTGTAATAGCAGCAGCAAAGTAACTTAGCAAAGATCAATATGAGAAAAGCGTAGGCATTGGATCAGTGATGGATAATTGTGTTGGATGACATTCATCATGTAACAGTCACAACCTAGAGCGATACACAATAGCTCCAATTCATCAATGTAATGTAGGCATGTATTCCGTATATAGTCATATGTGCTTATAATAAGAACTTGCATGACATCTTTTGTCCTACCCTCCCGTGGCATCAGGGTCCATAAGTAAATCTAAGGGATATAAAGGCCTCCTTTTAATAGAGAACCGGAACAAAGCATTAGCACTTAGTGAATACATGAACTCCTCAAACTACGATAATCACCGGAAAGAATCCCAATTATTGTCACCTTGGGGTATGCGGATCATAACACGTAATAGGTGCATATAACTTGCAAGATAGGATCAAGAACTCAAATATATATTCATGAAAACATAAAGGGTTCAAATCTGAAATCATGGCACTCGGGCCCTAGTGACAAGTATTAAGCATAGCAAAGTCATAGCAACATCAATCTCAGAACATAGTGGATACTAGGGATCAAGCCCTAACAAATTGACTCGATTACATGATAAATCTCATCCAACCCATCACCGTCCAGCAAGCCTATGAAGAAATTACTCACTCCCGGTGGTGAGCATCATGAAATTGGTGATGGAGGATGGTTAATGATGACGATGGCGTCGAATCCCCCTCTCCGAAGCCCCGAACGGACTCCAAATCAGCCCTCCCGATGAAGAACAGGAGGTGGTGGCGGCTCCGTATCGTAAAACGCAATGATTATTTCTCTCTGATTTTTTTCTCCATGAATAGGTATATATAGCGTTGGAATTAGGTCAACCGGAGTTTCCAGGGGCCCACAAGCCATGGGGGCGCGCCCAGGGGGGTGGCCACGCCCCCTGAGCTTGTGGCTCCTGGGTGGGCCCCCTCTAGTAGATCTCTTCGCCAATATTTTTTATATATTCTGAAATAATTCTCCGTAAATTTTTAGGTCAATCCGAGAACAACGGGTCTACTCACACATGGGAACGACAATCATCATGGTAATAGTAATGAAGTACATGGATAAATGGATCAACCGATACACCGAAGGACCCAGTAGGGTTCTTGATGTTGCAGATGATAAGGATGTGGATGATTATGATGATGAAGATGGTAATGATGAAGATGGTGATGATGCTGCGTTCCCCTCACGGTGAGAGAAATCCCCTCCTTCTCCTCGTTGACCCTCCCTCTGGATGGGCTCCCGAGGCTAGGGTTCTGCCTTCTGGACGAGTTTCTGGAGTCTCTGCACGTCTAATTCACGATCTGATTCGACGGAATGAAAATAGCTGATCCCCCCAGAGGCGGCGGCGCACCAAACGACCGCTCATGCGAGCGCGTGCGGTCGCATGGAATGCCGTCGTTCATTCTGAAAGCGCAACGACGGCTATTTCCTTGGCCTTTTTCTTATGGAAAGTGTTTATCACTTTAATACATGATTCCACTGCCATTTTTGGGGATTTTCTCCATAAAACGAATATTGCTCCAAAAGCCTTTACCTGAGGGATTTTCAACAAAAAGAAGTGCGCGAACGTGGTAAAATTCCACAAAGCCTACAAAGTGGGCACAAAAACAATGGTAAAATGGTTTCATAATTTGGACTCGTCAGAGGGCTATCTAGGCGTACCGATCGTAAGTGAACCAAAACCTTCTCGTTATTTTGGTTTAAACAACTGAGTTCCTTATGATTCAGATTTCTCTTTATGTTGCTCGAGGACGATCAACTTTAAGCTTAGGGGAGTTGATGAGTGATATTTTTACACTCATTCACCCTTGGTTTAAACTGAGATATTTCATTTTAATAGAGATATTTGCTCCGATATTGCTACTAATGACTAATGAATGCAAAGGATTCCACAAATCCTCTATTTGACATGTTTTCCACATGAAATGGGCTAAAAAGGCAAGAAATCATGTGTGAATGAGGAAAGGAATGGAAATGGAGAAATAAGCAATCACCAGGAGGCATGCCAAATGAGGCAGAACAAAAGACGGCCTTCCATACGGGCACAAGCGCCCGTATGGCGTGAATTCCGAGGAAGCTCTTCTACCTGAACAACTTTTATAAAAGGAACCACATCGAAATGTCAACATAACATCGTCGAGTGAAGCCAGAACAGAACCATCGTCATCCCACTTCACAAACCCTAGCCGCCACCATTTCCATCTCCATAGCCACCATCACCACCATAGTTCATCTTCCTCTATTTCATACTTGTAATCGTGCATCACACAAGGCATCCATTGTAAGACATAGTTGCAATCAATCAATCTTCAAGATGTGTTCTTCAATGATTTCTTCTTGCGATCTAATCTTCATGTGTGAGTAGTTCGGTAAGGTATGGGTTGAGGCATAGGCCTTGCAACCCGTTATATTCGTTGTAGGGATCAATGGAAGTGCTTTGAATTAACGTCTCGTATGTGTGAAATAAAATTGTTTCGTAAATGTCTCTTGTCTTGTCCGTGATCTTCATCACTGCAGGTACCCAGGATCATGGAGATCGAGCCACGGTGAGGCTAAGGGCAGGGAGAACGTAGTGTCATACCGAACACCGGTGACAGAAGGGCTTAGTACAGTGGCACGGATCCAATCCTTGGGGATTCATGAGGTGTAGTCATTAAACGTCCAAAGCTCTTGTCTGATTATTTTAATGTTAATTATCGAGGCAACCCCGCGTGACGGATAGGGCCTACGGTAGGACAACTGATTCTTGATGCAGGACTTGTGCCGATCAAGATGTTATTTGGACACATCCCCCACTTCGGTTCGTAACAAGCACATCTCGATGGGTGACTTCCAATGCACAAATTAAGATCATATCTGGTCCCAACACGAATACATGGTTGTAAGCATTAAAGGCCTCATACCCATACCTCTTTTTATTATAGTGTTTGAATCACCGCTTGCTTGATTGATCCGATCAAAAGCTGGAATTGATCCTTTAACAAAAGCTTGCTGGAGACCATCGCTTCAAGGGATCTTCCTCTCGTGGGTTCGATAACCAAGGGTCACCTCTGGGGAAATAGGTGCGGGATACTTTTCTGTTCCATTACCGGATCACTAAAAGGAGGTATCAGCATCCAGGTAGATCGGGCGATTGTGTAGATTATGATTATCATCTATGGATGAATGCCATGGTACTATTTGTTACTATATGCGACAGGTTGCATCCGTAGCAGAATACCTATCTATGAAACGGTGACAGTTCCTGAGAGGTTTGTTTGGTATGCATCATCGACGACAGTACAAGGACTAAACGCAGCCGGATTTCTTCGCATTTTCTTGACGTGCGTGGGGATATGTGGACAATGAGGCACCTCTGCTCTATTGCATCATGTGATGACCTGGACCCAGTAGGGGCCCTGAATCTCTGCGCTTTACTATGTCAGTCCCTGGATCAATAGCTAACACGCACAGTTCGTGATGAAATACCAAAATACTTCACATGTCATAATATTACATCGCAAATCCAGTCTCTTTACCTTACATAACTACTCAGCTCAAGGCTAACTCTTACAATTATGCAGCAGAATTATAATCTAGTCTTGTGGCGTCCATGATATGTTGAGTATATATATAGCATCGTAACCCTACTTCGTATCTCTCCTTCGATACGGATAAACCTGCAACATGATATGTTGCAGCAAGGGTTAATACATTGAATGTATTGGCAAGTTTCACCAGGAAGTTTGACAGAATAATTCATGCATTTGGGCAAGTGGAGGCTAGTTTTCCTTTGTTGAAGCAATGTTATTTTTTTCCCCACCTTTGTATTTAGGTGGTGTACTCTAGTACATAGGACACACTGGTAAATCCCCAGTTATCTGTTAGCAATATTTGGGCCAACTGCATCAAACAACTACCATAGACTATCCCCACTGGTTAACCAATGGCCTCAAACCATACCTGGCACCAAATGGTGGTCAATATTCCCTTGTTCAACCCATCAAGTTTTAGCTTGAAGAAGGTGATGAGATCAAACTAACAGTTCTTGGGAAAGTTGCTCATAGTTGTCTGTAATTGGGGACACAACTAATATGTCTCAAATGTATCTATAATTATTGATGCTTAATTAATGGATTAATTAATTATCGCCAAACCCTGGCAGTAGTTAATGGTTGTTCTAGATTCATCCGTTAGGGAAACAATTTGAGAAAGAGGCATATTAATGGTTGTTTCTCTGGTTGCTTTCACATAATAAGCTAATGACTAGGGACAATCTGAGAAAGCGGCATATTATATGTTAGGATTTAATTAATTAGTTTAATTAAAGGAAATCCCAGCTTTTCCAAACCGACATGCATGTGCGATTTTCCTCACCGAAGAGATGCGCCTGTTCTCTCTCTCTCATCCTAACCGACGCATCCTTTCGTTCGCGTCGTTTGTAACAATCGCACATGTGCGATGCATCCTTTCAGAGGATATAAATATGTACACATCATTATCAATAGAGATGAATCATTACTGTTCACGCACATTTTCTTTACACGTTATCGGCACCGGTAGACTCTCCACGAGAGCAACTAGGCCGCCACAACACTTACCGGAGAAAGAATCCAACCGGTGAGTATGCCGTCCCTCGCCTCCCGCCTCCTTAGTCTTCTTTGGGAAGAAGGTCGCCATCACTTTGTTGCCCAGCAGCGCCACCAATTCGTCCGCCATCGATGGGGGGCACCACCCCAACTTTCTGGCCTCGGCATTAGCCGCCGCCAGATCTTCGCTGGTAGACGCCGCCATCACGTGGCGGCTGGACGACGCCGTCATGCCACGCCGGTGAACCGATGCCTGGCCGCGCCGGTGGATAACCACCAGGGTCTGGACCCAGGGCTAGTCGCCGGACCGAGTGCACCGCCACCGCTGAACACCGAGATGGGCGTGCCAGAGCCTGCAGTCGCCGCTCCAACCGCACCACAGAGGTGCCGTGTGCACGGATACGGCCCATGCCCTGCTTGCTCCGCTGGCACACTCCTGCCGTCACCCACGCCAGCAGAGGAGGAGGAAAGGGAGATCATCGTCGACATACCTGCACGCGGCTATAGCCTGGCTCCGACGCGCGTCGCCAGCGCCGGGGGCGACGGCCTCGTCTTCATCCCGACTCCAGGACGCGCCATGCCCACCGCGGGTGCGGTCACCACTGCCGGAGCAAGTGGCAGCGCCGGGCCAGGACTTGGAGTGGACACTCCGGGGACAAGCAGCGCACCATGGGCGTTATGCCGCTCCCCTGCTGTCGGTACTAAAACCGGCGGATCTCGGGTAGGGGGTCCCGAACTGTGGATCTTGGAGCCAATGGGTAACAGGGAACGTAGAGACATCGTTTACCTAGGTTCGGGCCCTCTCGAGGAGGTAAAACCCTACGTCCTGCTTGCTTGTATTGATATGCTGGTATGACAATTACAGAGTTGATCTACCTCGAGATGAGATGAACTAAACCCTAGGTGGGTATTATAATAATGGTTCTGCCCTCTACGGACTAAACCCTCCGGTTTATATAGACACCAAGGGTACCTAGGGTTACATATGGTCGGTTGCCACCAGGGGATAAACATGCCGGCCACGCTAAGCTTGACTTGGAGGAGACGCCAAGTCTTCGGAGGTTTCCTTCTGGAGCCCGGGGTCACCTGTAGTCCGGCCTTCCTTCGATAAATTAGGAGCGACCCATCAACATGGCCCACGAGAGATAGGTAAGCGGCCTGAGGATCCCTTAGTCCGGGACACCCTCAGTAGCCCCCGAACTAGTCTTCGAATCTGAGGTATACGCCGAACATCATCGGCTTTGCAGATTAGTTCCTTCCCTACTATGTTATTGGTGCCGAGCCCGCAATTCCTCTGAGTCAAGTCCTCGAAGGTTGCTTGGCCATTTTCGACCATATGTTTCTCGGATTATACTTCGGCTTCCGAAGTGCATAAATAACTTAGCCCCGAAGGCCAGTCGCACAAGTGTGAACAGGGACCTCATCTGACAACTTTTGCCGAAGGGTCACGACCCCGAGCCAGTTAAGAAAACTCGATTCATGGTTCGAGGCAGTTTCTTTATTGGCACGTCCCATCAATATGGAGATCGTGCCCTGTTTTTAAGGGATATGATCAATGATTTGTCTTACCCCATGCGCGCATGACGGCACAATTATACAGGGAAATGGTGATGCCTGTGATGCAGTAAAAGGGCTCTTGGTCTTACGGTGACCCATAAAAGGGAGGCGGCCACCATTTTCTTTGCACGCTCTCACTCCCCCCTGCGCCATCGCTTTCCCAATCTCCTGAGCTCCAGCGCCTAGATCCGATCTCCCCTCCTAAGAACTCACTCCAGCCACTCCCCTACTCCGGTCATGGCCGGCTCTGGGTCCAAGGGCAAGTGAGAGGCCTCCATCGTCACAGAGAGCGCCATCCAGGAGCTGAAGAATGCGGGTTACCTTCCCGCCGATGTCGCTCACCGCGCTCCAGAAGAGGGCCATGTCATCCCCACGCCGAAACCTGGTGAGAGGGTGGTGTTCCTCCCCCACTTCATTCGGGGGCTAGGTTTTCCCCTCCACCCCTTTGTTAGGGGCTTGATGTTTTTCTACGGGCTAGATTTTCACGATCTTGCCCCGAACTCCTTCCTGCACATCTCAGCCTTCATCATCATCTACGAGGCCTTTCTTCGGATCCAGCCACACTTCAACTTGTGGCTAAAAGTGTTCAACGTCAAGCCGAAGATTGTCGATGGCCAGCAGGCAGACTGTGGGGGGGGGGGGGCAATGGTAAGCAAGCTTCCCCGGGTTGAGTGGCCAGAGGGTACTTTTATTGAGACTATCAAGATCTGGCAGAAAGAGTGGTTTTACATCACGGAGCCGCGAAACGCGGATTGGGCAGCGATTCCCGCCTACAGATCTGGGCCCCCACGAGGCTTGTTTCGTGGACCAAGAAGGGCCTAGACTGGGGGTCAGCCGAAGAGGTGGAGCTGCCGCAGAGCCAGATATCCAGGATGATCAAGCAGAAGGTTGACTTGCCCAATGTGATTCAGATCATGCTCCGCCGCCGCATCCTCCCCTTTCAAGACCGGGCCTCCCCCATGTGGGCCTGCAAACCCGAAGACCCCGCCACCGTGCTCAGCTTCTACCGCACTACCCACACCCAGCTGTGGAAAGTGCTATTTAAGCCACAGAAGGACTGGCCGGCTGAGGAGGAAGACATCGGCCTCGACGCCGAATACCCCCCTCGCGAGGTATGATAAGTTTTACTCTTATGCTAGGATGTTTCTTTTTGACAAAACACTCAACTCTCTTTTCTCTCATCCACAGAACTGGCTGAAGAAGGCCGAGCAGATCAACAGCCCAGCCCCGCTGCCCGAGGGCCCCAGGACGGCCTTACTGACGGCCATGTTGGCTGAGGCGCCGTACGAGGCGCCGGAGAAGAAGGAGAAGAAGAAGGAGACCAGAGAAGGTCTCCGTTCCCAAGGACCTCTGGACACTGGATCCAGGGAAACCCATGCCCCCTCCACCCTTGAGAGGGAGAAGGGACAGGAAGAGGACGGGGAGGAAAGCGACTCTTCCCGAACAAGGAAGAGGGCTGCGTCCGAAGACGCTGAGGAGAATCAGCCTTCTCCCGCCCCGAAAAGACCACGCAGGGCCAAGGTGATCTTGTTCGATAACAGTTTGGCTTCTGCCGAGCACTCCGAGGCCTCCGAAGAGGTTCCCCGGAAGGCCCGTCGGGTGAAACCGCGGGCCCAAAGGTACGTATCTTAAGGTATACTCATCCATTTTTGGCCGAATTAGGCCTGCTATTGATCACGCACTCGCCTTTAATATTGCAACCCGCTGCGCGACCTCCCTACCGATCAGACCTCGGAAGGGGACTCTCCACCAACCGTGCTGGTGGAGAGTGGGACCGAATCACGCCCATTGCCCCCCCCCCCGGTCGTTGAGGAGGCCGAGGAGGTTCTGTCACAGAGGACCCCTCCTGTGTCGACCACAGAAGGAGGGGCTGACGTCGTTATGGCTGAGGTGCATACCTCAGACGCCAAAGACTAGGAGGGAGGAATTCCTCTGGCGAATGATGAGGGGGAGCCTGGGCAATCCGAGCTTTCCCCAAAAGTTGCTCTGGAGCCGTTACGGCACCAGGAGCCAACCATTCCGGTCTCCACAAGGGGAGGGGCCGAGATGCCCCTGCCACCCCCGCCCGCTCCAGGGCGAGCCTCGACTGGGTGGCCGGATGAGATGGAGGAGGTTTTAACAAGCTCCTCTATCACCGAAGAGCACTGTGCCCTGATGGGCACGGTTTTGCAAAGTCTTCGGTCCGTGGACAACGGACTGGGAGGCCTTCAGCGGCCTTCTGAACAGCTTCAAGGTATGCAATGTAATGACTTTTCCTTAGAAAATTTCTTTTATATGATCTTGCAACCCCATGCATAGTAGCCCCCGAGCCCTGTGTGAGTTTAAAAAACTCAAGTGGGGGTCGAATAATTTTTTAAGATATAGATGAAATCAAAATGAGCGGTAGCCCTTGAGACTCGGGCCGGTTGTAGAAAGTCGGTCAGGGGATCAAAAATTGGTAACCCGGGAAGCTAATGTGCTTAGTCTAATGTGCAGGCGTCGTCCTCGGCAGCAGCTGCCAATGCCGAGGAGCTAGCCGAGCTGAATCGGAAGCTCAAGAGCTCCGAGGAGGACCTCAGTCTGCTAAATAAGCAGTTTGACGGGGCGCAAGGCAAGTCCAAGCTGAACCTTTTACGACAATGGTTATTTATGGAAGTTAGGATGCTAATCCAAACAGAATGCATCTGACATTGTTGCAGCCGCCGCCGCCGAGGTCGAGAAGCTCAAGGCCGAGCTTAAGAAAGCTCACCAGGAAGCCGCGGAGCAGAGGTCTGCCGCCGAAGAGGCAGCCACCGAATTGGCCATGGTGAAAACTGCTAGCCAGAAGCACAAGGCCCGGGTTTCTGAGGTGCAGCAAGAGCTCAAGGAGGCCATCACAAAATGTGAGGTCCTTGAGCAAAAGAGTAAGGAGCAGGCCACCGAACTGACCTCACTGAGGTCGGCGACGTTAGAAACACGGACGGAGGCACGGGGCTACCAGGAGGAACTCCGCCAAGTCAAACTTATTGCGGATGGTAAGCCATACTTACTGCAAAGTGTCTTTGGTGGTAACAGGTTCGCTTTGCTCACGCGAGTATGGCGCTCCCCAGGCGCTTTTGCGGACCTCCCGAGGAGTGCATCAGACGCAGGTAGGTACTTTGCGTCCCAGGACGGTCATACCGAGCAGAGGCTGTTTTGGGCGCAGTTTCAAGCACCCGAACACCCTCCTCTCCTCAACAATCAGCTGAAGCAGCTGATGGAGTTGCATCGGATGGCGGAGCCGGCGATGAAGGACCTCTGCATCAAACTATGGCCTTCGGAGCCGATATCGAGCGGCTACTTTGGCTTGGTGCAGAAGTTGTGCGACGCCACACCCCGGATTGATTTCTGGAAGCGCTCCATATGAATTGAGGGAGCTCGGATGACCTTTGGCAAGACCATGGTGCATTGGCCGAGGATCAAGCCGACCGAGGTGGCCACCAGACTGCCTCCCCCTGGGAAGGAGCACAGGCGCCCCGAGCAATATTTTCCTATTGTGATGGACGGTGCTCGGGCGATAGAGGCCCAGTGCTCGGAGCATGTAATTTATGAGTGAATTTACTTTATTGTATCCGAAGAATTTAAAACTTTTGTGCTTTATAATGCAACTGGTTGGCTTGGTATATAGTGCCTTGTATGTTTATTTTGACTCCTGTGCGGCCGTTTTAAACAGAAAGTTACCAGTCGTCGGCTTCAACCCCCTAGCAGATACTGCATGGGGTGTTTTTCCTTGACAACTTAACCCTTAGCCGACGTCTCGGTGCCCGGAGGCGGTTGTGTGTAAGGAAAACAAGGCAATCGAACAATGCGGCTTTAGTGCTTTCACTTAGCCATAGGAGCTTGACTGCGGGAGCTAGTGACTAGCCCCCAATGTGTGATATTCGGACGTACCGAGGTTGATGCCATTACCACTTGATTCCTGTGACAGCGAACCCTTCGTTTGACGCAGAATAACCTCCATCGATTTTTAGTTTAACACGTGTCATCGGATCGCCGACCAGTTCTCGCTTAGTATGACAATCAGTTTTTGGCTTTCTCCACTGAGGTACTTAACCAGGCGAGCTAGAAGTACAATCGCAGTGGTTCTCCCTTTACCCTCCTAGCCGAACAATGCGGAACGTAAGAGGGAAAACACAGGAGCCGGGCAACCCAACTATTGACCAAAGACATAATTCGGAACTGATTCATATAATGCAATATCCAAGACGCCGAGCACATGTAATGAATTCTGGTGCCGGAATGATGCTTGGGCAAGATTTACGGTCGAGCCCCCGGTCTATTAGCCGGTCGCATCTGAAAAAAGAATGTATCATGAAAGTTTACTTCGGCTTATAAGCGGAAAGGAATACACAACACAAATGACTGCGGTATGACCAGAGAAGAATGGTCTTTATTTCCTTTGAATTCGTGACGTCCAACCGTACAATCCAAACTGCCGAAGCAATTTTTATAGATACTAAAAAAAATTATCAGAGGAAAGGTTTACACAGGGCCTCCATAAGTAGTATGACGTCCCTACTGCGCCCCGCTGCACGTCTGCGCCTTTGCTCTTTATGAAGCTTCCGTAGATAACGTGCGATTGAAGTCGCTGCTTGTATGCACGATGGAAGTGATAGTGTTCGGTGGCGAGCCCTTGAGAAAGGATTTTGAGAAGTCGCCGATGAGTATCAGCTTGACGCTGATCAGGCCCTAGATGGTGCCTGTTCTTGATGTTGATCCGAGAACATCATTGGTCATGACCCGGTTGAATCGAGCGCTTGACCCTTGTAACGTTTGCCCCCACAGATGCCCACAGAATTTTAAGCGCGAAATTATGTACCCGAGGTACGTATCTCGCGGCTAGGGAGGCCATACTGTGGGGCGCGTATCCCTATTTAGGGTGAGCAAGGGAGTGCTCCGGCACTGAGGCCGTAGCTCGGGCGCGTTTTCGTGCGTCCAGCTATGGGATCGAGGAGATAGGTCTAGAGGGGGGGTGAATAAACTCTTAACCAGCCATAGGTGCAGTTTTTAATTTCTCTTGGAACTTAGGCAGATTTTGGCACAAGTTAAGATCACTCCAATACTTTCTACACATGCATATCTAGAGATTGAGCAGCGGAAATAGTAAAGCATGCAAGAGTTCGGAAAGTAAAGGGGTAGAGTATGGAAGATCAAACGCAATGAAGACACGGTGGTTTTTGGCATGGTTCCGATAGGTGGTGCTATCGTACGTCCACGTTGATGGAGACTTCAACCCACGAAGGGTAACAGCTGCACGAGTCCATGAAGGGCTCCACCCACGAAGGGTCCACGAAGAAGCAACCTTGTCTATTCCACCATGGCTTACGTCCACGAAGGACTAGCCTCACTCGGGGTAGATCTTCACGAAGTAGGCGATCTCCTTGCCCTTACAAACTCTTGGTTCCACATCATGACGGAGGCTCCCAAGTGACACCTAACCAATCTAGGAGACACCACTCTCCAAAAGGTAATAGACGGTGTGTTGTTGATGAACTCCTTGCTCTTGTGCTTCAAATGATAGTCTTCCCAGCACTCAAACAACTCCTCACAGATTTGGCTATGGTGGAAGAAGGATTTGAGTGGAAAGCAACTTGGGAAAGGCTAGAGATCAAGGTTCAAATGGTAGGAATGGAATATCTTGATCTCAACACATGAGTAGGTGGTTCTCTCTCAGAAAATATATGGTGGAAGTGTAGGCACGTTCTGATGGCTCTCCTTACTAAGAAGGAGGTGGTGGAGGGGTATATATAGCCTCCACACAAAATCCAACCGTTACACACTTTTGACTCAACTCGGTGGCACCGAAACAATAATCTCGGTAGCACCGAACTGTGTAAAAGATATGAACTTTAGGAATCTTGGTGGGACCGATAGGAACAACTCGGATGGACCGAAGTGCAATGGCTAGGGAAATCCTCATCTCGGTGGCACCGATTGCATCAACTCGGTTGGACCGAAGTGAAGCAATAAGGAAACAGAGAGTTGGCAAGCCATCTCGGTGAGACCGATTTGCAAAAATCGGTGAGACCGAAATAAGTGCAAACGATTACAGAGAGTTGGCAAGGCCATCTTGGTGGGACCGAGATCCATTTTGGTGGATCCGATTTGTTAGGGTTTTGGCAGTGGCTAAGTCTCGATGAACTCGGTGGCTCCGGATAGGAAATTTCGGTGGGGCCGAGTTGGAATGTGGGTTTTGGACATATTTGGATAGAGAGAGTGGTTGAGGGTTTAGGAGTACTGTCACTAAGCACTTGAGCAAAAAGACCATTAAGCAACACCTCATCCCCTTTTAATAGTATTGGCTTTCCTATGGACTCAATGTGATCTTGGATCACTAAACCGAAAATGTTGAGTCTTGATCTTTTGCCAATCCTTGTCCTTAGCATTTTGAAGGGGTTCCACGTCCTCTTGTCCCTACCACGCCATTGTTGAACTTGTCTGAAATTCACTAGATGAAAGCATTAGTCCAACAACATGTATGTTGGCATAAATTACCAAACCACCAAGGGAGCAAATGTGCTTTCAATCTCCCCCTTTTTGGTAATTGATGACAACATACATCAAAGCTTCAAATACAGATATAGCAGAGGTATGTATGAAAACTTCGAAGGAAACATGTAACATATATGAGCTCCCCTGAACTCCCCCTGAAGAGGTGCATATAACATGATGATACCATATGGGAGATATACATGCAACATGTATCTTGGCTATATGCATCAGAGCAAACATATATATCATATAGGGTCCACATATCCATGATTGTCTCCTTGCAAACATTATATACTAGCAAGAGGTCAATCATGTACATGAGTGTGATGCATATACTTACCTTGAAGGTCTTGATCAAGTACCTGAAGAAATACACTTGAGAAAAGAGGGTTAGATAACACAAGATAATTTCTTCAAGAAAAGACACAAGATCAATAAGAAACCAAGATTGGGATGACATGTAGAATGGAGTATCACTAGGTGAATACTTCTTTGAAGCATACATGTCCCCAAAAGAAATAGTTGTCTCCCCTAAAGAACTTCCTCTCCCCCTGAATCTGACTGGATATTGGGAGCAGGTAGGGTGAGAAAACTAGAGCAATCAAAAACACTAAAGCAACTGAAATCATGTTTCTCCCCTCTTAGAAACATGTAACATTCTCTCCTCTTGTAAGGTGCATCTTTTTGTAGTCATAAGCTTTGATGTATTCCTCTCTCCCCCTTTGACATCAATTTCCAAGAAGGGACTTCAAGGTTATTGATCAAGTGGGTTTGGTCCTTGAGAAACACATCTAGCCATTGAATGGCTCTAGATGCAAGTAGAGGATAAGAATCATTGAGTGGAGCTGGAGCAGAAAAACTCAGGAACTATTTGACAGAAAACTCCTTAGAGCAGCAAAATCAGTGACACCGAGTTGAATCAATTCGGTGGAACCGAGTTTGTCGCAATGGAACTGTTTGCCAACTCAGCTCACTAGGCAAAGGGGTTCTCACAAGGATTTGCAATGAATTAACTGCGAAACTAGCGAAAAGAAAATAAACACAGAAAAGAAGCAAAGAAACATCTAGATGAAGTTTTTTTTAAGAAACACTCTAGCAAGAAGAGAACAAACAAGGAAACACTAGAGAACTTCATCTAGATGGGTCGGCGACTAGGTCACCTATGTTAGAGTATATTGACTTAGGAGTCAAGTGAGAACACTTGATCATAGGTCATACTCATAGTTTAAGCTCAAAATGGGGTTGCCATTTTTCCTTTAAGCATTTCAATGTATTCACATCTAGTTGAGTTGCTTTAGCTCATATCTTTGAGTAAAGTTTCTCTTAGATGTGAGAACTTACATTGGGATTTGGTGGTGATGTCCATCATGTAGTTGAACCTGAAGTGGATGCTCATGAGTTGAAGTTGGGAGCGATCCTATCATTTGTAGTTCATCTTCCTACATGGGTTAGCTTTGCAAGGAACAACATGTATATCCAAAATGACAAGAATGAAGCATAACTCAAAAGTTTGTCAAAAGATATGTTTAGGTTGTCTTGTTTCTTGTTCCACCATCAATTGTCGATACTTGGGTTATACAAGATTGCTTATGATAAGAGTGTGTCGCAACCTTGTGACATGAAGCTTGTCCAAGTACCTACAAAAGGTTAGATACAATACAAGGGAGCAAAATGTCCAAGATATAAGATGATCATGAAGGATATCATGGATTAGTCAAGAATGCTCATGCCCTTGTATGAACCTCTAGTTCACGTTTGAAGCATCAATGATGTTCAACTCACTTCTCAAGTGACAAAACACTTTCTCATCAAGGGGTTTGGTAAAGATGTCCGCCAATTGCTTGTCGGTACGAACATGTTTAAGGTCAATGTCACCTTTCTCAACATGATCTCGAATGAAGTGGTGACGAACCTCAATATGCTTAGTTCGAGAATGTTGCACGGGATTGTGCGCAATCTTAATAGCACTCTCATTGTCACATAGTAATGGTACATGTCTCACATGCACACCATAGTCTTTAAGAGTTTGTGTTATCCATAGTAATTGAGCACAACATGATCCCGCGGCAATGTATTCCGGTTCGGCAGTAGATAGAGATACGGAATTTTGTTTCTTGGAGGACCAAGACACAAGAGATCTACCAATAAATTGACATGTACCCGAAGTAGATTTTCTGTCAACCTTGTCTCCGGCATAGTCCGAATCGGAGTAGCCAACAAGATTGAAAGAAGATCCTTTGGGATACCATATGCCAAAGTTTGGTGTATGTAACAAGTATCTCACAATTCTTTTCACCGCTTTAAGGTGACACTATTTTGGTGCCACTTGGTATCGTGCACACATGCACACACTTAGCATAATGTCGGGATGGGAGGCACATAGATATAGCAATGAACCAATCATAGATCGATAAACCTTTTGATCAACCAGTTTGCCATCCTTGGTCAAGTCAAGATGTCCACTCGTGGGCATGGGAGTTTTCATACCTTTACTCTCTTGCATGTTGAACTTCTTGAATAAGTCCTTGGTATACTTTGTTTGAGAAACAAAGGTACCTTCCCTAGTTTGCTTGATTTGCAAACCAAGAAAGAATTTGAGTTCACACATCATAGACATCTCGAACTTTTCCGACATCAACCTTCCAAACTTTTCACTAAAAGAGGGGTTAGTAGATCCAAAGATAATATCATCAACATAAATTTGGCATACAAATAATTCTCCATTAACCCTCTTAGTGAACAAAGTTGAATCAATCTTCCCAATCTCAAAACCTTTTTCAAGAAGAAACTTTGTCAAGCATTTATACCAAGCTCTAGGGGCTTGTTTAAGACCATAAAGAGCTTTACGAAGTTTGTACACATGATTAGGTTTCTTGGGATTCTCAAAGCCGGGAGGTTGTTTAACATACACTTCCTCCTCAATTTCACCATTTAAGAAAGCACTTTTAATATCCATTTGGTAAAGAGTGATATCATGGTGATTGGCATAAGCAAGTAAAATGCGAATGGACTCAAGTCTTGCTACGGGGGCATAGGTCTCACCATAGTCCATACCTTCAACTTGTGTGTAACCTTGTGCTACGAGACGAGCCTTGTTGCGTACAACTTGTCCATCTTCATCTTGCATATTCCGAAACACCCATTTGGTTCCAATGATGTTTTGCTCTTCCTTAGGCTTCTCAACCAATGTCCAAACTTGATTCCTCTCAAAGTTGTGTAGCTCCTCATGCATTGCGTTCACCCAATCGGGGTCCTTGAGAGCATCTTCTACCTTCAAGGGTTCAACACTAGAGATAAATGAGTAATGCTCACAAAAGTTAGCTAAACGAGTTTTAGAGCGAGTGATTCTCCCGGATTGGATATCTCCAAGTATTTGTTCGACGGGATGATTCTTGTTGACTCTTGCTCTGACTCGAGGTAGCTTTTGCTTGGGTTGTGGTGAGGCTTCCTCATCATCATCATCTTCTTCTTCTTCATTGATGTTGTCGTTGTTCGCTTGTGGAGGTGGAGAAGGAGGTTGAGGTGGATCATCTTGTTGCACTTCCTCATTCCCATCGTCTTGATGTGTTCCACTTGTGGATGCCTCCATATCAACTTGTCGTTCACCTTGATGTGAAGTTGGGGCTTCCACTTGAATCGACGAGGTACTCTCCTTTACTTCCACGGGGCGAATCTTGCCAATGGGCAAGTTTTGGATTGCTTCCGATGGTTCTTGATCTCCTACATCAAGTGGCAATTGCTCGACTTGTGAGCCGTTAGTCTCATCAAACTTCACATCTACCGTCTCTTCAACTTTTCGAGTGAAGTTGTTGTAGACACGGTAAGTGTGAGAGTTCGATCCATAACCGAGTAGGAAACCTTCATGAGATTTAGGAGCAAATTTTGAACGACGATGCTTATCAAGAATGTAACATTTTGAGCGAAATACTCGAAAGTATCCAACTTGTGGTTTGTTATCGGTGAGCAGTTCATACGCCATTTTACCAAGAAGCTTGTGAAGGTAGAGTCGGTTTGTTGCATGACAAGCTGTTTCAACCGCTTCTGCCCAAAAATGTCTTGGCGTCTTGTATTCATCAAGCATTGTTCTTGCCATCTCAATAAGTGTCCGGTTCTTCCTCTCAACAACTCCATTTTGTTGAGGTGTGTACGTAGCCGAGAACTCATGTAAAATACCCTCCTCATCAAGAAAGGTGTCCACATTGGCGTTCTTGAACTCCGTTCCGTTGTCACTCCGAACCTTCTTGATCTTCACTTCAAATTGATTTTGAGCCTTTCTTGCGAAGTTCTTGAAGATCTTTTGTACCTGCGATTTGTCATCAAGAAAGAACACCCACGTAAATCTGGAAAAATCATCAACAATGACCAAACCGAAAGAGTTACCACCAAGACTCTTATAGGCGTTGGGACCAAAAAGATCCATATGAAGTAGCTCGAGTGGTCTCCTCGTGGTCATAATGTTCTTTACGGTATGGCTTCCTCCAACTTGTTTTCCTGCCTGGCAAGCACTACAAAGTCGATCTTTGTCAAATATAACGTCTTTCACTCCAAGAATGTGATCTCCTTTAACAAGTTTATCAAGGTTACACAAGCCAACATGTCCAAATCTTCTATGCCATAACCAAACCTTAGAAGATTTAGCAATTAAACAAGTACGAGGTTGAGCTCTCTTAGTGAAATCAACAATGTATAGATCACCTCTACGAATGCCGGTAAAGACCATATTATGATTATCTTGACGAAACACTTGGCAATCTACTTTGGTAAATAGGACATTAAAGCCAAAATCAGCTAGTCTAGATACGGAAAGAAGATTGTAACCAAGAGATTCAACAAGCATAACATTTTGTATGGAGCTATCATTGGATATGGCCACCTTACCAAGGCCAAGTACCTTACCCTTGGAGTTGTCTCCAAAAGTCACATACTTGCGTGGACCATCATTTTTAGCAAGCTCACGAAACATGTCTCTATCTCCGGTCATGTGATCGGTACAACCGCTATCAAGAATCCACTCTTTTCCTTCGGCCATATAATCTCAAAGATTTGCCATAAGACTGAGATTCCTCATGGTCTTCTCGAATTCAATATCAAACTCTTCGTCCTCATTATAGTAGTCATGCTCAACATCTTCATCATCATGCGTGTGATCATTACCTAGGGTAATAGACTCATTAGTTTCATGATCATGACAATGTTCAAGTTTATGACTTCTAATGGCTTCCATGATAATGTTACTAATAGTTCTAACATCTCCTTTGGCACGCATAAGATCACGAAGCTCAAACAAGCAATCATCAAACTTAGGATCACTAGGACTCATCTTGTAAAAAGAAACAGCCTAATGAAGAATCTTATCAAGACTCTTTAAAGAGTAATCGGGATATCGCTTTTCTAAGTCATGCCATAGAGTATAAGCACATTCAAAGTTTTGCATACAACCAAGCACAACCTTAGGTAATCCTCTAATGATAAGATTGACGGTTCTAAGATTACGAAGCATGTCAATTTCCTCTTCATGAGTAGGATGCAAGGGATCAATAGGGGGCACATAAGGATTATGAATATACTTGCTCAAGTTAAATTCATCAAAGATATCAAGCATTTCATCCTTCCAAAAGTTATAATATTCCCCATTGAGAATAGGCACTCTACGTCTAAGACTCCCCAAAGTAGACACATCCATCTCCCTCCAATGGTGATGAAACCAAAGCAATGGAGACCAAAGCTCTGATACCAATTGTGGGATCGAGGAGATAGGTCTAGAGGGGGGTGAATAGACTCTTAACCAGCCATAGGTGCAGTTTTTAATTTCTCTTGGAACTTAGGCAGATTTTGGCACAAGTTAAGATCACTCCAATACTTTCTACACATGCATATCTAGAGATTGAGCAGCGGAAATAGTAAAGCATGCAAGAGTACGGAAAGTAAAGGGGTAGAGTATGGAAGATCAAACGCAATGAAGACACGGTGGTTTTTGGCGTGGTTCCGATAGGTGGTGCTATCGTACGTCCACGTTGATGGAGACTTCAACCCACGATGGGTAACGGCTGCGTGAGTCCACGAAGGGCTCCACCGATGAAGGGTCCATGAAGAAGCAACCTTGTCTATTCCACCATGGCATACGTCCACGAAGGACTAGTCTCACTCGGGGTAGATCTTCACGAAGTAGGCGATCTCCTTGCCCTTACAAACTCTTGGTTCCACATCATGACGGAGGCTCCCAAGTGACACCTAACCAATCTAGGAGAAACCACTCTCCAAAATGTAATAGACGGTGTGTTGTTGATGAACTCCTTGCTCTTGTGCTTCAAATGATAGTCTTCCCAGCACTCAAACAACTCCTCACAGATTTGGCTATGGTGGAAGAAGGATTTGAGTGGAAAGCAACTTGGGAAAGGCTAGAGATCAAGGTTCAAATGGTAGGAATGGAATATCTTGATCTCAACACATGAGTAGGTGGTTCTCTCTCAGAAAATATATGGTGGAAGTGTAGGCACGTTCTGATGGCTCTCCTTACTAAGAAGGAGGTGGTGGAGGGGTATATATAGCCTCCACACAAAATCCAACCGTTACACACTTTTGACTCAACTCGGTGGCGCCGAAACAATAATCTCGGTAACACCGAACTGTGTAAAAGATATGAACTTTAGGAATCTCGGTGGGACCGATAGGAACAACTCAGATGGACCGAAGTGCAATGGCTAGGGCAATCCTCATCTCGGTGGCACCGATTGCATCAACTCGGTTGGACCGAAGTGAAGCAATAAGGCAACAGAGAGTTGGCAAGCCATCTCGGTGAGACCGATTTGCAAAACTCGGTGAGACAGAAATAAGTGCAAACGATTACAGAGAATTGTCAAGGCCATCTCGGTGGGACCGAGATCCATTTCGGTGGATCTGATTTGTTAGGGTTTTGGCAGTGGCTAAATCTAGATGAACTCGGTGGCTCCGGATAGGAAATTTCGGTGGGGCCGAGTTGGAATGTGGGTTTTGGACATATTTGGATAGAGAGAGTGGTTGAGGGTTTAGGAGTACTGTCACTAAGCACTTGAGCAAAAAGACCATTAAGCAACACCTCATCCCCTTTTAATAGTATTGGCTTTCCTATGGACTCAATGTGATCTTGGATCACTAAACCAAAAATGTAGAGTCTTGATCTTTTGCCAATCCTTGTCCTTAGCATTTTGAAGGGGTTCCACGTCCTCTTGTCCCTGCCACGCCATTGTTGAACTTGTCTGAAATTCACTAGATGAAAGCATTAGTCCAAGAACATGTATGTTGGCATAAATTACCAAAACCACCATGGGAGCAAATGTGCTTTCACCAGCACCTTGATGGTAGACTGGGCTTTCGACGCTTCTTTGGCGGCCTGGACTTCGGCTGCCAGAGCCGCTGTGTGTTCCTCGGTTCGGAGCGAGCGCTCGGTGTTACCGTTAACGGTAATGACACCCTTAGGTCCTGGCATCTTAAGCTTCAGATATGCGTAGTGCGGAATGGCATTAAAGCGAGCGAACGCTGTTCGGCCGAGGAGTGTGTGGTAACCTCTGCGGAAAGGAATAATGTCGAAGATTAAATCTTCACTGCGGCAGTTGTCGGGCGAGCCGAAGACTACTTCCAAGGTGACGTTTCCCGAGCAGCGTGCCTCGACGCCTGGGATTACACCTTTAAAGGTAGTGTTACTGGGTTTGATCTTTGACTTCACTGTGTCTGAATAAATCAGATTGAGGCTGCTGCCTCCGTCCATAAGGACTCTAGTGAGGTGGTATCCATCCACGATGGGGTCGAGCACCAGAGCCGCCGTTCCTCCATGATGGATACTGGTCGGATGGTCTCTCCGGTCGAAGGTGATCGGACAAGCCGACCATGGGTTATATTTCGGGGCCACCGGCTCAATGGCGTAGACATCCCGAAGTGCACGTTTCCGCTCCTTCTTGGGTATATGCATGACATAAATCATGTTCACGGTTTTTACCTCGGGAGGGAACTGCTTTTGGCCTCCATTGTTCAGCCTGTGAGGTTCCTCGTCATCCTCGCTGCGGGGGCCCTTGCCCGATTCCTCGGTTGTAAGCTTGCCAGCCTGCTTGATTACCCAACAGTTACGGTTGGTGTGGTTGGCGGGTTTGTCCGAGGTACCGTGGATCTGGCAGGGCCTATCCAGGATTTTGTCCAGAGTGGTTGGACCGTCTCGGTTCCCTTTACAGGGCTTCTTTCGTGGTCCTGATTTAGAGTTGCTGAACCCGGCGTTTACTGCCGCGTCATCGGCTTCACTGCCGTCGTTTGCGTACTGGCGCTTGTTATTCTTGTTGCGCCGGGGTTTCCCGTTCCCGTCCCGGACCTCTGAGGTGGCGGGGTCGTCGGGGTGGTTTCTTCTACGAGCTAACCAACTGTCTTCACCCGCGCAAAAGCGGGTCATTAGGGAGGTGAGGGCTGACATTGTTCTTGGCTTATCTTGGCCAAGCTGGCGAGCAAGCCATTCGTCCCGAATGTTGTGCTTGAATGCGGCGATTGCCTCAGCATCCGGACAATCGACAATCTGGTTCTTCTTAGTCAAGAACCAATTCCAAAATTCCTGAGCAGACTCCCCGGGCTGTTGAACAACGTGGCTCAAGTCGTCGGCATCCGGCGGCCGAACATAGGTGCCTTGAAAGTTGGCTCGGAAGGCGTCCTCGAGTTCTTCCCAGCTCCCAATGGAGTTTTTGGGTAGGCTGTTCAACCAGTGCCTTTTCGGTCCTTTAAGTTGTAATGGCAGATATTTAATGGCGTGGAGGTCATCTCCTCGGGCCATATGAATGTGGAGAAGGAAATCTTCAATCCACACAGCTGGGTCAGTTGTCCCATCATAATGTTCTATGTTTATGGGTTTAAACCCCTTGGGGAACTGATGATGCATCACCTCATCTATGAAACACATTGGGTGTGCGGCGCCCCTGGCCCGGGCCACGTCGTGCCGGAGATCGGTTATCATCCGAGCACGATGCTGCTCCCGGGCTCTATCATTCCTATCACGCCAAGCTTGGTATCTGCCCCGTCCAGCGGGCGTGTGTCCTCTGGATCTGTAAATGGATCTTGTTTGTGCCGCTCTGGTGTTTAAGTTGTGTCGCAGATCATATGGATCATCTGGTTGTACTGGCTCCTTGCCCGTCCGGCGAGGGAGCATAGGTCGGTTTTTGGCTTCCCCAGCCATCCTGTCCCGTCCTCGAGGGGGGCGGTCGGGCTGGTTTGCCTGAGTTCGTCTGGGGGGACGGGCTCGAGGGCCTCTTCATCAAATGATGGAAGAAGACGCCGCCGTGGGTAGCTTTTGTTTTGATCCTGACGCTAATTGCCGAAGCCCTCTTCAGCCGCTAGGACCAACGTCCACCTATCATTAAGGGTATCCTGTTCAGTTTTTAGCTGCTGCTGCTTCTTCTTCAGGCTTTGGGCAGTGGCTATGAGTTTCCGCATGAACTTTTCCTGATCCAGAGGGTCCTCGGGGACAATGAAATCCTTGGGTTCGAGGATGTCCTCCTCTTCGGAAGGAGGGAGGTAGTTGCTGTCCTCGGAGTCATTGAGGTCCTCGGGGTCACCCTGGTCCACATGCCCTTCAGAAGCATCACGGTGCTATTCGAGGGTGGTGTTGTCGCCGAGCTCGTCCATGTTGTGTGGAGTATCATCATCTCCGGTGCCGTTCGTGTTGCTTTCCCTGCCCTTTCCCCGTCCCTTGGATCGCTTTCGTTGGCGTCGATGTTTGGGTGGCTCCTCGCCGGGGTCATCGCCATCCTTCTTGGGGGTGTCGACCATATAAACATCGTAGGTGGAGGTGGTAGTCCACCTTCCCGTGTTGGGGGTGGCAAGGGAGGGAGCAGTATAGGACATGACGTCGATATCCTCATCCATGTCGTCAGCTTCTTCGGAGGCGTAGTCCAGCATGTCGGTTAAATCATCGACAGTCGCTACTAAGTGGGTGGTGGGTGGGACGTAAAATTCCCCGTGGTTGGGCTCAAGTCCGATCTGATCATAGACCGAGGACGGGCCATCGGCGATACTCATCATCTGGATCCGATCTAACGTCTCGCTTAACAGCGAGAGGTCTGCCCGATTCATCCTCTGGCGTCTTTCGGAGTTAACCTCCGGCATGCCTGCATCGGGGGCGGGTTCAGCCAAGGCTGACCCCTGGTTCTCGGATGCTGAGATCGGATCCGAACTCAAAGCTAGATCCGAAATAAAGGCCGACCCGGAGATGGGATCGGGGAGAAGATTCGAAGTCGAGGCCTCGGGATCACTGGGCCCCTCAGGTAAAGCTGAGAACCTAGTAAAGATCAGATTGTCCCGAGAGTCGGCGACGTACTCCAGGTTACCAAACCTGATTTCCTGTTCAGGGGTGAAACTGTCGATCTGGTCAAGGCGACCAATCGGGTTGGCATGTAGAACGATGCTGCCAAACGCGAAGAGCTGGCCGGGAACGAAGACGTCCCTGGTGCGGATGCCATCGCCGATGACTAAGCGAGCCATTGATCCTTTGATAATCCTACAACGGAACTCTCAATGAAAGCACCAATGTCGGTACTGAAAACGGTGGATCTCGGGTCGGGGGTCCCGAACTGTGGATCTTGGAGCCAATGGGTAACAGGGAACGTAGAGACAGCGTTTACCCAGGTTCGGGCCCTCTCGAGGAGGTAAAACCCTACGTCCTGCTTGCTTGTATTGATATGCTGGTATGACAATTATAGAGTTGATCTACCTCGAGATCAGATGAACTAAACCCTAGGTGGGTATTATAATAATGGTTCAGCCCTCTACGGACTAAACCCTCCGGTTTATATAGACACCAGGGGTACCTAGGGTTACATATGGTCGGTTGCCACCAGGGGATAAACATGTCGTCCATGCTAAGCTTGACTTGGAGAAGACGCCAAGTCTTCAGAGGTTTCCTTCTGGAGCCCGGGGTCGCCTGTAGTCCGGCCTTCCTTCGATAAATTAGGAGCGACCTATCAACACGGCCCACGAGAGACAGGTAAGCGGCCCGAGGACCCCTTAGTCCGGGACACCCTCACCTGCTCCTCCTGGCGAACAGGGCCTCTTCCTCTTTGGGACAGGAGGCACGCACGCCATGGACGTCGCTAGCACGAGCGGTAGCGCAGGTCCGCCCGACACCGGCGCGAGCCGCCGTCTTCTCTTCGAGCGCTCCATCGCCACCATCGACCGTCGTCCTGGACACCGTCCGGGAGCATGGAACCCGGCATCACTCGGCCTCGCCAATGGACTCCCGAATGGAGTCGACACCCCTGACAACACCCCCTCGTCGAATGAGGAGGACTCCGTCCCTCCATCGTCGGTGGCTCGCCGGTGAGCGCACGTGCGGCGTGATACGTCTCCAATGAATCTATAATTTTTGATTGTTCCATGCTATTATAGTATCAATCTTGGATGTTTTATATGCAATTATAAGCAATTATGTATCATTTTTTGGGACTAACCTATTAACCTAGTGCCTAGTGCTAGTTGTTGTTTTTTGCCTGTTTTTGGCTTTTCAGAAAATCAATATCAAACAGAGTCCAAACAGAGAAAAAACTTTGGATTAATTTTTTCTGGACCAGAAGGGACCCTCGAAGGTTTGGGAGAAGACCAGAAGAGCCACGAGGGAGCGACAAGCTCGGGAGGCGCGCCTGATACGTCCAATTTGCATCATGATTTCCTACTGTTATTTATAATATATTTGATAATTATTTCACTTTATGATGCAATTCTTATGCCTTTTCTCTCTTAATTTACAAGATTCATATGAAGAGGGAGAATACCGGCAGCTGGAATTCTGGACCTGAAATAGCTACAACAGAGATACCTATCCTACAGAGCTCCAATTGACTTGAAATTTCACGGAGATTTTTTATTGAATATATAAAAAATACTAGAGAAAAGAGATACTAGAGGGGACCCACCAGTTGCCCACAAGGCAACAGGGCGTGGCCCCCCTAGGCGCGCCCTGATGCCTTGTGGGGCCCCTGACTGGCCTCTGGCCCCCTCCTTGTGCTATATAAGCTCATTTGCCCTAAAAAAATAAAGAGAAGACTTTCGGGACAAAGCGCCGCCGTCTCGAGGCAGAACCTGGGCAGGAGCTATTTTGCTCTCCGGCGGAGCGATTCTGCTGGGGATACTTCCCTCCGGGAGGGGGAAATCGAAGCCATCGACATCACCAATGATCCTCTCATCGTGGGAGGACCAATCTTCATCAACATCTTCACCAGCACCATCTCATCTCAAACCCTAGTTCATCTCTTGTATTCAATCTTTGTCTCAAAACCTCAGATTGGTACCTGTGGGTTGCTAGTAGTGTTGATTACATCTTGTAGTTGATGCTTGTTGGTTTATTTGGTGGAAGATTATATGTTCAGATCCTTAATGATATCCAATACCCCTCTGATCTTGAACATGAATATGATTTGTGAGTAGTTACTTTTGTTCTTGAGGACATGGGAGAAGTCTTGTCATAAGTAATCATGTGAATTTGGTATTCGTTCGATATTTTGATGATATGTGATAACCCACAAGTATAGGGCATCGCAACAGTTTTCGTGGGTAGTATTTCACCCAGATTTATTGATTCGACACAAGGGGAGCCAAAGAATATTTGCGAGTATTAGCAGTTGAGTTGTTAATTCAACCACACCTGGAGAACTAAATATCTGCAACAAAGTGTTTAGTAGCACAGTAGTATGATAGTTTCAAGAGCAATAGTAACAGTAGTGACAGTAACAATAGTAACAGTAGCAATTTTGTAGTGATTGTAACAACAGCAGCAACGAAAGTAACTTAGCAAAGATCAATATGCGAAAGGCGTAGGCATTGGATCAGTGATGGATAATTATGTTGGATGAAATTCATCATGTAACAGTCACAACCTAGGGCGATACACAATAGCTCCAATTCATCAATGTAATGTAGGCATATATTCCGTATATAGTCATACGTGCTTATAGTAAGAACTTGCATGACATCTTTTGTCCTACCCTCCCGTGGCAGCGGGGTCCCTAAGGAAACTAAGGGATATTAAGGCCTCCTTTTAATAGAGAACTGGAACAAAGCATTAACACATAGTGAATACACGAACTCCTCAAACTACGGCAATCACCGGAAAGAATCCCAATTATTGTCACCTTGGGGTATGCGGATCATGACACATAACAGGTGCATATAACTTACAAGATAGGATCAAGAACTCAAATATATTCAAGAAAACATAGAGGGTTCAGATATCATGGCACTCGGGCCGTAGTGACAAGCATTAAGCATAGCAAAGTCATAGCAACATCAATCTCAGAACATAGTGGATACTAGGGATCAAAGCCCAAACAAATTGACTCGATTACATGGTAAATCTCATCCAACCTATCACCGTCCAGCAAGCCTACGAAGAAATTACTCACACACGGCGGTGAGCATCATGAAACTGGTGATGGAGGATGGTTGATGATGACAACGGTGTCGAATCCCCCTCTCCGGAGCCCCGAACGGACTCCAGATCATCCCTCCCAATGAAGAACAGGAGGTGGCGGCGGTTCCGTATCGTAAAACGTGATGATTCTTTCTCTCTGATTTTTCTCTCTACGAATAGGTACTTATAGCGTTGGAGTTAGGGTAAACGGAGTTGCCAGGGGCCCACAAGCCTACCAGGCGCGCCCTTGGGGGGTGGCCGCGCCCCCCAGGCTTGTGGCGCCTGGTGCCCCCCCACCCCTCTGGTGGATCTTTGCGCCAGTATTTTTTATATATTCTGAAATAATTCTCCGTAAGTTTTCAGGTCCATCTGAGAACTTTTATTTCTGCACGAAAACAACACCATGGTAATTCTGCTGAAAATAGCGTCAGTCCGGATTAGTTCCATTCAAATCATGCAAATTAGAGTCCAAACTAGAGCAAAAGTGTTTGGAAAAGTAGATACGTTTGGGGCATATCAATATGTATGTTGTGGCTTCCTTTAGTGGTGTCGTGTGAACGTCGACTACATGATACTTCACCATCTTTGGGCCTAAGGGAAGGCATTGTGGAGTAGTAATTAGATGATGGGTTGCTAGAGTGACAGAAGCTTAAACCCTAGTTTATGCGCTATTCCGTAAGGGGCTGATTTGGATCCATATGTTTCATGCTATGGTTAGAATTATCTTAATTCTTCTTTCGTAGTTGCGGATGCTTGCGAGAGGGGGTAATCATAAGTGGGAGGCTTGTTCAAGTAAGACCAGCACCCAAGCACCGGTCCACCCACATATCGAATTATCAAAGTAGCGAACGCGAATCAAACAAACATGATGAAAAGTGACTAGATGAAATTCCCATGTGTCCTCAAGAACTCTTTGCATATTATAAGAGATCATTCTGGCTTGTCCTTTGCTATAAAAGGATTGGGCCACCTTGCTGCACCTTTGTTACCGTTACTACTTGTTACTTGTTACGAATTATCTTGCTATCAAACTATCTGTTACCTACAATTTCAGTGCTTGCAGAGAATACCTTGCTGAAAACCGCTTGTCATTTCCTTCTGCTCCTCGTTGGGTTTGACACTCTTACTTATCGAAAGGACTACGATTGATCCCCTATAATTGTGGGTCATCAAGACTCTTTTCTGGCGCTATTGTCGGCGAGGGAAGTGCCTTTGGTGAGTGAAATTTGGTAAGGAAACATTTATATTACGTGCTGAAATTTACTGTCACTTGTCACTATGGAAAGTAATCCTTTGAGGGGTTTGTTCGGGGTATCTTCACCTCGACCGGAAGCATTGAGAGTTGCTCCTCAACCTACTGAACCTACTGAAAATATTTATTATGAAATTCCTTCGGGTATGATAGAGAAATTGCTAGCTAATCCTTATGCAGGAGATGGAACGGTGCATCCTGATGTGCACTTGATATATGTGGATGAAATTTGTGGATTGTTTAAGCTTGCAGGTTTATCCGGAGATGGAGTTAAGAAGAAAGTATTCCCTTTATCTTTGGAGGGAAATGCATTGACATGGTATAGGCTATGTGATGATACTGAAACATGGGATTGGAACCGGTTGAAGCTGGAATTCCACCAGAAATTTTATCCTATGCATTTGGTTCATCGTGATCGGAATTATATATATAATTTTTGGCCTCATGAAGGAGAAAGTATCGCTCAATCTTGGGGGAGGCTTAAGTTTATGTTGCACACATCCCCCGATCATGAGCTCTCAAGAGAAATAATTATTCAAAACTTTTATGCTCGGCTTTCTCATAATGATCAATCCATGCTCGATATTTCTTCTGTTGGTTCCTTTATGAAGAGAACTATTGAATTCAGATGAGATCTTTTGGAAAGAATTAAACGTAACTCTGAAGATTGGAAAATCGACAAAGGTAAAGAGTCAGGTATAAATCTTGAGTTTGATTGTGTTAAATCTTTTATGGAAACTGATGCTTTTAATAAGTTTAGTACTAAATATGGACTTGACTCTATGATAGTAGCTACCTTTTGTGAATCTTTTGCCGCTCATATTGATCTCCCTAAGGAGAAATGGTTTAAATATCATCCACCTATTGAATTAAATGAAGAACATGTTAGTGTTAAAGAAGAAACAATTGTTTACAATGTTGATCCAGTTGTGCTTACTGCTTATATTGAGAAACCTCCTTTCCCTGTTAGGATTAAGGAACATGCTAAAGCTTCAACCATGGTTAACAAAAGTAATATAAGAACACCTAGACCTTCTGAACAAATTAAAGTTGAACCTAATATTGCAATGGTTAAAGATCTTTTGGTTGATGATATTGATGGGCATGTTATATACTTTTGTGATGAGGCTGCTAGAATTGCTAAACCTGTTAGAAATGAATGAGATATGCTAGATAAGAACAAGCCCATAGTTGGCATGCCTGTTGTTTCTGTTAAGATTGGAGATCATTGCTATCACGGTTTGTGTGATATGGGTGCTAGTGTGAGTGCTATTCCATTTTCTTTATATCACGAAGTAATGCATGATATTGCACCTCTTGAGATTGAAGATATTGATGTTACTATTAAGCTTGCGAACAGAGATACTATTACACCACTTGGGATTGTTAGAGATGTTGAAGTCTTGTGTGGTAAAATCAAATACCCTACTGATTTCTTAATACTTGGTTCACAACAAGATAATTTTTGTCCCATTATATTTGGTAGACCCTTCTTGAATACTGTTAATGCTGAAATTGATTGTGTTAAAGTGAAAGTTAGGGTTAAGTTTGGTGATATATCTCATGAATTTAATTTCTCTAAGTTTTGTAGACAACCTCATGATAAAGAATTACCCAATAAAGATGAAATTATTGGTCTTGCTTCTATCGCTGTGCCTCCAACTGATCCTTTAGAAAAATATTTGCTAGACCATGAGAATGGCATGCATATGAATGAAAGAAATGAAATAGATGAGTTGTTCTTCAAACAAGCACCTATTCTTAAACATAATTTGCCTGTTGAACCCTTGGGAAATCCTCTAGCACCCAAGGGGGATCCTGTGTTTGAATTAAAGAAACTTCCTGATACACTTAAATATGCTTATCTTGATGAAAAGAAGATATATCATGTTATTATTAGTGCTAACCTTTCAGAGCATGAAGAAAAGAGATTACTTAAAACTCTAAGGAAGCACCGTGCTGCTATTGGATATACTCTCGATGATCTTAAGGGCATTAGTCCCACTCTATGTCAGCATAAAATTCATATGGAGCCATATGCTAAACCCATTGTTGATCATCAAAGAAGGTTAAATCCTAAAATGAAGGATGTGGTAAGAACTGAAATATTAAAGCTTCTGGAGGCAGGTATAATATATCCTATAGCTGATAGTAGATGGGTAAGTCCTGTTCATTGTGTTCCTAAAAAAGGAGGTATTACTGTTTTTCCTAATGATAAAAATGAGTTATCACACAAAGAATTGTAACTCGTTATAGGATGGTAATTGATTTCAGAAAATTAAACAAAGCTACTAGGACAGATCATTACCCCTTGCCTTTTATTGATCAAATGTTAGAAAGATTATCTAAGCACACACACTTTTGCTTCCTAGATGGTTATTCTGGTTTCTCTCAAATACCTGTATCACCAGAAGATCAAGAGAAAACCACATTTACTTGTCCTTTTGGAACCTATGCTTATTGTCGTATGCCTTTTGGTTTATGTAATGCACCTGCTACCTTTCAAAGATGTATAACTGCTATATTCTCTGAGTTTTGAGAAAAGATTGTTTTGGTTTCATGGATGATTTTTTCATTTATGGAACTTCTTTTGATGATTGCTTAAGCAACCTTGATCGAGTTTTGCAGATATGTGAAGAAACTAATCTTGTCTTGAATTGGGAGAAGTGCCACTTTATGGTAAATGAAGGTATAGTCCTTGGGCATAAAATTTCTGAAAGAGGTATTGAAGTTGATAAAGCTAAAGTTGATGCAATTGAGAAAATGCCATGTCCTAAAGATATCAAAGGTATAAGAAGTTTCCTTGGTCATGCTGGTTTCTATAGAAGGTTTATAAAAGACTTCTCTAAAATTTCTAGTCCTCTTACTAATCTTTTGCAAAAAGATGTTCCATTTGTTTTTGATGATGATTGTGTAGATGTAGGATCAAAAGTATGTCTAGAGGGGAGGGGGGTGATTAGACTACTTGACCAAATAAAAATCTATCATTTTCCCAATTTTAATTGTGGGCAGATTTTTGCAAGTACACCAAGTCAAGTAGCACCCTACACATGCAAATCTAAGAGTGTAGCAGCGGAAAGTAAAACATTGCACATGTAAGTAAAGGACGGGATTGGAGATTTCGAACGCAATGAAGACACGATGATTTTTGGTGTGGTTCCGATAGGTGGTGCTATCGTACATCCACGTTGATGGAGGCTTCAACCCACGAAGGATAACGGTTGCGCGAGTCCACGGAGGGCTCCACCCACGAACGGTCCACGAAGAAGCAACCTTGCCTATTCCACCCTGGCTTCCATCCACGAAGGACTAGCCTCACTCGGGGTAGATCTTCACCAAGTAGGTGATCTCCTTGCCCTTACAAACTCCTTGGTTCAACTCCACATGATCTTGGAGGCTCCCAAGTGACACCTAACCAATCTAGGAGACACCACTCTCCAAAAGGTAACAAATGGTGTGTTAATGATGAACTCCTTGCTCTTGTGCTTCAAATGATAGTCTCCCCAACACTCAAACAGTTCCTCACAGATTTAGATTTGGTGGAAGAAAGATTTGAGTGGAAAGCAACTTGGGAAAGGCTAGAAATCAAGGTTCAAATGGTTGGATTGGAATATCTTGATCTCAACACATGAGTAGGTGGTTCTCTCTCAAAAAATGTATGGTGGAAGTGTAGGCACATTCTGATGGCTCTCTTACTTGATAAGAGGGTGGTGGAGGGGTATATATAGCCTTCACCTAAAATCCAACCATTACAAATCTTTGACCCAACTCGGTGACACCGACATGAAAATCTCGGTGAGATCGACTAGTGTAAAAGACATGAACGTTAGGCTTTTCGGTGGGACCGATCAAAACATCTTGGTGAGACCGAAGTGCAATGGCTAGGGCAAGACCAGGTTTCGGTGAGACCGAAAATTTCATCTCGGAAATTCCGAAGTGAAGTTGCAACATTACAGCAACTTGGTCAAGCCGTCTCGGTGGGACCAAGAACCATTTTGGTTACACCGAAGTGTTAGGGTTTTGGCCGTGGCAGTGAAATGATCATCTCGGTGAGTCCGGAGTAGATGTTATCGGTTGGACCGAAATGATGAAGTAGGGTTTTGGACATATGTGTTTTGGGAAAGTGAGTGAGGGTTTTGGAGCAATACCACTGAGCACTTTGAGCAACAACCTAATCAACAATACCTCATCCCCTTTTAATAGTATTGGCTTTTCCTATGGACTCAATGTGATCTTGGATCACTAAAATGAAAATGAAGAGTCTTGTGGATTTCAATCTTGTCCTTAGTATTTTGAGGGGTCCACATCCATTAGTCCTTGCCATGCCAATCATTGATCTTTTCTGAAATATACTAGCAATAAGAATTAGACCAATGATGTATATGTTGTTATTGATTACCAAAACCACCCGGGGATTAGTTGCACTTTCAATCTCCCCCTTTTTGGTAATTGATGACAACATATAGATCAAAGCTTCAACAAGAGAAATAATCAATGAAATACATCGTCACTTTGAGAAGTATGTGATAAGTAAGAGCTCCCCCTAAATTTGTGCATTATTTAAAATTTGCGTTTGAATGCAAATGCACAATCAATTAGGATTATGGGTTACTCTTCCATGTCACATACAACTTGGTGGAGCGCTCAAAATTATAAGATTGCATAACAATTAGCACTCATCACCAAACAATCAAGTGAATGATCATACAAGAGCATATATGAGGATATCCAATCAAGCATAGCATAAAAGTATGGTATGATCAAGCACACAATAATGTAGTATCTCATACAAGCATCAAGCAAAAGGAACTCAAAGAGCAAGTATCTCAAGAAATCAAACGAACAAAAAGCAAAGCACTCTCTCTCGAAGCCTAATGATCTATACAAATTCTCCCCCTTTGGCAACAAGTACCACAAAGTTCAAATATGTATAGAGCTAATCGTCTCTCTAGGCTCGATCTCCGGGAGCTCCTGGTGATGAAGTCCTCTGACTTGCAGCGCCAGTGTGCGTCGAAGTTGTTGGAGTGGAGAGAAGTGCATCTGCAAAGATCTCTGCTGAAGTCTGGGGAGCTGGAGGTGTAGACACTGGGGCCACTGAAGGTGGGACTGTGGCAGTAGCAGCAGGGGCAGATACTGGCTCGGGAGGTGACTGGTACAGCAGCTGATCTGGGCATCCTCTGAAACTGAGTTGATGATGGAAGACTGTGCCCTGATGTTCCTCATCATCAATGCTGGTACCCTTCCTGACTTCATCCACCTGAGATTTCAATGTCTCAACAACCGTCTATATCTCAGTGACCTTGATATCTAGATCATGAAATTTTGTCTCAACAATCCTCTCAAGGCTCTTCTGATTTGCAGCCATGTCGGCCAAACTCTTCTCAATTCTCTGAGTGGCTTGAAGAAGATGTTGTATCTGGTCCCTGGTTTTCAGCATTGGGGCAGATGGAGCACTAGGCCCTAAAGTTCTTGCAGCTTCTGCACTAGCCTGTGCTTCGGCTGAGGTAGGATGAGATGCATCCATAGTCACAGTGTTATCCTCGAACTTGGGTCTAAGCGGCGAATGCTCGCGATCAAGCTGAAAAGACTTTTTTGCACCCTTTGAATTGATAAGCAACTGAATATGAGGGGCAAATCCACAAGACCTCTTCTGATCTGCAGCTGTCCTCTTGATAGTTTCTACAATGAGATCCATGACTTTGAACTTCTCATGTTGGTCAATGTGATATAGCATGTTGATTGAATGACCATGTATCATCCTGTCATCTCCTGACTTGGGCATCAAAGTATGCCTCATGATGGTTTTGGAGGTAGCAAGTCCTGCCAACAAGTAATACACTGAGCCAAGCTTGTGTGACTCCTTGTCCTTCTCTGGAATTTTAGTATACAAGTTTACCATAGTGTTGTGATCCATCTTGGGCTTTGCATACACATCTATGTCATTTTGATCAACCTCGGGCACACCAACCAATGTGGCCCACTCAAGCACACTTGACTGGTATTTGACACCCTCAGTCATCCATACAATTTTGCCATTGGGGTAGAAGTGAGCTGTAGAATAGAATTGCATGATCATCTCATCATTCCAGTTAGTCAGTTTCTTCCCAATGAACTCATCAAGATTAATGGATTTGAAGTCCTCATGAACATGGGGGAAGTAATCCTCATTTGCATCAATGTACTTCCAGTCCACCCATTTCATGTCACTTACAATTGGCTTCTTGTCAAGCAATACCGTCTCATAAAAATCTTGCTGCTCTTTGGTGTGGAACCTATAGTCAACTGCAGTCGTCCTTCCGATGCAGTAGGGGTCTGATTCCCTCCAAGTCCTGAGACCCTTGTCTTTCCTCTTCTTCATATTCTCTACAATTGGATGAGCATCATTATGTTCAGGCAGTCTGGGCCTTAACTTCATGAGCACTGGGGCTTCTTCATCTTCCTCTGCTTCTCTCTCAAGCACTGGGGCCTTGTTCTTTTCACTGGCAGGAACATCTCTGGTGGTTCTCTTGGGTTTTGCTGCTGCATGCTTAGCCTTGGAAGGGGAAGCTATTCTGATTGCATCTCCCATGAGCTTCTGCTATTTAGGAGGAGGTAATTTTGCTGCTTGCTCTTCCTCATCTGTTGCATCATCTCTTCTCATGGATGTTGGCCTGAAGATCACATGAGCAGTTTGTTTCCTTTCTCTCTTCTTGCCTGTTGTCTTAGGCTTTGACTGTATAGGGGCCTGTTGAGATCCTTCTGGATTCTCTGAAGTGATGCTTCTCTTGGCAGCTAAGGAGGCAGAAACTTTTCTTGTGACACCTCTCTCTTTCTTAGTGCCATACTCCTTGGCAACAACAGCTGGTTTCTTCTTCTTTGATGTTGCTCCTTCAGCAAAATCTTCATCTTCATCATCTGAATTTCTCTTCCTTCTAGCCCTGATGGCTGCCTTTGGCAGATCTGGAGAGCTTCTCTCTCCCTCATAGAAACTTCCTGCTGGACTAGAACCTGCACTCAGCTCAACATCCTGTTCTGACCTATTCTGGCTGTCACTTGCCTCTGACATGCTGACACTGACCCTGTGAATAGGTTTAGATGAGGTAGAGTGTATGAGTATCACAAAATGTAGCTATTTTTTAATACAATTTGAATCTAAACTTCAGTTTTAGGTTTTCACAGAAAGTATTTCGGAGTCACCGATTTGATAGTCTCGGTAGTACCGAAAGCAGCAACAGAGACTTGGTCACACTGTTTCGGTCAGACCGATGTGTGTCCCGGTCTCTCCGAAGCACTAGGGTTCTACTGAAACCTTAGTTTTGGTTTCACTGACTAGTTCATCTCGGTGGCACCGAGGGGTACTTAGTGCAATGGCCAGAGGCCAAATCGGTGAACCTGATCCTTTCAATCCGGTCAATCCGAGATAAAATCTGAGAAACCCTAACCCTAAAGTTTAAAATCAATCTAGCGCTAGGAATTGCAGTGGATAATGAATTTCAATCCAGGGCATGATCTAGGCAATCCATCTGTGCATTGAATCGGAATTTAGAACACGGAGGGGGTCGGATCTCACCCTAACTTGGTGGAGATCCTCTACGGCGGCAACGGCGGAGGAGAATGCCGTTGACGGTGACGGAATCCGGCGGCGAGGGCGCACTGGAGATGAAGGCGACGATCTGGAGACCTGGCCGACGACAGCAATGGGGTGCGGGAACGTGACAATTGAAGAAATTTTCAATGTACGGGCCGCGGACATATATATACCCATGTGCTGTCGGTGAGACCGAGCGAAATCAATCGGTGGCACCGAAGTGAATAACTGCTGTGAGCACATCGCTTCAGTGAAACCGAGAGTTTTAAATCGGTCTCTCCAAGATTGAAAATCAGATCAGTCCAAGTGATTTCGGTGAGACCGGATGCTTGTGAATTGGTCTGTCCGAAAAACACTTAGAAGGTTTTGGAGGTCAGCCCTGATCAGATTGGTGGCTCCGAGTGCTCCTCACCCGGAGGGTCCAAAAATGAGCTTGTTCAAATTTTGTGATATAGCAAGAAAGAATTTAGACAAGTTGAGATAGATAGCTAGAGAGGGTGCTTAGGCATTCTTGTACATCTAGTTGGCCAAATAAAACCAAATCAGTCAAACTACAAATGGATTTCCTCGAATGAGAAATATGCATAGCAACATGCTCACACAATAAGATAGCAAATGAAATATGTGTCAAACATGCACAACCAATTCTAGCAACTATCAAGCAATGGGCGATGACATAGTCATCTATATATGAGTATATTGACTTAGGAGCCAAATAAGAACATTTGATCATAGGTCATACTCATCGTTTAAGCACAAGTGGTGTTACCACTTTTACATAAAGCATTAATGTGTTCACACCATTAGAGTTGCTTTGACTCAAGACTTAGAGTAAAGCTCCCCCTAGATGTGATATCCCCCCAAGGAGGGATGAACTAACCTTGGGTTTTGTCGATGATGACTTCATGTAGATGTTGTAGATGTGGATGCTCAATGTTGATGTAGCCCATCAAGAGTTGGGAGCAATCCTTGAAGTTTTGCACTTTCAATACCTGCATGGGTTAGTCCCACACAAGGAACAAACATAGATATCCATAGACATAGAGTGAAATGCACACATTATGATGTCCATGAATGCATTGAATACCTTGTCCCTTGCCTTACCAACAAGAGAGTTTGTGACTCCATGAACTAGTGCAAGATGTTGAAGTTGGTTGCACAAGTTCTTGCCATAAATGAATGTGAGTGAAGTTTGTTGGCGGAGTCACCCTCAAGAACTCTCTAGTTCTTCTTCTTTGGGACCCACATCAACTTGATGCGAATCCTTGGAGTTGTAGTAGCACTTGATGAAGTAGAACTTGATGAGGCCTTTGGCACCCACTTGACCAAAGCTTGAGATAGTCCGTCAAATGAGTCAATCTCTTCTTGAAGCTTGTCCTTGCCTTTTAGCTTGTGGTCTTGAGGTGGAAGATCATCTTGAGCTTGTGTCCCCTTGAAAGAAGTAGGATCATACTTCTCTTGTTGAGGAACAAACTTCATCTTGGGGTATTGATCTTTCTCCCACTCAACTCCATTGGCATTGAACTTTCGTTCAAAACCAATACCTTGGTTCTTCAAGTGCCTTCCTTGCTTGCGCACAATTTCCTCAAATTGCTTACTTCTGGCAAGGCTCTTGTAGACACCCTTTTTTACGATTCCTTTCAATAAATCGTTTTCTTGCTTAAGTGTAACTTGGCTAAGAGAATCATTAGTGGAATCAATAGAACTACCAGAAGCAACAACATTGGAATTAGCATTGTTATTGTTACTACTAGAGGTAGAACTCTTTTTACCCTTGTTACTAGTTTGCTTAGATTTAACTTGGGGCATAAAGTTAGACAAGAGTAAACGTTTGGAAAGATATGAAGAACTCTTCTTTCGAAGATCATCATTGATAGCTTTAAGAAACTCATGCTCTTGCTCTAAATTTAGCTTCACGAAGCGTAGCTTCTCATGAGATCTTAGAAGCTCTCTATGATCCTCTTGAGTTGTTTCATGATATAACTTAAGAGTGTTTAATTCTTTAGTTAGACGCTCAATCTCCTTCATAATATTGTCATTCGTTTCCTCTTGACTATGATTACTAGCATTTTCATTGGAGCTCACATTACTAGCCTTATCAACAAGTAAATCATCATCACCAAGCAAATCATCCTCATCACTATTAAAGACAAAGTATTCAGGGTGTGATACCTTGGGGCCTTTTTCCATGAAGCATCTTCCAATTCCTTCATTTGGTGAATCAAATAGATCATAGGAGTTGGAGGATACGAGAGCAAGTCCGGCAACACCTTCATTTTGACTATAGTCGGAGTCGGAGTGATAGCTTCTCTCGGAGTGGTTGTCGGAGTCAGAGCCGGAAATCCATTCACCAACATGAGCTTGATGTCTTCTTCTAGTGTAGCTCTTGGATGACTTGTCCTTCCTTTCCGAATCCCTGCTTCTTCGAGAGGATCTTCGTTCATAACGATCATCCTTACTCCTTCTCTCCTTCTGAGGTGATTCATCTCTTCTATGACTTCCTCTTGGTGATTCGTCTCTTTTCTTGTGAGGTGCCGTACACTCATTGGAATAGTGTTCGGGTCTTCCACAATTATAGCAATTTCGGTCACGACTTGATGATCTTCTCTCATAATGTCTTGAGCTTGAGCTTCTTTCTTTTCCTTTGTTATTGTAAAACTTGTTGAACCTTTTCACCATCAGGCTTATCTCTTCATTGGATACTAGCTTGTCGCTTGAAGTTGTGGGAGCATCGGTTGAGGCTTTGTAAGCACCACTTGATTTGTTGTGTAGCTCCTCTTTGTCCTTGAGTGACATCTCATGAGCAACAATCCTTCCAATGACTTCCGTGGGCATGAGATCTTTGTAATTGGGCATCATTTGGATCAATGTGCATACGGTATTATATTTTCCATCCAAGGCTCTAAGGATCTTCTTGATAATGAATTTGTCGATCATCTCTTCACTTCCTAAGCCGGCAATCTCATTTGTGATGAGAGCAAGCCTAGAGTACATTTCAGCGACTCCTTCACCATCCTTCATCTTGAACTTGTCAAGTTGACTTTGAAGCACTTCCAACTTGGATTCCTTAACGGACTCGGTACCCTCGTGCATATCAACCAAAGTATCCCAAATTTCCTTTCCATTCTCGAATTGGCTAATCTTGTTGAACTCCTCGGGACACAAACCATTGAATAGGATGTCACAAGCTTGAGCATTGTATTGCAACATCTTCAATTCTTCCGCAGTTGCTTCACGATCCGGTTCCTTACCATCCTCAAAGAATTCACCTTGCAAGCCAACACGAGCAGCAGCCCAAACGGCGGGGTTATGACCAAGAATATGCATTTTCATCTTATGCTTCCAACTAGCAAGTTTGTACCATCAAAATATGGACCTCTACGGTGATAGTTACCCTCACTAGACGCCATACTCTCCTAGGTTGTGAAACCAATGCAGTGAAGACCAAAGCTCTGATACCACTTGTAGGATCGGAAGTATGTCTAGATGGGGGGTGATTAGACTTCTTGACCAAATAAAAATCTATCCTTTTCCCAATTTTAGTTGTGGGCAGATTTTTGCACGTACACCAAGTCAAGTAACACCCTACACATGCAAATCTAAGAGTGTAGCAGCGGAAAGTAAAACATTGCACATGTAAGTAAAGGAGGGGATTGGAGATTTCAAACGCAATGAAGACACGATGATTTTTGGCGTGGTTCCGATAGGTGGTGCTATCGTATGTCCACGTTGATGGATGCTTCAACCCATGGAGGGTAACGGTTGCGCGAGTCCACGGAGGGCTCCACCCACGAAGGGTCCACGAAGAAGCAACCTTGCCTATTCCACCATGGCTTCCATCCACGAAGGACTAGCCTCACTCGGGGTAGATCTTCACGAAGTAGGCGATCTCCTTGCCCTTACAAACTCCTTGGTTCAACTCCACATGATCTTGGAGGCTCCCAAGTGACACCTAACCAATCTAGGAGACACCACTCTCCAAAAGGTAACAAATGGTGTGTTAATGATGAACTCCTTGCTCTTGTGCTTCAAATGATAGTCTCCCCAACACTCAAACAGTTCCTCACAGATTTAGATTTGGTGGAAGAAAGATTTGAGTGGAAAGCAACTTGGGAAAGGCTAGAAATCAAGGTTCAAATGGTTGGATTGGAATATCTTGATCTCAACACATGAGTAGGTGGTTCTCTCTCAAAAAATGTATGGTGGAAGTGTAGGCACATTCTGATGGCTCTCTTACTTGATAAGAGGGTGGTGGAGGGGTATATATAGCCTTCACCTAAAATCCAGCCATTACAAATCTTTGACCCAACTCGGTGACACCGACATGAAAATCTCGGTGAGATCGACTAGTGTAAAAGACATGAACGTTAGGCTTTTCGGTGGGACCGATCAAAACATCTTGGTGAGACCGAAGTGCAATGACTAGGGTATGACCAGGTTTTGGTGAGACCAAAAATTTCATCTCGGAAATTCCAAAGTGAAGTTGCAACATTACAGCAACTTGGTCAAGCCGTCTTAGTGGGACCGAGAACCATTTCGGTTACAGCGAAGTGTTACGGTTTTGGCTATGGCAATGAAATGATCATCTCGATGAGTCCGGAGTAGATGTTATCGGTTGGACCGAAATGATGAAGTAGGGTTTTGGACAGATGTGTTTTGGGAAAGTGAGTGAGGGTTTTGGAGCAATACCACTGAGCACTTTGAGCAACAACCTCATCAAAAATACCTCATCCCCTTTTAATAGTATTGGCTTTTCCTATGGACTCAATGTGATCTTGGATCACTAAAATGAAAATGAAGAGTCTTGTGGATGCCAATCTTGTCCTTAGTATTTTGAGGGGTCCACATCCATTAGTCCTTGCCATGCCAATCATTGATCTTTTCTGAAATATACTAGCAATAAGAATTAGACCAATGATGTATATGTTGTTATTGATTACCAAAACCACCCGAGGATTAGTTGCACTTCAGTAGAAGCCTTTGAAATACTTAAGAAAGCCTTAATATCTGCACCTATTGTTCAACCACTTGATTGGAACCTACCCTTTGAAATTATGTGTGATGCAAGTGATTATGTTGTTGGTGTTGTTCTAGGACAAAGAGTTGATAATAAATTGAACATTATTCATTATGCTAGTAAAACTCTAGACAGTGCTCAAAGAAATTATGCTACTACTGAGAAAGAATTTTTAGCAGTTGTGTTTGCATGTGATAAATTCAGATCTTACATTGTGGATTCCAAAGTTACTATTCACATTGATCATGCTGCTATTAAATACCTTATGGAAAAGAAAGATGCTAAGCCTAGACTTATTAGGTGGATTCTTTTGCTACAAGAATTTGATTTGCGTATTGTTGATAGAAAGGGAGCTGAGAATCCCGTAGCAGATAATTTGTCTAGAATGGAAAATGTTCTTGATGATCCACTTCCTATTAATGATGATTTTCCTGATGACCAATTAGCTATGATAAATGCTTCTCGTAGCACTCCTTGGTATGCAGACTATGCTAATTACATTGTTGCTAAATATATACCACCTAATTTCACATACCAACAAAAGAAAAAGTTCTTCTTTGACTTGAGGCATTACTTTTGGGATGACCCACATTTATATAAAGAAGGATTAGATGGTATTATTAGATGTTGTGTACCTGAGCATGAACAGGAACAAATCCTACGGAAGTGTCACTCCGAGGCATACGGAGGACACCATGCGGGAGATAGAACTGCACACAAGGTATTACAATCTGGTTTTTATTGGCCTACTCTCTTCAAAGATGGACGTAAGTTTGTCCTTTCTTGTGATGAATGTCAAAGAATTGGTAATGTCGGTAGACGTCAGGAAATGCCTATGAATTATTCACTTATTATTGAACCATTTGATGTTTGGGTTTTTGATTATATGGGACCTTTTCCTAAATCCAACGGGTATACACATATTTTAGTTGTTGTTGATTACGTTACTAAGTGGGTAGAAGCTATTCCAACTAGTAGTGCTGATCATAACACTTCTATTAAAATGCTTAAAGAAGTTATATTCCCGAGGTTTGGAGTCCCTTGATACTTGATGACTGATGGTGGCTCACATTTTATTCATGGTGCTTTTCGTAAATTGCTTGCTAAATATGATGTTAATCATAGAATTGCATCTCCTTATCATCCTCAATCTAGTGGTCAAGTTGAATTGAGTAATAGAGAAATAAAATTAATTTTGCAAAAGACCGTTAATAGATCCAGGAAAAATTGGTCTAAGAAACTTGATGATGCATTATGGGCTTACAGAACTGCGTATAAGAATCCTATGGGTATATCTCCATATAAAATGGTTTATGGAAAAGCATGTCATCTACCTCTTGAGTTAGAACATAAGGCATATTGGGCAATAAAAGAACTTAACTATGATTTTAAACTTGCCGGTGAAAAGAGGTTATTTAATATTAGCTCTCTAGATGAATGGAGAACCCAAGCCTATGAAAATGCCAAGTTATTTAAAGAAAAGGTCAAAAGATGGCATGATAAAAGAATCCAAAAACGGGAATTTAAAGTGGGTGAACAATTTCTATTGTACAACTCTCGTTTCAGATTTTTTGCAGGAAAACTTCTCTCTAAATGGGAAGGACCATATATCATCGAAGAAGTTTACCGCTCCGGAGCTATCAAAATCAACAACTCCGAAGGCACCAACCTGAGAGTGGTGAATGGACAAAGAATTAAGCATTATATCTCAGGTACCCCCATTAATGTTGAAACTAATATTATTCAGACAATGGCACCGGAGGAACACATCAAAGAGTCCTTCCGGAATGCTCTAGAACCCTGAAAAGGGATAGGTATGTGATACGGTAAGTAAACTGACTCCAAAAATTCCATAAAAAATATTTCTGCCCATTTTGGAATATTAGAAAAAATACAAAAATAAGAAACAGCCGAGGGGACCCACGAGTCGCCCATAAGGCAACAGGGCGCGACCCCCCCTGGGGCGCGCCGTGATGCCTTGTGGGCCCATCGTGTGCCCTCCCGACTCCGTTTTCCTCTCGTATGCTTGTTTTGCAAGATAAAAAATCTTTATATATACTCATGGGTGTTTTGACCACCGCATCGCAAGTTTCCCCTCTGTTCTTGTTTCGGGCTATTTTTCTGACAAATCTAGATCACCATGGCGTCTCCAAGCTTGTCCAAGGACAAGTTCTACGAGCAGGTCATCAACCCGTACATACCGGAGGTGATGAAGCACCCTCAAGCCATCGAGATGCGTGAGGGGGTGCTCCATATCCGGGACGTTCAAGGACCTAAGAAGACTGGGAGCGAGAAGGCCAGGCTGGAAGCGGTGGAACAGGAGATCTTCAAGTGCCAAGGAATGGTGGAGCGCGGACTTAGTGCTAACCGCTCCATGATCACGGAGTTCATTCATGAGCACAAGGTGGACGGCAAGAATATTGGGGACATCATCTTCAAGCTCAATGACCGGATTGATTATCTTCAAGCCCAAATCTATGATCTACAAAATCAAAATTTTGAGTATGAGGCCAAGTTCAAAGGTATGAGTTTAGCTTCAAATTTCAGGACTTCAAAAACATGTTCGTCCTTTTATGATGGAGAACCTATGCCTTGGAAGACGGAGGACAAGCCTATCACTTCATCACCACCACCATCGAAGAAGGAGACTTGAGTACATGGGTATGGGCACCACCCTTGGCTTGTGCCAAGCTTGGGGGATGTGCCCTGGTATCGTATCACCATCACTTTTATCATCATTATCTATCTTAGTTCGATCCTTAGTTATTTCGTGATTTAGAAGAATAAAGTTTTAGTATGATCTAGTTTTGAGTGCTTGCTTCGTGGTCTATCTATCTATGTAATCGTGTGTGAAAGTTATATAATAAAGAGTAGTTTAAGTTGAGTGTTTTGCTTTTGTTGATCCAATCTTGGAAATAAAATAAAGAGAATAAAAAGTAAGATCATATGCTAATCCCATGGGGAATGATGACTTCACATAAAAGAAGTATAATTTATAAAACTTGTTGGAAGTTGACAAACATAGCATTGGTCATTGTTGCAATTCATGAAAAAGTAATAAAGGAAGAGAGGTCTCACATATAAATATACTATCTTGGACATCTTTTATGATTGTGAGCCCCCATTAAATATTCTATGTCAATTAGTCGACGTTGGACAAGGAAGACAATGTAATGAGTTATGTTTGCTTATATTCACATAGAAGTTATATTGTTTTGTATCCTCTAACATGTGGTGCTTGCCCCCTATCTTTTGCTAGCCAAAAATTCTGTACTAAGTAGAGATACTACTTGTGCATCCAAAAACCCTTAAACCCAGTTTCATGTCATGAGAGTCCACTATATCTACCTATGGATTGAATAAGATCCTTCAAGTAAGTTGTCATCGGTGCAAAAGCAATAAAAATTGCTCCTAAATATGTATGAACTTTTATTGCAAGGGAAAATAAGCTTTCTACGATCTTGTGATGGTGGAGAAATAAAAGTGACAGACTGCATAATAAAGGTCGCTATCACAAGGGCCAATATAAAGTGACGTTCCTTTGCATTAAGAGTTTGCACATCTCAAAACAAAAAGCGCATGACAACCTCTGCTTCCCTCTGTGAAGGGCTTATCTTTTACTTTATGTATTTACTTTTATGCAAGAGTCAATAGTGTTCTCCTCTATTCCATTTTTATTTTCTCTCTTGGCAAGCATCATCTGGTGGGGATAGATCCAGGCATATATATCCAGTTGGATGTAGGTGATCATGAGTTATTATTGTTGACATTACCCTTGAGGTAAATACGTTGGGAGGCAAAATTATAAGCCCCTATCTTTCTATGTGTCTGGCTGAAACTTTTGCTCCATAAGTATGCCGTGAGTGTCAGCAATCATAGAAGACTAAATGATAGTTGAGTATGTGAACTTGCTAAACAAAGCTCTTACATAGACTCTTTCTGATAATATGATGAATTGCAGTTGCTTCAGTGACTGAGATCATAGTTTATTAGTTTTCAATACGGTTAATGGTTCATACTTTAACTTGTGAATGAATTGTCACTTTTTCATGAGAAGTTTTATGATGATATATTGTTGTTATAATAAATATCATGATGCCTTCATGTTCGTATTTTATTTTTATCGACACCTCTCTCTCTAAACATGTGGTCATGATTATCGATTTCGGTTTTTGCTTGAGGACAAGCGAGGTCTAAGCTTGGGGGAGTTGATACGTCCAATTTGCATCATGATTTCCTATAGTTATTTATAATATATTTGATCATTATTTCACTTTATGATGCAATTCTTATGCCTTTTCTCTCTTAATTTGCAAGATTTATATGAAGAGGGAGAATACCGGCAGCTGGAATTCTGGACCTGAAATAGCTACAGTAGAGATACATATCCTACAGAGCTCCAATTGACTTGAAATTTCACGGAGATTTTGTATTGAATATATAAAAAATACTAGAGAAAAGAGATACTGGAGGGGACCCACCAGTTGCCCACAAGGCAACAGGGCGCAGCCCCCCTGGGCGCGCCCTGATGCCTTGTGGGGCCCCTGGCTGGCCTCTGGCCCCCTCCTTCTGCTATATAAGCTCATTTTCCCTAAAAAATAAAGAGAAGACTTTCAGGACGAAGCGCCACCGTCTCGAGGCGAAACCTGGGCAGGAGCTATTTTGCTCTCCGGCGGAGCGATTCCGCCGGGGATACTTCCCTCCGGGAGGGGGAAATCGAAGCCATCGACATCACCAACGATCCTCTCATCGTGGGAGGACCCATCTTCATCAACATCTTCACCAGCACCATCTCATCTCAAACCCTAGTTCATCTCTTGTATTCAATCTTTGTCTCAAAACCTCATATTGGTACCTGTGGGTTGCTAGTAGTGTTGATTACATCTTGTAGTTGATGCTAGTTGGTTTATTTGGTGGAAGATTATATGTTCAGATCCTTAATGATATTCAATACCCCTCTGATCTTGAACATGAATATGATTTGTGAGTAGTTACTTTTGTTCTTGAGGACATGGGAGAAGTCTTGTCATAAGTAATCATGTGAATTTGGTATTCGTTCAATATTTTGATGATATGTATGTTGTTGCTTCCTTTAGTGGTGTCGTGTGAACATTGACTACATGACACTTCACCATCTTTGGGCCTAAGGGAAGGCATTGTGGAGTAGTAATTAGATGATGGGTTGCTAGAGTGACAGAAGCTTAAACCCTAGTTTATGCACTATTCCGTAAGGGGCTGATTTGGATCCATATGTTTCATGCTATGGTTAGAATTATCTTAATTCTTCTTTCGTAGTTGCGGATGCTTGCGAGAGGGGGTAATCATAAGTGGAAGGGTTGTTCAAGTAAGAACAGCACCCAAGCACCGGTCTACCCACATATCAAATTATCAAAGTAGCGAACGCAAGTCAAACAAACATGATGAAAAGTGACTAGATGAAATTCCCATGTGTCCTCGAGAACTCTTTGCTTATTATAAGAGATCGTTCCGGCTTGTCCTTTGCTATGAAAAGGATTGGGCCACCTTGCTGCACCTTTGTTACCGTTACTACTTGTTACTTGTTACGAATTATCTTGCTATCAAACTATCTGTTACCTACAATTTCAGTGCTTGCAGAGAATACCTTGCTGAAAACCGCTTGTCATTTCCATCTGCTCCTCGTTGGGTTCGACACTCTTACTTATCGAAAGGACTACGATTGATCCCCTATAGCTGTGGGTCGTCAGCACCCCAGGGGGGTAGGCGCGCCCCCCAGGCTTGTCGACCCCTCATGGGACATCTTGACCTAATTCCGCCACTATAAATTCTCAAATATTCCCCATATACCAGAGAGCAACCTAGAAAAACTTTTCCACCACCGCAAGCCTTTGTTCTTCCGCGATCCCATCTGGAGGCCTTCTCCGATAATCTGCCGGAGGGGGAATCGATCATGGAGGGCTTGTACATCAACCTTGTTGCCCTTCCGACAATGTGTGAGTAGTTTACCACACACCTACGGGTCCATAGCTAGTACCTAGATGGCTTCTTCTCTCTCTTTGATCTTCAATACAATGTTCTCCTAGATCTTCTTGGAGTTCTATTCGATGTAATCTTCTTTTGCGGTGTGTTTGTTGGGATCCGATGAATTGTGGGTTTATGAACAGATTATTCATGAGAAATATTTGAGTCTTTTCTGAACTTATTTATGCATGATTGTTATAGCTTTGTATTTCTCTCCGATCTATCCGTTTGGTTTGGCCAACTAGATTGATTTATCTTGCAATGGGAGAGGTGCTTTGTCATGGGTTCAATCTTGCGGTGTTCTATATCCCAGTGACAGAAAGGGACAAGACACGTATTTGTATTGTTGCCATTAAGGATAAAAAGATGGGGTTTAATCATATTGCTTGAGTTTACTTTGTCTACATCATGTCATCTTGCTTAAGGCGTTACTCTGTTTTCATAAACTTAATACCCTAGATGCATGCTAGATAGCGGTCGATGGGTGGAGTAATAGTAGTAGATGCAGGCAGGAGTCGGTCTACTTGTCTCGGACGTGATGCCTATATACATGATCATTGCCTTGAATATCGTCATAACTATGCGCTTTTCTATCAACTGCCCAACAGTAATTTGTTTACCCACCGTATGCTATGCGTTCGAGAGAGAAGCCTCTATTGAAAACTATGGCCCCCGGGTCTACTTTTATCATATATTAAAAGTCAAAAATACCTTGCTGCAATTTTATTTCCTTTCTTTTGTTTTCCAATTTACTTTTCTATCTATCACTATCAGAATTAATCCTTGCAAGTAACCACCAAGGGGATTGACAACCCTCTCTCCGTCATATCTATAATTTTTGATTGTTTCATGACAATATTCTACAACTTTCATATACTTTTGGCAAATTTTTATATTTTTTTTGGGACTAACATATTGATCCAGTGCCCAGTGCCAGTTCCTATTTTCTGCTTGTTTTTTGTTTTGCAGAAAATCCATATCAAACGAAGTCCAAACGCGATAAAATTTCACAGAGAATTATTATGGAATATATGTGATTTTTGGGAGGTGGAATCACCGCAAACAGAGGACCACAGCCTCCACAAGGCATCAGGGCGCAACCTCCCGCCCCCCCAGCCACGTGGTGTTGCCTTGTGGGCACACCGTAAGTCGGTTTGGGTCCTTCTTCGGCCGCAAGGAAGCTTATATCGAGAAAAAATCGTGTTAAAATTACAGCCCGATCGGAGTTACGGATCTTCGGATATTTAAGAAACGGTGAAAGGCCAGAAAAGAGGAACGCGAAACAGAAGAGAAACGGAGAGAGAACCAATCTTAGAGGGGCTCCTGCCCTCTGGGAGCCATTGTTGGAAATATGCCCTAGAGGCAATGATAAATTGGTTATTATCATATTTCCTTGTTCATGATAATCGTTTATTATCCATGCTATAATTGTATTGATTGGAAACTCAAATACATGTGTGGGTACATAGACAACACTGTGTTCCTAGTAAGCCTCTAGTTAACTAGCTCGTTGATCAAAAGATGGTGAAGGTTTCCTAGCCATGGACATGAGATGTCATTTGATAACGGGATCACATCATTAGGAGAATGATGTGATGGACAAGAACCAAACTATAAACGTAGCATATGATCGTGTCAGTTTATTGCTATTGTTTTCTGCATGTCAAGTATCTGTTCCTATGACCATGAGATCATGCAACTCACTGACACCGGAGGAATACCTTGTGTGTATCAAACGTCGCAACGTAACTGGGTGACTATAAAGGTGCTCTACAGGTATCTCCGAGGGTGTCTGTTGGGTTGGCATGGATCAAGACTGGGATTTGTTACTCCGTGTGACGGAGAGGTATCTCAGGGCCCACTCGGTAATACAACATCACAATGAGCCTTGCAAGCAATGTGACTAAAGTGTTAGCCACGAGATCTTGTATTACGGAACGAGTAAAGAGACTTGCCGGTAACGAGATTGAACTAGGTATAGAGATACCGACGATCGAATCTCGGGCAAGTAACATACCGAAGAACAAAGGGAACAGCATACGGGATTAATTGAATCCTTGACACAGAGGTTCGACCGATATAGATCTTCGTAGAATATGTAGGAACCAATATGGGCATCCAGGTCCCGCTATTGTTTATTGGCCGTAGAGGTGTCTCGGTCATGTCTACATAGTTCTCGAACCAGCAGGGTCTGCACACTTAAGGTTCGGTGACGTTTCGGTAGAATTGAGTTATGTATGATTGGTGACCGAAGGTTGTTCGGAGTCCTGGATGAGATCCCGGACATCACGAGGAGCTCCGGAATGGTCCGGAGGTAAAGATTGATATATAGGAAGTCCCGTTTTGACCACCGGAAAAGTTTCGGGTATTTCCGGTAGTGTACCGGGAGTACCGGAGGGCCATCGGGAGGGGCCACCCACGCCGGGAGGCCACATGGGCCTGAGGGGGGTTGAACCAGCCCTTAGTGGGCTGGGCAAACCAGCCCTACAAGGCCCATGCGGCTAGGAATAAGTGGGAAAGGAAAAACCCCAAAGAAAAGGGAAGGGAGACCAAATATGGAAGGTGTCCTATTTGGACTAGGATTGAAGTGGAGGAGTCCACCTCCTCCACCTCCAAATTTCGGCCAGCCCTTGAGGGTTTGAGGCTGCCTCCTCCCCTCCCTCCCTCCTATATATACTAGAGGATTTAGAGGAGAAAAATAACCCTAATTGCCACGTGCTCCCTCTACTTCATCTAGATCGGTTTCTCCTCTAGTCTAGTTTCAGCGGTGCTTAGGCGAAGCCCTGCCGGAATTGTTCCACCACCATAGCCGCCGCGCCGTCGCGCCGCCAGAGAACTCTTCTACCTCTCCGCTCTCTCTCTCTTGCTGGATCAAGGAGGCGGAGATCGTCATCGAGCTGTACGTGTGCTGAACGCGGAGGTGCCGTCCATTCGGCGCTAGATCGGAAGGACCGTGATCAGGATCGCGAGATGATTCATGATTTGATCGCGGGACGGATCGTGATGGGATCGTGGGACGGATCGAGATTGGATCGCGAGATGGATCGTGATGAGATCGCGGGACACTCGGCGATTTGGATCGCGAAGACGTTCGACTACATCAACCGCGTTTCTTAACGCTTCCGCTTAGCGATCTACAAGGGTATGTAGATTCACTCTCCCTCTCGTAGATGCTCATCACCATGGATAGATCTTGTGTGTGCGTAGGAAAATTTTTGTTTCCCATGCAACGTTCCCCAACAGTGGTATCAGAGCCAGGTTTATGCGTAGATGAGATCTCGAGTAGAACACAAAGGAGTTTGTGGGCGTTGATATTCAGATTGCTTCCCTCCTTAGTCTTTTCTTGATTCAGCGGTATTGTGGGATGAAGCGGCTCGGACCAACCTTACTCGTCCACGTACGAGAGACCGGTTCCATCGACTGACATGTAACTTTGTTGCATAAGATGGCTAGCGGGTGTCTGTCTCTCCCACTTTAGTTGAATCGGATTCAACAGAGGCGGTCCTTGTAGAAGGTGAAATAGCAACTTTTATATCACCGTTGTGGTTTTTGCGTAGGTAAGAATCGTTCTTGCTAGATACCCGTAGCAGCCACGTAAAACATGCAACAACAATTAGAGGACGTCTAACTTGTTTTTGCAGGGTATGTTGTGATGTGATACGGCCAATTACATGATGAGATATATGTGATGTATGAGATGATCATGTGTTGTATAGAATATCACGACTTGCATGTCGATGAGTACCGCAACTGGCAGGAGCCATAGAGTTGTCTTTAATTATTTTCGCCGTTTTTGCTTTACTTTATCGCTATGAGTTAGCTATAGTCGTGGAAGCAACAGTCGGCGCGACAACCTCATGGCGACACGTTGATGGAGATCAAGATGATGGAGATCATGGTGTCATGCCGGTGACGATGGAGATCATGCCGGTGCTTTGGAGATGGAGATCAAAAGCACAAGTTCATGGCCATATCATGTCACTTATGATTTGCATGTGATGTCAATCCTTTTATGCATCTTATTTTGCTCAGGACGACGGTAGCATTATAAGGTGATCCCTCACTTAAATTTCAAGATAAATTGTGTTCTCCCCGAGTGTGCACCGTTGCGAAAGTTCGTCGTTTCGAGACACGCCGTGATGATCGGGTGTGATAGACTCTACGTTCACATACAACGGGTGTAAGCCATGTTGCACGTGCGGAACACTCGGGTTAAACTTGACGAGCCTAGCATGTACAGACATGGCCTCGGAACACAAGAGACCGAAAGGTCGAACATGAGTCATATAGTAGATATGATCAACATGAAGATGTTCACCATTGAAACCACCTCAACTCACGTGATGATCGGACTTGAGTTGGTGACTTTGGATCATGTGACACTCGAATGACCGGAGGGATGTCAATTTGAGTGGGAGTTTTAAGTAATATGATTAACTAAACTCATTATCATGAACATAGTCAAAGTGTCTTTGCAAATTATGTTGTAGATTACTAGATCGCGCTGTAGCTCCCTTGAATTTTTATATGTTCCTAGAAAAATAGATTTGAAAGATGATGGTAGCAATAATGCGGACTGGGTCCGTGATCTGAGGATTGTCCTCAAATTGCTGCACAGAAGGCTTATGTCCTTAATGCACCGCTCGGTGCACCACCCCCTCTAGCGTCGTCTGTAGATGTTGTGAACATCTGACAGGCACGTTCCGATGACTACTTAATAGTTCAGTGCGTCATGCATTACGGCTTAGAATTGAGGCTCCAAAACATTTTGAACGTCACGGAACATATGAGATGTTTTAAGAGCTGAAATTGGGATCTCAGACTCGTGCCCATGTTGAGAGGTATGAGACCTCCAACAAGATTCTTTGCCTGCAAGATGATGGAGAATAGCTCAATCGTTGAGCATGTGCTCAAATTGTTTGAGTGCTACAATCACTTGAATCGAGTGGGAGTTGATCTTCCAGATAAGATAGTGATTGATATAGCTCTCCAAGTCACTGTCACTAAGCTACTAGAGCTTCGTGATGAACTATAAAAGGCCAGAGATGATCCCTGAGCTGTTCGCAATGTTTGACACCGCGAAGGTAGAAATCAAGAAGGAAGCATCAAGTGTTGATGAAACCACTAGTCTCGAGAAGGGCAAGGGCAAGGAGGGATACTTCATGGATGGCAAGCCAGTTGCTGCTCCAGTGAAGAAACCCAAGGTTGAACCCAAACCCGAGACTAAGTGCTTCTATTATGAGGAGAACGGTCGCTGGAGTGGAACAACCCTAGATACTTGGTAGATAAGAAGGTTAGCAACGTCGACAGAAGTATATTTGATATACGTGTTATTGATGTGTACCTTACTAGTACTCCTAGTAGCATCTGGGTATTAGATACCGGTTCGGTTGCTAAATGTTAGTAACTCGAAATTAAAGCTACGGAATAAACGGAAGCTAGCTAAGGGTGAGGTGACGATGAGTGTTGGAAGTGTTTCCAAGGTTGATGTGATCACCATCGCACGCTCTCTCTACCTTCGGGATTAGTGATGAACCTAAATAAGTGTTATTTGGTGTTTGCGTTAAGCATGAACGTGATTAGATCATGTTTATTGCAATACGGTTATTCATTTAAAAAGAAATAATGGTTATTCTGTTTACATGAATAATACCTTCAATGGTCATACACCCAATAAGAGTGGTTTATTGAATCTTGATCGTAGTGATACACATGTTCATAATATTGATGCCAAAAGATACAAAGTTAATAATGATAGTACCACATACTTGTGGCACTGCCGCTAAATGTCATATTGGTGTAAAACGCATGAAGAAACTCCATGCTGATGGATCTTTGGACTCATTCGATTTCGAATCGGTTGAGACATGCGGACCATGCCTCATGGGCAAGATGACTAAAACCCCGTTTTCCGGTATGATGGAGCGGGCAATTGACTTATTGGAAATGATACATATTGATGTATGCGGTCCAGTGAGTATTATAGTGTGCGGTGAATATCGTTATTTTCCTACCTTCACTGATGATTTGAGTAGATATGGGTATATTTACTTAATGAAACACAAGTCTGAAACGTTTGAAAAGTTCAAACAAAATCAGAGTGAAGTTTGAGATCATCGTGACAAGAAGATAAAATGTCTACGATATGATCGTGGAGGTGAATATCTGAGTTACGAGTTTGGTATACAACTTAAGACAATGTGGAAGTTGTTTCACAACTCACGCCACCTAGAACACCATAGTGTGATGGTGTGTCCGAACGTCGTAGTCATGCTCTATTGGATATGGTGCGAACTATGATGTCTCTTATCGATTTACCACTATCGTTTTAGGGTTATGCATTAGAGACAACCACATTCACTTTAAAAGGGGCACCATCTAAATCCGTTGAGATGACACCGTATGAATTTTGGTTTGGCGGAAACCTAAGCTGTCATTTCTTAATGTTTGGGGCTGCGACGCTTATGTGAAAAAGGGTTTTCACCTAATGAGCTCGAACCCAAAGCGAACAAATGCATCTTGATAGAATACCCTAACGTAACAGTTGGGTAAACCTTCTATCTTAGATCCAAGCACAAAGTGTTTGTTGCTAAAACGGGTCTTTTCTCGAGAAAGAGTTTCTTTCGAAAGATTGAGTGGGAGGAAGATAGTACTTGATGAGGTTGTTGAACCTTTACTTCAACCTGAGAGTAGCGCAGCGCAGAAAGTTGTTTCTGTGGAGCCTACGTTAGTTGAAAAGGAAGTTAATGATGATGATCATGAAACTTCGGATCAAGTTACTATCGAACATCGTGGGTCGACAAGGACGCGTACTGCTTCTCAGTGGTACGGCAACCCTGTCTTAGAGGTCATGTTGTTGGACAACACCGAACCTACGAGCTATGGAGAAGCGATGATGGGCCCGGATTCCGAGAAATGGTTAAGACCATGAAATCCGAGATGGGATCCATGTAAGAAAACAAAGTATGGGTTTTGGAAGTATTACCTGAAGGGCGAAAGGCCATTCAGAACAAATGGATCTTTAAGAGGAAGACGGACGCGGACGGTTATGTCACCGTCTATAAAGCTCGACTTGTGGCAAAGGGTTTATCACAAGTTCAAGGAGTTGACTACGATGAGACTTTCTCACCCGTAGCGATGATAAAGTCTGTTGGAATTATGTTAGCAATTGCTGCATTTTTCGATTATGAAATCTGGCAGATGGATGTCAAAACATTGTTTCCTTAACGGTATCCGTGAGGAAAGGTTGTATGTGATACAACCGGAAGGTTTTGTCAGTCCTAAGGATGCTAAAATATATGCAAACTCCAGCGATCCTTCTATGGACTGGAGCAAGCATCTCGGAGTTGGAATATACACTTTGATCAGGTGATCAAAGTTTTTGAGCCTATACAAAGTTTATGAGAAACTTGTATTTACAATAAAGTGAGTGGAAGCACTATAGAATTTCTGATAAGTATATGTGGTTGACATATTGTTGATCGGAAATGATGTAGAATTTCTGGAAAGCATAAAGGGTCGTTTGAAAAGAGTTTTTCAAAGGAAGACCTAGAATGAAGCTACTTAAATATTGGGCATCAAGATCTATAGAGATAGATCAAGACGTCTGATAAGACTTTCAATGAGTACATACCTTGACAAGATTTTGAAAGAGTTCAAAATGGATCAGTCGAAGAAAGAGTTCTTGCCTGATTTAAGGTGTGGAGTTGAGTGAGACTCAAAGCTCGACCACGGCAGAAGAAAGAGAAAGGACGAAGGTCGTCCCCTATGCCTTATCCATAGGCTCTGTATAGTATGCCATGTTGTGTACCGCACCTGATGTGTGCCTTGCCATGATTCTGTCAAGGGGTACAAGAGTGATCCAGGAGTGGATCATTGGACAGCGGTCAAGAATATCCTTAGTAACTAGAGGACTAAGGAAATATTTCTCGATTATGGAGGTGATAAAGAGTTCGTCGTAAAGGGTTACGTCGATGCAAGATTTGACACCTATCCGGACGACTCTAAATAGTAGTCAGGATACATATAGTGGAGCAGCCATTTGGAATAGCTCCAAGTGGAGTGTGGTAGAAGTGTCTACAGTATGACATAGAGATTTGCAAAGTACACACGGATCTGAATGTCGCAGACCCGTTGACTAAAGACCTCTCTCACATGCAAAGCATGATCTGATCGAACCCCAGAACTCATTGGGTGTTAGATTCATAACAATGTAAATCACATGGTGATGTGAACTAGATTATTGACTCTAGTGCAAGTGGGAGACTATTGGAAATATGCCCTAGAGGCAATGATAAATTGGTTATTATCATATTTCCTTGTTCATGATAATAGTTTATTATCCATGCTATAATTGTATTGATTGGAAACTCAAATACATGTCTGGGTACATAGACAACACTGTGTCCCTAGTAAGCCTCTAGTTAACTAGCTCGTTGATCAAAAGATGGTGAAGGTTTCCTAGCCATGGACATGAGATGTCATTTGATAACGGGATCAAATCATTAGGAGAATGATGTGATGGACAAGACCCAAACTATAAACGTAGCATATGATCGTGTCAGTTTATTGCTATTGTTTTCTGCATGTCAAGTATCTGTTCCTATGACCATGAGATCATGCAACTCACTGACACCGGAGGAATACCTTGTGTGTATCAAATGTCGCAACGTAACTGGGTGACTATAAAGGTGCTCTACAGGTATCTCCGAGGGTGTCTGTTGGGTTGGCATGGATCAAGACTGGGATTTGTTACTCCATGTGACAGAGAGGTATCTCAGGGCCCACTCGGTAATACAACATCACGATGAGCCTTGCAAGCAATGTGACTAAAGTGTTAGCCACGAGATCTTGTATTACGGAACGAGTAAAGAGACTTGCCGGTAACGAGATTGAACTAGGTATAGAGATACCGACGATCGAATCTCGGGCAAGTAACATACCGAAGAACAAAGGGAACAGCATACGGGATTAATTGAATCCTTGACACAGAGGTTCGACCGATATAGATCTTCGTAGAATATGTAGGAACCAATATGGGCATCCAGGTCCCGCTATTGGTTATTGGCCGTAGAGGTGTCTCGGTCATGTCTACATAGTTCTCGAACCCGCAGGGTCTGCACACTTAAGGTTCGGTGACGTTTCGGTAGAATTGAGTTATGTATGATTGGTGACCGAAGGTTGTTCGGAGTCCCGGATGAGATCCCGGACATCATGAGGAGCTCCGGAATGGTCCGGAGGTAAAGATTGATATATAGGAAGTCCCGTTTTGGCCACCGGAAAAGTTTCGGGTATTTCCGGTAGTGTACCGGGAGTACCGGAGGGCCATCGGGAGGGGCCACCCACGCCGGGAGGCCACATGGGCCTGAGGGGGGTTGAACCAGCCCTTAGTGGGCTGGGCAAACCAGCCCTACAAGGCCCATGCGGCTAGGAATAAGTGGGAAAGGAAAAACCCCAAAGAAAAGGGAAGGGAGACCAAATATGGAAGGTGTCCTATTTGGACTAGGATTGAAGTGGAGGAGTCCACCTCCTCCACCTCCAAATATCGGCCAGCCCTTGAGGGTTTGAGGCTGCCTCCTCCCCTCCCTCCCTCCTATATATACTAGAGGATTTAGAGGAGAAAAATAACCCTAATTGCCACGTGCTCCCTCTACTTCATCTAGATCGGTTTCTCCTCTAGTCTAGTTTCAGTGGTGCTTAGGCGAAGCCCTGCCGGAATTGTTCCACCACCATAGCCGCCGCGCCGTCGCGCCGCCGGAGAACTCTTCTACCTCTCCGCTCTCTCTCTTGCTGGATCAAGGAGGCGGAGATCGTCATCGAGCTGTACGTGTGCTGAACGCGGAGGTGCCGTCCGTTCGGCGCTAGATCGGAATGACCGTGATCAGGATCGCGAGACGATTCATGATTTGATCGCGGGACGGATCGTGATGGGATCGTGGGACGGATCGAGATTGGATCGCGAGATGGATCGTGATGAGATCGCGGGACACTCGGCGATTTGGATCGCGAAGACGTTCGACTACATCAACCGCGTTTCTTAACGCTTCCGCTTAGCGATCTACAAGGGTATGTAGATTCACTCTCCCTCTCGTAGATGCTCATCACCATGGATAGATCTTGTGTGTGCGTAGGAAATTTTTTGTTTCCCATGCAACGTTCCCCAACAGCCATGGCGGCCATGGACCAGAGGGGAAACTCTCCTCCCATCTAGGGAGGAGGCCAAGGAAGAAGAAGAAGGAGGGGGGCTCTCTCCCCCTCTCTTCTGGTGGCGCCGGAGCGCCGCTGGGGGAACCATCGTGACGGCGATCTACACCAACAACTTCGCCGCCGTCAACACCAACTCTCTCCCCCTCTATGCAGCGGTGTAACACCCCTTCTCCCCACTGTAATCTCTACTTAAACATGGTGCTTAACGCTATATATTATTATCCAATGATATGTGGCAATCCTATGATGTTGGAGTGGATTCGTTTTGTCCTATGGGTTGATTGATGATCGTGATTGGTTTGAGTTGTATGTTTTATTTTGGTGCTATCCTATGGTGCCCTCCGTGTCGCGCAAGCGTGAGGGATACCCGCTGTAGGGTGTTGCAATACGTTCATAATTCGCTTATAGTGGGTTGCGTGAGTGACTGAAACACAAACCCGAGTAAGGGGGTTGTTGCGTATGGGAGTAAAGAGGACTTGTTACTGAATGCTATGGTTGGGTTTTACCTTAATGATCTTTGGTAGTTGCGGATGCTTGCTAGAGTTCCAATCATAAGTGCATATGATCCAAGTACGGAAAGTATGTTAGCTCATGCCTCTCCCTCATATAAAATTGCAATAATGATTACCGGTCTAGTTATCGATTGCCTAGGGACAAATCCTTCTCTTGTGTTACAAAAAGCTTTCTACTAAACAACTAACTTTTATTATCTTGCAATTTACTCGTAGTTTTATTCCTGCAAAGTACTCCTAGTTTTATTCTTGCAAAGTAGTTCTAGCATTACACCTACAAGTAGTTTCATTCTTGTTTTAGGTAAAGCGAACGTTAAGTGTGCGTAGAGTTGTATCGGTGGTTGATAGAACTTGAAGGGAATATTAATTCTACCTTTAGCTCCTCGTTGGGTTCGACACTCTTATTTATCGAAAAAGCTACAATTGATCCCCTATACTTGTGGGTTATCAAGACCTTTTTCTGGCGCCGTTGCCGGGGAGCAATAGCGTGGGGTTGATATTTTCATGTGTGCTTGTTTGCTTTATCACTAAGTAGATTTTATTTTCTATCACTAAGTAGTTTTTATTTTCTGTTCTAAGTTGTTCTCTATCTTTAGTTATGGATATGGAACATGAAATACCAAAAAAATTATTTGTTCTTGCTACCCATGGAGATGGGAAACCTCCTAAAACCCTCGATGTTGGTTATGTGGAAAACATTAAATACTACTTTGATAATCCTGATAAATCTCCATTCAACTTGATAATGGGAGATACTTTGGATCACCGGGAATATTTTAGGGATTATCGCTTGTCTCAAAAAGGGGAAACACTTATGGGATCAAATTAAAATGTTACGTTGGTATGCTTGGAATTTATGCTTGAGATATGATTATACTTGTTGCTCCAGGATGAAGGCTCCACACCTTCCCTTTTCATGTGAATGATAATGAAACCTTGGCTTCTTATGCTAATGGTATATATGATTACTATGATGTGGAACGAATAGAAGAATTTGTTGCTTTTAAGGGTGCTTATGAAATTGAATCTTTGTTTGAAAAGTATGAAGATTGTGATGATGCTGTTTACAGATCTGAAAATGTTGCTATACTTAAATATTGCTATGAGAATTATGAATACAATGCCGATATTAATGAGTTTATTGAGAAAGTCTCCGCTGTCCAAGAAGAGACTAATATTTTGCAGGCTCCTATGGAAGAAGAAATTGCTGACACTGTGAGCTCATTAGATGAAAAAGATGACGAGGAGAGCGAAGAACAAAGGGAGGAAGAGCAGATTAGCTACCCATGCCCATGTTCTAATGAGAGTAACTCTTCAACTCATACATTGTTTAATTTCCCTTCGTGCTTACCGAAGGATGAATGCTATGATAATTTCTATGATCCCTGGGATTCGTTTCAAATATCCCTTTTTGATGAATTTGATGCTTGCTATGCTTGTGGCCATGATGCCAATTTGAATTATGCTTATGGAGATGAACTTGCTATAGTTCCTTATGTTAAAAATGAAATTGTTGCTATTGCACCCACACATGATAGTCCTATTATCTTTTTGAATTCTCCAAACTACACTATATCGGAGAAGTTTGTGCTTATTAAGGATTATATTGATGGGTTGCATTTTACCGTTGCACATGATGATTTTGATGAATATAATATGCATGTGCTTGGTGCTCCTAATTGCAATTACTATGAGAGAGGAACTACATCTCCACCTCTCTATGTTTCCAATACGATAAAATTGCAAGAAACTGTTTATGCTATGTATCGGCCTTTATTATGTGTGCATGAATTGTTCTTTTATGACATGTCGATGCATAGGAAGAGAGTTAGACTTTGTAATTGCATGAAATATGTTGCTTTGTGATCACTACTAAATTATAAATCATTGTTAATTAAAATTGGCTTTGATATACCTTGGGATCCGGGTGGATCAATTACTTGAGCACTATATGCCTAGCTTAATGGCTTTAAAGAAAGTGCTGCCTGGGAGACAACCCGGAAGTTTTAGAGAGTCATTTTATTCTATTGTGTGATTTTTAAAAAAAGTTTTAAAACAAAAAAAATATAGAGGGGAACCTAAAACTTTTTCAAAAGAAAAGTGAAAGTGAGAAAGAAGAGCACCGTTGAAGTGGGGGATATCCTTGAACTTTGTTCATGCCCATGGAAACTTTGTGAATCTTGAATTACAGAAACTTTTCAACAAAAATAATTATCCCCTTGTACAAATCCATTGTGTTATAAAAATAATGTGCCAAGATTTACCTTTAGGATGTTTAAATTTCTTGTTTGGTGTGTGCTGTGCAAAAACAGAAACTTTTGCTGTAGTGTTTAAATTTCTGTATTTTACCGGAACATGCAAAAATTCTGAAATTTTTACACAGTACTGCTATGCAAATTTTTTATTTTTTCCTAATTTTTCAGAATTTTTGGAGTTACAGAAGTATATGTTTCATCTGCATCTTTACAGACAGTCCTGTTTTCACAGATTGCTGTTATAGTTTCTTTATTTGCGTATGTTTGAAATCTTGTTGAGCCCCATTGACTTGGAGCCATAGAATTGTGATAGCATACAGTGGTTAATGTTTGATTATAATTATACAATAATGTTACAGCAGGACATGATGGGATTTGATGTTATATGTACTAACCCCTCTAATAAAAAGTTCGGTTAAGTTTTGTGTGGATGAAGTGTTCGAAGATCGAGGAGGTATCGATATGAGCAGAATAAGGAGAGGCAAGAGTTCAAGCTTGGGGATGCCCAAGGCACCCCAAGTAAATATTCAAGGAGACTCAAGCATCTAAGCTTGGGGATGCCCGGGAAGGCATCCCATCTTTCTTCGACAATTATCGGTATGTCTCAGTTTTTGTTTTGTTCACATGATATGCGTAAATTCTTGGAGCGTCATGTGCTTTTTCCTTTTTTATTTTAATAATGCACCATGCTGGTATGAGATAGTCCTTGGTTGATTTATAGAACACTCTATGCACTTCACTTATATATTTTGAGTATGGCTTTATAGAATGCGTCATGTGCTTCACTTATATTATTTGAAGTTTGGATGCCTGTTTCTCTACATTTGGAAAACCGTTATTTATAGAATGCTCTTTTGCTTCACTTATATTTCTTAGAGTGTGGTATTTTGTAGAAAGAATTAAACTCTCATGCTTCACTTATATCTATTTAGAGAGTCAACAGGAATTGGTCAATCACATGGTTAGTCATAAAATCCTACATAAAACTTGTAGATCACTGAATATGATATGTTAGATTCCTTGCAATAGTTTTGCGATATTAAGATGGTAATATGTGGGTGTACTAGTGAATGATTGTGGTTTAGTAAGAATATTGGTGTTAAGGTTTGTGATTCCCGAAGCATGCATGTATACTTATGCGACGAAGTTATATCCTACTCATGTTAGTATCCAATGTTAATTATTCGTAATGCATGATTATGACCGTTGTCACTCTCTGGTTGGTCGCTTCTCAATCTATTTGCTAGCCTTCGCCTGTACTAAGCGGGAATATTGCTTGTGCATCCAAATCCTTAAACCAAAGTTGTTCCAGATGAGTCCACCATATCTACCTATATGCGGTATTACTCTGCCGTTCCAAGTAAATTTGCATGTGCCACCTCTAATCATTCAAATAAGCATCTGTTTTGTGTGCCCGTACCGCTCATGGAGTGGCAGTGGGTGGTCAGTATCTTCCATGCTAAGCGGGTTATTCTCACGATGGGTGTTTATTCACTTGTCATTGCACGAGAGAGGCTGGTAATTGGGATGCCCAGTCCTGTAATCAAAATGAATATATAATGAAACAACCCCCCCCCCCCCCCCGGAAAGTTGATTGTATGGAGGGCACCCGAGGATTCGGCTAGCCATGGCTTGTGATTGAATGGTTGAGGGGGAGTAAACTTTACCTTTCCACTTGGGAACCGCCTATAATGTGTTTAGCATGGAAGATATTGAGAACCCTTGGTCGTGACGTTGACAGGAAAAGTACACCTCTCAAAATGTATCCATCTCTGATTTAAGCTTCGAGCTCTGGCACCTCTGCAAATCCATGCTTCCCTCTGCGAAGGGCCTATCTATTTACTTTATGTTATTTTACTTTTATTGTTGAGTCATCACCTTCTCATTCAAGCACCAGTTGGTGAGCACTATTGTCATTTTATGCATTGAGTATAGTTAATGTTGTGTACATCGTGACTGGATCAATGATTGAGCATGATGGGCTAGGGATAGTGTTCTTTATCATTTTTATTTTGAAAGGCATGATTGTTTGTTGGTATGCCTGAGTATTGATCTCTTTATATCAAATTATAGACTATTGCTTTGAATCACTCGTATCTTAATATTCATGCCATGATTAGATTATATGATCAAGATTATGGTAGGTAGCATTCCACATCAAAAATTATCTTTTTATCATTTACCTACTCAAGGACGAGGAGGAATTAAGCTTGGGGATGCTGATACGTCTCTGTCGTATCTATAATTTTTGATTGTTTCATGCCAATATTCTACACCTTTCATATACTTTTGGCAACTTTTTATATTATTTTTGGGACTAACATATTGATCCAGTGCCCAGTGCCAGTTCCTGTTTTCTGCTTGTTTTTTGTTTCGCAGAAAATCCATATCAAACGAAGTCCAAACGCGATAAATTTTACAGAGAATTATTTTGGAATATATGTGATTTTTGGGAGGTGGAATCAACGCAAACGGAGGCCCATGGCCTCCACAAGGCATCAGGGCGCGACCTCCCCCCCCCCCAGCCGTGTGGTGTTGCCTTGTGGGCACACCATAAGTCGGTTGGGGTCCTTCTTCGGCCGCAAGGAAGCTTATATCGAGAAAAAAATTGTGTTAAAATTTCAGCCCGATTAGAGTTATGGATCTCCAGATATTTAAGAAACGGTGAAAGGCCAGAAAAGAGGAGCGTGAAACAAAAGAGAAATAGAGAGAGAGAGATCCAATCTCGGAGGGGCTCCTGCCCTCCGTGAGCCATGGTGCCCATGGACCAGAGGGGAAACTCTCCTCCCATCTAGGGGGGAGGCCAAGGAAGAAGAAGAAGGAGGGGGGCTCTCTCTCCCTCTCTTCCGGTGGCGCCGGAGCGCCGCCGGGGGAACCATCGTGACGGCGATCTACACCAACAACTTCACCGCCGTCAACACCAACTCTTTCCCTGTCGGAAGTCAGGCTCTAGGGACCCAAAGGTTCGAACACTGGGGTGAGCTCATTCCTACCGCCTCGTCCCCTACCACAGCAAAACTACGGCGAAGATACGGCGGTTTACCCAGGTTCGGGCCGCCTTATGGTGTAAAACCCTACTCCTACTTGGTTGTGATTGGTATGGCGCGAGAGTACAAGGTTTGGGGAGGAAGAGTCGATCCGCCTTGGTCCTCTTCCCCCGAAAACATTGGCGGGAAGGGTTGCCACACAATAGCAAGTTTGAAGGGGGACAAGGGCACAGTCTATCCTGACAAAAGGTGGTCTTCGTCTACAAACTGACTATCCATGACGCACCGGTGGGTTCGGTGGTGACCTTCGCCCTGCGCGTCCACCGTCTTGGTCTTCTTTCACCGATCGGCAACCTTTGGGGGTTGCTTTGGGAAACGGACTGCTGGCCTTGCTCCCTTAGCACAAAAGGGGAAATCCTCACCATCCGCACCTGCTGGTATGGCCTCTATCGCCATTCGTCGCCGCACGCGTCACCCACGTGGTGGGCATGAGACCGCGCGACCGAGCCGAACAGCACTTGTCTTGCGCTCCTTCAGGAGGGTGCCTCGGGAGGCAACCTCGGGAGGCCGCCTCGCGAGAGGGCCTCGCGAGGCTCTCGGTGAAGTCGTGGCTGAGTCTTGCCTGCCCGCTCCCGGAGGAGGGGTCCTCAGGAGACCAGGGCCTCATGAGGGTCTTGCTTGAGGTGCCCGCTGGTGGGCCACCTATTGGGCTTCCGCCAAGCGTTGCATCCTGGGCCACAGGCAGACGGGCCGAGATATCCTGGGTTCCACGGGCCCGACACTAGCCCCCGGGCCCGTGACGCCACGTTCCCGCCTAATCGGGGGTGAAACGATGCCTGTCCTAACCGCCTGCGGGCCAGGCACGACGCATGGCGCACGACGTGACGGGGGACGCCCCCACTTCTCCCACGACGCCTCGGTAACTGCTCGCGCTGACATAAAGCCTGCCCACGCACGGCGCGAGACCATCATTGCCTCCTTGCCGCTGCTCTGATTAACGACGCCGAAGAAGGCGGAGCGACCGGGAGAGCACCACCATCGAGCATAAAGAGGGGGGAAGCGGAGAGCCGAGGTCGTTCACCCATCTTCTTCTTCTCCCGCTCCTTTCTCCTTTTCATTCCTTGTCTTCCAGAGCCACTGCTGTGATGGCGAGGGGCAAAGGGCGAGCTCGTGCGTCCGTCGCCGCTGCAAGGGTTCCGCCCCGGGGGCGCGGGCACCCCTTGGCGGTTGTCGAAGCTGGGCCAAGCGCTCGTGGGAAGGCTGGTGCCCGTGGCCGCGGAGGGCGCGGCGCGCGTGGCCGAGGCGGGCGCGGCGGGACGGCCGCCCTTCCTCCCCAAGCGGGGTTCCATTCGGTAGATGCGACGTACGAGTTCATCATGGGAATGCATCACCGGCCTTGCAGCTGGCTCCGACTCCCCAACTCCTTCGCGAAGGCAATGGAGGGGAAGGAGCCCCAGGGGCTATGGGTGCAGGCGGATGGCTGCTGCAACGGGCCCTCCTGGGTGGCGACGGAGTTCGCCCCTTGTGGCTTCATGTTCTTGAAGCAGGAGTGGAAGTCCTTCGCCCTCGCCCGCGGCCTGAAGCGGGGGCATCTCCTCCAATTCAAGTTTTATGGAGCTGCCACCCTCTTCATGAAGATCTTTGGGGCCTCCGGGGCCCACCTTGGGTGCTACGCGGAGAGCGAGGCTGACAGCGACTCCGAGTCCTCCGACGAGAGTGGCAGCACCAGCAGCGGGTGCTCCAGCAGCGGGGGCGAGAGCGGCGAAGGCTCTCCGCGCATCAAGAGCGAAGACGAAGACTCCGACTAGGCGCGGGCGGCGTCCGTGTTGGATCTCGAAGCGCGCCGCGTCCCCCTTGATCTCTTTCTTGGTTCTTTTCTCCTGCACCGGATTGATGTAACCCCGGGAGGGCGTGAAAACAGTGGCTTTTGTTTAAGTACTGTATAATTTATAGTAACGCATATTTCCTCGTGAGGTGCTCTTGTGAGGCCTCATTTGTCTCTTCTTGTTTGCCATGGTGCTCTACGTCGTCAGGACCCAGCCCCCGGGCGGGCTACAGCCATCGCTGGTATGTCCAGTCATGTTGCCTGAGCAAGGCCAGGAGGTGTAGGGCACGGAGGCGGTAAGGGCCCCTGAGGCGCGATGCTCAGAGAGCCCCCCTTTGGCGTGCAAGCGGCTCGCGCGAAGGAGAAAATGTGGGCACTCAACGAGATTGCAAGGAGAAGGAACTTGAGAGATGACGAGGGCATCTCGCGAGATAGTTGGACTTAGCTTTTACGGAGAGGGGCGTCGGGCAAGCTGCGGCTCAGGAGGCGTGCCTCGCAGGGCCTGGCTCACGAGATCTTCTGCTCCCAAGGCCTCCTGCTCAGATGACCGCAGCAGGCCGGCCCGCGGGACACCACCTACGAGGCTTCGGGGGATCCGGAGGGGTGTCCCGCCGGGGCTATCTCGCGAGCCAACGCTCGCGAGGCCTTCCGAGCGGCTTGCTCCTGAGACAACTGCATCTCGACAAGCCTCACAACAGGGGAGCAACGCGCGCTCTCTAGCTTGCTCGCGGCCGTTACGTGAGGAGATAAGGCACCAAGGACCTTGGCGAGGTGACGTGCATGGGAGCAGGCCCGCGAGTCAGAGCTCAGTCACTTGGATTTAGCGGCGCTGCAGGGACGGACCCGAGCACAGGCACCGTGCCTAGCCCCCTCTCAGGGAATGGTCAGGAGGGAGATCGCGAGCGCGCGGCACTCTCGAGACGGCATCGTACCAAATACACAATTATGCAGTCAACATGAACTTACTGGGGCATAACAATAAGATTCGTTACACAACCAAAAAGAGATGCGGCTGCCGTGTCCGGCACGGATCAGCGTGAGGTTGGTGCGGCCCACGGGGCGCCCTCAGTTACACATCAAAAAGAGACAAGGGAGGGGTTGCCTTGTCTAGCACGGATCAGCCTGAGGTTGGTGCAGCCCGCGGGGTGCCCTCAATTGAGTAAAACAAAATCACCTTGGTAGGAGGATCCCGGAAGCGACGGTGCGGAGGACGCGGCGAGGAGGGACTCGGGCTGCGCGAGGTAACGCTTGAACGCACCTGGCAGAATTGTGCTGGAGAAGTGCGCAGGTCGCCTGGCGAGGCGTGCCGTGGAAGCTCGCTCCTCAGGGGCCGAGGGGCTCCTGAGGCCCAGGGGGCTCGCGAGAAGCAGGCGGCTCGCGAGACTCAGAGGGGGAGATGTCTGAGGAAGCGACGCGCCGGGGGCGTCCCGGGAACTCCGCGCCCCTCCCCGTCCGAGGCCCCGGCGCGAGGCGCGTCAGCCTCTGGAAGGTGGCGCTAGCGTTCCTCAGGCCGAAGGGCATGTGGGTGTAGCCGGTGGCGGGGTCCGCACCCTGGCCGACGCGCGGCAGCAGAGGCTCGTGAAGTCGACGCACATACGTTCCTTGCCGCCCTTCTTGGGGACGACGACTGGGTTGGCAAGCCATTCGGGATGGCGCACCTCTCGGACGACTCCAGCTTCTTGTAGCTTGTGCACTTCTTGAACAATGAACTCTTGCTTCTCGGGCGCCTGGCGCTGTGCTTTCTGCTTGATGGGGCGTGCGTTGGGGCACACCGCTAAGTGGTGCTCGATCACCTCCCTCGGTACACCAGACAAATCAGATGCTTTCCAGGAGAAAACATCCGAGTTTGCCCGAAGGAAGGCGACAAGCGCGCCTTCCTGTGCAGGAGAAAGGCAGGTGCCGATGGTGAAGGCAGGGCCTGAGCCGCTGCCGTCAACCGACACCTTCTTCGTCCCGGCGCAGTCCTGAGAGAACAACTGCTTCTTCTTCGCGGGCGCGGCCTCAGGAGGCTCGGTCGCGTCCTCATCAGCTGGATGGGCGGTAGCGGCAGCCTTGTAGGCATGCTCAAGGGAGCAAATCGCGTCCTTCTCGTCGCAGGAGACGATGATGATGCCGCTGCAGCCAGGCATCTTGAGGACGTTGTAGGCATGGTGAGTCACTGCCATGAACTTGGCGAGCGCGGGGTAGCCCAAGATGGCGTTGTAGGGCAGGCCGAGGTGGGCGACGTCGAAATCGATGAGCTCAATGTGGTAGTTCTTGCGGGTGCCGAAGGTGACTGGGAGATGCACCTTCCCCAGAGGCAGCGTGGAGCCGTCGGTCACGCCTGAGAAGGGCCTCGTCGGCATGAGCTGCTCGTAAGGCACCTGGAGCTGCTCGAAGGTCTCGATGGAGAGCACGTTGAGGCCCGCGCCACTGTCGATGAGGGTCTTGGTGACCGCGATGTTGCTGATGGTGGGAGTGCATAGCATGGGGAGTGCACCCGCGGTGGCCGTTGTGGCACCCCGGCTTAGAGCAACCGATTTACCTTGCATTGCCAGCCCAGAGATCAAGTCTTCTAGCAATCCACAACAACTTGGTACAGAAAATAACCGCTTTATTGATCTCTAGCGAATACATAGGTTCAAATATTACAGGATAAGCGAGGACAAGCGGCACACACGGTGCGGCTGCACTTATGTACATTATTTAGTAGACATCTTAGGGGCCTCGATGATAAAGGGAACTACGACGCGGCAGCGGAACGACGATGTAGCGAAACTCCACTCCACAGGGACACTGCTGGGACACGGCCTAGAGCACGACATACTGCTCGACATCAACACCATGCATGGCTTCTCCTACATCTGGCATGATAAGCCAGGTGAGTACTTTGAATGTACTCGCAAGCTCACAGCAAACAAAACAAGTACGACAAACAATAACAAGGCATTTAACAAGTTTAATGCATGAGCATGATACTACCAGACATGAGGTGTGCGTGAAATGTTGTCGTGGTCCCTGGGACCAACTTACCATTTCGGGGTCACCACATAACGACCATCCATAACTTACCAACGTGATCCTCACTTGATCACAGCAATACCGTCCATAGTGATCCTCACACGATCACCAATTTCTGCATGTGCCATCTTGTGAATCTTAGTGTGCAGGTTAATTATATCTGTTGACCCACGGTGTGACCTACTACGAACTGTGTCCATATCCGAGGACGCGGCTATCGATAGATTATACACTCTGCAGAGGTTAGTACACTGTACCACACTACGGAACTCATGGCCTTGTGCTCCCATTCGGGTGGACCAACGACATTCCGACAAAACCAATCTATTGCATGACACTCTCCCGGCCACTCCGACAAAATCCCCTTTGGGATATGTCATGGGTGGCCCCGATGTCAACTCGTGACATCCGCCACCTTTGTGGCTGCCACCGTCGTGGCCAAACAAAAACATCGTCCCAAATGGGGACCTCGGTACCGTAAAACTTGGGCACACAAGGTTATGACTGCCTACCGGACCAGGGTAGCGCCAGTGCACAACCTTCCCTAGTAGGAGGCACCGGCGAGAGGCATGACAATAGACCGAATTAGGGCCTCCCCATCCAGGCAGGTGTGGTTGCACTGGTGAGCTCGATACGGCGATTCCGGCGATGATCCGGCGAACCAGTGGTACCGTCGAGCTCAGGAGATCACCATGACCTCGATGGAAGCAGAGAGCGAGGCTGGGGGCGACTGGAGCGAGTGCACGATCCAGGTGGATCCACGGCGGATTCCAGCGATGATCGGTGGCAGGAGGCCCTCCCGGCCTTGCCGCGCTTGCTGGGGAGTGATTTGTGGCCAGAGGAGGTGAGGGCGATGGCTAGAAGGACTCGAGGATGGATCTATTTATAGATGGAGGGCTGCCGTGCATTGGACTCCACCGGCGACGAGCTGCGGAAGAAGAGAGAGGGAGAGGAGCTCGGGCGCGACGTGGAGGAGAAGTAGTGGAGCACAGCTACACGGTGCACGCACACGGGCACAGTGCGGCGCACTACGCGGAGCAGGCGGCGCATGCGTGTGCACTGTTCTGCCTGGTAGCACTCGGCTGCTTTCGGCGAGCCGCTTGCCGACGTTGGGGAGGAGTAGGACGAGGCTAGGTGGCGCGCTGGAGATAGCTGGGGGCTAGGACATGCTGCGGTGGTGAGAGGAGAGCGAATGGGCGGCGGCAGAGGGGCCCGATGCATAGAGCGCGGCGAGCGCATGCCAAACCTCGTTCACCAATGTAGTCACCGTGTGCACTGGCACACGTGGTGCTTTAGGTGATGCCAAACTGTGTCAAAGGTGAAGTCCCTTCAACGCGGTGCCTAGAGATGCGCTTGGTTTGCCATCTGGCTCAATGGATATGACCTGAGCATGTTGCAAAGTTTCTGGACAAAAACTTGGGACAATTGCTGAGGACAAACGGCTAGGAATTAAAGTCTGAATTTTGGGGGTTAAGCATCTCTTAGGAGGGTAGTCATGTGATAAAAATTTCAGCTCCAACAGATCAAGGAAAAATATACTTGCTTCACAAAGTGCCTATTCTGACCAGAAGCAAAAATATTTTCCTTAGCTGAAAATTTCCAAATAACCATGGGATATTTTTGTATGGGGAGGTGAGGCATGATCCACAGAATATTTGGGAATTTTCTTGGAATTTTTGGAGCAATAAAAATGAGGGTTGCTTCATAGCTTATTGAGAAAATATGCATTTTCAGGAAGAAAAAGAATATAATGCCATTAAATAAAATTATCCAATGGCATTATGGTGAGAGGGATGAGGTCTAGGGAAGGTTTGAGAATGATATAACCCACTTGGAAGAAAATCAAAAATAATTCCAAGTGGTAAGTCCAAAAGAATTGACTGAAAAACCCAAATGCAAATTAAAATATTCAATAAATCCCAATAAAAGAAAAAGGGCAAAAATCCAGGGTGTTACAAACCTCCCCCCCTTAGGATGAATCTCTTCCTCGAGATTCGATTGCTCGGGAAACAAATATGGGTATGCAGTCTTTAAGAAATCCTCTCTTTCCCAGGTGGCCTCATCCTCAGTGTGGTGCTCCCATTGGACCTTGTAGAACTTTATAGTTTTGCTGCGGGTGACTCTGTCCATCTCTTCCAAGATTCTCAAGGGCTTCTCTTCATATGGTAAATCTTTGGCAAGCTCTAGTTCTATCATATCTGTCTGTTTTGCGGGTGGTGCGATACATTTCCGTAGCTGGGATACGTGGAAAACATCATGAACCTCGGATAGCTCGGGAGGTAATTCTAACGGATAAGCCACTTTGCCCACTCTGGTCATGACTAGAAACGGACCTATGTATCTAGGTGTGAGCTTTCCCTGAGTATGAAACCTTTTAACTCCTTTCATGGGGGTAACACGGAGGTATGCATATTCACCTGGTTCGAAACTGATCTGCCTATGCTTTGAGTCATAGTAGCTCTTCTGACGAGATTTTGCTACTTGCAGTCTGTCTCGAATTTCTTTAACTTGCTTTTCTGCTTCCATCATCAAATCAGTCCCGAAGATTCGGTTGTCTCCTGTCTGAGACCAGTTCAGCGGGGTGCGACACTTACGTCCGTATAGAGCCTCAAAGGGGGACATCTTGAGACTAGTTTGATAGCTGTTGTTGTAGGAAAACTCAGCGTACGGCAGGCTGTCTTCCCATTTGGGTCCATGAGCAAGAGTGCATGCTTGAAGCATGTCTTCCAAGATTTGATTTACCCATTCTGTCTGCCCATCTATCTGAGGGTGATAAGTAGTGCTATGCTTCAAAGCGGTTCCCAGGGCTTGGTGTAGACGTAGCCAGAACGTCGAGGTAAACAAAGATCCTTGGTCTAAAGTGATAGTCCTGGGTATCCCATGCAGACTGACAATCCTGTATATGTAAAGTTGAGCGAGTTGGTGTGCACGGTAGGTTGTCCTTATTGGAATAAAGTGAGCCACCTTTGTCAACATGTCGACCACAACCCATATGGCGTTATTTCCTCGTGGTGTCTTCGGTAACCCCACGATGAAGTCCATGCAGATATCATCCCATTTCCATTGCGGAACGGGTAAGGGTTGAAGTAGACCAGCGAGTTTTTGATGTTCAGCCTTCACCTTATTGCATATATCGCAACAGGCGACGTAATAGGCGATATCCTTCTTCATACCTTCCCACCAGAATGTTTGCTTCAAATCTTGATACATTTTAGTGCCTCCGGGATGAATGGAGAATGCAGACTCGTGAGTTTCCTTCAGAATCTGCTGCTTTAATTCCCCGAGGTCCGGTACACAGACTCGATTCCGAAATCGAAGGGTCCCTTGATCATCAATGTAGAAATCTTGTGTCTTCCCTTCTCGTACATGGGCCATTACCTTGTGTAACATTGGGTCACCAGGTTGAGCCTTTCGGATTTCTTCTTCCAGAGTAGAGGTGACTTCCAAAGTAACCGAGCACATTGCATCATAAACGGTCATATTGAGCTAAGCTATTTCCTCTCGAAGTGCTGGGTGCAACAGCTCGATTAATGAATTTGCTGTGGCCGGTTTGCGACTAAGAGCATCGGCGACCACATTCGCTTTTCCTGGGTGGTAGTTGATACCAAGGTCATAGTCTTTGACCAACTCAAGCCATCTTCTTTGTCGGAGGTTCAAGTCCGGTTGCGTGAATATATACTTGAGACTCTTGTGATCGGTGAAGATTTGACATCGTTTTCCAATGATGTAATGCCTCCAAATTTTTAAGGCATGGACCACAACTGCCATCTCCAACTCATGTGTAGGATAATTCTCCTCGTGCGGCCGTAATTGTCTGGACGCATAGGCCACGACCTTACCATCTTGCATAAGCACACACCCAATGCCACGCCTGGATGCGTCGCAATAGATGTCGAAACTCCGGTAGATATCTGGTAGAGTCAACACTGGAGCGGTGGTCAACCGAGTCTTTAGCTCATTGAAGGTCCTCACATGCTTCTGTCCATATGAACTTCTGATTCTTCTTGAGTAGTTCCGTCATTGGTTTGGAAATCTTTGAGAAGCCTTCAATGAAGCAACAGTAATAGCCTGCCAGGCCCAAGAAACTCCTGATTTCTGTCACTGAAACAGGTGTCTTCTAGTTTAATACTTCTCTGAATTTGCTTTGATCCACGGCCACTCCTTGAGCGGAAAGAGTATGGCCAAGGAATCCCACTTCCTTAAGCCAAAATTCACATTTGCTGAACTTGGCGTAAAGTTGGTGAGCTCGTAACCGCTCCAATACTGCTCGGAGATGTTGTTTGTGATCTTCTTCACTTTTGGAATATATAAGGATGTCATCAATGAATACTACCACAAACTTGTCCAAAAAGTCTATGAACACCTGGTTCATCATGTGCATGAAGAATGCAGGAGCGTTGGTCAGTCCAAATGACATGACCGTATACTCGTACAGCCCATATCGTGTAGTGAATGCTGTCTTGGGGATATCTTCTTTTCTGATTTTCAGCTGGTGATACCCGGTTCGCAAATCAATCTTGGAGAACACTTGAGCTCCACTAAGTTGATTGAACAAATCATCGATCCTAGGAAGCGGGTATTTATTCTTGATTGTGACATCATTGAGAGCGCGGTAGTCAACACACATCCGGAGACTGCCATCTTTCTTGCCCACAAATATGGCAGGTGCACCCCAAGGAGACAAACTGGGGCGAATATATCCTTTTTGAAGCATCTCATCCAATTGCTTCTTCAACTCCACTAGTTCGGATGAAGGCATTCGGTAATATTTCTTGTAAATCGGTGTTGTCTCGGGCACAAGCTCAATGGAAAACTCAAGCTCTCGATCGGGTGGCATGCCTGGCAATTCTTCTGGAAACACATCTGGGAATTCACAGACCACTGGGACTAAATTCATATCTGTAGCAATTGCTGCATAAACCATCCCCTTTGGCATGGCTCTACCGGCAAAGAACCGAGCAGACTAGCCCGAGGGATTTATTAGCGTGACTTCTCTTATTGCGCAGTTGATGCAGACCTGGTGTCTTGTTAACCAATCCATCCCCAAAATAACATCTAATTTTGGAGATTCAATGGAAACCAGGGATGCGGGGAAGATAACTCCATTGATTGATATTTCCAATCCTCGGCATACAATATTTGTCCTGAGCATGGATCCAGGGGATTGTACCACCATAACTTTTTTCCAAAAGAGTGTAGGGAAGATGGTGCTGGGCAACAAAACTCCGCGAAATAAAAGAATGGGAAGCCCCGGAATCGAATAAAATTGTTGCAGGTATGTCATTAACAGGCAACATACCGATGACCACATCGGGAACTTCGGAAGCTTCTTCGGCAGAGATATGATGAACTTGCCCTTGAATATACTTCCGGTTGGGGAATTGTCCCACATAATTGACTTGAGGCTTCAGGTTGGTTGGCGACTTTTCGTTCTTGGGGCACTGCCTAGCGTAATGCCCAGTTTGTCCACATGAGTAACATGCATTGTTACGCTAACAGTCTTCCTTTATTGGCTTGGTGACCACAGTCTTAATCTGACTTTCATTCTTGATGTTCCCCTGCTGCCAGGTTGGCTTGAGCTCGAACTGTGGTTACTGCCAAGTACGAACCTTCTGAAAAACTTGCCCTTCCTTCTTGGGTTCAAACTTGCGTTTGCGGTCTTCATATGCAGTCTTATGATCATTACCAAGTTTGTGTTCCCTTTCGGCAATGAGTGCCTTGTTCACCAGAGTTTGGAAGTCGGGGAAATCTAGCATGCTGAGTGCACATCGGAGGGTAAGGTTGAGTCCTCCGAGGAACCGATCTATCTTCCGTTCTTCGGTGGCCACATCATGTGTGGAATAATGGGCCAAGTGATTGAACTTGTTTAAATACTCACTTACAGTCGAGTTCCCTTGCGTAAGGGTGAGGAATTCTCACTGCTTGACCTTCAAGATACCGGCGGGAATTTGATACTTGCGGAATTTATCTTTGAATTTATCCCAAGTAATCTCGTCTTCAGCAGGCCACATAATTTTATTGTCCCACCATATAGCAGCTGGTCCTTCCAGATAATGGATCATGAAGGGTACCTTATAAGCATCTTCAATGCGAGCAATTTCTAGCTTCTTTTCAATGGTCCTCAGCCAGTCATCGGCCTCCATCGGATCTACTGCTTGACTAAAGCTTGGCGGTTTAGTCCTCTGAAAATCTGACAATTTAGAATGGTTGCCATTATGATTGTTCTGTCCAACCATGGTCTGCATGCTTCTCAGGAATTCCATCAGATCTTGGTTTCTTTTCTCCTCAAACATTCGCATAATCTGCTCTATTGTGGGTGCTTGATGTGGAGGAGGGGGCGGCTGATATGGTTCTGGGGAATGTCCTGCTTGCCTGGCGGATCGACGAACCGGGGTATCGTCTCCACCATGGCAGCTGCTGCCACACCTTGTCATCCTATATATGTTTCGCAATACGAGGCATCGAGATGAGCAACATCCATTACGGGAAAAATATGAAGGTGAAGCAACAAACCCGGAAGAGAAATGCGAGGAAAAGCCAAGGCAAATAGCAGAAACAACATAATTATACAATACATCATCCAGCATACATAACAGGATGACGGCATGGATAGTACTACTACATGCCTACAACCAAACACCACATCATCCTCATCTACTCGTGACGGCAGCGATCACACTGGCACTCTGACAGTCCTGCTGGTGTCTCCTCAGTGTCGGACTCCGAATCGGAACTGATAACGGACACCTCCGGAGCAAAGGAAACACGACGACGCTGACGGGATGACTCTCCCTCAGGGTCTGGAGCAGGGTGGCTCCGCAGCATCAGAGCGGCTGGGGTAGCGAGAAGCATAGCCCACTGGGCTGGGGACTCATGGGGAGTCACCGCCGAAGTACCCGAGTTACTCTGAGAAGGTGCGGGAGTCACTGGTGTAGGTGGAGGTAAGGTAACTGGAGGAACAAGCGATGTATGGATAAGTGAAGGTGGAGCGAACACAGCTCGAGTGGCAGCGAGCTTGTCTCGAGTGCGGTTCAGCTCCTGGGCTAGGCTGACGATCAGAAAGTATCCAGCCGTTATGTAACGCGACAGGTGGCTGGCTGACCAGTGACACTCCGGATCAATATAAGGGAAACAGATCTGTCCTGACTTAAACAGGGACGGATAGAAGTAGAAACCTGGGTGAGTCTGCATCTGAATCTCGTTATAGCGCAAGTCAGTGAGAGCCTCGAATGCTGCAAACTGGATCGCCTGGTTGGGTGTAGAAGCAGTCCCGCCCTTGGTGGAGCGAGTGTAAGTGCCCACCACAGTACTGTTGTGCATGACGACCTCCGTGTGATACTCGTACACACCATCTGCAAGCTGCTCTCGGTATACCTGGTATACCGGGTCATCACCATTGGGGTAGAGTCGGCACCACACATTGCTAAGTAGATGCGAAAAGGTGGAAGGTGTCGGCTCAGGTTGATACGGATAAGGGACTGGTGCCATCTACACTCACAATATTAGCTGATCAGCATTAACAATAAACTATATGCATGCAATGCAACACCCAAGTGCAGAGTCAAACCTCAAATCACCACAAAGGCTAAAACTACCATTTTTCTAACGCGTCGGCTGTCTAGGGCGTCCTACAGTCAGCGCGGCTCTGATACCAAGCGTTGTGGCACCCTGGCTCAAAGCAACCGGTTTACCTTGCATTGCCAGCCCAGAGATCAAATCTTCTGGCAATACACAACAACTTGGTACAGAAAATAACCGCTTTATTGATCTCTAGCGGATACATAGGTTCAAATATTATAGGATAAGTGAGGCCAAGCGGCACACATGGTGCGGCTGCACTTATGTACATTATTTAGTAGACATCTCAGGGGCCTCGATGATAAAGGGAACTACTACGCGGCAGCGGAACGACGATGTAGCGGAACTCCACTCCGCAGGGACACTGCTAGGACATGGCCTAGAGCGCGACATACTGCTCGACATCAACACCATGCATGGCTTCTCCTGCATCTGGCATGATAAGCTAGGTGAGTACTTTGAATGTACTCGCAAGCTCACAGCAAACAAAACAAGTACGACAAACAATAACAAGGCATTTAACAAGTTTAACGCATGAGCATGATACTACCAGACATGAGGTGTGCATGAAATGTTGCCGTGGTCCCTGGGACCAACTTACCATTTCGGGGTCACCACGTAACGACCATCCATAACTTACCAACGTGATCCTCACTTGATCACAGCAATACCGTCCATAGTGATCCTCACACGATCACCAATTTCTGCATGTGCCATCTTGTGAATCTTAGTGTGCAGGTTAATTATATCTGTTGACCCACGGTGTGACCTACTACGAACTGTGTCCATATCCGAGGACGCGGCTATCGATAGAGTATACACTCTGCAGAGGTTAGTACACTATACCCACACTACGGAACTCATGGCCTCGTGCTCCCATTCAGGTGGACCAACGACATTCCGACAAAACCAATCTATTGCATGACACTCTCCCGGCCACTCCGACAAAATCCCCTTTGGGCTATGTCATGGGTGGCCCCGATGTCAACTCGTGACATCCGCCACCTTTGTGGCTGCCACCGTCGTGGCCAAACAAAAACATCGTCCCAAATGGGGACCTCTGTACCATAAAACTTGGGTACACAAGGTTATGACTGCCTACCGGGCTAGGGTAGCGCCAGTGCAAAACCTTCCCTAGTAGGAGGCACCGGCAAGAGGCATGACAATAGACCGAATTAGGGCCTCCCCATCTAGGCAGGTGTGGTTGCACTGGTGAGCTCGATTCGGTGGCACCATGACTTGATCAACAACTTGTTCAAGTTGAATTACCATCAATTTTAATATGAAATAGAATGATTCGAGCCATAGTGTGTGAATGAATGCACGGGTCATGATCATTAGTAACGAATGCAGCATGCTACCATGAGAGTATATGACATGATCTCTACTGCACACTTTAGCAAGAAAACCTATTCTCTACTGCATAGCATCAAAATGACATGGAACAAATACAATGCAATAAGTTTTATATAGCACATTATTTTAATAGTGGAATATATGATGAATTTAATTCAAATAACCATTGTCATTGCAATGCCATCCTTGCATATGAATGTTGTGGCTTGACTTGGTTCAGAGGAGTGTCACAATACTCTTGGCCTTCTCCAACACAACTAGGAGCTTCTGAAAATATTTTAAATGCAAAAAGAAAATGTCACATAAAGCATTTTATTTCACCAGAAATTCCAAACAGCAAGGAAAATTCTGAAATTTGGCCTGCATAAACTTTAGCTCAATACAAACCAGTAGCAAAAAGAATCAACTCATTTGGACTTATAGAATAGAAATTCGAGCTGGTCAAAGTTATGGTCAAAATCTGGATTTAAGTGAATTTAATCGAATTTTCAGAACAGGCCACGTCGAAGACGTATTCTCCGAATACGCCTCCACTTAGAAAACGGTTCGGCCGTGAGAGAGAGGCTGACAGTGGGGTCCCACTGTCAGGATTAAAAGGGAGAGAGAGAGGGAAACAGGGGAGCGGCGCTGTCGCCGGTGAGTCTCCGGTGAGGAGACCACGGCGGTCGCCAGCGATGGTCGGGATAGACTCAGCACGTCACAGCGAACACGTACGTACCCGAAGTGACGGCGGGGGTGGCCGGACGCCGTCGGACCGGTCTTCTCCAGAGACGGCGGCGGCGGTGCTCGTCGGATACGGCGATTCCGGCGACGATCCGGCGAACCAGTGGTACCGTCGAGCTCAGGAGATCACCACGACCTCGATGGAAGCAGAGAGCGAGGCTGGGGGCGACTGGAGCGAGTGCACAATCCAGGTGGATCCGCGGCCGATTCCGATGATGATCGGCGGCAGGAGGCCCTCCCGGCCTTGCCGCGCTTGCTGGGGAGTGATTTGTGGCCAGAGGAGGTGAGGGCGATGGCTAGAAGGACTCGGGGATGGCTCTATTTATAGATGGAGGGCAGCCGTGCATTGGACTCCGCCGGCGATGAGCTGCAGAAGAAGAGAGAGGGAGACGAGCTCGGGCGTGACGTGGAGGAGAAGTAGTGGAGCACAGCTGCGCGGTGCACGCATGCGGGCACAGTGCGGCACACTACGCGGAGCAGGCGGCGCATGCGTGCGCACTGTTCCGCCTGGTAGCGCTCGGTTGCTTCTGGTGAGCCGCTTGTCGGCGTCGGGGAGGAGCAGGGCGAGGCTAGGTGGCGCGCTGGAGATTGCTGGGGGGCTGGGACATGCTGCGGTGGCGAGAGGAGAGCGAATGGGCGGCGGCAGAGGGGCCCGATGCACAGAGCGCGGCGAGCGCATGCCAAACCCCGTGCACCCACGTAGTCACCGCGTGCACTGGCACAGTGCTTTAGGTGATGCCAGACCGTGTCAAAGGTGAAGTCCCTTCAACGCGGTGCCTAGAGATGCGCTTGGTTTGCCATCTGGCTCAATGGATATGACCTGAGCATGTTGCAAAGTTTCTGGACAGAAATTTGGGACAATTGCTGAGGACAAACGGCTAGGAATTAAAGTCTGAATTTTGGGGGTTAAGCATCTCTTAGGAGGGTAGTCATGTGGTAAATATTTCAGCTCCAACAGATCAAGGAAAAATATACTTGCTTCACAAAGTGCCCATTCTGACCAGAAGCAAAAATATTTTCCTTAGCTGAAAATTTCCAAATGACCATGGGATATTTTTGCATGGGGTGGTGAGGCATGATCCACAGAATATTTGGGAATTTTCTAGGAACTTTTGGAGCAATAAAAATGAGGGTTGCTTCATAGCTTATTGAGAAAATAGGCATTTTCAGGAAGAAAAAGAATATAATGCCATTAAATAAAATTATCCAATGGCATTATGGTGAGAGGGATGAGGTCTAAGGAAGGTTTGAGAATGATAGAACCCACTTGGAAGAAAAACAAAAATAATTCCAAGTGGTAAGTCCAAAAGAATTGACTGAAATACCCAAATGCAAATTAAAATATTCAATAAGTCCCAATAAAAGGAAAAGGGCAAAAATCCAGGGTGTTACAGCCGTGGACTTGGGGTGGTCCTTGGAGTCTAAGGTGATGGCATACTGCGACCACTTGAGGGGCCGTGCGTCCTCAGGCTTCGGGAGGGCGACGTTCACCTCGCGAGAGAACTACTTGAAGTGGCGATTGGACGCGGGAGGCTGAGCCCCGCCGAGGATGCAGGCAACCGCGCGAGGCTCCTGGTAATCCCCAGCGCCCTCATCAGGCTGGTTGACGTCGTTCCTCCGGGGTGGCGGCAGCAGTGGCGGAAGAGCGGCGTTGGCCTGAGGGTTAGCCTCACGAGGCTGATCGCGCCAGGCGGCCTCGCGAGGCTGGTCGCGCCAGCCCTGGCGGAAGTTGCCGTTACCGTTGCGGCTGTCCCAGCGGTTGCCGCTGCGACCACCTTCGCAGCCGGCGCCGCGGTCGTTGCGGTCGCCTCGGCGGCCCAGGCGCTCGTCGCGGAGCAGCTTGAGCTCCTGGCAGTCTTCGGTGCTGTGGGAGTGCACGTTGTGGTAGACACAGAGTGGCCGGCCGTCCTTCCTGGGCTCGTCGTGGTCATGGCCGCGCTTCTGCTCGGGCTCCGCCGCAAGCACGGTAGGGCCCTTGCGCTTAACGTCCTTGCCCTTGGCCTTGGCGGCGTCGGGCGCCGCACCGGGGTTGTTGTGGATGAAGAGGCATCCTTCTTCAGCCTTGGCGCACTTGTCGGCGAGGTCAAACAGCTCAAGCACCGAGTCCAGCTCATCGTTGATGGCGAGCTTCTCGCGCATCTTGATGTCTGCGACGCCGGTGGAGAATGTGGAGATGACGGCCGCGTCGGAGGCACGCGGGATCTTGTTGCGCACCTGGCTGAAGCGCTGGATGTACTTGCGGAGGGTTTCGTCTGGGCGCTGTCGCACATGTCACAGGTCGTTGATCGTGAGGGAGCGGTCGTTCGTGCCCTTGAAGTTGGCGACGCACTGTGTGGAGAGATCACCCCACGACGAGATGGACGCCTCAGGGAGGTTCATGAGCCAAGAGCGCGGACCGTCCTTGAGGGCCATGGGGAACCAGTTCGCCATGACCTTGTCATCGTCGTTCGCCGCCTCGACGCTCAGCGCATAGAGCTGAAGGAACTCTGCGGGGTTGGGGGTACCGTCGTAGCACGGAGACAGGTCCAGCTTGAACTTCGCGGGCCACACCACCTGATGCAACTCGCGAGTGAAGGCGCGGCATCCCACGCCGCTTGAGGGAACACCACCGGAGAGGGCGGCACGGTTCTGGCGCCCGGGCGCCGCGACCTCCTGGACAGTCCGGTCTTGGCATCGGCGCTGCTGTTCGAGGAGCACGCGTGCATCAGGGGGCGTGCGGCGGACGATCTGGCAGCTGGCCTCGTCTCTGACCAGCGAGGACGCACCGTGGGATGGCTCACGCGCCCACGCGTTGCGCTGTTGCCCGGCGAGCTCATCGCGCAGAGGAGGTGGCGGGGGAGCGCCATGCCCGACGTCCCCAGCGTGAAACGGCGGAGGGCGGAGCGAGTGGGAAAGCGCCGGAGCGTCCCCGGCGGCGTTGACGAGCTCGGTGATGCGACCAAGCCAGGCGTCATAGCCGGTGTCAACTGGACGGTAGCGGAGCAGCTCACGCGCCATGAGCAGCACGGCCTGCGCGTTCGGCGGCCCACGGCGGGCGAGGGAGGAGGAGGCCATGGTGGTGCGGCCTTCTGCCTGCACAGAGGGGTGCAGGGAGGAGTCCTGCTGCTCCCGGGCAGCCGGGTCGGTGGCGGCAGCGGCCTCGACGTGGCGGCAGCGGTTGCCGCGGCCCACCAGCTCCGTCTGGGCCACGCGACCCGCCCTGCGCTCAGCGCGCTCGCGGCGAGCGTCGGCCATGCAGCTGGTGGAGCGGAGGACGGAGTGGAAGAACAACAACGCACCCCTACCTGGCGCGCCAAATGTCGGAAGTCAGGCTCCGAGGACCCAAAGGTTCGAACACTGGGGTGAGCTCGTTCCTACCGCCTCGTCACCTACCATAGCAAAACTACGGCGAAGCTACGGCGAGAGCGCGCTAGTGGGAGCGGGCCGGAGACACAGCGGTTTACCCAGGTTCAGGCCACCTTGCGGTGTAAAACCCTACTCCTGCTTGGTTGTGATTGGTATAGCGCGAGAGTATAAGGTTTGGGGCGGAAGAGTTGATCCTCCTACAGCGGCACCCTGCCCTCCTTTTATACCTGCCTTGGTCCTCTTCCCCCGAAAACATTGGCGGGAACGGTTGCCACACAACGGTAAGTTTGAAGGGGGACAGGGGCGTAGTCTATCCTGACAAAAGGTGGTTTTCGTCTGCAAAGCGACTATCCATGACGTGCCGGTGGGCTTGGTGGTGACCTCTGCCATGCGTGTCTATCGTCTTGGTCTTCTTTCACCGATCGGGCAACCTTTGGGGGTTGCTTTGGGAAACGGACTGCTGGACTTGCTCCCTTAGCACAAAAGGGGAAATCCTCACCATCCGCGCCTGCTGGCGCGGCCTCTGTCGCCATTCATCGCCGCACGCGTCACCCACGTGGTGGGCACGAGACCGCGCGACCAAGCCGAACAGCACTTGTCTTGCACACCTTCGGGAGGGTGCCATGCGAGAGGGCCTCGCGAGGCTCTCGGTGAAGTCGCGGCTGAGTCTTGCATGCCCGCTCCTGGAGGAGGGGTCCTCAGGAGACCAGGGCCTCATGAGGGGTCTTGCTCAAGGTGCCCGCTGGTGGGCCACCTATTGGGCTTCCGCCAAGCATTGCATCCTGGGCCGCAGGCAGACGGGCCAAGATACCCTGGGTTCCACGGGCCCGACACTCCCCCTCTATGTAGTGGTGTAACACCCCTTCTCCCCGCTGTAATCTCTACTTAAACATAGTGCTTAACGCTATATATTCTTATCCAATGATATGTGGCAATCCTATGATGTTTGAGTAGATTTGTTTTGTCCTACGGGTTGATTGATGATCGTGATTGGTTTGAGTTGTATGTTTTATTTTGGTGCTGTCCTATGGTGCCCTCCGTGTCGCACAAGCGTGAGGGATACCCATTGTAGGGTGTTGCAATATGTTCATAATTCGCTTATAGTGGATTGCGTGAGTGACTGAAACACAAACCCGAGTAAGGGGGTTGTTGCGTATGGGAGTAAAGAGGACTTGTTACTTAATGCTATGGTTGGGTTTTACCTTAATGATCTTTGGTAGTTGCGGATGCTTGCTAGAGTTCCAATCATAAGTGCATATGATCCAAGTATGGAAAGTATGTTAGCTCATGCCTCTCCCTCATATAAAATTGCAATAATGATTACCGGTCTAGTTATCGATTGCCTAGGGACAAATCCTTCTCTTGTGTTACAAAAAGCTTTCTACTAAACAACTAACTTTTATTATCTTGCAATTTAGTCGTAGTTTTATTCTTGCAAAGTACTCCTAGTTTTATTCTTGCAAAGTAGTTCTAGTATTACACCTACAAGTAGTTTCATTCTTGTTTTAGGTAAAGTGAACGTTAAGTGTGCGTAGAGTTGTATCGGTGGTCTATAGAACTTGAAGGGAATATTAGTTCTACCTTTAGCTCCTCGTTGGGTTCAACACTCTTATTTATCGAAAAAGCTACAATTGATCCCCTATACTTGTGGGTTATCACCCTCTTGTTTGTGTTGGGTGCAAGTATTTGCTTTTGTGTGTGTAGGTGATGCTAACGAGGTTCTGTGTGGTTCTCCTACTAGATTGATAACCTTGGTTCTTAACTGAGGGAAATACTTATCTCTACTGTACTACATCATCCTCTCGTCTTTGGGAAAATCCCAACGCAGTTCACAAGTAGCAGGAAGAATTTCTAGCACCATTGCCGGGGAGACATCACCAAAACCTATCAAGTACCTTCGCATAAACTATCATCTACTTGCTCTTATTTTCATTTGACTTTTTATTTGTATTTGCCTCTCATTTTCATCTCCCCCACTTCTAAAACAATTTTACAAAAAACACAAAAATATTTTCGTTTGCTTGTTTGCAAGTTTGCTTGCTTTGTCACTATGTCTCTAGAGGAATTTCGCGATAGTTTCTATAACAAAAGGTTGTCTGAGATCGAAAATGCCACTAACAGTTTTATGTCTTCACAATATGAGCATAATATATTCTTTTCTGAGGAGCTTAAGGAACATTCTATCTTATTAGATACCATTAATAAAAAACTTGAACATGTCAATCTAGAAGTAGCCAATCTTCAATCTCAACTTTCTCGTACTGAAAATTTGTTAGGGAAGATTTCAGATAAACAAACCACGTTAGTAAATAAGATGGCTGCTAAACCCGAGTCATATGTGAGTAATGATGAAGATATTAAAATGATTGGTGTCTCACCTATTGAATCTTTATTTAGTAATATAAAACTTGATGAAAAAGGGACTGGAGATGAGTCAACTTTAGCTAGAAGGCGTCCCAATTATTTGGAGGGTGATGATCTTATTGATAAAAATGATAAAAGTGGGTTTGGAGAGGTCAAAACTTTAAATAGTGATGTGCCCACTACTTTGGATTACAAGGACTTTAATTATGATAATTTCTCTTTAGTTGAATGTATTTCCTTGTTGCAATCCATGATTAATTCACCTAATGCCTATGAACAAAATAAAGCTTTTACTAAACATATTGTAGAAGCTATGATAAAAGCTCATGAAGAAAAGCTTGAGTTAAAAGTTTCAATACCTAGAAAATTACATGATGAATGGGAACCTGCTATTAAATTTAAAATTAAAGATTATGAATGTAATGCTTTGTGTGATCTAGGTGCTAGCGTCTACTATACCAAAATCTTTATGTGACGTGCTAGGTCTCACCGATATGGAGGCTTGTTCCCTTAATTTACATCTAGCGGATTCCACTATTAAAAAACCATTGGGTAGAATAAATGATGGGCTTATTCTTACAAATAGAAATTATGTACCCATGGATTTTATTGTTCTTGATATTGAATGCAATCTGTCTTGTCCTATAATACTTGGTAGGCCTTTCCTACGAACCATAGGTGCTATTATTGATATGAAAGAAGGTAATATAAGATTTCAATTTCCATTAAAGAAAGGGATGGAACACTTCCCTAGAAAGAGGATTAAGCCACCATATGAATCTATTATGAGGGCCACCTATGAAATTAATTTGAAGGATGACAATACTTGAAACTATGCATTATGCCTAGCTAGGGGCATAAAACAATAGCGCTTGTTGGGAGGCAACCCAATATGTATCTTAAATTTTTGCTTTTTATTTATGTTTTGTGAGTTTAAACAATTGTAGCCTCTGTTATTATTGTGATTTTTACCTTTTAATTAGTTTTTGTGCCAAGTAATGCCTTTGGGATGATTTTGATGATAGTATAATCGATGCTGTTTGGAAAACAGAAAGTTTTGCGTCCAGTATTTGATTTTTGGTTCTGTACTGGGGCGTCAAAAAAATCTGAATTTTTTACACAGTATTTGTATATTAATTTTTTACGTTGTCCTAATTTTTCAGAATTTTTGGAGTTACAGAAGTATGGTTTTTAAATAGATATTTACAGATTGTTCTGTTTTAGACAGATTCTGTTTTTGTTGCATAGTTTGCTTATTTTGATGAATCTATGGATCGTATCAGGGGGTATGAGCCATGGGGAAGTTGGAGTACAGTAGCATTATGATAATATTAAATAATAATCACTTTACAACAGTACCTAAAGTTTAAGATTTATTTGTTATACTAACGGATCTCACGAGGTTTCTATTGAGTTTTGTGTGCTGAAGTTTTCAAGTTTTGGGTGAGACCACGATGGATGAACGAATAAGGAGCGGCAAGACCCTAAGCTTGGGATTACCAAGGCACCCCAAGGTAATATTCAAGGAAGACCCAAGCGTTTAAGCTTGGGGATGCCCCGGATGGCATCCCCTCTTTCGTCTACAATCTATCGGTATATCACTTGGAGCTATATTTTTATTCACCACATGATATGTGTTTTACTTGGAGCGTCTTGTGTTATAGTTTGCTTGCTTTTGTTTGCTTTTTTTAGTTTGCCACAATCATCTTTACTGAACACACCTTTTTGAGAGGGACACACATTATTCGTGATTTGTTAGAATACTCTATGTGCTTCACTTATATCTTTTGAGCTAGGCAGTTGCCCTAGTGCTTCACTTATATCTTTTAGAGCACGGCGGTGGTTATATTTTAAAGAAATAGTAGCACTCTCATGCTTCACTTATATCTATTTGAGAGTCTAATAATTAGCAATGGTAATATGCACGGGTTATGAATTTGGTCCAAATATGATAGGTATTCAAGAGGGATATAATAAAAACTTTCATGTAGATCACTGAATATGATAAGTTTGATTCCTTGCAATAGTTTTGCGATATTAAGATGGTAATATGTGGGAGGTACTAGTGAATGATTGTGGTTTAGTAAGAATATTGGTGTTAAGGTTTGTGATTCCCAAAGCATGCACGTATAGTCCTTAGTGTGATGAAGTTGGAGCATGATTTATTATTGATTGTCTACCTTTGCGTGAAGGTCGGGGGCGCACGATGGTTAACTCCTACCAACCTCCCCCCTAGGGGCATGTGTAGTCGTACTTTGCTTCGAGGGCTAATAGACTTTTGCAATAAGTATGTGAGTTCTTTATGACTAATGTGAGTCCATGGATTATACGCACTCTGACCCTTCCGCAATTTGCTAGCCTCTTCGGTACCGTGCATTGCCCTTTCTCACCTCGAGAGTTGGTGCAAACTTCGTCGGTGCATCCAAACCCCGTGATATGATACGCTCTATCACACATAAGCCTCTTTATATCTTCCTCAAAATAGCCACCATACCTACCTATTATGGCATTTCCATAGTGACGGTGTCCTGGATTAGGGGGTGCTGACCGGGCCGACCCGTCTCCTCGGTTGGGCCGATGTACCCCCGTACGTGACCAAGATGGACTCCGGAGGCTGTACGTGGGAGGCGTGATCAACGCTGTCTCTGCCGAAGACTTGCAGTACACTTCAAGATTTGTCCAGCCGCCTTATTCCCAGATACCGCCATTGTAACCCTAGGTACCCTCCCTGGCGTGTATATAAGCCATAGGGTTTAGCCCGTAGGGGGGACGTCAACGCAACATTGCTTACCTAGTCATAGAAGTTAGATTCATATTACGATCTCGAGGTAGATCAACTCTGTACTCGACACATCTTCATCAATATAACAGAAGCAGGACGTCGGGTTTTACCTCCATTAAGAGGGCCCGAACCTGGGTAAAACATCGTCTCTATTGTCTCTGTTACCATCGATCCTAGATCCGCAGCTCGGGACCCCCTACCCCGAGGTCTGCCGGTTTTTACACCGACACTGGTGCTTTCATTGAGAGTTCCGCTGCGTGATCACCGGAAGGGTCGATGGCTCACCTATGGATCAATCACACCAACGGCTATGGGGACGTCTACGTCCCCGGTCAGCTCTTCGTCTTCGGCAGCATGATGTTCTGCGCCGATTCGACGGGACACTTGACTTCCGTCGAGAACTACACCCCAGGATGGGTCATAACCTTCGGTGGCCTTGAGTACACTGCCGATTCCCGCGGCGAACTCGTCCTATCGGGATGGACGCCCGGCTTGACCGAAAGCTCGGCCGGTTCTGGAGGCTCGACCCCGGAACCGAGCTCTGTCATGACGTCTTTTGAGACTACCGACGCCGCCAGTCCGGCGGATCTCCCCTTGACCGCTGGTTCGGAGAGAGATCTGGCTCCCACTCCCGAAGCGGTGCCAGAGGTGATTTCGGATCAAAACCCCGAATTACGTTCGGATTCTCTTCGCTCCGAAGACACGCCTGGTCACACACCGGATGTGCTTCGAATCAGCCCTGCCTACGGCGCATCCATGGATCCCGAAGAATTATCTCACCTTGATGAGATGCTCTGCCGCATCCAGAGCATGTCCATCTCGGACGGCAAGACTTCGGTTTACGATCAGATCGGACTTAAAGCCGATGATAGGGAAATTTACATCCCACCCACCACCCACCTAGTCGCCACGATCGATGACTTAACCGACGTGCTGGACTACGGCGAACCCTTAGATATGGAGGCGGACGCCGACGGCCCCATCGAGAACACCCTGCCCTCGGTCAACACGGGCAGGTGGACCACCACATCCACCTACGATATCTATATGGTGGACACCCCCAACTCCCCTCCAAGACGCCGGCGACGGTGCCGAAGGGGTAATAATGGGGAACCTAGTGGCAACGACGCAACAGCCAATAACGGCAACGAGGAGGACGGCGACGCCGATAACCCTGAGGAGGACATTCAAGCCTCCCCAGTAAGGAACGGCACACCAGACCGCCCTCTTGTGGACTCTGATCCCGATGACCTCTTTGAAGGGGCCGATGACAATTACATGCCAGAGTCTAAGGAAGACGACAGCCTCGGTATCGAGGACTTCATCGTCCCCGAGGACCCCTTCGAACAAGAACACTTCTGGCGACGCCTCGTCGCGACAGCCCGGAGCTTAAAACGCAAGTAGCAGCAGCTGCAGGAAAATACTGACGCGCTAAATGAAAAGTGGGTTGAAGTGCTTTCCGCCGAGCAGGATATAGAGAACCGGCGCCATAGTGCGCCAAAGTCTTACCCACGTAGGCGCCTTCTACCAGAATTCGACGAAGAGCTTGCTGACGACCTCGATCGGCCCCCTAGAGGCCGAGACAGGCCAAGACGAGAAGACCATGGTGAAAGGCCACCCCCACGCCGTCATGGTAAAGACCCCGTGGACCCCTGGACCCTCGCGACGCTAGACGTCGTATTGAAGAAAATAGAGCTCCCCCTCGGTCCATCTATGGATCCAGGGGACGCGCCCCCGCTGGGCCCAACGGCTACGACGCCTGGATGGACAGGAACGACCGTGCCCGAGATCAAGCCTACTCACGGCTCTCTCCTGAGACCCGACGAGATCCTCCTCGGTCCCGAGGTCCAGCTCACCCAATCTGCTTTACAGACAGGGTGAGGGAGCATCAGTTCCCGGAAGGGTTTAAACCCATTAACATAGAATCATACGATGGTACCACAGACCCAGCAGTCTGGATCGAGGATTTCCTCCTACACATACATATGGCCAACGGAGATGACCTCCACGCCATCAAATATCTGCCGCTCAAGTTAAAGGGGCCGGCGAGACACTGGCTTAATAGCCTCCCTCCTCACTCTATTGGCAGCTGGGAGGCCCTCGAAGACGCTTTTTGAGCAAACTTCCAGGGCACGTATGTCCGACCTCCGGACGCTGATGACCTCAGCCGTGTTACCCAGCAGCCAGGCGAATCAGCCCGAAAATTCTGGAACAGGTTCCTCACCAAGAAGAACCAGATTATAGACTGTTCCGATGCCGAGGCCATCGCCGCTTTCAAAAATAATATTCGGGATGAATGGCTCGCCCGACAACTCGGCCAGGATAAACCGAGGACTATGGCCGCCCTGACATCTCTAATGACCCGCTTTTGCGCGGGAGAGGATAGCTGGCTCGCCCGAAGTACTCATAACGGCGAAGCAGGCACCTCGGAAACCCGCGACGCCAATGGAAAACCGAAGCGCAATAAAAATAAGCGCAGGTATAAAAACGGCAGAAGCGACACTGAAGACGCCGCGGTCAACGCTGGATTCGCCGGACCTAAATCCGGGCAGAAAAGAAAACCTTATAAAGGGAACAAAGACGGACCTAGCCAGCTTGACAGGCTCCTGGACCGCCCATGTGGGATTCACAGTACTCAGGAAAAACCAGCAACACACACTAATAGGAATTGCTGGGTCTTCAAACAAGCCGGCAAGATAGCGGCAGAGGGTCAGAATAAAACCCAACACCGCAGTGACGACGAGGATGAACCTCGGCAGCCCAATAATGGAGGGCAAAAGAAATTTCCCAACGAGGTAACAGAGGTCAACATGATCTATGTCACCCACATCCCTAAACGGGAAAGAAAGCGTGTGCTTCGGGACATATATGCGTTGGAGCCTATCGCCCCGAAGTATAACCCATGGTCGGCTTACCCGATCACCTTCAACAAGCACGATCATTCGACCAGCATCAGGCATGGCGGCTCTGTGGCACTCGTTCTGGACCCTATTGTTGATGGTTATCATCTAACACGCGTCCTGATGGATGGGGGCAGCAGTCTTAACCTCATCTACGAGGACACGGTTCGGAAGATGGGTATTGACTCATCTCGGATAAAGCCAAGCTCTACCACCTTTAAAGGTGTCATTCCGGGCATCGAAGCCCGTTGTACCGGGATAGTCACCCTCGAGGTTGTGTTCGGTTCGCCCGAGAATTTCAGAAGCGAGGAGTTAATCTTCGACATTGTACCCCTCCGGAGTGGATACCATGCGCTCTTAGGACGCACGGCCTTTGCACGCTTCAACGCAGTCCCCCATTACGCCTACCTCAAGCTCAAAATGCCGGGACCCAACGGTGTCATCACGGTCAATGGTAACACCGAGCGTTCACTCCAGACAGAGGAACAGACCGCGGCTTTCGCAGCCGAGGTCCAAGCGTCTGAGGAGGCAGCCCGCAGCGATAAACGCGCCGCTCGCTCTTTGAAGCGAGCCCGGGCCGCACAAGTCGACCTCGGCCAGCTACCCACGCACTCGAAATAGGGATGCGGGCTCCTCGCGTGCCCCAGCTGCGGGCACTACGTCCCCAGGGTGCACAACTTCGCACTCAAAATTCCCTGGGACGCCGAGGAGCCAATACAACTACCCACGCGTCACGCGCGGATCAACCACGCGAGGGCAAGGCTTAGCGCCCCTGCATAGACAGGCATCTGTAAAAGAAGTAGCCGAGCGTCACTACGTCTCTGTGGCCTTAACCACAGAACGATGCCGGCAAACACCTCCCTTTGAGGAACTCGGCTATCAAACACTTCGAGTGTATAAAGGGCCAGTCAGGCATCAGCCTTCGCAAATCAGCCGTCATCAATCAAGAGCGATATGTTCAATAGTTCGGAAACGTAGACGTGCGGCAGGCTTCGGTCCGGATCCTTTAAATCCGTCAGTAATTATCCGACCTGTTTTTTCCTCTTTCTTCCTTACTATTCACATTGTATTCTTTCGATTACTCTCGTCACAACTGGGCTTGTACATGATTGACACTATGATATAAAGAAACCATGCCCTTTCAAAGCATTTCTCGTATTTCTTTATCAGTATAGCTCCGGGATGATGAAGTATTTTTTTTTTAAAAAAGATGCAATGGTATAGGAAAGTCCGATGTACTCGGCGTCCCGGATTTTTGGCCTTATATGCATCAGTTTCGAACCTAGATTTCGGTCAATAGTTGGGTTGCCCGGCTCCTATGTGTACCCCTTACGTTCCCGATGTATTCGGCTAAGGGTGTAACGGGAGAACCACGGCGATTGCACCGCCAGGTTAATTGGCATGGCGCCTCAGTGGAGAAAGCCGAAAACTGACTATCTGGGTAAGCGCAAACTGGTCTGCCATCCGGAGACCGCGTCAAGCGATGTGACGATAGAGATCACCCATGTCAAACGAAGGGCTTTTATTTCTAGCCGAAGTGTGCCATGGCCTAGACCTCGGCCGCGTTGGCCGCACACTTCCTACGCCGGGGGCTGGTCCTCAGCCCCCACAGTCAAACTCCTATGACTAAATGAAAGATGTCAAGCCACTATAGTCCGATTGCCTAGGTCCTTTAAGTCATTGACCGCCTTCGGGTACCGAGACGTCGGCCAAGGGTCAGATATGCCTTAAGGAGCACCCTCTGTATAACCTACACTGGGGCTGAAGCCGACGACTGGCCACTCTCATTTTGAACAGTCATATTGGAGGCATAATTGAATTATAAAATAAAAACATATGGAATTTCAAGCCATCTTCATTCAAGCACAGGATAAAGTCTTTACATTATACACTTCGGCATTCCGAAAAATCACCTAAAAATACAGAGTGTCCTTGGGGCACATGGCCTCGGTTGCCCGAGCTCCCGCCTCAATCTCGGCGAAGAACTGCTCAGTGGTCCGCGGCTTGTCGGCAGAAGGGCCAGCGGCACACGTCTCCGCGTCAACCTTGCGGAAGTGCGTCTTCACGCAAGCGTATGCCCTCCGCGCCCCTTCGAAGCATGCGGACCTCTTCCAGCGCTCAACGCAGGGCACAGCATTTTGGAGACGGGCCGTCAGACCGAAGAGACTCTTCGGCATGGCTTCAGCAGGCCACAAAGCGACGCAGAGATCTTGGAGTGCCGGCCTTGTCATGCAGAACAGCTCGACCAGCTGCTTCACTCGATGGTTCAGCAGCCGCCCTGACGGCGACCCCGGGAATTGACCCCAGAAGGCTTTCTCTGCCTCATGGCCCGCCAGTTGGCCGAAATATGCTACCGCATCCTCCGCGCTCTGCGGGAGATCCTTGAAGACCTCTGCGGAACGCCATAATTGGGTGAGCTCGACACAACCTTTGCTGCCAAACATACACTGCAGCAAAAATTTCTTACCCGAGGCGATTTGCTCTACTTGCTGGAGCACCTCGTGATCCGCTCGGGCCGAGGTCTTGAGCTCGGCGTGGGCGCATTGCAGCTTCTCGAGCTCCTCCTTCGTCTGCCGCCCCTCCTCCTGAAGTTTGTCTCGTGCTTCGAACACGCCCTTCGGGGTCTCCTCTACTTCCAGCACCCGTGCCTGGTGCTTCTCTCCGGCCGCCTTCTCGGCAGCCCGGGCCTTCTCGGCCGCAGCGGCAGCATTCTCCTGCTACCGCACCTCTTTCCGAGCTCTGTCCAGCTCGGCCTTGAGCATCTCTAGCTCCGTTGTCAACACAGTTCGGCCTTAGTTGTTTTCCTTCACACACGTTACACATATATAGCAAATATGCACGGCAAGATTCAACTTGCTTACCTTGAGACTGCTCAAGTTTTCGGTTCATCTCCGCCATCTCTTCGGAGATGGAGTCCGGGGTCGAGATCGCAACCAGGAACAAAATGGATCCTTATTGTCAAGGGAATAATTACGATCACTTATCGGCTCCTACTACGTCAAGCGACCCCGATGCCGGTTTCTTGAAACCGACTTCGGGCTCGGGGGCTACTCACTCACTATGCCGTTTAGAAGGCTATACTCTTATGTCTTCGGACAAAACCAACAAAAACAAAAAGCTTCAATAGACAACGTGAAAGCACAGAAATCGTACCTCGAAACCTGCTGCGAGGTTCTTAAAAACCTCGTGCAGTACGGCCCCTGCGGACCGGTAGCTCTCCAGCGCCGTGCCCATCAAGGCACGGTGCTCCTCCTTGATGGAAGAACCCCTCAGGGTCTCCTCCACTTCCTCGGTCCACCCCACGCCAGCCCGTCCCTGGGTAGTAGGCTGGGGTGACGGAATGACCTCGGGTGTCTCCACCCGAGTGGCCCCCGCCTGTTGTGGTGGGGCCAAGGTAGACTCCGGCTGGGCCATCGACTGGCCCAGCGGTTCCTTGATGACCTCGGGGCGCTCCGTCCCCGGATCTTGTCGGGCCGAGGTGTCGTCCTCGACCGCGGTCACCACCACGTCGGCCCCTGTCAAGTTGACTTCGGGGATAAGGGTGGACGTCGCCTCCCCTAGACCGTCAGGCTTGGGGGGAGAAACAGCGGGCTCCGGAGTCCCGCTGGTTGATGGCAGTCCGTCTGAGGAGCCGCTGGGGATTACCCTCGGCGGACTGCACATGAAAAACTACTTGTGTAAAATTCCCCCTTGCTGGAAAAAGCGACTTAAAGAAAAACGATAGAGACAAGGGCTTACCCTCGAGGTGTCGGTTTCTTCCTCCCCATTGTGAGGGGGTCTTCCTCTGAGTCACTGAAGAGCTCGGCCCTCTCCGATGACTTGTTGGCGGCCTCGGATGAGGCTCGCCTCGGCCTCTTTGAGCCCTTCGGGGGCATGACCACGTCGGCGTCTTCTATCGCCAACCTCTTCCCCTTCGGGGGGGGGGGGGGGAATCTCCTCCTCGCCCTCCTCGGCGCCGTCGTCTCGAGTGGCGGAGGTGTGGGTCTCTTCTGACCGGGTGACCGAGGTCCCCCTGGTCCGAGCACTAGACCTCCCTGTCTGGGGCTTCGTCCCTTTGGAGGTCACCACATGTGGCTCCTTGGTCAGAAGCGCCGAGAGCAGGGGAGTTGGGGGCTGCTCCGATAGTGGGGCTGGGCATCGTACCCCTTTTACCCAGGCCGACCACTTCTGCAAAATACCGAAACACAACGATTCGAGTGAAACTTTCATCCTCGACGGAATTAACAAAGCACAGAGATTGAAGGGCAAAATTACTTACCGGGGGGGGGGGGGGGGCTCATAGCCGTGCTCGAGGCCACGGTCCTCTCCCTCCTGGGGGATCTTATCCTTGGCCAGCTTCATGAGCTTTGTCCACAGGGTGGCCAAGGTGGAGCGGAAGAAGGTGTTGATGGTGTCCATGTCTTTGGGCTTTTGTGCCCACATCGGTTTAGCCTGAAACTGGAGGGGAAGTATACGGCGGTTGAGCATGACATTGATGACGTCGGCCAGCTCAGCCTTCCCCGTCGTGGACCACCACAGGATCCTGTCGATCAGGGTCTCCACCTCTTCCAGCTTCCCCCAAGCAACGCCCTTCTCCTTCCAGGACTTAAGTTTATTGGGTGGCCCGGCCGAGAAGGCCGGGACTTCGGTTTGACCAGGGGCAAGAGGTTCAGTGATATAAAACCACTCCCTCTGCCATTCCTTCACCGTTTCGATGAAGGTTCCTTTGAACCAGATGGCCCCCTGGTTCTTGCTGACCATGGCTCCCCCACACTCCGCGAGATCCTGTCCGCTGGATTTCGGTTTGATCCCGAAGAGCTTCAGCCACAGGCCAAAGTGTGGCTCGCAGCGGAGGAAAGCCTCACAAACTGTGATGAAAGCAGCGAGGTGGAGAATAGAGTTGGGGGCCATGTGATGGAAGTCTAACCCGTAGTAGAACATTACCCCGCGCACGAAGGGGTGCAGCGGGAACCCCAGGCCTTGGATGAGGTGGGGGACGAAGACTACCCGCTCCCCGGCATTGGGAGCGGGCACTAGTTGATCGGCCGATGGAGCGCGGGCAGCGATGGTGGGGGCTAGGCACCCCGCGTCGCGCAGCTCGGCGATAGTTGCTGCTGTCACCGTGGAGCCGCCCCAGTGCCCCTTGAGGGTGTCGGCCATGGCTGGTTGAGAAGAGTGAGCTCGCGAAAAAGATGGGCGTGCTGGTTGGATCTGGGCGTTGGAGCTAGACAGTGTTGCAGTAGGGAAGGAATGGGAGCGTGCGTCGTTGCGCTGTTCTCCCTTTGGTTTTTATAGACCTATAAAAGGCCAAGAGTCCCCTGCTGCGCCGATAAATTCGCGGCCGCTATCAAAAATGCCGTTGAAGCATATGGGGGGAAAACAAAATCTTGATGATATCCCTGAGAAAGCGGGCACGATCTCTGTTTCGAAGGGACGTGCCAGTAAACAAGTTGCCTCGAACCGCGATTTGAGGATGAGGCAGTAACTGCTCGACCCTTCATGGAGCGAGCCTCTCCGTTAAAGTTGTCAGGCAGGATTGGATTGTTCATACATGTACGACCAGCCTTCGAGGCTAAGATACTTACACCCCTCGGGCAGGGTACCAGCTCGGTTGGAACACGGATATCGATGTCCTGTCAAAAAGAATCCGAAATGTAAATGGAACTCGTCTGTCAAGCCAAAGACTCTAGATCCGAAGTGATATCTGTCGACCATCGTCCTCGGCGTAGAAGACTAGTTCGGGGGCTACTGACGGTGTCCTGGATTAGGGGGTGCTGACCGGGCCGACCCGTCTCCTCGGTTGGGCCGATGTACCCCCGTACGTGACCAAGATGGACTCCGGAGGCTGTACGTGGGAGGCGTGATCAACACTGTCTCTGCCGAAGACTTGCAGTACACTTCAAGATTTGTCCAGCCGCCTTATTCCCAGATACCGCCATTGTAACCCTAGGTACCCTCCCTGGCGTGTATATAAGCCATAGGGTTTAGCCCGTAGGGGGGACATCGACGCAACATTGCTTACCTAGTCATAGAAGTTAGATTCATATTACGATCTCGAGGTAGATCAACTCTGTACTCGACACATCTTCATCAATATAATAGAAGAAGGACGTAGGGTTTTACCTCCACTAAGAGGGCCCGAACCTGGGTAAAACATCGTCTCTATTGTCTCTGTTACCATCGATCCTAGATCCACAGCTCAGGACCCCCTACCCCGAGGTCTGCCAGTTTTTACACCGACACATAGCCATTCCGAGATATATTGCCATGCAACTTCCACCGTTCCTTTTATGTGACACACATCATCATTGTCATATTGCTTAGCATGATCATATAGCAGAGAGCAACCTAGAAAAACTTTTCCGCCGCCGCAAGCCTCTGTTCTTCCACGATCCCATCTGGAGGCCTTCTCCGGTAATCTGCCGGAGGGGGAATCGATCACAGAGGGCTTCTACATCAACCTTGTTGCCCTTCCGATGATGTGTGAGTAGTTTACCACAGACCTACGGGTCCATAGCTAGTAGCTAGATGGCTTGTTCTCTCTCTTTGATCTTCAATACAATGTTCTCCTCGATCTTCTTGGAGTTCTATTCGATGTAATCTTCTTTTACGGTGTGTTTGTTGGGATCCGATGAATTGTGGGCTTATGATCAGATTATTCATGGGAAATATTTGAGTCTTTTCTGAACTTATTTATACATGATTGTTATAGCTTTGTATTTCTCTTCGATCTAGCCGTTTGGTTTGGCCAACTAGATTGATTTATCTTGCAATGGGAGAGGTGCTTTGTGATGGGTTCAATCTTGCGGTGTTCTATATCCCAGTGACAGAAAGGGACAAGACACGTATTTGTATTGTTGCCATTAAGGATAAAAAGATGGGGCTTAATCATATTGCTTGAGTTTACTTTGTCTACATCATGTCATCTTGCTTAAGGCGTTACTCTGTTTTCATAAACTTAATACCCTAGATGCATGCTGGATAACGGTCGATGGGTGGAGTAATAGTAGTAGATATAGGCAGGAGTCGGTCTACTTGTCTCGGACGTGATGCCTATATACATGATCATTGCCTTGAATATCGTCATAACTATGCGCTTTTCTATCAATTCCCCAACAGTAATTTGTTTACCCACCGTATGCTATGCGTTCGAGAGAGAAGCCTCTAGTGAAAACAATGGCCCCCGGGTCTACTTTTATCATATATTAAAATCCAAAAATACATTGCTGCAATTTTATTTCCTTTCTTTTATTTTGCAATTTACTTTTCTATCTATCACTATCAGAATTAATCCTTGCAAGTAACCGCCAAGGGGATTGACAACCCTCTTGTTTGCGTTGGGTGCAAGTATTTGCTTTTGTGTGTGTAGGTGCTGCTAACGAGGTTCTGTGTGGTTCTCCTACTGGATTGATAACCTTGGTTCTTAACTGAGGGAAATACTTATCTCTAGTGTACTGCATCATCCTCTCCTCTTCGGGGAAATCCCAACGCAGTTCACAAGTAGCACGGCGCGGCGGCAGGAACAGAGGAGGACGGCGCCGCCTAGAATGGAGAATTGGGGACGGTAGTGGAAACCCTAACCGTCGGCCCTTTTATTCAACTGTTAAAGCGGCGCCGGGCCAGTTGGGCCGAAAGGCCAGATGGGCTTCGACCCATGCCTCGTTCTGAGCCGGAAAAAGAAGGAAAAATGAAAAAAAAATACTGTAGCTGTGGGTTGTGCTACTGGTTTGGGTCTCCTGTTTGCGACCCAGGACCATTTTTTTGTTTTTCTTTTCTGTTTAGTTGTTTAACTAGCAGTTTCAAGTTGTGTGTTGTTATTTAGTAATTTGTGTAAATTACTATATTGTATTGTTCAGCAATTAGTGTATATTACTGTATTGTACGAGCACAATGTATGTCAACGTATATGTTCCGGCAATTTGGCAATTGCTATATGTTGATCAATATACATGCATTGTTTTATTTACAACATAATTAATTTTCTATGAGAGTAAATTAATAAGCATGATGATTGCATGCAGGATATGGCTGACATATCTAAAAAAGAGTTTGCTGAACTTGCCGTCGATGGTTCTAACTATTTGACATGGGCAATGGATGTCAAAATCAATTTGACGGCCAAGGGATTCAATTCCGCTATAACTACACCTGCCCAAGGGACTTCATCTATAACAGACATAACAAGGTATTCAGCGTTGCACATCATTCGACATCATCTTCACCCTGACCTAAAAACAGAGTATCTGATGGAGGAGAACCCTCTAACACTCTGGAACTCCTTAAAGGAGAGGTATGATCAACAAAGGGCGGTGATGTTGCCTGAAGTGCAACAGGAATGGATGCTAGTCCGATTCCAAGACTTTAAGTCTGTAGCTGCATACAATTCTGCTGTTCATAAGATCAACTCCAAGTTAAGATTCTTCAATAGTGCAGTTTCTGATGCTGATCTTATTGAAAAGACACTTTCTACTTTCCATCCTTCTATGAGGATACTTGCTGAACAATATCGTTAGCAAAAGTATAAGAAGTATTCTGAGTTGATTTATTCGCTACTTCAGGAAGAGAAGCACAATGAGCTTCTTGAGAAGAACAATTTGGCTCGTCCCACAGGAACGATGCCTCTGCCTGAATCACACTTCAACTCTAAGAAAACTCAAAAGTTCAATGGTTCCAAAAAGAACCATAGGACATTCAATGGAAAGTGGAATCGTAATGAGAAGCAGAATAAGTATGGACTCCAAAAGGGCAAAGGTTCTTTCAAGAAGAATGAAAGGGCTAGCAACACTGGTTGCTTCAGGTGTGGTTGTAAGGAACACATTGCAAAGAAGTGTGACACTTCAAAGCATTTGGTGGAATTGTACCAGCAGTCACTTGGAAAGGGAAAGAAGGCTCAGGGGAACCAGTATGAAGCACACTTCACTGGAAATGAAGATGGTACCCCTATGGTTGATGGTTCTCGAGATGATTCTCCGAACATGGACAACCTGGAGCAGAATCAGCAAGTGGAAGATCCAATACTAGATGTCGATGACATGCTAGTAGAATTTGGTTCTACTGACATATATGGATACCAGATTTAGTCTCATTTGTCTAAGTATTGTAATGATGTTATTAGACATATTATATGTGTTGTAAAATAAGTTATGTCCTTAGACATAATGTGTTAGCTATGTCATGTGACATAGGGCTTGTAATAAGTACAAGACATATATAGTTTGTATTATATGTATTGATTCTATATGAGTTTGATTATATACTGAACTTTGTTCTTTTACTCTATAGAACTTCAAGAAATTATACAATGGAGGAGGAAATGTGTTTAGTGGATAGTGGATCTATTAAGAGGATACTTAGGGAGATGAAGTATTTCCAGACACTCAAGAAGAGTAATGGAAGTGTCATGACAATTGTTGGTCGAGACACGGTAATTGTTGGTTCTGGTCAAGCTACAATTACACTCCCTATGGGTACTAAATTGGTAATCTAGGATGCTCTACTGTATCCAGATTCTACTCGTAACTTGCTGAGTTTTAAGGATATCCGCAAAAATGGTTTCCATGTGGAAACTAATGAAGAGAGTGGGGATGAATGCCTACTCATAACTCAGCAAAAGGGATTTCGAAAGGAAATCCTTGAGAATTTGCCTTCTCTATCTTCTGGGTTGTATTATACATACATTAAACCAGAGACGCATATGGCGTACAAGATAGTTTTTCAGAATCTTGATAAGTTCAAGATTTGGCATGGTCGCCTGGGTCATCCTGCTATTGGGATGATGAGAAAAATTATTGATGGTTCTGTTGGACACAACATAACGGATAGAAAGTTCCCAAAATCATCGGATTTTGTATGCACAGCATGTGCAACTGTGAAATTAAAGGATGAGCCACTTGATTTCCTTGAACATATTCAAGGAGATATTTGTGGTCCAATACAACCGTTATCTGAACCATTCAGACATTTCATGGTCCTAATTGATGCATCAACAAGATGGTCAAATGTGTGTCTACTGTCAACAAGGAACCATGCTTTTGCAAAGATAATTGCTCAGATCATTAAATTGAGAGCAAATCATCCTGAGCATAGGATAAAAACCATCAGAATGGATAATGCTGCGGAATTTAGTTCACGAGCATTTAATGATTACTGTCTAGATTTGGGCATTTCTGTGGAGCATTTTGTACCTTATGTACATACCTAGAATGGTCTTGCGGAATCACTTATCAAGAGAATCAAGTTGATAGCAAGACCGCTCCTACAGAATAGGAATCTTCCAGCTTCATGTTGGGGTCATGCAGTTTTACATGCTGCAGAGTTGATACAAATTCGACCAACTACATATCATATAGTCTCCCCGTTGCAGTTAGTACGTGGAAACCAGCCAAGTATTTCCCATCTGCGGAAATTCGGTTGCGCGGTATATGTACCGATCTCACCACCGCAGCGTATATCAATGGGCCCTCATAGACGAATGGGGATCTATGTGGGGTACAATTCTCCGTCAATCATTAAGTACCTGGAACCCCTGACAGGGATTTGTTTATAGCCTGGTACGCTGATTGCATTTTTGATGAGGACAATTTCCCGGCATTAGGGGGAGAGAATAACCACAAAGAATGCCGAGAAATAGATTGGGATGTGAAAGGCATCCAGTCCTTAGATCCACGTACGAATGAGTCTGAACTGGAGGTTCAGAAGATTATAAATTTGCAAAATATTGCAAATAATCTGCCAGACGCATTTACTGATTATAAAGGTGTCACAAAATCAAATGTTCCCGCTATGAATGTGCCAGAGAGAGTATATGTGACCCATAGATCTACTCAGTCACCTGAGAGGGGGAGGAATCTGGACACAAAGGACAAGGCTTTGCAGAAGCGTCCAAGGGGAATGAGGAATCCTCAGAAAGTAAATGCAAGTCAACAAGATGTTGATATTCAACCTAGGGTTGAAGGACACCTGAAGGATGTTGGACTTCCAGAACCCAACACGAGTGTGCACACAAATTTTGGTGTTGGGACATCGGAAGACCTTGATCCAATTGTTGAGGGAAATCACGAAGGGTCAAAAGGTATTGATGAGATATCCATTAACTATATTGATTCAGGAGAATCATACAACAGAAAGACTACAGTTGTCGACACTTATTTCTCCTCTAGAATTGCAGAAGGCCTTGAATTGGATCGGGAACCTAAGTCCATGGCAGAGTGCATGAAGCGCTCAGACCGGTCCAAATGGAAGGCAACAATTGAGGATGAATTGCGCTCGCTCATAAAAAGAGGGGTATTTACTGCAGTAATACCCACTCCTCAGCATGTGTTCCCTGTGGGAGCAAAATGGGTTTTCGTTCATAAGAGGAACGAGAACAATGAGGTGGTGAGAAACAAGGCGAGGCTTGTAGCACAGGGGTTCACGCAGAGACCCGGCATCGATTATGATGAAACATATTCTTCTGTTATGAGTGGAACAACGTTCCGATATTTAATATCACTAGCAGCGAAAATGAATTTGTCTATCTAATTGATGGATATTGTGACTGCATATTTATATGGGTCACTGGATTCGGATATTTATATGAAAGTTCCTGAGGGAATGAAGCTTCCGAATCCAAAGGCTAATCGCAACATGTACTGCGTAAAGCTTCAGAAGTCATTGTATGGCTTGAATCAGTCGGGAAGAATGTGGTATAACCGACTAAGTGTATTCCTTCTTCAAAAGGGTTACTCAAATAATAATGATTGCCCATGTGTGTTTATTAAGAAATTTAAAAATGGATTTTGTATTATTTCTGTGTATGTGGATGATCTGAATATCATTGGGACTACACAAGAAATACATGAGGCAAGTAATCATCTTAAGACGGAGTTTGAGATGAAAGATCTGGGTAAGACTAAATTTTGTTTGGGCTTACAACTTGAACATCTCCCTTCGGGGATACTTGTTCATCAGTCTGCTTATATCCAAAAGATTCTTGAGAAATTTAATATGGATAAAGCATATCCATCGAAAACACCAATGGTTGTTAGATCTCTTGATAGAGATAAAGACCCATTTAGACCTAAGGGTGATGATGAAGAGGTATTAGGACTTGAGTTTCCTTACCTCAGTGCTATTGGAGCACTAATGTATCTAGCAAACTGCACCAGGTCTGATATATCGTTCGCAGTAAATTTATTGGCTAGATTCAGTGTATCACCAACAAAGAGGCATTGGGTTGGTGTGAAGAACATTTTTAGATTTCTTCAAGGCACCAAAGATCTTGGTTTGTTCTATCAGAAAAATCAAGATAAGACCATGGTGGGATATTGTGATGCTAGATACCTATCGGATCCCCATAATGCCAGATCATAGACTGGTTTTGTCTTCTTGAGTGGAGATACGGCCTTCTCTTGGAAGTCGACAAAACAAACTCTGGTGGCTACGTCCACAAATCATTCTGAAATTATTGCTTTGTTTGAAGCATCACGTGAGTGTGTATGGCTTCGCAGAATGATAAACTTTATTGAAAGTTCAAGTGAGATTGGATCATTGGAATCACCCACCATTATCTATGAAGATAATGCTGCATGTATTACACAAATGCAAACATGTTATATAAAGAGCAATATTACAAAGCATATTTCTCCTAAGTTATTTTATCCCCATGAGTTACAGCAAACCAGGGAGATAAATATTTTGCAAACGAAGTCATGTGATAATCTTGCTGATTTGTTTACAAAGTCATTACCAAGTTCTTTATTTGAGAAGTATATCAAAGGAATTGGTATGAAACGACTTCGAGACTTGCAAAGTTCAGGGAGAGTGTATCCCTGAATGATAATCTGTTTGTGACCCTCGGATCTTTGATATTGCACTCTTTTCCTTTATAAGTTTTTTCCTGAATGGTTTCTTATGGAAGGTTTTTAATGAGGCAATAGTAATGCATGCATTGTGATATGTCAATTTCTCCTTATTTTCCTACTGGGTTTTTTTAAGGAGTTTTTGATGGCATATTGCATATATCTCCTCATATTTTTCCTACAGGGTTTTTGGAGGAGACTGATCATGATGATGATGATGATGATGATGATGATGATGATGTTTACAAGAATAATTGAAGCAGGGATTAGGGTGAGTGTTAGGATTTAATTAATTAGTTTAATTAAAGGAAATCCCAGCTTTTCCAAACCGACATGCATGTGTGGTTTTCCTCACCGAAGAGATGTGCCCGTTATCTCTCTCTCATCCTAACCGACGCATCCTTTCGTTCGCGTCGTTTGTAACAATCGCGCCTGTGCGATGCATCCTTTCAGAGGATATAAATATGTACACATCATTATCAATATAGATGAATAATTACTGTTCACGCACAGTTTCTTTACATTATAAACCCCCTTGATTGTGTTGTCTACTCAGAGAATGAATCAATTTCCCTTCTTTTTTTGACTGTGTAGTGGCTAAATGTATTTGGTCTTTTATCAGGGATCATTTTAAAATGCATGTAGGTCATGACTATGAATCCTTGCCAAATACTGGATTTCAAATAATAAGAATTCAGTGCTGAATTCTGTTAGCTCTGCTGCCTTATGGTGTTTGTGGAAATATAGTGACTCTTATTTTTAACAACACCAAATGGCTTTCTATTATTCAGGTCTGGAGGCTGATCTTGAGGACCATCAGGTTCTGAGCAGCTTTGACTCCGGAGCAAGACAAACCGAATCTGATGGTCTTTGTGAAATCCCTGGCGGGTTGTCCAAGATGCTCTGTGAAGATCCTAAACTACCGCAAAAGATGCGACTGTAGCACAAATGTGCAGGCCAGGCTGCTACTCCTAGTTCTCACTATTCAAAATCCATATGTACCGCAGGTGCGTGGTGCTGTAGGTAGGAGTAGGTGATAAACCATGCTCGATGGTTCATGGATCAGTTAGCTGTCCATGGTCGGGTAGTAGGCGTAGGTGGCGATGCCGCAGTTCGCGCCGTTCCCGCGCGCGATGCGTATGTAGCCCCCCTCGCCCCATCCCGTCCCCCACTGGTTCTTCACCACCCAGTACTCCTGTCCGGGGCCATCCGCCCCGTAGCCCACCACCGTCACGGCGTGGTTCAGCCTCTGCCCGCACGACGAGCTGCCGGAGTACACGCCGCTCATGTAGTGCCGGAAGTCAGGGTCCGTGGCCTCCACGCCCACGGCCACCGGCTGGCTGGCCGCGAGCTCCTGCAACGCGGCCTCGTCGCCGTACAGGGTCGCCCACCGTGGCGCGCCGACGGAGGCGGCCGAGTTTGGCCCGACGCCGCCGCTGCGGCACGCGCCCTGCTGGCCGCCATACGCGTAGGCTGCCTCCGGCTGCAGGCCGCCGCTCGTGGCGACGTAGCACAGCGCGGCGTTGATGTCGCCGCTGTTGCAGGTGTTGGCGCCGCCTGTGCAGTCGAGCACCTGCTGCTCCGACATGGAGATGAGGTTGCCGGTGGCGATCTTCACGAGCCCCTCCGTCGCCGCCACCGCCGCGAAAGCCCAGCAGCTCCCTGTACGCACGCAACGTGCGCGTAAACATTTGTATTCATTTGCGGCGTATGGTAATGCATGCATGCAGAATTTTACCGCAGGAGAGTTGGTTCTTGACTCGGGTGACGGCACCCTGGGCCCTCCAGTCCACGCTGTCCGGCATGTACTGGAACTGGCCAGCGGCACCCTTGGACACGTTCACCTCTGCCGCCGGCGCGTCGTCCGCAGGACGAAGCCCGCCGCGCTGGTGACGGTAGCCGAGCTGCGTCTCCAGGAACTCGTCGTCGGTGAGGTCGGAGAACTGGTTGAGCCCGAGCGTGTACGTCCGGTCGCCCGCCCGGTTGACAGCGTCGACGTGCCGCGCGTTGGTTGCGAACACCTCCTGCCGGCGCAGTTTCTCGTCCGCGTCCGCGTACGTGCGCGCGAACTCGGCCATCCACCGCTCGTGCCTGGCGGCCACGGTGGGCGCCCCTCGCGCCGCGGCGACGTCGGTGACGACAGTGGCGGCCACGAGCGCGAGCGCGAGCAATGCGCCGTTGAGGCGGCGCGAGCTGTGAATCGGCGCCATTGGTGAGCTTGCTTATGCTTAGGTCTTGTTGCAATGGTTCGGGAGCGAGCTAAGCACGTAGCAAGCATGCCGCCCGCGATTCTATTTGTACGCGCGCGAATGGCAGGCAAGATGGGGCATCCGGGCGAGCGGATTCCATACTCTTCGTTGCCGATCACGGTCGTCGCGCATACAGCAGCACCATTACTGATGGAGTCGATGGTAATCCTTCTTTTCTAAAAGAAATACTGTAGATGAAGTGCGTTAAAGCGCCGTAGTTGATTGCGAGTCCATGGAAGTTCCTATCCGGCGGCTGCTCTCTTCTCTCCGTATATTCTTGAATTCTTCGCCTTTTTCTTCTTCTTCTTCGAAGAATTTGTGCGGCACACGGCAGAGTGCTCTGCCCACTCACTATGATGGACGCACAGAGCTTGAGAAGTTGATGTCTGATCGGAATGGGATCGGCCTGCACTTTCGCTTGCTTGTTCGTCCATTTTCTTTGTGGAAATCGCGCGGATTGCCTCGTAGCGTACTGCTCGAGGACGAAAATCTCACTGCCTAATTTCGTAGACTGAAGTACACGGTATTGTTTAGCTAGACGGTACCCTGCGCGATTGATGTGAGAATTAGTTGTAATATATCTTAGTGAGATTTTATTGTATGCAATATGAATATTTAGATGTTTCGCAAAAAAAAATGAATATTTAGATTAATAACACGAGAATTGAACCTAAAAATACATATGATTATTTTATATAGTTGTAAAATATGATTAATAATATTTATTGATCATCTTCACTCTCTATCAGGATTGAGCCCCGCGTCGTCCTCCTCCCTGGCGACTCGGGCGGTGGCGCTCACCCCTCCCCTCGGCTTCCCCTTCCCTCGCCACCGCCCAATGAATTTTGTCGGGATAAGCCCATGTAGATCCCGCGGCTGTGAGGGCCTGCGTCTGGCGATCTGTCCTCGAGCGGGAGGCTCCGCCGGCAGGCGATCGGCGCGTTGCTCCTCCGCACATGCTGTTGGTTGCCGTCGGCGGATGGAGGGCGGTTGTCTTGGTGGCTAGGGGCGTGGATGTTTGTGTGCCGACCTTGCTACTCGACGAGAGGATCGGCGAGATCGGAGGCGGGTGGTTGAGCATGTGGGCATGCTGGTGCGGGGCGTCATCGTCCTGGGTGCATCCACCAGACAAGATCACCAGCGCCCCAGGGGTAGGAGGACTTAGGACATGTAAAAAAGAAGAGATGATCTCTTGCACATCATGAGTACATTGCAATAGAAGGGTACCATATACATGAAAACATTCCAACTGTATTAATTACAAGGCAAATAATTACACCATAGCAATCAACAAGACTCCAAAAAAAAACTACATATCACACCTCTAAGCTAGTTTCTTGATTTTTGTATGTTTGAAGGAGACCAGCCGCCTACTTATTTTGTTTCCATTTCTACCACCACTAACAAGTGGCAGAAAAAGAAAAGATTAAAAATAACAAAAACAAATATAGGAGTAATAGTTAAATTTGAACATAAAACATCCGGCCGGCTTCACTCTTTTAGCCCATCAACGCCAATACTGCTCCCACCGTCGCTGCCGCGGTCGCCCATCGCCCGTATACCGTTGGCTCGGCATCACCCTTATCGGTGGTGGCATCATCGGAATCTTCGTCGTCAGACGAGGAGTCGTCGTCAGTCTCCTTCTTGCCCTTCTTCGACAGGGGGGGCGCTGGCGCCTGGACGACCTTGAACAGCTCCTTTGGCTGCAAGAACTTGGAGACGGCGTAGACGGCGAGCGGCTCGCCGTCGCCGACGGTGGCGGTGATGGTGGAGGTGACGACCTTGGTCACGAGGGTGACCTCCTCCTCGTCGTTCTGCACGTCATAGCTGTAGTCTTTCTTGATCTCGCTGGTGGTGGCGAGGGTGGAGACCATGCCGTTGTTGGACTTGAGCAGCTGCAGCGAGAAGTAGTCCGGCACGCCGTGGTAGAGCAGGATGGCCGTCTTGGCCTTGGCCGTCAGGTTCTTGTACTTTGGCATGAAGGCGGCCACGGCGGCGTCGACGGGGCAGAAGAGCGTGAGGCCGTTGTCTTTGGTCTCGTTGAGCGTGCGGAAGACGTCGGCGTTGCCGGAGATGAGCCCGGCGAACGACTTGCAGTGCGAAATCCACTACCTTAAACCTGTGGAAGAGGGACTCCTCTCCTCCCCCGTACCCCCCGCGCCGCCCCCCCCCCCCCCCCCCCGAGCGGGGCGACCGGGGCGGCCTCCCCGCGTCGCGCCGCCCAGCTCCTCCCCCCCGCGGCCCCCTCCCGCCGCCGCCGCCGGCTGGCGCGGCCGGGCGTTGCCCGCGCGGCGCCGTGGCTTGGCCGGCGGTGGCGGCTCGTGTTTTTTCCCGTCGCGGATCCCGGCTCGGGCGGCGTTTCCGGCGGCGGTGCTCCTCGTCTCGCGGCGCTCCGGTGATGGGCGGATGGTGGCGTGGCGGCGGCGCTGCTTCTTGGCGGCGGTGGCGGCTGGCAGCGGGGCTTGGCCGGCGGCGCCCTGCGAGCCTAGATCTGGGCCCATTCGGGCCCGATCTGGGTCGGGCCGGGCTGGTTTGTCCTCTGGCGTGTTGCCTCCGGTGGGCTGCCGTGCAACGGAAGATGGGGGCGGCGGTTCTGTGCTGCGTTTGCTGCAGCGCGGCGGTGGAAGCTTAGCGGGCCCAATCCGGGCCTGGCTGGACAGTTGGTCCGGCGTGCTTCTGCTCCTGCGTCCGGTCTGCTACCGCTTGTGCCGGTGGAGGTCGTCCCCTCCCACGTGGCCGCGGTACTGCCGGTCCCTTTCTTCGGTGGCTTCGGTTTGGTCCGGCTGGCCTCGCTGCGTTTGCCATGGTGAGACGACGGTGGTGTTCCCGTGACCGTGGTGGCGCATGTTGGTGGACGGTAGGAAGGCGGAGCCGATGGTTGGTCCTGGGCTGTGGTTGTGAAGGGACGGGAGAAATCCCTGTCGGGGCTGGCCGACACCGATGCGGTGACGCCCATGGGCGCCATCTTCCTTCTTGAAGGGCGTCGGGAGTCCCTTCCCTCCGCTCCCCTCCGTGTACCGGGAGAAATCCTAGGATTCGTCCGGGTAGCAGCGTCGTTGTCGTCGCAGTCCTTCTTGAAGGTGTTGCTTGGTACGCGGCGACTCGGTGGCATTGGAGCGTGGTGGAATTTTCCGGTGGGCGCGGCGGTTGCGGGATACTACAGCTTTCGTTGATCCGGTGTTGCGAGCATTTTTTCTCTTGTTTTTCTCTTGTTTCTTCCTTTTGGGCGTGATTGTGCTGTCTGCCCCAGCGATGTGCTCCTTGTTGTATCGGGTGGTTGCTATATCAATATAGCGGGACGAAAGCCTATTTCGAGAGAGAACAACTTGCAGTGCTTCTTGGAGAGGAGCTCGACGAGGTCGACGGGCGCCGGCGGCGGGACGGGCGCCTCGGAGGAGGAGGAGGAGAGCACGGAGCCGATCTGGAGCACGGAGATGTCGTAGGGGATCTCCTTGATGAACTTGACGTAGCGGGACGGCTTGACGGTGTCGTCGGCGTCCTGGCTGACGAACTCCACCTTGCCGCCCTTGTGGGACGTGATGTTCATGTAGCCCGACATGCCCGACGCCGTCCCGGTGGACTGAGCTCATTTGAAAGCATCGACCGCGTCAGTAAATCAAAATTATACATTTCGTGCATGATTGGACAATGTAGGCCCAGAAGTCAATCAATCGTATAGGTATGGAAGATAGGAAAAGAGTATATATTGTATGCTAAAGGAAACAGCAACTGGGCTGCATGGAATTCCAAGCCTAACGTGCCAAACATCTCCGTGGATGAATTAGTACGACAGTACCACTGTCTGCTTTAGTGACTTGGCAACCAAACGGCCCGATCATCGTGCAACCATCGTGGAATTTTGTGGCCAAACAATCAACGAACTTGGGTTGAAAATGTGATACTCAATTGATACCATGGCTGGCTAGCTAGTCCCTTGCCAAGGAGTACTTTTTTTTTGGCGGGAAGCCAAGGAGTACATTTTCATTGGCTTGTATCTATAGCTTTTGCGATAGGCCAAAGTGCGTTGAATAAACACCTACAGCAGAACACCATATCCTTGCCCCTCATCTCAGTCGGGAAAAACCGCCGACTACAAACACCACTACTATTATTAGCATCGGTTTAGATAATAGAGCAGATGAGCGGTTGAAATACATATTTTTCTAGTATCTGTTTGTATTTAAATTGGTTTTATTTTTTCATGTGACAATTTATGTTGGTTTTTCTCAGTTTGTTAGTATCTTGCATAATTCATCCAAATTTCAGTCATTGTGGGTAAGTACTGAAATAATTTGTGTTCCGACGGTAGTACAAACAAATTAAAAATCAAAGTTCTTTTAAAATTTAAAATATTTTATTGGATTTCAATCAAATTGAAGTGGTAATCTCGTTCCTTTTGGCCGAAAATGAAAACTGTATTCACTGGTTTCGGTTATGGTAAAAATATTTCTGAAACGGAAATTCAAACCATTCTCGACACATAGAAATCGGATGGCTAAGGGTGTTGATTTAGATATTGAAAAAATCTCATGTGACTTAGATCTTGGAAAATGGTGATAATTTGTGGATAGGTAAGAATCATCGAGATAACTATATATTGTGCACAGTTAGCATGTGTGCAGCTAATAACCAAAATCTATGTTTACATGTATACAATTGTTTGCATACCTGGAACATGGATGCGGAGGCGGTGGCGCCGCGCGAGAGCTGTTTGAGCTTCTTGTTGCCGTAGTAGTCGACGAGGACGTGCAGGGACAGGATGTGGCGGACGGTCGGCAGCGTGTAATGGTCCAGCGCCGCCATGGCCGAGTTGTCCAGGGCCAGCACGGTGATGGTCTGGCGCCGGTTGATGTCGGACGCGAGCCGCGTCTTGCTCAGCATCGCGTTGAACTTGGAGAACTCCGGGTGCGCCGCCAGGATCTTGGTGATGTTGTAGCTCTTGGCCGCCGCCGGGGAGGCCAGCAGCACCGCCGCCATTGCTCCGACGGCGAAGGCCAGGAGGATGGACTGCCGGCTTCTCGCCATTGCCGAGGACACAACAGTATCCACACACACACACACACAGAGGGGGTCTGGGAGAGAGAAGAGTAGAGATGTGAGCGAGAGGTGAGGAAGGGTGTGTGTGTGTTGGTGTGTATATGTATTGGCGGGAAGGGGAGAAGGTGTGTACGTAGTTGGCTAAAAAATTTTAAATAATACACTTTTTTTACTAAATTACACAAATAATATACAATTTTGAAAATTTTCAAAAATATTATCCAGTCGGTCTTGGTGTGGCCGACAGGGCCCAGTCGGCCTAGCCGTGGCCGATTGGAGACTGTAGAAGGATGACCGGAGGGGAACCCATCCGGGAAGGAGGAACCCATCCGGGAAAGTTTTCCCGGTTCCGGACATTTGTCAGACGGATGACCGGAGGGGAACGGTTGCAGGTTTGGGTAGTTAGAGGCATGTGGTGAACAAACGGAGCGCGTATTCGGATTCGTCTCGTCGTTCTGAGCAACTTTCATGTACAAAGTTTTTCGATCCGAGTTATGGATGAATTCCTACGAATTTCCGAAGTTTTCTGAATATCTCCGAAATTTTGCTAAGTCTGAGAATTGCTCAGTTTTAAACATCACTTAGCCGTTTTCCGAAGGCTATTGCTATTGTTCTGTACATCCTATGATTTTGTGCCTTATATCAATTGTGAGCATTTTTCTGCGATCTACATGTTAGTATCACTTTTATCCATATTAGTGTTCATTAGCTTGATCATCAACAGCCATAGAATAGCTATGAAAATAAAGCTGTTTTCAGTCTTTCAGTTAACAGAACTTAGCATTTTGTGATTTTCGTAGCATTTAATCTATGCCTTATTTGAATTTGGTCCAATGAAAACATTTGAACCTCGTCAAGTGTACTACCTGCCCATAAGAATTTTACCCATTTTAACTTTCGTTTAGTGGCTGTTTAGGGGTTGTCCAGAGGGTTGATCACTATGATCTAGCAAAAGCTAGACCACGCTACAGAACACACGCACGCGCACAGCACGCACAGCCACCCTGTCGGCCACGGCTGGGCCGACTGGCCTGTCCGCTTGGCTGTGGCCGACTGCATGGTCCGGCCCCGTCTACAGTCTCCAATTGGCCACGGCTAGGCTGACTGGGCCCTGTCGGCCACACCAAGACCGACTGGATAATATTTTTGAAAATTTTCAAAATTGTATATTATTTGTGTAATTTAGTAAAAAAAGTGTATTATTTAAAAAAAATTAGCACGTAGTTGCGGGAGCAGGAACGACGGAGTATTTTGCTCACCGGCCGGTCCGGTGGGCTGTCGTTGTCCCTCTTCTTAACTGGGTTTGCGTTTGTTCTTTGTTTTGTGTTGTGTAAGCCTCTTCTTACCATTTGTTTGTGGCGCTCTTGATCGAGATCGTTGGAACGGCAAGCTCGACGTTTGTTGGGGGAGCGCCAAACCGACAACGTTCGTGATCAGCCATTGGGCACCAAGTTCTTTTAGCCATTGGAAGAAAGTGACGCTGCTGACAACGACGTTTTGTAGCCGTGGCTCGAGACCTCTGTTTGGCTTAGGCGCTGTTAGATCGTCATGAGTTCAAACCACGTCTTCTGCTACGGCAGCAGCAAATCGAGTATTTCTTCTCTTGGCCTTGTCTTTCCCTGGGATGCCGAAAATGGGAATAATTCGAGTGCATGAAAATATATGGTACTCCTCTGGCGACACGGGGGGAAACCCTAGATAGCGCCGCCAGCCTCCCCTCCTTCCTCTCCCCGTCTCGCCGCCACCGGAGGGGCCGCCGGCGAAGTCCGTGTTGGCTCTGGGGAAGGTGGCAGTGGGGCCCTTCACTGCCGCATGGAGTGGCGGCTCCGGCCGTTCGGGAGCGGGGCGGAGGCGGCTTCGAGGCGTCGGCATGTGCAGCGTCGCTACCTCTGCGGAGGTGACCTTCCATCCTGCGAGGCGGGTCTCGCTGGCTGGCGTGGTGGGTGGCGTGCGGCGGTGCTTCGGGGGGCTCCAGATCTGGCGCGGCAGGGGCTCAGATCGCGTGCGGCGGCGCGGTGGCCTCGTTGTGGTTGTGGCTGGGCCTGACGGCGGAGGTGCGGACTAGTGCAGCGGCGGCCACGACCACGACTACTTGCGTCTCCCTCCTCTCAGCGTTCCAAGCCGTCGGCTTGCTTGCTCCCCTCTGGATGGCGCTGCTCCAGCTGTCGTCTAGGGGCACGAACAGGGCTGGGAGAAATCCCTGCGCGGCGGCAACCGTTGCAGACGACGACGACGCCTGCGAGTGCCGTCTTCTCCTTGGAGGCGTCGTCCAGACCCTACACAAGCACCAGGGGAAACCTTAGGCCGGTTTGCTAGCCAAGCAGTAGCGGCGCTGCGGCCTCGTCCCTTCCTTGAAGGTGCTGCCTGGGTGCTCATGGAGGCTACCAAGAGTTGTTGCTGAAGGTGGTGACCGTATTGGCTCTTCGGCGAGGATTGGGGCAATGAGCAGTTCGCTGTTGGTTTTTGCCGTAGGCATGAGCTCTCGGGCGCAATGTACGCCGTCATCGGATACTCTTGGGCGATTCCTTCTTCAATTCTGGTTGGTTCCTGCTGTTCACTTGCCGACTCCTAGGCGTGAAGGGTGAAGAGTGCGTTGAAGCAGCCTGAGATGTGGTCGGGGTTGTGCTCTTAGGTATCTTGTGTTGGTCGAGACGCGGTCTTTGATCTCTTGTCGTTGTAGTCGTGGTGCTGTGAACTGTTTGCCAAAAGGCGTTGTATCAAGCCGCTTGGCTTTTCTTCTATGATATTGATACACCTCTCCATGGTGTAAGAAATATGGTAGGAAGTTGAAAAACACATTCAAACAGAGCAGCAGAGCAGCGTACTTAAATGTTGGGTTATTAATTCGATAAATGCCGCTGCAACTATGTTGATTTGGATAAATGCCATTGCATCTTTGCAATTTAGAAAAATGGCACTTTCACTTTGCAATACTCCTATAGATGCCATTACGTAGAATTTCAGACCAAAAACCCGAGTATTCTTACTTGCTCTCCTTCCTCCCTCCACTCACCTCATCCTCTCTAAGTTTATGTGCGGCTAACTAGGCCGATGCCCGCGGACTCCACGCGAGATGCATGGCAAGAAACAATTCGGATCCTCCTCCTCGACTGCTGCATCAGGCTCCGCTCAACTCAGTGTGTCCCTTTGGTCATTGTCGTCGGGTCACACTTTGTTCTGGGGCCCAAAAGTCAGTGATTTGTTAATTCTGCATTATGGTATGGTACCTCGACTCTCGACTTGATGAGACATTACCCACCAGTGTCATCGAACTAAGCCAAGCAATCAGCCCACCCTAAGCCCATTTTTTCTTGTTTCCTCTCGACTCTCTTGACTCTTGTTCCCCATAGCACAGCATGCCACATGTGGAGACTAGGATTCCTAAACGACACTATCTCCGGCCAGTCTCCCCCCTTTAGGCCATCCCCGGTAGCCTCCTCGTCCCTCCTCGACCCCCACTGAAAGGACATTTATGCCCTTAATTGTTTTTGTATTGATGACAACATAATTTGTGTTCTAAGTTCTAACCTAATGCTTGAGTCTACAAACAGTGATGTCGCATCATTAAGAGAAGCAGAATGGTTGGACACCCCCTCCCCATTTCAAAAACAAAAAATGAGCGCTTGATGACTTTTATATTTCATTTGAGTCATTAGGGCAACCGCACTATTGAGAGGGAGTGCTTGAGTACTTTGTGTGAATCAACTACACGACTAATACCAATATTAGAGAGAGAGACCCTTGATTGCACTGTGACACACAAATTCTGCATAGCCTAGAATTTCCGGTGGCAATACTTCCAGGGCAAGGTCCGGCCAGCTTCCAGGATGTTTAGAAAGTTTGCAACCGATTGCAACCCTTCTGTAAATCCTCGAACCTGCCTGGAACTTCCAAGGCTGGTACTTCTAGGCATTTGTCAAAATTCATGAGGTGTATTTTCACATTTTTATTCATTTTTAAAATGTGCCTTGTTTTCAATAAAAAAAACTTGAGATATTTTAGTACTTCTAAATTTCATATTATTTTCTCAATTTTCCTTTAGCTATGTGTTTCTTATTTAACTTTCATAAAAACTGATGCTTGTTTTCCAAAAAAAAAAATCTATTTTTAAGTCTGTTCCCTCATTTTTTTTCAATTTTGTTAACCTGTTTTAAATGATTTTTTGTTTTCTCATTTCTCCTGATATTTTTTTCAATTTTTTTGCTGGTTGTGTTGCATGTTTGCAAAACTATCTCCACATCCTCGTTAAATTATTTTCAATGGCACATGGCCAACTCTGGAGCCAGGGCACAGTTTTCAATAGAGAATACTCGAGAGACCAAAAACGAAATCCGCTAATTTAATTTAATTTAATTTAGATCACGCACTGTGGTAAAAGAAGCTTAGAGAGGACATTCGTTGACTACTTCGAGTTGTGTAGAAATTTTAAAATTCGTGTCTACATGAAATTCGATTTTGCCGATCTATTAAGTTTCCAGTTGGTTGTACTCAGGCATTCAAATCCAGCCAGCCGACGTGTACGTGCGTGCAACGCGTGCCAGTATACGGGGCCCCAGCTTCTTGTGTATATCAGTCGGCCCTATCGTACGGAGGCCATCACCAACAACCCTTTTTTTACGATAATGCTATTCAACTGACGTTCGTTGGGAGCGGATGACAAATCAAACTTTTTTATGACAATTTATATTGTGATGATGATGGCAATTTTAGTTTGCAAGCACGGTAAATTCTAAAAAAGTGAACAGAAGCGGATTTGCTATGTTAGCCAACTAAATTTGCCATCCTCGGCAACATAAATTGCCATGCAGACCGTTCACAATTGCCATGCTTCCCAGCTGACATTCGCTGGATAAGAGGGTCTCTTTTATCCACATACACGGCTCAAGAGGTGAATGTTGTGCGTGGGCCAGGAGATCATGGGAGCGGACATATGAGATTACTTCATGTGGTCAGTTCGGGGCCCCGCGTGCCAGCGGGGTCTGCTGCCGGTAATTAGGGCCGCAAGAAAAGCTCAAGGCTCGTGAGCTGCTCAAGATTGACTCATCTTTTGAGTCGACTCGAGATCAACTCGGAAAGAAATGAGCTGAGTATGAGCACTTTATGTAGCTCGATTGGGAAACGAGTTGATCTTGAGCCAACACTGGCCATAATTATATAAAATAATCTTGATATATATATATTAGAAAGTAGGATACTTTATTGCAATATATGTTATGCACGATTTTCTCCATTTTATCTACTAGCAAACATGGAAGCATAATTCAATGCGGGGAAAATTTAGGCCTCAATATGTACATGGTCAGCGGTGTGTTAAATATCCTGTTAATTTTGATCAAAGCTTGAGAGCAGACGCATCTTCGTTTTCTACTCTTACTAGCTGAACCACGATATCTTGCTATTAAGTACTAGTCTTCAGTTGAGAGAGAATAAGTAAAACCACCTTGATTTTTTATATCTATTATCACCGTTTTGATTTGAATAATATTAGGTTTTCTTATGTTGTGGTGTTGTCTGTCCTGTCCGAAAACCATGGCATTTAGCTTGAAACTAGCATGAGATCAACTTAAAATCGTTACAAGCTGAGCACGAGCCACTTTCTACAGCTCGAGCTTCGTTGAGTTTGAGCTTGCTTGAATTTTAATATAAGTTGAGCTGAGACTAGTCAAACTCGCCCGAACTCGATTCGTTTGCAGCCCTATGGGTGATGCGTAGTCGGAAATCCTCTTCAGGAGGTTGGTTTAAATGTAACCATCGAAGGCGGCACGAATAATAAATGGAACTAGAGCTATGTTCTTTCTGGTGCAAGCTTTGTTGGATCCAATCCATTACTAGCATCCATGGCTCTCCTGATTAAAAGGTGATTAAGAGCTTCTTGTCTCTTTCCTAGACTCACCTTCTGCATGACTTCCGGCATTGTTCTCCCTCCTCTTGAGGTTACCCTCTTATGTTGAAATTGTGGGTTGCTTGACTACACTTGCAGCTGTTGAACTGCGCGGTGGAAATTTATTTTGTAAAGAAATATCGTCGTGCAAACATAAATGCTACAAGAAAAGAATCAGAAATTTGAAGTTATCATAGTATTCCATCATAATGCCAGTTGTGCAGCTAATCATTCTTATGCAATTTGAAATCTATGAAAAGAACAATCTTTGAAGAAGGCAGCAACAACTGTTGGTTAGCGCAACTGATGTGTGAGTGTGACAGCTAGCTGTGTTCCTCGACTAACGCAGGAGTTTGGTTCGCACTAATCATGAGAAGCAGCGGGTGAGGATATTGTATGCAGTGAGAACTCTTCAGATGAACTAACAAGATATCAAGAAGAATATGAATTGAAACTTTAGCCGACCATGACTTGGGCCTGGCTGGCAGCACCTTTAATTGGAATAGCTGTGAACCGGATATGGTGTTGAACGAGTCGCACGTGAACTTGTTGTATGTTCAGCAGAGGAAGGAAAACACTATGATAGCCTCGTTTATCTTCATATAAATACTTTCTACGTGCGCTTATTTTTCTTAAAGGTCTTGATCATACATTGTAATAAACAGCTAATACTTCATACGTTCGTTGGGGTTGTTGGAGAACATCCTCATGAGTTATACCTACATCTCCCTGCACGATAATTTATCCAGAATTCAATGTCATCATTTTTTCCAGCCTGTCTAGCAGGCACACTCCTGTAAACAACGAGGAACAAAAAAAGTATGTTTGTTCCTCTTTGATTGTTAAGATGAATAACCAAATACTCCCTCCTCCGTTACTTAGTATAAGACGTTTTTTGACACTACACATCTCTAACATTAAACATTATTCTATGGCTTCCAGAAAGTGCACGTCCAAAGCTCCGTGCTTGGAGTGTCAAGATCCAACTATGCAGATTAGTAGATATAGTAAGATTATTATGCTAATATAGATAGTAAGGCCCAGCAGGTCAATTATAATAGTAAAAGATATTCAAATGCAGAGAAATCGTTTTTTGTTTTGCTAAAATTATTGACCTGCAATGGCAAACATTGCTCGGACAGCAACGCGGTACCAACATTGCCAGCAACATCATACAAAGATATAACAATATCTATGTGTATAGGACCACGTTTATGTAAACTAAAGAGACAACAAATTTGTTGCGTATACCTACCTGTGATTTACTGTTTTCGTGAATACGCAAAGCTTGTGTATCTTTTCATTGATAGAAGAAAATAGAATGAGTACAAGAGAGGGTACAACACATGGCACGGACGCAAGAAGATGTGGACATGGTACCCGAAGCAGAGAGACAAGGGAAGCTCACCCAAACAGTGGAAATAGCAAAGCTAAACCCACCAAACCTAGAACAAGAGAGGCAGGCTGAACCAACACAACGTCCAACATCTCCAAAGCCAACATCAGGAATGCCGCGAGCGAGCAAGATAGTGCCTCCAAGAAGGGGATCGACGTCGTGACTCCGCCGCCATCCGATCTGAAGAACTGGACCTAGTGTTTTCCCCAGTGCTCGAAGAGGGGCACAGATAAAGGCCATGGTAGCGCCTCCAAGAAGGGAAACGACACCCGCGAGTGCTAGAAGACTGGTAGGGTAGGATGCAGCAGCTGGAGGGGATCACCCCGCAACACGCCAGATCGGATCTTGGGAGAAGGGGGCGACAGGGACGAAACCGCCCCGCCGCCACCATCCCCGGGCACAGCACGACTTTGCAGACAGGCCCTCCGTCAGCGACAATGCAGGGGTGGGTGTGGTGGCGGAGGAGGGGCCCTTCGACGGCGGTGGCTAGGGTTTCCCCTGTGCCGCTAGACGCAGGGGACCTTGCCTTTGTCTTGCTAGCTCACACTCCTTAAACTCGCGCATGACTAGAGGCTCGGCGGCTCACCTATGATTTACTAAGGGTACTGAGTGATGGTTGGATGCCTTTTTTAGAGAGGGATACTAGTTGGAACTAGCAAATATGGTCAATTTGTTTAATTGTATTGTACTTCAGTTAAAACTTAAAAGATTCATATATTGGAAAGGACAGGGGTTATCATCCTCTTCGAGAAAAAGGTATTCCTAACATTGATGCCTTATCGTGAACTGAGCTAAGGTTCTTGTGGTGGAACCAACCCATCACGTTCTCGACTATAAGGCAACTGCGGTGATTTGCTCAGTATCTCAGAGGTGCTCGTAGGGATAAGTTGTGCGTGTGTGCATTCATAGGAATGAGTGTATGTGCGTGTATGTGAGCATCAAACATTGATACCTTGCCTCCAAATTGATCTTCACATTATTATATAAAAAATTGTGTCCAGAATTTTACCCAAGTTAACGTGTAACTGCTAATACATTCAATTTGGATATGGATACTGACATGATTACCAGTACCTGGCATGATTACATGAACAGCTCGTCCATGGATAAGGGTGATTAGTACACGTACGTCCAAACGTGTTGAGATGGCAGCGTGTTAGCTTGCCCACGCTTCTTGGTGGCTTGCCGTGTGAGGACTAATTAGCAGTTGAACTCTGACGGGCTCCTTTGTGTGACCGGGATTGATTGGCATGCTCTAACCAGCTGGAACGTACGCGCACCAGTCTCAACCATTTTCTTTTTGTAAAGTCTCAACCATCATCTAGTCAGTCAATAGAAATAAAATACGGATAATGATAGCCCCATTTGCCTGCCAACTCTTGGAACCACAAGCACGCGTAGTCTGGCAGACAAACGTTTCCTCTTTTTTCTTTTTCTTTTTTTGAAACTCGACAAACGTGTCCTTAAGATATGTCTCTCCCGTATATTCCCTTTTATTTTTTGGCACAAGTCAGGCCTTCTAAGACGAACGGGGAGGGAGTGCTCTACATCTTGAAATCGGATCATGAAAATACAGTGCTCTATATTTACTCCATTTGTATGTGCCAGGCCCTAGGGAGGGTGAAGTCACTTCGACGACATGCCTTGTGGGCGCAGTTAAATTTTTGTGCAGAGGAAATCATTGGGTTTTCCTATCCTGATATTTTGCTCCTGCAAATAGCTCGTGATGGCGTTCTTTTGCCAGCCCTTGAAGCTCCTGCAAAGCAAGCACCAAAAACATCAGCCCACAACACGATCGAGGTAGCATTAACAAATGTTTATCGCCATCGCCATCCAAATGAACCCTACACTTAATAGGCTTGCAGTAAGTCATAAATGAACCTTCGGAGCAGAATTTTTATTGTGTCCAAAGCTATACAAGAACAAATTTTGGGCAAATTGCTTCCCAATGAAACCTTATATGATTACAAAGAGAAAGACGCGTATGATGAGATGGTCATGGACAAAAGCTATTAAGTAGTTGCAGAACACTTCAGCTGTTAATGTTGAACTTTAAGATAGATATGAACCGTCCAGCAGAAAAGAAGAGGGAAAATGAAAAATGTGATGACAGCTATCACTGCTGCCAAGAGTGATGACACTCAACAATGTTCGATGGACATTGATCCAAGAGACTCTTGCCAAACAGTACAAGGCAGCTAGTATGAACCAAAAGAACATATATGATATTAAGGAAAACTTATCATGCCCATTCAAGATTCAACTAGTGTAACATTTGGGTGCTTGAATTAGTCACAGATTTGTATTATGTAGAGTGTCTAGCTAGGTTAATAAATGATTTAACCATATATATCGAATAAAACCAAATACCAAAACAAGTATTGAATGTTCTTTTCATAGATTGTGATGGCATGCAGTGCACATGAACCACACTGAGCAACATTGAAAGGTCAAAAGAATTCCAATACGACTTATTTGCAAGAAAGATTATTTGAGATTTTGCTGTTTGGGAACCGAAACAAGCTTGTTTTCACCTTAAGGTGGGTTGGTTGCTGCTAATTAACCCAGTTTATGAAACTGCTACTACAATTATGCAGTCTTTTTATAAGAGGTGTCCCAGAAGAAACTGGTTATGCTACTTACTTCTGATCAAGATGTGCTATAACTTCACCACCGGGAAATCCTGCCTTTGTGGCTTCATACGAAACTTTGATGGAATGCTTCCACATCCCACCAACCTCGCCAGAACTCTTTCCATTTACTTGAGGCGGAGCGTCCATTGGCAAAGAGTAACCAGACAGGAGATGACCCACCCAGACACCATCTTTGCTGATAAAAATTGAGGATGTAAACAATATCAGACTACTAATATTTTTCAAGCATGAGCCCTCAGTAAATAAGTATATACATAAACTGAGAACACATAGCTCAGAAAGAGTGGTCACTTAGGAATAGGGCTGCATACACATTCGCTTCAGCATAAGAGATGCCAAGAATTTATCGGCAGTTAGGTAAAAATCAGGAATCGATCAAACAATGCAGAACAAACCATTTTTTCTAGTATGGTTATCCATTTCAACGATACGATTTGTAAACGAAGCAGCTCCATAATAATAATAAGATTTAATAAACTAATAACTACAGAATCGTGTTCAAACAAGTTATAAGATGTTCAATAATGCATTTTGGCACACTGGCATTAGAGCACTTCATATTGGCTACATATTTTGCTTCGAGATCCATGTATGGTATATTTGGTTGTACTATTGGTGAATTTATGTTCTTACACTGTTGCGAAGGTGGCACCATGTGTATTACCTCTCCCCCTTCATCTCTCTATGGTGTTCAGGTTTAAAAAGGAAGGAACCACAAAATGCAGTTATTAGATCAAAGACAACGAGATTGTGATCTAAGTTGAATCTCATGGATGTTCCCTCGGATAATATCATCATAATTCGTGATCAATATCAGGGAGCAACTTCACTACACAAAATGAGCATGAAAAGAAACAGCCAATCATCTATCTGTAACAGAGTGGGTTGGCTTAGGTCATACACTTTTATACTGCATCATTATTACAAGTTTACAACTATAATAAGCTTTGTAAGTCCAGAATTCAAGGGGCAACAATGCGTCGTTAGAAACTGCCTGCAAGAATAATTTCACCTCGGTGCTTACATGACAATATCCATATGACGAGGGGCATAGTGACCACCACCGATACCTAGTAGAACCTTTTCACCACTCCTGCATAACCAGAAATGAGGTTTAGAGCCTTAAGAAGAGAAAAAGTAATGAATGAATACTTTAAAGAAAAAAGGAAGGTCGCCATTTTAGATACCAAACAAATAAAGTATGACAGTGATAAGATGCAACCCTGGTATGCAAGAGCATAATATAACTTAATTATGTCAATGCAGAATGATACAGGTTTCACAAACTAAGGTCAACTGAATTGTGGCACATATTGCTAAAGGACCAATGTTTGTGACTTTATAATTTCAATTTTTTTACTTTCTGGACCTCTCCTACAGGTTTCGGTTCAAAAGAAAAATTAATCTGCGAAGCATAATATTTTAAAAGTGAAAATATTTTCCGTTTATGATAACACTGATCCATCTATGTCCTGGTCTGTCGAGAAGTAACATTTTAACATACTGACAGCCAAAATTAAGTGCTTGACTGCATGCATTTAAGGAAAATCTATATTTAGTGATGCTGGTGATCCGGGCTGTTTCCCTCTCGACGATGAAGCTTATCCCCCATCGTCTCACTGGCCAGCCTTGACCCCTGTTATTTTTGGGTCATATCTAGTATTCAGAGTTTGCCTCGATTTGGTACCGCTCGCGCAGCCCGCACCGAAACAGTGCTTTACCCCTAGATGTCCAGTCAACTGCTGCGCCTCAACGCATTTCGGGGAGAACCAGCTAGCTCTGGGTTCGAGTGGCATTTCACCCCTAACCACAACTCATCCGCTGATTCTTCAACATCAGTCAGTTCGGACCTCTGCTTAGTTTCTGTTGAGTCGGGGAGAGAGGGTACCTACAGACACCGCTAGCCCTCTGGTCTTGTTCGCTGCGTGAGTTTCTCTGTGTGTGGCGGCTTGCACGGGACAGAGGAAGAGGGGCTCCTCTTCTAGGTCAGCTCCTCTCATGGGCTTGGGCCCAAGAGACAGATCTTGATGGGCTAGGGCCCATACCGGTTCAACACTCCCCTCAAGATGGGTGGTAGATATCTATCATCCCCATCTTGTCACACGCCAAGTTACAGTCCTTTGTTCCCAGTCCCTTTGTCAAGCAATCTGCAAACTGCTGCCCAGAGCTGACATGAGTAAGGCTGATGATCCCAGCATCAAGTTTCTCTTTAATGAAGAAGCGATCAATTTCCACATGCTTCGTCCTATCATGTTGAACTGGGTTATTAGCAATGGCTATAGCTGACTGATTGTCACACCACACCCTCAAGGGTCCCTTCCTCAGAAGCTTCAACTCGCACAGTAGGTGCTTTACCCAGAGCATATCACACAACCCTTGAGATAATGCTCTATACTCAGCTTCTGCTGTTGACCTAGACACAACAATCTGTTTCTTGCTCCTCCATGACACCAAATTTCCTCCCACAAACACACAGTAGCCTGAAGTTGATCTTCTATCATCTTGACAGCTAGCCCAATCAGAGTCACTATAGCCATCCATGTAACACCCCCTGTAATTAAGCTACAGTAACCCCCTGCAAATTATGCCAAGTCATCTAGTTTTGCAATGCCACTTGTCACTTGGCTCAAGAACAAATTCAAATGGCAAATGAAAATAAAAGTTGATCAAATTTGAAAACAAAATAGTTCACAATATTGCAAATAATCCCAAAGCAATTATAAAAATAAAATCAACATTATTTGAATCTCCAAATTGACCCTAGCATCCAGAAACAGTGACTTTAACAGCCACTTTAATTCATTTCCAATTAAGCAAAATTCAAATGAAATTATTCAACTACCAAACTTTTTGTGGCAGTACTAAATATTGCAAAGTATTTGATGTGGCAAGTGGCACATTTTTACAAAAGTCATTTGGTGCTCCAATTAAATGCAAACAGAGCAGAAATGAGAAGCAGAGAAAAGAAAAAAGGAAAATGCTAAAGGTCTACTGTGTACTAAAGGCCTATTGCTACAGTATTAGGCCCAGCCCATCACAGGCCTTCTTCAATCTCTGTACAGGAAAGGGAGGCAGTGGCCATGGCGTGGCGTTCATCCACGCGCCCTGGCCGCTGTCGTCGCCATGTCGACCATCCAGTGCATCCCCGAGGAGGATAAGGTCATCCTCGACCCCGTCGACAAACCCTAGCCCCTTTTGCCCCTCGCTACCCCCCTCTCCCTCTCGGTTCTCCCCGCCCGAGCTCGGCCGTCGTCGCGCCGTTGTCGTTGGCGTGGCCACCGGCCACCCCTCGCCGTCCTTCCGTGTCCAGGAGCTTCGTGGGCCTTGACTTCGTCTACCGCGCGCACCACTTCGAGCCGCCAGCCCCTGCATCGCCGCCATCGCCTCGCTCATCACCGCCACGGCCGGGTCGCCATTGCCGTCGATCTCCACCACCGCGCCACTCCGGTCGTCCCGAGCACGTCCCCGGCCTTCTCACGGTGAGCCTCCTCCGTTTCCCCTCGTTTCCCCCTGCCTTCCCTCGCCGTGGACGCCGTGCGTCGCGGCCGCCCGAACCCGCGCGAGCTCGCGCTCGCCACGCCCGCGCGCGCCCTGCCTCGCCCGGCCGTGGTCCCGCGCACGCCCGCTGCCGCCCGCGCCCCCGCTAGCCCCGCCGCGCCCTGCCCGAGCTGGCCGCGCCTGGCTCGCCCGCTGCTCGCCCTCGCCGCCCCCTGCTGCTGCCGCTGCCTCCAGCGTTGCGGCCTGCTGCTGTTGCTGCCGTCGCCGCCGTCGCTGCCTGTCCCGCGCCCAGCCGCGTCGCCCCCCCCCCTCGCTCGCCGCTGCCTGGCGCTGCTCCGGCCGGCCGGCCTCGCCGCGCCCTGGCGTTGGCCAGTGGCTGCGTGCGTGAGCCCAGCCACGCGCTGGCCGGCCTGGGCCACTGCCAGATGGGCCAGCCCATATTTAAATTTAAAAAATAGTAAAAAATAAATAAATAAAAATAAAAGAAATAATTAGTAAAATAATTAATTAGTTAATTAATTAATTAGTAATTAACCTAATTACTCACTGACAGGTGGACCCCAAGTCAACCTTTGACCAGTCAACGGGTCGACGTTGACTGCTGACTGGGCAGTCAACGGGGCCCACTGTCAGCCTCTGTATGCACTGGTGTGTACATTCTTCTGGGTGCACATAGCATTTTCATTTTACTGTTTTCGAATTTAATTTAATTCCAGAAATTCCAGAACTAAAACTTTGAAAAATCATATAAAATAATCCGTAGCTCGGATGAAAATAATTTATATATGAAAAACGATCAGAAAAATATAACGAATCCGAATATATCATCTGCATCCATGTTAGATCACTCTAGATAGGGGAACATTGAACTTTTTGCCTGATTTCGTTGAATGAATAGTGTCTGACTTTGGTAAAATAATTTCAAATAAATTCCTAAAACATCTAGAATAGTTAGAGATGCAATATATCACCCCTGCATATCATTTAGGCATGTCATGCATAGTGAGGCATTTGTTTGCTATGTTCCTCCCCCTCTTCTCTCCGGTAGACCCCGAGACCGACGTTGCCCCCGAGGACTGCTACTCCACCGACGACCCCTCTTTTACCGCAGAGCTTCCAGGCAAGCAAACCCCCTTGATCATTCCTATATCACCTATTCCTTCTTCCCCGTGCTTGCATTAAAATTTGCTACCGTATTTGATTGCTCCTATTCTGATGCATAGCCTGATTTTGTAACTGCTGTTGATACTTTACCTGTTGACCTAAATGCTTAGTATAGGTTGGTTAGTGATCCATCAACGGCCCCATACCTTTGTCCTTGTTGCCATGCTTTACTACCGATGACTCGATCAGCGTGATCGATGTGCAGAGACCTACACAGCACCGCACAACCCCTTAGTTGTACGACTCTGCAGAGTTACCATCGAGTGCCGAGGGTGATACCTCCTACCTCACTCCTGATGATATCTCTGTAGCGTAGCTAGTCGGTTGTGGGTTAACGAGGGTGATTCCTCTTTCATCACCTCCGATGATGCCTCTGTCGTGCAGCCCCTCAAGTGTGGACCCATCGAGGGTGATTCCTCCAGGTTCACCTTGACGGTTACATCGAGTGGGAATCCAACGAGGGTGATTCCTCAGATTCCTCCTTGATGTTACGGACACACGGGTACTTTGACCTTTACCTCAATCCTTTGTTGAAGTCGGGTCGACCTCGAGGGGTACCCGCGAGAGATACATATGAAAGTCGGGCGGGCCCGGAGAGCACCCGCGAGAGTTACTGTGGCGGCTGACTGTTTAGCGGTACCACCCAGGTTGTGGTGGTAGCTCCGGACTTGTCCCGACAGCCGTCACTAAAATTAATAATGCACTAACGGATTTGGGTATTGATCTGAGTTGGCCACTGGCCTATATGCACTACCACCACGCGGGATAATGGTTTAATGGGGCCCTCGGCACCGTATGTATCAACCTAAAGCTCTGTCAGACGTCCAGTTCAGCATTGCGGCACGGCCGGGTCGGCACCCCAGAGGTGGTGCCTGGATCGCCCTGCTCGCAACGACCCGGAGTGCAAAGGGCGATGGGCCCAAGACCCCTGAGCACTTAGGATGTAGACCGACGGGGACCTCTCTGCTGAGCCTAGGTAGGACTACGTCGTGTCGATCAGCCGAGGCCGGGCATGACCCGGAAAAGTGTGTCCGCCAGAGTTAATCGAGCGTGTTGGGTAACAGTAGTGCACCCCTGCAAGGAAGTTATCTATTCGAATAGTCGTGTCCACGGTAACAGGACGCTCAGTGTTGTATCCCGATCTACTACAACTTGAACTGGATACATGTTACTTTAATTGTAAGCTCCGGGATCACTTTCTCGCAGGGAGTCGAGGAAGGATCTCTGGGCTTGCTACTACATGCTTGTTGCTTTATTATATACTACTAATCTACACTCTTCTAATGCTGCAAGACGCTGAAGATGTTAGTCTTCGATAGGCTAGGCCTTTCCCTCTATTCTGGCATTTCTGCAGTCTAGTCCACAGATACAGCCCCTTCATTTGATACCGATTCATAAATAGAATAGATCTGATGTAAGTCTTGCGAGTACTTTGGATGAGTACTCACGGTTGCTTTGCTTCCCCTTTTTCCCCATACCCGATTGCTGCGATCAGATGACGGAGCCCCGGAGCCAGCTGATCCCGTCGACGACTACTACCCCTCCGATGGAGCCTACTACTACGTTGAGACCGACGACCAGGAGTAGTTTAGGAGGCTCCCAGGCAGGAGGCCTGCGCCTTTTCGATCTAGTTGTCGTTGTTTCGCTCTGCCTTCTTAAGGCAAGCTTGTTTAACCTTTGTGTCTGTACTCAGATACTGTTGTTGCTTCCGCTGATGCTTGTTTGACTCGAGCTTATGTATTCGAGCCCTCGAGGCCCCTGGCTTGTAATATAAAGCTTGTATTATTTTATTTTGTGTCTAGAGTTGTGTTGTGATATCTTCCCGTGAGTCCCTGGGCTTGATCGTGCGCATTTGCGTGTATGATTAGTGCACGATTAAGTCGGGGGCGTCACAATCCACCTCCAGATGTTCATTCTTCGCAAACCACAACCCTTTACCCGGAGTCCCCTTCAAGTATCTCAGGATTCTGTGAACAATATCAAGATGCCCACTCCTTGGTTCATGCATGTATCTGCTCACCACCCCCACGGCATACGTAATGTCAGGCCTGGTATGACACAAGTACAATAACCTCCCAACCAGCTTCTGATAATCTTCCTTATTCACTAGCTCACCTGATTGTGCTGTAACTTGATGATTTTGTTCAATCGGAGTAGGGCTGCACGACATCCCATCATGCCCATGTCACTCAAGAGATCCAAGGTGTATTTTCGTTGGCACAAAGATATCCCCTTCTCTGTCCGAGCCACTTCTATGCCAAGGAAGTACTTTAGATTGCCCAAGTCTTTTACCTCAAACTCCTTGCTCAGACACCCCTTCACTCTCTTTATTTCCTCCTCATCATCTCCAGTGATGATGATATCATCAACATACACTGCAAGAATGGTGATCTTCTTATCAGTGTGTCTATAAAACACCGTGTGATCATCATTACATTGGCCATACCCCATATTCCAAACAGCTCGTCTGAACCTATCAAACCATGCCCTCGGCGATTGCTTCAGACCATACAAGGATTTCTTCAGCCTGCATACCTTCCCCGTAGTCTGTTCTGTGCCAAAACCTAGTGGTATCTCCATGTATACCTCTTCTTTCAAATCACCATTTAAGAAGGCATTCTTGACATCTAACTGGTGCAATTTCCACCCAAAGTTTGCAGCACACGAGACCAATACCCTTACTGTGTTCATCTTTGCAACTGGAGCAAATGTCTCATCATAGTCAATTCCATAAGTTTGACTATATCCTCTAGCGACCAATCTAGCCTTATACCGTTCCACCTTGCCCTCAGGATTCTGCTTCACGGTAAAAATCCACTTACAACTCACTGCTTTCTTTTCTGCCGGCAATGTGGTTAGCACCCATGTCTTGTTTTTTTTCAGTGCTTCTAACTCCTCTATCATCGATTCACGCCACTTCGGATCTTGCTTTGCAGCCTTCCAATCCTTAGGGATAGACACAGTTTGCAGAGAGGCAACAAACGCCTTATATGAAGGTGACAAAGCCTTGTAAGACACAAAATTGCCAATATCAAGGTCATCACAAGCATCATCCTTTGGCAGAGCCTTCCTTGCTACCTCACCCTTCCTTGCCGCTTCACGTGTAGGCTTTTGCAACGCAATGGGCAGCTCCACTGTGTCAGATGAACTTGCCTCACTGCCTTGCTGCTCCCCCTGCACTCTTGCCTCACTGCCTTTATGCTCCCCCTACACCCTTGCCTCACTGCCTTGCTGCTCCCCCTGCACTCTTGCCTCACTGCCTTGATGCTCCCCCTGCACTTGTGGTTGCCGTCGAGAGTACACCAAGGTATTCGTCTGCCATCGATCCCGAACAGGAACCTGGAGAGCACCAATCTTAAGTGTATCAACAGTTGGCTCGACATGAGCCTACACATCATCATCAGTGAGGGTACTAACCGGAATTGTACCCACTATTGGTTGAACCTGAACCTGCACATCAGTATGAGTGTTAATGCCCACAGAATCACCGTGAGTATGAGACACATCCTTCTCCCCCTCTTGACCATCATGCACAGGGTGTAGGTGGTCAAGCTCTGCAAACAACAGACTGAGATCAGTCGGCTCACCATAGAATGGCTTAGACTCCCTGAAGGTAACATCCATACTTACAAACCTGCGTTTTTCAGAGGGACACCAACATTTATACCCCTGCTGACTAGACGAGTAGCCCAGAAAGACACACTTCACTGCCCGAGGATCAAGCTTTCCAACAGATGGTCAGTGATCACGAACAAAGCAGGTACTGCCAAACAACTTTGGGGGAACAACAAACTTATTATCTCCAACGAGCAACTCAGACGGAGATTTCATGCCTAGTATCCTGGAAGGTGTCCGGTTGATCAGGTATGTGGCTGTCATAACTGCATCATCCCACAAGAACTTAGGCACATTCATGGTAAACATCAACGACCGAGCAACCTCAAGAATATGACGATTCTTCCTTTCGGCCACTTCATTCTGAGGGGGGGTGTCCGGACATGAAGTTTGATGAAGAATCCCTTGGTAAGCCATGAAAGCCCCAAAACTGTTGTTCACATACTCTATGCCATTGTCAGTCCTGAGCACCTTGACCTGCACCTGAAACTGGTTCTTTACAAGAGCATGGAAGTTCTGAAAACAGCTAAACACCTCATCCTTGTGACGCATCAAGTAAATCCAAGTCATACGAGAATAGCAGTCAATGAAGGTAGCAAAATACTTCTTCCCATTCATTGACACCACGGGGCTAGTCCATACATCCAAATGAATAAGCATAAAAGGAGATATGCTCCTGAGCCCCTTGCTCACATATGAGGCTCGTGTGTGTTTTGCATATTCGCAAGCATCACATGTCAGCTTGCCCTTGCCTATTCCACACATAACATCTGGAAATATTCTACTCATCTTATCAAAAGATACATGCCCCATCCTACAGTGATGGATCATCGCCTGCTTCTCCTTGTCCTCCATGGTCGCAGCACACACCAAGTCTGGCTGCACCTCCTGGTCCATGTACCAAAGCCCCTTACGCCTGGTGCTAGTCCCAACCGTCTGGCTCGTCTGTCGCTCCTGAATCAAGCAACCGAACTTGTCAAGGATCACAGACAGTCTATTTGATCAATGAGAGCACTGAAAGAGACCAGATTGACAGGAAAAGCTGGCACATGTAAAACTGACGATAGGGAAATGGTCGGAGTGCACTTTACTGTACCAACCCCTATGACAGGCTGTTTTGTGCCATCAGCCGTTTGTATAGTGCCCGTGTGAGAGGGAGGATGCTTATTGTAAGACTCGAACACGCAGGATTTACTAGCAACATGCTTAGATGCTCCAGAGTCAAGAACCCACTCTAGAGCACTCTCATTAGTAGCAAGAGATGCTCTTTCCGGATTACCTTCATCAGTGGAGGCCCAGTGAGCAAAGTCTCCATAGACAGCATCATCTACATCTTTGCCTTTGGACGTCCCAGTGTCTCCTGCAACGGCCATGTGAGCCCTCTGACCCCCTGTGTGTCCAGAGTAGCCACCTCTGCCCCTAGAAGCCTGACCCCATGAGGTCTCTTGAGTATCCACCTCTGCCTCTAGCACTTCTGCCTCTGCTTGTTCCCCCTCTGTTATATTCCCTGCCTCTGCCACGAGTTGGACATTCTCTCTTCCAGTGACCTACCTCCCCACAGATATGACATTTGGTGGGATCTCCCCACTCCATGCGCTCAGTGACTGCAAATGTCGAAGCTGGCACAACCTTCACATCTGCATGCTCAAGAGACAGGCGCACCTCCTCTTGAGACATCGCTGCAATAGCCTCGGGAATGGTAGGCAGAGTAGGTTGGTGCAACAGGGAAGCCTTCCTGCCATCAAAGCAACCTTTGAGGCCAGCCAAAAATTTCAACACACGCCTGCGTGCCATCCACTTGTGCCCTGACTCGATTGAAGCCGCGTCATAGAGTTCCAGGGGATCACAATTATCTTGGTCAGCCCACAGAGCCTGCAGTTCTGCCACGTATGTCATCACTGACATGCCATCATCTTGGCGCAGCAACCTAATCTTGTCCTCAATCTAAGCAATGAGCATGGCATTGCCCTTGCCAGAGTACTGGGTGGACAGAATCTTCCATATCTCAGCAGGTGTGGATAGCCCCTCCACAGAGCGTCCAATGGAGGGCACCACAGAGTTCAACAACCACACCATAAGTACAGAGTGGATGACCTTCCACCTCTTGCCCTCTACACTACTCTTGTCCCCTGGTTCTACAACGGTGCCCAACAAATGTCCATCAAGCTCCTTCTGCTCCACAGCCCACAAAGCCCTCCTGGACCAGCTCAAATAATTTGTGGCCCCCTCTAGCTTCATGTCCAGGGGCGACATTTCGAGCTTTTGAGCCACTTCCTGTCGAGGAACGATGGCCCCAGAGTTGGACTCTGCGAGGATCTTAGCTAGCTTCTTGAAAGCCTCAGCAAGAGCATTTGGTTCACTCATCTTTGGTTGGGATAATCAGCAGCAGCAATGAGCAGCTTCAGGAAGAGCAGCCTCAGCAGCAAAGACACACAGCAGTGCAGACCACCACCAGCAGACCACAGCAGCAAGCACCAGCTCCACGCAGCTGTCACCACAAGAAGAGGCCACAGCAGCACCTTCTCTAGCAGCAGCTCCCAGAGGATCTTGGCCTCCAACAGCAGCCGACCCCCGCAGCAGCTCCCAGCTCCCGGTCCCCTGCACACACACCCACAGCAGCACAGCAAGCAGCTGCCCTTCTCCTCTTCTCCTCCCGCAGCACCACAACTCGCCAAGCAGCAGCCGCAGCATAGCCCACTCTCGAGGAGACCAAGCCGCTCCTCAGCTTCCTCCTCCTGCCGTGCCGTGCAGCAGACGAGCCGCACCTCCTGCGCAGCCACGCCCAGCCTCCCAGATCCGCCGCCGCCTCGCCGGACGCCGCCCAGATCCGCCGCCGCCTCACCGGATGTCGCTGCCGTCTCCTCAGGCCCCGCCATCGCTGGCCTCTGATACCATGTTGAGTCGGGGAGAGAGGGTACCTACAGACACCGCTAGCCTTCTGGTCTTGTTCGCTGCGTGAGTTTCTCTGTGTGTGGCGGCTTGCACGGGACAGAGGAAGAGGGGCTCCTCTTCTAGGTCAGCTCCTCTCATGGGCTTGGGCCCAAGAGACAAATCTTGATGGGCTAGGGCCCATACCGGTTCAACAGTTTCATCCAAGCTTCATCCTGGTCATGGATAGATCACCCAGGTTCGGGTCCATAAGCAGTGACAATCGCCCTATTAAGACTCGCTTTCGCTACGGCTCCGATGGGTTCCGTTCCCTTAACCAAGCCACTGCCTATGAGTCGCCGGCTCATTCTTCAACAGGCACACAGTCAGAGATCACTTTCCCCTCCCACTGCTTGGGAGCTCAGCACGGTTTCACATTCTATTTCACTACCCACTGGGGGTTCTTTTCACCTTTCCCTCACGGTACTACTTCGCTATCGGTCACCCTGGTAATACATCGTTGCAGATGATCTAACATTTTATTCGCGCAATTTTGAATTTGAGTTGTCAAATTCCAATCATCCTGATCCCCAGAGAGGTTTAAAGTTCCTGTTGAATATTAAATCACTGCTCACCCCCATAAAACATAATAAATTACTGCAAAGATTCTAACCAGCCATGCAACCACCTCACTGAGACTCCATAAAGAGAAAAGAATATGTCAACATACCCCAGCCAAGTTCCAACAGCATTTCCTTCCTCAAGACCAAGACCTTTCCATAGAACCTGAAATGATTTGAGAGCTCAGTTTCATGTTCTCCTATGTTTGTTTTTACTTTTGAAACAAATAAGTCCTCAAATGTACATTAGATTAATATTTAGAGACTTATGAGCCTGCGGTTACTTTAAACAGTGATAAGAGTGCATTTTTTGCAAGTTCTTACCTGCTTCTACCACATTAGGAATTATGGTGACAATTAAAACAAGTTCTGCACATTGGGTAGTTGCCTAATTGGTACTACTCCAACAGGTAGTCAGGTACTATGCACAATTAAAAGAAAAGAAAGTTTGACACTCAAGAAAAAGGGTGAAAGCTGACATTTTAGCTGAAAGGTATTGAATATGGGCAATGCACCAATAAGTGTCAATGCTTTGCTGTACTACTTTCAACCTATACATGCATTATGACCTTTTCCTGGAGGGGGGAGGGGACATGGCATGAGATCTTGCAGTTCAAACAACAAAACTCTTCGGGTTCTCTTGCGAATCCACAAGGAACAAAGTACATGACGAGAGAGAGAGACACTCAACTAGAGCAATGGCCTGCGCAGCATCTTGTCTACCCCAGTATTCTTGTGTACTTCCTGACATACAAACGTTCACATTAGCTATTCTGGTACAACACTCATTGACAATAGCATAGACTTGCTTGTTTTGCATTTATATGCAAATCAACTGCAGGAGTGGCCACCTGCTGCTTTTATATCAGGAAATTCATATGAGCCCAATGTAATCACTTTATTGTATCTCGATCAGCCAGTTTTTTCTGTGCAGCATCTTTTGGAGGAGTTGATTATTTGGTTCATTAATTGGTTTCCATGTCGAATGCAAGATGTTTTACATATGTAGGTTGCCTGGCTGCTTGGGCTGCACAAGTGTGAATCTTTTGATATGATAAAATTACAGTCCAAATAATAAATTATCCATCTTTTGGATGTTTAAGATTCGAAAGTTCAAATAATAATATAAATGATTGTTGGCATTTAGCACCTAAATTCTTCAGCAGAGATGCTGTGGTATCCTCATTATAGTTCGTGTTTGTTTGTTTTGTGAAAGAAACGTTAGAGGAGAGCCCAACCCTACATAGCATACGTTCAATAGGCAATTGTCCCTGCATTTAATTCTTAAATATCAAACCACCAGTCCTTTGGCTGCACTAAGCGATAAAAAAAAAGCTTGTATGAGTTTATCCGAAGAACTAATGCACAAAAAATGTAAGGAACTAAAGATGGATATAAATTTGTACCTATCTCAACAAACATCGTGGGTGTACTGGTAAGTGGTCCATGGTGAGTAGCTTCAAGTGTAATCTTCAAAAGCAATCAGTATTAATATCAGTTGATTCAGAAATAGAAAAGGCATCAAGGAAGCAACGTACCTCAAACTCTGGAACAAGACCTTGGTCGGCGGCAACCTTTTGCATCAATCGGAACCATGGGCCAATTCGAGGGTTTGGCACCGCTGCCCATCCAGGCCTCCCTCCTTGAGGGGGGGTCTCATCCTCCCTCAGATGTGGCACACCTTCAGAAGTACATTCACAAGAATGAGCATACCATCAATTATAAAACAATGATTGTGGTAAGAAGGAACCACTAATTAGTAATCAATATGCCAGTATGCATGTGGGTTGAAAAGCATGGACATTGCTCACAAACCATGAAACCAAACAATCGCAGGCTCACAGTATACCGGGAAATCAGGAAAATTATAGAATATAATTTATTGCCTGTATGCTAGAAGAATAAGTGCAGTACCTTTCGAATATATTAACAATTTGTATGTGGTATCATATTTACGTATTTAATTGGATTTTACACATAACATATCGAGCTTTGATTGCACCTGTGTGTTAAACAAGATACAGACAGATGAATGCAGAACCAACCGATTGGATGGACAGTGAGTGCAGGGCGGTTGGAGACTGCAGTGTGTTTGCTGAGGAATATGACCTCGGAAACAGCCTCTCCAGTGGCTTCCTGCCACCGACGGTCGAGATCATCCTCTGCAACAATGCTGCGTTCATGCTTCAATAACCTAACATTCCCATTTGTAAAGCTCTCCATCCCCTCCTAAAAACAAATATCAGCAACAGTTAGTTGGGAACTATGCCACAAACACATTTGTCAGATACCTTACGAATAAATAAAATAAGGATAAAAATTGCAGGTAACTTTAACTGAGATCAGAGCCAGTGGAACATAATGGACCATTGTTTTGTTACATTACATGATCCTAGATCTCTGTACACCAGTGAGGTATGCAATTTACTAGGGTATACTCGTGGATAAAAAATTCTAGCAACAACACGCCTAATAAACAGTTTGCTTGTTACTCCTAGATTGCGGTCACTCCCACTATGTTGCCAGCAACAGCGGTCATGCCTCTCACAGGCAGATACCAAAGTTGGAGGATTCAGAGGCATCAGGACTACGACTGTTGTGGTCCTGTAGACTCATTTTGGGGCCATACATGCCAGAGGTGTTGCAAGGAAATTGATGACAGCAGCAAGAAAGTTCATAGCAGCAGCATTCTATTCCAGAAGGTGAAGGAGGAGCATCCCATGATCAGCAGCGCCAACATGCCCAGTATGGCGTTGCCCCAGCCATCCCTCTAATCCTGGGGAGGCAAACCAGTGAACCTACACCCTCGAACCCTAACTGTACGCTGAGAGGAAGAGGAAGCATAACATGGTTCAAAAGGCAAAAACGAAGAGTTTCCTGAACCTACATACTCCCTCCGGTCACAAGTGTCATTCCATAACAGCTTTGGCAACAAATTTCTATTTAATAATATATCAAAACCTAGAGAGTATAGGTTGAACCTATTCTTCAATACAAATCTAACAAAATTATTTTTGCTAGACTAACAAAAATAATGATACAGAATACAGTCAGAATAATTTTATTGCACGCATTCTAGGATGACATTTATCCCACATGGAGGTTTTTCAGTAGACAAAAAAAGAGCGAAATTCTGGCCTTCAAGAAGCAAATCGTCAGGCAGAGATTTTTCTCATCGAACAAGGTTCCTGCTTCACAGTCGCAACTATTTATCTATTTCTAAACGCTAGGTACAGTGCCAACCCTAACCGGCACCGCACTTGGTCGCTACAAATCATCCTTACTCAATGGCAAAGTTAATCTTGCGATTGATGCATACAGATTGCCAAAAACAGTGAATGGGCTCGAAACTGAAAGGGGTTAGATTAATGGGTAATAGGAAGAGCTTCCTCACGGGGATGGGCGGGCCGGGGGACCAGCCAGGCATGGCCAGGAACGCGGCGGCGGGGCCGATGGACGCCGGGTCGGACGCCGTCGCTACCACGAGAACAACCATCTTCTCCGATTCCCCTCCTCCTCCGGCTCTGCTTCTCGCCGCCTCAAGCTATGGCTTATGGTGGTTTATTAATTTCTGGGGGAAAGCTTCGCGCCGCAGCCCGCAGGGATGGGTTTTCAGGGGGCGGTGCACGCCTGTGACGGGTCAGAACAATACGGGCCGTTTGCTCGAACGTTTAATGGCTGAGATTAAACTGACAATACTCGGATGCGTCCCGTGCAAGTCACAAACAAGCTACTCGTACTCGACCCATATCTGCCCCAGAGGAGAAAAAACATTACCCAACCGGGCTCTACAACTGACTCAACATCGGGACTGGCGGGCAGTCCCCATGTCCAACCCAAATCTCGGACGGACATGGGATGCCCGGAAGCGCCATCACGTCGGGCTGACCGCTAGGGCCCGCGTCAATTCGCCTATATTCGTCCTTCCTCCTTGCCACTCAAGATCACCGCCACCAAACGCCGCTATCGAACTTGAAAAAAAAATGGGTCATCAATGTACCCTTCCGGATTCAGACGAAGAAGTCAAAATAATTTAACTTAAAAAAGAAGCCGAGCAGCCATCAATGCTCACTTTGTGAGGGATGTTGACTGTCACTATGAACCTTCTCTGTTGATTCTTCAGAAATGATACAATGATGACCGAAGCTTACCGCTTTTGGACGATGCGGCTATTTAAGCCAGTCGCGTCGCTCCTCGCGTGATGAGGTGGGACTAAACCCCCAATATCGCCGGCCCAACACGGATGTTACATCCACACTAGAATTCTTAAGTACGAACAATTTATTTAGTGTTTTAACAACCCCGTTGGCCCAGCACGGACTAAAACATCCAAAATGATCAATGTGCATGTGTTTGCATGTATTTGATGTTTTGAAAATATGGTTTGTGGTTGCAAATGACAAAAATTGAGGCCCGCCCGGTCATTGTCCGCGGGCGCGTCCATGGACGTATAGGGGCCCGGATTAGGCAATTGTGGTTGTAGATGTTCTTAGGCCATAACATATGTGATGCGGAGCCTACGGACATCACCATGGCAAGTGACACGTGTCACATCTATTTCACATACATAAAGGTGAATCATCTCTTTTACACGTGTTCACTTGTGCCCTTCGAGGATGGTATACTATTTGACCCCTCTCTCGTGTGCATACATAGGTGTGAGCGGAGCTACACATTCTTCGAGGAGGAGTCCAAGCTCAAGAGAACAACTACATCATCCAAGAGGGAAGCTTGGAAGCGGAGAAGGAACCGTCAAGAAGAAGGACGGGAAGGCCACGAGGAAGACGGAGGAGGAAATCCCCAAGTGGACAGCACCTCCCAGGCGACCCCGTGCGCACGGGCCCCCCAGACCCCGTGTCCACGGGCCACCCAGAAAGGCTACTGGAAGCGAATGTGCGCACCCCGTGCACACGGGCCCCAGACCCCGTGCACACGGGCCTCGCCGCTGTAGCACCCCGTGCGCACGGGCGTGTACCATGCCCACGGGACCCCCGTGCGCACGGGCCTCACTTACCCCGTGCGCACGGCCCTCCCAGTGAGGTGGCTGATTTGTTCCTGTTTTGCCCTCACTTCGTCCCTTACCTCCCTTCTCCTATATATTCCGTGAATAGACCATTTGTTAGGGTTAGCTAAGAATAGATCTAGACATTAGAGCTTAGCTCATGTATCTCCCCTTGTGGGATTCCTCTTGAGAGAGAGACACTCCATTGGAGTTCAAGACCTCCATTGGAGAAGATCCTTAGGGATTCAAGACCCCTTCATGGGAAGATTCCTCCATGGAATTCAAGACCCATCTCTCCTAGAGATTTGGATGAACTACCCTTGTATCTTTATTTCCCTTGTTGTTCTTGGATCTTGATGCATCCCATGTATTCCTTGTGATTTGAGGAGTACTTGGTGTGGATCTTGTCCATTAGAGTGTTGTTCTTGTGTTTTCCCCTTGTGTTCTTGGTGTTCTTCCTCAAATCCACCTCCAATTCGTGAACATTGGGCCACCTAGGGTTTTGCCCTACATCATCTTGGTATCATGAGCCACGTTGACACGAATTTGGAGCCCTACCCCCCCCCCCCCATGTTCTAGCCAATTTTGCTTGTTTTTGTTCAATTTCGAAAATCCCCACCAAAAAGAGCCATACCAAAATTTTCATGATTTGTTATTCCTAGTGCGTTTTTGTTGGTTTCAATCCATTGATATGGTGTTTAGCAAGTAGATCCACCTTCTATTGCGTCCCCATAGCCCAATTTTATTTTTCCCCTTCGAATTTGGAGTTGAAATCGCGAATTTTCCGCCACCCCCGTGCCCACGGGCCCCCGCAAAGTTCCTGGACACCCCGTGCCCACGACCTTGTACTGTGCACACGGCCCTCCCAGAATCAGCCGCCACCGCTTCACTGTTTAACCCATATCTCCCACTCCCGAACTCCGATTTGGGTGTTCTTTGGCTCGTTGGAAAGCTATCAACGTGCCCGAGCTGCTCACCTTGGTTTTACCACCATTTGACTCCATAAAATTTTGTGCATTTTTGCATCTTTTGCATAGGCCATCCACCATAACTTCCGCACCACCACCATAGACTTCTGCAACCTAACCCATTTTGGTTCCTATTGCATTTGTGGTTGTTTGAGTTGTGATTTGAGTCTCCTAAGGTGTTTTGGCTACTTAGGGATGGTTACATCTTCATCCACCACCGGACGACGTGTATCGTTCCATCATCTACATCAACCACGAGCTTTCGCATCGACGACGGCCATCCATCCTTTGAGACCATCTTCAACCGGAAGCAAGGCCGGTTACCCCCGACTTCGTGAAAGGTTAAGTGTGACGAAGGTATCCATTCCGTCATAAACTTTTCCTTCCTTGCCATTACATCTTGATAGCCCCACCATCTTTGCGAATAACGTCATACCTATTGAGACTAGCATTCCGAGTATTGCCGGGCTTCGTGAAAACTTGTGCACCATAGTTATACGATATCATATTGTTGCATCATTTGATATATCATATAGTGCAATTGCTTGCTCCCGTGCATATCTTGTGATACTTATCTCGTGTGTTTGGTTGAGGCTCATTAAGCATAGTGGAAAGGAAGAGAAGAGAGCAAAAAAAGGCTTTTAAGCAAGAAAAAGAAAGATCATAAGCTTATAAGCAAAAGAGAGTTGAGCATGAAAAGAGATACTTGTGCATGAGGATACATGGAATAGGAAACGTTTTGTTTGCATACATATAGGATTGGTGCCAAGTGGTGAATCGTGCCCAAACGTGCAATCAAGCTAGCGTCTCTCCTTGTGTTTGTGCAACACGAGCTTAGTCTTCGTTAGGCCATTTTGTATTGCTCATCCCTATAGTTGCACAAGCCCCATTATCCCACCGTGTGTGTTTCTTAATTGCCCTCCTCTATATTTGTGATCACTTGCTTTGCATTTTGAGTCCTTTGGATTGATTTCAACATTTACATATCTTGGACTTCAATTTGCATGAATTTGTGCCACTAACCCCACCGAGCTCCACTATAAGCCATTTGTGTAGGTTGTGAGGATTGGACAAGGTTTTTCACCAAGTGCACTCTTTTCCTTGCATACATTGTGGTCTTTGAGATCCATCTACAACTTCGGAAAGAGGTAACTTTGGTATGTTCATTCCATCTCGTTCTCACACCTTCTCGAGTGCTTCTATGGATAGGGACGGCACATCTCCTTCGGTCTACAACCACAACGACAAGTTCGATGCCATGAAGAACTTCATCGACGCCAAGATGGACAAGCACATGGAGGAGCTCAAGGTCCTCATCAACACCGGCAAGCGATCTTCATCATCTTCGAGAAGACGCTCAAGTGCAAAGACTCCCGAGTTACCATCTCCGGCAAGTACACACCGGCATCGACACCGACAAGACCATGAAGTTCCAGGTCATCAAGAGCAACCTTCCGGATGTGGGTTGGCTTCTCTGCGACCCCCGTGCCCACGGGACTATGACCCCCGTGCACACGGCCTCCTGCACCCCCGTGCACACGGGCCCTACAGAACCGCGACATCGACCCCAAGGCTGCGACTTCATCAACTACATTGGCATCTTCGCCAAGTGACTTCAAGGCATCTTCGCCTACTCCACGAGCTCAAGTCCACTACTTCCACGACCTACTTCGACTTCGCCAACGATGATGAGATTCCATTCTTTGGGACTCATGACCCCGAAGAGTACCTCGACTGGGAGCGCAAGATGGACGACTACCTCAAGCTACATCAAGTCCCCTCCGAAGATCAAGTGAAGTGCGCCACAAGTACCTTCCACGACTACGCGTCGACATGGTGGCTTCACACACCTTCGAAGAGCTTCAACATGAGTTGGCCCAAGACGAAGAAATCTATGTGGCGAGAGTTTGTGCCTTCCGCCTACACGGAACATCTTCTTCACCAATTGGAGAACACCATACAAGGATCCAAGTCCCTCGACGAGTACTTCAAGGAGATGAAGAAAGCCTTGCGACGAGCCGGTGTGGACGACCCCATTTGGATGAAGTTCCACTTCACGATGGGATTGAACAACGACATCGCCAAGACTATCTTCACCAACAACTACAAGTCCATCGACGACCTCTACATTGGTGCTCTCAAGGCGGAAAGAGAACTCAAGAAGGCCAAGTCTACTCGACACCGAGCACACTTCGTGACGACAACGCTCAAAGACGGCGAGCATGAGGCTAGTATCACCGAGATGTCCAAGCCCGATGAGCTCCAAGACGAAGCTTCCAAGTTCGACTTCACCGCCATCCCTCTTTGTGGCATTGATGATGCCGAGTCTACCACGACTCTTTTTGAAGACGACGCGGCGACGAGTACGACTACGGAGCAACTCAAGGACCAAGATTTGGAGGCGAGCGACACGGTGACGAGCAAGGATGATACTTCCATCTTTGGAGACGAGAGTGATGATGTGCCATCTTCGGCCTTCATCCATGGTGACGAGACGGTTGAGCATGGGATTTTCCCTTCGACCAAGGAGGCGTATGGTGATGAGTTGAGCGACTTGTGCATCCATATTGAGAGTGAGAGTGACTTCCCCACTAGACCCATATATGATGAGATGCCCCAAGTCCCATGTGAGGAGAGCCACTGTCGGTGTAAAAACAGGCAGACCTCGGGGTAGGGGGTCCCGAGCTGTGGATCTCGGACGGATGGTAACAGGAACAGGGAGACGATGTTTACTCAGGTTCAGGCCCTCTTGATGGAGGTAAAACCCTACGTCCTGCTCTTGTTTATATTGTTGGAGAAGTATCAAGTACAGAGTTGATCTACCTCGAGATCGTATGATCTAGTCCTAAGGCTAGGTGAACGAGATTGCGTTGAGGTCCTTCCTAAGGGCTAAACCCTTCGGCTTATATACACGCCGAATAGGGTATCTAGGGTTACAAGGTCGGTATCCAGGCGAGGAGCCAGCAGGGGAAGTCTTGGAGTATACGTCAAGTCTTCGGCAGATGTAATCTTGTTCTTCTTCTCGCATGCATCTTCCAGTGTTCATCTTGATAAGAATGAGGACCCACTGGCCCAGCCCGAGGAATATGGGCCGACTAGGTTAGTACCCCCTAGTCTAGGACACCGTCAGTAGCCCCCGAACTGGTCTTCTACGCCGAGGACGATCTCTTCAACGGAGGTAACTTCAGATCCGAAGTCCTTGGCTTGACAAACGAGTTCCCCTTCGAAATTCCGGATCTCTTAGCCGCCCTTCTAAGGAGTGGTGTCTTGTAAACGATGTTCAGTCGGGTTCCCTCATCATCCGGGGTCGTGAGTTACTTAACCTTGAAGGCTAGCCAGCTAGGTGTGAACAGTTCCTCATAGCCTGACAACTTTATCGAAGCAGCGCTACCCACGATGGGTCAGGCAGTTACTGCCTATCTCAAATCGTGGTTCGAGGCCGCCTTTTTACTGGCACGTCCCATCGAGGTGGGGATCGTGCCCGTATTCTCAGGGATATCATCAAGATTTTGTTTCCCCCCATGCGTATAACGGCATCTTTGGTGGGGGAGAGTGGCGTTTTTATCGGCGTGGCAAGGGGGACTCTTGGCCTTTCAGCAGCCTATAAGAGTAAAAAGCTAACAGAGCCAGTAGTTACACTCCCATTTCCCCAGCCTTCTGCCTCCTCGAGCTCCAGCGCCCAGATCCAATCTCGCCTCTTCCCACCTTTGCGCATCCAAGCTTTCCCACCCAGCCATGGCCGACACCCTCAAAAGGGCACTAGGGGGCTCCATCGTGACGGAGGGCATGCTTCAAGAGCTGCGGAGTGCGGGGTATATCCCCGCCAACGTCGCAGCCCATGCTCCAGACGCCGACTAGCAGGTGCCCGCTCCCAACCCCGGGGAGCGGGTAGTCTTCATCCCTCACCTCATCAGAGGCTTAGGGTTCCTGCCGCACCCATTTGTGCGCGGGGTGATGTTCTACTACGGGCTCGACTTCCACCACATGGCCCCGAACTCCATCCTCCACCTCGCCTCCTTCATCACGGTGTGTGAGGCCTTCCTCCTCATCGAGCCGCACTTCGGCCTATGGCTGAAGATCTTCGGCGTGAAGCCGAAGTCCAGCGGCATCGATCTGGCGAAGTGTGGAGGCGCCATGGTCAGCAAGAACCAAGGCGCCGACTGGTTCCAGGGCACCTTCATCGAGACCGTCAAGGAGTGGCAGCGCGAGTGGTTCTACATCACTGAGCCGCTTGCCACTGGCCAGACCAAGGTCCCAGCCTTTTCAGCTGGGCCTCCAAGGAAGCTCAAGTCCTGGAAGGAGAAGGGCATCCTTTGGGGAAACCCAGAGGAGGTGGAGACACTGATCAAGAAGATCCAGTGGTGGTCCCTCAAGAAGAAACTCCAACCGCCTGACATGGTCAACGTCATGCTCCATCGCCGCATCCTCTCGCTCCAACTCCGGGCCACCCCGATGTGGGAGCACAAATCCGGGGATGCCGGACCCGTCCTCAACTTCTTCCGCTCCTCCCTGGCCGGGATGTGGACGCGGCTCTTCAAGCTGCCCAAGGACAAGATCCCTGAGGAGGGAAAGGACCTCGGCTTCAAGGCCGGCTACACCGCCACACCGGTAAGTGTTCAATATACACGTTCATATTCTTCTCCTGCTAAGTGGGACATGCTTGGATGAATGGACCCATTCCGTGTTTGCAGAACTAGGCGAACAAGGTGCAGCAAATGCTGTGCCCGGCACCACTTCCGGAGGGGGAGAGGTCCCCTCTGCTTACTGCGCTCCTCACCGAGGAGCCGCACGTGGTGATCCCCAGGGCGCCAAAGCCCCAGAAGGGCAGGACGGGTCTTCGGAGGCGGGAGACCTCGGTCACCCACTCCTCCTCCACCTACGAAAGCGATGGGGGGGAGGACGAGGATAACCTTCCCCCAAAGGGGAAGAGGGTGGCGTTAGAAGACGCCGAGGCCGGGGCCCGGCCCACAGGCCAAAAGAGGTTGAAAGAAACCTCGGCCGGGGCGACCGACAAGCCCCAGCCGTCGGAGAAGAACATGCTCTCCGACGAGTCCAAAGACGACCCCCTCGCGCTGGGAAGGAAGAAGCCGGCGCCTCGAAGGTACGCTGTTGTCCTTTGTATTTATCTTCACATTAAGTTTTTTCGGTAGGACTAATGCCACGTGAATATTTTTCCATAGCCCGCCTAGGGCACGCCTTAGCGACTCCTCCAGCGGGTTGCCGCCCACCAGCGGGACGCCGGACCGTGTTGCCCCGGCTCTAGAAGGGCAGGGCGAGGTGACGTCGACTCCGGCCCCTCAGGTTGACGCAGCGGGGGTCAAAGAGGCGGTCATGGCCGAGGTTGACACCTCGGTCCCTCAAGGCCAAGGGGACGAGGTCCCCGAGGTCGTCCAAGAAGGGCTGGGCCAATCAGTGGCCCAGCCGGAATCTGCTCCGGCTCCACCGCCGCAGCCGGAGACCCACGTACCCAGCACCCAGGTGCTGGGGCCCGAGGTCTTTCCACCCTCACCTCCCGCTCCAGTGGGGTTAGCGCGGGGTGGACTGAGTAGACGGAGGCAGCCTTGACGGGCTCCTCCCTCAAGGAAGAGCACCGCGCGCTAATTGGCGCGGCGCTGCAGGGATTCCGGTCCGCTGAGGCCGAAATGCATGAGGTCTTCAAGGGCCTCATTACGAGCTTCGAGGTAATCCTCTGTCTTTACGAGAAAAAGGGACCTTCTCTGCTTAGATTTATCAATCCTTGTACCTGTCTGAAGGCATATGTTACCTGACGTTTAGACGGCCATGCCAGTGAGTAGCCCCCGAGCCCAACACCGGTTTGAAAAACTGGTGTTGGGGTCAAAGTGTAGGTGCAGGGGAAAGAGTAGCCCCCAGGACTGATTAGACGAGATGTGTGTCCGAAGTGTCAATAAATTGATCATGGGGCTTATTAGAAAGTGTTTATGCAGGTTTCAACCTCGGCTTCGGGCTCCGCCTCCGAGGAGATTACGGAGATGAGCCGGAAGCTCGAGAGGTCCGAAAAGGACCTTGACCTGATGAACAAGCAGGTCGAGCAGTCTCAAGGTAAGCGACCGATGCGTTGTGTTTTTTTTTCTTGAAGTTTAATTTTGAACAAGGATAACTTATTGTTTGAAAATCTGATGCCGAACTGGTTTAATGACAGCAGTTTTGGCCGAGCTTGAGAGGCTCAAGGCCGAGCTCTTGACAGCTCAGCAAGAGGTCGAGCAGCAGAAAGCTACCGCGGCCCAAGCAGAAAAGGACCTAGCCGCCGAGAAGGTGGCTAGGAGGAAAGACCAGGCGCGGGTGCTGGAGGTCGAGGAGACTCTCAAGGGCGTGTATCTCGAACGCGGTTCCCTTGAGAAAAAGGAGAAAGAGATGGGCGAGGAGCTGCGAAAGCTACGCCTGTCTCATGCTGAGCTCCAGACCCAGGGCCAGGCCGATCACCAGGTGATCCAGCAAGTGGAGCGGGTAGCCGCGGGTAAGCCATATTTACTTCAATGTGTATTTGGCAGCAAAGGGTTCATCGAGCTCACCTAGCTGTGGCGATCCACAGAGCTCTTCGCTGATCTCCCGAAGAGTGCGGCTGATGCCGGCCTGCATTTCAGCCAACTGGAGGGCCATGAGGCGGAGAAGGCGTTCTGGAAGCAGTTCCAGGAATCGTCGCAGCCGCAGTTGCTCAATCATCGGATGAAGCAACTGGCGGAGCTTCTTCGGATGGCGAGGCCAGTGCTCCAAGACCTCTGCATCAATTTGTGGCCCACGGAGGTGTTGCCAACCAGCTTCTTCGGGCTCCTGGTGCGACTGCAAGAAGCCGTCCTGCAAGTCCAACGCTGGAAGCGATCCGCGTGTCTAGAAGGAGCGCGGCGGGCGTATGCCTGCGTGAAGACGCACTTTCGAAAGCTGGAGGCGAAGGTTGTTGCTGCAGGCCCCCCAGAAGGGAAGGCGCGCACCGCGGAGCAGTTTTTTGCCGAAGTGGAGGAGGGTGCCCGTCTTACCGAGGCCCTGTGTCCCAAGGACAAGTTGTATTTCTAGGTGGCACTTCGGAATGCCGAAGTGCGTGTGATGTACAAAAATTATTAGTTGTTTTAATGAGTACGGCTTAAGTTCCTCTCAAGTGTTTATGTTTTGTTTTTAATATTCCCCCTGTTTGACCATGTTAAATTGAAAGTGGCCAGTCGTCGGCTTCGACCCCTTTGTATAATATACGAAGGGTGCCCCTTTTAGGCGTTCATGACCCTTAGCCGATGTCTCGGTTCCCGGGGGAGGTCTGCGCACATAGGGACTAGGCAATCGGACTATGGTGGCTTTATGACTTTCACTTAGTCGTAGGAGTTTGACGGTGGGGACCGATGACGAGCCCCCGGTGAGTAAAGTGGTCGGCTTGGTCAGCCGAGGTCTATGCCCATGCCCATTTTGGCCAATTCGAGGAAGAAGCCCTTCATTTAACATGGGTGATCTCTAACGACACGTCGCTTGACGCGGTCTTCGGATGGCCGACCAGTTTTCGCTTACCTAGATAGTCAGTCTTCGGCTTTCTCCACTGAGGCGCTCTGCCAGTTAAACTAGCGGCACTATCGCAGTGGTTCTCCCGTTACACCCTTAGCCGAATTTGTCGGGAACATAAGGGGTACACATAGGAGCTGGGCAACCCAACTATTGACCAAAATCTAGGTTCGAAACTGATGCATATAATGCAACATCTGAGACGCCGAGTACTTCAGATTTTTGTTTCAGGGTGTAAAATCGAAATCCTTTAGCTATTGTACCTTAAAGATGTGGGCAGTGCTTGTAAGAAAATACGTTTAAAGACCTTTTATGGGCACATTTTCTTTATTTCAAGTAGCCAAGCTTTACATGCCGAACTTTTGATGAAAGGAACTGAGCAAGATACAATGCGTGTAAAGATAATGAGGGAGAAACTAAAAGAAAACAGGGTGGATCTTGTCATCGGGTCTATGAGCCCGGGCCGCTTCCTGCCGCACGTCTGCGTCTCTGTGCTATTGACCAGCTCGTCCTCGTTGATAGCGGTTGATGTTGGTAGCATGCAGCTTCGGCCAAGTATGCGCTTGATGCGTTCGTTGGTCGATCCCTTCGAAGAGGTCTACAGTTGTTAGTTGTGTGGTTAAAGCCACATGGGCATGCTAATGTTGGCTAGCTCTTTGACAGAACTCTGCCAACATGCGAGCTCGAGGTTTCGTCGCTACTCAGTCTAGCCGACCCGATGTTTCCATTGTCTTGGCTCCTCGGCGACCCAGGGAATTTTTAGTGCAAAGTTGTGCACCCTGGGGACGTAGTGCCCCCTCCAAGGGAAGTGCGTGAGGAGCCCGTACCCCTATTTAGGGAGGGGAGGTACATGTCCGAGGTCCACTGGCGTAGCCTGCGTATGCTTCGAAGAGCTAGGGATGCGTTTACCTCCGCGAGCTGCCTCCTCGGATGCCTGCACCTCGGCTGCGAAAGCCGCGGTCTGCTCCTCCATGCGGATAGAGCGTTCGATGTTACCATTGACTGTAATAACACCGTTGGGTCCCGGCATTTTGAGCTTGAGATAAGCGTAATGCGGGACTGCGTTGAAGCGGGCGAATGCGGTGCGCCCAAGGAGCGCGTGGTATCCGCTGCGAAAAGGTATGATGTCGAAGATTAACTCCTCGCTCCTGAAGTTCTCGGGTGATTCGAATACTACTTCTAGGGACGCGGTTCTAGTGCAGCGAGCCTCGACCCCTGGTATTACACCTTTAAAGGTGGTGCTGCTAGGCTTAATCCGAGATGAGTCGATCCCCATCTTCCTTATCGTGTCCTCGTAGATCAAGTTGAGGTTGCTCCCTCCATCCATACGGACGCGCATCAGGTGAAAACCATCGACGATCGGGTCCAGGATGAGTGCGGCCGATCTGCCATGCCTGATGCTTGTCGGATGGTCGTATTTGTCGAATGTGATCGGGTAAGCCGACCACGGATTGTACTTCGGGGCCATAGGCTCTAACGCGTAGATGTCCTGAAGTACGCATTTCCTCTCCCTTTTGGGGATGTGGGTAACGTAAATCATGTTTACCCCCGTTACCTCATTAGGAAACTTTTCTGACCTCCATTGTTTGGCCGTCGAGGTTCATCCTCGTCTTCGCTGCGATTTTGGGGTTTATGTTGACCCTCTGTCGCTATCTTGCCGGCCTGCTTAAAGACCCAGCAATTCCTGTTGGTGTGGGTTGCTGGTTTTTCTTGAGTGCCATGAATTTGGCACGGTCGATCTAGGATCTTGTCGAGCTGGCTTGGTCCATCCTTGTTCCCTTTAAAGGGCTTTCTTTTCTGTCCGGATCGAGGTCCGATGAAGCCTGCATTGACTGTTGTGTCTTCTGTGTTGCTTCCGCCGTTTCTATGCCTGCACTTATTTTTGTTGCGCTTAGGCTTGCCGTTGGCGTCGCGAGTCTCCGAGGTCCCCGCATCACCGTCATGTGTGCTGCGGGCCAACCAACTGTCCTCTCCCACGCAAAAGCGGGTCATGAGTGAGATTAGGGCTGCCATGGTCCTCGGTTTGTCCTGGCCGAGCTGGCGGGCGAGCCACTCATCTCGGATGTTGTTTTTGAATGCAGCGATGGCCTCGGCGTCTGAGCAGTCTATGATCTAGTTCTTTTTAGTAAGAAACCGGTTCCAGAATTTCTGAGCTGATTCGCCGGGCTGCTGAGTGACACGGCTGAGGTCATCGGCGTCCGGAGGTCGGGCGTAGGTTCCTTGGAAATTTGCCCTGAAGGAGTCCTCAAGAGCCTCCCAGCTTCCAATGGAGTGGGACGATAGGCTATTCAGCCAGTGCCTCGCCGGCCCCTTTAGCTTGAGCGGCAAGTACTTGATGGCGTGGAGGTCATCTCCATTGGCCATGTGTATATGGAGAAGAAAGTCTTCAATCCATACAGTTGGGTCCGTGGGGCCATCGTAAGATTCTATGTTGATGGGTTTAAACCCATCGGGGAACTGGTGTTCCATTACCCTATCTGTAAAATAGATCGGGTGGGCTGGTCCTCGGAACCGAGCGGTGTCGTACCGGGCTTCGGGAGAGAACCGGGTATGAGTTTGATCTCAGGCGCGGCCGTTCCTGTCCAACAAGGCATCGTAGCCATCGTGCCCGGCCTGAGCGCGTCCTCTTAATCCATAAATGGACCGGGGTGGCGCCCGGTTTGCCTCTATCCGACGTCGAATGTCCCGAGGGTCAAGATAGTCTACAGGGTCCTTGCCATGATGGCGTGGAGCTGGTTGGGTGTGGAAATCCTCCCGCATGGGCCTGTCGTGTCCTTGAGGGGGGCGGTCAGGTACCTCAGCGGTTAGTTCATCATCGAATTCGGGTAGTAAACGCCTGCGTGGATAAGATTTGGGCGCACTACGGCACCGTTCTTCGAGGTCTTGCTTGGCCGAAAGTATTTCGACCCACTTGTCGTTGAGCGCGTCCTCGTTAGCCTGCAGCTGCTGCTGCTTGCGCTTCATGCTTCGGGCGGTGGCGGCTAGGCACTGCCGAAAGCGTTCCTGTTCAACAGGGTCTTCGGGGACTATGAAGTCCTCGGTGCCGAGGCTTACGTCCTCCTCGTATTCTGGCATGTAATTGTCATCGGCCCCTTCAAAAAGGTCGTCGGGATCCGAGTCCCTGGGGATGCCTTTGGGGTCGACGTGGCGTTCTGGGGAGGCTTGAAGGTTCTCCCCTTGGTCTTCTGCGTCGTTGGCCGCCGTATCGGCGGTAGGGTTGTTCCCGCTGGGCTCCCCATTAGTACCCCTTCTACGTCTTCGCCTACGCTTTGGAGGGGAGTTGGGAGTGTTGACCATGTACACATCGTACGTAGATGTTGCTTTCCACCTGCCGGTGTTAGTAGGCGGCAAGGTGTTGTCCGTAGGGCTGCCGACATCTTCATCCTTGTCGGTTGCCTCGTCGTAGTCTAGCACATCGGTTAAATCGTCGACAGTGGCTACTAGATGGGTGGTGGGTGGGATGTAAATTTCCCGATCGTCGGCTTTAAGTCCGATCTTGTCATAAACTGAGGAGTTCGATATTGACAAACTCTGGATCCGGTCAAGCATCTCATTAAGGTGAGATAGCTCCTCTGGGTTCATGGTCTGGCCATAAGCTGGATCGACTCGCAGTGGCACGCCTGATGCTTTTTCTGCCGTACAAGGAAGCGGGGTGGATTCAAGATCCGCCGCCGGGATCGGTTCTAAGCCCGATTTGGTGTCCCAGGCCGAACTCTGATCCATGTCGGAGTCAGGCACTGTGACAGGGTTATCCGAGGAGGGGGAGTGAAGTACCTCCGTAGCCCCCGGCGGTCTTGGGGGCATGATTCGTGGTCTTCAGAGGAGATCCGTTCCGAGGTCGAACCTCTGGTGTTTGCCAGATCCGGAATCCGGCCGGGGGTCTAGCCTGATAAGACAAGCTCGCCGCGGGAGTCTGCGGTGTACTCCAGACCTCCAAAGGTAACGATCTGATCGGGAGCGTAGTTCTCGACGGTGGCCAGGTGGCCTGTTGAGTCGGCGCAGAAGATCATGCTACCGAACACAAAAAGTTGGCCGGGGACGTAGGCGTCCCCACAGCCATTGCCGCAGTTGATCTGCAGATGAGCCAGCGATCCTTTGTGGTCACCAGTGAAACTCTCAATAAAAGCACCAGTGTCGGTGTAAAAACCGGCAGACCTCGGGGTAGGGGGTCCCGAGCTGTGGATCTCGGACGGATGGTAACAGGAACAGGGAGACGATGTTTACCCAAGTTCGGGCCCTCTTGATGGAGGTAAAACCCTACGTCCTGCTCTTGTTTATATTGATGGAGAAGTATCAAGTACAGAGTTGATCTACCTCGAGATCGTATGATCTAGTCCTAAGGCTAGGTGAATGAGATTACGTTGAGGTCCTTTCTAAGGGCTAAACCCTTTGGCTTATATACACGCCGAATAGGGTATCTAGGGTTACAAGGTCGGTATCCAGGCGAGGAGCCAGCAGGGGAAGTCTTGGAGTATACGTCAAGTCTTCGGCACAGGTAATCTTGTTCTTCTTCTCGCATGCATCTTCCAGAGTCCATCTTGATAAGAATGAGGGCCCACTGGCCCAGCCCGAGGAATATGGGCCGACTAGGTTAGTACCCCCTAGTCCAGGACACCGTCAGCCACCACCACCACCATTTGAGTGATTTGAGTGACTCCACCATGTGTGACATTGAGTGCACCTATTTTGAGGGAGTGAGTGAGCCACCACATAGAGAGAGTGAGGTAGTTGATAGGTCTTGTGAGGCCATTTCGATTTCTAACGACTTAACCTTTACCTCTATTGTGTCTTCTCATTTGGTGCTACGTCCCATATACAACGACGCCCCGATCTTCGACGACTTCGTCCTTCCTTTGGACAAGACGATGGCCATGGTGGACTATGATACACCCCCACATGGTTCCATCATGATGATGATGACCACGAGTTAGTCTTTCCCACCTCACCTACACCACATGTGTGGAATGAGAAAGGTAACATAGGTGAAGGTGATGTTCTTGTCCCACTAGTGGACATTCTTGACATTGATTGCTTACATGATGTCGATCCTCCTATCAACACGCTTCATGCTAGTGCGACTTCCCCATGTGATGATTTACCCATTTATGATGAGTTTGATGATTGCCATGTGGAGTCTATTAGTAGTGATGCCATGTTACATAGGATATCTTGTGATAATTCTCTCGGTCACATCATGTTTGCAACCCCTCTTGACTTGTCATATGCTATGCATGAGATCACCCATATGTCACATTTGCAATCTCATCGTAGTGACTATGCATATGCCATTAAAATAAACCCAATTTGCACATATGGCATAGATAACAAGCCCATGGTTATTGGCATTTGTTTTTCTTGTGATGATATTGATATGCTCCCTTTGCATCATTTCCATCATATGCCATGCCATGACCACCTAGCTTCGGACATGCATTGTTTTCCATGTTGTCAATTTTCTCCATATTATGCTTCCGCAATTGCTCATGAGGAGACCCCCATAGTTTCCTCATACCTATTAGGAGATTTTGATCCATCCTATGAATTGCATGATTCCCATGATTGTGTGCACCATATGCATCCCATGAATGAAAATTCTTTTGATGTGCCACACACTTGCTATAATTTGCATCCTAATCATTTTATACATAACAACTATTCTTTCATGATGGATGACATGTTTCTCTACCGTGCCTCAAATTTCTTTGAGCATTGCTTATCTTGTGCTAACTCTCACGTGCACATACACATCATGATGGATGATGTGTACATTTACCACACACACACACTTTGTTTCGTTTGTGTCTTTCTTGTGTAGGTACACATGACTCCTTGTCAACCTCGCAAGCGCATGAGTTGACGAAACGAGCTCTAGAGAGCAATGAAGATATGCGCAACCATGGAGTGCTTACCCTCCACCCCCCCTCATCGTGCAATGACTTCGTGCATCTCTTCTACATGGCCCTCACATGGTTATGGGTTATTGTCCATTACATATATTATGCCCATATTGCCATGTTCACTTTGCATGATATGCTCATTTCCATTTGGATGACATGCTTTGGTGACACATGCTTTGCATTACACATGATCCTTGATTCTCGTATTTGTATGTGTATTTGTATGTGTATTACACATGAATGCAACAATGATTTTAGTCTTGCTAATGAGATTGCCCCCATAGCTTTCTCCCATATTATTGGAGTTTTTGCCATCTTTCATGTGAACCATGCTTGTCTTCCTTCTTTGCACCATATGCCTAGTGCATGAATATTGCCATTGTTAAATCATATCATTCATGCACTTTTGCTTCTAATGGTTATGTGCAAGAGAAGAGAACCATCATGATGGATGATGTGTTTATCTACCATGCACATACGTTGTTTGCTTTGTTGTGTGCATGTGTAGGATCGTTCGATCCCGTGTCAACTTCCACTTCACGCGAGTTGTCCATTCGAGCTCTTGAGAGCGAGCCACTTTCGACCGACGCGTTTCTACACCGCATTTCCTACCACTTCGGCATTGTGAAGGACGCACAAGAGAAAACTTTTGAGGTGACATCCTTCTTGAGCATGGATATTGTGTATCATACTTCATGTGTTGCTTGCACCATGACACATTACACACATGCTAGCGATCCTGTTTTGACTTGTCATTGCCACATTGCCATGCCTCATGATATATATGCCTTGTGTGTTGCATCGAACATGATTATCCCATGCTATTCCCATGTGTTTGATTGCAACAATGTCATTTCTTCACATATGCCATGTCCCATTGATTGCTACATGTTTGACTTGATTGCCTCACACATGTTGAACAATTGCTCTTTACATTGTGTTGAGTGCAACACTATTTTCACTACACCATGTGCACATTATGCTTGGATTGTCTTACACTTTGGCTTGCCTATTGCACATTTCATGCGCTTGATGCCCCATGTGTTTGGACATATCATTTTCTTTGGTGTTGTGAATGAATCATATGCATACCATAGACCATTTGTTGAGCGCTTTGTGCATACTTGCTATGACCTTGAGGTAGATGCTTGTTCTCTTGTCAAACATATTAGCATCTCTACCTCCCATTTACATGCTTGTTCCCATGATGCCTTTGATTGTGCTCAATTGATATGCTTACATGACATGCCACTATCCTTTGTCACACAATATGCTATGCATTATGACGACACTTGTTCAGTGAATCACCACTTGAATGTTTGGTTTTGCACTAACGCTAACCACATTTGTTTTCCAAGTGTTTGTTGTCATTGCTCCTTTCGAAGGAATCACAAGACGGTGCGACATTGGAGTGTGAACATTTCAAGCTTCAAGATGATGAATGCTTAGTGATCGTCCACTTCGACACGGCGACGCCATCTCTTTCCCATGGTGATTTGGTTTTTGATCCAAGGTCGGATCTTTCCCAAGGGGGAGGGGATGATGCGGAGCATCCTACGGACATCACCATGGCAAGTGACACGTGTCACATCTACTTCACATACATAAAGGTGAATCATCTCCTTTACACGTGTTCACTTGTGCCCTTCGAGGATGGTATACTACTTGACCCCTCTCTCATGTGCATACATAGGTGTGAGCGGAGCTACACATTCTTCGAGGATGAGTCCAAGCTCAAGAGAACAACTACATCATCCAAGGGGGAAGCTTGGAAGCGAAGAAGGAACCATCAAGAAGAAGGACGGGAAGGCCACGAGGAAGACGGAGGAGGAAATCCCCAAGTGGACAGCACCTCCCAGGCGACCCCATGCGCACGGCCCCCCCAGACCCCTTGTCCACGGGCCACCCAAAAAGGCTACTGGAAGTGAATGTGCGCACCCCGTGTGCACGGGCTCCAGACCCCGTGCACACGGGCCTCGCCGTTGTAGCACCCCGTGCACATGGGCCTCATTTACCCCGTGCGCACGGCCCTCCCAGCGAGGTGGCTGATTTGTTCCTGTTTTGCCCTCACTTCGTCCCTTACCTCCCTTCTCCTATATATTCTGTGGATAGACCATTTGTTAGGGTTAGCTAAGAATATATCTAGACATTAGAGCTTAGCTCATGTATCTCCCCTTGTGGGATTCCTCTTGAGAGAGAGACACTCCATTGGAATTCAAGACCTCCATTGGAGAAGATCCTTAGGGATTCAAGACCCCTTCATGGGAAGATTCCTCCATGGAATTCAAGACCCATCTCTCCTAGAGATTTGGATGAACTACCCTTGTATCTTTATTTCCCTTGTTGTTCTTGGATCTTGATGCATCCCATGTATTCCTTGTGATTTGAGGAGTACTTGGTGTGGATCTTGTCCATTAGAGTGTTGTTCTTGTGTTTTCCCCTTGTGTTCTTGGTGTTCTTCCTCAAATCCACCTCCAATTCGTGAACATTGGGCCACCTAGGGTTTTGCCCTACATCAATATGCTTCCTCGTTTCCTCGTATTTCGAGTCAATTTTTGAAAAAAAAACATTAGGTTTACTATAAAAGTTCACCAGAAGTACAAAGCATCTCAAACATAATGAAAATTACATCGAGATTCTGAGACCACCGAATGACCACTACTGCTGCCAGAACGAGCCACCGCCGCGCCGCTGTCGCCGCTCCCCTACTGAAGCCGGCTTAACCTTGTCGATGATAGTCGGGAAGTCTTCGTGCACATGCCTCTAAGGACCAGCGCCATGGAGTTGCAGTCGTCGTCGTTGAACTCTTGCATAGATCTGAAGCACCTGACACTAAATCTCGCCACATGATGAAAAACCCTAACCTCACCGCCGCAAGGAGAGGGCAAAAATCAACGCTGAAAATCTATCGACTACGTCCAGATGGACGTAATCGAGGAGGATCGGAGTCCGAAAGACAAATTCGAAGAAGAAGCGTCGCCATCCACCCAAGCGTCATACCTGCGAGGACTGAAAACCCTAACCTGAACTATGAACCGGAGCAGAGGCACTGGGATTCCCTTCCCCGTAACCGACCACTGGAGCGGCAGGCATATCCCTCCAATCTATATAATTTGTCGCTCATCTACTACAATTTTAATATCTAAAGTTGTACTAGATGAGTGAGTAATAAAATATAAATTGTACATAAAAAATTATAACATTGATAACTTCTTTCGAATATAGATTCAACAATATAATTTCTATGGCACACAATTTATATTTTAAGTAAATTGAAAAACACATTTGGGGCTAGGGTATCAGATTACAATCATTATTGGTTTCTGATAACCCACAAGTATAGGGGATCGCAACAGTTTTCGAGGGTAGAGTATTCAACCCAAGTTTATTGATTCGACACAAGGGGAGCCAAAGAATATTTGCAAGTATTAGCAGTTGAGTTGTCAATTCAACAACACCTGAGACTAAATATCTGTAGCAGAGTGATCAGTAGCACAGTAGTATGATAGTTTGGTAGCAGTAGCAATAATAGTAACGGTAACAATAACGGTAACAGCAATAGTAGTAGCAATTGTGACAACAGTAGCAACAGTAGTAACTTAGCAAGAACAACATGTGAAAAGCTCGTAGGCATTGGATCGGTGATATTCGTTGGATAACATTCATCATGTAACAGTCATAACCTAGGGCGACACAGAACTAGCTCCAATTCATCAATGTAATGTAGGCATGTATTTCGTATATAGTCATACGTGCTTGCGATAAGAACTTGCATGACATCTTTTGTCCTACCCTCCCGTGGCAGCGGGGTCCATAAGGAAACTAAGGGATATTAAGGCCTCCTTTTAATAGAGAACCGGAACAAAGCATTAACACATGGTGAATACATGAACTCCTCAAAGTATGGCAATCACCGGAAAGAATCCCAATTATTGTCACCTTGGGGTATGCGGATCATAACACATAGCAGGTGCATATAACTTGCAAGATCGGATCAAGAACACAAATATATTCATGAAAACATAAAGGGTTCAAATCGGGAATCATGGCACTCGGGCCCTAGTGACAAGCATTAAGCATAGCAAAGTCATAGCAACATCAATCTCAGAACATAGTGGATACTAGGGATCAAGCCCTAACAAAACTAACTCGATTACATGATAAATCTCATCCAACTCATCACCGTCCAGCAAGCCTACGAAGGAATTACTCACTCCCGGCGGTGAGCATCATGAAATTGGTGATGAAGGATGGTTGATGATGACGATGCCGGAAGATCCCCCTCTCCGGAGCCCCAAATGGACTCCGGATCTGGCCTCCCGATGAAGAACATGAGGTGGCGGCGGCTCCGTATCGTGAAACGCAATAAAACTTCCTCTCTTATTTTTTTCTTCTGGAAACTGAATTTATAGCGTTGGAATTAGGTCAGACGGAGCCGCGTGGGCCCCACGAGGTACCAGGGCGCGCCAGGGGGGGTGGCGCGCCCTGGTGCCTCGTGGGTACTGGGTGGCCCCCCTCCAGTGGTTCTTGGTGCCAATATTTTTTATATATTCCATAAAAAATCTCCAGAAAGTTTCATTCAATTCCAAGAACTTTGATTTTCTGCACAAAAACAACACCATGGAAATTCTGCTGAAAACAGCGTCAGTCCAGGTTAGTTCCATTCAAATCATGCAAATTAGGGGCCAAAACAAGAGCAAAAGTGTTTGGAAAAGTAGATACGACGGAGACGTATCAGTTTCTTATTCAAAAAAACACTTTTGGGATGGTTCGTTTCAAAATGCACTAGTCGAGCGATTTAGCCATTTTAATCCATTTTTCAACAAGTCGGTCCCACCTGCCAAAAATCCGACGACCGTTAACCCTCGGCAATTTCCCCCCAGCCAAAAATGTTTCCCTCACATTATCCTCCCTCTTCTGTCGGGACCCGAGACCTAAGATATACAAATCTAGGTGTTGATGACCATACACGATGCCGAGATTCGTGTCCGGACAAAACAACCACCTCAACTGGTCCTTAGGCGCCATATACTCTCAGAGATCCTGGAACAAAGGGTCCATCAGTCCTATGTCGGGAACAGATCTACCGACATATGGGAATACCTTTGTCCCTACGCAAGTATTATGCATGTGTCGTGGTAAAATCATGGCAGATGCCATGAGATGGCTAAAAGTGGGGGGCTGCGTGAGAACGCCGATGGGTTCCGGAAGCGAGGTTGGCACACGCAAGTGCGAGACACAAGGTGTACCCAGGTTCGGGGCCCTCCGGGGAGGTAACACCCCTAGTCATGCCGAAATGGTATGATATGCACAAGGGCTACAATGGTACTCCTGGAGCTGTTTGGGCAGAGGAGGAAGAAGGAGCTAGCTTTCCATTCGGCCTCTCCTGTGAGTGTGGGTGTGTGATGCCAGGGGTTCAAGTGTTGGGGAACGTTGCATGGGAAACAAAATTTTTCCTACGCACACACAAGATCTATCCATGGTGATGAGCATCTACGAGAGGGAGAGTGAATCTACATACCCTTGTAGATCGCTAAGCGGAAGCATTAAAAACGCGGTTGATGTAGTCGAACGTCTCTGCGATCCAAATCGCAAGTCGTCCCTCGATCCGATCATGAACTAGTGCCGAACGGACGGCACCTCCGCATTCAACACACGTACGGCTTGATGACGCCTTCACCTCCTCGATCCAGCGAGCGATGATGAAGTAGTAGATGAGTTCCGGTAGCACGACGGCGTGGTGATGGTGGTGAGGAACAATCTCTGCAGGGCTTCGCCAAGCACTACGGAGATTATGACGGGAGAACTAGAGGGTTAGGGTTGCCGACACACGGCTTGGGAAATCTTGATGTATCCCGTGTGCTAGCCCTGCGCCTCTATTTATATGTTGAGCCCTGGGGTCTAAACTTGGAGAGAAAACCTCCACAAGGTCGGTTTTGCCCGCACAAGGTCGGTTTGGCCCGCACGGAAAGAGTCCAACTCGGATTCCAGCAGTATCGCGTACAAGCGGTAGTACCGCTCACGAGCGGTAGTACCGCTTGAGCGGTAGTACCGCTTCACACAAGCGGTAGTACTGCCTTACCAGCGGTAGTACCGCTTAAGGCACCAGAAAAACTTCCTTTTGCACTTTCCAATACCTCGTGGGCTTTACCCCTTTGGCTCATATAAAGTGTTGCTGCACCCGAACACTTCGGTAAACATCCGGAACCCCTTCCGGTGAATTCTGGAACCCTTCCGGAGATCAAAACACTATTATCACATATATCAATCTTTACCTCCGGACTCTTCCAGAGATCCTCGTCATGTCCGGGATCTTATTCGGGACTCCGAACAACCTTCGGTCACCAACAAAATAACTCAACTATACTAATCGTCACCAAACGTTAAGTGTGTAGACCCTGCGGGTTCGAGAACTATGTAGACATGACCGAGACACCTCTACGATCAATAACCAATAGCGGGACCTGGATGCCCATATTGGCTCCTACATATTCTACGAAGATCTTTATCGGTCGAACCTCTATGTCAAGGATTCAGTTAATCCCGTATGATGTTCCCTTTGTTCTTCGGTATGTTACTTGCCCGAGATTCGATCGTCGGTATCTCTATACCTAGTTCAATCTCGTTACCGGCAAGTCTCTTTACTCGTTCCGTAATACAAGATCTCGTGGCTAACACTTTAGTCACATTGCTTGCAAGGCTCATTGTGATGTTGTATTACCGAGTGGGCCCTGAGATACCTCTCCGTCACACGGAGTAACAAATCCCAGTCTTGATCCATGCCAACCCAACAGACACCCTCGGAGATACCTGTAGAGCATCTTTATAGTCACCCAGTTACGTTGCGACGTTTGATACACACAAGGTATTCCTCCGATGTCAGGGAGTTGCATGATCTCATGGTCATAGGAACAGATACTTGACATGCAGAAAACAATAGCAATAAACTGACACGATCATATGCTACGTTTATAGTTTGGGTCTTGTCCATCACATCATTCTCCTAATGATGTGATCCCGTTATCAAATGACATCTTATGTCCATGGCTAGGAAACCTTCACCATCTTTTGATCAACGAGCTAGTTGACTAGAGGCTTACTAGGGACACAGTGTTGTCTATGTACCCACACATGTATTTGAGTTTCCAATCAATACAATTATAGCATGGATAATAAACGATTATCATGAACAAGGAAATATAATAATAACTAATTTATTATTGCCTCTAGGGCATATTTCCAACAGTCTCCCACTTGCACTAGAGTCAATAATCTAGTTCACATCACTATGTGATTTACATTGTAATGAATCGAACACCCATGCAGTTCTGGTGTTGTTCATGTTTAGCCCTTGGAAGAGGTTTAGTCATCGGATCTGCAACATTCAGATCCGTGTGTACTTTGCAAATATTTATGTCGTCCTCCTTGATGTAATCGCGGATGGAATTGAAACGTCGCTTTATGTGTCTGGTCCTCTTGGGAAATCTTGGTTCCTTGGCTAGAGCAATGGCACCAGTATTATCACAAAACAGAGTCATTGGGTTAAGCGCACTAGGCACTACTCCAAGATCTGTCATGAACTCCTTCATCTAGACACCTTCCTTCGCCGCCTCCGAGGCAGCGATGTACTCCGCTTCGCATGTAGAATCAGCTACCACGCTTTGCTTGGAACTGCACCAGCTAATCGCACCCCCATTAAGAATAAATACGTATCCGGTTTGCGACTTAGAGTCATCCGGATCAGTGTCAAAGCTTGCATCGACGTAACCCTTTACGACGAGCTCTTGATCACCTCCATAAACGAGAAACATGTCCTTAGTCCTTTTCAGGTACTTCAGGATATTCTTGACCGCCGTCCAGTGTTCCATTCCTGGATCACTTTGAAACCTTCCGACCATACTTATGGCAAGGCTGACATCGGGTCTTGTGCACAGCATTGCATACATGATAGAGCCTATGGCTGAAGCATAGGGGATGACACTCATCTTTTCTCTATCTTCTGCAGTCACTGGGCATTGAGTCTTACTCAACTTCACACCTTGCAATACAGGCAAGAACCCCTTCTTGGACTGATCCATTTTGAACTTCTTGAAAACTTTGTCAAGGTATGTGCTTTGTGAAAGTCCTATTAAGCGTCTCGATCTATCTCTATAGATCTTGATGCCTAATATGAAAGAAGCTTCTCCTAGGTCCTTCATTGAAAAACTCTTGTTCAAATATTCCTTCACGCTTTCCAACATTTCTATATTGTTTCCAATCAGTAATATGTCATCCACATATAATATTAGAAACGCTATAGAGCTCCCACTCACTTTCTTGTAAATACAAGCTTCTCCGTAAACTTGTATAAACTCGAACGCTTTGATCACCTCATCAAAGCGAAGATTCCAACTCCGAGATGCTTGCACCAGTCCATAAATGGATCGCTGGAGTTTGCAAACTTTGTCAGCATTCTCTGGATCGACAAAACCTTCTGGTTGCATCATATACAACTCTTCCTTAAGGAAACCGTTAAGGAATGCTGTTTTGACATCCATCTGCCAAATTTCATAATTGAAAAAGGCAGCTATTGCTAACATGATTCTGACGGACTTAAGCATCGCTACGGGTGAGAAGGTCTCATCGTAGTCAACTCCTTGAACTTGTGAAAAACCCTTTGCCACAAGTCGAGCTTTATAGACGGTGACATTACCGTCCGCGTCCGTCTTCCTCTTAAAGATCCATTTGTTCTGAATGGCCTTACGCCCTTCAGGTAATACTTCCAAAGTCCATACTTTGTTTTCATACATGGATCCCATCTCGGATTTCATGGCCTCTAACCACTTCTCGGAATCCGGGCCCATCATCGCTTCTCCATAGCTCGTAGGTTCATCGTTGTCTAACAACATGACCTCTAAGACAGGGTTGCCGTACCACTCAGGAGCAGTACGCGTCCTTGTCGACCTACGAGGTTCGATAGTAACTTGATCCGAAGCTTCATGATCATCATCATTAACTTCCCCTTCAGCTGATGTAGGCTCTACAGAAACATCTTTCTGCGCTGCGCTACTTTCAGGTTGAAGTAAAGGTTCAACAACTTCATCAAGTTCTATCTTCCTCCCACTCAATTCTTTCGAGAGAAACTCTTTCTCAAGAAATGTTCCGTTTTTAGCGACAAACACTTTGCCTTCGGATCTTAGGTAGAAGGTATACCCAACTGTCTCTTTTGGGTATCCTATGAAGACGCATTTCTCCGCTTTGGGTTCCAGCTTTTCAGGCTGAAGCTTTTTGACATAAGCATCACATCCCCAAACTTTAAGAAACGACAGCTTTGGCTTCTTGCCAAACCAAAGTTCATATGGCGTCGTCTCAACGGATTTCGATGGTGCCCTATTTAAAGTGAATGCAGCTGTCTCTAATGCATAACCCCAAAACGATAGTGGCAAATCGGCAAGAGACATCATAGATCGCACCATATCCAATAAGGTTCGATTACGACGTTCGGACACACCATTACGCTGTGGTGTTCCAGGCGGTGTCAGTTGTGAAACAATTCCACATTGTCTTAAGTGACTGCCAAACTCATAACTCAGATATTCTCCTCCTCGATCAGATCGTAGGAATTTAATCTTCTTGTTACTATGATTCTCAACTTCACTCTGAAATTGTTTGAACTTTTCAAATGTTTCAGACTTGTGTTTCATTAAGTAAATATACCCATATCTACTTAAGTCATCAGTGAAGGTGAGAAAGTAACGATAACCACCGCGCGCCTCAATACTCATCGGACCGCACACATCAGTATGTATGATTTCCAACAAGTCACTTGCCCGTTCCATTGTTCCAGAGAACGACGTTTTAGTCATCTTGCCCATGAGGCATGGCTCGCATGTGTCAAGTGATTCAAAATCAAGTGACTCCAAAGGTCCATCAGCATGGAGCTTCCTCATGCGTTTTACGCCAATATGACCTAAACGGCAGTGCCACAAGAAAGTGGTATTATCATTATCAATTCTATATCTTTTGGCATCAATGTTATGAACATGTGTATCATTACTATCGAGATTCAATAAGAATAAACCCCTCACATCGGGTGCATGACCATAAAAGATATTACTCATATAAATAGAACAACCATTATTCTCTGATTTAAATGAGTAACCGTCTCGCAATAAACAAGATCCAGATATAATGTTCATGCTTAACGCAGGCACTAAATAACAATTATTCAGGTTCATCACTAATCCCGATGGTAATCGAAGAGCGAGCGTGCCGACGGCGATCACATCAACCTTGGAACCATTTCCCACGCGCATCGTCACTTCGTCCTTTGCCAGCCTCCGTCTATTCCGCAGTTCCTGTTTTGAGTTGCAAATATGAGCAACCGCACAGGTATCAAATACCCAGGCACTACAACGAGAGTTGGTAAGGTACACATCAATAACATGTATATCATATATACCTTGTTTGTTGTTGGCCGCCTTCTTGTCAGCCAAATACTTGGGGCAGTTCCGCTTCCAGTGTCCAGTTCCCTTGCAATGAAAGCACACAGTTTCTGGTTTGGGTCCAGCCTTGGGTTTCTTCACGAGAGGAGCAACTGCTTTTCCACTCTTCTTGGAATTACCCTTCTTACCCTTGCCATTTTTCTTGAAACTAGTGGTTTTATTGACCATCAACACTTGATGCTCCTTCTGAATTTCAGACTCAGCGGCTTTCAGCATCGCAAACAGCTCGACGACTGACTTGTTCATCCCGTGCATGTTATAGTTCAACACGAAGCTCTTGTAGCTAGGTGGCAATGATTGAAGAACTCTATCAGTGATAGCCTCTGGCGGAAGGGGCATCCCCAATTCAGCCAGACGGGTGGAGTACCCAGACATTCTGAGTACGTGATCACTGATAGACCCGTTCTCCTCCATCTTGCAAGCATAGAACTTATTGGAGATCTCATATCTCTCGATTCGGGCATTCTTCTGAAAGATAAACTTCAACTCCTGGAACATCTCATATGCTCCATGATGTTCAAAACGTCTTTGAAGTCCCGGTTCTAAGCCATACAATATTGCACATTGAACTATTGAGTAATCTTCAGAACGAGCCTGCCAGGCGTTCACAACGTCTAGAGACTCAACTGGAGCGGATGGATCACCAAGTGGTGCATCAAGGACATAAGCCTTCTGGGAAGCCATAAGGATAATCCTTAGATTACGGGCCCAGTCCACAAAGTTACTTCCATCATCTTTCAATTTAGCTTTCTCTAGGAACGCATTAAAATTCAGGGGTGCTACTGCGCGAGCCATGATCTACAACATAAATATAGCAAAGACAACTTAGACTATTGTTCTAGATAATGAGTTTAGTTAATCATATTACTTAAAAACTCCCACTCAAATAGACATCCCTCCGGTCATTCGAGTGTAACATGATCCAAATCCACCAACTCAAGTCCGATCATCACGTGAGTTGAGGTGGTTTCAATGGTGAACATCTTTATGTTGATCATATCTACTATATGAATCATGTTCGACCTTTTGGTCTCTTGTGTTCCGAGGCCATGTCTGTACATGCTAGGCTCGTCAAGTTTAACCCGAGTGTTCCGCATGTGCAACACTGGCTTGCACCCGTTGTATGTGAACGTAGAGTCTATCACACTCGATCATCACGTGGTGTCTCGAAACGACGAACTTTCGCAACGGTGCACACTCGGGGAGAACACAATTTTATCTTGAAATTTAAGTGAGGGATCACCTTATAATGCTACCGTCGTCCTAAGCAAAATAAGATGCATAAAAGGATTAACATCACATGCAAATCATAAGTGACATGATATGGCCATGAACTTGTGCTTTTGATCTCCATCTTCAAAGCACCGGCATGATCTCCATCGTCACCGGCATGACACCATGATCTCCATCATCTTGATCTCCATCAACGTGTCGCCATGAGGTTGTTGCACCGACTGTTGCTTCCACGACTATTGCTAACTCATAGCGATAAAGTAAAGCAAAACGGCGAAAATAATTAAAGACAACTCTATGGCTCCTGCCAGTTGCCGTACTCATCGACATGCAAGTCGTGATATTCTATACAACACATGATCATCTCATACATCACATATATCTCATCATGTAATTGGCCATATCACATCACAACATACCCTGCAAAAACAAGTTAGACGTCCTCTAATTGTTGTTGCAAATTTTACGTGGCTGCTACAGGTTTGCAAGAACCGTTCTTACCTACGCAAAACCACAACGTGGTGTAGTGATTGCTTTTTGATCTTCTAAAAGAACCCTCTTCATTGAAATCGATTCAACTAAAGTGAGAGAGACAGACACCCGCTAGCCATCTTTATGCAACGAAGTTACATGTCAGTTGAAGGAACCTATCTCGCGTAAGCGTACGCGTAATGTCGGTCCGGGCCGCTTCATCTCACAATACCGCCGAATCAAGTATCAACTAGTAACGGCAAGCAATATGTATACACCCACACCCACAACTCGTTTGTGTTCTACTCGAGATCTCATCTACGCATAGACCTAGCTCAGATGCCACTGTTGGGGAACGTTGCGTGGGAAACAAAAATTTTCCTATGCACACACAAGATCTATCCATGGTGATGAGCATCTACGAGAGGGAGAGTGAATCTACATACCCTTGTAGATCGCTAAGCGGAAGCGTTAAAAATGCGGTTGATGTAGTCGAACGTCTCCGCGATCCAAATCGCAAGTCGTCCCTCGATCCGATCACGAACTAGTGCCGAACGGACGGCACCTCCGCGTTCAACACACGTACGGCTTGATGACGCCTTCACCTCCTCGATCCAGCGAGCGATGATGAAGTAGTAGATGAGTTCCGGCAGCACGACGGCGTGGTGATGGTGGTGAGGAACAATCTCTACAGGGCTTCGCCAAGCACTACGGAGATTATGACGGGAGAACTAGAGGGTTAGGGTTGCCGACACACGGCTTGGGAAATCTTGATGTATCCCGTGTGCTAGCCCTGCCCCTCTATTTATATGTTGAGCCCTGGGGTCTAAACTTGGAGAGAAAACCTCCACAAGGTCGTTTTTGCCCGCACAAGGTCGGTTTGGCCCGCACGGAAAGAGTCCAACTCGGATTCCAGCAGTATCGCGTACAAGCGGTAGTACCGCTCACGAGCGGTAGTACCGCTTCACACAAGCGGTAGTACCGCTTACGCGGTAGTACTGCCTTACCAGCGGTAGTACCGCTTAAGGCAGCAGCAAAACTTCCTTTTGCACTTTCCAATACCTCGTGGGCTTTACCCCTTTGGCTCATATAAAGTGTTGCTGCACCCGAACACTTCGGTAAACATCCGGAACCCCTTCCGGTGAATTCCGGAACCCTTCCGGAGATCAAAACACTATTATCACATATATCAATCTTTACCTCCGGACTCTTCCGGAGATCCTCGTCATGTCCGGGATCTTATCCGGGACTCCAAACAACCTTCGGTCACCAACAAAATAACTCAACTATACTAATCGTCACCAAACGTTAAGTGTGTAGACCCTGCGGGTTCGAGAACTATGTAGACATGACCGAGACACCTCTACGATCAATAACCAATAGCGGGACCTGGATGCCCATATTGGCTCCTACATATTCTACGAAGATCTTTATCGGTCGAACCTCTATGTCAAGGATTCAGTTAATCCCGTATGCTGTTCCCTTTGTTCTTCGGTATGTTACTTGCCCGAGATTCGATCGTCGGTATCTCTATACCTAGTTCAATCTCGTTACCGGCAAGTCTCTTTACTCGTTCCGTAATACAAGATCTCGTGGCTAACACTTTAGTCACATTGCTTGCAAGGCTCATTGTGATGTTGTATTACCGAGTGGGCCCTGAGATACCTCTCCGTCACACGGAGTAACAAATCCCAGTCTTGATCCATGCCAACCCAACAGACACCCTCGGAGATACCTGTAGAGCATCTTTATAGTCACCCAGTTACGTTGCGAAGTTTGATACACACAAGGTATTCCTCCGATGTCAGGGAGTTGCATGATCTCATGGTCATAGGAACAGATACTTGACATGCAGAAAACAATAGCAATAAACTGACACGATCATATGCTACGTTTATAGTTTGGGTCTTGTCCATCACATCATTCTCCTAATGATGTGATCCCGTTATCAAATGACATCTTATGTCCATGGCTAGGAAACCTTCACCATCTTTTGATCAACGAGCTAGTTGACTAGAGGCTTACCAGGGACACAGTGTTGTCTATGTACCCACACATGTATTTGAGTTTCCAATCAATACAATTATAGCATGGATAATAAACGATTATCATGAACAAGGAAATATAATAATAACTAATTTATTATTGCCTCTAGGGCATATTTCCAACATCAAGATCATCTGCATGGTGGAGTCTCGGGGGGTCTTATAGACTGGCCCCCCGAGGTTACATTGGTAAATCTTCACGCGGGCGGGACCTGGCCGTCATCGTCTGGAGCCGGCAGTGGGGCCCACCAGCTGCACGGCACTGTTGCCCGTCGCCTCCCGCGTCACGGAGTGGTTGGCGTCGTGGGGCTACAGCGGCGGGCCGCACTGACGTCGGTCGCCCGGGCCAGCGAATACGGCCGCACTATAGCCACGCTCTCCTGTCGTGGAGAGCCGTCTTGTCGTACGGATGGATGGGACGGCCGCTGACCCGTCGCCAGCCGGACCGCGGCCAGCTGGACCGGACGCGAGGCCACGTCCAGCCAGCTCGCGTTGGGAAGCCGGCCAGACGGCCAGCCGGATTGAGGGGCGTGGGCTGCCCCGATGTTTTGAAAAAGGCTCCGGGCTCCGTTGCTTACCTGGGGGTCATCCCCCCGACAGTAGTCCCCGAAGCTGTAAAGGCCTGCCGGGTCCAAGCAGGGGGCCTTTGCAGCTTATCCCCCCTGAAGGAAGACGATTGTTGATGTCGAAACACCGTCCTGACGCCGCGAGCGCCGGCTGCCGGGAGCCGGACCGCGACGCCCAGCCGAATCGGATTTCGAACGGCCCGGCCGACCAGAGACCAACCGACGTGGGGGATCGCGCCAGCCGCCTGACAAGGCCCTACCACGTGCAGCTCAGTGGCGGGCGAGGGCCTGCCAGGCCACGCGCGCGATGGGACGTCGCAGTGGGCCGGGTCCCACCGGGCCGCGGCCTCGGCGTGCGAGCGGGATCCGCTGCGGCCGCGTGCGTCGATTGGAGTTCTTGAGGTAGTTACCACGCGCGTGTAACGCGCCCGTGTATCACGGGGGAGTGGGGAACGTGGGCGCAGATGATCCCACTCCCCCACGCCCGCCGTGGGTTTAAATAGAAAGGGAGGGGGAGAGGCCGAGGCATTCGCACTCTCGTCCCTCGCTTCGTCTTCTCCTCTGCTTCTGCTTCCTTGCACATGCCCACGCCATGCGCCGCCGCCGCAGCGCTTGCCTGAGCCACCACCGCGCCACGCCGGCGGCCCGCAGGGGGTGGACTGCTTTACATTCTCCGCCGTGCCGCCACCACGCCTGCCTCCCGTAGCGCATAGCAATGGCGCCGCCAAAAGGCTCTTGGGAGGGGTCTGTAGTGACCGGCGACGACATCGCCTGCCTCCGCCGCATGCGACGGCTGCCACCGGCGGAGGAGGTGGAGGCGCGTGCGCCCGGCGAGGAGCTTGCGCTGATGCCGCGGGACGGCGAGGTCGTGGTTTTCTATACCCACTTCCTCCGCGGGCTTGGCCTTCCCGTGAGCCTCTTCTTCCATCGATTCCTCACATACTTCGGCCTCCAACCGCACCACGTAGGTGCGAACGCGATTCTGCAGCTCTCGGCCTTCGTGGTGCTCTGCCAGGGCTACGTCGGCCTTCTTCCGTACGTGGAGCTGTGGTGCCGCCTCTTCTACCTCAAGCAGCAGGGGGCGGCGCCCGGCGTCATGTCTGCCTGTGGGGCAGCCGTGATGGTCGCCCGGCCGGCTGGACCCTTCCCCAAGCTTCCCCTCAAGGAGTCGGCCAAGAAGTGGCAGAAATCGTTCTTCTATGTGAGGAACGTTAACCCGGCCATCAACTGCATCAACCTCCCCGCCTTCAACGACGTGCCACCGGCTGAGAAGCTGAACTGGGGGCACAACCCGAGGAGCCCATCGGCAGAGATCGTGGGCATCTGCCGCCGGGTCAAGGAGATGATGGACCGTGAGGGGCTCGTCGCCGCTGATCTCATCGCGGCCTTCGTGAGCCGCCGGGTGCTGCCTCTGCAGTGTCGGCCGCACCGGATCTGCGACATGAGCGGCCGGCGTGACCCTTGCCGGACGTCGACGAAGGAGCTGACACCGGCTGGAGTCACCCGGCGCGTTAATGACATCACCACCGCCGGGCTCGACGAGACGGAGTGGCGCTTCGGCAAGGAGCCGTACAGCCGGGCGGCTCCCGCGCCAGCGGTGAGTCCCTGGTCTCTTTTCTTTGCAACCTCCGCCCTTTTCTTGCACCCTAACGCGTTGGGCCGGCTGCAGCATTTCCCAAGCCAACAGACCCACGACGGGCCAAATCCCCCGGTCCTGCATCCGGACCAGGCCGACTCGGACGTGGAGGAGGAGGGGGGCGGCGAGGCGGAGGAGGGAGGAGGCGAGGAACGCCTCGAGGATGCTGAAGCCGGTGGATCCGGCCAAGCCGGTAAGTCCCCAACCTCGGACCCTTTGCGTGAGTGGACGGACAACAACAAGGATGACGAGAGTGGTGCGCACAATGCAGCACCACCTACCGCGGGGGCGGACGACGGTGCCTCTCCCAGGGGACGGCAACGGAGGGCGGCCGGAGAACAGGCGGCCGCGCGCCGGCCGCATGGGAAGCAGCCGGTGGAGCCACGGCCAGCTGGGAAGCGTCCGACCGCGGCGCAGCCGGGCGGCGTGAAGAGGTCGGTGAAGAAGCTGCGCCGACTGGCCCCGTCGGCGGGCCCGAAACGGGCGGTTCCCACGGCCATTGTGTAGGTTTTCTTTTTGTGGTTTGCTTCTATTTTTATGCTGCCGCGTTGTCCTCCTCCCCCCTTACCCTCTTCGCACACCAACCAGGAGCGTGCTCGAGCTGGCGGAGGTGGCCACGGCCACGGAGGCGGCCGATCGGCGAGGGGACCGGAGCGACGGGAGTGACCCGACCGAGACCGCCGAGGAGGCGATCGCGGCCCGGCAGGCCGGTGAAGCGCTATTGGAGGAGGAGCGCGCCGCGTGGAGGGCAAGGGAGGAGGCCGAGAGGGAAATGCAGGAGGCCTCGGCCAAGGCATGGGCCAACATCGTGACCGACGCCATGGGGAAGCGGAGGAGCGCCGCTGAGAAATCCGCGTGGCCGGCCTGGGAGACGACCTCACCGCCGTCGTCGTTGATTGCGGAGCATCGCTCCAAACTGGTGCACGACCCGGCTCGCCGGGCGGAGGCCGACCCCGCGCCGCCGCCGAAGTAGCCGGTCGTGGCGAGACGGGCGACCGCGGGCTGGCCAACGACCAGACGGCCGCCCAGGAGACGCCGCCGGCAGCCGACCCGGCCAACGAGGCCGATTGTGGGGACGAGGGAGGCCGCGGGTTGGAGACCATGCCAGGCGGAGGAGGGGCACCGCCTCCAAGCGCGGAGGCCACGCCAGGGGGCTCCGGCGCCATGGTGGTCGTGGAGCCGCGGGCCATGGGGCGCAGCCTCGAGCTGAGGCCGACGCCAGGGGGCTCCGGCGCCATGGTGGTCGTGGAGCCACGGGCCATGGGGCGCAGCCTCGAGCTGAGGCCGACGGGTAGCGGGACCAGCGCCGGGTCCTCAGCCCGGCTGCAGCAAGATTTGGTGGCATGTACCGGCGAGGCGATGAGCAGTGCACCCCCAAGCGACCTAGACGCGGCGGTGAACACCCAGTGGCTACAGTTTGCCGACTACCACGGCCAATGGCAGGGCTTCGCCCAGGCGGAGAACACCCGGCTGCAACAGCTGGAGCGGACCGTCACGGTGAGTTTTACCATTCTTCGCGCTTTTTTCGCCGTTGCATCCTTTTCTCTTTTCAGAACAGCTTGGTCACTTTCCAGTGGGGGCGCGTTAGCGCACCCACTGGGTGTAGCCCCTGAGGCCTGGGCTGGCTGCGCAGCAGGCGGGTCGGGCCTTCTCAGGTGTCTTGTTCTAATTTTCCTTCTTGTAGTCCATCTATGATCTGTGGGTGGCGGCGTACAACCGTCTCCTGGGCCGGTATTGCTCGGTGAGGATCCAGCTGGCGGCCAAGGAGGAGGAGCTTCGCCAAGCCAAAGGTACGTCTTGCATTTTTCCAGTGGGGGCACGCCAGCGCACCCACTGGGTGTGGCCCCCGAGATTCGGGCCGGCTGCGAAGCAGCCGGGTCGAATCTTCTTGCCTCTATCCTTTTGCTTCCGTCCGGCTGCCGACCAGAACTCCGATCTAGCTGCGCAGCCGGCGCCATCGACCCGGCCGAGGTGGAGGAGCTCCAGCACTAGGTGGGTGAGGCCGACCGGCTGCACGACGAGGCGGCCGCGGAGCGCGACCGGCTGCAGGAGGAGACGGCCTGCTGGCCCAGGAGAGGGACGAGGCGGCAGCCGCGCACAAGGCCGAGCTGGACCGGCTTGCAGAGGAGCACCGCAAGGCGGCGGCCGAGAAGGACGAGCAGGTGATGAAGGCCGCCGAGGAGGTCACCCAGCTCAAGAAGAACTATGAGCAGCGTGCCATCGACTGGCCGCTGAAGGAGCAGGGGGTGCTGGCGGAGGTGCAGCACATCGGCATGCTGCTCGCCGGTAAGCCCTTGCTTGTTCCCTTGTCTTTCCGTGCCCAGCCGGCGGCCGCAGCCGGCCAGGATTTTTGGTTCCTTTCTCATTCTTTTTCTCTTTTCCTTTTCAGAGACCTTCCCCGAGATGCAGGCACCGGCCGAGGAGGCCGTGGAGGTCTATCTGGAGGATCAGAGGGCGACGGGGGTTCACATCGGCATGCACGCTGCTTGGACCATGGCGGAGATCGGGGTCGCCACCGAGGCCCGACTGCGGGTGGTGGAGCCCTGTGGCCGGACGTGGTGCAGCCCCAGACCGTCAGCCGGCTGGCGAGGTGGCTTGAAGCCGGCTCCACGTGACTCGACGCCTGGAGGGCCTCTGCGGCGCGAGCCGGCGCGGAGATGGCGATGTCCTTCGTGCTGTCTTGGTATCCGAGCGTCAGCTTGGACCAGCTGCGCACGCGGAGGGCCGGGGCAGAGGCGGACTTGGTGGAGTGGGCCATGCCGATCACCGTGCGGGCCAGCGACATCGCGTCGTTCACCCCCCACGATGAGTTCGTCATGGAGCGAGCGGCGGATGGCACGCCGCTTCCCGCAGACGACTTCGGCTTGGCCTTCGCGGACCCGGAGGGCAGCGCGGGAGAGACAGAGGATGAGGGGACCGGCTCTAGTGTCGGAGCCTACGCCGATGCTGCTGCCGAGGAGGACACCGGCGCCACGGAGGAGGCGGCCCTGGTCGGGGCCGATGCGCCCGTGGCGTAGGGCTTTTACTTCCTGTCTTTTGCTTTCATTTTTCGAACTCTTGTTAGTTGGCAAGTCCACCCACTGGGGGTGTATGTTTATGTAATGAACCCCTGGCTGTGAGCCTTTTGCTGTGTATATATGCATGTTTCCATCTATGTGTGTCTTTTGCCGTCTGGTGGCTCGCTTTTGCCTTTGCCCTTAGGCCGTTTTCCTGTTCTCCTCCCCTCTCATCTTCCTCCCCGCCAGTCGGACAGCCGGGAGCCGGTCTGTAGCTGGGACGGGGAGTCGGATTCGAAAGGAAGCATACAGTACTTAGGCTTTTTAGGACTCGAGCGCAAGCGAAACACCCACTGGGCCGGCTGGCTGCAGGCGGCGAAGCCGGCTGGAGCGCAGCCGGTCTGTGCGGCGATGAGTGAGAGGTAAAGCCGGATTGACCAAGCCGGACATTCGTCCTTAACCGCCGTCCGCGTGAGGGTGCTTTCAGCCTTTGGTTCTTGCCAACCGGACAGCCGGGAGCCAGTCTACGGCTTGTAGCAGAGAGGGGGCTTAGGCGGTGCCCACGCTACTGGGCCGGCTGCAGAAGAGCAAGGTGCGGCAAAGCCGGCGAGCCCCCGAGCCGGACATGCCGACCCGGCGGGAGGGAGGCGAATGCAGTAAAGTACGCAAGAGATAAAAAAAAGCTCCATAGAGATGAAAAGGTAGCCCCGAGTGTCGTTCGGGGGACCTGCTGCTTTCATTAAGTCCAAAAGGTAGCGATACATACATATATGGTTCAACTGTAAAACGGACGGAGGAGCTCCGCATTCCATGGGCGTTCCGTCTCCTCGCCGGAGGCGTCTCTCTTGCGCTTGTTTGCCTTCTGTGCGTCGATGAGGTAGTACGCGTTGTTGCGCAGGGCTTTGCTAACGATGAAGGGGCCCTCCCATGGGGAGGACAACTTGTGCTGGCCGGCCGTTCGCTGGACCAACCGGAGCACGAGGTCGCCCTCACGGAACGCAAGGGACTTGATCTTCTTGCTGTGGTAGTGGCGCATGTTCTGCCGGTAGATGGACGACCGGCTGAGGGCCAGGAGGCACGCCTGCTCGAGAAGGTCGACGCCGTCTTCGCGTCCTACCTTTGCTTCTGCCTCCGTGTACAGGGTGGCCCGAGGCGAGTCGAACTCGAGGTTCGTGGGGATGACCGCCTCGGCCCCGTAGACGAGGAAGAAGGGGGTGAAGCCGGTTGACCGGTTGGGCATGGTCCGGAGACTCCATAAGACAGCCGGCAGCTCGTCGATCCAGCTGTCGGGTGAACGCACAAGTGGCTCGACGAGCCGGGGCTTGATGCCGGCAAGGATGAGGCTGTTTGCCCGCTCCGCATGGCCGTTCGACTGGGAGTGTGCAACGGAGGCCAGGTCGAGCCGGATGCCGGAGACGGAGCAGTAATGAGCCAGCGCGCCCTTGGCGAAGTTGGTGCCGTTGTCGGTGATGATGCTGTTGGGGACGCCGTAGTGGACAGCGATGTCTTTGATGAATTTGACGGCTGTGGGACCGTCGATCTTCTTGATTGGCCTTGCCTCGATCCACTTGGTGAACTTGTCGACGGCCACCAACAGGTGTGTCATGCCGCCTCGAGCGGTCTTGAAAGGTCCCACCATGTCGAAGCCCCAGACGACAAAGGGCCACGTGATGGGGATAGTCTGAAGAGCCGAAGCCGGCTGGTGGCTCTTAGTGCTGAAGTGCTGGCAGCCCTTGCACTTAAGGACCAGCTGCTCAGTGTCCTTCAGGGCAGTCGGCCAGTACAAACCGTGGCAGAAGGCTTTGGCTACCAAGGACCGCGAGGCGGCGTGGTGCCCGCACTCGCCTTGGTGGATGTCGCGTAGGATCTCGAGGCCCTTGGCCGTCTCGACGCAATGCTAGAATACGCCAGTTGTGCTGCGCTTGACGAGCTCGTTGTTGATGGTGGTGTAGGCGGAGGCCCGGCGCTGCACCTGCCGGGCCTCGACCTCGTCGCTGGGGAGTTCGCCACTCACCAAGAAAGTGAGGATCGGTTGCGCCCATCATGGTGCCTCCACCACTGTGAGGATGGTAGCTTGCACGGGGCCGGCCAAGTCAGGAGGTGACGGGCCGGAGCCGGCAGCCCCCGAGCTGGAGCTGGAAGACCCCGAGACGGAGCCGGCAGCCCCCGGGCTGGAGCCGACAGTCCTCGAGCCGGAGCCTGCAGCCCCCAGGACTGGGACGGGTGCTGTTGGGTCGGCCGGGATGAAGATGGATTCCGAGTCGGGAGACGGCTTGATGAAGGGCTTGCGCAGGTGCTCGAGGGAGACACCGGCTGGGATGGCTTGCCGGGTGGAGCCAATCTTGGCTTGTTTGTCGGCCACCTCGTTGTCAGCTCGAGGGACGTGGAGGAACTCGCAGCCGTCGAAGCCGCCGGTCATCTGCTGGACCAGGAAGCGGTAGCTGGCCATGTTGGCGTCCCTGGCGTCCCACTCGCCAGAGACCTGCTGCACCACCAGGTCGGAGTCGCTGTGCAAAGGATGCGCCGAATGCCAATGTCCTTGGCCAGCCGGAGGCCGTGGACAAGGGCTTCGTACTCGGCGACGTTGTTGGAGGCGGCGAAGTGGATCTGGAGCGCGTAGCCCAGCTGGTCGCCCTTGGGGGAGGAGAGTACGATGCCGGCTCCCAAGCCAGAGCGCATCTTCGAGTTGTCGAAGTGCATGTGCCAGTGCGTCGAGTCGGGAGCCGGCGGCAGGTACTGGGTCTCCGCCCAGTTGACGAGGAAGTCGGCCAAGGCCTGGGACTTGATGGCGGTGCGGGGCTCGTAGAGGATCGTGTGGGAGGCCAGCTCGATGGCCCACTTGGCGACCCGGCCAGAGGCGTTGCGGCAGCCCAGGATCTCGCTGAGGGGAGCCATGCTCACCACGGTGATGGCGTGCTCCTAGAAGTACTGCTTCAGCTTCTTGGCGGCCAAGTACACGCCATAGCACATCTTCTGGTAGTGGGGGTAGTTCTGCTTGGAGGCGGAGAGCACCTCGCTCAGGTAGTACACAGGGCGCTGGACCGGCTGCGCCTTGCCCTCCTCAGGGCGCTCTACAACTAGCACCACGCTGACCACGCGGGTGGTCGCCACGATGTACATCAGGAGCGGTTCCTTCTCAGCCGGCGCGGCCAAGATGGGTGCGGTGGAAAGCATGCGCTTGAGGTCGCGGAAGGCTTCGTCCGCCTGGTCAGTCCACTCGAACACTACCGTCTTCTTCATCAGCTGATACAGGGGCATGGCCCTCTCCCCCAGCCGGATGATGAACCGGCTGAGAGAGGCCAAGCAGCTGGTGAACTTCTGGACATCGCACAGCCAAGCCGGCTTGCACATGCGCTCGATCGCCTTGATCTTCTCCTGGTTGGCCTCGATGCCGTGCTTCGAGATGAGGAACCCAAGGAGCTGGCCAGCTGGCACGCCGAAGACGCACTTCTCCGGGTTGAGCTTGATCTGGAACCGGTGAAGGTTGGCGAATGTCTCCTTGAGGTCCTCCAGGAGGGTGAGGTGCTACTTGGTCTTCACCACAATGTCATCGACGTAAACGTGCACATTCCTGCCAATCTGTGGTAGGAGGCACTTTTGCATGCAGCGCTGGAAGGTGGCGCCGGTGTTCTTCAAGCCGAACAACATGGTGATGTAGCAATATGCCCCGAAAGGGGTGATGAAGGACGTCTTGAGGGCGTCGGCCGGGTCCAGCTTGATCTGGTGGTAGCCGGAGTAGGCATCCAGGAAGGACAAGAGCTCGCAGCCGGCGGTGGAGTCGATGACTTGGTCGATCCGGGGTAGGGCAAACGGGTCCTTAGGGCATGCCTTGTTCAGTCTTGTGTAGTCGATACACATGCGCCAAGTGCCGTTCTTCTTCAGGACGAGGACTGGGTTGGCCAGCCACTCGGGGTGGAACACTTCCATGATGAAGCCGGCTGCGAGCAGCCGGGCGATCTCCTCACCAATTGTTCTTCGCTTCTCCTCGGAGAAGCTTCGTAGCGGCTGCCGGAACGGCTTGGCATCCGGCCGGACATGGAGTTTGTGCTCGGCGAACTTCCTCGGAACACCCGACATGTCTTTTGGGGACCATGCGAAGATATCCCGATTCTCATGGAGGAAGTCGACGAGCTCGCCTTCCTATTTGCTGTCGAGGCCAGAGCCCATGACAACGTACTGATCAGAGTTGGGGTTGGCCGGGTCGAGCAAAACCTTCTTTGTGCCCTTGGCCAGCTTGAAGGATGCCTCGTCGGCCGGCTGCTTGAGCGGAGCCGGCATGGCCGGCTGCTCATTAGCCAACGCCACAAGGCGGTCGAGCTGGCGCCTCTCTTCGGCGATGACCAGTGACTCAGCCAGTTGGAGCTGGCTTGGGCGCACTCCAGGGACTTCTTGTAATCGCAGGTGATGGTGATGATGCCCTTGGGACCTGGCAACTTCATCTTCAGGTAGGCATAGTGGGGGACTGCCATGAACTTGGCCAGGGCGGGCCGGCCCAAAAGCGCGTGGTAGGGGCTGGCCAAATCGACCACCTCGAACCAGATCGGCTCGCGGTGGAAGTGGATGCTGGTGCCGAACAACACATCCAGCCGGATTCTGCCGATCGGGGAGCAGGAGGCACCCGGCACGATGTCGTAGAACACCGTCCGGGTGGGCTGCAGTTGGCTCTCCTCGATGCTGAGCTTGATCATGGTGTCGCGGTAGAGGATGTTGATGCTGCTGTCGCTGTCGATCAGTACCCGTGAAAAGTGGCAGGTGCACTTCTCAGCGACGAAGGTGGGGTCAAGAACGAGATTGTAGCCACCCGGCATAGGCATCATGGCCGGGTGGTCCTCCTGGGTCCAGCTGATGGGACGGTCGGACCAGTGCATGAACTGGGGAACCGGGGGGACGATGGCGTTCACCTCGTGCTGGTACGTGCGCTTGCTGTGCTTGTCGTCGCCCTCGCTAGTGAAGACGATGTAGGCCACTTCCTGGCGAGGGATGGTGTTGTTGGCGAGGGCGCCGGATGCCGGCGATGGCGGCGGAAGTGTCGGGCCGGGAGGAGGAGGCGGCAGGTCGCCCCGCATCAGGCGCTTGGTGATGCTGCATTTCCGGAGCATGTGCGTAGACGGCTTCACGCCACTGTGGTGCTTGCAGGGGGCGTCGAGCATCTACTCGAAGGTGAGCTTGGGCTGCCAGGCAACCTTGCTGGTGCGCTGGCGCCGGCTGCCGCCTTGCTCGGCCGGCTGCTCTTCTTCCATAGCAGCGACTTGCCGGTTGTCGTAGTGGGGAGCCGACTACTCACCCTTCCGCTGGTTGTTGTTGTTGTATTTTTCTTGCCGGCGCTGGTTGTTGTCACCAGCCGGCCGAGGGTTGGCCGGCTGGACCTGGACGGGCTTGCCGCTCGCGTCGACCGAGACCTTCACGCGCATCGCGGAGTCGGCCGTGGCGTACTTGTCCGCCGTGGCCTTGAGCACCGCCAGAGTGTCCGGCTCGTCGCACATCAGCTGGTGCTTGAGGAGGGTGCCGTCTCGGCACCCGTCAATGAAGTACTGGATGGCCTGCACCTCGTGGACCCCCTCGCAGGAGTTGCGCAGCTCCGTCCACCGCGTGAGGAAGTCACGGAGGGACTCGTCCGGGCCCTGAACGCACATGGAGAGCTGGCGAGGCCGACCCGGACGTTTGTACGTGCTGGTGAAGTTGTGCACGAACGCATCCTCGAAGTCCAGCCAGAAGTTCACGCTGCCGGCATTTAGGCTGTTCAGCCATGTCCGGGCCGAGCCGAGCAGCATGAGGGGGACGTAGCGGACCGCCACATGCGTGTTGCCGCCGGCTATGCCGATAGCCGTGGTGTAGTCGATCAACCAGTCCTCCGGCTTGGTGACGCCACTGTACTTGGGGGTGTCGCGGGCCAGCGAGAAGCCTTTGGGGAAGGGCTCCTCGCGGATGCGTGGCCCGAAACAGGCGGGGCCGACGGAGCTCTCCTCTTCGAGGGCCGTGGACCGCGCCAGCCGGTCGATGCGATGGCAGGCGTTGGTGTCGTCGTAGAGCTCGCGGGGGCCCAGCCGGTCGACGACGGGGCCGCGTGGCACCGCGCCGGCAGGGGCCGGCTGGGGCCGCCGAGCCGGCGGCAGGGGGAGCTCCGGCTGTTGAAGTCGGCCGTCTCCAGCCGTCTCGTCGGCGATGCCGTCGCCAGCCGCCGGGGCGTGGTTGCGCCGGCTCCAGCCTGCCCTGTGCTGGCCAGAGCGGCATGCGCTAGTAGCAGGGGAAGATGCCTGCTGCGTGTCCCGAAGGACTCTGTCCGGGTTCGCGGTGTTCTCCAAGGCGGAGGCGGCGGGCTGAGCCGGCTCGAACCACTTCTTATGTAGGTTCGCAGCGGTGATGAGGTTGCGGACGCGTTGCTGCTGCTGCAGCAGCTCTTCGCCCTCCAGAAACTCGAGGTCCGCCATGGCCTCGTGTGCAACAAGTATGTTCTTGACGGGGGTGTCGTAAGTGGGCCGGCCTGCGGCTAGCGCACGGCCGATGGCGCCACCACGAAGCCGCACCTCGGCCACCCGGCTGGGCTTAGTGCCAGCCGGCGTGAGGCCGTGGGTGGTGTCATACTCCCACTGGGCAGTTGGGCGCCGCATTGCAGCGAGCGCCGTGGCCTCGTCCAGCAGTTGCTGATGGTCCTCGTTGAGCTCGGCCGCCGCGGCGGCCGTGTCGGCGTCGGGCATGATGGGGACGCGCCGGCTGTGGATCGTCGCACGCAATGGGTCAGCCCTGCTAGCTTGGGCCGCGGCGGCGGTGGCCGCAACGGCTTTACCCTTGCTGCGCGAGGAGCCGAGGCTGGAACCGGTGACCAGCACCTCCACACGAGTGCAGAGGTGTGTGACGTCGCTGGAGCCGGCGCAACCGATGGGAACGGGCGAGTCGGAGAAGCTGTGTACATCGCTAGGGTACTCGTTGGGGATGAGCGCGACGAAGACGCACAGCACGCCGAAGGGGACGACGGAGCAGCCTGCAGGGCAGGCGGCGTCCCCGCCAGGCGCTGCGTCGCAGCCGGCCGGGTTGGCCGCGCAAGGCATGCGGACCAAGCCGTGCGCAATGCGCTCGCCGGAGCTGGTGAAGGGCCTCGTCTGGAACTTGACTCCGGCCGACGCCGCGAGCAGCCCCACGGTGTGCGCCAACTGTCGTGGTAAAATCACGGCAGATGCCATGAGATGGCTAAAAGTGGGGGGCTGCGTGAGGACGCCGGTGGGTTCCGAAAGTGAGGTCGGCACACACGAGTGCGAGACACAAGGCGTACCTAGGTTTGGGGCCCTGCGGGGAGGTAACACCCCTAGTCCTGCCGAAATGGTATGATATGCACAAGGGCTACAATGGTGCTCCTGGAGCTGTTTGGGCGGAGGAGGAAGAAGGAGCTAGCTCTCCATTCGGCCTCTCCTGTGAGTGTGGGTGTGTGATGCCAGGGGTTCAAGATCATCTGCATGGTGGTGTCCCGGGGGGTCTTATAGACTGGCCCCCCCAGGGTTACAATGGTAAATGTTCACGTGGGCAGGACCCGACCGTCATCGTCTGGAGCCAGCAGTGGGGCCCGCCGGCTGCTAGGGCCCACCGGCTGCGGGCCCCACCGGCTGCACGGCAGTGTTGCCTATCGCCTCCCGCGTCATGGAGTGGTTGGCGTCGTGGGGCTACAGCGGCGGGTCACGCTGACGTCGGTTGCCCGGGTCAGCGGATACGGCCACACTGTAGCCACGCTCTCCCGTCGTGGAGAGCCGTCTTGTCATACGGATGGATGGGACGGCGGCTGACCCATCGCCAGCCGGCCCACAGCCAGCCGGACCGGATGCGAGGCCACGTCCAGCTGGCCCGCGTTGGGAAGCCGGTCAGATGGCCAGCCGGATTGAGGGGCGTGGGCTCCCCCGATGTTTTGAAAAAGGCTCCGGGCTCCGTTGCCTACCCGGGGGTCATCCCCCCGACAGCATGGTTGGGAATAAATCCGCAACACATAGCCAAGTCACTTTTCTGTATTTAATTGACCGCTGGCAATTGCATATTAAAGATTTTGGCTCGGCATTTTTAGTCACGTAACCCGAGCAGTCTCGATCGTACAATGGTTGACGCAATGCAATTGCAGTGCATGTGTCACTTAAACAATGTAATCTGAGCCAGAGCGTCAACACGTGACGTGGTGTGATAAACTCTGAGCTTCCAGAACACAATGAGGCATTCCTCAAGACTGCTATCAAGATAACAACCAAGACATCAAATCCCACAGGCATGCACACTTATAATCATACACGCATCATGCACACCATGTGTTGAAAACAACAGATATCACAACACAAACTCTAGGACTCAAAGCATATATTCAAACGCTCTATTGAGAAAAACATAGCAGAGTCATTACAGGCACGGGTCACATGACCCAAGACTCAGCTACAAGCAACAACAGAAGCAAAATATATCTTATTAAAGAAGAAGTTTAACAAACGGCTTAAGAAGCCTTTAAATAAACAAATGACTCTCCCGAGGAACCAGGTTGTCATATGGGACGTCCAAGCTACTCGGCGATGTCAACATCAAGGTAGAAACCTCCAAGTGGGTCGTCGTTCTCTTTGCAGCAGTTTATTAAGCAAAGGTGAGTACACGTGTACTTAGCGAAACTTACATTTGAACTATCTACTCATGCATCAGGTGTCAATGAAGAGAATTGTAGAGTATTGTCGGAAGTCGGGCTCCGGGGACCCAAAGGTTCGAACACTGGGGTGAGCTCGTTCCACCACTTCATCTCCTACCATGGCTAAGCAACAGCGAGGCTACGGCGAGAGCGCGCTAGCGAGGAATGGACCGTGGACTCAGCGGTTACCCAGGTTTGGGCCACTTTGTGGTGTAAAACCCTACTCCTGCTTGTGGTTGGGATTGCAAGGGGCAAGAGAGTTCTTGCGTACAAGGTGGAGGAGGCAGAACTCAACCGAGGTCCCTCTCTACAACGACAGCATTGCCCTTTATACCAGCCTTGGTCCTCTTCCTCCTCGAAAACAATGAGGCTATCCTGACTAAAGGCGGTCTTCGCTTGCCAAAGCATGATCTATGACGCGCCGGTGGGCTCGGTGATGACCTCTGCCCTGCGCGCCCGCCGTCTTGGTCTTCCTTCGCCGATCGGGCAACCTTTGGGGTAGCTTTGGGGAGTAGATAGCTGGTCCTGCTCCCTTAACACAAAATAGGAAACCATCTTCATCCGCACCTGCTGGCGCGGCCTCTGTCGCCGCTCGTCGTCACGCGCATCACCCACGTGATGGGCCCTAGACCACGCGGCTGTGCCGAACGGCCTTCATCTTGGGCGCCTTTGGGAGGAGGCCTCGGGAGGCCGCCTCGCGAGAGGGCCTCACGAGGCCGTTGGTGAGGATGCCGAGCCTTGCTCGCCACTTCCTAAGGAGGGGGCCTCAGGAGGCCAAGGCCTCATGAAGAGTCCTGGTGAGGTGCTAGGTGATGACGGTCTGCTGGGCCCACGCCAGGCATTGCGCCCTGGGCCAAAGGCAGACGGGTCTGGATACCCTGGGTTCCATGGGCCCGACAGTAGCCCCCGGGCTCGTGGCGCGCACGTTCCTGCCTACTGGGGGCGAAATGGCGTGGGCCCTAACCGCCTGCGGCCAGGAGCGACGCGTGGCGCACGATGTGACGGGGGACGCTCCCACTTCACCCACGATGCCTCGGTAACCGCCCGCGCTGACTTAAAACCTGCCGCGGGCGACGCGAGGCCATCATTGCCTTCCTTCGCACGTTCCAACTCCTTCAATTCCCAACGCCGGAGAAGGCGTAGCGACGAGAGGAGCTCCGCGCCGAGCATAAAGAGGGGGAGAGGAGAGCCAGAGTCCTCCACCCATCTTCTCCTTCCTCCAACCTCCTCCATCTTCTTGTTAGAGCCGCCGCAGAGATGGTGAGGGGGAGAGGGCGTGGTCGTGCTTCCGCTACCGCATCCCAAGTTCCGCCCCGGGGGCGCGGGCGCTCCCCGACGGCTGCCGGCGCCAGGCCCAGCGGTCACGGAAGGGGCGCCGCTCGCGGGCGCGAAGGGCGAGGCGCGCGGGGCCGAGGCGGCCGCGGCGGAGCGGCCGTACTACCGCCCCAGGCGGGGAGCCATTCGGCGGAGGCGGCGCATGAATTCATAGTGAACATGCACCGCAGCCCCTGCACTTGGCTCCGGCTCCCGGACTCCTTCACGGAAGCAATGGCGAAACACGTGCCCCTGGGTTTGTGGGTGCAGGCCGACGGCTGCTGCAACAGCCCCTCCTGGGTGGCGACGGAGTTCAGCCCCTCGGGCTTCATGTTCTTGAAGCAGGGGTGGAAGTCGTTCGCCCTCGCCCGCGGCCTGAAGCGGGGGCACGTCCTCCAATTCAAGTACGATGGGGCCGCCACGCTCTTCGTGAAGATCTTCAGGATCTCTGGCAGCCGTCTAGAGTGCTGCGCGGAGAGCGAGGATGGCAGCTACAGCGGCTCCTCCAGCGAGGACGACAGCTCCAGCGGTGCCGCCCCCTCCGGCGGGGGTGGAAGCGACGACGACTCCCCCCGTGTCAAGAGCGAGGACGAGGACTCCAACTAGGCGCGCGCGGTGATGATTCCGGAACCCCTGGCGGCGGGGCACCGTGCGCATGGTGACGGAGCCGCACTTGCCTGCAGCGCCTTCTTGGGAACGCGCGCGGCGCCCACGCTGGAGTCTTGGGGGTGACGGCGCCTCACCTAGGCCCTTTTTTTCTTTTTATTTTCCTGCATTGAACCGATGTAGCCCCGCGGGGGCATGAAAATAGTATCTTCTATGTTAAACTTAATGCTTTTGTGATTCGGGGTCTATGCATTCCCTCCCGAAGTCCTCTCGTGAGGCTGGTTTTTTTTTCTTTGTTCGCCTCAGCGCTCTATGCCGTCAGGACCCAGCCCCCGAGCGGGCCTCAGCCGCCGCTGGTATGTCCGGTCGCGATGCCGGGACAAGGCCTGGAGGTGAGGGGCACCGGGAGCTAGTGAGGACTCTTGAGGCGCGATGCTCAGGGAGCCCCCCTTTGGCATGCAAGTGGCTTACGCAGAAGAAAAAATGCTAGCACCCAGCGGGATCGCGAGGGAAGAGAGCTTGAGTGACGGTAAGGGCGTCTCGCGAGGTAGTCATACTTAGCTTTTGGCGGAGAGCGGTGTCGGGCGAGCCACGGCTCATGAGGAGCTCACGCAGCTCGCGAGGCATGCTCACGAGGCTCGACGTTCGAAGTGTCTTCGCCTCGCGAGGCCGGCTCGCGAGAGGCCGCCCGCGAGGTCCTCGCGCAGCTTGCCTCCTGAGGGACTACATGTCGACAGATTTCACAATGGGGGGAGCGGTACGCGCTCGCTAACTCGCCCGTGGCCGTTGCGTGAGGAGATAAGGCACCAAGGACCTTGGTGAGGTGACGTGCACGGGAGCAGGCCCGCGAGCCAGAGCTCAGTCGCTTGGATTTGGCGGCACTGCAGGGACAGACCCGAGCACAGGCACCGTGCCTAGCCCCCGCTCACGAAATCGGCCAGGGGAGGGGTCGCGAGCGTGTGGCGCTCTCCGGTCGGCATTGAACTTAACAGGCAATTAAGCAGGTAACATAACTCATCAGGGTGAAAACAACAAAATCCATTACACAACCAAAAGGATAGGGGCTAGGCTGCCGTGTCCAGCACGGATCAGCTTGAGGTTGGTGCAGCCCGTGGGGTGCCCTCAGCCGCATTTAAACAAAATCACCTTGGCGGAAGGGTTCCGGGAGCGAGGGCGCGGGAGGCATGGCGAGATGGAGTGTGGGCCACGCGAGGCGACGCGTCAGATGCACCTGGCAGGACCGCGCTGGGGTCACGTCAGACCGCTTGGCGAGGCGCGCCAAGGGAGTCCGCTCCTCCGGGGCCAGGGGGCTCGCGAGGCCCTGGGGGCTTGCGAGGAGCAGGGGCACACGAGGCCCTGGCACGAGGGGCGCCAGCCTCTGGAAAGAGGCACCGGCGTTGCTCAGGCCGAAAGGCATGCGCATGCCGCCGACGGCGGGGCCAACGCCCTGGCCGATTCGCGGCAACTGGAAGGGTTCCTGAGGGCAGAACTTGTTGAGGCTGGTGAAGTCGACGCACATGCGCTCCTTGCCGCCCTTTTTGGGGACGACGACTGGGTTGGCGAGCCATTCGGGATGGCGCACCTCGCGAACGACCCTAGCTTCCTGGAGCTTCTGAACTTCCTTGACGATGAAATCCTGCTTCTCTGGCGCCTGGCACCGTGCTTTCTGCTTGACGAGGCGTGCATTGGGGCACACCGCTAAGTGGTGCTCGATCACCTCCCTCAGCACACCGGACAAGTCAGATGCTTTCCAGGCGAAAACATCCTAGTTTGCCCGAAGGAAGGTGACGAGCACGCTTTTCTATGCAGGAGGAAGGCCAGCGCCGATGGTGAAGGCAGGGCCGGAGCCGCTGGCGTCCACCGACACCTTATTCGTCTCGGCGCGATCCTGAGAGAACAGCTACTTCTTCTTTGCGGGCGCGGCCTCAGGAGGCTCGGCCGCGTCCTCGTCGGCTGGGTGTGCGACCGCGGCGGCCTTGTAGGCACGCTCGAGGGTGCTGGCCGCGTCCTTCTCGTCGCAGGTGACGATGATGATACCGCTGCAGCCGGGCATCTTGAGGACGTTGTAGGCGTGATGGGTGGCCGCCATGAACTTGGTGAGAGCCGGGTAGCCCAAGATGGCATTGTACGGCAGGCCGATGTGCGCCACGTCGAAGTCGATGAGTTCGGTGTGGTAGTTCTTGTGGGTGCCAAAGGTGACAGGAGGTGCACCTGCCCCAGAGGGATGGTGGAGCCATCGGTCACTCCGGAGAAGGGCCTGGTCGGCATCAGCTGGTCATAGGGCACTTGGAGCGTCTCGAAGGTCTCGATGGAGATCACGTTGAGGCCGGCACCCCCGTCGATGAGGGTCTTGGTGACCGCGACGTTGCTGATGGTGGGAGTGCACAGCATGGGGAGCATGCCTGCGGAGGCCGTGGACTTGGGGTGGTCCTTTGAGTCGAAGGTGATGGCGTACTGCGACCACTTGAGGGGCCGCGCGGCCTCAGGCCTCGGGAGGGCGGCGTACACCTCGCGAGAGAGTTGCTTGAAGTGGTGGATGGACGCGGGGGCTTTGGACCCGCCAAGGATGCAGGCGACCGCGCGAGGCTCCTGGTAGCCCCCAGCGCCCTCGCCAGGCTAGTTGACGTCGTTCCTTCGGGGTGGTGGCGGCAGCGGCGGAAGAGCGGCATTGGCCTGAGGGTTTTCCTCACGAGGCTGGTCGCGCCAGCCCTGGCAGAAGTTGTCGTTGCCGTTGCAGCTGTCCCAATGGTTGCCGCCGCGGCCACCTCCTCGGCCGGTGCCGTGGCCAGCGCGATCGTCTCGGCGGCTCTGGCGCTCATCGCGGAGCAGCTTGAGCTCCTGACAGTCTTCAGTGCTACAGGAGCGCACATCGTGGAAGGCACAGAGCGGCCGGTTGTCTTTCCTGGGCTCGTCGCGGTCGCGGCCGCGCTTCTGCTCGGGCTCTGCCGCTAGCACGGTGGGGCCCTTACGCTTGACGTCCTTGTTCTTGGTCTTGGCGGCGTCGGGCGTCGCGTCGGGGTCGTTGTGGACAAAGAGGCGGCCTTCTTCAGCCTTGGCGCATTTGTCGGCGAGGTCGAACAGTTCAAGCACGGAGTCGAGCTCACCGTTGATGGCGAGCTTCTCGCGCATCTTGACGTCCATGACGCCGGTGGAGAACGCAGAGATGACAGCCGCGTCGGAGGTGCGCGGGATCTTGTTGTGTACCTGGCTGAAGCGCTGGATGTACTTGCAGAGGGTCTCGTCTGGGCGCTGCCGCACACGCCGCAGGTCGTTGATGGTGAGGGAGCGGTCCTGCGTGCCCTTGAAGTTGGCGACGAACTGGCTGCAGAGCTCGGCCCATGATGAGATGGACGCCTCGGGGAGGTTCATGAGCCAGGAGCGCGGGCCGTCCTTGAGGGCCATGGGAAACCAGTTCGCCATGACCTTGTCATCGCCGTTCGCCACCTCGACGCTCAGCGCGTAGAGCTGAAGGAACTCTGCAGGGTTGGGGGTGCCGTCGTAGCACGGAGGCAGCTCAGGCTTGAACTTCGCGGGCCAGACCACGCGACGCAGCTCGCGGGTGAAGGCACGGCAGCCCACACCGCTTGAGGGGACGCCGCCAGCGAGAGTGGCGCGGTTTTGACGCCCAGCCACCGCAACATCCTGAACGGCCTGGTCCTGGCGCTGGTGCTGCCGCTCGAGGAGCACTCGCGCATCAGGGGGCGCGCGGCGGATGATCTGGCAGCTGGCCTCGTCGAGGGCTCACGTGCCCGCGCGTTGCGCTGGGGCCCGCCACGCTCGTCGCGCAGAGGAGGCGGCGGGGGAGCGCCGTGCGCCAGGTCCCCAGCGCGAGACGGAGGAGGGCGGAGCGAGTGGGAAGGCACCGGAGCGTCCCCGGCGGCGTTGACAAGCTCGGTGATGCGGCCAAGCCAGGCGTCGTAGCCGGCGTCAGCTGGACGGTAGCGGAGCAGCTCGCGCGCCATGAGCAGCGCGGCCTGCGGGTTCGACGGCCCACGATGGGCGAGGGAGGAGGCCGTGGCGGTGTGGCCGTTCGCCTGCACGAAGGGGTGCAGGGAGGAGTCCTGCTGCTCGCGGGCAGCGGGGTCGGTGGCGGCAGCAGCCTCGGCGTCGGGGAGGCGGCGATTGCCGCGGGCCACTGGCTCCGTCTGAGCCACGCGGCCAGCCCTGCGCTCGGCGCGCTCGCGACGTGCGTCGGCCATGAGGTTGGTGGAGCAGAGGGTGGAGCGGAAGAACAATAGCGCACCCCCTACCTGGCGCGCCAAATGTCAGAAGTCGGTCTCCGGGGACCCAAAGGTTCGAACACTGGGGTGAACTCGTTCCACCACTTCGTCTCCTACCACGGCTAAGCAACAGCGAGGCTATGGCGAGAGCGCGCTAGCGAGGAACGGACCGTGGACTCAGCGGTTACCCAGGTTCGGGCCACCTTGCGGTGTAAAACCCTACTCCTGCTTGTGGTTGGGATTGCAAGGGGCAAGAGAGTTCTTGCGTACAAGGTGGAGGAGGTAGAACTCAACTGAGGTCCCTCTCTACAACGGCAACACTGCCCTTTATACCAGCCTTGGTCCTCTCCCCCCTCGAAAACTTAGGCGGGAAGGGTTGCCACACTTGGCGGTTTTGAAAGGAGACAGGCGCTCAGGCTATCCTGTCTAAAGGCGGTCTTCGCCTGCCAAAGCATGATCCATGACACGCGCGGTGGGCTCGGTGATGACCTCCGCCCTGCGCGCCCGCCGTCTTGGTCTTCCTTCGCCGATCGGGCAACCTTTGGGGTCGCTTTGGGGAGTAGATAGCTGGCCCTGCTCCCTTAACACAAAAGAGGAAACCATCTTCATCCGCGCCTGCTGGCACGGCCTATGTCGCAGCTCGTCGTCGCGCGCGTCACCCACGTGATGGGCCCCAGACCGCGCGGCTGTGCCGAACGGCCTTCGTCTTGGGCGCCTTCGGGAGGAGGCCTCGGGAGGCCACCTCGGGAGGCCGCCTCGCGAGGCCGTTGGTGAGGATGCCGAGCCTTGCTCGCCACTTCCTGAGGAGGGGGCCTCAGGAGGCCAAGGCCTCATGAAGAGTCCTGGTGAGGTGCTAGGTGATGACGGCCTGCTAGGCCCACGCCAGGCGTTGCGCCCTAGGCCAAAGGCAGACGGGTCTAGATACCCTGGGTTCCATGGGCCCGACAAGTATATTACAGAAATGCCAGCTTTGACCTCTCACTAGATTGCCATCAATGGACCATCCTAGATGGTTGTTGTAACCTCAACTAGTCGTAGTTCAGGTTGGCCACATGTCAAAGCTGGCATTTCTGCAATATAGTCCACAATCCTCTTCATTAATACCTGATGCATGAGTAGATAGTTATGATGTAAGTCTTGTTGAGTACCTTTGTACTCATTGTTGATTAATTAAACTTTTTGCAGAGGAGACAACGCTAAACCCAATGGTGGTTTCTACATGGAGTTTGATGTTGACATCGCCGAGTAGCTTGGAGGCCCCGGATGGCAATCTAGTGCCCCGGGAGGGTCATTTGTTTAGTTTAAGACTTCTTAAACCATTTGTTAAACTTGTCTTTACTAAGGCATAATTTGCTTCCGTTGATGCTTGTTGTATGTTGGGTCATGTGACCTCTGTGTAATAACTGTGCTATGTTCGCTTAATAGAGCCTTTGAATATATATGCTTTGAGTCGTAGAGTTTGTGTTGTGATACCTTGTTGTTCCAACACATGGTGTGCATGATGCGTGTATGATTATAAATTTCACATCATGTATGGGGTTCGACGTATTAGTTGTTAACCCGCCGGCGGTCTTTCTTACACATGAATGTCTCATTGTGTTCTGGGTGCTCGGAAGTGTATCACACCCCGCCAGGTGCTGACGCTTCGGCTCAGAGCACACTGTTCGAGTGACACATGCACTGTAGTTGCACTACGTCAACCGCCGCACGATCGAGCCCTCCTGAGTTATATGACTAAAAATGTCGAGCCGGGATCTCTGTTGCGTGATTGCTAGCGGCCGATCATACAAGACCGAGACAAGATGGTCGCCAATGGACCAGCCAAGATGGTTGTTGTGTTCGAGTGTGAGTCTCGTGCAGCTATATAATCCATTACAACTAGATTTGCATGCTTAGAGTCCCGACAACAGAGCGTGACCAGGAAAGGATACGAGCTCATGAGCAGCTCGAGCGTGACCTGGAGCGGGGCAACATGGAGCAACAGGTGGCAGATATCCTGATGATTGAGAGGCTGGAGGGGGGCGTCGGTGACGCCCACCGCCGAGTGGAGGATGCCGAGGATCGAGTTCGTGCGGTTGAACGACACCTGACAAGTGCATGGTAAACTATACGCAATTCCTGATTTCTGCTTTTTCCTGTCTGTTTAACTGCTTGATTCGGTCGCTTGATTCAAGTTTACTTGCCATGCTTGGATGGGGAGGCTCTACGGGCTTTGTCTTTTTTTCAGCAACCCAACGCTGCAATGTGCTCTCCTCCTGGGGTCTTGCTTGCCGGAAGCGCTGACGTAGATCGCGTTGGCGGGTTGGTAGGGCTCACAGAGCTAGCGTACGAACAGATGGTTATGGTATTGCCTTCTAGCCATCGTGGGAAGACTGGGCTTGGGGAGGGTGTCTTTGACCTTTGCGTTGGGCTCAACAACTTTCGTGATGGCATAGTTCGGCGGCAGCGATCGACTGCATGCTAGGGGGCTCGGATGGCTTTGGCACGCCTCAAGGTGTATCAGAAGGATATGGTCCTCCACGGCATCGTGTGGACGGAATCTAATCCAGCTCCCTTCTTCCAGGAGATTTGTCCAGACATCTTCATAGTAGAGAAGTGTTGCGAGTACGAGGATATCTTAGAGATTTCGTGAAGTGTTGGGTTATTAGATGTTTGCCGTGTAATCTTAGTAGGCAACAACTTGGATGAAAGGTCGTTTTGGACCCACTACGTGTAGCTATACCTGGACATGGGAAACCCGGCCCAGCCGGCCCGTCCCGACCTGGCCCAGTCTTCCCCGCGGGCTGGGCCTGGGTCTAAGTTTTGAGCCTGAAGGCCGGGCTGGGACGGGCTTGGGCTTGGCATATTTGTGTTTTAGGGAAGAGGCCCGGCCCGAGGCCCGACGGGCTTTTTCTCTGATGGGCCGGGCCTGGGCCTGAAATCTAGGCCCGACGGCCGAGCCTAGGTTTTCTGCTATAGGCTTTATTAGGCCTGGCCAGACCCAACCTATGGCCAGGTATACCTGTAGCATTATGCACCTAGATGTTTTTCTTTTGCGTTCTTCCGTTGTCTCAATGATGGTGGAATCCGATCATGTTTTACAATCGTAAACTGGATGTTTATACACCATGCAGTTGCTTCATTGCTAAGGTCGTTGCCTTTGGTTTTTCATGTTGTTCGTTTTTTGTGCGATTCCGTTGCATTCATGTTGCTTTTACAGCTCCTGTGGAGCGCTTCCATGCTCGTTGTATTTGCCTCTTCTTTAAATGACAATGGCGGTGTTTGTCTCATGGATGCATTCCTCGTGGTTGTTGTGCTCCATAGCAGTCGGCGATGCATCAGTTCCTCTCGCGCCGTGATGAGACTCATGCAGAAAAAAGAAATGGTAGTTCATCGCAGGTCCCCGGTGTTGGAATGGGCGACCCCTTTGGTTGCATTGGCATCGTATTTTGAAGTTGATTCTAAAAAACTCCTTGAAAGGGTTCGTTTGGCCTTTTGGTTTCATTTCTTGATGTTCCCATGCGTCGGGTGCTGGTTTACCTCATCGGCCACCCAATGGAGTGAGGCTCGACTGAGCCTGGATGACTGGTTGTTTCTCCACCCTTTCCAACGGTCGCCCGGCAGAGCACATCATGACGAAAGACATACCGCATTGGAAATGCGTGTAAGGCTTAGTTGCTCACCATCAATGAATCTGGTCCAATCTTGTTGTGTAGAGGTAAGGCACTGACGAGATGGTGTACATCCAATCACCAGCCTCGCACGCAATATTGCCTATAGATCCCGTGTTCATTTCACTTTGTTTAAAGTATCGTCTGGGCTCTAGCAGTTAATGTCACGGGTGATGTGCCTTTGCCTAACCACCGGCCACATGGATGTTCCTTGAAAATCTTATATGGAGGTCTGCCTTCAAGTTGTGCGGGTGTCGAGCCTTCGTGTCGGTGTCATTCGTTGTCTGTCGGGCAGATTAGTCCGATGTGTCGGAGACGCCTTGGCAGATTGGCAGGTGGTGTGTTCTTGGTCAGGCCTGCAGTTTAGATGGCTCCATCCAATGGAATAAACACCGGGGCAACCTCCAATGCACGGATTGGCACATGCAAGCAACGTCCAACTCGAAACACCTCGGCCAATGCGATGTTGGTTCCTGAGTGGCCGGGGTTGCGGCCTGTTCGGTTGTTATCGTGGGCTAGGTTGGGTTATGCTCTGCCTTGTCACCGGTCTTGTTCAGAGTCATTGCTTGAATAGCTACTTGTGATAGGCGTTGGGATTTCCCTGAAGAGGAAGGGTGATGTAGTATAGTAGTAGATAGTATTTCCCTCAGTTAAGAACCAAGGTTATCAAACTAGTAGGAGACACACGCAAACAAAGGTCAACAGTACCTGCACACACACACACACAAAACAAATACTTGCACCCAACGTGGGCAAGAGGGTTGTCAATCCCCTTGTACTCATTAATTGCAAGGATTAATTCTAATAGTGACAGATAGATAAATTGCAAAGGAAAATAAAAGAAAATAAGTTGTAGCAAGTATTTTTAGGGTTTTAGTAAATATAAAATGAATGTACCCGGGGGCCATAGCGTTCACTAGAGGCATCTCTCTCATGAGCATAGTAATGGTGGGTAAACAAATTACTGTTGGGCAATTGATAGAAAAGAGCATAGTTATGACGTTATTCATGGCATGATCAATATACAGGCATTACATTCGAGACAAGTAGACCGACTTCCATCTGCATCTACTACCATTACTCCACCCCTCGACCGCTATCCAGCATGCATCTTAAGGTATTAAGTTCATAACAAGCAGAGTAATGCCTGGAGCATGATGACATAATGTAGACAAAGTAAGACCAAATAATATGTTCGAACATCGTTGTTTTACCCTTAGTAGCAACAATACAATACATGCCATGCTACTCCTTCTGTCACAGAGTAAGGACACCGCAAGATTGAACCTACTTCCAAGCACCTCTCCCACTAAAGATAAATCAATCTAATTTTCCTAAACAGATAGATAGATAGGAGAGAAATACAAGGCTATAAAACCACACATAATAAGTCTCAGAAAAGGCTCAATTACTTTCAATGAATAATCTGATCATAAACCCACAATTCATCGGATCCTAACAAACACACCGCAAAAGTTTACATCAGATTGATCTCAGATGAGATCATTGTATTGAAGATCAAAAGAGAGAGAGAGAGAGAGAGAGAGAGAGAGAGGGAGGGAGAGAGAGAGAGAGAGAGACATCTAGCTACTGCTATGGATCCGTAGGTCCTGTGGGAACTACTCACACATCATCATGGAGGCGGCAAGGTTGATGATGATGACCTCCGTGATGGATTCCCTCTTCGGCAGAGTATCAAAAAAGGCCTCCAGATGGGATCGCGGAAGAACAGAGGCTTGCGGCAGTGGATGACTTGTTTCGGGACTTGGTATGGGGGTTTCTGGATATATGGGAATTTATAGCACTGGAATTAGGGTAAACGGAGCTAAAGGGAGCCCACAAGGGTGCTGGGTGCGCCTATCCCCTAGGGCGCGCCCCCTGCCTAGTCGCTCCGTCTTTTGTCGTCTGGTCTCCTCCCAAAGCTTCTAGGGTCTCTTTTGGTCCAGAAAAAATCGTCAAAAAGTTTCATCGTGTTTGGACTTCGTTTGGTATGGATTTTCTATAAAACCAAAAACAAGTAGAAAACAGCAACTGGCACTGGGCACTGAGTTAATAGGTTAGTTCCCCAAAATAAAATGGTATATAAAGCATACAAGATTGATAATATATTAGCATGAAACAATAAAAAATTATAGATATGTCGGAGACGTATCATTGCTTTCTGACTCCATTTTGCCGGGCACTTTGGGAGTATTGTCGGCTGGCGGCCAGGACATCGTTGGGGATGCTGGTCCTCATTATGTTCAGATATGATCATCTTCACGTTGCTCGACTCGTCTGGTTTGGTGTTAAAAAATATCGTTCAAACTGCCCATGACCCCACATGTCAACGTCGGGCTTGCAACATGCGAATTGTGCGCACGCGCTTGACAGGTGAGACCAGGTCCGCGTGACGTTGCATTGAAGAGAGGCGAAGGACCCGGGTCTAGATCCATGCGTGGTAAAGACCAGTGGCTCAGATAAGGGTTGTGTCTAAGTGTGACCAGTGCAAGCAAACGGTTGCTATGATCGAGGGGTAGTAACCATTTTTTGTCATGTATTCATACTCAGATGCCTTGAATTGTAGGTTGAGTCTGAACAAACCAGTGTTGCCAACCATGTGGTTTTGGGTGGACGGTCATTGTTCCAATGGTTTAGGTCATCTGGTGTGTGGTTTGCGGTTGGCCTTACTATCGATCGGTAGATAGCCATACATATTCATATTGCATTTCCATCAAAACAACACATGTGGTTAAATTAAACAAAATTGGGAATATAGAGAACCCGGGAAAGCTGCACATGTGCGTGAGCCAGATAGGGCCTGCGACGGCGAGTACCAAGCAGGCAAAGTCCGAGTAAAGGCGTCGCACGGCGCCCAGGTGTGAAGCGCGCCTGCCAGCCCGTACGCAAGGTTATGTCTAAGTGCGTCCAGTACGAACAAATTGTTGTTGTGAACGAGAGGTAGTTACCCAAAGTGTTACATATTCATGCTTAGACACCTCGAATTATAGGAAGAATCTAAACTGACCAGTGTTGCCAACTATTACTACATAATGACTGCTAAGAAACATATTACATAATGGAACTTGTCGTCATTGGCTGTCATTGGTAATATACAAGGCTATTACAAATGCGGTGGTTCAATCTGGCCAGGGGCCGCAACGGCAAGAGTCCGACATGTGTGCGCTCGGCCTTTTCGGGTCGCGCCCATGCGCGAGCCGACCACACGGGTGGTTCAGTGTTCCTACCTAGGTACTTTGGCATATTTCATTCGCCCACCCTATTATGCGGGGTGGGGCCTTGATACATCTCCAACGTATCTATAGATTTTGATTGTTTCATGCCATTATCTTACCACTTCCACATACTTTTGGCAACAATCTATATTATTTTTGGGACTAACATATTAATCTAGTGCCCAGTGCCAGTTCCTATTTTTTGCATGTTTTTGTCTTTCGCAGAAAATCCATATCAAACAAAGTCCAAACGCGATAAAATTTTACGGAGATTTTGGATGGACTACATGCGAAATTTTGGCGCAAGAATCAACAGAAGAGGGGGCCCACAGGCGCCACAAGGCAGGGGGCATGCCTACCCCCCAGGGCATGGAAAGGTGCCTTGTGGACACCCGTTAAGTCGGTTGGAGCTCTCCTTCAGCCGCAAGGAAGCTTATATCCGGAAAAAAATCATGTTAAAATTTCAGCCCGATCGGAGTTACGGATCTCCGGCTATTTAAGAAACGGTGTCCAGCCAGAAAACAGGGATGCGAAACAGAGAAGAAAACAGAGAGAGAGAGAGAGAGAGATCCAATCTAGAGGGGCTCCCGCCCCTCGGGAGCCATGTTGGCCAAGGACCAGAGGGGGAATCCTTCTCCTCCTCTCCTGGCCAAGTAAGAAGAAGAAGGAGGGGGACCTCTCCTCCTCTCCCCCGGTGGCGCCGGAGCGCCGCCGGGGGAACCATCGTGACAGCGATCTACATCAACAACTTCGCCGCCGTAAACAACAACTTTCTCCCCCTCTATGCAGCAGTGTAAACTCTGCTGTCCCATTGTAATCTCTACTTAAACATGGTGCTTTATGCTATATATTATTACCCAATATTGTGTAGCCATCCTATGATGTTTGAGTAGATTCCTTTTGTCCTATGGGTTGATTGATGATCGTGATTGATTTGAGTTGTATGTTTTATTTTGGTGTTGTCTTATGGTGCCCTCCGTGCCACGCACACGTGTGGGATTCCCGCTGGAGGTTGTTGCAATATGTTCATAATTTGCTTACTGTCAGGGTTGCGTGAGTGACAGAAACACAAACTCGGGTAAGTAGGTTGTTGCGTATGGGATTAAAGAGGACTTTACACTTAATGCTATGGTTGGGTTTTACCTTAATGATCTTTAGTAGTTGCAGATGCTTGCTAGAGTTCCAATCATAAGTTCATGTTATCCAGACTCATATAAAATTGCAATAATGATTACCGATCTAGATATCAATTGCCTAGCGACAATCCTTCTCATCATTCTCTAAAAGCTTTAGACAACAAACTAACTTTTATTATCTCGCAAAGTACTTCTAGTTTATTCTCGCAAACTAATTATTCTTGTTCTAGGTAAAGTAAACGTTAGTGTGCATAGAGTTGTATCGGTGGTCGGTTGAACTTGAAGAGAATATAAATTCTACCTTTAGCTCCTCGTTGGGTTTGACACTCTTATTTATCGAAAAGGCTACAAACGATCCCCTATACTTGTGGGTTATCAAGACCTTTTCTGGTGCCATTGCCGAGGTGCAATAGCGTGGGGTGAATATTCTCGTGTGTGCTTGTTGGCTTTATCTCTAAGTAGTTATATTTTCTGTTCTAAGTTGTTTTATATCTTTAGTTATGGATATGGAACAGGAAACACCAAAAAAAATAGTTGTACTTGCTACTCATGGAGATGGGTGATGAGCCACAAGTATAGGGGTTCAATCATAGTCCTTTCGATAAGTAAGAGTGTCGAACCCAACGAGGAGCAGAAGGAAATGACAAGCGGTTTTCAGCAAGGTGTCCTCTGCAAGTGCTGTAAGTAGAGATAACAGATAGTTTTGTAACAAGGTGATTCGTAACAAGTAACAATTGTAACAAGAGTGCAGCAAGGTGGCCCAATCCCTTTTATAGGAAAGGACAAGCCGAAAGTACTTCTTATAGTTATCAAAGCGTTCTCGAGGACACATGGGAATTCTCGTCTAGTCACGTTCATCATGTTTAGTTGATTTGAGTTCATTACTTTGATAATTTGATATGTGGGTGGACCGGTGCTAGGGTGATATTCTTACTTGAACAAGCAACCCTCTTATGATTACCCCCTGTCGCAAGCATCCACAACTACGAAAGAAGAATTAAGATAAATCTAACCATAGCATGAAACATATGGATCCAAATCAGCCCCTTACGGAATGACACATAAACTAGGGTTTAAGCTTCTGTCACTCTCGCAATGCATCATCTACTTATTACTCCCCAATGCTTTCCCCTAGGCCCAAATATGGTGAAGTGTCATGTAGTCGACGTTCACATGACACCACTAGAGGAAGAACAACATACATATCATCAAAATATTGAACGAATGCCAACTTCACATGATTACTTATAACAAGACTTCTCTCATGCCCTCAAGAACAAAAGTAACTACTCACAAATCATATTCATGTTCAAGATCAAAGTGGCATTGTATATGATTAAGGATCTGAACATATAATCTTCCACCAAATAAACCAACTAGCATCAACTACAAGATGTAATCAACACTACTAGCAACCCACAGGTACCAATCTGAGGTTTTGAGACAAAGATTGAATACAAGAGATGAGCTAGGGTTTGAGAGGAGATGGTGCTGGTGAAGATGTTGATGAAGATTGGTCCTCCCACGATGAGAGGAACGTTGGTGATGTCGATGGCTTCGATTTCCCCCTCCCGGAGGGAAGTGTCCCCGGCGGAATCACTCCACCGGAGAGCAAAAGTGCTCCTGCCCAGGTTCCGCCTCGAGACAGCGGCGCTTCATCCCGAAAGTCTTCCTCTTATTTTTTTTCTAGGGCAAAAGGCCTTAGATAGCAGAAGGAGGGCACCGGAGGGCTGCTGTGGGCCCCACAAGACATCAGGGTGCGCCCTGTTGCCTTGTGGGCAGCAGGTGGCCCCCCTCTGGTGGTTCTTCTGTCCAGTATTTTTTATATAATCAATAAAAAATCTCCGTGAAGTTTCACATCATTTGGAGCTCCGTAGAATAGCTATCTCTGTTGTAGCTCTTTTAGGTCCAGAATTCCAGCTACCGGTAATTTCCCTCTTCATGTAGATCTTGCAACTTAAGAGAGAAAATGCATTAGAATTTTATCATAAGGTGAAATAATGACCAAAAAAATTATAAATAACAGTAGAAAAACATGATGCAAAATGGACGTATCAACGGGGAACCTCCTAAAACCCTCGATACTAGTTATGTGCAAAATATTAAATACTACTTTGATAATCCTGATAAATCCCCATTCAACTTGATAATGGTAGACACTTTGGATCACCGGGAATAGTTTAGAGATTATCTCTTGTCTCAAAAAGGGAAACACTTATGGGATTAAATTAAAATTTTGCGTTGGTATGCTTGGAATTTGTGCTTAAGGTATGATTATACTTGTTGCTCCAAGATGGGGCTCCACACCTTCCCTCTCAATGTGAATTTAATGATAATGAAACCTTGGCTTCTTATGCTAATGGTGTATATGATTAGTATATGATGTGGAACAAATAGAAGAATTTGTTGCTTTTAAGGGTGCTTATGGAATTGAATCTTTGTTTGAAAAGTGTGATGATGCTCTTTACAAATATGAAAATCTTGCTATACTTAGATATTGCTATGAAAATTATAAATACAATGCTCATATTAATGAATTGATTGAGAGTGTCTGCTGCCCTGGAAGAAACTAATATTTTGCAAGCCTCTACGGAAGAAGAAATTGATGAAACTGTGAGCTCATTAGATGAAAAAGATGAGGAGAGTGAAGAACAAAAGGAGGAAGAACGGATTAGCTACCCGTGCCCACCTTCTAATGAGAGTAACTCTTTAAATCATACATTCTTTAATTTCCCTTTGTGCTTACCGAAGGATGAATGCTATGATCCCTTGGATTCGTTTGAAATATCCCTTTTTGATGAACTTGATGCTTGCTATACTTATGGCCATGATGCCAATATGAATGATGCTTATGAAGATGAACTTGCCATAGTTCCTTATGTTAAAAATCAAATTGCTGCTATTGCACCCACACATGATAGTCCTATTATCTTTTTGAATTCTCCCAACTACACTATATCGGAGAAGTTTGCACTTATTAAGGATTATATTTGATGGGTTGTGTTTTACCGTTGCACATGATGATTTTGATGGATATAATATGCATGCGCTTGATGCTTCTACTTGCAATTATTATGAGAGAGGAATCACATCTCCACCTCTCTATGTTTCTAATGCTATAAAATTGCAAGAAACTGCTTATGCTATGTATTGGCCTTTACTTTGTGTGCATGAACTGTTCTTTTATGACATGCCGATGCATAGGAAGAGAGTTACACTTCGTCATTGCATGATATATGTTGCTTTGTGCTCACTACTAAATTATAAATCATTATTAATTAAAATTGGCTTTGATACACCTTGGGATCCGGGTGGATCAATTACTTAAGCACTATACGCCTAGCTTAATGGCTTTAAAGAAATTGCTGCCTGGGAGACAACCCAGAAGTATTAGAGAGTCATTTTATTCTGTTGTGTGCTTATAAAAATTTCAAAAAAATATATAGAGGGCAACCTAAAACTTTTTCAAAAAGAAAAGTGAAAGTGAGACAGATGAGCAATGTGGAAGTGGGGGCTAGCCTTGAACTTTGTTCATGCCCATGGAAACTTTGTGAATCTTGAATTACAGAAAGTTTTCAACAAAAATAATTATCCCCTTGTACGAATCCATTGTATTATAAAAATAATGTGCCAAGATTTACCTTTAGGGTGTTTAAATTGCTTGTTTGGTGTGTGATGTGCAGAAACAGAAACTTTTGCTATAGTGTTTGAATTTTGATATTTTACTGGAACGTGCAAAATTTTTGAAGTTTTTACATAGTACGGATATGCAATTTTTTTATTACTTCCTAATTTTTCAGAATTTTTGGAGTTACAGAAGTATATGTTTCACCTGCATCTTTATAGACTGTCCCGTTTTCACAGATTGCTACTGTAGTTTCTTTATCTGCTTATGTTTGCAATTTTGCCAAGCCCCATTGATGTGAGAGCATTAAAATTGTGTTAGAATACAGTAGTTAATGTTGGATTATAATTATACAATATTTTTACAGCAAGACAATATGGTATTTGATGTTATATGTACTAACCCCTCTAATAAAAGTTCAGTTAAGTTTTGTGTGGATGAAGTGTTCGAAGGCCGAGGAGACATCGAGATGAGAAGAATAAGAAGAAGCAAGAGTTCAAGCTTGGGGATGACCAAGGCACCCCAAGTAAATATTCAAGGAGACTCAAGCATCTAAGCTTGGGGATGCCCCAGAAGGCATCCCATCTTTCTTCCTCGACAATTATCGGTATGTCTCGGTTTTTGTTTTGTTCACATGATATGTGTAAATTCTTGGAGCATCATGTCCTTTTTCTTTTTCTTTTAGTGATGCACCATGCTGGTATGAGATAGTCCTTGGTTGATTTATAGAATGCTCTTTGCACTTCACTTATATCTTTTGAGTATGCCTTTATAGAATGCTTTGTATGCTTCACTTATATCTTTTGAAGTTTGGATGCTCGCTTCTCTAAATCTGGAACACCGTTATTTGTAGAATGGTCTTTTGCTTCACTTATATTTGTTAGAGCTTGGCCGAGTATTTTATAGAAAGAATTAAACTCTCATGCTTCACTTATATCTATTTAGAGAGTTAACAAGAATTGGTCATTCACATGGTTAGTAATAAAATCCTGCATAAAACTTGTGGATCACTGAATATGATATGTTTGATTCCTTGCAATAGTTTTGCGATATTAAGATGGTAATATGTGGGTGCATGTACTAGTTGATTATCATGGGTTAGTAAAAATATCGATATTAAAGTTTGTGATTCCCGAAGCATGCACGTATAGCCTCTAGTTTTGCGATGAAGTTGGATCATAATTTATTATTGATTGAGTCTTTGTGTTGTCCGAATCGGGGGCGCGCGATAGTTAAGTCCTCCCAACCTCCCCTTAGGGGCATGCGATTAGTACTTTGCTTCGAGGGCTAATAAACTTTTACAATAAGTATGTGAGTTCTTTATGACTAATGTGAGTTTTTGGACTATAAGCACTTCCACCTATCCATATTTTGTTAGCCTCTTCAGTACAGTGCATTGCCCGTTATCACCTCGAGACTTGGTGCAAACTTCGCCGGTGCATCCAAACCCCGTGATATGATATGCTCTATCACACATAAGCCTCATTATATTCTTCCTCAAAACAACCACCATACCTACCTATCTTGGCATTTCCATAGCCATTCCGAGATATATTGCCATGCAACTTCCATTGTTACTATTCATTACATGACTTGAGCATTCATTGTCATATTGCTTTGCATGATCATATAGCCGACATGATATTTGTGGCAAAGCCACCGTTCATCATTGATATATATGTTACGCTAGATCATTGCACATCCTGGTACACCGCCAGAGGCATTCATACATAGTCATATTTTTCAGTTTATCGAGTTGTACGCAAATTAAAGTGTGATGATCATCATTATTAGAGCATTGCCCCAGTGAGGAAATGAATGGTGGAGACTAATGAGTCCTCGAAAAAGTGGGGATGAGGTCCATGAGACTGTTCTAAAAAAAAGAGGCCAAAAAGAGCCCATAAAAAATAAAAAAATAAAACAAAAAAATGAGAGGAAAAGAGAGAAGGGGCCTGCTACTATCCTTTTACCACACTTGTGCTTCAGAGTAGCACCATGTACTGCATATAGTGAGTTTTCATATACTTCATGACTATGCTAGTGGGATCTTTACACTATAGAACTTGGCATGTATATTCCGATGACGAGCTTCCTCAAATGCTCGAGGTCTTCATGAGCAAGCAAGTTGGATGCACACCCACTTAGCTGCATTAGGAGAGCTTTCATACACTTATAGCTCTAGTGCATCCATTGCATGGCAATCCCTACTCCTCACATTAACATCGATTATAAGGCCTCTCCATTGCCTAACGATCAGCCGCGTTGATGTGAGACTTTCTTATATTTTGTCTTCCCTTACAAACCCAAATCATCACTCTCTTTGCCATCCAAAATGCTAAGTCCATGGCTCACGCTCATGTATTGAGTGTAGTTGAAAAAGCTGAAGCGAGAAAAAGTATGATACAATTGCTTGGTTTGGCACCGAGGTGTTCATGATTTATACTTTATGCTAGGAAGACTAAGCATGATAAGCTATATGATTTTGTAGGGATAACATTCTTTAGCATTCTTTATTTTGAAGGGCATGATTGTTTGTTAGACTATTGATGTCTTTATATCAAATGATAGACTATTGCCCTGAACCATTCCTATCCTAATATTCATGCCATGATTATATTATTTAATCAAGATTGTGCTGGGTAGCATTCCACATAAAAAAATATCTTTGTTTTATCATTTACCTACTCGAGGGCGAGCAGGATTAAGCTTGGGATGCTGATACGTCTCCGATGTATCTATAATTTTTGATTGTTTCATGCCATTATCTTACCACTTCCACATACTTTTGGCAACAATTTATATTATTTTGGGACTAACATATTAATCTAGTGCCCAGTGTCAGTTCCTGTTTTTTCGCATGTTTTTGTATTTCACAGAAAATCCATATAAAATGAAGTCCAAATGTGATAAAATTTTACAGAGAATTTTTATGGAATATATGTAAATTTTTGGCGCAAGAATCAACAGAAGAGGGGGCCCATAGACGCCACAAGGCAGGGGGTGCGCCTACCCCCCCCAGGGCATGCAAGGTGCCTTGTGGGCACCCCATAAGTCGGTTGGAGCTCTCCTTCAGCCAAAAGGAAGCTTATATCCGGAAAAAAATCGTGTTAAAATTTCAGCCCAATCAGAGTTACGGATCTCCGGATATTTAAGAAACGGTGTTCGGTTACAAAATAGGGACGCAAAACAAAGAAAACAGAGAGAGAGAGAGAGAGAGAGAGAGATCCAATCTAGAGGGGCTCCCACCCCTCGGAGGCCATGACGGCCAAGGACCAGAGGGGGAATCCTTCTCCCAGCTAGGGGGAAGGCCAAGCAAGAAGAAGAAGGAGAGGGGGACCTCTCCCATTCTCTCCCGGTGGCGCCGGAGCGCCGCCGGGGAAACCATCGTGACGGCGATCTACATCAACAACTTCGCCGCCGTCAACAACAACTTTCTCCCCCTCTATGCAGTGGTGTAACCTCTGTTGTCCCACTGTAATCTCTACTTAAACACTGTAATCTCTACTTAAACATGGTTCTTTATGCTATATATTATTACCCAATATTGTGTAGACATCCTATGATGTTTGAGTAGATTCCTTTTGTCCTATGGGTTGATTGATGATCGTGATTGGTTTGAGTTGTATGTTTTATTTTGGCGCTGTCCTATGGTGCCCTCCGTGCCGCGCACACGTCTGGGATTCCCGCTATAGGGTGTTGCAATATGTTCATAATTTGCTTACTGTCAGGGTTGCGTGAGTGACAGAAACACATGACTCGGGTAAGTAGGTTGTTGCGTATGGGATTAAAGAGGACTTTACACTTAATGTTATGGCTGGGTTTTACCTTAATGATCTTTTGTAGCTACAGATGCTTGCTAGAGTTCCAATCATAAGTTCATGTGATCCAAGTACGGAAAGTGTGTTAGCTTACGCCTCTCCCTCATATAAATCGCAATAATAATTACCAATCTAGATATCAATTTCCTAGGGACAATCCTTCTCATCATTTTCTAAAAGCTTTAAACAACAAACTAACTTTTATTATCTCGCAAAGTACTTCTAGTTTATTCTCGCAAACTAGTTTTATTCTTGTTCTAGGTAAAGTAAACGTTAGTGTGCATGGAGTTGTATCGGTGGTCGATAGAACATGAAGAGAATATAAATTCTACCTTTAGCTCCTCGTTGGGTTCGACACTCTTATTTATCGAAAAGGCTACAAATGATCCCCAATACTTGTGGGTTATCAGACCTCCTTTGCGTGAGCTGGCTCGGGTGTGAGCGATGGGCCAGTGACGGTTTTCACACACACACACACACACAGAGAGAGAGAGAGAGAGAGTGCGTGTGTGTGCGTGTGCGCGAGAGACATAGGGCGATATTCCTACTAGATAGAGACATTGATAACGGCCTTTGGACGCTGCAGTCTGCCCGAATGTCGTGTTTTGACCTGTCTGCCCAACCTTTTGACGTTGCACCTGCCCGGATGCCGTGTTTTGGAATCTTTGTCCGGCCTGAGTACGCTGCAGCTGCACGCTCTCACTGACTGGGCTCTCCCTTAGACTGTGAGTTGTCTGGTCGGTTCGCCTGCTTCCTTCTGCTCATGTGCTTTTGGGTGGGGTGCATGGTTCCGATGGTTCAACTCATTTGTCGTGGGTGGTGCAGCCGGCCTTTCTATCGATTCGGTCGTTTGGTTGCCCTGGCCGAACAATGGAGCACATGGGCAATGATCATCATTGTCTATCATTGGTAAATATACAAGACAATTACAAACGCATATAATCACTTCTAGGAAAATCACCAGAAACATCCTTCAAATGGTTCACTTAATTTCTCGGTTGTGTTGACCAAGAAAGCTATGGGAATGATCATCATCAAGGAAAATACAAACACAGTACGAACATAACCATTTGCAGACAACTGAGAAAAAAAATCCTTCAAATTATTCTCTTAACTTCCGGGTTGCAACTGGTTGTTTCTCTTGGTTGCATTTGGTCATTGCGCCAATGGTTGTATTTGGTCTCTTCAAACAGTTCACTTAACTTCCATTTTATATTCAAATAGTTCACTTAACTTCCGAGTTGTAGTTAGTCAGTAGTCTCTTCAAGTAATTCACTTGACTTCCATTTTATGTTTCACATAGTTCGCTTAACTTCCGGGCTGTGGTTAGTCTCTGCGTCAATTGGTGCAATGGGTCATCTAGTTATAAGAGAGAGAGAGAGAGAGACGAGGAGAGAGAAGAGATAAGGGTTGAGTTTTTTTTCCGACAAAGGGCGGTTTTATTGATTCATAATGTAGCATCAACGGGATACATGCACTATGAACACACACCCGTCATCTGCATAACTAAGATGCACACAGCCAACACTAACGCATACACACACAATCCTACTAACAAATAGCAAAGTCATACAAGACCAAAGCTATGCTTGGGCTGAAGAAGAAAAAATGAAGCAATCAAAACAGTGAACGAGGAAAAACAACAACGACCATAGGCACCAACCACCACTTGACAACACAAGGACTACGATAAATGTCCTCCAAAAGCAACGCCTTTAGAAAGAAAACGACGCTCAAGTGTCGCCGTCACCTACTCCAACCACTAAAGGCTAGATTGTGGGTTTTCACCCTAGAGATAAAGGGTTGAGTTAAGAGCTAGTTGTAGTGAGGTGGGCCATCTGTTAATAAAGTTGCAGCACTCCATACTCGTTTGTACTCTGAAGTACTGGTAGATTGGCTAGGCGTGGCGACATCTACAATACGTAAATTTATACTATAATAATATGAAAGTTAATTTCATGGTGCATCCAATGATATTTATTCCATATTTTAAATGTCTCTTCCTAAAAAGTTGGTTAAACTTTATGAACTTTGACTTCAAACACATTTTGTATGCAGACTAGTAAAGAGAAACATAGGGCCTTTTTCTCTCTCCGGGCCTCTCTCCATCGCACACCCCCTCTCTCTATGCCCCTCTCACATATACATACACAATTTCTCTCTATACGCCCTTCAAAAGTACGTCCACTACACATTCTCGCATGTGACATCTTGTCATGTGCTCCGACTGACCTAAAAGGGCCCACTACACATTCACACATTTTACGTCTTTATCTTGCTCTCTCTGTCCAACCGCCTAAGCCAAACTCCCCGCCTACCGCACGAAAAAAGACCCGCCCTCCCCTTTTTAGTCGAGATTTGTATCGATGGATCGCGTGAAGCACCAAAATCAAGTGTTACACTTTACAAGTTCAAGAGGAAAATGCGGTACATTTACAACACGCTTGCGGCGTTCGCGTCGCACCCCCCACACGGTCGTTCCAGCACGCCGCTCACCCAAAGGGAACATGCTTTGGCTTGCCTCTTCACTGACACGTGGGACAACATGTGATCAAACCAACCATGGTCCAAACTTTCCTGCCCACCGTGCGCAAAATTTCCCCTGAATTCAACTCCCCTCCAGCCACCTCACCAATAATATTCCCCAAAACTCCCCGCCCCCTCCACTCCCCTTGCTCCGCCAAAGCTACCCTCCCAGTCGTGCCGATACACCGGCGCCGTGGTTCCTCGAGGGACGCATGGTGATCCTCTCGCTCAAACAATACGCTCTCATAAGCTGTCGTCCTCCAGCCGCGTCACCCCCAGCCCGCCTCTCTCCTCTGTACGGCGAACACGGTCGCTCAACTCGTATTCCATGAGGTTCTCCCAGCCGCTAGGCTTGACTAGAAAGACTGCCCTCCCTCGCCAACCACTGACTAACAGGAGCCACCAGCTGGCCAACCCTCCTAGTGAGCGGCCTGGTCAAAATCGAGGGGCATCAACGAAATCAACCGAGGCAATCGACTCTCAGCGCTTACACCCCTAGGGAGCTTATGACACGTTTGGTAGGTTGCATTAGGTCCAGCCAGGCCCACGCGGGATGAATTCGACCTGTTTGGTTGCCTGGGTTGCATCTGTTTCCTGGCCCGCACAAACCTCAAAGCACCTCTGGGCCTGGCTCTGGAGGAATGGCCGAATCGGCTGTTTTTGGTGAGCCAGGCTTGCTCGAGCTAAGCGTGGTGAGCTCCCGCTTAGGAAAGCGCAGGAGACGACGCGATGTCTCATAACTCCCCACGCTCCCTCCCGTCACCTCCCTCGCCAGTTCACACACACTCCTCTCTCTCCCCTCACCGCCCGTTCAGTTTCTCCAATGGCAACGCCGCCATCTCGCCGCGCCCCATGCACCCCCGTCATCGCCGGCAGCAATCCCATCCAGGAGAGGTGGATTACCGGCCTCTCCGCCTCTGGACGGGATCTTGCCGCGGCTATCCGTGCGCCGTCCCCATTCTGCACCATGCCGCCGCCCCGGGCTAATGCACTGCCGCCGCCGCTCACTCCGGCTCCGCCATCGGTGCCGGACCTTGTCATCTTGGGCTCAACGGTAGTGAGGATTCAATCCCCGCTGCCTCCATCCTTTTTGCCGGCCCCTCTTATGGGGGTATTTTTACCCCCATTTGAGGGCTTTCTCCTCTGCGTCCAGTGCAAGGGGAGGGGAGCTCGAGGACGCCTACTACTTGTGAGTTGTGTTGGAATTTCCCCCGAAGAGGATGGGTGAAGCAATATAGTAGCGGATAAGTATTTCCCTCAATAGAGAACCAAGGTTTATCGAACCAGTAGGAGAACCACGCAAACACTCCTTAGCAGTACCTGCACACACAAGAGCAAATACTTGCACCCAACGCGGCCTTGAACTCATTAATTGCAAGGGTCAAATCTGGTAGTCATAGATAGATAAATTGCAAAGTAAAATAAAAGTAAATAAATTGTAGCAAGGTATTTTTGGTTTTTGTAATATGATTAAGATAGACCCAGGAGCCATAGTTTTCACTAGAGGCATCTCTCTCATAAAAATAGCATACGGTGGGTAGACAAATTACTGTTGGGCAATTGATAGAAAAGCACATAGTTATGACGTTATTCATGGCATGATCATGTATATAGGCATTACGTCCGTGACAAGTAGACCGACTCCTGTGTAAAAAACAGAATCTGTCTAAAACAGAATAGTCTGTAACTCCAAAAATTCTAAAAAATTAGGACAACATAAAAAAATTGTATCGCAATACTGTGTAAAAAATTATACTATCATTTAAATTCCAGAACTGGGCGCAAAAGTTTCTGTTTTCAAACATCATCAATTATACTATCATTTAAATCATCCCAATGGCATTACTTGGCACAAACACCAATTAAGAGATAAAAACACAATCATTACAGTAGCAATAATCATGTGACTCAAGAAAAATAAAATGAAAGCAAAAGATAAATATTGGGTTGCCTCCCAACAAGCGCTATTGTTTTGTGCCCATAGCTAGGCATAATGCATTGTTTCAAGTATTATCATCTTTCAAGGTAATTCCATAGGCGGATCTCATAATGGATTCATATGGTAGTTTAATTCTCTTCCTTGGGAAGTGTTCCATCCCTTTCTTTAGTGGAAATTGGAACCTTATATTTCCTTCTTTCATATCAATAATGGCACATAAGGTTTGTAGGAAAGACCTACCAAGTATTGTAGACGGATTGCATTCAATACACAATAAAATCCATGGGTACATAATTTCTATTTGCAATTATAAGAACATTATTAATTCTACCCAATGGTTTCTTAATAGTTGAATCCGCTAAATGCAAATTGAGGGAACATTCATCCATATCGGTGAGACCTAGCACGTCACATAAAGATTTTGATATATTAGAGACGCTAGCACCTAGATCACACAAAGCATTACATTCATAATCTTTAATATTTACTTTAATAGTAGGTTCCCATTCATCATGTAATTTCCTTGAAATCGATACTTCTAATTCTAGCTTTTCTTCATGAGCTTTAATCATAGCTTCTACAATATGTTTAGTAAAAGCTTTATTTTGTTCGTAGGCATTAGGTGAATTCATCAGGGATTGCAACAAGGAAATACATTCAATCAAAGAGCAATTATCATAATTAAAGTCCTTGTAATCTAAAGTAGTGGGTACATCACTATCTAAAGTCTTAACCTCTTCAAACCCACTTTTAATAGTTTTATTATTAAGATCATCACCCCCGAACGATTGGGACGCCTTCTAGCTAAAGTTGACTCATCTCCAGTCCCTTTTTCATCAAGTTTTATATTACTAAACAAAGATTCAATAGGTGTAACACCAATTATTTTAATATCTTCATCATGATTATGATAAAAACCAAGTGCGAGTGTTTTTTCTAGGAATTCACGCTTAATCCGTTCAATTCTTTTTCTACTTCCATCCGTGGTGACTTGAATAGACTTTAGAGATTCAGTAACATCATTTTGATGTGGCATAATTTTAATTTTAAGAGCATCCACATCATGAGCAAATTCTATCCATGTTTCTAGCCATATTATCAACTTTATGTAGTTTTTCTTCTACCATGGCATTAAAAATATTTTGAGAACTAATAAATTCTTTAATGTTGTTCTCAAGTTCAGTAGGTATCCTATTACTATTATTATATGAATTACCATAATTATTAGAGGGATTACCAGGATACGGTCTAGGATTAAAATTCCCTCTATAAGCATTGTTGTTGAAATTATTTCTAGCAACAAAATTCACATCAATAGCATCATTGTTTTGCTCAATTAAAGTAGATAATGGGACATCATTTGGATCAACATGAGAATTTTGTTGGGAAACATAGTAGAAAACAAAAAAAATCACCCCTACGCACACCCAAGATCAATATTGTTAGGGCATATTTCTACCTTGGTGGTTTTGGTGATTGATGACAATGCATTTTGCGGACTAACTGTGTGCATTGAGTATTTCAGAGATTACTAAGATGGCAAGAGACGGTTTATTTCCCCTCGATGATTAAGAGTGAAGACGGTTATTTTCTGACGATTTATTTTTGGTGTATTTGAGTCGTAGGAAATCCATACTATTAAGAGGGGGTCTGCATTTGGAAAGGTTAGGGTGGAATCAACACGTACACATTCATCTTTGCACCCTCTTTCCTTCCCAGCAACTTGGATCACCCTCTGTCTTCTGCTTGGGCTTACTAGAAGCACCCAAGTGGTAGTACCGCGCTGGGGAGCGGTAGTACCGCTCCAGCGGTACTGCCGCACCCCAGTACTACGAGTACTTCCGCCTGTTTTAGGCGCTCTGTAAATCAGCAGTAGCAGGGCGGTAGTTGCGAGCGGTAGTACCGCTCATGCGGTACTGCAGCTCGTACTACTACCTCACTACCGCTGATCCAGTGGACCCTAGAGGGTTAAGTGGTAGTACCGCTGGTTCTGAGCGGTAGTACCGCTTGTGTGGTACTACCGGCTTCTACCTCCGCTGGCAGTACCGCTTAATTCTGGGCTTCTGTAACCTCGTTCACTCCAGCGGAAGTAGAGCGTAGCGTTTAGCGGCAGTACCGCTTTGGGCGGTACTGACGCACTACCTGGCTCTACTACCGCAGTCCCACCACAGTATGCAACACCAAGCGGAAGTACCGCTGGTGGGAGTGGTAGTACCGCTCCGGCGGCACTACCGCGCCCTTGACTTCGTCAGTTGCACTCTTCGGCTGGTACTGCCATGCGCAGCGGTAGTACTGCTCCCCCGAGCGGTAGTTGCTACTTGTGAGCTGCGTTGGGATTTTCCCCGAGGAGGAAGGGTGAAGCAGTATAGTAGAGATAAGTATTTTCCTCACTGAGAACCAAGGTTTATCGAACCAAAAGGAGAACCACACCAATACTAGTGAACAACACCTGCACACACAAAAGCAAATACTTGCACCCAACGCGGGCAAGAGGGTTGTTAATCCCCTTGAACTCGTTACTTGCAATGATTAAATCTTGTATAGGTAGATAGATAAATTGCAAAACAAAATAAAAGTAAATAAATTGCAGCAAGGTATTTTTGGTTTTTATAATATGATTAAAGTAGACCCGAGGGCCATAGTTTTCACTAGAGGCTTCTCTCTCGAACACATAGCATACGGTGGGTAAATTTTTTACTGTTGGGCAATTGATAGAAAAGCGCATAGTTATGACATATTCATGGCAATGATCATGTATATAGGCATCACGTCCATGACAAGTAGACCGACTCCTGCCTGCATTAATCGACTGCTATCCAGCATGCATCTATGGTGTTAAGTTCATGACAAATAGAGTAACGCCTTAAGCAAGATGACATGATGTAGACAAAGTAAACTCAAGCAATATGATTAAACCCCATCGTGTTACCCTTAATAGCAACAATACAATACGTGCCTCGCTATCCCTTCTGTCACTGGGTGAGGACACCGCAAGATTGAACCCATTACAAAGCACCTCTCCCACTAAAGATAAATCAATCTAGTTGGCCAAACCAAACGGATAGATCAGAGAGAAATACAAAGCCATAACAATCATGCATAATAAATTTCAGAAAAGACTCAATTACTTTCAATGAATAATCTGATCATAAAACCACAATTCATCGGATCCCTACAAACACACCGCAAAAGAAGATTACATCGGATAGAACTCCAAGAAGATCGAGGAGAACATTGTATTGAAGATCAAAGAGAGAGAAGAAGCCATCTAGGTACTAGCAATGGACCCATAGGTCTGTGGTGAACTACTCACGCATCATCGGAAGGGCGGCAAGGTTGATGTAGAGGCCCTCTGTGATCGATTCCCCCTCCGACAGAGTACCGGAAAAGGCCTCCAGATGGGATCGCGGAAGAACAGAAGCTTGCGACGGTTACCGCCATCAAGGGCACCACTAGTGGAATCACGACATCTTGCATTGTGCGAGGGCGTGAGGAGAATATGGTGGCCCTAGTGGCTTCTTGGGGAGCATTGTGCGTCCACACCGCTCCAACGGAGACGTACTTCCCCCTAAAGGGAAGGAACTTCGGTAACACATCCTCGTCTTCACCGACTCCACTTGTGGTTATTTCTAACCTTTACTTTGTGCAAGCTATTATTGTGTGGTATCATTTGCTTGCTTGTGTTGTTGTTGTTGTTAGCATCATATAGGTTGCTCACCTAGTTGCATATCTAGACAACATATTTGTTGCTTAACCTAATTTGTGAAGAAAAGCTAAAAATTGGCAGTTGCCTATTCACCCCCCCTCTGGTCAACCATATTGTCAGGCCTGTTTCCGGAATAAATCACGGAACAACCTCAAGTCACACCAGCCCCAAGATCAGAACAACTGGTGGACTCCCTTGATATAGATAACCAGTACATACATAATATTACACAAGGTTGAGCCAGAGTGCTCAACATTTATTACAGACTTGTCATTATATGACGGTGGCGGTATAAGACAGTGGTGGGGTGATATTACAAAACTGATACAATAAAGTAAAGCCAGGCGTCAGTGTGAGGCTTGACTATTTTATTTGTGGGGCGGAAGCACTGCGGATGATACACGTGGTATACTCCAAGACCACAAGGTAACTGACTGAGAACAGCTCTAAGCGTCGGGCTCGCTAGCGCACTCTTCCTCCATAGGAACGTCTTAATCCAGGTCTGGCCAAATTAACAAGCCAGGGACAAGCCAGTGAGTACGTTGGAATGTACTCGCAAACATTATGAACCAAAGATATACCGAATGCAGTAGAGTGCATATGATCATGATGGATTAATTTATATGCATATGCTGACCGATATTAAAGCAAGGCATGATAAATATCAGTACGGTGCGGATGGATAATATATTATTCTAGTAATAAACCAGGAAATATAATATGGAACATCGGGCGTTGGACCGCCCGAGGATTCCAAGAAAATGAAATGGAACATCGGGCGTTGGACCGCCCGAGGATTCAAAAAAAATGGAACGTCGGGAGTTGGACTGCCCGAGGATTTCCAAGAAAAATTCCAAATGGGTGTCTGAATGCGATGCCTCGAGAGGTCTTGAAAAGAAATGCCAAACGGGTGTCTGAATGCGACGCCTCGAGAGGTCTTGAAAAGAAATGAGTATCCAGGTGGCATAACCATCCCAAGAGATACTAAGAAAAAATAGAAATGAGTATCCAGGTGGCATAACCATCCCAAGAGATACTCAGAAAAAAATAGAAATGAGTACCCAGGTGGCATAACCATCCCAAGGGATACTCAGAAAAAATAGAAATGAGTATCCAGGTGGCATAACCATCCCAAGGGATACTCAGAAAAAAATAGAAATGAGTATCCAGGTGGCATAACCATCCCAAGAGATACTCAAGGTTGCACATAAGAGAAAAAGGTTAGTCCACAATAATATTCATGTTAACAGTAATATTCATGATAGCATCAGTAGTGATAATAATCATCCTGCAAAAAATGAATCATGCTCAATTTTTATTATTTCCTCCGAAGACCGACACCGGGACTGACACTTGACCCCTCCCAGCTAACGTCCTTGACCGTGGACACGACTACTCGAATAGGTTTAACTCTGCAGAGGTTGTACTCTTTACCCACATGTATAGGATTTCTTTAGCCAACCTTGAAACGTTGACTAATTCCGATCATGGGTTTTGGGTTGAAAACACACCTAACCAGCACACACCAGATTAACTTTCTGGATGCCAGGAATCACCCAAAGCATTGTTTAAGAAAAACTCTAAGACGGGGAGACCGCCGTCTCGAATAGCATGGGATCACAATTTATAACGCGTGGAATACAAGGGGTGCCCCCCTCTCGGCCCAGCCGGATACACCCATGCCCCCTGACCAGATGACTGGCATTAGTCCATGGCCATGGAACCCTCATCATGGCCCCTCTATGCGGTGTGTACTCAGAAAGGGGTTAGCAACTTACTAAGCCGTAGTCCCCTCGCGGGAAGACAAGTGGCGGCACGATTTTTAGCTAGGCTTGACGGAACAAGACTCGATCTAGGTCGACTCATGAGGTTTTGTTATTATGACTGGCACGCTCCACGTGCCACAGTGACACCATCGTGTCACGATGTGATCTGTGCCCACCAGCACAACATAGACAGGAGGTACACCCCCTGATCTCTCACAATTTTATCCAAGTTAAAATGATTCTAAAATGCGTGCAAGGTATGCACAAAAGTGATATGACCATGCAGGCACTTGCTATCCACTACATATCCGGTGATCATTTCGATCTTATGCAAACATGCATGCAAACACCATATCCCAAGTTAAAAAATGCTTGCCTTGATCAAAGTAGGCAGAAGGTGATCCCTCAAAATTTTCGGCAAAGTTTCCCTCCTCGTTTTCTATAAAAATAAGAAGTCAAATTTCAATCAAAATTTTGTGACAGCACAAAAAGTTGTCTCAATTTTTTTTAAATAAATACTAAAAAAACTAGAGTGAAAAAGAAAATTTTCAGAAAATCAATCAATTGAAAAGGATTTATGGTTAAAAAGTAATAAGGGTTTTAAAACCAGGGACCTTTCTGCAAATAAAACAACTACTTTTGGGTCCCTGCTCTAATAACAGAAAGCGCCCCAGGCGGAAATACGTTTTCCAGTTTAGAAAACGTAAAGAGGCAGAAGACGCTTTCGAAATAACCAGAAAAGGATAAAACACTGACGGGTGGGCCCCACCCGTCAGGTTTGAAATTTGAACGCGCCTCGCGCGCGTGTACAGAGAGGGTGCAGTGGTCACCGGAGGTAATCGCCGGCATTTCAGGAGGCGGCGATGGTATGGGTGTGCTCGGGGAAGTGTTTCGCGTCGGTGGGTGTTGGAGTTGGTCGTCGGCGAGCACTATGGCGACGGCGGGATCAACTCCGGCGGATGGCGGCGTCGGGTGGTGATGGATCTTGTCATGGAGGTCTCCGGACGTCGAATTGACGCGCGGAATGGATGAGTGGGTGTACGAGGAGGCTACTGATGGAGTTTGAGAGGTGGAGGTGGATGCACGGCGACGTGGTGTTCACGGAGACAGTGGTGGATCGGGCGGCCGGAGTCGGGGAAGAAGACCTCCCCGAGGCTGTCCGACTCCTCTGGGTGGTGATTGGGAGTGGGTGGAGGTGTGGTGAGTACCGAACGGAGCTCGGGGGCCCCTTTTATAGGCGAGACGAGGATGACCGGAGCTATCCAGATCGCGGCGGGGAAATTCCGGCCGGCGAGGTCGGTAGAGGTGGTTGGGGGTGGCGAGTGTGGCCGGTGGATGTTAGTGAGACTAGGGGAAGCTTCTGGTAGCGCCAGCGTAGCGCCCCGCGAGCTCTATCGCCTTATCCACGATAGGGCTCCCGTACGGCCATGGCGGCGACGAGCGGCTCCGGCGACTGACAGGCGGGGCTGAGCGATTTCGACGGCGCATGATAGCTGCGGGGAAGCTGCCGCGTGGAGGAGAGGTAGGAGGAAGGGGTGGGAAGGAGTGATGGCGGCTATTGGTGGCCGTGCTGATCCTCTCGGCCGCCGTGGCCGAGAGCAGCGGCCACGGCACCGGCCTGCCACTGGCCTGTCGGCGGCGAGAGGCTGACGAGGGGGTCCGATGGTGAAACATTGATGGCTTGGAGTGAGGCAGCGATGAAGAGGAGGAGTGGAAGGCACGACACGGCATCGATGATCCTCATCTCTGAACTTACTGAATTTTCTAAAATTTTCGACAGTTGTGAACAGTGCACATAAGGTGATTGATGAAATGCTAGATGGCCTTAGGCATTTTTGGAATTTATGAAATTTTTTGTGGTGATGTACTGATGCATAACAAAGATGCTGGCAAGGTTTCAGAATTTTTGGAGTAGTTTAAAATAGGTTTTGAGCAGAGAGATTGAATCTGGTGCAAATTTCAATTGAATGAAATTTGAAAATTTTGAACTATGGAACAGAATGTTTTTGGTGAAATGGAGTGTGGGTACTGTCAAGTGGTTGGGATAATTTTTGTGGGTGCAGAAGAGCTAGGAAAAATATAGTTCCTTTGTAAATCAAAGGAACTAGATTTTAATGGAATTCAAATTTTGGAATTTGCTAAATATGATAAAAAATATTTTTGTGGAGAGGAGAAGTATTGGGTATCGTCCTAGGGTGTGAGGATGACTTGGATGATAATTTGAAAATGACAGAATAATTTTTGTGAGAATTTTCTAAGTGTTTTGAAAAAGATGAAATGGACTATTTCCTTGAAATAATTAATTATTCAAAAACTTTTCTAAAAGAAAATATTTTTGATCGTAGAAAATATTTACTCAAGTAAGAAACCATTAAATCAGAACCATTTTTAAAAAATTTAGAAACCCAATTAAAAACTCAAAATGGTTTTCAAAACTAAAGAAAGAGAAAAATAGGGCCATAGTAATTCAAAGTATTTTCTTTTAAAGAAAAGATTTTTGAAAATAAAAAGAAAATATTTTTGCGGTGTTACATCACCTACCCCCCTTAAGAAAAATCTCGTCCCCGAGATTTCAACTGTCCCTCAAATAGGTACGGGTACTCAGTCCTTAGGTGATCCTCTCTTTCCCATGTTGCCTCTTCTTCGGTGTGATTACTCCACTGGACCTTGTAAAATTTTATCACATTCTGACGGGTTCTCCGTTCTGACTCTTCCAGAATTTTTAGAGGGCTTTCCTATATGTAAGGTCTGTTTGGATATCCAGGTCCTGATGTTGGACTTGTTTGTACGGATTACTGACTCATCTCCTCAGTTGTGACACGTGAAACACATCATGAACATCTGACAATTCTGCTGGTAGCTCCAGTTGGTAGGCAACCTTGCCTCTCCTTGCAATTATTCTAAATGGTCCAATAAATCGCGGTGCGAGTTTCCCTTTGACTTTGAATCTTTGTAGTCCCCTCATTGGGGATACCCTGAGATACACATATTCATCGGGTTCAAAACTGATCTGTCGGTGTTTCCGGTCATAATAGCTCTTCTGATGGCTCTGAGCTGCTTTCAGTCTGTCTCGGATAAGTTTTACTTTTGTTTCTGCTTCTTTGAGAACTTCTGGGCTGAAGATTCGGCTATCTCCAGTTTCAGACCAATTGAGTGGGGTACGGCACCTTCGTCCGTATAGGGCTTCGAAAGGTGACATCTTTAGACTGGCTTGATAACTGTTGTTATATGGAAATTCCGCATATGGCAAACTGTCCTCCTAGCTAACTCCACAGGTAAGGACACAAGCTCTCAGCATGTCCTCCAATATCTGATTTATCCGTTCAGTCTGCCCTCCTGTCTGTGGGTGGTACGCCGTACTGAATACCAGTTGCGTTCCTAAGGCTTGCTGCAAGTGATCCCAAAATCTGGAGACAAACTGAGTGCCTCTATCAGAGACTATGGTCTTGGGTACTCCGTGTAAGCAAACAATTCAGGAGTGGTATAACTTAGCAAGCTTCTGTGTTAAATATGTTGTTTTTACCGGAATGAAGTGTGCCACCTTGGTTATTAAATCTGTGATAACCCAGATAACATCATTCCCGTGTTGTGACCTTGGTAACCCGACGATAAAATCCATCCCTATCTCATCCCATTTCCATTCAGGCACTCTGAGTGGCTGTAACAATCCCGCTGGCCTCTGGTGTTCTACTTTTATACGCTGACAAGAGTCGCAGCGTGCGACATATACGGCTATATTCCTTTTCATCCCGTGCCACCAAAATTTGTCCTAAAGATCTTTGTACATCTTGGTTCCCCCTGGGTGAATGGAGTATGGGGTGGTATGGGCTTCTACCAAAATCTGCTGCTTTAGCTCTTCCTTATTGGGTACGCATAATCTTTTCCCGTACCATACGATTCCTTGGGTGTCAATGGTAAATTCGGATGCCTTGCCTGAATTTACTTTCCTTTTAATTCCCTCGATACTGGGTGTCCTTTCTGGGTTTCTTTGATCTGATCCTCCAATGTTGGTTTTACTTCTAGGCGAGCAATGGTTCCTTCTGTGACTAGAACCATGTTAAGTTTGGCAAATTCCTGGTTGAACTCATGTTGTGAGAATTGCACACTATCATTATCGGTACATGGATTTCGGCTGAGGGCATCTGCCACAACATTTGCTTTACCCGGATGGTAATGAATTCCCACATCATAATCCTTAATTAGCTCAAGCCAGCGACGTTGTCGTAGGTTTACTTCTGGCTGAGTGAAGATATACTTAAGACTTTTATGATCCGTGTATATCTCACATCGATTACCAAGAAGGTAATGTCACCATTCCTTGAGTGCATGTACCACTGCTGCTAGTTCCAAGTCATGGGTAGGATAATTTTCTTCGTGTCGTCGTAGTTGTCTTGAGGCATATGCTACGACCTTTCCTTCCTGCATTAATACACATCCAAGGCCTTTTCTGGAAGTGTCACGGTATATTTCAAAAAAATTGTGCACATCTGGCACGGTCAGAACAGGTGCTTCAGTCCATTCAAACTTTTTATGCTTCTTGAGTAACTGAGTCATGGGTTTGGCTATGGTGGAGAATCCTTCAATAAATCGTCGATAGTAGCCAGCCAAACCAAGAAAACTCCTGATCTCATTCATGTTGGTGGGTTGCTTCCATCCTAAGGCATCCTTTACTTTACTTGGGTCCACTGCTATCCCATCCTTTGTTAGTACATGTCCCAGAAAACCAACTTCTCGCAACCAAAATTCACATTTACTGAATTTGGCATATAGTTGATTTTTCCGTAATTCTTCCAGGACTATTCAAAGATGTTGCTCATATTCTTCTGGCGTCTTGGAATAAATAAGTACGTCATCAATGAACACAACCACGAACTTGTCCAAATATTTCATGAAGACCTTGTTCATGAGATGTACAAAATAAGCAGGAGCGTTGGTCAATCCGAAAGGCATCACAGTGAACTCATATAATCCGTATCTGGTGGTAAAAGCGGTCTTGGGTATGTCTGATGATTGGATTCTTAACTGATGGTAGCCTGATCTCAAGTCTATTTTTGAGAAAACCTTGGCTTCTGCCAGTTGGTCGAACAGGTCGTTTATCCTTGGTAGTGGGTATTTATTTTTGATAGTAACCTTATTGAGTGCCCTGTAATCAATACATAACCTTAGGGTCCCATCCTTTTTCTTGGCAAATAAAACCGGTGATCCCCATGGTGATGAGCTGGGCCGGACATATCCCTTTTCTAGTAGTTCCTTAATTTGTTTCTTTAGCTCAACCAATTCTGTCGGAGCCATTCTATTAGGCTTCTTGTAGATGGGTGCCGTTCTAGGTGCTAGTTCAATAACAAATTCAATTTCATGATCTGGTGGCATGCCTGGTAGCTCCTCAGGGAATACATCAGGATATTCGCATACCACAGGAACCTTGCTTAATTCTGTCATGTCCACTTGATTTAACTTTCCATGCGAGGTAGAAATTCCCCTCGTTCCAAACTTTACTGTCTTCCCTTGACAATTGGTGAGAGTCACTGTACGATTGTAGCAGTCTATAAAGCCTTTATTTGTGGTCAACCAGTCCATTCCCAAAATAACATCCAAATCAACTGCTTCCAATACAATAAGATTTGCTAGAAACTTCATTCCTTTTATTTCAATGTTCACATCCTGGCAGTACCATTGTGTGCTTTGCTTTGATCCCGGGGACTGAATAACCATTGAATTTTTCAAAGGCGAAAAAGAAAATTGATTCTTCGAGGCAAATCTTTTAGAGATGCACGAATGGGAAGCTCCAGAATCAAATAAAATTGTAGCATTAATGGTGTTGACAAGAAACGTACCAAACATGATGTCCGGTGCATTCTGTGCTTCCTCAAATGTCATGTGGTTAACCTGCCCCTTTCTGTGATTGTTGTTGGTGTTGAGGTTGTTGTGTTGCGGAGCGGCACTGGTACTGCGGCCATTGTTATTGGGTTTGGGGGTATTATTCCCCTATTTTGGGCATTGCCTAGCATAATGCCCCTCTGCTCCACAGGCATAACAAGTGATGCCAGGACGGTATACTGCTTCCTTGGCCCTGTTGTTGTAGGAGCTGCGGTTTTGTTGCGGTCGTGGTGTTGGAATTGCTGGTCGAGGTGCCACGGGCCTCTGAGATTCATTTTGGGGCCTGTTGTTATGAACTTGTACTGACTGGTTCATGCGGCGCTTGCGAATCTCATTCATGTTGTGGTGCTCATTTTCCAGGATAGTAGCCTTGTCTACCAGTGTCTTGAAATCCAGAAAAGTATGGACCACCAGTTGGCACTTTAAAGATGGAACAAGCCCATCGAGGAATTTCTCCATTCTTTTGCTTTCTGTCATATATTCATCGTTGGCATACCGGGCTAGCTGAGTAAACTGGTCGAGGTACTGAGTTACCGTTGTGCCTCATTGCTTGAGATCCTCAAATTCCCTTTTCTTCAATTTCATGATACTGTTGGGAATATGTGCTCCCCGGAAGCTTTCCTTGAATTGCTCCCAGGTGATGTCTTCTCCATTGGGATGCGTGTGGCGTAGATTTTCCCACCATGATGTTGCTGTTCCAGAAAAATAATGTGGAGCGTATAGTACTTTTTCCTGGTCCGTACACTGAGCTATGACCAATTTTCTCTCAATATCACGCAGCCAGTCGTCTGCCTGCAAAGGTTTGTCTGTGTGAGAAAAGACAGTCGGATTGGTCCTCTGAAGTTAAGATAATTTTGATCTGGGTTGATGCTGTCCTTGGTGATTTCCCATATTTATCAAATGCTGCATCATTTCCTGATGCTGCTGACTTTGTTCATAAAGACGGCATACTTGTGAGAATGCTGAATCATTGCTTTGCTAATTTGTCCGTCCTGGTGTGAAGTTATTTCCCATCTGTGCAAAGTTGTCCTCTGGTGGACTGGGCATAGAACGAGTCCAGGGACGATGCATTTTCTTTCTGGGGTATTTGTGTAAACACCGATGAGGAAAGAAATTATAAAGGAAAATTTTTAAGAGACTGAAAATAATTTCTCCCCAAAAACATAAGTACATAAAAGTAGCGAGTTATATTATACATGCAAGATTTCATTATACAATACTCTCGTCGTAGCCGTGATGCTTATATGACAGCTTATTTAGACTAGTGCACTTCTCCATCCTCTTAGCATGCTGTGATCCAAGGTCTACTACTCCCCATCTTGCAAAGAAGAAAAGAAACAAAAAATAAATATTTTATAGCTACACTCTCATAAAAGGCGACTGCGGTGCTAATGCCTAGTTTGCTATCATGGAGTATCAGGAACATCGTAGGCCCTGCAGAGGGTAAGTCCCAGACGGGGTGCTGAAGACTCGACCTCCTCCTCCTCGGGTATGGTCTCCAGTCGGGCAGCTATCGATGTCATGCCTGCTCGTGGTGGTACTGTACTTGTAGGCGGTGAAGCTCTAACCGGAGTGGGGGCAGCCAAGCGACTAGACTCGTCGCTAGGGGATGCGTGTCGAATCGCGAAACGGGTAGAAGGATCATATGGTGGAGTCGGAATGCGAGGAGTGCGTGGTGAAGGAGAACAAAACTCACTCCTGCGAGGAGCCCTCGCACAAGCCAAGTCCATCTGTGCAGTGAGATAGTCATCCACCAGTGAGGTGAAGACTGACTCTAGAGCCATGATGTACTAGACAAGGGGCTCAGTCGCCTCGTCCCTTTCTCCCGCGGTGCAAGAGAAAGCATAGTGACTAGTGTGTGGAACATGGCATGGGAGATAATGATAGGGACGTGTCTGCATGACTGGAAGAATGTCCCTAAGATGAGCGATGGCCTCTCGGGTAGCCATCTGGATAGCATGCTTCTTAGTAGGCATGACTCTCCCCACAAACCGATAGTTGCGATGAGGCGCAGCATCTCCACCCCGAATATATACCGAGACCTGGTACATAGTCAGGGTGTCTGAGATCCTGTCGGGAAAAACTGTGTACTCCGGATGGCTCGGAGATCCCATCGCGACCCTGGAGATGTAGACGAGAAGGCAGGAAAATCCCGCAGGCTCGTTGGCGAAAATCTGGGTCGGGCAGTTGTCGCCAGACATCTACAACAGTAGACAAAAAATCTAAATCGTCATATCATAAGTATATGATGACCAAGGAAAATTTGTTACAATGCATGAGATGCTGCAAAAAAAATGTTAGGACTGACTCTACTACTAGCGATCGCACCTAGGGCTTCCTACAGTCAGCCTGGCTCTGATACCAAGGTTTGTCGGGCCTGTTTCCAGAATAAATCACGGAACAGCCTCAAGTCACACCAGCCCCAAGATCAGAACAACTGGTGGACTCCCTTGATATAGATAACCAGTACATACATAATATTACACAAGGTTGAGCCAGAGTGCTCAACATTTATTACAGACTTGTCATTATATGATGGTGGCGGTATAAGAAAGTGGTGTGGTGATATTACAACACTGATACAATAAAGTAACGCCAAGCGTTAGTGTGAGGCTTGACTATTTTATTTGTGGGGCGGAAGCACTACGGATGATACACGTGGTAGACTCCAAGACCACAAGGTGACTGACTGGGAACACCTCTAAGCGTCGGGCTCGCTAGCGCACTCTTCCTCCATAGGAACGTCTTCATCCAGGTCTGGCCAAATTAACAAGCCAGGGACAAGCCAGTGAGTACGTTGGAATGTACTCGCAAACATTATGAACCAAAGATATACCGAATGCAGTAGAGAGCATATGATCATGATGGATTAATTTATATGCATATGCTGACCGATATTAAAGCATGGCATGATAAATATCAGTATGGTGCGGATGGATAATATATTATTCTAGTAATAAACCAGGAAATATAATATGGAACATCGGGAGTTGGACCGCCCGAGGATTCCAAGAAAATAAAATGGAACATCGGGCGTTGGACCGCCCGAGGATTCCAAAAAAAATAAAATGGAACGTCGGGCGTTGGACCGCCCGAGGATTTCCAAGAAAAATGCCAAACGGGTGTCTGAATGCGACGCCTCGAGAGGTCTTAAAAAGAAATGAGTATCTAGGTGGCATAACCATCCCAAGAGATACTCAGAAAAAATAGAAATGAGTATCCAGGTGGCATAACCATCCCAAGAGATACTCAGAAAAAAATAGAAATGAGTACCCAGGTGGCATAACCATCTCAAGGGATACTCAGAAAAAATAGAAATGAGTATCCAAGTGGCATAACCATCCCAAGGGATACTCAGAAAAAAATAGAAATGAGTATCCTGGTGGCATAACCATCTCAAGAGATACTCAAGGTTGCACATAAGAGAAAAAGGTTAGTTCACAACAATATTCATGTTAACAGTAATATTCATGATAGCATCAGTAGTGACAATAATCATCCTGCAAAAAATGAATCATGCTCAATTTTTATTATTTCCTCCGAAGACCGACACCGGGACCGACACTTGACCCCTCCCAGCTAACGTCCTTGACCGTGGACACGGCTACTCGAATAGGTTTAACTCTGCAGAGGTTGTACTCTTTACCCCCATGTATAGGATTTCTTTCGCCAACCTCGAAACGTTGACTAATTCCGATCACGGGTTTTGGGTTGAAAACACACCTAACCAGCACACACCAGATTAACTTTCCGGATGCCAGGAATCACCCAAAGCATCGTTCAAGAAAAACTCTAAGACGGGGAGACCATCGTCTCGAATAGCATGGGATCACAATTTATAACGCGCGGAATACAAGGGGTGCCCCTCTCTCGGCCTAACCGGATACACCCATGCCCCCTGACCAGATGACTGGCATTAGTCCATGGCCATGGAACCCTCATCATGGCCCCTCTATGCGGTGCGTACTCGGAAAGGGGTTAGCAACTTACTAAGTCGTACTCCCCTCGCGGGAAGACAAGTGGCAGCACGATTTTTAGCTAGGCTTGACAGAACAAGACTCGATCTAGGTCGACTCAGGAAGTTTTGTTATTATGACTGGCACGCTCCACGTGCCACAGTGACACCATCGTGTCACGATGTGATCTGTGCCCACCGGCACAACATAGACAGGAGGTACACCCCCTGATCTCTCACAATTGTATCCAAGTTAGAATGATTCTAAAATGCATGCAAGATATGCACAAAAGTGATATGACCATGCATGCGCTTGCTATCCACTACATATCCGGTGATCATTTTGATCTTATGCAAACATGCATGCAAACACCATATCCCAAGTTCAAAAATGTTTTCCTTGATCAAAGTAGGCAGAAGGTGATCCCTCGAAATTTTCGACAAAGTTCCCCTCCTCGTTTTCTACAAAAATAAGAATTCAAATTTCAATCAAAATTTTTTGACAGCACAAAAATTTGTCTCAAAATATTTTTAAATAAATACTAAAAAAAACTAGAGTGAAAAAGAAATTTTTTAGAAAAAGAATCAATTGAAAGGAGTTATGGTTAAAAAGTAATAAGGGTTTTAAAACCAGGGACCTTTCTACAAATAAAACAACTACTTTTGGGTCCCTGCTGTAATAACAGAAAGCGCCCCGGGCGGAAATACGTTTTCCAGTTCAGAAAACGTAAAGAGGCAGAAGACGCTTTCGAAATAACCAGAAAAGGATAAAACACTGACGGGAGGGCCCCACCCGTCAGGTTTGAAATTTGAACACGCCTCGCGCGCGTGTATAGAGAGGGTGCGGTGGTCACCGGCGGCGATCGCCGGCGTTTTAGGAGGCGGCGATGGTATGGGTGTGCTCGGGGAAGTGTTCCGCGTCGGTGGGTGGTGGAGTTGGTCGCCGGCGAGCACTGTGGCGACGACGGGGTCAACTCCGGCGGACGTCGGCGTCGGGTGGTGATGGATCTCGTCGGGAAGGGCTCTAGATGTTGAATTGACGCGTGGAATGGATGAGTGGGTGTACGAGGAGGCTACTGATGGAGTTTGAGAGGTGGAGGTGGATGAACGGCGACGTGGTGTTCACGGAGACAATGGCAGATCGGGCGGCCGGAGTCGGGGAAGAAGACCTCCCCGAGGTCGTCCGACTCCTCTGGGTGGCGATTGGGACTGGGTGGATGTGTGGTGAGTACCGAACGGAGCTCGGGGGCCCCTTTTATAGGCGAGACGAGGATGACCGGAGTTATCCAGATCGCGGCGGAGTAATTCCGGCTGGCGAGGTCGGTAGAGGTGGTTGGGGGCGGCGAGCGCGGCCGGTGGATGTCAGTGAGACTAGGGGAAGCTTCTGGTAGCGCCAGCGCGGCGCCCCGCGAGCTCTACCGCCTTATCCACGATAGGGCTCCCGTATGGCCATGGCGGCGTCGAGCGGCTCCGGCGACTGACAGACGGGGCTGAGCGATTTGGACGGCGCGTGATAGCTGCGGGGAAGCTGCCGCATGGAGAAGAGGTTGGAGGGAGCAGTGGGAAGCAGTGATGGCGGCTGTCGGTGGCCGTGCCGATCCTCTCGGCCGTCGTGGCCGAGAGCAGCGGCCGCTGCACCGGCCTGCCACTGGCCTGTCGGCGGCGAGAGGCTGACGAGGGGTTCCGGTGGTGAAACATTGATGGCTTGGAGTGAGGCAGCGATGAAGAGGAGGAGTGGAAGGCACGGCACGGCATCGATGATCCTCATCTCTAAACTTACTGAATTTTCTGAAATTTTCGACAGTTGTGAACAGTGCACATAAGGTGCTTGATGAAATGCTAGATGGCCTTAGGCATTTTTGGAATTTATGAATTTTTTTGTGGTGATGTACTGATGCATAACAAAGATGCTGGCAAGGTTTCAGAATTTTTGGAGTAGTTTAAAATAGGTTTTGAGCAGAGAGATTGAATCTGGTCCAAATTTGAATTGAATGAAATTTGAAAAAATTTACCTGTGGAACAGAATGTTTTTGGTGAAATGGAGTGTGGGTACTGTCAAGTGGTTGGGATAATTTTTTTGGGTCCAGAAGAGCTAGGAAAAATATAGTGCCTTTGTAAATCAAAGGAACTAGATTTTAATGGAATTCAATTTTTGGAATTTTCTAAATATGATAAAAATTATTTTTGTGGAGAGGAGAAGTATTGGGTACTGTCCTAGGGTGTGAGGATGACTTGGATGATAATTTGAAAATGACAGAATAATTTTTGTGAGAATTTTCTAAGTGTTTTGAAAAAAATGAAATGTACTATTTCCTTGAAATAATTAATTATTCAAAAACTTTTATGAAAGAAAATATTTTTGATCCTACAAAATATTTACTCAAGTAAGAAACCATTAAATCAGAACCATTTTAAAAAAAATTAGAAACCCAATTAAAAACTCAAAATGGTTTTCAAAACCAAAGAAAGAGAAAAATAGGGCCATAGTAATTCAAAGTATTTTCTTTTAAAGAAAATATTTTTGGGGTGTTACACATATCGATCCTTACAATTGGTATCAGAGCCTCGTCTGTTTTTAAGGGCTTTACCGCCTAAAGAGTATGGTTGACGATGGGCCAAGGGCGGATGAGTTACCCATGGCCGAGGGAGTGACCACGGTTACTCGTGAGGATTTAAATGAGGCTATTGCCTCACTTAAATCTTCCATGACGACCGAGGTCAAATCCTTGTTTAAAGAATTCCTTGATGGTCTCAAACTTTCTACCGATCCATTGCAAGTGGTTCAACCCACTACCTCGGATTCGGATGCCAACTCCTGTAAGGAGGGGGCTGATAGGGGTAAACCTACTTTGCCTCAATGAAAGAATGGGTCGGGCATCCATGCCCGGTTCCCCCTCCCCCGGTTTATGGAGTACCGGTCCCCTCACCTCATGTCAGCAACCTTGGTCCTCCTCCTAAGCTTGTGTTAAATGATTTTCCTAATTGGGTTTTTCATATCAAGTCTCATTTGAATCACAGCTCAACACATCTTTGGAGAATCATTGAGAAAGGCTTCTACCCGCATGATCCAAACAACTTCACTCCAAGAGAAGAAGTGGACAATCAATTCAATCATTTCACCTTGTTCATTCTCGAAGCCGCTATGCCTCCCGAAGAGCTCGCTCACTTGCGCCCATTCACTCTTGCAAAAGATGCATGGGAGCACATTGTCTCATTGTACAAGGGAAGCTCGAGCATTCAATGCTCCAACTTTGAGGTGGTCCTTGATGAGGCCGACGAGTTCGTGATGAATGATGATAAAGATCCTCGTGAGCTCTACCGGAGATTGACTACTCTCGCGGTCTCACTCCGAGATCACGGGAGCAAGGATACGGATGACAATTGGATCAAGCACAAGTTCCTGAAGGCGATCATGCCCCACAACAAGGCCATGTCCTCTGTGATACGTCAAACACTGGACTTCCACACCTTATCCTCAAGCGATGTGTAGGATGAATTCATTGCAATGAACATCTTGAACAAGATCACTGACAATGCCCTTGCGCATTCTCAACGGTCAAAGAAACCCAACCTTGCTTTGAAGGCCAAGGCGGTACCGAAAGAAGAAGAAGAGGAGGAAGAGGAGAGTTGCCCCGAACACACCAAATATGCTTACCACGAGCACATGGCTCTTGCGTCAAGGCAATTTTGGGGCAACAAGATAAACTCAAGGCCCAACTTCTCCAAGAACAACTGAAGTGGATCCAAGGGCAAGCAACGTGGGAGAACTTGCTACAATTGTGGCAATGTGAGTCACTTCATGGCGGATTGCCCCTATGAGAAGAGGGAAGACAATGGTGGCAAGCTCATTTGCAAAGACAAGGCCACGTCCTTCCCCAACAAGAACAACTTCACAAAGAAGGTGCCACAAAAAGGGTTGGTGGTGCAAGAAGAGTACATCTCCGATGATGGTGATGAAGATGCAAGTGGTGAAGGGTTTGCAACGGCCTTCGTGGCCATTGCCACCTCTTCCCCAACCTCGGTGTCTCTCTTCGACGCCCCCAACGAGAACCTCATCCCCAAGTGCCTCATGACAAAAGGCATCAACAAGCTAACCTCCAACATCAAAACTTCCATCACTACTAATCCATCTTTGTTGGATTGTGTGGATGAAAATGAGGAGGTAAAGGTGGATGAGAATGAGTTTGACAAGTTCTTGGGTAAGCTCAAAAGCGAGACCAAGAAGCACTTTGTTGCTCTCTTGGAACAACTAGGTGAGGCCAATGATATCATTGAGTCTCACGAAGAGACTATCACTAACTTGGAAAGCCATAGTCATGATTATGCCGATGAGATAGCGGATCTTTCTATTTCTCTTGAGGAAGAGCGAGGTCTTCGTTCGGCTCTTGAGGAGTCACAAAACGTTGATCTTGCTAAATTAAAGAAAGATCATGATCATGATCATGCTCAAGTGTCAGGGGCGGTTTTCCGGGACATAAAATCCCAGCAAATGACCCTCGTGTCATCACCAGCCCCAGGATTTCTGTTCGCTGGTGGACACTTCCTTGATACAGAATTCCAAGCAGTTACAAGAATTTGAGTACAAGACCATAAAGGTCCATTGAGTACCACAGTGATTTCTAGTGACGGATGACGGAAGCGACTCGTGGATCGCCAACATCGATGGGGCTCCATTCCCACAGGAACAGCTGACCTGGATAACTCCTATTTCGCGTGGCTGCTATCTCCGATTCCTAGGTTGCGGGGGTGTCTTCGTAGCGTTCTCCTCCGAACCATGATCTGGCCAAGACAATAGCCAGGGACAAGCCAGTGAGTACGTTTGAATGTACTCGCAAACATCGTGACCAAAGGATAAAATAAAAGCAGGTAGAGTGCATGCAATTAACTTTAAACATATTCAACAATATTATGACATGGTAAAAGTTTAATGTAATCTGGTAGAGTATTATATTTGCACAGAAAATAAAGGTTAGCCATCTGATATTAGCAAAGTATAAGTAATCATGTTGTTACCAAAATTTAAAGTTGGGTTTCAGGAGGTAGAAATCATCCCGAAAGAATCTTAGTAAGTGAGTAAGTGGAAGCTTCAGGCGATAGACCTCCTGAAGATCCAAAGAGAACAAATGCCAGTCGGGTGTCTGAAGCGACGCCTCGAAAGGTCTTGAAAAGAAATGCCAATCGGGTGTCTGAAGCGACGCCACGAAAGGTCTTGAAAAGAAATGCCAATCGGGTGTCTGAAGCGACGCCTCGAAATGTCTTGAAAATAAATGCCACATTCGGGTGTCTGAAGCGATGCCTCATAAAGGGCTTTTAAAGAGCAGTAAAGTAGCAAACAAGTATCGACTAGAGCATAGGGGTTAGTCCATAATAGCATTAGTGATAATCATCCATCATAATTCATGATCAACTTCTGATTTAGTTATTTCCTCCAAAGATCGACACTAAGACCGACACTTGACCCTTCCCAGACTGTAGTCCTTAACCACGGACACGGCTATTCGAATAGGTTTTTATACACTGCAGAGGTTGTACTCTTTACCCACAAGTAAAGGATTTCTTTAGTCAACCCCGAGACGTTGACTAATTCTGATTACGGCCTTTGGGTTGAAAACACACCTAACCAGCACACACCAGATTAACTTTCCTGATGCCAGGAATCACCCAAAGCATCGTTCAAGAAAAAATCTAAGATGGGGAAACTCCAATCTCGAATAGCATGGGATCACAATTTATACCGCACGCAATAACAAGGAGTACCCCCCTCTCGGCCTCAGCCGGACACACCCATGCCCCCTGACCCGATGAATGGCATTAATCTAGGGCCCTGGAACCCTCATCGCGGCCCCTCTGTAGGGTGTGTGCAGGAAAGGGGTTAACAACTTACTAAACCATACCCTACCTGTGGCAGGGACAAGTGGTAGCACGGATCAAGTATGGGGGTTACCGGAACAAGACTCGATCTACGGTCGACTCAGGAGGTGTATATTCCCTGCAGTGGTTAGCACGATCCAATTCTTTATTACCAACAGGGTCACACCCTGGCATGTCCCAACATGCCATCATTGGTCATTCTCGTCACAACGAGATTTCTGTCTTACGGTCACTTTTTACTAGTGACAGATTCTTCCTGCAAATTAGTCAGAACAAGTATAGCCATGTGTGGCACGAGGCAATAACCACATCCACAGATGTTACATGTTTAAGTGAAAACAATTCTATTAAAGAATCCAATCACGTCTAAATATCATTATGCAAATTTTATTTGAGTTATCATAATCATGATCAAATTATTCTAGCAAGCAAACAACCAAACATTCACCATATCAAGTGTTCCAGATGCTTGCCTTGGGTATGTAGAAAGGTTGATTCACTCCATAACTTGTAAAAATCATCTTCCCTCTATTTTTCCTATTTTCAAAATATTGCGAATACCACATAAATTTAAAACAGTAAAAAAATGTTTGGAATTTTTTAAATAAATACTAAAATAAAATAGATGAAAAATAAAGAATTTTAGAAAAAGAATCAATTAAAAATGATTTGTGGTTAAAAAGTTGTAAGGGTTTTAAAACCAAGGACCTCTTTGCATATAAAATAACTGCTACCGGGTCCTTTTAGTTATAACAGAAAACGTTTCGGTAAGAAGTACGCTTTTCAGCAGAGTAAGCGTACTTTGGTAAATACGCCAACGATATAAGACGAAAAAGAATAAAACCCTGACGGATGGGCCCCACCCGTCAGGTTTGAATTTTTGCGGGCGTGTACAGAGGGGAAGAGAGGTTCACCGGCGGTGATCGACGGCGAACTGGGTGGTGGAGGTGGTTCAGGAGTATTTAGGAGGTCCTTCCGCGTCGATGGGTGGTGGAGTTGGTCGCCGGCGAGCACCGCAGCAACGACAGCGTCAACTCCGACGGACGGCGGCTTCGGGTGATGATGGATCTCACCAGAGGGACCTGCAACCGTCAAATTGACATGCGATACAGGTGAGTGGAAGCTCTAAGACCCTACTGATGGAATTTGTGAGGTGGAGGTGGCCTACGGATGTCGGATCTTCCTCGGAAGCCGCGGCGGATCAGGCGGCCGGAGTTGGGGAAGATGACCTCCCCGAGGTCGATGGGGTGTACTGGGGATCGATTAGGGATGCGGTGGGGTGGTTTGAGTGATGAACGGGGCTCGGGGTGTCCTTTTATAGCCCGAGCGGCGATGACCGGAGACGATCGGATCACGGCGGAGTGAATTCGGTCGGTGGAGGTAGTTGGGGTCGGCAAGCGTGGTCGGAGAGTGTTAATGAGACTGGAGGAAGCTCCTAAATGCACCAGAGCAGCCGAATCGGCTCTATCCACTCCTCCCCACAGTAGAGCTCGTGCGCGGCGATGGCGCACGGCGTGCGGCTCCAGCGACTGACAGCAGGGCCTTGGGGGATTTGGACGGTGGCCTGGCGATGCGGAGAGGCGAAACGTTGCATGGGAGGTACGATGGGTGGTGCAAAGGAGTGAATATGCAAGGGGGTGGCCAAAGCTATCCGTCGGCCGTCATGGCATGGGCGGCGGCCGTTGCACCGGTCTGGTGCCTCGTTGGCCGGTGTAGAGCGGCTGATGGGCGGGCTAGGGTGATTCCAGGACGAGGCGCAATGAAGGTGAGGAGGCGAGGAGGGCACGACATCAGATTCTTGTGAATCTGATCCAGCCCAATTCAGTGCACTGAAGGTGTTCGACGAAATGCCAAATGTAGCTAGGCATTTTTTGAATTTTTTTGTGTTGATGCTCTGTTGCATAACAGAGGTCCTGTAAAAAAATTAGAATTTTTGGATCTGTGGAAATTGAGGTTCCATCAAGGGGCAGGAATCTGGTTGAAATTTTTGATCCTGAGGACAAAATGTTTTTGGAGAAATGGAGTGCTGGTACTGATATAGCTGAGATAATTTTTGTAGGATCAGAAATATTAAGGAGAAGGTAGTTCCTTTGTAAAATCAAAGGAGGCTAAGAAGTGATAATAGTTGGTTTTGGAAAAGTTTAAATTTGGTAAAAGAAAATTTTGTGAAAGAAATTGAGTTGGGTACTGTCATAGGGCAGGGAGGTGCTTGAGGAAATTTTTGGAATTAGAATTTGAGTTATAAAGGACCCTGGTTTCAAAAAGGAAACAAACTAGACAATCTACTAAAAATAAAAAGAAAACCATTGCCACAATAATTTAAAATATGAAACTTTTCAGAATATTTGTTAAATGAAAACCAACATAACTAAATCACATTTAAACTTTAAAGACCCAAAAGAAAATATTTGATGTAGTTTTAGTGCCACAGAAACATTTTAGAGTTTGAAAATACCATTAAAAGAATTATTTTGTGGCAAATATATATTTCCTACTAAAATTTTAAAAGCTAAATGAAATGATTAATTTTTTTTTTAAAAACTCACAATATTTTCAAAAGTTTCTATATGGAGGGAAGGATTTTGAAAACCAGAAAACAGAAAAGATTCTGAAATAAATAAAAGACCTAATATAATTCAAAATTGTATTTTTATCAAAATTTTATTTAGTAAGACATGGATTAAAATTTTGGGGTGTTACATCAAGTTCTTGCTCGTGTGCTTAAATCCGAGAATGTTGAGCATGGGGTTGGCCTTGCTAGACTCAAAGAGAAGTTTGAGCTACTCGACAAGGCTCACAAGGCCTTAAAAGTGCTCATGCTACACTCAAGGAGTCTCATGATCAACTCCAAGTGAAGCTCACTAAGGAGATAGCCACATGTCCTCCTTTTGTGTTAATTGATGATGCTCATGCTACTAACCCTTGTTGTGAGCATGTGCATTTTGTGGAGGAAAATGCCAAGTTGAAAGAGCAAATTGAGATGGGCCTTGTGACTTGCATACAAGGCGAGCAGAACCTCAACGAACTTTTGAGCAATCAAAAGGAAATTGTGGCAAAGGAGGGACTTGAGTTTGTACCCAAGTCAAAGAAGAAGAAGAAAAGCAAGACCAAGAAATCTCTCCCTCTCAAGGAGGTATTTGTCAAGGAGGGAGAGAGTGCTCCTAAGGAGAAGAAGAACAAGGTAGCGGGTGGTGATGCCAAGAAGGGCAAAACCACTCCCCCCAACAAAGCCGGCGACTTTAACCCTTCTTATGTTTTGTGCCGTGCTAGTGATGAACATGTTTATGCCAAATTTGTTGGTTCTTCTTATGTGTACATTGAATGGTCTATTTGGGTTCCTAAGATCCTTGTTGCTAACATCAAAGGACCCATTCAAAAATGGGTACCTAAAACCATGCGTTGATCTTATGTAGGAGTTTGCTTCCAGTGGGGTGTCATGGCTGCTCGATAGTGGAGCAACAAATCATATGACCGGGAGCAAGGACTTGGTGGTGGATGTCCAACCTAGCCCATCTATGCCCACCCATGTTCAATTCGGTGATGCTTCAACTTCTAAGGTATTGGGTCTTGGCAAGGTTGTCATTTCTCATGATTTATCAATTGAGAAGGTCATGCTTGTTGAGACCCTTGCATACAATTTACTTTCTGTTCGTCAACTTGCACTTATGGGCTTTGCCACTTTCTTTGATCTTGATACCGTGGCCCTTTTGTGGAGCAAGACTCTTAAAGTAGCTTTTGTTGGGCATGTTGAGAACGGTCTCTATGTGGTTAACTTCTTGAAGCGGCTCACTATGACCGCGCCTTGCCTAATGGCTAAAGTTGACATAGGGTGGCTTTGGCATCGCCGTTTAGCCCACGCCAATATGAGATCTTTGCAAAGTCTCCTCAAGGGGGACCATGTCCGTGGACTAACAAATGTTAGTTTTGCCAAAGATTGTGCTTGCAGTGCTTGTATCGAAGGAAAGCTACATGAGACGGCTCACCGACCCACGACTATTATCTACTCGAAGAGGCCCTTGGAGATCCTTCACATGGATCTCTTTGGTCCTCCATCATTTGATAGTCTTGGGGGAAGAAAGTATTGCTTGGTGATTGTGGATGATTATTCAAGATACACATGGGTATATTTCTTCAAGAGGAAGAGCGAGACCCAACAAACCATCATCGACTTTCCAAATGAAGCTCAACGTCAACATGATGCAAATATATTGATGATTAGAAGTGACAATGGCACCGAGTTCAAGAACTACACCTTGGATGAGTTTCTTAGTGATGAGGGGATCAAGCACCAATACTCTGCACCATATACCCCTCAACAAAATGGTGTAGCGGAGAGGAAGAACCGGACATTGATGGACGCGGCAAGGACCATGATGGCGGAATTCAAATCTCCGTACAACTTTTGGGCCGAAGCCATCAACACCGCATGCCATGCATCCAATCGGCTCTACCTCCGCAAAGGCATGAACAAGACTCCATATGAGATACTTACCGGTAACAAGCTGTGACAGCCCGAGACCGATGCTCCAGATGCCTTCCATGTTTTTCATGATAGTCGCGTTAATTATTTGTTTGTTGCATTCATCATCGCATCAGTCACATTGCATCGGCACTCCGTGCCGTCATTTTTTTAAAAAACTTGCATTCGTTCAGAGTTTCCGCTTCCCCTCTAGTCTCCGTCGCCTGTTGTCAGACCCCTTTGCTTAGGTTGTCCTTCTCTCAGACCAACCGGTCCGCTCTTTTCTCTCCTCTCTCTTGGACCTAGCCCATCTACACAGCCACAATCAGCCCATCAAAGCCTACCCTAAACCCCCTCCACTCCGGAGCCGTCCTTTTGCGATCGAAGGATCCGAAACACCCCCAAATCCACCTCCAACTAGCCTCCCTTTCCTATTTAAGCCAACCTACCCTGCCTTATTTGGAAAACCCTAGCCCTAGCCTTCTTCCTCCTCCTAGCTGCCGCCACTTGGCATCCCTCCAAGGGCCAGCCACCACCTGCGCCGCCAGCCTCCCATCTCCCAGCCACGCGGGCCCGCAGAGCCCATCTGAAGCCCGCCCGGGCCCGGATCTTGCCGTCGCCCGTGCGCCGTTCTCCTCGCGCCCGATCTGAATCGAGGGGAGGAGCCCCTCCGATCCCGAGCTCCTACTTGACCCCACCGCCTCGCCGCCGCCCTCCTCCGATGACCGAAACCCGCCGGAGCACCGCCCTTCCCACTCCTTCCTTCTCCGCATTTCTCTTTCTTCTTCTCCTCTCATGATCTCTCTCTCTCCCGTGATTCGCAGGAGATAGCCGCCGCCGAAGCTTCGTCCCCACCTCGAACCTCGCCTGGATCCATCTTGTAGGATCGAAAGTATGTCTAGAGGGGGGGTGATTAGACTACTTGACCAAATAAAACCAAACCTTTTCCCAGATTTTAATTGTGGGCAGATTTTAGCAATAGTACATGTCAAGCATCACCCTACACATGCAATTCTAAGAGTATAGCAGCGGAAAGTAGATAATTGCATATGTAAGTAAAGGAGGGGATCGGAGATTTCAAACGCAATGAAGACACGATGGTTTTTGGCGTGGTTCCGATAGGTGGTGCTATCGTACGTCCACGTTGATGGAGACTTCAACCCACGAAGGGTAACGACTGCGCGAGTCCACGGAGGGCTCCACCCACGAAGGGTCCACGAAGAAGCAACATTGTCTATTCCACCATGGCTTACTTCCACGAAGGACTAGCCTCACTCGGGGTAGATCTTCACTAAGTAGGCGATCTCCTTGCCCTTATAAACTGCTTGGTTCAACTCCACATCATGTTGGAGGCTCCCAAGTGACACCTAACCAATCTAGGAGACACCACTCTCCAAAAGGTAATAGACGGTGTGTTGTTGATGAACTCCTTGCTCTTGTGCTTCAAATGATAGTCTTCCCAGCACTCAAACAACTCCTCACATATTTGGCTATGGTGGAAGAAGGATTTGAGTGGAAAGCAACTTGGGAAGGCTAGAGATCAAGGTTCAAATGGTAGGAATGGAATAGCTTGATCTCAACACATGAGTAGGTGGTTCTCTCTCAGAAAATGTATGGTGGAAGTGTAGGCACGTTCTGATGGCTCTCCTTACGGAGAAGGAGGTGGTGGAGGGGAATATATAGCCTCCACACAAAATCCAACAGTTACACACTTTTGACTCAACTCGGTGGCACCGAAAATATCATCTCGGTGGCACCAAACTGTGTAAAAGATATGAACTTTAGGAATCTCGTTGGGACCGATACGAACAACTCGGATGGACCGAAGTGCAATGGCTAGGGCAGACCTCATCTCGGTGGCACCGATTGCATCAACTCGGTAGGACCGAAGTGAAGCAATAAGGCAACAGAGAGTTGGCAAGCTATCTCGGTGAGACCGATTTGCAAAACTCGGTGAGACCGAAGTAAGTGCAAACGATTACAGAGAGTTGGCAAGGCCATCTCGGTGGGACCGAGATCCATTTCGGTGGATCCGATTTGTTAGGGTTTTGGCAGTGGCTAAGTCTTGGATGAACTCGGTGGGGCCGGATAGAGAATTTCGGTGGGGCCGAGTTGGAATGTGGGTTTTGGACATATTTGGGTAGAGAGAGTGGTTGAGGGTTTAGGAGTACTGTCACTAAGCACTTGAGCAAAAAGACCATTAAGCAACACCTCATCCCCTTTTAATAGTATTGGCTTTCCTATGGACTCAATGTGATCTTGGATCACTAAACCAAAAAATGTAGAGTCTTGAGCTTTTGCCAATCCTTGTCCTTAGCATTTTGAGGAGTCCACATCTCTAGTCCATGCCATGCCAATCATTGAACATCCTGAAATCTTTAACTTGAATGGACATTAGTTCAATGAGATATATGTTGTTACGAATTACCAAAACCACCAAGGGAGCAAATGTGCTTTCAATCTCCCCCTTTTTGGTAATTGATGACAACATATAGATCAAAGCTTCGACAAATGATTAAATGAATGAAATACATCATCGCTTTGAGAAGTATGTGGTAAGCAAGAGCTCCCCCTAAATTTGTGCATTATTAAATATTTGCGTTTGAATGCAAATGCACAATCGATTAGGCTCATGGGTCACTCTTCCATGTCACATACAACTTGGTGGAGCGCGCAAAATGATATGATTGAAATAGCAAGCACGCATCACCAACATAGGTAATTGATCATACAAGATAATGATAAGGATAAGCATTGATCATCATAATAAGCATAGTATGCCCAATCACAAGCATAACTGATAGAGTATCTCACAGACACTGTAGCAAGCACACACATAACAAAGTATCAACGAGCAAGCAAGTAGCAAAAGAACTCGAGCAAATGAAAGCAGAACACTCTCTCTCGAAGCCTATGATCTATACAAATTCTCCCCCTTTGGCAACAAGTACCAAAAAGATCGAATTGTATAGGACTAGTCGACACTCTAAGCACGATCCTCCGAAGCTCCTGAAGGTGATCTCCTGCTGGCGGCTCCGGTGTGCGTAGACGGCGTTGAGAGGAGAGCATCCGCGAAGGCTTCTGCAGATGTCTGCTGGGCTGGTGGAGTGGAGACTTGAGGTGGCACTGTGGCAGTAGCAGCTGGTGCAGATACTGTGGTCCGTGGATCCACAACTGGTATTGCAGCAGACCTGGCTGCTCTAGGCACTGTCTGAAAACGCTCTGTGGTTGGTCTGTCATCTCCACTGTCATCTGATGGGGCTGTCCTGACAGCATCCACATCACTCTGCAGCTGCTCAACTGTAGTCTGAATCTCTGTCACCTTGACATCTAGATCATGAAATTTAGTCGCAATAATCCGCTCAAAACTAGCCTGGGTCTGGGTGAGGTTGGCCAAACTTCGCTCAATCCTCAGAGTGGCTTCAAGCAGATGTGTCATTTGATCCTTGGGTGTCTTGAGATTGGCAATTTGAGCATTTGGAGCAGATGCCTCCAGAGCTGCTTTTGCTTCTTTGGCTTTGCGGATCTTCTCTTGGGCTTGTGCTGAAGTGGGATGCGAAGGATCCATCACAATCACATTGTCCTCAAACTCTGGACGGAGTGGCAGGTGCTCTCGATCAAGAAGGTATGTGCTGGTTCCAACCTGGGAATTGATCAATATCTGAATGTGTGGAGCATATCCGCACGATCTCTTCTGATCTGCTGCAGTCCTCTTGATAGTCTCTACTATCAGGCTCATCACCTTGAATTTCTGAGGTGTATCAAACAAATGCAGCAAATTGATGGAGTGGCCATGAATCATTTTGTCATCTCCTGACTTGGGTAGCAGAGTGTACCGCAATATGGTGTTCGTGGTGGCCAGTCCTGGGAGCAGATGCTTCACTGATCCAAGTTTGTGAGTCTCAAGGTCCTCCTGGGGAATAGCTGTGTACATGTTCTTCATGGAGTTGTGATCCATCTTGAGCTTGGCATAAACATCATAATCATCATCCTCTTCCTTGGGTGCACCAAGAAGACTTGCCCACTCAGAGATGGTTGACTGATACCTGATACCTTCAGTCATCCACACTATTCTGCCATCCGGATAGAAGTGAGCAGTAGAGTAGAATTGCATGACCATCTCATCATTCCACTTGGTCAACTTCTTTCCAACAAACTCGTCAACTCCTGCAATTCTGAAGCTTTCATGGACGTGGGGAAAATAGTCCTCATTCTCATCAATGTATTCCCAATCCACCCATCTCATGTCACTGACTATGGGCTTCTTATCAAGCAAAATTGTCTCATAAAAGTCCTGTTGTTCACGAGTGTGAAAGCGATAGTCACATGCTGTCTTCCTCCTTGTAGCATAAGGATCTGATGTCCTCCATTGACGCAGTCCTTTATCCTTCCTCAACATCATGTTCTCCGCAACTGGGTGTGCATTGTCATGGTCTGGTATCTTAGGCTTCAACTTTCTGAGCACTAGTGGCTCTTCATCATCATTTGACTCAGGCACTGGGGCCTTGTTCTTCTCTGCAGCTGATATGTTCCTGGTTGACCTCTTGGGTGCAGGTGCCTTTGGTTTGGACTTGGGGGGGTGCAGCAGTCTTGATTGCATCAGACATGAGCTTCTGAGCTTTTGCTGGGGGTGCAGGGGCTGCTGGCTCTTCCTCTTCTTCCTCCTCATCAATCATCATGGAGGGTTTGCCAATCACACGGGCAGTAGTTTTCCTTACTCTCTTCTTCTTGCCACCTGCAGCTGGTTCAGAGTTACTAGGCTCTTCTAGAGTGAATTGCATAGTCTGCTTAGGAACTTTTCTCACAGCAGTTTTATCTTTGACAGCTGATGGTTTGGTGCTATACTCCTTAGCAAGCACTACTCTCTTTTTCTTAGTTGCAGCTTCACTTGCAACAAAATCTTCATCCTCACTGTCTGAGGTTTTCTTCTTCCTTGTTCTGGTTGCAGCTTTAGGAAGATCTGGAGAGCTCCTTTCTCCCTCATTGAAACTTTCTGCAGGGCTTGACCCTTCACTCATTTCTGCATGCTGTTCAGATCTGTTCTGACTGTCACTGCTGTCTGACATCTTGCTGAGCTGACCCTGTGAATAGATAGGTATGGGTAGAGTAGATGAGTCATCACAAAAAGCAGAGATTTTTCATAAAATTTGAGTTCAACTCTTAGTTTCAAGTTTTCACAGGATGCATATCGGATGGACCGAGTTGATCATTTCGGTGATACCGATGCACACTACAGAAACCTTACACGCCATTTCGGTTAGACCGAGATGGGGTTCGGTGGCTCCGAGATGCTAGGGTTTCACTGAGATTTTACTTTCGGTCTCACCGATTCGTACAACTCGGTGGCACCGAGACGTACTAGTGCTATGGTCAGAGACCAAATCGGTGGTACCGAAAATTTCGCATCGGTCGGTCCGAGATGCATTCGGCGGAAACTTAAACCTAAAAATTTTACTCACATCTAATCTACGGAGTTTGCAGTGTAATAGGAGTTCTCAATCCGTGGCATGAATTCAGGCAGTCCAATCGTGCATTGAATCGGAAAAGGGAGCACAAGAGGGATCGAATCTCACCCTAACTTGGTGGAGAACCTCTACGGCGGCAACAACGGAGGAGATTCCCGTTGACGGTGACGGAATCCGGCGGCGAGAGCGCGCTGGAGACGACGGCGAAGTCCGGAGAGGAGGGCGACGGCAACGACAGGGAGTGGGAACGAGTGGGGTCGAGAAATTTCAACCGTTCGGTCCGCGCGATATATATACCCGTACGCTATCGGTGGCGCCGAGTGGAATAACTCGGTGGCACCGATATGTGTAACTGCTCGCAGTTTAGCACATCGGTGGCTCCGAAATGGTTGAACTCGGTAGCACCGAGATGGAAACCTAGATCAATCTAAGTGATTTCGGTTGTACCGACTTTGAGTGAATTGGTTTGGCCGAAATCATTCAGAAGGTTTTGGAGGTTCAGCCCTTTCAGATCGGTGGCTCCGAGTGCTCCTCACCCGGAGGGTCCGAAAATGACTTGTTCAATTTTTGTGATGCAGCAAGGATAGAATTTGAGACAAGAAGGCATATATAGCTAGAGAGGTACTTAGGCATTCTTGTACATCCACTTGGCCAGAAAAACAAGACAATAAAAACAACAAATGGATGTCCTCGAATGATGAAAACATGCAAACCAACATGCTCACACAATAAGATAGCAAATGAAATATGTGTCAAACATGCACAACCAATTCTAGCATCTATCAAGCAATGGCGATGACTAGGTCATCTATATATGAGTATATTGACTTAGGAGCCAAATGAGAACATTTGATCATAGGTCATACTCATCGTATAAGCACAAGTGGGGTTACCACTTTTACATAAAGCATTAATGTGTTCACACCATTAGAGTTGCTTTACCTCAATTGCTTAGAGCAAAGCTCCCCCTAGATGTGATATCCCCCCTAAGAGGGATGAACTAACCTTGGGTTTTGTCGATGATGACTTCATGTAGATGTTGAAGATGTGGATGCTCAATGTTGATGTAGACCATCAAGAGTTGGGAGCAATCATTTGGAGTTTTGTGCTTTCAATACCTACATGGGTTAGTCCCACACAAGGAACATACAATGATATCCATAGACATAGAGTGAAATACACATATATGATGTCCATGAATGCATTGAATACCTTGTCCCTTGCCTTATCAACAAGAGGGTTTGTGACTCGATGAACTTAGTGCAAAATGTGGAAGTTGGTTGCACAGGTTCTTGCCATGAAGAATATGAGTGAAGTTTGTTGGCGGAGTCATCCTCAAGAACTCTCTAGTTCTTCTTCTTTTGGCCCACATCAACTTGATGGGAATCCTTGGAGTTGTAGTAGCACTTGATGGAGTAGAACTTGATGAAGTCTTGGGAATCCACTTGACCATGGCTTGAGGAGCTTCTTCAAATGAATCAATCTCTTCTTGAAGCTTGTCCTTGCCTTTTAGCTTGTGGTCTTGTGGTGGAAGATCTTCTTGAGCTCGTGTTCCCTTGAAGGAAGTAGGATCATACTTCACTTGTTGAGGAACAAACTTCGTCTTGGGGTATTGATCTTCTTCCCACTCAACTGCATTGGCATTGAACTTTCGTTCAAAACCAACACCTTGGTTCTTCCGGTGCCTTCCTTGCTTGCGTACAATTTCCTCAAATTGCTTACTCCCGGCAAGACTCTTGTAGACACCTTTCTCTATAATTCCTTTAAATAGCATATTTTCTTGCTCAAGTGTAACTTGGCTAAGAGAATCATTAGTGGAATCAATAGAACTACTAGAAGCAACAACATTGGATTTAGCATTGTTATTGTTACTACTAGAGGTAGAACCATTTTTACCCTTGTTGCTAGTTTGCTTAGGTTTAACTTGTGGCATAAAGGTAGACAAGAGTAAATGCTTGGCAAGATATGAAGAACTCTTCTTTCGAAGATCGTCATTGATAGCTTTAAGAAACTCATGCTCTTGCTCTAAATTTAGCTTCTCGGAGTGTAGCTTCTCATGAGTTCTTAGAAGTTCTCTATGATCCTCTTGAGTTGTTTCATGAGCTAACTTAAGAGCATTTAGTTCTTTAGATAGACGCTCAATCTCCTTCATAGCATTGTCACTCGTTTCCTCTTGACTATCATGATTACTAGCATTTTCATTATAGCTCCTATCACTAGTCCTATCAACAAGTAAATCATCATCACCAAGCAAATCATCTTCATCACTATTGAAATCAAGATACTCGGGGTGTGATACCTTGGGGCCTTTTGCCATGAAGCATTTTCCAATTCCTTCATTTGGTGAGTCAAATAGATCATAGGAGTTGGATGACACAAGTGCAAGTCCGGCAACACCTTCATCTAGACTATAGTCGGAGTTGGAGTGATAACTTCTCTCGGAGTGGTTGTCGGAGTCGGAGCCGGAAACCCATTCACCAACATGAGCTTGATGTCTTCTTCTTGTGTAGCTCTTGGATGACTTGTCCTTCCTCTCTGAATCCTTGCTTCTTCTAGAGTGTCTTCGTTTATAATGATCATCTCTACTCCTTCTCTCCTTATGAGGTGATTCATCTCTTCTATGTCTTCCTCTTGGTGATTCGTCTCTTTTCTTGTAGGGAGCCGTACACTCATTTGAGTAGTGTCCGGGCTTCCCACAATTGTAGCAATTGCGGTCACGACTTGATGATCTTCTCTCATAGTGTCTTGAGCTAGAGCTTCTTTCTTTCCCTTTGTTCTTGTAGAACTTGTTGAACCTTTTCACCATTAGGCTTATCTCTTCATTTGATACTAGCTTGTCACTTGAAGTTGTTGGAGCATCGGTTGAGGCCTTGTAAGCACCACTTGATTTGTTGTGCAGCTCCTCTTTGTCCTTGAGTGACATTTCATGAGCAACAATACTTCCAATGACTTCCGTGGGCTTGAGATCTTTGTAATTTGGCATCATTTGGATCAATGTGCAGACGGTATCATATTTTCCATCCAAAGCTCTAAGTATCTTCTTGATGATGAATTTGTCGGTCATCTCTTCACTTCCTAAGCCAGCAATCTCATTTGTGATGAGAGCAAGCCTAGAGTACATCTCAGCGACTCCTTCACCATCCTTCATCTTGAACTTGTCAAGTTGACTTTGAAGCACATCCAACTTAGATTCCTTGACGGACTCGGTACCCTCATGCATATCAACCAAAGTATCCCAAATTTCCTTTGCATTCTCGAGGCGGCTGATTTTGTTGAATTCTCCGGGACATAAACCGTTGAATAGAATATCACAAGCTTGAGCATTGTATTGCAACATCTTCAATTCTTCCGGGGTTGCTTCACGATCCGGTTCCTTGCCATCCTCAAAGAAGTCACCTTGCAAGCCAACACGAACAACAGCCCAAACGGCAGGGTTATGACCAAGAATATGCATTTTCATCTTATGTTTCCAACTAGCAAAGTTTGTACCATCGAAATATGGACCTCTACGGTGATAGTTACCCTCACTAGACGCCATACTCTCCTAGGTTGTGAAACCTAGGCTATGATCACCAAAGCAATGGAAATCAAGGCTTAAGGAGACCAAAGCTCTGATACCACTTGTAGGATCGAAAGTATGTCTAGAGGGGGGGTGATTAGACTACTTGACCAAATAAAACCTAACCTTTTCCCAGATTTTAATTGTGGGCAGATTTTAGCAATAGTACATGTCAAGCATCACCCTACACATGCAATTCTAAGAGTATAGCAGCGGAAAGTAGATAATTGCATATGTAAGTAAAGGAGGGGATCGGAGATTTCAAACGCAATGAAGACACGATGGTTTTTGGTGTGGTTCCGATAGGTGGTGCTATCGTACGTCCACGTTGATGGAGACTTCAACCCACGAAGGGTAACGACTGCGCGAGTCCACGGAGGGCTCCACCCACGAAGGGTCCACGAAGAAGCAACCTTGTCTATTCCACCATGGCTTACGTCCACGAAGGACTAGCCTCACTCGGGGTAGATCTTCACTAAGTAGGCGATCTCCTTGCCCTTACAAACTGCTTGGTTCAACTCCACATCATGTTGGAGGCTCCCAAGTGACACCTAACCAATCTAGGAGACACCACTCTCCAAAAGGTAATAGACGGTGTGTTGTTGATGAACTCCTTGCTCTTGTGCTTCAAATGATAGTCTTCCTAGCAGTCAAACAACTCCTCACAGATTTGGCTATGGTGGAAGAAGGATTTGAGTGGAAAGCAACTTGGGAAGGCTAGAGATAAGGTTCAAATGGTAGGAATGGAATAGCTTGATATCAACACATGAGTAGGTGGTTCTCTCTCAGAAAATGTATGGTGGAAGTGTAGGCACGTTCTGATGGCTCTCCTTACAGAGAAGGAGGTGGTGGAGGGGAATATATAGCCTCCACACAAAATCCAACCGTTACACACTTTTGACTCAACTCGGTGGCACCGAAAATATCATCTCGGTGGCACCGAACTGTGTAAAAGATATGAACTTTAGGAATCTCGGTGGGACCGATACGAACAACTCGGATGGACCGAAGTGCAATGGCTAGGGCAGACCTCATCTCGGTGGCACCGATTGCATCAACTCGGTAGGACCGAAGTGCAGCAATAAGGCAACAGAGAGTTGGCAAGCCATCTCGGTGAGACCGATTTGCAAAACTCGGTGAGACCGAAGTAAGTGCAAACGATTACAGAGAGTTGGCAAGGCAATGTCGGTGGGATCGAGATCCATTTCGGTGGATCCGATTTGTTAGGGTTTTGGCAGTGGTTAAGTCTTGGATGAACTCGGTGGGGCCGGATAGAGAATTTCGGTGGGGCCGAGTTGGAATGTGGGTTTTGGACATATTTGGGTAGAGAGAGTGGTTGAGGGTTTAGGAGTACTATCAGTAAGCACTTGAGCAAAAAGACCATTAAGCAACACCTCATCCCCTTTTAATAGTATTGGCTTTCCTATGGACTCAATGTGATCTTGGATCACTAAACCAAAAAATGTAGAGTCTTGAGCTTTTGCCAATCCTTGTCCTTAGCATTTTGAGGAGTCCACATCTCTAGTCCATGCCATGCCAATCATTGAACATCCTGAAATCTTTAACTTGAATGGACATTAGTTCAATGAGATATATGTTGTTACGAATTACCAAAACCACCAAGGGAGCAAATGTGCTTTCACATGGGTGATGCACCCGCGCAGGATGAAGATAGCGACAAGAGCCGTACTAGTAGGTGAGGTAAGGGGAGGTTTCCTCTTTGGTGATAAAGGGGTAGCACCAGCTGCTCACCCGCAAAGCAAGTCCCAAAGCTTGCCCGTTTGGTCAAGCGAATCTTTCGATATTTGGCTCATACCCCCAAACTTTGGCTTATGGTACCCCAAAGGAGCAAGTTGTGATCTCATGGGATATTCGGACTCGGATTGGGCAGGAAACCGTGTGGATAGGAAGTCAACTTCTGGAGGGTGCCAATTCCTTGGTCGCTCTTTGGTGAGTTGGTCTTCGAAGAAGCAAAATTGTGTATCTCTCTCCACCACCGAGGCCGAGTATGTAGCCACCGCAAGTTGTTGTCCACAATTGCTATGGATGAGGCAAAGATTACGGTGTCACTTGTGACAAAGTGTCTCTTCTATGTGACAATGAAAGTGCAATCAAGATCTCCTACAATCCGGTGCAACATAGCAAGATGAAGCATATTAAGATTCGTCATCATTTTATCTGGGATCACATCAAGCGTGGATAGATTGATCTTATATATGTCAACACTCATGAGAAACTAGTGGATATTTTCACAAAGCCATTGGATGAAGCAACATTTCGCGGGTTAAGGCGAGCTAAATATCATTGATTCGAGCAATGTAGCTTGTGACTAGGCACACCCCACCGCATTCATCATGTTTATTTTGTTCTAGATGTAGGCATGGATTTAGATGGAGTGTTATTCTCTCAATGAACTCCCCCTCCCCCTATTATGCGTAAATAGACCCAATCTTTCACATTAGCCATTTTTATGGTACTTGTGCTTCAAAGATGAGTTTTGGTCATGGGCCCAAGGTTAAAATCTTCGCGGTGCCATAATTGACTCAAACATAGGTGGCTCCGGCCACCGCCCCTCTTCTTGCAAGAGGTTTGGTTCCCGGTTCTCAGTTGTTTTGGGTCACTCCAAGTTTGCTCTTGCTTTATTTTGTATTTTGACCTTGGAGTGTCCCTTCCCATTTGCTAGTTTTCTTGCCTCCAACCCAAGCCCTCTCTCACCTACAATCTTCTGAGAATTGCATAAGCCACCATTCCAAATTTGATCTTGTAGTTTTTGGTGCATGCAAGCGGTACTACCGCTGGCCGTGAACGGTACTACCACTGCTTGCGGTACTATCGCTCGGCCCAACGGTACTACCGCTGGGGAGGGTACTTCCGGCCTCCTTCCGCTCTTAGTACCCAGGCGGTACTGCCGCTGGGCGCAGAACGGTACTACCACCCTGGCCTGCGGTACTGCCGCTTCGTGGTCTGTGTGGGGGGTTAACTGCACGGGCAGGGGAGTTCTAACTCCCCCATACCCATTCACTCTCCCTCCTCACGACTCATCCCCTCGTAGGCGACCTCAATTGCTCCGGCCGCTGCCCCCGGCACGCCGATTCCATGCCCTCTTCCACGTTTTCAACCGGTAGGATCGATCCCCACCCTCTCCTCTTGCCATGGATGCATGTATTGCCCTCATTTTACTCTCCTAGGGTTCTCTCCTTTGAATCTAGGCTTTAAGGCAATGCGTGTTGTGTTCATCGATTTTTGGCTAAATCGAGGCATGAGTAGGATATGGAAGACTTCTAGGATAGGAGAATTGAAGTTTTCTTGGAGAATTTTTGAGTTTGACATCTCCGGTACTACCGGATCCTGCCGCAGAAGTGTGCCCGCTCTTCCAGAGGTACTACCGCTCCCTCTGGAGAGGTACTATCGCTTGAAGCGGTACTACCGCTTGAGATGTCAACTTCCAAAATACTCCAATACTATTTCACTCTCACTTTTAATTTCTTTTGGCTTATGCAATGCTTTTACACCTGCTTTTCCCCTTGTGCTTGTGTTTGGTTCAGGTGGTAGTAGCTCCGGTCCGCATCATTCCCATCGCAAGAACCCAGATCGCCAGTCTTCCAAGCGCAGTCGTACTAATGTTATAGTTGCAGGTTCCAGTGCTCAGGCCGGTCAGAGGCAGAACACCAAGTCTGTTGCTAAGAAGCAGAAAGAGAAGGCCAAGACACCCAGTGAGATGACTAGCAAGGATTTCATTGATTTCTGCCAGCGCAACCCGTATCGCTGTCCTCAGGATGCTTTTCTTATCATCCGTCCCTTCTGGACCAAAGAGCAGGGCATCATCTTCAAGGACGTTCTCAAGGCTAAGAAGAATCTGTTTGTGGACATTAAGTCCATTGATCTTGCGCATATGGAGAAGGATCCCGCCTACTTTGGAGAGGCTCTTGCGCTTTGTGCCCAGATTGACATCGTCAAGATCATCTCCTACAACAAGGATTTTGACCCAGAGCTTGTGGCCCAATTCTATGCCATGGTTCACTTTGGTATAGATGACGACCGGACTCTCACCTGGATGACTCATGGGAGAAGGATGGAAGCTAAGTGGAAGACTTTCATGAACAGTCTTGGCTACAACTATGAGGGTCTTGAGAACCCTCTTGGTCTCTGCCCTCACAAGGAGGTTGCAACCACTCACAAATCCAAGTTGATTCGCTACCAGAGGACAAGGAAGACTACCAGGGGTGTGGTCACCGAGCTTATCTCGTTTCTGGACATCATGCACCGTATCTTCAAGAACACTCTTTTCCCTCGCATTGGGAACCTGGATCAGGTACACTCTTATTTGGTGGACATGCTCCTTATGAGCATGAAGGAGAGGGGCAGGAATTCGGTGTTGAATGTGTCCCACATTATGTGGTGTGGGCTCTTCTCTGCTGTGATCGACCAGAAGGTGCCCATCTATGGGCCCTATCTCTTTTAGCTGATTGAGGACACTTGGGCCGCTCAGTTCCCAGGGGAGCGTCTTGAGACTGGAGATATGGTATCTCATGGGATGATTAAGCTACGCTAGAAGGAGAATTGGGGAGCTGCACCTGATGCACCTGAGATTGAGATTGCCCCCACCGATTCTGATGATGAGGCTGAGCCCGATTATGATTTGTTCCACCTTCTGAGCAGCCATCTTGGGCTACCAAGCTCAAGAAGAAGCTAAAGAAGCTCTTCTGCCTCCAGTCCGATGTGCAGCACAGGATGTGTCAAGCTCATGTTGCTGAGAAGATTGCTCGCATCAGATCCAGATGATGAGGCAGCTGAACATTTCTATGAACAGTGGTTCTGAGAATAAGATCGACACTGAGGAGGAGTGGATCTCCAAGCATAGCAAGTGGACCGATTCAGATGATTCCACTAGTGCCACATCTGCTCCTCAAGCATGCTGCTAGAGATGATGATGAGGAGGAGGAGATTGCTGAGGAGGACCACGAGGAGGATCCCGAGGCATCTGGGGAGGAGTCCATGGACAGGGATTCGAAGTAGCCTACCACCTCGGGACGATAGTCACCCTTTGCCCTTTTGGTGTCTCGATGCCAAAGGGGGAGAGTGGTTAGGACCAGGGATTTGCATTTGTTTTCTTAGGGGATTTGCCGAGTCACAAGCTTGCCTTATTTGCTCATGTTTTATGCTTGTGAACTCTTTATCTTAGTTTGCTTTGGTTGGTGTGAGAACCTCGTCATATGGTGTGAGACATATGCTACCTATGCTACCTTATATCTATGTCTTTATGTGTGTGAGATTATGCTTATATTGTGCCCTATATCTTATTCTCGCTCACATGTTTGTTACTTGCGTTCTTGCTTAGCCTTCATATTATGTTTGTTGCAAGTATTGCCTTTCTATAAAATATAGGGGGAGTGTTGATCCTAGTGTGTGCACTTTGCATTCCAAAAGCACACTCAATTAGTGCACACATCTAGGGGGAGCCCGTCTATATTTTGGAGATTTTGGGCTTGCATATTATTTATTGATATCGTTTGTGCAAATCCCGTGTTGTCATCAATCCACCAAAAAGGGGGAGATTGTTAGGGCATATTTCTCTCTTAGTGGTTTTGGTGATTGATAACAATGCATTTGGCGGACTAACCGTGTGCATTGAGTATTTCAGAGATTACTAAGATGGCACGAGATGGTTTATTTCCCCTCGGTGATTAAGAGTGAAGACGGTTATTTTCTGACGATTTCTTTTTTTGTGTATTTGAGTCGTAGGAAATCCGTAGTATTAAGGAGGGGTCCGCATTTGGAAAGGTTAGGGTAGAATAAACACGTACACATTCATCTTTGCACCCTCTTTCCTTCCCGGCAACTTGGAGCACCCTCTGTCTTCTGCTTGGGCTTACAAGAAGCACCCAAGCGGTAGTACCGCTCCAGCGGTACTGCTGCACCCCAGTACTGTGAGTACTTCTGCCTATTTTAGGCATTATGTAAATCAACGGTAGTAGGGCGGTAGTTGCGAGCGGTAGTACTGCTCTTGCGGTACTGCGGCTCGTACTACTACCTCACTACCGCTGTCGAAATCCGGGCTCTGGGAACCCTGGTTCGAACTCTGGGGCCGCTTGCTGCCTAACTACCCGACGGTGACCACGGCGAGGCGATGGCGAATGGAGCACGGCGAGAGCGCACACACACGCAGGGGATGACAGGGACACGAGAGCTACCTAGGTTTGGGCCACCGTGCGGTGTAAAACCCTACTCCTGCTTATGTTTGGGATTATTGTGGATGAGAGAGTCCTCGCGTACAAGGGTGACAATGGAGGAAAATCGATCCCCCTCTATGGTGGCAGCACTGCCCTTTTATCGCCGCCTTGGTCCTCTTCCCCCGAAAATATTGGTGGGAAGGGTAGCCACACAACGGTGGTTTGAAGGGGGACAGGCGCTCAGTCTTATCCTGACAAAAGGTGGTCTTCGCCTGCAAAGACGCTATCCATGACGCGCCGGTGGGCTCGGCGATGACCTCCGCCCTGGCGCGCTTCGCTGTCTTGGTCTTCTTTCACCAAACGGGCAAGCTTTGGGACTTGCTTTGCGGGTGAGCAACTGGTGCTACCCCTTTATCACCAAAGAGGAAACCTCCCCTGACCGCACCTACTAGTACTACGGCTCTTGTCGCTATCTTCATCCTGCGCGGGTGCATCAACCATGTGAAAGCACATTTGCTCCCTTGGTGGTTTTGGTAATTCATAACAACATATATCTCATTGAACTAATGTCCATTCAAGTTAAAGATTTCAGGATGTTCAATGATTGGCATCGCATGGACTAGAGACGTGGACCCCTCAAAATGCTAAGGACAAGGATTGGTAAAAGATCAAGACTCTACATTTTTGGTTTAGTGATCCAAGATCACATTGAGTCCATAGGAAAGCCAATACTGTTAAAAGGGGATGAGGTGTTGCTTAATGGTATTTTTTCTCAAGTGCTTAGTGACAGTACTCCTAAACCCTCAACCACTCTCTCAATCCCAAATATGTCCAAAACCTACATTCCAACTCAGCCCCACCGAAATTTCCTATCTGGCCCCACCGAGTTCATCCAAGACTTAGCCACAGCCAAAACCCTAACAAATCGGATCCACCAAAATGGATCTCGGTCTCACCGAGATGGCCTTGCCAACTCTCTGTAATCGTTTGCACTTACTTCGGTCTCACCGAGTTTGCAAATCGGTCTCACCGAGATGGCTTGCCAACTCTCTGTTGCCTTATTGCTTCACTTCGGTCCTACCGAGTTGATGCAATCGGTGCCACCGAGATGAGGTTTGCCCTAAGCCATTGCACTTCGGTCCATCCGAGTTGTTCGTATCGGTCCCACCGAGATTCCTAAAGTTCATATCTTTTACACAGTTCGGTGCTACCGAGATGATCGTTTCGGTGCCACCGAGTTGAGTCAAAAGTGTGTAACGGTTGGATTTTGTGTGGAGGCTATATATACCCCTCCACCACCTCCTTCTCAGAAAGGAGAGCCATCAGAACGTGCCTACACTTCCACCATACATTTTCTGAGAGAGAACCACCTACTCATGTGTTGAGATCAAGATATTCCATTCCTACCATTTGAAACTTGATTTCTAGCCTATCCCAAGTTGCTTTCCACTCAAATCCCTCTTCCACCATAGTCAAATCTGTGAGGAGTTGTTTGAGTGCTGGGAATACTATCATTTGAAGCACAAGAGCAAGGAGTTCATCAACAACACACCGTCTATTACCTTTTGGAGAGTGGTGTCTCCTAGATTGGTTAGGTGTCACTTGGGAGCCTCCAACATGATGTGGAGTTGAACCAACGAGTTTGTAAGGGCAAGGAGATCGCCTACTTCGTGAAGATCTACCCCGAGTGAGGCTAGTCCTTCGTGGACGTAAGCCATGGTGGAATAGACAAGGTTGCTTCTTCGTGGACCCTTCGTGGGTGGAGCCCTCCGTGGACTCGCGCAGCCGTTACCCTTCGTGGGTTGAAGTCTCCATCAACGTGGACGTACGATAGCACCACCTATCAGAACCACGCCAAAAACCACCATGTCTTCATTGCGTTTGAATTCTCCAATCCCCTCCTTTACATACATATGCAATTGCTTACTTTCTGCTGCTATACTCTTAGAATTGCATGTGTAGGGTGATGCTTGACATGTACTATTGCTAAAATCTGCCCATAATTAAAATCTGGGAAAAGGTTAGGTTTTATTTGGTTAAGTAGTCTAATCACCCCCCTCTAGACATACTTTCGATCCTACAAGTGGTATCAGAGCTTTGGTCTCCTGAAGCCTTGATTTCCATTGCTTTGGTGATCATAGCCTTGGTTTCACAACCTAGGAGAGTATGGTGTCTAGTGAGGGTAACTATCACCGTAGAAGTCCATATTTTGATGGTACAAACTTTGCTAGTTGGAAACATAAGATGAAAATGCATATTCTTGGTAATAACCCTGCCGTTTGGGCTGTTGTTCGTGTTGGCTTGCAAGGTGACTTCTTTGAGGATGGCAAGGAACCGGATCGTGAAGCAACCCCTGAAGAATTGAAGATGTTGCAATACAATGCTCAAGCTTGTGATATTCTATTCAACGGTTTATGTCCGGAAGAATTCAACAAAATCAGCCACCTCGAGAATGCAAAGGAAATTTGGGATACTTTGGTTGATATGCATGAGGGTACCGAGTCCGTCAAGGAATCTAAGTTGGATGTGCTTCAAAGTCAACTTGACAAGTTCAAGATGAAGGATGGTGAAGGAGTCGCTGAGATGTACTCTAGGCTTTCTCTCATCGCAAATGAGATTGCCGGCTTAGGAAGTGAAGAGATGACCGACAAATTCATCATCAAGAAGATACTTAGAGCTTTGGATGGAAAATATGATACCGTCTGCACATTGATCCAAATGATGCCAAATTACAAAGATCTCAAGCCCACGGAAGTTATTGGAAGGATTGTTGCTCATGAAATGTCACTCAAGGACAAAGAGGAGATGCACAACAAATCAAGTGGTGCTTACAAGGCCTCAACCGATGCTCCAACAACTTCAAGTGACAAGCTAGTATCAAATGAAGAGATAAGCCTAATGGTGAAAAGGTTCAACAAGTTCTATAAGAACAAAGGCAAAGAAAGAAGCACTAGCTCAAGACACTATGAGAGAAGATCATCAAGTCGTGACCGCAATTGCTACAATTGTGGGAAGCCCGGACACTACTCAAATGAGTGTACGGCTCCCTACAAGAAAAGAGACGAATCACCAAGAGGAAGACATAGAAGAGATGAATCACCTCATAAGGAGAGAAGGAGTAGAGATGATCGTTATGAATGAAGACACTCTAGAAGAAGCAAGGATTCGGAGAGGAAAGACAAGTCGTCCAAGAGTTATACAAGAAGAAGACATCAAGCTCATGTTGATGAATGGGTTTCTGGCTCCGACTCCGACAACCACTCCGAGAGAAGTTATCACTCCGACTCCGACTATAGTCAAGATGAAGGTGTTGCTGGACTTGCACTTGTGTCATCCAACTCCTATGATCTATTTGACTCACCAAATGAAGGAATTGGAAGATGCTTCATGGCAAAAGGCCCCAAGGTATCACACCCCGAGTATCTTGATTTCAATATTGATGAAGATGATTTGCTTGGTGATGATGATTTACTTGCTGATTGGGCTGGTGATATGAGCTATAATGAAAATGCTAGTAATCATGATAGTCAAGAGGAAACGAGTGACAATGCTATGAAGGAGATTGAGCGTCTAACTAAAGAACTAAATGCTCTTAAGTTAGCTCATGAAACAACTCAAGAGGATCATAGAGAACTTCTAAGAACTCATGAGAAGCTACGCTTCGAGAAGCTAAATTTAGAGCAAGAGCATGAGTTTCTTAAAGCTATCAATGACGATCTTCGAAAGAAGAGTTCTTCATATCTTGCCAAGCGTTTACTCTTGTCTACCTTTATGCCACAAGTTAAACCTAAGCAAACTAGCAACAAGGGTAAAAATGGTTCTACCTCTAGTAGTAACAATAACAATGCTAAATCCAATGTTGTTGCTTCTAGTAGTTCTATTGATTCCACTAATGATTCTCTTAGCCAAGTTACACTTGAGCAAGAAAATATGCTATTGAAAGGAATTATAGAGAACGGTGTCTACAAGAGTCTTGCCGGGAGTAAGCAATTTGAGGAAATTGTACGCAAGCAAGGAAGGCACCGGAAGAACCAAGGTGTTGGTTTTGAACAAAAGTTCAATGCCAATTGAGTTGAGTGGGAAGAAGATCAATACCCCAAGAGGAAGTTTGTTCCTCGACAAGAGAAGTATGATCCTACTTCCTTCAAGGGAACACAAGCTCAAGAAGATCTTCCACCACAAGACCACAAGCTAAAAGGCAAGGATAAGGTTCAAGAAGAGATTGATTCATTTGAAGAAGCTCCTCAAGCCATGGTCAAGTGGGTTCCCAAGACTTCATCAAGTGCTACTACAACTCCAAGGATTCCCATCAAGTTGATGTGGGTCCAAAAGAAGAAGAACTAGAGAGTTCTTGAGGGTGACTCCGCCAACAAACTTCACTCATATTCTTTATGGCAAGAACTTGTGCAACCAACTTCCATATTTTGCACTAGTTCATGGAGTCACAAACCCTCTTGTTGGTAAGGCAAGGAACAAGGTATTAAATGCATTCATGGACATCATCATATGTGTATTTCACTCTATGTCTATGGATATCCTTGTATGTTCCTTGTGTGGGACTCACCCGTGTAGATATTGAAAGCACAAAACTCCAAAGGATTGCTCCCAACTCTTGATGGTATACATCAACATTGAGCATCCACATCTTCAACATCTACATGAAGTCATCATCGACAAAACCCAAGGTTAGTTCATCCCTCTTAGGGGGGATATCACATCTAGGGGGAGGTTTGCTCTAAGCAATTGAGCTAAAGCAACTCTAATGGTGTGAACACATTAATGCTTTTTGTAAAAGTGGTAACCCCACTTGTGCTTAAACGATGAGTATGACCTATGATCAAATGTTCTCATTTGGCTCCTAAGTCAATATACTCATATATAGATAACCTAGTCATCGCCATTGCTTGATAGATGCTAGAATTGGTTGTGCATGTTTGACACATATTTCATTTGCTATCTTATTGTGTGAGCATGTTGGTTTGCATGTTTTCATCATTTGAGGACATCCATTTGCTGTTTTGATTGTCTTGGTTTTTCTAGCCAAGTGGATGTACAAGAATGCCTAAGTACCTTCTCTAGCTATCTATGCTTTCTTGTCTCAAATTCTATTCTTGCTGCATCACAAAAATTGAACAAGTCATTTTCGGACCCTCCGGGTGAGGAGCACTCGGAGCCACCGATCTGAAAGGGCTGAACCTCCAAAACCTTCTAAATGATTTCGGCCGAACCAATTCACTCAAACTCGGTCCAACCGAAATCACTTAGATTGATCTAGGTTTTCCAACTCGGTGCTACCGAATTGAACCATTTCGGCGCCACCGATGTGCTATACTGCATGCAGTTACACATATCGGTGCCACCGAGTTGTTCAACTCGGCGCCACCGACAGCTTACGGGTATATATATCGCGCGGACCGAACGGTTGAAATTTCTCGACCCCACTCGTTCCCGCTCCCCGTCGCTGCCGTCGCCCATCGTCTCCGGACTTCTCCGTCGTCTCCAGCGCGCCCTCGCCGCTTGATTCCATCGCCATCAACGGGAATCTCCTCCGCCGTTGCCGCCGTAGAGGATCTCCACCAAGTTAGGGTGAGATTCGATCCCTCTCGTGCTTCCATTTTCCGATTCAATGCACGATTGGACTGCCTGAATTCTTGCCACGGATTGAGAACTCCTATTACACCGCAAATTCCATAGATTAGATGCGAGTAAAAAATTTAGGTTTAAGTTTCCGCCGAATGCATCTCGGACCGACCGACTCGAAATTTTTAGTACCACCGATTTGGTCTCTGACCATAGCACTAGTACGTCTCGGTGCCACTAAGTTGTACGAATCGGTGAGACCGAAAGTAAAGTCTCTGTGAAACCCTAGCATCTCGGAGCCACCGAAACCCATATCGGCTGACCAAAGTGGCGTGTAAGGTCTCTGTAGTGTGCTTTGGTATCACCGAGATGATCAACTAGGTCCATCCGATATGCATCCTATGAAAACTTGAAACTAAGAGTTGAACTCAAATTTTATGAAAAATCTTTGCTTTTTGTGATGACTCATCTACTCTGCCTATACCTATCTATTCACAGGGTCAGCTCAGCAAGATGTCAAGTGGCAGTGACAGTCAGAACAGGTCAGAGCAGCAGGCTGAAATGAGTGAAGGGTCAAGCCCAGCTGAAAGTTTCTATGAGGGAGAGAGGAGCTCTCCAGATCTTCCCAAAGCTGCAACCAGAACAAGGAAGAAGAAAACCTCAGACAGTGAGGATGAGGATTTTGTTGCAAGTGAAGCTACAACTAAGAAAAAGAGAGTAGTGCTTGCTAAGGAGTACAACACCAAGACTACTTCTACCAAAGAGAGGACTGCTGTGAGGAAAGTGCCTCAGCAGACTATGCAAAAGCCTAGTGACACAGAGGTAGCTGAAGGAGCTAAGAAGAAAAGAGTAAGGAAATCATTTGCCCGTGTGATTGGCAGACCCTCCATGATGATTGATGAGGAGGAAGAAGAAGAGGAAGAGCCAGCAGCCACTGCACCCCCTGCTAAAGCTCAAAAGCTTATGTCTAATGCAATCAAGACTGTTGCACCCCCAAAGTCCAAGCCAAAGGCACCTGCACCCAAGAGATCAACCAGGAACATATCAGCTGCTGAGAAGAACAAGGCCCCAGTGCCTGAGTCCAATGTTGATGAAGAGCCACTAGTGCTCAGAAAGTTAAAGCCAAAGATACCAGAACATGACAATGCACACCCAGTTGCAGAGAACATGATGCTGAGGAAGGATAAAGAACTGCGTCAGTGGAGGACATCAGATCCTTATGCTATCAGGAGGAAGACAACATGTGACTATCGCTTTCACACCCATGAACAACAAGATTTTTATGAGACAGTGTTGCTTGATAAGAAGCCCATAGTCAGTGACATGAAATGGGTGGATTGGGAATACATTGATGAGAATGAGGATTATTTCCCCCACGTCCATGAAGGCTTCAGAATTGCAGGAGTTGACGAGTTTGTCGGTAAGAAGTTAACCAAGTGGAATGATGAGATGGTCATGCAGTTTTACTCTACTGCACACTTCTATCCAGATGGCCGCATTATATGGATGACCGAGGGTATCAGATACCAGTCTACCATGTCTGAGTGGGCAAGTCTTCTTGGTGCACCCAAGGAAGAGGATGATGACATTGATATCTATGCCAAGCTCAAGATGGATCACAACTCCATGGCCAACATGTATACTGCAATTCCTCAGAAAGACCTTGAAACTCACAAACTTGGATCAGTGAAGCATCTGCTCCCAGGATTAGCCACAACGAACACTATGCTGCGGTACACTCTGCTACCCAAGTCAGGAGATGACAAGATGATTCGTGGCCACTCCATCAATTTGCTGCACTTATTTGATACACCTCAGAAATTCAAGGTGATGAGCCTGATAGTAGAGACTATCAAGAGGACTGCAGCAGATCAGAAGAGATCGTGCGGATATGCTCCACATATTCAGTTATTGATCAATTCCAAGGTTGGAACCAGCATGTACCTTCTTGATCGAGAGCACTTGCCCCTCCGTCCATAGTTTGAGGATAATGTGATAGTGATGGATCCTTTGCATCCCACTTCAGCACAAGCCCAAGAGGAAATCCGCAAAGCAAAGGAAGCAAAAATAGCTCAGGAGGCATCAGCTCCAAATGCTCCTATTGCAAATCTCAAGACACCCAAGGATCAAATGACATATCTGCTTGAACCACTCTGAGGATTGAGCGAAGTCTGGCCTACCTCACCCAGACCCAAGCTAGTTTTGAGCGGATTATTGAGACAAAATTTCATGATTTGGATGTCAAAGTGACAGAGATTCAGACGACAGTGGAGCAGCTACAGAATGACGTTGATGCTGTCAAGACAGCCCCATCAGATGATAGTGGAGATGACAGACCAACCACACAGCAATTCCAGATAGTGCCTAGGGCAGCCAGGTCAGCTGCAATACCAGTTGTGGATCCGAGGACCACAGTATCTGCACCAGCTGCTACTGCCTCAGTGCCACCACAGGTCTCCACTCCACCAGTCCAGCAGACGTCTGCAGAAGCCTTCGCGGATGCTCTTCTCTCAACGCCGTCTATGCAAACCGGAGCTGCCAGCAGGAGATCGCCTTCAGGAGCTTCGGAGGATCGTGCCTAGAGTGCCGACTAGTCTTATACAGTTCGATCTTTTTGGTACTTGTTGCCAAAGGGGGAGAATTTGTATAGATCATAGGCTTCGAGAGAGAGTGTTTTTGTCGTTTGTTTTTCTCTTGAGAGTTCATTTGCTACTTCCTTATTTGCTCGTTGATACTTTGTTATGTGTGTGCTTGCTATAGTTAATATGTTGCTTATGCCTATGAGATACTATGATGTTTGATCATACTATGTCTCATGTGATGATCATATTATGCTTATTGTGATGATCTATGATTATCTTTATCATTATCTTGTATGATCATTCACTTGTGTTGGTGATGCGTGCTTATCATTTCAATCATATCATTTTGCGCGCTCCACCAAGATGTATGTGACATGGAAGAGTAACCCAAAAGCCTAATCAATTGTGCATTTGCATTCAAACGCAAATATTTAATAATGCACAAATTTAGGGGGAGCTCTTGTTTATCACATACTTCTCAAAGAGACGATGCATTTCATTCATTTAATCATTTGTCGAAGCTTTGATCTATATGTTGTCATCAATTACCAAAAAGGGGGAGATTGAAAGCACATTTGCTCCCTTGGTGGTTTTGGTAATTCATAACAACATATATCTCATTGAACTAATGTCCATTCAAGTTAAAGATTTCAGGATGTTCAATGATTGGCATGGCATGGGCTAGAGACGTGGACCCCTCAAAATGCAAAGGACAAGGATTGGCAAAAGATCAAGACTCTACATTTTTGGTTTAGTGATCCAAGATCACATTGAGTCCATAGGAAAGCCAATACTATTAAAAGGGGATGAGGTGTTGCTTAATGGTCTTTTTGCTCAAGTGCTTAGTGACAGTACTCCTAAACCCTCAACCACTCTCTCAATCCCAAATATGTCCAAAACCTACATTCCAACTCGGCCCCACCGAAATTTCCTATCCGGCCCCACCGAGTTCATCCAAGACTTAACCACAGCCAAAACCCTAACAAATCGGATCCACCGAAATGGATCTCGGTCTCACCGAGATGGCCTTGCCAACTCTCTGTAATCGTTTGCACTTACTTCGGCCTCACCGAGTTTGCAAATCGGTCTCACCGAGATGGCTTGCCAACTCTCTGTTGCCTTATTGCTTCACTTCGGTCCTACCGAGTTGATGCAATCGGTGCCACCGAGATGAGGATTACCCTACGCCATTGCACTTCGGTCCATCCGAGTTGTTCGTATCGGTCCCACCGAGATTCCTAAAGTTCATATCTTTTACACAGTTCGGTGCTACCGAGATGATCGTTTCGGTGCCACCGAGTTGAGTCAAAAGTGTGTAACGGTTGGATTTTGTGTGGAGGCTATATATACCCCTCCACCACCTCCTTCTCAGAAAGGAGAGCCATCAGAACGTGCCTACACTTCCACCATACATTTTCTGAGAGAGAACCACCTACTCATGTGTTGAGATCAAGCTATTCCATTCCTACCATTTGAAACTTGATTTCTAGCCTATCCCAAGTTGCTTTCCACTAAAATCCCTCTTCCACCATAGCCAAATCTGTGAGGAGTTGTTTGAGTGCTGGGAAGACTATCATTTGAAGCACAAGAGCAAGGAGTTCATCAACAACACACCGTCTATTACCTTTTGGAGAGTGGTGTCTCCTATATTGGTTAGGTGTCACTTGGGAGCCTCCAACATGATGTGGAGTTGAACCAAGGAGTTTGTAAGGGCAAGGAGATCGCCTACTTCGTGAAGATCTACCTCGAGTGAGGCTAGTCCTTCGTGGACGTAAGCCATGGTGGAATAGACAAGCTTGCTTCTTCGTGGACCCTTCGTGGGTGGAGCCCTCCGTGGACCCGCGTAGCCGTTACCCTTCGTGGGTTGAAGTCTCCATCAACGTGGACATACGATAGCACCACCTATCGGAACCACGCCAAAAACCACCATGTCTTCACTGCATTTGAATTCTCCGATCCCCTCCTTTACATACATATGCAATTGCTTACTTTCCGCTGCTATACTCTTAGAATCGCATGTGTAGGGTGATGCTTGACATGTACTATTACTAAAATCTGCCCACAATTAAAATATGGGAAAAGGTTAGGTTTTATTTGGTCAAGTAGTCTAATCACCCCCCCCCCTCTAGACATACTTTTGATCCTACACCATGTGGGGGGCACGCGACCGCGCGGCCGGCGCCAGGTGGCGCCTTGCTCGGGTGGCTTCGGGAGGCCGCCTCGGGAGGTCGCCTCGCGAGGGGGCGTCGCGCGGCTTCCTGCTGCTGCTGAGTCTTCGGTGGGTCCGCTCCTGGTGGAGAGGGTCCTCGTGAGGCCGGTGCCTCGCGAGGTATCTTGCTTCGTGGCGCCCGTGGCTGGGCCGCCTCTTGGGCCTTCGCCAGGCATTGCTTCCTGGGCCGCAGGGAGACGGCCCGTGGCACCCTGGTTCCCACTAGGCCGACAGTAGCCACCGGGCCTGCGACGCGCACGTTCTGCCCGTTGGGAATGAAACGGCGCGGGGCCTAAGCAGACTTCCGGGCCCATGCAGGGACGCGTGGCGCACGATGGGACGCGGGACGCCCCCACTTCCCCCACGATGCCTGGGTAACCGCCCGCGCTGCCATAAAGCTGACCCACGCGGGGCGCAGGGCCATCATTGCCTTCCTTTGCACTCCTCGCCCCCTTGCGCCCAACTCCTCGCATCGTCTTCCTCCTCTCGCCTCCCAAGCTTCTCCTCGCATCCATGGCGCCCACCGGCAAGAGAGGCAAGGCAGCGGCCGCGGCCCCGACCGTGGCGGCTCTGGAGCCGACCCTGCTGCGCTCCACCATCGTCAACAGGGAGGGCCTGGAGAAGGTGATCCCGATGATCGCCAGCGACCACAACGAGCACAAGGCGACGTGGATCTGGCCAGGCTCCCGCTCGCCGCATGACCTGGAGGCGACAACCTTCTCTTTCTACCTCCACACCATCTTCGCCGCGCTGGCACCTCCCTTCTCCGACTTCTTTTGCGCCATCCTCGCGCATTACCAGATCCATGCCCTCCATCTCCAACCGAACTCCATCCTCCTCCTCTCCATCTTCGCCTTCTTCTGTGAGGCCTTTGTGGGCGTGATGCCCTCTGTGGCCCTCTTCCGCCATTTCTACAGCTTGTGGCTATCCGCGATGAACCAGCGCTCAGGGTGCGCCTTGTTCTGCAGTGTCGAAGGGACGGCGGACGACACCATCTCCCTAAAGATCTTGAAGAAGGTGGAGGGCTATAGGCAGCGCTGGGTCTACATGGACACGCGCCTGCACAGCCCCCTGCTGATGATACCGACGGACCCCGCCATGAAGAGCTCCGGATGGGAGCATGCCAATCTCACCGATGCAAGGCTGGCACCGCTTTGGGAGAGGATGGAGGAACTGAAGGCCGCGAAGGTCACGGGGGTGATGGTCGCCAAGGAGTTCCTACGCCGGTGCATTGCTCCCCTCCAGAAGCGCTCCCGCCCGGTGTGGGCCATCTCCGGCTCCGCGGACCCGATGAGGTTGAGCATCGACAACCAGAGGCCGGAGGTGGTTGACGAGGTTATGCACCTCTTGCTCGGCGAAGACGCGGATGCCCCGCCCCAGGAAGGGCTCCCCTTGTACCGCTACAAGAATAGGGATGAGCTGGCCGCGGAGATGTCGCGCTTCGACCAATGGGGCCTGATCCCCAAGGGCCACGAGGGGCCCTGCGACAACCCAGTCATGGTGCTGCCTGACTCGGGAGGCCGCGACGATGGCGAGGCCTCGGCAAGCATTGCGGAGGAGAGCGACGGTGGGGTGGCCCCGCAAACCCGCTGCCAGCTGCTGGCAGAGCTTGGTGACTGATACATCTCCAACGTATCTATAATTTATGAAGTATTCATGCCATGTTTACAACAATTTTATATGGTTTTGGTATGATTTGATTAGAACTAACCCGGATTGACGCTCTTTTCAACAGAACTACCGTGGTGTTGTTTTTTGTGCAGAAATAAAAGTTCTCGGAATGGGCTGAAAATTTACTGTGATTTTTTGTGGACCAAAATAGACCCCCGAAGCTTCGAGGAAGGACCAGAAGCCTCATGAGGAAGCGACAAGCCTGGGGGGCGCGCCCTCCCCCCCAGGGCGCGCGGAGCAGGCTTGTCGCTCCCTCGTGGGCCCCCTTGACGTGAAACCAACGCCAAAAATTCCTATAAATACCAAAAACCCCATAAAGAAACCTAGAACTTCCATGCTGCCGCCGCCGCAAGCCTCTGTACCAAAGCAATCTCATCCGGAGCCCTATTCCGGCACTCTGCCAGAGGGGGGAATCATCACCGGAGGCCATCTTCATCATCCCGGCGGTCTCCATGATGAGAAGGGAGTAGTTCACCCTCAGGGCTGAGGGTATGTACCAGTAGCTATGTGTTTGATCTCTCTCTCTCGTGTTCTTGATTTGGCACGATCTTGATGTATCGCGAGCTTTGTTAATATAGTTGGATCATATGGTGTTTCTTCCCTCTCTATCTTCTTGTGATGAATTGAGTCTTTCTCTTTGAGGTTTCGTTATTGTCGGATTGAATATTTCAGATTTGAGAACACTTGATGTATGTCTTGCATGTGGATACCCGTGGTGACAATGGGGTATTCTATTGAGTCACTTGATGTATGTTTTGGTGATCAACCCGCGGATTCCCGTGACCTTGGGGTGATATAGGCATAGGGGTTGGTTGCATGTTTTCATTATCTTTTCTCTGATAAGAAACTTTTGGGTACTCTTTGAAGTTCTTTGTGTGGATTGAATATTATGAATCTGAAGTTGTTTGATGCATATTGAATAATTAACTCATGGATACTTGTGGTGACATTGGAGTATCTAGGTGACATTAGAGTTGGTTGATGCGTATCATATGGTGTTATTTTAGTACGAACTCTAGGGCTGTTTATGACACTTATAGGAATGGCTCAATAGATTGATCAGAAAGAGTAACTTTGAGGTGGTTTCGTACCCTACAACAATTTCTTTCTTATGTTCTCCGCTAATAGGAACTTTGGAGTGATTCTTTGTCGTACGTTGAGGGATTGTTATATGATTCAACTATGTTAGCACTGTTTAGAGATTGCACTAGTGTAAGTATGAACCCTAGGCCTTGTTTCTAAGCATTGCAATACCATTTGTGCTCCGTTTTATCACTTGCTACCTTGCTGTTTTTATATTTTCAGATTACAAAAACCTATATCTACTATCCATACTACACTTGTATCACCATCTCTTCGCCAAAGTAGTGCACCTATACAATTTACCATTGTATTGGGTGTGTTGGGGACACAAGAGATTTCTTGTATTTGATTGCAGGGTTGTTTGAGAGAGACCATCTTCATCCTATGCCTCCCACGGATTGATAAACCTTAGGTCATCCACTTGAGGGAAATTTGCTACTGTCCTACAAAACTCTGCACTTGGAGGCCCAACAACGTCTACAAGAATAAAAGTTGCGTAGTAGACATCAAGCTCTTTTCTGGCGCCGTTGCCGGGGAGGTGAGTGCTTGAAGGTATATCTTTAGATCTTGCAATTGAATCTTTTAGTTTCTTATTTTATCACTAGTTTGGTTCATTAAATAAAACTACAAAAAATGGAATTGAGGTTGCCACAAATGCTTCATCTTTATAATGTCTTTCTTGAAAATGATGGATCGAAAAATTGTGCTCAATTGCTAGAGGAAGAATTTAATAAAATGTTTAATGTGAGTCCTTTGAATGATGAGCATGATTGCAATGATATTAGTATTAATTCTTTGAATATCCATGATGCTAATGATATGCAAAGCCATAAGCTTGGGGATGCTATGTTTGATGAAGATGATATTTTTAGCCCCCCAAGTTTTGATGAACAAAGTTATTATGATGATTGCATGCCTCCCATTTATGATGATTATATTGATGAAAGTGGGTTTAGAAGAGTGTCAACTCTAGGTACTAATGATCCCACTGTTTAGGAGGGTGTTGAATCTTATGGCAATAATTATGAAAGTGGATTTGGAGAGGTCATGACTTTATTTAATGATGATTCCACTAATTTGGAAGAGGTTTCAATTGATTATGACAACAAAGTTGCTATCTATGATGATTATTGTGATGACATGTATGCTATAAAGAATAATTATAACCATGAAATTTGTCATCATGATTTTAATGCTCAAATGAATTACGTCAATCAAGTACCTCATGATAGTTATTTTGTTGAGTTTGCTCCCACTATTATGAATGAGAAGAAATTTGCTTGTGTGGAGAGTAATAAAAATTCTATGCTTGTGGATCATGAAAAGAATGCTTTATGTGATAGTTATATTGTTGAATTCATTCATGATGCTACTGAAAATTATCATGAGAGAGGAACATATGCTTGTAGGCTTCTCAATAATATCAAGTTTCCTCTCTATGTGTTGAAAGTTTTGAAGTTATACTTGTTTTGCCTTCCTATGCTAGTTGATTCTTGCTCCCATAAATTGTTTGCTCGTAAAATCCCTATGCATAGGAAGTGGGTTAGGCTTAAATTTGCTAGTCATATGCTTCATGATGCTCTCTTTGCGTTTCAATTCTTTATTCTTATGTGAGCATCATTGAAATCATCATGCCTAGCTGGAAAGGCATTAAAGAAAAGCGCTTGTTGGGACACAACCCAATGTTTATACCTACTATTTTTGTGTGTCCACATGATTAATCTACTGTAGTAATCATGTTTTATATGTTTTATTTCAATAATGTGCCAAGTAAAACCTTTGGGATAGTGTGGATGCTTGTTGATTTGATTCTGTGCAAAAACAGAAACTTTTGCGTCCAGTGCTGGAATTTCTATTCTGTACTGGAGCGTGAGAAAATTCTGAAATTTTTACAGAGGATTGGGTTACAATTTTTTTACGTTTTCCTAATTTTTCAGAATTTTTGGATGTACATAAGTATGGTTTTTAAATCACTTACTACATGCTGCTCTATTTTTGACAGATTCTGTTTGCGGTGCATAGTTTGCTTGTTTTAGTGTTTCCATAGCTTATATTGAGTAATATAAATTGTGTAAATGATGAAATAAAGTAGGCATTATGTAATAAAAATTATGAATCTTGCCTTGACAGTACCTAAGCGGATGATTTATTTTTATCATACTAACCTATCTCACGAAGTTCCATTAAGTTTTGTGTGATTGAAGTTTTTCAAGTTTTGGGTGAGATAACGATATGAGGAGAATAAGGAGCGGCAAGACCCTAAGCTTGGGGATGACCAAGGCACCCCAAGGTAATATTCAAGGAATACTCAAGCGCCTAAGCTTGGGGATGCCCCGGAAGGCATCCCCTCTTTCGTCTTCAACAATTTTTTTTTACGAAAAAGCTGACAGCGCAGCGCTTTCATTGATAAAAGAGTGGGGGGGGGGGGGGTTACAAATACAAGGGATTTACAGCTTAGCACCACCGTGGGATGACTACCTGCAGCAGCCTCAGCTACATAAGCCTAGTCTGGTTCTCTAGGTCTATCAATCAGTGAGATGGCCCTCCGTCTGCCCGCTCTGTTCCATACACCCGCCTCCTCGACGATCTTGGCGATCAAAGCCGTGGCCGGAGTGCGTTGGTTCCTGAATATCCTCGCATTCCATTCGTTCCAAGTGATCCACCATACGAGCTGCACAAGGGAGCTCCAAGCTTTCCTCTCCTTAGCCGGGAACATGCAAGAGGTGTGGTCTGACCATTCCAGCAGAGAGGTGGTGGTGGCTGAGGGAGAGAGGCCGATCGGCAGATTGCATCTCCGAATAACGCCCTGCCACACTTGAATCGCGAACGGGCAGGAGGCGAGAAGGTGGGTGGCATCCTCCATCGGGCCAGCACATAGGGCGCAGGCAGGGCCGTGCGGCCACCCCTTCTTGGCGAGCACGTCGGCCGTGTTGCAACGCCCAAGGATTGCCAGCCACCCGAACACTTTGCACTTCCCAGGGGCGTCCGATTTCCAAATAAACTTGTCGAAGCTAGCTCGGCAGCTCCCCTCGAACTGAATGATGTATGTCGATTTTGCACTGTAGACACTGTCGACATTCCACCTCCACGAAACTGAGTCTGGTTCCGTGCCCAACAAAGTCTGGTTGATTTCTTTCCAAAGGCTTGCGAATTCTCTTGTGGCCTCGGGAGTGAGATTTTACTGAAGATGTCTGATCCATCTGCCACAATGTAGTGCTTGAGCTACTGTGATGTTTTTCCTTGTGCATTGCCCGAAGAGGTGAGGGAAACGCAGTTGGAAGCTAACCCCGTTGGGCCAGGGGTCCCTCCAAAAGGATAGTCGTGTCCCATCTCCGAGGTGAAAGATGACTGAGGCATTGAAGAGGGCTCTTACTGATGAGGACATCCCTACTATGGTTCCATCCCTTGAAGATGAACAACCTGTTGCTGCAAAGAAGACGTCCAATGATGAAATCAGGATTGGACCAACTACAAGAGCTCGTGCTAAGTTACTAGAACAACAGGTGAATTCTCTCTTAGTTGATAATGCTATTTCTTTTAATGAGAGCTTTATACTGCCTAAATCCTTGTGTGTATGTGTCATTAGGTACATTGGAGAGGAAGGCATGGCACGAGGGAGCAAGGAGGAGAACAAGGAGGCAATGCAGCTGGGCTGGGAAAAGGATCTTGGAGTTTCCAGGGCGGTAGTACCGCCCTACACCAGCGGTAGTACCGCTTGAGACGGTACTACCGCCCCTACTACCGTGAAAACTACTGGCATCTTTTGACGCTAACCGGTAGTAGAGCGGTACTGAAGCGGTAGTACCGCTGGGAGCGGTAGTACCGCATGACATCAGCGGTACTACCGTGCTGCCTGCGCGCAGAGTTTCGGGCTGACAGCCCATGTACCCCTTCGATCTATCTTAGGATATAAATACTCTTCCTTAGGGTTAGTTAGAGTTAGACCACGTTTAAGATAAACCCTAGTTCATGAGATTGCTTGTAAGCATTCATCTTGAATCCTCATCACCAATTCGTATCGATCTGGTGATTATATACTGCAAGTCAAGTGTGATCTGCTGTTCCATTGGGAATTAGTATATTGCAATTCTAACCGTTCGTGGTCGAAGGCTGCGTGCGCAAGTGTGTGACGTTGTGAATATCCAAAGGGTTGAGACCTTTTGCATTGGCATCAGGGATCAAGCGAGGGAGAGTTCATCGGCGACATACAAGTTATCCTACACCATCATCATCACCACCGCCGCTTACTGAGAAGATCGGGACACCCCATATCACTTACAGTAGGATCGGCCGGGAGCTCAAGCCAAGCCATGGCTTGTTTGGGTCAGTCCAAGCTTGCCACAGCCATCGAACACGCAGAGCCACGCTGTGCTTGGTCAGGTCTAAGACACCGAGGCCGCCAAACTCAGTTGGCCGGCAAACCAGCTTCCAATTGGCAAGACACTTGCCGCCCGAGGAAATCTCCTGCCCGCCCCACAGAAACCCGTGGCGCACTTTGTTGATCAGTTTAATCAACCAAGCCGGCATATGCAGGGCTGTCATCTGGAATATGGGCATAGCGGATAGTATTGTTTTAACTAGATCGATGCGGCCGTCAAGGGACAGTAGGGCCAACTTCCATCCCTTCATCCATGCCATGATTTTGTCGCAGATCGGTTGCATCTCGTCCTTCTTCAGTTTCTTGTCTGATAGTGGCATACCCAGGTAGGTGTAGGGGAACTCTTGGACCGGACAATCAAAGCCTCGCAGCACCTCTTGCAGATCTAGCCCCTTGCAGCAAATCGGTGTCACCGAAGATTTGGAGAGGTTGGTTCGCAGCCCAGTGGCCTCCCTGAAAAGCTCCAAAATCTGCCTGACCGCCTGCACCTCTCTGTTGCAAGGGGCGATGAAGAGAATAGCATCATTCGCATACAGCGAAGTTCTGAATGGGAGGTTCTGAACCCCGATTGGCCCGAGGATCCCCATGTCCACCGCCTGGTCGAAGATAGCAGCCAGGCAGTCCATAATGATGACGAAGAGTAGTGGGGAGAGAGGATCCCCCTGCCGCAACCCTTTCTGAAGTTGGATGGTGTCAGAGAGCTCGCCATTGACTAGAACCCTAGTGGTTACCGAAGAAAGCAGGGCCGCAATACAATTGGTCACCTTCCTCCCAAAGCCCCTAAACTCCAGCAGCTTAATGAGGAATTCCCAGGACACTGTGTCGAATGCCTTTTGGATGTCTAGTTTTATCATTAAAGCCGGTGTCTTGGATTTGCGTAACGCCTTGGCAAGGCCACTGACATAGCTGTAATTATCGTGTATGGCCCTCCCCTTGATGAATGCGTTCTGGCAAGGCTTGATGAGATCTCTCATCCGCTTCTGCAGTCTAGTGGCCATAATTTTAGCGACCAGTTTAGCAAAGCTGCACACTAAACTAATGGGCCTGAAGTCCTTTGCAGCAATAGCCTCTACGGTCTTCGGTAACAACACGATGGTGGCCTAGTTGAGGCGGTGCAAGTGTGCTGTGGAGTTGTTCTGGACTACTCTGAGTGCGCTGATCAGATCAAGCTTAATCAGCGGCCAACATTGTTTGAAGAATAGGCCAGTGAATCCGTCGGGGCCAGGCACCCGGCTCCCATCCAATTCTTTGATGATGTTCTGAACCTCCTCCTCGGTGATCGGCCCTTCCAGCTCCCTCAAATTGATCCTCCTGTACCCTAGCCCGGCCAGATTGAGGCAGCGACTTCGTGCACTCCTCTCGCCAAAGAGTTGCTCAAAGTGACTATGAATGGCCGTGACTTTCCGCTCTTGATCTGTGATAATTACCCCATCGACCATGAGCCGAACGATGTAGTTCTTGCGCCGTCGCGCGGATGCCTTGGCCTTGAAGAACCTTGTCCCTGCACCCCCCTCCTTTATGTTTAGTACTCTTGATTTCTGCCTCCAAATCGCCCTGTCCAAGGCCGCATACCCCAACCGAAGCATCTTGAGTAGCGCCCGGAATTGCCTCTCGTCTTCGTTAAGCAGCCTGGTGTCCATGGCCCTATCCAGCCACCCGATAAGCTCGCTAGTGATCGCCGTTTTGAGCTTTAGATCATTGCAGAACTGGGACTGCCACCTCTTCAGAGCCATCGCCGTGCCGGCCAGCTTTGCAGCAAAGCGACATAGGGGGTCAGCGTGGTCCGACGCCCCAGGATCTTGCCATGCCCCCGACACCACATCCTGGAACCCATCCAGCTTGACCCAATGGTTCTGAAACCTGAAACTTCTAGCGTGCCTGAAAGGTACATCGCAGTTCAGAAGCAGTGGGCAGTGGTCTGAAATTTCAGAAGAAAGAGCTTGAAGCATGCAGCTAGGCATCGACTCCTCCCAGTCCCCATTGATCAAGGCACGGTCAAGCTTCACCAAGGTTGCGTTTGCCTGCTCATTAGACCAAGTGTACCGCCGCCCATGGAGGTAGAGGTCTTTTAATTGGAGCTCGTTGAGGAAGTTTCTAAAAGCAGCGAGACACCTCCAGTTGATCCTAGAGTTGCTCTTGTCAGCCGCCCGAGCGATGAGGTTGAAGTCACCAACAACCGCAAGAGGGGTGCCATTAGGTATGAAATTCTGTACAGACTGTTTCAGATCTTGGAGGAAAGAGATCTTATCAGCATTGCCCTGCGGTCCATAAACAGAGATCACGGCAATTGGCATGTCCGGCGCGCTTGAACCCAACACAGCCACGAAGTGGTTCTGGACATCAATAACAGGAAAAGTAAAGTGGTCTCCTTTCCAGGCAATAAGCACACCGCCGCGAGTCCCCATAGCCGGCAGGAAAGCAAAATTGTTGAAATTAGCTCCACAACATTGATGCACCACCCCCTGGTCGATCACTGCTAACTTTGTTTCTTGCAGACAAACTAGGGATACATTGTTCTGATACACGAGATCCTTGACTACCTTCCTACGAGCCGGGTTGTTCAAGCCCCTTACATTCCATATCAGATAATTGTCTTCCATGGGTAAACCTTGTCGACGAAGCATTGGGGCGGCAACCTAGGCAGAGGTCGGCACCGGCGCTCCACCCCCCTGCCTGCGCGGGCCAAGGCCGTGAGCGCCGTGATCTGAACCGGCGAGAAAGGTTCGTCAAACACCGCAGAGTAGAGCTGGAGACGATGTTCTTCGGTTTGCCCCCGCTCCGGGATGGCCAAGCCACACTTGGACATCACGAGCCTTCTTGCCTGCTTCATGATGCTGCCGGCGGCCTCAGGGAAGAGCTTCTACTTGCAGTTTAGGCGGTCGCTGCGCCTAGTAGCAGTCGTAGGGGCCTTGGCCGGGTGCCGCGGACGACCATGGGGCTTCTGGGGTGCAGGCAGCACGCCTGGCACAATAGGCGCGGCAACCAGCTCCAGGAAATGAGTTGTGGCCTCCTCGTGGGAGAAAGGCTGCGCCAGGGCCCCACCACACAGAGGGCCATCGGCAAGGAGATCCCTTGGCCCCGCTGAGAGTTGACCAGTCCTTGCTGGGGTAGGCGCTCCAGCGGCAGGCGCTATGGGTGCGAACCCCATCACGTGCCCGCCATCCTCCGGGCAGCGACCAACCGGCAACGAGACGGTCACCACACCTCCACGGTGGACAGCTGCGTTAGCCTGGTCGGCCTGTCACTGGAGGGGACAGGCGGCCCACCTACGTGTGCCAGTAGGGCGCGGGCCCCCACTTCCCCGCCAATGTCTTCAACATTATCGGTAACCTCACTTGGAGCTATATTTTTATTCATCACATAATATGAGTTTTGCTTGGAGTGTCATTTACTTTTGTTGAGATTTGTTTGATGTTATCAATAATCATGTTTTGTATCTTTTATTTCAATAAAATGCCAATTTTAGCCTTTACCATGCTCAGTTTGCAAGTTTATGTGTTGCTGTTTGAAAACAGAAAGTTTTCTCTTATGTCCTGAATTTTTTTGAATTGTCAGAACATGATAAAAATCTGAAATTTTTACACAGTAAGTAAGCATAAGTTCTCTGTCATGTGGTAATTTTTCAGAATTTTTGGAGTTAGGGAAGTATGAATTCTTATTCACCCTTTGCAGACTGTTCTGTTTTGGCAGATTGCTGTTATAGTTGCATTGTTTGCATATGTTTGCCTATTTAATGTTTCTATTTGTGGATAGGAGTATTAAATATGCAGAGGCATTTAGTATGCAATGTTTAATTATAATTTTAGTGAATTGTTACAGTAGATAATGTTAAGGTTTTGAGTTGATTTATACTAACTTATCTCACGAGTTCTCGTCAAGTTTTGTGTGGATGAAGTTTTTAAGTTTTGGAGAAGCCATGATATGAAAGGAATTAAGAAGACACAAGAGCTCAAGCTTGGGGATGCCCAAGGCTCCCCAAGATAACATTCCAAGAAGTCTCAAGCAAATAAGCTTGGGGATGCCCCGGTAGGCATCCCACCTTTCTTCATCAACACCTATCGGTTAGCCTAAGTTTTTACTTGTTCACATGATATGTGCTATTCTTGGAGTGTCCTTTTATTTTCATTTTGTTTGCTGTTTGAATAAAATTATCAAGATCTGAAATCTTTATTTGGAGAGAGTCTTCACATAGATACTTATTTGTTTAACTACTCATTGATCTTCACTTATAACTTTTGGAGTAGTTTGTCATTTACTCTCGTGCTTCACTTATACCTTAAGAGTAAATTGTTGAATGAATTGAATATCATAAAGTTGGAATTATATGTGCTTCATATGCTTGTCCCATGGGGAGTATTGACTTCACAAATAAAAAGTATAAGTTGTAAAATTTATTGAAAGTTAGCAAACATAGCATTGGTCACTTGAACAATTCATGAAAGAATATTGAAGGAAGAGAGATTTCACATATAAATATACTATCTTGGACATCTTTTATGATTGTGAGCCCCCATTAATTATTTTCAAACTTGATCAAGTAGTTGATGTTGGACAAGGAAGACAACGTAATGGGTTATGTTTGTTTATATTCACATAGAAGTTATATGTTCTTGGATCCTCTAACATGTGGTGCTTGCCCATAATCTTTTGCTAGCCAAAATTTCGTACTAAGTAGAGATACTACATGTGCATCCAAAAACCCTTAAACCCAGTTTCTTGCCATGAGAGTCCATCATATCTACCTATGGATTGAATAAGATCCTTCAAGTAAGTTGTCATCCGTGCAAAAGCAATAAAAATTGCTCCTAAATATGTATGATCTTTTATTTTAAGGGAAAATAAGCTTTGTACGAACTTGTGATGGTGAAGAAATAAAAGCGATGGACTGCATAATAAAGGCTGCTATCACAAGGGGTAATATAAAGTGACGTTCCTTTGCATTAAGAGCTTGCACATCCAAAAATAAAAAGCGCATGACAACCTCTGCTTCCCTCTGCGAAGGGCCTATCTTTTACTTTATGTATTTACTTTTATGCAAGAGCCAATAGTGTTCTTCTCTATTCCGTTTTTATTTTCTCTCTTGGCAAGCATCATGTGGTGGGGAAAGATCCAGGCACATATATCCAGTTGAATATAGGTGATCATGAGTTATTATTGTTGACATTATCCATGAGATAAATAAGTTGGGAGGCAAAACATTAAGCCCCTATCTTCCTATGTGTTTGACTGAAACGGTTTGTTCTAAAAATATGCTTTGAGTGTCAGCAATCATGGAAGACTAAATGATAGTTGAGTATGTGGAATTTGCTAAATCCAAGCTCTTACATAGACCCTTCCAGAAGATAAGATGAATTGCAATTGTTTGATGACTGAAAACATAGTTTATTAGTTTTCAAGAAAGTTTATGATCTATACTTTAACATGTGAATAGCTTGCTACTTTATCATGAGAAGTTTTATGAGACGAGCTACTGTTTATGATATATAATGATGCTAGAAAAAGTGATTGAAATTATCATCGATCAAACTTGTGCACTATGCTAGCATTCACACTTCATAAATTATTATTTTTATCATTTACCTACTCGAGGACGAGCAGGAATTAAGCTTGGGGATGCTGATACATCTCCAACGTATGTATAATTTATGAAGTATTCATGCCATGTTTACAACAATTTTATATGGTTTGGTATGATTTGATTAGAACTAACCCGGACTGACGCTGTTTTCAGCAGAACTACCGTGGTGTTGTTTTTTGTGCATAAATAAAAGTTCTCGGAATGGGTTGAAATTTTACGGTGATTTTTTGTGGACCAAAAGAGACCTCCGAAGCTTCGAGGAAGGACTAGAAGCCTCACGAGGAAGCGACAAGCTTGGGGGGCGCGCCCTCCCCCCCAAGGCGCGCGGAGCAGGCTTGTCGCTCCCACGTGGGCCCCCTTGACGTGAAACCAACGCCAAAAATTCCTATAAATACCAAAAACCCCAGAAAGAAATCTAGAACTTCCACGCCACCACTGCAAGCCTCTGTACCAAAGCAATCTCATCTGGAGCCCTGTTCCGGCACTCTGCCGGAGGGGGGAATCATCACCGGAGGCCATCTTCATCATCTCGGCGGTCTCCATGAAGAGGAGGGAGTAGTTCACCCTCGGGGCTCAGGGTATGTACCAGTAGCTATGTGTTTGATCTCTCTCTCTCTCTCTCTCTCTCTCTCTCTGTCTCTCTCTCTCTCGTGTTCTTGATTTGGCACGATCTTGATGTATCGCGAGCTTTGCTAATATAGTTCGATCATATGGAGTTTCTTCCCTCTCTATCTTCTTGTGATGAATTGAGTCTTTCCCTTTGAGGTTTCGTTATTGTCGGATTGAATATTTCAGATTTGAGAACACTTGATGTATGTCTTGCATGTGGATACCCGTGGTGACAATGGGGTATTCTATTGAGTCACTTGATGTATGTTTTGGTGATCAATGCACGGATTCCCGTGACCTTGGGGTGATATAGGCATAGGGGTTGGTTGCACGTTTTCATTATCTTTTCTTCGATAAGAAACTTTGGGGGTACTTTTTGAAGTTCTTTGTGTGGATTGAATATTATGAATCTGAAGTTGTTTGATGCATATCGAATAATTAACTCACGGATACTTGTGGTGACATTGGAGTATCTAGGTGACATTAGAGTTGGTTGATGCGTATCATATGGTGTTATTTTAGTACGAACTCTAGGGCTATTAGTGACACTTATAGGAATGGCTCAATAGATTGATCGGAAAGAGTAACTTTGAGGTGGTTTCGTACCCTACAACAATTTCTTTCTTATGTTCTCTTCTAATAGGAACTTTGGAGTGATTCTTTGTCGCACGTTGAGGGATTGTTATATGATTCAACTATGTTAGCACTGTTGAGAGATTGCACTAGTGAAAGTATGAACCCTAGGCCTTGTTTCTTAGCATTGCAATACCGTTTGTGCTCCGTTTTATCACTTGCTACCTTGCTGTTTTTATTATTTGAGATTACAAAAACCTATATCTACTATCCATACTACACTTGTATCACCATCTCTTCGCCGAACTAGTGCACCTATACAATTTACCATTGTATTGGGTGTGTTGGCGACACAAGAGATTTCTTGTATTTGATTGCAGGGTTGTTTGAGAGAGACCATCTTCATCCTATGCCTCCCACGGATTGATAAACCTTAGGTCATCCACTTGAGGGAAATGTGCTACTGTCCTACAAAACTCTGCACTTGGAGGCCCAACAACGTCTACAAGAATAAAAGTTGCGTAGTAGACATCAGTGACGACGACGATGATGACGATGAGCGTTTCGTAATCGCGCCCTCTCGGCCCACGCGCGCAGGAGGTGAGGGAAGCACCAGTGTGGGCGGCGAGGCGACTGAGCCCCCCGCGGAGAAGATCGGCGTGAGCGGCGAGGCGACTGAGCCCCCCGTGGAGAAGACCGGCACGAGCGGCGAGGCCATCGAGCCCCCCGCGGAGAAGGCCGGCGTGAACACCGGGGCCGCCGAGCCCCCCGCGAAGAGGACCAGCACCAACACGGCAGAGGAGGACCCCGGCAGGTCCCGCATCGGGCCCTCCGGAGCGAGCTCCAGCGAGCCGCGTGGAAGCGACAGTGGCGGCAGCTCGCTGCCGAAGCTAAAGAAGAGGAACTGGGTTCCCAACGATGAGTAAGCCGCCCGATCTTTCTATTTTTCTCTTTGAGTCTTGTCTCCTGGCTCCCGAAGTCTGGGGCTGAACCCTTGCTTGGTGCAGGGAGCCCACAAAGAAGAAAAATAAGAAGACCCCCATCTCGAAGGGGGCCTCGGCGTCTACCGCAAGCACCGAGGAGCGTTGACGGTGTCCTGGACTAGGGGGTACCAACCTAGTCGGCCCATATTCCTCGGGCCGGGCCAGTGGGCCCTCATTCTTATCAAGATGGACTCCGGTGGACGAAAGAACAGGATTACATCTGCCGAAGACTTGACGTATACTCCAATACTTCCCCTGCTGCCTCCTCGCCAAGATACCGACCTTGTAACCCTAGATACCCTACGCGGCGTGTATATAAGCCGAAGGGTTTATCCCTTAGAGGGGACCTCAACACAATCTCATTCACCGAGCCTTAAGACTAGGTCATACGATCTCGAGGTAGATCAACTCTGTACTGGATACATCTCAATCAATATAAACAAGAGCAGGACGTAGGGTTTTACCTCCATCAAGAGGGCCCAAACCTGGGTAAACATTGTCTCCCTCATCTCTATTACCATCTGTCCGAGATCCATAGCTCGGGACCACCTACCCAGAGGTCTGCCGGTTTTTACACCGACACTGGTGCTTTCATTGAGAGTTCCGCTGTGTGATCACAAAGGATCGATTGCTCATCTGCAGATCAACTGCGGCAATGGCTGTGGGGACACCTATGTCCCCCTCCTTGGATAACCCTGTCACGGTGCCTGACTCCGACGTGGATTAGAGTTCGGCCTGGGACACCAAATCGGGCTTAGAACCGATCCTGGTGGCCGATCTTGAATCCACCCCGCTTCCTTGTACGGCAGAAGACGCATCAGGCGTGATACTATGGGTCGACCCGGCTTATGGCCAGACCATGGACCCTGAGGAGCTATCTCACCTTAATGAGATGCTTGACCGGATCCAAAGTTGGCCAATCTCGACCTCCTCGGTTCATGACAAGATCGGACTTAAAGCTGACGATCGGGAAATTTACATCCCACCCACGACCCATCTAGTCGCCACTGTCGACGATTTAACCGATGTGTTAGACTACGACGAGGCAGCCGACATGGATGAAGATGTCGGCAGCCCTACGGACAACACCTTGCCGCTTACTAACACTGGCAGGTGGAAAGCAACGTCTACATACGATGTGTACATGGTTAACACTCCCAACTCCCCTCCAAGGCGTAGGCGAAGACGCAGAAGAGGTACTAATGGGGAGCCCAGCGGGAACAACCCTACCGCCGATACGGCGGCCAACAACACAGAAGACCAAGGGGAGAACCTTCAAGCATCCCCAGAACGTCACGTCGACCCCGATGGCATCCCCAGGGACTCGGATCCCGACGACCATTTTGAAGGGGCCGATGACAATTACATGCCGGAATCCGAGGAGGACGTAAGCCTCGGCACTGAGGACTTCATAGTCCCCGAAGACTGTGTTGAGCAGGAACACTTTCGGCGGCGCCTAGTCGCCACCGCCCGAAGCATGAAGCGCAAGCAGCAGCAGCTGCAGGCTAACGAGGACGCGCTCAATGACAAGTGGTCGAAATACTTTCGGCCGAGCAAGACCTCGAAGAACGGTGCCGCAGTGCACCCAAATCTTATCCACGCAGGCGTTTACTGCCTGAATTCGATGATGAACTAACCGCCGAGGCACCTGACCGCCCCCCTCGAGGACGCGACAGGCCCGCGCGGGAGGATTTCCACACTCAACTAGCTCCACGCCATCATGGCAAGGATCCTGTGGACTATCTTGACCCTCAGGATGTTCAACGTCGGATAGAGGCAAACCGGGCGCCACCCCGATCCATTTATGGATCAAGAGGACGCGCTCCAGTCGGGCATGATGGCTACGACGCCTGGTTGGACAGGAACGGACGCGCTCGAGATCAAACTCATGCCCGGTTCTCTCCCGAAGCCCGGTACGACACCGCTCGATTCCGAGGACCAGCCCACCCGATCTGTTTTATAGATAGGGTGATGGAACACCAATTCCCCGATGGGTTTAAACCCATCAACATAGAATCTTACGATGGTACCACGGACCCAGCTGTATGGATTGAAGACTTTCTTCTCCATATACACATGGCCAATGGAGATGACCTCCATGCCATCAAGTACTTGCCGCTCAAGCTAAAGGGGCCGGCAAGGCACTGGCTGAATAGCCTACCACCCCACTCCATTGGAAGCTGGGAAGCTCTTGAAGACTCCTTTAGGGCAAATTTCCAAGGAACCTACGTCCGACCCCAGGACGCCGATGACCTTAGCCGTGTCACTCAGCAGCCCGGCGAATCAGCTCAGAAATTCTGGAATCGGTTTCTTACTAAAAAGAACTAGATCATAGACTGCTCAGACGCCGAGGCCATCGCTGCATTCAAAAACAACATCCGAGATGAATGGCTCGCCCGCCAGCTTGGCCAGGATAAACCGAGGACCATGGCAGCCCTAACCTCACTCATGACCTGCTTTTGCGCGGGAGAGGACAGTTGGTTGGCCCGCAGCACACACGACGGTGAGGTGGGGACCTCGGAGACTCGCGATGCCAACAGCAAGCCTAAGCGCAACAAAAATAAGCACAGGCATAGAAAAGGCGGAAGCGACACAGAAGACGCAGCAGTCAATGCAAGCTTCGCCGGACCTCGATCCGGACAAAAAAGAAAGCCCTTTAAAGGGAACAAGGATGGACCGAGCCAGCTCAACAAGATCCTGGATCGACCATGACAAATTCATGGCACTCAAGAAAAACCAGCAACCCACACCAACAGGAATTGCTGGGTCTTTAAGCAGGCTGGCAAGATAGCGACAGAGGGTCAAAATAAAACCCAAAGTTGAAGCAAAGACGAGGATGAACCTCGGCGGCCAAACAATGGAGGTCAGAAGAAGTTTCCTAATGAGGTAACAGAGGTAAACATGATTTACGTTACACACATCCCCAAAAGGGAGAGGAAACACGTACTTCGAGACATCTACACGTTAGAGCATGTTTCCCCGAAGTACAATCCGTGGTCGGCTTACCCGATCACATTCGATAAACAAGACCATCCGACAAGCATCAGACATGGCGGATCGGCCGCACTTGTCCTGGACCCGATCATCGATGGTTTTCACCTGACGCGCGTCCTTATGGACGAAGGAAGCAGCCTTGTAGGATCGAAAGTATGTCTAGAGGGGTGGTGATTAGACTACTTGACCAAATAAAACCTAACCTTTTCCCAATTTTAGTTGTGGGCAGATTTTAGCAATAGTACATGTCAAGCATCACCCTACACATGCAATTCTAAGAGTATAGCAGCGAAAATTAGCAATTGCATATGTATGTAAAGGAGGGGATCGGAGATTTCAAACGCAATGAAGACACGGTGGTTTTTGGCGTGGTTTCGATAGGTGGTGCTATCGTACGTCCACGTTGATGGAGACTTCAACCCACGAAGGGTAACGGCTGCGCGAGTCCACGAAGGGCTCCACCCACGAAGGGCCCATGAAGAAGCAACCTTGTCTATTCCACCATGGCTTACGTCCACGAAGGACTAGCCTCACTCGGGGTAGATCTTCACGAAGTAGGCATTCTCCTTGCCCTTACAAACTCTTGGTTCAACTCCACATCATGTTGGAGGCTCCCAAGTGACACCTAACCAATCTAGGAGACACCACTCTCCAAAAGGTAATAGACGGTGTGTTGTTGATCAACTCCTTGCTCTTGTGCTTCAAATGATAGTCTTCCTAGCACTCAAACAACTCCTCACAGATTTGGCTATGGTGGAAGAAGGATTTGAGTGGAAAGCAACATGGGAAAGGCTAGAGATCAAGGTTCAAATGGTAGGAATGGAATATCTTGATCTCAACACATGAGTAGGTGGTTCTCTCTCAGAAAATGTATAGTGGAAGTGTAGGCACGTTCTGATGGCTCTCCTTACTGAGTAAGAAGTGGTGGAGGGGTATATATAGCCTCCACACAAAATCCAACCGTTACACACTTTTGACTCAACTCGGTGGCACCGAAACAATAATCTTGGTAGCACCGAACTGTGTAAAAGATATGAACTTTAGGAATCTCGGTGGGACCGATACGAACAACTCGGATGGACCGAAGTGCAATGGCTAGGGCAATCCTCATCTCGGTGGCGCCGATTGCATCAACTCGGTAGGACCGAAGTGAAGCAATAAGGCAACAGAGAGTTGGCAAGCCATCTCGGTGAGACTGATTTGCAAAACTCGGTGAGACCGAAGTAAGTGCAAACGATTACAGAGAGTTGGCAAGGCCATCTCGGTGAGACCGAGATCCATTTCGGTGGATCCGATTTGTTAGGGTTTTGGCAGTGGCTAAGTCTTGGATGAACTCGGTGGGGCCGGATAGAGAATTTCGGTGGGGCCGAGTTGGAATGTAGGTTTTGGACATATTTGGATTGAGAGAGTGGTTGAGTGTTTTGGTGTACTGTCACTAAGCACTTGAGCAAAAAGACCATTAAGCAACACCGCATCCCCTTTTAATAGTATTGGCTTTCCTATGGACTCAATGTGATCTTGGATCACTAAACCAAAGATGTAGAGTCTTGAGCTTTTGCCAATCCTTGTCCTTAGCATTTTGAGGGGTCCACATCTCTAGTCCATGCCATGCCAATCATTGAACATCCTGAAATCTTTAACTTGAATGGACATTAGTTCAATGAGATATATGTTGTTATGAATTACCAAAACCACCAAGGGAGCAAATGTGCTTTCAAGCCTCAACTTGATCTACGAGGACACGGTAAGGAAGATTGGGATCGACTCATCTAGGATTAAGCCTAGCAGCACCACCTTCAAAGGTGTAATACCAAGAGTTGAGGCTCGCTGCACCGGCACCGTGTCCCTAGAAGTAGTGTTCGGATCACCCGAGAACTTCAGGAGCGAGGAGTTAATCTTCGACATCGTACCTTTTCGCAGCGGATATCATGCGCTCCTAGGACGCACCGCATTCGCCCGCTTTAACGCAGTCCCGTATTACACATATCTCAAGCTCAAAATGTCGGGACCCAACGGTGTTATTACAGTAAATGGTAACACCGAACGCTCTCTCCAGACGGAGGAGCAGACCGCGGCTTTCGCAGCCGAGGTGCAGGCATTCGAGGAGGCCGCCCGTGGCGGTACACGCACCCCCAGCTCTTCGAAGCATACGCGGGCTGCGCCAGTTAACCTCGGGCAAGTGCCTCCCCACCCTAAATAGGGGTACGGGCTCCTCGCGCGCTTCCCTTGGAAGGGGCACTACGTCCCCAGGGTGCACAACTTCGCACCAAAAATTCCCTGGGTTGCCGAGGAGCCAAGACCATGGAAACTTCGGGTCAGCTAGACCGAGCAGCGGCGAAACCTCGGGCTCGCATATCGGCAGGGTTCTGTCAAAGAGCTAGCCAATATTAGCATACCCGTGTGGCTTTAACCACACAACTAACAGTTGCAGACCTCTTCGAAGAGATCGACCAACGAACGCATCAAGCGCATACTTGGCCGAAGCTGCATGTTACCAACATCAACCCCCACTATCAACGAGGATGAGTTGGTCAACGGCACGGAGATGCAGACGTGCGACAGGAAGCGGCCCAGGCTCATAGACCCGATGACAAGATCCGCCCTATTTTCTTTTAGTTTCTCCCTCGTTATCTTTACTTGCATTGTATCCTGGTTAGTTCCTTTCATCAAAAAGTTTGGCATGTAAAGCTTGGCTACTTGAAATAAAGAAATCGTACCCATAAAGGTCTTCAAACGCATTTTCTTACAAGCACTGCCCACATCTTTAAGATACAATTGCTAAAGGGTTTCGATTTTACACCCTGAAACAAAAGTCTGAAGTACTCGGCGTCTCGGATGTTGCACTATATGCATCAGTTTCGAACCTAGATTTCGGTCAATAGTTGGGTTGCCCGGCTCCTATGTGTACCCCTTACATTCCTGACAAATTCGGCTAAGGGTGTAACGGGAGAACAACTGCGATAGTTCCGCTAGTTTAACTGGCAGAGCGCCTTAGTGGAGAAAGCCGAAGACTGACTATCTAGGTAAGCGAAAACTGGTCGGCCATCCGAAGACCGCGTCAAGCGACATGTCGTTAGAGATCACTCGTCTCAAACAAAGGGCTTCTTCCTCAAATTGGCTGAAGTGGGAATGGGCATAGACCTCGACTGACCAAGCCGACCACTTTACTCACCGGGGGCTCGTCATCGGTCCCCACCGTCAAACTCCTATGACTAAGTGAAAGTTATAAAGCCACCATAGTCCGATTGCCTAGTCCCTATGTGCGCAGACATCCCCCAGGAACCAAGACGTTGGCTAAGGGTCACGAACACCTAACAGGGGGACCCTTCGTATATTGTACCAAGGGGTCGAAGCCGATGACTGGCCACTTTCAATTTAACACGGTCAAACAGGGGGAATATTCAAAACAAAACATAAACACATGAGAGGAACTTAAGCCGTACCCATTAAATAACTTATAAATATTTATACATCACACGCACTTCGGCATTCCAAAGTACTGCCTAGAAATACAACTTGTCCTTAGGACACATGGCCTCGGTAAGACGGGCGCCCTCCTCCACTTCGGCAAAAAATTGCTCCACGGTGCACACCTTCCCTTCGGGGGGCCCCGCAGCAACAACTTGCACTTCAACCTTCTAGAAGTGCATTTTCACGCAGGCATACGCCCGCCGCATTCCTTCCAGACACGCGGATCGCTTCCAGAGGTTGACTTGCGGGACAGCTTCTTGCAGTCGCACTAGGAGCCCAAAGAAGCTGGCTGGCAGCACCTCCGTGGGCCACAGATTGACGCAGAGGTCTTGGAACGCTACCCTCGCCATCTGAAGAAGTTTCGCTAGTTGCTTCATCTGATGATTGAGCAATTGCGGCTGTGATGACTCCTGGAACTGACTCCAGAAGGCCTTCTCTGCCTCATGGCCCTCTAGTTGGCCAAAATGAAGGCTGGAGTCCGCCGCGCTCTTCGGGAGATCGGCGAAGACCTCTGCGGATCGCCATAGCTAGGTGAGCTTGACGAACCCCTTGCTACCAAATACACATTGCAGTGAATATAGCTTACCCGCGGCTATCCGCTCCAGTTGCTGGAGCACGTGGTGGTCGGCCCGGTTCCGGGTCTGGAGCTCAGCATGAGACATGCGTAGCTTTCACAGTTTCTCACCCGTCTCTTTCTCCTTCTTCTCAAGGGAATTGAGTTCGAGATACATGCCCTTGAGAGTCTCCTCGACCTCCAGGACCCGCGCCTGGTCTTTCTCCCTAGCCACCTTTTCGGTGGCTAGGTCTTTCTCTACTTTGGCCGCAGCAGCTTTCTGCTGCTTGACCTCTTGCCGAGCCATCAAGAGCTCGGCCATGAGCCCCTCAAGCTTGGCCAACACCGCTGTTATCAAATGAGTTCGGCATCAGTTTTTCAAACAACAAGTTATCCTTGCTCAAAATCAAACTTCAAAGAGGAAAAAAACACGATGCATCGGTCGCTTACCTTGAGAGTGCTCGACCTGCTTGTTCATCAGGTTGAGGTCCTTTTCGGACCTCTCGAGCTTCTGGCTTATCTCCACAATCTCATCGGAGACGAAGCCCGGAGCCGAGGTTGAAACCTGCATAAAGAATTTCTAATGAGCCCCATAATCAATTTAATGACACTTTGGACACACATCTTGTGTCATCAGTCCTGGGGGCTACTCTTTCCTGCGAACGTAAATTTTGACCCCAACACCAGTTTTTCAAACTGTCCCTGGGCTTGGCGGCTACTCACTGGGCAGGCTGTCTAAACGATGGGTAACATATGCCTTCGGACAGTTACAGAGATTGATAAATCTAAGCAGAAGAGGCCCCTTTTTTCTCAAAGACAGAGGATTACCTCGAAGCTCATAACGAGGCCCTTGAAGACCTCACGCATTCCGGCCTCAACGGACTGGAATCCCTATAGTACTGCGCCAATCAACGTGTGGTGCTCTTCCTTGAGGGAGGAGCTTGTCAAGGCTGCCTCCATCTCTTCGGTCCACCCCGCGCTAGCCCGCCCTAGAGTGGGAGGTGAGGGTGGAAAGACCTCGGGCCCCAGCACCTGGGTGCTGGGTTCGTGGGTCTCCGGCTGCGGCGATGGAGCCTGAGTAGACTCCGACTGGGCCGCTGATTGGCCCAGCCCTTCTAGGACGACCTCGGGGACCCCGTCCCCTTGGCCTTGTGGGGCCGAGGTGTCAACCTCGGCCATGACCACCTCTTCAACCCCCGCTGTGTCAACCTGAGGGGCCGGGGTCGACGTCACCTCGCCCTGCCCTTCTGGAGCCGGGGCAACATGGTCCAGCGTCCCGCTAGTGGGCGGCAACCCGCTGGAGGAGTCGCTAAGGCGTGCCCTAGGCGGGCTGTGGGAAAACATTCACGTGGCATTAGTCCTGCTGAAAAAACTTAATGTGAAGATAAATACAAAGGACAGCGGCGTACCTTCGAGACGCCGGCTTCTTCCTTCCCAGCGCAAGGAGGTCGTCTTCGGACTTGTCGGAGAGCATGTTCTTCTCCGACGGCTGGGGCTGGTCGGCCGCCCCGGCCGAGGTTTCTTTCAACCTCTTTTGGCCTGTGGGCTGGGCCCCGGTCTCGCGTCTTCTGACGCCGCCCTCTTCCCCTTTGGGACAAGGTTATCCTCGTCCTCCTCCCATCGCTTTCGTGGGTGGAGGAGGTGTGGGTCTCCTCGGACCGGGTGACCGAGGTCTCCCGCCTCCGAAGACCTGTCCTGCCCTTTTGGGGCTTCGGCGCCCTGGGGATCACCACGTGCGGCTCCTCGGTGAGGAGCGCAGTAAGCAGAGGGGACTTCTCCTCCTTCGAAAGTGGTGCCGGGCGCAACATCTGCTGCACCTTGTTTGCCCAGTTCTGCAAACACGGAATGGGTCCATTCATCCAAGCCTATCCCACTTAGCAGGAGAAAAATATGAACATGTATATTGAACACTTACCGGTGTGGCGGTGTAGCCGACCTCGAAGCCGAGGTCCTTCCCCTCCTCAGGGATCGTGTCCTTGGACAGCTTGAAGAGCCGCGTCCACATCCCGGCCAGGGAGGAGCGGAAGAAGTTGAGGACGGGTCCCGCATCTTCGGATTTGTGCTCCCACATCGGGGTGGCCCGGAGTTGGAGCGGGAGGATGCGGCGATGGAGCATGACGTTGACCACATCGGGCAGTTGGAGTTTCTTCTTTAGGGACCACCACTGGATCTTCTTGATCAGTGTCTCCACCTCCTCTGGGTTTCCCCAGAGCACACCCTTCTCCTTCTAGGACTTGAGCTTCCTTGGAGGACCAGCCTAAAAGGTTGGGACCTCGGTCCGGCCAGCGGTGAGCGGCTCAGTGATGTAGAACCACTCTCGCTGCCACTCCTTGACCGTCTCGATGAAGGTGCCTTCGAACCAAGCAGCCCCCTGGTTCTTGCTGACCATGGCGCCTCCACATTCTGCCAGATCGGAGCCGCTGGACTTCGGCTTAACACCGAAGGTCTTCAGCCTTAGGCCAAAGTGTGGCTCGATGCGGAGGAAGGCCTCGCACACCGTGATGACAGAGGCGAGGTGGAGAACGGAGTTCGAGGCCATGTGGTGGAAGTCGAGCCCGTAGTAGAACATCACCCCGCGCACGAATGGGTGCAGCGGGAACCCTAAGCCTCTGATGAGGTGAGGGATGAAGACTACCAGCTCCCCTGGGATGGGAGCGGGCACCTGTTGATCGGCGTCGGGAGCACGGGAGGCGACGTTCGCGGGGATATACCCCGCACTCCGCAGCTCTTGGAGCATGCCCTCCGTCACGATGGAGCCCCCCCAGTGCCCTTTGAGGGTGTCGGCCATGGCTCGATGGGAAAGCTCGGATGCGCAGAGGTGGGAAGAGGCAAGCTTGGATCTGGGCGCTGGAGCTCGAGGAGGCAAAAGGCAGGGGAAATGGGAGCGTGACTACTGGCTCTGTTAGCTTTTTACTCTTATAGGCTGCTAAAAGGCCAAGAGTCCCCCTTGCCGCGCCGATAAAAACGCCACTCTCCCCCTCTGAAGATGCCGTTATACGCATGGGGGGAAACAAAATCTTGATGATATCCTTGAAAATACGGGCATGATCCCCACCTCGACGGGACGTGCTAGTAAAAAGGTAGCCTCGAACCACGATTTGAGATAAGCAGTAACTGCCTGACCCATCGTGGGTAGCGCCGCTTCGATAAAGTTGTTAGGCTACAGGGAACTATTCACACCTAGGTGGCTAGCCTTTGAGGTTAAGTAAACTCATGACCCTGGATGGGGAGAGAACTCGGCTGAACCTCGTTCACGAACACCATTCCTTGGGAGGGCGGCTAAGAGATCCAGAATTTCAAAGGGGAACTCGTCTGTCAAGCCAAGGACTTCGGATCCGAAGTTACCATCATTGAAGAGATCGTCCTCGGCATAGAAGACTAGTTCGGGGGCTACTGACGGTGTCCTAGACTAGGGGGTACCAACCTAGTCGGCCCATATTCCTCGGGCCGGGCCAGTGGGCCCTCATTCTTATCAAGATGGACTTCGATGGACGAAAGAACAAGATTACATCTGCCGAAGACTTGACATATACTCCAAGACTTCCCCTGCTGCCTCCTCACCTGGATACCGACCTTGTAACCCTAGATACCCTATCCGGCGTGTATATAAGCCGAAGGGTTTAGCCCTTAGAGGGGACCTCAACACAATCTCATTCACCGAGCCTTAGGACTAGGTCATACGATCTCAAGGTAGATCAACTATGTACTGGATACATCTCAATCAATATAAACAAGAGCAGGACGTAGGGTTTTACCTCCATCAAGAGGGCCCGAACCTGGGTAAACATTGTCTCCCTCGTCTCTGTTACCATCTGTCCGAGATCCACATCTCGGGACCCCCTACCCCGAGGTCTGCTAGTATTTACACCGACAAGCATGTAGAGACCACCCGCCGCCCCGAGGCCGAGACGGGGCGCTCGGAGGTGGAGCAAGTGGCTCCTCCCGAGTCACGCGTGGACGTGCCTCCTGAGACTGAGGAGAACGAGCCTCGGGAGGTGGCCTCCGGAGGAGGGGTTGCGCCTCCTGAGGAGCCCGGTGCGGGAGGCGATGCAGCGATGGAGGAGGCTAAAATGCCAACTCCTCCGCCGAGCTCCACACCTGCCAAGGAAGCTGAAGCCACCGACGGCACCTCGGCAAGCCCCCAATGGTCGCCGGCGCGCGAGGCTCGCGACGCGGGCGCGACGAGCCCGCGGAGTGCGCCAACGCGGCAGGACAAGGAGGATGCCCCGGCGAGCCCCCCACTCCTGACAGCTGATGCGGCTCCCGCGGGGAGCGCGGACACGGAGGCCCGGAGGGGGTCCGACGCCGGCCCCTCCCAGGCCATGACAGTGGAGGGCGGCGCCAACGAGCATAGCGGCTGGGCCGTGCAACTGGTGACCGGCAGCGCCGTGCTCCAGCGCGAGGCCCTGCAGGGCACCAGGGCGGTGCTTGACGCCCTGGAGGCGGATCTTCAGGCAGAGGAGGCGCGCCTCACCGACGAGCGCCTGCGCCTCGCGGAGGGGTGGCGGCAGCTGGATGTCACCATCAAGCTGGGCCGCCGCCAAGACGAAGCCGCGCGGGAGCGGCGCGAGAAGGCCGCCTTCGATGTCAAGGAAATCCTCGAGAGCGCTGTAAGGGAGGCCAACGAGGCCGACAGGCAGCGTGAAGAGGCGAAGGCTGAAGAGAAGGTGCTCCGGGAGCGGGCCGCCGCCAGGGTTCTGGAGCTCCAGGCATGGGAGAATGCCGCCGCGGTCCACGAGTGGGAGCTTGCCTCCCGCGAGAGTGAGCTAGCCAAGCGCGAAGAAGCCCTTGCGGCCCGTGAGGCCGATGCCGAGATCCGCGAGCAGGAGCTCGCGAGGACGGCTGGCGAGCAAGACATGGAGTGTGAGCGCCTACTGAGGCTGGACCGCTAGGTGGCGGCCGCCCAAGCCTCCTATGATCAGCGCATGGCCAAGGCCAACGCTCAGCTGGAGGCGAAGGAGACGAAGATCTGGGCGGACGCCGACGCGAAGACCAAGAGGGATCATGAGGCATTTCCTGCAGATTACAGCCGAAAGTTGAAGTGCCAAGAGGACCGCTTCACCAAGAAGCGCGACGAGCTCCAAGCGGAGATCTCCGGCCTCAAGGAGCTGCTGACGGAGGCGGATGGCAGCAGGAAGCTTGCGCTGAAGGCCAAGGCCGACGCTGAGGGGGAGCTTGCCTCTCTCCAGGTGCAGGTGGGCAGCGTCTCCCACGTTGTCGAGAAGGCCAAGGACGAGGCGGCTCGGGCGCGGGGGCGCCAGCACGAGCACGCCAAGATGTACCTTGCCCTCTCCAACTACACTCGCGGCACCCTGGCCGCCATCTGCCAACAGATGCTCGGGGGCCCCCTCGAAGACAACGACGCCAGCTATTTGGACTTCTTCACCAAGCTTATGGAGAAGCTGGAGGTCAGCGCCAAGCGGATGAACGGCATCATCGAGGACGAGTGCCGCGAGCTCCTCAGCCAGGCGGTGACGTGGGTCTTCAGCAACATCCTCCGTGCCGACACCAATTTCGACTTTAACAGGGTGATGGCCCCTGTCACTCCAGAGCTCCATGATGGGCTCGGGAGGGAGGTGGAGGATCATGTGGCGGGCCTGGTTGCAAAGTTCTCCCATGGCAGCGAGAGCTCCGACGAGGCTGACGACGGCAAAGGCTACGGCGATGACGGCAACGATGATGGCGGCGATGATGCCTCGTCCTCCTAGGCCTTTTCCCTTTTCCTTTTGTTCTGTATCCAAATAGATGTAGCCCCATGGGGGCATAAAGACATGGTCTGTATGATTAAGTTAAGCATTTGTCTTGCATCAATTTGTGTTTCTCGCGAGGCATCCTCGTGAGGCCTGTTTTTCTCCTCTTGTTTGCCTTGGTGCTCTACATCATTAGGACCTAGCCCCCGAGCGAGCTACGACCGTCGCTGGTATGTCAAGACGCGTGCCTAGACAAGGCCAGAGGGTGTAGGGCTCTGCGAGGCGGTAAGGGCTCCCGAGGCACGATGCTCAGGAAGCCCCCCTTTGACGTGCAAGCGGCTTGCGCGAAGGGGAAAACATCAGCACTCAGCGAGGTGGCACTAGAAGGGAGGCTCGCGAGGGTGCTAGGAGGAAAGAGTTTGAGAGGCGCTGAGAGCAGCTCGCGAGGCGTTTTTAGACTTAGCTTTTCTGCGGAGTGTGGCGCTTGGTGGGCCATGGCTTGCGGAGTATGCCTCGTGAGGTTCTCGCTTGTGAGGCCTCTCGCTGGCACTTGGCGAAGATGGGCGTCGCAGGCCACCTCACGAGGCAGCGCTCGTGAGGCTTCCTGTGGGCTTCTTGAGGAGGCGCCTTGCCGTGGGTTACTTCGCGAGGCAGCGCTCGTGAGGCCTTCTATGTGCCTTATTCTTGTGACAACTGCATGCCGACAAGTTTTGCAAGTATTGTAGCAGCACGCGCTCGATAGCTTGCTCATGGCTATCACGCGAGGAGATGAAGTACCAAGGACCTTGGTGAGGTGGCGTGCTCGGGAGCAGGCCCGCGAGCTAGAGCTCAGTCACTTGGGTTTGATGGCGCTGCTGGGCCTGGCCCGAGCACAGGCACCGTGTCCAGCCCCCGCTCGCGTGATATGCAGGAGGGAGATCGCGAGCGCGCATAGCCTCCTGAAGTAAATTGCTTACCAAAGACACATAATACTTAGGAAACAAAGTTTTACTGCTGCATAAAATAGGTTTCATTACACAACCAAAAAGATGCGGCTGCCGTGACGGACACGGGTCAGCGTGAGGATGGTGCAGCCAGGTGACGCCCTCAGTTCGATCATTCCGCCATGTCTGAGCATGGGGCTTCCACTGGGTTGTGGGAGGGAGCTCTCACGGCCCCAGCGGGTACCGTACAGAGAGGCTCCGGAGCGTGTACAACTCCACTTTGTTCGTGCCCTTGAGGTCACAGGTAGAACTTACAGAGATGTTGGATGTTCCATGTGTTTGGCACCGGAACACCCTCCTCCATCTCCAGCCGTGCCGCGCCAGGCCGGGAAACGTGCACAACCCTAAACAGGCCTTCCCACATGGGCGAGAGCTTGTGGAGTCCTTCCCTAGAGAGGATCCTTCGCAGGACAAGATCTCCAGCTTCAAGTGTGCGGGGGCGTATGTTGCGGCTGTGGTAGCGACACAACACCTGCTGATACCGGGTGGCGTGGATGGCGGCCTGGCGACGTGCTTCCTCGAGGAGGAGCTGATCAGCTTCCCATGGGCCGTCCTGGTGAGCCTCGTCGAAGGCGAGGACTCGCAGGGACCCATGCTTGAGCTCATGAGGAAGGACCGCTTCCGCCCCGTAGACGAGGAAGAAGGGTGTCTCGCCGGTAGGCTTGGTCACTGTCGTGTGGGACACCGTTCTTCCTCGTGGGGCTCTTGATGAACTTGACGGATGAGCCTGCCGGGATGGTGCGGACGGGCTCCACTTCCGCCCATTTGGTGAACTTGTCGATGGCGACGTAGAGGTAGCGGTAGCCGCCGGCCGCGCGAGGGAAGGGGCCCATGATGTCCAGCCCCCAGACCATGAAGGGCCATGAGAGGGGAATGGTTTGGAGGCCTTGCGCCGGCTGGTGGATTTGCTTGGCGTGGAACTGGCAAGCTTCACAGGATTGTACCAGCTCAGTGGCGTCTTGAAGCAAGGTGGGCCAGTAGAAGCCGCTGCGGAATGCCTTGCTGGCGAGCGTGCATGATGAGGAGTGGTGGCCGCAGTCTCCACCATGTATGTCAGCAAGCAGCTCGCGCCCTTGCTCCTCGAAGATGCACCGCAGCGCGACGCCATTGGGGTGCCTGCGGTAAAGATCGCCATCCCTCAAGCAGTAGGCTGTGCCCTGGTGGGCCACACGCTCGGCCTTTGAGTCCTTCTCTGGGGGGTGCCATCCTCTAGATAGGCCTTGAATTCGTTGGCCCAGCTGTCAGCTTGTGGCTCCAGCGCCAGCAGCAGGCGAGCACCTGAAGATGGGCCGCAGTCGGGTGCACATATGGGTGGCACGGGAGGGAGCTCCTCATGAGGTGCCATGGCGCTAGCGGCAGGTGGCGTAGCTGATGGCTTTAAGAGCCTTTCCTTGAAGACGCTTGGCTTTTGAGGCTCGCGGCGAGATGCCCGCTTGGCGATATCATCTGCTTCCTTGTTGCTGCCACGAGGAACATGCTGGAGCTCCATGCCGAGGAAGTGCTTCTCAAGCTTGCGCACCTCTTCCAGATAGGTGGCCATGTGCTCGTCTTTAGGCTTGTAGCTTTTGTTCAAGAAGCTGACGAGGAGCTGTGAGTCTCCCTTGATGAAGATGCGCTTGATGCCAAGAGCAGAAGCAGCCTTGAGCCCGGCGATGAGGCCCTCGTACTCAGCAATGTTTTTGGAGACCTTGTTGTTGTGCTTGAAGCAGAGCTGTACAACATAGTAGAGCTTGTCTCTGGTAGGTGAAGTGAGCACGATGCCAGCCCCTGCGCCTTGCCGGGAGAACGCGCCGTCGAAGTGCATGGTCCAACCGCCAGGGGCTTCCTCCACAGGCAGGACGGACTCCTCTTGATGCGGGTCCGTCCATTCTGCCGTGAAGTCCGCCAAAGCTGCGTCCTTGATCGTCCTTGTGGTGAGGAATTCCAGCGCAAAGGCTTGCAGCTCGATGTTCCACTCGGCAATGCGGCCAGTGGCATTGGGGCTGTGCAGGACCTGTTCCACGGGATAAGAGGTGATCACCTTGATGGGGTGGCCCTGGAAGTAGTGGTGCAGGTTCCTGGAGGCGATGAGGAGTGTGAGGAGGAGCTTCTGCTCCATGGGGTACCACTCGCGCACATCCCGCAGCACCGAGCTGACGAAGTAGACGGGGTGCTCAACGAGGCGCGTAGCCATAGGCGTGACAGCTTGTTCTTCAGGGAGCTCGGGAAGCTCGAGAGGTGGCTCGTTGGGGGCTTCTTGAGGAGGATCTCTGGCAGGCGCTGGCGCGGCCTCGGGAGGCACCGGCGCGGCCTCGTCAGGCGCCGGCGTGGCCTCGGGAGGCGCTGGCGTGGCAGGCTTCTTCTTGGTGCTGGTAGGCTCTTCTCATTCCGCCACGAGGGCCGCGCTAACTGTCTAGGGGGTGGCCGCCAAGTATAGGAGCAGACGCTCACGTGGGCGTGGGGCGACCTTTGACAGGAGGGCTTGTCAGATATTTCTTGAGGTCCTCGAAGGCCACATCAGCTTCAGGAGTCCACTTGAAGGGGCCCGATCTCTTCATGAGCTTGAAGAACGACAAGGCTCGCTCGCCGAACTTGGAGATGAAACACCCAAGCAAGGCCATGCACCCCGCGAGGCGCTGCATTTCCCTGAGGTTCCGGGGAGGCTTGATCCGCTCGATGGCCTTGATCTTCTCGGGGTTGGCTTCCATGCCATGGTGGGAGACCAGGAAGCCGAGCAGCTTGTCGGAAGGGGCTCCGAAGACGCACTTGGGCGGGGTTGAGCTTGAGGTTGACCTTGTGGAGGTTGGCGAAGGTTTCTTCGAGGTCCATGATGAGGGAGCAGGACTTGCAGCTCTTTACGACGATGTCGTCGACGTAGGCCTCCGCATTTCTTCCCATCTGGGGTCGCAGAGCGATACGCATCAGCCTCTGGAAAGTAGCCCCCGCGCTCCTCATGTCGAAGGGCAAGCAAATGTAGCATTATGTCCCGCAGGGGGTGATGAAGGTTGTTCTCTCTTCGTCTTCTATCGCCATCTTGATCTGGTGGTAGCCTGAGAAGGCATCTAGAAAGCAGCGCAACTCGCACCCAGCGTTGGAGTCCACGATCTGATCGATCCGCGGCAGCGGGAAGGAGTCTTGGGGGCAGGCCTTGTTGAGGCTGGTGAAGTCGACGCACATTCGGCTCTCGCCGCCATGCTTGGGGATGATGACAGGGTTGGTGAGCCATTCGGGATGGCGCACCTCGCAGACGACTCCTGCCCCTTGTAGCTTCTGAACTTCTTGGATGATGAACTCTTGCTTCTCGGGCGCTTGGCGCCGTGCCTTTTGCTTGACGGGGCGCGCGTTAGGGCACGCCGCTAAGTGGTGCTTGATCACCTCCCTCGGCACACCGAACAAATCTGATGTTGTCCATGCGAACACATCAACATTTTCTAAGAGGAAGGTGACGAGCGCGTCTTCCTATTTAGGATCGAGGTCGTTGCCGATGGTGAAGGCGGCCCCGGAGCCACTGCCATCCACCGACACCTTCTTCCTATCGGCGCGTGCCTCAGAGAATAGCTGCTTCTTCTTCGCGGGTGCGGCCTCGGGAGGCTTGACATCGTCCTCGTCGGCAGGGTACGCGGTAGCGGCAGCCTTGTAGGCGCGCTCGAGGGAGCGCACTGCATCCTTCTCGTCACAGCGATTGGTGATGATGCCGCTGCAGCCTGGCAACTTGAGGACGTTGTAGGCGTGGTGAGTCACTGCCATGAACTTGGTGAGCGCGGGGTAGCCCAGGATGCCGTTGTAGGGTAGGCCGATGTGCGCCACGTCAAAGTTGATGAGCTCGGTGTGATAGTTCTTGTGGGTGCCGAAGGTGACGGGGAGGCGCACTTGCCCCAGAGGCAAGGTGGAGCCGTCAGTCACACCTGAGAAGGGCCTCGTCGGCATCAGGTGCTCGTAGGGCACATGGAGCTTCTCGAAGGTCTCGATGGAGATCACGTTGAGGTCTGCGCCGCCGTCGACAAGCGTCTTGGTGACGGCGACGTTGTTGATCATGGGCGTGCACAGCATGGGGACGGTGCCCACAGCCATCGTGGACTTGGGCTGGTCCGTGGAGTCGAAGGAGATTGCGTATTGTGACCACTTGAGGGGCTGAGAGGCCTCATGTCTTGGGAGGGCCGCGTTCACCTCGCGAGAGAACTGCTTGAAGTGGCGGTTGGATGAGGGAGCCTGGGCTCCGCCGAGGATGCACACCACTCCGTGACGCTCCTGGTAGCCCCCAGCGTTCTCTTCAAGCTGGTTGCCATTGTTCTTGCCAGGTGGTGCCGGCGGCAGCGGTGGCGGGGTGGCGTTGGCTTGAGGGTTGGCTTGCTGAGGCTGGTTCTGCCAGCCTTGCCGGAAGTTGTTGTTGCAATTGCCGTTGCGGTCTCCCCAGCGGTTTCCATTGCGGCCACCTCCGCGGCCAGTGCCGCGGTCGTTGTGGTTGCCGCGCCCGTCCTGGTGGCTCTCGCGAAGCAGCTTGAGCTCATGGCAGTCTTCGGTGCTGTGGGAGTGCATGCCGTGGTAAGCGCAGAAGGGGTGCCCGTCCTTCTTGGGTTCATCGCGGTCGCGGCCGCGCTTCTGCTCAGACTCCGCCACGAGCACGGTGTGGCCTTTGCGCTTGGCATCCTTGCTCTTGGTCTTGGAGGCATCAGGCGCCATGTCTGGGTCGTTGTGGGCGAAGAGGTGGCCCTCTTTAGCCTTGGGGCACCTGTCGGCGAGGTCAAACAGCTCGACCGCGGTGTCCGGCTTGTTGTTGATGGCGAGCTTCTCGCGCATCCGGACGTCCGTGACGTCGGAGGAGAACGCGGAGATGATGGCGCGTCGGAGGCGCGCGAGATCTTGTTGCGCACTTCGCTGAAGCGCTGGATGTACTTGCGGAGGGTCTCGTCAGGCCGCTGGCGCACGGCGCGCAGGTCATTGAGCGTGAGAGGGTGCTCATGCGTGCCCTCGAAGTTGGCGATGAACTGCCGGCACAGTTCGGACCACGAGGAGATGGAAGCCTCGGGAAGATTCATGAGCTATGAGCGCAGGGCATCCTTGAGGGCCATGGGGAACCAGTTCGCCATGACTTTGTCGTCACCGCCCGCAGCCTCGATGCTCAGAGTGTAGAGCTGCAGGAACTCTGTGGGGTTGAGGATGCCATCGTAGCGAGGAGGCAGGTTCGGCTTGAACTTCGTAGGCCACACCATGCGGCGCAGCTCACAGCTGAAGGTGCGGTAGCCCCCACTGCTGGAGGCGACGCCCCCCGCGAGGGCGGCACAGTTCTAGCACCCGGCCGCCACGACCTCCTAGATGGTGTGGTCTTGACGCTAGCGCTGCTGCTCGAGGAGCACGCGCGCGTCTTGCGGCGCGCGCCGGATGATTTGGCAGCTCGTGTCATCGGGGTCTGGTGAAGACGCGTTGCGGGACGGCTCCCGCGCGCGCGCGTGCCGTGGCGACAGCCCGCGCCATCGTTGCTCGGAAGAAGCAGAGGAGGCGCGTCGTGCTCTGCCTCCACGCCACACGATGGCAGAGGTGGGAGAGAGCGGGAGGGCACCGGAGCGGCCCCAACGGTGTTGACGAGCTCGGTGATGCGCGCAAGTGATGTCTACTACGCAACTTTTATTCTTGAAGACATAGTTGGGCCTCCAAGTGCAGAGTTTTGTTGGACAGTAGCAAATTTCCCTCAAGTGGATGACCTAAGGTTTATCAATCCATGGGAGGCATTGGATGAAGATGGTCTCTCTCAAACAACCATGCAATCAAATACAAGCAATCTCTTGTGTCCCCAACACACCCAATACAATAGTAAATTGTATAGGTTCACTAGTTCGGCGAAGAGATGGTGATACAAGTGTAGTATTGATAGTAGATATAGGTTTTTGTAATCTGAAATAAAAAAAACAGCAAGGTAGCAAGTGATAAAACGGAGCACAAATGGTATTGCAATGCTTGGAAACAAGGCCTAGGGTTCGTACTTTCACTAGTGCAATCTCTCAACAGTGCTAACATAATTGGATCATATAACAATCCCTCAACATGTGATAAAGAATCACTCCAAAGTTCCTATTAGCGGAGAACAGAAGATAGAAATTGTTGTAGGGTACGAAATGACCTCAAAGTTATCCTTTCCGATCAATCTATTGAGCCATCCCTATAAGTGTCACAAACAGCCCTAGAGTTCGTACTAAAATAACACCATATGATACGCATCAACCATCTCTAATGTCACCTAGATACTCCAATGTCACCACAAGTATCCGTGAGTTGATTATTCGATATGCATCAAACAACTTCAGATTCATAATATTCAATCCACACAAAGAAATTCAAAGAGCACCCCAAAGTTTCTTATCGGAGAAAAGATAATGAAAACATGCAACCAACCCCTATGCCTAGATCACCCCAAGGTCACGGGAATCCGCGAGTTGATTACCAAAACATACATCAAGTGAATCAATAGAATACCCCATTGTCACCATGGGTATCCACATGCAAGACATACATCAAGTGTTCTCAAATCTTAAATATACCATCAGCCCCGAGGGTGAACTACTCCCTCCTCATCATGGAGACCGCCGGGATGATGAAGATGTCCTCCGGTGATGATTGCCCCCTACGGCAGAGTGCCGGAACAAGGCTCCGGATGAGATCGCTTCGGTACAGAGGCTTGCGGCGGTGGAGCAGAAGTTATAGGTTTCTTTTTGGGTTTTTTGGTATTTATAGGAATTTTTGGCGTTGGTTTCACGTCAAGGGGGCCCACGAGGACCGACAAGCCTGCTCCGTGTGCCCTGGGGGGAGGGGGCGCCCCCCAGGCTTGTCGCTTCCTCGTGAGGCTTCTAGTCCTTCCTCCAAGCTTCGGGGTCTCTTTTGGTCCATAAAAAAATCACCGTAAATTTTTAGCCCATTCCGAGAACTTTTATTTCTGCACAAAAAACAACACCATGGTAGTTCTACTGAAAACAGCATCAGTCCGGGTTAGTTCTAATCAAATCATACCAAAACCATATAAAATTGTTGTAAACATGTCATGAATACTTCATAAATTATAGATACATTGGAGACGTATCAGCATCCCCAAGCTTAATTCCTGCTCGTCCTCGAGTAGATAAATGATAAAAGAAATAATTTATGAAGTGTGAATGCTAGCATAGTGCATAAGTTTGATCAATGATAATTCCAAACACTTTTCTAGCATCATTATATATCATAAACAGTAGCTCATCTCATAAAACTTCTCATGACAAAGTAGCAAGCTATTCACATGCTAAAGTATAGACCATAAACTTTCTTGAAAACTAACAAACTATGTTCTCAGTCATCAAACAATTGCAATTCAACTTATTTTTAGGAAGGGTCTATGTAAGAGCTTTGATTTAGCAAATTCCACATACTCAACTATCATATAGTCCTCCATGATTGCTGACACTCAAAGCATATTTTGTGTGGAGGCTATATATACCCCTCCACCACTTCTTACTCAGTAAGGAGAGCCATCAGAACGTGCCTACACTTCCACTATACATTTTCTGAGAGAGAACCACCTACTCATGTGTTGAGATCAAGATATTCCATTCCTACCATTTGAACCTTGATCTCTAGCCTTTCCCATGTTGCTTTCCACTCAAATCCTTCTTCCACCATAGCCAAATCTGTGAGGAGTTGTTTGAGTGCTAGGAAGACTATCATTTGAAGCACAAGAGCAAGGAGTTCATCAACAACACACCGTCTATTACCTTTTGGAGAGTGGTGTCTCCTAGATTGGTTAGGTGTCACTTGGGAGCCTCCAACATGATGTGGAGTTGAACCAAGAGTTTGTAAGGGCAAGGAGAATGCCTACTTCGTGAAGATCTACCCCGAGTGAGGCTAGTCCTTCGTGGACGTAAGCCATGGTGGAATAGACAAGGTTGCTTCTTCATGGGCCCTTCGTGGGTGGAGCCCTTCGTGGACTCGCGCAGCCGTTACCCTTCGTGGGTTGAAGTCTCCATCAACGTGGACGTACGATAGCACCACCTATCGGAACCACGCCAAAAACCACCGTGTCTTCATTGCGTTTGAAATCTCCGATCCCCTCCTTTACATACATATGCAATTGCTAATTTTCGCTGCTATACTCTTAGAATTGCATGTGTAGGGTGATGCTTGACATGTACTATTGCTAAAATCTGCCCACAACTAAAATTGGGAAAAGGTTAGGTTTTATTTGGTCAAGTAGTCTAATCACCACCCCTCTAGACATACTTTCGATCCTACAAGGCTGCTTCCTTCGTCCATAAGGATGCGCGTCAGGTGAAAACCATCGATGATCGGGTCCAGGACAAGTGCGGCCGATCCGCCATGTATGATGCTTGTCGGATGGTCTTGTTTATCGAATGTGATCGGGTAAGCCGACCACGGATTGTACTTCGGGGAAACATACTCTAACGTGTAGATGTCTCGAAGTACGTGTTTCCTCTCCCTTTTTGGGATGTGTGTAACGTAAATCATGTTTACCTCTGTTACCTCATTAGGAAACTTCTTCTGACCTCCATTGTTTGGCCGCCGAGGTTCATCCTCGTCTTTGCTTCAACTTTGGGTTTTATTTTGACCCTCTGTCGCTATCTTGCCAGCCTGCTTAAAGACCCAGCAATTCCTGTTGGTGTGGGTTGCTGGTTTTTCTCGAGTGCCATGAATTTGTCATGGTCGATCCAGGATCTTGTTGAGCTGGCTCGGTCCATCCTTGTTCCCTTTAAAGGGCTTTCTTTTTTGTCCGGATCGAGGTCCGGCGAAGCTTGCATTGACTGCTGCGTCTTCTGTGTCGCTTCCGCCTTTTCTATGCCTGTGCTTATTTTTGTTGCGCTTAGGCTTGCTGTTGGCATCGTGAGTCTCCGAGGTCCCCACCTCACCGTCGTGTGTGCTGCGGGCCAACCAACTGTCCTCTCCCGCGCAAAAGCAGGTCATGAGTGAGGTTAGGGCTGCCATGGTCCTCGGTTTATCCTGGCCAAGCTGGCGGGCGAGCCATTCATCTCGGATGTTGTTTTTGAATGCAGCGATGGCCTCGGCGTCTGAGCAGTCTATGATCTAGTTCTTTTTAGTAAGAAACCGATTCCAGAATTTCTGAGCTGATTCGCCGGGCTGCTGAGTGACACGGCTAAGGTCATCGGCGTCCTGGGGTCGGACGTAGGTTCCTTGGAAATTTGCCCTAAAGGAGTCTTCAAGAGCTTCCCAGCTTCCAATGGAGTGGGGTGGTAGGCTATTCAGCCAATGCCTTGCCGGCCCCTTTAGCTTGAGCGGCAAGTACTTGATGGCATGGAGGTCATCTCCATTGGCCATGTGTATACGGAGAAGAAAGTCTTCAATCCATACAGCTGGGTCCGTGGTACCATCGTAAGATTCTATGTTGATGGGTTTAAACCCATCGGGGAACTGGTGTTCCATCACCCTATCTATAAAACAGATCGGGTGGGCTAGTCCTCGGAATCGAGCGGTGTCGTACCGGGCTTCGGGAGAGAACCGGGCATGAGTTTGATCTCGAGCGCGTCCGTTCCTGTCCAACCAGGCGTCGTAGCCATCATGCCCGACTGGAGCGCGTCCTCTTGATCCATAAATGGATCGGGGTGGCGCCCGGTTTGCCTCTATCCGACGTTGAACGTCCTGAGGGTCAAGATAGTCCACAGGATCCTTGCCATGATGGCGTGGAGCTAGTTGAGTGTGGAAATCCTCCCGCGCCGGCCTGTCGCGTCCTCGAGGGGGGCGGTCAGGTGCCTCGGCGGTTAGTTCATCATCGAATTCAGGCAGTAAACGCCTGCGTGGATAAGATTTGGGTGCACTGCGGCACCGTTCTTCGAGGTCTTGCTCAGCCGAAAGTATTTCGACCACTTGTCATTGAGCGCGTCCTCGTTAGCCTGCAGCTGCTGCTGCTTGCGCTTCATGCTTCGGGCGGTGGCGACTAGGCGCCGCCGAAAGTGTTACTGCTCAACACAGTCTTCGGGGACTATGAAGTCCTCAGTGCCGAGGCTTACGTCCTCCTCGGATTCCGGCATGTAATTGTCATCGGCCCCTTCAAAATGGTCGTCGGGATCCGAGTCCCTGGGGATGCCATCGGGGTCGACGTGACGTTCTGGGGATGCTTGAAGGTTCTCCCCTTGGTCTTCTGTGTTGTTGGCCGCCGTATCGGCGGTAGGGTTGTTCCCGCTGGGCTCCCCATTAGTACCCCTTCTGCGTCTTCGCCTACGCCTTGGAGGGGAGTTGGGAGTGTTAACCATGTACACATCGTATGTAGACGTTGCTTTCCACCTGCCAGTGTTAGTAAGCGGCAAGGTGTTGTCCGTAGGGCTGCCGACATCTTCATCCATGTCGGTTGCCTCGTCGTAGTCTAACACATCGGTTAAATCGTCGACAGTGGCGACTAGATGGGTCGTGGGTGGGATGTAAATTTCCCGATCGTCGGCTTTAAGTCCGATCTTGTCATGAACCGAGGAGTTCGAGATTGGCCAACTTTGGATCCGGTCAAGCATCTCATTAAGGTGAGATAGCTCCTCAGGGTCCATGGTCTGGCCATAAGCCGGGTCGACCCACAGTATCACGCCTGATGCGTCTTTTGCCGTACAAGGAAGCGGGGTGGATTCAAGATCGGCCACCAGGATCGGTTCTAAGCCCGATTTGGTGTCCCAGGCCGAACTCTAATCCACGTCGGAGTCAGGCACCGTGACAGGGTTATCCAAGGAGGGGGAGGGAAGTTCCTCCATAGCCTCCGGAGGTGTTGGGGGGCACGATTTATGGTCTTCAGTGGAGATCTGTTCCGAGGTCGAACCCCTGGCGTTTGCCAGATCCAAAATCCGGCCGGGGGTCCAGCCTGATAAGACAAGCTCACCGCAGGAGTCCGCGTTGTATTCCAGACCTCCGAAGGTGACGATCTGATCGGGAGCGTCGTTCTCGATGGTGGTCAGGTGGCCTGTCGAGTCGGCGTAGAAGATCATGCCGCCGAACACAAAAGGTTGGCCGGGGACATAGGTGTCCCCACAGCCATTGCCGCAGTTGATCTGCAGATGAGCCATCGATCCTTTGTGATCACACAGCGGAACTCTCAATGAAAGCACCAGTGTCGGTGTAAAAACCGGCAGACCTCTGGGTAGGTGGTCCCGAGCTATGGATCTCGGACAGATGGTAATAGAGATGAGGGAGACAATGTTTACCCAGGTTTGGGCCCTCTTGATGGAGGTAAAACCCTACGTCCTGCTCTTGTTTATATTGATTGAGATGTATCCAGTACAGAGTTGATCTACCTCGAGATCGTATGACCTAGTCTTAAGGCTCGGTGAATGAGATTGTGTTGAGGTCCCCTCTAAGGGATAAACCCTTCGGCTTATATACACGCCGCGTAGGGTATCTAGGGTTACAAGGTCGGTATCTAGGCGAGGAGGCAGCAGGGGAAGTATTGGAGTATACGTCAAGTCTTCGGCAGATGTAATCCTGTTCTTTCGTCCACCGGAGTCCATCTTGATAAGAATGAGGGCCCACTGGCCCGGCCCGAGGAATATGGGCCGACTAGGTTGGTACCCCCTAGTCCAAGACACCGTCAACGCTCCTCGGTGCTTGCGGTAGACGCCGAGGCCCCCTTCGAGATGGGGGTCTTCTTATTTTTCTTCTTTGTGGGCTCCCTGCACCAAGCAAGGGTTCAGCCCCAGACTTCGGGAGCCAGGAGACAAGACTCAAAGAGAAAAATAGAAAGGTCGGGCGGCTTACTCATCGTTGGGAACCCAGTTCCTCTTCTTCAGCTTCGGCAGCGAGCTGCCGCCGCTGTCGCTTCCACGCGGCTCGCTGGAGCTCGCTCCGGAGGGCCCGACGCGGGACCTGCCGGGGTCCTCCTCTGCCGTATTGGTGCTGGTCCTCTTCGCGGGGGGCTCGGCGGCCCCGGTGTTCACACCGGCCTTCTCCGCGGGGGGCTCGATGGCCTCGCCGCTCGTGCCGGTCTTCTCCGCGGGGGGCTCAGTCGCCTCGCCACTCACGCCGATCTTCTCCGCGGGGGGCTCAGTCGCCTCGCCGCCCACGCTGGTGCTTCCCTCACCTCCTGCGCGCGTGGGCCGAGAGGGCGCGATTACGAAACGCTCATCGTCATCGTCGTCGTCGTCACTGATGTCTACTACGCAACTTTTATTCTTGTAGACGTTGTTGGGCCTCCAAGTGCAAAGTTTTGTAGGACAGTAGCACATTTCCCTCAAGTGGATGACCTAGGGTTTATCAATCCGTGGGAGGCATAGGATGAAGATGGTCTCTCTCAAACAACCCTGCAATCAAATACAAGAAATCTCTTGTGTCCCCAACACACCCAATACAATGGTAAATTGTATAGGTGCACTAGTTCGGCGAAGAGATGGTGATACAAGTGTAGTATGGATAGTAGATATAGGTTTTTGTAATCTCAAATAATAAAAACAGCAAGGTAGCAAGTGATAAAACGGAGCACAAACGGTATTGCAATGCTAAGAAACAAGGCCTAGGGTTCATACTTTCACTAGTGCAATCTCTCAACAGTGCTATTATAGTTGAATCATATAACAATCCCTCAACGTGCGACAAAGAATCACTCCAAAGTTCCTATTAGAAGAGAACATAAGAAAGAAATTGTTGTAGGGTACGAAACCACCTCAAAGTTACTCTTTCCGATCCATCTATTGAGCCATTCCTATAAGTGTCACAAACAGCCCTAGAGTTCGTACTAAAATAACACCATATGATACGCATCAACCAACTCTAATGTCACCTAGATACTCCAATGTCACCACAAGTATCCGTGAGTTAATTATTCGATATGCATCAAACAACTTCAGATTCATAATATTCAATCCACACAAAGAACTTCAAAAAGTACCCCCAAAGTTTCTTATCGAAGAAAAGATAATGAAAACGTGCAACCAACCCCTATGCCTATATCACCCCAAGGTCACGGGAATCCGTGCATTGATCACCAAAACATACATCAAGTGACTCAATAGAATACCCCATTGTCACCACGGGTATCCACATGCAAGACATACATCAAGTGTTCTCAAATCTGAAATATTTAATCCGACAATAACGAAACCTCAAAGGGAAAGACTCAATTCATCACAAGAAGATAGAGAGGGAAGAAACTCCATATGATCCAACTATATTAGCAAAGCTCGCGATACATCAAGATCGTGCCAAATCAAGAACACGAGAGAGAGAGAGAGAGAGATCAAACACATAGCTACTGGTACATACCCTGAGCCCCGAGGGTGAACTACTCCCTCCTCTTCATGGAGACCGCCGAGATGATGAAGATGGCCTCCGGTGATGATTCCCCCCTCCGGCAGAGTGCCGGAATAGGGCTCCAGATGAGATTGCTTTGGTACAGAGGCTTGCAGTGGTGGCGTGGAAGTTCTAGGTTTCTTTCTGGGGTTTTTGGTATTTATAGGAATTTTTGGCGTTGGTTTCACGTCAAGGGGGCCCACGTGGGAGCGACAAGCCTGCTCCGCGTGCCTTGGGGGGGAGGGCGCGCCCCCCAAGCTTGTCGCTTCTTCGTGAGGCTTCTAGTCCTTCCTCGAAGCTTCGGAGGTCTCTTTTGGTCCACAAAAAATCACCGTAAAATTTCAACCCATTCCGAGAACTTTTATTTATGCACAAAAAACAACACCACGGTAGTTCTGCTGAAAACAGCGTCAGTCCGGGTTAGTTCTAATCAAATCATACCAAACCATATAAAATTGTTGTAAACATGGCATGAATACTTCATAAATTATACATACGTTGGAGATGTATCAGCATCCCCAAGCTTAATTCCTGCTCGTCCTCGAGTAGGTAAATGATAAAAATAATAATTTATGAAGTGTGAATGCTAGCATAGTGCACAAGTTTGATCGATGATAATTTCAATCACTTTTTCTAGCATCATTATATATCATAAACAGTAGCTCATCTCATAAAACTTCTCATGATAAAGTAGCAAGCTATTCACATGTTAAAGTATAGATCATAAACTTTCTTGAAAACTAATAAACTATGTTTTCAGTCATCAAACAATTGCAATTCATCTTATCTTCTGGAAGGGTCTATGTAAGAGCTTGGATTTAGCAAATTCCACATACTCAACTATCATTTAGTCTTCCATGATTGCTGACACTCAAAGCATATTTTTAGAACAAACCGTTTCAGTCAAACACATAGGAAGATAGGGGCTTAATGTTTTGCCTCCCAACTTATTTATCTCATGGATAATGTCAACAATAATAACTCATGATCACCTATATTCAATGGGATATACGTGCCTGGATCTTTCCCCACCACATGATGCTTGCCAAGAGAGAAAATAAAAATGGAATAGAGAAGAACACTATTGACCCTTGCATAAAAGTAAATACATAAAGTAAAAGATAGGCCCTTCGCAGAGGGAAGCAGAGGTTGTCATGCGCTTTTTATTTGGATGTGCAAGCTCTTAATGCAAAGGAACGTCACTTTATATTGCCCCTTGTGATAGCAACCTTTATTATGCAGTCCATCGCTTTTATTTCTTCACCCTCACAAGTTCGTACAAAGCTTATTTTCCCTTACAATAAAAGATCATACATATTTAGGAGTAATTTTTATTGCTTTTGCACCGATGACAACTTACTTGAAGGATCTTATTCAATCCATAGTAGATATAGTGGACTCTCATGGCATGAAACTGGGTTCAAGGGTTTTGGATGCACAAGTAGTATCTCTACTTAGTGCGGATTTTTGGCTAGCAAAGGATAGGGGGCAAGCACCACATGTTAGAGGATCCAAGAACATACAACTTCTATGTGAATATAAACAAACATAACTCATTACGTTGTCTTCCTTGTCCAACATCAACTACTTGATCAAGGTTGAAAATAATTAATGGGGGCTCACAATCATAGAGGATGTCCAAGATAGTATATTTATATGTGAAATCTCTCTTCCTTCAATATTCTTTCTTGAATTGTTCAAGTGACCAATGTTGTGTTTGCTAACTTTCAATAAATTTTACCACTTATACTTCTTTTATGTGAAGTCAATACTCCCCATGGGACAAGCATATGAAACACATATAATTTCAACTTTATGATATTCAATTCATTCAACAATTTACTCTTAGGTTGTAAGTGAAGTACGAGAGTAAATGACAAACTACTCCAAAAGATATAAGTGAAGAACAATGAGTAGTCAAACAATTAAGTAGCTATGTGAAGACTCTCTCCAAATAAATATTTCAGATATTGATAATTTTATTCAAACAGCAAACAAAATGAAAATAAAAGGACACTCCAAGAATAGCACATATCATGTGAACAAGTAAAACTTTAGGTTAACCGATAGGTGTTGATGAAGAAAGGTGGGATGCCCACCGGGGCATCCCCAAGCTTAGTTGCTTGAGACTTCTTGGAATGTTATCTTGGGGTGCCTTGGGCATCCCCAAGCTTTAGCTCTTGTGTCTCCTTAATTCCTCTCATATCATGGCTTCTCCTAAATCTTAAAAACTTCATCCACACAAAACTCAACAAGAACTCGTGAGACAAGTTAGTATAAATCCACTCAAAATCTTAACATTATCTACTGTAAAAAATTACTAAAATTATAATTAAACATTGCATACTAAATGCCTCTGCATATTTAATACTCCTATCCACAAATAGAAACATTAAACAAGCAAACAAATGCAAACAATGCAACTATAACCGAAATCTGTCTAAACAGAACAGTGTGTAAAGGGTGAATAAGAATTCATAATTCCCTAACTCCAAAAATTCTGAAAAATTACCACGTGACAGATAACTCATGCATTCTTACTGTGTAAAAATTTCAGATTTTTATCATGTTCTTACTATTCAGGACTATTCTGGACATAACAGAAAACTTTCTGTTTTCAACAGTAACACATGAACTTGCAAACTGAGCATGGTAAAGGCTATAATTGTCATTTTATTGAACTAAAAGATACAAAACATGATTATTGATAAAATCAAGAAAATATCAACAAAAGAAAATGACACTCCAAGCAAAACACATATTATGTGACGAATAAAAATATAGCTCAAAGTGAGGTTACCGATAATGTTGAAGACAAAAGAGGGGATGCCTTCCGGGGCATCCCCAAGCTTAGACGCTTCAGTCTTCGTTGAATATTACCTTGGGGTGCCTTGGGAATCCCCAAGCTTAGGGTCTTGCAACAAATTATTCTCCTCATATCGATATCTCACCCAAAACTTGAAAATTTCAATCACACAAAACTTAACGGAACTTGTGAGATAGGTTAGTATGATAAAAATAAATCATCCATTTAGGTACTGTCAAGACAAGATTCATAATTGTTCTCACATAATTCCTACTATATTCTATCATTTCCACAATTTATATTACTCAATATAAGCTATGGAAACTCTAAAGCAAGCAAATATGCATTGAAAACAGAATCTGTCAAAAACAAAATAGCATGTGGTGGGAAATTTAAAAACCATACTTCTGTACCTCCAAAAATTCTGAACAATTAGGACAACTTAACAAATTTGTAACCCAATACCCTGTAAAAATTTCAGATTTTTCTCATGCTCCAGTACAGAATAAAAATTCCAGCACTGGATGCAAAAGTTTCTTGTTTTGCATAGAATCAAATCAACAAGCATCCACACTATCCCAAAGGCTTTCCTTGGCACATTATTGAAAGAAAACATATAAAATATGATTACTACAGTAGCTTAATCATGTGGACACACAAAAACAGTAGGTATAAATATTGGGTTGTCTCCTAACAAGTGCTTTTCTTTAATGCCTTTTAGCTAGGCATGATGATTTTAATGATGCTCACATAAAAGTAAAGAATTGAAAAATAACGGGAGCATCATGAAGCATATGACTAGCACATTTAAGCCTAACCCACTTCCTATGCATAGGGATTTTGTGAGCAAATAATTTATGGGAGCAAGAATCAACTAGCATAGGAAGGCAAAACAAGCATAACTTCAAAGCTTTCAACACATAGAGAGGAAACTTGATATTATTGAGATATATTCCTCTCTCATGATAATTTTTAGTAGCATCATGAATGAATTAAACAATATAACTATCACATAAAGCATTCTTTTCATGATCCACAAGCATAGAATTTTTATTACTCTCCACACAAGCAAATTTCTTCTCATTCATAATAGTGGGAGTATCGTATGAAACTTGAATACTAAAAATTGTTTCCACATTAAAAGAGTAATGTTCAATAAAAGGGTATTCATAATTATGACAAGTTTTATAATAATAATCATCACTACTTTTCATAACATAAGTATCATCACAATAATCATCATAAGTAGCAACTTTGTTCTCATCATAATCAATTGAAACCTCTTCCAAAATAGTGGAATCATCATTAAATAAAGTCATGACCTCTCCAAATCCACTTTTGTCATTATTATAAGATTGAACACCCTCCAAAATAGTGGGATCATTAGTACCTAGAGTTGACACTCTTCCAAACCCACTTTCATCAATATAATCATAATAAATAGGAGGCATGCAATCATCATAATAAATTCTCTCATCAAAACTTGGGGGGCTAAAAATATCATCTTCATCAAACATAGCATCCCCAAGCTTGTGGCTTTGCATATCATTAGCATCATGGATATTCATAGAAAGCATACTAACAACATTGCAATCATGCTCATCATTCAAAGTACTCACATTAAACATTTTATTAAATTCTTCCTCTAGCAATTGAGCACAATTATCGGAATCCTTATTTTCAAGAAAGACATCATATAGATGAAGCATTTGAGGCAACCTCAATTCCATTTTTTGTAATTTTCTTTTATAAACCAAACTAGTGATAAAACAAGAAACTAAAAAATTCAATTGCAAGATCTAAAGATATACCTTCAAGCACTCACCTCCCCGGTAACGGCGCTAGAAAAGAGCTTGATGTCTACTACGCAACTTTTATTCTTGTAGACGTTGTTGGGCCTCCAAGTGCAGAGTTTTGTAGGACAGTAGCAAATTTCCCTCAAGTGGATAACCTAAGGTTTATCAATCTGTGGGAAGCATAGGATGAAGATGGTGTCCCTCAAACAACCCTGCAATCAAATACAAGCAATCTCTTGTGTCCCCAACACACCCAATACAATGGTAAATTGTATAGGTGCACTAGTTCGGCGAAGAGATGGTGATGCAAGTGTAGTATGGATGGTAGATATAGGTTTTTGTAATCTGAAATAATAAAAACAGCAGGGTAGCAAGTGATAAATGGAGCACAAAGTGTATTTCAATGCTTGGAAACAAGGCCTAGGGTTCATACTTTCACTAGTGCAATCTCTCAACGGTGCTAACATAATTGGATCATATAACAATCCCTCAACGTGCGATAAAGAAGCACTTCAAAGTTCCTATTAGCGGAGAACATAAGATAGAAATTGTTGTAGGGTACGAAACCACCTCAAATTTATCCTTTCCAATGAATCTATTGAGCCATCCCTATAAGTGTCACAAACATCCCTAGAGTTCGTACTAAAATAACACCATATCATACGCATCAACCAACTCTAATGTCACCTAGATACTACAATGTCACCACAAGTATCCATGAGTTGATTATTTGATATGCATCAAACAACTTTAGATACATAATATTCAATCCACACAAAGAACTTAAAAGAGCACCCCAAAGTTTCTTATCGGAGAAAAGATAATGAAAACGTGCAACCAATCCCTATGCCTAGATCGCCCCAAGGTCACGGGAATCCGCGAGTTGATTACCAAAACATACATCAAGTGAATCAATAGAATACCCCATTGTCACCACGGGTATCCACATGCAAGACATACATCAAGTGTTCTCAAATCTGAAATATTCAATCCGATAATAACGAAACTTCAAAGGGAAAGACTCAATTCATCACAAAAGGATAGAGAGGGAAGAAACACCATATGATCCAACTATATTAACAAAGCTCGCGGTACATCAAGATCGTGCCAAATCAAGAACATGAGATAGAGAGATCAAACACATAGCTACTGGTACATACCCTCAACCCCGAGGGTGAACTACTCCCTCCTCGTCATGGAGACCGTCGGGATGATGAAGATGGCCTCCGGTGATGATTCCCCCCTCCGGCAGAGTGCCAAAATGGGGCTCCAGATGAGATCGCTTCGGTACAGAGGCTTGCGGCGGCGGAGCGGAAGTTCTAGGTTTCTTTCTGGGGTTTTTGGTATTTATAGGAATCTTTGGCGTTGGTTTCACGTCAAGGCGGCCCACGAGGGAGCGACAAGCCTGCTCCGCTTGCCCTGGGGGGGAGGGCGCGCCCCCAGGCTTGTCGCTTCCTCATGAGGCTTCTGGTCCTTCCTCCAAGCTTCGGGGGTCTCTTTTGGTCCATAAAAAATCACCATAAATTTTCAGCCCATTCCGAGAACTTTTATTTCTGCACAAAAAACAACACCACGGTAGTTCTGCTGAAAACAGCGTCAGTTCGGGTTAGTTCTAATCAAATCATACCAAAACCATATAAAATTGTTGTAAACATGGCATGAATAGTTCATAAATTATAGATACGTTGGAGACGTATCAGTAAGGCAGGCGTCGTAGCCGGCCTCGGTGGGGCGATAGCGCAGCAGCTCCAGCGCCATGAGCAGCGCGGCCTGTGGATCTGGGCACGCAAGCGATGACGCGGGGGCGGTGCGGCTAGGCAGCCGCACCGACGGGTGCAGGGAAGAAGCCTCCTCCTCACCAGCCGCGTGGTCGGTGCACTATAAAAAAAACACTTCCGTGATGATACGTCTTTGTCATAGTAGGTCAAGTTTTCTGTCATGAATGTACATCCGTGACAATTTTATGACAGAATCAAGATAGTCATACCTGTGCTGTCGTTGAAGTGTTCCATGACAATACTGAAATTATCATCATGGAAGTGTCCACTTCCATGACGATAAATGTCGCGTCATGGAAGTGTTTTCGTCAAGGGTGACCGACACATGGCATCCACCGTAACGGGTCACCATTAAGCTATCGGGTGCGGGTTTGGATCCGATAACCCGTTAGCAGCCCTGACCAATGGCGCTTTTCCACGTGTAAATTTCTCATTCACCGGCGGATTCACGTGTCAGCTCGGCGTTGCGACAGATGTCATCCATTCATTGGACGGCAGACGCCTATGATACGTCGACACGTGGCATGGCCCAACAGTGGCCCATTTAGGTTAAAAAGGCCGGCCCAGTCAAAATAAGCGGGCCGGCCCATTTATGGCCTAACTTCGTCTGGCCCATTTAAAAAAAGGCCCATACGAGATCTGCCAATTCGGCCCGTCAATGCCCGTTAACGATTTGACACCGTTGCGGTCCATCGTCTTTTCCAGCCCGTTAACAGCCCGCTATGTCTTTGGGCTCATTTGCCGGCTGAGGTTCTTTCGGCCTCTTAGAGGCCCATTATAGAGATGGGCCAATTTCTAGGTTGTACGTCTTTCGGCCCGTTAGAGGCCCATTATAGGCATGGGCCAAATTCTTGGCGGTACGTATTTCGGCCTTTTAGCGGTCCATTAGCGATTTGGGCCAGCTTCCAGCCTGGTGTATCTTTCGGCCTGGTAACAGCCCACACCGTAGTTGGGCCATTTACATTCTGACCTAACTTTCGGCCTCTTAGCGGCCCATGTTCTCCATGGCCCAATTCCAACCCGACATGACTTTTGACCTGTTAAAGGCCCGTTCTATATATGGGCCAAGAAATGGCACAATTGGATTTCGGCCTATTAACGGACCGTCAAGGAAATGGGCCAAGACTCAACAGACGATCATTTCGGCCTGCTAGTGGCCCGTGGGCTCGTTTCCATTATAGCAGGCCTATCTAGCGGTCGATCTACTAACGGGCTGGTAAGAGCCCACATTACCATGGGCCCACATTCGAGCTCCAAATCCATTTCTCCCACGCGACGGCCCATGATTGTAATGGGCCTCATAGATGGGAACATCCGAGCAATTATGGGGCCACGTAGATTGGGCCTGTTAGACGCCGTTTCTACGATAGCATATATAACAACATAGAACTACCCTACTCTACAATCCCCTAAAAAAACCTACACTATACAATAAAGAGATTTAAGGCATAGAAACGAAGAATAATCCTACACTATACAATAAAGAAATTACAGCAGGTTGCATCCACTGGGCATCATAGTTCGCCAACAGTGATAATAAAGTGTAAACAAACAGCAAATTACATACACAGGGCACATACAGCTCATACATCATGGACACGCATCAACACAAGTTACCATTTGAACTATAATCTCTTCAGAATATAGAATTGGCCGGATTCAGATAGCACAAATTTCAGTCTGCAAAATATCCACTTTCTTTGTGGTTTCCTCAGTCTCTTGTTTCATTTTTTTGACTGTTGCATCTTTTGTCTGCACCTCCAATCTCAACATGTTGATTAAATCTTCAGACTCATATGCACGCTGTCTTGCCGCCTCTAGTTGATGCTCTAGAACATCAGCACTTTCCAATTCCAATCCATAATCATTTGGTAACGGCAATGCCACACTGCTCTGAGAGCTTTGTGTTGATGTCAGTTTATCCTGAAATGTTTCTGTAAGTACACATGACTACAGCAAAAATATAGTTACAATAGTGAAGCGAGCAAGACAGACTATCTTGTACATGGCAAAACAGGACTAACAATAATGCACACGTCATGAAGCAGAAGCAGGTGATATTTTAAAAAGTATAAAGATGGCAGTCTGTGCAGGCCGCATACAGAAATCTCTCTTAGCTCACCAAAGGAGCATGATGTTGGGGCCAAATCCAAAACACAGCCAGGTTACAAATTTAAACCACGCGCAGCTACTGAACATTAGATATATCTTGCGTATAAGTAAGCAAGCAGTTAGCCATTGTGTAGCTCATATTAACTAGCTGGAACATTGTGTGCCATGTTTCAAAAGAGTCTTAGGGAGCATAATGAACTGCATAGGGATTAATACAAACCTACTACAGCAAGCAAAACTATGCAATCATTAGCCTCGTATAAACTAGATTGTGAGCCTCTTGCAGTAATAGTTGGTTAATGAACTTCAAAGCTTCAGGCACACTTCGCCAGAGTAATGAAATGGTAAGGCATTTAATTATGTCAACTAATAGTTATACAAGTATCCTACATGAGGCAACATTGTTTGGGCATCTAATTAACTGAGGACAAATAAAGCAATTGAAAAGAGCAATTTTGCCTGAAGCAAACAAGCAATTGAACTGTTGTGTTGGAAGCATGCATACATGCACGCCTCAATAACATCCTTGGCCTGGCTATATTTGAATCAACTGATGTATCTTCTATATAATGGAACAAGTAATGTAACATAGTTTGCCCCTATGAAGTATCTCGACTAGTATGTACTCAAGATCCTAGTAATGATAGGGAGACTAATGATGTGAACATGCATTTGGTTATGACATTTATGACATCGAGAACTCTACCATAGCAGGAAGGAGTTTCTCACTCTGTTCACTAATATAAGATGTTTTAGATATTTAAATGTAGACTACATCCATACTAAAATGAGTGAAGAGACACATTAAAATGTGTTTACATACATCTGATTTAGGAAAAAGTTAGATCATCTTATCTTATAATAGTGAGCGGAGGGAGTATTAATGAATGGCCCAATGACTGGGTTACATGTGAAGAACCCTACGCAAGTACAATGTGAGACAAATAGGATGTCCTGGTAATTGTAATACAGTGACTTACCATAACTGGTTGTACAGGCTCAGTGCTGCTCCTCCTTCTCTTGAAAGGCTCCTTCCTAACATCTTGTACTTTGAAATCCTGAATCTTTGCTTCGTTGCACCCCCTCTGCAAGGTGACACAAACTAGTTACAGTTCTCCTTACATGGAAGATAAATATGCATACTTTCCAGTCTCTAGGCAACAACAAAGCATGAGTTTATATAACAAAATGACACCACATAATGAAACATGCCACATCTCTAGCACACACTCAAATGAGCATTTACTATGTGTGCGCTATGTATAAACTAGGCGTACCTTCGTGAACTGGACCTCCACGTACTCTTGGGGAGCCTAGTTTAGTGTACAGGCAAACCTTTATGTCACCTATGAGTTATACAAGCCCCCACTACAACATCCATTAGTGTTTAAATCATTGACAAGTTCTGTTAGGTCATGAACAACAAGTAATCAAAGCAAACAGTTCTAGTATGGCTGGCTGATACAAACAAGCAATTGAACACATGTGTGAGCAAATCTTGCACAACACTGAATTACATATCAAGAAAACAAGCATAGAAGGAGGCTTAAAGACCATCACTTGACTGACCAGATTTAGGAGGCATTTAAACATCATGTGCAACGTACGAACTAGAATAAACATTGCATATTTCAGATTCTATAATGAGATGCACATGTATTAGGTTATGCCATGTATGATTCCTAAATCTACTCTATAGCAGGCAGGAGTGATGCATCATTGCACGCACAATTGAATTGCAGGTTAAGGACCAGTTCTTTTCCACCTTTTGAGAGCTTATTGTCAAAATAAGCCATAAAAGCTCTAAACAACTCATTTTTGAGTTATGGGCTTGGCCTGAACTTATTTCCACCACCCATTCCTTCACAATGAGCCCGTATAAGCTCACTTAAAATTGAAGGGGTATAGCCAATGTTTTTTAAGGCAGTAAGGCGAGGCAAAGTGTTGGGGGGCGCCTCACTGCCTAAGCGATAAGGCATAAGGCAAGGCGGGCGCCTTAGAGAGTTCTAAGCAGCAGAATAGACTAGAATTTGGTTGGTAGGCAACTAGGCATACTGGCATACACACCTTGTAGTTGCTGCTGGTTGTAGAGCCCATATAGCATCCATCCTCCTTGCACTTTCTCTGGGAGGAAGAGCTGCTGGACAGGAGGAGAATGAGGAGCTACTGGAGAGGAGGAGCCGTTGGAGAGGTGGAGGGGGAGGAGCTGCCGGAAGGGATCTGCTGCAAAGGAGGAAGCAGATCTGCTAGAGAGGAGCCACTGGAGAGAAGGAGGGGGAGGAGTGTGTGGATTGGGGGCTGTTTCTCTCTCTCTCTCACTCTCTCTCTTTCCCCCCTCTTACCTGTTGGTGCCAACAACCTTTCTGTTTCCCGCCAAAACTCTGTTTCCAGCCTAAAACAGCCCCCTGACTGCCTGGCAAGCTAAGGCGTCCAAAATGGACTAAGGCAACAACCTGGACGCCTAAGCAGATGCCTCAGACGCTCTAAAGCTTAAAGCGGACGCCTTACGCATGTACATAAGGCAAGCTGGACGCTTGAAGCTCGCAAGGTGCCCTGACGCCTAAGCGTCGCCTAGGCGACGCCTTAAAAACAATGTGTATAGCTAAATGACTCTGTTGTTTGCCCATATTACACTGAAAATGCCACTGCTCAGGCCCGCGTCACACCCGACCCCCAAGTAAAAATTAACACGCAAGCATTCGTTCCCTTGCCCGCCCGCATCTCCTCTCCCCTTCCCCTACCTGCAGCGCTAGAGTTCCTCCGACGAGCCGCCACCACCGGTCCCATCTGCCCTGCTCCTCGATGATGCTCTCTCCAGCGATGCTCGATGGCCTGCGGGTAGGGCTCCATCTCCCCGGCAGCTCCTCCCTCTGGCGCTGCCCCTCACTCTGCTAGTCCCCAGCAGCTACTCCGCTATGGTCCGTCCAACGCTCCACTCCGGCGGCCGCCGCCCAACTACGACCGACGCCCCACTCCGGCAGATGACCCCTCGTTCCCCCTCCCCTCCTCCTAGGCCGTGGGCATGAGGTGCTATTGCGGGATGAGCTCATCCAACAAGGTGAGGATCTCCTCTGATTTTTTGCCAAATTTTCATTTTGATCTGCTATATGATGAATTGCTATGAGCTGCTGCTGCTATATGATGAATTGCTGTGAGCTGCTGCTGCTGCTATATGATGAATTGCTATGAGTTGATGCTGCTGCTGCTATATGATGAATTGCTATGAGCTGCTGCTGCTGCTGCTGCTATATGATGAACTGCTATGAGTTGATGTTGCTGCTATATGATGAACTGCTATGAGCTGCTGTTGCTGCTGCTATATGATGAATTGCTATGAGCTGCTGTTGCTACTATATGATGAATTGCTATGACCTGCTGCTGCTACTATATGATGAATTGCTATGAGCTGCTGCTACTGCTATATGATGAACTGCTATGAGCTTCTGCTTCTGCTATATGATGCTTTCAGGTGGTGCTGCTATATGATAAAAACCAGCCACTTGGACCATGGAATTTTGATAGATAATGATTAATCATATAAATTTAGGCAATTATCCTCTGTTTGGAAGACATTGACCAAAGTAGATTGTGCCAAGTAGAATGTATCTTTGTATTTGCATTTTGAACAAATAATGATGGTCTGTTTTCCTATCATATTAATTACTGCAATGGGTTCAATTCGTGATGTTTGCAAGTCAAATTTATTTTCATATGGGCAGCAAAATGACAAAATATAATGCAATAGACTTTTCACTTATCATACAACAGATAAGCTGAAAAAGCAGGCAATGAAAATAACTGGTTGGCTTATTATCTCGAGGTTACATTCACAGCAGCTTATTTTCATAGGATAACTCAAAATAACTAGCCCTAAGAACCCTGGCCAACAGCAATGCCAAACAAATAACATCACGATGATTGCAATGGAGTGACTTACCATACCACGCTGTATAGGCTCACCGATGCCCCTCATTTTTTGCGATGTTCCATGAAAATGCACCATACATTTTGTACTAAGAAATCTTGTACTTTTCATTGCTGCGCCCCATCTGCAAGTTGACACAGCTAATTCGAGACATCTCTACATGATAATACATTGCATATCCCTTGCACATAATTAAACCACCAATTAACAATTGTGTGTGTCACATAAACTACCCATGACTCTATGTACTGGACTTGCAGGCACTCTAAGGGAGCCTAATTTAGTGCACTGGCATTCCTTCATGCCACCTACGACATTGTGTAATGTATGACGTCTATATCTCTAATTTAGCAGCCAGTAGTGGTAATCATTGGCTACACAAAGGGATTACTGGCTGAAAATCCTAGCAAAGCACGCTGGCAAGCACACAACAATACAAGAGAGAGACGCACTTACAAGATCATAGCAATGCTTCAGTCCAAGAGTTTGGTTGACCAAGGTGTTAGATCCAGAAGAAACATCGTCCTTGTGGCTCTTGCCAGCTCCATAACATGTAACAACGACCTGTTAGTATATTTGAAGTACATCTGGCAGGTGATGCTGGACTGGTTTAAAGGTGACAAGTACCTAGGTTGCGGCGGCTGCTTGGTATCTTTCCAGACGGTGGGAACCAGGTTAGAAACGTCAAGGGTGATGATGCCGCGGTGGCTGTCGGGGTCCAGTAAGGAGATCTAGGACTATGGACGAGGGCGTCGGTAAAGCTGCTCCGGTGGTAGGGTTGAGGATGGTGTCGACGATGCGGATCTGCGGTCGTGGACAAGGGCATCGGTGAAGCTGCTCTGGTGGTAGGGTTGAGGATGGTGTCGAGGATGCGTATCTGCGGCCGTGGACTAGGGCGTCGGGAAGCTGCTCCGGTAGGGTGGACGATCGTGTGGACGATGCGGATCTGAGGCCGTGGATTTGGGCGTCGGCGAAGGGGCTCCGTTTGGGTTGAGGATTGTAGGAGATATGCCATAGAGGCAATAATAATAGTTATTTTGTATCACCGAGTTTGTAATGAATGTTTATGTTCCATGCTATAACTGCAATGATTCTCGAGTCTGCAATATCCACGAGGCTCGGAGGGAAACTCATATGCACGTGTGGTATAATAAACAGTAAAATGTATTCCTGGTCATGCCTCTAAGACTGGCTCAAGTATTGCATGATGATCCTATTTTCCTGATCATGGGCATGTCTATGCTGGCAATTTTGAGGGCACAATGTTAGTAAAACACTTGTGTTGAATCGACCCGAATTGATGTTATGCTATGAGATACATTCATCACAAGTTAGTGGTTAATAACACAGAGATAGTTAATGTTTGCATAATTCCTTAGACCATGAGAGTATCAAGTTCCTTCGTACTTGCTTCGTGAACTTTGGGGTTTGTTAAACATCATCCGTAACTGGGTGGCTATTACGGCGGCTTACGGGTTCACGGAAAAGTATGACAAGCAACGAGATAGCTCGAGATTCAGATTTGCTCCTCTGACGATGGAGAGATATTCTCGGGCCCTCTCGGTGTTACGGTATCCATCATCGTCTGGCCAGACACATTGTGATTCGATCACTGGGATGCCGGAACGCGGAAACGAGAAAAGAGAACAAAACCGGTAACGAGGTAACTGGCATAGTGGACAAGTTGTTGATCCACGGGGATGCCGATAATTCTCACCTCGGGTGTTTGTATGTGGGATCGAGGAGATAGGTCTAGAGGGGGGGTGAATAGACTCCTAACCAGCCAAAGTAGCAGTTTTATATTTCTCTTGGAACTTAGGCAGATTTTGACACAAGTTAAGATCACATGCATATCTAGAGATTGAGCAGCAGAAATAGTAAAGCGTACAAGAATACGGAAAGTAAAGGGGTATAGTAGGGAAGATCAAACGCAATGAAGACACGGTGGTTTTTGGCGTGGTTCCGATAGGTGGTGCTATCGTACGTCCACGTTGATGGAGACTTCAACCCACGAAGGGTAACGGCTGTGCGAGTCCACGGAGGGCTCCACCCACGAAGGGTCCACGAAGAAGCAACCTTGTCTATTCCACCTTGGCTTACGTCGACGAAGGACTAGCCTCACTCGGGGTAGATCTTCACGAAGTAGGCGATCTCCTTGCCCTTACAAACTCCTTGGTTCAACTCCACATCATGTTGGAGGCTCCCAAGTGACACCTAACCAATCTAGGAGACACCACTCTCCAAAAGGTAATAGACGGTGTGTTGTTGATGAACTCCTTGCTCTTGTGCTTCAAATGATAGTCTTCCCAGCACTCAAACAACTCCTCACAGATTTGGCTATGGTGGAAGAGGGATTTGAATGGAAAGCAACTTGGGATAGGCTAGAAATCAAGTTTCAAATGATAGGAATGGAATAGCTTGATCTCAACACATGAGTAGGTGGTTCTCTCTCAGAAAATGTATGGTGGAAGTGTAGGCACGTTCTGATGGCTCTCCTTTTTGAGAAGGAGGGGGAGGAGGGGTATATATAGCCTCCACACAAAATCCAACCATTACACACTTTTGACTCAACTCGGTGGCACCGAAACAATGATCTCAGTAACACCGAACTGTGTAAAAGATATGAACTTTAGGAATCTCGGTGGGACCGATACGAACAACTCGGATGGAGCGAAGTGCAATGGCTAGGGCAATCCTCATCTCGGTAGCACCGATTGCATCAACTCGGTAGGACCGAAGTGAAGCAATAAGGCAACAGAGAGTTGGCAAGCCGACTGATTTGCAAACTCGGTGAGATCGAAGTAAGTGCAAACGATTACAGAGAGTTGGCAAGGCCATCTCGGTGAGACCGAGATCCATTTCGGTGGATCCGATTTGTTAGGGTTTTGGCAGTGGCTATGTCTTGGATGAACTCGGTGGGGCCGGATAGAGAAATTCGGTGGGGCCGAGTTGGAATGTTGGTTTTGGATATATTTGGGATTAAGAGAGTGGTTGAGGGTTTAGGAGTACTGTCACTAAGCACTTGAGCAAAAAGACCATTAAGAAACACCTCATCCCCTTTTAATAGTATTGGCTTTCCTATGGACTCAATGTGATCTTGGATCACTAAACCAAAAATGTAGAGTCTTGATCTTTTGCCAATCCTTGTCCTTAGCATTTTGAGGGGGTTCCACGTCCTCTTGTCCCTGCCACGCCATTGTTGAACTTGTCTGAAATTCACTAGATGAAAGCATTAGTCCAACAACATGTATGTTGGCATAAATTACCAAAACCACCAAGGGAGCAAATGTGCTTTCAATCTCCCCCTTTTTGGTAATTGATGACAACATACATCAAAGCTTCAAATACAGATATAGCAGAGGTATGTATGAAAGCTTTGAAGGAAACATGTAACATGCATGAGCTCCCCTGAACTCCCCCTGAAGATGTGCATAACATGATGATATCTCATGGGAAATACATGCTACATGTATCTTGGCTATATGCATCAGAGCAAACATATGTAACATATAGGGTCCACATGTCCATGATTGTCTCCTTGCAAACATTATATACTAGCAAGAGGTCAATCATGTACATGAGTGTGATGCATATACTTACCTTGAAGTTCTTGATCAAGTACCTGAAGAAATACACTTGAGAAAACAGGGTTAGATAACACAAGATAATTTCTTCAAGAAAAGACAAAAGATCAACAAGAAACCAAGATTGGGATGACATGTAGAGAGAGTATCACTAGAATACTTCTTTGAAGCAAACATGTCCCCAAAAGAAATAGTTGTCTCCCATTAAAGAACTTCCTCTCCCCCTGAATCTGACATTGGATATTGGGAGCAGGTAGGGTGAGAAAACTCGAACAACCAAAGAACAAACTGATCATGTTTCTTCCTTCTTAGAAACATGTAACATTCTCTCCTCTTGTAAGGTGCATCTCTTTTATAGTGATAAGCTTTGATGTGTATTCCTCTATCCCCCTTTGACATCAATTTCCAAGAAGGGACTTCAAGGTTATTGATCAAGTGGGTTTGGTACTCGAGAAACACACTTAGCCTGTGAGTGGCTCTAGATGCAAGTAGAGGATAAGAATCATTGAGTGGAGCTAGAGCAGAAAAACTCAGGAGAAATTTGACATAAAATTCCTTAGGGCAGCAAAGTCGGTGACACCGAGTTGAGATAAATTGGTGGAACCGAGTTTGGCGCAATGGAACTATTTCTCAGCTCAGCTCACTAGACAAAGGAAATCTCACAAGGATTTGCAATGAATTAACTGCGAAACTAACCAAAAGAAAAGAAACACAGAAAAGAAGCAAGGTCTAGATGAAGTTTTTTTGTTGTTGTTGAGAAAGAAACACTCTAGCAAGAAGAGAACAAACAGAAGAAAACACTAGAGAACTTCATCTAGATGGGTCGGCGACTAGGTCACCTATGTTAGAGTATATTGACTTAGGAGTCAAGTGAGAGCACTGGATCATAGGTCATACTCTTCGTTTAAGCTCAAAATGGGGTTGCCATTTTTTAAGCATTTCAATGTATTCACATCTTGTTGAGTTGCTTTAGCTCATGTCTTTGAGTAAAGCTCCTCTAAGATGTGAGAACTTACATTGGGATTTTGGTGATGTCCATCATGTAGTTGAACTTGAAGTGGATGCTCATGAGTTGACGTTTGGAGCTATCCTAACATTTGTAGTTCATATTCCTACATGGGTTAGTTTTGCAAGGAACAACATGTATATCCAATATGACAAGAATGAAGCATATCTCAAGAATTTGTCAAAGGATATGTTTAGGCTGTTTTGTTCCTAGTTCCACCATAAATTGTTGATACTTGGGTTATGCAAGATTGCTTATGATAAGAGTGAGATGCAATCTTGTGGCATGAAGCTTGTCCAAGTACCTACAAAAGGTTAGATACAATACAAGGGAGCAAAATGTCCAAGATATAAGATGATCATGAAAGACATCATGGATTAGTCAAGAATGCTCAAGCCCCTGTATGCATCCACATGAACCTCTAGTTCACGTTTGAAGCATCAATGATGTTCAACTCACTTCTCAAGTGACAAAACACTTTCTCATCAAGGGGTTTGGTAAAGATGTCCGCCAATTGTTTGTCGGTACGAACATGCTTAAGGTCAATATCACTTTTCTCAACATGATCTTGAATAAAATGGTGACGAACCTCAATATGCTTGGTTCGAGAATGTTGCACGGGATTGTGTGCAATCTTAATAGCACTCTCATTGTGACATAGTAATGGTACATGTCTCACATGCACACCATAGTCTTTAAGAGTTTGTGTCATCCATAGTAATTGAGCACAACATGATCCCGCGCCAATGTATTCCGGTTCGGCAGTAGATAGAGATACAGAATTTTGTTTCTTGGATGACCAAGACACAAGAGATCTACCAAGAAATTGACATGTACCCGAAGTGGATTTTCTATCAACCTTGTCTCCGGCATAGTCCGAATCGGAGTAGCCAACCAGATTAAAAGAATATCCTTTGGGATACCAAATGCCAAAGTTTGGTGTATGTATCAAGTATCTCACAATTATTTTCACCGCCTTAAGGTGACACTCTTTTGGTGCCGCTTGGTATCGTGCACACATGCACACACTTAGCATAATGTCGGAATGGGAGGCACATAGATATAGCAATGAACCAATCATAGATCGATAAACCTTTTGATCAACCGGTTTGCCATCCTTGGCCAAGTCCAGATGTCCACTCGTGGGCATGGGGGTTTTCATACCTTTACTCTCTTGCATGTTGAACTTCTTGAATAAGTCCTTGGTATACTTTGTTTGAGAAACAAAGGTACCTTCCCTAGTTTGCTTGATTTGCAAACCAAGAAAGAATTTGAGTTCACACATCATAGACATCTCAAACTTTTCCGACATCAACCTTCCAAACTTTTCACTGAAAGAGGGGTTAGTAGATCCAAAGATAATATCATCAACATAAATTTGGCATACAAATAATTCTCCATTAACCCTCTTAGTGAACAAAGTTGAATCAATCTTCCCAATCTCAAAACCTTTTTCAAGAAGAAACTTTGTCAAGCATTTGTACCAAGCTCTAGTGGCTTGTTTAAGACCATAAAGAGCTTTATGAAGTTTGTACACATGATTAGGTTTCTTGGGATTCTCAAAGCCGGGAGGTTGTTTAACATACACTTCCTCCTCAATTTCACCATTTAAGAAAGCACTTTTAATATCCATTTGATAAAGAGTGATATCATGGTGATTGGCATAAGCAAGTAAAATACGAATGGACTCAAGTCTTGCAACGGGGGCATAGGTCTCACCATAGTACATACCTTCGATTTGTGTGTAACCTTGTGCTACGAGACGAGCCTTGTTGCGTACAACTTGTCCATCTTAATCTTGCTTATTCCGAAACACCCATTTGGTTCCAATGATGTTTTGCTCTTCCTTAGGCTTCTCAACCAATGTCCAAACTTGGTTCCTCTCAAAGTTGTGTAGCTCTTCGTGCATTGCATTCACCCAATCGGGGTCCTTGAGAGCATCTTCCACCTTCAAAGGTTCAACACTAGAGATAAATGAGTAATGCTCACAAAAGTTAGCTAAATGAGTTTTAGACCGAGTGATTCTCCTGGTTTGGATATCTCCAAGTATTTGTTTGACGGGATGATTCTTGTTGACTCTTGCTCTGACTCGAGGTAGCTTTTGCTTGGGTTGTGGTAAGGCTTCCTCATCATCAACATCTTCTTCTTCATTGATGTTGTCGTTGTTGGCTTGTGGAGGTGGAGAAGGAGGTTGAGGTGGATCATCTTGTTGCACTTCCTCATTCCCATTGTCTTGACTTGTTCCACTTGTGGATGCCTCCGTATCAACTTGTCGTTCGCCTTGATGCGAAGTTGGGGCTTCCACTTGAATAGACGAGGTACTCTCCTTCACTTCCACGGGGCGAATCTTGTCAACGGGCAAGTCTTGGATTGCTTCCGATGGTTCTTTATCTCCTACATCAAGTGGCAATTGCTCGACTTGCGAGCCGTTAGTCTCATCAAACTTCACATCTACCGTCTCTTCAACTTTTCGAGTGAAGTTGTTGTAGACAAGGTAAGTGTGAGAGTTCGATCCATAACCAAGTAGGAAACCTTCATGAGATTTAGGAGCAAATTTTGAACGACGATGCTTATCAAGAATGTAACATTTTGAGCCAAATACTCGAAAGTATCCAACTTGTGGGTTGTTACCGGTGAGTAATTCATATGCCGTTTTACCAAGAAGCTTGTGAAGGTAAAGTCGATTTGTTGCATGACAAGCTGTTTCAACCGCTTCCGCCCAAAAATGTCTTGGCGTCTTGTATTCATCAAGCATAGTTCTTGCCATCTCAATAAGTGTCCGGTTCTTCATCTCCACAACTTCATTTTGTTGAGGTGTGTACGTAGCTGAGAACTCATGTGAAATACCCTCCTCATCAAGAAAGGTGTCCACATTTGTGTTCTTGAACTCCGTTCCGTTGTCACTCCGAACCTTCTTGATCTTCACTTCAAATTGGTTTTGAGCCTTTCTTGCGAAGTTCTTGAAGATCTTTTGAACCTGCAATTTGTCATCAAGAAAGAACACCCACGTAAATCTGGAAAAATCATCAACAATGACCAAACCGAAGGAGTTACCACCAAGACTCTTATAGGAGTTGGGACCAAAAAGATCCATATGAAGTAGCTCGAGTGGTCTCCTCGTGGTCATAATGTTCTTTACGGGATGGCTTCCTCCAGCTTGTTTTCCTGCTTGGCAAGCACTACAAAGTCGATCTTTGTCAAATATAACATCTTTCACTCCAAGAATGTGATCTCCTTTAACAAGTTTATCAAGATTACGCATACCAACATGTCCAAGTCTTCTATGCCATAACCAACCTTTGGAAGATTTAGCAATTAAGCATGTACGAGGTTGGGTTCTTTTAGTGAAATCAACAATGTATAGATCACCTCTACGAATGCCGGTAAAGACCATATTGTGATTATCTTGGCAAAACACTTGGCAATCTACTTTGGTAAATAGAACATTAAAACCAAAATCGGCTAGTCTAGATACGGAAAGAAGATTGTAACCAAGAGATTCAACAAGCATAACATTTTGTATGGAGCTATCATTGGATATGGCCACCTTACCAAGGCCAAGTACCTTACCCTTGGAGTTGTCTCCAAAAGTCACATACTTGCGTGGACCATCATTTTTAGCAAGCTCACGAAACATGTCTCTATCTCCGGTCATGTGATCGGTACATCCACTATCAAGAATCCATTCTTTTCCTCCGGCCATGTAATCTCGAAGATTTGCCATAAGACTGAGATTCCTCATGGTCTTCTCGAATTCAATATCAAATTCTTCGTCTTCATCATAATAGCCATGCTCAACATCATCATCATGCGTGTGATCATTTCCTAGGGTAATAGACTCATTAGTTTCATGATCATGACAATGTTCAAGTTTATGACTTCTAATGGTTTCCATGATAATGTTGCCAATAGTTCTAACATCTCCTTTGGCACGCATAAGATCACGAAACTCAAACAAGCAATCATCAAACTTAGGATCACTAGGACTCATCTTGTGAAAAGCAACAGCCTTACAAAGAATCTTATCGAGAATCTTTAAGGAGTAATCAGGATATCGCTTTTCTAAATCATGCCATAGAGTATAAGCACATGCAAAGTTTTGCATACAACGAAGCACAATCTTAGGTAATCCTCTAATGATAAGATTGACGGTTCTAAGATTACGAAGCATGTCAATTTCCTCTTCATGGGTAGGATGCAAGGGATCAATAGGGGGCACATAAGGATTATGAATATACTTGCTCAAGTTAAATTCATCAAAGATATCAAGCATTTCATCCTTCCAAAAGTTGTAATACTCCCCATTGAGGATAGGCCCTCTACGTCTAAGACTCCCCAACGTAGGCACATCCATCTCCCTCCAATGGTGATGAAACCAAAGCAATGGAGACCAAAGCTCTGATACCAATTGTGGGATCGAGAAGATAGGTCTAGAGGGGGGGTGAATAGACTCCTAACCAGCCAAAGTAGCAGTTTTTAATTTCTCTTGGAACTTAGGCAGATTTTGACACAAGTTAAGATAACTCCAATACTTTCTACACATGCATATCTAGAGATTGAGCAGCGGAAATAGTAAAGCATACAAGAATACAGAAAGTAAAGGGGTAGAGTAGGGAAGATCAAACGCAATGAAGACACGGTGGTTTTTGGCGTGGTTCCGATAGGTGGTGCTATCGTACGTCCAAGTTGATGGAGACTTCAACCGACGAAGGGTAACGGCTGCGCGAGTCCACGGAGGGCTCCACCCACGAAGGGTCCACGAAGAAGCAACCTTGTCTATTCCACCTTGGCTTACGTCGACGAAGGACTAGCCTCACTCGGGGTAGATCTTCACGAAGTAGGCGATCTCCTTGCCCTTACAAACTCCTTGGTTCAACTCCACATCATGTTGGAGGCTCCCAAGTGACACCTAACCAATCTAGGAGACACCACTCTCCAAAAGGTAATATACGGTGTGTTGTTGATGAACTCCTTGCTCTTGTGCTTCAAATGATAGTCTTCCCAGCACTCAAACAACTCCTCACAGATTTGGCTATGGTGGAAGAGGGATTTGAATGGAAAGCAACTTGGGATAGGCTAGAAATCAAGTTTCAAATGATAGGAATGGAATAGCTTGATCTCAACACATGAGTAGGTGGTTCTCTCTCAGAAAATGTATGGTGGAAGTGTAGGCACGTTCTGATGGCTCTCCTTTTTGAGAAGGAGGGGGGAGGGGTATATATAGCCTCGACACAAAATCCAACCGTTACACACTTTTGACTCAACTCGGTGGCACCGAAACAATGATCTCGATAGCACCGAACTGTGTAAAAGATATGAACTTTAGGAATCTCGGTGGGACCGATACGAACAACTCGGATGGACCGAAGTGCAATGGCTAGGGCAATCCTCATCTCGGTGGCACCGATTGCATCAACTCGGTAGGACCGAAGTGAAGCAATAAGGCAAGAGAGAGTTGGCAAGCCATCTCGGTGAGACCGATTTGCAAACTCGGTGAGACCGAAGTAGGTGCAAACGATTACAGAGAGTTGGGAAGGCCATCTCGGTGAGACCGAGATCCATTTCGGTGGATCCGATTTGTTAGGGTTTTGGCAGTGGCTATGTCTTGGATGAACTCGGTGGGGCCGGATAGAGAAATTCGGTGGGGCCGAGTTGGAATGTTGGTTTTGGACATATTTGGGATTGAGAGAGTGGTTGAGGCTTTAGGAGTAGTATCACTAAGCACTTGAGCGAAAAGACCATTAAGCAACACCTCATCCCCTTTTAATAGTATTGGCTTTCCTATGGACTCAATGTGATCTTGGATCACTAAACTAAAAATGTAGAGTCTTGATCTTTTGCCAATCCTTGTCCATAGCATTTTGAGGGGGTTCCACGTCCTCTTGTCCCTGCCATGCCATTGTTGAACTTGTCTGAAATTCACTAGATGAAAGCATTAGTCCAACAACATGTATGTTGGCATAAATTACCAAAACCACCAAGGGAGCAAATGTGCTTTCATTGTAATATATCGTGAAGCAACAGGAATAGCACACAGCAACTGGAGGTTCACTCGAATATTTCTTCGTGTGGGTATAGGGATCAATATGGGTGTCCATGGCTCCGATGTTGATCATTGATCGGAAAGAGTTCCGGGTCATGTCTATACTTCACCGAACCTATAGGGTCACACGCTTAAGGGTCATCTATCTACTGAATACTAGATAGGGAGTCTGAGAGAAAGTCACTGGAAAAGTTTCGGAGACAACGGAAACGTTCCAGAGAGAACACCGGAATAGTTTCGGTAAAACTGAAAAGTTGTTTCAGGGTATACCATTAAGTCAAATTGGTTTCGGCACGCGCCTGGAAATTCTTGGAGGGTGCCAGAATTGTTCTGGAAACTTCTGGGATTTTTCCGGGATAAAAACCAGAAATGTTCCGGAGCTGCCGGAACCAGTTTGGTTGCTTTTCGCAGATGAAAACCACTAATCCGGAATTGTTTCGAAACACGTCCAAAATCATTTTTGTGGGTACTGGAATTATTCTAAGACCCACTGAAATATTTTCGGATTTAACGGTCGCGGAAAAATGTTTCCGTGAATAGTGAAAATCACTTTATGGTTGCTATTTTGGAGAGCCACCTTTTAGGACTTTAGTCAAAGTTCTAGAAGGAAGAGGCTTGCAAGTGAAGGAACCCCTTTTGGGGGGGGGCATGGGGTGGTGGGATTAGTGCCCATCATATGTGACCTAATGCATGGGTGTTTTGGTAATTTTTGGAGGCACCCTTCCCGTTGGCTTTCCTATAAATAGAGGTGGAGAGGAGCTCTCCACACTCATCCCTTGCTCTCATACACATGCCATGCATTATCTGGCTTTCTCTCTCCCTCCCACGAAATAGTTTCGTAGAGCCGAAAGGCTGTCTGGGTTCCGACAGGAACTAGTTCTGGACGGCGAAGCCCTACCGGATAGCTGACACCGTATGTGTTCAACCCCGTAGAGAGGTCGTAGTTTCGATCTTTTGCCCGAGGGGCTGTTCAAGGGTCCTCCCGAAGGGCTGTCCGAGTTACCGTTTGAGCTTCGAGGGTCCTCCCAAAGGGCTATCCGTGACATCGTCCGGGGGACTGTCCGACCGCCTCTCGAAGGGCTGTCCGACGAGGGACTACATCCTCGTGATTGGGAGGTTGTAAATCCTAGCTACGAGGATCTGCATCGATGATCTACATCGACTCTACTTCTGCTGCGTTACGAGTCGGTAATGATCAGATCAAACCCTGTATGCAGTCTCCATAGTGGTCCTGGGCGTGCTCGTTGTACCGAATTTTTTTGTTTTCTGTCGCGTTCCCCTACAGTATCATCAAGAGCCTTGCTATGCGTAGATGTAGGTTACGATCTAGAATACATAGAGATGTATGGGTATTGCATAATATAATTTTGTAGTAGATGAGATCTATTGCTGAAAATTATTTATGCGGGTGGCAAATGAAATCTGTTACCCGTTGTTCTTGTTGCTTCCCTAGAATTTGCGTATTTCTGATCTCGAGACAGCATGGTGGAATTTGACAAAGTTCTGGCAATCCGCGATCCTGATTGATCAACGAAGTGCTATCAGTTCTTTGGGTTCTGCCATAGTCAAAAGAAAGATGAAATTTTGCAGACGAAAGGGCAATGCAGATATGATCTGCACGGGGGTCATGCATATGATGAAGTTTAGTATGGGGCTCGAGATTTTATTATCTCGTGTTTCATACACCCCGCAAAGTTAATCTAGCGACCTGAATAATCATACTTGATGATAAACGTTGGTAGTTGCGGTTTAAGTCAAAACCTTAGAAGCCTCGTAAAATAAAATTTTGCATAAACCGATTAGAGGCATCTAACTTGGTTTTGCAGGATGTGCATGTGATGTGGTATAGCAGCTCTCATATTAATTCGATTATGTATAAGATGACTATATGATGTAAATTTATTAACATGACCCGCGTGTCATGATTCGGCATGATGGCTGGAGCCACATGATTGTCACTTTAATGACCTGCGTGTCAACCTTAAGTAATGCACTTATTTTATTAGCTATAGAGATAGCAATATTATCTGGTGCATCAACAAGGTGGTGGCAATCTTCGCGAAGGTGAACACCGACGCAAATGCCGAAGACGAAGAAATTAAAGACTTCTCCGTCAGAAAGGGATATACCATATCATGCTATTATGAATTGCCTGAGATGTTTATCCCTCTTGATGCACCCTTTTGATTTTGCGGTAGTCGCTTTTTATTAGGGTGATCTCTCACTTAAAAATATCAAGTAGTTAGTGTTCTCCCAAGTGTAGCACCGTCACGGCACCTATCTCTTCGGGGTATCACATGGATGCATGGGTACGAATGATTAGAGAAGTGTGAGGCGGGTGAGTTGAGACCTCGCAGCAAGATCACTTGGTTGTCTTGACGTTCCGGAGGATCGTCCTGAGCTCGGAACACGCCCATCGAAAGATGAACGAGAGTCACATAGAGATGTGATTGGCAAGTTGGCCTACCAAATGAAATTCTCGCCACTTGAGATGGATGCATCCTTGGCGTTGAATTGAAATTTGGACCTTGAATCACTCACAATCAATTATGAGAGATATTGATTTGAGTGGGAGCGCACTTTAGAATAAAATTGTTTATTCACTAGTGCAAATTAATTATGAACAAAGTCTAAGTGAAACTTGTGTTTACCGTTGTAGATCAAATGGCTCGCAACACCGCGTTCTTCTTAGCCCCGATGTTAGAGAGAGTGAAGTTAGCTGCGACTGGAAACCACTATGCGGACTGGGTCCGTACCCTGAGGATTGTCCTCAAGAGCGCTAAGAAAGACTATGTGCTTGATCAACCTCTAGGTGATTCCCCTACACTAGAAATGGCTCAGGATATCATCAACGTCTTTGATTCACGAAAGGATGATTTCAGTGCTGTTAAAAACCTTATGTTATCTTGCATGGATCCTGTGCTAGAGAACTATTTTGAACGACTTAGTACCTTTGAGATTCTTGAGGCTCGAGATATTCTGTATCACAAACAGGATTCTGCTGAAGTTCATGAGATGACTGAGGCTATGAAAGAATGCAATATAAACAAGAAATCTCTAGTTGATGAGCATAGTGTCAGACTAGCAAACTATTACGATTGTTATGCTAAAAAGGGAATTAATTTTCCAAAGACACCTGGTAATGATTTGATCCTTACCTCGCTTTATGAAGCGATGCTCAAAACAAATGAGATAGGACTACAGAATCAGCAAAAGTTGCTGGTGAAGAAGACCGCCAGTTTCAAAAAGAAAGGCAAGTCCAAGAAGGGCAAGGGCGCCGGTAAGACCGGCTCCCAAAGCTACTGTAAGGACGGAGCCAAGGCTGAAACTGTGTGCTTCTACTGCAAAGGCACTGGACACTGGCAGAGGAACTGCAAGAAGTACCTGGCAGATAAGAAGTCCGGGAAAACCGGAAAAGGTATAACTGTTATACATGTTAATGTCATTGAAGTTTTGCTTGCTAGCGAAAATTCTAAGTCTTGGGTATTTGATACCGGATCGGTTGCTCACATTTGCAACTCGATACAGGGGCTTCAGAAGGTGCGCAAGCTCGCAAAGAATGAAGTCGTGGTGCGTGTCGGGAACGGCGTTGGGATCGCCGCTCAAGCCGTCGGCATTATGCCTCGACGTCTCCCTTTAGGATTTATTTTGGAACTAAGTAACTGTTATTTTGTTCCGGCATTGTGTAGAAACATTATATATGGATCATGTTTAGTACACGATGGGTACTCCTACAAGTCTGAGAACAATGGTTGTTCACTTTATTGTAAGGATATGTTTCATGGATTTGCACCCATTGTTGGGGGCCTTTTCATATTAAATCTTGAATGTGGAAATGATGTCTTTAACGTAAATGCTAAACGCCTTAAGAAGGCTGATACCACCACCACTTACTTGTGGCATTGTCGCCTTGGCCACATCGGAAAGAAACGCATGCAAAGACTCCATAAAGATGGAGTTTTACCGTCTTTTGATTTTGAATCATTTGACACATGTGAAGCTTGCCTGATGGGGAAAATGACCAAGTCGCCGTTCACGGGTCATCCTGAACAGGCGAGTGAATTGTTGGAAATAATACATAGTGATGTATGTGGTCCAATGAGCACAATCACACGGGGTGGGTATTTCTACTTTGTGACTTTTACTGATGATTTGAGTAGGTATGGATATATCTACTTGATGAAGCATAAGTCGGAAACCTTTGAAAAGTTCAAAGAATTTCAGAATGAGGTAGAAAATCATCGTAACAAAAGGATTAAGTTTCTGCGATCAGATCGCGGGGGCGAATACCTTAGTCATGAGTTTAGCCAACATCTGAGTGACCGTGGAATCGTTTCACAACTTACGCCTCCCGGAACTCCACAGCGAAACGGAGTGTCGGAACGACGTAACCGAACCATGTCAGACATGGTAAGGTCGATGATGTCTCTTACAGATCTACCGATATCTTTTTGGGGTCACGCACTGGAAACTGCCGCTCACACACTAAACAAAGCACCGTCTAAGTCTGTTGAGACGACACCACATGAGATGTGGCATGGGAAGAAACCTTGTGTGTCGCATCTTAAAATTTGGGGCTGTGAGGCATACGTAAAGCGTTTACAGCCAAGCAAACTCGATCGCAGATCAGACAAATGTTACTTTGTAGGTTATCCCAAAAACACCATTGGGTATTCCTTCTACCACAACTCCGAGGGCAAAGTGTTTGTCGCAAAAGTTGGACAGTTTCTCGAGAAAGAATTTCTCGCTAAAGAATTAAGTGGGAGGACAGTACAACTTAATGAGATTAGTGAATCTTCGACAACCGTTGTTATGGCTAAGGAACCGGAAGTAATTTCGCAAATTATCCCTACAACCGAGCCGAAAGTTGTCGCATGTGATGCGGAAACTTGAGACAATGTTGTAACTGAACCGCGCAGATCAGGTAGGGCTATCCAGCCACCAGAGTGGTTTCATAACAAAATCTTCATTCTTGAAGATGATGAACCTGCGCACTACAAGGAAGCGATGGCGGGGCCCAGCTCAAGGGAATGGCACAAGGCCATGAAATCCGAGATGGAATCCATGTACAAAAACCAAGTTTGGAACTTGGAAGAACTTCCAAAAGGCGTAAAGCCCATTGGTTGTAAATGGATTTTCAAAAGAAAGACAGACGCGGATGGTTACATTACTATCCATAAAGCTAGACCTATCGCGAAAGGGTTCACGCAAGTTCCAGGAGTGGACTACGACGAGACTTTCTCGCTTGTAGCTATGCTTAAGTCCGTTCGGATATTACTACCAATTGCTGCTTATTTCGATTATGACGTCAAAATGGCTTTCCTAAATGGAAATCTCAAAGAAGATGTATACATGATACAGCCTGAAGGTTTTGTCATTCATGAGGATGCTGGAAAGGTATGCAAACTTCCGAAGGCCATTTATGGTCTGAAGCAAGCATCAAGGAGCTGGAACATTCGTTTTGATGAGGTAGTCAAAGAGTTTGGCTTCATCAGGAATGATGAAGAATCTTGTGTTTACAAGAAGTTTAGTGGGAGCGCAAAAGCATTTCTAATCTTGTATGTGGATGACATATTGTTCATTGGAAATGACGTGAATTTTCTTAGTGAACTAAAAGACTCATTGAAGAAGAGTTTTTCAATGAAAGACTTAGGCGAAGTGGCATATGTATTGAGCATTAGAATCTATAGAGATAGAACAAAACGCCTGATAGCGCTTAGCCAAAGCACGTACATTGACAAGGTGTTGAAAAGGTTCAACATGGAGAACTCCAAGAAAGGCCTACTCCCCATGTCACCTGGCACAGTACTTTGCAAGAATCAGTGTCCTCGGACTCTCGATGAGCGAGTACAGATGAATGATGTTCCATATGCCTTGGCAGTTGGTTCTATTATGTATGCCATGCTATATACAAGACCAGATGTTTCCTATGCGCTAAGTGTTAGCAGCCGGTACCAAAGTGATCCAGGACTGGAACACTGGGCCGCAGTCAAAAGTATTCTTAAGTACCTTAGAAGGGCCAAGGATTTATGTGGCACCCCGGCTCAGAGGACCGGTTTACCCAGTGTTTCCAACCTAGATATCATGTCTTCTGGAAACACACAACAACTTGGAACAGAACGGAACCGAACTTTATTGATATATCTCGAGTACAAGCTCATAATTTACATCGATAGCGAGGCTGGAAGCACATCAGGTGCTATGACAATATCTACATTATTTATGGAACATAGCAGGGCCTCGATACTACTAGGTAGAACTACGGCGTAGCGGAACATAGCGCGGAAAACTCCATCCATAGGGACACTGCTGTAGACATGGCCTAGTTAGCATAGCACGAACCTTCGGGACCTCCGTCCTCGGCTTCTCCTGCATCTGGCATGATACGCCAGGTGAGTACTTGGAATGTACTCGCAAGCTCACGGCAACCAAAACAATGCAGCAAACAATAGCATGGCAATGATCATATTAAGTACTTAAGTTGCTTACACACTGTTATCGAATATCAACTTACTCTCTTCTGGGTTGTCCCACAACCCTCAGAACGCTCATAATCCACTGAGCACTTCCGAACATAAGACAAGTTCTTCCATCATTATTATCATTATTGTGGTTGACCAATCAATGGCCTAGTACGGACTGTCCAATACCGTGGACGCGGCTATTCGAATAGATTCTTACACTCTGCAGAGGTTGCGCACTTTACCCACACTATGGAGCTCCTGGCTTCGTGCTCCCATTCGGGTGGACCGGGGCTGCTCCAACGAAACCTGCCTGACCCGTGACTCCTCTATTGTACCACCGACAATCATACCCTCCCAGGGTCATGTCATGGGTGGCCCCTGTGTCACCCTGTGACACCTGCCACCGTCGTGGCCAAACTAAACTATCCCAAACGGGGACGCCGGCAAAATAACTCGACTGGGCTCACAGGATTATCGTCGTCTACCTGATCAGGGCAACACGCACGCATAACCCTCCCTAGTGTGGTGGTACCGATAAAAGAGCACAAAGCCAGACCAAGTCAAGGCTGTCCCATACCGGCAAATGTGGCTGCACGGATAAGTCCGGATAGGTGGCACTTGATCAACCAATTAAGTTTAGTGTTGTCAAGTACTAATCAAGCATGAATTTTTATCATGAATAACTTATCATGGCAGTAGCTAGGCATCCAATTAATTTACTATGAATTAACACCTATTAAAGTAATGCAAATAATTCAATTAAATAACCAACACTATTGAAATGCTTCATGCAATGGATGACATGGCTTGCCTTGCTCTGTTGGGTTGTCCACAAACTCCTGGGCATCAAAGCCAAAAGGATTTCCTTCTGATAATATTTTAAAAATGCAAAGGAAAATATCACATATTACTGTTCTGTGCACCAGAAATTCTGTGAGCATGGGGAAAATACCAAAATTTATCAAAAAATAGAGGAGCTCAAGACAAACCCAGAGCAAAAAGAATCAATTGATTTGGACTTATAGATAAAAAGTTATGGACGGTCAAAGTTTCTGGTCGAATATGAATTAAAAACAGAAAATCAGAAAATCAACAGGGGGCCACGTCGAAGGCGTACTTTGCCAGGGCGCCTCCACTTACCGCTTCGGCGTGCCACTGACGAGTGGGCCCCTCTGTCAGATTTAAAAGGGGGAGAGGGAAACAGAGAGCGGCGGAGCTCCGGCGACGGTCGCCGGCGATACAGACGGCGGCGAGGTCCGGAGACTACGGGGATGGATTGAGCTCACGGAGACGAACACGCACGTACCCGTGGATTGGTGAGAGGTGGCCGGACGGCGTCGTCCCCTTCCTCTCCGGTGGCGGCAGCTCTCGGGTGTCGCCGGAGACGGCGTTTCCGGCAGGGTTTCGGTCGGGCAAGAGCTTGGGCGGGGTCAGTGGAGTGAGCTGAGCTCGCGTGTGCAGTCGGTTGAGGCTGGGGTGGAGTAAATCGGCGAGGGGTGGACCTCGGGTGGTGGCGGGTCACCGGCGAGATACCAGGCCAGAGGGCCTCTTGGCCTTGGCTCGATGCTTGGGAGCCCTATTGGAAGGTGGTGAGGAGCTAGGGAGGCTGGCCGCGGCCTTTTATAGGCGGGGGCGAGCTCTCTGGAACCTGGCGGAGCTCGGCCACGTCGCCGACGCAAGGACGTCGCGCTGGCTGGCTGGGAGCGGGCGACGGGACGGAGGAGGGCAGGGAGAGTTAATGCGGCGGTGGCTGCTTGCGGAGGAAGACGACGGGCGACAGAGCCACTGTGGCTGCACGGGTGCCACAGTGCCCGCGTGCGTGGCGGCCGCCGGGGACGATTCCGGTGAGGGGGAGGTTCAGGAGTGGGGTACGTGTACGGCATCGACGACGTCGGCACCACCAGACACCGAATGACAGCGCGGGACGACTGGAATGACCACACCAGACACGGGCGAGGTGCAGAGCGCGTGATTTGGCATGCCATTGCCGTGCTCACCACGGGCCTTGGCATCTAGAGGCCACGCAAGTCTGGCGCACCTTGTCTAGTATGTTCTCCTTTGATCACTTAGCCCCTCTGTGCCACTGGTTCGACTAGATGCACTCCGGTTCGAAGTGTAGCTTCTGCTACAGTTTCTGACAGAGACTTTGGGAGAGATCTAGAGGAGAGGTGAGCTAGAGATGGAGCCAGTGGAGATGTCTGGGATGATCTACTTTGGAAGGACTATAAGCTGGCCAAGTTTGAGAAAATTTCATCAAGGTTTGAGGGTAGCTCATGAACAACTGTTGTTACTGGTACAGAAACAAGATGAGCTTGTAGCACTCATGTGGCTGATCTGCTGGGGCTGAAATTTGTGTGGGAGGGTTATTTGGTGGATAGATGCTGTCATAAAAATTTCAGCTCAATTGGATACCTCTAGATGGTACTTCCTTCATAGAGGTTTGAATTGAGTAGAAACTTGGCAGAATATTGTTGCTGAAAATTTGTACTGGACAAGATGATATTTTTGGATATTGTGGCAAGATAGGTTCCCTAATATCTCAGGGAATTATCTGGGAGTTTTCTGAGTTGGGAAAATATGAGTTGCTTCACAAATGGCCAGTACTGTCCAGAAGATAAATGGAGTTTTCTGGACAAAGTTTTGTACTGGACCATGAAATGTTTTTGAACATTGTGGGAGTAGATGATGACAAGAAGGTGTGGTAATAATTTGGGATTTTTCTGACCATCAGAACTATAGGTTGCTTCATAACCCATAGTGATGGCAGATTTTCCCAAAGGAAGGAAATGAATATTTGAGAAAGATTGAGAATTGGAAATTGATCCAGAAGGTGTGTGACAAGATTTTGGCAAGATGATGAGGGCTTGGGATCACTGAGAGAGATTCATAAGTCCAAAGTCAACTGAAAACCATCCAAATTGCAAATAGAGCCAGAAAGATTTTGAAGAAAAAGTTGCCAAAACCCAGGGTGTCACAAACCTACCCCCCTTAGAATGAATCTCGTCCTCGAGATTCGGTTGCTCAGGGAACAAGTGTGGATATGCTGATCTCAGAAAATCCTCTCTTTCCCAGGTAGCCTCTTCTTCGGTATGATGATCCCACAACACTTTGTAAAATTTAATTGTCTTACTCCTGGTAGTCCTTTCCATCTCATCCAAAATTCTGACAGGCTTTTCCTCGTAGGTCAAATCTTTGGTCAGCTCTAGCTCACTCATATCTGCCTGCTTGATCGGAGGTGCAATGCACTTTCTCAACTGTGATATGTGGAAGACGTCGTGAACATCAGACAACTCCGGTGGTAACTCTAGCTGATATGCCACTCTGCCTCTTCTAGCCATTACCGGAAAGGGCCCGATATATCTTGGTGCAAGCTTTCCTCGGGTGTGAAACCTCTTTATTCCTTTCATGGGGGTAACTCGGAGATAGGCATATTCCCCGGGCTCAAAAGTCACTTCTCGATGCTTTGGATCATAATAACTCTTTTGACGGGACTTGGCTGCTCGAAGACGTTCCTGAATATCCTTGACTTGCTTCTCAGCCTCGAGCATTAGATCCGTGCCGAAGATACGGCTGTCTCCTGTCTGAGACCAATTTAAAGGAGTGCGGCATTTCCGTCCATACAGGGCTTCGAATGGTGACATCTTGAGACTCGACTGATAACTGTTATTGTAAGAGAATTCCGCATAGGGTAGACTATCCTCCCATTTGGGTCCATAGCACAGGACCGAAGCATATCTTCCAAAATATGGTTCACACGTTCGGTCTGTCCATCTGTTTGTGGATGATATGCCGTACTATGCTTTAGTACGGTTCCCAGGGCTTGATGCAATCGCAGCCAAAATGCTGAAAGGAACAAGGAGCCTCTATCTGATGTGATAGACTTGGGTACTCCGTGAAGGCTGACTATCCGGGACATGTAGAGCTGTGCAAGCTGGTAAGCGTTGAAAGTGGTCTTTATCGGAATGAAGTGAGCCACTTTCGTAAGTATATCCACGATGACCCAGATAGCATCATGGCCTCTTGTTGACTTGGGTAGTCCAACAATGAAGTCCATGCATATGTCATCCCATTTCCACTAGGGAACTGGTAAAGGTTGCAGTAGCCCAGCGGGTTTCTGGTGTTCTGCCTTGACTCTGTTGCAGATGTCACAACAGGCGACATAGTAAGCGATGTCCCTTCGCATTCCTGGCCACCAAAAGGTTTCTCGCAAGTCCTGGTACATTTTTGTTCCTCCCGGATGGATAGAGTATGCGGATTCATGTGCCTCTCTGAGTATTTGCTGTCTCAAGCTGTCTTGATCAGGCACACATATTCGGTTTTCAAACCATAGGGTACCTTGATCATCAATATAGAAGGACTTGGCCTTTCCTTGCGGAATGCGCTCCTTGATATCTTGTATGCCTTCATCTGATTTCTGAGCTGCCTTAATTTCTTCCGTAAGTGTCGGAGTAATTTCCAAGGTATCCGGGCTAATTGGGCCGCATAGCACCATATTCAGCTTGGCAAGCTCTTCTTGTAGCCTTGGATGGATACCCTCCATTATTGCATTTATGGTGCCTTGTTTTCTGCTGAGAGCATCTGCGACCACATTGGCTTTTCTCGGGTGATAATTTATGCCAATGTCATAGTCCTTGACCAATTCAAGCCATCTTCTTTGCCTGAGATTAAGGTCGGGTTGAGTGAAAATATACTTGAGACTCTTATGGCCTGTGTATATTTCACATCGCTGCCCAATGAGATAGTGCCTCCAGAATCACGGCTGCCAATTCCAAATCATGAGTGGGATAGTTCTCTTCATGAGGTCGTAGCTATCTGGATGCATATGCTACAGCCTTTCCTTCTTGCATTAGAACGCAGCCGATTCCACGCCTGGAAGCATCACAATATATATCAAAGCTCTTGTGGATATCTGGAAGAACTAAGACAGGGGCTGTAGTTAGCCTCGTCTTTAATTCCACGAAACTGCAGTCACATTCTTCCGTCCAGGCAAATTTGTGGTTCTTTTTTAGCAATTCTGTCAATGGCTTGGCTATTTTTGAGAAGCCTTCAATGAAGCGACGATAGTAGCCTGCCAATCCCAGAAAGCTACGGACTTCAGTTACTGTGGCTGGGGTCCTCCAGTTTAATACAGCAGTCACTTTGCTGGGGTCGACGGCCACACCTTGTTCTGACAGAACATGTCCCAGAAATCCCACCTCTCTTAGCCAATCGCATTTACTGAATTTGGCGTACAAGCGATGGGTCCTTAGTCTTTCCAGGACAGTACGGAGATGTTGCGTGTGCTCCTCTTCATCTTTGGAGTAGATAAGAATATCATCGATGAAGACTACCACAAATTTGTCCAAGAAGTCCATGAAGACCTTATTCATCATGCTCATGAAATAGGCTGGAGCATTTGTCAGCCCAAATGACATGACTGTAAATTCATACAGGCCACATCTTGTAGTGAAGGTTGTCTTGGGGATATCCTCTTTTCTGATTTTTAACTGATGATACCCCGTTCGAAGGTCAATCTTGGAGAATACCCGGGCCCCGTTCAACTGGTCAAACAGATCATCAATGCGGGGAAGCGGATATTTTTTTTTGATGGTGGCCTCATTCAGTTGGCGGTAGTCCAAGCACATTCGTAGGCTGCCATCCTTCTTCTTAACAAACAGCACTGGTGATCCCCAAGGTGAAGTGCTTGGATGAATGTACCCTTTCTGCAATAATTCATCCAACTGTTTCTTTAGTTCCACCAGCTCTGGTGAAGGCATGCGGTAGTACTTCTTGTAAATTCGAGCTGTTCCGGGAACAACCTCAATAGCGAACTCTAGTTCCCGATCCGATGGCATTCCTGGCAATTCTTCTGGAAATACGTCCGGAAATTCACTGACTACTGGAATCAGACTTATGTCTGTAGCTGTGGCTTTCAATGCCATTCCTTTCTTTGACATCATTCTGCTAGCAGTGAATTGCACTGTTTGGCCTGCCGGGTTAACCAGTGTCACCTTCCTGGTGGCATAGTTGATACACACCTTATGTGGTACCAACCAATCCATTCCCAGTATTATATCCAGTCCAGGGGATTCAATGGCAACAAGAGTAGCTGGAAACTTGATGCCGTGTATCAAAATTTCCAGATCCTTGTATATCACATTTGTTCTGAGCATGGAGCCAGGGGATTGTACCACCATGATTTTGTCCAAAAGGGAAGGAGAAAATTTGTGCAAGGTGGCAAAACTCCGCGAAATAAACGAATGAGAAGCCCCAGAATCAAATAAAATTATTGCGGGTATGTTGTTAACAGAAAACATACCAAGGACCACGTCTGGTGCTTCGCGGGCTTCCTCAGCGGAGATATGATGGACTTGGCCGCGATAGAAGTTCGTATTGGGGCGGCGTCCAACATTGTTGACTTGTGGCTTGTAGTCGGATGATAGCATCCCATTTCTTGTGGGGCACTGCTTGGAGTAATGCCCGCTCTGGCCACAAGTAAAGCATGTGTTGTTGCGACGGAAATCCTCCATCACTGGTTGTTTGCCAAAGGTCTTGTCCTGGCTGACTGCCTTATTGTTGTTGTTACCATTGTTCCAGGCAGGCTTGTATTCGGATGGTCCTGATTGCCAGATACGTGGCTTATGCACAAACTGCTCACTGTTGTCCTTCTTGGGTTCAAACTTCCGCTTGCGATCATCATATCCTGACTTATGCTCTCGTTCGGCTATAAAAGCCTTGTTCACCAAAGTCTGGAAGTCAGGGAAGTCAAGCATACAAAGCTGACAGCGGAGGGTATGATTCAGCCCTCCTAGGAATCAGTCTATCTTCCTTTCTTCAGTGGACACGTCATGGGTAGAGTACCGTGCCAGATTATTAAACTTGTTCAGATACTCCCCCACTGACATATTTCCTTGAGTAAGGGCCAGAAATTCCCTCTGCTTCACCTTCATTATGCCGGTAGGAATATGATACTTGCGGAATACCTCTTTGAACTTTTCCCAAGAAATATCTTCTCCAGAAGGCCACATTATTTTTGTATTGTCCCACCATATGGCTGCCGGTCCTTCCAGGTAGTGAGTGACAAAAGGGACCTTGTCTGACTCATCACAGCGAGCTATGTCCAACTTCTTTTCCATGGTCCCCAGCCAGTCATCAGCTTCCATAGGATCCACAGCCTGACCAAAACTGGGTCGCTTGGTACGCTGAAAATCGGACAACTTAGAGTGTGTCCCATTATTATTATTCTGACCCACCATAGTCTGCATACTTTTCAAAAATTCCATGAGATCTTGATTTCTTTTCTCCTCAAACATTCTCATGATCTGATTAGTGGTCGGTGACTGTGGTGGTGGTGGTGGTAAATCTTCTAGTGATTGTCCTGCCTGTCTGGCGGATCGACGAACGGGAGTTCCATCGCCGCCTTGATTACTACACCTCTTCATCCTAAGTTTGTTCCCATTGCAAAATACCGAATCGATGAGCAACATCCATAAGGGAAAGCATGACAGTGTGACACCAGAAAAGAAACCAAATAAAAAGAGAAAATAAAGAGAACAACATAATTATACAAGGCAACCCAACATCATACATGACAAGCTAGTAGGGGGATTATCATGACTGGACTGCTCATACGGTAGTTGACATATGCAGGGATGCTATGATGCATGCACTGAAACTCAAGCCTCCACTCTAGTAGCGCGGGTGGCACTGACACTGGCAAACTGAAGACTCCTCGCCGTCTGATTCTGTCTCGGAATCTGATCTGATGATGTGAATCTCGGCCTCCGAATCAAAGGAAACACGGCGGCGCTGACGGGAAGGTTCTCCCTCTGAAGGAGAAGAAGCACGATGCCGCAATATCGGAGCAGCTGGAGTAGCTAGGAGTGAGGCCCACTCTGCCGGGGTCTCACGTCGGCTACCAGAGGAAAAGCCTGGCGGTCCGAACGAGCTAGAAGGAGTCTCAGAAGGTGGAACGGGTGGAGTATACACAGGTGAAAATGGAGGTGGAGGAGGAGACTGTGCTGCCGCAATAGCTGCAAGTGCCCCTCGAGCATGAGTCAGCTCCTCAGCTAGTGAAGTGATCATACGGTAACTGGCATTCAGATAACGGGATAACACACCAGTAGCACGATCACTCGCCGGGTCAACGGGTGCGAAAAGGACTCGCCCTGTCGCAGGCGACAGGGTGGGGTAGTGAAAGAAACCTTGATGAGTCTGCATCTCGACCTCGTGGAAGCGCAAGTCAGTAAGAGCCTCCATTGCAGCAAACTGGATCGCCAACTCCGGAGTAGAAGCAGTCCCGCCCTTGGAAGAACGGGAGTAGCTGCCAATGTCTAAACTCGCAGTAAGAAAAGCCTCCACGTGAAACTCGTACACTGACCCAGCAAGCTTCTCTCGGAACACCTGGTACACTGGGTCTTCGCCGTTGGGATACAGCCGAAGCCAGTCATTACGAAGCAGTACTGGAAAAGTGAACGGTGCCAGCTCATGGTTGTAGTGGTACGGAACGGGTGCCATCTACACTCATCAAACTAGCGGTTAGCACAAAAAACTATATGCATGCCATGCAGCAAGCAAGACACAACCCAAGATTCTTAACTAATCGCGGTTCTACCGCAGGGTTAACTAGGGTGTCCTACAGTCAGTGCGGCTCTGATACCAAGCGTTGTGGCACCCCGGCTCAGAGGACCGGTTTACCCAGTGTTTCCAACCCAGAGATCATGTCTTCTGGAAACACACAACAACTTGGAACAGAACGGAACCGAACTTTATTGATATATCTCGAGTACAAGCTCATAATTTACATCAATAGCGAGGCCGGAAGCACATCAGGTGCTATGACAATATCTACATTATTTATGGAACATAGCAGGGCCTCGATACTACTAGGTAGAACTACGGCATAGCAGAACATAGCGCGGAAAACTCCATCCACAGGGACACTGCTGGAGACACAGCCTAGTTAGTGTAGCACGAACCTTCGGGACCTCCGTCCTCGGCTTCTCCTGCATCTGGCATGATACGCCAGGTGAGTACTTGGAATGTACTCGCAAGCTCACGGTAACCAAAACAATGCAGCAAACAATAGCATGGCAATGATCATATTAAGTACTTAAGTTGCTTACACACTGTTATCGAATATCAACTTACTCTCTTCTGGGTTGTCCCACAACCCTCGGAACGCTCATAATCCATTGAGCACTTCTGAACATAAGACAAGTTCTTCCATCATTATTATCATTATTGTGGTTGACCAATCAGTGGCCTAGTACGGACTGTCCAATACCGTGGACGCGGCTATTCGAATAGATTCTTACACTCTGCAGAGGTTGCGCACTTTACCCACACTATGGAGCTCCTGGCCTCCTGCTCCCATTCGGGTGGACCGGGGCTGCTCCAACGAAACCTGCCTGACCCGTGACTCCTCTATCGTACCACCGACAATCATACCCTCCCAGGGTCATGTCCTGGGTGGCCCCTGTGTCACCCCGTGACACCTGCCATCGTCGTGGCCAAACTAAACTGTCCCAAACGGGGACGCCGGCAAAATAACTCGACTGGGCTCACAGGATTATCGTCGTCTACCTGATCAGGGCAGCACGCACGCATAACCCTCCCTAGTGTGGTGGTACCGATAAAAGAGCACAAAGCCAGACCAAGTCAAGGCCGTCCCATACCGGCAAATGTGGCTGCACGGATAAGTCCGGATAGGTGGCACTTGATCAACCAATTAAGTTTAGTGTTGTCAAGTACTTATCAAGCATGAATTTTTATCATGAATAACTTAACATGGCAGTAGCTAGGCATCCAATTAATTTACTATGAATTAAGACCTATTAAAGTAATGCAAATAATTCAATTAAATAACCAACACTATTGAAATGCTTCATGCAATGGATGACATGGCTTGCCTTGCTGTGTTGGGTTGTCCACAAACTCCTGGGCTTCAAAGCCATAAGGATTTCCTTCTGAAAATATTTTAAAAATGCAAAGGAAAATATCGCATATTACTGTTCTGTGCACCAGAAATTCTGTGAGCATGGGAAAAATACCAAAATTTATCAGAAAATAGAGGAGCTCAAGACAAACCCAAAGCAAAAAGAATCAATTGATTTGGACTTATAGATAAAAAGTTATGGACGGTCAAAGTTTCTGGTCAAATATGAATTAAAATCAGAAAATCAGAAAATCAACAGGGGGCCACGTCCAAGGCGTGCTTTGCCAGGGCGCCTCCACTTACCACTTTGGCGTGCCACTGATGAGCGGGCCCCTCTGTCAGATTTAAAAGGGGGAGAGGGAAACAGTGTGCGGCGGAGCTCCGGCGACGGTCGCCGGCGATACAGACGGCGGCGAGGTCCGGAGACTACGGGGATGGATCGAGCTCACGGAGACGAACACGCACGTACCCGTGGATTGGCGAGAGGTGGCCGGACGGCGTCGTCCCCTTCCTCTCCGGTGGCGGCAGCTCTCGGGTGTCACCGGAGACGGCGTTTCCGGCAGGGTTTCGGTCGGGCAAGAGCTTGGGCGGGGTCAGTGGAGTGAGCTGAGCTCGCATGTGTAGTCGGTTGAGGCTGGGGTGGAGTAAATCGGCATGGGGGTGGAGCTCGGGTGGCGGCGGGTCGCCGGCGAGATGCGAGGCCAGAGGGCCTCTCGGCCTTGGCTCGATGCTTGGGAGCCCGATTGGAAGGTGGTGAGGGGTGGTGAGGAGCTAGGGAAGCTGGCCGCGGCCATTTATAGGCGGGGGCGAGCTCTCTGGAAGCTGGCGGAGCTCGGCCACATCGCTGGCGTGAGGATGTCGCGCTGGCTGGCTAGGAGCGGGCGACGGGACGGAGGAGGGCAGAGAGAGTTAATGCGGCGGTGGCTGCTTGCGGAGGAAGACGACGGGTGACAGAGCCACTGTGGCCGCACGGGTGCCACAGTGCCCGCGTGCGTGGCGGCCGCCGGGGACGATTCCGGTGAGGGGGAGGTTCGGGAGTGGGGTACGTGGACGGCATCGACGACGTCGGCACCACCAGACACCGAATGACAGCGCGGGACGGCTGGAATGACCACACCACACACGGCCGAGGTGCAGAGCGCGTGATTTGGCATGCCATTGCCGTGCTCACCATGGGCCTTGGCATCTAGAGGCCACGCAAGTCTGGCGCACCTTGTCTAGTATGTTCTCCTTTGATCACTTAGCCCCTCTGTGCCAGTGGTTCGACTAGATGCACTCTGGTTCGAAGTGTAGCTTCAACTACAGTTTCTGACAGAGACTTTGGGAGAGATCTAGAGGAGAGGTGAGCTGGAGATGGAGCCAGTGGAGATGTCTGTGATGATCTACTTTGGAAGGACTATGGCCAAGTTTGAGAAAATTTCATCAAGGTTTGAGGGTAGCTCATGAACAACTGTTATTACTGGTACAGAAACAAGATGAGCTTGTAGCACTCATCTAGTTGATCTGCTAGGGCTGAAATTTGGTGTGGGAGGGTTATTTGGTGGATAGATGCTGTCATAAAAATTTCAGCTCAATTGGATACCTCTAGATGGTACTTCCTTCACAGAGGTTTGAATTGAGCAGAAACTTGGCAGAATATTGTTGCTGAAAATTTGTACTGGACAAGATGATATTTTTGGATATTGTGGCAAGATAGGTTCCCTAATATCTCAGGGAATTATCTGAGAGTTTTCTGAGTTGGGAAAATATGAGTTGCTTCACAAATGGCCAGTACTGTCCAGAAGATAAATGGAGTTTTCTGGAAAAAGTTTTGTACTGGACCATGAAATGTTTTTGAAGATTGTGGGAGTAGATGATGACAAGAAGGTGTGGTAATAATTTGGGATTTTTCTGACCATCAGAACTATAGGTTGCTTCATAACCCATAGTGATGATAGATTTTCCAAAGGAAGGAAATGAATATTTGAGAAAGATTGAGAATTGGAAATTGATCCAGAAGGTGTGTGACAAGATTTTGGCAAGATGATGAGGGCTTGGGATCACTGAGAGAGATTCATAAGTCCAAAGTCAACTGAAAACCATCCAAATTACAAATAGAGCCAGAAAGATTTTGAAGAAAAAGTTGCCAAAACCCAGGGTGTCACAATTTACTCCTTGTGTACAGAGGTGATGAAGAGCTCATTGTAAGTGGTTACACTGATGCAGCCTTCATGACTGACCCAGATGACTTCAAATCTCAATCAGGCTATGTTTTCATATTCAACGGCAGCGCAGTTGATTGGAAAAGTTCCAAACAAAAGACTGTGGCGGATTCTACGACGGAGGCAGAATATGTTGTAGCTTCAGAAGCCTCCAAGGAGGCAGTATGAATCAAGCAATTTCTTGAAGACCTTGGTGTGGTTCCAAGTGCTCTGGACCTGGTGGAGATCTATTGTGATAATAGTGGCGCCGTGGCTCAGGCAAGGGAGCCAAGTTCGCACCATAAGACAAGACATATTGAACGCAAATATAAACTCATTCGACATCATGTCGAAGCGGGTTTAGTGAAAGTACGCAAATTTCACACGGATCTGAACATGTCAGACCCGATGACAAAGCCTCTACCACGAGCAAAGCATGAGCAGCACCGGATAGCCATTGGTGTTAGGGAAGCCATGTAGCTGGATTATGACTCTAGTGCAAGTGGGAGTCTGTAGGAGATATGCCCTAGAGGCAGTAATAACAATTATTTTGTATCTCCGAGTTTGTAATGAATGATTATGTTCCATGCTATAACTGCAATGATTCTCGAGTCTGCAATATCCACGAGGCTCGGAGGGAAACTCATGTGCACGTGTGGTATAATAAACGGTAAAATGTATTCCTGGTCATGCCTCTAAGACTGGCTCAAGTATTGCATGATGATCCTGTTTTCCTGATCATGGGCATGTCTATGCTGGCAATTTTGAGGGCACAATGTTAGTAGAACACTTGTGTTGAATCGACCCGAATTGATGTTATGCTATGAGATACAATCGTCACAAGTTAATGGTTAATAACATAGAGATAGTTAATGTTTGCATAATTCCTTAGACCATGAGAGTATCAAGTTCCTTCGTACTTGCTTCGTGAACTTTGGGGTTTGTTAAACGTCATCCGTAACTGGGTGGCTATTTCGGCGGCTTACGGGTTCACGGAAAAGTATGACAAGAATCGAGATAGCTCGAGATTGGGATTTGCTCCTCCGACGATGGAGAGATATTCTCGGGCCCTCTCGGTGTTACGGTATCCATCATCGTCTGGCCAGACACATTGTGATTTGATCATTGGGATGCCGGAACGCGGAAACGAGAAAAGAGAACAAAACTGGTAACGAGGTAACTGGCATAGTGGACGAGTTGTTGATCCACGGGGATGCCGATAATTCTCACCTCGGGTGTTTGTAATATATCGTGAAGCAACAGGAATAGCACACGGCAACTGGAGGTTCACTCGAATATTTCTTCGTGTGGGTATAGGGATCAATATGGGTGTCCACGGCTCCGATGTTGATCATTGATCGGAAAGAGTTCCGGGTCATGTCTATACTTCACCGAACCTATAGGGTCACACGCTTAAGGTTCATCTATCTGCTGAATACTAGACAGGGAGTCTGAGAGAAAGTCACCGGAAAAGTTTCGGAGACAACGGAAACGTTCCGGAGAGAACACCGAAATAGTTTTGGTAAAACTGAAAAGTTGTTTCGGGGTATACCATTAAGTCAAATTGGTTTTGGCACATGCCTGGAAATTCTTGGAGGGTGCCAGAATTGTTCTGGAAACTTCTGGGATTTTTCCGAGATAAAAACCGGAAATGTTCCGGAGCTGCCGGAACCAGTTTGGTTGCTTTTCATAGATGAAAATCACTAATCCGGAATTGTTTCGGAACGCGTCCTATATCATTTTTGTGGGTACTGTAATTATTCTAAGACCCACAGAAATATTTTCGGATTTAACGGTCGCGGAAAAATGTTTCTGTGAATAGTGAAAATCACTTTATGGTTACTATTTTGGAGAGCCACCTTTTAGGACTTTAGTCAAAGTTTTAGAAGGAAGAGGCTTGCAAGGGAAGGAACCCCTTTTGGGGGGGGCCATGGGGTGGCCGGCCAAGGGTGGTGCTCCTCCTTGGAGCTCCACATGGCCTCCCATTATGCCCTTGATGCCCATCATATGTGACCTAATGCATGGGTGTTTTGGTAATTTTTGGAGGCACCCTTCCCCTTGGCTTTCCTATAAATAGAGGTGGAGAGGAGCTCTCCACACTCATCCCTTGCTCTCATACACATGCCATGCATTATCTGGCTTTCTCTCTCCCTCCCACGAAATAGTTTCGTAGAGCCGAAAGGCTGTCTGGGTTCCGGAAGGAACTAGTTCTGGACGGCGAAGCCCTGCCGGATAGCTGACACCGTATGTGTGCAACCCCGTAGAGAGGTCGTAGTTTCAATCTTTTGCCTGAGGGGTTGTTCAAGGGTCCTCCCGAAGGGTTGTCCGAGTTACCGTTCGAGCTTCGAGGGTCCTCCTGAAGGGCTGTCCGTGACATCATCCGAGGGACTGTTCGACCGCCTCTTGAAGGGCTGTCCGACGAGGGAGTACATCCTCGCGGTTGGGAGGTTGTAAATCCTAGCTGTAGGGATCTGCACCGACGATCTACATCGACTCTACTTCCGCTACGCTATGAGTCGGTAATGATCAGATCAAACCCTGTATGCAGTCTCCATAGTGGTCCTGGGCGTGCTCGCTGTACCAAAAATTTTTGTTTTCTGTCGCGTTCCCCTACAAGGATGGTGTCGGCGTAGCGGCTCCGGTAGGGTTGAGGATGGTGTCGACGAAGCGGATCTGAGGCCGTCGATGGGGGCGTCGGTGAGGCGGCTCCAGGGGTGTGGACGAAGCGGCTCCGGTGCGGTGTGGGAAGGAGCCGCTGCAGATGCGCTGCGGTTGACGAGAGCACCGGCGAAGCAGATCTGGTGCGGTGGACAAGGCATGCACTGAATGGGTTGTGGTACAGTGGTGGATGAGCAGTCTATAGTTTCTAGGGGAGGTGGGAGGGGTAGATGCGGCCTCAGAAGCAGATCCGGCGAGGTGGACGACACCGGCAGTGAATAGGCTCTGGTACGCCGGTGGATGAGCAGTCTAGGGTTTCGAGAGGGAAGGGGGTAGAATCGCCGATGAAGTACGGACGACGTGTTGTAAGATGCTCTCGTGCTGTGGAGTAGTCAATTTTGCGGGAGGGGAGAGGAAATGGAGGTGTCGTGTGGTGGGGGGAGTGGAAGTTACCAAAGCAACCCCGACCTATTATGTAAATGAGGGTCGTGTTGTTCTCCTTGCACCAAGGACAAAAGGGGAATTTGCATGCTCCAGACTAGGTCGTGGAAATTTTAGAAGTATAGGCGGGAGATTTTGTCGCCCGCGGGATCGTTCGTATCCAGTTTCAACTAATTTTGGACAGTGCTAGCGGGAAGCCGGTGATGCGCGACTGTGTACACGGCGCACACGTCAGCAATAACCCAGATGATGCACCGATAAAACTTGTTACGATCACACGGGCGTGGCCGATCGTACGGGTGTAACTGAGGCGCGTTCATAAAAAAGGGAGCAAACGCTCAGCCTATGTATTTCTCATGTAAATATGTAATTTTGTGCCATTGGTTTTTTATTTTAAACACAATGCATTGACGTGTTAATTTCAATTATTTTGTACAGTAACAAATGGATAAAATAGATGCGCAAAAGAAATGGATATTATAGTCCGCTACTTAAAAGTGTTACCTCATATGATTACATGGCATCCATTTCATAAATTGCAGTACCCGTTGAATTCATATATGAATATTATGTATATTGCTTCATAATAGAACCTTAATTCATCCAAAACTAATGAATTTGAATGCAACACTAACAATGGTGCATGTACATGGTAACTACAGTGGTTGTTTGAAGAAATATCACTATAACTTTGGCATGCACGATTGAAAAATGCTATTTGAAAAAAAAGAGTATAACTTATGCGATATGTGATTGTCCAATCTTTATAGCATTGAATCGATATTGTATCTTCGGCCACGATACGAAGTAGATATTGATTATGTTCAAGCGAGGCACGTCCTCGACCGCTAGATAGTGATACGTTAATGAATTGTGCAATCTCTCTCACACACATACAAATCTCCCTTCTCCGTGGGCATATCAATCACACACGCGCGCTCCGTCTATTTCTCTCCCTCCGTCAAGGTTAGAAATCGTCTTTCTACCTCGTCCTACAAGTCTCTCACACAAAAACACACACTCTCTCTCTGTCGAACACCCCCACCCCTTTAATTCCGCCCACCCACCGCCACTCATGTCTCAAAGTATAACTATGTCTCGCACACATATCCCTAATTAAGGTTAACTCGAGTCCCCGGAACCATGTGAATCCATACAATGGGATTCCAGTTGAGCACCTTTTGTCTTGAGATTTCAAGAAGAGTTCGCTCTCTCTCTCTCTCTCTCACACACACACACACATTGTTTCTCTCTTCATTTATTTCAGGCATTTGCATGCACACACGCTAGTTTATCTCCCTGATGTTTTAGGCATGCCTCGCACACATGCTATCTACCTATCCCCTAATATAGGTCTGTAACACACAAACTCTCTCTCTCTCTCTCTCTCTCTCTCTAAGTGTCTATGGCACCATCCCCCCTCCCAACACTGGCAGGACCAGGGTGACACCTCGATCTTGATCTTAATCTATCTACTAGCTTCTCTCTCAGACACACACACACTCGCTAGTTGTGTCTCTGTGCCTAGCACACGTACACTCTCGATACGCCTTTCTCTCGCTCTCTCCCGCCCTCGCCCCTCCCAACAAAGACAGGAGCAGGGTGATACCTCGATCTTGATCTTAATCTATCTATCGACTTCTCTCTCAAACAAACACACTCTTGCTAGTTGTGTCTCTGTGCCTCGCACACACACTCTCGATACGTCTTTCTCTCCGTAGCCCCTTTAGATATGTAGATTTCTCGGTGGTCATTGATGGTGCGGTCGGAGTTGCGCGTGCAGAGGTGCAATGACGATGACGCTGAATTGCGGCCTCGATGATGCTTTTCTCTTCGACAACATGTGTGCGTTCTTGTGTGTGTAGCCAGCTCGCCCATTGTGCCTTGTTTTTATGGGCCTCATGTGATGGTTTTTGCCTGGTTTTCTATTAATTAACCGGGCAACTCTTTTCTTTGTTATTAATGAATGCGAGATCCTTGCTTGTTCGAGCAGACATAAAATATATCACTTTAAACCAATTATCACAGTAACTATATAAAAAGGCAGACATCTCTTGCTTGTTCGAGGAAGAACATCAAGTGGAGTGGTTAGCGCCCGATGTTCAAAATGCATTGACCTGAGTTCGAATCATGTCAGAAACTTTAGTTTCATATATGTTTTTATATATACTTCTTTTCTCTACCTTACTGACAGTGGAACCCACAGATAAAACGAGAGTGGGCACCTTGCAACGTAGGCGGATTTAATAGAGAGTACTTAGAATACAAGTTTATTTTTTTTAAGGATTGATTTGTTTCATTTTTTAACTTTTTGTACAAATCTGTACCCACCGTGCAAGTTCATGTACTGTACATGCAATTAACTTTTTGTTTTCAGAATCATACATGCAATTAACTAACAGGGATTTGATGTGACTATAATTTCCAGCATAAGGGGATCTCCAACGGCAACCAGCAAATTTCCTCCCGCATCCGTTCGCGAACACGACGACATCCAACGCTAGCCGCATACATTTTGACAACAACTCGAACCAGTCGAACGAAATTCGTGCAAACACGGCCGGATTTTATATAAACATGATAGATTTCATATAAAAATGAAGGATTTTCATATAAACATGACGGATTTCATTACATTTACATCAACTAAGCAGTGCTAGTCCGGCTCTGGATCTATAATTAAAACCTAATCTAAATGGTCGCCCGCGGATCCCTTTGTCTTCCTCATGTCCGGCAGCCCGACCAAGACACTTGCGGGGTCGACGAAGGTCCACGCAGTAGAAGAACCGGCAAGACACCGGCTGTGAACACCGTCGTCGCCTCGGCGGTGGCCTTCATGGGACCAAGAGGCGGCGGCCTCCCGTGTTCTACTTCACCTCGATGATGGCGGCGGACGCGGACGCGCTGGCCACGAATTCGCCGCTCTCTGCGCACCCGGTTTCTGTCTCTGCCTGCATGGCACGGCCGCAGGCATGGGAGGCGCGGTCACAGACATGATAGCGACGACGCCCGTGCCGGCGTGGAGCAACTCACCAGTCCTCATTGAGCTGGCCTGGAGCAGCGAGTTGTTGAACCACGCGCTGGCTTGGGGCGGCAACTGGCTCCGTCGGGCTAGGCGAGGGAGGTAGAGCAGCGAGCTGCCTCGCTCGTATCCAGCGGGCTCGGCGGGCCACCCAGCCGGCTTGTATGCTGAAGAACTTCTCCTCGGAAGCCATCGGAAGAGTGGAGAAAATGGTGAAGGAGGAGATGGGGGAGCGGCGGAGGGGTGCGATTCTTGCCCGTCGTCTGGCCTCAGTTAAAATAGAGGGCGGACGGGAGGAGCTCAGCCGGCGTTGCATTTAATGCCGGCCCGCTCGTGTGGTTGGAGTAGGTTTCTAGGCTTCCACGCGGGTTTAATGGAGGTGTTTGAATGCGGCGAGGAGGCGTGTTCAGCCTGGCATGCAACGGGCGGCGCCCTCGGGAGTAGTACTTTTTTTTTGAGAAACGGAGGATAAACTAGTAAACCAGGACAGTTCCCGATACGGTTTGAATGCAGACGAGGGAGAGGGTAGCGGTTCCCTAAACATTGAATGGCCAATGACAATGATGCATCCTCCTTCAATTAGCATGCTGAGGGAAGTAATTAATGGGAGAAGCGGAAAGGAGGCAGCACGATGTGAATGCGACGCAGTTTGCACTCATATAAAGGCTCCCCTCCACTCCAATGCATCTACCAGATCATACGCACCTACGCACCTACACTAATCGCAACAATGCTCACTCCAATTCCCATACCAAGTGACCAGAAGCCAGACCCATGGCGGCGATGCGCGCGAGCGGCCTGCGGCTGTGCCAGATGATCCGAGACGCCGGCCTGCTGCACGGCACCGTGGATCGTCTCGCGCCGGTTCTTTGGACCGGCTGGTTAATAGCCCGCTTCGATGCCAGCTATGACTCTCAGTTGGACAAGATGATCGTCGACACCATCAACAAGTTCACCGTCATAAAGAAGCTCGCGAACGACAACGCCGTACTCCTCCAGCCCGCACGCCCAGGCTCCTCATTGCCTGCAACCCTAATCGGCCTCCATGGTGAGAACCTCTTTCAAGCACTGGTGGCCCTGCGACTGCCTGCCGATGCGACGAAGAATGTCCACCTCAAGGTCGCGCTCGCCGCGAAGCGCCTCGCCCTGCAAGCATTCATCGACCTACACATCCACATGTACAATCAAGTCGTGCACATAGGCCTCTACAAGGCCAGTGAGGACGCTACGACGTTGGCCTTCCTCAACTGGCTGGAAGCCTTGGACGCCTTTGTTCAGAAGCACCTTGACCTTGCCACAAAAGTCGCTGCTCCTCAGCCGCCGGTCGGTGGCCCGGCGCACTGAGTCGAGGAGGAGGAGGTCGTTGATGGATGCATCTTTCTTCTTGCCTCCTGTAACCACCACTGCGATCGCGTCGTCGTGGCCTTAATTCTTATTGTATCGCATTCTCATTCCAATCGATAAGGACATGTGTGATCCCTTTGCTCACATTTGGCATCAATTATATGCATCGTAGTACCTCCGTCCTGGCCCGCCGGTCAACCCGCATTGGCTAGGCATATAGTATCACTAACATGTGGGACCGCATGTGAGGAAACCGACGATGTGCCAAACTGGCTAACTCCCCCAATTATCACGCGGTAAAAGCCCCACCCTAGCGTTTTCAATCGTCATTTCTATCTATCGATCATGCCAAGGAGGAGAACCAAATGTTACAATTTATATTTCAATAAAAATAATGTTACAATTTATACTCCATCGGTTTCTTTTTAGTCTGCATATAAAGTTTGGTCAAAGTCAAGCTTTGTAAAGGTTGACTAACTTTATATTAAAAAATATCAACATTCACAATGTGAAATCAATATGATCAGATGCACCATGAAATGTATTTTCATAGTACTATATAGTTTTAAAATGAAAAGCCTGTCGCGTTCGAGTCGCACGCCCACACGGTTGGGACTCAGGAGTACTCCACGGTCGGTCCGGCACGCCGCATAGCTAGGGAAGGCGTGTTGCCTAGCATTTTCACTGTCATGTGGGACCACAGTTGAGCAAACCGACTATCGGCAAACCCCCACCCCTCCTGCTGCGCGTCAGCTCAGTTTGAATTGGAAGAAAGAAACGAGGAGGGGAAGAGAGCTGTAGCACGGACGCCAAGAAATTTGGTGCCAGATGGGAGTCGTGTCGATAGAGTAGGAGCACTCTATACTAGTTTGTACTAGTACAACTGTACAACTACTACTGTACAAAGTTATACTACTACTAGAGTACTAGTACTCCTGTACGTGCACGGCACAGCTTCGTAGGAACAAAAAAATTGGGGCAAGATATTGTTTTGAGTGATTTCTCTCTTTTCTCAGTCAATGTACTATTACGAATAATATGATGTGGGGGGCACCCATGAAGCCACGTGGCACATCTGGAGGTCTTGTTGCGAGCTTCTTGTGCGGATTGATCACACTGTCGCGCTGCTAGTTCGAGAAGAATGTGTCTGGGTACAATTAGGTTATAGTAGATCCGAATCCCAGCCACCTGGACCATTGGATCAACATCAATCAACGGTTTATATCGTATACATGCAAATGCACGCATTGACTACATAAAAATAATGAATATATAATATATAATACATAATACGACATATTAGGTTTCTCTAAAGTCAAACTTTGTATACTTTCAGCAAGTTTGTAGAAAAATATATTAACATATACACAACCAAATATATATCATTTGATTCATCGTTGCATATATTTTCACATCATGTAAATTTGTAACTGTAAATGTTCACATTGTTTTCTACAAACTTGGTCAAGGTTTATAAAGTTTGACTACAGTCAAAGCTATATGCGTAGTAAATAATAACGGAAGGAGTAGTATAGATATAGATATAGAAATAAAAAATCTAGTACTATAGTTTATAGATGTAGATATGTAGCTACCTTTTTTCTATATTAAAACTCGCATTTTCGTTTAGACATTGTTTAGCTTCGCTACAATTTGCATCTGCGAGATGTGTATGACTAATGCCTTGTTCAGATCGTCTATTAGGAACCCCGCCATTATCCTTGATTAATTCATATTAGAAATTTAGATTGCATTATCTTAGTTCTTGTCGGTTCTTTGGTTGCTTGCTGGAACTCGATCTCGTTATTCATGTTGATCGTGCATACGGCAATATCAGTGACCATGGGAGATTGGTTTAATTAGCGATTGTCGATTCGTATCATCATGTATGATGTAGTTGGATCGTCAACGTCAAAATCCATCAAATCAATAGTTATGCCCACACTCATCGAATGATTGGGCCGCCATCACATGGCTACCAGCTAGACAATTCCTTCTGTGAAACATACACATGAACACCCATCTCAGTATCTAGGTCCACGCCTCCCTCTCTCTCTCTCTCTCTCGGAACACACACACCTCTCCACACGATCCATGTCTATTGGTCTCTCTCCCATCCCAACAAAAAAATAGGCACACCGCCATTCTCTCCTTCTCTCGGCCCCTATCTAAGTAGTTAGGTCTCCGGGTGACACACAAGCAATGCTCTCTATCTCTACTCTCTTTCTCTCCCACACATAACCTTACCCCCCCCCCTCCCGGTGAGCTATGTTGACAACCTCTATCTAGCTCTCACACACGAAAACAGACGATGTCTGTCTGTCCTTCATTGCACACACACTATCGCTCGCCCAATATCCCCACCCCTGTAACCTTGTAGATCCCCTCTATGTTTATATCCTATAACAGGTTGACGTTACACGCACCCCCCTCACTCTCTCTTTCTCTCACGCACATGCGCACACCCTCTTCCTCCCTTTCAGACACCCCTCTCTCTCCGACACACACACACACGCAGTCTTTCAAACACGCATATGCCCCCCTCTCTCTCTTTTGCTCACGCACACGCACACATGCACCCACTTCCTCCCTTTCGGGCACTCCTCTCTCTGTGACACACACATAGTCTTTCGAACACGCATATGCCCCCCTCTCTCTCTTTCTCTCACGCACATGCACACACCCTCTTCCCCCCTCTGGGAGACTCCTCTCTCTCCGACAAACACACACACACACATCAGTCTTTCGAACACGCATATGCCCCCCCTTTCTCTCACGCACACGCACACACCCTCTTCCTCCCTTTCGGCACTCCTCTCTTTCCGACACACACACGGTCTTTCGAACACGCATATGCCCCTCTCTCTTTAGGTCTCGCTGCCACCCCCCCGGTCTTTGTGGCACTAATATTCTCTCTATATCTAGCTATCTCTCGCAATAATACATGGATAGTCTAAATTGGAATCAAGCAAAGGACCACACTTCTCTTGATTCTCTCTTGGAAAACTGAGCTCCAATTACAAAAAGCGAATCCACTCTCAAACATAATATATGAACATAGGGTGAAATCTTCCACACAAATGTTTGTTGCGCGCATGCATGTCAATGATATGGATGTAGTAGTACTCGTACATCCACGCTGGCCCAACTCACACAAATTACATCAAAACCCTTCTCAAAATATCGTGTACATGTGATGTTTATTGTACTACTCCTACTAGCCAGCCCCCGACACGTTCCAACATATTGTGCTACTTTAGATTCTATTTTTCTCGGTCAGACGATGTGTAAGTGTAACCACGAAAAGGTCAACCCCTGCCCCCATTGGTACTGTAGCTCCATGCTCCCATACGGACACAACACCCATTGGACCACGCCGCCGTTGCCGAAGTGGATGGCGCCGTGGCCTAGGAAGACGACGGAGTCTCCGACCTCGCCGAGGTGGAGCACGCCCTCGATGGCCGCGAGTAGCGCGCCCTCACTGGCAACGCGCCCACGCGGAGGACAATGTGATCCAGTGGCTCGCCCTCGTCGGCCACGAGGGGGAGCGCGTGCTCCAGCAGCACGCCCTGGTCAGTCACGAGGAGGTGCATTGCGTCCTCGCTGCTCATAAGGTGGACTAGCGCGTTCTCCAGCAGCATGCCCGCGAGCATCGCATCCTCGCTGCTCTCGACGTGGACGAGCGCGTGCTCCGGCAGCACGCCCGCGAACATCGCATCCTCGCCACTCAGGCAGACGAGCATGTTCTCCAAAAGCACGGTCGCGAGCATGGCATCCTCGCAGCTCATGCGGTGGATGAGCGCGTGCTCTAGACAGTACCCCAGGAGTCAGGACGCGAGCACCGCGCCCCCGGCGACGAGGAGTACTTCATGGTGGCCATCGCGGTTCAGGAAAATCCCGTGACTCCGCCGCGCCAGGGAGGAGCGCGAGCTCCAGTGGGCGCTTGAGGAGTCCCGCACCAATATGCAGGTGGCGACCGACGTGCAAGATTATCCTTCGAGCTCTCCTCCTCCTACGACAACTCCTCCAGCGCGCCCGTCCTACGTCCTCTGCCTCGGCTCCGGTGGACCTTTGGAGTTTAGTTGTATGGAACATGAATATTTGGATTAATCATACGACTACTTAAAAAGAATGTCATTTCTAACAAAATGTGAAGGATTAAGACTAATGCAAAAAACAACCTATGACTAACAGGCATGAATAGATGATGTGGCAGTATTGCATGCTGGAGAGTAACGCAATATATTGCAATTTATGGATTGCATGCATGCCTAGCTTATGTGGCATGGTTACATGGCTAGGAAAGAAAATAGATATTGCGTTGTATAGATATTTAGGAATAGAAGATACTATCCACATGCACACTTGCTCTCGAGCATATAAAGATCTTTAGAGTGCACTCCAATATTTTTTCAGAGGCTTAGGTGCACCGGATGCCGTGCCACGTTACAAAATGTTAGAAAAAAATAAGAAACAAATCTCGAGTTTGGACGAGTGGAAAAATATCTGGTGCTAGCGCACCTTATATGCTACCGTGATATGGACGCACCAGGGCCATTAGATCTATGATCCAACAGACAACATCTCAGGATGTGGACTAAAGCGCCATTTCGAAAATGTTTGGGTGTTTTATGCAAAACTTGCACTGACCGATGCTGGCCACTCGATCCACGATCCAATGGCTCAGAATCTTGTATGAAGGTAGCATTTAAAGGTGTGGTAGACGAGCACGGTGGGGTGCAGCTCTTGGCGCACGCGGTGGAGGGGTGGTGGGCCCGTGAGGGGGTGAGGCGCATGTCGGGGGACGTGCTGTCGTGGGTTCGAGCGGCGTCGTGGGAATCGCGTGTGGCAGTGGTGGAAACATGATGGTCGCCGTAGTTCAGCGTCCATGGACAAGCTGTCATGTCGTCTGACACATGCATTGCATACTGATCATTGCAAGGAGTAGGAGAGAAAACTAGGCGGATAAATACTTCATTATATTCAAGCGGACCTACGCTACTACATTTGTTCGAAAGACATGCACACCAGCGAAATAGTTCATCCATCTATAGTGCACTGCTTCTTCTTCTTCTTCTTATTCTTATTCTCATTTTTTGTGGGGGACGGCTTCGCTACAAGCTCCTTCGACCTTGCAGCTATCTCAAAACTCACACGGGCATCGAGGGCTGCATACTTTATCCGCTCATAGATCAATGGATAAATCTCCCATCCAGACATCCTTAATTCCAGCGTCTCGTCGCCCTTGTCAAGCTTTGTCCCGAGTACAAAATTTGCTATGTCAAATAGGGATGGTGTTTGTTTGTCACAACCCTCTATGGGAATTTTGGATTGTAGGTCGGCGGTCTTTTTCACATCAAGGTTGTACGGCGCCAGTTTTTTTTGTCCCCTTCGATGGATGCTCCACAGAAGAATATGTCCTCCCGAGACAAGAAATCGTGGAGATCACCTGGTATGGAGGGCGCGTGCATGATGTGATACACCAAAACATCATCTCTAAGGCACAGCTGAAGGACGGCGGCGCATTGAATCTCCCCAGTGACCCGTTTGGTGTACTCTGCGTCAAGACCGACGATCTTCATCTCCACATTTTTGAGGGAGTTGGATACATTGTTGATCCACTCCCGAACAACCCTTGCGTGGTCAGTGACGGTGGCGGCTATCCTCAATGAGCCTTCGCTAATCACATGTTTGACGCTAAAAACCTGCATACGGATCTCTTTCTCCATTTGGAACCGCCGGACCGGAGGGCTATGGTTTGGAGTATTAGGATTAGGTGGCTAAACAGAGTGGAAGAAGATGGTGGTTAAACAGAGTGGAAGAAGATGATTATTTAAAGGGGTTTCGGAGGTATGTGAAGAGGTTAAAACAGTGTGAATCCAGTGGGGTTTGAATGCAAACGAAGGAGAGGTGAAGAAGCCGAGGAAAATCGGTTCCCGATGGAGAATTAATGGAGAAGTGGCATGCAGGCAGTTGATTAGACGGCTAGGTAGACCGGCCTACAAAACTAAAAGCCTATGCCAATAGGTTCCGGTTCGGATGGATATTGGCGCGTGCCTGCGACACACAACTTCTGCGTTCGAATACCCGCAGAGCTAACCATTTTGTTTCAGTTTTTTTCTTCCCATACTGTTGTTCTACTACAAGTACACGTATCGGTTTGGCATTTCCCGTTACACTTTGCTCTAATTCCCGAGATATTTTTTTGGGGAGACAATAGACAGTTCATGTGCGTTATCAGATAACATGGCACAGAGTTCGAGATCCCAAGCCTTCTTCTGGTGGTTTCTCGATGATTCTGCGTGTGTGCTACGTATGTGTGTAACCTTTTCTGGTTAAGGAATATGCGGTTATACTCAAAAAAGAAAAAAAAAGGCCTTCTTCGCGCTTCCGCATGCACGAGAATTTTGGTCTGCTCGCAATATGGAAGCTACCTGGAGGATGAAGTGAACCCAGAGGCATGCTAGCACAACCTCTTTCCTACTACTCCTATGTTACTAGTACTAATAGTAATACAGGTGTAGTACTTGTTGGTCAAAATATTATTCATCTGGTCCTCACAGTGAAGTGACAAGACCCTGCACCTGAGGTGACCCTAGTCCAGGTGGCGTGTTCGGGTTACCAAAGTCAGCCTCACCCTGTGCAGTCACTGTCACCACCGCTGTATAGCATGCATGCCTCGCCTCGTCTCCCTCTCCCCTAGCACCACTCCATGTCCATCTTGCCGGAGATCCCGAGGTCACTCTTCTTCATCTCACAGTGCCCCCACATACCCTCTCGCCTCGCTCGCCTCCCCCAGTACCACTATTCTACTCGCTAGCCGCTCCAGCGCCGGGAGCCTTCTCCCCCATAAACCAAGCCTCAAAAAACCCCACCTTCCAAACTCCACCATTGCTGAACCCGAACCGCGCAGCATCCGTATGAGCCGCGGCTGGAGCAATCTCCCCATGGACATCCTCCACCTCTGTTGTTTGCATATGGATATGTCCAACGCCGTGTAGCTGGCTGCATGCTCGAGGGACCTACATGCGGCCATCGTCGAAGCGAGGCCTAAGATTTTCAAGACACCCTGCTTGCTGCTATCTGATGTTGCGGGATGGCGTGCTCACCACTGTGCTCACCATGATACGGTGGCGCACATCATGCCCCTCGACTTCGATCCGACCACCATCACCCAAAACTTCTTGTCAGGTATGTACTGGGTCGGCATGAACTCCCACTGGATGGCTACCGTCGAAGAATACCGGAAGAAGTGGGTGCTCATGAACGTCCACACCTCCCATGAGATTATCCTTCCTCCCTTGGATCATATAGGGATTTGCCGTCGTGGCCCACTTCCTGTAGATTACCAAGTCAGCTGGACGAACCTTGTTTTGCTGAAGGTTGTAATCTGCCAAGTGCCCATGGCATATGGGAATTACACAGACTTTAAGCTAATTGCCTTGTTCGACCGCGGAGTCGCCTATCTTTGCGGCAGTGCCGACTGTAGGTGGACACTACTCCACTCGAAGAGCTGCATCGATGGTGATCCACAGTTCTGTGATGCTATTGAACACAATGGCATCATCTACGCGATCGACAATGCAGATGGCACCACATGTTGCTGGGACGCCTCGTGTAAATTGTTTTCGTCTGATTTTAATGATAACGCCATTACATTGTTTGAACTTTTGTGATGATTGGCATATCCCTGTTACAGCAAAATTTGAGTAGAACTATGGCGATGTATTAGAGACGCCGTAAATCAGGAAATAAAATAGGGAGATTTGGAAGTCCAAATGGTAATCTCTATATTTGGAAGTAGTTAAATCATGTGATTGTGACCATGTCTATACAGCCAATTTGTACCCTTGAATAATCAAACGGCTAGGAAGATATGGATATTCTCCTAACTTTATAGTAATCTTTATACTACTAAATATGAGTGTGTATCAATAGCCATGTTAGTTTCCTCATTTTCATGATGTAGAAACATGCATAACACTGTTGGTTTCATCTAACCATACATTAGTAGGGAAGTAAAAGTGCATATGGAAAACTCTATACTTGGAAGTAGTGAAATACTATCATGCTTACCATGTCTACATGCCTATATTTGCCCTTCAGCAATCAATGGCTAGAATATTATCCTCACAAAAAATTTGCACACAGAACATGAGGAGAAATGCTACATACACGGGTTGCTTTTTACGGAATCAACGGAGAGGCTGAGCTGGAATTTTCTTATTGGGTAGAAATCAGGTGAAGGGCCCACCCCAACTGAAAATCAGGGGGGGGTGAGATTAGTTATAAAGCAGGTCCCGTAAAACCTCCGTAGTTGGCCCGTGCGTCTAGAATTATCGGAACATGAGTATATAACAATGCATGGTGTGTTAGTTTCCTCTGAAGAATTTATTTGTGAGAACAGAACATGACTACATAACATGCATGGCTATATTAGTTTCCTCTGAAGAATCGACTGCGAGATAACATGAGTATAACCATTACCATGCATGGTACTACTATATTTTTGACCCCAATATACATTTCCCTCTATTTTCCTCTCAGTTCCAACAGGGATAGATCAATGTTGTTTCTTACATTATCCTGCTCATACTCTGAACATTGTTGATCTTACATTAACAATGTCTGTCCTTTTTGTCTCCTTTCTGATATGTTGCAGTGTCCATACAGCTCCTGCCCTTTGTAATCACACCACCTTTGCCGAAAACAGGGAAGCACAACTGGTTCCTCGCTTGATCAGACGACGGTGAAAGACTGATGATCATTCGCACGCATCAACCGGCAAGTTTATATTGCAAAAACCCCACTGTGTACAAGCAGCGTGAAATATGTGAGTATCCGGAGAATGTATGTTACGTCTATGAGCAGGATACCAGCTTGTTGGGACCTTCAGGATTTTTGAGTTGGAGGCGGGTAAACAGCCTTGGTTCACACTCTCTGTTTCTCGGACTCAATTATCTGATTAACCAGGAGATCACCTTCAAGGATCCTGATGGCAGAGAGGCTCTGTTTGTTAGGGAAAACTGTGTGTACACGGTGAACCGATCTATGGGATCAGCCGCCCCTAATTCTCAATGATACAGCATGTAGCCAAAAGAAGGTGAGAATGCGAAAGGCATCTGGATTAACTTTGATCCTTGGATGTCTCAACTCCGAAAGCCAGTGATGTGGTACAAGCCTTGAGGTTGGTAGGTAATGGGGTAGTTGCGTCGAAAGGGTGGAGTCCTGGTGTCTACGAATCACTGGTGGCTAAAGGGAAGCTGCAAATTATTATGGCGCTGGATCATCCCTCTTCGAATGACTTGCTGTATTAGCTGCTTGTTCTAGATGGGTGATGTTCTCTTTTGTTATGCAGACTCCTTGTAATTATATCATCCTTGTCTATGTCACTCTTACTATGTACTAGTTCGCTCTGTTTAGAACTTTGTGATTTGTGTGTGGATCACGAGAGTCTGAGCGCTTCAGATGGGTGCGTTTTGGTGGTTTAGCAAGACTTGTGAACTTTCATGTCTTGCTGTTTATGTCAGTAGTAGACGCTAGTCAGTGTTTGCATGTTGTATATATCATTGTTTCAAACTGCTGATGTGCTAAATGGGGCCATCACCATTCTCCAGTGTTAAGTGTATATATCCTTTTTTCAAGTTATAATTTGAGCTCAGTGACTTTTCGGTGATGTACACTTGTTTGGGCCATGTGAGGTGTCGTTGAATATGGGCCGAGTAGTAACGCAATGCCAAACAGGCCAATTATGAAATCTGATGGCGGGCGCTCAAAAAAAATATTAGTCTGACATGTGGGCGCCACCGGTGTTTTCGTGCGGTTGCGCGGCAAGAGCGTACTGGCGCGCGTTCGAAATTCATGCTACCTTTTCATCCCGAATCCCCCGCCCCTCCCCCACCTCTGGAATCTCGATTCCTACCCCAGTTCCCCCAAATCCGCTTCCTCTACTCCCTGTACTCAAGCGCACTATCATGTCGCCGGTCAACACGGATCTCCCAGCCGAAGATCCTGAGGTCCGTCCTGCCTTCGGGCGCTGCGTGCTGTCGCTGAACAGTGGCATGGCGGCGCTTGACGACTAGTTTGCCAGCAAAGTGCTGATGGTAACCATCAACGGCGACCAGCCTCCCGTCTCGCCGGACGACCTGGTCAAAGCTCTTGGCATTGCACATGGCATCCAAATAAGTGACTTGCTCGTCGAAGTCTGTCCGCCACCGACTAATTTTTTTGTCAGGTTCCGGACAACTTTTGACTGCAGTCGTGTGTTCGAATCTTCCCAGCATTTGTTCTGCGATGGCGCGTTGGTGAGCTTCGATCGGTGGCACCCAGGATGGGGCTCGGTGCCCTCTGAGCTTTAGTTTTAAACAAAGCTTACCTTCTACGGCATGCCTCAACGGGCTTGGAACAGCGAGTCTATGAATGAGCTTATCAACGACCTAGGAGGTGAGCTCTTAAGTATGTTTGTTCCTCTAAACAGCTGGGCTGTGACGGTTATGGCATGGATGAAGAAGACGTCCACCATACCGAAGGTGATTGGTGTTGAGATACCAGTGCGGGAACCAGGGTTGTACTATTCGTCGCCACCAAGGCCGCCGCGGACCACATTACGTATGTACCTGTATCGAGTCTTCGTGCATGTCAAAGAAGTGATTAATCCTTCAATCGAAGTCCTGCCGTTGTCGCTGGTGGCGGGGTCTGTCGACGACGTCCATTACAAGAGTCAACGTCAGACTTTCCCCGTGTTGCTTGGAACGATGGATGGCACAGGGCCTACTCCATCGCGCGGCGGAGGCCGCTGCTTCTTTGGGAGAAGAGGCCGGGCTGGCTGCCTGGATGTGCTCTAATTTGAGGTAACAACTGAATCTTCTCAGATAGAGTACTACTTATATCCGAGCTATAGGTGTCAAGCTATGATGTGCCAATACATTTGATTATGACCTGTTCTATTTTTGTACCTGGTTTTTTTTCAAAATGGGTGTACGTCAACTTAATGTGCTAGTAGAACTTATTGTGTTTGTCAGTCTGTTTTCTTTGCACTGCATTCAAGATATTTCCATGCCATTGATCAAGACGATGAACGGTGATGTACGAGTTTGTTGGTTTCAAGATAGCCCTACCCGTAGCGATCCACTGCTTCCACACGTATTGTGCCGCCCGCGTGAAATTTTTGTATGCAAGCTCAACGTGCTATGATGTTGTATATCCTTGTGTCAACTATATAAGTTTGTACCGAGCATCAGCAATGCATATGGCCTAAAAATGTATGCACGAGCATCGACCGATCGGTTTCTCTCTCTCCCGCTAACAAGTGGGACCCGCTGCATTATTTGTTCGCTCGTGACAGCTTTTAATTAGGTTTCACTGGACTCCACCTTTTTTCTTAACTTATAATTTGAGTTCAGTGATTTTACAAAAATGTACAAAAGACTTGTTTGGGCCATTTCAGGCGTCGTTGAATGTGGGAGTACCTACGTAAAGTTGTACTGTACTACACAGGCCTTGTTCGTTGAACATCATAAATGCAACTGGGCCGAAAGACGCGTGCCAGCCCAGGTTTTCTTTTGACAAAAAATAAGCGCGGCCCAGCCTATGTTTTTTTTTTATAAAAAAAATGCACAACTCAGTTCTATTTTTACACAAGAATGTCAAGCCCAACTAAAAGTTTTTCAATAAAATTCCTAGCTCAGAATTATTTTTTTATAGGAAATGCTCTGTTCAGACCAACATTGTTTTTTCACCCATCCCAGAAAATGGGTCTATTTCTACTCTTTTTTAATAATCGGGTCTATTTCTACTAAAAACAAATGGGTTGTAAACTAACAGATATAATAAATGGGCTGCATGTCCGCATTTTTTTTACCCAGCCCAGTAAATAGGTGTATTCGAACAAATAATCAAATGGGCTGTAAATTCTCAGAAATAGTAAATATGTATTTTTTTCAACCCAGACCAGGAAATAGATGTATTGGAAAACAAAATCAAATGGGCTGTAAAAACTAAATAAATGGGCTGCATGTCCGCCAAAGCCTTCGAAGCTTACTTTGTTGGCCCACGCCGAGGAGTTCTCAAAAAAAGAATGTTGGCCCACGAGGACGAAGCCTGCGCAAGGTGTGTCCATTTAGTCAACAAAACGATTTATAATGGTCAAAAAGAAAAGTCAACAAACTATGCTGACAACTGTAGCCATTGGATTGACATCCGACGGCCATCCTGCTTCTTCAATCTCTGATCTTGTTGCTCCAGCCACAAAAAGCCCAAAACCATCGCAGGCAGGAGCGCCTGCTTCTGCCTCCCGTGGCCGGCTGTGCTGCCGTGCAGGCCTCGCCGCCCCACCCTACTCCCACCGATGGCCAGGTCATACATGTACTCATCGGTGGCCGGCTGTGCTGCCGCGCAGGCTCTGGTCGTTCCCACCCTTAGCCTAGCTGTCGTCCACCGCCTTGGTGCTCTCGGACTTTTGTCGTCAACGCGGTCAACGAACGACAGCCATCGGAAGAGGACTGTATGTCGAGAGGCTAACAGCTAGGACCCACGAGGTCCATGGTCATACGCCACAAACTGCCTCCTTATCATGCACAAGAAAAATGATTCCTCCCCCTGACAGCTTGGGCCCACCGGCTACATCTTCGCACACAAGGAAGTGCCTCCTTATTACGCGCAAAAAAAATGACTCGTCCCACTGACATCCGGGACCCACCAGCTACATCTTCGCACGCAAGCAAGTGCCTCCTTATTCCGCGAAAAAAATGATTCTTCTCCCTGACAGCTGGGGGCCATCATCTATATCTTTGCACGAAAGGAAGTGCTCCTCCTTATTACACACAAAAAAGATTCCTCCCCATGACATTGCGGACCCACCATATTTGTAGGCTGACTTGTGGGCCTACTAAGTTGATGCGTACGCAGGGCTTTGTCAACTTAGTCAACAAACGATTCTAGCAGCAGTGACCGTTGGATGTTAATCCAACGGCCGTGCTGCTTCTTCAATCTCTGATCTTCTTGCTCCAGCCACCCAAACCAGCTCCGGCGGGACCGCCTGCTCCTGCCTCCCATGGCCGGCTGTGCTTCCGCGCAGGCCTCACCGCCCCACCCTACTCCCACCGCTGGTCAGGCCTTCCCTCTACTCACCCACATCCCCTGTTATTCTCCGGCGACGGAAGCCTCACACCGCAGCCAAACCAATCAACCCTCGTACTCCCCTCCGCATGGGCATCCACTGCCGCGTCATTCCCGGCTCTGCATAGTTCCCTTCCTAGGACTCGCCGTCGTCCACCGCCTTGGTGCTCTCGGCGCGGCGTGGTCAACGTGGTCAATGAACGACAGCCATCGGAAGAGGAATGTACGCAGTGAGGCTGATAGCTAGACCCACCAGCTGCATCTTCGCACACAAGGAAGTGCCTCCTTATTACGCGCAAAAAAAATGATTCCTCCCCCCTGACAGTTGGGACCCATCAGCTATATCTTCGCATGTAAGGAAGTGCCTCCTTATCCTCCCTGACAGCTGGGACCCACCCGGTCGAAGCGTACGTAGCGTTGTCTGTCTGGTCGCGAACGTGTACATACATACTGGTCGATCAGTCTCTCTGCCATGATGAACCGTGAGTGTGTAAGGAGCGGCACGTGTCGTAGTAGAGCCCCCGACGTAGCAGTTCAGGAAGCCCCGTCTAAATCGTGTACACGTACGTACAGCCACACGACAAAAAATATGAGCACGTACGTACATACGGGCGGGGTCTCGAACGCGTACTCGCGCATACGTACAGCAAGGGCTCGTGTACATGGAGAGAGGCAACGGACGGCAGCAATGGCCTCCTGTTCATCGTCAGCCAACCGGCTGGGTCAGAACGAAGGAAATAGCGCCGTGTTCATCGGGAGCCAAGCGACTGGGTCGAAACACGTCCTGTTCATCGGGAGCCAACCGGCTTGGACGGAATAGCCATAACGGGGTCCTGTTCATCGACTCGGGGTCTGCGTGCTGCAAAACGGAGGAGACGCCCTTCTGTTTGACCGCCTATGGTCGAAACGGGATCCTGTTCATCGGCTGGGGGTCTGGCGTACCACGAAACGGAGGAAACGAACTTCTGTTTGAGCGCCTACGGTCGAAACGGGGTCCTGTTGATCGGGAGGGCTCTGGCGTACAGCAAAACAGAGGAAACGGACTTCTCCCCAACTACCTACGGTCGAAACGGGGGTCCTGTTCATCGGGAGGGGTGTGGCGTACCGCAAAATGGGACTCCACGGGCTACTGTTCATCCACGGTCGACCTCCCTCCAGCCTCCACCAGCTACTGTTCATCCACCGTCGACTTCCTCCAGCCTCCACCGGCTACTGTTCATCCAGCCTCCACGGGGTCCTATTCATCCACCCCCAACCGGCTGGGATATGGCGTACCGCGGCACGGCCTCCTCGGGGTCCTGTTCATCCAGCACCAACCGCCTACACGGCAGGGGTCCTGTTCATCCAACCCCCACCGGCTGGGGTGGGCATACGAGCGGGCGGCAGCAACGGGAACTGTTCATCCACAGCCAACCAACCGGCTCGATCGATGCGTCTCGACTCGTGTCTACGTGTATCGCGCGCACCGCAGCAACGGGCACTATTCATTGAGGGGCAACCCAACACCGGCTGGCTACGTCTCGCATGGGGGCTCGATCGGCTTCAGTAAGCAGCGAGAAGGATCGATCGGGTTCAGTTAGCAGCGAAGGGATTGCTCGAGTTCAGTTAACAGCGAAGGGATTGCTCGGCTTTAGTACGCAGTGGGATCGATCGCTCGGGTTCAGTACGTGTAGTAGTGCGAGGGATCGATCGATCGCTCGGGTTCAATAAGCGAACGCCTCGCTCGGGTTCAGTTAGCGAATGCCTCACACACGCGTGCGGGTACGAGAGAAACACGCAAACCACACTGCATCCCTCGGCCCCGACCACCCACCGTAACCGGGAACTCCCCAAAAATTTACTCGCACTTCTACCATGATTTTTTACGTCATGGATGGCCCAAAGAATGTCATGCGGGTGCGTCTCCGGCCCGCCCAAGACGAAAAGCCCATTTTCTGTCATAATTTTTTGTCATAGAAGTAGGAGCCCACCACATCTACGATGATACGTGTTTTTGTCACAATTATTGTCATAGAAGTGTCACAACCATGACAGAAAAAGTTTTCGTTAGGCCCATAATGTCACGGTTGTGTCTTTTTTTTGTAGTGGTGGCGGCGCGAGCGCGGGGACGGCGGTTGTCGTTGGCGACGGGCTCCATCTGGGCCACCCTGGTAGCCCTACGTAGGGTGCGCTCGCGCCGGGCGTCGGCCATGGCGATGTCGGAGTGGAAGGAGCAGAAGCAGCCCCCTACCTGGCGTGCCAAATGTCGGAATCCGGGCTCCGAGAACCCTGGTTCAAACTCTGGGGGGCGCTTGCTGCCTAACTACCCGACGGTGACCATGGCGAGGTGACGGCGAATGGAGCATGGCGAGAGCGCACACACACGCAGGGCACGGCAGGGACACGAGAGCTACCTAGGTTCGAGCCACCATGCGGTGTGAAACCCTACTACTGCTTGTGTTTGGGATTATTGTGGATGAGAGAGTCCTCCCGTAAAAGGGTGACAATGGAGGAAAATCGATCCCCCTCTACGGTGGCAGCACTGCCCCTTTTATCGCCGCCTTGGTCCTCTTCCCCCAAAAAATATTGGCGGGAAGGGTAGCCACACAACGGCGGTTTGAAGGGGGACAGGTGCTCAGTCTTATCCTGACAAAAGGTGGTCTTCGCCTGCAAAGATGCTATCCATGACCCGTCGGTGGGTTCGGCGATGACCTCCGCCCTGGTGCGCTTCACCGTCTTGGTCTTCTTTCACCAAACGGGCCAGCTTTGGGACTTGCTTTGCGGGTGGGCAGCTGGTGCTACCCCTTTATCACCAAAGAGGAAACCTCCCCTGACCGCCCATGCTGGTACGGTTCTTGTCGCTATCTTCATCCTACGCGGGTGCGTCACCCATGTGGGGGGCACGCGACCGCGAGGCCGGCGCCAGGCGGCACCTTGCTCGGGTGGCTTCGGGAGGCTGCCTCGGGAGGTCGCCTCATGAGGGGGCCTCACGAGGCTTCCTGCTGCTGCTGAGTCTTCGGTGGGTCCGCTCCTGATACGTCTCCATCGTATCTACTTTTCCAAACACTTTTGCTCTTGTTTTGGACTCTAATTTGCATGATTTGAATGAAACTAACCCGGACTGACGCTGTTTTCAGCAGAACTACCATGGTGTTGTTTTTGTGTAGAAATCAAAGTTAGCGGAATTGGACGAAACTTTTTGGAGATTTTTTATGGAATAAATAAAAATTACTGGCGCAAGAATCAACAGAAGAGGGGCCACCTGTTTCTCACAAGGCAAGAGGGCGCGACCCCCCCTAGGGCGCGCCCTGATGCCTTGTGGGGCCCATGGAGGTCCTCCTGACATAATTTCAATGCTATAAGTTCTCTTTCCCCGAGAAAAAAATAGAACAAGAAGTTTCATCGCGTTTTACAATACGGAGCCGCTGCCACCTCCTGTTCTTCATCGGGAGGGCTGATCTGCAGTCCGTTCGGGGCTCCGGAGAGGGGGATTTGACGCCGTCGTCATCATCAACCATCCTGCATCACCAATTTCATGATGCTCACCGCTGTGTGTGGGTAATTTCTCCGTAGGCTTGCTGGACGGTGATGGGTTGGATGAGATTTATCAAGTAATCGAGTCAATTTTGTTAGGGCTTGATACCTAGTATCCACTATGTTTTGAGATTGATGTTGCTATGACTTTGCTATGCTTAGTGCTTGTCACTAGGGCTCGAGTGCCATGATTTCAGATCTGAACCCTTTATGTTTTCATGAATATATTTGTGTTCTTGATCCTATATTGCAAGTTGTATGCACCTATTACGTGTTATGATCTGCATACCCCAAGGTGACAATAATTGGGATTCTTTCCGGTGATTACCGTAGTTTGAGGAGTTCATGTATTCACTAAGTGCTAATGCTTTGTTCCAGTTCTCTATTAAAAGGAGACCTTAATATGCCTTAGTTTCCTTAAGGACCCCGATGCCATGGGAGGGTAGGACAAAAGATGTCATGCAAGTTCTTACTATAAGCACGTATGACTATATACGGAATACATGCCTACATTACATTGATGAATTGGAGCTATTGTGTATCGCTCTAGGTTGTGACTGTTACATGATGAATGTCATCCAACATAATTATCCATCACTGATCCAATGCCTGCGCTTTTCGCATATTGATCTTTGCTAAGTTACTTTCGTTGTTGCTGCTGTTACAATCACTACAAAACTACTACTGTTACTGTCTTTGTTACTATTGCTACTGTTACTACTGCTATCAAAACTATCATACTACTATTATACTAAACACATTGCTACAGATATTTATTTCTCCAGGTGTTGTTGAATTGACAACTCAACTGCTAATACTTGCAAATATTCTTTGGCTCCCCTTGTGTCGAATCAATAAATTTGGGTTGAATACTCTACCCGCGAAAACTATTGCGATCCCCTATACTTGTGGGTTATCAAGACCTTTTTCTAGCACTGTTGCCGGGGAGCATAGCTCTATTTGTTGAGTCACTTGGGATTTATATCTGTTGATCACTATGAAGAATCTGAAAGACGCTAAGACCAAGATCGTCCCTCTATAACTAGAGGAGGTAACGAACTGCCATCACACTCTGCACTTGATTCACCTTCTGTTTTGAGTAGGCTTGCGACACCGCCACCTATTATTCATTCTGATATGTCGCAAGTTATTGATGATGCTACTTCTGCTATACATGATACTTATGATGATGCTAGTACTATGCTTGATAATACTATGCCACTAGGTGAATTTCTTGATGAACAAATTGCTAAAGCTAAAGAAACTAAAAATGCTGAAACTTTTGAAAATTATGATTCACCAATTATTCCTAGCTCTCCTAGAATTGAAATGCCTAAGATACCTAATGGTTATGTTCTGGATGGAGAAATAGCTAGAGAAATTCTAGCTTGTAATGATAGAGATGATGGTAGAAAATTGCTTGCTAAGTTAAAAGAAAAGTCTATGAAGGAGAGAATGAAATATGATCCTAAGTTTGCTACCTCTCCTATCTTTGTCACTGATAAGGATTATGAATTCTCTGTCAATCCTGAGTTAATTACTTTGGTTGAATCTAATCCTTTTCATGGTTATGAATCTGAAACTGTTGTGGCACATCTTACTAAATTGAATGATATAGCCACCCTATTTGCTCATGAGGAAAAAATTCGCTACTACTACATTCTTAAGTTGTTTCCTTTCTCATTAAAAGGTGATGCTAAGATATGGTTTAATACTCTTGCTCCTGGTTGTGTGCGTAGTCCCCAGGATATGATATATTACTTCTCTAAAAAATATTTTCCTGCTCATAAGAAACAAGCTGCCTTACAGGAAATATTTAACTTTGTGCAAATTGAAGAAGAGAATCTCCCTCAAGCTTGGGGGAGGCTTCTCCAATTATTTAATGCTTTGCCTGATCATCCTCTTAAGAAGAATGAAATACTGGATATCTTTTATAATGGACTAACCGATGCTTCTAGGGACTACCTAGATAGTTGTGCTGGTTGTGTTTTCAGGGGACGAACTGTTGGACAGGCTGAAGAACTATTGAATAATATATTAAAGAATGTCGATGATTGGACACTTCCTGAACCACCACCTAAGCCAACTCCGAAGAAAAGAGGTATTTTATTCCTCAGTCCTGAAGATATGCAAGAAGCAAAGAAATCTATGAAGGAAAAAGGTATTAAAGCTGAAGATGTTAAGAATCTACCACCTATTGAAGAAATACATGGACTTGATACCCCCGACACAGGTAGTAGAGGTAAATTCTCTTCGTAGATTCAATGAAAGTGATATTCCCTATAATAAATCTGCTAGTCAATGCTTGGATGAATTTGATAACTACATCGTTAAGCAAGAGAATTTCAATATGTATGTTAGCAATCAATTAAAACGAAATGCCATCATGATTGATCGCTTGAGTGATTTGATGTTTAGAATTGCTAATGATGTTAAGGGTTTGAGTAAACATGCTTCTATGGTCCACACTCAGTTGGAACAAATTGCTAAGTCACAAAATGATTTGCTTGATGAAATGAATAATAAAAAGAATGATCATGTTGTTAGAGTTGTTACTAGAGGAGGTAGAATGACTCAGGAGCCTCTGTATCCTGAAGGTCATCCTAAAAGAATTGAGCAAGATTCTCAGAGAAATAATATTAATGCACCTAGTCCATCTAAGAAAAAAAGAAAAATAAAAATGATAGGACTTTGCATGCTTCTAGTGAACCTGAGATAGAAAAACCTCCTGAGAATCATAATGATGTTTCTATTTCTGATGCTGAGACACAATCTGGTAATGAACATCCACATAATGATAATGATAATGATAATAATAATGATGATGTTCATGATGATGCTCAACCAGATAATGATGTAGAAATAGAACCTGTTGTTGATCTTGATTACCCACCTCCTAAGAATAAAAGATATGATAAAAGAAATTTCGTTGCTAGGAAACATGGGAAAGAAAGAGAACCATGGGTTCAAAAACCTATGCCTTTTCCTACTAAACCATCTAAAAATAAGGATGAGGAAGACTTTGAGCGCTTTGTTGAAATGCTTAGACCTGTCTTTTTGCGCACTCGCTTGATTGATATGTTGAAAATGTCTCCATATGCTAAATATATGAAAGATATTGTCACTAATAAAAGGAAGATACCTGAAGCTGACATTTCCACCATGCTTGCAAATTATTCTTTTAAGGGTGGAGTACCTAAAAAATTAGGACATCCGGGAATACCTACTATACCATGCTCCATTAAAAGAAGTTACGTTAAAACTGCTTTATGTGATTTAGGAGCCGGTGTAAGTGTTATGCCTTTCTCTTTATATAGAAGACTTGATTTGAATAAGCTCACACCTACTGAAATATCTTTTCAAATGGCTGATAAATCAACTGTTATACCTATTGGAATTTGTGAGGACGTTCCCGTTGTAGTTGGAAATGTTACTATCTTAACAGACTTTGTTATACTTGATATGCCCGAGGACGACAACATGTCAATTATCCTTGGAAGACCCTTTTTGAACACTGCAGGGGCTGTTATTGATTGCAACAAAAAGCAAGGTTACTTTTCATGTCAATGGTAATGAGCATACGATTTATTTTCCGAGGAAGCAAAATTCAGTGAATGGTATCAATTGTATTGAAAAGGTTTCGACAATCACTATTGGAGGATTCAAATTTCCTCTTCCTACTATCAAAAAGAAATATGAAATTCTTATTGTTGGGGAGATGCATATCCCCGTGAGGTAACTTAGTGTTATACGAAAATTCTTCGATTTCATGTTACTCGGAAATAGTTTGTTAATAAGACTTGATCAACCTTATTAATGGATTCTTTTTTAGGGTCATGTGGTCGATGAATTTAGTAAGCACAACTTTCTATAACCATAGTTTGCTCTCTGTTATTTATAGTTTAATAAAGTAAAATGCCATGATTATCCTGTTTTCTGAAATATCCGTGCAATAAAAAATGGCCCAAAAATAAAAGTGCTCAGAATGCAATAAAATTTTAACATGATTTTTTCTGAAATATTTAAGAATTTTTGGCACTGAAAACTACCCAGGGGGTACACCTGTTGCTCACAAGGCAACAGGGCGCGGCCACCCCCCCAGGGCGCGGCAAGATGCCTTGTGGGTCCCATAGGGACCCACTCACTTATTTCTTTAGCCCACTTCATCTCCTACCTCCAGAAAAAAATCGTGGTAGCTCTCTCTCTCTCTCGTGTTCTTGCTCCCAAACCTGAGATTGTCGATCTCTTTGCTCGGAGCTGCATTTCCGAAACTGTTTTGAGGGATTGCTCCTTGGTATGTGACTCTCCCATTGCTCCAATTAGTTTTTGCTTTAGTGGATTATATTTTGCATAAATTGCTGCTATTAGTGCTACTAAAAATGAGCTTGCATGTTGAATTCCTTGAGTTCTAAGTAGTTTGAATGCTTGATATAGCCTCTGTGCACTTGTATGAGTAGTTGCTATCAATTTTGTGAAGTTTTGTTAACATCTTTTGGTGGTCCAAATTTTTTTAGAAATTTGTTCGTAGGAAAATGAACTTCCTTCGGAGAGGTTCTTTGAGCTAGAGCTCCAAGGCTGTCCTTAGGGATGCCCATGACCATGACCTCAACATTCTACGCAGGACGGAGGTCCGACCGTGCGAGTGGCCGCACAACACCTTCATGAACGAAGCCGGGTTCCGTCAAGAGTTCGCACAATTTGTTGCGAACGCCGGGCTGACCGACTTCCTCATAGATGAGTGTGACTAGCACACATCCTTACAAATTCCTTTGTGCAAAAATTGTATTTCATGCCTAGGCTCGATATCCCCATGGTGCGTTTTGATTTATATGCTAAACATCATGAGTTAACACTAACTGAGTTTTGTGAGATATGTTTGATCCCTTTGGATGGGGATTTGAGGGAGACTCGGCCTGAGGAGTTCGAGGACTTCCTCCGCACTTTGACTGTGGGGGAATTTAGGGGCGTGTCAAAAGCCTGTGTTACTAGCTTGCATTTTCCTGTTGTGCACTACTTCGCTTTATTCATAGGGAAATGCTTGACTGTCAGGGAGGAAGGTGGCACGCTCAGTGCCCCTGACCTCGCCATCTTGCGTCGTGTTATTCACGGCGATAACACTTTTAGCTTGGGAGCTATCATAGCACGCCGCCTGCACACCAACAGGACTAAGGATAAAGTTCATGACGATATTTATGCTTTGCGTCTTGCGAAATGTTTTAATGTTGCTATCTGCCCAAATGATTATTTGCTACCTAAGGTTTATTTAGACCAACAGTGCATGATCGATCACCACTTTTTTGATGAACCTGAGCCTCCTCACTACATTTGTTATAACCTGATTTTCAGCGAGAGAACTCGCGATATTATTCCGTTGCCCGCGCCCTCCTTGTTTGACTCTCATGCCAGGAACGGATACACCATCATGCCGGCAGACATCACAACTTACAGGAACGAGGTGGCTGCAGCAGAGAACGAGGTCCAGCAATGGGACGCTTAAGTGCCTTCGCCTCAGTACTATCCGCCCGGTCCTGATGGATACTACAGGTGGTGATTACCAAGTTAGGCCAAAAGCCTAAGCTTGGGGGAGTACGTATTTCTCACCGACATTACATTCATGTTCACACATTCATTCCAGTTGTCGGTGTTCACCCTTTTTCATTGTATATCCATGTTAGTTTTATTTTTTGCTTTCTTGTGTGTTTGATAAACTTCAAAAATCCAAAAATATTTCTCGCTTCGTTCCGGTTTTTCTTTTTCGTTTGTTAGTTTGTAGTATTAAAAGAAAACCCAAAAAGATTTCTCATTTCTTCTTTTGCTTGTTGGGAGTTCTCCCGTGTAAATAGCTTCTCTCGCTTTTCGTTTTTCTTCTTAAATTTGCTTTCTTCGGAAAAACTAAAAACTCCAAAAATATTTCAGTGTGTTTCTCTGAGTTTCTTTTCTCTTTGTTGAGTCGTCATAGGGAGAAGACCACGATGAAAATGTTGAGTGGCTCACATATGCTTTATTGTTGATCTAACAAAGAGCCAATATTACCTTGTCTTCTCCCTTGAATAAAATGCTTGCAGATTCCAGCTTAGTCCACAGCACACTTGCACTCTTATTAATTTCACATCATTCGGTCATGCAAGTGAAAGGCAATAATGATGATGATTTGACGGAGTGACTGTGGCAAGGAAAAGCTGGTATGAACTCTTGTTGTTTTTGTCTTTGTAAATATGTTTAATTCGGTATCCATGATTCAGCATATTATGAGTAAACATGTTTGTGATGACAATTAGAGATTATAGTTGCTCATGCCATGCTTAAGTAGCTAGGAGTGGATAATGATTTATCTTGGATGTCAACATGCATTAAAATGGTTATGATGTAGTATGTTAGTGTTGGTGCAACATTTGCCCTCTTGTGTTTTGGAGATTGTTGACAGAAACAGGCATGGACTGATTTGTTTGCTAGTGCACACAGAGAGAAATAGTCCATGCAGTACCGAAGAGAATGCTGTCTTCGGTGTCCAGTTCGAGGAACTTCACCGAAGAATATCTGCACAGCAGAGAAGAATGAGCTACATCCATAGAAGTCATGTAGACGAGAAGATTGATGTGAAGGAGTTAACCCCTCGAAATTTATTGCTGATGCGAAGCAATTGGTTCGGTGATACTGTCCGAAGAAAATTGACTGCAGCAATGGAAGTCGAAGACGAAGTGAAGACGTAGCATTCATCTCGTTGTTCTTCTTTCATTCATTTGAGTCATAGGACCTCCGTACTATTAAGAGGGGTATAGGTTCTCGAAGCTTAGATCCGTTGTGATGCTTAGCCCAAACCTATGCAAGACTGAGAGAAATCTCTTTATGCATTGAATGATTACCTGCCAGCAGAAGACGTTGTTCTTCGGTGCTGCGGGAAATATCTTTCGAACTGAGGAGTTAGCATTACTTGCTCCGCAAGGAATGTTACCGTTGTGCTCAATTTCCGACCGTTGGACTCGGGTCGTTCGGCCATTGGCTGCCCCACATGTCCAATTTGGTCTTTTCCCATCAGGGAAGGCTGCGGCTATAAATAGCCACCCCGATCCAACGTTGCCCGTTGGCTGCTCCGCTTAAGATTTCTGAGAAGATTGATTGAGCATCCCCTCTCCAAGTGATTTGAGTTTAAGATCCATCGAGAGAAAATCAAGAGCCAAAACTTAGACAGTGGTTGAGCATCACAGTAGTTCTGAGTTAGAGTTCTTGTACCTATTACTCTTGAGAGTTGCGCACTCTCTAGACGGATAGGTGTCGGCTTGAGTGTTGAAGAGTTGTTGTCTTCACTGAGCAAGATCTTCAGCAACCAAGAGTCATTGTGGTTTGTGAAGAGGTCTGTCAAAGGTTTGGAGATCACCGACAAGTATCTACCACGAGTGAAATCAACTGGAGTCTAATCAGCTCTGAGTTGAAGGAGAATAGGGTGAAGAGAGTTTATCTTCTGTGTTAAATCACAACCCCTCCAACCAGACGTAGTCCTTTGGCAAAAGGGCGAACTGGTCTACCAAATTCATCTGTCGCCATCGAGCACCACTGGTTCACTCTACTTTACTGCATTTCCTATAGCAGTTTACTTTCGTGCTCTGTGTCGATAGTTTTATCTGATCTATCATAGTTCGTTACTTATCTTTCGCATTCTCATCATTCATTTCTGTTGTCTCAGTCTAATTTATTTCTCTTCTCACTTCTGCATGTTAGCATGATTTCAATCAGTGCCGTATCCATTCACCTCGTCACTATTTCCCTTGCATTTCCTTCGCAGTTCATACCTTGTTTTCCCTCATGCTTCTGCATCTGTTCATATATTGCATTACCATCATAATCGTCAAACCTGTGATATTCTATGCTCGAACTATTACTGCTTCGTACATCGATAGACATGTTCCTCAATAGCGTGCTTGATTAAGTACATTTCTACCGAACCTTATTTCCGCTGCTGTGTTTGGGATCAGTTCAAAACATTCACAAGAATTTTTGAATCTCCCATTCACCCCCCCCCCTCTGGTCGATATACTCTCGGTCCTAACAATTGGTATCAGAGCAGGTTCTCCCTGTCTCTGTTTATTAAAGGTCTAACAACCTTGGAGTTTTGAGTATGTCGTATGCAGGTAGATCCTCGCACTCTGAAAGGTTTCCTATCTTCGATGGAAATGACTATATCTACTGGAAACATCGAATGAAAATCAGACTTCAAGCCATCAACATAGAACTTTGGCAGATTGTGGAAAATGGATACACCGTTCAGCACCCTGATGCTCCTACTTCCGATGACAAAGCTATAATGCGGTTGAATGCTCAAGCAAAAGATATTATCTATGACAGTATCTCGAAAGACATTTTCATTCGGTTCCGAAAGCTTGACACTGCCAAGCAACTCTGGGATGCCATCAAAAATGTTCATGAAGAATTCATTGCCAGAACAGATCCACACACTAATATGCTTCGTGCCATGTTTGCTGGTTCCAGAAGTCTTCATAAGGAAAGTGCTATGGAACTCACTGATAGGTTGACAAATATTGTTGAAAGACTTCATCAACGAGGAGTAACAGATATCACCGATAGAGATGTGGTCAACAAGCTGCTGAGTGCTCTTGATGCAACCTTCGATCCAATCGTAGCTGAAATCAAGCAAAGACCAGACTATGACGAACTCCACTACGTCGAGGTCATGACGTTGTTGTCTATTCACGAAGAAAAGATGGAACTTGAAAATGGGCATCAAGAATCTTCTTTGGAAAGCGAAGGGGAAATTCTTTCACACTATGGCAGTTCACCAGAAGAAGATATCGAGAATCAACACTCTATCACAAGAGAACTAGAAATGCTCATAGAAAGACTAGGTAATCTCAGAAGACAGAATCTGTGTCTCACAAATGATGACGAAGTTGACTTGCCTGAATCTTCAAGAAAACTACCTCCTAAAGAAATAAAGTGCTTCAAGTGCAAACAATTTGGTCAATACATAGCAGACTGTCCTTGCTGGGAACTAAATGAAAAACCTAGCAACAGATGGATTTTTCTTCACTGCACTGGATTCACTCAAATGGACCGTCACACTAAGCTCTCGAAGAAAAATGAATCTTTCTCATCCTCTTCCAAGAGACCAGTCACTGACGTGCAAGCCAAAGCAACCATTGAATCTAATATGAAGAGAATATCGCAGCTGACTAGAGTATGTGCTAAAATGAATATGGAATCTGAAGATGAGACATCCGAATCCGAATCAGAAGATGAAGAGCCTCACAGAAGCCTAGGAAGAGGTAATGCATTCGTTGCTTATGAATCATCCGAGAAATCACTCGAATCAGACACTGATGATAATGCTTCAAGTGATGATGAACCAATCGCACTCTGTCTCATGGCAAAAACCTCAAAGGATCAGGTATCAGCAAAGCACCGAAAATCTATGACTGAATATTCTTCTGAATACATTGCCTATGCTAAACTGGTTAGGATTGCCAAATCTGAACAAGATGAGCTTGAAAAACTTGAGAAGAATCTCAGGAAATCCAAAGGATTACTGGTCGAAGAGATGGAGAAGAATCAAGAGTTGACTGAAGAGCATGATGCTTTTTCTTCAACAATTGATGATCTTTCCAAACGATATGATTCTCTTGCAGTCGACTATGAGAGTTTATCAGATGAACTCCTTAGCAGGAATCAAGAACTCGAGTCACTGAAAGAGTCATATAACGTGCTTACGAAAGAAAAAGCTTCTCTCTTCACCGAGCAATCTAACAACCTTCCTGATGATTTTGTGCCACCTTGCTCAAAATGCCTAGAACATAGCAATGCTGATTCAAATGCTGAAACAGCCAATGCTGTCATCGAGAATATTGCAACCACTACGAATGATATTTCTAACCCCTCTTCCGAGGAATTTGTTGCGATCTCTGATGAAAATTGCAGGCTAAAGAACTTTCTTGAGACAGGAATGCTAAAGAGCCTCAAAGGGCATCAAACTCTCTGTGATGTGCTCAATAAGTCAATACTACACAAAAATCCCCTAAAGGAAGGATTGGGTTTCGAAAGGAAACTCAACGTTGATGGAACCTACTGGACTCCCGCGCAATATCCTCGAACAAGTTGGGTTCTTGCTAAAAGCAAAACTCTCGAACCTGCACTCCTGTCTGGATATGACACTCCCATTTCTGTTGTTTCTGACGAGTCTGATGACTCAAACTACAAATCCTTCAAACAACAGAATGGTAAGGTTTTCGCTCGGTATGTTGGGACTAACTGCAGGTCTGGTTCACTCAAGAAGCAAATCTGGGTGAAGAAGTGCATCATTGAAAATTTATCTGTCACTGCTAACCTGAATATGCAGAGTAATTCTCTTCGAGGAAATGATAATCACTTGCAGATTGGCACTACAACTTCCTCGAATGGATCTCGGTCAAACTTTCAACAAAAGGAGTACATGTGTATCTCCTCGAATCATTATGCTCATGTCTCTGGGAACAATTTCAATTCATATTCATATGATTACTCTCAAAATGCATAGGCGAACTACAGAAATCAACGAAGGAACGTCCCTGCTCAGTCAAGACAAATGAGATCTGCGCTGCCCACACAAGTGTGGGTTGCGAGAAAGAACTAACTCGTCTTGCAGGAACTCTCTCTCTCTCTCAGGGATTCTATTCGTTTATCCTTAGCCCTGAGATCTATCTTGTTGGTGCTGGTTCTTTGTGTTTATTTGTTCTCAGTTTGTTGTTTGTCTTCGAGTTGCCGTGTTTGTGTTTCGTCCGATGAACAACTCACTCATAGCTCCTAGTTTGGTGTTTCTTCTCTTCTGGCTGAGTGTTTTGTTTCAGACCCAATTATCCTTCTATTCTTTCTCATCCAAATCTATGCTGTCCGTCGTGAGCATGCAATTTGATCTGAAGAAAATCTCTCTCCGACGTCCTTGGTCGCGAATGAAATCAACTTCGATTTTTTATCCATTTTTGGCGTTTAGCCCTTCTTCAAACCTTTCGAACTCCCGCTCTCTTCCCGAGTTTCTCGCAGAGAACGGTTGCCACGTGCCCACGATCTCCACAATCGTGATCGTGTCCGTCGAATGCGAAACGTCCCGCAACTTTGGGCCATAGATTTCGGAGCGGAGGTTCAGCTCTCCAGCTTTAAATATCCCTCACCGCGTCTTCTTCCTCAGTTCCTCAAACCCTCATTCCACCTCCACCCAAGCCCGTACTCGAAGCAACTCCGGCGAGAAGCTCCGCCATGCTACTCCAGTGGAATCTCGTCGCAGCTGATCACGCCGGTGCGGTAATCTTTCCTCCCGCATTGCTGTAGTTGATTTAAGTTGCCAAGTTAGGGTGCTTGGATCCAGAACTGCTCCGTTCCATATCTCTGTTCTTAGGGTAGTTCTTACCGATGCTATTTTCGTTGTTTTATTTCACCGCGGTAGATCTTTAGGAATCACTAGGATTTGACTTGTACGGTTTGTAGATCTTCCTCGTACTTGTTTTCCTCGACCTAGGGTTCATGTGTAATTATCCGAAAGATTAGATAGCTATCAACCTACCTAGAATTTTCTGTGGCTAGCTTGTAAAATCTATCGAGGATATCTTTTTGAATTACCATGAGTTCCTTCTTGGACTCCCTCAAAATCATTTTCGTTCAAAATCTTTCTGTGAATGCTTATGACCCTACCCTTTTTTTCCTCGTATTTATTCTTTTTCACAGGTTGGTCATGGCACAGAGTTCGCAAGAGCATTCAGATTCTGAAGAAAATTTGCCTCAGTTTCCATCAAGGTCTGAACGAATGAGAATGACTAGAGGAGGAAAATCTTCAAAGCCACTCAAGGCTCTGAAGAAGAAACAAGAGTCTGAATCCGAAGAAGATGATGAGGAAATTCCCTTTGTTCACAGTCAGCCCGAGGATGAATTGGTCACAGACGCCCTAACCATCTTCTCTGATGGAAATCCTAAAAAGGGCAGTCGCGGCAGAGAAAAGAATACCACTGCAGAAATGTCTGATCTAGATAGTTACAGAACTCCACCAGGGAGTGAATCAACGACCGACCGCAACAACAGGCTTCAAAGAATTCACCGCCACTAGCCAGGCAAATGGTACAGATATGAAAATGTTCACAAGAAGTACCAGATTCTGTTTGCTTTCACACCACCGTGGAACGACTGCATTGCCGAAAACTGCATTGGCCCCGATGATGAAAAAGTCAGACCACCACAGCCTTCAAATGCTCACCCCGACTCCCTCAAAACCGTCGCTGATTTCCCCGAGGAAGTGGCTAAGAGGGCGAAGGCCAAAGCCAAGCGTGATGCTAGGGAAGCGAAGAAAAACCAAATTGAAGCAAAAAACGTCGCGCTGACCCAGCAAGACGTACAGAAGAAGAATGATCGTGCATCAGCTTCCAAGGGAAGCAAGTCTAGGAAATCAGTTTCCCCTCGTGCACCTCGAAAGAAAACTGTCGCCAAAAGAATCAAGAAGGCAGTTTCTAACTCGTCTGATGAGTCATCCAGCAAAGATTCCCCTGATGAAATTCCACTGTATGATCAACTTGCCATTCTCAACAAGCCATCCAATAACCCCTCGCCATTGAAAGTTTTACCCTCTCCAAGGAGATCACCAAGGCAAGCACCCATTCCCTTCACTGACAAACCTTCAGGTTTTGCAGCTCCGAGATCTTTGACAAACACTGCAGCGAAGAGAAAGTTGTAGTCTGAAGAAAAAGCTGATGTATCTGCTAAGAAGACCAGGCTCACTGTTCCTGCTTCCACAGAGGAACAGAAGTATGATTTCAAGTTCATGATCGATGTGATTGACAGTGCTGCATATGATGCAAAATCTGATGATGTGAGCGGTCTAGGACTGCCTGATGATGTTACTGAAATGGTAACGAAGCATTTCATCGAGCTGAGGAAAAGCTCCAAGAAGCTAAATAAAGCTGTCAAAGACAAGCAAGCTATCGAGAAAATGAGGAGTGAGGCCAAATCTGAATTCGAAAGAAAAGATTTGAACAAAGAAATTGTTGAACTCACCAAGGTCCTCAGTGTCATGCGTAATGAGAAAATTGATTAGCACTCGCGTTTGCACATGGAGGTAGCTCAGTTGTGTGATAGAAGAAACGAGGAGATTGACCGCAAGGCAGATCTTGCTCGAAGAAGGATTCAGGAAAAAAAATGTCAGAAGGCTAGGGCCAGAATCAGCAAACCGAAAAAAAACAAAGACTGACGCCTTCATAATGTTGCTATTGATCCTATTCCACTGAACTCCAGTGCACCCTTGCAGCAGGTTCCACCATCTCCACCTCAAGAAGATGAACCTATGCAGCAAGCTGGCACTGAGGAGGTTATTATTCCAGCTCCGGTAGTCCAAGAACAACTTGATGTTGTTGATATTTTCCTGAAAAAGACTGATGAAGAAAATGCTTCGCTTAAGCTGCGAGTCCTAGTTGATGAGACTGATGAGGAAATTGGAGTTGAGAAGGCAGATCCATTACCGTCGAGAACATCGCAAGTAGAGCCCTCCGAACCAAATAAGGAGGAGAATGACAAGATTGAGGGGGAGCTAAATGCTTCCCGAGATAAAACAACCCCGGTCGCATCATCTGGTACCCCTACTCAGATGGATGTTGATCCTGCTCCTCTTACCGGTGCACCAAAGTTGGTAGAGGAACAAAAGAAATCTGATGAGCCATTGGCTCGAGAAGTAATTATACCACCATTTGTGTCTCAAGCGTCTGTGAAAGAGGTCGTTGTGCCTCCAACCGAAGAAAGTACAAAGAAAGAAAAGGCCCTTGTGCCCGAAATCCAGAAAGCCGTTGAAGGAGTTCCAGCGAGCAAAAACGATAGTCAGGCAAGTTCTTCGAAGAAATCTGTACAAGAAAAATCGAGGTTGCCACGTGCTCCTCTCAAGCCCATTGAAGAAGGTGTGCCTGCACCTGATGACATTCGGACCCGGTTTATGGCCGATGAAGAACAACTGAGAAACCCCTTGGAAACCTACCCTTTGTTTCCTATCAATGATGGCCCGAATGGTCCAGCTTTCAACGAGCAGTTTCATCATTTGAAACTTGCATTCTTTGGGACCAGCCCATATGATGGAGAAAGAACTTCCTTGTCACCAAGATTCTAGACGAAGGAATAGGCCGTGTACTATGCTCGCATTCTGTACTGCAAGAATCGCATCTTCAAGCACAAGATTCTGGATTCCGCAGAGCTCGAAAGTTTACCTTGCTTCCATCAAACCATCGAGCAGATTGAACAAGTCTTCCTGAAGAGCTTCCTTCATTTCAATCATGGCTGGAATCATGAAGTAATTCTTCAGTTCTATGCCACTCTTTATATCTCAGGGGACTTTGCAAATAGCGGTACTTGGATCCTCGAATGGATGACCGAAGAAGAAAAGATCAAATGTTCGGCTGACCAGTTCTTAGCACTGTTGAATCTTCCTCGGTGCGAATTTGATGCAACTCGTGAACACAGACTGCACTGCTGGGATGTATCCGAAGCCGAACTTCATATGCTGATGGACCCCAAACTTGTTGGTGATGAATGTACCGAAGCAAATCCTAAGAATCTGGCCTATGAGAACAAAGTTTTGTTCTATATCCTCTGCAACTCCCTCACTCCAAAAACAGGCCAGAAACCATTCATGGCATCGTGGCAAATGCTCTTCAAGCAACAACTCATGGCATTTGGTTTGACATTCCGGATCTTTTCATTCGCAACTTGGCCTATGCAGCTGATAGCCCTCAAGCCTTGAAGCCATATGCACCATGGGTCATGTTTGCTATTGAGCAGCTTATTGAGAAAAAGTTTATTTGCCCACATGTCCCGAAAGTTTACATTCCACCAGTCCGGGATACTCTCCGGATCGTAAAGGACATCGGCAAAGGGAAGACACCTATTGATGCTACAGCCTCTACCTCTACTAAAGCTCCGAAGGTCAAGAAGGCAACGGTCGAAATTCCTCGTGAAGAAAATCCCTCTCTGTATGTGATTTGTCTTCGCACTCAGCAAGCCCTGGAAAGTCACATTAAGCTCGACCGCAAAGTAAAACTGGAGATGATGGCTGAGATAAATCTGCTTCACAATTATGCTTGCCAAGCTCTTCTATATGAGAAAGAACAAAAGAAGCGCTCGTGGACCCTTCTGCGCAAGCATTATTCTCGCAAACAACTATCTGCCAAGGGTATCGAGAAAGAATATGATTATCTGGAGCTGTTTGAAGTTCCTTGCATCCGAAGGCAAACCCCAGTGCTTCCTCAGCGTTCCGCCTCCACCGACCTGCTGTTTGTTGAACCAGATGATGAACTTGAAGACATAGCAGGCACATTTATATTCAAGCCAGATGCACCTCACGCTGCTACTCCTGAAGCTGATCCCGAAGCCCATGTTGCGACTCCAACTCCTGCTTCGGCCTCGACCATCGCTCGCTCTGCTCCGCCGAACAGTTCGAGTACTGAGGATTCTTCGGATGAGTAGTTCCTCGCATGCATTCTCTTTCCTTTTTGACACTTGTTGACAAAAAGGGGAAGAAGAACATCGAGAGATAGATAAGCGGGTTATTTGCAGGGTGTTTCCATTCGCCATTTGCTTTTCAGTCAAACAATTTGGTTTCGGTGGTTGAACTATTTGCTTTTGTTCGTGGAATTTGGTATTGCGTCATCATGTACCGTTAATAACCCCTGCAATGCTATATTTGCTTCTAGTTATCAGTTTGCAGGTGCTATCGAAAGCTTACTTCCTTGCAATGATTATCCTCGATACTTATCTATCGTGCAAGGTTAAGTGACAGCATTTCAAGGAGGATTTGAAATCATGTTTCTCTAAAAGAGATATCTTACTCCTTGAAACTACATGCATCTTCCACTTGGATATACTCCTATGATTATCTTTCACTATCTAATGATGGAGGAGAAGAAAGGTTGCTTCAGAGTAAATTTACTCATGATTCAAAAGAGAATTCTTTCTATCTGTCTCATAAGATGTTTTTCCTCGCATATTTCTATCGTATCATCCTTGTTGCAGGAAATATACTTGTGATTCCCTTGCTTTGATTTTCTTCGAGTATCTAACTTGCAGGGAACCTATATCTCGTGCGGATTCAAACTGTGTTCTGAGAAAATATCCATTGCCACAACTCATTTCAAAATATCCTCACTATCTACCAAATCTATTTCAAAGGTTGTGAGTGGCAGGAAATACCTCAGACACCGTCGAGTGCATTGGATGAAACTACGAATGAGATCATCTGTCAATGTCACTCATACAAAGATTCACCTCGCTACCTTCCGTTTTATCTCCTATGCTTACTCTAATCAGAATGATGCATACCTTCAAGGGGAGCATGTTTTATCTTCATAATTATCTCTCATGTTTCATTACCCTTCGCATTCCATTTCATACTATCTTCTATCTTTCGATGTGTTCTCTTTTGTCAACAATCATCCAAAAAGGGTGAGATTGTTGGTGCAATATTTGCCCTCTTGTGTTTTGGAGATTGTTGACAGAAACAGGCATGGACTGATTTGTTTGCTAGTGCACACAGAGAGAAATAGTCCATGCAGTACCGAAGAGAATGCTGTCTCCGGTGTCCAGTTCGAGGAACTTCATCGAAGAATATCTGCACAACAGAGAAGAATGAGCTACATCCATAGAAGTCATGTAGACGAGAAGATTGATGTGAAGGAGTTAACCCCTCAAAATTTATTGCTGACGCGAAGCAATTGGTTCGGTGATACTGTCCGAAGAAAATTGACTGCAGCGATGGAAGTCGAAGACGAAGTGAAGACGTAGCATTCATCTCATTGTTCTTCTTTCATTCATTTGAGTCATAGGACCTCCGTACTATTAAGAGGGGTATAGGTTCTCGAAGCTTAGATCCGCTGTGATGCTTAGCCCAAACCTATGCAAGACTGAGAGAAATCTCTTTATGCTTCGAATGATTACCTGCCAGCAGAAGACGTTGTTCTTCGGTGCTGCAGGAGATATCTTTCGAACTGAGGAGTTAGCATTACTTGCTCCGCAAGGAATGTTACCATTGTGCTCAATTTCTGACCGTTGGAACCGTGTCGTTCGTCCATTGGCTGCCCCACATGTCCAATTTGGTCTTTTCCCATCAGGGAAGGCTGCGGCTATAAATAGCCACCCCGCTCCAACGTTGCCCGTTGGCTGCTCCGCTTAAGATTTTTGAGAAGATTGATTGAGCATCCCCTCTCCGAGTGATTTGAGTTTAAGATCCACCGAGAGAAAATCAAGAGCCAAAACTTAGACAGTGGTTGAGCATCACAGTAGTTCTGAGTTAGAGTTCTTGTACCTATTACTCTTGAGAGCTGCGCACTCTCTAGACGGATAGGTGTCGGCTCGAGTGTTGAAGAGTTGTTGTCTTCACCGAGCAAGATCTTCAGCAACCAAGAGTCATTGTGGTTTGCGAAGAGGTTTGTCGAAGGTTTGGAGATCGCCGACAAGTATCTACCACGAGTGAAATCAACTGGAGTCTGATCAGCTCCGAGTTGAAGGAGAATAGGATGAAGAGAGTTTATCTTCTGTGTAAAATCACAACCCCTCCAACCAGACGTAGTCCTTTGGCAGAAGGGCGAACTGGTCTACCAAATTCATCTGTCACCATCGAGCACCACTGGTTCACTCTACTTTACTGCATTTCCTACAGCAGTTTACTTTCGTGCTCTGTGTTGATAGTTTTATCTGATCTATCATAGTTCGTTACTTATCTTTCGCATTCTCATCATTCATTTCTGTCATCTCAGTCTAATTTATTTCTCTTCACACTTCTGCATGTTAGCGTGATTTCAATCAGTGCCGTATCCATTCACCTCGTCACTATTTCCCTTCCATTTCCTTCGCAGTTCATACCTTGTTTTCCCTCATGCTTCTGCATCTGTTCATATATTGCATTACCATCATAATCGTCAAACCTGTGATATTCTATGCTCGAACTATTATTGCTTCCTACATCGATAGACATGTTCCTCAATAGCGTGCTTGATTAAGTACATTTCTACCGAACCTTATTTCCGGTGCTGTGTTTGGGATCAGTTCAAAACATTCGCAAGAATTTTTGAATCTCCCATTCACCCCCCCCCCCTCTGGTCGATATACTCTCGGTCCTAACAGTTAGTATGGTATCCTCCTCTGAATGTTTCAAGTGGCTTGACTTGGCACATGTTCACACATGTAGTTGATTCAAAACCAGTGCAGCCTTCACGATATTTATGTTCAGGGTGTCTATATCCTGCTCATGCTAGTATTCAATGTTAATTATTCTCAATGCATGATTATGATCGTTTTCGCTCTCTAGTTGGTCCCTTCTCAATCTATTGCTAGCCTTCGCCTGTACTAAGCGGGAATACTGCTTGTGCATCCAAAATCCTTAAACCAAAGTTGTTCCAGATGAGTCCACTATATCTACCTATATGCGGTATTACTCTGCCGTTCCAAGTAAATTTGCATGTGCCACCTCTAATCATTCAAATAAACATCTGTTTTGTGTGCCCGTACCGCTCATGGAGTGACAGGGGGTGGTCAATATCTTCCATGCTAAGCGGGTTATTCTCAGATGAGTGTTTATTCACTTGTCGTTGCACGAGAGGGGCTGGTAATTGGGATGCCCAGTCCTGTAATCAAAATAAAATATATAATTCAAACAAACTTCCCCAGAAATTTGATCGTTTGGAGGGCACCCGGCTAGCCATGGCTTGTGTTGGTATGGTGGAGGGGGAGTAAACTTTACCTTTCTGCTTGGGAACCGGCTATAATGTGTTTAGCATGGAAGATATTGAAAATCCTCGGTCGTGATGTTGACAAGAAAAGTACACCTCCCAAAATTGTTTTCACCTCTGATTTAAGCTTCAAGCTCTGGCACCGCTACAAATCTCTGCTTCCCTCTGCGAAGGGCCTATCTATTTACTTTTATGTTATTTTACTTTTATTGTTGAGTCTCGCCTTCTTATTATAAGCACCAATCCTGAGAGCACTATTGTCATTCTTATGCATTGAGTATAGTTAATGTTGGGTAAATCATGACTGGATCTCTTCTACCCTGAATTACAATGTTTAGTCACTGCTTGAACTTTGGAGGTGCTCTGCATTTATGTTTTGCAGTCTCAGAAAGGCTAGCGAGATACCATGTTATCATATTATATTATGATTGTTTTGACAAATTGTTGGCATTTGAGATATGTTATTATTGCTCGCTAGTTGATTATGCCATTGATATGAGTAAATGTAGTTTCTAAGTGTTATCATTTCCATGGTTAGTTCATAATCTTTGCTGAAAATTTGGGTGCTAGTTAAGCTTATATATGGATCCAAGAACAAAAGAGTTCGTAAAAGTTTTTCTTTATCACTTTCAGTTTGTCAACTGAATTGCTTGAGGACAAACAATGAGTTAACTTGGGGGAGTTGATACGTCTCCGCCGTATCTACTTTTCCAAACACTTTTGCTCTTGTTTTGGACTCTAATTTGCATGATTTGAATGAAACTAACCCGGACTGACGCTGTTTTCAGCAGAACTACCATGGTGTTGTTTTTGTGCAGAAATCAAAGTTCTCGGAATTGGACGAAACTTTTTGGAGATTTTTTATGGAATAAATAAAAATTACTAGCGCAAGAATCAACAGAAGAGGGGCCACCTGTTGCTCACAAGGCAACAGGGCGCGACCCCCCCTAGGGCGGGCCCTAATGCCTTGTGGGGCCCACGGAGGTCCTCCTGACCTAATTCCAACGCTATAAATTCTCTTTCCCCGAGAAAAAAATAGAAGAAGAAGTTTCATTGCGTTTTACAATACGGAGCCACCGCCACCTCCTGTTCTTCACCGGGAGGGCTGATCTGGAGTCCGTTCTGGGCTCCGGAGAGGGGGATTCGACGCCGTCGTCATCATCAACCATCCTCCATCACCAATTTCATATTACTCACCGCCGTGTGTCAGTAATTTCTCCATAGGCTTGCTGGACGGTGATGGGTTGGATGAGATTTATCATGTAATCGAGTCAATTTTGTTAGGACATGATCCCTAGTATCCACTATGTTCTGAGATTGATGTTGCTATGACTTTGCTATGCTTAATGCTTGTCTCTAGGGCCCGAGTGCCATGATTTTAGATCTGAACCCTTTATGTTTTCATGAATATATTTGTGTTCTTGATCTTATCTTGAAAGTTGTATGCACCTATTACGTGTTATGATCCTCATACCCCAAGGTGACAATAATTGGGATTCTTTCTAGTGATTACCGTAGTTTGAGGAGTTCATGTATTCACTAAGTGATAATGCTTTGTTATGGTTCTCTATTAAAAGGAGGCCTTAATATCCCTTAGTTTCCTTAAGGACCCCGCTACCACGGGAGGGTAGGACAAAAGATGTCATGCAAGTTCTTTCTATAAGCATGTATGACTATATACAGAATACATGCCTACATTACATTGATGAATTGGAGCTATTGTGTATCGCTCTAGGTTGTGACTGTTACATGATGAATGTCCTCCAACATAATTATCCATCACTGATTCAATGCTTGCGCTTTTTGCATATTGATCTTTGCTAAGTTACTTTCGTTGTTGCTGCTGTTACAATCACTACAAAACTGCTACTGTTACTGTCTTTGTTACCATTGCTACTGTTACTACTGCTATCAAAACTATCATATTATTGTTCTACTAAACACTTTGCTGCTGATATTTAGTTCTCCAGGTGTGGTTGAATTGACAACTCAACTGCTAATATTCGCAAATATTCTTTGGCTCCCCTTGTGTCGAATCAATAAATCTGGGTGAAATACTACCCGCGAAAACTGTTGCGATCCCCTATACTTGTGGGTTATCAGCTCCTGGTGGAGAGGGTATTCGTGAGGCCGGTGCCTCGCGAGGTGTCTTGCTTCGTGGCGCCCGTGGCTGGGCTGCCTCTTGGGCCTTCGCTAAGCGTTGCTTCCTGGGCCGCAGGCAGACGGCCCGTGGTACCCTGGTTCCCACAGGGCCGACAACCGCAGATCCACTGGACCCTAGAGGGTTAAGCGGTAGTACCACTGGTTCTGAGCGGTAGTACCGCTTGTGCGGTACTACCGGATTCTACCTCCGCTCGCAGTACCGCTTAATTCTGGGCTTCTGTAACCTCGTTCACTCCAGCGGAAGTAGAGCGGTAGTGTTCACCGGTAGTACCGCTCTAGGCGGTACTGCCGCACTACCTGGCTCTACTACCACAGTCCTACCGTAGTATGCAACACCAAGCAGAAGTACCGCTGGTGGGAGCGGTAGTACCGCTCCGGCGGCACTACCGCACCCTTGACTTCGTCAGTTGCACTCTTTGGTTGGTACTGCCGTGCGCGGCAGTAGAACCGCTCCCCCGAGCGGTAGTACCGCTTGTGCACGACTTGTGGGCAGAAAACGGTTGGATTTGTTCCCCCTCTATATAAGGAGGTCTTCTTCCCCAAGAAGACTCACCTCTTTTCCCCCAAGCTCCATTGTTGCCCCTAAGCTCGTTTTCGCCCGATCTCTCTCCCTAGCCATCAAATCTTGTTGATTCTCTAGGATTTGCTTGAGAGGGCCCCGATCTACACTTCCACCAAGAGATATTTGTTCCCCCCCACTAATCCCTTGCGGATCTTGTTACTCTCGGGTGTTTGGGCACCCTAGATGGAAGAGGTCACCTCAGAGCCACAATCCATTGTGGTGAAGCTTTGTGGTGGTGTTGGGAGCCTCCAATTAAGTTGTGGAGAGAGCCCCAGCCTTGTTTGTAAAGGTTCGGTTGCTGCCTTCAAGGGCACCACTAGTGGAATCATGGCATCTTGCATTGTGCGAGGGCGTGAGGAGAATACGGTGGCCCTAGTGGCTTCTTGGGGAGCATTCATCCCCCACACCACTCCAACGGAGACGTACTTCCCCCTAAAGGGAAGGAACTTCGATAACACATCCTCGTCTTCACCGACTCCACTTGTGGTTATTTCTAGCCTTTACTTTGTGCAAACTATTATTGTGTGGTATCGTTTGCTTGCTTGTGTTATTGTTGTCGTTAGCATCATATAGGTTGCTCACCTAGTTGCATGTCTAGACAACCTATTTGTTGCTTAACCTAATTTGTGAAGAAAAGCTAAAAATTGGTAGTTGCCTATTCAACCCCCTCCAGTCAACCATATCAATCCTTTCAAATATGAAGATGCATTACGGGTTGGGATCACAATTGTTACCGTCACCGAGTTGCAACGGAAGAAGAACCTGTCGGTGTAGAATGTACTTGGAGTCCCTCGAACCATTGATTAATGACCCTGCAAACCGCCCATGAACAGTCCCTCAAACCGAAGACCGAAAGCACGGCCTCGCTACTTGGTTGCAAGCGTGCAGCCTTCATGATCCGGCACCGCTTCGCTGTCCAGAGCTAATCGTCACCGAAGAGTTAGAGGGAGGAGATTAGAACCACACTGGGCTTCTAATTATGAGGATTAGAGGAACTAGACCAAGCTCTAATTAGTCAACTAGGACCAACTAGAACTAGGGCTAGATGAACTAGAGGAGGCTCCAAAACTTGTATATTAGAAGAGCACCAAACCTCAAGTATATATAGGTTAGAGGGGAAAGGGAGGGCTTCCACCAAGGAGGAAGGATTCCTCCTTGGTGCGCCGACCAGGGGAGTGGGAGTAGGACTCCTCCCCTTCCCCAATTCGGCCTCCTTCCTTAGGGCAAGGGGGCGCCTCCCACTTGGGCCTTTGTGGCCCAAGTTGCCTTCCACCTCTTGGCCTTTTAAGGCCCGTTGATATTAAATTAAATATAAAATTGTTCTAAATACTTTCAGACTATTTTATATATAATTTAACATTTCTGGAAACATTTTCCACCTATATATATTTACCGGTAATAGATATTCACCGAAACCCTTCCGATGACCCCGAAACGCTTCCGGATCCTCTCAGAACTATTCCAAATATTAATGAAACAATTCCACAAATATGTTGTCATCACTCCCGTCCTACAAACACTCAGCTGATCATGATTGCCTTAAGCTTGTGACCCCGTAGGTTCTGTAACTCATAGACATGAACGAAACCCCTTCGTTCAATGACCGACAACAGAACCATGGACGTCCATATCGATCCCTGTGAGCACACGAATGCTATTCGAGTGAACCTATGGTTATCATGTGATGTTCCCTTTGCTTCACGATACTTCACAAAACCCGTGATGCATTGGTATCCTCCCGAGTCATCACATGCTCATTATACCGTTATCCTCGTTACCGGTTTTGTTTTTCTTTCTAGTTGTCGTGTTCCGGCATCCCCGTGACGTAGTCACCTGTGTCTGGCCAGACGATGATGGATGCCGTCACACCGAGAGGGCCCTAAGAATATCTCTCCATCGTCGAAGGAGCAAATCCCACTCTCGAGCTATCTAGTCCCTTGTCAAACTTTCCGATGAACCTGTAAGTTGTCGTTATGATCACCATGTTATAGGTGATGTTTGAGCAACCCCAAAGTCCACTGTATGGTAGGAAGTGACTACGATACTCTCATGGTCTAAGGAGCAAAATCACATGTTAATAGTTTGTGTTATTACAATTGATTACAGATGAAATTATCTTAATTCATAACAAACAAGTTTGGGTCGATTCGATATGATCGTTCTTCTAACGTCATAATCTCAATGTTATTTTAGGACTATCGTTACACTTAACGATATCCTAAGATCCGGAAAATGTGATCACCAACAACACTTGAGCTAGTCTTTCAGGCGAGACTAGGAACCTTTATTTTATCTGTTTATCAGTTCACACGTGCATATGAGTTTTCCACTGAATCACATATTACAGGATCATAGCAGTTATAGCATGAAATATAAACGCTTAATTATGAATATGGAAATATAATAATACAATATTATTGCCTCTAGGGCATATTTCCAATAGTCTCCCACTTGCACTAGAGTCAATAATCTAGTTAGCACTTTTAACTTTTGCACCAATGGAAATCTGGTGTCATTCCATGCTTTGCTTGTGGTATAGACTTCGTCCTATCGAATCTGACAATCTTCAGAATCATGTGTATCATTTTCATGTCAATGCATCTGTCATGCTTTCACATAAATTCATAATTTGTGTGAAACTGGCTTTGTATGTATTGAATCACTGGCAGGAACTATGATTCCTTAAACTGAGCTATGGAACCACTATTAAGAACAGTGTTCCATTTGCACAATCATCTAGAAATCATACCAAGCTCATAAATGAACTTTTGATTCATCACCCTCTATTGTTACTTCTAAAGTGATAATATACTCAGCCTTCTATTGTAGAATTCACCACAATAATCTTTTGGACCAATTCCAATTTACTGTGCCACCATAAATTGAAATCAAAAATTGCTTGGAGCATTAATGAAGTTTTTATCGAAGTACTACTTACAACGAGCATGTATTGATGTAACTCCTTACAACAATCTCTTCATCTTCTCCGTATGTGAGACACATGTCATTAGTACTTAACAACATTTTACTATTGTCCTATGATCAACAATTTGATCATTCTGGTAACTTTACTCACAACTTTACTTGGAGTGCTGGATATATCCAGTTGTTTACATACCATGGAATTAATACAAGTGTGATTGAAATCATGTATTTCTCTCATCAGTATTTCAGAATACTGACTCTTGCTTAAAACTCTTTCCATGTGACATTGTCAAGAAACTCTTATTGGTGTTTTTCTTACTAAACTGCTTTAGTATCCTGTCAATATATATTTTGGCTAAGTCCGATTAGACACTACTATCTCCATAGATCATTATGCCTAATACCAAGACAATATATTGCCTAATTACTTTATTGAAAAACTAGTTTCAATAAAGTCTGTGTCAAGAAATTTCCAATCAACAATATGTCATGCACATATAGTGTTTAGAAATAGTATCATGCTCCCACTTACTTTCTTATAAATACAAGCATCTTCGCTTTCCTCGACGAAATCAAATTATTTGACCATTTCATCAGGACGAAGATTCCAACTCCACTATACTTGCTTCGGATTTGCACACTTACTAGCATCCTCTGGATCGACAAAATTACCTTGGACCGTATAAAATATACAACCTTGGTACTATTTCCATCTCATGGGAATCATTTTGACATCCATCTGTTATATCTCATAACTGAAATATTTAGTAATTGCTAGTTTAATCCGAACCGACTTTTAGTATTATTATGATGAGACAATCTCGTCATAATCAACTCCTTGATCTTGTCATAAACTATTTGCAACAAGTCAAGCATTATAAAACATTTTTATCTTCGTCAATCTATAGATCCATCACCACACTTTAGACTTTAAGTCTTTCAGAGGGTCCATCAAGTTCTAAACTTCAATTATGTGTATGGATACTATCTAAGATTATTTTGGCGTATAGCCAATTCCGGAGTCAGGGCCCATCAATGTTTCTTTGTGTATTATAGGTTCATTGTTTGTTTCAACAATATTTGGTCTGCATACCATGAAGGTCTGCACGAATTTTCTCAACCTATATGGTTCAGCTGCAAGTTGGACTGAAATCTCTATCTCATGCAGAGTCTTTTGTATCAGTCGTGGTAGGAAATTCTAGAATCACTTCTAGCGTTTCTTTTCTCTGACCTGATCACAAAGATTCTGTAATGTTGTCGAGTTGCACTGTCCTCCCACTCACTCTTTTGCAGAAAACATTTTCTTCAAAATTTTCGCACTCTCTAGCAAAACATTTTGCCTTGGCGTAGTGATAGAGGAAAACCCAACCATTTGGGATAACCTACAAAGTAGCACTTATTTCAATAAATTTGATGGTGCTCTTTTAGTGTAAAAGTCATAGTCTCTAAAGCATCACATTAAAAAGTATATTGGCGAAATAATTAATGTCATCTTTGATCGCACCAAGTCATACATAGCATGATTACATCTACTCAAAACACTCTACTCTTAGTAGTGTTTCTAGGAGGTGTGATACATCTCCAACATATCTATAATTTATGAAGTATTCATGCCATGTTAGCAATAATTTTATATGGTTTTGGTGCACACTTATATGACTTTTATATGATTTTCATGAACTAACATATTAACCTAATGCCCGGTGCCAGTTGATGTTTTCTGCTTGTTTTTTGTTTCACAAAAAAACCATACCAACGAAGTCCAAACGCGGTAAAAATTTCCGAAGATTTATTTTGGAATATATGTGATTTTTGGGAAGAAGAATCAATGCAAGACGGTGCCTGAGGTGGCCACAAGGCAACAGGGTGTGGCCTACCCCCCTGGCTGCGCCGGGTTGCCTTTTGGGCACCTCGCAGGTCGGTTGATGCCCTTCTTTCGCCGCAAGAAAAATAATTTCCAGATAAAAATCCCCTCAAAATTGCAGCCCAATCGGAGTTACGAATCTCCGGGAATATAAGAAACGGTTTTCGCCCAGAAACAGGGACACAGAAACAGAAGAAAACAGAGAGAGAGATCCAATCTCGAAGGGGCTCTCGCCCCTCTGGGCACCATGGAGGCCAAGGACCAGAGGGAGAACCTCTCCCCATCTAGGGGGAGGCCATGGAGGAGCAAGCTGGAGGGGGAGCCTCTCTTCCCCTCTCTCTCGGTGGCGCCGGAGTGCCGCCGGGGGAACCATCGCCATGGTGATCGTCTTCATCAACATCACCGTCTTCATCACCTCCCTCATCTCTTTTCAGTGGTCCACTCTCCCGCACCTGCTGTAATCCCCTACAAGAACATGGTGCTTTATGCCACATATTATTATCCAATGATGTGTTGCCATCCTATGATGTTTGAGTAGATTTCTTTTGTCCTTTGGGTTGATTGATGATCTTGATTGGTCTAAGTTATATGTTTTATTTTGGTGCTATCCTATGGTGCCTTCCATGCTGCGCACGTGTGGGGGATTCCCGCTGTAGGGTGTTGCAATACGTTCATGATTCGCTTATAGTGGGTGGCTAGAGTGACAGAAGCTTACACCCGAGTAAGGGGGTTGTTGCGTATGGGAGTAAAGGGGGCTTGATACTTAATGCTATGGTTGGGTTTACCTTAATGATTTCTAGTAGTTGCGGATGCTTGCTAGAGGTCCAATCATAAGTTCATATGATCCAAGTACGGACAGTATGTTAGCTCATGCCTCTCCCTCATATAAAATTGCAATAATGATTACCGATCTTGTTATAAATTGCCCTGGACAATTCCCCACACCACACCATCATTATTCCAGACTCTCTATTTGTAATATATTGTAATATATTCTAAATTTATTTAGGGATCACCTTTTTTATGTTTTACTTCTCCGATATCATGCAAAGCTATCTTCTTTATACCCACAACGTAGTTTTATTTCTCGTTTCTAGATAAAAGCAAACGCTCGGTGTACGTAGAGTCATATCAGTGACAGATAGGACTTGAGAGAATATTGATCTTACCTTTAGCTCCTTGTGGGTTCGACACTCCATACTTACCATTTCCATCTTTGGAAAGTGCTACGATGATTCCTTGCACTTGGGGATTATCAAGCTCTTTTCTGGCGCCGTTGCCGGGGAGCAACAGCGTGGGGTTAATATTTTCGTGTATGCTTGTTTGCTTTCTTCACTAAGTAGATTTTGTTTTTCTTTTTGTTTTTGTTTTCTTGTTTTCTTTCTTTAGTTGTGGGTGAAACAAACAAAAAAAAATTAAAAATGCCAAATACAAAAAAAAAATTTACTTGCCTCTTATGCCTAGCTTAATGGCTTTAAAGAAAGCACTGCCTGGGAGACAACTCGGAAGTTTTAGAGAGTCATTTTATTCTGTTGTGTTCTTTTAAAAAGTTTAAGAACAAAAAAATAGATGGGAACTTAAAACTTTTACAAAAAGAAAAGTGAAAGTGAGACAGATGAGCAATGTGGAAGTGGGGGCTAGCCTTGAACTTTGTTCATGCCCATGGAAACTTTGTGAACCTTGATTACAGAAACTTTACAAAAAAATAGTTATCCCCTTGTACAAACCCATTGTATTATAAAAATAATGTGCCAAGATTTACCTTTAGGATGTTTAAATTGCTTGTTTGGTGTGTGCTGTGCAAAAACAGAAACTTTTGCTGTAGTATTTGATTTTACATATTTTACTGGAAAATGCAAAAATTCTGAAATTTTTACACAGTAATTCTATGCAAATGTTTTATTTAGTCCTAATTTTTCAGAATTTTTTGAGTTACATAAGTATATGTACCATCTGCATCTTTACAGACTGTCCTGTTTTCACAGATTGCTATTATAGTTTCTTTATTTGCTTATGTTTGCAATTTTGTTGGGCCCCATTGACTTGGGAGCCATAGAATTGTGATATCATACAGTGGTTAATGTTTGATTATAATTATACGATAATGTTACAGCAGGACATGATGGGATTTGATGTTATATGTACTAACCCCTCTAATAAAAAGTTTGGTTAAGTTTTGTGTGGATGAAGTGTTCGAAGATCGAGAAGGTTTCGATATGAGAAGAATAAGGAGAGGCAAGAGTTCAAGATTGGGGATTCCCAAGGCACCCCAAGTAAATATTCAAGGAGACTCAAGCGTCTAAGCTTGGTGATGCCCCGGAAGGCATCCCATCTTTCTTCGTCAACAGTTATCGATATGTCTCGGTTTTTGTTTTGTTCACATGATATGCGTAAATTCTTGGATAGTCTTTTGTGTTTATTTTTCCCTTTTCTTTTATGCACCATGCTTGTTGCGGATGATTTCTTATGGTTCTTGGTTGATTTATAGAATGCTTCATGCGCTTCACTTAAATCTTTTGAGTATGGCTTTATAGAATGCTCTTTGTGCTTCACTTAAAACTTTTGAGTATGGATTTATAGAATGCTTCATGTGTTTCACTTATATATTTTGAGCTTGTATATTTGTCTCTCTATATTCATTGTAGAATGCTCTATGAACTTCACTTATATCTTTTAGAGTATGAATGAAATTATCATCGAAAGTGGGTTTGGAAGAGTGTCAACTTTATGTAGCGATGATCCCACTATTTTGGAGGGTGTTGAATCTTATTAGAATAATGATAAAGGTGTATTTGGAGAGGTCATAACTTTATCTAGTGATGATTCCACTATTTTGGAAGAAATTTCAATTGATTACAATGAGAACAAAGTTGCTACTTATGATAATTATTGTGATGGTACTTAAAGTAGTAATAATTATTCTTGTAAAATTTGTCATAATTATGAATATCCTCTCAATAATACCAAGTTCCCTCTCCATGTGTTGAAATTTTTGAAATTTTCACTTGTTATACCTTCCTATGCTAGTTAATTCTCTTATCTTTAAGTGAGTATCATTAAAATATCAATGCCTAGCTAAAAAGTTTTACAGAAAAGTGCTTGTGTGGAGGCAACCCACTATTTATCTTTACTGTTTTTGTGTGTCTACATGATTAATATACTGTAGTAATCATGTCATGTACCTTTTATTTCAATAAAGTGCCAAGTAAGACCTTTGGGATAGTGCAAATGCTTGTTTTGATTCTGTGCAAAAACAGAAACTTTTGTGCTCAGTATTTGATTTTACATTTTTGACTGGAGCGTCAAAAAATTCTGAAATTTTTACAAAGTGTTGGGTTACAAATTTTTTAGGCTTTCCTAATTTTTCAGAATTTTTGAAGTTACAGAAGTATGGTTCTAGTTCAGATCATTACAGGCTGTTCTGTTTTTGACAGAATCTGTTTTGTTTGCATAGTTTGCTTGTTTTAGCATTTCCATAGCTTATATTGAGTGATATAAATTGTGAAAATGATAGAGTACAGTAGGAATTATGTGATAACAATTTTGGATCTTGTCTTGACAGTACCAAAGTGAATGATTTATTTATTATCATACTAACCTATCTCACGAGTTCCGTTAAGTTTTGTGTGATTGAAGTTTTCAAGTTTTGGGTGAGATATCGATATGAGGAGAATAATTTGTTGCAAGACCCTAAGCTTGGGGATGCCCAAGGCACCCCAAGGTAATATTCAAGGAAGACTCAAGCGTCTAAGCTTGGGGATGCCCCGGAAGGCATCCCCTCTTTCGTCTTCAAAATTATCGGTATATCTTGCTTGGAGCTATATTTTTATTCGTCACATGATATGTGTTTTGCTTCGAGCGTCTTTTCATTTTGCTTGCTGTTTTAATAAAGTACTTGGATCTGAAATCTTTATTTGGAGAGCGTCTTCACATAGCTACTTAATTGTTTCACTACTAATTGATCTCCACTTATATCTTTTGGAGTAGTTTGTCATTCACTCTTGTGCTTCACTTATATCCTAAAAGAAAATGTTTGAATGAATTGAATATCATAAATATTAAATTATATATGCTTCATATCCTTGTCCCATGGGGAGTAATGACTTCACATATAAGAAGTATAAGTGGTAAGATTTATTGAAAGTTGACAAACATAACATTGGTCACTTGAACAATTCATGAAAGAATATTGAAGGAAGAGAGGTTACACACATAAATATATTATCTTGGACATCTTCTATAATTGTGAGCCCACATTAATTATTTTCAAGCTTGATCAAGTAGTTGATGTTGGACAAGGAAGACAATGTAATGGGTTATGTTTGTTTATATTCACATAGAAGTTATATTGGCATGGATCCTCTAACATGTGGTGCTTGTTTATAATCTTTTCTAGCCAAAATTTTGCACTAAGTAGAGATACTACTTGTGCATCCAAAAACCCTTAAACCCAGTTTCTTGTCAGGAGAGTCCACCATATCTACCTATGGATTGAATAAGATCCTTCAAGTAAGATGTCATCGGTGCAAAAAGCAATAAAAATTTCTCCTAAATATGTATGATATTTTATTGCAAGGGAAAATAAGCTTTGTACGAACTTGTGATGGTAAAGAAATAAAAGCGATGGGCTGCATAATAAAGGTTGATATCACAAGGGGCAATATAAAGTGGCATTCCTTTGCATGAAGAGTTTGCACATCCAAAAATAAAAAGCGCATGACAACCTCTGCTTCCCTCTGCGAAGGGCCTATCTTTTACTTTTCTGTATTTACTTTTATGCAAGAGTCATTAGTGTTCCTCTCTATTCCGTTTTATTTTTTCTCTTGGCAAGCATCATGTGGTAGGGAATGATCCAGGCACATATATCCAGTTGAATATAGGTAATCACGAGTTATTATTATTGACATTATCTCTATGATAAGCAAGTTGGGAGGCGAAACATTAAGCCCCTATCTTCCTATGAGTTTGACTGAAACGGATTGTTCTAAAAATATGCTTTGAGTGTCAGCATTCATGGAAGACTAAATGATAGTTGAGTATGTGGAATTTGCTAAATTAAAAGCTCTTACATAGACCCTTCCTGAAAATAAGATGATTTGTAATTGTTTGATGACTGAGAACACAGTTTGTTAGTTTTCAAGAAAGTTTATGGTCTATACTTTAACATGTGAATAGCTTGCTACTTGATCATGAGAAGTTTTATGAGAAATAAGCTACTGTTTATGATATATAATTATGCTAGAAAAAGTGATTGGAATTATCATTTATCAAACTTTTGCACTATGCTAGCATTCACACTTCATAAATTATTTCTTTTATCATTTACCTACTCGAGGACGAGCAGGAATTAAGCTTGGGGATGTTGATACGTCTGCAACGTATCTATAATTTATGAAGTATTCATGCCATGTTAGCAATAATTTTATATGGTTTTGGTGCACATTTATATGACTTTTATATGATTTTCCTGGACTAACATATTAACCTAGTGCCCAATGTCAGTTGCTGTTTTCTTCTTGTTTTTTGTTTCACAAAAAAACCATACCAAACGAAGTCCAAATGCGATAAAAATTTATAGAGATTTATTTTGGAATATATGTGATTTTTGGGAAGAAGAATCAACGCAAGACGGTGCCCGAGGTGGCCACAAGGCAACAGGGCGTGACCGACCCCCCTGGCCGCGCCGGATTGCCTTGTGGGCACCTCGTAGGTCGGTTGATGCCCTTCTTTCACCGCAAGAAATATAATTTCCAGATAAAATTCCCCTCAAAATTTCAGCCCAATCAAAGTTACGGATCTCCGGGAATATAAGAAACAGTTTTCGGCCAGAAACAGGGATGCATAAACAGAAGAAAACAGATAGAGAGATCCAATCTCGGAGGGGCTCTCGCCCCTCCGGGCACCATGGAGGCCAAGGACCAGAGGGAGAACCTCTCCCCATTTAGGGAGGAGGCCATGGAGGAGCAAGCCAGAGGGGGAGCCTCTCTTCCCCTCTCTCTCGGTGGCGCCGGAGTGCCGCCGGGGGAACCATCGCCGTGGTGATCGTCTTCATCAACATTACCGTCTTCATCACCTCCCTCATCTCTTTTCAGCGGGCCACTCTCCTGCACCCCACTGTAATCCCCTAGTTGAACATGGTGCTTTATGCCACATATTATTATCCAATGATGTGTTGCCATCCTATGATGTTTGAGTAGATTTCTTTTGTCCTTTGGGTTGATTAATGATCTTGATTGGTCTAAGTTGTATGTTTTATTTTGGTGTTGTCCTATGGTGACTTCCGTGCCGCGCACACGTGGGGGATTCCCGCTGTAGGGTGTTGCAATACATTCATGATTCACTTATAGTGGGTGGCTGATGTCCTGCAAGTGCACAGGGCTATGTTGCAATTTCGTGATAAGTAAGGTTTGTCGATCCCACAGGGAGCGAATAGGTTGGCACCACAATCCCCGCAGCTGTGTTGTCACTAACACAACCACGCTCACACCCAAACCGGAGTTTGGAAATAGCTCACTTAAGTAAGTTGCAAGGGAAAGGTAAAAACAAAAAATTAAACTAAACTAGAGAGAACGGGAAATAAATACTAAACTAAGCAAAAGAAATAAACTAAGAGAAGTATGTGATGTTTTAGATGAGATTGCTGGCATCTAGGTACGGCCTCATTCGGTACCGGCGCGGAAAGGAGTTAGGGTTTTATGACTATGTCACGTTCTGACTAAGTCAGTACCTGCACTATAGGATACGGTGGTCTACTTCTGGTGGGCGGTCCCTCACATAACATTATCTCTCAAGACGCGCTATTGAGATGACTCATTCATCCTACTTCGTGTCCCATACCAGAGGTGGCTAAGACAAAGACATTAAGGTCCTCGTGGTTTGAGGACCGGACGAAGGCATTAGGTTCTATGGACAACCATGCTCCTAGAATAATTGTGTTCCCCTCAAGATATCTGCACCTGTCACATCGTAGGTCAATCGGTTTGCACAACTATCTATATACTTCATGTGTGGCCTGGGGAGTTGGATGTCTCCAACTACGCCAATGGATAGGACATCTCCCATCTCTAGGTTACCGAAGGTAAATAAGCAACACAAAGCAATGCGCATAATTAGACAACACATATCAAATAACCACCTACTAACCGACCGACCCATAGCCAACAATTACTCAAATAACATCACATATAAGGGGGGTTCAAGAGTTGTTACAACCCATCACATAGACCGTGATGGAGGAGGAAGAAGGGATGGTGATGGTGGTGATGATGGCGGCGGCGTGGATGATGATGGTGATGACGGCGGCCTGGCGGTGGCGGCCCATGGCCGTGCCCCACCGAGGTTGCAACAATGGTGTCTTGATGTGGACGGCGGCTGGACTTGGAGATGAGATGTGTTGATGAAGATGATGAAGAATGAATGGTGAATGAGGCGGCGGCTAGGGTTGAAGATGAATATATAAGAGCTCTCCCTATGCCTCCTCCCTTGATGTGGTCTCTCCCCTTTGATCCAAGGGCTCTAGATGAGCCCAATCCTCTCCCAATTCACCCCTTGAAGGCCAAGGAAGTCGTGGGAACAAACAAGGACGAAATCCACGAAGAATCCCGTCATGAGAGGCAACTTTTGGTGCTGTCTAGAGTCCAAACGGGCGCTCAAACGACCGTACGCGGTCGCATGGAACTCCGTCTTTCATTCTGATTTCTGCTGCTGCCTCCCTTCGGTAAAACGGTCGCCATTTCTTCATACGAACTCAGAATTTGACGTTCTTGGGCTCATTGGATTCGTATGAATGACGCCGATTCATTTCTGGTTTTAGATCTTGATTTGGTTCACTTTGGAAAAATGACTTTTTCCACCTTCGAAATGGCTAAGTCTGGGTCGTGTGTGTCCACCGTTTGAACTCCTTTCATCATGCTAAGTGCCTGGGAAGTCCGCATCACCTACAAGACACACAAAGACAAAGAAAACTAATAAAAACCAACTATGAATAAATATTATGCAATGCTCGTGGTGAAAAGTACAAAAACTGGAAATCATGCATATGGACATATAATTGGCTCAATGGAACATGATATGAGTTGATATACAGAGATAATGTGCAACAAATGAGCTCTAAAGATGCGTAAAATATGGAGCTATCAGTGGCTAGAGTGACAGAAGCTTACACCTGAGTAAGGGGGTTGTTGTGTATGGGAGTAAAGGGGACTTGATACTTAATGCTATGGTTGGTTATCTTAATGATTTCTAGTAGTTGCGGATGCTTGCCAGAGGTCCAATCATAAGTTTGTATGATCCAAGTATGGAAAGTATGTTATCTCATGCCTCTCCCTCATATAAAATTGCAATAATGATTACCGATCTTGCTATAAATTGCCTAGGACAATTCCGCACACCACACCATCATTATTCCACACTTGCTATTTGTAATATATTGTAATATATTCTAAATTTATTTAGGCAGCACCTATTTTTATGTTTTAGTTCTCCGATATCATGCAAAGCTATCTTCTTTATACCCACAACGTAGTTTTATTTCTCGTTTCTAGATAAAAGCAAACACTCGATGTACGTAGAGTCGTATCAGTGGCAGATAGGACTTGAGAGAATATTGATCTTACCTTTAGCTCCTTGTGGGTTCGACATTCCATACTTACCACTTCCATCTTTGGAAAGTGCTACGATGATTCCTTGCACTTGGGGATTATCAAGCCCTTTTCTATCGCCGTTGCCGGGGAGCAATAGCGTGGGGTTAATATTTTCGTGTATGCTTGTTTTCTTTCTTCACTAAGTAGATTTTGTTTTTCCTTTTGTTTTTGTTTTCTTGTTTTCTTTCTTTAGTTGTGGGTGAAACAAACAAAAAAATTAAAAAAATGCAAAAAAAAATGCCTCTTATGCCTAGCTTAATGGCTTTAAAGAAAGCACTGCCTGGGAGACAACCCGAAAGTTTTAGAGAGTCATTTTATTTTGTTGTGTGCTTTTCAAAAGTTTAAAAACAAAAAAATAGATGGGAACTTAAAACTTTTACAAAAAGAAAAGTGAAAGTGAGACAGATGAGCAATGTGGAAGTGGGGGCTAGCCTTGAACTTTGTTCATGCCCATGGAAACTTTGTGAACCTTGATTACAGAAACTTTTCAACAAAAATAATTAGCCCCTTGTACAAATCCATTGTATTATAAAAATAATGTGCCAAGATTTACCTTTAGGATGTTTAAATTTCTCGTTTCTAGATAAAAGCAAACGCTCGGTGTACATAGAGTCGTATCAATGGCAGATAGGACTTGAGAGAATATTGATATTACCTTTAGCTCCTTGTGGGTTCGAGACTCCATAATTACCACTTCCATCTTTGGAAAGTGCTACGATGATTCCTTGCACTTGGGGATTATCAAGGTGCAAGCTATAAAATATTTTTTACAGCTCATGAGACATTCGCTAAATTTGTAACTCAAATGTTCTTTTTTGCAATCCAATTGTAGAAACATAATTTTCTTGTTACAATAATTCCTACTTCATTCTGAAAATCTTCTGAAACATTTCAAAAGATCCAGATTTATGTCTCAATAAGTAAATATAAATATCTACTTGAGTCATCCTTTAAGATAGATAAATCCACTGCTTGCAACAACACTTATTGGACGACATACATCAATATGCATATTTCCAATTATTTTGTTGCTCGTTTTTTATGGCCTGTGAACGGTATTTTAGTTTACTTCACAATTTGGACGAAAGTTGCAAGTGTCAAATGATTCGTAATCATATGACTCCAAAATTCATCACTGTGGAATTTCTCCATGCGGGTTTCTCCAATGTGACTAAATGCAGTGCCACACATATGTGGTATTCTTTTAGTCTTGTGACATTTAGCATCAGTGTTATGGATGTTCAATTCTATCATCAATATTCATAACTTACATCCTATTCACAATAGGAGTATGGCCCTTTTGTTCATTACATCAAACAACTATTGTTCTCTTATGAACAACCTCATTGCAACTTCTATGCAATGGGCTAGAGTGTACAAAACTCTAAAATGAATTCTGACAATAAATTCAGAAGTAATATGTTGATGAAAAAGTATCATAACTTTTTTTTAAAAAGCAACACATATTTTAACCTCATTAATTTGTTGGTCATTAGGTCGTAGTAATTCTTGCATCGATTCGCAACAACATGCAATTGAGTCGGTATCCTTGTGATCAACTTTATCCACAATTCCCGAAGAATTTAGTGTTTAGCAATTTAATCGTAATTCTCAAGAATCACACTTTACTTGACCGACTTTCTCTACATCTTATAACTTGCATGACATTCATACATGAGCTCGACATTACAGTCATCTTTTCTTTCCGCCCCTAAACTTCTTATAGTTTTACTTTCAATGTTTCTCCCACTCAACAGAAGAATCATTTAACTTTTTAAGAGTGGCGTGAGCCCCGAACTTCCTTAGGCATGTAAGTCTCATTACATCCTTTGGTTTTGTTCTTTCTCTTTAAGTCCTCACCATCAACTCATGACTGGTGTTCTTCCGGATCTTACACATTTTAGTCTCAAATATAGTTGAACGCTTCACTAGAACTTCCAAACAAAAAGACTTCTTTAGATATCATATATCTTTTAACCTTTGTTTGTTTCTGAAAACAATTTTCAGTTCCAAGAATATCACATAACTATCCCAAACATTTTGAAGTTCGGGTTTCTCGGAAGCAAGCAGACCGTAATGTAATTCTTAGCCTTTTGGATCGAAAGACGTAAGTCTCGTCATCCATAGCATTAGCAGGAGAGCATTCCAAGCATGCAGTAGGACAAAATCCTTCTTGGCACTCTTAGAGGACAATCCTCTCAATTGTAGAAGATTCAACTAGATAAATAACAACCAATCAATTTCAACAACAAAGGTGGAACCGTGAGCAATAATTCTACAACTATAATGCAAACTACACATAGACATAGTTCATAATTAATTTGCACTAGTGATTAAACTAAATTAATACATAATTGTGATCCCACTCAAATCAATATCTCTCATAATTTATTTTAAGTGATTCAAGATCCTGATCTGATTCACAACCATTGATGTGGACATCACAGATGACGTGAACTTCAACCGGTGGGCAATATTTTGCCGGTCATATCTCCATATGACTCTATTTCATCTTTCGATGCTTCGTGCCCCGAGCTTAGAACGATTCTGCCAGAACTTCAAGACAACCGAGTGCTATCTGCTAACATGGTCTGACCAGTTCCGTCTTGCACCTCACGTCCCGTTTGTACTCATGTGGACATGACGCACTCCGGAACGTTACATGTTATAGACGGTTGCAACACTGGGAAGAGCACATTTTTAACTTGATTTTTACTGTGAGAGATCACCCTAATAATTGACTACTATGCAATCAAAGGGTGCAAACAAAAAAGGGATAAACATCTCAGGCAATTCATAAAAGCATGATATGGTGTAGCCTTGGGTGCCGGGAATTCTCCATGATCATATTCAATCTCCTGTTGAAGCGTTGTGACGGCCAATATTTCGTTGCCGTGGCGACCATTTCAAAAACGTTGCCGTGGCGATCGTTTCAGAAAACGTTGTCGTGGCACCAAATTCAAAAATTCCGCCGCGGCACGAAATTATAGCTCCTCGTCCCGTGCCTAGTACACCTTCTCCTCGTTGGGGTCCTCCGTGTATGTTTGCCATCGTCACCTGTAACCAGTAGGCTATCTCTACAATATTTACATTAACGTGGCAATCTCGTGGCTCCAGCCATCATGCCATGACACGCATGCCACTTAACATTACAACATATAACCATCTCATACATAAACTCATTATCATGACGAAGGCTATACCACATCATATGCATACTCTGCAAAACCAAGTTAGACGTCCTCTAATCAGTTTCAGCAAATTTTAATTACGTGGTTAACCAGTTTTAATAAATAATACTAGCTACCTACGTCCACAACATAGGCGATGATTCTTGATGCAAGATTAAGTTTCAGGATGTGTGAAACAAGTGACTTAATTAAAAATCTCTAGCCCCACACTAAACTTCGTCAAATACGCGTGACCCCCTAGAAGATCATCCATCTTCAGCACCCTCTTGTGTACGCAATGGTTCACTATTCTTGACTATGAAGAAGCCTAAGGAACTGTTAACAGATCGTCGACAGCCAGAGCCGATCGATTGTCAGAACCTTGTAACAAAGCTACATCATACTGTCGATGAACTGAACTGAAGCAACACTCGAGGGAAGCTGAAAGCACATTTGCTCCCCGGGTGGTTTTGGTAATTCATAACAACATATATGTCATTAAACTAATATCCATTCAAGTTAAATATTTCAGGATGTTCAATGATTGGCATGGCAAGGACTAGAGATGTGGACCCCTTAAAATGCTAAGGACATGGATTGGCAAAAGCGCAAGACACTACATTTTTGGTTTAGTGATCCAAGATCATATTGAGTCCATAGGAAAGCCAATACTATTAAAAGGGGATGAGGTGTTGCTTAATGATCTATTTGCTCAAGTGCTCAATGATATTGCTCCAAAATCCTCAGCTACTTCCTTCATCCAAATATGTCCAAACCCTACATTCCAACTCGGCTCCAATGATATTTCCAATCCGGAGCCACCGAGTTCATTTGGACTTAGCCACTGCCAAACCCTAACAAATCGGATCCACCGATATGGATCTCAGTCCCACCAAGATGGCCTTGCCAACTCTCTGTAATCGTTTGCAATTATTTCGGTCCCACCGAGTTTTGCAATCGGTACCACCGAGATGGCCTGCCAACTCTCTGTTGCCTTATTGCTTCACTTTGGTTCCACCGAGATGATGCAATCGGTGCCACCGAGATGAGGTTTGCCCTAGCCATTGCACATCGGTCCCTTCGAGATGTTCCAGTTGGTCCCACCGAAACCTCAAACGTTCATATCTTTGCTCAAGTTGGTCTCATCGAGATTCTTGTTTCGGTCCCACCGATTTTGGTCAAATATGTGTAACGGTTGGATTTTGTGTCGAGGCTATATATACCCCTCCACCCCCTCTTCCTCGGTGAGGAGAGCCATCAGAACGTGCCTACACTTCCACCATACATTTTCTGAGAGAGAACCACCTACTCATGTGTTGAGATCAAGACATTCCAATCCAACCATTTGAACCTTGATTTCTAGCCTTTCCCAAGTTGCTTTCCACTCAAATCCTTCTTCCACCATAGCCAAATCTGTGAGGAGTTGTTTGAGTGTTGGGGAGACTATCATTTGAAGCACAAGAGCAAGAAGTTCATCATCAACACATCGTCTATTACCTTTTGGAGAGTGGTGTCTCCTAGATTGGTTATGTGTCACTTGGGAGCCTCCGACATGATGTGGAGTTGAACCAAGGAGTTTGTAAGGGCAAGGAGATCGCCTACTTCGTGAAGATCTACCCCGAGTGAGGCTAGTCCTTCGTGGACGTAAGCCATGGTGGGATAGACAAGGTTGCTTCTTCGTGGACCCTTTGTGGGTGGAGCCCTCCGTGGACTCGCGCAGCCGTTACCCTTCATGGGTTGAAGTCTCCATCAACTTGGACGTACGATAGCACCACCTATCGGAACCACGCCAAAAATCACCGTGTCTACATTGCGTTGGCCTTCTCCAAACCCCTTCCTTTACTTACATGTGCAATTGCTTACTTTCCGCTGCCACACTCTTAGAATTGCATGTGTAGGGTGTTGCTTGACTTGCTATACTTGCTAAAATCTACCCACAACTAAAATTGGGAAAAGGATAGATTTTTATTTGGTCAAGTAGTCTAATCACCCCCCCCTCTAGACATACTTTCGATCCTACAGAAGCATAGCAAGAACATCAACCCTCACATCCACATGTGATCTAGATCGCAACCTGCACCTACTCATATAACCTGGCTCTGATGCCACTATTGGGAAACGTAGTAGAAAACAAAAAAATCGCACCTATGCACACCCAAGATCAATATGAAGATGCATTACGGGTTGGGATCACGATCGTTACCGTCACCGAGTTGCAGCGGAAAGAAGAACATGTCTGTGTAGATCGTACTTGGAGTCCCTCAAACCATCGATGAACGATCCCGCGACCCGCCCACAAACAGTCCCTCAAACTGAAGACTGAAAGCACGGCCTCTCTACTTGGTTGCAAGCATGCAGCCTTCACGATTCAGCAGCGCTTCGCCGTCCAGAGCTAATCGTCGCCGGAGAATTAGAGGGAGGAGATTAGAACCACACTGGGCTTCTAATTATGAGGATTAGAGGAACTAGACCAAGCTCTAATTAGTCAACTAGGACCAACTAGAACTAGGGCTAGATGAACTAGAGGAGGCTCTAAAACTTGTATATCAAAAGAGCACCAAACCTCAAGTATATATAGGTTAGAGGGGGGAGGGAGGGCTGCCACCAAGGAGGAAGGATTCCTCCTTGGTGCGCCGGCCAGGGGAGGAGGAGTAGGACTCCTCCCCTTCCCCAATTCGGCCTCCTTCCAAAGGGGAAGGGGGCGCCTCCCACTTGGGCCTTTGTGGCCCAAGTTGCCTTCCACCTCTTGGCCTTTTAAGGCCCGTTGATATTAAATTAAATATAAAATTGTTCTAAATACTTTTAGACCATTTTATATATAATTTAACATTCCCGGAAACATTTCCACCTATATACATTTATCGGTAATACCCGGTATTACCCGATATTCACCGAAACCCTTCCGGTGACCCCGAAACGCTTCTGGATCCTCTCGAAACTATTCCGAATATTAATGAAACAATTCCACAAATATGGTGTCATCACTCCTGTCCTACTAACACTCACTAGATCATGATTGCCTTAAGCTTTTGACCCCATAGGTTCTGTAACTCACAGACATGAACGAAACCCCTTCGTTCAATGACCGACAGCGGAACCGTGGACGTCTATATCGATCCCTATGAGCACACGAATGATATTCGATTGAACCTATGGTTATCATGTGATGTTCCCTTTGCTTCACGATACTTCACAAAACCCGGGATGTATCGGTATCCTCTCGAGTCATCACACATGCTCATTATACCGTTATCCTCGTTACCGGTTTGGTTCTTCTTTCTCGTTGTCATGTTCCGGCATCCCCGTGATGTACTCAATTGTGTCTGGCCAGACGATGATGGATGCCGTCACACCGAGAGGGCCCTAAGAATATCTCTCCATCGTCGGAGGAGCAAATCCCACTCTCGAGCTATCTAGTCCCTTGTCAAACTTTCGGATGAACCTGTAAGTTGTCGTTATGATCACCGTGTTACAGGTGACGTTTGAGCAACCCCAAAGTCCACCGTACGATAAGAAGTGACTACGATACTCTCATGGTCTAAGGAGCAAACTCACATGTTAACACACCGTGTTATTACAATTGATTACAGACGAAATTATCTCAATTCATAACAAACAAGTTTGGGTCGATTCAATATGATCCTTCTTCTAACGTCATAATCTCAATGTTATTTTAGGACAATCGTTACACTTAACGATATCCTAAGATCCGAAAAATGTGATCACCAACAACACTTGAGCTAGTCTTAGAGGCGAGACTAAGAACCTTTATTTTATCCGTTTATCATTTCACATGTGCATATGAGTTTTCCACTGAATCGCATATTCCAGGATCATAGCAGTTATAGCATGAAATATAAACACTTAATTATGAATATGGAAAAATAATAATACAATATTATTGCCTCTAGGGCATATTTCCAACACATTTTTACTAGTAAGCATATTCATAAGAGCATCCATTTTATCATTCAAAGTAGAAACTTCTTCGACAGAGTTTACCTTCTTACCAGTTGGAGCTCGTCCGGTGTGCCATTGAGAATAATTTGTCATCATATTATTGAGAAGCTTCGTGGCTTCGCCTAATGTAATTCCCATAAAGGTACCACATACAGCAGAGTCTAGAAGATTTCTCGACACAAAGTTTAGTCCCACATAGAAATTTTGTATTATCATCCATAAGCTTAATCTATGAGTGGGACAATTTTTAATCATTTATTTAATTCTCTCCCAAGATTGTGCAACTTGTTCTTGCTCAAGTTGCTTAAAGTTCATGATTTGATTTCTAATAGATATAATCTTAGCGGGACGAAAATACTTAGCAATAAAAGCATCCTTACATTTATCCCATGAATCAATACTATTGCGAGGTAAGGATGAAAACCAAGTTTTAGCATGATCTCTTAGTGAGGAAGGGAATAATTTCAACTTAACAATATCATTATCCACATCTTTTTTCTTTTGCATAATTAACGAAGGTATTAAGATGGGATGCAACATCTTCATTAGGATTTCTAGCAAATTGTTATTTCATGATAAGATTTAGCAATGCAACATTAATATCATACGACTCCGCAGTAGTGGCGGGAGGAGCAATTGGAATACTAATAAAATCATTATTATTAGTATTCGAGAAGTCACACAACTTAGTGTTTTCTTGAGACATAGTGGCAAAACAAGCAAGAGAGCTAACAAGCAAAATTAAATATTTTTGTGTTTTTGACTTTTTTTTAACGAAACTAATAAAAGCAAATAAAAAGTAGAACAAGTACATGATAATGTGAATGTAGGAACCTGTAAGTGTTTGATGATATCTCCCCGGCAACGGCGCCAGAAATTCTTTCTGCTACTTGTGAGCTGCGTTGGGATTTTCCCCGAAGAGGAAGGGTGAAGCAATATAGTAGCAGATAAGTATTTCTCTCAGTAGAGAACCAAGGTTTATCGAACCAATAGGAGAAGCACACAAACACTCCTTAACAGTACCTGCACACACAAGAGCAAATACTTGCACCCAACGCGGGCAAGAGGGTTGTCAATCCCCTTGAACTCGTTAATTGCAAGGATCAAATCTGGTAGTGATAGATAGATAAATTGCAAAGTAAAATAAAAGTAAATAAATTGCAGCAAGGTATTTTTGGTTTTTGTAATATGATTAAGGTAGACCCAGGGGCCATGATTTCACTAGAGGCATCTCTCTCATAAAAGTAGCATACGGTGGGTAGACAAATTACCGTTGGGCAATTGATAGAAAAGCGCATAGTTATGATATTATTTAGGGCATGATCATGTATATAGGAATTACGTCCGTGACAAGTAGACCGACTCCTGCCTGCATCTTCTACTATTACTCCACCAATCGACCGACTCCTGCCTGCATCTATGGTATTAAGTTTATGACGAACAGGGTAACGCTTTAAGCAAGATGACATAATGTAGATAGAATAAAACCAAGCAATATGATTAAACCCCGTCGTTTTATCCTTAGTAGCAACAATACAATACGTGCCTTGCCACCCCTTCTGTCACTGGGTGAGGACACCGCAAGATTGAACCTACTACTATGCACCACTTCTACTGAAGATAAATCAATCTAGTTGGCCAAACCAAACGGATAGATCGGAAAGCATTACATAGCTATAACAATCATACATAATAAAGTTCAGAAAAGACTCAATTACTTTCAATGAATAATCTGATCATAAACCCACAATTCATCGGATCCCAACAAACACACCGCAAAAGAAGATTACATCGGATCGATCTCTGAAGAGAACATTGTACTGAAGATCAAAGAGAGAGAGAAATCCATCTAGCTAATCACTATGGACCCATAGGTCTGTGGTGGACTACTCACACATCATCGGAGGTGCAGCAAGGTTGATGTAGAAGACCTCCGTGATCGATTCCTCCTCCGGCAGAGTACCGGAAAAGGCCTCCAGATGGGATCACGGAAGAACAGAGACTTGCAGCGGCAAAAAAATTGTTTCGGGTGGCTCTCTGTTGGTTTTGGGATTTATGGGAATTTATAGAAGTGGAATTAGGTCAGGAAGGTTTACGAGGGGCCACAAGCTCAGGTGGCGCCCCCCAGGGGCGCGCCGTGTGAGCTTGTGGCACACCCGTACGTCGTCTGGCCTCCTCCTGAAGCTTCTAGGGTCCCTTCTGGTGCAGAAAAAATCACCGTAAAGTTTCATCGTGTTTGGACTCTGTTTGCTATGGATTTTCTGTAAAACCGAAAAACAAGAAGAAAACAGCAACTGGCACTAGGCACTGAGTTAATAGGTTAGTCCCCAAAAATGATATAAAATTGCATATAAAGTATCCAAGATTGATATAATAATAGCATGAAACAATAAAAAATTATAGATACGTAGGAGACGTATCACCGCCGTGCTCATCTTCCAGCCGGCGCACGACGAGGACGACGGTCGTGGCCCTCGGAATGGTTGGCTCTTCTTCGGCAACGGCGGCGGCACCCCTGTTCCCACCGGGATTTTCTCCACCGCCGGCGTACGCTCCACCGGCAACCCCCACCGTAAGCTCCTAATCTCCCCCTTTCTGATGAGTTCATAGTTAGGGTTCTTAGGGTAGTTCGAGTAGTGTTAGATTAGATTGTTGACAGTGGATTCGATTGGATTCGATCCGATTCGATTCGATTCGACCGGATTTGATCCAAATCATGCCACAGATCATGCCTACAATGTTACTACCTACGGTTGATGTTAGTGCTATCAGATCATGCCACAATGTTACTGCCTACGGTTGATTCGTTTGTTCACTCCACATTTATCATGCCTACATTTCTACTTAGGTGCTATTGTTGCTGTTTTGCTGCTCTTCTTGCTGTTGTTGCTGATGTTAGTGATGTTCTTGTTATTGTAGCCATGTAAGTGTGTATGTTGCTATTCTTGCTGTTGTTAGGCTACGTGAATGCATGATCAGCATAGGACATTGCATGTGCATGCTGGTAGGACATACCTGAATGCCAAAAATAGTAGTAGGACCAACTTAAGCATGTGCATTTGGCATGATCTGATAGCACTGATCATTGCTAGCTCTGATCATTGGTAGCACCGATCAGTGTTAGCATTGATCATTGCTAGCTCTAATCACTGTTAGCACTGATCAGTGTTAGCTTAATTTGATCAGTGTTAGCATTGATGATTGCTAGCTCTGATCATTGGCATTTGCACTTGTGCAGTGCTATGATCTGATCATGGCATGACTAAAGTGCAAGATCATCAGATGTTGCCATTGTTGACTGCCAATGATCATGTCTCATTTGCTAACTGTGGTCCACTTTACTGACAAGATAATGAAGATGGAGTGGGACACAGCCGGCGGAGGAGCGCAGGTCGTCGTCGGTGCAGAGGGTGCCGAGGACCTCATCCCCACAAACCGGTGGCTAAAGAGGGCGGTGGTTCCTGGCAGGGTGGAGTACATGAGTTTGCCGCTCGGCGCTGGCAGGAGGCCAAGGACTGGCCATGAGGAGGGTGCACGGGAACCTATCAGGTTCTACGTGCAGATCCAGGACCAGGAGGACATTGCCATGCTGGTCATCCCGGCTGCCTTCAGGCCGGTGATGAAGCAATGGCTGGTCCTTGGCCCTCCACGCGTCGTCAAACTCTCTGCCAACAAGTGGTGCGAGTTCTGGGTCCAGTGCAGATGTTCAAGGGACACATGGTGCTCGGGCGCGGCTGGGAGTACTTCTTCCGGTGGTGCAAGATCGTCCCCGGCGACCTCCTAGTCCTGAGGCTCTCCGGGCTGGGGCTGAAGGTGCAGATCTTCAACGCCAACATGTCCAACATCTACAGGGTCCGGTGCTCCAAGCACAGCTACGTCGGTGACATCTCGCATGCCCTCTAGGTTATCTAGTCTGTCAAGTATGAAGTAGTGTAGGTTTGAACTGGAGTTTGAACGTCTCTTTTTCTGTGAACTTGGTATATTTTGCCCAGTGTCGGCGTACGACACCTATGGGATCGCGTGGGATCCCTTTTATGGTTCGGCTAGGGAGAAGATGTACACAAAGAGCGGATCCAACGATCAACGCGGGGATCTTTTACCCAGGTTCGGGCCGCTAAGCAGCGTAAAACCGTACTCCTACTTTGGTTTACTGTGGGTGTTTGAGCTCAGATACACGGAGCGCTTCTTGGTGAACAGTACACAAGAAGGGCGGCTACACATGCAGCTAGGCCAGAAAGCTCCTCCTCTCCTCTGTAGCTCCGCCTTGGGCCTCCTTTTATATGACCAAGGGGTCACCAACAGTGGTGAACAACAAGTACAAGAGGTGTAAAGTTACTACAGTGTTTACATGCTTATCACTGACGATTTAGGACAAACGCATTAAATGCTCTACTTAGGTGTCCCTTACTTTCTTGGGGACGGAAAAAAGAGCCCATCCCATCAGCGCCGCTTAACCCCATCCTCCGCTAGTGCCATGACACGCATCCAGGCAGACAAACCCTAAACGACAGGCTGGTCGCTGCGCTGGAGCGGTGGCAGGGCGGTGGGATCTTGCCGGGTGCGAGTCCTTGCCGGGTCTTCGTGAGCTTTCCCGGCAAGATCTTGTCGGGAACCCAGCCTTCGGTCTTCTGTCTTCTGATCATTAGCTTGAACGCCTTATTGATAATCTCGTATTTGTTTCCATCTGTTCTCCGGCAGGCCTTGCCGCTAGTATGGCTACAACCGTCCGTGCACAAGTATGGGGTACTAAAAAGACCCAAACTTTAGTACACCGACAGGAGCCCCCGGGCCTAGGCCATACACGGGTGCGAGGCGTTGTTGGGCTAGGCCCAAACAGTGCACGGGCACGCGTGGCAGGAGTTAATTGTCGTAATCTTCTTATTTACCGCACTCCCCCACGACGCGCGTTAAATGCGGTACGTGGGATGCGTGCGCGGAATGGCCGCAGTAGCAGTGCGCTCGTAAAAGCGCATTCACATTGGTTTAGTAAAGAGGCAGCCCCGCGCCTTCCCCATAAAAGGGAATCCGCAGAGGCGCTGCTCATTTACCTCTCGTCTTTTCCAATCTGGAAACCGCCATCGCCTTCTTCCTCGAGCTTGAAATAGAGCCTTCCCCATCCATTCGCCACCTCCACGCCCTCATCATCCTCGGCCTCCGCTTCCACAGTCGTCATGCCGCCCAAAGCAAGCAAGGGCAAAGTGGCGAAAGCCGTCGACTCGGATGCAGAGACGGAGAAGATCGATCTGGTGGAGATGCGGAAGGAACACGTCGTCTTCGCCCCGACGCTTGACATGCGCGCCCTGGTTGAGCGGTACATGTGTATGTGGGGGAAGGAGACGAGGGCTCACCCTGCTACTCGCGTGCTCCTAGCTTCCGTCAAGGGCGGTCCAAATAAATTCCCCTTCTTTGTCGCTTACTTTTATTGCGGGCTCTGCTCTCCGTTTTCTGATTTCTTCATCGACATCATGTACACATACGGCTTCCATCTCTTGGATTTCACGCCGAATGCCGTGACATGCATGTCAGTCTTTGCCCATCTCTGTGAAAATTTCGCCGGAGTAGTTCCCAGCACAGCCCTCTTTCGCCATTACTTCATTCCCCGTATCGAAACAGGAGACGCCCTTTCTGGTTCTATCACCTGAATTCCAAGGGCATGGAATAAAGACATATACCCAGACGGTCTCTACCGTAAGAAGTGGGATGAATGGCGGGCCAAGTGGTGCTGGATTAAGGAGAAAGATCCTCAGCCGTTCTGTTCGCCCCGACAAATGAAAGTGGTTCGCGGCAAGGACTGGAGCAGCCTCGATCCTCAGGATGAGAAGCTCGCAATCGCAATTACCAGGATCCACCGTCTCAGGGTTGCCGGGCTCACAATAGAAATGATTGGCGCTAATTTCCACTGCCGCCGCATCGCCCCTCTGCAGAACAAAGGGAGACCAGCCTGGGAATTCAAGAATGCAGCAGATATCATGAGGCTGCGCCCGGGTCTGAACAACAACTTGACAGTCTTGCAGCACACAGCTCTCTGCCACAAACTGTTCAGGCCTGACGGGAAATATAAGTTGCCGGCTGGCGTAATTCCCATGTGCAACAACTCTGCTTTGAGCTCAATCATCGCCATGATGCCGGTGTGTAATGCTCACGGCCTTGACGGAACTTGGGAAGAGCCATCCTTAGAGCACGCACAGGAGTTTTTTGATAACTTGTCAGAGAAAACCATCCGGGAAGAGTCAACCCTTATCCGCCCCACCACTGATGACGAAGTGGCTTACATCGCCAGCAGGGCGGAAGAGGTGAATCTAGCCGCGGAGGCCGGCAGCTTTGGCTTCGTGGAAGAGGAAGCCAGTGAAGAAGAAATAATGTCAGAGGAGACCCTTGTCGAGCAAGGTGAAATTGCCGGGGAGCAGAGTGGCATGGTTGCCGGGAACTCTTCTGTCGAAGACACAACCGAGGAACAGTTGCACGAGGAGCCCCCAGCTCCAGAGAAGAAGAAACGTGTTCTTCGGAAAGCCGTCTCCAACGTCCCAACACATCAGCCTTCCTCGAGTGGTGAGGTTCCCGGCAAGGGGACGGCCGGCAAGGCTGCGCAGCGGCAAGGAGCCCAACAGCAACCCGTGCGACGTACGAGACGCACGACCGCGGCAACAACTGGAGCGGCGGGGGCGTCTCATACTACGACACCAACAGCTGGAGTAGCAGGATCATATCAACCTACTGCTTCTGCCGCAGCCAAGCGTCCTAGGACCCCTTCTCCACCCCCTCGCACGGACACTGCAGCGGAGGTTGACTTTGACATCTCCGCTTTTAGTCCGGAAAAAGAAGAGTAAGGGTCCTTGCCGCATCTTTCAATTTTTGAATTCCTGGTTTTGCTTAACTCATTTGTTTTGCTTTGGCCTGTCCCCAGAGAGATACGGAAACGTTGGCGCAAAGGATGGCGAAGAAGGCGAAGACTTCGACGGGTGATGAGCCTTCGGCAAGCACCGCAGGTGCGCCGGAGCCCATCGTCATCAGCCCGGAGCCCAGCCCTCAACGCAGCCTCCAACCCAGCCCCCAGCGTGAGCCCACTACCCATTTTCCGCTGGCGAGCGTTGGGGAGAATATCTTTGCTATTGATATCACCGGGCTTGTAGGAGAAGAACGGCAACAAGGAGAGTCATTGGAGGCCGTCCCTGACATGCCGCCTCCGTCGACCACGCCGCCTAGAGATGAACCTTCGGCAAGGGCTTCCACTGGCGAGCCCATCCGCGTTGAAGAGGAGCCGGCAAGCACGGGCACTGGCAATCCTACATCGGCAACCAATGTTGCCGGAGAAGGAGAAACCACCTCTCAACAGCTCGACACAGGTAAACCGTTCGCCTTGGTGCACTTATCATTCTTTCTTTATTTTTGTCTTCTTGAACTTCAACTTTGGTCTCATCTTGTTTCCTTTCTTGGTCTTCAGATCTCCCTTCGATGGAACAAATGGATGTTGATATTGTCATCGAAGAGACCGCCAAGGACGCTGCCGTCGAGGCCGACAGAGTCGCAGCTGACGAGGCCGCCAAGGCCGCACAGGAAGAAACCACCAAGGGGTCTACTGAGGGGACCGGCAAGGAGACCGGCGACCATACTGACGGCATTCCTGCCACAGGAGCGCCTAGCACTACACCGGTCGCGGAGCCCCCAGTCGCCGGCGAGGCGGTTGTTGAGGATCAACCGTCAACATCCGACGCCCCCCCGTCAAGCAGATACCTTAAGGTTGGCGACAACCTGTTCGTCAGCATACCAGGGACGGCAAGCACTGGGGTGCCAACCGAAGGAGAAATTTTTGATGAAGACGTCATCGCCGCCGCTGGACTTAAGATCGTCGATGAGCCACGCGCCAGCAGCAGCGGGTCCAGGGAAGAACAGCTCCTCCAAGCCATGAGCGATGACTTCCAAAAGCTTCACGCGCTTCACTGCACCCGAAAGGAGAGGTTGGACTCCAGGGCGACAGTTGTCGAGGCGGCGGAGGCAGATTTCCAGAAGCGCGTCGAAGAGACACAAGTCTGGTACGCCGAGGCTTTCCAGGAGCTGATGGCTGGCCGGGAGCAACTGAATCAGAGTTGGAACGAGTTCCTCTTAAAGCAGTCCGACGCCGAGAAGGCACGGGAGGAGGCTGCGCAGCAGGCTGCTACGGAGGAAGCTCGCTTAACGGAACACCGCGTCAGGCTCGATGCTTATGAAGAAGACCTTGCCGCTCGCGAGGAGGCGCTTGCCGCCAAGCTCCGCAGCAAGGATGAAGAGATCGAGAAGCTTGTCGCGCGGCGAACCCAGGAGCTGGAGCAGAGACACAAAGAAACACTCGAAGCTCTGGCCCTAGACCATGCCGGCAAGTTAAAGGGAGCCGTCGATGTGGCCGAAGCTGCAGAGGCCGCCAAGAACGAGCTGGACGATAAAGTGAAGAGGCTGGAAGTGGATCTCGAGGGCCACGGCAAGGAGATCTCGACGCTCAAAGCCGACAGAGAGAAGACTCTCTACAGCCTGGCGGAGATGCAAACCGCCATGTCCGACAAGACCAAAGAGCTCATCTCAGCCAATGAATCCATCGCTGATCTGACACTAAAGCTGGTGACGCTGGAGGAGTCCCTTGAGAACGGCAAAGCTCACGAGAGGGCTTTGATCAAAGATCTCCAGAGTGAGAAGAGCCTGCTCAACAGCACCGCCGCCACTTATAATGACTTTGATAAAGGTGTGAAGATCTGGACTGAGCGCCTTGTCGACGTCGCGAAAAGGCTTGCCGCAGAACTGTCCACCATGGGCTTGAAAAACTTCAACTACTCTTCAGATGATAGGGTGTCTTCGAGTGCCAAGCTGACCATGTTCTTCGAGAGCATCGTTGACGCCCTCAAGCTGATCCAGTCTGACCGAGCAACCCATCTGGCCAACGAATCCCGCAAACTCTGTCGGGCCGTCCTCCTCAAGGTGCTCGTCAAAGTGGTGCACAAGAACCCCGGCATCAACCTTACCAACATTCTTGCTAGCTTGCCGGAAGATGTAGACCTCAAGGCACTCGAAAAGCTTGTCGCGCCCATCGTTGACAGAGTGAGCCAAGTCAAGAGGGTCGAAGGCCAGCGCAGGGACTAGCCGCTTCGCTCCATCTTGTCGCCACCATTCCATGTCAAAGACAATTTTATCTTAAGTTAGAATCGCGGCGACCGTCAATGTAATATAACTTGCTATGTTTTGGATGAATGCATGCTATTTCCCTTGTCTGATTTCTTTCTGTATGGTCCATGCCCTACGCTTATTGGAAACTTGCCGGTGCGCACACCCTTGCCGCGAGCGCTTTGAGGAACGGATCCTTAGCAGCCTGCTGGAGGTGTCGCTGCCGACAAGATACCTTGACATTTTTAGTGCAGCCACTTAAGCTGTTGAGCGGACTCGAAACAAAGTACGGGCGCAACCAATCATGACAAGGTTCCTTCGCGTGCAGGTTTTCCATACAAAAGCCAAAATCCTTCAAGGAAAATAAGTCTACAATAAAAATTTGCTCAAAAGTTTTGCAACTTAGCTTTTCGTTGCTGTACTCCTTATCGCAATATGTCAACTTGAACGTCGCCTGTCGGTGTCCATACCATCCTTCCCCCCGGCAAACTTGCACGCGAGGAAACCTTCTGTCCTTCAAGAAGAAGAGAAAACAGAGATATGGAACCTTGGCAGTTCATTAATGCTTACCGGAAGCAGGTGTAATACAACATCTCAGACAAGCATGCATATAGATTGACATGAATATCGACAAGAATTGTAAAACACATAAGTTTATTCGACTATGCACAGGGTCTGCGCCTGGCTTTGTACAAAGGATCATATGCCTTGCCGGCAAAACTTGTACAAAAGGTGGTTGCCGGGAGACCCGATAACCGCGCCTTATGGGTAGAACTTACGAAGGTGTTCGATATTCGAGGAATTGCTCACTGGAATGCCATCTTCGGTCTCCAGGCAGACTGCGCCGGGCCTGGTGACTCATACTACCCGATAAGGGCCTTCCCACTTTGGCGTCAACTTGTTAGAATTCTTGGCCGACTGAACGCGCCGAAGAACAAGGTCGCCTTCCTCAAGGCTTCGGGCATGAACCTTGCGGCTATGATAGCGGCGCAAGGCTTGCTGGTAGCGTGCAGCTCGCACAGCAGCCCGAAGACGATCTTCCTCAAGGAGCGTGGCGTCATCTTGGCGCAGCTGCTCTTGCTCGAGCTCATCATAAGCGAGCACTCGAGGTGACCCGTATATGAGTTCTGTGGGGAGAACTGCTTCTGCCCCGTAGACTAGGGAGAAGGGTGTCTGGCCAGTAGCTCGATTTGGTGTCGTTCTGATTGACCAAAGAACCGCCGGCAGCTCATCAATCCAGCGTCTTCCGCACTTGCACAGCTTGTCGAAAGTCCTTGTCCTGAGACCTCGCAACACTTCAGCATTTTCCCTCTCCGCTTGGCCGTTGCTCCTCGGGTGAGCAACAGAAGCAAACCAGATTTTGCCGCCAAGGTCTTGGACGTACTGCATGAAGGTGCGGCTCGTGAACTGCGTGCCATTGTCAGTGATGATCCTGTTTGGCACACCAAAACGGCACACTAGTCCCTTGAAGAACTTGACGGCTGATTGTGCTGTCACCTTTCTCACTGCTTCCACTTCCGGCCACTTCGTGAACTTGTCGATAGCAACGTACAAGTATTCGAAGCCCCCGGCAGCGCGGGGAAAAGGGCCCAATATATCGAGCCCCCAGACCGAAAATGGCCAGGAAAGAGGGATTGTTTGAAGAGCTTGAGCTGGCTGATGCAATTTCTTTGAATGGAACTGGCACGCTTCACACTTGGTTACTAGTGCAATTGCATCCTGGAGAGCAGTGGGCCAAAAGAAACCTTGCCGGAATGCCTTGCCGACAAGAGCTCTTGAGCCTATGTGGGAGCCACATATGCCTCCATGTATCTCTGCCAACAGCTCTAGTCCATCCTCCCGAGGAATACACTTCAATTTCACACCATTCGGTCTCTTTCTGTACAGGACATTGTCCATGAACTGGTACATATTAGACCGACGGGCTACTTTCTCCGCTTCTTCCTGTTCTTCGGGGAGTTCTCCTGTTTGAAGGAATTGGACGATGTGCTGTGCCCATGTTGGAGCCTGTGGCTCGACAACAAGGACCAAAGGCATATCTTCGGCCGTGGGAGCATTTGTCTCTACGGCAAGGGCTTGAGGCCCTGCCGGAGCCTGTTGCTCCCCGGCAAGCTTGGCGTTGTTCCCGGCAACTTCCTTGCCAGCGGCTTCTGGAAGCTCTGCAGGAAAGTACTGGCCGGAACTCAACTTCCTTCTTTTGTCTTGCCTCGTCGATGGTGTTACGGATGGCTGAGTCAAGCGAAGCACAAAAATTCCTGGTTCCACAGGTAACTTGAGGGCAGCACATTTTGACAGGTCGTCGGCAATATTGTTCTCCACACGAGGAACATGCTATGTTTGCAACCCGTCAAAACGCTCCTCCAACTTTCTCACTTCATCTACATATGCTTCCATCAACGGGCTCTGATAGTCTTTGTTAACTTGCCTGACGACAAGCTGTGAATCACCTCTAACGATGAGCTTCTTAATTCCAAGGTCCGCCGCGATCCTGAGACCGGCAAGCATCCCTTCATATTCTGCAGTGTTGTTTGTTGATCTCTCCCGGGGAAAGTGCATCTGAATTACGTACTTGAGGTGCTCTCCGGTGGGTGCGACAAGCAGCACACCAGCACCGGCGCCTTGCAGCGAGAAAGCCCCGTTAAAGTACATAATCCATTCTCGATTTGTTTCCTTACCGGGAATAGTTGTCTCTTGAATTTCTTCGTCTGGCGTCGGCGTCCATTCTGCAATGAATTCCGCCAAGGCTCTGCTCTGAATAGTCGAAGTGCTTTCAAATTTGAGACCAAAGCTTGACAGTTCCAACGCCCACTCTACAATTCTGCCGGTCGCATCTGGATTCCACAAAATCCGCTGCAACGGGAAGCGAGTGACGACGGTGATTTCATGTGCCTGGAAATAATGGCGCAGCTTCCTCGAGGCCATAAGGAGGCCGAAGAGCAATTTCTGCACGCCAGAATATCTTGACCTAGCCCCCTGCAATAGGGAGCTGACAAAATAGACTGGGCGCTGCACCATCTTCTTCTTCTGTGTTGCTTCATTTGATTGCGCAGATCCTGCCTTGTCGGCACCAGACTCTGCCGGGGAGAATCCCGGCTTGTCGCTCGACGGGCTTGTCGCTGCCGCTGCTTCTTCGTCGACTTCTCTCTGTGCCACTAATGCAGCACTAACCACTTGATTCGTCGCCGCTAGATATAGCAGCAACGACTCTTGTGGTTTAGACGTGACTAGTGTTGGCGGAGAGGAGAGGTGCCTCTTCAAGTCCTGCAGCGCTGCCTCCGCTTCCGGAGTCCATTTCATTGGACCCGCCTTCTTCAAGATTTTGAAAAAAGGCAGGGCGCACTCAGCAGATTTGGAGATGAACCTGCTCAGAGCAGCAACGCAGCCGGCAAGTCGACGCACATCTTTGACACGTCTTGGTGCTTCAATCTGCTCAATTGCCTTGATCTTGTCGGGATTTGCTTCGATTCCACATTGAGACACAAAGAACCCGAGAAGCTTGCCGGATGGAACGCCAAACACACACTTCTCAGGATTGAGCTTCAGATTGATCCTGCGCAGATTTGCAAATGTCTCTTCTAAATCTTGTATGAGCGTTGCCTTGTCCTTGGTTTTTACCACGATGTCATACATATAAGCTTCCATATTTCTATGTAGCTGGGGTTCAAAACCGATCTGGACCGCTCTTGCAAACATTGAACTAGCACTTTTCAACCCGAAAGGCATGCTTATGAAGCAATACGTGCCACATGGGGTGATAAATGCGGTTTTCTCTTCGTCTTCCTTTGACATGAAAATCTGATGATACCCTGAATAAGCGTCAAGAAAAGACAGCAAATCACAGCCGGCAGTGGAGTCCACAATCTGGTCGATGTACGGCAAGGGAAAAGGATCTTTTGGACAGGCTTTATTGATATCTGTATAGTCGATACACAGCCTCCATTTTTCATTCGCCTTGCGCACTACAACTGGATTGGCCAACCATGTTGGATGGAGCACTCCTCTAACCAAACCTGCCGCTTCCAACTTCCTGATTTCTTCGACAATAAATTCTTGCCGCTCCAAAGCTTGCTTCCTAACTTTCTGCTTGACGGGTCGTGCATGAGGACAGACAGCAAAGTGGTGCTCAATTACCTCCCTGGGAACACCGGGGATATCAGATGGTTGCCATGCAAACACATCGACATTCGCCCGCAGGAAGGCAATGAGCGCGCTTTCCTATTTGTCATCGAGGGTGGAACTCACGGTGAAAGTTCCTCCCGTACCATCGTCCTTGACGGGCACCTTCTTAGTTGCTGGTGGAGCTGCCTTGGATTTCTTGCTCTTGCCGGTGGATCTCTCCGGCACATCCTCAATGGGAGCGCAGCACTCCGAAGAGGTGCGCTTGCCGGAGTGTGTGCTAGAGGTCTTGACGGTCTTCTTCCCCCCGGGAGCTTCGGCGGTAGGAGCAAGTGCCTTAGCGGCAGGTGCTGCGACTGCCTCCCGGTAGAGTTGGTCGGTGCAGATAAGCGCATCCTTCTTGTCGGAGTTGATAGTAATGACGCTCATCGGCCCGGGCATCTTCAATGTATTATAGGCGTAGTGTGATGCCGCCATGAACTTGGCCAGCGCCGGATGACCAAGAATCCCATTATATGGCAATGGAATCTTGGCGACGTCGAAGACGATCTTTTCTGTTCTGAAGTTCAGCTCACTACCAAATGTTACTGGTAGTGTGATCTTGCCCTTCGGCTGGCTCCTTCCTGGGTTGATCCCTGGAACGTGCCCGTTTCCTCGAGATCTTCGTCAGGGATTTGCAATTTCTTGATCACATCAGGCGAGATCAAGTTCAAACCGGCCCCACCATCAACTAACATTTTTGTCACCTTGAGGTTGCGGATCGTTGGTGAAACCAACAATGGCAAACACCCGACCGCAGTTGTGCGATCAGGGTGATCCTCGGCGTAAAAAATGATAGGCGTGTTGGACCATTTCAATAGTTTCCGGGCATCGACCGATGGCTCTGTCACATTAATCTCGCGCGCCCACTGTTTGAGTCGGCGGTGAGAGGAATGCAACGAGGCGCCTCCGTCAATGCACATGGCTTCTGTAGCTTTCTGGAACTCGTGCTCGCTGGACTCGTCACCCTCTTCGTCATCATCGTCACCCCCCTGTTCCTTGTCGCGGCCTCGAGCGGGCCTCTCCTTTTGTTGCTTGGCCTTGCCGCGGCGACCTCCTCGACCACCGCGTTTCTTGCCAGACCCCTCAGCACCATCCTGGGCCTTCTCCTTGTCTCGCCTCTCATACTCAGCTTTCTGCTTCTCGACAAGCTGCTCAACTTGCCGGCAGTTTTGGAGATCGTGACCCTTGGTGCGATGGATCTTGCAGTACTGCTTGTCGGAGCCCTCCGGCTTGTCGGCAGCCGCCAAGGCCTGACACGAGGCACACCCGGCAACCTCCTTGCCGGGGCCATCGGTCTTGATCTTCTTGGCGGTGCTGGTGTTGCCGGATCCCTCGACGGCAAGCACGGCCTTGCCCTTGCGCTTCTTGTTACGCCGTTGGCCTTTCTTCGTCGAGGTGGTGGCGTCTTCGCCTTCAGAGTCGATTTCTGCGCCAGCATCCTCGCCGGGGAATCTCCTTCCCTCTTCAGCCCGAGCACATTTGTCAGCCAGAGCATAGAGCTCGGCAATATCCCTGACTTTGTTCATCGCCAGCTCTTCCCGCATCTTGCGGTTGCGCACATTCTGATGAAACGCGCTGATAACTGCGGCAGGATGAACGTCTGGGATGTTGTGTTGTATACTGCTGAATCTCTGTATGTACTTGCGCAAGGTTTCGCCCTCTTTCTGGGGATGAGATGTAAATCGCTTTCCTGGCCAGGAGCCTGGTGGCCTCCAGTAAAGGCGACAACAAACTCATGCCACAAATCTGCCCAGGAGGAAATGGAATTCTCCGGCAAATGCATCAACCACGACCTGACATTGGGCTTAAGCACCAACGGGAAGTAGTTGGCGAGTATCTTGTCGTCTCGAGCCCCGGCAGCCTGCACCGCAATGGTGTAGATGCCCAGGAACTCTGACGGGTGAGTCTTGCCGTCGTATTTCTCCGGCACCTCCGGCTTGAAAGTTCGGGAATTGGGCCACTGGACCCGCCGCAGCTCACGAGTAAACGCTGGACAACCCACCTCGTAAGGCAAGTTACCAGAATACCCCAGCGCAGGCTCGTCCACAGTGGGTCCCGCGCGCCTGTCGGATTGACGGCGCGCTTCCCGCCGCCGCTCGATGGTAGTTCGAGCGTCTTCTTTGTTCCGTTCCCGAAGAACTTGATGTTGATCGCGGCGAGCTCGCGGATCAGACGACGCTGTGGAATCGTCATCACAGGCGCCAACCCGCCGAGTTAGCGACCGCTGTTGTTGTCGCGGAGGGGAGCGCATCGTAGTCGTACCGCCTCCGGTCTTTTCGTCATCAGCATGCACCGGCTCGGTGGACTGCCGCCGCGAAGGCCCCGCCTGCTGCGGCCTGTCATCATTAGCCAAGCCGATGAGGCTTTGAATAGCAGATCTCCACTCTTCTAGCTTCTCCGCAGCGGGAGGGAAATCTAGGAGCAGCTGCGCTCGTGCCAACGCTTCTGCCGGTGTAGGCGGCGGTGAAAGGTGCGAAGAACGCGAGGTGCTCTAACTCCTAACTGTGTTAGAAGGAGCTCCATCGCGGTCTTGCGGTCGCGCCTTGCTTCCACCGGCGTGTTGGCGTGCATACTGGCCCCGTGCATCTTGGGAGTGATGCGCAGGGGTTTTTCCATGGGGGCGCCTGGAACCACCAACGTCGTGGCGCTGCCCGTCGCGCACGACCTGAGAAGGCCGCGGCGCATGCGCCGGCGTGGGTGTCTTGGAAGGCGTCGTCCCGTCCTTGGAATTCGTTGCGCCACCCGTAGGTAGCACGGCTCCGTCCTTAGACCTGGCAGTATGCGGGTTGTTGTCGCTGTTGCGAACGACGCCGCTCGCCTGGCTCTGATCGCCAGAACGTCGTGGAGGCTCAAGACCTCCACCTCCTCCACCAGCGCCTATGCCGTCGCCCGTCTGTGTGGGTACAGGCGGGCCGGACGCGGATGGATCAACCGCCGCAGCGCCCTTCTTCTTGGGAGCCATGGCGACGAAAGTGATCAAAAACTGGCGCGCTGACCGCTAGATCGGGTTCGCGCAACCTTCTCCCCTACCTGGCGCGCCAAAGATGTCGGCGTACGACACCTATGGGATCGCGTGGGATCCCTTTTACGGTTCGGCTAGGGAGAAGATGTACACAAAGAGCGGATCCAACGATCAATGCGGGGATCTTTTACCCAGGTTAGGGCCGCTGAGCAGCGTAAAACCCTACTCCTGCTTTGGTTTATTGTGGGTGTTTGAGCTCAGATACACGGAGCGCTTCTTGGTGAACAGTACACAAGAAGGGCGGCTACACATGCAGCTGGGCCAGAAAGCTCCTCCTCTCATCTGTAGCTCCGCCTTGGGCCTCCTTTTATATGACCAAGGGGTCACCAATAGTGGCGAACAGCAAGTACAAGAGGTGTAAAGTTACTACAGTGTTTACATGCTTATCACTGACGACTTAGGACAAACGCATTAAATGCTCCACTTAGGTGTCCCTTACTTTCTTGGGGACGGAAAAAAGAGCCCGTCCCATCAGCGCCGCTTAACCCCATCCGCCGCTAGTGCCATGACACGCATCCAGGCGGACAAACCCTAAACGACAGGCTGGTCGCTGCGCTGGAGCGGTGGCAGGGCGGTGGGATCTTGCTGGGTGCGAGTCCTTGCCGGGTCTTCGTGAGCTTTCCCGGCAAGATTTTGCCGGGAACCCAGCCTTCGGTCTTCTGTCTTCTGATCATTAGCTTGAACGCCTTCTTGATAATCTCGTATTTGTTTCCAGCTGTTCTCTGGCAGGCCTTGCCGCTGGTATGGCTACAACCGTCCGTGCACAAGTATGGGGTACTAAAAAGACCCAAACTTTAGTACACCGACACCCAGGGACCAGCACCCTGGGGTCCAGCAGGGGCATGGGATGCCCTACTGCTTTAAACTTATTTTTTCGGGAATACGCAAAGCTTGCATATCATTTCATTGATAGAAGAAGATAGAATGAGTACATGAGGTGGTACAACTCATGACACGAACACAAGGGGTCTGAACATGATGCCCGAAGCGGAAAGACGAGAGATGCTCGACCCAAACAAAGAAGAACCACAACTAAATTCTCCGACTAGAGAAGCTATCCAACTAACAACCAAACTACCAACATCTCCAAAACTAGCATCGAGGACGCCACAAGCAAAACAAGACAACGCATTCATGAAGGAGAATGACACCGAGACGCCGTCGTCGTCCGATCCGAAAAACCGGACCTAGGGTTTCCCTTGAAGCTCGAAGAGGGGCACAGAAATGGCCATGGCAGCGCCTTCAAGAAGGGGACGACATCCGCGGGTGTCGCCGCTGCCAGCATAAGCTGCAGGGATTTCGCCCTGGCCAAATTCTGAGCAATCCCAAGCCGTCGGAGCATAGATCGGATACGAGGTAGTCAGGCCTACGCCGGAGCAGCGGCTGCAGGAAGGGGAGTCGCACCCGACGCCGAAGGAGACACCGGGCGCCGCTGGATGCGCGAACTCCGGAGGCGGACGAGGTTGCGTGGCTGAGCGGAATGAAAGGCGGCGGGGATGCGACGGTGGTCGGAGCCCCGGACGAGCCATGATCTGGAAGGGAGCACAGATCCAGGCCACTGGGACCGGAGCAGCAGGGACACCGGCGTGCCCAAGGAGCTCGAAGGGTGGCGCAGCTCCCGAAGCGTGCCGGAGGCGAAGATGCGCCAGGATGGACGACCAACCAAGGTACCGACAAGGAGGTGGTGAAACGGAGATGCCGAGGAACCAGTGCGCCAAGGGAGCCGGAAAGCGCAGCTCCCGGTACGCGTCGGGTCCGAAGCCGCGCCGGCAGGCCAGGAGCACAGGAGGAGGCGCAGGTCCATGGTCACCCGGCTGAAGCCGCTCCTGCCGGGATGGAAGATGAGGGGGGCTCGCGCTCAACCAAAATCCGGACGGCGTGCAGCAAGAAGCCGCCACCGCCGGGCGCAGCCCGCCGCCTCCAAGGCTGCCACCCGAGGAGGCCGGCCCGGAGTTTGAAGGGAGGAGGGTCGAAGGGGGGGGGGACGCAGTTAGCATGGCGCGCCCGGCCGCCACGAGGCCGACCGGAAAGCACCACAGCCAGTCGGAGTGGACCCCCAGATCGTATCCGAGGCCGGGCGGAGTACCGCAGGGAGTCGCAGCCGGGGGGGGGGGCACCAGCGCCGCCAACACGCCAGGGTCGCCGGGGAGGGACGCACGCACCGCTGGTCGAGGCCGCCGTCGCCGCAAGCACCAGATCTGCCTAGCAGCACTTATGATCTACCTGTTCTTGATGTTTTTGCTCTGTTCTTGCTGTTCTTGATCATAGTGTGTTGTGTGCTGCAAAATGGGTGGTAAGTCCACCACATTTGAAAGGGGTGAGCAGACCAGCTACTTGCACACAGCCAAACAGTTGTGCTTTGCATCTGCTTATCCCTAAAGCACAAACACAGACAACCAAACAACATGCCTTCATCCGGGCCTTGATGCAATGCAGGCAACCAATCAACATGCAGATGTTGATTTTTTGCCTGCATTACCTCAACTAGGACTAGATGGGTCAAGTATGCAAGGTGATAAAAAGGTGCAGGTAACCAAACGCATCCTTAGTCGTATAGAAGATTCAGCCGAGTCCACACTGCTCACATATGGTAAAAAACACGTCGCAGAAGAACAAAGGGCAAAAAATGGTGCAGCCTACCAAAAACGCCCACGCCCTACACGACGTACTGCTCCCCAGTCCACACTGGTTGCTCCAGTCACTACCAGCTAGGCCCCATGCCTTTCCCCGCGCACTGGAGTCTGCCCTCTCCTCCGCATCCCACCGCCTAGTTCTCCTCGTCTCCATCCCCATCCCCCAAAAAGCAACACTCCACGCGACCTCACCTAGGGTTTGCTCTCCTTTCCTCCCCCGTCCAGCTCTTCCCCAATCCGCCTTCCACCCCCTCGATCTCCTCCCCCAGCCGCCGTAGGCGGAGGCGGGGGCGGGGGCGAGCAGCGACGACAAGCTCGTCCAACGCCTGCCCGCCTCGGCGAAAGTAAGTGGCCAGTTTCTTCTCCCTAGTCTCAGATCTAGACGTCTGGAGCACCATTTTCTACTCGATTGCTTGGCGTGAGAGCGGCGGGGGTAGGTAGCCCTTGATTGTTTGGTCCAACGAGGCATCCATGCTCCGCCCAGGGAAGACGATTTCCGTTTCCTTGTATGTAGTAGAGCACTAGAAGCCGAATTGATGCCTAGCTATGTTTTGCTGTCCTTGCCAACAGAGTTGCGTGCAAGATAATTGATTCAATTCGAGGGAAACATGTGAAATTTAAGCTTTTGTCATTCCGCTGCTTCGATTTATGTGCTGTTTGGATGAAGTATGATACTAACTGATTGTGTTGTTGCCTCATATGCAGAGTCTGTCACCATGTCTGACATGGAGTCCGTGGCTACCCTTATGGAGTCTACAAGCTTGAAGATACAACAGCTTCAGCGAGCATTTGCTGAGCTTGAGAGCCAGAGTGCAGTTACCATGAACTTTAAGTGGAAGCAACTCGAGGACCATTTCCGTGGCCTTGAGCAGTCGCTCAAGAAAAAGTTTGATGAGCTGAAAAAGCAGGAGAAGGAGTTCCAGGAGACAGTCGCAAAATCGGAGAAGATGCTGGAGCAGCAGGAGGCTGTTGTGGTGGCTAAGGAGCTGACTTCACTGGAAAGGCTGCAGGAGAAAAGAGATGCTGCATTAGCTATGATCTTTGGCAAGTCCAAGCTGTCGCTAAACACTAATTATATCACCCCAATGAATAAGCCACAGAGTAACTATACTGTGGGTACTCTTGATGTGAAGTGGCCAAAGCATTCTCCCCAAGGAAATGCGCAGATGCAAGATGGCAATGCTGCTGTGAAGCCTCGTTCTGAGCTCGCCATTCTCTGCGAGGAGATGAATGTTAAAGGGCTTCATAAGTTCATATCAGACAACAGAAAGAACTTGACGTCTATCCGTGAGGAAATCCCGAGTGCACTCAAGAGAGCATCGCAACCATATGTCCTGGTGTTGGATTCCTTGGAGGACTTCTATTCTGGTGATAATCTGGTGTTGGATGGGAAAAAGGATGGAGACCTTCTGGGAGTAAGAAGGACGTGCCTTATGTTGATGGAGTCTCTTGTACAGCTGCAAGCTGATGACATAAATGGCTTGTTGTCTGAGGGGCAAATCTTTGCAACAAATGTCAAAGATCGGGCGAAAAAGATTGCGTTTGAGTGGAAGTCCAAGTTGGACAGCCTTGACATTGATGCTAGCAATGGAAACTGCCTGGAAGCACATGCATTTCTTCAACTGCTTGCTACCTTTGGTATTTTTTCCGAATTTAATGAAGATGAGCTTTGCAAACTTCTTCCTTCTGTCAGTCGACGCCGTCAAACACCTGAGCTTTGCCGACTGCTTGGGTTGTCACAGAAGATGCCAGGTCAGTGCAATGATGAACTAATCATGCATCTATTTCCAATAAACATTGTTTATGATGATGAGTTAATGATACTATTTTGTCATGCCAGTTCAAATGCTAATTGAATGTTGTTTTCACTTGGATAAATCTTAGTTTTCCAACTTGTGTGTAACATATTTGCTGGTCACTGAGTTCACCGAACATATGTGCAAACTCAAAAGCATAATGGTTTCTTGTACTACCACCTCCAGAAGTTCTTTCAGATTCCCATAATTGATACTTTTGCTGTTACAACTTACAGGCAATGCACATCAGCTACATCTTAACTCATTAGTCCTTTCTTTGCTTGCACTACTGCTTGTAAAGCATGTCCATTGTTGTGTAGCCAGCGGTTATTGTGTTCTACTTATTCTTGAATAATTGATCTGAAAAATTACTCTCCGTAGTTTTTGTTCTATTTAGTCTAATGTGTGGTTGTGGTGTATATGTTATGCAGTACCACACTATCACTAAATCACAAGCCTCCCTTCCTGCTGTTGTTATATTGCCTTACAAATTATGTACCCTGAAGCATTTCCATATCATATTTATGTTTTTGATTGGTAAATGTATGTTGTGCAAACAGTCAGTCTACTCTTGCATCTGTTTGATAAGACCAGCATTTGTTTGTCTTGCCCTCTGAGCCCTTGTCTTAATTGCTCATTTTCTTAGGGATTTTCAATGTCTCTTATGCTGTTTGCCTTTACTCATGCATGATGATTTTTTTCTTGACAATAATTGATTCACTTATGGAGTTTCTTGAGGACAGGTGTCATTGGAGTTCTGGTGGATAGTGCAAGGCCAATTGATGCAATTAACTTGGCCTATGCGTTTGGGCTCACTGGACAGTTTGAGCCAGTGCACTTGCTGAAAGCATATCTGAGGGAGGTCAAGAAGGTATCACATGCCAAGAATGGAAAAATGTCTCCTGGAGCACAGGTATGCTTCTAGCTATTTCAGCAAAAGTATATGATGTCTATCGTGCATGTTTTTGCTGCAAGAATACAACAAACTGTGCCTGCACTTCCACCAAATCACCAATTACTGAAGTGGACACCAGTTTTTTTTGTGCCATCTTCCTTTTGAACTTTGATTAACCATTCTGCTATCTAACCAAAGTTGCTAACGGAAGGGCTTTATTAGAGATCTAATTACTATTACCAGATGTCTATCACTACCTACCTTCTATGGTTCAGAGTGTCAGGGAGCTCCTTGACTGTCTACATCCAGTGATTTAAGTTATTAGTGGTGTAGTGGTTCAAAACTCTATTAATAGTTTACTTATAGTAGTCCTTAAATAGATCAGTATTGGATTTGATGACGCACAGAGGTGAAAATTGTCCATTCACCTGATGTCAGGAGCTTGAGGTAGGTTGTGGAGAAGTAGAATAATAGAGGGATATCTTAGCTTGCAAGCAATATAAAGTTAGTTGCCTGTTGCTTTTCGCTGTTTGGCGCTGAATAATATATATAAACTTTCTAGAGCAGTTGGGTTGCCCATTGGCCTTTTCATGTCGGCATATGTGCGTAAGCATGTTATCTGCATCTATCTAGTACACTTGATACAATCTGTTGGATAACAGCCATTCCCTTTTCAGAATGAGATGAATGAGCGTGAGCTGTCTGCACTGAAAGCTGTCATCAAGTGCATCGAGGAGCACAAACTGGAGGAGCAATATCCCGTGGATCCGCTTCAGAAAAGGGTGATTCAGCTGGAGAAAGCCAAGGCAGACAAGAGGAGGGCTGTTGAAGCCGCGAAGCCACAGTCCAAGAGACCGCGTGCCAACGGATCACTCTATGCACCTCGTGTTACCAGCTTCCCTGAGAAGAGCTTCTACCAGGCAGCACCAGAGAGGCACCCATACCCTTACGAAAGGCAGTTTGTGTACGGTGCCGAGGCCCACCACCACCCTACGATGATGAACGCGGCTCCCTACACCATCTCGCCCGCCCACACGCCGTACTACGGTAATGGCTACCCAGTGCAGTACCAGGTACCTTATATCCACTAATGGGGGAGAGCTACAAGGTGCACGGGCTCTTTCCTAAATATCCCTAGCTTTTAACCTTCCGCTGTTGTTGTAGTTGTATCAAGTCGTCTAGCTAGTTTGCCTAGCTGAAAATAGTTGGACCACTCGCTTGTGTGTGGCTATGAGTGGCTATTGTGAGAATCTGTTAATTTTATGTCACGACTTATGACATAATTTACTTCTAATGTCTAGTTGTTTTAATCCACGCATCTTCTATGTACGCTGATCTATGCTTTGTCTATACGATGACGAGTCTGCTTGTTGCTCGTGGTTGCAACCAGTATGGAGCTCATCTTTACTTTTCCTTCGTCATTGCGGGGCTTCATCACACGTTCCCCATTGCCATTGATCTCATGCCGGTGGGTGATGGGTGTTCGAGGGGCATCCACGGAGCTCAAGAACTGCAGGTAACCAACCCTGAGACATCGTGATATGTGATCAGTTCTGGAGAGGCAGATAACCCTAAGCATCGCGGTGGGCTTACTGTCGATGAATTGCAATGTTTACATGGTACCAGCTGAAAGCCCTACAAACGCCACATAAGAAATGTGATTTCTGTTTAAATTTCGAGTCCTTCTACTGTACTTTACTCACTCCGTTGAGGGACATTACAAACAGTCTTCCAAGACAAGGATACTGCAGTGCTACACAAGGAATTATGGAAGTGCTCTTGGTGACGGTGTCCGTGATGTCCCCGATCAGGGACACCTGCGCGAAACCATATTCGACAACGATGGTCAGCAAAGAACACTATCTTGTGGTTTATGTGGGCTTAATGTTAACAACCCACTGATATATCACTCGATCTAACCACTTTACTCACGAATTCGAATATCAAGTAGCGATTACAAGTAGCTGGTACAAGAATTGGAGAAGGGGATCAGGGAAGGAGAGGAACAGGGTGCCGCCGCCGCCGGGTTCGTGATCCACTGGATGATCTTCACGACACGTGCAAGGGCATAAGTAGTCGTGGCTTGCTTGGTTGGGTCACCCACTCTGGCCCGTGGTTCCGTTGGTTGGGTCACACCCACTCTGGCCCGTGGTTCCGTGGGTTGGGCTTCCTTTGTCTTGTGAGCCGAGTGTCTCGCGAGGCCGTGGGCTTGTCAGGGAGAGGGGCCGGCATGTCAGTGGTCCTGACATCCCCCCCTTCTTGAGGTGAGGCTTGCCCCCAAGCCTCCGCCGCCGGAAAACATGCTTGTAGCTCGGCCTTGTCCTCCCAAGTGTCGCTGATCTTGGCACGGTCCGACCAGCGTACGAGCACCTGCTCGATCATGGAGCCACGCATGTGTTTCCAGTGTGTGTCGAGGATGGCTTGCGGAACTACTGGCACATCAGAAATGACAGGGAGTGTTGATTCGACCGCCATACCTGGGAGCACTGCTTGGCGCAGCAGGGAGACGTGAAAAACAGGATGCACCGTAGCTTGGGGTGGTAACTCCAACTTGTATGCCTTGATCTTGCTGACAATGGGAAAGGGCCCGTAGAACCGGAAGGAGAGTTTGTGGTTGGCCCGTTTCGCCACCGATGTCTGCACGTACGGCTGCAGTTTTAAGAACACCATGTCGCCCACCTTGAAACTGCGCTCAGAGCGCCTCCTGTCCGCTTGCTGTTTCATACGGTGCTGAGCACGCTGAAGATGTTGCTGGAGCAGGTCTTGAACGACCGCTCGCTCGTCCAGCCAAGAATGAAGAGAGGGCACCGAGCAAGAAGATGTAGTGGTGATCCCCCGGTGGCGAGCCTCGTGACCAAACATGGCTTTGAAAGGAGTCATCCCAATCGAGGAGTGAGACGAGGAATTGTACCAAAATTGTGCCAACGGAATCCAATAGCTCCATCGATTTGGGCAAGCGTGAGCGAAGCAACGCAAGAAGGTTTCAAGGCACTGATTGACACGTTCGGATTGCCCGTCCGTCTGGGGATGATTGGCAGCGCTCATGCGCAGCTCAGTGCCGGCGTAGCGAAAAAGCTCTTGCCAAAAATGGCTAGTGAACACCGGATCCCGATCAGAGACGATGGAGTTGGGGAACCCATGGATAGGATAGATACGTTGCATGAAGAGGAGAGCCACGTGGGAAGCCGTGTAAGGATGAGCAAGAGGCAAAAAGTGGGCAAATTTTGTCATTCGATCGACCAGAACCCAGATGCAATTGAACTGACCTGAAGGAGGCAACCCATCGATGAAGTCCATTGTTATCATATCCCAAGATGTGTAAGGTACTGGTAGGGGTTGTAGCAGCCCCGGAGAAGCTACACGTTCAGTTTTGGCTTGTTGACACACTTGACAGCACTTGACGTAATGTGCTATGTGGATCTTCATCTTGGGCCACGCAAACAGCCGCCGGATGCGCTTGTATGTCACTGGAAATCCCGAATGGCCTCCGACTGGGCTCTTGTGACGCCCCGACTTAATCGTGCACTAATCATACACGCAAATGCACACGATCAAGCCTAAGGACTCACTTGAAGATATCACAACACAACTCTAAACACAAATAAAAGCCATACAAGCTTTATATTACAAGCCAGGGGCCTCGAGGGCTCGAATACATAAGCTTGAGTCATACAAGCATCAGCGGAAGCATCAGATATCTGAGTACAGACATAAAAAATAAACAGATATGCCTTAAGAAGGCGGGGCAAAACAACGACACTGGATCGAAAGGCGCAGGCCTCCTGCCTGGGTGCCTCCTATCTACTACTGGTCGTCGGCGGTCTCCACGTAGTAGTACTCTCCACCGGAGGGGTAGTAGTAGTCGTCGACGGGGGCAGCTGGCTCCGGGGCTCCGTCATCTGGTCGCAACAATCGGGTATGGGGAAAAAGGGAAGCAAAGCAACCGTGAGTACTCATCCAAAGTACTCGCAAGACTTACATCAGATCTATTCTACATATGCATCGGTATCAACGAAGGGCTGTATTTGTGGACTAGACAGCAGAGATGCCAGAATAGAGGGAAAGGCCTAGCCTATCGAAGACTAGCATCTTCAGCGTCTTGCAGCATAAGAAGAGTGCAGATTACTACATAAGTATATTAGTAGCAATAAGTATAACAATATCCACGCCCAGCGATCCTTCCTCGACTTCCTGCGAGAAAGCGATCCCGGAGCCACATATTAACCCAGTTCTAGTTGTAGAAGATCGGGATATTTTCCGAGCGTCCTGTTACCGTGGACACGGCTATTCGAATAGATATACTTCCCTGCAGGGGTGCACCAACTTACCCAACACGCTCGATTAACTCTGGCCGGACACACTTGCTCGGTCCATGCCCGGCCTCGGCTGATCGACACGTCGTAGCCCTACCTAGGCTCAACAGAGAGGCCAACACGCCGGTCTACATCCTAAGCACTCAGGGGTCTTGGGCCCATCGCCCTTTGCACTCCCGCGCGTTGCGTACGCGGCCGGTGAGCAGACCTAGCCCCCTTAATACAAGCGCAGGCTTTCCCAGTCCAACCCGGCGTGCGCCGCTCAACGGCTGACGTCTGAAGAGTTTCGGCTGATACATACGACACCGAGTGCCCATACTTATTCCCGCGTGGTGGTTAGTGCGAAAAGGCCAGAGGCCTACTCAGATCACATATCCTAACCCATTAGTGTATTGGGAGCTCGCGGAAACGAGCAGAGACTCACGATCATGTGACCCCGTCGCCCCGTCTCGTGGACTTACGGCAAGGGCCAGGAATGCCCGGCCGTGCCACGTAAATATCTCGCGGGTACCCTCATGGTCAACCCGACTCCACATCACTCGCGGGTACCCCTCGGGGCCGACCCGACTTTAACAAGTATCTGTAGTAAATTCAAAGTACCCGTGTGTCCATAGAATCAAGGAGGAATCCGAGGAATCACCCTCGTTGGATTCCCACTCGATGTACCCGTCAAGGTGAACCCGGAGGAATCACCCTCGATGATATTCACACTTGCGGGGTTGCACGACAGAAGCTTCATCGGAGGTGGTGAAAGAGGAATCACCCTCGGTAACCCACAACCAACTAGCTGTACTACAGAGGCAACATTAGGAGTGAGATAAGAGGTATCACCCTCGGCACTCGATATTGGCTCTGCAGAATCGAGCAACTTAGGGGGTTGTGGTGATGTGCTGGTCTCAGCCCGTCGATCACATCGATCAGGGCACTGGTAACTAAGCGGGGCAACTAGAACAAGGAAGAGGGGCCACAGATGGTTCACTAGCCAACCTATACTAAGCATTTAGGATATCAGGTAAAGTATCAATAGCAGTTTACAAAAACAGGCTATGCAACAGAATAGGTATTCGGAACAATAACTATAGCAATTCTAATGCAAGCAGGAGGGAGAATGAATAGGCGATGTCGTGGTTTTGTCGCGACAGATGTCCAGGTAAAAGGACTTAGAGATGAAGCCATCGCACTAACGTGGAAGCTTAGCGGGGTTGAATAGGAACGAGAAGACGCTGGGTTACCCAGGTTCAGCCCCTCACGGTGGAGGTAAAAGCCTACGTCCTGCTTGTTTATATTGCTGTAGATCTCGATTACAAGGATGCGAATTTGCTAACCTAGCTCTCGAGGGGATTGCAACTTAATCTTTTCGTATAGGTGTTCCCCTTTATATACACAGGTGAAACCCTAGATTACATGAGAGTCCGGGTCGTTCTTTGACCTGCCTCTTTATTCCTTCCTACTTCTTCTTCAAGACAGCTCTCCTTGCCATCTGATTTGTCGTGAGCCGGCTCATTATGTAAGCCGGCCTACTCTTACCAGCCTTGCTAAGCCGGCCCATATAGAGACTTCAGCCCCGCAGTGAGTTGGCCCATTAAGCTCGCCTTATGGCCGGGTCAACACTCTGCCGGGTCTCCTTGCTGGTGAATATCCCCAACATTAGCCCTCAGTTTGACTTGAATTTATTCACGTTAAACTCCATCCTGAAAAAATAAATCATTAGTAACATACTTCCAAGTGCCCCCAAGCCGCCCCCTTTTCTTTTTTAAGCCGCCATCTCGGACCGACTCAAGTTGCCGGGTTAAGCGATCACCGGGTTCACCCCCTCAGATTCAAACTTAGCATGTTCAATCCTTGTTCCTCATGACGTCACTATCCACTTCCGTGAAATCCGGAACGATATCATTTTAAATCCTTGAGTGGGCACGTCCCGTCTTGTCAGGCACGAAAATCGAGGCGCCACGCCACCGAAAATTGCTGCGCCGCCTGGGGTTTCGCCCTTGCCGTTTCAACCTTTTCTGCGCCCATAAATACACCAGCTCATCCCCATTTTCACCTTTTACCCTACACTCTTCCTCGCGACTGTCACCTCGTACGCCCGAAGCGTCGCCACCCTCAAGTTCTCTGTCGACCTCGACAGCACTCTTCTTCGCCGCCCCATCGTCGCCGGAGCTCCTCAAAAATACTCCGACCACATCCGCTGCGGCCAGGTACACCCCAATCCCTTTTTCTGGATCTGCAGTGCCTCATTCATTTTCTTGCCATTCGTCAGTGTTCGTCAGTGTGTAACAGAGTTCATCGGTTCCTTCTGCTAGTAGATCCATATCTATCGAAATGATCCGAATAAGCATTTTTCGTATTACGGTACCATTTTCCCCATTCTAATCCCTGTACTACCTTCCATAGACCCCATTATACATATTGCCGTCAGATCCATCCTCACCTAGGTCTTTTAAGTTTTCGTTTCCGCGGTATTTCCAGATCCGTAATAATGACCGCTCCGTTAGATTCCTGTTTGTCACTAGCTCAACACTTAGGAGAAATCCAAATCTCCACCGTCGTCAACGCCGGCTTATGATTGCCGTAGACAGCGCGCCTGAATCTGGGCTATGAACTTAGACATTCTGATTTGTATCATTTGCCCGGGTCTTATATTCTGACGGCTTGTCCTTCTTAAGCTAACACACCGGCTTGTCATTTTTGTCCTTGCAGTTAAACTGTTAAGTCGCCATGGCCCCCAAGACCGACAAATCCTGCAACTGGTTCAGATCACAAGTGTCAACTCCGATGCTGAATGAGCTCGTAGGGCAAGGCCTTTTGCCGGCTCAAACCGCAATCGACTGGCGGGCACCTGAGGAAGAAAGCACCCCTCAGCCCCAACAAGGTGAAGTGGTAATCTTCGCAGAACATCTGCACAAGGGGTTTCGACCGCCCGGGTCAAAAAAATTCCGTGATGTTCTCCATTCCTTCGACCTCCGACCGCAAGATCTGGGACCAAACTCAATTACCAACCTCTGCCAATTTCAAGTTTTCTGCGAAGTGTATCTTCAAATGGCACCAACTATCCTGCTCTTTCGCGAATTCTTCTATATCAATCATCAGACTGAGTTCACCGATGCCCCAGCATAGAACTTGGCGGCGTCTCAATTCAAAGGCGAAGAAACACTCCCTTTCCTGAGGCCAAGCTGGCGAGTCACCCCAAGGGCTGGAACAAGACTTGGTTTTACTGCAAGAGCACCGCCCCTCAAGGTGAAAATCCCCTGCCGGGTTACAGACCGGACCGGCTTAACGCTACAGTGGCCTTTCCGGGTTGGCCATCCACAGAAGAACGCAAGCAATTCACCCCTGTTTACGCCAAACTAAGGGCCTTGGTTGCCAACGGCCTTACTGGGATTGATCTGACCCGGTGCCGGGTAAGCTGGCGAATCCAGCCTCTTAGCCACAGAGGCGACCTGATGTGCAATTACACTGGTGAACCGGCCGACGCTCAACGGTTCAGCCAAGTCAATCTATCAACAAGTGATATCAACAAAACCATCAAGAGGCTACTAGGAGAGCCTTAGGAGAAATGCAACAAAATCGGGCTGGCCCCCTTTTGCTTAACCAACCCGGTGCCTTCAGTAAGTGTTTGCACCCCTTTTTTGTTTACTCTGCTCTTAACTCGCCATCCTCATCTGTCAACTCGTCTTAATACAGGCAAACGACAAATTTTGGAAGAAGAAGAAGCCCCCACAACCCGTCCCCGCTCCAGCGGAACAGCAGGATGAGCCGGCCGGTACTGATAAGCCGGCTGCAGAGGACGAGGATGAGGTAGACCTTGACTCACTTGGCCGTCTTTTCATTCAACTTGCTGATGCCTCTTCTCTTCTGGACGAAACTGAAATTAGCCATACCAACGAGCCGGAGGTAACCTTAATCTCTTCTGATTCTGACTCACCAACACCTATTCGGAAGAAAACCCGGGCTATGATTCGCAAGGTTCGAAGGAAGCCCCGGGTTGCCGTCCGTAAGGTGCCCTTTTCCAACCAAGATGCTCATTTGGATCCCAAATTTATTTTGAAGAAAACTCGTCGAGCCGGGACCTCCAAAAGGAAGACCCGGAGCAGTGAAGGCGAACTAAGTAGCGGGCTTCCATATGAGCCGCCATCCCGCAAAGCTCGAGCTGAGGTGCCTCTTAGCCCAACTTATTCTTTTCCTCTAGCTGGCCTTTATAAAGAACCCTTACCCTTTAACGACTCGGCCTATCAGACGTCGCATTCCTCAGGCGAGTCAAGCGCCACACAGGTGCCGGCTTTCAATATCAACCCTGGGTAAGCAGACGTTCCTGTAATGAATATTGACCTCTTATCTTTCATCCCTGTGAAAAAGTAACTCCCCCATCCCTTGTACAGCGCCAAAGCCTTTAAGAAAAAAGTAGCTGCCGAGTCATCTGACCCGGCCATTCAGACATGCCCTCAAGTAGAGGAAACCACTTTGGCAGCCCAGGACGAGCCGGCCGTCCAAAACAGCCCGCCGCCGTTGAACATGACAAGTCCGGCTCACGCCTCCCCACCGGCTCAAGAGAGGGGGAACATAGTTGAAGATCAACCCGTTCCGCAGCCCGATGTGCCGGCTCAAGAAGAAGCGCCGGCTCACGAAGAAGTAGCGGTGACAAGTGTACGGCAAACTGCTGCGCCAGAACCCTCCACCGCCCTTACCAAAGTCCCAACCAAACCTGAACCGGCATCGAAGGACAAAGAGAAGACGGCTCTTGAGCTTCCTAAGTTTGAAGACCAAGACGCCAGCACCCTCCATCGAGCTGTATTGACCCGGCTAGTTAAAAGCCGGGACACAGAAATCGCCATGGTGACTGCCTTGAAGCGGAAATATGAGGTAAGCTGCACCCTTCATCTTGTACCATATATATATGTAGCCCCCAAGGGCCGGGTCTTTATGCAATAACGATCCGGAACTTTCAGTTGAAACTTGTACATAGAACCGTCCACTGGTGCCCTCAAGGGCCGGCTCGTCATTAACGACGGGCGGGTCTCCGTAATTTAACAGAATAGATCCATGGATGCATTAGCCCCCAAGGGCCGGGTTAATATGAAAAAATGACCCGGAACTTCCAAAGTATGATAATTTGTAAGCTCAACTTCAATCGGTAACCCCAAAGGCCGGCTCATCATTCATGATGGGCGGGTCTGCATAACTAAGCAGAAAAATCAACTCATGCATTAGCCCCCAAGTGCCATGTAGATTGCCCGCAACTGCATGGGACTTCCTTGCTTACTGTGAAGCTCGATAATATGTAGCCCCCATGAGCCGGGCTGTCCTTCAGGGCGGTCCGGGTCATATGCATGTCATGTATAACAGTCTGCTCTGCAGGAGATGCTGGACCAAGTAGAAACCCAGGCCGCCGGCTTTCGAAAGGAGGCCAGAAAAGAGAAGAAATTGCGCCAAGAATATGAGGAAGCCGCCGTGGAGGCGAAGAAAGCTTTGGCGATTGTACAGGCCACCTTGCAAGAGACTGAGGCTGCAAGAGCCACCCAAGCCATGAGAGCCGAAGAAGCGGAGGCCAAGCTTGAGCCGGCAACCCAAGAACTGACAACTCTGAAAGGTCAAATTACCGCCATGTGTCGAGCCATATTTGGTAAGCAAAACTGAGCATAATTCATTGGACCGGCTTATAATCCTTAGCCGGCTTAACTGATCGTGCAGACTTGTGCTTTGCAGGCCGAAAAAATCAAACTCTTGTGCAGCTACCAGTAGTGAAACTGAAGGCAGTCTACACTTTGGTAGAACAACTATATATAGGCAGCTGCCGTTGCATAATGGCCGCCAAAAATACCAAGGCACCGCCTCAGTTGATTGCGGATACAATAAAAGAGCTGTCAATCGTGCCCAGGTGGTTCGACGACTGGAAAAGAGCGTGTTGCCGCACGGGAGCTCTGACCGCACTTGGGCGGGCTAAAGCATACGTGCCGGAGCTTGACCCGGCTCAGGTGGCAGGCGGATACCCAGAGTTCAATATCGATGACACGCCATTCTCCAAGAAGGACTTCCAACGCTGCCTCAAGGAAACCCGGGTTGCGGCCACCGCCATTGCAGAAGAAGCTGACTTGAGCAGATATCAGGCGCCTTATTCAAAGAACAATGAACGGATCGAGGCCCCAAATCATCAGCCGGTGGCTCTAACCCGTACACGTAAGCAATCCTTTGCTCCTGACGTCGATCCGTCCTCCCTGATATCCGAAGACGCCCTATTTGAAGCATTGTGCTCAATTCAGTGGTCGACCGGCGACTCAAGCCAAGAAGAGGAGGATGACAACGGCCACGAAGAGCCGGCTCATGGTGATCCATCAGGCACCGGCGCCAGCTCTGACCCGGCGGCGTAAACGCCGGCTTATCGTAGCAGGCCGATCCTTGAGAGAAATTTTGCCAAGGCCGCAGCTGATGGGCGGCTTGTAATAGGGTAGCATAAACTTCTGATATCACTATAAATACTTTGCATTTCTGTGAATCCTCCTTTTGGCCTTGAGAGCCGGCCTGCAATGGAATGAATCTGCCGAAACAATATAACCATATGTGATGGTCAGTGACAATGCCACTTTGAACGAGTAATCTTTGTTACTGTTTTCAACAAGTCAAGTAGCTCAAATAGACCTAAGTGAATGACACGCATGGATGTATGCATGTATGCAGAGATGATATGCCTGAATGTAAGTATGTGTGCAAGAATGTATGTATGCGAAAAAATTGCAAGTCGGACTATGCTTGAAACGGACGGCTTAGAAAGCCCAAACCGAAAGACGCTTTCATGAAGCTGGCACTTGGCCTGCTGGTTTGTCCCCGCTTTCTGAAAGCCGGCTCTCCACAACCAATCGAACGTTTTAACTCGGATGAGTTCCGGGTCACATACGTGATTGACTCATCAGACGTACGCCGTGTCGTTTGTATAGGGAGTAGCATCTTGCTAACAGGCAGGTTTAACCAACATTGTGGCATCTCGCCGGGTTAAGAGGGTTTTGTAAGCTAAACTCAATTGAGTTGGAAGCCCCCAAGTAACCAAAATCAACAAATAAAGATCCAGTACACAAATTTTGAGGCTAAACAAACCCCCTCATACAGTGTTGCTGGTCGAAATTATATTTGATCAAAAAGAGGTATATACATGATAGAAGGTATGTACAAGGTGTAACCTAGTCAATGACTTAGGTGTAATACGGCCAGAGCTGGGCAATGTTCCAGGGCCGGCTTGTTTCCTCCTCAGACGTGCGTGACTTCTCTGCTTCACGTATATCAACCAGGTAATATGACCCGTTGTTGAGTTCTTGCTGACCACAAAGGGCCCTTCCCAAGGCGGCGAAAGCTTGTGCATGCCTGTCTGGTCTTGAATCAGACGGAGCACTAAGTCACCTTCCTGGAAAGCACGGCTTCGAACTCTACGGCTGTGATAGCGGCGTAGGTCTTGCTGATAGATTGCTGATCTGGATGCAGCAAGGTCACGCTCCTCCTCCAAAGCATCAAGAGCGTCCTGACGTGCCAGCTCATTATCTGCCTCCACATAAGCCGCCACTCGAGGGGAGTCGTGACGAATATCGCTTGGGAGCACGGCTTCTGCACCATAGACCAGAAAGAACGGCGTATAGCCTGTCGACCTGTTGGGAGTAGTCCGTATGCTCCAAAGTACTGAAGGTAACTCTTCTTCCCAGCAACCCGGCGTGCGCTGTAGAGGCACCACAAGCCGGGGTCTGATACCGCGCAGTAATTCCTGATTAGCCCTTTCTGCCTGCCCGTTGGACTGAGGATGCGCAACCGATGCCAGGTCAAGCCGGATGTGCTCCTGTTGACAGAACTGTTCCATAGCCCCTTTGGAGAGATTGGTTCCATTGTCTGTAATGATGCTATGCGGGTAACCAAATCGGAAGATCAGCTTTTTCAGAAACTTGACAGCCGTTGCTGCATCGCAGTTGCTGACCGGCTCTGCTTCCACCCACTTGGTAAACTTATCCACAGCCACCAGGAGGTGCGTATGCTTGTTCTTGGATCGTTTGAAGGGCCCCACCATGTCAAGCCCCCAGACCGCGAACGGCCAAGTGATTGGAATCATCCTCAACTCCTGAGCCGGCACATGGGCCTGACGAGCGTATTTCTGGCAACCATCGCACTTACGGACAATGTCCTCTGCATCAGCATGAGCTGTAAGCCAGTAGAACCCATGCCGGAAAGCCTTTGCGACCAGTGATCTTGAGCCGGCATGGTGCCCGCAATCGCCAGAGTGAATCTCATTGAGAATTGCGCGGCCTTCGTCGGGTGAAACACAACGTTGAAAAACACCAGTGACGCTTCGCCTGTGTAACTCGCCATTGACAATCGTCATAGACTTAGATCGTCTGATGATCTGTCGAGCGATGAGTTCCTCTGTTGGCAGTTCTCCCCGGCTTAAGTAAGCCAAGTAGGGGACCGTCCAATCAGGGATGGCATGGATAGCTGCCACGAGAGCCGCCTCCGGGTCAGGAATAGCCAGATCCTCCTCCGTTGGCAGCGTGACAGACGGGTTGTGCAGGACGTCCAGGAACACATTGGGTGGTACTGGCTTACGCTAAGAACCCAAACGAGCGAGTGCGTCTGCCGCCTCGTTCTGCCGGCGATCAATATGGTTGACCTGATAACCTTTGAAGTGTCCAGCAATATTGGTGACTGCCTGTCGGTAAGCCGCCATAAGCGGGTCCTTGGAATCCCATGTACCTGAAACTTGCTGGGCCACCAGGTCTGAGTCGCCCAGGCACCTGACCCGGCTCAGATTCATTTCCTTAGCCATTCTAATCCCGTGAAGCAGCGCCTCATACTCAGCTGCGTTATTAGTGCAAGTGAACATGAGTCTCAAGACGTAACAGAACTTGTCTCCTCGTGGGGAAGTAATCACAACTCCAGCCCCCGAGCCTTCGAGCTGCCTCGAGCCGTCGAAGTGTATAGACCAGTATGTTGTGTCGGGCCTCTCTTCAGGAGCCAGCAACTCTGTCCAATCATTGATGAAGTCAACCAATGCCTGAGATTTGATTGCTGTACGAGGCAGGTACTTTAGATTATGCGGACCGAGCTCAATAGCCCACTTAGCAACCCGGCCTGTGGCTTCCCAGTTCTGGATTATATCCCCAAGGGGTGCTGAACTAACCACCGTGATTGGATGCTCGTGGAAGTAATGCTTCAATTTGCGGCTAGCCATGAACACTCCATAGACCAGCTTCTGCCAATGCGGGTATCGCTGCTTAGACTCGCTTAACACTTCGCTGACATAATATACAGGATGCTGGACAGGATATTCCTTGCCATCCTTTTGGCGCTCAACGACGACCGCCACACTTACAGCCCTGTTATTGGCAGCAATGTACAATAGCATCGGCTCCTTCTCACGAGGGGCAGCAAGGACAGGCGGCTCAGATAGCTGCTTCTTAAGGGCCTCAAAAGCCTGATCTGCCTCCTTACTCCAGACGAAGTCATCCGATTTCTTGAGCAACTGATATAGCGGAATTGCCTTTTCACCAAGCCGGCTTATAAACCGGCTTAAAGCCGCAACCCGCCCAGCCAGCTTTTGCACATCATTTAGCTTGGCCGGCTTAGCCAGGGTTGTGATTGCTTTGATTTTTTCCGGGTTAGCTTCAATGCCACGCTCAGAGACAAGGAACCCCAGAAGCTTTCCTGCAGGGACACCAAAAACACACTTCTCCGGGTTAAGCTTCATCTTGTAAACACGGAGATTGTCAAATGTTTCCTTGAGATCCTCCAATAGAGTCTCTTTCTTCCGCGACTTAACGACGATGTCGTCCACATAAGCATGAACATTCCGCCCGATCTGCTTGTGGAAACAGTTCTGAACACAACGCTGGTAAGTTGCCTGGGCGCTCTTCAGACCAAATGACATTGTTGTATAACAGAAGGCTCCAAAGGGAGTGATGAAAGCCGTCTTTGCCTGGTCTTCCGGCTTCAGCTTGATCTGATGATAACCGGAATAAGCATCCAGGAAACATAGACTCTCGCAACCAGCCGTAGCATCGTTGATCTGGTCAATACGGGGTAAGGCGAAGGGGTCACTTGGACAAGCTTTATTCAGGTATGTGTAATCAACACACATCCGCCAAGTCCCGTTTTTCTTCAGAACAAGCACTGGGTTAGCCAACCACTCGGGACGAAAGACTTCGACGATGAACCCGGCAGCTAGGAGCCAGGCCACTTCTTCTCCAATGGCTTTCCGCCTCTCCTCGTTGAAGTGACGGAGAAACTGGCGAACATGTTTAAACTTTGGATCCACATTAAGGGAGTGCTCAGCGAGTTCTCTCGGTACACCTGGCATATCAGAAGGTTTCCATGCGAACATGTCCCGATTCTCACGGATGAACTCGATAAGCGCGCTTTCCTATTTGGGATCCATATTCGCCCCGATGGTGAACTGCTCCGAAGAGTTGCCTGGGGTGAAGTCAACTTGCTTTGTATCTCTGGCCGACTTAAACTTGAGCAGGGGGTCAGACTCCGTAGTGGGCTTCTTTAGAGACGTCCTGTCAGCCGGGTCAACATTATCCTTGTAATACCGCAACTCCTCCGCGGCGCAAGCCGTCTCCGCGTAAGCTGCATCTCCTTCCTCGCACTCGTGTGCGATTTTTCGGTTTCTTTCTACTGTGATGGTTCCCCTTGGCCCTGGCATCTTCATTTTCAGGTAGACATAACATGGGCGCGCCATGAACCGCGCGTAAGCCGGCCGGCTAAACAGGGCGTGGTATGGGCTCTTGAGCTTGACCACCTCGAAGGACAGGAACTCAGAACGCCAGTTATCTTCTGAGCCGAAGGCCACCTCCAGGGAAATTCTTCCCATGGGATATGCCGACTTGCCAGGAACGATGCCGTGAAAGACTGTAGAAGACGGAGTTAACTTCTTATCAGACAGATTCATCCGCCTGAACGTGTCATAATACAGGATGTTGATGCTGCTGCCCCCGTCCATGAGCAACTTTGTCAAGGTATAACCGCCGACTTGTGGCGCAACCACCAGAGCCAAGTGGCCGGGGTGATCGAGCATGACTGGATGGTCCGCCCTGCTCCAGGTGACCGGCTGCTCCAACCAGTTGAGGTAGTACGGTGTTGCCGGCTCGACCACGTGGGCGGCTCTCCGCTGCACCTTCCGATCCTGTTTACAGGTGCTAGTGGTGAAGACGTGATACTGTCCGCTATTTAACTGCTTCGGGTTACTCTGAAATCCTGCCGTGCCAGCCTGGTGCTGGTTTCCCTGGTTGCCTCTCTGATTGCCGCCTCCCAGATTCCCAGGCCCCTGGAACCCGCCGCCTTGGCCACCATTTCCCTGGGAGCCGGGTCCGGCAAAAGGCCCCTGCAAGCCGGCTCCTGAGAAGCCGGGTCCTGGGTTGGCGGGTTGTCCGCCGTTGCCCCCACCATGATGATGATGCTGGAAGGCACGCTTGGCGAACTCTTGCATCACATAGCAATTTTCCCAGGAGTGAGTGGATGGTTTACCATTATAACTGTGCTTCGGACAAGGAGCTTTGAGGAGTTCCTCATAAGTGAGAGGGCGATTGCCGGAGGGCGGCTTCCTGGAACCGTCATCCTGACGCTGACCCTTGTTTGCAGCGTTCGTGTTCGCCACCAAATCCGAGCTACCATCGTGACCCTTGCGCTTCCCACCGTTGTTGCTCTGACCGTTGTCGTTGTTCTGCTGCTGACCCTTACCGCTAGCCTTCTTTCCCTTGCTAGATTTCTCCTCGTCTGACAGCGGATCCTTGGTGTTATCCGACTCCGCATACCGGGTTAAAACATCCATGAGGTCTCCCATGTCCTGAACCTTTTGCTTGAGCCGCCCGAGCTTCTGAACCAGTGGCTGGAACTTACATGTTCGCTCCAGAACAAGCACCGCCTGAGCCGCCGTGATGCTGTCAGAACTGTGCATAACTTCTGCAACCCGGCGAGCCCAATGGTGTGCTGACTCATCCTCGCGCTGGACACAACGCTCAAGATCCACAATTGTGGTTGGCCTCTTGCAGGTCCCCTAGAAGTTCTTGATGAAATGCTCCTTCAGTTCCTGCCAGGTGTTGATAGAGTTTGCCGGTAAGTTTTTCATCCAGGCACGTGCAGGGCCCTCCAACATCAACGGCAAGTAACGTGCCAGGACTGATTCGCTTGCACCCAACAAGTCCATCGCTAGCTCATAGCTCTCGACCCACTCCGTAGGCTCCAAATTCGCTGTGTAGTTAGGAACCTTGCGAGGCCCCTTGAAATCTGAGGGAATGCGCGCCTCTCGTAACGCTGGTACCAAGCAGGGGGTTCCAACCAGGCGGCTCGACAAGCTCTCAGGCCGTCCGTCAGGCCGGGTTATCTCAGGCGAACGATGTACTTCCGACGGGTTAGCATTCGGCGGCGGGTTTACGCGAGCCGGCGCGCAGACGTGTGCCGGCGGGTCACGCCCTGCACGCGCGTTTTCTTCCTCCCATGCTCGCAGAATCCGGGCTGCGTCAGCCACGTCCTGCGGGATCCTGGGCTGCTGCTGCTCCGCCAGTGGCTGGGCGGCCCTCCGGCGGTGCGCGCTGTTGGAGACCGCGGGCGACTCAGGGCGCTGACTCCTGGAGCGGCTCTGATGAGGGGTTGAGTGAAGCCGATGCTGGCTATGCGAGTAATTGGCCTGCTGCACCACTGCCGTCTTGAGCATTTTAATGGCATTCCTGGCCTCTGTCTGAATCGGGCCGTCCCCCTCAATCGGAATAGCTGCCAAGTTGTGGGTTGCTGCCAGCACGTTATCCACCGGATTGGAGTAGTGTCCAATTGGGGTCTGGAACCGGTGAGACGGCGGCTGCTGCTGCTGATCTGGCGTACGAAGTCGGGCCGGCTCTCGCTGCTGAATAAGCTGTTGTAGCGGCTCTCTCGGGGGGATAAGTCCAGCCCCCAGGTTTGTGGGAGCCGGTGGCGTTGTGAACAACTGAGTCGGCTTGAGATCAGCCGGAAGCCGGCTCTGGCGACGCCTCCGAAGAACAAGCTCGGATTCAGCCTGCCGGCGGCTCAGGTACTGTGTCTCCTCATCAAGGCGCTGCCTCTCCGCGGCAATCTGTGCCTGCTCCTGTAACATGCAGGCGTTCTCTGCGTTGATGTCCTCCTGGATCTTGGCCATCTCCTCGCGACACTTCATGATCTCCGTGTTGCGCGCCGCCGCATTATCTGCGGTAACCGGCTCAGCCAACAGGGTCGCCAGCGTTGTCATCAAGTCCGCGAGTGCCTGAACCCCGGTCTTCTGAGAGCCGGAGGCCGAGGCGCCGGCTCCTCCTGAGCCGGCCAGGAGGTTGTTCTATCCCGCCGGCGGATTGGCCGGGTCTCGCGCTAGATCTTGCCTACCTGCCATGTACACCGCCGCAAAGCGAGGCGGATCAGGGCTCTCCGGGAAGACGTCGTCCGTGTGCCCCAGCCTACCATCATGCAGCGGGAGAATTGACTCGGTTTCCCCCATCGAGGACTCGCCGTCAGATTGGACCAGCGTGTCGTCCTGAGACAGGGAGTTCTCTGACAGGGCCACCCCTTGGGTGAAGCCCACGAAGGCATGATTTTGGCCGGCTTGACACGGGTCGGGTCTCGCTGGGAGCTGACCAACCCGGCGCGCTGCCTCGACACCAGCGATGCCCTCCAACCCGGCGGCCGGCTCGCCGACCACGCCGATGAAGGTATGGATCTTGCCGAAGGGGACCCGGTACCCGTACTCGACTGAGTCGGCGTCGGGGCCCCAGTACGAATCGTCGATGTAGAACTTCCCGCGGCGGCTCTTGGTCATCATGCCAACCGCATACTTCCCGAACCCTGGAAGGGATCCCGCTAAGAACTCAACTCCACCGTGCGTGAGCCCCACGGTGGGCGCCAACTGTCGTGGTTTTGTCGCGACAGATGTCCAGGTAAAAAGACTTAGAGATGAAGCCATCGCACTAACGTGGAAGCTTAGCGGGGTTGAATAGGAACGAGAAGACGCCGGGTTACCCAGGTTCAGCCCCTCACAGTGGAGGTAAAAGCCTACGTCCTGCTTGTTTATATTGCTGTAGATCTCGATTACAAGGATGCGAATTCGCTAACCTAGCTCTCGAGGGGATTGCAACTTAATATTTTCGTATAGGTGTTCCCCTTTATATACACAGGTGGAACCCTAGATTACATGAGAGTCCGGGTCGTTCTTTGACCTGCCTCTTTATTCCTTCCTACTTGTTCTTCAAGACAGCTCTCCTTGCCATCTGATTCGTCGTGAGCTGGCTCATTATGTAAGCCGGCCTACTCTTACCGGCCTTGCTAAGCCGGCCCATATAGAGACTTCAGCCCCGTAGTGAGTTGGCCCATTAAGCTCGCCTTATGGCCGGGTCAACACTCTGCCGGGTCTCCTTGCTGGTGAATATCCCCAACAGGCGATATAGGCATGCTCAAGGGGGTTTGCTTGCCTAGAAGCTCTGCGGCAAGGGAGGGGTCGTCAACGGTGTAGTTGGACTCCGAAGCTGCGTCGGTCTCGGGGTCTACCGGATAAGAAGAGGGGGAAGAAACAATAAATAAAAGCAAACTGATGCAACACAATGCATGGCATGGCAAAATGCAGTGCTGGTGGTGACCTAATGCAATGCTACATGTCGCAGACGAAGCGGGAAAATATCTGGGATATTTTTCCCGGCGTTAGGCAGTTTTCGGTATACTGAACCGGAGGGGAAGGTTCCATGTTCAGATAGATAGGAGTGATGGTCAAGCATTTTGACCACATATTCGGATTCATCTCGTTTTTCTGATCAACTTTCATGTTGAAAACTTTTTGATCCGAGCCACGATTGAATTTCTATGAATTTTCAAAGATTTAAACCTTTTTCTGAAATTCTGGAATTTAAATCTAATTCGAAAATAACAGAAAAAGAAAATACTACGTCAGCATGACGTCGGTGGTCAACCCCAGCTCTTCCAGGTCAAACCTGACAGCTGGGTCCCACCAGTCAGTGACACAGGACTAAACAGAAACTAATTAAACTAATTATGGGTTAATTAGCATGTAGGCCCCACTTGTCAGTGTCTAATTAGTTTAACTAATTAATTTTATTTGAAAAAAAATGGTTTAATTAATGAGTGGGGCCCGCCTGTTAGTGACTGGGCACGCCCAGTCAGCAGAGTTGACCTGGTCAACTGGTCAACTAGGCCTGCGGGACCCAGCTGCCAGTGACCCAGAGGCGCGCCACGTGGCCGCCACGTCGGCGCCGGCGCCGGAACAGCTCCGGCGAGCCCGAAACGCGACGGCGAGCTGTGGCCTTCGTCGGGATTTCGCTGTGATGGGCCAAAACGGGCGCGGCCGGCACCGTTCGAACGGCCGTGGAGTACCGCGTCCAACGGCGGCAGCCACGGGAGTTGAGGTGGTCGGTGCTCGCCAGAAACGAGCTCACGGCGGCTGCCCGAGTTCGGGCAGTGGTGGAATCGTGGCAGCAGCGTGGAAACGGGCGAACGGAGCTGCTAGCGGGGCGCTACGCGATGCGGCAAGAATGACGGGCACGGCCCCGTGACCAAAAGGTCACCGGAGCCACGGCGACGAACTCCGCGGCGGCGATGGGTTCGGCCATGGCGGCACCTACAGCTACGGACGCGGAAACAATGCGCGGACGGGGAGAGCAGGAGCGGAGCTCACCTAGGGGGCGCAAGGTGGCCCGGCGATGGGTTAGTAGCAGCAGGGGAGGTCGGAGTCGCCGGTGGTCGCCGGAGATGCCGAAGAAGGGGGCAGCTTGATTCGCTTGAGGTAGAGCTCCCCAGCTCAAATGGCGAGGTGAGGATGATGTAGCAGAGCACAGCGAGGCGGCAGGACACGACGGTGAGGCGAGGCGAAGGTGGTGGCCACGCGGGCGCGGCGGCGCAACCACGTCAGCGCTTGGTTGAGCTCGCGCGCGGGCGAGAGAGAGAGAGCGAGAGGAGAGGGGAGAAGTGGCGAGGGCGTCCAGGGGGAGTGGATGGGGCTCGGCCTTATCCCCTCCACGGGCGAGCGGCGGCAGGTGGCGGCCAGCGGCCGGAGCGAGCGCGCGCGTCCACGGCCGCGCTGACACGCGCGAAGAGAGAGAGGAGGGAGACGGTGCGCTGTGGGCTGGGCCACACTGTGGACTTAAGCTCAGTCCACAGTAGCCTTTTCCTTTTTCCCCTTTTATTTTTCTGTTTTTCTTTTTCCAGCAGTGTTTTGCATTTTCTGTAGCCATCAAATGACTTTGCAAAAATGTGGAGCTGGCCAAAACAAATACTAGGGGTTATGGTGTACTACCACAAAAAGTTTGGAGGCCATTAGAATTCATTTGAATTTTCCTCAAATAAAATGGCATTTTAAAATGCTGGAATTGCACTGTTTTAATTGCTACTGTCCATCACAGCTTGGATGTGATGTTGTTTTCCTTAACAAATATTAGTTAGGGAATATTTGCTAGATGATGAACATTTTTGCAACAATTTTTGAGCAACTTCAAATTTCACTTATGATTTGAATTGAATTCAGTGGTGGAATTTGAAATGAGATGTGAATCAATGATGATCAAGCACTGTAAATCAAGATAACTTGGCACTGATCACAAGGGATTACTGTAGCTCATTTCTTAGGGGTGTTACGGCTGTCATGGAAAGCTGTCATGATTTGTTGTTGCAGAGATGTGCTCCCCCCATCCAGATACGGTCTCAAAAACGGATGACGCCTTGGACTAGGCTGAAGCGTTTCTTTGGGTCAACTCTGATTGCCAATTGTGCCAAGAGTTTCTGGGCCTGTGGATTGCAATTGTAACTTGCGATCACATCCTCTAGCCACGCCGGTTGGCAGGACGAGATCCCAAACAATGTCTCAGGTTTAGGCAAGCGAGATAGAGCATCAGCGGCTCCATTCTCCGACCTTTTGTTGTAGACGATTTTGTATTGCAACCCCAAAAGGTTTGTGAATGCACGCTGCTGCCACAGGGTGACCAATCTCTGTTCCTGGAGGTGCACCAAGCTGCGCTGATCCGTTTTGATGATGAATTCCGCTGACTGGAGGTACGATTGTCGGTGTCAAAACCGGCAGATCTCGGGTAGGGGGGCCCGAGCTGTGAGATCGGATCGATGGGTAACAAGAGATAAGGGATGCGATGTCTTATCCAGGTTCGGGCCCTCTTTAAGGCGGTAAAACCCTGCGTCCTACTCTTGTTTATATGATTGGTGTATCAGAGTACAGAGTTGATCTACCTCGAGATCGTATGTTGTGGACTAAACCCTAGGGTGATGATGATGATGAATGATTCTCTATTGACTAGCCTGGCCTCGGCTTATATAATGTACCGGAGGCCTAGGATAACAGGAGTCCTAGTCGGCTACGTCGGTGGAGAGGAGTCCTTGTCTTGATCACCAAGTCTTGTGGAATCTTCCTCGTATATGTCATGGGCTACCCAAAGTGGCCCATTAGTGAACTGCCACGGGGATCCTCGGCCCGACCCACCTGGTCGGGAGACGACGTGATGAGTACCCCCTAGTCCAGGACACCGTCAACGGTCGCCACTGATCTACTGCTGCAATGATTGCCAAATACTCCTTCTCGTAAGTGGACAGTCCACGGTATTTGGGGCACAGAGACTTGCTCATGAAGGGGATGGGGTGGCCGTCCTGTTGCAAAATGGCCTCGATTCCCGAATCGCACGCATCAGACTCGATCGTGAATTGCTTCTGGAAATTGGGCAAGGCCAGGACAAGCGCTGAAATCAACCCCTATTTGAGCACCTGAAAGCTCTGTTTCGTGTTATTGGTCCATACAAACGGGGAAAATTTCTTCAGCAGATTGAATAGGGGCCGTGCAATCACTCCAAATTGCCTGACAGAACAACGGTAGTAGCCTGCTAATCCCAGGAACTGGCGTACTTCTTTAACATTGGTTGGCATGGGCCACTCACGGACTGCTTGAATCTTGGCGGGATCCGTGGCCACGCCCTCGGCGCTGATCACGTGGCCCAGGTACGAGATGCGTTGCTGGCCAAACGCGCATTTGCTCATCTTAACTTTCCATTGATCTCGCCGGAGCAAAGCAAACACCTGTCGAAGATGTTGGACGTGGTCACTTAGAGTCTTGCTGAAAACTAGGATATCGTCGAAGAACACAAGCACGCAAACTCTGCTCAGTGGTTGCAGCGTGTCCGTCATGGTGCCGTTGAAGGTGCCAAGTGCACCGGCCAAACCGAAAGAGACCACTCTGAATTCGAAGTGTCCAGTATGAGTTTGAAAGGCTGTCTTGAACTCCTCCCCTTCTGCCATACGGATTTGGTGGTACCCTGCACGCAGGTCCAACTTGGAGAACCATTTAGCGCCGTGCAATTTGATAACCCAAAAGTATAGGGGATCGCAACAGTTTTCGTGTGTAGTATTTCACCCAAATTTATTGAGTCGACACAAGGGGAGCCAAAGAATATTTGTGAGTATTAGCAGTTGAGTTGTCAATTCAACCACACCTGGAGAACTAAATATCTGCAACAAAGTGTTTAGTAGCACAGTAGTATGATAGTTTCAATAGCAGTAGTAACAGTAGCGACAGTAACAGAAGCCGTTTTGTAGTAATTGTAACAGCAGCAGCAACGAAAGTAACTTAGCAAAGATTAATATGCGAAAAACATAGGCATTGTATCGGTGATAGATAATTATGTTGGATGACATTCATCATGTAACAGTCATAACCTAGGGCGATACACAATAGCTCCAATTCATCAATGTAATGTAGGCATGTATTTCGTATATAGTCATACGTGCTTATAGTAAGAACTTGCATGACATCTTTTGTCCTACCCTCCCGTGGCAGCGGGGTCCTTAAGGAAACTAAGGGATATTAAGGCCTCCTTTTAATAGAGAACCGGAACAAAGCATTAGCACATAGTGAATACATGAACTCCTCAAACTACGGTAATCACCGGAAAGAATCCCAATTATTGTCACCTTGGGGTATGCGGATCATAACACGTAATAGGTGCATATAACTTGCAAGATAGGATCAAGAACTCAAATATATTCATGAAAACATAAAGGTTCAGATCTGAAATCATGGCACTCGGGCCCTAGTGACAAGCATTAAGCATAGCAAAGTCATAGCAACATCAGTCTCAGAACATAGTGGATACTAGGGATCAAAGCCCTAACAAATTAACCTGATTAGATGGTAAATCTCATCCAACCCATCACCGTCCAGCAAGCCTACAAAGAAATTACTCACACACGGTGGTGAGCATCATGAAATTGGTGATGGAGGATGGCTGATGATGACGACAGCGTCGAATCCCCCTCTCCGGAGCACCGAACGGACTCTAGATCAGCCCTCCCGATGAAGAACATGAGGTGGCGGTGGCTCCGTATCGTAAAACGCGATAATTCTTTCTCTCTGATTTTTTTCTCCATGAATAGGTACTTATAGCACTGGAATTAGGGTAAACGAAGCTGCCAGGGGCCCACAAGCCTGCCAGGCGCGCCCTGGGGGTGTGGGCGCGCCCCCCAGGCTTGTGGCGCCGGGTGGCCCCCCCTTTGGTGGATCTTTGCGCCAGTATTTTTTATATATTCTAAATAATTCTTCGTAAATTTTCAGGTCCATCCGAGAACTTTTATTTCTGCACAAAAACAACACCATGGTAATTCTGCTAAAAACAGCGTCAGTCCGGGTTAGTTCCATTCAAATCATGCAAATTAGAGTCCAAAACTAGAGCAAAAGTGTTTGGAAAAGTAGATACGTTTTGGACGTATCAACTCCCCCAAGCTTAACTCATTGCTTGTCCTCAAGCAATTCAGTTGACAAACTGAAAGTGATAAAGAAAAACTTTTACAAACTCTTTTGTTCTTGTTGTCTGTATATATACTTAACTAGCATCCAAGTTTTCAGCAAAGATTATGAACTAACCATCTTGATGATAACACTTAGGTCTCACATTTACTCATGGCAATAACATAACCAAGTAGCGAGCAATAATAAGATATCTCGGATGTCAACACTTTGTCAAAACAATCATGATATAATATGATAACATGGTATCTCGCTAGCCCTTTATGAGACCGCAAAACATAAATGCAGAGCACCTCTGAGATTCAAGCAACGACTAAACATTGTAATTCAGGGTAGAGGATATCCAGTCATGGTCACACCCAACATTAACTATACTCAATGCATAAAAATGACAGTAGTGCTCTCCAACTGGTGCTTAAACGAGAGGGTGATGACTCAACAATAAAAGTAAAATAACATAAAAGTAAATGGATAGACCCTTCGCAGAGGGAAGCATGGATTTGCAGCGGTGCCCGAGCTCGAAGCTTAAATTAGAGATGAAAATATTTTTGGGAGGTATGCTTTTCCTGTCAACGTCACGATCGAGAGTTTTCAATATCCTCCATGCTAAACGCATTGTAGGCGGTTCCCAAGCGGAAAGGTAAAGTTTACTCCCCCTCCACCGTACCAACACAAGCCATGGCTAGCCGAATTCACGGGTGCCCTCCATACCAACAACTTTTCGGGGAGTTTGTTTGCATTATATGATTTTGATTTGAGCATAGGACTGGGCATCCCGATTACCATCCTCTCTCGTGCAATGACAAGTGAATAAACACTCATTTGAGAGTAACCCGCTTAGCATGGAAGATACTGACCGCCCCCTGTCGCTCCATGAGCGGTACGGGGACACAAAACAGATGTTCATTTGAATGTTTAGAGGTGGCACAAGCAAATTTACTTGGAACGGCAGAGTAATATCGCATATAGGTAGATATAGTGGACTCATCTGGAATAACTTTGGTTTAAGGATTTGGATGCACAAGCAGTATTCCCGCTTAGTACAAGCGAAGGCTAGCAAATAAATTGAGAAGCGACCATCTAGAGAGCAAAAACGGTCATAGACATGCATTGCGAATAATTAACATTGAACACGAGCATGAGTAGGATATCAACACCCTGAACATAAATATCATGGAGGCTATGTAGGTTTTGATTCAACTACATGTATGAACATGTGCCAAGTCAAGCCACTCGAATTACTCAGAGGAGGATACCATGCTAACATACTACATCACAACCATTTTAATGCATGTTGATACTCAAGATAAATCATTATTCACTCCTAGCTATTTAAGCATGGCATGAGCAACTATAATCTCTAATTGTCATCACAAATATGTTTACTCATAATAATGCTGAATCATGAATACTGAGCTAAACATATTTACAAAGACAAAAACAAGAAGAGTTCATACCAGCTTTTCTTCACCGCAATCACTTCAGCAAATATCGTCATTATTGCCTTTCACTTGCACGACCGAATGATGTGATAATAATAATAATGGTGCAAGTGTGCCGTGGACTAAGCTGGAATCTGCAAACATTTATTCAAAGGAGAAGACAAAGTAATAGTGGCTCGTTGTTAGATCAACAATAAAGCATATGGGAGCCACTCAACATTTTCATCGTGGTCTTCTCCTTGTGACGACTGAATGGAAAGAAAAGAAATTTAGAGAAACACACTGAAATATTTTTGGAGTTTTTGGTTTTTCTGAAGGAAGCAAATTAACGAAGGAAAACGAAAAACGAGAAAAACTATTTACACGGGAAAGCTCCCAACAAGTAAAAGAAGAAACGAGAAATCTTTTTGGTTTTTTTTACTACTACGAACTAACTAAGCAAGAAAGAAACTATAACTATTTTTTTTTGGATTTCGAAAGTTTTTCAAACACACAAGAAGAAAGCAAAAATAAAACTAGCATGGATATACAATGAAAAAGGATGAACACCGACAACTGGAATGAGTGTGTGAACATGAATGTAATGTCGGTGAGAAATACGTACTCCCCCAAGCTTAGGCTTTTGGCCTAAGTTGGTCTATGGCCATGGGTCGAAATCAGCAACTCCTGGATAGTACTGAGGCTGCTGAGGAACCCACTGGTAAATGGCCTCCTGAGGCTCCCACTGATAGATGGGCTCCTGGTACGGCTCTGGCTCAGGTGCTTGGGGCTGGTCCAAGCCCCAATAAGCATAAATATCCTCAGGCATGATGATGTATCTGCCCCTATGAATATCAAACAAGGTAGGCGCATGCAAAGTAATAATCTCACATGTACCCTGACTGAATACCAAGTTATACTGAAATCGTTTACGACCCCTGTTAATAAAGTCATGCCCAACCATACTTTCGTAATCAAGATGCATAACGGGTAAAAGCCTCTCTTCCCTCTCATCATGCCTAATAGGGATCTCAAAGTGTTGCACGAGACGGGAAGCAGAAATACCACCATAAATAGCGCCCCTCGAACGGTTGGTGTGCAACCGCCGGGCAACCATAGCACCCAAATTGAAGGTCCTATCAACATAAAGAGCATGGCGCAAAATAGCAAGGTCAGGCGAGCTGAGTGTGCCGCTCTCCCACCGACCAGTCAAACACCTACCAGCAAATAATGAATAATAGCGCTAAACAGGGAAATGTAAACTAGCAACCCTAGCCTCAGAAACTCCCCTCGACTCCCCCACGGTAACCTCAGGGATGAACTCCGAGACATCCCTGGGATGTGGCTCTAATGGGCTGCCCTCGTTGGGAAGTTTGCATACCTCGCAAAAATTCTCAAGTGTCATCTCTTGGGGAACATCATATAAATTAAATGACACTGTGGGTATATCTCTCCTAGCATGAAAATGAAAGCTTTGCACGAAAGTATTAGTGAGGAGAAGATACTGGTCACACTTATCTTCGAGGAACGGGATAATGCCGGCATTGTTCGCCAAATGATAGAAATCGTCAAAAATCCCCGCATCCCTCAAGAACGTGTTGCATGGCCATTTGCATGGCCGCACCTCGGCCGCACGAGGAAGATGATACTTGGGCTTAGGAGCCTCCTTGGGGTTCTGGCTCGAAGAACCCCTCAACCTCCACTTGAGCATTTTCTTTTTCTAAAAATTTCTGAAATTTTTAGTGACTCGAAATAAAAGTGAACGAAACTCAACAAAATTGATAGCAACTACTCCTACAGGTATCTAGAGGCTATATCATGCATCAAAACTACTTTGGACCATACAAGTTCAACATGCAAGCTCATAAACATGGTCACCACAGCAGCAAAAATTTGCAAAATATAAAGCACTAGAACAAAAACTAATTGGAGCATTGGAGGAGTCACATACCAAGGAGTAATTCCTCAAAACAGTTTTGGAAATGGAGTTCCGAGCAAGGAGATAAAAAATCACAGCAAAATGAGCAAGAACACGGGCTTGGGCGCAAGTTTGATTTTTTCTGGAGGAAGAAGAAGGAGATGGGTGGCTGGCATAAGTGAGTGGGTCCCTATGGGACCCACAAGCCTGATGGGCGCACCCAGGGGGGTGGGCGCGCCCTGTGGGCTTGTGGCTCACAGGTGCACCCCCCTGGGGTGTGTTCAGTGCCAAAAATTCTTAAATATTCTGGAAAAAATCATAGTAAATTTTCAAGGCATTTTGATAACTTTTATTTTTGGGCCTTTTTTTATTGCACGGAAATTTCATAAAACAGGATAATCATGGCATTTTATTTTATTCTACTAAAAATAATAGAGGGCAAAAGTTGGGTACAGAAGGTTGTGCCTACTAAATTCATCGACCACATGCCCCTCAAAAAGAATCCATTATTAAGGTTGATCAAGTCTTATTAACAAACTACTTCCGAATGGCATGAAACCGAAGAATTTTCGTATAACATTAAGTTACCTCAACGGGGATATGCATCTCCCCAACAATAAGAATTTCATATTTCTTTTTGACAGTAGGAAGAGGGATTTTGAAATCTCCAATAGTGATTATCGAAACCTTTTCAATACAATTGATACCATTCACCAAACTTTGTTTCTTCGGAAAATAAACCGTATGCTCATTACCATTGACATGAAAAGTAATCTTGCTTTTGTTGCAATCAATAACAACCCCTGCAGTATTCAAAAAAGGTCTACCAAGGATAATCGACATGTTGTTGTCCTCGGGTATATCAAGTATAACAAAGTCTGTCAAGATTGTAACATTTGCAACTACAACGGGAACATCCTCGCAAATTCTAATAGGTATAGCAGTGGATTTATCAGCCATTTGCAAAGATATTTCTATAGGCGTGAGCTTATTCAAATCAAGTCATCCATATAGAGAGAAAGGCATAACACTAACACCGGCTCCCAAATCACATAAAGCAGTTTTGACATAACTTCTTTTAATGGAGCATGGTATAGTAGGTATTCCTGGATCTCCTATCTTCTTAGGTATTCCACCCTTAAAAGAATAATTAGCAAGCATGGTGGAAATTTTAGCTTCAGGTATTTTTCTTTTATTTATGACAATATCTTTCATGTATTTAGCATAGGGAGACATTTTCAACATATCAATCAAGCGAGTGCGCAGAAAGACAGGTCTAAGCATTTCAGCAAAGCGCTCAAAATCTTCATCGTCCTTATTTTTTGATGGTTTAGTAGGGAAAGGCATAGGTTTTTGAACCCATGGTTCTCTCTCCTTTCCATGTTTTCTAGCAACAAAGTCTCTTTTATCATATCTTTTGTTCTTAGGATGTGGGTTATCAAGATCAACGGCAGGTTCTATTTCTACGTCATTATCTGGTTGAGCATCAACATGAACATCATCATTATCATTATCATTATCACTAGGTGTATGTTCATTACCAGATTGTGTCTCAGCATCGGAAATAGAAGCATCATTATGATTCTCAGGAGGTTTTTCTATTTCAGGTTCATTAGTAGCATGCAAAGTCCTATCACTTTTCTTTTTCTTTTTCTTATTAGATGGACTAGGTGCATCAATATTATTTCTTTGAGAATCTTATTCAATTCTTTTAGGATGACCTTCAGGATATAGAGGATCCTGAGTCATTCTACCTCCTCTAGTAACAACTCTAACAGCATGATCATTCCTTTTATTATTCATTTCATCAAGCAAATCATTTTGTGACTTAGCAATTTGTTCTAACTGAGTCTGAACCATAGAAGCATGTTTACTCAAGCATTTAACATCATTAGTAGTTCTAAACATCAAATCACTCAACCGTTCAATCATGGTGGCATTTCGTTTTAGTTGATTGCTAACATACATATTAAAGTGTTCCTGTTTAATGATGTAATTATCAAATTCATACAGGCATTGACTAGCAGATTTATTATAAGGAATATCACCTTCATCAAATCTAGTGAGAGAATTTACCTCCACTGCCTGTGTCGGGATGTCGAGCCCATGTATTTCTTCAATAGATGGTAAATTCTTAACATCGTCAGCTTTTATACCTTTTTCCTTCATAGATTTCTTAGCTTCTTGCATATCTTCTGGACTGAGGAATAGAATACCTCTCTTCTTCGGAGTTGGCTTAGGTGGTGGTTTAGGAAGTGTCCAATCATCGACATTTCTCAAAATATTATTCAATAGTACTTCAGCCTGTCCAACAGTTCGTTCCCTAAAAACACAAACAACACAACTATCTAGGTAGTCCCTAGAAGCATCGGTTAGTCCATTATAAAAGATATCAAGTATTTCATTCTTCTTAAGAGGATGATCAGGCAAATCATTAAGTAGTTGGAGAAGCCTCCCCCAAGCTTGAGGGAGATTCTCTTCTTCAATTTGCACAAAGTTAAATATTTCCTGTAAAGCAGCTTGTTTCTTATGAGCAGGAAAATATTTTTCAGAGAAGTAATATATCATATCCTGGGGACTACGCACACAACCAGGAGCAAGAGTATTTAATCATTTCTTAGCATCACCCTTTAATGAGAAAGGAAACAACTTAAGAATATAGTAGTAACGAATTTTTTCCTCATGAGCAAATAGGGTGGCAATATCATTCAACTTAGTAAGATGTGCCACAACAGTTTCAGTTTCATAACCATGAAAAGGATCAGATTCAACCAAAGTAATTAACTCAGGATCGACAGAGAATTCATAATCCTTATCAGTAACAAATATGGGAGAAGTAGCAAACTTAGGATCATATTTCATTCTCTCTCTCATAGATTTTTCTTTCAACTCAGCAAGTAATTTTCTAACCTCATCTCTATCATTACAAGCAAGAATTGCCCTGGCTGTCTCCCTATCAAAAACATAACCATCTGATGTTTCAAGCATTTCAACTCTAGTAGGAGAGCTAGGCATAATAGGTGAATCATAATTTTCAAGAGTTTCAACATTTTCAATTCCTTTAGCTTTAGCAATTTGTTCATCTAGAAATACACCAAGTGGCACAGTATTATCAAGCATAGTACTAGCATCATCATAAGTATCATTCATAGCAGAAGTAGTATCATCAATAACTTGCGACATATCAGAATGAATAGCAGGTGGTGGTGTCGCAAGCCTACTCAAAACAGAAGGTGAATCAAGTGCAGAGTGTGATGGAAGTTCCTTACCTCCTCTAGTCATAGAGGGGACGATCTTAGTCTTAGCGTCTTTCAGATTCTTCATAGTGATCAACAGATATAAATCCCAAGTGACTCAACAGATAGAGCTATACTCCCCGGCAACGGCGCCAGAAAAAGGTCTTGATAACCCACAAGTATAGGGGATCGCAACAGTTTTCGCGGGTAGTATTCCACCCAGATTTATTGATTCGACACAAGGGGAGCCAAAGAATATTTGTGAGTATTAGCAGTTGAGTTGTCAATTCAACCACACCTAGAGAACTAAATATCTGCAGCAAAGTGTTCAGTAGCACAGTAGCATGATAGTTTCAATAGTAGTAGTTACAGTAGCGACAGTTACAGAAGCAGTTTTGTAGTAATTGTAACAGCAGCAGCAACGAAAGTAACTTAGCAAAGAACAATATGCGAAAAGCGTAGGCATTGGATCAGTGATGGATAATTATGTTGGATGATATTCATCATGTAACAGTCACAACCTAGGGCGATACACAATAGCTCCAATTCATCAATGTAATGTAGGCATGTATTCCGTATATAGTCATACGTGCTTATAGTAAGAACTTGCATGACATCTTTTGTCCTACCCTCCCGTGGCAGCGGGGTCCTTAAGGAAACTAAGGGATATTAAGGCCTCCTTTTAATAGAGAACCGGAACAAAGCATTAGCACATAGTGAATACATGAACTCCTCAAACTACGGTAATCACCGGAAAGAATCCCAATTATTGTCACCTTGGGGTATGCGGATCATAACACGTAATAGGTGCATATAACTTGCAAGATAGGATCAAGAACTCAAATATATTCATGAAAACATAAAGGTTCAGATCTGAAATCATGGCATTCGGGCCCTAGTGACAAGCATTAAGCATAGCAAAGTCATAGCAACATCAATCTCAGAACATAGTGGATACTAGGGATCAAAGCCCTACCAAATTGACTCGATTACATGGTAAATTTCATCCAACCCATCACCGTCCAGCAAGCCTACGAAGAAATTACTCACACACGGCAGTAAGCATCATGAAATTGGTGATGGAGGATGGTTGATGATGACGACGGCGTCGAATTCCCCTCTCCGGAGCCCCGAACGGACTCCAGATCAGCCCTCCCGATGAAGAACAGGAGGTGGCGGCGGCTCCGTATCGTAAAACATGATGATTCTTTCTCTCTAATTTTTCTCTCCATGAATAGGTACTTATAGCACTAGTATTAGGGTAAACGGAGCTGCCAGGGGACCACAAGCCTGCCAGGCGCGCCCTGGGGGGTGGGCGCGCCCCCCAGGCTTGTGGCGCCGGGTGCCCCCCCCTCTGGTGGATCTTTGCGCCAGTATTTTTTATATATTCTGAAATAATTCTCCGTAAATTTTCAGGTCCATCCGAGAACTTTTATTTCTGCACAAAAACAACACCATGGCAATTCTGCTGAAAACAGCGTCAGTCCGGGTTAGTTCCATTCAAATCATGCAAATTAGAGTCCAAAATTAGAGCAAAAGTGTTTGGAAAAGTAGATACGTTTGGGATGTATCACAATTCATCAAGCAATTCCTCAATAACTGGTACCGGGTACTTGCCGACCACCATCATCGCATTGAGGTGTCGGTAGTCGATGCAAAGTCACCACGTCCCGTCCTTCTTTTTGACGAGGATAACGGGTGAAGAGAAAGGCTGCGGCTCTTCTGAATGATCCCAACTGCTGGCAACTCTTTGACCTGCCTCTCGATCTCAGACTTGTGCTCCGGTTTGTATCTGTAAGGTCTCAGGTTAACAGGCCGCGCACCCGGCATGAGGGGAATGCGGTGATCGCAAGAACATCGCGGAGGCAGTCCTTTGGGCTCTTCAAAGATGTCCTTGAACTGATCAATCACAACTTGAATGTTGCCAGGAGTTGGTGTGAACACCTCATCAGAATCACAAACCTGACAGAGTTACACTACCTGAGCTACCGCCCCTTGTCGCTGCAGGAATTGTAACTGTAAGCTGTTGATTTCTGCACAAGTTGCCGGGCCATCCACTTGACCCTGGAGATGCACTGGCCCCGCGGGAGTGGTGATCAAAAGATGTTTGCCGCGCCAATCAACATTCATAGGACTGTGCTCTTCGAGCCAGTCCATGCCAAGAATTGCATCATACGCTCCCAGGGGAAGGATCTTCATATCTGTCACAAATTCTTGCTCCTGGGAAGACCAGCGACAGTTGGGTATGTGTGAAACACAACAGAGTCCCCCCCCCCCCCCCCCGTCGGCCACCTTGACTCTGCATGGCTTGGCCATCGGGGTCACACCAGTGAGCGAGGACGACAGGTGCGCGTCGAGAAACGACGTGGAGCTGCCCGAATCCACCAAAAGGAGAATGGCTCGCCCCTGGAGCCACGCTTGGAGTTTGATGGCTTTGGGTAGCGTGGCCCTGATGAGCGCGTGGCTCGAAATCGCCATGGCAGTCTCCACCGGCGCGCCCTGAGAATCTTCGCTGTCGTCGATGCCGAATAGTTCCAGCAATTCCTCGACGACATGGAGTTGGACGCTGGTGGGACAAGTGTGCTCTTGTCCCCAGCGCTCGCCGCACTTGAAGCATAACCTGCTGTGACACCCTGGTTTTTGGCAACTTTTTCTTTTCAAAATCTTTCTGGTTTCATTTGCAATTTGGATGGTTTTTGAAACTTTTCAGTTGACTTTGGACTTATGAATCTCTCTCAATGATCCAAAGCCCTCATCATCTTGCCAAAATCTTGTCACCCACCTTCTGGATCAAATTCCAATTCTCAATCTTTCTCAAATATTCATTTCCTTCCTTTGGGAAAATCTGTCATCACTATGGGTTACAAAGCAACCTATAGTTCTGATGATCAGAAAAATCCCAAATTAATACCACACCTTCTTGTCATCATCTACTCCCACAATCTTCAAAAACATTTCATGGTCCAGTACAAAATTTAGTCCAGAAAACCCCATTTGTCTTCTGGACAGTACTGGCCATTTGTGAAGCAACTCATATTTTCCCAACTCAGAAAACTCTCAAATAATTCCCTGAGATATTAGGGAACCTCTCTTGCCACGCTATCCAAAAATATCATCTTGTCCAGTACAAATTTTCATCAGAAATATTCTAACAAGTTTCTGCTCAAATGGAACCTCTGTGAAGGAAGTATCATCTAGAGGTATCCAATTGAGCTGAAAATTTTATGACAACATCTATCCACCAAATAACCCTCCTACACCAAATCTCAGCTCCAGCAGATCAACCAGATGAGTACTACAAGCTCATCTTGTTTCTGTTCCAGTAACAGCAGTTGTACATGAACCCTATTCAAACTTTGATGAAATTCTCTCAAACTTGGCCAGCTTGGAGTTCTTCCAAGATAGATCATCCCAGACATCTCCCCTGGCTCCATCTCCAGCTCACCTCTCCTCTAGATCCCTCTCAAGTTTTCTGTCAGAAACTGTAGCTGAAGCTACACTTCGAACCAGAGTGCATCTAGACGAACCAGAGGCACGGAGAGGCTAAGTGATCAAAGGAGAACATGCTAGACAAGGTGCGCCAGGCTTGCGTGTCCCCCAAGTGCCAATGCCCGTGGTGAGCACGGCACTGGCATGCCAAAACACGCGCTCTGCACAGCGCCCGTGTCTGTTGAGTCGCATCCGGCTGCCCCGCGTCGCCGTACCTTGTCCCCGTGCGCCGACTAGCTCCTCTCCGTCCACCTGGCCGCCCTAGATCCTTCCCCTCGCCGGAGAAGCTCTCACCGGCCGCCACGCACGCGGGCACTGTGGTGCCCGTGCGGCCACAGTGGCTCTGCCGCTCGTCGTCTTCCTCCGCGTGCCGCCAGCGAGTGCATTAACTCCTCCTGCTCTCTCCTATCCCATCGCCCGCTCCCCGCCAGCCAGCGCAACGTCCTGGCGCCGACGACATGACCCGAGCTCCGCCGCTTCCAGAGAGGTCGGCCCCGCCTATAAAAGGGCACGGCCAGCCTCCCGAGCTCCTCACCCCACTCCTCCACCTCCCAATCGGCCCCCCGAGCATCGCGCCAAGGCCGAGAGGCCCTCTGGCCTCGCACCTCGCTGGAGAACCGCCGCCACCCGAGCTCCACCACCTCGCCGATTCGCCTCATCCCAGCCTCAACCAACTGCACCCGCGAGCTCACCTCACTCTCCTGACCCCGCCCGACCTCTTGCTCGACCAAATCTTCGCCGGAATCGCCGTCTCCGATGACACCCGAGCGCCACCGTCGCCGGAGAGGAAGGTGCTGACGTCGTCCGGCCATCTCCCGCGAAGTTACTGGTACGTGCGTGTTCGTCTCGGAGTGCTCGTTCCATCCCTGTAGTCGCCGGACCTCGCCGCCGTCTGTATCGCCGGCGACCGTCGCCGGAGCCCCGCCGTTCTCTGTTTCCTTCCTCCCCCTTTTAAATCTGACAGCGGGGCCCGCTCGTTAGTGGCACGCCGAAGCGGTAAGTGGAGGCGCCCTGGCAAAGTACGCCTTCGACGTGGCCCTCTGCTGGATTTTCTATTTTCTGATTTTAATCCAGATTTGACCAGAAACTTTGATTGTCCATAACTTTTTATCCATAAGTCCAAATCAATTGATTCTTTTTTGCTCTGGGTTTGTCTTGATCTCCTCTATTTTCTGGAAAAATTTGGTATTTTTCCCATGCTCACAGAATTTCTGGTGCACAGAACAGTAAAATGTGACATTTTCCTTTGCATTTTTAAAATATTTTCAGAAGGAAATACTTTTGGATTTGAAGCCCGGGAGTTTGTGGACAACCCAACAGAGCAAGGCAAGCCATGTCATCCATTGCATGAAGCATTTCAATAGTGTTGGTTATTTAATTGAATTATATGCATTATTTTAATATGTGATAATTCATAATAAATTAATTGGATGCATAGCTACTGCCATGTTAAATTATTTTCAATTAAAAATTCATGCTTGATAAATGCTTGTCAACACTAAACCTAATTGGTTGATCTAGTGTCACCTATCCGGACTTATCCGTGCAGCCACATTTGCCGGTATGGGACGGCCTTGACTTGGTCTGGCTTTGTGCTCTTTTATCGGTACCATCACACTAGGGAGGGTTATGCGTGCTTGCTGCCCTGATCAGGTAGATGACGATAATCCTGTGAGCCCAGTTGAGTTATTTTGCCGGCGTCCCCGTTTGGGACAGTTAGTGGCCACGACGGTGGCAGGTGTCACGGGGTGACACAGGGGCCACCCAGGACATGACCCTGGGAGGGTATGATTGTCGGTGGTACTATAGAGGGGTCACGGGTCAGGCAGGTTTTGTTGGAGCAGCACCGGTCCACCCGAATGGGAGCACGAGGCCAGGAGCTCCATAGTGTGGGTAAAGTGCACAACCTCTGCAGAGTGTATGAATCTATTCGAATAGCCGCGTCCACGGTATTGGACAGTCCGTACTAGGCCACTGAAAGGTCAACCGTAACAATGATAATAATGATGGAAGAACTTGTCTTATGTTCAGAAGTGCTCAGCGGATTATGAGCGTTCCGAGGGTTGTGGGACAACCCGTACGAGAGTAAGTTGGTAACAGTGAGCACCTAAGTAATTAATATGATCTTTGCCATGCTATTGTTTGCTGCATTGTTTTGGTTGCCATGAGCTTGCGAGTACATTCCAAGTACTCACCTGGCGTATCATGCCAGATGCAGGAGAAGCCGAGGACGGAGGTCCCGAAGGTTTGTGCTACGCTAACTAGGACGTGTCCACAGCAGTGTCCCTGTGGATGGAGTTTTTCGCGCTATGTTCCGCTACGCCGTAGTTCTACCCAGTAGTATCGAGGCCCTGCTATGTTTCATAAATAATGTAGATATTGTCATAGCACGTGTTGTGCTTCTGGCCTCGCTATCGATGTAAGTTATGAGCTTGTACTCGTGATATATATTAATAAAGTTCAGTTCAGTTTTGTTCCAAGTTGTTGTGTGTTTCCAGAAGACGTGATCTCTGGGTTGGAAACACTGGGTAAACCGGTCCTCTGAGCCGGGGTGCCACACCTGCGCGCTCGCCGGTACTCGTGCAACACCTTGATCTTGGAGCCGTCGCCATGGTTGACGTCTCCGCCGTGGCGCTCGGCCGCTGTTTGCGTCGTAGGTGGACGCCCTTGGGGAGGCGGAGGGGGAAGCTCCATGGGCACGCCCGCGTGCGCCCGGTTCGCCAGGTCCGCCGCCCTGGCTGCTGGAGGAGGTTGCGGCCTCTCTAGCGTGGCGTCGTCCACCACCTCCTCTTGCAGCAATGCGAGAGCACATGTCGTGTCGGGGTCCGGTGGTTGCTGCACCAGCACGATCGCGCGTATGTCGGCTCGGAGTCCCTCAACAAAACGAGTAAGATAGTAATAAGGATGAATGGACTCGGAATAAGCAGATAGATGACTAATAATTTGCTCAAATCTCTCAATATAATCTGCTACATAAGTTGTTTGTGTAAGCGTATAAAATTGGCGGATGAGAAGTTGGTGGCGATCCCGTCCAAAACGAGTACACAACAAAGAGGTAAACGATTCCCAATCAAATTATGTAAGCCTCTTCTGAATCGACTGTAACCATACCGAGGCCGAACCCGAAAAGTTCAAGGTGGCCATGGGAACCCAATAATTCTCCTGAATAATGAACATATGGAAGTATTGTTCGCACGGTGTTTTCCAGAGGCGTGGATTCTCGCCGAAAAACTATGGAAAAGCGATCGAAGGGTGGGTTTGCCCGATCCCCGCCAGCAATTGACTGGCATGCGCGTAAGGAGAGGGGAGGGGCATGGGTGACAGGGAAGCAGATTGGCCGTTGGCCGGGGTGGACACCGACGCGAACGCCGGTGCCAAACCCCGAGGCAAGACGTCGATGCCGTGGCCTATCGGCCCGAGGGCGCCGCCCTCCGCGTCCTTGCTGGTGCCGGGGAGGTCACGCAGCGGCGCAGGTGGTGGAACGGGTTGCGGCGCTGGTGGCCGCTCCTCCTCAGACGCGGGCCGCGCCTGCTGGAGTTCGGCAACCGCGGTGGAGAGCTGCTCGACGCGTCGCTCCAGATCCGGTCGCCACTGGACCAGATCGTCCAATTTGGCCGCCGAGGAACGGATGTCGGCGTGGATGCTGTCGAGAGAGGTCGTCAATTTGTCGAAGTAGTCCTTGAAGGAGGGATCCATGGCGCTGATTCGATCCTTGATCGATTTCTGCCGCCTCGTCTCCACAAAATTTGCCAGCGCTCAGATCCTCAAGGCTCTTGATACCAAATGTTAACAACCCACTGATATATCACTCAATCTAACCACTTTACTCATGAATTCGAATATCAAGTAGCGATTACAAGTAGCTAGTACAAGAATTGGAGAAGGGGATCGGGGAAGGAGAGGAACAGGGTGCCGCCGCCGCCGGGTTCGTGATCCACTGGATGATCTTCACGACGCGTGCGAGGGCATAAGTAGTCGTGGCTTGCTTGGTTGGGTCACACCCACTCTGGCCCGTGGTTCCGTGGGTTGGGCTTCCTTTGTCTTGTGGGCCGAGCGTCTCGCGAAGCCGTGGGCTTGTCAGGGAGAGGGGCCAGCATGTCAGTGGTACTGACACTTAAACCCGGGCACGCAGGCAAATAAAGGACTGCCATGGCAGCGTTTTTAGGCCTGCCGGCCCACCCTTTTATCGGTTCGTTTCTGTTAGCGGATTTTTAGGCTATTTTAGGCCAGGAGTGTGCATGATTGTAGGGCGTTGTGCATGAGCTCGGATCATGGGATGGCACGGTCGATAGTGGAGCACATGGCACGACATGTTTGTTTTCCAATAGAATAAAGGGAAGAAGAAACATGAGAAAAGATGCAAGTTGTTCGCAGCGCAAACTCTCGCTCCTCTCTCTCTCTCTCTCTCTCTCTCTCTCTCTCTCTTGCTCGTTCGTAGCTCAGGACATCAGAGCCTCATTTCGGTGGCCATGTTGAGCGGAGATGGACAGCAAAGGAACGCCGCATCCGGCTCCAAGATACCACCAATGCAAGAGCGGCGGCTCTCGCCGAGCAGCGGGCGCAGCATGCCATGGTGTAGTGGCAGCGGTGGGATCTTGGTGCAACAGGTCATGCGCGAGCCCGGCGGCGGCGACACCAACCTCACCTTCCTGATGCTCACCCGCTTGAACTACTTCACCTGAGCGCTGGTGATGGAGGTGAACATGCAGGCTGTAATTCTATGGGACACCATCGAGGACGACACCATGCCTCACAAGAACGGTCGGCAGGCCGTGGCGGCGCTGATCCGCTTCACTCTGTTGGAGATGCACAACATGCTCATTGGGAAGACGAGCGCCAAGGACGCGTGGGTTGAATCAAGACCCATCACCTCGGCAGTGACCATGTGCGGGTGGCGAAGGTGCAATGTCTTCGGGCAGAGTTTGAGACGTTCTCCTTCAAGGACGGTGAGCGGATCGACAACTTCACGCTGCTTGATTCGTGGGCTTCCTCGCCGACGAGGACAACAATGACGAAAACGAGGAGGAGTTAGCCCCGAGAACGCTGATGGCTGTCAATAGCTCGGCCATGGCCAGTCAACCGGCTCAGTCAAGCATGGGGTGCGAAGCAGAAGAGGCAAAGTGGGGGATGGCAAGAGGTGTCGCGCCTGCGCGGTCCACGCCATCTGTCGTCACCAGCCCTTGCATTTCTCCCTCGCTCAATCTCTGCTTGGCTCTTTGGCAGATGTTGCGATGCCTCGCTCCTAGACATCGTGCGGTTGTTTTTGGAGAGATCCCCTTTGGTGCTCCCGTTGTTTGGAGAACGGTCACCGTGTGAGTGATTGCCGCAATCCATGGCGTCCGGTCAACTCGCTGGCATGCCTTGTCGCACTACCAGTGCCCTTCCTCGACGCCGAGCATCCTCGGGCTCTGCATGCGAGAGTCCGATGGATTCCACACTCCTGTCTAAAGTGCTTCATCGTGGGTCTTGGGCATCGGTCGTTTTTGCGCCTGCTGGCTTGACAACACCGTCTGATATGGTGCTTCAGTTCGCTGGGTTGCAAGACTGTCTACCGCGGATTGAGAGATTTCTGGGGCAGGAAGAGGTTGCTTTCAACAGGCTTTCTCTTGTGCTGGCCATGTTACAGACCACTGGTATGTTGCATCATCTTGGTGAGGTCAGTGTTGGCTCCTAAGAGGATAAGGGAGCAGAGCTCTATGGTTGTTTCTTCCATCGTGTTGGGGACACTTTGTCGTCACTGTCTGCCTTACCCATTGTTTCATCTTCCATTGAGGGTTCGGCCATCGCTAAGGTCGTGGCTCCGGTGTTGCAGATCATGCCCAAGCTTCAGGAGTTTGTGTGAGCCCTGCTTTGCCTCTCTCAGTGGAGCATACAAATGTGGACTCGCCGGCGACCTCTTGTGAGGGTCGGGATTCGCCTTTGTCATGGGAGCAGTTGAAGGTGAAGTCGTCTGGGAACTCATTTGTGGCTACCACGCCAACTCCACCCTCGTCGATAGATCATGCATATGCTCTCTTCACAAAAGAGCTTTGCGACGTGCTCAGCAGCTTGGAGGCTGCTCGCCCTAGATTTTGAAGGGCGATTGCTTGCCTCCTGACGGGGATGACGACCAGGGGCAAAAGCAAGAAGGTGGACGGTTGACCGACATCCTGAAGGAGAAGTCACTCAAGTGCAAAGCCAAGAAGAGTACTGATATCTGGGGTAAAAGCACATGCAAAACACAGAAAAATCAGAAGTGAATTTGCCATTGTTTATACAGAAAAGCTACTAAACTTGCCAATGAGATAACTAGATAGGTAGAATTATCACACAAAAGATAGTATGATATGGAGCAAAAAAACAACGGCAAAAAATGCCATGGGCGTGAGCATGTGAAGGATCAAAATTGCCATGGAGAAGAAAATATATGATTTATTTATTGAACACAAACCAAAAATATGTAGGAAAGAAAAAGAAGAAAAAAACAAGATACATTTTCCCATTGTTTCTACATACATCAGGAGTGAACTTGCCATGATAGGACTGGATAGGTAAAATTAGCATACAATAGGGGACGTGAAAAGTTTCGGTACCTCCTTTCGAGGCTGTTTGTCGGCAGCCACCCCTTTCCTCTCATGTCAACCTTTCGAGGCTGTTTGTCGGCAGCCACCCCTTTCCTCTCATGTCAATAAAATCATCATCAGGCGCGCGATTCCTAACCATCTTGAACTGTAATCTGCAAAGGAAGACAGAACTGATGCCTTCTCACACACTCAGGTTCAAGACATGGTACTTGCAATATGGGTTTCTTGCACCAATTAGCCTCCCTTACAATCTTTCTGTTGAAAAAAAGGAAGACAGACACAAAAGGCATGACAAAAATTACCATATGAACTAAAAAAAGAGGTTAATGCAAAAATTCATGACAAAAAGCATATGAAACAAGAACATGGTAAATCGACATTAATCTGTTCAGGGGAGCACGGCAAAATCTCATCATGCACATAAAGACCATGGCAAAAATCTGCATTAACCAGATGAGGAGAGCATGGCAAAAAACTCCATCATGCACATATGGTCCATGGCAAATCTGTATTAACCAGATAAGGAGAGCATGGCAAAAATGGCGGTAATTCACCAACAACAGAACAAAAAATTCAACTAAACCAGCAAAACTAGATTCAATGTGGAGATAAAATTGCCAACCCCTAGACTTAAACTGGGGATAAATTCGTGCATAGGGAACCAATTCACACAGTCCCAAAATCGCCAAAAGCGAACCACGCCGCTGCCCATGGCCTTCATGCGGCCGTGGCTGCACCGCCCGCCGCACTGATTCCGACGAGCATTAGAATCCTTCCCGCCGCGACGAGCACTTGATTGGTACTGCAACGCCTGGGAGCCCCGCCCCACGAAAGCAATCGCGACACCTCCGTCATGTCGCGGCGTTGCCCCACCGACAATCCCCCGTCTCTAAGCCCTCGCACACGTCGCGGAGCTCCGCTGTGAAGCGAAGCAGAAACAACCGCCTTAACCCGGAGCAACCACTGAAATCCCCATTGATTCCCCGACAGAGAAAGCTAGCAGAAAAAATGGAGAGAGAGGACGTCGCGCGGGGAAAGGGAGAACTCGACGCCGACGATGAACTGCGCGCGAAATCGCCGGCGATGATGAAGAACCACCGCGCGTATCGCCCACGGGCGAAGAGCGAAAGGGGTGAGCGGGGCGGGAATTTTTTTTGGGCGGGGGGGGGGGGGGGGGGGGGTGTTAAGAGGACGCGTTTGCACGGTTGCCCAGAACAGCGAACGGTTAGCAGCAGTAACATGGCGTCGCTGCCCCGTGTCGAGATTCGTGCGTGCCAATCTACGAACTGATGATGCAGACAGTGTTCGGGCGCAAAATGTCTAGAGCTGACGTTAGTAGTATTAGCCATGAGATCTTGGTCGCGGAGCAATTTAAAGCACCCAATTCATCATTACTGCTACTATTATTCTTCATTCATTACATACACAACATAAACACAAGATGCAAATCATCTATGACACACAGCATTAACAAAGCAGCAAGTTCCTCACAGACCACTCCAAGTCTCCGATTGCACACAAAGCTGCGGGCACCGCCTAGCTGGCGTGCTGACTCAAGCTAGAAGCGGAGTGAAGAGGAACATGTCGCCAAGCCGGTCGTTCGTCGGCGAGTTGCCGCCGTAGACAAGCATGCCTCGCCGGCCGTCGAGCGCCCCCGCGGAGAACGCGCACCAACCCCGAGGACCGGGGTGGTGACCAGACCCGGCATCCTCCAGCTTGGCCCACGCGCCGGTGTCGGTGTCCAGCACGAAGGCCTCGGCGGAGAACTTGCCGGCGCCGAGGTGGCCGAGATCGCTGGGGTCCACCTCGCCGCCGAACACCACCACGTGCTTCCCGACCCCGGCGGCGCAGAGCACGCTCCGCGGGGTGGGCTTGTCGCCGGTGGTATCTACCACGGCCCACTCGCCGGTGGCCGGGTCGTAGGAGTGCACGTCGTCGAGCTCCGCGTCCCCGGAGAACCCGTACACCACCCACACCTTCCCGCTGGCGAAGGCCAGCCCGGGCCCGCCGCGGGGAGGGCACGCCGCCCCCGGCGAAGGCAGCTCCTCCCACCGCCCGGCGGCGACGTCGTAGGCCCACAGGTCGTTCAGCCTGCCGGCGTTGCCGCACCCGCCAAAGACGTACACGCGGCTCCCCTCGCCGTCGGCCACCATGGAGTGGTAGCTCCGGTGCGGCGGGCCGCTGTCCCCCGAGGAGAGCAGGGCCCAGGTGTTGGTGGCCGTGTCGAAGGAGTAGAGCTCGTTGAGCTCCGTGTGGTCCTTGTCGCGGCCGCCGAAGACGAACACCGTGGCGCCGACGGAGGCCATGGTGACGCCGACGCGCGGCGGGGGCACCTCGCCGGCCGCGTCGAGGGCGGACCAGGACTGCGCCTTGAGGTCGAAGGCGTACATGGTGTTGTCCACGGGCAGGCGCGGGGTGAACTCGCCGCCGCAGGAGTAGGCCGTGCCGCCGACGAGCGTGATGGCGTGGGAGCTTCTCGCTCCCGGCCCAGCTCCCTTCTGCTCCAGCTGTGTGATCAATCAAGCGAATGGAGTTGAGCAAAGGGGGAAAGATCAGGAGCAAACCAGTTCCTCTAATATGAATTACTGTACATAGATCTCATCTATACAGCAAGTGAAGAAGCAAAACACGTGCAAAAGAAGGAAATTGAGTTGGAGAGGCGAGGAAACACACCAGGAGCCAGGTGCTGCCAGTGCCAGCCATTGCTATGGAGAAGCTGAACCTGAAGCTGGAGCTTCTGCTTCCTCTGCTCCTCTACCGTGCCTTTGTGTGTTGGGGAAAGTGATGATTGAGGTCAGTTGTTATAAGCTGGTCGAGGGGCATGAATGGTGCCATCCCTAGCTCCGTGAACCAATCTAACCACTCCATCCCAGCCAAATTACCGTGGAGCCCGCCCCTAGAGAAAGAATCTCAATAATGCCACTGTTCATGTTTGGCGTTTGCGCTGGCGGGACATGAGCCGCCGTACTAGGAGTATATTACAGGACCCTTGTCGCCATCCAGAATTTGGATGATATCACTGCGGCTCTGCAACTTTATTTAACTCGGCCTCTTTGGTTTATACTCCGTATCTTGAGTGATCCATAGGTACCTGCATCAATCCTGGTATTTTAGTGCACCCGTGTCTTGGTTATTTTGTCGGCATTGAAGTGTTCTCCATTCGATCAAACATGGAAATAGGGTTGTTGGTAGGCTCTTCTACATACCCAAGGGACCAAACACTCATAAAGGCGTCTCCAACGCCGACCCTCAAACCACCCGCATACGTCCGGACCGTGCTGTCGTGGAAGCCATCCAACACGGGTCTGTATCGGTCCGCGGCGCGGTCCGGACGTACTTTCTCCTGCAAACCGGAGACAAACGGGCGGGGGGGGGTGGTGTTTGCGGGCATCCGGACAGCACCCAAATCTGCATCTGACCGCCCTGGCCCATCCAAACCCCCCCCCCCCCACCCTTCCCGCGCTTTTCATCCCGCGCGTCGCGCCGCTTGCCTTGTCGCATTCATGCCGGCCCAGAGCATGCAGCGGCCGACATTGATGCCGCGATTTGACGGGACAGGAAGGCGGCGCAGACGGACCCGACCTCTCGGGCGTCGCCGCTTCAATGCGGACGCCGCATCCCGAGAAACCAACTCCGGCCGCTGCGCTGCATTGAAGCGGGCTGACCGCCCTCCGCCTGGCCTGGCCTGGTCGCGGCTATTTAAGTCCTGCGCCGGCGACGAACAGATCCGCACCCCCTCCCGAGCACCGCACCGTCCTCGTCCCCCTCGCCGAGCCCTTCCTCCTCTCCGAGCCCAGCAGGATGCCGAAGTCCTGGTTCTCCGCGCCGGCAGGCGGCACCGGTGGGAGTTCGTCGTCAGGCGGATCGTGGCGTCACCGCCCTCGCTCACCGGGACCATCTGCATCCACGGCGGCGGGATCCTCCGGCAAGGTTCTTCGGCGACAAGGAGGACCAGCCGCAGCAGCGGCCCCTTCTCCTCTCGGAGGCGGCTCTGACAGACGAAGAATTCATCCGTCAGATGGGCCCGGCGCCACCATCGCCGGCGCACGTGAAGGAGGAGCCACCGTCCCCGCCGCGGGTCCACGTTAAGCGGGAGCCGGCATCCCCACTCTGGTAGGTGAAGGACGAGCCGGCGTCCCCGCCGCGCAACCGCGGCCTCCACATCGGTGGCCGCGTGAAGCAGGAGTCGGCGTCCCCCCAGCGCCTCCGCCACGTGAAGGACGAGCCGGTGTCGTCCCCGCCGCACAGCCGCTACGCGCGGATCAATGGGCCCTACTCGCCACCACGACGCCACCGCCGCCCGATAAAGGAGGAGCTGCCGCCCGCGATTGCCAAGGCGCGTGGCCGCATCCTCCACTACCTCAGAGGCAGTGGTTACGGCGGTGCCTCCGGCTCTCGGTCCATGGTATCCTAGGCCGAGCGCGCGGCGCGGCAGCAGACGAGGTACGACCGGCGCAATGCCGGTCGCCGCTCCGCGTTCGCCAAGACAGTCGAAATATTGTCTGTTTATATAAATTATATTAGAACTTGAATGAAACCCGCCCGGTTTGAATGAATTTTTTCCGGATAGTTCGAATTGTTGACCGGATGTATGTGGCTACGGTTGGATGGCGGCCTCCCGCATCCATGTCCACGGACTGGTCCCCGCCCTGTCCGCGGACGGACACGGGAGGAAATTTGCGAGTTGCCGTTGGAGATGCCCTAAGGCCTGGCCTCGGTTGACAAGGAACTTAGGGGGATTGGCAGGGATGAGAAGGATTAAATCCCTTACAATCAAAATTCTCTCGATCTCTCTAATCCCTTTGAGAAGGGTGTAAGCCAACAAGGCGTAAGGCATCTCTAATCCATCTTTTTTTAGGACACCTGACGAGGGACAGGGGGGTCCTGCATTTCAGTAAGAAGAAGAGAATTGCCCAGTTAATCAGGGATAACTGGGCGAAACCCGATACAAACACACACACACACACACACACACCTACCACACGATTGATAAGGGACAACCGTGCGAAAAGCCCAACCACACGATTGATGAAGGGACAACCATGCAAAAACTCCGACCGCATGATTGATAAAGGGACAATCGTGCAAAACCCACAACCCTGACGGACCTCGTCACCCTCGCAGCGCCGGAATGCCACCAACGCGGAGCAAAGCCACAACCCCACCACATAGGGCCGTCGCCGGACCGTAGCCCGGGGCTGCTGCCCCGGCATCGAACCAATAAACTCGAGACCGCCGTCTCGACCTCCTCCATCCCGCCGACGAGGCCAAACTACATGGCACGAGCACTTGCCTTCACTCTAACAAAAAAAAAGTACAACCTTGTCGTAAGTCCTCATAGCTGTTTTTGACAGATGGCATAGTCAAAGATAAATAAGGCCAATAGTATTCATCTCATAGAGAGACTGATGACATTTTTTGTTTGACAATCAGACTGATGACGTTCAAAAGGCAAGGGCCATGGCATAGCTTCTCCTATCAATATGAGATTTGATTATGAAAATCTCGATGTGAGGAGTACAATGGTGAAAACAGTTTGTAATATAGATGCTCGGTTTAAAAGATATTTCGTTTAAAAATTTTGAATATAAAAAAAATCACGTACTAGTCCTCCCATCCCCTTTGATCCCCGGGAGAAAAATACATCAAAACTCAAGTGGCGCATCTTGTCGACACCGGAGGAGTATTAGAAGTAACCTTTAAAAGAGGTGCCTTTCAACTAGAGATTTTGTTGCAAATTTACATAATACTACAAATGATACTTCTAGTATTAGGGCATCTCCAACGGCAACCCGCAAATTTTCTCCTGCATCCGTCCGCGGACGGGGGGGGGGGACCAGTCCGCGGACACGGATGCGGGAGGACGCCATCCAACGCTAGCCGCATACATTTCAAACTCCTTTTCAACAAACCGGATGAAATTCATGCAAACAAGACCGGATTTCATATAAACATGACGGATTTCATACAAACCGAACGAAAACGGTTACATTTTGGACATATTTTAACTAAAAAGGTAAAACTATGTGCACGTACGGTCGCACGGAGCTCCACTCCCACGACACGGATACACTACACTAGTTTACGGCCGGCCGCGGCGGATTCCTTTGTCTTCCCCATGTCCGGCAGCCCGCTAACCGGACTGCCGGGAGTCCCGGAGGCATGTTCTTCCCCCGTATCTTCCCTATGTCCGGCTGCGCCGCTCATCGGAGTGGCAAAGAGGGTGCTTCAGCCGGAGGGGAAGGGTGCTTCCCCGGAGCCCAGGTTGGGGTCAACGATGGTCTAAAATAAAGAACCGGACAGGTCACCGGCTGTACAAACCGGCGACGCGCTGGTGGTGACCTTCCTGGGACCCAAGCTGCGGCGGCCTCCCGTGTTCTACTTTCCCTCGTTGTTGGCGGCCGACGTGCTGGCCGCCGACTCTTCGATCTCCGAGGAGCCGGTGTCTTCCTCTGCCAGCAGAGCGCGGCTACGCGCGCGTTGACGGCGGATGGCGCGCTCGCAGGCACGGGAGGCGCGGTATGACGAGCCGTCGTCCACGGCAGTGACGATGCCCGTGCCGCCGTGCTCCCCCACGTACCGGCCTGGAGCGGCTTGTTGCTGAACCACGCGCCGGTTTGGGTCGACAATTGGCTCCGTCGGGCTAGGCGAGGGAGGTGGCGCAGCGAGCTGCCGCGCTCGTATCCGGCGGGCTCGGTGGGCCACCCAGCGGAAGAACTGCTCTTCGGAAGCCATCGGAAGAGTGGAAAAAATGAAGGAGGAGGAGATGGGGGATGGGGGGAGGGGTGTGATTCTTGCCCGGCGTCTGGCCTCGTTTAAATAGAGGGCGGAGGGGAGGAGCTCTGCCGGCGTTGCGTTTAATGCCGGCCCGCTGATGAACGGACGTGTGGCCGGAGTAGGTTTCTCGGTTTCCACACGGGTTTAATGGAGGCGTTTGAATGCGGCGAGGAGGCGTGTTCAGCCGGTCGTGCAGCGGGCGGCGCCCTCGGCCGGCGCGCCACTTCAATGGCGGAGGCAGTGAGAGGTCGCGTCCGCCCTGAGCCGCCTTCAATGTGGAGCGACGCGCTCTACAGTGGCATGAATGTGGGCAGGTGGCGCCGGACGGGAACACGCGCGGGCAAGGGAGGAGGGGTTTTGGTGGGCCAGGGCGGTCAGAAGCGGGTTTGAAATCGGTCTGGACTCCTGCAAACCTTCCGCACTTTTGTCTCCGGTTTGCGGGAGAAATCGCGTCCGGACCGCGCCGCGGACCGATACAAGTCGGTGTTGGATAGCTCACGAGGTCCGGACGAATGCGGGCGGTTTGCGAGTCAGCCTTTGAGGTGCCCTTAAGAGGGCTTGGCATGACGATGATGTTGCACGTATAAGGAGTCAATTTTAGAAGGGGGAAAATGACAAGGCATGACTATGGCAGGTGGACAGAGGTTCAGGAGAAAAGAAATGGCGATGATTAAACTAAGCATTAGTACTTTTTTTTTACGGGAAGCATTAGTACTTTCTTAATGGTGCTTAGTGGGGGCAGCTATCTGATTACGTATGGTATGTACGCGGATAACGATGTACGCCAGTGGTTTCGTGTGCAGGAAGGTGCATGGTTTCTGAAGAGTGTTACCTGTGGGATATTATTTCTTGACTGCGTAAAGAGTGGTAACTTGTATAACTACTAGAGTAGTGATCTAAACGCTCTTATATTATTTTACAGAGGGAGTAAGTGATAATGGTGAATCGTTGGATAAGCCTTCGCCCAATTGCATGAATTAGAAATACCGCTTCAGTCTGCTCCCTTGTCTGTTATTACTCAGGACATTTGGAGGCGAGGTACTCACCTGAATTCTCTACAACCAATGTATGCAAGATTCGTGTAGGAACCATGACACCCCACCAAATTTTGAGTGGATGTGGAGCTCCTGTTGTGAGAGGATACATTTGATTTTCTCATTGGCTGCTTTTGAGAGGTCGTCAATGCCCTCGCTGTCGTGCGGTCGAACTTCAAGTGAGCAACAAGCCATCGAAAGAAGAGAATATCTATTATTTGAGTGTCCGTTTTGCAAAGATGTTGTTGGTCTTATCTATACCCAGGATTAGGAATAGCCTTGGACAGCAACATATTTTTCATGATAAATTTGCCAACTCTGAGTATGACTTATGTGCAAAAAAAAAAGAGAATCTTATGGACTATGAACTGCTATGACTGGCACTGACATCGCCCATCATTTGCTCTTCTCCCCTGTGGGGAACAATCATGCCCCAGACGGGTACGCTGTACTGTAAGGCAAGTGCTTGGGGAAGAGAGGCTAGGGGCATGACAGGAGGCTAGCTGAAGGACTGAAGCCACGTCCATCGGCCGTTGTTCATCAATGAGATTGTCCGGCTTTAGCAAAATTAGCACAAACCTCAATGAGATTTTCGAGGGAAAGAAGCTTCGGCAAATTAGCACAAACCCCACCTGAGGTGGATTTTTGCTGCCAAAGCCAGTTAGACTGATTTGGGGCTTGTTGTGAAAGATCAGACAACATATGGTTTTGCACGACTAACTCTCATTTAATACATATTCGGTGACGGAAAAGTTTAGATCGTAGTTTAGCAACTTCATCGTGCTGTAATTCACGGCATAAAAGTATTCAAGGCCTGCACAATCTTGAACTGATAAAGCTTACCAAATTTATTTGAAAGCAATATGCTGCAAAAATCCAACAACTCTTCCAGCCGTTCAGTGCTTAGATCATGTAAACAGATCTCACAACAAGCATCAACAGTCTGAAAATGACATATTCGTGACAATACAAAGTAGTCGGTCCAGTAAACGTTCGCAGTACTAGCATACAGCAGTCTCACTAACTGCATGTGAATAGTAGAGCAATCCACAGCAAACACTCTCATTGCCTTGGAACAGAAGCTGAGCTCAAGACGAATCTTCCGAATAGTTGACAGCCAGGTCCCAGTAGTGTGGAACTTTAGCATCTGCAAACACCTTCTTGGCAGCAGCCTCGCTCCGGCACTGATGCACACCGAACCTCGGAAAGGTGGGCTTCATCACGCTACCCTGCCAGACTAACGCGCAGCTATTCACCGGCTTGTCTGGTTCCTCGTCGGCGTCATCCTCGCCGCCAACTGCAGCAGCCCAGTCAATCCGGTTCAGCATCAGCTTATTGTACCTCTTGATCGACTTCCTCCCTCCTTCCACAACCACAACACTTATACCATCTGTGATAACCGCCGCACCAGTCAGACGGTTCTCTTGGGCATTCACATCCACTTTGAAGCGAGTCTGAGGGTGTGACAGGTCTCTGATTCTGTACACACAAACAATGCAGCCAAGTGTGTTGGGATCATCAAAAAGCTTCCTCTCCTTCTTCTCACGGCGCTCTGATGGTGTGAGTTTGCGGGCAATGTTGCGGTCCACGTGAGCCTGCTCACGCTCTGCAGCAGCAGTTCGTATTTCCATCTCCATACGTGTCGGATCCTGTGTAGCTTCTGCACCAAGTACTTTCATAAGGTTGCTCATCTTGACCTTGGGCTTTGGTGGCTCCAAGAGGCCTTGCCTAATCATTTCTTGCCTATCTTTTTCCTTAGCAAGGCGCCTCTGTGTTCTGAGCTTCTTCTGCTCCTTCTTAGTCAGCTTAAGTGGCTGAGGCGGTGGTGGTGTGGGCTCAGCCGGTGGTTCCAAGGGCTCTGGATGTTCCACATAGATGGTGATCTTATCCATATTAAGCTTTTCCAAGGAGATGTCCTCGTACGTGGCAGATATCAAAATTTTTGAGTCCCTGGAAAGAAATAAAATAGGCATTAGTAGCCGTATACTGATAAAGGGGGTCTACAAACGATCAACAGAGTGAGGTAGCAGTAAACCATGGCTCAATGTCAGGAATCTCCTCCTTCTGCTTTTGCTTTGGAGGCCTTCCACCAGGAGCAATTTCAATTAGGTTTGGGTTCATGTCTACCTCAACCTTTGCCTTAGCAAGTTGAGCTTGCTTTACTTTAAGCTCTTTGGCTTGTGCTTCGCCAAATTGATTCTGCACAATCAAACAATTAAGTTTAGGTACCGAAGGTACAATAAACTAAAACATGACTGCAATATATCCAAAAGGAGGTTAATCCTTACAGACCTTAATCCTCTGCAATTCAGCCTGCCTCGAAAGTTTGCCTTCCTCAATAAACTGGAATCCTGGCCTTTTAGGACGAAGGAGCTTAGTTGGGTTGATGCCCATCCTTTCATCAAAATGAACAGTAGCTTTTGCAAGCGATTCCAAGTCTGGTTTGATAATCTGGAATGCATCCTTCTTCTGCTTGTTAATGTTGACCTAGCAAAGGATGAACCAAAAGTAGTGGGTCAATGTACAGAACTACATATCATCCTGAAATATATGTTAAGTTGCAGAAGTTTACCTTTAGAGTACTCAGGTTGCTTGGCTTGGTCATGCTGACAACATTTCCATTCTCATCAATTTCCCTACCTTGAGCATCAAGACGGAGAACAGGAACCTTGGCAGGTCTTTGAGGAACAGTCAATTCACTGGATGTACCAGGGAACATGTTGATAAGAGGTGCAAACTGTGGATCCTGGCGAAATCCCATCTTAGCAGCAAGCTCTTGTGCTCGCTTCACAGCATCCAAATTGGGAATGTTGGTGAGCCCTGAAATGCCAGGAGAGATACTACTAGCAGGCAGTTCAGAAGATGCACCCGCATGGACTGCAGATGCACTCGAGCCAGAAGCAGCCTGTGTTTCTTTCTTAGAAGTTTGTGTATCAGGAATAGTAGTGCCAAGTTTATTAAGCTGCGTGGAGAAACATGAGCTTAGAATGGTCAAAAAAGTATAACAAGAACATTGAAGCAAAGGACTAGTAATAGCTGTAATGTCTTACCGCAGGTAATCGCTTGAGTTTTTCTGATAATTCCTTCTTCAGTTGCAGAGCTTTTTTAGCTTTCGCTAAAGCATCAAGACTTAAGTTACTACTTCTGCCAGCGGATGAATTTGCAGTTCCATCTGTACTAGATTTTCCAGTAACTTCATCAGATCTAATACTAACTCCCCCATTTTCATTGGTGGTAGTAATCGAAGATACCTTTGAAGGAACAGGATCAGCAGATGGCACCGCAACAGCAGGTGCAGAATTGAGCGGCTGCTGAGCACCACCCTGCAAAATATAAGATGCAAAGTCAGCATAGGAATGGATACAATGATGAACCTGACATCAACGTTTTAAAGAGATAACTAACCATAGACCAAATTTATTCCAAAGAAAACAGAAGTACTTATTGGGCTACCCTCATATATTCACTAAATAAGTATCATATTCACCAGCAATGTGCACTATGAACTACACAAATGCAACAGCATCCCTTTTTTACGTTTTTATAACCAGAAAGTAGTGGGACTACTATCACTAACTACATAATTCTGAGTTCATGAAACTGGTACTCAAGCACATTAGGAATCACTTGCAAAAAATTCAGAAACATAAATCACATCACTATGAACAATATAAGAGAACAGCACAAAATACTTACATTAGGGGCTGCGCCGCTCTGTGAATCTCCATTAGCACCTGACTCTACCTTCTTGTGCTCACGAGACGAACTACCCTTGTCCCCCTTACCCCTCTCATCACCATACGCATCAACGTCCTCAAACCTCCTGCGCTCTCGCCTTGGCCTTTCCTCCTTCCGCGGGGGAGGCTCCACTGAGGCCCTCGGCCGCTTCCCCCCTTCCCGGTCGGGCTCGTCGCTGTCGCGGCGGCCGCCGCCAACGCTGTCGTGGTCCTTCCGTTTCCGTGACGGCGGCGGCGGCTCACGGTCGGCCGAATCGCAGCGCTCGACGGAATCCCGAGGCGCGCGGCTCGACGACCGATCCCGCTTCGCGGTCGGTGGGGACTCGGAGGGGGAATGGGAACGGTGTCGGCGAGCACGGCGGCGGTCTTCCTCGACACCACCGTCGTCGTGACGACGACGGCGGTGGTCGTCTTCGGCGTCGCGTTTGTGGTGGTGCTGATGGCCGTCGCTGTCGTGGCGGCGGCGTCGGTGGTGGTCCTCACCGCGCTCGTGGGTGGTGTGGCGGTCCTCGCCACGGTCGCGGTCGCGGTCACGGTCGCGGCGAGAAGATCGGTCGCGATCCATGGGAGGGGACGGGGATGGGGTTAGGGGTGGAGTCGACTTCAGACGGGCGGATGGGAGCAGCGCGCCGGAGATGGGGGTGCCGCGGTGCTAGGGTTAGGGCGTGGGGTGTGGGGCGTCTGCGTGGGGCGATTGCAGGGCGCCGCTACTGGGCTGGGTGAGCGGGCCGGCCGGCCGATACGAATGCTATGGGGCCTGTAGGGGATTTAAGTTGTGTGGATCGGAACAGAGAATGAGGACTCCGGTCAAAATCGAAGTCGGTTGCCAAACTTGCCATGATTAACCACGCCTGGATGCGGGACTTTCCAACAAGGATTCTTTTGGCTGAGCTTTGGCGTGCGGTGAACTCGATTAGAGCATCTACGACCGCAACCACAAGAAATTAATCCGCCCTATACACCCTCCACGGACAGTGACCTGACAGCACACATAAAATTAATTTCACAACCACAAACATCATTTGCAAATCCTCAAATCCATATTATTACATGCACGTGAAACCTAATTTAAAGCGGAGCCCTTTCGGTTCCGCCGTGCCCATGTCCGGCGCCGACTGCGCCACACGAAGTGTTGCTCCGGTCGCCGGCGAGGTAGAGTCATGGGACACTAACCGGCTCACGGAAGTCGAGGCGCCGCCGTCTCCCATGCCCTACTTTTCCTCGTTGGAACCCGAAACCTTCACGGTGCCGGTGGAAGTGAGATTGATGATGGATCCGTCTTGGGAGGACCCGGTGACTTTATTAATAAAGCTCATGATACAATCAAGATCGAGTCCATCAAGAACATGAGAGAGAGATCAAACACATAGCTACTAATACATACCCTCAGCATCGAGGATGAACTACTCACACATCACCATGGAGGCAGCAAGGATGATGAAGAGGCCTTTGTGGATGGTTTCCACCTCCGGCAGAGTGCCAGAAAAGGCCTTCAAATTGGATCGTCGCGAAACAGGAACTTGCGGCGGTGAAAAAATTATTTCGGGTCTCGCCCCAAGGGTCTCTAAATATGTGTGAATTTATAGGCCAAAGATTAGGGTTAACGGAGCTGCGAGGGGCCCACAAGCCACCCGACGCGCCCTACCCCCAGGGCGCGCCCCCCTGGCTTGTGGCCCCCTCGTGGGTCTTTTGGTCTCTCGCCGAAGGTTTCAGGGTCTCTTATGTTCCAGAAAAATCGTCAAAAAGTTTCGTCATGTTTAGACTTCCGTGGGTATCGATTTTCTGCGAAACCAAAAATATGGAAAAAAAAACAGGAATTAGCATTGGGCACTGGATTAACTAGATGATGCCCCGCACGTTGTTGCGGGAATTGCGGGAATATTTTGCAATATATTTTAAAGATATTGATTTTATGGAAATAAGAATATTCAGAGAAATAATATGAGTGCTAAAACTAAAAATACATATGGTTTATTGTGTTTGATCATTGTATTTTTGTAAAATATTTATTAAATATATCATGCATGTTTGCATGTTGAGGTGAACCTTTTTCTATGATCATTGAATGTTGAGGTGGGCCTTTTCTAATGCATGTTGCTTGATGAGGTGTCATGCTTGCATGTTGAGAGAAATATGTTAGTGGGGGCTAGCTATTTAGATATAGAAGATATGTTAGTCCATAAAAATAATATGAACGTGCACCAAAATCATATATAATTGATGTAAATATAGCATGGATACTTCATAAATTATAAATACGTTGGAGACGTATCAGATATGGGTTCATCTATTAATGGGATACCTTATACTCTTTATACTAAGCTTCATGATGAAATATATTCTAGTGAACTCCAGCCCACAGACATGGACGTAAAACTAGCACATGGTACTCTTAGGAAACCTTATGGCATATTATCTGATGTTTATGTGATCCTAGGAACCTTTACTTATCCAGTGGATTTTATTGCTATGGAAATACCCGAAGATGATCTTTGTCCTATTATTTTTGGAAGGCTTTTTCTTAACACTTCAGGGGCGAAGATCGATTGTAAAAGGGAGGTTGTCTCTCTCAAGTTTGGAGAGGAAGTAAGGGAGTTTCATTTCTCAAGATTTAAAAACCCTCCTCATCCACGAGAGCATGTTGACAACAAAGACAAGACAATTGCACAACTTGCCTCTATTTATTTCGGGACACTAGTAGATGAGCTTAAGAGAAGCCTCATTGATTATGAACAAAGTCCTAAAGACCCGGCTAAAATGGAAATTGACCAACATCTAGATGAGGCACCAGTGAAAGAACCTACCACTAGTGAGCAGTTTGAAGTGCTCGAGAAGAATGGAGAAGAGGGGCTTCCACCTCCTGAGTTCAAGCCTTTGCCAAAAAAATTAAGGTATGAGTTTTTAGATGAAACAAATAAATATCCAGTGATTATCAGTGCTAACCTTTTAGATGAGGAAAAAGATGAACTCATGAAAACTTTGAAGAAACATCGCAAGGCTTTCGGGTACTCTATGGATGACCTTAAAGGGATAATCCCTTCCATATGCACGCATGGTATATATATGGAGGAAGGGGCTACACCAGTATGCGAATATCAAAGGAAATTAAATCTTGAAATGAAAGTAGTAAGGAAGGAGTTGATTCACCTACTTGAAGCAGGAATTATATACCCGGTATTTGAAAGTAAGTGGGTAATTCCAGTTCATTGTGTTCCTAAGAAAGGAGGATTTATCGTTGTTCCTAATAAACATAATGAGCTAATCCCCACTAGAACAATAGTTGCGTATAGGATGCGCATTGCTTTCAGGATATTAAACACAAGGATCATTATCCATTACCCTTTATTGATTAAATGCTTGAGAGATTAGCAAAACATACTCACTTCTGCTACCTTGATGGATACTTTGGATTCCCACAAATAGCAATGCATCCCGAAGACCAAGATAAAATTGCTTTCACTTGCCCTTTCGGTATGTACTCCTACCGTCTTATGCCATTTGGACTTTGTAATGCTCCCGCTACTTTTCAAAGATGCACGAATGCTATATTTGCTGATTTTGTTGAAGAAATCATGCAGGTTTTCATGGACGAATTTTCCTCTATGGAACTTCTTTTGATGATTGTCTTCACAATCTTAACAAAGTTTTGCAGCGGTGTAAAGACACCTACCATGTTTTGAACTGGGAGAAGTGCCACTTCATGGTATGCGAATGAATTGTTTTAGGTCACAAAGTATCCGGGAAAGGTATTGACGTGGATATAGCGAAAATAGATGCTATAGAAAAATTACCGTATCCACGAGACATAAAAGGGATACGGAGTTTTCTAGGACATGCTGATTTTTATAGACGCTTTATCAAAAAAAATCTCAAGCATTTCGAAAAATTTGACTGACCTTTTGCAGAAGAGCATTTCTTTTGGATTTAGTGAGGAGTGCAAGACAAACTTCGAAAAGCTAAAACAGGCCTTGCTCGTGGCACCTGTCATTATACCTCCAAATTGGGGTCAACCCTTTGAGGTGGTGTGAGAGACGGATGACAATGCAGTAAGTGCGGTGCTAGGGCAGCACGAAAATAACAAGTTCAATATTATTTATTACGCTAATCACGCTCTAACTGATGCTCAAAGGAATTGTGCTAAGAATGACAGATAATTGTATGCAATAATCTTTGCTTGTGAAAAGTTTAGGCCTTACATTACGAAAACGGAAGTTATTTTCTACACAGATCTTCAAGCAGTGAAGGAAGTTCTGGATAAGAAAGACACGAAGCCTAGGTGGATTAGGTGGGTTCTTCTTTTACAAGAATTCGACACCAAGATATTGGACCGCAGCGAGATAGAAAAGGCACTGCTACTTGTGAACTGTGTTGAGATTTCCCCGAAGAGGAGAGGATGATGCAGTACAGTAGAGATAAGTATGTCCCTCAGTTAAGAACCAAGGTTATCAATCCAGTAGGAGAACCACACAGAACATCGTTAGCAGCACCTACACACACAAAAGCAAACACTTGCACCCAACGCAAATAAGAGGGTTGTAAATCCCCTTAGCGGTCACTTGCAAGGATTAATTCTGATAGTGATAGATAAAAAGATAAATTGCAAAAGAAAATAAAAGTAAATAAATTTCAGCAAGGTATTTTTGGATTTTAATATATGATAAAAGTAGACCCGGGGGCCATAGTTTTCACTAGAGGCTTCTCTCTTGAACATATAGCATACGGTGGGTAAACAAATTACTGTTTGGCAATTGATAGAAAAGCTCATAGTTATGACGGATTCATGGCAATGATCATGTATATAGGCATCACGTCCTAGACAAGTAGACCGACTCCTGCCTGCATCTACTACTATTACTCCACTCATCGACCGCTATCCAGCATGCATCTAGAGTATTAAGTATAAAACAGAGTAACGCCTTAAGCAAGATGACATGATGTAAACAAAGTAAACTCAAGCAATATGATTAAACCCCATCTTTTTATCCTTAATGGCAATAATACAAATACGTGTCTTGTCCCTTTCTGTCACTGGGATATAGAACACCACAAGATTGAACCCATCACAAAGCACCTCTCCCATTGCAAGATAAATCAATCTAGTTGGCCAAACCAAACGGATAGATCGGAGAGAAATACAAAGCTATAACAATCATGCATAAAAGAGTTCAGAGAAGACTCAAATATTTCTCATGAATAATCTGATCATAAACCCACAATTCATCGGATCCCAATAAACACAACGCAAAAAAAGATTACATCGGATAGAACTCCAAAAACATCGAGGAGAACATGGTATTGAAGATCAAAGAGAGAGAAGAAGCCATCTAGCTACTAGCTATGGGCCCATAGGTCTGTGGTAAACTACTCACACATCATCGGAAGGGCAGCAAGGTTGATGAAAAAGCCCTCCGTGATCGATTCCCCCTCTGGCAAAGTATCGGAAAAGACCTCCAGATGGGATCACGGAAGAACAGAGGCTTGCGGCAGCGGAAAGGTTTTCTCATCTGGCTCTCTGTTGGTTTCCCAATATTTGAGAATTTATAGAAGTAGAATTAGGTCAAAAGGAGCCACGAGGGGCCCACAGGGCATTAGGGCGCGCCCCCTGGGGTCGCGCCCTGTTGCCTTGTGGCCTCCTCGTGATGCTTCTGGCTTCCTCCCGAAGCTTCCAGGATCTCTTTTGTCCAGAAAAAAATCATCAAAAAGTTTCGTGGCATTTGGACTTCGTTTGGCGTTTGGTACTGATTTCCTGAAAAAACCAAAAACAGGCAAAAAACAGCAATTGGCACTGGGCACTAGGCTAATATGTTAGTCCCAAAAAATGATATATAATTGCATATAAAACATCCAAGATTGATACTATAATAGCATGGAACAATCAAAAATTATAGATACTTTGGAGACGTATCAAGCATCTCCAAGCTTAATTCGTGCTCGTCCTTGAGTAGGTAAATGATAAAAACAGAATTTTTGATGTGGAATGCTACCCAACATGTTTATTATGTCATCTCTTTATGGCATATAAGTTGTGAAGCGATGAATTAACAATATCAACATAATAATATCCATGAACATAAGAAGCATAATCATTAACTTTCAAAATATACGATCCTTAACGAGTGTTATCCCTACTCACTTTCTCATATTAATCATGGCATGACTCTATCTTCACCACAAATATATAAATAGTGAGCACCCCAGTGTTAAACCAGACAATAGGATCGTACTTCTAACGCGCTTCAGCATTTTCAACTCTCACGCAATACATGAGCACAAGCCATGGATATAGCACTAGGTGGAATAGAATGCGGTGGTAGGTATCAAATAATGGAAAGGAGAAGAAAAAAGTCTTGCATCAACTCGGCGGATCAACGGGCTATGGAGATGCCCATCAATCGATATCAATGCGAGGAGTAGGGATTGCCATGCAACGGATGCACTAAGAGCTATAAGTGTATGAAAGCTCAAACTGAAAACTAAGTGGGTGTGCATCCAATTTGCTTGCTCATGAAGACCTCGGGCATTTGAGGAAGCCCATCATCGGAATATACAAGCCAAGTTCTATAATGAAAAATTCCCACTAGTATATGAAAGTGACAACATAGGAGACTCTCTATATGAAAAACATGGTGCTACTTTGAAGCACAAGTGTGGAAAAGGATAGTAACATTGCCCCTTCTCTCTTTTTCTCTCATATATATATATATATATATATATATATATATATATATATATATATATATATATATATATATTGCTGGGCTCTTTTTGGCCTCTTTTTTTATATATTTTTTCGTCCGGAGCCTCATCCCGATTTGTGGGGGAATCATAGCCTCCATCATCCTTTCCTCACTGGGACAATGCTCTAATAATGATGATCATCACACCCTTATTTACTTACAACTTGAAATTACAACTCGATACTAGAACAAATATGACTCTATATGAATGCCTCTGGCAGTGTAGCAGGTTGTGCAATGATCTAGCGTAACATGTATGAAAAATGATGAACAGTGGCCTTTCCACAAATACTATGTTAGCTATATGATCATGCAAAGCAATATGACAATGATGATGTGTGTCATATAAACGGAACGGTGGAAGTTGCATGGCAATATATCTCGGAATGGCTATGGAAATGCCATAATAGGTAGGTATGGTGGCTGTTTTGAGGAAGGTAAAAGGGGTTTATGTGTGAAAGAGCGTATCATATCACGGGGTTTGGATGCACCGGCAAAGTTTGCGCCAACTCTGGAGGTGAGAAAGGGCAAGGCACGGTACCGAAGAGGCTAGCAAATTACGGAAAGATGGGAGTGCGTATAATCCATGGACTCACATTAGTCATAAAGAACTCACATACTTATTGCAAAAGTCTACTTAGCCCTCGAAGCAAAGCACTTCACCGCATGCCCCTAGGAGGAGGGTTGTTAGGAGTTAACCATCGCTTGACCCCGATTATAACATCACTCAAGGATTTCATTTCAGACCTATAAATGCTCCAACTTCCTCGCCATGCCACGACTAATATTTAGGTGAATATGTCATAACAAACTTTAATACCGATATTTATACTAACCAATGATCATGAACCTATATCCTTTCATATTACGACATTAATAAAATTAACCATGCACTTCATACTTAGTGATCTACATGAAGGTTTTTATTATATCCCCCTTGGATACCTTATCATATCAGGACCATTCTTTTAACATGTGCAAATTGCCATTACTATATATTAGACTCTCAAAAAGGTATAAGTGAAGCATGAGAGTGCAACTATTACTTTAAAATATAACCACCGCCGTGCTCTAAAATATATAAGTGAAGCACTAGAGCAACTGCCTAGCTCAAAAGATATAAGTGAAGCACATAGAGTATTCTAACAAATCACGAATAATGTGTGTCCCTCTCAAAAAGGTGTGTTCAGCAAAGATGATTGTGGCAAACTAAAAAGCAAACAAAGACAATAAAACTATAGCACAAGATGCTCCAAGTAAAACACATATCATGTGATGAATAAAAATATAGCTCCAAGTGAGTTACCGATAGATTGTAGACGAAAGAGGGGATGCCATCCGGGGCATCCCCAAGCTTAGATGCTTGAGTCTTCCTTGAATATTACCTTCGGGTGCCTTGGGCATCCCCAAGCTTAGGTTCTTGCCGCTCCTTATTCCTTTATCAATCATGATCTCACCCAAAACTTGAAAACTTCAGCACACAAAATTCAACAGAAACCTCGTGAGATCCGTTAGTATAACAAATAAATCTTAAACTTTAGGTACTGTTGTAAATTGATTCATATTTAATATTGGCATAATGCTACTGTACTCAAACTTCTCCATGACTTATACCCCCCGATACAATCCATAGATTCATCAAAATAAGCAAACTATGCAACAAAAACAGAATCTGTCTAAAACAGAACAGTCTGTAAAGATCTATTTAGAAACCATACTTCTGTAACTCCAAAAATTCTGAAAACTTAGGACAACGTAAACAATTCATATACCTATACTATGTAAAAATGTAAGAATTTTCTGACGCTCCAGTACAGAATTAAAAATCAAATACTAGACGCAAAACTTTTTGTTTTCCAAACATCATCAATTATCCTATCATCCAAATCATCCCAAAGGCATTACTTGGCACAAACACTAATTAAAAGATAAAAACACAATCATAACAGTAGCTAAAATTTTGCAAACACACAAAAATAGTTAGTAAAACAAAAATTTAAGATACACATTGGGTTGCATCCCAACAAGCGCTATTGTTTTATGCCCCTAGCTAGGCGTAATGCATAGTTTCAAGTGTTGTCATCTTTCAAATTAATTCCATAGGTGGCCCTCATAATAGCCTCATATGGTGTCTTAATTATTCTTCTAGGGAAGTGTTCCATCCCTTTCTTTAATGGAAATTGAAATCTTATATTACCTTCTTTCATACCAATAATAGCACCTATAGTTCGTAGGAAAGGCCTACCAAGTATTATAGGACAAGACGGATTGCATTCAATATCAAGCAGAATAAAATCCACAGGTACATAATTCCTATTTGCAAGAATAAGCACATCATTTATTCTACCCAATGGTTTTTTAATGGTGGAATCCGCTAGATGTAAATTAAGGGAACAAGGATCCATATCGGTGAGACCTAGCACATCACATAAAGATTTTGGTATAGTGGAGATGCTAGCACCTAGATCACATAAAGCATTACATTCATAATCTTTAATTTTAACTTTAATAGTAGGTTCCCATTCATCATGTAATTTTCTAGGAATTGAAACTTCCAACTCAAGTTTTTCTTCATGAGCTTTTATCATAGCTTCTACAATATGTTTAGTAAAAGCTTTATTTTGTTCATAAGCATTAGGTGAATTAATCATGGATTGCAACAAGGAAATACATTCAACCAAAGATCAATTATCATAATTAAAGTCCTTGCAATCCAAAGTAGTGGGCACATCACTATTTAAAGTTTTAACCTCTCCAAACCCACTTTTATCACTTTTATCTTTAAGATCATCACCCTCCAAGTAATTGGGACGCCTTCTAGCTAAAGTTGACTCATCTCTAGTCCCTTTTTCATCAAGTTTTATATTACTAAATAGAGATTCAATAGGTGAGACACCAATCATTTTAATATCTTCATCATTACTACGATAGAAACCGGGTGGAATAGCTTTTTCTAGGAATTCACGCTTGGCTCTCAACCTGGCGGTCCTTTCTTTGCTTTCATTAATGGAAACATGGATGGCTTTAATAGACTCATTTATATCATGTTTATGTGGCAAAATTTTAATTTTGAGATTTTCCACATCATGAGCAATCCTATCCATGTTCCTAGACATTTCATCAACTCTATTCAATTTTTCTTCTATCATAGCGTTAAAATTCTTTTCAGAATTAATAAATTCTTTAATGTTGCTTTCAAGATCAGTGGGTATCCTATTATTATTATTATTATTATTATTATTATAAGAATTACCATAACTATTAGAGGAATTTCTGGGAAACGGCCTAGGATTGAAGTTTCCTCTATAAGCATTGTTGTTGAAATTATTTCTAGAGATAAAATTCACATCAATAGCATCATTATTTTGCTCAATCAAAGTAGACAATGGCACATCATTAGGATCAACATGAGCATTTTTTACTAGCAAGCATTTTCATAATAGCATCCATTTTATCACCCAAAGTAGAGATTTCTTCAACAGAATTTACCTTCTTACCGGTTGAAGTTCTTTCGGTGTGCCATTGAGAGTAATTTGTCATAATATTATCAAGGAGTTTTGTAGCCTCTCCCAATGTAATTTCCTTAAAAGTACCACCTGCGGCAGAGTCTAGAAGATTTCTAGAAACAAAGTTTAGTCCCACATAAAAAAATTGTATGATCATCCATAAGCTTAAACCATGAGTGGGGCAATTTCTTATCATTAATTTCATGCTCTCCCAAGATTGTGCAACATGTTCATGCTCAAGTTGCTTAAAATTTGTAATTTGATTTCTTAGAGAAATAATCTTAGCGGGAGGAAAATACTTGGCAATAAAAGCATCCTTACACCTATCCCAAGAATCAATACTATTTCGAGGCAAGGATGAAAACCAAGTTTTAGCACGATCTCGTAGTGAGAACGGAAATAATTTCAATTGAACAATATCATTATCCACATCTTTCTTTTTTTGTATATCACAAAGTTCAACGAAAGTATTAAGATGGGATGCCGCATCTTCATTAGGACTACCAAAAAATTATTGTTTCATAACAAGATTAAGCAAAGCGACATTAATGTCACACGACTCCGTACTAGTGGTGGGAGGAGCAATTGGAGTACTAATAAAATCATTATTATTAGTATTAGAAAAGTCACACAATTTTGTGTTCTCTTGAGACATAGCGACGAAGCAAGCAAACTAGCAAACAAACAAACGAAAATATTTTTGTGTTTTTTGTAAAATTGTTTTAGAAGTGGGGGAGATGAACACAGGAGGCAAATGAAAATAAAAGGAAAATGAAAATAAGAGCAAGTGGATGATAGTTTGTGCGAAGGTACTTGATAGGTTTTGGTGATGTCTCCCTGGCAACGGCGCCAGAAATTCTTCCTGCTACTTGTGAACTGCGTTGGGATTTCCCCGAAGAGGAGAGAATGATGCAGTACAGTAGAGATAAGTATTTCCCTCAATTAAGAACCAATGTTATCAATCTAGTAGGAGAACCACACAGAACCTCGTTAGCAGCACCTACACGCACAAAAGCAAATACTTGCACCCAACGCAAATAAGAGGGTTATCAATCCCCTTAGCGGTCACTTGCAAGGATTAATTCTGATAGTGATATATAAAAAGATAAATTGCAAAAGAAAATAAAAGTAAATAAATTGCGGCAAGGTATTTTTGGATTTTAATATATGATAAAAGTAGACCCGGGGGCCATAGTTTTCACTAGAGGCTTCTCTCTTGAACATATAGCATGCGGTGGGTAAACAAATTACTGTTGGGCAATTGATAGAAAAGCGCATAGTTATGACGGATTCATGGCAATGATCATGTATATAGGCATCACGTCCTAGACAAGTAGACCGACTCCTGCCTGCATCTACTACTATTACTCCACTCATCGACCGCTATCCAGCATGCATCTAGAGTATTAAGTATAAAACAGAGTAACGCCTTAAGCAAGATGACATGATGTAGACAAAGTAAACTCAAGCAATATGATTAAACCCCATCTTTTTATCCTTAATGGCAATAATACAAATACGTGTCTTGTCCCTTTCGGTCACTGGGATATAGAACACTGCAAGATTGAACCCATCACAAAGCACCTCTCCCATTGCAAGATAAATCAATCTAGTTGGCCAAACCAAACGGATAGATCGGAGAGAAATACAAAGCTATAACAATCATGCATAAAAGAGTTCAGAGAAGACTCAAATATTTCTCATGAATAATCTGATCATAAACCCACAATTCATCGGATCCCAATAAACACACCGCAAAAGAAGATTACATCGGATAGAACTCCAAGAACATCGAGGAGAACATGGTATTGAAGATCAAAGAGAGAGAAGAAGCCATCTAGATACTAGCTATGGACCCGTAGGTCTATGGTAAACTACTCACACATCATCAGAAGGGTATCAAGGTTGATGAAGAAGCCCTCCGTGATCAATTCCCCCTCCGGCAGAGTACCGGAAAAGGCCTCCAGATGGGATTGCGGATGAACAGAGGCTTGCGGTGGCGGAAAGGTTTTCTCATTTGGCTCTCTGTTAGTTTCCCATTATTTGAGAATTTATAGAAGTGGAATTAGGTCAAAAGGATCCCCTGAGGCCGCGCCCTGTTGCCTTGTGGCCTCCTCGTGAGGCTTCTGGCTTCCTCCAGAAGCTTCCAGTGTCTCTTTTGTCCAGAAAAAAATCGTCAAAAAGTTTCGTGGCATTTGGACTTCGTTTTGTACTGATTTCCTGAAAAAACAAAAACAGGCAGAGAACAACAACTGGCACTGGGCACTAGGTTAATAGGTTAGTCCCAAAAAATGATATATAATTGCATATAAAACATCCAAGATTGATACTATAATAGCATGGAACAATAAAAAATTATAGATACGTTAGAGACGTATCAAGCACTGATAAATATTTCAGTTGTGGTCGAAGACTATAAAGCCCAAAGATAGGAGTATGTATCCCTTATGGCACCATGGTGACTTTGGATAAAGCAACCACACGTACCTTCGGGGATACTGAACCTCCATTCATCGACCTTGAGGAGCCATTCCTAAAATTGGAGGTAAGAAAAGAACGAGAGTTCAATCTATTTGATTCCACTAATGCTCTGTATCCAAGCAAACTTGCGAGAACGGATCCTTCACTAAGGGCAAGAAGAGAAAAGATTGTCGGGACAAAATCGTATCTGAAGAATAAAGCTTGGGCAAAGTGCCAAAGTATTGCTAGTAACTTGTTTAGATTTATTTAAAAGTCTTAATTTTCTATTCCTTTAGATTTGTTTTATTTTTCTGTAATTTTTGAAGCGTTTTTCCAGGCGGTATGAGCAATAGTATGACTGCCCGCGATCATACCAGATGCCGTCTCCGGCTTTGTTTCTTCTGTTGCTTTGGGCGAAAAAGAGTACGACCCAGGGTACGAGCGTACTTGCTTGTACCATAGGCCATCCTTCTTTATGTCCAGCCTGACTCTAACTCATCTAAAAAACTTATATATTTTCCGCAGGTACAAAGGGACGGTACGAACGCCGGTATGACCGCTCGCGCTCGTATCATAGGCCGTCAAACCTTTTGTCCCCTTCGGACTCGAGGCAGAGGAGGAGTACGAGCGCTGGTATGAGCACACGCACTTGTACCAGACGCCGTTGGTCATGATATCTCTCCGATACTATTCAGGATATTCCTGATTTGCTTCAGTTTATTTCCGATTCCTTTTAATCTTCCTTATCTTGTGATTAGCCGTGAAGTTTACACCTTATATATGGATCCATTGCCTCCTTTCTCTTCAAAGTTAACAAAAACAATCTCACCCAAATTTTCTTAAGTTTGAAGTGCAGGGAGCCATGGCACGATCGTGGGATGAGTGACATACTTCTTCCCAGGAGGATGACGATTACGAGCATGAAGGACCTGACTCACCAGGCAGCCGCAAGAGAGAGGGGACATGTCACTTGAATCACGATTGGACTGCCTCAGAGGAAGAACTAGAGGGAGAGTACTTCGAGGAGAAGAAGAGGAGGATGAGGAAGAGAACAAGAAGCTAGAAGTGGTCCCCATCGAGTCTGTCAAGGTCATGAACATCGGTGATCACCTCGACTTCATCAACAACACTCCAATCATCATGAGTAGGTGTGGCTTCAGCAGCAGCACCATCCATGAACCGATGGGAGAATCTCAGCAGATCGACCCAAGGGCACGCAAGGAGTGTACCATTGGTGCACGCAGCACCGTAGGACCCCCAGGAAGAAATTTCCCACGGATCCGAAACCTTCTACTAAAACCAAGGTACATGCTAGTAGTTCCAAAGCTAAAAATGATATTTTGCATGAACAAATCAAGGAGATGGAGACGGCACTCGCGGCAAAAACCCGGGCCGCGTTGGCGACTATCCTGAAGATCATCACGGATCAGGATGAGATGCTTCGGGTATACAGGCTTCGCATCACAGACTTGGAGGTTACCAACAAGCTCCTCCTCGACACGCTCACCAACATCACCTTGCCTGCGCCCACGAAGAACACCGGTACCAATAAAAAGGAGACTAAATTAATCCAACCGGCTTAGCATGTTATGCTTGGAGGGATTTTGAGGCCCTTTTGTATCCCTTATCATCTTTGTCTAGTTAATTTTCAGTTAAAAGTCTTTAGTTTGTTTGAATAAAATATGGACCTTCATGCTTCCTTTTGATTGAAGAAAGATTCTTATATCCGATGATCAATGGATATTCTGATGAATATTTTATTATGATATTCTTAAAATCATGGTAGATGCAAGATTAAAATTGTGTGCTGATGTATCCCACTTAAAGATGATGAGTATAAGTCTTCTACATCTTTAGTATCGATCGGATAGGAGAGGTTGACTACTAGATGAGATAAATCACTTTTATTTCAGTTTGATTTTCCAAAGTCAGATAAAAAGAATTGGTGTAGAAATTTGTCTCATCGGTGAAATTTAGTGATAAAAGAGCAAGTGGCTTCATTGGTAAAACTCTCTTTAATGAAATAAACTTTTCCAAAAATCCCGTTATTAATACAAGAGAAAATGCCTAGCTTTACATGTCACGCTTAAAAGAAATTATAAGTGACATGGGCATAGGCCTGACTCTTAAAAGAGAAGGGGAAGAAAAACAAAACCAAGAGACCAATTCAACTTGATCGCCTAAAAGACAGGTGAATTACCTCATAGAGTTGTAATACGTCTACTAACCGATAGAATAGTAAGGTGTGGAAGCCTTCATGATCATCTAACTAAGTGGAGATATAATAGTTGAAAGAATCAATATGGTTGACTAGAGGGGGTGAATAGGCAACTACCAATTTTTAGTTCTTTTTAACAAATTAGGCTGGACAATAAAATAGGTTGTCTAGATATGCAACTAGGTGGACAACCTATATGACAAGCTCAACAACAAGCACACTAGCAAGCACAAGATACAAAAACAATGAAAGCTTGCACAAAGTAAAGGTAAGAAGTAACCACAAGTGGAGCCGGTGAAGACGAGGCTGTGTTATCGAAGTTCCTTCCCTTTAGGGGGAAGTATGTCTCCATTCGAGAGGTGTGGAGGCACAATGCACCCCAAGAAGCCACTAGGGCCACCGTATTCTCCTCACGCCATCGCACAATGCAAGAAGTCGTGATTCCACTAGTGGTGCCCTTGATGGCGGTAACCGAACCTTTACAAACAAGGTTGGGGCTTTCTCCACAACTGAATTGGAGGCTCCCAACACCACCACGAAGCTTCACCACAATGGATTGTGGCTCCGAGGTGACCTCTTCCATCTAGGGTGCCCAAACACCCAAGAGTAACAAGATCCGCAAGGGATTAGTGGGCGAATCAAATTTCTCTTGGTGGAAGTGTAGATCGAGGCCTTCTCCTCCAAACCTGAGGGCAACAACAAGTTTTGTTGGCTAGGGAGAGACATCGGGCAAAAAAGAGCTTTAGGGCAACAATGGAGCTTGGGGGGATAAGAGGTAGGTCTTCTTGGGGAAAAAGACCCCCTACATATAGTGGGGGGAAATCAAACCGTTTTCTGCCCACAAATCGCGCACAAGCGGTACTACCGCTTAGCACGGAAGTACCAGCCATAGCGTGCAAGTGAAAAAGTCACGGACGCGGTAGTGCCGCCGGAGCGTTACTATCGCTCCTACCAACGGTACTGCCGCTTAGTATAGCATACTATGGTGGAACCGCGGTAGTGAAGACAGGTAGGGCAGCAGTACCACACGGAGCGGTACTACCGCAGACCACTACCGCCCTACTACCGCTGGAGTGGAAGGGGGTTACAGAAGCGAGAAATTAAGCGGTAGTGCAAGCGATGGTAAAAGCCGGTAGTACCGCACAAGCGGTACTACCGCTCTGCAGCCATGGTACTACCGCTGAACCCTCCAGGATACAGTGAGGGGAGCGGTAGTGAGGTAGTACTGCGAGCCGTAATACTGCACGAGTGGTACTACCACTCAGAACTATCGCCCTACTACCGCTGTATCACAGTATGCCTAAATCAAGTGGTAGTGGCCGCAGTACTGGAACGCGACAGTACCGCTGGAGCGGTACTACCACTCCCCAGCGCGGTACTACCGCTTGGGTGCTTCAAGTAAGCCCAAGCAGAGAATAGTGGGAACTCCATGTTGCCGAGGAGGAAAGTGGGTGCAAAGACGAACGTGTATGTGTTGATTCCACCCTAACCTTTCCAATGCGGACCCCCTCTTAATAGTACGGTTTTCCTACGACTCAAAACCACCAAAATGAAATCGTCAAAAACAACCGTCTTCACTCTTTATCACCGAGGGGAAATAAACCGTCTCGTGCCATCTAATAATCTCTGAAATACTCAATGCACACAGTTAGTCCTCAAAACGCATTGTCATCAATCACCAAAACCACTAAGTGTGAAATATGCCCTAACAATCTCCCCTTTTTTGGTGGATTGATGACAACACGGTGCTACTTGTGAGCTGCGTTAGGATTTTCCCCGAGGAGAAGAGGAGATGCAGTATAGTAGAGATAAGTATTTCCCTCAGTGAGAACAAAGGTTATCGAACCAGTAGGAGAATCACACAAAGCCTCGTGAACAACACCTGCACACACAAAAGCAAATACTTGCACCCAACGCGGGCAAGAGGGTCGTCAATCCCCTTGAACTCGTTACTTGCAAGGATTAAATCTTGTAGTGGTAGATAGATAAATTGCAAAACAAAATAAAAGAAATAAAATTGCAGCAAGTGAATTTAGGTTTTCTTTTTATGTTTAAAGTAGACCCGGGGGCCATAGTTTTCATTAGAGGCTTCTCTCTCGAACACATAACATACGGTGGGTAGACAAATTACTATTGGGCAATTGATAGAAATGCGCATAGTTATGACGATATTCAAGGCAATGATCATGTATATAGGCATCACGTCCGAGACAAGTAGACCGACTCCTGCCTGCATCTACCACTATTACTCCACCCATCGACCGCTATCCAGCATGCATCTATGGTATTAAGTTAATGAAAACGGAGTAACGCCTTAAGCAAGATGACATGATGTAGACAAAGTAAACCCAATCAATATGAATAAACCCCGTCGTTTTACCCTTAATGGCAGCAATACAAATATGTGTCTTGTCCCTTTCTGTCACTGGGATATAGAGCACTGCAAGATTGAACCCATTACAAAGCACCTCTCCCGCTGAAGATAAATCAATCTAGTTGGCTAAACCAAATGGATAGATCGGAGAGAAATACAAAGCTATAAAAATCATGCATAATAAAGTTCAGAAAAGACTCAATTACTTCTCATGAACAATCTGATCATAAACCCACAATTCATCGGATCCCAACAAACACACCGCAAAAGATGATTACATTGAATAGAACTCCAAGAAGATCGAGGAGAACATTGTATTGAAGATTAAAGAGAGAGAAGAAGCCATCTAGCTACTAGCTATGGACCCGTAGGTCTGTGGTAAACTACTCACACATCATCGGTAGGGCAGCAAGGTTGATGTAGAAGCCCTCCGTGATCGATTCCCCCTCCGGCAGGGTGCCGAAAAAGGCCTCCATATGGGATCACAGAAGAATAGAAGCTTGCGGCAACGGAAAAGTTATTCGAGGTGGTTCTCTGTTGGTTTCCCAATATTTGAGAATTTATAGAAGTGGAATTAGGTCAAAAGGAGCCACGTGGGGCCCACAAGGTAACAGGGCGCGCCCTGTTGCCTTGTCACCTCCTCGTGAGTCTTCTAGTATTCTCACGAAGCTTCTAGGGTCTCTTTTGTCTAGAAAAAAATCATCAAAAAGTTTCGTTGCGTTTGGACTCCGTTTGAACTGATTTTCTGAAAAACCAAAAACAAGCAGAAAACAGCAACTGGCACTGGGCACTAGGTTAATAGGTTAGTTCCCAAAAATGATATAAAATAACATATAATTGCATATAAAACATCCAAGAATGATACTATAATAGCATGGAACAATAAAAAATTATAGATACGTTGGAGACGTATCACACGAGATTTGCACAAACGATATTAATGAATAATATGCAAACCCTACATCTACAAAATATAGACGGGCTCCCCCTAGATGTGTGCACTATTTGAATATGCTTTTGGAATGCAAAGCACACACATTAGGATCAACACTCCCCCTATATTTTATAGACAAGGCAATACTTGCAATAAACATATTAAGACCACTAAGCATAGATGCAAGTAATAGCATGTGAGCAAGAGAATAAAGGGAACAATAGAGCATAGCATCACATACTACGATAACGACATAATTAAGATAGCAAGGGACAATGTATGTCTCACACCATACACACAAGGTCTCCAAGTCTCACAAACCAAACCAAAGAAAATAAGAAAAGGAGTTCACAAGCGAGAAATCGAAGCAAAGAGAAACGAGTTTGTGACTCGGCAACACCCCAAGAAAGCAAATCCCCGGTTCTAACCTCTCTCCCCCTTTGGCATCGAGACACCAAAAGGGCAAGGAGGGACTAACGACCCGAGGTGGTAGTACTACTCCGAACCCTCGTCCATGGACTCATCTGAATCGTCTGCACCACGCTCCTCCTCGTTGTCCTCCTCAACAATCTCCTCATCATCAAATTTGGCAACAACACGACGAGCCGAAGTGGCACCCGTGGAATCATCGGAATCGGTCTACCTGCTATTCTTGGAGATCCACTCCTCCTCAGTCTCGATCTTCTTCTTAGATCCACTGTTCACAGAGATGTTCATCTGCCTCATCATCTAAATCTGACGCCGACGAGCAATCTTCTCCGCCACATGAGCCCGGTACAACCTGTGCTGCACATCGGTCTGGAGGCAAAAGAGCTTCTTCACATTCTTCTTGAGCTTAGTAGCCCAAGATGGCTGCTCAGAGGGTGGAATATAGTCAGGCTCAGCCTCGTCATCAGAATCGGTGGGGGGGGGGGTCTCAATCTTAGGTACAGCCGGTGCTGCTCCCCAATGCTCCTTCTGTCTCAGCTTAATCATCTCATGCGATACAAGATTGCCAGTCTCAAGACGCTCCCCTGGGAACTGAGCGGCCCAAGTGTCCCCGGTCAACTTGAAGAGATAGGGCCCGTAGATGGGCACCTTCCAGTCGAGCAAAGCAGAAAGGCGCTCAGACCACATAACATGAGAAACTTCCAGAACGCAAGTCTTGCCCCTCTCCTTCATGCACATAAGAAGCATGTCCACCAAATAGGAATGTACCTGATTCAGGTTCCCAATACGAGGGAAAAGAGTGTTCCTGAAAATACGGTGCATGATGTCCAGAAACGGTATCAGCTCGGTGACCTCACCCCTGGCAGTCCTTCTCTTCCTCTGGTAATGAACCAACTTGGACTTGTGGGTGGCAGCAACCTCCTTGTGAGGGCGGAGACCAAGAGGATTCTCAAGTCCCTCATCATTATATCCCAGACTGTTCATGAATGGCCTCCACTTGGCTTCCATTCTCCTCCCATGAGTCATCCAGGTGAGAGTCCGGTCATCATCAGTACCAAAGTGTACCGTGGCATAAAATTGGGCCACAAATTTTGGGTCAAAGTCCTTGTTGAAGGTGATGATCTTGATGATATCAAGCTGAGCACATAGTGCAAGAGCCTCGCCAAAGTAAGCGGGGTCCTTCTCCAAGTGAGCAAGATCAATAGACCTGACATCCACAAACAAATTCTTCTTTGCCTTGAGAATATCCATGAAAATGATGGCATGTGATGACCCACAAGTATAGGGGATCAATCGTAGTCCTTTCGATAAGTAAGAGTGCTGAACCCAACGAGGAGTAGAAGGAAATGACAGCGGTTTTCAGCAAGGTATTCTCTGCAAGTGCCGTAAGTAGTGATAACAGATAGTTTTGTAGCAAGGTGATTCGCAACAAGTAACAATAGTAACAAGAGTGCAGCAAGGTGGCCCAATCCTTTTTATAGCAAAGGACAAGCCGAAAGTATATAGTTCTTATAGTGATCAAAGCGTTCTCGAGGACACATGGGAATTCTCGTCCAGTCACGTTCATCATGCTTAGTTGATTCACGTTCATTACTTTGATAATTTGATATGTGGGTGGACCGGTGCTAGGGTGTTGTTCTTACTTGAAAAAGCAACCCACTTATGATTACCCCCTCTTGCAAGCATCCGCAACTACTAAAGAAGAATTAAGATAAATCTAACCATAGCATGAAACATATGTATCCAAATCAGCCCCTTACGGAATAACGTTTAAGCTTCTATCACTCTTGCAACCCATCATCTACTTATTACTCCCCAATGCTTTCCCCTAGGCCCAAATATGGTGAAGTGTCATGTAGTCGACGTTCACATGACACCATTAGAGGAAGAACAACATACATATCATCAAAATATTGAACGAATACCAACTTCACATGATTACTTATAACAAGACTTCTCCCATGTCCTTAAGAACAAAAGTAATTACTCACAAATCATATTCATGTTCAAGATCAGAGGGGTATTGTATATGATTAAGGATCTGAACATATAATCTTCCACCAAATAAACCAGCTAGCATCAACTACAAGACGTAATCAACACTACTAGCAACCCACATGTACCAATCTGAGGTTTTGAGACAAAGATTGAATACAAGAGATGAACTAGGGTTTGAGAGGAGATGATACTGGTGAAGATGTTGATGAAAATTGGTCCTCCCATGATGAGAGGAACATTGGTGATGTCGATGGCTTCGATTTCCCCCTCCCGGAGGAAAGTATCCCCGGCAGAATCGCTCTGCCGGAGAGCAAAAGTGCTCCTGCCCAGGTTCCGCCTCGAGACGGCGGTGCTTCATCCCGAAAGTCTTCCTCTTATTTTTTAGGGCAAAAGGCTTCATATAGCAAAAGGAGGGCACCGAAGGGCTTCTGTGGGGCCCACAAGACATCAGGGCATGCCCTGGGGGGGGGGCACGCCCCGTTGTCTTGTGGACAGCAGGTGGACCCCCTTTGGTAGTTCTTCATTCCAGTATTTTTTATATATTCAATAAAAAATCTCCGTGAAATTTCAGGTCATTTGGAGCTGTGTAGAATAACTATCTCTGATGTAGCTCTTTTAGGTCCAGAATTCCAGCTGCCGGTAATTTCCCTCTTCATGTAGATCTTGCAAATTAAGAGAGAAAAGGCATTAGAATTGCATCATAAAGTGAAATAATGACCAAAAACATTATGAATAATAGTAGGAAAATATGATGCAAAATGGACGTATCAACTCCCCCAAGCTTAGACCTCGCTTGTCCTCAAGCGAAACCCGAACCACTACAAAAAAACACTTATGTGATGATACGTGTTTGTCACAGTAGGTCACGTTTTCTGTCATGCATGTAAATCCGTGACGATTTTATGATAGAATCAAGATAGTCATACCTGTGCTGTCGTAGAAGTGTTCCATGACAATACTCAAATTATCATCACGGAAGTGTCCACTTCCATGACGATAAATGTCACGTCATGGAAGTTTTTTCGTCAAGGGTAACCGACACGTGCCATCCACCATAACGGGTCGCCGTTAAGCTATCGGGTTCCGGTTTGGATCCGATAACCCGTTAACAGCCCTGACCAATGGCGATTTTCCACGTGTAAAATTCTCATTCGCCAACAAAACCACGTGTCAGCTCGTCGTCGTGATAGATGTCATCCATCCAATGGACAAGATGCGCCAATGGAACAGCGACACGTGGCACGGCCCAAAATAGGCCCATTTAGCTCAAAAGGCTGGCCCAGTCAAAATTAGCGGGCGGGCCCATTTACGTCCTACTTTCATCTGGCCCATTTACAAAAACGGCCCATACGAGTTCTGCCAATTCAGCCATTAATGATTTGACACTGTTGGAGCACGGACTCCGGGGATCCAAAGGTTCGAACACTGTGGGGCAAGCTAGCTCTCTCCGACCTACGGTGACCACGGCGAGGCTGCGGCGAGAGTGCTACGCGGGAGCACAACAGAGGACACGATGGTTACCCAGGTTCGGGCCACCTTGCGGTGTAAAACCCTACTCCTGCTTGTGGTTAGGATTGCTCTCAGCGAGGAGGTGTTCTCGCGTACAAGGTAGAAGATGAAGGAGTCCACCCCTTTACAACGGCAGCTCTGCCCCTTTTATAGCCGCCTTGGTCCTCTTTCCCCAAAAACTAGGCGGGAAGGGCTACCACACTTGGCGGGTTTTGAAAGGAGATAGGTGCTCAGTCCTATCCTGACTAAAGGCGGTCTTCGCCTGCAAAAGCATGATTTGTGACGTGCTGGTGGGCTCGGTAGTGACCTCCGCCCTGCGCGCCTGGCTGTCTCGGTCTTCTTTCACCAAAAGGGCAGTCCTTGGGACTTGCTTTGGAGGTGGGCAGCTGGGGCTGCCCCCTTAGCACCAAAGAGGAAAGCTTCACCATCCGCGCCCGCTGGCGTGGCCTCTGCCGCCCTTCGTCGCCACGCACGTCACCCATGTGATGGGCACAGGACCGCGCAGCCGACGTCAGGCGAGGTGGCTTCGGGCGCCCGGCTCGGGGGGGTGCCTCGGGAGGCAGCCTCGCGAGGCTCCTGCTCCTGCCGCGGCTGAGTGCCGGCAGGGCGTGTCTTGAGGAGGGGTCCTCGAGAGGCTGCAACCTCGGGAGACGTCTTCACTTCACGGCGCCCTTAGAATGGGCCGCATCTTGGGCCTTCGTCAGGCGTCGTTTCCTGGGCCGCAGGCAGATGGGCCAGGGTACCCTGGTTCCCAATGGCCCGACAGTAGCCCTCGGGCCCGTGGCGCGCACGTTCCCGCCCGCTGGGAGCGAAACGCCGCGGGCCCTAACAGACTGCGAGGCCCAGGCTCGACACGTGGCGCACGATGGGACGTGGGACGCCCCCACTTCCCCACTACGCCTCGGTAACCGCCCGCGCCTACCATAAAGCCTGCCCGCGCGGGGTGCAGGCCATCATTGCTTCCTTGCCGCTGCTTCCTCCAACTCCTGATCTCTTGTCGGGGCTGGATTTCCGGGAGACAATATCCCAGAAATTAACCCCTCGTGTCGTCACCAGCCCAGGATTACTGTTACTGGTGGACACGTCCTTGTTACAGATTACCAAGCAATTACACGAATTGGATACAAGACCATAAGGTCTAATGATACAACAATGATTTCTAGTGACGGGTGACGGATGCGACTCGTGGCTCTCCAACATCGATGGGGCTCCATTCCCACAGGAACAGCTGACCCGGATAACTCCTATCCCACGTGGCTGCTCTCCTAGGCTCCACATGGACGTCGTTGTGGTACTCCCCGTTGAACTCCTGACCTGGCTAATTAAATAGCCAGGGACAAGCCTGTGAGTACATTTGAATGTACTCGCAAACATTATGAACAAAAGATATACCGAATGCATATGATCATGATGAGTTAAATTATATGCATATGTTGGCTGAAATTAAATTATGGCATGATAAATATTAGCATGTGCAGAAAAATGAGTATATAATATGTTAGTGACAAACCTATAAAGTTAAAAGTGGATAATCGAGCGAGACAGGACTGCCCGAGAATCCAAAAGAAAATATAAAGTGGAGAATCGAGCGAGACAAGACTGCCCGAGTATCCAAGAGAAATGCCAAACGGGTGTCTAAAAGAGAATCAGGCGAGACAGGACCGCCCGAGAACTCAAGCGACGCCATGAGAGGTCTTGAAAAGAAATGCCAAACGGGTGTCTAAAAGAGAATCGGGCGAGACAGGACCGCCCGAGAACTCAAGTGACGCCTCGAGAGATCTTGAAAAGAAATGCCAAACAGGTGTCTAAAAGAGAATCGGGCGAGACAGGACCGCTCGAGAACTCATGCGATGCCTCGAGAGGTCTTGAAAATAAATGAGTATCCCGGGTAGTCTAGCCAGCCCATGAGATACTCAGAAAATAAAAATAAGAGAAACGGTTAGTCCATAATAATAACAATAATATTCATGACAACCATAATATTCATGATAGCGTCAGTGGCAACAATAATTATCCTGCAAAATAAATCATGCTCAATTTTAATTATTTTCCTCCGGACACCGGCACTAAGACCGACACTTGACCAACCCAGACTGTAGTCCTTAACCGCGGACACGGCTATTCGAATAGGTATAACTCTGCAGAGGGTGTACTCTTTACCCACAAGTAAAGGATTTCTTTAGCCAGCACCGAGACGCTGACTAATTCCCATTATGGTCTTTGAGTTGAAAATGTTGGAAATATGCCCTAGAGGCAATAATAAATTGGTTATTATTATATTTCCTTGTTCATGATAATCGTTTATTATCCATGCTATAATTGTATTGATTGGAAACTCAAATACATGTGTGGGTACATAGACAACACTGTGTCCCTAGTAAGCCTCTAGTTGACTAGCTTGTTGATCAAAGATGGTTAAGGTTTCCTAGCCATGGACATGAGATGTCATTTGATAACGGGATCACATCATTAGGAGAATGATGTGATGGACAAGACCCAAACTGTAAACGTAGCATTTGATCGTGTCAGTTTATTGCTATTGTTTTCTGCATGTCAAGTATCTGTTCCTTTGACCATGAGATCATGCAACTCACTGACACCGGAGGAATACCTTGTGTGTATCAAACGTCGCAACGTAACTGGGTGACTATAAAGGTGCTCTACAGGTATCTCCGAGGGTGTCTGTTGGGTTGGCATGGATCAAGACTGGGATTTGTTACTCCGTGTGACGGAGAGGTATCTCAGGGCCCACTCGGTAATACAACATCTCAATGAGCCTTGCAAGCAATGTGACTAAAGTGTTAGCCACGAGATCTTGTATTACGGAACGAGTAAAGAGACTTGCCGGTAACGAGATTGAACTAGGTATAGTGATACCGACGATCGAATCTCGGGCAAGTAACATACCGAAGAACAAAGGGAACAGCATACGGGATTAACTGAATCCTTGACATAGAGGTTCGACCGATAAAGATCTTCGTAGAATATGTAGGAGCCAATATGGGCATCCAGGTCCCGCTATTGGTTATTGGCCGTAGAGGTGTCTCGGTCATGTCTACATAGTTCTCGAACCCGCAGGGTCTACACACTTAACGTTTGGTGACGATTAGTATAATTGAGTTATTATGTTGGTGACCGAAAGTTGTTCGGGGTCCCGGATAAGATCCCGGACATGACGAGGATCTCCGGAATAGTCCGGAGGTAAAGATTGATATATGTGATAATAGTGTTTTGATCTCCGGAAGAGTTCCGAAGTTCACCGGAAGGGGTTCCGGATGTTTACCGAAGTGTTCGGGTGCAGCAACACTTTATATGAGCCAAAGGGATAAAGCCCACAAGGTATTGGAAAGTGCAAAAGTAGTTTTGCTGCCGCGTAAGCGGTACTACCGCTTGGTGAAGCGGTACTACCGCCGGAGCGGTACTACCGCTTGTGTGAAGCGGTACTACCGCCCGAGCGGTACTACCGCTTGTGTGAAGCGGTACTACCGCCCAAGCGGTACTACCGCTTGTGTGAAGCGGTACTACCGCTTGTGCGCGGCTGTGCACGGTTCGGCAGGGATCCGAGTTGGACTCTTTCCCTGCGGGCCAAACCGACCTTGTGCGGGCAAAACCGACCCGGAGGAGGCTTTTACTCCAAGTTTAGACCCCAAGGCTCAACATATAAATAGAGGGGCAGGGCTAGCACACGGGACACATCAGGATTTCCCAAGCCGTGTGCCGGCAACCCTAGCCCTCTAGTTCCTCCGTCATAATCTCCGTAGTGCTTGGCGAAGCCCTGCAGAGATTGTTCCTCACCACCATCACCACGCCGTCGTGCTGCTGGAACTCAACCACTACTTCACCATCGCTCGCTGGATCGAGGAGGTGAAGGCGTCATCAAGCCGTACGTGTGTTGAACGCGGAGGTGCCGTCCGTTCGGCACTAGATCGGAAGGATCGTGATTGGATCGCGGGACGCTCGGCGATTTGGATCGCGAAGACGTTCGACTACATCAACCGCGTTTATTAACGCTTCCGCTTAGCGATCTACAAGGGTATGTAGATTCACTCTCCCTCTCGTAGATGCTCATCACCATGGATAGATCTTGTGTGTGCGTAGGAAAATTTTTGTTTCCCATGCAACGTTCTCCAACAGAAAACACACCTAACCAGCACACACCAGATTAACTTTCCTGATGCCAGGAATCACCCAAAGCATCGTTCAAGATAAACTCTAAGACGGGGAGACTACAATCTCGAATAGCATGGGATCACTATATTTATATCGGCGCGCAAACAGGGGTGCTACCCCTCTCCGGCTACAACCGGAGACACCCATGCCCCCTGACCAGGTGACATGCCTACCAGAGGCCTCTGGTATCTTACACCATGGCCTCTCTGTACGGTGTGTGCACGGAAAGGGGTTATCAACTTACTAAACCATACCCCACCTATGGCAAGGACAAGTGGTAGCACGGATCAAGTATGGGGGTTACCGGAACAAGACTCGATCTACGGTCGACTCAGGAGGTTAAAGTTTTTCTTGCAGTGGTTAGCACAATATATTTTCTTGGTAATACCCAACAGGGTCACCATCTGGTATGTCCCAACATACCCTCACTGATCATTCTTGTCACAACGAGATTTCAGTCTCACAGTCACTTTTCTCGTGACCGATTCTTTCCTGCAAATTAGTCTGGACCAACAAATGCATATGTGACATGCAAAAATAGCCATACTTACACATACTCCATGTTTAAGCAAAGATAAAATATTATCAAGGGGTCATACATGCAAAAATAGTAATATGCAATTTTTATTTGGATTCAACATATTCATGATCCAATTAATCTTGCAAACAAACAACTACGCATTCACCATATCAAGTGTTCAAGATGCTTGCCTTGATCATGCAGAAATATTGGGTGCACTCCAAAAGTTTTGAAAATAATATCTTCCCTCCATTTCCTATTTTCAAAAATATTGCAATTACCACATAAAGCCAAAACAGTGCTAAAAAGTTGTTTGGAAAATTTTGTAATAAATACTAAAATAAACTAGATGAAAAATTAGGAATTTCAGAAAAAGAATCAAATTATTTGGAGTTCATATGATTTACTTAGAGAATTTCTAAGTTGAAATAAATAAGGAAATGGACTATTTAATAAATCTAGTAGAGACAAAGCTCAGGAAAAATGTTCACCTTAGCTAGATTAATAGAGAATGATTTTATGAGCATGTAGAAATTTGAGTCATCAGATTTGGATTTGAAATGAGTGCTGTGGAAATATTTGAAATCTGCTGGAAAAGAAAAAAAAGAGGAAAGGCAGAAGCGCGCCCTGAGCGCTACTTAGCCGTGCGGTGCTATTGGGCCGACCCAGCCGCTCGGTCGCGCGGAAATCCGCCGACGTCGAAGGCGTATTCGGTAGAATACGCCTTCCCCGCGCGAAGGCAGCTCCAGGGGAGCCCGTCTCCACTTAACCGGGGCAAGGCCCACCCGTCAGCGGCTCGGCCCCCTCGTTGAGTCTTTGACAGGCGGGGCCCATGGGTCGGGTTTGACCCTGGGTCAAACCGACGTCTCCCTCCTCTGGCCGTGGCATTCCGGCGATCGGCGCCGGCGAACGACGTCGCTACTCGAGGAGCTGAGGCCACCTGCATGACCAAGAGATCCTGGCGATCCCGCCGAGGTACGGCATGGTCTTCAGGGAGCACAGGGTCGCCGGCGGCGAGCTCGCCCGAAGGATTCCGGCGGAGTTCGAAAGAGGGCTTTCACCCACGGGCTTGCTCCGGTCAAATTGAGGAGGGAAAAGGATCCGTGAGATCATTAGGAAGCTGTTGGTGAAGAAATCCGAGGGGGAGGGGCTCTGGTGTGGCCGAAATCATCAGAGAAACAGAGGCGGCTGCCTCGGCCGGAGGCAGGGAAGAGGTCGTTCCCGAGCTCAGCTGGTGCCTCGGGGTTCTACTGGAGGGAGAGGGATGGTGCTGTGAGGGAAGAAGAGCTCGGGGGTGGCCTTATATAGGCGAGAGACGTCGGTGCCCGCCGTCTCCAGAAGGTCACGGTGGCGGGCGCCATTACTGCGCCGCGAAGGTAGATATGGCCGGTGAGGGGCGGTGGAGTGGTCGGTGGGTAGGTGAGGGAGCCGGTGGTCTGCAGCTGGTCTGGAGGGAGCAGGGGAGCGCCAGGTGCCCTGGACGGCGCCGTCCACAGCAGACCATGGCGGCGGCCATTCATGGCGAGGAGAGGCGGTGGCGAGGCCGGTGAGGCCGTTGCGTGGTCGGTGGGCCGCGGATAGCCATGAGTGGCTGTAGATGGACAAGGACGGGCTAGCGGCTCGCGTATGTCTCGGGCAGAGATGTGCCCGAGACGACAGCGACAAACAGCGGTGGTGGGTGGTGATGGACGGCGCTAGCGGCCAAGGGAGGATGTCGGCGAGCGCTGTGGATGCCTTGCGAAGCTAACAGAGGAGGGACATGTGCGAGGGAGGCGGCAGAGGCACGGCGCCAGGGCGATGCCGATGCCTGCAATACCAGTGCCTTGGCCGCGCTCTGGACATGCACTTGAAGTGCTCGATTGAATGCCAGGGCAACTAGGGTGGTCCAATTGAGCTAATCTTGGCAGAGGTGGCGCCTACCTGGATGAAGAGGAGGAGAGACATGCTGGTTTGGTAAAACAAGCTAGAGTTATGTGTAGTTCAAAACTTTGTAGAATTCTGTCATGCACACAAACTGCTTGATAAAATGCTAAGGCAAGCCGTGGACCTTTGTTGGTTGTGAAAATTGGCAGGATGATGTCTCACTGGATGATAGAGATGATGGTGTGGTTGGATGGACAAAATGAAAAACTTGATAGTGCAAGTTTTGGAGAAAATTAGTTCTGGACCCAAACTTGGGGGATTAATTTGGAGGTCTTCCAGAATGCAATTGGAGTTGATCTTCCGGACTTAAGGGTTTTATTGGAAGGACTATAAGGTGGAATAATTTCAGAATTTTTGGAGCAATAAAAATTGAGGTTGTAGTTCAAAGCTGAATCTGGACCAGAAAAGAAAAGAGGATGTTGTGCTCAAAATTTTCAAAAGACCAAATTGGGTTTTTGCATAAAAGTGATCTATAGGTGTCACATGACCCCTCATAATTTTTGTGGAATTTTTAAAGAATTATTTAAAATAGTTGTAGTGCAACAGAGGCATTTAAAGTATTGAAAATGATGTTAAAAGAATTATTTTAGGGCAAATTTTATTATGAAAATATTTCCTACTGTTATTAAGAATATAAATGAAATTTTTTGAGAAAACTACCCAAGCTCATAATATTTAGCAAAAATTTCTATATGGAGGGAAGAATTTTGGAAAACAGAAACAGAAATACTCTGAAATAATAAAAGACCTAATAAAATTCCAAAATTTTATTTCTGGCCAAGTTTTACTTAATAAAAACATGGTTAAATTTTTGGGGTGTTACATCTCTCGCGCCTCCTTCCCCCGAGCATAGCTCCTTCTTTCCTTGCCTCCCAAGCTCCACCACGCAACAATGGCGCCCGCCGGCAAGAAGGGCAAGGCGACGGCCGCGGCGCCGAGTGTGCCGGCCATGGAGCCGGCTCTGCTGCCGTCCATCATCACGAATCGAGAGGGCTTGGACAAGGTGCTCTCGTTGGTCGCCAACGACCAGAACGAGCACGGGGTGACGAAGATCTGGCCGGGCGCGCGCGCAGCGCGATCTGGAGGCGACAACGTTCCCCTTCTTCGTCCACAGCGTCTACGCCGGCCTGGTGCCGCCGTTCTCGGAATTCTTCAATGCCATCCTCTCCCACTACCAGATCCAAGCTCTCCACCTCCAGCCCAACTCCATCTTCCTCCTCGCCATCTTCGCCTTCTACTACGAGGCCTTCGTGGGCATGATGCCCTCGGTGGCACTCTTCCGCCACTTCTTCAGCCTGCGGATCTCCGCGGCGAACCACCACTCCGCGTGCGCCTCGTTCCTCGCCATCAAGGCGACGGAGAATGACATCATCAGCCTAAAGATCCCGAAGAAGGTGGAGGGCTACCGGCAGCACTGGATCTACATGGATGCGTGTGCCCGCAACCAGCTGCTGATGGAGCCAACAGCCCCCGTCATGAAGAGCTCGGGGTGGGAGCACGAGAAGCTCACCGACCCGAGGCTGGCGCTCGTCTGGGAGCGGCTGGCGGACCACAAGGCGGCGTGCCTCATGGGGGCGATGGTCGTTAAGGAGTACCTGCAGCGGCGCATCGCGCCACTCCAGCTGCGCTAGCGCCCGGTGTGGAAGATCACCGGCTCAAGGGACCCTATGCGGCTGAGCATCGCCAGCCTGAAGTCAAGCGTGGTGGACGGAATCATGCATGTCATGCTCGGCAGCACCGCGGAGGACCCGCCCGAAGATGCGCTCCCGTTGTACCGCTACAAGGGAACGAAGAAGCTAATCGCGGAGATGCCGGTCTTTGACGAGTGGGGCCTCGTACCGGAGGGCCATGAGGGGCCTCGCGAGAACCCAATTGTGGTGGTCCCCGGCGTGGGGAACCTGGACGACTCCGATGTCTCGGGCGGCGGTGCGAAAGGGAGCAACGGCGGCCTCGCCACGCGGACCCACCGCCAGCTCATCCGCGACCTCGAGGGTGACGATGACGATGACGATGATGCCCGGTTTAGGGTCGTGCCCTCTCGTCCTGCCGGAGGGGACGGCGAAGGGTGCTCCAGCGCAACGGCAGACGAGGCGTGCACGGAGGAGATGAACGCCAGCGGCGGGGGCACCGTGCCCCCCGCAGAGGACGCTGCTGCGGGCGAGGGGGCGACTGAGCCCCCCACCGAGAAGGACGACACCGAGGGCGAGGCCGGCGGCCTCGGAAGGGTGCCTCGGGAGCAGGCCTCAAGAGGAGGTCTCGCGAGAGCGACAACGAGGACCACCCGTCATCAGCCCTGAAGAAGAGGAAGTGGATCGCGAATGATGAGTAAGTGCCTCTCTTACCTATTCCCTTTGTGTTTGCCCCACAGCCTAGGGCGGAGCCTCGGCTTCGTGCAAGGCGTCCACGAAGAAGGAGAAGAAGAAGAAGAAGATGACGAAGAGGACCCCTGCCAAGGAGGGGGCCCCGGTGCCTGCCGCAGGCCCCGAGGGGCGAGAGGAGGCCACCCGCCACTCCGATGCTGGGACGGAGCGCGTGGAGGTGGAGAAGGAGCAAGCGGTCCCTCCGGGGCCGCATGCGGACACAACTCCTGAGGCTGGGGACGCCGAGCCTCGGGAGGCAGCCTCCGGAGACGGCATAGCGGGTTCTGAGGCGCCTACCACGGAGGTGGACGTGGAGATGGGGGAGGCGAGGGTGCCGACCCCTCCGCCGAGCACCGCAGATGCCGGGGGCCCTTCGGGAAGCCCCCAGCACACGCCGGAGCACGGGGCCCCCGACGCGGGCACGGCGAGCCCGCGGGATGTGCCGCCGCAGCAAGAGGAGAAGGCGCCGGCAGATCCCCCGCTGCTGACGAATGACGCCGGGCCTTCCCAGGCCATGACGGTAGAGAGCGGCGAGGATTCGGACCCTGCTTGGGCTTTGACGTTGGTGCCCAACCGCACCTTACTCAGGCGCGGGGTCCTGCGGACCGCAAGAGGAGCTCTGAGCTAGCTCGAGGCGGAGTTCCAGGAGGCTGAGGGGTGCCTTGCTGAGGAGCGCTTGCGCCTTGCCAAGGGGTGGCACCAGCTCGATGTCGCCATCAAGCTGGGCCGCCGCCAGGACAAAGTCGCGCAAGAGAAGCTCGAGAAGTTGGCCGCCGAGGCGAAGGAGGTCTTTGAGAGTGCCCTCCGGGGGGCCGACGTGGCTGAGAAGCATCGTGAGGAGACGGAGGCCCACACGAGGGTGCTGCGGGAGCAGCACGCCGCGTAGGAGGAGTTGTTCCAGGCGCGGGAGAGGGCCATCACCTCCCGCGAGGAGGAGCTCGCGGCCCAAGAGGCGGACCTTGTGATCCGCGAGCGGGAGCTCGCACGGATAACCACCGAGCAGGCCATGGAGCGCGAGTGCCTGGAGACACTGGAGCGCCAGTTGGCTGCCGCCCAGGATGCCTACACCCAGCGCATGGAGGCCGCAAACGCCAAGCTTGAGGCCAAGGAGAAGAAGCTCCAGGAATGCCGACACAAAGATCGAGAGGAACCACCTGGCGCTCGTTGCTGATCACAGCAAGAAGCTGAAGTTCCAGGAGGACCGCTTCACAGAGAAGCGCGAGAGGCTTCAGAAGGAGGTTGACGCCCTCAAGGAGCTCCTGACGGAGGTGGAGAACCGATGGAAGACCGCGCTGCAGGCCAAGGCCGACACTGAGGCGGAGCTGGCCTCCCTTCAGAAGCAGGTGGGCGACGTCTCTAACGTCGTCGAGCAGGCAAGGCTGGAGGCAGACCGGAGACGGGGGTGACAGCACGAGCATGCCAAGATGTTCCGCTCCCTCCATTTCCGGGCCCGCCACGCTCTAGAGGCCATCTGCAAGGAGAGGCTCGAAGGCCCCATCGAGACCCACGACGCCAACTACCCTGATTTGTTCACCAAGCTCATGGAGAAGTGTGAGGCTGGTGCCAAGAGAGTGGCTGGCATCATTGAGGGTGTCCCGGACTAGGGGGTACTCGGGCTGCCGGCCTATCTCTCATGGGTCGGACTGGTGGGCCGCTCTCTACACGTCGATGGAAGGCTGGATTGTGGACGACCCCGTGTGATAGAAGGAAATCTCTGAAGTCTTGGCGTCTCCTCCAAGGAATAGATAGCATAACCGGCATGTTTATCCCTGATGGTAACCGACCATATGTAACCCTAGGGCCCCCCTGGTGTCTATATAAACCATGAGGTTTAGTTCGTAGGGAGAGGACTCATAATCTAGGGTTTAGCCCATCTGATCTCGAGGTAGATCAACTCTGTAACCTTCATACAATCACATCAATACAATCAAGCAGGACGTAGGGTTTTACCTCCTCGAGAGGGCCCGAACCTGGGTAAATCGCTGTCTCTACGCTCTCTGTTACCATCGACTCCTTGACCCATAGTTCGGACCCCCTACCCGAGATCTGCTGGTTTTGGTACCGACATTGGTGCTTTCATTGAGAGTCCCGTCGTGGGTCGCCAATGATCAATGGCTCGCCGTCCCCGGACAGTTCTTCAGCAATGGAATCTGCAGCGCGGATATCATCGTCCTCGGACAGCTCTTCTCTTCGGCAACGGAATTCGTGGCAGGGACACTTTCGTCCCCGGCCAGCTCTTCACGTTCGGCAGCATCGTGTTATACGCCGATCCGACCGGTCACCTCGACCAGGTCGGCAACTTCGCCCCCGAGCAGGAAATCAGGTTCGGCGGCCTTCAGTTCGTCGCCGACGCTCGAGGCAATTTGATCTTTACTGGGTTCTCGGCCTCGACCGAGGAGCCCACAAACCCCGAAGCCTTGACTTCGGATCCCTTCCCCGCCCCAGTCCTCGGGGCGGGCCTCGGATCGGCCCTGACCTTGAGTTTGGCTCCAACCCCGGTGCCGGAGAATCAGGGGTCACCCTTGGCCGAGTACACTCCCGTTAACGACGCGCCCGAGCTCAACTCCAGGGACCGTCCGAACATAGATCCGGTGGATCCCTCGATTTTAGGCGAGATGCTGGACCGGATCCAGATGATAAGTATCGCGGACGGCCCGTCCTTGGACCAGGAGCAGGTCGGACAGGATGCCGGCCGCGGGGAATTTTGCGTCCCACCCACCACCCACTTGGTAGCCACTGTCGAAGATTTAACCGATACGCTGGACTACGCCTCTGAGGAGGCTGACTACATGGACGAGGACATGGACGTCCCGCCCTCCACAGACACCTTCCTTGCCACCACAAATACCGGAAAGTGGACCGCCACCTCCACTTATGACGTCTACATGGTTGACACCCCCGTGAAGGACGGTGACACAACCAACAAAGGCGGCGACGACACCACCGAAGACCCACCCAGACGCCGACGACGGCGAGCCAGAGGGCGGGGGAAGGGCAAGGAAAATCACACAGACACAAACGACACCGGAGCTAACGAGACTCCGGATAATTTGGGGGAGCTCGGCGACAACACGCCCGAGCAACGACCTGCCTCCCCTGAAGGGCATGAGGACCAGGGTGACCCCGAGGACCTCGACGATTCCGAGGACAGTAATTACCTCCCCCCATCCGAAGAGGAAGATAGCCTCGGACCCGAGGACTTTATCGTCCCAGAGGATCCCCTGGCACAAGAAACATTCAAACGGCAACTCATTGCCACTGCCCGAAGCTTAAAGATGAAACAACAACAGCTCAAGGCCGATCAGGATACACTCAACGATAGATGGACGATGGTCCTAGCCACCGAAGAAGGCCTCGACGATCAACGTCAGGGCCAACATAGGAGTTATCCGCGGCGGTGCCTCCTTCCAGACTTCGAGGATGAGGCCTTCGAGCCCGTACCTCCCAGACGAACTTACGCAGACCAGCCCGACCGGCCCCCTCGAGGACGAGATAGGCCGGCTGTGGAGGCCGAGCTCCCACCCGCGCCCCCTCGAGGATGAAATAGACCGGCCGAAGAAGCCAAACTCCCACCCGTGCCCCCTCGAGGACGGGATAGGATGGACAGGGAAGCCGAATACCCACTCGTGCCTTCTCGCCGAGCAGGCAAAGACCCGGTTCAACCGGATGACCAATACGATCTGCACCACGACCTGAACACACGAGCGATTCAGTCGAGGTCCATCTATGGACCCACAGGATACGCACCCGCTGGATGGGACGGATACCAGGCCTGGCGCGATAGAAGCGACAGGGCTCGAGATCAGCACCGTGCCCGGATGACAACTAATCTTCGGCGCGATGCGGCCTGGGCCAGGGGCGCCGCACACCCAATGTGTTTTACTGACGAGGTGATGCAGCATCAGTTCCCCGAGGGGTTTAAACCCGTTAATATAGAATCCTACGATGGGACAAATGACCCAGCTATGTGGATTGCGGATTTTCTTCTCCACATTCATATGGCTCGAGGAGATGATCTCCATGCTATCAAGTACTTACCATTGAAACTTAAGGGATCGGCCAGGCATTGGCTGAACAGCATACCCGAAAACTCCATCGGGAGCTGGGAAGAATTCGAAGATGCATTCCGAGCTAACTTTCAGGGCACCTACGTTCGACCACCGGACGCCGATGACCTGAGCCATGTTATCCAACAGCCCGGAGAGTCAGCCCGGCAATTTTGGAACCGGTTCTTGACCAAGAAGAACCAGATCGTCGACTGTCCAGACGCCGAAGCAATTGCGGCATTCAAACACAGTATCCGGGACGAGTGGCTCGCTCGCCAGCTCGGCCAAGACAAGCCAAGAACAATGTCGGCCCTTACCTCTCTCATGACCCGCTTTTGCGTGGGTGAGGATAGCTGGTTTGCTCGTCGAAGCTGCCACCCCGAAGACCCCGGCACTTCAGAGACCCGGGACGGGAATGGCAAACCCTGGCGCAATAGGAACAACAAGCACCGAAACTCAAACAACGGCGGTGAAGCCGATGACGCAGCGGTGAACGCCGGATTCAGCGGCTCGAAATCGGGTCATCGGAGAAAACCCTCTAAAGGGAACCAAGATGGCCCGTCTGCGCTGGACAGAATATTGGATAGGCCCTGCCAGATTCACGGCACCCCCGACAAGCCAGCTAACCACACCAACCGTCACTGTTGGGTCATCAAGCAGGCCGGCAAGGCCACAGCCGAAGAACAGGGCAAGGGCCCCCGCAGTGAGGACGACGAACCTCGCGGGCCGAACAATGGAGGCCAAAAACAGTTCCCTCCGGAGGTCAAAACCGTGAACATGATCTACGTCACGCATATACCAAAGAAGGAGCGGAAGCGCGCGCTTCGGGATGTTTACGCCTTAGAGCCGGTAGCCCCGAAATTCAACCCTTGGTCGGCTTGCCCGATCACTTTCGACCGTCGAGATCATCCGACCAGTATACGCCATGGAGGAACGGCAGCTTTGGTACTCGACCCCATTGTGGACGGATTTCACCTCACTAGAGTCCTAATGGACGGAGGTAGCAGTCTTAACCTGCTTTACGCAGACACAATGAGGAAGATGGGGATCGACCCGTCAAGGATCAAACCCAGCACCACCACCTTTAAAGGTGTAATACCTGGCGTCGAGGCACGCTGCTCGGGATCCGTGACTTTGGAAGTAGTCTTCGGCTCGCCCGACAACTTCTGCGCCGAGGACTTGATCTTCGATATCGTTCCTTTCCGCAGTGGTTATCACGCACTCCTCGGACGGACCGCCTTCGCTCGCTTTAACGCCGTCCCGCACTATGCGTACCTGAAGCTGAAGATGCCAGGACCAAGGGGCGTTATTACCATTAACGGTAATACCGAGCGCTCGCTCCGAACAGAGGAACACACTGCGGCTCTCGCCGCCGAAGTCCAAGCTGCCAAAGAGGCGTCGCAATCCCAGTCCACTGTCAAGACACCGGACACATGCAAGCGCTCCCGAGCTACAGCCTCGGTCCCGGCGCGCTCCCATGCTCCACCCAAATAGGGATACTCGCCCCACAGCACGGCCCACCTAGTCGCGAAATACGTACCTCGCGTGCACAATTTCGCGCTCAAAATTCTATGGGCAGTTGTGGGGACACAGCAAACAAAAGGTCCAAAGCTCGGTTCGACCGACCAATGGCCACCAAATGTCTTCAAATCGACATCAACAAATGGGCACCATCTAGGGCCCGATCAGCGTCCAGCTGATATACCACGGCGACTTCTCAAAACCCTTTTTCAAGGGCTCGCCCGCCAAAGATTACTTCTTCCGCCGAATACACGGCGGACAACTTCGCTTCCATGATAGCTTCTTGACGAGCAAAGGCGCAGACGTGCAGCAGGGCGTAGTAGGGACGTCAAACCACTCATGGAAGCCCTGTGTAAACCTTTACTCTCAATGCATACATTCCTTTAAAGTATCTATTTAAGCTACTTCGGCAATACGGAGTGTACGGTTGGACGTCACACATTCAAAGGAAGTAAAGACCACTTTATTATGGTATACTCGTGCAGTCATTCACGTTGCATATTCCTTTCCGCCTTTTTCCGCCGAAGTACACTATCATGATACATTTATTTTAAACCGGCTAATAGACCGGGGGCTCGACCATAGATCTTGCCTTAAAACTTTATACCGACACTTCTCTTTTCATGTGCTCGGTGTCACGGATATTGCATTATATGAATCAGTTCCGAATTGCGTATTTGGTCAATAGTTGGGTTGCCCAGCTCCTGTGTTTACCCTCTTACGTTCCGCACTGTTCGGCTAGGAGGGTAAAGGGAGAACCACTGCGATTGCACTTCTAGCTCGCCTGGTCAAGTACCTCAGTGGAGAAAGCCAAAAACTGACTGTCCCAATAAGCGAGAACTGGTCGGCGATCCGATGACTGGCGTTAGCCTAAAACCGTTGGCGGTTAATCCGTGTTATACGAAGGGTTTTCTCTTACGAAAACCATGTGATAATGGTGTCCACCGTGGCTCGTCCGAATATCACAAACACCGGGGGCTCGTTACCGCCCCCACCATTAAGCTCCTCTGGCTAAGTGAAAGCACTAAAGCCGCATAGTCTGATTGCCTGGTTTTTCGTACATACAACCGCCTCCGGGCATCGAGACGTCGGCTAAGGGTTTACGTATTACGAGCAAACACCCCATGCAATATTTGCAAGGGGGCTGAAGCGGACGACTGGTAACTTTCAGATTAACAAATGGCCGCACATGAGTCAAAATTAAACACAATTATGCATCTTTGTTCATAACCGAACAATTCGCATTCAAGTCTTAACTCCTTGGTTACAAGGAAACTACATCTACTCATAAATTACATCTTTTGGGCATTGGGCATCTACTGCCCGAGCACCGTCCATCACGGTGGGAAAGTACTGCTCGGGACGCCTATGCTCTTTCCCTAACGGCGGAGCTCCGGTGGCTATCTCGGCGGGTTTCAGCTTCGGCCAATGTACCATTGTCTTGCCGAAGGCCATCCGAGCACCCTCGATGCAGGTGGAGCGCTTCCAGGCATCGACCTGAGCAGGAGCGCCGAACAGCCTCAGCACCAGACCGAAGTAGCTGCTCGGCAGCGGCTCCGACGGCCATAGCTTGACGCAGAGGTCCTTCATCACCGGCTCTGCCATCCGATGCAGCTCCATTAGCTGTTTCATCTGGTTGTTGAGGAGGGGAGGGTGTTCGGGCGCTTGAAATTGCGCCCAGAAAAGCCTCTGCTCGGCCCAACCCTCCTAGCCGGCGAAGAACCTCGCCGCATCCGCCGCACTCTTCGGGAGGTCCGCAAAGGCGCTTGCGGAACGCCATACCCGCGTGAGCAATGCGAACCTGTTACCTCCAAAGACACATTGTAACAAGTACGGCTTACCGTCCGCGATCAGCCTGACTTGGCGGAGCTCTTCTTGGTAACCGTGCGCCTCTGTCCGCGCTTCCTTAGCCGCCGCTGCTAACGAGGTCAGCTCGGCGGCCTTCTCCTTATTCTTTTGCTCAAGGGCCTCACATCTTGTGACGGCATCCCCGAGCTCCTGCTGCACTTCCAGCACCCTGGCCTTGTGCTTTTCACTTGTGGTTCTCAGCGCCGCCAGCTCGGCAGCTGCCTATTCGGCTGCCGCCTTTTGCGTCGCCGCGTCCGCCTGAGCTGTCCTCAGTGCGGCCTTGAGGCTTTCGACCTCCGCGGCGGCAGCTGCAGTTCAATCGGTTATCTCCGTTAGGATGCATCGAACACTGCTTCAAATCTATGGCTGTATTCACTATCACAACTCGGCCTTACCTTGCGCCTCGTCGAACCTCTTGTTCACCAGGCTTAGATCGTCCTCGGAGCTCTTTAGCTTCCGATTCAGCTCGGCCAACTCTTCGGCGTTGGCAGCTGCGGCCGAGGATGATGCCTGCGCATTATTCTGCACCCGTTAATATCCGAGATGTCGATTTTTGATCCTCCGACCGGCTTTGCTCAGCCGGTCAGAGTCTCGGGGGCTACTATGTATGAGGCTATATATTTGCACAAATGAATTTTCCTAAGGAAAAAGCATTACTTTGCTCACCTTGAAGCCGGTAAGAAGGCCACTAAAGGCCTCCTTCAGTCCGTTGTTCACGGACCGAATACTTTGCAACACCGCGCCCATAAGGGCACGGTGCTCTTCGGCGATGGAGGAGCTGGTTATAGCGTCCTCCATCATGTCCGGCCACCCGGTTGACGCCTGCTCTGGGGCTGGCGGTGGTGGCGGTGGCGCTTCGGCTCCTTCCCTCTCGACGTCCTGGGCGCCGGACTCCGGACGCTTTGACGTCTCCGGAGTCGTCCTCGGAGAAAGCTCGGCTCGTCCGAGCTCCTCTCTGTTCACCAGAGGGGCCCTCCCCTTTTGGTCTTCGGCGACTGAGGTATTCACCTCGGCCATGATAGTATCGCCTCCTTCCCCTGTATGTGGCATGGGAGGAGTCCTCCTCGACAGGACCTCCTCGGTTTCCTTCACGATTGGGGAAGGCGAGGCACGGGATCCAGTGCCGCTCTCCGCTAGCGCCGTCGGTGGAGAATCCCCCTCCGAAACTCGGTCGGCGGGGAGATCGCACAGCGGACTGCAAAGTCGCACATGGAAACTTGATCAGTATCAGCCCAGTTCGGCTAAAGACGCTCAGGTAATAGCTAGAGCGCATACCTTTGGGCCTGTGGTTTGGCCCTGGGAATTTTCCGAGGAACCTTTTCTGAGGCCTCAGAGTCCTCGGCAGAAGCCGAGCTATCGCCGGACAAGGCTACCTTGGCCTTGCACGGTCTTTTGGGAGCGGGTCGAGGAGGCTCCTCCTCGGCATCCTCGGACGCCGCCCTCTTCCCTGTTCGGGCGGAATCGTCCTCCTCCCCGTCCTCTCCTTGCTCCTTCTCCTCCTCTTGCGCGGAGGGAGCATGGGTGTCCCCGGATCTAGCGCCCAGGGGTCTTTCGGAGCGGAGGCCCTCTCTGGCCTCCCCCTGTTGCTTCTTCTTCTCCTTCCTTTCTGGCACCTCGTATGGCACTACGGCCAACATGGCCGCCAGGAGGGGCGTCCTGGGTTCCTCTGGCAGCGGCGCCAAACTGTCGATCCACTGAGCCTTCTCCAGCCAACTTTGCGGATGAAAATTAGCAAAACTGAGTACCTTGTCAAAAGGGAACAGTTCGGATAAAACACACAAAATTACTCATACCTCCCGTGGGGGATTTGCAGCGTCAAGTCCGACGTCTTCTTCCTTGGCCGGCCAATATTTCTATGGCTTGAATAGCGCCCTCCACAGTTGGGCATGGGAGGTGCGGAGGAAGCTGCGCACGGTGCCCGGGTCGTCGGGCTTATAGGCCCACATGGGGGAAGCCCTGTCCTAGAAGGGGAGAATTCGGCGGCCGAGCATGATCTGGATCACGTCGACTAGCGCAACGCCCTTCTCTATCATTTTGGCAATCCGGCTCTGCAGCAGCCCCACCTCCTTGTTCGACCCGCAGTCGAGGCCCTTCTTGGTCCATGAGACCAGCCTTGTGGGGGGCCCGTAGCGGAAGGCCGGAGTCGCCTCCCAGTTCGCGTGCCTCGGCTCTGTGATATAGAACCACTCTTTTTGCCATACCTTGACGGTCTCGATGAAGGTACCATCTGGCCACTCCACTCGCGGAAGTTTGCTGATCATGGCCCCCCCGCAGTCCGCCTGTTGACCATCTACTATCTTCGGCTTGACGTTGAATATCTTCAACCACAGACCGAAGTGTGGCCGGACTCGGAGAAAGGCCTCGCAGACAATGATAAAAGCCGAGATGTGGAGGAAGGAGTTCGGCGCGAGGTCGTGGAAATCGAGCCCGTAGAAGAACATGAGGCCCCGGACGAAGGGGTGAAGGGGGAAACCCAGGCCCTGGATGATGTGGGGTACGAACACCACTCTCTCGCCCTGCCGCGGCGTGGGGATAGCCTGGCCCGCCTCCGGAGCACGGTGGGCGATGTCGGCCGGAAGGTAGCCCGCGCTCTTTAACTCCAAAATGGCGCTGTTGGTGACGCTCGAAGCCTCCCACTTGCCCTTGGACCCGGAACCCGCCATGGCTAGATTGGGCGGGTGGAAGGAAGGGTTTCTGAGAGGGCGGATCTGGGCGTTGGAGCTCAAGAGATGGGAAAAGTGATGACGAAGGGGGGAGATGAGAGCATACGAAGGAAACGACGGCAGTGTCCCTTTTATGGGCTGTAAAAACCCACGGTCCTTTTACTGCGCCGCAATCCTCGCCGCTTCCCCGTATAACCGTGCCATTATTCGTGCGTGGGGTGAGGCGGATTATTGATTATATCCCTTTAAAACAAGACACGATCTCCATATCGATGGAACGTGCCAATGAAAACCACCTCAAACCGCGAATCGAGTTTGTCATAAACCAACTTGCGGTCGTGCCAAGGTGTGACCCTTCGGTAAAAGTTGTCAAATGAGAACACTGTTCACGCCAAAGCGGCTAGCCTTCGGGGCTAAGTTATTATTGTACTTCGTTACCAAAATACAGTTCGGCGCATACATGACCGGATAATGCTTGAAAATACAACTCGAAGTAATACAGGCTTGTTACCGGTGTCACGGAGGAAAGTGAACTGGTCCACGAAGCCGACGGTGTTCGGCATCTACATCGGTTTCGAAGACTAGTTCGAGGGCTACTGAGGGTGTCCCGGACTAGGGGGTACTCAGGCTGCCGGCCTATCTCTCATGGGCCGGACTGGTGGGCCGCTCTCTACACGTCGATGGAAGGCTGGATTGTGGACGACCCCGTGTGATAGAAGGAAATCTCTGAAGTCTTGGCGTCTCCTCCAAGGAATAGATAGCATAACCGGCATGTTTATCCCTGATGGTAACCGACCATATGTAACCCTAGGGCCCCCCTGGTGTCTATATAAACCAGGAGGTTTGGTCCGTAGGGAGAGGACTCATAATCTAGGGTTTAGCCCATCTGATCTCGAGGTAGATCAACTCTGTAACCTTCATACAACCACATCAATACAATCAAGCAGGACATAGGGTTTTACCTCCTCGAGAGGGCCCGAACCTGGGTAAATCGCTGTCTCTACGCTCTCTGTTACCATCGACTCCTTGACCCATAGTTCGGACCCCCTACCCGAGATCTGCCGGTTTTGGTACCGACAATCATCGAGGAGGAATGCCGCAACCTCCAATTCCAAGCGGCGACGCGCATCTTCAACCACCTTCTCCATGCCGATCCCAATTTCGACTTCGATAGGGTGATAGCCCCCGTGCCCGAGGAGTTCCGTGACAGCCTCGGGAAGACGGTGGAGGACCATGTGGACACCCTGCTCGCGAAGTTCTCCCACGACAGCAGCGAGAGCTCTAGCGGGGTCGAGGGCGACGACAACGAAGGTGATGACGGTGATGATGATGACGCCGTGGCTTCCTAGGTTCCCTTCCTTGGTTTATCTATACCAGATTGACGTGGCCCTGTGGGGGCGTAAAAACAATGCCTTTTGCCTTAAGTACTGTATAATTTATCGTGATGCATGTTTCCTCATGAGGCCTGTTTCTCTCTCCTTGTTTGCCTTAGTGCTCTACGTCATCAGGACCCAGCCCCCGAGCGGGCTACAGCCGTCGCTGGTATGTCAGGTCGCACTGCCTGGACAAGGCCAGGAGGTGTAGGGCACTAAGAGGCGGTAAGGACTCCTGAGGCTTGATGCTCAGGAAGTTCCCCTTTGACGTCCAAGCGGCTTGCGCGGAGGAGAGAACATCAGCACTCAGTGAGGTCGCGAGGAGAGGAAACTTGAGAGGCGCCGAGAGCGGCTCATGAGATATTTTGTACTTAGCTCTTGCGAGTGTTGATTGCTGTGTCATGGCTACGGGGCGCGCCTCGTGAGGCTCCTGCTCGTGAGGCCTCCCGCTAGTACTTGGTGGAGATGGTCGCCGTAGGCTGGCTCGCGAGGCAGCGCTCGCGAGCCCCCCCTGGGGTTTTTGGAAGGCGTCTTGCCGTGAGTCGTCTCGCGAGGCAGCCCTTGCGAGGCCTTTGAGTGCCTTGTTCCTGTGATTATTTTGTATTGATTTCATAAAACACAGGGAGCGGTGCGCGTTCCTAACTTGCTTGTGGATATCACGCGAGGAGACAAGACACCAAGGACCTTGGTGAGGTGACGTGCACGGGAGCGGGCCCGCGAGCCAGAGCTCGATCACTTGGGTTTTTGCAGCGCTGCTGGGACTGACCCGAGCACAGGCACCGTGTCCAGCCCCCGCTCGTGAGATGCGCAGGAGGGAGGTCGCGAGTGTGCACAGCTCCTGAGGCAAGCAACTTACCAACACATAAAATAACTTAGGAAATAGAGCTTTACTGAAATAGAGCAATAAGTTCATTACACGACCAAAAAGAGATATGATTGCCATGTTTGGCACGGATCACATGAGGTTGGTGCAGCCCGTGGGGCGCCCTCAAGTGATTGTTCCGCCAGCGCGGAGCATGGGGCTTCCACTAGGTGTGGGCATGATCACGGTTCGATCGTTCCACCAGCGCGGAGCATGGGGCTTCCACTAAGACGTGGGCGGGAGCTCTCGCAGGCCCATCAGGCGAATGCAATGAGAGGCTCCGAGGCATGTACAGCCCCACTTCATTCGTACACGTGAGGGTCATGGGTAGAACTTGCGGAGGTGTTGGATGTTCCAGGCGTTAGGCACAGGAACCCCGTCCTCCGTCTCCAGCCGGGCGGCGCCAGGCCTGGAGACATGAGCAACCCTGAAAGGGCCTTCCCACATGGGTGAGAGTTTGTGGAGTCCCTCTCTGGAGAGGATCCTTCTCAGGACGAGGTCGCCGACCTCGAGGGTGCGCGGTCGTATGTTGTGGCTATGATAGCGACGCAAAGCCTGCTGGTATCTGGCGGCGTGGAGCGCGGCCTGGCGACGCGCTTCTTTGATAAGCAGCAGGTCGGCATCTCACGAGGTGTCCTGACGAGCCTCATCGAAGGCAAGGACTCGCGGAGAGCCGTGCCGGAGCACAGACGGGAGGGCTGCTTTGGCTCCATAGACGAGGAAGAAGGGAGTCTCGCCGATAGGCTTGGTTGCCGTTGTGCGGATGGACCATAACACAGACTGCAGCTCATCGAGGCAGCCTTTGTCGCAGGCTTCAACCTTTTTCTTGAAGCTTCTTGTCTTGAGGCCCTTGAGGACCTCGGCGTTGGCACGCTCGGCCTGGCCATTGCTTCGTGGGTGCGCCATAGAGGCGTAGCAAATCTGCGTGCCGAGGCTGGCACAGTATGACTTGAAGAGGCCGCTTTTGAACTGGGAGCCGTTGTCAGTGATGATGCGGTTGGGGATGCCGAAGCGGCTCGCGAGGCCCTTGATGAACTTGATGGCAGAGCCTGCTGGGATGGTGTGCACGGGCTTGACCTCCGCCCACTTGGTGAACTTGTCGATGGTAACATAGAGGTAGCGGTAGCCGCCAGCTGCGCGAGGGAAGGGTCCCAAGATATCCAGCCCCCAGACCGCGAAGGGCCACGAGAGGGGAATCATCTGGAGGCCTTGCACTGGCTGGTGGATTTGCTTGGTGTGGAATTGACAAGCTTCGCAAGATTGGACCAGCTCGGTGGCGTCGTGGAGCGCGGTGGGCCAGTAGAAGCCGCTGCGAAGCACCTTGCCGACAACGGTGCACGACGAGGAGTGGTGGCCGCAGTCTCCTCCATGAATGTCGGCGAGCAGCTCGTGACCTTGTTCTTCAGAGATGCACCGCAGCGAGACGCCATTGGGGCACCTGCGGTACAGCTCGCCGTCTTGCAAGTAGTAAGCGGTGGCCTGCCGGGCCACGCGCTCTGCTTCTGAGTCCTTCTCCGGGAGGGTGCCGTGAAGCAAGAAGGCCTTGAGCTCCGCGGCCTAGCTGTCTGCTTGAGGCTCCAGCGCCAGCAGCAGGTGGGCTCCTGAGGCTGGGCCGCGGTCTGGCGCGCCCATGGGCGGTGCGTGTCACGCCCAATATGCGATCCTATCCTCGAGGGACTCGGAGGCCCCACCAGGGATAGAAGCGCATATCAAAGACGCTTGCAAGGTGGATATCATTACATCGTACCATGTACATAATAGATGGGGATACATACAAATACATACAGTCATCACGGGAATACATCAATACATAGCAAACACCATACAGAAGAGCAGAACGAAAAACACGAACGACATCCACCTTGCTAGCCTAGGCTGCCGACTGGGAACCCATCCTATGATCGACGAAGAAGAAGAACTCCAAAAGCAAACGCGCATCGCTCTCGCGTCAGATCATCACATTACCTGTACCTGCATCTGTTCTTGTAGTACTCTGTGAGCCACGAGGACTCAGCAATCCCATAACCATGGGTAGCAAGACTATCAAAGCTTAAATGGGTATGGAAGGGGTAAAGTGGTGAGGTTGCAACAAGCACTAAGCATTGTATGGTGGCTAACTTACGAGTACAAGAATAAGAAGAGTAAACTACGCATAACGGTCGCAATCTAATAATGATCAAGAAGTGATCCTGAACACCTACTTACGAGTCAAACATAACCCCACCGTGTTCTCTTCTCGAACTTACTCGAAAAGAGACGATCACGGTTACGCACGCGGTTGGTGTATTTTAATTAGAATTTAGTGTCGAGTTGTCTACAACCGGAGGTTATAAATATCCAAGTCGCCACATAACCGCGGGCACGGCTTCGCGTAAGATTTAACCCTGCAGGGGTGTTCCAACCTGGTCCATTACAAACCAACACAAGCTGCGGTGGAAATACCTCAACCTCGAGATAGCCCGAAGTATCCTCGGAATCCCGGTGCACAAGACATTTTGACAATGGTAACACAAGTCCAGCAAGGCCTCCCGGCATGCCGACAATCCTGATAGGAGTCGCACGTATCTCATTCTCAGGGCACACCGGATGGGCCAGACGTCGGGTTAGCTGAGACCCTGGTTGCCCAGGGGGCGCCGGACATCGCCCAGTTTGGACCAGCACCATCAGCACTGGCCCCCCTGTATTATGTTGAATTAAGAATCCTCGGGTAGCGCTAACTCCCTATGCAAATTAATTATTTAATTCAGTATTATTATGTTGGCAAATGTTAAAACCAATGTTGGGCCTTGCTGGAAGCGGTTATTCAAAGCAAACTGTCAAGAGGGTCCCATTCCCCTGAGCATGTTAGGAACGCTAATCAAGGATCATAACACCGGTATTACGGAAACTAGGGCGGCCTGAGTGGAACAAAACACCAGGCAAAAGGCCGAGCCTTCCACCCAAAACCAAGTATATAGATGCATTAATTAAATAAGAGATATTGTGATATCCCATGATATCCATGTCCCAACATGGATCAACCTGCAGCTGCACCTGCAACTAGCAACGCTATAAGAAAGGGGCTGAGCAAGCGGTAACATAGCCAAACAACGGTTTGCTGGGTAAGGGTGGTTAGAGGCTGTATCATGGCATATGGGAGACTGACATATATGTGGTAGGAAGCGCGGCATAGCGATAGCAACGAGACAACTAGCAAGCAAAGATAGTAAAGATATCCAAGGTCATGATCATCTTGCCTGAAATCCCGCTCGGAAGAAGATCGAGTCCATGAAGAAGACAAACCAACGTAGTCGAACGAATCCTCACAATCGCAACGAAACCGGAACTATTGAGAAGAAGCACAACCGGAAAGAATCAAACAACATGGTAAACACCCAAGCATAAATACGGCATGATGCACAACCAAGTATAATGCATGTCAAGTTTAAATGTTGTTAACATGGCAAGAGATGAAGCATAACCAATCCATACAACCAGGCAAGTTTAAATGAGGCCGGAAACACAAACAATAATTCCGGAAATTCCCCATATGCAAATTTCGAAATTGGTACTGATCTGAATTAACACAATGTTAAAGTTGTTAAACAGCAAGTTAACATGCACCATGATGATCTACACGTTTTTTCTAGTCAAGTTACATATGTAGATCATTTAATTCGGAGCTACGGTCTAGAAGATATGAGCTAAACAAGTTTAACATGGCAATAATGCAAAATGCATGCAAACATCAACCACAACACTCAAATCGAGGATGCAACATGATAATGTGAAACTACGCACCATTCTACGCAAGTTTCATGTAGGACATGATCAAAACGGAGCAACGGTTCAACAATTACAACCAACACAAATTATAACAACAATCTGCCCAAAACAGCAACATAGCACTTTGCAAGCATCGAAACTACATGCTACAGTGCGAAAAACATGGCATCAAATGGCACCTCATGGAAGTACATAGCATGGAGCTCAAAACATACAACATGGGCATAATCATAGGAGCAACAGATTAATTACTATGATTTTTGCAAAATGGAACATTCTGTTTACAGGTAGACAGATTTAACATGATGGCAACTTGAGAGCTACAAAGAGACATGCTACAGCAATATTACATGGCAACCAAGGGCATGGCATCAAAGTAGACATCACATAGACCAAATCACATGAAGGAATCACATGCATATGAGCTCTAGATTAGTGGCAATCATCAAGCAAAGTTGGCAAGTTTTATCACAGACAGCTTTTACTTAAAACAGCAACATTGACTAGGCATGTTTACGAGCTTATAGCAGTCACATCATGGCTTATCATGGCATGAAAGAAATACTAACAGCAAGAAGACATGAAAATGCTCCAAAGACATGTAGACAAGATGTTCATATGACATTTGCATTAAATCACACAAAAATGACAAAGTGACAAATCCTAACAGTTTTCTGCAGTTAACATCATGAAGCACTTTTGAACCAGAGATTAACACATGTAGATGGATCCTACATGAATGCAAATGGAACCATAATGTAGAGCACATTGAGTAGATCATTCTACATATATAGATCATCATCATAGGACGAACATGCACAAAGATATAGCCAATACAAAATGCCTATATGCTGTTGAAATCATCACCTCGCGAAAATCGGGACGGGGGGGGGGGGTCCCGGGACGAGATGGATCGGGAAGGCGTTTGGTTGGAGGGACGGCTGGGTCCGGGCGCGGGGATGGACGAGGCCGTCCAGGCGGCGGCTTCGGCGACGGCAGACGGTGCGTCAGCCATCGGAGGCGGGGACGCGGTCGAGGGGGGTCGGGATCGGGCCGATCCGGGCATGGGAACCCCGGATCCGGCCGCGGTGGCGGGGTCCGGCGAGGTGCTGGCCGGCGGCGACGGGGCCGAAGTCGGGCGTGGTGGCGCGGGACAGCGCTGGCGGCGGCGGCGCGAGGTCGGCGACGGGGTGGCGGCGAGCAGCGGGGAGGCTCGGGCGTGGTGCGGCAAGGTGCAGGCGGCGGCGCGCGGCTGCGGGGCGGCGACGGCACGGCGGTGCGGCGAGGCTGAGGCGGCACGGCGCAGGGCGGCGGGAGGCCGGGCTCGCGCGGGCGCGCACGGGCTGCGGCGGGGGGGACTCCCGGCCGGGTGGGCCCGCGATGGGCTTCCACGGGCCGCGGCAGCTGGTGGGTGGATGGGGCGACGTGGCGCGCGGTGGTTGTTGGGGTAGCGGCGGCGCAGGTGGCGGCTGCCCGCTCGGGCGGTGCCAAGTGGCGGCGGGGTAGCGGGATGGCGCTGAAAAAACGAGGGAGGAGGTGGGAGGCTGCCAAAAATGGAAGGGTGGCCTTCCTTTTATAGCAAGGGAGGGCTAGGATTAGGGTTTTTGGGGGTTTGGAGGTGTTTCAGAGCCCTCCGATCGCGATCCGACGGTTCCGGTCGGAGGGAGACTAGGGTAGGCTTAGTGGGCTGTGTAGATGGGCTAGGGGCTGAGAAGAGAGGGAAGATGGCAGCCCGACACGGTTTTCGGAACACCGAAAACGTCCGACGTTTTATCCGGCTATAGTGCCGCTATAGTTATCCGTTGGGGCATCAAACGACCTCCGAATGGAACGAAATTTGGCAGGCGGTCTACCTACAATATAATAAGACCGCACACCAACTTTCAACCCATTCCAAGAACATTTTTATCCCACTTATAAAATAATATTTCGGAGGTGCCGCGAGCGCGTGCGAGTGTGTCGGGTCTCGAAACGGACAACGGAAGGGACGCGAAGAAACTGGCAGCTGCGAACGGATGCAAGTTTTTTGAAAACATGCGGATGAAAAGCACATGATGACATGGCAAGGTGCAACAAGCAAACGAATCACACGGCAACGATGGAAATAAATGGAAGCCATCTGGAGCATCGGTCTCGGGGCGTCACAGTGCGGGTGGGAGTTCTTCGTGAGGGAGCGCAGTGCCCGTGGCAGGTGGTGCAGCTGATGGCTTGAGGAGCCTTTCCTCGAAGATGCCGGGGCTCTGAGGCTCACGGCGGGATGCACGGTTGGCGATGTTGTCGGCCTCTTTGTTGCCGCCGCGAGGAACATGTGATACATCTCTGTCGTATCTATAATTTTTGATCGTTTCATGCCGATATCCTATAATTTCCACATACTTTTGGCAACATTTTATATTGTTTTTTGGGACTAACATATTGATCCAGTGCCCAGTGCCAGTTCCTGTTTATTGCATGTTTTTTGTTTCGCAGAATATCCATATCAAACGAAGTCCAAATGCAATAAAATTTCACGGAGAATTATTTTGGAATATATGTGATTTTTGGGAGGTGGAATCAACACAAGGCGGTGCTCATGGGCCCCACGAGGCACCAGGGCGCGCCAGGGGGGGGGGTCCGGCGCGCCGTGGTGCCTCATGAGGCCCTCGTAGGTCGGTTGGTGCCCTTCTTCGGGTGCAAGGAAGGTAATATCCGGAAAAAAATCGTGTTAAAATTTCAGCGCAATCGGAGTTACGGATCTCCAGGAATTTAGGAAACGGTGAAGGGCCAGAAAACAGAAACGCGAAACAGAAGAGAACAGAGAGAGAGATCCAATCTCGGAGGGGCTCTCGCCCCTCCGCCGCCATGGCTGCCATGGACCAGAGGGGAAACACTCCTCCCATCTAGGGGGGAGTCCAAGGAAGAATAAGAAGGAGGGGGGCTCTCCCCCTCTCTCTTCCGGTGGCGCCGAAGCGCCGCCGGGGGAAACATCGTGACGGCGATCTACACCAACAACTTCGCCGCCGTCAACACCAACTCTCTCCCCCTCTATGCAGCGGTGTAACCTCTCAATTCCCGTTGTAAGTCTCTACTTAAACATGGTGCTTAATGCTACATATTATTATCCAATGATTTGTGGCCATCCTATGATGTTTGAGTAGATTCGTTTTGTCCTATGGGTTGATTGATGATCATGATTGGTTTGAGTTGTACGTTTTATTTTGGTGCTATCCTATGGTGCCTTCCGTGCCGCGCACACATGGGGGATTCCCGCTGTAGGGTTTGCAATACATTCATAATTCTCTTATGGTGGGCGGCTAGAGTGACAGAAGCTTACACCCGAGTAAGGGGGTTGTTGCGTATGGGAGTAAAGAGGACTTGATACTTAATGCTATGGTTGGGTTTTACCTTAATGATCTTTGGTAGTTGCGGATGCTTGCTAGAGTTCCAATCATAAGTGCATATGATCCAAGTACGGAAAGTATGTTAGCTCATGCCTCTCCCTCATATAAAATTGCAACAATGATTACCGGTCTAGTTATCGATTGCCTAGGGACAAATCATTCTCTTGTGCTACAAAAGCTTTCTACTAAACAACTACCTTTTATTATCTTGCAAATTACTCGTAGTTTTATTCTATCAAAGTACTTCTAGTTTTATTCTTACAAACCTATCCTATCACCTACAAAATAGTTTCATACTTGTTCTAGGTAAAGGGAACGTTAAGTGCGCGTAGAGTTGTATCGGTGGTCGATAGAACTTGAAGGGAATATTAATTCTACCTTTAGCTCCTCGTTGGGTTCGACACTCTTATTTACTGAAAAAGCTACAATTGATCCCCTATACTTGTGGGTTATCAACATGCTGCAGCTCCAGGCCAAGGAAACGCTTCTCGAGTTTACGTACCTCTTCTAAGTAGGCGGCCATGTGCTCGTCCTTGGGCTTGTAGCTTTTGTTGGAGAAGTTGACGAGGAGCTGTGAGTCACCCTTGATGGTGAGGCGCTTGATGCCCAGGGCAGAGGCAGCCTTGAGGCCGGCGATGAGGCCCTCATATTCCGCGATGTTGTTGGAGACCTTATTGTCGCGCTTGAAGTAGAGCTAGATGGCGTAGTAGAGCTTGTCTCCCGTTGGCGAGGTGAGCACGACGCCAGCCCCCGCGCCCTGTTGGGAGATGGCGCCATCAAAGTGCATGGACCATCCGCCAGGCGCTTTGTCCCCAGGCAAGAGGGATTCAGCCTCACGAGGTTCCTCCTGGGGTGGGTCCGTCCATTCCGCTACGAAGTCGGCCAGGGCTGCGCCCTTGATCACCCTTGTGGTGCAGAACTCCAGCTCGAAGGCCTGCAGCTCAATGTTCCCCTCGACGACGCAGCCAGCGGCATTGGGGCTGCGCAGGACTTGCTCTAGGGGGTAAGACGAGATCACGTTGATTGGATGGCCCTGGAAGTAGTGGCGCAGCTTGCGGGAGGCGACGAGGAGCACCAGGAGGAGCTTCTGCTGCATGGGGTAACGCTCGCGCGCATCTCGCAGCACCGTGCTAACAAAGTACACGGGGTGCTCAATGAGGCGGGTAGTTGTTGCAGCAGCTTGTTCTTCAGGGGGCCCAAGGGGCCCATGAGGCTCGGGAGGTTCGGGGGGCGGCTCACGAGGTGGCTCCCTGGAGGCCTCTTGAGGCGAAGCCTCGGCAGGCGACGGCGCAGCCTCGGGAGGTGACGCACCAAGGGCCTCTTGAGGTGGGATCTCAGTAAGCGACGTCGTGACTTCGTGTGGCGCCAGCTCGACGGGCTTCTTCTGTGCGCAGACGCGCTCTTCTCGAACTACCACCAGGGCCGCACTGGTCGTCTGGGGAGTAGCCGCCAAGTATAGGAGCAAGGGCTCGCGAGAGCGTGGCGTGACCATGATGGGCGGGCTCGTGAGGTACCTCTTGAGGTCTTCAAAGGCAGCATCGGCCTCGGGAGTCCACTTGAAGGGCCCGGATCTCTTCATGAGCTTGAAGAATGGCAGGGCTCGCTCGCCGAACTTGGAGATGAATCGCCCAAGGGAGGCCATGAATCCCACCAGGCGCTGCATCTCCTTGAGGCTCTGGGGAGGGCGCATTTTCTCGATGGCCTTGATCTTCTCGGGGTTGGCCTCGATGCCGCGGTGGGAGACCAGGAAGCCGAGGAGCTTGCCAGAGGGGACTCCGAAGACGCACTTGTCTGGGTTGAGCTTGAGGTTGACCTTGCGCAGGTTGTCAAACGTCTCCTGGAGGTCCGTGAGGAGGGACCAGGCCTCGCGGGTCTTGACAATGATGTCATCGACGTAGGCCTCAGCGTTTCATCCCATCTGGGGCCCCAAGGCGATGCGCATCATCCTCTGGAAGGTGGCTCCGGCGCTCCGGAGGCCGAACGGCATGCAGATGTAGCAGAATATGCCACAGGGGGTGATGAAGGCCGTCTTCTCCACATCTTCAGCTGCCATCTTGATCTGGTGGTAGCCTGAGAAGGCATCTAGGAAGCATAGCAGCTCGCACCCGGCGGTGGATTCCACGATCTGGTCGATGCGGGGCAGTGGGAAGGGGTCTTGAGGGCAGAACTTGTTGAGGCTCGTGAAGTCGACGCACATGCGCTCCTTGCCGCACTTTTTGGGTACCACGACGGGGTTGGCGAGCCATTCAGGGTGGCGTACCTCGCGGATGACTCCAGCTTCTTGCAGCTTCTGGACTTCTTTGACGATGAACTCTTGCTTCTCTGGCGCCTGGCGCCGTGCCTTCTGTTTCACGGGGCGTGCATTGGGGCACACAGCTAAGTGGTGCTCGATCACCTCCCTCGGCACACCGGGCAAATCAGATGCCGTCCATTTGAACACATCCGAGTTTGCCCGAAGGAAGGTGACGTGTGCGTCTTCCTATGCGGGAGAGAGGCCTGTGCCGATGGTGAAGGCAGGGCCTGAGCCGCTGCCGTCCACCGACACCTTCTTTGTCTCAACGTGGTCCTGAGAGAACAACTGCTTCTTCTTCACGGGCCCGGCCTCATGAGGCTCGTCGTCATCCTCGTCGGCAGGGTAGGCGGTGGCAGCAGCCTTGTAGGCGCTCTCAAGGGAGCAGACTGCGTCCTTCTCGTCACAGGAGACGGTGATGATGCCGCTGCAGCCCGGCATCTTGAGGACGTTGTAGGCGTGGTGGGTTGCCGCCATGAAAATGGCGAGAGCTTGGTAGCCCAAGATGGTGTTGTACGGTAGGCCGATGTGCGCCACGTCGAAGTCGATGAGCTCAGTATGGTAGTTCTTGCGAGTGTCTAAGGTGACAGGGAGGCGCACTTGGTCCAGGGGGATGGTGGAGCCATCAGTCACTCCGGAGAAGGGCCTGGTCGGCAGCAGCTGGTCGTAAGGCACCTGGAGCTGCTCGAAGGTTTTGATGGAGATCACGTTGAGGCTGGCGCCTCCATCAATGAGCGTCTTGGTAACGGTGACATTGCTAATGGTGGGGGTGCACAACATGGGGACCGTGCCAGCAGCGCTTGAGGACTTGGGGTGATCGTTGGAGTCGAAGGTGATTGGGTACTGCGACCACTTGAGGGGGCGAGAAGCTTCAGGCCTCGGGAGGGCAATGTTCACCTCACGAGAGAACAACTTGAAGTGGCGGTTGGACGCGGGAGCCTGAGCTCCGCCTAGGATGCATGCCACCCCACAAGGATCTTGATAGCCCCCGGCGTCTTGGTTGGGCTAGTTGCCATCATTCCGCTGAGGTGGCGGCGGCAGAGGTGGAAAGGCAGCATTGGCCTGAGGGTTGGCCTCGCGAGGCTGGTCGTGCCAGGCGGCCTCACGAGGCTGGTCGCGCCAACCCTGGTGGAAGTTGCCATTGCCGCTGCGGTCTCCCCAGCGGCCGCCATTGCGGCCACCTCCACGGCCGGTGCCGCGGTCGTTGCGGTCGCTGCGACGGCCAAGGCACTCATCGCGAAGCAGCTTGAGCTCGTGGCAATCCTCGGTGCTGTGGGAGTTCGAGTTGTGGTAGGCGCGGAGAGGGCGGTTGTCTCTTTTGGGCTCGTCGCACTCATGGCCGCGCTTCTGCTCGGGCTCCGCCGCGAGCATGGCAGGGCCCTTGCGCTTGACGTCCTTGCTCTTGGCCTTGGCGGCGTCTGGCGCCGCATCGGGGTCGTTGTGGACGAAGAGGCGGCCCTCCTCGGCCTTGGCGCACTTGTCGGCGAGGTCGAACAGCTCGAGCACGGAGTCGAGCTCATCATTGATGGCGAGCTTCTCGTGCATCCGGACGTCCGTGACGCTGTTAGAGAACGCGGAGACGATGGCATCCTCGGAGGCACGCGGGATCTTGTTGCGCACTTGGCTGAAGCGCTGTATGTACTTGCGAAGGGTCTCATCAAGGCGCTGGCGCACAACGCGCAAGTCGTTGAGCGTGAGGGAGCGCTCGTGCGTGCCTTTGAAGTTGGCGACGAACTGTCGGCAGAGTTTGCCCCATGAAGAGATGGACGCCTCGGGGAGGTTCATGAGCCAAGAGCGCGGGCCATCCTTGAGGGACATGGGGAACCAGTTCGCCATGACCTTGTCGTCACCGTTCGCCGCCTCGATGCTCAGGGCATAGAGCTGCAGGAACTCCGCAGGGTTGGGGGTGCCGTCATAGCGCTGAGGGAGGTCCGGCTTGAATTTGGTGGGCCACACCACGCGACGGAGCTCGCGGGTGAAGGCACGGCAGCCCACGCAGCTGGAGGGGACGCCGCCGGCGAGGGCGGCGCGAATCTGACGGCCGGCGGCTGCGACTTCTTGGACGGTCCTGTCATGGCGCTGGCGCTATTGCTCGAGGAGGACGCGTGCGTCGGGGGGCGCGCGCCGGACGATTTGGCAGCTGGGCTCGCCATGGTCTGGCGAAGACGCGCTGCGGGAGTGCTCATGCACCCGCGTGTCGCGATGACGCGGGGCGCCCTCGTCATGCAGAGGAGGCGGAGGAGGTGCGTCGTGCGCCACTCCCCGGCGCGACACGGCGGGGGGCCGAGCGAGTGAGAGGGCACCGGGGCGTCGCCTGCGGCATTGACGAGCTCGGTGATGCGGCCGAGCCAGGCATCATAGCCGGCGTCGGTGGTGCGGTAGCGCAGGAGCTCACGCACCATGAGCAGCGCGACCTGCGGAGCCGGCGCGTCACGGCGAGCAAGCGACGAGGCCGTGGCGGTGTGGCTATCCGCCTACACGGACGGGTGGAGGGAGGACGCCTGCTGCTCCCTCGCAGCGGGGTCGGTAGCGGCGCCGGCAGCACGGCGTCGACGGTCGTCGCGGGCGACGGGCTCTGTCTGGGCCACCCTGGCAGCTCGGCGCGCGTAGCGCTCTGTTGGAAATATGCCCTAGAGGCAATAATAAATTGGTTATTATTATATTTCCTTGTTCATGATAATCGTTTATTATCCATGCTATAATTGTATTGATTGGAAACTCAAATACATGTGTGGGTACATAGACAACACTGTGTCCCTAGTAAGCCTCTAGTTGACTAGCTTGTTGATCAAAGATGGTTAAGGTTTCCTAGCCATGGACATGAGATGTCATTTGATAACGGGATCACATCATTAGGAGAATGATGTGATGGACAAGACCCAAACTGTAAACGTAGCATTTGATCGTGTCAGTTTATTGCTATTGTTTTCTGCATGTCAAGTATCTGTTCCTTTGACCATGAGATCATGCAACTCACTGACACCGGAGGAATACCTTGTGTGTATCAAACGTCGCAACGTAACTGGGTGACTATAAAGGTGCTCTACAGGTATCTCCGAGGGTGTCTGTTGGGTTGGCATGGATCAAGACTGGGATTTGTTACTCCGTATGACGGAGAGGTATCTCAGGGCCCACTCGGTAATACAACATCACATTGAGCCTTGCAAGCAATGTGACTAAAGTGTTAGCCACGAGATCTTGTATTACGGAACGAGTAAAGAGACTTGCCGGTAACGAGATTGAACTAGGTATAGTGATACCGACGATCGAATCTCGGGCAAGTAACATACCGAAGAACAAAGGGAACAGCATACGGGATTAACTGAATCCTTGACATAGAGGTTCGACCGATAAAGATCTTCGTAGAATATGTAGGAGCCAATATGGGCATCCAGGTCCCGCTATTGGTTATTGGCCGTAGAGGTGTCTCGGTCATGTCTACATAGTTCTCGAACCCGCAGGGTCTACACACTTAACGTTTGGTGACGATTAGTATAATTGAGTTATTATGTTGGTGACCGAAAGTTGTTCGGAGTCCCGGATAAGATCCCGGACATGACGAGGATCTCCGGAATAGTCCGGAGGTAAAGATTGATATATGTGATAATAGTGTTTTGATCTCCGGAAGAGTTCCGAAGTTCACCGGAAGAGGTTCCGGATGTTTACCGAAGTGTTCGGGTGCAGCAACACTTTATATGAGCCAAAGGGATAAAGCCCACAAGGTATTGGAAAGTGCAAAAGTAGTTTTGCTGCCGCGTAAGCGGTACTACCGCTTGGTGAAGCGGTACTACCGCCGGAGCGGTACTACCGCTTGTGTAAAGCGGTACTACCGCCCGAGCGGTACTACCGCTTGTGTGAAGCGGTACTACCGCCCAAGCGGTACTACCGCTTGTGTGAAGCGGTACTACCGCTTGTGCGCGGCTGTGCACGGTTCGGCAGGGATCCGAGTTGGACTCTTTCCCTGCGGGCCAAACCGACCTTGTGCGGGCAAAACCGACCCGGAGGAGGCTTTTACTCCAAGTTTAGACCCCAAGGCTCAACATATAAATAGAGGGGCAGGGCTAGCACACGGGACACATCAGGATTTCCCAAGCCGTGTGCCGGCAACCCTAGCCCTCTAGTTCCTCCGTCATAATCTCCGTAGTGCTTGGCGAAGCCCTGCAGAGATTGTTCCTCACCACCATCACCACGCCGTCGTGCTGCTGGAACTCAACCACTACTTCACCATCGCTCGCTGGATCGAGGAGGTGAAGGCGTCATCAAGCCGTACGTGTGTTGAACGCGGAGGTGCCGTCCGTTCGGCACTAGATCGGAAGGATCGTGATTGGATCGCGGGACGCTCGGCGATTTGGATCGCGAAGACGTTCGACTACATCAACCGCGTTTATTAACGCTTCCGCTTAGCGATCTACAAGGGTATGTAGATTCACTCTCCCTCTCGTAGATGCTCATCACCATGGATAGATCTTATGTGTGCGTAGGAAAATTTTTGTTTCCCATGCAACGTTCCCCAACAGTGGCATCATGAGCCAGGTCTATGCGTAGATGAGATCTCGAGTAGAACACAAACGAGTTGTGGGCGTGGGTGTATACATATTGCTTGCCGTTACTAGTTGATACTTGATTCAGCGGCATTGTGAGATGAAGCGGCCCGGACCGACATTACGCGTACGCTTACGCGAGACTGGTTTTACCGCTGCGTGCACTTGTTGCATAAAGGTGACTGGCGGGTGTCTGTCTCTCTCACTTTAGTTGAATCGGTTCAATGAAGAGGGTTCTTTTAGAAGATCAAAAAGCAATCACTACACCACGTTGTGGTTTTGCGTAGGTAAGAACGGTTCTTGCAAACCCGTAGCAGCCACGTAAAATTTGCAACAACAATTAGAGGACGTCTAACTTGTTTTTGCAGGGTATGTTGTGATGTGATATGGCCAATTACATGATGAGATATATGTGATGTATGAGATGATCATGTTTTGTATAGAATATCACGACTTGCATGTCGATGAGTACGGCAACTGGCAGGAGCCATAGAGTTGTCTTTAATTATTGTATGACCTGCGTGTCAATCATTAAGCGCTATGTAATGCTTTACTTTATCGCTAAACGTTAGCAATAGTCGTGGAAGCAACAGTCGGCGCGACAACCTTATGGCGACACGTTGATGGAGATCAAGATGATGGAGATCATGGTGTCATGCCGGTGACGATGGAGATCATGCCGGTGCTTTGGAGATGGAGATCAAAAGCACAAGTTCATGGCCATATCATGTCACTTATGATTTGCATGTGATGTTAATCCTTTTATGCATCTTATTTTGCTTAGGACGACGGTAGCATTATAAGGTGATCCCTCACTTAAATTTCAAGATAAATTGTGTTCTCCCCAAGTGTGCACCGTTGCGAAAGTTCGTCGTTTCGAGACACGCCGTGATGATCGGGTGTGATAGACTCTACGTTCGCATACAACGGGTGCAAGCCATGTTGCACGTGCGGAACACTCGGGTTAAACTTGACGAGCCTAGCATGTACAGACATGGCCTCGGAACACAAGAGACCGAAAGGTCGAACATGAGTCATATAGTAGATATGATCAACATGAAGATGTTCACCATTGAAACCACCTCAACTCACGTGATGATCGGACTTGAGTTGGTGGATTTGGATCATGTTACACTCGAATGATCGGAGGGATGTCAATTTGAGTGGGAGTTTTTTAAAATATGATTAACTAAACTCATTATCTAAGAACAATAGTCTAAGTTGTCTTTGCTATATTTATGTTGTAGATCATGGCTCGCGCAGTAGCACCCCTGAATTTTAATGCGTTCCTAGAGAAAGCTAAGTTGAAAGATGATGGAAGTAACTTTGTGGACTGGGCCCGTAATCTAAGGATTATCCTTACGGCTTCCCAGAAGGCTTATGTCCTTGATGCACCGCTTGGTGATCCACCCGCTCCAGTTGAGTCTCTAGACGTTGTGAACGCCTGGCAGGCTCGTTCTGATGATTACTCAATAGTTCAATGTGCAATGTTGTATGGCTTAGAACCGGGACTTCAAAGACGTTTTGAACGTCATGGAGCATATGAGATGTTCCAGGAGTTGAAGTTTATCTTTCAGAAGAATGCCCGGATCGAGAGATATGAGATCTCCGATAACTTCTATGCTTGCAAGATGGAGGAGAACGGGTCTATCAGTGATCACGTGCTCAGAATGTCTGGGTACTCCACCCGTCTGGCTGAGTTAGGGATGCCCCTTCCGCCAGAGGCTATCACTGACAGAGTTCTTCAATCATTGCCGCCTAGCTACAAGAGCTTCGTGTTGAACTATAACATGCACGGGATGAACAAGTCAGTCGCCGAGCTGTTTGCGATGCTGAAAGCCGCTGAGTCTGAAATTCAGAAGGAGCATCAAGTGTTGATGGTCAATAAAACCACTAGTTTCAAGAAAAATGGCAAGGGTAAGAAGGGTAACTCCAAGTAGAGTGGCAAAGCAGTTGCTCCTCTCGTGAAGAAACCCAAGGCTGGACCCAAACCAGAAACTGTGTGTTTTCATTGCAAGGGAACTGGACACTGGAAGCGGAATTGCCCCAAGTATTTGGCTGACAAGAAGGCGGCCAACAACAAACAAGGTATATATGATATACATGTTATTGATGTGTACCTTACCAACTCTCGTTGTAGTGCCTGGGTATTTGATACCGGTGCGGTTGCTCATATTTGCAACTCAAAACAGGAACTGCGGAATAGACGGAGGCTGGCAAAGGACGAAGTGACGATGCGCGTGGGAAATGGTTCCAAGGTTGATGTGATCGCCGTTGGCACGCTCGCTCTTCGATTACCGTCGGGATTAGTGATGAACCTAAATAAGTGTTATTTGGTGCCTGCGTTAAGCATGAACATTATATCTGGATCTTGTTTATTGCGAGACGGTTACTCATTTAAATCAGAGAATAATGGTTGTTCTATTTATATGAGTAATATCTTTTATGGTCATGCACCCAATGTGAGGGGTTTATTCTTGTTGAATCTCGATAGTAATGATACACATGTTCATAACATTGATGCCAAAAGATGTAGAATTGATAATGATAATACCACTTTCTTGTGGCACTGCCGTTTAGGTCATATTGGCGTAAAACGCATGAGGAAGCTCCATGCTGATGGACTTTTGGAGTCACTTGATTTTGAATCACTTGACACATGTGAGCCATGCCTCATGGGCAAGATGACTAAAACTCCGTTCTCTGGAACAATGGAACGGGCAAGTGACTTATTGGAAATCATACATACTGATGTGTGCGGTCCGATGAGCATTGAGGCGCGCGGTGGTTATCGTTACTTTCTCACCTTCACTGATGACTTAAGTAGATATGGGTATATTTACTTAATGAAACACAAGTCTGAAACATTTGAAAAGTTCAAACAATTTCAGAGTGAAGTTGAGAATCATCGTAACAAGAAGATTAAATTCCTACGATCTGATCGAGGAGGAGAATATCTGAGTTATGAGTTTGGCAGTCACTTAAGACAGTGTGGAATTGTTTCACAATTAACACCGCCTGGAACACCACAGCGTAATGGTGTGTCCGAACGTCGTAATCGAACCTTATTGGATATGGTGCGATCTATGATGTCTCTTGCCGATTTGCCACTATCGTTTTGGGGTTATGCATTAGAGACAGCTGCATTCACTTTAAATAGGGCACCATCGAAATCCGTTGAGACGACGCCATATGAACTTTGGTTTGGCAAGAAGCCAAAGCTGTCGTTTCTTAAAGTTTGGGGATGTGATGCTTATGTCAAAAAGCTTCAGCCTGAAAAGCTGGAACCCAAAGCGGAGAAATGCGTCTTCATAGGATACCCAAAAAAGACAGTTGGGTATACCTTCTATCTCAGATCCGAAGGCAAAATGTTTGTCGCTAAAAACGGAACATTTCTTGAGAAAGAGTTTCTCTCGAAAGAATTGAGTGGGAGGAAGATAGAACTTGATGAGGTTATTGAACCTTTACTTCAACCTGAGAGTAGCGCAGCGCAGAAAGTTGTTTCTGTGGAGCCTACATTAGCTGAAGAGGAAGTTAATGATGATGATCATGAAGCTTTGGATCAAGTTGCTATCGAACCTCGTAGGTCGACAAGGACGCGTACTACTCCTGAGTGGTACGGCAACCCTGTCTTAGAGGTCATGTTGTTAAACAACGATGAACCTACGAGCTATGGAGAAGCGATGATGGGCCCGGATTCCGAGAAATGGTTAGAGGCCATGAAATCTGAGATGGGATCCATGTATGAAAACAAAGTATGGACTTTGGAAGTATTACCTGAAGGGCGTAAGGCCATTCAGAACAAATGGATCTTTAAGAGGAAGACGGACGCGGACGGTAATGTCACCGTCTATAAAGCTCGACTTGTGGCAAAGGGTTTTTCACAAGTTCAAGGAGTTGACTACGATGAGACCTTCTCACCCGTAGCGATGCTTAAGTCCGTCAGAATCATGTTAGCAATAGCTGCCTTTTTCGATTATGAAATTTGGCAGATGGATGTCAAAACAGCGTTCCTTAACGGTTACCTTAAGGAAGAGTTGTATATGATGCAGCCAGAAGGTTTTGTCGATCCAGAGAATGCTGACAAAGTTTGCAAACTCCAGCGATCCATTTATGGACTGGTGCAAGCATCTCGGAGTTGGAATCTTCGTTTTGATGAGGTGATCAAAGCGTTCGAGTTTATACAAGTTTACGGAGAAGCTTGTATTTACAAGAAAGTGAGTGGGAGCTCTATAGCGTTTCTAATATTATATGTGGATGACATATTGCTGATTGGAAACAATATAGAAATGCTGGAAAGCGTAAAGGAATATTTGAACAAGAGTTTTTCAATGAAGGACCTAGGAGAAGCTGCTTTCATATTAGGCATCAAGATCTATAGAGATAGATCGAGACGCTTAATAGGACTTTCACAAAGCACATACCTTGACAAAGTTTTGAAGAAGTTCAAAATGGATCAGTCCAAGAAGGGGTTCTTGCCTGTATTGCAAGGTGTGAAGTTGAGTAAGACTCAATGCCCAGTGACTGCAGAAGATAGAGAAAAGATGAGTGTCATCCCCTATGCTTCAGCCATAGGCTCTATCATGTATGCAATGCTGTGCACAAGACCCGATGTCAGCCTTGCCATAAGTATGGTCGGAAGGTTTCAAAGTGATCCAGGAATGGAACACTGGACGGCGGTCAAGAATATCCTGAAGTACCTGAAAAGGACTAAGGACATGTTTCTCGTTTATGGAGGTGATCAAGAGCTCGTCGTAAAGGGTTACGTCGATGCAAGCTTTGACACTGATCCGGATGACTCTAAGTCGCAAACCGGATACGTATTTATTCTTAATGGGGGTGCGGTTAGCTGGTGCAGTTCCAAGCAAAGCGTGGTAGCAGATTCTACATGCGAAGCGGAGTACATCGCTGCCTCGGAGGCGGCGAAGGAAGGTGTCTGGATGAAGGAGTTCATGACAGATCTTGGAGTAGTGCCTAGTGCACTTAACCCAATGACTCTGTTTTGTGATAATACTGGTGCCATTGCTCTAGCCAAGGAACCAAGATTTCACAAGAGGACCAGACACATAAAGCGACGTTTCAATTCCATCCGCGATTACATCAAGGAGGACGACATAAATATTTGCAAAGTACACACGGATCTAAATGTTGCAGATCCGTTGACTAAACCTCTTCCAAGGGCTAAACATGAACAACACCAGAACTGCATGGGTGTTCGATTCATTACAATGTAAATCACATAGTGATGTGAACTAGATTATTGACTCTAGTGCAAGTGGGAGACTGTTGGAAATATGCCCTAGAGGCAATAATAAATTGGTTATTATTATATTTCCTTGTTCATGATAATCGTTTATTATCCATGCTATAATTGTATTGATTGGAAACTCAAATACATGTGTGGGTACATAGACAACACTGTGTCCCTAGTAAGCCTCTAGTTGACTAGCTTGTTGATCAAAGATGGTTAAGGTTTCCTAGCCATGGACATGAGATGTCATTTGATAACGGGATCACATCATTAGGAGAATGATGTGATGGACAAGACCCAAACTGTAAACGTAGCATTTGATCGTGTCAGTTTATTGCTATTGTTTTCTGCATGTCAAGTATCTGTTCCTTTGACCATGAGATCATGCAACTCACTGACACCGGAGGAATACCTTGTGTGTATCAAACGTCGCAACGTAACTGGGTGACTATAAAGGTGCTCTACAGGTATCTCCGAGGGTGTCTGTTGGGTTGGCATGGATCAAGACTGGGATTTGTTACTCCGTATGACGGAGAGGTATCTCAGGGCCCACTCGGTAATACAACATCACATTGAGCCTTGCAAGCAATGTGACTAAAGTGTTAGCCACGAGATCTTGTATTACGGAACGAGTAAAGAGACTTGCCGGTAACGAGATTGAACTAGGTATAGTGATACCGACGATCGAATCTCGGGCAAGTAACATACCGAAGAACAAAGGGAACAGCATACGGGATTAACTGAATCCTTGACATAGAGGTTCGACCGATAAAGATCTTCGTAGAATATGTAGGAGCCAATATGGGCATCCAGGTCCCGCTATTGGTTATTGGCCGTAGAGGTGTCTCGGTCATGTCTACATAGTTCTCGAACCCGCAGGGTCTACACACTTAACGTTTGGTGACGATTAGTATAATTGAGTTATTATGTTGGTGACCGAAAGTTGTTCGGAGTCCCGGATAAGATCCCGGACATGACGAGGATCTCCGGAATAGTCCGGAGGTAAAGATTGATATATGTGATAATAGTGTTTTGATCTCCGGAAGAGTTCCGAAGTTCACCGGAAGAGGTTCCGGATGTTTACCGAAGTGTTCGGGTGCAGCAACACTTTATATGAGCCAAAGGGATAAAGCCCACAAGGTATTGGAAAGTGCAAAAGTAGTTTTGCTGCCGCGTAAGCGGTACTACCGCTTGGTGAAGCGGTACTACCGCCGGAGCGGTACTACCGCTTGTGTAAAGCGGTACTACCGCCCGAGCGGTACTACCGCTTGTGTGAAGCGGTACTACCGCTTGTGCGCGGCTGTGCACGGTTCGGCAGGGATCCGAGTTGGACTCTTTCCCTGCGGGCCAAACCGACCTTGTGCGGGCAAAACCGACCCGGAGGAGGCTTTTACTCCAAGTTTAGACCCCAAGGCTCAACATATAAATAGAGGGGCAGGGCTAGCACACGGGACACATCAGGATTTCCCAAGCCGTGTGCGGGCAACCCTAGCCCTCTAGTTCCTCCGTCATAATCTCCGTAGTGCTTGGCGAAGCCCTGCAGAGATTGTTCCTCACCACCATCACCACGCCGTCGTGCTGCTGGAACTCAACCACTACTTCACCATCGCTCGCTGGATCGAGGAGGTGAAGGCGTCATCAAGCCGTACGTGTGTTGAACGCGGAGGTGCCGTCCGTTCGGCACTAGATCGGAAGGATCGTGATTGGATCGCGGGACGCTCGGCGATTTGGATCGCGAAGACGTTCGACTACATCAACCGCGTTTATTAACGCTTCCGCTTAGCGATCTACAAGGGTATGTAGATTCACTCTCCCTCTCGTAGATGCTCATCACCATGGATAGATCTTATGTGTGCGTAGGAAAATTTTTGTTTCCCATGCAACGTTCCCCAACACGCTCGCGGCAAGCGTCGGCCATGACAGTGAGGAGGAGGAAAGAACCGGAGTCGCCCCCCTACCTGGCGCGCCAAATGTCGGAGCACGGACTCCAGGGATCCAAAGGTTCGAACACTGGGAGGCAAGCTAGCTCTCTCCGACCTACGGTGACCACGGCAAGGCTGCGGCGAGAGCGCTACGCGGGAGCACGACAGAGGACACGACGGTTACCCAGGTTCGGGCCACCTTGCGGTGTAAAACCTTACTCCTGATTGTGGTTACGATTGCTCTTGGCGAGGAGGTGTTCTCGCGTACAAGGTAGAAGATGAAGGAGTCCTCCCCTTTACAATGGCAGCTCTGCCCCTTTTATAGCCGCCTTGGTCCTCTTCCCCCAAAAACTAGGCGGGAAGGGCTGCCACACTTGGCGGGTTTTGAAAGGGGATAGGTGCTCAGTCCTATCCTGACTAAAGGCGGTCATCGCCTGCAAAAGCATGATCTGTGACGCGCTGGTGGGCTCGGTAGTGACCTCCGCCCTGCGCGCCTGGCTGTCTCGGTCTTCTTTCACCAAAGGGGCAGCCCTTGGGACTTGCTTTGGAGGTGGGCAGCTGGGGCTGCCCCCTTAGCACCAAAGAGGAAAGCTTCACCATCCGCGCCCGCTAGCGCGGCCTCTGCCGCCCTTCGTCGCCACGCGCGTCACCCACATGATGGGCACAGGACCGCGCAGCCGACGTCAGGCGAGGTGGCTTCGGGCGCCCGGCTCGGGGGGCGCCTCGGGAGGCAGCCTCGCGAGGCTCCTGCTCCTGCCACGGCTGAGTGCCGGCAGGGCGTGTCTTGAGGAGGGGTCCTCGGGAGGCTGCAACCTCGGGAGACGTCTTCACTTCGCGGCGCCCTTAGAATGGGCCGCGTCTTGGGCCTTTGTCAAGCGTCGTTTCCTGGGACACAGGCAGACGGGTCGGGGTACCCTGGTTCCCAATGGCCCGACAGACACCATTGCGGCCCATCATCAGTTCTAGCCCATTAACAGCCCGCTATGTCTTTAAGCTCATTTGCCGCCTGAGGTTCTTTCGGCCTGTTAGAGGCCCATTATAGAGATGGGCCAATTTCCAGGCTGTATGTCTTTCAGCCTGTTAGAGGCCCATTATAGGGATGGGCCAATTTTTAGGTGGTACGTATTTCGGCCTTTTAGCGTCCCATTCCGGATTTGGGCCAACTTCCAGCCCGGTGTATCTTTCGGCCTGTTAACGACCCACATCGTAGTTGGGCCTCTTACAGTCCGACCTGACTTTCGGCCTCTTAGCGGCCCATGTTCTCCATGGCACAATTCCAACCCGACATGACTTTCGGACTGTTAAAGGCCCGTTTTGTATATGGGCCCACTTATGACCCGATTGGCTTTCGGCCTGTTAACGGCCCGACATGGAAATGGGCCAAACATTAATTTTGATCTATTTAGGCCTGCTAAGGGCCCGTTGGTCTGTTTCCACTATTGGAGCCCAATCAAAGTTTCGGCCTGTTAACGGCCCATCAACTAATTGGGCCTACCTTACTTTGGGCCTGCTAAATTACCTGCATGGCTCTAGGCCCATTGAAGTACTAGGCCAAATATAGTCCATCAAAGGCCCACATCGATTTAGGCCTAGCTATTACTTTGAGCCCATTACGAGGAACAATTGTGGACTGTGGTAGAGCCCATCTATTAACTGCAGGCCCATTACGGGGCCATTACAGGTAGTGGGCCGTTCCCCTAGAATAAGGGCCCACGTCGCTTTGTTCCAGTTATTAATTTCATTGCATATTTTGGCTTGTTTGCCGCCAGTTGAGGTTTCGGCCCAGAAAGCTGGGGTGCGACCCCGCGCTAAGCAAATATACGCATAAAAGGAAAAACATAGCACATTGAAGCATATATTACAGGAAATTACATCCACTGGGCAATCAAAGATTGATGCCAGTGAAAATAAATGAACAGAGCTTAACGATTTACAACCTCACAATCTGCAACCTCAGCACGGATGACGCCCATAAGCATGTGAGAAAGTTCTTTCTTCTTTGCTATACTATCACTGAAATCATCGATCAGTTGTTGTTGCGCAAGAATGTGCACCTCTGATTCCTCCACGATTTCCATCATTGCTTCAGCCAGTAATTGGTTCACAATCGTACATATTTTCCGTTGGATTCGAGACAGAGGAAATTGAACAGATTCAAATGGCGATTTTGGTAGGCTTGTATCAATGATAGTGGAAAGTGTCTCGACCACTGCATCATAACTTAATTAGAGGGGAAACTGAACAGATTAATCAAGAGTTATTGCCATATTACCTTCACTAGATTTATTGGAGAGAAACAATGGGGTTGCCTTTCTGTCTTGAGACATTGTCATATTATCTTCAGCAGCCTGCACCAAATCATCGGCCAGGTCAGTTAATAGGAAAGCAACATTGACACAATGAACATTTGGGCAACCAGACCACACCAGCCTACACCAAATTAACACAATATGGCACTGCTATCATCAGCCAGCTAAGTTAATAGGAAAGCAACATTGACACAATGAACGATTGGGCAACCAGACCACACCACTAGATTTCAGTAATATGCAATATACTCCCTCCGTTCCTTTATATAAGGTGTATTTGTTTTTTCAAAAGTCAAGAGAGTGCACGTTTGACCAAGTTTTTAGAAAAATATATCAATATCCACAATACGAAATTTATATCATTTGATCCATCATGAAAAGTAGTTTCATATTTTATCTATTAGGTATTGCAGATGTTGTTATTTTATTCTACAATCTTGGTCAAACATTCAAATAGTTGACTTGCACGGAAATCAATACACCTTATATTCTGGAACGGAGGGAGTATGAGATAGTACAATCATGCAGCTCAGTATGCAATACTACCAGGCAGTTTCCCTTACAAAAATCTACATTAGCGCCATAATTATACATTTTGCTAAAAGTAAATTTATATCAGATAATTGGTGTACGATACTGAAGGTTGGATTCATGCCGATGCTACTTAATAAACTACACAATGATGTAAAAATATAGTGATACACAACAGGTACTTAGATCAGCATTGGAGCGCAGAGCATTTGCTGCAAGATACTTTCCTCGAACACAATCCCAGTTTAGAACGTTTGTTATCCTTTAAGCATATTTTCTACAACAATGATGCGTAAGACAGATGTAGAAAATATAAGATCAAATGAGATTTGAATGCTATAAAATTTCATGATGCGAGGATACGCACACGCTTCCTAGCAAGGAGTTGACATATTTTTGTTGGACTGGAGCGGACTGGTTCTTTGGCCACTGGAATCTGGTTATTATCTAGAGGACTTGGGTTTCTCTGTGCTGGAGCAGTTCCTATGAACACTGGAGTTGGGTTACTATCTCCTGGAGTTTGGATCTTTTGCAAAGAACTTGTTTGTACCCCTTCAGATTCTACCATAGCCCTCTTCCGCTTACATGCCTTGTATAGAAGAATGGTGCTTCAGTTATAAAACATGCTATGGCAGAGAGATGGAATAGGTACTGAAGAATAGAAAGGCATGACATATTGACATGTACTCCCTCCATCCGGAAATAAATGGATGTGTCTAGATGTATTTTAGTTCTAGATACATCCATTTTATCCATTTCTGCCGCAAGTAATACAGACGAAGGCAGTATGATGTACTCCCTCTATAAAGAAATATAAGAGTGTTTAGATCACTACTTTAGTGATGTAAACACTGTCGGCCCAGTGGGAACCAGGGTACCACGGGCCGTCTGCCTGCGGCCCAAGAAGCAACGCCTGGCGAGGCCCAAGAGGAGGCCCAACCATGGGCGCTGCGGAGCAAGGCACCTCGTGAGGCACCGGCCTCGCGAGGACCCCCCTCCGTGGGGGAGGGGGCGGACCCACCGAAGATCATCATCAGCAGCAGGCAGTCTCGTGAGGCCCCCCTCTCGCGAGGCGGCCTCCCGAGGAGCCGCTTGGTGCTGGCCATGCGGTCACGTGCCCACCACGTGGGTGACGCTCCCACGCAGGACGTGACAGCGACAGGAGCCGTACCAGCATGTGCGGCCAAGGAAGATTTCCTCTTTGGTGATAAAGGAGCAGCGCCAGCTGCCCTCCCACAAAGCAAGTCCCAAAGCTTGCCTGTTTGGTGCAAGAAGACCAAGATGACGAGGCGCGCTAGGGTGGATGTCACCACCGAGCCCACCAACGCGTCATGGATAGCTTCTTTGCACGCGAAGACCACCTTTTGTTAGGATAAGCCTGGGCGCCTATCCCCCTTTAAACCGCCGTTGTGTGGCTACCCTTCCCACCAATATTTTTGGGGAAAGAGGACCAAGGCGGCTATAAAAGGGGCAGTTCTGCCACCGTAGAGGGAGATCGATCGATTCCACCTTCTTCTACCTTGTACGCAAGAACTCTCTGCCGACAGCAATCCCAAACACAAGCAGGAGTAGGGTTTTACACCGCTTGGTGGCCCGAACCTGGGTAGCTCCTGTGTCCCCACCGTGCCCTGCGTGTGTGTGTGCTCTCGTCATGCTCCGCTCGGCGTAGCCTCGCCGTGGTCATCATTGGGTAGTTAGGGAGCAAGCTAGCCCCCAGAGTTCGAACCAGGGTCCCCGGAGCCCTTCTTCCGACATTTGGAGCGCCAGGTAGGGGGCAGCTTCCGCTCCTTCCACCCCGACATCGACATGGCCAACGCCCGACGCGAGCGCGCTCGGCGCCGGGCCGCCAGGATGGTTCGCACTGAGCTCGTCGTTAACGACAACCGCCGTGGGCGTGCTGGCGCCGCCACCGAGCCCTCGAGGGGAGAAGAGCAGGCCTCCTCTCTCCACTCGTCCGTGCAGCCACCCGCTCGTACCGCCACGGCATCCTCGCTCGCCCGCCGCGACCAGCCGGACGCACAGGCCGCGTTGCTCATGGCGCGTGAGCTGCTGCGCTACCGCCCCACCGAGGCCTACTACAACGCCTGGCTCGCGCGCATCACCGAGCTCGTTAACACCGTCGGAGATGCCCCGGCGCCCTCCCGTTCTCTTCCACCTCCGTCGCCGCATGGCACGGAGGCAGAGCACGACGCACCCCCTCCGCCTCCTCCGTTCGGCGACGCGGGTCAGCGCCGCGGCGCGCGCGCACGGGAGCCGTCCCGCGGCGCGTCCTCTCCAGACCACGATGACGCCAGTTGCCAGATCGTTCTGTGCGCACTGCCAGACGCGCGCGTGATCCTCGAGCAGCAACGCTAGTGCCAAGACCGCACCATCCAGGAGGTCGCAGTGGCCGGGCGCCAGAACCGTGCCACCCTTGCCGGCAGCGTCACCTCCAGCAGCGGGGGCTGCCGTGCCTTCACTCGCGAGCTGCGCCGCGTGGTGTGGCCCGTGAAATTCAAGCCAGACCTGCCTCCTCACTACGACGGCATCCCCAACCCCACGGAGTTCTTGCAGCTCTACACTCTGAGTATCAAGGCTACGGGCGGTGACGACAAGGTCATGGCGAACTGGTTCCCCATGGCCCTCAAGGACGCCCCGCGCTCGTGGCTCATGAACCTCCCCGAAGCATCCATCTCTTCTTGGTCCGAACTATGCCTGCAGTTCGTTGCCAACTTCAAGGGCACGCACGAGCACCCCCTCATGCTCAACGACCTGCACACTGTGCGCCAACGGCCTGACGAGACTCTCCGCAAATATATCCAGTGCTTCAGCCAAGTGCGCAACAAGATCCCGCACGCCTCCGATGCCGCGATCATCTCCGCGTTCTCTTCCGGTGTCACGGACATCCGGATGCGCGAGGAGCTCGCCATCAACGACGAGCTCGACACCACGGTCAAGCTGTTCGACCTCGCCGACAGGTGCGCCAAGGCTTCCGAGGGTTGCCTCTTCGCCCACAATGACCCAGACATGGCGCCTGACGCCGCCAAGGCCAAGAGAAAGGAGGCCAACCGCAAGGGCCCTGCCGTGCTTGCGGCAGAGCCTGAGCAGAAGCGCGGCCGCGACCATGACGAGCCCAAAAAAGATGGCCATCAACATGCACTCCCACAACACCGAGAACTGCCATGAGCTCAAGCTGCTTCACGAGAACCGCCAGGACGGGCGCGGCAACTGCAATGACCGCAGCACTGGCCGCGGAGGCGGTAGCAATGGCAATCGCTAGGGAGAGCGCAACAACAACGGCAACAACAACTTCCGGCAAGGCTGGCAGAACCAGCCACGGTAGGCCAACCCTCAAGCCAACGCCGCCCTACCGCCACTGCCGCCGCCGCCGGGCAGGAACAACGGCAACCAGCCTGACAAGAACATTGGGGGCTACCAGGAGCCTCGCGGAGTGGCATGCATCCTCGGCGGGGCCCAGGCCCCCTCGTCCAACCGCCACTTCAAGCAGTTCTCTCGCGAGGTGAATGCAGCCCTCCCGAGGCCCGAGGCCTCTCAGCCGCTCAAGTGGTCACAGTACGCAATCTCCTTCGACTCCACAGACCACCCCAAGTCCATGATGGCTGTGGGCACCGTCCCCATGCTGTGCACACCCACAATCAACAACGTCGCTGTTACCAAGACGCTTGTCGACGGTGGCACAGTCCTCAATGTGATCTCCATCGAGACCTTCGAGAAGCTCCAAGTGCCCTACGAGCGCCTGATGCCGACAAGGCCCTTCTAAGGTGTGACCGACGGCTCCACCCTGCCTCTGGGGCAAGTGCGCCTTCCCGTCACCTTCGGCACCCGCAAGAACTACCACACCGAGCTCATCGACTTCGATGTGGCGCACATCGGCCTACCCTACAATGCCATCTTGGGCTACCCCGCGCTCGCCAAGTTCATGGCGGTGACTCACCATGCCTACAACGTCCTCAAGATGCCATGCTGCAGCGGCATCATCACCATCCGCTGCGACGAGAAGGACGCAGTACGCTCCCTCGAGCGCACGTACAAGGCTGCCACTACCGCATACCCTGTCGACGAGGATGACGTTGAGCCTCCCGAGGCAGCACCCGCAAAGAAGAAGCAGATGTTCTCTCAGGCGCGCGCCGAGACGAAGAAAGTGTCGATGGATGGCAGTGGCTCCGGGCCCGCCTTCACCATCGGCAATGGCCTCGATCCCAGATAGGAAGGCGCGCTCATTGCCTTCCTCCAGGCAAATGCTGACGTGTTCGCATGGACAGCATCAGATTTGTCCGGGGTGCCGAGGGAGGTGATCGAGCACCACTTAGTGGTGTGCCCCAATGCGCGCCCTGTCAAGCAAAAGGCATGGTGCCAAGCTCCCATAAAGCAAGAGTTCATCGTCCAAGAAGTACAGAAGCTGCAAGGGGCAAGAGTCATCCGCGAGGTGCGCCACCCCGAGTGGCTCGCCAACCCTGTCATCGTCCCCAAGCATGGCCGTGAGAGTCGAATGTGTGTCGACTTCACCAGCCTCAACAAGGCCTGCCCCAGGACCCCTTCCCGCTGCCGTGAATCGACCAGATCGTGGACTCCACCACTGGGTGCGAGTTGCTTTGCTTTCTGGATGCCTTCTCAGGCTACCACCAGATCAAGATGGCGATAGCAGACAAAGAGAGGATGGCCTTCATCACTCCCTGCGGGACGTTGATACGTCTCCAACGTATCTATAATTTATGAAGTATTCATGCCATGTTTATAACAATTTTATATGGTTTTGGTATGATTTGAAAAGAACTATACCGGACTGACGCTGTTTTTAGCAGAACTACCATGGTGTTGTTTTTTGTTCAGAAATAAAAGTTCTTGGATCGACCCCAAAAATTTTGACGATTTTTTATGGACCAAAAGAGACCCCTGAAGCTTCGTGGAAGGACCAGAAGAGCCACGAGGAGGTGACAAGGCAACACGGCGCGCCCTGGGGGGGTCGTGTGCTATTGCTTTGTGGGCCCCTCGTAACTCCTTTTTGCGTGATTCCAACGCTAAAAAAATCCTATAAACAGAGAAACCCCTAGAAATAAACCTAGAACTTCGATGCCGCCGCCGCAAGCCTTTGTACCGAAGAGATCCCATCTGGAGGCCTTTTCCGGTACCCTATCGGAGGGGGAAATCATCACCGGAGGCCATCTTCATCATCCCGGCGGTCTCCATGACGAGGAGGGAGTAGTTCACCCTCGGGGCTGAGGGTATGTACTAGTAGCTATGTGTTTGATCTCTCTTTCTCTCTCTCTCTCTCGTGTTCTTGATTTGGGACGATCTTGATGTACCGCGAGCTTTGTTAATATAGTTGGATCATATGGTGTTTCTTCCCTCTCTATCTTCTTGTGATGAATTGAGTCTTTCCCTTTGAGGTTTCGTTATTGTCGGATTGAATATTTCGGATTTGAGAACACTTGATGTATGTCTTGCATGTGGATACCCATGGTGACAATGGGGTATTCTATTGAGTGCCTTGATGTATGTTTTGGTAATCAAGTTGCGGATTCCCGTGACCTTGGGGTAAACTAGGCATATGGGTTGGTACACGTTTTCATCTTCTTTTCTCTGATAGAAACTTTGGGGTACTCTTTGAAGTTCTTTGTGTGGATTGAATATTATGAATCTGAAGTTGTTTGATGCATATCGAATAATCAACTCACGGATACTTGTGACATTAGAGTATCTAGGTGACATTAGAGTTGGTTGATGCGTATCATATGGTGTTATTTTAGTATGAACTCTAGGGCTGTTTGTGACACTTATAGGGATGGCTCAATAGATTGATCGGAAAGGATAACTTTGAGGTGGTTTCGTATCCTACACCAATTTCTTCTTATGTTCTCCACTAGATAAGAACTTTGGAGTGATTCTTTATCGCACGTTGAGGGATTGTTATATGATTCAATTATGTTAGCACTGTTGAGAGATTGCACTAGTGAAAGTATGAACCCTAGGCCTTGTTTTCAAGCATTGCAATACCGTTTGTGCTCACTTTTGTTACTTGCTACCTTGCTGTTTTTATAATTTCAGATTACAAAAACCTATATCTACTATCCATACTACACTTGTATCACCATCTCTTCGCCGAACTAGTGCACCTATACAATTTTCCATTGTATTGGGTGTGTTGGGCACACAAGAGATTTCTTGTATTTGATTGCAGGGTTGTTGGAGAGAGACCGTCTTCATCCTACACCTCCCACAGATTGATAAACTTCAGGTCATCCACTTGAGGGAAATTTGCTACTGTCCTACAAAACTCTGCGCTTGGAGGGCCAACAAAGTATACAAGAATAAAGTTGCGTAGTAGACATCAAGCTCTTTTCTGGCGCCATTGCCGGGGAGGTGAGTGCTTGAGGGTATATCTTTAGATCTTGCAATTGAATCTTTTAGTTTCTTGTTTTATCACTAGTTTCGTTTATAAAAGAAAACTACAAAAAAATGGAATTGAGGTTGCCTCAAATGCTTCATCTTTATAATATCTTTCTTGAAAATGATGGATCGGAAAATTGTGCCAAAGTGTTAGAAGAAGAATTCAATAAAATGTTTAGCATAAATTCTTTGAATGATAAGCATGATTGCAATGTTGTTAGTATGCTTTCTATGAATATCCATGATGCTAATGATTTGCAAAGCTACAAGCTTGGGGATGCTATGTTTGATGAAGATGATATTTTTAGTCCCCCAAGTTTGGATGAGCAAATTTATTATGATGATAGCATGCCTCCTATTTATGATGATTATATTGATGAAAGTGGGTTTGGAAGAGTGTCAACTCTAGGTACTAATGATCCCACTACTTTGGAGGGTGTTGAATCTTATTGTAATAATTATGAAAGTGGATTTGGAGAGGTCATGACTTTATTTAGTGATGAATCCACTATTTTGGAAGAGGTTTCAATTGACTATGACAACAAAGTTGCTATCTATGATGATTATGATGATGACATGTATGCTATAAAGAGTAATGATAACCATGAAACTTGTCATCATGATTTTAATGCTCAAATTGATTATGCAAATCAAGTATTACATGATAATTATTTCATTGAGTTTGCTCCCACTATTATGAATGAGAAGAAATTTGCTTATGTGGAGAGTAATAAAAAATCTATGCTTGTCGATCATGAAAAGAATGCTTTATGGGATAGCTATATTGTTGAATTTGTTCATGATGCTACTAAAAATTATTATGAGAGAGGGAGATATGCTTATATATATTTCAACAACATCAAGTTTCCTCTCTTTATGTTGAAAATTTTGAAGTCATGCTTGTTTTGCCTTTCTATGCTAGTTGATTCTTGCTCCCATAAATTGTTTGCTCAAAAAATCCCTATGCATAGGAAGTGGGTTAGGCTTAAATGTGCTAGTCATATGCTTCATGATGCTCCCGTTATTTTTCAATTCTTTACTTTTATGTGAGCATCATTGAAATCATCATGCCTAGCTAAAATGCATTAAAGAAAAGCGCTTGTTGGGAGACAACCCAATATTTATACCTACTGTTTTTGTGTGTCCACATGATTAAGATACTTTAGTAATCATGTTTTATATGTTTTCTTTCAATAACGTGCCAAGTAAAGCCTTTGGGATAGTGTGGATACTTGTTGATTTGATTCTGTGAAAAAACAGAAACTTTTACGCCCAGTGCTGGAATTTCTACTCTGTACTAGAGCGTGAAAAAATTCTGAAATTTTTACACATTATTGGGTTACAAATTGTTTACGTTGTCCTATGTTTTCAGAATTTTTGGAGGTACAAAAGTATACTTTTTAATTCGCTCACTACATGCTATTCTATTTTTGACAGATTCTGTTTTTATTGCATAGTTTGCTTGTTTTAGTGTTTCCATAGCTTATATTGAGTAATATAAATTGTGGAAATGATAGAATACAGTAGGTATTATGTTAGAACAATTATGAATCTTGTCTTGACAGTACCTAAGTGGATGATTTATTTTTATCATACTAACATATCTCACAAGTTCCGTTAAGTTTTGTGTGATTGAAGTTTTCAAATTTTGGGTGAGATATCGATATGAGGAGAATAAGGATCGGCAAGACCCTAAGCTTGGGGATGCCCAAGTAACCCCAAGGTAATATTCAAGGAAGACTCAAGCGTCTAAGCTTGGGGATGCCCCGGAAGGCATCCCCTCTTTCGTCTTCAACATTATCGGTAACCTCACTTGGGACTATATTTTTATTCGTCACATAATATGTGTTTTGCTTGGAGCATCATTTTCTTTTGTTGAGATTTGCTTGCTGTTATCAATAATCATGTTTTGTATATTTTATCTCAATAAAATATCAAGTATAGCCTTTACCATGCTCAGTTTACAAGTTTATGAGTTGCTCTTTGAAAACAGAAAGTTTCCTGTTATGTCCTAAATATTGGTGAATAGTCAGAACATGATAAAATCTTGAAATTTTTACATAGTAAGAATGCATGAGTTCTCTGTCACGTGGTAATTTTTCAGAATTTTTGGAGTTAAGTAAGTATACTTTTTATTCTGTTCTTTACAGACTGTTCTGTTTGGACAGATTGCTATTATAGTTGCATTGTTTGCATATGTTTGCCTATTTAGTGTTTCTATATGTGGATAGGAGTATTAAATATGCAGAGTCATTTAGTATGCAATGTTAAATTATAATTTTAGTGATTTGTTACAGTAGAGAATGTTAAGGTTTTGAGTTAATTTATGCTAACTTATCTCACGAGTTCTTGTTGAGTTTTGTGTGGATGAAGTTTTTAAGATTTAGGAGAAGCCATGATATGAGAGGAATTAAGGAGACACAAGAGATCAAGCTTGGGGATTCCCAAGGCTCCCCAAGACAACATTCCAAGAAACCTCAAGCAACTAAGCTTGGGGATGTCCCGTTAGGCATCCCACCTTTCTTCATCAACACCTATCGGCTAGCCTAAGTTTTTACTTGTTCACATGATATGTGCTATTCTTGGAGTGTCCTTTTATTTTCATTTTGTTTGCTATTTGAATAAAATTATCATATCTGAAATCTTTATTTGGAGAGAGTATTCACATAGCTACTTATTTACTTAACTACTCATTGTTCTTCACTTAAATCTTTTGGAGTAGTTTGTCATTCACTCTCGTGCTTCACTTATATCCTAAGAGTGAATTGTTGAATGAATTGAATGTCATAAATATGAAATTATATATGCTTCATATGCTTGTCCCATGGGGAGTAATGACTTCACCTACAAGAAGTATAATTGGTAAAAAAATTGAGAGTTAGCAAACACAACATTGGTCACTTGAACAATTCATGAAAGAATATTGAAGGAAGAGAGATTTCACATATAAATATACTATTTTGGACATCTTCTATGATTGTGAGCCCCCATTAATTATTTTCAAACTTGATCAAGTAGTTGACGTTGGACAAGGAAGACAACGTAATGAGTTATGTTTGTTTATATTCACATAGAAGTTATATTGTCATGGATCCTCTAACATGTGGTGCTTGCTTAGGATCTTTTGCTAGCCAAAACTTCGTAATAAGTAGAAATACTACTTGTGCATCCAAAAACCCTTAAACCCAGTTTCTTGTCACGAGAGTCCACCATACCCACCTATGTATTGAATAAGATCCTTCAAGTAAGTTGTCATCGGTGCAAAAACCAATAAAAATTGCTCCTAAATATGTATGATCTTTTATTAGAAGGGAAAATAAGTTGGTAAAAAAATAAAAGCGACGGACTACATAATAAAGGTTGCTATCACAAGGGGCAATATAAAGTGACGTTCCTTTCCATTAAGAGCTTGCACATCCAAAAATAAAAAGCGCATGACAACCTCTGCTTCCCTCTGCGAAGTCAGTAATGTTCATCCCCATTCCGCTCTATTTATTCTCTAGTGGGCAAGCATCACGTGGTAGGAAAAGATCCAGGCACATATATCCAGTTGAATATAGGTGATCATGAGTTATTATTGTTAACATTATCTCTATGATAAGCAAGTTGGGAGGCGAAACATTAAGCCCCTATCTTCCTATGTGTTTGACTGAAACGGTTTGTTCTAAAAATATGCTTTGAGTGTCAGCAATTATGGAATACTAAATGATAGTTGAGTATGTGGAATTTGCTAAAACAAAGCTCTTACATAGACCCTTCCTGAAAATAAGATGAATTGTAATTGTTTGATGACTGAGAACACAGTTTGTTAGTTTTCAAGAAAGTTTATGGTTTATACTTTAACATGTGAATAGCTTGCTACTTGATCATGAGAAGTTTTATGAGAAATGAGCTACTGCTTATAATATATAATGATGCTAGAAAAAGTGATTAGAATTATCATTGATCAAACTTATGCACTATGCTAGCATTCACACTTCATAAATTATTTCTTTTATCATTTACCTACTCGAGGACGAGCAGGAATTAAGCTTGGGGATGCTGATACGTCTCCAGTATATCTATAATTTATGAAGTATTCATGCCATGTTTATAACAATTTTATATGGTTTTGGTATGATTTGAATAGAACTAACCCGGACTGACGCTGTTTTCAGCAAAACTACCGTGGTGTTGTTTTTTGTGCAGAAATAAAAGTTCTTGGATTGACCCCAAAAAATTTGACGATTTTTTTATGAACCAAAAGAGACCCCCAAAGCTTCGTGGAAGGACCATAAGAGCCACGAGGAGGTGACAAGGCAACACGGCGCGCCCCAGGGGGGGGGTCGTGTGCTGTTGCCATGTGGGCCCCTCGTAACTCCTTTTTGCGTGATTCCAACGCTGAAAAATCCTATAAATAGAGAAACCCCCAGAAATAAACCTAGAACTTTGACGCCATCGCCGAAAGCCTCTGTACCAAAGAGTTCCCATCTGGAGGCCTTTTTCGGCACCCTACCGGAGGGGGAAATCATCACCGGAGGCCATCTTCATCATCCCGGCGGTCTCCATGACGAGGAGGGAGTTGTTCACCCTCGGGGCTGAGGGTATGTACTAGTAGCTATGTTTTTGATCTCTCTCTCTCTCTCTCTCTCTCTCGTGTTCTTGATTTGGCATGATCTTGATGTACCGCGAGCTTTGTTAATATAGTTGGATCATATGGTGTTTCTTCCCTCTCTATCTTCTTGTGATGAATTGAGTCTTTCCCTTTGAGGTTTCGTTATTGTCGGATTGAATATTTCGGATTTGAGAACACTTGATGTATGTCTTGCATGTGGATACCCGTGGTGACAATGGGGTATTCTATTGAGTCCCTTGATGTATGTTTTGGTAATCAAGTTGCGGATTCCCGTGACCTTGGGGTAATCTAGGCATATGGGTTGGTACACGTTTTCATCTTCTTTTCTCCGATAGAAACTTTGGGGTACTCTTTGAAGTTCTTTGTGTGGATTGAATATTATGAATCTGAAGTTGTTTGATGCATATCGAATAATCAACTCACGGATACTTGTGGTGACATTGGAGTATCTAGGTGACATTAGAGTTGGTTGATGCGTATCATATGGTGTTATTTTCGTATGAACTCTAGGGCTGTTCGTGACACTTATAGGGATGGATCAATAGATTGATCGGAAAGGATAACTTTGAGGTGGTTTCGTACCCTACAACAATTCTTTGTCGCACGTTGAGGGATTGTTATATGATTCAATTATGTTAGCACTGTTGAGAGATTACACTAGTGAAAGTATGAACCCTAGGCCTTATTTTCAAGCATTGCAATACCGTTTGTGCTCACTTTTGTTACTTGCTACCTTGCTATTTTTATAATTTCAGATTACAAAAACCTATATCTACTATCCATACTACACTTGTATCACCATCTCTTCGCCGAACTAGTGCATCTATACAATTTACCATTGTATTGGGTGTGTTGGGGACACAAGAGATTTCTTGTATTTGATTGCAGGGTTGTTTGAGAGAGACCATCTTCATCCTACACCTCCCACGGATTGATAAACCTTAGGTCATCCACTTGAGGGAAATTTGCTACTGTCCTACAAAACTCTGCGCTTGGTGGCCCAACAGAGTCTATAAGAATAAAGTTGCGTAGGAGACATCAGACGTACTGTTACATCTGCATGCCCTTCAGCCTGAAGAGCACGGGAGCCACCTTCCAGAGGCTGATGCGGATCGCCCTGGGGCCCCAGATGGGAAAAAATGCGGAGGCCTACGTCGACTACATCGTCGTGAAAAGCTGCAAGTCGTGCTCCCTCATCGTGGACCTCGAAGAAACCTTCGCCAACCTGTGTAAGGTCAACCTCAAGCTCAACCCCGCCAAGTGCGTCTTCGGAGTCCCTTCTGGCAAGCTGTTTGGCTTCCTGGTCTCCCACCGCGGCATTGAAGCCAATCCCAAAACGATCAAGGCCATCGAGCGGATGTGGCCTCCCCGGAACCTCAGAGAAATGCAGCGCCTCGCGGGATGCATGGCCTCGCTTGGGCGATTCATCTCCAAGTTCGGCGAAAGAGCCCTGCCGTTCTTCAAGCTCATGAAGAGATCGGGCCCCTTCAAGTGGACTCCCGAGGCTGACGCAGCCTTCGAGGACCTCAAGAGGTATCTGACAAGCCCTCCCATCATGGTCGCTCCGCGCCCTCGCGAGCCCTTGCTCCTATACTTGGCAGCCACGCCCCAGATGGCCAGCGCAGCCCTTGTGGTAGAATGAGAAGAGCCTGCTCCGGCCAAGAAGAAGCCTGCCGCACCTGCGCCTGCCGAGGCCGCGCTAGCGCCTCCCGAGGCAGTACCTCCGCCTGCCGAGGATCCTCCTCAAGAGGCCCCTGACGAGCCCCCTCCCGAGCTTCCCGAGGAACAAGCTACCATGCCTACGGCCACGCGTCTCGTCGAGCACCCCGTCTACTTTGTCAGCACAGTGTTGCGGGATGCGCGCGAGTGGTACCCCATGCAGCAGAAGCTCCTCCTCGCGCTCCTCATCGCCTCCAGGAAGCTGCGTCACTACTTCCAAGGCCATCCCATTAAGGTGATCATGTCTTATCCCCTGGAGCAGGTCCTGCACAGCCCCAATGCCACTGGCCACATCGCCGAGTGGAACATCGAGCTGCAAGCCTTCGGGCAGGAATTCCTCACCACAAGGACAATCAAGGGCTCAACCTTGGCAGATTTCACGGCGGAATGGATGGACCCACATCAAGAGGAGCCTCGTGAGGATGAATCCCTCCTGCCTGGGAAGGACACCCCTGGCGGCTGGACTTTGCACTTCGACGGTGCGTTCTCCCAGCAGTTTGCGGGGGCTGGAATCATGCTCACCTCGCCGATAGGAGACAAGCTCTACTACGCTGTACAGCTCTGCTTCAAGCATGACGACAAGGTCTCCAACAACATCGCCGAGTACGAGGGCCTCATCCCTGGGCTCAAGGCCACCTTCGCCCTTGGCATCAAGCGCATCCTCATCAAGGGAGATTTATAGCTCCTCATCAACTTCTCCAACAAAAGCTACAAGCCCAAGGACAAGCACATGGCCGCCTACTTGGAGGAGGTCCGCAAGATCGAGAAGCGCTTCCTCGGCATGGAGCTCCAGCACATCCCTCGCAGCAGCAACAAGGAGGCAGATGACATCACCAAGCGGGCGTCTTGTCGCGAGCCTCAAAAGCTCGGCGTCTTCGAGGAGAGGCTCCTGAGGCCATCAGCCGCACCACCTACCGCAAGCACCATGGGGCCTCATGAGGAGCTCCCTCCCGCACCACCCACAGGCGCACCAGACTGTGGCCTGCCTTCAGGCGCTCGCCTGCTGCTAGCGCTAGAACCACAAGCTGATAGCTGGGCCAACAAATTCAAGGCCTATCTAGAGGACGGCACCCTCCCAGAGAAGGACTCAGAGGCCGAGCGCGTGGCCCGCCAGACCACAGCTTACTGCCTAAGGGATGGCGATCTCTACCGCTGGCGCCCCAATGGTGTCGCACTGCGGAGCATCTCCGAGGAACAAGGGCGCGAGCTGCTTGCTGACATACACAGTGGAGACTGCGGCCACCACTCTTCATCGCGCACGCTCGTCGACAAGGTGTTCCGCAGCGGCTTCTACTGGCCCACCGTGCTTCAAGACGCCACCGAGCTGGTCCAATCCTGTGAAGCCTGCCAGTTCCACGCCAAGCAAATCCACCAGCCGGCGCAAGGCCTCCGGACTATTCCCCTCACATGGCCCTTCGCGGTCTGGGGGCTGGACATCCTGGGCCCCTTCCCTCGCACAGCTGGCGGCTACTGCTACCTCTACGTCGCCATCGACAAGTTCACTAAGTGGGCAGAAGTGGAGCCCGTCCGCACCATCCCGGCAGGATCAGCCATCAAGTTCATCAAGAACCTCGTGAGTCGCTTTGGCGTCCCCAGCCGCATCATCACTGACAACGGCTCGCAGTTCACCAGCGGCCTCTTCAAGTCATACTGCGCCAGCCTTGGCACATAGATCTGCTACGCCTCCGTGGTGCACCCGCGAAGCAATGGCCAGGCTGAGCGTGCTAACGCTGAGGTCCTCAAGGGCCTCAAGACACGAAGGTTCGAGAAAAAGCTCGACACCTGCGGCAAAGGCTGGCTCGACGAACTCCATTCCGTGCTATGGTCGATCCGCACGATAGCGACCAAGCCTACCGGCGAAACACCCTTCTTCCTCGTCTATGGGGCGGAAGCGGTCCTTCCACATGCGCTCAAGCATGGGTCTCCGCGAGTCCTTGCCTTCGACGAGGCTCACCAGGATGACCCATGGGAAGCTGATCAGCTCCTCCTCGAGGAAGCACGTCGCCGGGCTGCCATCCGTGCCGCCCGGTATCAGCAGGCGTTGCGTCGCTACCATAGCCGCAACATACGCCCCCGCACTCTTGAAGCTGGCGATCTTGTCCTATGAAGGATCCTCTCCAGGGAAGGACTCCACAAGCTCTGGCCCATGTGGGAAGGCCCGTTCAGGGTTGCACATGTTTCCCGGCCTGGCGCAGCACGGCTAGAGACAGAGGAGGGTGTTTCGGTGCCAAACACATGGAACATCCAACACCTCCGCAAGTTCTACCCGTGACCTCATAGGCACGAATGAAATGGATCTGTACACGCTCCGGAGCCTCTCTATGCGGTGATTGCTGAGGCCGCGAGAGGTCCTGCCCACAACCCAGTGGAAGCCCCATGCTCAGACATGGCAGAATGATCGAACTGAGGGCGCCGCCTAGCTACACCATCCTCAAGCTGACCCGTGTCCGTCACGGCAGCCTCATCTTTTTGGTTGTGTAATGGAACCTATTTTTATGTAGTAGTAAAGTTTTTATTTGCTAAGTATTATGTGTGTTTGGTAAGCAATTTACTTCAAGAAGCTATGCGCGCTCGCGATCTCCCTCCTACGTATCACGCGAGCGGGGGCTGGACACGGTGCCTGCGCTCGGGCCAGGCCCAGCAGCGTCGTTAAACCCAAGTGACTGAGCTCTGGCTCGCGGGCCTGCTCCCATGCACGCCACCTTACCAAGGTCCTTGGTACTTCGTCTCCTCGCGTGACACCCACGAGTAAGCTAGTGAGCGCGCGCCACTACACTACTTGCAAAACTTGTCGAGATGTAGTTGTCACAGGAACAAGGCACACAGAAGGCCTCATGAGCACTGCCTCACGAAGTGACCCACGGCGCATCGCCTATTCAAGAAGCCCACAGGAAGCCTCACGAGCGCTGCCTCACAAGGCGGCCTGCAGCGCCCATCCCCACCAAGTGCCAACAGGAGGCCTCACAAGCGAACGCCTCATGAGGCGCTACCCCGCAAGCCACGGCACGCCAAGCCGCACCTCGCAGAGAAAGCTAAGTCTAAACATTTTGCGACCTCTTCCTTAGCACTCCTCAAGCTCTCTCTTCCTCGCAACCTCGCTGGGCGCTGTTGTTTTCTCCTTTGCGCAAGCTGCTTGCACGTCAAAGGGGGGCTTCCTGAGCATCGCACCTCGGGAGCCCTTACCACCTCGTGGAGCCCTACACCCTCTAGCCTTGTCTAGGCACGCATCCTAATATACCAGCGACGGTCGTAGTATGCTCGGGGGCTGGGTCCTAGCGACGTAGAGCACCAAGGCAAGCAAAAAGGAAAAACAAGCTTCACGAGGAGGCCTCACGAAGAGCATGAATGGCAACATAACGCTAAGTGCTTAACTTAATCATACAAACCATGTTTTCACGCCCCCACGGGGCCACATCTACTATGATACTGGACCAAAGAAAAAGAAAGAAGCCTAAGCAGTTGAGGCGCCGTCGCCACCATCGGCCTCACCATCGCCATCGCCAGCCTCACCGGAGCTCTCGCTGCCGTGAGAGAACTTCTGGATCAGGGCCTCCACGTGCTCCTCCACCTCACTCCTGAGCCCGTCGCGAAGCTCCAGAGGCCATCACCCTTTTGAAGTTGAAGGAGGAGTCGGCGCGGAAGATGTTGCCGAAGATGCGCGTCGCCGCCTGGCCCAGAAGATCGCAACACTCGTCCTCGATGATGCCGTTCATCCGCTTGGCTCCATCCTCTAGCTTCTGCACAAGCTTGGTGAAGAAGTCCAAGTAGCTGGCATCGTCATCTTCGAGGGGGCCCGCGAGCCTCTCGTGGCAGAGGGCAGCAAGGGCGCCGCGGGCACGACACGCGAGGGCATGGTACATCTAGGCGCGCTCATGTTGCCGCCCCTGCGCCCGAGCAGCCTTGTCCTTGGCCTTCTCAATGACGTCGGAGATGCTGCCCACCTGCGCCTGGAGGGAGGCCAGCTCCCCCTCAGTGTCCGCCTTGGCCTTGTGCGCGAGCTTCCTGCTGGCTTCCGCCTCCTTCAGCAGCTCCTTGAGGCCGAAGATCTCCGCCTGGAGCTCCTCGCGCTTCTTGGAAAAGCGATCCTCCTGAAGCTTCAGCTTTTTGCTGTAGTCCTTGGCGAGCACCTCGCGCTCGTTCTTGGACTTGGCATCAACGTCGGCCAGGATCTTCTTCTCCTTCTCCGCCAGTTGCGCGTTGGCCTTATCAAGTGCTACTTGTAGACTGCGTTGGTATTTCCCCGAAGAGGAGACGATGATGCAGTATAGTACAGATAAGTATTTCCCTCAGTTAAGCACCAAGGTTATCAATCCAGTAGGAGAACCAAGCAAAATCCCATTAAGCGCACCTGCACACACAAAAGCAAACACTTGCACCTGACGCAAATAAGAGGGTTGTCAATCCTCTTAGCGGTTATTTGCAAGGATTAATTCTGATAGTGATAGATAGATAAACTAAAATACTAAATAAAATAAAATAAAATAAATTGCAGCATGGTATTTTTAGGTTTTTTTATATATGATAAAGTAGACCCGGGGGCCATAGTTTTCACTAGAGGCTACTCTCTCGAACGCATAGCATACGGTGGGTAAACAAATTACTGTTGGGCAATTGATAGAAAAGAAAATAATTATGACGGATTCATGGCAATGATCATGTATATAGGCATCACGTCTGAGACAAGTAGACCGACTCCTGCCTGCATCTACTACTATTACTCTACCCATCGACCGCTATCCAGCATGCATCTATGGAAATAAGTATGAAACAGAGTAACGCCTTAAGCAAGATGACATGATGTAGACAAAGTAAACTGAAGCAATATGATTAAACCCCATCTTTTTATCCTTAATGGCAATAATACAAATATGTGTCATGTCCCCTTCTATCATTGGGATTGAGCACCGCAAGATTGAACCCATCACAAAGCACCTCTCCCATTGCAAGATAAATCAATCTAGTAGGCCAAACCAAATTGATAGACCGGAGAGAAATACAAAGCTATAATAATCATGCATAAAAGAGTTCAGAGAAGACTCAAATATTTCTCATGAATAATCTGATCATAAACTCACAATTCATCAGATCCCAACAAACACACCGCAAAAGAAGATTACATCGGATAAAACTCCAAGAACATTGAGGAGAACATGGTATTGAAGATCAAAGAGAGAGAAGAAGCCATCTAGCTACTAGCTATGGACCCATAGGTCTGTGGTAAACTACTCACACATCATCGAAAGGGCAGCAAGGTTGATGAAGAAGCCCTCCGTGATCGATTCCCCCTCCGGCAGAGTACCGGAAAAGGCCTCGAGATGGGATCACGGAAGAACAGAGGCTTGCGGCGGAGGAAAGGTTTTCTCTTCTGTCTCTCTGGTATATTAGGAATATTTGGGAATTTATAGTGCTGGAATTAGGTCAGGAGGGGCTACGAGGGGCCCACAAGCCTGGGGGGCGCGCCTACCCCCCTGGGCGCGTCCTCCAGGCTTGTCGCCTCCTCGTGGCTCTTCTGGTCTTCTCCCGAAGCTTCGTGGGTCTCTTCTGGTCTAGAAAAAATTAATCCAAAGTTTTTTCTCATTTGGACTCTTTTTAATAATGATTTTCTGAAAAGGCAAAAACAAGCAGAAAACAACAACTGGCACTGGGCACTTGGTTAATAGGTTAGTCCCAAAAAATGATATATAATGGCATATAATTGTATATAAAACATCCAAGATTGATACTATAATAGCATGTAATAATAAAAAATTATAGATGCATTGGTGACGTATCAAGCGTCCCCAAGCTTAATTCCTGCTCGTCCTCGAGTAGGTAAATGATAAAAATAGAATTTTTGATGTGGAATGCTACCTAACATGTTTCATCATGTAATCTCTCTCTTACGGTATGAATAATAAGATCCGAATGATTCAAAGCAATAGTCTATAGTTTGATATAAAGACATCAATACTCAGGCATACTAATAAACAATCATGTCTTTCAAAATAAAAATGCTAAAGAACGTTATCCCTACAAAATCATATAATCATGTCATGCTCCATCTTCTTAACACAAAATATTTATCATGTACTACCCCGATGACAAGCCGAGCAATTGGTTCATACCTTTTAACGCGCTTCAGCTTTTTCAACCCCCACACAATACATGAGCGCAAGCCATGGATATAGGACTATGGGTGGAATAGAGTGTGGTGGTATAGATCAATAAGGAGAAGTCAAAAAAAAGAAGATAGTCTCACATCGATGAGGCTAATCAACGGGCTATGGAGATGCCCATCAATTGATGTCAATGCGAGGAGTAGGGATTGCCATGCAACGGATGCACTAAGAGCTATAAGTGTATGACAGTTCAACATGAAAACTAAGCGGGTGTGCATCCAACTTGCTTGCTCATGAAGACCTCGGGCATTTGAGGAAGCCCATCATCGGAATATACAAGCCAAGTTCTATAATGAAAAATTCCCACTAGTATATGAAAGTGACAAAATAGGAGACTCTCTATATGAAAAACATGGTGCTACTCTGAAGCACAAGTGTGGAAAAAGGATAGTAACATTGCCCCTTCTCTCTTTTTCTCTCATTTTTTCGTGGGCTCTTTGTGGCCTTTTTTTTATTTAGAACGGTCTCATGGACCTCATCCCCACTTTTTCGAGGACTCATTGGTCTCCACCATTGTTTCCTCACTGGGACAATGCTCTAATAATGCTGATCATCACACTTTTATTTACTTACAACTCGATATTACAACTCGATACTTGAACAATATGACTCTATATGAATGCCTCTGGCAGTGTACCAGGATGTGCAATGATACTAGCGTAACATGTATAAAAATGATGAACGGTGGCTGAGCCACAAATACTATGTCAGCTATATGATCATGCAAAGCAATATGACAATGACGATGTGTGTCATAAAAACGGAACGGTGGAAGTTGCATGGCAATATATCTCGGAATGGGTATGGAAATGCCATGATAGGTAGGTATGGTGGCTGTTTTGAGGAAGATATAAAGAGGCTTATGTGTGATAGAGCGTATCATATCACGGGGTTTGGATGCACCGGCGAAGTTTGTACCAACTCTCCATGTGAGAAAGGGCAATGCATGGTACCAAAGAGGCTAGCAAATTGCGGAAAGGTGAGAGTGCGCATAATCCATGGACTCACATTAGTCATAAAGAACTCATATACTTATTGCGAAAGTTTATTAGCCCTCGAAGCAAAGTACTACTACGCATGCCCCTAGGGGGATAGATCAGTAGGAAAAGACCATCGCTCGTCCCCGACCGCCACTCATAAGGTAGACAATCAAGAATAAATCATGCTCCAACTTCTTAGCATAACGACAGATCATACGTGCATGCTTCGGGAATCACAAACCTTAACACCAATATTCTTACTAAACCACAATTATCTACTAGCACCTCCCACATATTACCATCTTAATATTGCAAAACTATTGCAAGGAATCAAACTTATCATATTCAGTGATCTACATAAAAGTTTTTATTATATCCCTCTTGAATACCTATCATATCAGGACCAAATTCATAACCCATGCATATTACCATTGCTAATCATTAGACTCTCAAAAAGATATAAGTGAAGCATGAGAGTGCAACTATTTCTTTAAAATATAACCACCGCCGTGCTCTTAAAGATATAAGTGAAGCAGTAGAGGAACTGCCTAGCTCAAAAGATATAAGTGAGGCACATAGAGTATTTTAACAAATCACGAATAATGTGTGTCCCTCTCAAAAAGGTGTGTTCAGCAAAGATGATTGTGATAAGCTAAAAAGCAAACAAAAGCAAACAAACTATATCACAAGACGCTCCAAGTAAAACACATATCATGTGATGAATAAAAATATAGCTCCAAGCGAGTTACCGATAGATTGTAGACGAAAGAGGGGATGCCTTCCGGGGAATCCCCAAGCTTAGATGCTTGAGTCTTCCTTGAATATTACCTTGGGGTGCCTTGGGCATCCACAAGCTTAGGCTCTTGCCGCTCCTTATTCCTTTATCCATCGTAGTCTCACCCAAAACTTGAAAAGTTCAGCACACAAAACTCAACAGAAACCTCGTGAGATCCGTTAGTATAACAAACAAATCTTAAACTTTAGGTACTGTTGTAAATTGATTCATATTTAATATTGGCATAATGCTACTATACTCCAACTTCTCCATGACTCATACCCCCCGATACGATCCATAGATTCATCAAAATAAGCAAACTATGCAATAAAAACAGAATCTGTCTAAAACAGAATAGTCTGTAAAGACCTGAATTAACGTCATACTTCTGTAACTCCAAAAACTCTGAAAAATTAGGACAACGTCGTAAATTCTTATATCAATATGGTGTAAAAAATTCAGAAGGTTCTGACATTCCAGCAAAAAATCAAGATTCAGCACTGGACGCAAAAGTTTCTGTTTTCAAACAACATCAATTATACTATCATCCAAATCATCCCAAAGGCATTACTTGGCACAAACACTAATTAAAAGTTAAAAACACAATCATAACAGAGGCTATAATTGTGTAAACACACAAAAACAGAAAATATTGGGTTGTCTCCCAACAAGCTCTTTCTTTATAGACATTAAGATAGGCTTCGAGATTTTAATGATGCTCACATAGAAGATAAGAATTGAAGCACAAAGAGAGCATCATATTGCATGTAAGAAACATATTTAAGTCTAACATACTTCCTATGCATAGGCATTTTATAAGTAAACGAATTATCAAGACAAGAAGTATCTAGCATATGCAAGGAAGAAGAACGAAGCATTAACAATTTGAACTTCAAGAGAGGTAATTGAGTAACATGAAAATTTCTACAACCATATTTTACTCTCTCATAATAATTACATGTAGGATCATAGTCAAATTCAACAATATAGCTATCATATAAAATATTCTCTTCATGATTCGCATGCATAAAAGTTTTATAATCTTCCAAGATAGTGGGATTAACATCAACTAAAGTCATGACCTCTCCAAACCCACTCTTATCCAAAAATTCATAAGATTGATAATTCTCCAATGTAGTGGGATCATTATTACCTAAAGTTGACGCTCTTCCAAACCCACTTTTAATAGTATTGCAAACATTATTATCAATACCATATTCATCATGAGGCTTAATTTTTTTTCAAGATCATAAGAAACATTATCACCCCAATCGTGATCATTGCAATAAGTAGTAGACATAACAAAATTATCATCCCCAAGCTTGTAGCTTGGCATATAATCAGCACAATTGACATTAATATAATTTATAATAACATCATTGCAATCATGCTTTTCATTTAAGGAGCTATCAAGTGTGGGTGCAATAGCAATAATTTCATTTTTAACATAAGGAACTATAGCAAGTTCATCTCTATAAGCATTATTAATATTGGCATCATGGCCATAAGAATAGCAAGCATCACATTCATCAAGAGGGGATATTTCAATCGAATCAACGGAATCATAATTATCTATAGATTCATGCATATCATTATTCTCTTCCAAAGCAGCAGACATTCTCCCAATGAATTTACTAACATATGTATTGGAAGCATAGTTTTCATCGCAATATTTAAGTATGGCAAAATTTTCAGATTGTAGAGAGTAATAACATACTTTTCAACCAAAGAAGCAACTTCATGGGCACTCTTAAAAGCAACAAATTCTTCAATTTGTTCGATATCATAATAGCTATAAACACCCTTAGCATAAGAAGATAAGATTTCACTATCATTAAACTCACATAGGTAGGGAAGGTGTTTTTTAGGGTTCTCAGAGCAACAAGTAAAATCATGAATTTCACATAGATTCCAAGCATAGCATAGCAAACAATTTATTTGATTCCATAAGAGTCTCCCTTTTTTTTAGACAAACGGTGACGCACAAAATGAGCATGCTCATCTAATGATTTTCCCACAACTAAACTAGTTGGGGTTTCAGCACGAGCACAAATGGATCGAAGATGATCCAAGTAGAAAACTTTAAGGTGATCCATAGTGATCTTAAATTTTTGTTTTACTTTCTGTTTTTGTGTGTTGACATGGCAATAAAAGCAAGCAAGCAAATAAAATATTTTTGTGTTTTTGTAAAAAAAATAGAAGTGGGGGGATGAAAATGAGAGACAAATGCAAATAAAAAAGGCAAATAAAATAAATGCAAGTGGATGATAGTTTGTGCGAAGGTACTTGGTAATTTTGATGATGTCTCCCTGGCAACGGCGCCAGAAATTCTTCCTGCTATTTCCCCAAACAGGAGAGGATGATGCAGTATAGTAGAGATAAGTATTTCCCTTAGTTAAGAACCAAGGTTATCAATCCAGTAGTAGAACCAAGCAAAATCCCATTAAGCGCACCTGCACACACAAAAGCAAACACTTGCACCCAACGCAAATAAGAGGGTTGTCAATACTCTTAGCGGTTATTTGCAAGGATTAATTCTGATAATGAAAGATAGATAAACTAAAATACTAAATAAAATAAATGTAAATAAATTGCAGCAAGGTATTTTTAGGTTTTTTTATATATGATAAAGTAGACCCGGGGGCTATAGTTTTCACTAGAGGCTTCTCTCTCGAACGCATAGCATACGGTGGGTAAACAAATTACTGTTGGGCAATTGATAGAAAAGAAAATAATTATGACGGACTCATGGCAATGATCATGTATATAGGCATCATGTCCGAGACAAGTAGACCGACTCCTGCCTGCATCTACTACTATTACTGCACCCAGCGACCGCTATCCAACATGCATCTAGGGTATTAAGTATGAAACAGAGTAACACCTTAAGCAAGATGACATGATGTAGACAAAGTAAACTCAAGCAATATGATTAAACCCCATCTTTTTATCCTTAATGGCAACAATAAAAATACGTGTCATGTCCCCTTCTGTTACTGGGATTGAGCACCGCAAGATTGAACCCATCACAAAGCACCTCTCCCATTGCAAGATAAATCAATCTAGTAGGCCAAACCAAATTGATAGATCAGAGAGAAATACAAAGCTATAATAATCATGCATAAAAGTGTTCAAAGAAGACTCAAATATTTCTCATGAATAATATGATCATAAACTCACAATTTATCGGATCCCAACAAACACACCGCAAAAGAAGATTACATCGGATAGAACTCCAAGAACATCAAGGAGAACATGGTATTGAAGATCAAAGAGAGAGAAGAAGCCATATAGCTACTAGCTATGGACCCATAGGTCTGTGGTAAACTACTCACACATCATCGGAAGGGCAGCAAGGTTGATGAAGAAGCCCTCCGTGATCGATTCCCCCTCCGGCAGAGTACCGGAAAAGGCCTCCAGATGGGATCGCGGAAGAACAGAGGCTTGCAGTGGTGGAAAGGTTTTATCTTCTGTCTCTCTAGTATATTGGGAATATTTGGGAATTTCTAGCGCTGGAATTAGGTCAGGAGGGGCTACGAGGGGCCAACAAGCCTGGGGGGCGCGCCTACCCCCCTGGGCGCGCCCTCCAGGCTTGTCGCCTCCTCATGGCTCTTCTGGTATTCTCCCGAAGCTTCGTGGGTCTCTTCTGGTCCAGAAAAAATTAATCCAAAGTTTTTTTTTCTCGTTTGGACTCTTTTTGATAATGATTTTCTGAAAAGGCAAAAGCAAGCAGAAAACAACAACTGGCACTGGGCACTGGGTTAATAGGTTCGTCCCAAAAAATGATATATAATGGCATATAATTGCATATAAAACTTTCAAGATTGATACTACAATAGCATGGAACAATAAAAAAATTATAGATACGTTGGAGTCGTATCATCAAGATGCTCCTGGTAAGAGGCTTGGGCGGCCGCCACCTGGCGATCGAGCATCGTCAGCCGCTCGCTCTCCACGTCTTGCTCGTCCGCCGTCCTCGCGAGCTCCTGCTCACGGATCTCGGCATCCGCCCCATGGAGCGCAAGGGCTTCCTCGCTCTTGTCGAGTTCGCCCTCGCAGGAGGCAAGCTGCCCCTCGCGGTCTACGTCGGCGTTCTGCCGCGCCTGGAGCTCCAGACCCCTGGCGACGGCCCGTTCCCGGAGCACCTTTTCTTCAGCCTCCGCCACTTCGTGCCGCCTATCGGCCTCGTCGGCCTCCCTAATGGCGTTCTTGAAGATTTCCTTGGTGTCCTGGGCGGCCTTCTCATGCTTCTCCCGCGCAGCTGCATCCTGCCGGTGCCCCAGCTTGATGGCCACGTCAAGCTGCCGCCACCCCTCCGCGAGGCGCATGCGCTCATCGGCGAGGCGGGCCTCCTCCGCCTAGAAGTCCGCCTCCAGGGCGTCCTGTGCCGCCCTAGCACCCTGCAAGGCACCGCGCTTGAGCACGACACTACCGGTCACAAGCTGCAGGGCCCAGCCGGTGCGCGGCTCGCCGCCGCCCTCCACCGCCATGGCATGTGAAGGCCCGGCATCGGACCCCCTCAGGAGGCGCAGTCCCTCCTCCCGAGGCCTCCTCCCGAGGCTCGTCCTCTCCGGCTGGAAGGGGAAAGTTTGTGCATGGCTCGGGCAGAGCAACTTGATCCTCTTCCACCTGTGCGCACCTCGTCTCGGCATCGGGGCGGCGGGTGGATTTCTCCTGCTCTTCGGCGCCTGCGATGGGCGCCGAGGCCCCCCTCAAGGTGGGGGCTTCCTTCTTCTTCTTCTTCACGGGCTCCCTGCGAGGCAAAAGCGCTCAGCCCGGACCTCAGGAAGCAGAAGACAAGAGGCGGGGGCAAGGTTCAAAGTAAAGACAAAAGGGTAAGGCGGAAAACTTACTCATCGTTGGGAACCCATCTCCTCTTCTTCAGCTTCGGCGGGCGGGTGCCGCTGCCGCTTCCGCGCGGCTCGCCGGAGCTTCCTCCGAAGGGCTCGGTGTGAGTCCTGCCGGGGTCCTCCTGCGCCTGGCCGGTGCCGGTCTTCTCCGCCAGGGGCTCGGTGGTGGCATCGCCTGTGCCGGTGGGCTCGACGGTCGCGTCGCCGGTGCCGGTCTTCTCCATAGGGGGTTCGGCCGTCGCGTCGACGGTGCTGGTCCTCTCCGTGAGGGGCGCGTCAGCCCTCGTGCTGGTGCTTCCTTCCCCTCCCGCGCGGGCGGGCCGGGAGGGCACGACCATGAATTGCTTGTTGTCGTCGTCGTCGTCGCCGAGCTCGTCTAGCAGTTGGCGGCAGGTTCCCGGGGCTGCCCCACCGTCGCTCTCCTCGGCGGCGCCTGCCGAGGCCTCGGTGCCGTCGCGGCCTCCCGAGCTGGGCAGCAGCACTAGCGGGTTGTCGCGAGGCCCCTCGTGGCCCTCAGGGACCAGGCCCCACTGGTCGAAGCACGACATCTCCGCGACCAGCTCGTCCCTGTTGCTGTAGCGGTACAGCGGGAGCCCCTCCTTTGGCGGGTTCTCTGCGTCTTCGCCAAGCAGAAGCTGCATGATCTCCTCCACCACCTCTGGCCTCAAGTTGTCGACGCTCAGTCGCATTGGGTCCACGGAGCTAGTGATGTCCCACATCGGGCGTGAGCACTTCTGGAGGGGGGCTATACGCCGGCGCAGGAACTCCTTGACGACCATCGCCCCCGTGAGCTTCGCGGCCCTCAGCTCCGCCATCCTCTCCCAGAGCGGCACCAACCTCTCATCGGCGAGCTTCTCATGCTCCCATCAGGATCTCTTCGCGACGGGGGCTGTCGGCAGCATCAGCAGGGCGCTGTACTGGCCTGCGTCCATGTAGATCCAGCGCGCCCGATAGCCTTCCACCTTCTTCGTGATCTTCATGTTGATGATGCGGCCCGCCATGCCGTCGACCATGCGGAAGGAGATGCATCCGGAGCGCTGGTTCCCCGCGGACACCCGCAGGCTATAGAAGGCGTGGAAGAGGGCCACAGAGGTGATGAAGCCCAAGAAGGCCTCGCAGAGATAGGCGAACATGGCGATGAGAAGGATGGAGTTCGGGTGGAGATGGAGTGCGTGGATCTAATAATGGGCGAGAATGGCGCAGAAGAAGTCGGAGAAGGGAGGTACCAGCCCGGCGAAGACGGAGTGGTAGTAGAAGGAAAAGGCGATGGCCTCCAGGTCACGGGGCGGCGCGAACCCGGCCAGATCTTCGTGGCTTTCCATTCGTTCTGGTCGCTGGCGGTCATCGGCCGCACCTTGTCCAGGCCCTCTTGGTTGACTGTCGTGGTTTTCTCATGGCAAATGCCATGGGATGGCTAAAAGTGTGGGGCAGCAAGGCTACGGTGGAGATCCGGGACGGGATTGGGCAACAGCACACAGTGATTTACCCAGGTTCAGGGCCCTCCGTGGGAGGTAACATCCCTACTCCTGCATGTCTGATGTATATGGAGTGTATATGGTAGTACATGGTTGCTCCTGGAGCTGTTTGGAGGAGGAAGAAGAGAGCTCCGAGCTCTCCTCTTCTCCTGTGAGAGTGAGAACGAGAGGGAGTGTGAGTGGATGAGATCCTGGAGTGGAGCTCCGCCCTGGTGCACCTTATAAAGGGGTGCCCAGGGGACAAGGGGTGGCCCACATGGCCAACTATACACTATTGGAGGTGACATATGACACAAGCTATAGTGCACCACTATTGGTCAACAGTGCTGGACTATTGGGGCGCAGTGAAGTGACGTGGCTATAGTGTCTTCCTGTCATGTCCGATGGGACGCTGCGGTTGACCTCGCGCAGCAGGCCGGCTGGAGCAGCCGAACGGGGAGCCGTCTGGGGCAGCCGGCTAGAGAGCCGGTCGGAGCAGCCGGGTGGTGAGTGGCCGGACCGAGGGGCGTTGGCCGCCCCGATGTTTTGAAATGTCGTCTTGTCTCCGTGAGCCTACCCGGGGGTCATCCCCCCGACAGTAGCCTCCGAGCCTCCGGGCGACTCGAAGAGTTGGGCGGAGGGTGTTCGCTGATGTTGAAGCAGAGATTGTCGATGACAGCCGGCTGTGGGCCGCAGCTGGCGCAACTTGCTTCTAGTGGGGGCGTGCCAGCGCACCCACTGGGTGTAGCCTCCAGGCGACTCGAAGAGTCAGGCGGAGGGTCCTTGTAGTTTGTTGCAGCAGATGGGCGCGGAGCGCCACCGGGCGTGGACGCGGAGTCCGCTGGCAGGTGGGCGCGAGGCGCTAACGGGTGCGGAGCGGAGTCCGCTGGCAGGTGGGCGCGGGGCGGCGCCGGGCGCGGAGCAGAGTCCGCCGGCAGGTGGGCGCGGGGTGGCGTTGGGCGCGGAGCGGAGTCTGCCGGCTGGTGGGCGCGGTGCGCCGCCGGGCGCGGAGCGGAGTCCACCGGCTGGCTAGGCGCGAAGCTTTGCTGTCTTTCCAGTGGGGGCGCACCAGCGCACCCATTGGGTGTAGCCTCCAAGCCTCCGGGTGACTCGAAGAGTCCGGCAGAGGGTCTTCGCTGTTGTTGTAGCAGACGGTGGCATCGAGGATCCCGGTGGCAGCCGCCGGCGGGCCTGCAATCAGCGCGGCGTTTTCCGAGCAGGGCGTGCTGGCGCACCCACTGGGTGTAGCCTCCAAGCCTTCGAGCGAGGAGGGGGGGGGGTTCCCCATGGAAATGATCATGCAAAAGACAAAGTTAGCCAGCGCAGATATATCAAGTATTTGGTTTTTGTAGCGCAAGTTATATGCGGAGGGGTGCCGACTCGGTTTTGTCCGAGCCCCCCTTCAGTCTTTTTCATGTACCCCCGCTCTTTGGCTTTTGCTCTTGCCAGTCGGACAGCCGGGAGCCGGTCTGTAGCTGAGGCGAAGAGTGGGCCGCAGGGTGGAGTGTATAGTACTCGGACTCTGTGGAGCAGATTCAACCGAGCAGATACACACAAAGGAAACGACCGGGTCGCCCAAGCTGTTTTCTCCCCGGATGTTTTTCATGTGAGGTGGCCTCCAGCCTTTGCTCTCGTCAGCCGGACAGCCGGGAGCCGGTCTGTGGCCAGGACTAAGAGTAGGCCGTTGGTACCATTCACACTACTAAGCCTTCTGCGGGAAGAACGTATCGGGCCAAACGGCCAGCCCCCGGGCCGAGACTAGCTGGCGCCGGTGTGAACAGTAAAGTAGCTGGAAAAAATGCAGAGATAGCCCCCGAGGGTAGCTCGGGGTTATCTGTTTTTGTGCGCGGTGAAAAGATATGCAGGATGTTGGCTCACATTGCTTTTGGCGCAGGCGGGGCGGAGGTGACTTCCGGCAGGCGGCCCGAGCTCCGGGCGGTCGAGGGGCGCCCCAGTCAGGCGTCAAAGCGGACAGGCAACCGGGCCGGCCAGACGGCGATATGGGAAGGCGCGGAGCCGGCTGGAATGGCCGCGGCGGTGCGGGCGCGGTGCCGGCTGGAATGGCCAGCTGACGGGTGGGCGCCGAGCGACGCGGACGTGCGGAGGCCGACTGGAGCTGCGAGCCAGTGGGCGGGATGCAGCCACGGCAGTGTGGGCGCGCGGTAGTGGAGCGGGGCAGAGCCGGCGCATGCAGGACGCGCGTGTGACAGCCCAAGACCGATGCTCCAGATGCCTTCCATGTTTTTCGTGTTACCCACGTTAATTATTTGTTTGTTGCATTCATCATGGCATCATTCGCATTGCATTGGCACTCCATTGCCGCCGTTTTATAAAACTTGCATCCATTCCTAGTTGGCGGTTCTCCCCGTTGCTGTCGTTGGCCGTTCCGAGTCCATCCACCCTTGCAACCTGGATCTTCGTTTTCTCTCTTGCCTAAGCCGGACTCTCTCTGCACAGTCCACAAACCCACCTCGCATGTGCGTCCGAAACTTCCCCGAACCTGAATCGCTCGGTCGTGACCAGTTGGTCCGGACCAATCCCGAAATACCCAAACATCTTCGGTTCTTTGTTTAGGCTACCCGGAGCCTTCCGATTACGATCGGAGGGTCAAAACTTGCCCCTTCTACCCCACCTATCTATTTAAGCAGACCAACCCTAAATTTTAGGGAGATGTCCCATCCTCCTCCCGTCCCATCGCCCGCCGCCGCCGCAATCAGCCTCCCTTCTTCCTCGGAATCCCTCCCGATCTCACAGCCTCCACCCACCTCCTCGTTTTGCAAACCCAGCCAACCACTGCTCGATCCACCCATCCATCCACCTACCCGATCCACGACCGCCTCCCTGCTGCATCGCCTCTGCCCCAAGCCCCGCTCCTTCCTGGATCGATCCCACGCGCCCGTCCTCTGCCCCGAGCCCTTGTCCAGGAGCTCCCATGCGCGCCCGGCCTCGCAGCTCCTCGTCAGAGACCAGGCCGTTCCCTGCCCTTCTTGTTTTCCTTTCCCATCCCCTTTCTCCTCTGTCCTCTCTCTCTCACATGCAAGTCTCTCTTTTCCCTCGCAGCACCCGCCTTGGATGCCTCGATTTGGGCAGAGCACAGCACCTCCTCGTCCTTGCTCCCGCACCATGACGCCCTTCTCCTCTAGCAGCTGGCTCCGCTGGTTAGCACCTCAAGCTCCGTCGCGCCTCATTCTTCCCTTACTTCCAATTTTTCCCCGTCGCTCAGCTCTCCCTCTCTCTTTTGTACACTATTCATGAAAGCACATTTGCTCCCTTGGTGGTTTTGGTAATTCATAACAACATATATCTCATTGAACTAATGTCCATTCAAGTTAAAGTTTTCAGGATGTTCAATGATTGGCATGGCAAGGACTAGAGATGTGGACCCCTCAAAATGCTAAGGACAAGGATTGGCAAAAGCTCAAGACTCTACATTTTTGGTTTAGTGATCCAAGATCACATTGAGTCCATAGGAAAGCCAATACTATTAAAAGGGGATGAGGTGTTGCTTAATGGTCTTTTTGCTCAAGTGCTTAGTGACAGTGTTTCAAAACCCTCAACCACTCTCTCCATCCAAATATGTCCAAAACCTGCATTCCAACTCGGCCCCACCGAAGTTTCCTATCCGGAGCCACCGAGTTCATCTGGACTTAGCCACTGCCAAAACCCTAACAAATCTGATCCACCGATATGGATCTCGGTCTCACCGAGATGGCCTTGCCAACTCTCTGTAATCGTTTGCACTTACTTTGGTCCCACCGAGTTTTGCAAATAGGTCTCACCGAGATGGCTTGCCAACTCTCTGTTGCCTTATTGCTTCACTTCGGTCCTACCGAGTTGATGCAATCGGTGCCACCGAGATGAGGTTTGCCCTAGCCATTGCACTTCGGTCCATCCGAGTTGTTCCAGTCGGTCCCACCGAGATTCCTAACGTTCATATCTTTTACACAGTTCAGTGCCACCGAGATCTCTGAATCTGTGCCACCGAGTTGGGTCAAAAGTGTGTAACGGTTGGATTTTGTGTGGAGGCTATATATACCCCTCCACCACTTCCTTCTCAGTAAGGAGAGCCATCAGAACATGCCTACACTTCCACCATGCATTTTCTGAGAGAGAACCACCTACTCATGTGTTGAGATCAAGAGATTCCATTCCTAGCATTTGAACCTTGATTTCTAGCCTTTCCCAAGCTGCCTTTTACTCAAATCCTTCTTCCACCATAGCCAAATCTGTGAGGAGTTGTTTGAGTGTTGGGAAGACTATCATTTGAAGCAGAAGAGCAAGGAGTTCATCAACAACACACCGTCTATTACCTTTTGGAGAGTGGTGTCTCCTAGATTGGTTAGGCGTCACTTGGGAGCCTCCGACATGATGTGGAGTTGAACCAAGAAGTTTGTAAGGGCAAGGAGATCGCCTACTTCATGAAGATCTACCCTGAGTGATTCTAGTCCTTCGTGGACGTAAGCCATGGTGGAATAGACAAGGTTGCTTCTTCGTGGACCCTTCGTGGGTGGAGCCCTCCGTGGACTCGCGCAGCCGTTACCCTTCGTGGGTTGAAGTCTCCATCAACGTGGACGTACGATAGCAGCACCTATCGGAACCACGCCAAAAACCACAGTGTCTTCATTGCGTTTGAAATCTCCAATCCCCTCCTTTACTTACATATGCAATTGTTTATTTTCCGCTGCCACACTCTTAGAATTGCATGTGTAGGGTGATGCTTGACTTGTATGCTTGCTAAAATCTGCCTACTTCCAAAATTGGGAAAAGGTTAGGTTTTTATTTGGTCAAGTAGTCTAATCACCCCCCCCCCCTCTAGACATACTTTCGATCCTACAGTCCAGGACCTACAGGGAGCTACCGTGGGCGCCCGATGTGCAGCGCCGCCTCGAGCTCCTACCTCCACCGTGCCGGATCCGCCTCCCACCGCCAGGAATCGGTTCCCCTCGACCTCGTCCCCGCCGCCTTGCGCCGCTCGCCGGACGAGCAGCTCGCCTGAGCCGTCGTGCCGCCCGCCAGTAACCACAGCAGCAACGCTGCCTTGCTTCGCCTCCCACCTTGCAGCAAGCCGCCGGCCGCCCAAAGAACGGGTCCGCGACCCCGTGCCTCCTCCTCGCGCATGCCGACCGCGTCACCAGAGCCCCGCAGGTCGCCGTGCCCTGCCTCCTCTTCCTTCCGTTCTGCTTTCCTCCCTCACCTTCTTGTTCTCTCGCAGCGAGGACCCAACCCGCCCGGCCCAACCTCTGCATCGAGCAGAGGAGAACACCGCGCCCAGCCGCTCGAGCCTCTGCTCGATGACCCTGCCTTGCCGACCTGGGCTTGGCCCAGCTATGGTGATCGCTGCCCCGCAGCTAACCCTCGCCCTGTGCGTCTGATGCTATGTTGTGCCCGTGCTCCAGTTCCAGATTCAGCCCATAGCATTTTTTTTCCTGCGCTGCGAATTTGACTATTAATCTAGGATTTGCATATTTGCAGAAAAACCCTCCATGTTCATGCATTTAATAACACACAAATCGTGCATCGGATTAAAATGATTTATATATGTAAAATGCTTAGAATTTCATGTAGTTTCACAATATGAAACTTTCATCCATGTTAAAAAAATGTTTAAAATTGCTGTTTTCATTAATTTGCATAAATGACATGCTAAAATGGTTTATTTCATAACTAAATAACCGTAGCTCCGAATTAAATAAACTTTATATGTAAATGGGTTAGAAAAATGTGTAGATTAACATGGTGCACTTACATTGCATGTTTAACAACATTAAAATGGTGTTTTAGGCAGAACAGTACCAAATTCGAAAATTGCATATGGGGATTTTCTGGAATTGTTATGTGTTGTTTCCGGCCTCATTTAAATTGCCTAGATAGGTAGATTAATTTTTTGCTTCACATCTTGCCATGATTAACAACATTAAATCTTGTTGAGTACATAAACGGGAGTGAACTAAATAATTGATGTGGAGTTTCATCAATATGCAACTCGTTGCATATTGAGCTTCATTTAATTTGTAGTATTTGGTTGTTGCACTCTTGCCATGCCATGCCTATTTAAACCGAACATGCATCATACTTGGTTGTGCATATGCCATGATTATGCTTGTTTGTTTACCATGTTGTTTGCTTCTTTCCGGTTGTGCTTCTTCTCAATAGATCCGGTAACGTTGCGATGTGTGAGGATTCGTTCGACTACGCTTGTTCGACTACTTCATGGATTCGATCTTCTTCCGAGCGGGATTCCAGGCAAGATGATCATTACCTTGGATATCACCACTATCTTTGCTTGCTAGTTGTCTCGATGCTATCGCTATGTCTCACTACCTACCACTTGTTTGTCAGCCTCCCATATGCCATGATGCAGCCTCTAACCTTCCACCATCCCAGCAAACCGTTGTTTGGCTATGTTACCGCTTTGCTCAGCCCCTCTTATAGCGTTGCTAGTTGCAGGTGCAGTTTCAGGTTGTTCCATGTTGGGACATGTGTCGGAAGTCAGGCTCCGGGCACCCAAAGGTTCGAACACTGGGGTGAGCTTGTTCTACCTACTTCGCCCCCTACCACGGTTAAGCGACGGCGAGGCGATGGCGAGGACGCGCTAGCGAGGGACGGAATGAGGACTCAGCGGTTTACCCAGGTTCGGGACACCTTGCGGTGTAAGACCCTACTCCTGCTTGTGGTTGGGATTGCAAGGGCAAGAGAGTTCTTGCGTACAAGGTACAAGGTACAAGGTAGGAGATGAAGGAATTGATTCCCTCCCTCTACAACGGCTGCTCTGCCCCTTATATCATCCATGGTCCTCTTCCCCCTGGAAACTTAGGCGGGAAGGCTTGCCACACTTGGCGATTTCGAAAGGGGACAGGCGCTCAGGCTATCCTGACTAAAGGTGGTCTTCGCCTGCCAAAGTATGATCCATGACGCGCTGGTGGGCTCGGTGATAACCTCCGCCCTGCGCGCCTGTCGTCTTGGTCTTCCTTCGCCGATCGGGCAACCTTTGGGGTTGCTTTGGAGAGTAGATAGCTGGTCCTGCTCCCTTAACACGAAAGAGGAAACCATCTTCATCCGCGCTTGCTGGCGCGGCCTCTGCTGCCGCTCGTTGCCGCGCGCGTCACCCACTTTGACGGCTCCAGGCCGCGCGGCAAGGCGAACAACCTTCGCCTCGAGCGCCTGCGGGAGGGGGCCTCGGGAGGCCACCTTGGAAAGCCGCCTCGCGAGGCCACTAGGGAAGCCGCCTCATGAGAGGACCTCGCGAGGCCGTTGACGGTGGTGCTGAGCGTTGCTTGTTACTCCCTGAGGAGGGGGCCTCAGGAGGCCAGGGCCTCATGAGGGGTCTTGGTGAGAGTTCGGTGGAGACGGCCCGCTGGGCCCACGCCAGGCGTTGCGCCCTGGGCCAAAGGCAGACGGGCCTGGATACCCGGGGTTCCACGGGCCCGACAGTAGCCCCCGAGCCCGCGGCGCGCACGTTCCCGCCTACTGAGGGGCGAAACGGCGTGGGCCCTAACCGCCTGCGGCCAGGCGCGACGCGTGGCGCACGATGTGATGGGGGATGCCCCCACTTCCCCATGACGCCTCGGTAACCGCCATGCTGACATAAATCTTGGCGCGGGCGACGCGAGGCCATCATTGCCTTCCTTCATACTGTCCACCTCTCTGCGCCTTTCCTGCTCGCGCGCGGTTCCTCGCGACTCCCCCCTTCGAACTTCGCTTGTTCTTGCTCCCGATCCGCGCCTCCGCCGCGCAGATGGCTCCCGCCGGCAAGAGGGGGAAGGAGGTGGCCCCGTCCCCAAACGCGCCTGTCCTTGGGGCGGCGCTGCAGCGCTCCACCATCGACGACGAAGAAGGTTTGGGCAAGGTGCTCCCGTTCGTGGCCGGCGGGCAGAACGAGAACCAGGCGACCCAAATCTGGCCGGGGTCGCGCGCGCAGCGCGACCTGGGGGTGACTGCCTATCCCTTCTTCCTCCACCGCGTATATGCTGGGTTGGTGCGGCCATTTTCGGACTTCTTCTATGCCATACTCACTCACTATCAGGTCCACGCTCTTCATCTTTAACCCAACTCCATTTTCTTCCTGGCCACGTTCGCCTTTTACTGCGAGGCTTTCGTGGGCGTGAGGCCCTCTGTGGCGCTCTTCCGCCACTTCTTCTGCCTGTGGCTAACTGCGGCGGACCAGCACTCCGGATGCGCGTTGTTCCTTGCCGTCAAGGGAATGGAGGACGACATTATCAACTTGAGGGTCGTGAAGAAGGTGGCAGGCTACCGGCAGCGTTGGGTCTATATGGACGCGCGCCAGACCAACTGGCTCCTGATGATCCCTACGGACCCGGCCGAGAAGATCTCTGTGTGGGGGCACGAGAAGCTCGCCGACCCGAGGATGGAGCCCGTCTTGGAGCGGATGGCGGCGCATCGGGCCGCAACACTCTCGGGGACGGCGGTCCTCAGGGAATACCTGTGGTGGCGCATCGCGCCACTTCAGCAGCACTCGCGCCCCATGTGGGAATACTCCGGCGCGAGCGACGCCATGAGGCTGAAGCTGGGCAGCCTGGGGCCAGACGTGTTGGATGGGGCCCTGGCGATTCTGCTCAGCTCCCCTGCCGCGGAAACGCCGATGGGGGCTCTCCCACTTTTCCGCTACCCGAAGAAGGCGGAGCTGGTGAAGGAGATGCCCCTCTTCGATCAGTGGGGCCTCATGCCGGAGGTCCACGTCGGGCCCCGCGACAACCTCCTCGTGGTGGAAGTGGATTCGGGAGGAAGCAGCGGCAACGGAGATTCGGAGGAGGCCACGGAGGAGGACGCCAGCCGAGTGCCACCGCGGGCCCGCCGCCAGCTCATCTGCGAGCTCGAGGACGACGACGCCGAGAGCGTCCCGCCCGCGGCGGCGGGGGCTCCCGACCTGGGGGCGGGCGAGCCCCCAGCACTCGAGGCCCATCAGGAGGCTGAAGCCGCCCAGGGCCCAGAGGCGGGTGACGACGCGTCCGGGTCCACCGCGGCATGCCCCGGGGGCCCGAGTGGCGGCGCTGAGGCGATGCTCGGCGGGGGTAGCGCGGGCATGCTGCCCGCTGGGGAGAAGAAGAGGAAGTGGCACGTTAGTGACGAGTAAGCCTTCCACCTTCCCCTGGCGCTCTTAATTCTTGCTCCTCTATCCAGGCTCGGAGCTGAGCCACCATTCGCGCAGGAGGCCTGCCATGGATCAGAAGAAGAAGAAGAATAAGAAGAAGATGACGATGAAGGCAAGGGTTACCCCCTTCCGGCAGGGGGTGTCGACACCCGCCGCCGGTGCTGGGGGGCATGGGGAGGCTACCCGCCGTCCCGACGCCGAAGCGGGGCGTATGGAAGTCTAGGAGGGGGCAGTCGCTCCTCCGGGGTCACATGTGGGTGCATCCCGCGAGGCCGCGGTGGAGGAGCCCCGGGAGGCAGCCTCAGGAGGCAGGGACGCCCTCCCCCTGACCCCGCCGCGAGCAAGGAAGCGGCGACGGGGGAGGCCGAAGCTACTACCCCCTTGCCGGGGGCCTCCTTGGACGCGGGGAAAGGAGTTGTGGGGTGCGCCATGACCGGCACGGAGAGCCCTCGCAGCGTACCGCTGCGGCCGAGCGAGGAGGGTGGGCCGGCGAGCCCGCCGCCCCAGGCAAGCGGCGCCGAGCGTTCCCTTGCCGCTGCGACTGAGAGTGCCAGTGGGCCCGACCCGGACTGGCCCCTGGTCCCCGTGAGTGACCGCACTTTGCTCAGGCCTGAAGCCTTGCGCGACACCAAGGCCGCGCTCGCTCAGCACGGACTTCCAGGACGCGGAGACGCGCCTCGCCGAGGAACGCCTGAAGCTTGCCGACGGGTGGCGCCGGCTCAGCGTCACCATCGATGCGGCCCGGCGCCATGACGAGCGTGCTCGCGCACAATGCGAGAAGGACACCGCCGAAGCGGAGGGGGCAGCCCTTCAGGAGGCCGAAGCGGCCGTCGCGCGCCGCGAGGAGGCGGGGGCCCGCCTGAAGGAGTTTCAGGACCAGCGCGCCGAGCAGGCGCAGTTGCTCCTCGCACGGGAAGGCGCTCTCGCCGCTCGCGAGAAGGAGGTTGCGGACCGCGAAGCGGGCCTCAAGACTCGCACGGAGAGCCTCGAGAGGACGGCGACCGAGCAGGCCACGAAGAAGGAGCGCCTGGGGCTGCTGGGGCGCCAGCTGGCCGATGCCCAGGAGGCCCACACGAAGCGCGTTACCGAGGCCAATGCCCAGCTGGAGGCCAGGGAGAAGAAGGTTCAGGAGGATGCTGATGCGAAGGTAGCGGAGGCGCGCCTGGCGCTTGCCGAGGAGCATGGTAAGACGCTGTCGCAGCAGAGGGACGCCTTCAAGTTGGAACGCGAGCAATTCCGGTAGGAGATCACTGATCTCAAGGCGGCACTCGCCGAGGCGGAGACCTGCCTGGGGGCCGCGCCGCAGCCCAGCTCCAGCGCCGCGGACTGGGAACAGGGGCAGCAGCGCGAGCGCGTCAAGACGCTTCACTCCCTCGAGCTCCGCGCCCGTGACGCCCTGAACTCCATCTGCCAGGGAAGGCTTGGGGCTCTCCGCCAGTCCCGCGACGCCGACTACGTTGACTTCTCCACCAAGCTTGTGGAATAGCTTGAGGACGGGGCCAAGGCGGTGGATGGCATCTTGGAGGAGGAGTGCCACAGCCTCTTCTCCCTGGCGGCGACTCGCGTCTTTAGCCACCTCCTTCACGCCGATCCCAATTTTGATTTTGACAAGGTGATAGCCCCGGTCCCCGAGGAGCTTCGTGACGGCCTCACAAAGGCGGTAGAAGGCCACGTGGACGCGTTGCTTGGGAAGTACTCCCGCGACAGCGGCGAGAGCTCCGGTGGCGATGACGGCGCGGGTGAAGATGACGACGGCGCGAGCTCCTAGGGTCCTTTTCCTTTCGTCACCCTGCGCTAGATTGATGTGGCCCATAGGGGCATGAAGACGATGCCTTGGTGTTTAAATATTTCATGATTTGCTGTAATGAACACTCGTGCCCTCGCGAGGCTCTCTCTTAAGGCCTGCTTTTCTCTCTTTGCTCGCCGTGATGCTCTACGTTGTCAGGACCCAGCCCCCGCGCGGCGATAGCCATCGCTGGTATGTCAGGTCGCGATGCCTAAACAAGGACAGGAGGTGAGGGGCACCGGGAGCTAGTGAGGGTTCCTGAGGCGCGATGCTCAGGGAGCCCCCCTTTAACACACAAGCGGCTTGCGCCAAGAGAAACGCTAGCGCTCGTGAGGCCATCGGAGGGGAAGGCTCGAGAGATAGCAAGGGTGGCCCGCGAGATCTCCTGCCGGAACGGCCGCCGAGGGTTAATTCCCGAGGAGGGGCCTGCTGGCCTCCTGAGGTTCTGAGGGAGCTACCTCGCGAGATCTTCCAGGGGACCTACTCCTGAGATAACTGCACGCAGAGCACTTAACAACAGCGCGCGCTCATCGATTCGCTCATGGGTATTACGCGAGGAGACAGGACACCAAGGACCTTGGTGGGGTGGCGTGCACGGGAGCAGGCCCGCGAGCCAGAGCCCGGTTGCTTGGGTTTTTCAGTGCTGCTGGGACTGGCCCGAGCGCAAGCACCGTGTCCAGCCCCCACTCGCGTGAGGCTCATGAGGGAAGTAGTGAGCGCGCGAGGCTCGTGAGGCAAGGGATAAACGAAACTTCATATAAGGAAACGGAAGCTTTACTGAAAGAAGATAGCAACCCATTACATAACAAAATGAAGATGCGGCTGCCGTGTCCGGCACGGGTCAGCTTGAGGTTGGTGCAACCCGTGGGGCGCCCTCAATTACACACCAAAAATGAGAAAAAGGGTGCTGCCATGTCCGGCACGGGTCAGCTTGAGGTTGGTGCAGCCCATGGGGCACCCTTAGTTGATTGTTCTGCCAGCGCGGAGCATGGGGCTTCCACAGGGGTGTGGGTATGATCGTAGGTCGATCGTTCCGCCAGCGCGGAGCATGGGGCTTCCACTTGGGCGTGGGCGGGAGGTCTCGCGGGCCCATCAGGCGAACGCAATGAGAGGCTCCGGGGCGTGTACAACCCCGTTTCGTTCGTACGCATGAGGGTCACGGGTAGAACTTGCGGAGGTGTTGGATGTTCCAGGCATTAGGCACAGGAACTCCGTCCTCCGTCTCCAGCCGGGCTGAGCCGGGCCTGGAGACATGAGTAACCCGGAAAGGTCCTTCCCACATGGGTGAGAGTTTGTGGAGTCCCTCTCGGGAGAGGATCCTGCGTAGGACGAGGTCGCCGACCTCGAGGGTACGAGGGCGGATGGTGCGGCTGTGGTAGCGGCGCAAGGCCTGCTGGTACCTCGCGGCACGGAGGGCAGCCTGACGGTGGCCCTCCTCGAGGAGCAGCAAATCGGTCTCTCGCGAGCCCTCCTGACGCGCCTCGTCGAAGGCAAGGACTCATGGGGAACCGTGCTTAAGCTCCAATGGGAGGACCGCTTCAGCGCCGTAGACGAGGAAGAAGGGCGTCTCGCCAGTAGGCTTGCTTGCTGTCGTGCGGATGGACCACAGCACGGACTGCAGCTCGTCAAGCTAGCCCTTGCCGCAAGCCTCGAGTTTCTTCTTGAAGCTCCTTGTTTTGAGGCCCTTGAGGACCTCGGCGTTGGCGTGCTTGGCCTGGCCATTGCTTCGCGGGTGCGCCACCGAGGCGTAGCAAATCTGCGTGCCGAGGCTGGCGCAGTAGGACTTGAAGAGGCCGCTTGTGAACTGGGAGCCGTTGTCAGTGATAATGCGGTTGGGAACTCTGAAACGGCTCATGAGGCCCTTGATGAACTTGACGGCGGAGCCGGCCGGAATGGAGCGCACCGGCTCGACCTCTGCCCACTTGGTGAACTTGTCGATGGCGACGTAGAGATAGCGGTAACCGCCAGCCGCACGTGGGAAGGGCCCTAGGATATCCAGCCCCCAGACCGTGAAAGGCCATGAGAGGGGAATCGTCTGGAGGCCCTGCGCCGGCTGGTGGATCTGCTTGGCGTGGAACTGGAAGGCTTCGCAGGCTTCGCAGGCTTGGACCAGCACGGTAGCGTCGCGCAGCGTAGTGGGCCAGTAGAAGCCACTGCGGAACACCTTGCCGACGAGGGTGCGTGACGAGGAGTGGTGACTGCAGTCTCCTCTGTGGATATCAGCGAGCAATTTGCGCCCTTGCTCTTCAGAGATGCACCGTAGCGAGACGCCATTGGGGCGCCTACGGTACAACTCGCAATCCTGCAGGCAGTAGGCAGTGGCCTGCCGAGCCACGCGCTCTGCTTCAGAGTCTTTTTCCGGGAGGGTGCCGCGGAGCAAATAAGCCTTGAGCTCCGAGGCCTAGCTATCCTCCTGAGGTTCGAGCGCCAGCAGCAGGCGAGCTCCTGAGGTCGGGCCACAGTCTGGTGCACCCGTCGGTGGTGCGGGCGGAAGTTCCTCGCGAAGGAGCGCCGTGCTCGCGGTCGGGGGTGCGGCAGATGGCTTGAGGAGCCTTTTTTCGAAGACGCCGGGGCTCTGGGGCTCGTGGCGCGATGCCCGTTTGGCGATGTCGTCGGCCTCTTTGTTGCCGCCGCGGGGGACGTGCTGCAGCTCCAGGCCAAGAAAGCGCTTCTCAAGTTTACGTACCTCTTCTAGGTAGGCGGCCATGTGCTCGTCCTTGGGCTTGTAGCTATTGTTGGAGAAGTTGACGAGGAGTTGTGAATCGCCCTTGATAGCCAGACGCTTGATGCCTAGGGCGGATGCGGCTTTGAGGCCGGCGATGAGGCCCTCATACTCTGCAATGTTGTTGGAGACCTTGTCGGTGTGCTTGAAGCAGAGCTGTACAGCGTAGTAGAGCCTGTCTCCTATTGGCGAGGTGAGCATAACCCCAGCCCCCGCGCCCTGTCGGGAGAAGGCGCCGTCGAAGTGCATGGTCCATCCGCCAGGCGCCTCATCCCCTGGCAGGAGGGACTGGGCCTCGCGAGGCTCGCCCTCGTACGTGTCCATCCATTCTGCCACGAAGTCGGCCAGAGCCGCGCCTTTGATGACTCTGGTGGTGGAGAACTCCAGCTGGAAGGCTTGCAGCTCAATGTTCCACTCAGCGATGCGGCCGACGGCGTTGGGGCTGCTCAGAACTTGCTCCAAGGGGTAGGAGGAAATGACCTTGATGGGATGACCCTGAAAGTAGTGGCGCGGCTTCCTGGAGGCGACGAGGAGCGCGAGGAGGAGCTTCTGCTGCATGGGGTAGCGCTCGCGCGCGTCCCTTAGCACGGTGCTGACGAAGTACACGGGGTGCTCGACGAGGCGCGTAGTAGTTGCGACAGCTTGCTCCTCAGATGCCTTGCGAGCCTCGGAAGGCTCGGGAACCTCACGAGGCTCAGGAGGCTCGCGAGGCTCGAAAGGCTTGCGGGGGACGGCGGCCTCACGAGGCCCAGGAGGCTCGCGAGGCCCCGGGGGCTCGCGAGGCTCAGCGGGCTCGTGAGCCTGAAGGGGCGCCGAGGGTTTCTCCTTGGCACAGTCGCGCTCCTCCCGCACCGCCACCAACGCCGCGCTGGTCGTCTGGGGGGTGGCCGCCAAGTAGAGGAGCAAAGGCTCGCGGGAGCGCGGCGCGACCATGATGGGCGGGCTCGTGAGGTACCTCTTGAGGGCTTCAAAGGCGGCGTCTGCCTCAGGAGTCCACTTGAAGGAGCCGGACGTCTTCAAGAGCTTGAAGAAGGGCAGGGCTCACTCGCCAAATTTGGAGATGAAACGCCCTAGGGAGGCCATACACCCTGCCAGGCGCTGCATTTCCTTAAGGGTCTGGGGAGGACGCATGTTCTTGATGGCCTTGATCTTCTCTGGGTTGGCCTCGATGCCGCGGTGCGAGACTAGGAAGCCGAGGAGCTTGCCGGAGGGGACCCCGAAGACGCACTTCTCCGGGTTGAGCTTGAGGTTGACCTTGCGCAGGTTGGCAAATGTTTCCTGGAGGTCCGCGATGAGGGATCCAGCCTCGCGAGACTTGACCACGATGTCGTCGACGTAGGCCTCTGCGTTCCTCCCCATCTGAGGCCCCAGAGTGATGTGCATTAGCCGCTGGAAGGTGGCGCCCGCGCTCCTTAAACCGAAGGGCATGCAGACGTAACAAAATACGCCGCATGGGGTGATGAAGGCCGTCTTCTCCACGTCTTCGGCCGCCATCTTGATCTGATGATAGCCTGAGAAGGCATCCAGGAAGCATAGCAAATTGCACCCGGTAGTGGAATCCACGATCTGATCGATGCGGGGCAGTGGGAACGGATCTTGAGGGCAGAACTTGTTGAGGCTGGTGAAGTCGACGCACATGCGCTCCTTGCCGCCCTTCTTGGGGACGACGACTGGGTTGGCGAGCCATTCGGGATGGCGCACCTCACGAATGACTCCGGCTTCTTGGAGCTTCTGAACTTCATTGACAATGAACTCTTGCTTCTCTGGCGTCTCGCGCCGTGCTTTCTGCTTGACCGGGCGTGCATTGGGGCACACCGCTAAGTGGTGCTCAATCACCTCCCTCGGCACACCGAACAAGTCGGATGCTTTCCAGGCGAAAACATCCAAGTTTTCCCGAAGGAAGGTGACAAGCGCGCTTTCCTATGCAGGAGGGAGGCCTATGCCGATGGTGAAGGCAGGGCCGGAGCCGCTGCCATCCACCGACACCTTCTTTGTCTCGGCGCGGTCCTGAGAGAACAGCTGCTTCTTCTTCGCGGGCGCGGCCTCAGAAGGCTCGGCCGCGTCCTCGTCGGCCGGGTGCGCGACAGCGGCAGCCTTGTAGGCGCGCTCGAGGGTGTTGGCCGCGTCCTTCTCGTCGCAGGCGACGGTGATGATGCCGCTGCAGCCGGGCATCTTGAGGACGTTGTAGGCGTGATGGGTGGCCGCCATGAACTTGGTGAGAGCTGGGTAGCCCAAGATGGCGTTGTAAGGCAGGCTGATGTGTGCCACATCGAAGTCGATGAGCTCGGTGTGGTAGTTCTTGCGGGTGCCGAAGGTGACGTGGAGGCGCACTTGTCCCAGCGGAATGGTGGAGCCATCGGTCACTCCGGAAAAGGGCCTGGTCGGCATTAGCTGGTCGTAGGGCACCTTGAGCGTCTCGATGGTCTCGATGGAGAGCACGTTGAGGCCGGCACCCCCGTCGATGAGGGTCTTGGTGACCGCGACGTTGCTGATGGTGGGAGTGCACAGCATGGGGAGCGCGCCTGCGGCGGCCGTGGACTTGGGGTGGTCCTTAGAGTCGAAGGTGATGGCGTACTGCGACCACTTGAGGGGCCGCGAAGCCTCTGGCCTCGGGAGGGCGGCATACACCTCTCGAGAGAGTTGCTTGAAGTGGCGGATGGACGCGGGGGCTTGGGACCCGCCGAGGGTGCAGGCGACCGCGCGAGGCTCCTGGTAGCCCCCAGCGCCCTCGTCAGGCTGGTTGACATCTTTCCTTCAGGGTGACGGTGGCAGCGGCGGGAGAGCGGCATTGGCCTGAGGATTCGCCTCACGAGGCTGGTCGCGCCAGGCGGCCTCACGAGGCTGATCGCGCCAGCCCTGGCGGTAGCTGCCATTATTGTTGCGGCTGTCCCAGCGGCTGCCGCTGCGGCCACCCCCGCGGCCGGCGCCGCGGCCATTGCAGTCGTCCCGGCGGCTCTGGCGTTCATCGCGGAGCAGCTTGAGCTCCTGACAGTCTTCGGTGCTGTGGGAGCGGACGTTGTGAAAAACTCAGAGCGGCCGGTTGTCCTTCCTGGGCTCATCGTGGTCGCGGCCGCGCTTCTACTCGGTGTCCGCCGCGAGTACGGCAGGGGCGCTTGACGTAATTGCTCTTGGCCTTGGCTCCGTCGAGCGCCGCGTCGGGGTCGTTGTGGATGAAGAGGCGGCCTTCTTCAGCCTTGGCGCACTTGTCGGCGAGGTCGAGTAGCTCAAGCTTGGAGTCGAGCTCACCGTTGATGGCGAGATTCTCGCGCATCTTGATGTCCGTGACGCCGGTGGAAAACGCGGAGATGACGGCCGCGTCGGAAGCGCGCGGGATCTTGTTGCGCACCTGACTGAAGCGCTGGATGTACTTGCGGAGGGTCTCGTCTGGGCGCTGTCGAACACGCCGCAGGTCGTTGATGGTGAGGGAGCGGTCCTGTGTGCCCTTGAAGTTGGCAATGAACTGGCTGCAGAGCTCGGCCCACGACGAAATGGAGGCCTCGGGGAGGTTCATGAGCCAGGAGCGCGGGCCGTCCTTGAGGGCCATGGGGAACCAGTTCGCCATGACCTTGTCATCGCTGTTCGCCGCCTCGACGCTCAACGCGTAGAGCTGGAGGAACTCCGTGGGGTTGGGGGTGCCGTCGTAGCGCGGAGGCAGCTCAGGCTTGAACTTCTCGGGCCAGACCATGCGACGCAGCTCACGGGTGAAGGCACGGCAGCCCACGCCGCTCGAGGGGACGCCGCCAGCGAGGGCGGCACGGTTTTGATGCCCGGCAGCTGTGACGTCCTGAACGGCCTGGTCCTGGCGCTGGCGCTGCCGCTCGAGGAGCACCCGCGCGTCGGGGGGCGCGCGGCGGATGATCTGGCAGCTGGCCTTGTCCCGGTCTGGCGAGGATGCGCCACGGGACGGCTCACGAGCCCATGCGCTGCGTTGGGGCCCGGCGCGCTCGTCGCGCAGAGGAGGCGGCGGGGGAGCGCCGTGCGCCAGGTCCCCAACACGAGACGGCGGCGGCCGGAGCGAGTGAGAAGGTGCCGGAGCGTCTCCGGCGACGTTGACTAGCTCGGCGATGCGACCGAGCCAGCCGTCGTAGGCGGCGTCAGCCGGACGGTAGCGGAGTAGCTCACGCGCCATGAGCAGCGCCGCCTGCAGCTCTGGCGGCCCACGGTGGGCGAGGGAGGAGGCTGTGGCGGTGTGGCCGTTCGCTCGCACAGAGGGGTGCAAGGAGGAGTCCTGCTGCTCGCGGGCAGCGGGGTCGGTGGCGGCGGCTTCGGCTTCTGGACGGCGGCGATTACCGCGAGCCACCGACTCCGTTTGAGCCATGCGGCCAGCCCTGCGCTTGGCGCGCTCGCGATGTGCGTCGGCCATGGGGTTGGTGGAGCTAAGGGCGGAGCAGAAGAACACTAGCGCACCCCTACCTGGCGCGCTAAATGTCGGAAGTCGGGCTCCGGGGACCCAAAGGTTCGAACACTGGGGTGAGCTTGTTCTACCTACTTCGCCTCCTACCACGGTTAAGCGACGGCGAGGCGACGGCGAGGACGCGCTAGCGAGGGACGGAACGAGGACTCGGCGGTTTACCCAGGTTCGGGCCACCTTGCGGTGTAAGACCCTACTCCTGCTTGTGGTTGGGATTGCAAGGGCAAGAGAGTTCTTGTGTACAAGGTACAAGGTAGGAGATGAAGGAATTGATTCCCTCCCTCTACAACGGCTGCTCTACCCCTTATATCAGCCATGGTCCTCTTCCCCCTGGAAACTTAGGCGGGAAGGGTTGCCACACTTGGCGATTTCGAAAGGGGACAGGCGCTCAGGCTATCCTGACTAAAGGTGGTCTTCGCCTGCCAAAGTATGATCCATGACGCGCTGGTGGGCTCGGTGATGACCTCCGCCCTGCGCGCCCGTCATCTTGGTCTTCCTTCGCCGATCGGGCAACCTTTGGGGTTGCTTTGGAGAGTAGATAGGGGGCCCTGCTCCCTTAACATGAAAGAGGAAACCATCTTCATCCGCGCCTGCTGGCGCGGCCTCTGCTGCCGCTCGTCGCCGCGTGCGTCACCCACGTGACGACTCCAGGCCACGCGGCAAGGCGAACAACCTTCGCCTCGAGCGCCTGCGGGAGGGGGCCTCGGAAGGCCACCTCGGAAAGCCGCCTCGCGAGGCCACTCAGGAAGCTGCCTCGTGAGAGGACCTCGCGAGGCCGTTGACGGTGGTGCTGAGCGTTGCTTGCTACTCCCTGAGGAGGGGGGCTCAGGAGGCCAGGGCCTCATGAGGGGTCTTGGTGAGAGTTCGGTGGAGACGGCCCGCTGGGCCCACGCCAGGCGTTGCGCCCTGGGCCAAAGGCAGACGGGCCTGGATACCCCGGGTTCCACGGGCCCGACAACATGGATATCATGGCATATCACAATATCTCTTATTTACTTAATGCATCTATATACTTGGTTGTGTGTGGAAGGCTCGGCCTTTTGCCTGGTGTTTTGTTCCACTCATGCCACCCTAGTTTACGTAATACCGGTGCTATGTTCCTTGATGAGCGCTTCTAACACATGTGGGGCATATGGGAACCCCCCTGATCATTCGTTTTAGGATAAACTTCTTCAGCAAGGCCCAACATTGGTTTTACCATTTGCCTAATAACAACTAAAACTTGCATAGGGACTTACCGATACCCGAGGATAATTAATCGACAACCCCGGGCCAGTGCTCCTCATGAGCGTTGGTCCAAACTAGAGCAGCTTGCGGTGCTGCCCGGGGCAACTCATGGACTTGGTCGTTGTAACCATAGCTCATCCGCCGTGTCCTGAGAACGAGATACGCGGCTCCTATCGGGATCGTCGACACGTCAGGAGGTCTTGCTGGTTTAGTTTTACCTTTCACGAGTGGCTTGTCCACCGGGATTCCTTATCGTAAGCATCGTGTTATCATGGTGTGAGGATGTTCCATCGGATGAGTGTGGTAATTTATAATGGACTACTTGGAGCACCCCTGCAGGGTTAAATCTTTCGGAGAGCCGTGCCCGCGGTTATGTGGCAACTTGGAAATTTGTAACCTCCGGTTGTAGAGAACTTGACACTAAATCTAATTAAAATACACCAACCGTGTGCGTAACCGTAATCGTCTCTTTTCGAGGGAGTTCGGGAAGAGAACACGATGGGGTTATGTTTGACTCGTAAGTAGGTGTTCAGGATCACTTCTTGATCATTATTAGTTTGTGACCGTTATGCATAGTTACTCTTCTTATTCTTGTACTCGTAAGTTAGCCACCATACAATGCTTAGTGCTTGCTGCAACCTCACCACTTATCCATTCCATACCCATTAAGCTTTGCTAGTCTTGACACCCATGGTACTGGGATTGCTGAGTCCTCGTGGCTCACAGTTTACTACAACAACAGGTGCAGGTACAGGTAAAGCGATGATTTGATGTGTGCGCGATGCATGTTTGCTTTTGGAGTTCTTCTTCTGCTTCTTCTTCTTCTTCATCGATCATAGGATGGGTTCCCGGTTGGCAGCCTAGGATTAGCAGGATGGATGTCGTTCTTCTTTTTCGTTTGATTTCATCCGTAGTCGGATCCTGCTCTTCTGTATGATGATTGCTATGTATTGATGTATTGATGTATTCATGTTGTAGCTTGTGGCGAGTGTAAGCCTTTATCTGGTATTCTCATCTATTCAGTACATGGTATGTTGTAATGATATCCACCTTGCAAAGCGTCTTCGATATGCGCTTCTATCCTTAGTGGAACTTCTGAGCTCCTTGAGGATAGGACCGCATATTGGGCATGACAAGTTGGTATCAGAGCCTCTACCGACCGCAGGATCCCCCTTGATTGATCGAACCGTTGACGAGTCTAGAAAAGAAAAAACTATTTTGAGTCTAGCTATATATCGGAGAGTAGGAATTCTTTTTACTACTTATCCCCTTCGTCGCTCTGGTGAGGAATTGTGACGCAGGTGTTTTGATTCTACTACTTTTCTCACTCAAAATTTTTTTAGGATCACGCGGGTATTTTGGAATCGTTATGATATTGTTGTGTCGGGAACTCTGTTCTTGGTGCCTCCTGACATATTGGGGTTGTGGCAGTGTCCCGGAGAGTTGAGCTCCAAGGTTTTCGTGTCACATTCGCTATCGTTCCAGTTCCTGAATACCAGAGGTCACCGACATCGAAAAGGCTCTTCTATCTTGTATGTGGTGAGAGGAGTTTGATGCCACCTAGTACTGGGGAGAGCGCTCAGATGTATTGCCACGACTAGCATAGCAGATGTTCTTTCCGAAGGTCTGAGGTACACGAGTTTCCGAAGTTCTTGGTTATGTGTTGATGGAGGCGGTACATTTGGAGCGTAGAATTCTGCTAGGAGTTGTGTGATGATATTTTCCTCCTTGTACTCGTTGCACCAGATTGCATAACCGAAAATTTCGGGAGTTCTTAGGTGGGAATTCAAGTAGTTACCTAGGATATCTTTCCGACAGATGCATGATATGAGATTGGGGTTCGACGTCTAGTGGTCCGCCTGCCCACAGTCGTTTTTACAGTGGTCCCGTGGTGTCTTAAAGAGCCCTTGTAGCTTTGCTACGGCTCGGGGATGCTTCGTATGTCAAGGGCAGCAATGTACTTGATGGGCGTTGTACGATCGAGCCCGTGTGGGCCCCACCACGAAAATTTCGGACGAAATCTCTATCATATGTTTGTTCCGGCTTATTCCGCAAGCCAAATCCTTTGTGTTGTTTTGGTTGTGGTATTCGAGTTGCTTCGAAGTCAAGTGTTGATTCCATACCTTTCCTAAGCGGTGTTCTCATATTTCTATGGGAGTGCTAATCCTTCTTGATCATCAAGAATATCATGGAAAATTATTCTCAACCAGTGTGCTTCTCTTTGAGTTAATTCAATCCTTTCAACATTTGCAAGATCAATTTTCAGTTTTCTTGACGGTGTTCGTTTCACCCGTCCCAAGTTGTCTTTCTTTTTCCCACCCTCCCACCCTTTATCTTCGCGGAGTCAAAATCCTCAAATCAAGTATCCATTTTTTTTCATGTGAAGTCTCTCCATTCTTTTCCTTCAATGTTCTTAACCAGTGATTCTCATGAAGATGCTCAGGAGCTACAAGTTCATCATTCTTCGATCTCGTTTTCTTCTCCGATGAATTAAATTCATGCTTCGGTGTTGATCATATCCTTTTCGTTGATTCAAATATTTTCACATGTTGGAAATTCTTATTCAACTATCTCTATTTCTTCTCCGGAGTGCTGAAGATTATCTCAGAAGAATCGTGTTTCCATTCAAGATCCGTTCGAGCTAGTTCAAGGTTGTTACCTCATCCAATCCATTTAAATCTTTCCAGTGCATTTTCTCTCTTTCAAGCAATCATTCCAACGGTGTTTCTTTTGAGTGGGCCCATAACCCACAGGTCTTTTCCCAGGATCTTACCTGACTCTTCTAATTTTTCCGGTGCTATTCTCAAATTCTTTCAAAGTTTGACGTAAGAATGGATTCCATCAGTCAATTGCCTTCTCCAAGATCGCTTTCAAATTCTTGTCATCTTTGGCTCAACCTTTCTATTCTTCATTGTTCCGGAGTGTCTCAACAATTTTGGTGGCATTTCTCGTCGTCATTCTCAGCTTTTGAAGACCGAAGAAGAGTTTCTCTTAAATCATATCCGTTCTCTTGAAGATTCGTGGTGCAAGCTTCATGCCATCCTCACAATTGTTTCGATCGTCAGAAATTCTTTTCATACCCATACGGATGATTTGAGGAGTTGTTTTCATTTAGATTCTCCGAAGGCCATCATTTCAGAATTCTCCATTCTCAAAGTCCAGCTCTCTTTCCAAAATTCTTCCAGTGGATCGTTCAAGTATTCTCTAGTCAGCTCGTGATCACTTCGTTCTCTTGTATTTAATTCCCTCAAGTATCTTAATTTGTTTTCTAATTCTTCATGATGACTCCTTCTCTTTTCTTCGTTCATTTTCATTTATTACGGTGGTTCGTTCAACATTCATCTTTCTTTGCCATCGTATCGTTTCATTCATTCTTTCCAAAATCCTACAGGTGGTTTGTTGAAGACCTTCCCAAGCTTGCGCTATATCTCTCTTCAATCTTTTCAAGAAGAATAAGTGGCATGCCAAATCCGTTGCTTGTCATCAATTTAAGTTGATGAAGGGTATGCATGACATAATTCTTATTCTTATTTCATCGAGGTGATTTAAGTCCTTCTTCCAGAGATCGTTCTTGATATCAATCCTCGGTTCTAAGTTGTTCATATTTTCTTTTCCGGAGTTCAAAGTTTTTCACATTATCTCGTCATGAAGCTCCATCTAAATCATCACAAGGCTTAATCTTGTTCTTTGCAACCTTCCTTTCACTTTGATCATCTTGTTATCCATCCGGAGTTCTTCGAGAGTTTCTTCATGGTGGTTCATTAAGGATTTAATTTGTTCTCGAAGTATTCTTCAAGATTCTTGTCGAAGAAGCTCAAGTATTCTTCGTCTTGCATTTCAAAGTGCAAATTCTTTCTACCTTGTCTTTTGAGGTGGTATTATGTCCTTCTTGACAATTTGTCTTTGTGTTTCATGATTCACAGTTGCCAAGAATGAGATACTTTAAACCCATCATTTTGTCTTTGTTCAAGAGGTCTTTTCAACCCATCAATTTATTCGTCGGAGTTATCGTGGTATAGATTTCACCTAAAGCCTATCCTAAGGATTGTTGCTATGGTGGTGCTTATCAATGATCCAAGCTTCTCCTTCTCTTCTCAGTGAAAGAGGTTTTCATCTCTTCAAGATCTCAAGTAATCAATTGTTTCCGTTAGTGGCAGGTTATCACCTCAAATGTTGAGATGTTTTCCATAAGCCCATAACAAGCTTATTCTTTTCGTTGTTGGTTTTCCAACAACTCCGTTCAATCCTTCTTTGTGAGGATGCTTTTCAAATCCAATTGTGGTGGAAGTTGTCATTTTCTTCTCCATTCTTTTCATTCCATTCTTCCATTTGTTCCGGAGGCATTGCATTGTTGCTTTCGTCAAGTATTATCCCATCTTGTCTAAATCATCTTAATTCCTTTCTTTTTCAACCGGAGTGCTGTCTAAATCCTTTCTCTTCCTTTGTTTCATGATGACTGTGCAACCTTCAAGGTTCTCGTCGTGTACTTTGTTCCTCTTTTCTGACAGAGTGTTTTCGACCTCGTTCGTCTCCCTTGTGTCTTTTCTTTTAAGTTTTTCAACCTTTCAAGGTTCTTTGGTTACAGTCGTTTGTCAAGAAGCAACTTTGTTTTACCTCTTCCTTTTTCCTCTTCCTCTTCTCATGCTTAGATCTCGGGGCGAGATCTCTTGTAAGTGGGGGAGTGTTGTGACAGCCCGAGACCGATGCTTCAGATGCCTTCCATGTTTTTCATGTTACCCGTGTTAATTATTTGTTTGTTGCATTCATCATGGCATCATTCGCATTGCATCGGCACTCCGTTGCCGCCGTTTTATAAAACTTGCATCCATTCCTAGTTGGCGGTTCTCCCCATTGCCGTCGTTGGCCGTTCTGAGTCCATCCACCCTTGCAACCTGTATCTTCGTTTTCTCTCTTGCCTAAGCCAGACTCTCTCTGCACAGTCCACAAACCCACCTCGCATGTGCGTCCGAAACTTCCCCAAACCCGAATTGCTCGGTCGTGACCAGTTGGTCCGGACCAATCCCGAAATACCCAAACATCTTCGGTTCTTTGTTTAGGCTACGCGGAGCCTTCCGATTACGATCGGAGGGTCCAAACTTGCCGCTTCTACCCCACCTATCTATTTAAGTAGACCAACCCTAAATTTTAGGGAGATGTCCCATCCTCCTCCCGTCCCATCGTCCGCCGCCGCCGCAATCAGCCTCCCTTCTTCCTCAGGATCCCTCCCAATCTCGCAGCCTCCACCCATCTCCTTGTTTTGCAAACCCAGCCAACCACTGCTCACTCCACCCATCCATCCACCTGCCCGATCCACGACCGCCTCCCTGCTGCATCACCTCTGCCCCAAGCCCCTCTCCTTCCTGGATCGATCTCACACGCCTGTCCTCTACCCCGAGCCCTTGTCCATGAGCTCCCATGCGCGCCCGGCCTCGCAGCTCCTCGCCGGAGACCAGGCCATTCCCTGCCCTTCTCGTTTTCCTTTCCCATGCCCTTTCCCCTCTATCCTCTCTCTCACACGCAAGTCTCTCTTTTCCCTCGCAGCAGCCGCCTTGGATGCCTCGATTTGGGCAGAGCACAGAACCGCCTCGTCCTTGCTCCCGCACCACGACGCCTCGCTCCGCTGGTGAGCACCTCAAGCTCTGTCGCGCCTCGTTCTTCCCTTCCTTCCAATTTTTCCCCGTCGCTCAGCTCTCCCTCTCTCTTTTGTCCTCTGTTCAGGACCTACAGGGAGCCGCCGTGGGCGCCCGATGTGCAGCGCCGCCTCGAGCTCCTACCTCCACCACGCCGGATCCGCCTCCCACCGCCGGGAATCGGTTCCCTCGACCTCGTCCCCGCCGCCTCGCGCTGCTCACCGGACGAGCAGCTCGCCTAAGCCGTCGCGCCGCCCGCCAGTAACCGCAGCAGCAGCGCTGCCTTGCTTCGCCTCCCGCCTTGCAGCAAGCCGCCGCCTGCCCAAGGAACGGGTCCGCGACCCCGTGCCTCCTCCTCGCGCATGCCGGCCGCGTCACCAGAGCCCCGCAGGTCGCCGTGCCCTGCCTCCTCTTCCTTTTGTTCTGCTTTCCTCCCTCACCTTCTTGTTCTCTCACAGCGAGGACCCGATCCGCCCGGCCCAGCCTCTGCATCGAGCAGAGGAGAACGCCGCGCCCAGCCGCTCGAGCCTCTGCTCGTTGACCCTGCCTCGCCGGCCTGGGCTTGGCCCAGCTATGGTGAGCGCTCCCCCGCAGCTAACCCTCGCCCTGTGTGTCTGATGCTATGTTGCGCCCGTGCTCCAGTTCCAGATTCAGCCCGTAGCATTTTTTTCCCCTGCGCTGCGAATTTGACTATTAATCCAGGATTTGCAGATTTGCAGAAAAACCCTCCATGTTCATGCATTTAATAACACACAAACTGTGCATCGGATTAAAATGATTTATATATGTAAAATGCTTAGAATTTCATATAGTTTCACAATATGCAACTTTCATCCATGTTAATTTTTTCTTTAAAATTGCTGTTTTTATTAATTTGCATAAATGACATGTTAAAATGGTTTATTTCATAACTAAATAACCGTAGCTCCGAATTAAATAAACTTTATATGTAAATGGGGTAGAAAAATGTGTAGATTAACATGGTGCACTTACATTGCGTGTTTAACAACATTAAAATGGTGTTTTAGGCAGAACAGTACCAAATTCAAAAATTACATATGGGGATTTTCCGGAATTGTTATGTGTTGTTTTCGGCCTCATTTAAATTGCCTAGATAGGTAGATTAATTTTTGCTTCACATCTTGCCATGATTAACAACATTTAATCTTGTTGAGTACATAAACGGGAGTAAACTAAATAATTGATGTGGAGTTTCGTCAATATGCAACTCGTTGCATATTGAGCTTCATTTAATTTGTAGTATTTGGTTATTGCACTCTTGCCATGCCATGCCTATTTAAACCGGACATGCATCATACTTGGTTATGCATATGCCATGATTATGCTTGTTTGTGTACCATGTTGTTTGGATCTTTCCGGTTGTGCTTCTTCTCGATAGATCCGGTAACGTTGCGATGTGTGAGGATTCGTTCGACTACTTCATGGATTCGATCTTCTTCCGAGCGGGATTCCAGGCAAGATGATCATTACCTAGGATATCACCACTATCTTTGCTTGCTAGTTGTCTCAATGCTATCGCTATGTCTCGCTACCTACCACTTGTTTGTTAGCCTCCCATATGCCATTTTACGGCCTCTAACCTTCCACCATCCCAGCAAACCGTTGTTTGGCTATGTTACCGCTTTGCTCAGCTCCTCTTATAGCATTGCTAGTTGCAGGTGCAGTTTCAGGTTGTTCCATGTTGGGACATGGATATCAGGGGATATCACAATATCTCTTATTTACTTAATGCATCTATGTACTTGGTTGTGTGTGGAAGGCCCAGCCTTTTGCCTGGTGTTTTGTTCCACTCATGCCACCCTAGTTTCCATAATACCGGTGTTATGTTCCTTGATGAGCGCTTCTAACACATGTGGGGCATATGGGAACCCCCCTGATCATTCGTTTTAGGATAACCTTCTCCAGCAAGGCCCAACATTGATTTTACCTTTTGCCTAATAACAACTCAAACTTGCATAGGGACTTACCGGTACCCGAGGATAATTAATCAACAACCCCGGGCCAGTGCTCCTCATGAGCGTTGGTCCAAACTAGAGCAGCTTGCGGCGCCGCCCGGGGCAACTCGTGGACTTGGTCGTTGTAACCATAGCTCATCCGCCGTGTCCTGAGAACGAGATAGGCGGCTCCTATCGGGATCGTCGACACGTCGGGAGGTCTTGCTGGTTTAGTTTTACCTTTTACGAGAGGCTTGTCCACCGGGATTCCTTATCGTAAGCATCGTGTTATCATGGTGTGAGGATGTTCCATCGGATGCGTGTGGTAATTTGTAATGGACTACTTGGAGCACCCCTGCAGGGTGTCATTTTTTGGAGAGTCGTGCTCGCGGTTATGTGGCGACTTGGAAATTTATAACCTCCGATTGTAGAGAACTTGACACTAAATCTAATTAAAATACACCAACCGCGTGCGTAACCGTGATCGTCTCTTTTCGAGGGAGTTCGGGCAGAGAACACGGTGGGGTTATGTTTGACTCGTAAGTAGGTGTTCAGGATCACTTCTTGATCATTATTAGTTTGCGACCGTTATGCGTTGTTACTCTTCTTATTCTTGTACTCGTAAGTCAGCCACCATACAATGCTTAGTGCTTTCTGCAACCTCACCACTTATCCATTCCATACCCATTAAGCTTTGCTAGTCTTGACACCCATGGTAATGGGATTGTTGAGTCCTCGTGGCTCATAGTTTACTACAACAACATGTGCAGGTACGGGTAAAGCGATGATTTGACGTGAGCGCGATGCATGTTTGCTTTTGGCGTTCTTCTTCTGCTTCTTCTTCATCGATCATAGGATGGGTTCCCGGTTGGCAGCCTGGGATTAGCAGGGTGGATGTCGTTCTTCTTTTTCGTTTGATTTCATCCGTAGTCGGATCCTGCTCTTCTGTATGATGATTGCTATGTATTGATGTATTGATGTATTCATGCTGTAGCTTGTGGCGAGTGTAAGCCTTTATCTGGTATTCTCATCTATTCAGTACATGGTATGTTGTAATGATATCCACCTTGCAAAGCATCTTTGATATGCGCTTCTATCCTTAGTGGAACTTCCGAGCTCCTTGAGGATAGGACCGCATATTGGGCATGACAGCGCGGCCAAGGGGGCGAGCGCAGGCGGAGAGGCGCGCGGACGCCGGGCAGGCGGTCCGCGGCGGTGCGGTGCGAGGCGCCGCGGAGGCGTGGAGGCCGGCGCGGGACGGCGCGAGGCGGCGCGGAGACGCGGAGCAGGCGGGTCACGCGTGGCAAAGCAGACGGAGCCGGTGCACAGACGTGGCAGCAGCTGGTTATAGCGGCTAGCCAGAGGCCGGCTGAGCGGCGAGCCGACAGGGGAGGGCGCGGCAGCTGCCAGCGCGAGGGCGCGGAGGCGAGCCGGCGGCCGACTGAGCGGCGAGCCGGCAGGGAAGGGCGCGGCAGAGGGAGCCAGCGAGGCGACGCGGGTGCGCGGCCGTGGAGGGGGCCGGGCGCGGCGCATGCACGATGGAGGAGTGGGCTGGGCGCGGCGCACGCGCTGGGATGGCCGGAACAGGGCGGAGCGGAACCGCGGGGCGGCGCACGCGCGGTGGAGGAGAGGCGGGCCGGGGGCGCGGCGACCCGCAGCATCGCGGGTGCGCGGCCACGGGGGCGGCGGAGCGGCGGCGACGCGGGAGGTCGGGGCAGCGCGCGCGGGGGCTGGGGCGGGGGGGGGCACGCGGGAGCCGCGGGAGGCCGGGCGCGGCCGGGGCCGGCGAGGCGGGTCGACGGGGAGCCGCGGGCGGAGGCGAGCGGGTGCTGGCCGGAGCAGAGGAAAGGCCGAGGCGGAGCACGGGAGCCAGCGCGCGCGGGCGGGGCCGGTTGGCGGCGAGACGGCCGCGGGGCGAGCGTTGCCGGCCCGCGCGGGTGTCGGCCAGCGGGCGCATGGCGCAGCGAGCCAGCGACGGGTTGCGGCCGTGGCGGATGCGCGCGAGCTCGGGGTGGCGAGGAGGCGCAGGGGCGCGGCCGTGGAGGCAGCGGTAGCGGGGGAAGGAGGAGGTGCGGGCGTCGGCGCCTTTGCACGGAGGCAGGAGGCGCTCAGGCCGGGCGAGGTGAAGCAGTGAGGAGGCGAGCATGCGCGTGGCGGCACGCCACAGCAGGAGAGGTGGGCGGCCGAGCGGCTGGAGATGGTGGTGGTGGCTCCATGGCCGAGCAGAAGCAGGCCAGGAGAGAAGGGAGCACGCGTGCGTAGTGATGCGAGGGGAGGGAGAGAGCGCAGTGGCGCGAGGGGAGGGAGAGAGCGAGCGGGCACTCGGGGTACAGCGGCGGCGAGGAGCGGTTGCGGGATCAAGCGTGAGCTCTCCTGCGTGGGCTGCTGGCGCCGCGTGAGCGAGGGGAATCGATTATAGGAGCAGATAGAGCGGACGCGCGGGCGCGTGGAAGCCGGAGCGAGGCGACGCGGTGGAGAGCGCACGTGCGGCCGCGGCCGGAGCAGCGTGCGGAGGTACGCGAGCGTGCCACCTAGGAACGGCGGCGACATCGTGGTAGTGATGACGAAGAAGGTCCCGCCTGGACCGCGATTCCAGCAGCAGCTGGCCCCACGGTGGGCGCCAACTGTCGTGGTTTTCTCACGGCAGATGCCATGGGATGGCTAAAAGTGTGGGGCGGCAAGGCTACGGTGGAGATCCGGGACGGGATTGGGCAACAGCACGCGGTGATTTACCCAGGTTCGGGGCCCTCCGTGGGAGGTAACACCCCTACTCCTGCATGTATGATGTATATGGAGTGTATATAGTAGTACATGGTTGCTCCTGGAGCTGTTTGGAGGAGGAAGAAGAGAGCTCTGAGCTCTCCTCTTCTCCTGTGAGAGTGAGAATGAGAGGGAGTGTGAGTGAATGAGATCCTGGAGTGGAGCTCCTCCCTGGTGCACCTTATAAAGGGTTGCCCAGGGGACATGGGGTGGCCCACATGGCCAACTATACACTATTGGAGGTGACATATGACGCAGGCTATAGTGCACCACTATTGGTCAATAGTGTTGGACTATTGGGGCGCAGTGAAGTGACGTGGCTATAGTGTCTTCCTGTCGTGTCTGATGGGACGCTGCGGTTGACCTCACGCAGCAGGCCGGCTGGAGCAGCCGGACGGGGAACCGGCTGGGGCAGCCGGCTGGAGAGCCAGCTGGAGCAGCCGGGTGGTGAGTGGCTGGACCGAGCGGCGTTGGCCGCCCCGATGTTTTGAAATGCCGTGTTGTCTCCTTGAGCCTACCCGGGGGTCATCCCCCCGACATTGACGATGGTGGACAGCAGCAAGGCTGGCTCCAGCGCGGCCGTGGCCGGGGCCACCGCCGCCTTCCCTTGCCTCTCTTGCCGGCGGGCGCCATGGATGCGCGAGGAAGCTTTGGAGGCGAGAGGAGGAAGAGGATGCAAGGAGTTTGGCGCAAGGAGGGCGAGGAGTGCGAAGGAAGGCAATGATGACTCCGCGCCCCACGCGGGTCTGCTTTATGGCAGCGCGGGCGGTTACCCAGGCATCGTGGGGGACGTGGGGGAGTCCCACGTCCCATCATGTGCCACGCGTCCCTTCCTGGGCCCGGCAGTCTGCTTAGGCCCCGCGCCGTTTCGTTCCCAACGGGCGGAAGCATGCGCGTCGCGGGCCCGGGGGCTACTGTCGTCCCAGTGGGAACCAGGGCACCACGGGCCGTCTACCTGCTGCCCAAGAAGCAACGCTTGGCGAGGCCCAAGAGGCAGCCCAGCCATGGGCGCCGCGGAGCAAGGCACCTCGTGAGGCACCGGCCTCGCGAGGACCCCCCTCCGTGTGGGGGGGGGGACCCACCGAAGATAATCAGCAGCAGCAGGCAGCCTCGCGAGGCCCCCCTCTCGCGAGGCGGCCTCCCAAGGAGCCGCTTGGCGCTGACCACGCCGTCACTGTCGGAATCTGGGGCTCCGGGGACCCTGGTTCGAACTCTGGGGCGTGCTCGTTTCTATCTGCTCTGCGGTGACAACGGCTGTCGGAGCACGGACTCCGGGGATCTAAAGGTTCAAACATTGGGGGGTTAGCTAGTTCTTCCCGACCAACGGTGACCATGGCGAGGCTACGGCGGGAGCGCTACGCGGGAGCACGATAGGGGGCATGATAGTTACCCAGGTTCGGGCCACCTTGCGGTGTAAAACCCTACTCCTGCTTGTGTTGGGATTGCTGTGAGCCAGAGGATGCTCTTGCGTACAAGGTAGGAGATGAAGGAATCGGTCTGAAGCCGTCCCTCTACAATGGCAGCTTTGCCCCCTTTATAGCCGCCCCGGTCCTCTCCCCAAAAACTAGGCGGGAAGGGTTACCACACTTGGCGGGATTTTGAAAGGGGACATGCGCTCAGTCTATCCTGACTAAAGGTGGTCTTCACCTGCAAAAGCATGATCCATGACGCGCCGGTGGGCTCAGTGATGACCTCCGCCCTGCGCGCCTTGCTGTCCTGGTCTTCTTTCACCAAAGAGGCAGTCCTTGGGACTTGCTTTGGAGGTGGGCAGCTGGGGCTCCCCCTTTAGCACCAAAGAGGAAAGCTTCACTATCCGCACCTACTGGCGCGGCCTCTGCCGCCCTTCGTCGCTACGCGCGTCACCCACGTGATGGGCACAGGACCGCGCAGTCGACTTCAGGCTCAGGCGGCCTCGGGCGACCACCTCGGGAGGCAGCCTCGCGAGAGGGCCGCGCGAGGCCATTGTTGTTGCTAAGTTCTGGCAGACCATGTCTTGAGGAGGGGGCCTCGGGAGGCCGTTGCCTCAAGAGATGCCTTCGCTTCGCGGTGCCCCCAAGTGGGCCGCGTCTTGGGCCTTCATCAGGCGTCGCTTCCTGGGCCGCAGGCAGACAGGCCGGGGTACCCTGGTTCCCAATGGCCCGACAGTAGCCCCCGTGCCCACGGCGCGCGCGTTCCCGCCCGTTGGGAGCGAAACCCCGTGGGCCCTTACAGACTGCGAGGCCTAGGCTCGACGCATGGCGCATGATGGGACATGGGAAGCCCCCACTTCGCCTCGATAACTGCTCGCGTCTGCCATAAAGCCTACCCATGCGGGGGCGCAGGCCATCATTGCTCTCCTCGATTCCTGACGTCGAAGAAGGCGAGGTGACGGGGAGAGCGCCTCCATCGGGTATAAAGGGGGACGGGGAGCAGAGATCCTCCGCCCATCTTCTTCCTTCATGCCTTCTCTTCTTCTTCTTCTTCTTCTTCTCGCCCTTTCGGAGCCACCGCCGCGATGGCAAGGGGCAGAGGGCGAGCTCGTGCATCCGCCGCCGCCACGCGGATTCCGCCCCGGGGCCGTGGGCTCCCCCGGCGGACGCCGAAGCCGGTCCAAGCACTCGCGGAAGGGCCGGTGCCCGTGGCCGCGGAGGGCGCGACGCTCATGGCCGAGGCGAGCGCGGTGGGGTGGCCACCCGTCCTCCCCAGGCGGGGTTCCATTCGGCAGAGGCGGCGTATGAGTTCATTGTGGGGATGCACCGCCGACCCTGCAGCTAGCTCCGGCTCCCCGACTCCTTCGCGGGAGCGATGGAGGGTAGGGAGCCCTTGGGGCTATGGGTGCAAGCGGACGGCTGCTACAACAGGCCCTCCTGGGTGGCGACGGAGTTCACCCCCGCCGGCTTCATGTTCTTGATGCAGGGGTGGAAGTCCTTTGCCCTCGCCCGCAGCCGGAAGCAGGGGCATCTCCTCCAATTCATGTACGATGGAGCCTCCACCCTCTTCGTGAAGATCTTTGGGGCCTCCGGTGCCCGTCTCGTGTGCTGCGCGGAGAGCGAGGGCGATAGCGGCTCTGACTCCTCTGACGGGAGCGGCAGCAGCGGAGACTCCAGCAGTGGGGGCGAGAGCGGCGAAGGCTCTCCGCGCATCAAGAGCGAAGACGAAGACTCTGACTAGGCGCAGGCGGCGCCCGTGTCGGATCTTGGAGGCGCGCCGCGTCTCCCCTTTTGGCCCTCTTTCTCGTTCCTGCAATAGGTTGATGTAGCCCCCAATGGTCATGAAAAAACAATGCCTTTCACCTTAAGTATTTTATGATTTAGCGTGATGCATGTTTCCTTTGTGAGGTTCTCTCGTGAGGCATGTTTCCCTTTCCTTGTTTGCCTTAGTGCTCTACGTCGTCAGGACCCAGCCCTCGAGCGGGCTACAGCCGTCACTGGTATGTCAGGTCACGTTGCCTGGACAAGGCCATGAGGTGTAGGGCACTGAGAGGCGGTAAGGACTCCTGAGGTGCGATGCCCAAGAAGTCCTCCTTTAACGTGCAAGCGGCTCGCGCGGAGGAGAGAACATCAGCACCCAGCGAGGTCGCGGGGAGAGGGAACTTGAGAAGCGCCGAGAGAGGCTCATGAGGTATTTTTGTACTTAGCTCTTTTGCGGGTGTCGTGGTTGCGTGGCGCGCCTTGCGAGGCTCCTGCTCGTGAGGTCTCCCGTTAGTACTTGGTGGAGATGGTCACCGTAGGCTAGCTCGCGAGGCAGCGCTCGCGAGGCTCCCTGGGGGTTGGTGATGGCGTCTTGACGTGAGTGCAGCCCGTGGGGCGCCCTCAAGTGATTGTTCCGCCAGCGCGGAGCATGGGGCTTCCACTAGGCGTGGGCATGATCGCGGTTCGATCGTTCCGCCAGCGCGGAGCATGGGGCTTCCACTGAGACGTGGGCGGGAGCTCTCGCAGGCCCATCAGGCGAACGCAATGAGAGGCTCCGGGGCGTGTACAGCCACACTTCGTTCATACGCGTGAGAGTCATGGGTAGAACTTGCGGAGGTGTTGGGTGTTCCAGGCATTAGGCACAGGAATTCCGTCCTCCGTCTCCAGCCGGGTGGCACCGGGCCTGGAGACATGAGCAACCCTGAAAGGGCCTTCCCACATGGGTGAGAGTTTGTGGAGTCCCTCTCTGGAGAGGATCCTTCTCAGGACGAGATCACCGACTTCGAGGGTACGTGGGCGTATGTTGCGGCTATGATATCGACGCAAAGCCTGCTAGTATCTGGCGGCGCGGAGCGCGGCCTGGTGACGTGCTTCTTCAAGGAGCAGCAGGTCGGCCTCTCGCGAGGCATCCAGACGAGCCTCGTCGAAGGCAAGGACTCGCAGGGAGATGTGCCGGAGCTCAGACGGGAGGACTGGTTCGGCTCCGTAGACGAGGAAGAAGGGGGTCTCGCCGGTAGGCTTGGTTGCCGTTATGCCGGCAAGGGTGCGCGATGAAGAATGGTGGCCGCAGTCTCCTCCATGGATGTCAGCGAGCAGCTCGCGTCCTTGCTCTTCAGAGATGCACCGCAGTGAGACGCCATTGGGGCGCCTACGGTACAGCTCGCCGTCTTGCAGGCAGTAAGCGGTGTCCTGCCGGACCACACGCTCTGCTTCTGAGTCCTTCTCTGGGAGGGTGCCGTGAAGCAAGTAGGCCTTGAAATCCGTGGCTCAGCTGTCTACTTGAGGCTCCAGCGCCAGCAGCAGGCGGGCTCCTGATGCTGGGCCGCAGTCTGGCGCTCCCGTGGGCGGTGCGGGTGGGAGTTCTTTGAGTAGCAGCGCGGTGCCCGCGTCAGGTGGTGTAGCTGATGGCTTGAGGAGCCTTTCCTCGAAGATGCCGGGGCTTTGAGGCTCGCGACGGGATGCTCGCTTGGCGATGTCGTCGGCCTCCTTGTTGCCGCCGCAAGGGACGTGCTGCAGCTCCAGGCCAAGGAAACGCTTCTCAAGTTTACGTACCTCTTCTAAGTAGGCGGCCATGTGCTCGTCCTTGGGCTTGTAGCTTTTGTTGGAGAAGTTGACGAGGAGCTGTGAGTCACCCTTGATGGTGAGGCGCTTGATGCCCAGGGCAGAGGCGGCCTTGAGGCCAGCGATGAGGCCCTCGTACTCTGCGATGTTGTTGGAGACCTTATCATCGCGCTTGAAGCAGAGTTGGACGGCGTAATAGAGCTTGTCTCCCGTTGGCAAAGTGAGCACCACGCCATCCCTCGCGCCCTGCCGGGAGAAGGCGCCATCGAAGTGCATGGACAATCCGCCAGGCGCTTCGTCCCCAGGCAAGAGGGATTCAGCCTTGAGAGGCTCCTCCTGAGGTGGGTCCGTCCATTTTGCTACGAAGTCAGCCTGGGCTGCGCCCTTGATCACCCTTGTGGTGCAGAACTCCAGCTCAAAGGCCTGCAGCTCGATGTTCCACTCGGCGACATGGCTGGCGGCGTTGGGGCTGCGCAGGACTTGCTCCATGGGGTAGGACAAGATCACCTTGATGGGGTGCCCCTGGAAGTAGTGGCGCAGCTTCCTGGAGTCGACGAGGAGCGCAAGGAGGAGCTTCTATTGCTTGGGGTAACGCTCACGCGCGTCTCGCAGCACCGTACTAACGAAGTACATGGGGTGCTCGACTAGGCGGGTAGTCGTTACAGTAGCTTGGTCTTCGGGGGGCCCGAGAGGCTCATGAGGCTCAGGAAGCTCGGGAGGCGGCTCGAGAGGCGGCTTACCGGAGGCCTCCGGAAGCGAGGGCTCGGCCAGGATGGCACGGCCTTGGGAGGCGACACGCCAAGGGCCTCTTGGGGTGGGACCTCGGCAGACGACGGCGTGAGCTCATGAGGCGCCGGCGCGGCGGGCTTCTTCTGTGCGCAGACTCGCTATTCTCGAATGGCGACCAGGGCCGCGCTGGCCGTCTAGGGAGTAGCCGCCAAGTACAGGAGCAAGGGCTCGTGAGAGCGCGGCGTGACCATGATGGGTGGGCTCGTAAAGTACCTCTTGAGGTCTTCAAAGGCAGCATCGGACTCGGGAGAACACTTGAAGGGGCCAGATCTCTTCATGAGCTTTAAGAATGGCAGGGCTCGCTCGCCGAACTTGGAGATGAACCGTCCAAGGGAGGCCATGCATCCCGCCAGGCGCTGCATCTCCTTGAAGCTCCGGGGAGGGCGCATCTTCTCGATGGCCTTGATCTTCTCGGGGTTGGCCTCGATGCCACGGTGGGAGACCAGGAAGCCGAGGAGCTTGCCGGAGGGGACTCCGAAGGCGCACTTGTCTGGGTTGAGCTTGAGGTTGACCTTGCGCAGATTGTCGAATGTCTCCTAGAGGTCCGCGAGGAGGGACCAGGCCTCGCGGGTCTTGACAACGATGTCGTCGACGTAAGCCTCGGCGTTTCTTCCCATCTGGGGCCCCAAGGCGATGCGCATCAGCCTCTGGAAGGTGGCTCCGGCACTCCGGAGGTCGAACGGCATGCAGATGTAGCAGAATCTGCCGCAGGGGGTGATGAAGGCCGTCTTCTCCACATCTTCAGCTGCCATCTTGATCTGGTGGTAGCCTGAGAAGGCATCCAGGAAGCATAGCAGCTCACACCCGGTGGTGGAGTCTACGATCTGGTCGATGCGAGGCAGCGGAAATGGATCTTGAGGCAGAACTTGTTGAGACTCGTGAAGTCGAAACACATGCGCTCCTTGCCGCACTTCTTGGGCACCACGACGGGGTTGGCGAGCTACTCAGGGTGGCGCACCTCACGGATGACTCCAGCTTCTTGGAGCTTCTGAACTTCCTTGACAATGAAATATTTCTTCTCTGGGGCCTGGCGTCGTGCCTTCTGTTTTACGGGGCGTGCGTTGGGGCACACCACTAAGTGGTGCTCGATCACCTCCCTCGGCACACCGGACAAATCAGATGCCATCCAGGTGAACACATCCGAATTTGCCCGAAGGAAGGTGACAAGCGCATCTTCCTATGCGGGAGAGAGGCCTGTGCCGATGGTGAAGGCAGGGCCTGAGTCGCTGCCGTCCACCGACACCTTCTTTGTCTCGGCGCGGTCCTAATAGAACAACTACTTCTTCGCGGGCGCGGCCTCATGAGGCTCGGCGGCATCCTCGTCGGCAGGGTAGGCGGTGGCGGCAGCCTTGTAGGCACTCTCGAGGGAGCGGATTGCGTCCTTCTCGTCACAGGAGACGGTGATGATGCCGCTGCAGCCCGGCATCTTGAGGACGTTGTAGGCGTGGTGGGTTGCCGCCATGAACTTGGCGAGAGCTGGGTAGCCCAAGATGGCGTTGTATGGCAGGCCGATGTGCGCCACGTCGAAGTCGATGAGCTTAGTATGGTAGTTCTTGCGAGTGCCAAAGGTGACAGGGAGGCGCACTTGGCCCAGAGGAATGGTGGAGCCATCAGTCACTCCGGAGAAGGGCCTAGTCGGCAGCAGCTAGTTGTACGACACCTGGAGCTACTCGAAGGTCTCGATGGAGATCACATTGATGCCGGCGCCTCCGTCGATGAGTGTCTTGGTGACGGCGATGTTGCTGATGGTGGGGGTGCACAGCATGGGGACCGTGCCAGCAGTGCTTGAAGACTTGGGGTGCTCGCTGGAGTCGAAGGTGATTGGGTACTGGGACCACGTGAGAGGTCGAGAGGCTTCAGGCCTCGGGAGGGCAACCTTCACCTCGCGAGAGAAGAGCTTGAAGTGGCGGTTGGACGCGGGAGCCTGAGCTCTGCCTAGGATGCACGCCACTCCGCGAGGCTCTTGGTAGCCCCCAGCGTCTTGGTTGGGATGGTTGCCATCGTTCCGCCGAGGTGGCGGTGGCAGAGGTGGAAGGGCAGCATTGGCCTGAGGGTTGGCCTCACGAGGCTGGTCGCGCCAGGCGGCCTTGCGAGGCTGGTCGCGCCAGCCCTGGCGGAAGTTGCCGTTGCCGTTGCGGTCTCCCCAGTGGCCGCCATTGCAGCCACCTCCACGGCCGATGCCGCGGTCGTTGCGGTTGCTGCGACGGCCAAGGCGCTCATCGCGAAGCAGCTTGAGCTCGTGGCAATCCTCGTTGTTGTGGGAGTGCGAGTTGTGTTAGGCGCAGAGAGGGCGGTTGTCTCTTTTGGGCTCGTCATGCTCATGGCCGCGCTTTTGCTCGGGCTCCGTCGCGAGCATGGCAGGCCCCTTGCCCTTGACGTCCTTGCTCTTGGCCTTGGTGGCGTCTGGCGCCGCGTCGGGGTCATTGTGGACGAAGAGGCGGCCCTCCTCGGCCTTGGCGCACTTGTCGGCGAGGTCGAACAGCTCGAGCATGGAGTCGATCTCGTCGTTGATGGCGAGCTTCTCGCGCATCCGGACATCCGTGACGCCGTTGGAGAACGCGGAAAAGATGGCAGCCTCGGAGGCGCGTGGGATCTTGTTGCCCACTTGGCTAAAGCGCTAGATGTACTTGCGAAGGGTCTCGTTAGGGCGCTGGCGCACAGTGCACAGGTCATTGAGCGTGAGGGAGCGCTCGTGCGTGCCCTCAAAGTTGGCGACGAATTGCCGGCAGAGTTCGCCCCACGAAGAGATGGACGCCTCCGGGAGGTTCATGAGCCAAGAGCACGGGCCATCCTTAAGGGCCATGGGAAACCAGTTTGCCATGATCTTGTCGTCACTGTTTGCTGCCTCGATGCTCAGGGCATAGAGCTGCAGGAACTCCGCAGGGTTGGGGGTGCCGTCGTAGCGCGGAGGCAGGTCCGGCTTGAACTTGGCGGGCCACACCACACGTCGCAGGTCACGGGTGAAGGCGTGGCAGCCCACGCAGCTGGAGGGAACGCCGCTGGCGAGGGCGGCGCGGTTCTGATGGCCGGCAGCCGCGACTTCTTGAACGGTCCTGTCTTGGCGCTGGCGCTGCTGCTCAAGGAGGACGCGCGCGTCGGGCGGCGCGCGCCGGACGATCTGGCAGCTGGGCTCGCTATGGTCCGGCAAAGACGCGCTGCGAGAGTGCTCACGCGCCCGCGGGTCGCGGTGGCACCGGGCGTCTTCGCCGTGCAGAGGAGGCGGAGGAGGCGCGTCGTGCGCCACGTCCCTGGCACGAGACGGCGGAGGACGGAGCGAGTGAGAGGGCACCTGGGCGTCGCCTGCGGCGTTGACGAGCTCGGTGATGTGGCCGAGCCAGGCATCGTAGCCGGCGTTGGTGGGACGGTAGCGAAGGAGCTCGCGCGCCATGAGCAGCGCGGCCTGCGGGGCCGGCACATCGCGGCGAGCGAGCGACGAGGCCGTGGCGGTGTGGCCGTCCACCTACATGGACGGGTGGAGGGAGGACGCCTGCTGCTCCCTCGCAGCTGGGTCGGTAGCGGCGGCGGCGGCGCGGCATCGACGGTCGTCGCGGGCGACGGGCTCCGTCTGGGTCACCCTGGCAGCTCGGCGCGCGTAACGCTCGCGGCGAGCGTCGGCCATGGCGGAGAAGGGGTGGAATAACTGAGGTAGCTCCCCATACCTGGCGCGCCAGATGTTGGAGCACGGACTCTGGGGATCTAAAGGTTCGAACACTAGGGGGCTAGCTAGTTCTTCCCGACCAACGGTGACCACGGCGAGGCTACAGCGGGAGCGCTACACGGGAGCACGACAGGGGGCATGACAGTTACCCAGGTTCGGGCCACCTTGCAGTGTAAAACCCTACTCCTGCTTGCGGTTGGAATTGCTGTGAGCCAGAGGATGCTCTTGCGTACAAGGTAGGTGATGAAGGAATCAGTCTGAAGCCGTCCCTCTACAATGGCAGCTCTGCCCCCTTTATAGCCGCCCCGGTCCTCTCCCCAAAAACTAGGCGGGAAGGTTTACCACACTTGGCGGGATTTTGAAAGGGGACAGGCGCTCAGTCTATCCTGACTAAAGGCGGTCTTCGCCTGCAAAAGCATGATCTATGACGTGCCGGTGGGCTCGATGATGACCTCCGCCCTGCGCGCCTTGCTGTCCTGGTCTTCTTCCACCAAAGGGGCAGTCCTTGGGACTTGCTTTGGAGGTGGGCAGCTGGAGCTCCCCCTTTAGCACCAAAGAGGAAAGCTTCACTATCCGCACCCGCTAGCGCGGCCTCTGCCGCCCTTCGTCGCTACGTGCATCACCCACGTGATGGGCACAAGACCGTGGAGTCGACATCAGGCTTAGACGGCCTCGGGCGACCGCCTCGGGAGGCAGCCTCGTGAGAGGGCCGCGCGAGGCCATTGCTGTTGCTAAGTTCCGGCAGTCCACGTCTTGAGGAGGGGGCCTCGGGAGGCCGTTGCCTCGAGAGATGCCTTTGCTTCGCGGCGCCCCCAAGTGGGCCGCGTCTTGGGCCTTCGTTAGGCGTCGCTTCCTGGGCCGCAGGCAGATGGGCCGGGGTACCCTGGTTCCCAATGGCCCAACAACGGCGAGACTACGGTGAGAGCACACGGAACACAGGGCACGACAGGGGACACAACAACTACCCAGGTTAGGGCCACCTCGCGGTGTAATACCCTACTCCTACTTTGTGTTTGGGATTATGGTGGGCAAGAAGGTTCTCGTGTACAAGGTTGAAGACAAGGGAATTGGTCGACCTCTCTCTGCGGTGGCAGCACTGCCCTCTTATAGCCGCGCCGGTCTTCTTCCCCCGAAAATGCTGGCGGGAAGGGTTGCCACACACAACGGCAATTTGAAAGGGGACAGCGCCCAGGCTTATCATGACTAAAGTTGGTCTTCGCCTGCGAAAGTGCTATCGATGACGCGCTGGTGGGCTCGGGGATGACCTCCACCCTGCCCGCCTTGTTGTCTTGGTTTTCTTTCACCAAACGGGCAGTCTTTGGGACTTGCTTTGGAGGTGGGCAACTGGTGCTGCCCCTTTAGCACCAAAGAGGAAATCCTCTCTATCCGCGCCTGCTGGTACGGTTCCTGCCGCGGCTTGTCTCCAAGCGCGTCACCCATGTGGTGGGCATTAGACCGTGTGACCGGCGCCAGGCGACGCCCGCCTCGGGTAGCCTCGCGAGGCCTCCTGCTGTTGCTGCTGCTGCTAAGTCTTGGTGGTCCGCTTCGTGCGGAGGGGTCCTCGTGAGGCTGGCGCCTTGCGAGGTGTCTTGCTTCGTGGCGCCCACGGCTGGGCCGCATCTTGGGCCTTCGCCAGGCGTTGCTTCCTGGGCCGCAGGGAGATGGGCCGTGGTACCCCGGTTCCCACTGGCCCGACAGTAGCCCCCGGGCCCGTGGCGCGCACGTTCCCGCCCGTTGGGAGCAAAACAATGCGGGCCCTAACCGACTACGGGGCCTAGGTAGCGGCGCGTGGCGCACGATGGGACGTGGGATGCCCCCACTTCCTCCACTATGCCTTGGTAACTGCCCGCGCTGCCATAAAGCAGATCCGCGCGCGGCACATAGCATCATTGCCTTCCTTCGCATTCCCCGCCTCCTAGCGCCTGACTCCTCGCATCTCCTTCCTTGAGCACTGCTTCTTCCTCATCTAGCCCCCAAAGCTCCACCGCGCAGCAATGGCGCCCACCGGCAAGAAAGGCAAGGCGGCGACTGCGGCCGCAAGCGCGCCGGCCGTGGAGCCGGCTCTGCAGCGCTCCATCATCGCCAACCGGGAGGGCCTGGACAAGGTGATCTCGATGACCGCCAGCGACCACAATGAGTGGAAGGCGATGAAGATCTGGTCGGGCTCTCACGCGCTGCGCGACTTGGAGGCGACGACCTTCCCCTTCTTCATCCACAGCGTCTACGTCGGCTTGGTGCCGCTGTTTTAGGATTTCTTCAACGCCATCCTCTCCCATTACCAGATCCACGCCCTCCATCTCCAACCCAACTCCATCTTCCTCCTCGCCATCTTCGCCTTTTACAGCGAGGCCTTCGTGGGCGTGATGCCCTCAGTGGCGCTCTTCCGCCACTTCTTCAGCCTGCGGATGTCCGCGGCGAATCAGGGCTCCGCGTGCACCTCGTTCCTGTTGTGGATGTCCGCGACCACAAGCAGCGCTAGATCTATATGGATGCACGCCATCGCAACCAGCTGCTGATGGAGCCGACGGACCCTGCCGTGAAGAGCTTGGGATGGGAGCACGAGAAGCTCACCGACCCAAGGCCGTCGCTCGTCCGGGAGCGGCTGGCCGACCATAAGGCGGAGGGCCTCACAGGGAGGATGGTCATCAAGGAGTACCTGCTGCGGCGCATAGCGCCACTCCAGAAGCGTTCGCGCCCGATGTGGAAGATCACCGATGCGGAGGACCCCATGAGGCTGAGCGTCGCCTGCCTGAAGCCGGTGGTGCTGGAGGGGATCATGCAGATCCTGCTTGGCGGCACTGCGGAAGACCCGCCCATGGACGTGCTCCTGCTGTATCGCTACCAGGAGATCGAGCAGCTGGTCGCGGAGATGCCAATTTTCGACGAGTGGGGCCTCATGCCGGAGGGCCATGAGGGGCCTCGCGAGAACCCTCTCGTGGTGGTTCCCGGCTCGGGAGACCGGGGCGACACCGAGGCCCCGGGAGGTGCCGTGGAGGGGAGCGACAGCGATCCTGCCTCGCGAACCCGCCGCCAACGCATTTGCGACCTCGAGGACGACGATGACGCCCAATTCAGGGTTGAGCCCTCCCAGCCTGCCGGCGCGGGAGGCGAAGGGAGTACCAGCGCGACGGCTGACGAGCCACGCGTGGAGGAGATTGATGCCGGCAGCGGGGGCACCGAGCCCCCCGCGGAGAAGACTGGCGCAGATGGTGGGGCAGCCGAGCCCCCCGCCGAGAAGGACACCGCCAAGGACGGGGCGGCCAAGCCTCGGGAGGCCTCCTCGGGAGGCGGCCTCACGAGGGAGCCTCGCAAGGGCGACAGCGGGAGCCGCCCGCCGCCGGTATTGAGGAAGAGGAAGTGGGTCCCGAACGACGAGTAAGTCACCGCGCCTTGCTATCTTTCCTTATGTTCCTCATTCTTCCTCCTGAGATTGGGGCTGAGCCCTCGCGCGCGCAGGGGGGCCACGAAGAAGAAGAAACCAAAGACCCCTGGCTCGAAGGGGGCCCCGACGCCTACCGCTGGCACCGAAGGGCGCGCAGAGGCCACGCACCGCCCCGAGGCCGAAACGGAGCGCGCAGAGGTGGAGGAGCAGGTGGCCCCTCCGGAGTCACACGTCGATGCGGCTCCTGAGGCCAAGGAGGATGAACCTCGGGAGGCGGCCTCCAGAGGAGGGGCCGTGCCTCCCGAGGCGCCCGCTGTAGGAGGAGATGCAGCAATGGAGGAGGCAGAGGCACCAATTCCCCCACCGAGCTCCACCCTGCCACGGAGGCTGCAGACGCCGGAGGCGCCTCGGCGAGCCCCCGATGCTCGCCGACGCATGAGGCTCCCGCCACGGGCGCGACGAGCCCGCTAAACGTGCCGGCGCGGGAAGGGGAGGAGGAGACCCTGGCGAGCCCCCCGCTCCTGACGAACGACGCCGGGCCTTCCCAGGTTGTGACGACGGAGAGCGGCAAGGAGCCGAACCCGGACTGCGCCCTGGCGCTCGTGAACAGCTGCACCCTGCTCAAGCGCGGGGTCCTGCGGAACGCCCGGGCGGCTCTGGGCCAGCTCAAAGTGGAACTCCAGGTGGAGGAGACGCGCCTCGCCGAGGAGCGCCTGCGCCTTGATGAAGGGTGGCGCCAACTTGACGTTGCTGTCAAGCTGGGCCGGCGCCAAGACGAGGCCACGCGGGAGAAGCGGGAGAAGGCCGCCGCTGAGACAAAGGAGATCTTCGAGAACGCCATGCGGGAGGCCGACGCGGCCGACCGGCGTCGCGAGGAGGCGGAGGCTCGCACGAAGGTGCTCGAGGAGCAGCATGCCACCCAGGCACAGTGGCTCCGGGTGTGGGAGGCCGAGCTCGATAAGCTCGCCGAAGGCCTTGCAGGCCGCGAGGCGGACCTCGCGATCTGCGAGCGGGAGCTCGCGAGGACGACACCCGACCAGGCCGCAGAGCGTGAGCGCCTGGAGACACTGGACCGCGAGGTGGCTGCCACCCAAGCCTCCTACAACCAGTGCATGGAGAAGGCCAACGCCGCGCTGGAGGCCAAGGAGAAGAAGATCCAGGCGGATGCCGATGCGAGGGTCGAGAGGAACTGCCAGGCGATCGCCGCCGACCACAGCAAAAAGCTGAAGGCTCAGGAGGACCGCTTCAAGAAGCAGCGCGAGAAGCTCCAGAAGGAGATCGACGAGCTCAAGGAGGTGCTGACGGAGGCGGAGGCCCGGCGCAAGACCGTGCTGAAGGCCAAGGCCGACGCGGAGGAAGAGCTAGCCTCCCTCCAGCAGCAGGTGGGCGGCATCTCCAACGTTGTCGAGCAGGCCAGGTTGGAGACGGATCGGGCATGGGGGCGGCAGCATGAACGCGCCAAAATGTTCCACTCCCTCCAGCTCCGAGCCCGCGGCGCCTTGACGACCATTTGCCAGGAGAGGCTCGGGGGGGGGGGCCCTTGAGACCCATGACGCCAGCTACCTTGACTTCATCACCAAGCTCATGGAGCGGCTCGAGGTGGGGGCCAAGCGGGTGACCGGCATCATCGAAGATGAGTGCCGCGACCTCCTCAGCCAGGTGGCGACGCGCATCTTCAGCCATCTCCTCCAAGCCGATGCCAACTTCGACTTCAACAGGGTGATAGCCCCTGTCCCCGAGGAGCTCCGTGACGGCCTCGGGAAGGCGGTGGAGGACCACGTGGACGCCCTGCTCGCGAAGTTCTCCCACGGCAGCAGCGAGAGCTCCAGCGGTGTTGAAGAAGGCAAAGGCGACGACGACGAAGGCGACGACGGCGACGACGGTGACGGCGCGTCCTCTTAGGCTTTTTCCCTTTTGTTTACCTATATCAGATCGGTGTAGCCCGTGGGGGCATGAAAACAATGACCTTTGCGTTTAAGTACTTAATGATTTGCTGTAATTTGTGTTCCTCATGAGGCCCTCTCGTGAGGCTTGTTTTCCACTTTTTTGCATGCCTTGGTGCTCTACGTCGTCAGGACCCACCCCCCGAGCGGGCTACAACCGTCGCTGGTATGTTAGGACGCGTGCCTAGACAAGGCCAGAGGGTGTAGGGCTCTGAGGGGGGGTAAGGGCTCCTGAGACGCGATGCTCAGAGAGTCCCCCCTTTGACGTGCAAGCGGCTTGCGCAAAGGAGAAAACAACAACACTCAGTGAGGTTGCGGGGAGAGGAGAGCGGCGCTGAGAGCGTCTCGCAAGGTGTTTTTAGACTTAGCTTTTTCGCGGAGTGCGTCGCTTGCCGTGTCGTGGTTGCGGAGTATGCCTCGTGAGGCTCTTGCTTGTGTGGCCTTCCATTGGCACTTGGTGAGGATGCCCGCCGCAGGCCGCCTCGCGAGCCATCGCTCGCGAGGCCTCCTGTAGGCTTCGTCAGGAGACGGCTCGACGTGGGTTACTGCGCGAGGCAGCGCTCGCGAGGCCTTCTGCGTGCCTTGTTCCTGTGACAACTGCATATCGATAGGTTTCACAAAAGGAGGAGTAGTGCATGCTTGCTAGCTTGCTCATGGGCGTCACGCGAGGAGACAAGGCACCAAGGACCTTGGTGAGGTGGCGTGCACGGGAGCAGGCCCGCGAGCCAGAGCTCGGTCACTTGGGTTTTGCGGTGCTGCTGGGACTGACCCGAGCACAGGCACACCGTGTCCAGCCCCCGCTCGCGTGATGCGCAGGAGGAAGGTCGCGAGCATGCATGGCTCCTGAGGCAGACAACTTACCAAACACATATGATATCTTAGGAAATAAAGCTTTACTACTGCATAATAATAAGGTTCATTACACAACCAAAAAAGATGCGGTTGCCGTGTCTGGCATGGGTCAGCTTGAGGATGGTGCAGCCATGTGGCGCCCTCAGTTTCACATCCAAAAGAGAAGAGACTGCCGTGACGGGCACGAGACAGCTTGAGGATGGTGCAGCTAGGCGGCGCCCTCAATTCGATCAATCCGCCAGCGCTAAGCATGGGGCTTCCACTAGGTTGTGGGGGGGTGGCTCTCGCGGGCCCATCAGGCTAGCGCAAGGAGAGGTCTGGAGCATGTACAGCTCCATTTCGTTCGTACGCGTGAGGTCACGGGTAGAACTTGCGGAGGTGTTGGATGTTCCATGTGTTGGGCACAGGAACACCCTCCTCCGTCTCCAGCCGAGCGGCGCCAGGCCGGGAGACATGAGCAACCCTGAATGGGCCTTCCCACATGGGTGAGAGCTTGTGGAGTCCCTCTCATGAGAGGATCCATCGTAGGACGAGATCACCAGTTTCGAGAGTGCGGGGGCATATGTTGCGGCTGTGATAGCGATGCAAAGCCTGCTGGTATCGGGCAGCGCGTAGAGCGGCCTGGCGACGGGCTTCCTCGAGGAGCAGCAGGTCGGCCTCTCGTGAGGCATCCTGATGAGCTTTGTTGAAGGCGAGGACTCGCAGAGAGCCGTGCTTGAGCTCAGAAGGAAGGACTGCTTCAGCTCCGTAGATGAGGAAGAAGGGAATCTCGCCAGTGGGCTTGGTTGCTGTCGTGCGGATTGACCAGAACACGGACTGGAGCTCGTCAAGCCAGCCTTTGCCACATGCATCTATAGGATCGAAAGTATGTCGAGAGGGGGGGGTGATTAGACTACTTGACCAAATAAAACCTAACATTTTCCCAGATTTTAATTGTGGGCAGATTTTAGCAATAGTACATGTCAAGCATCACCCTACACATGCAATTCTAAGAGTATAGTAGCGGAATGTAAGCAATTGCATATGTATGTAAAGGAGGGATTGGAGATTTCAAACGCAATGAAGACACGGTGGTTTTTGGCGTGGTTCCGATAGGTGGTGCTATCGTACGTCCACATTGATGGAGACTTCAACCCACGAAGGGTAACGGCTGCGCGAGTCCACGGAGGGCTCCAACCACGAAGGGTCCACGAAGAAGCAACCTTGTCTATTCCACCATGGCTTACGTCCACGAAGGACTAGCCTCACTCGGGATAGATCTTCACGAAGTAGGCGATCTCCTTGCCCTTACAAACTTCTTGGTTCAACTCCACATCTGGTTGGAGGCTCCCAAGCGACACCTAACCAATCTAGGAGACACCACTCTCCAAAAGGTAATAGACGGTGTGTTGTTGATGAACTCCTTGCTCTTGTGCTTCAAATGATAGTCTTCCCAGCACTCAAACACTCCTCACAGATTTGGCAATGGTGGAAGAAGGATTTGAGTGGAAAGCAACTTGGAAAGGCTAGAGATCAAGGTTCAAATGGTACGAATGGAATATCTTGATCTCAACACATGAGTACGTGGTTCTCTCTCAGAAAATGAATGGTGGAAGTGTAGGCACGTTCTGATGGCTCTCCTTACTGAGAAGGATGGGGTGGAGGGGTATATATAGCCTCCACACAAAATCCAACCATTACACACTTTTGACCCAACTCGGTGGCACCGAAACGATAATCTCGGTAGCACCGAACTGTGTAAAAGATATGAACTTTAGGAATCTCGGTGGGACCGATACGAACAACTCGGATGGACCGAAGTGCAATGGCTTAGGGCAATCCTCATCTCGGTGGCACCGATTGCATCAACTCGGTAGGACCGAAGTGAAGCAATAAGGCAACAGAGAGTTGGCAAGCCATCTCGGTGAGACCGATTTGCAAACTCGGTGAGACCGAAGTAAATGCAAACGATTACAGAGAGTTGGCAAGGCCATCTCGGTGAGACCGAGATCCATTTCGGTGGATCCGATTTGTTAGGGTTTGGCAGTGGCTAAGTCTTGGATGAACTCGGTGAGGCCGGATTGGAAATTTCGGTGGGGCCGAGTTGGACTTTGGGTTTTGGACATATTTGGGATTGAGAGAGTGGTTGAGGGTTTAGGAATGCTGTCACTAAGCACTTGAGCAAAAAGACCATTAAGCAACACCTCATCCCCTTTTAATAGTATTGGCTTTCCTATGGACTCAATGTGAACTTGGATCACTAAACCAAAAATGTAGAGTCTTGATCTTTGCCAATTCTTGTCCTTAGCATTTTGAGGGGTCCACATCTCTAGTCCATGCCATGCCAATCATTGAACATCCTGAAATCTTAATCTTGAATGGATATTAGTTCAATGAGATATATGTTGTTATGAATTACCAAAACCACCAAGGGAGCAAATGTGCTTTCAATCTCCCCCTTTTTGGTAATTGATGACAACATATAGATCAAAGCTTCGATAGATGATTAAGTAAATGAAATACATCGTCGCTTTGAGAAGTATGTGATAAGCAAGAGCTCCCCCTAAATTTGTGCATTATTAAAAATTTGCGTTTGAATGCAAATGCACAATCGATTAGGCTCATGGGTTACTCTTCCATGTCACATACATCTTGGTGGAGCGCGCAAAATGATATGATTGGAATAATAGGCACGCATCACCAACATAAGTAATTGATCATACACGATAATAGTAGAGATAAACATGGAATATCACAATGGGCATAATATGATCAATCAACATCGTATCTCACAAGTATAAATGACAGAATACTGTAGCAAGCACACACATAACAAGGTATCAACGAACGAGCAAACAAGTAGCAAAAGAAACTCTCGAAGCAAATCAAAAACAAGAAACTCTCTCTCTCTCGAAGCCTATGATCTATACAAATCCTCCCCCTTTGGCAACAAGTACCAAAAAGTTCGAATCGTATAGCACTAGTCGGCTCTCTAGGCATAGTCCTCCGAAGGCGATCTCCTGCTGGCGGCTCCAGTGTGCGTAGACGGCGTTGAGATGAGAGCGTCCGCGAATGCTTCTGCTGATGACTGCTGGACTGGAGGAGTGGAGACCTGCTGTGGCACTGTGGCTGTGGCGGCTGGTGCAGATACTGTGGTCCATGGATCCACAACTGGTATCGCAGCTGACCTGGCAGCCCTAGGCACTGACTGAAATTGCTCTGTATTCGGTCTATCATCTCCACTGTCGTCTGATCTGGCAAACTTGACAGCATCGACATCTCCTTGCAGTTGTTCCACTGTGGTCTAAATCTCTGTCACCTTGACATCCAAATCATGAAATTTGGTCTCAATGATCCGCTCAAAACTAGCCTGGGTCAGGGTGAGGTTGGCCAGACTTCGCTCAATCCTCAGAGTGGCTTCAAGCAGATATTGCATTTGATCTTTTGGTGTCTTGAGATTCGCAATTGGAGCATTGGGAGCTGCTGCTTCCTGAGCTGCTTTAGCTTCTTGTGCTTTGCGGATTTCCTCTTGAGCTTGGGCAGAAGTGGGATGCGAAGGATCCATCACTATAACGTTGTCCTCAAAATCTGGACGGAGTGGCAAATGCTCTCGATCAAGAAGATACGTGCTGGTTCCAACCTTGGAATTGATCAACAACTGAATATGTGGAGCATAACCACACGATCTCTTCTGATCTGTTGCTGTCCTCTTGATAGTCTCTACTATGAGGCTCATCACCTTGAATTTCTGAGGAGTATCAAATAAGTGCAGCAAGTTGATGGAATGGCCACGAATCATCTTATCATCGCCTGACTTGGGTAACAAGGTGTACCGCAAGATTGTATTTGAAGTGGCCAGTCCTGGTAGCAAATGCTTCACTGATCCAAGCTTGTGAGTCTCAAGATCCTCCTGGGGAATAGCAGTGTACATGTTCTTCATAGAATTGTGATCAAACTTGAGCTTGGCATAAACATCATAATCATCATCCTCTTCCTTGGGTGCACCAAGAAGATTTGCCCACTCAGAGATGGTAGACTGGTATCTTATACCCTCAGTCATCCACACTATTCTGCCATCTGGATAGAAATGTGCTGTGGAGTAAAATTGCATGACCATTTCGTCATTCCACTTGGTCAGTTTCTTTCCAACGAATTCATCAACTCCAGCAATTCTGAAACTTTCATGAACGTGGGGGAAATAGTCCTCGTTCTCATCGATGTATTCCCAGTCCACCCACTTCATGTCACTGACTATGGGCTTCTTGTCGAGCAAAACTGTCTCATAGAAATCCTGTTGCTCACGGGTGTGAAAGCGATAATCACAAGCAGTCCTCCTCCTGATAGCATAGGGATCTGACTGTCTCCACTGATGCAGTCCTTTGTCCTTTCTCAACATCATGTTCTCAGCTACTGGGTGTGCATTGTCATGTTCTGGTATCTTGGGCTTCAATTTTCTGAGCACTAGAGGCTCTTCATCAACAGTTGATTCAGGCACTGGGGCCTTGTTCTTCTCTGCAGCAGATATGTTCCTGGTTGATCTCTTGGGTGCTGGTGCCTTAGCTTTGACTTGGGAGGTGCAGCAGTCTTGATAGCATCAGACATGAGCTTATGTGCTTTTGCAGGGGGTGCAGCAGCTGGCTCATCCTCCTCCTCTTCTTCCTCATCAATCATCATAGTAGGTCTGCCAATCACTCGGGCAGTAATTTTCCTTATCCTCTTCTTCTTGGCACCTGCAGCTGCCTCACTAGGCTCTTGCATAGTCTGCTGAGGCACTTTCCTCACAGCAGTTCTTTCCTTGACAGAAGTAGGCTTTGTGCTGTACTCCTTAGCTAGCACTACTCTCTTCTTCTTTTGTACAGTTTCACTTGCAACAAAGTACTCATCCTCACTATCTGAGGTTTTCTTCTTCCGAGTTCTGGTTGCAGCTTTAGGAAGATCTGGAGAGCTTCTCTCTCCCTCATAGAAACTTTCATTATGGCTTGATCCTTCACTTTGTTCTTCATGCTGCTCTGACCTGTTTTGACTGTCACTGACATCAGACATCTTGTTGAGCTGACCCTGTGAATAGATAGGTATGGGTAGAGTAGATGAGTCATCACAAAAAGCAGATAGTTTTTCATAAAAATGAGTTCAAACTTTAGTTCTAGGTTTTCACAGAATGCAGTTCGGATGGACCGAGTTGGTAATCTCGGTGACACCGAAGCACACTACAGAGACATGGCACGCCATTTCGGTCTGACCGAGATGGGTTTCGGTGGCTCCGAGATGCTAGGGTTTCACTGAGACGTTACTTTCGGTCTTACCGATTCGCACAACTCGGTGGCACCGAGATGTACTTGTGCTATGGCCAGGGCCAAATCGGTGGGACCGAAAATTCCTATTCGGTCGGTCCGAGATGCATTCGGCGGAAACCTAACCCTAAATTTTTTGCTCGAATCTCGTTCAAACGAACTAATCTGGTGGAAAGAGAATTGCATTCGTGGCAAGATTACAGGCAATCCAATCGTGCATTGAATCGGAAAAGGGAAGCACGAAAGGGGTCGAAACTCACCCTAACTCGGTGGAGTTCCTCTACGGCGGCAACGGCGGTGGAGATTACCGTTGACGGCGACGGAGTCCTACGGCGAGAGCGCATAGGTGACGACGGCGACGATCCGGAGACCAAAGGGGTGGCAGCAATGGGGCGCGGGCGCGTGACGTTTGAAGAAATTTTCAACCGCACGGTTCGCTGAGAATATATACCCATTCGCTGTCGGTGGCACCGAGTGGAACAAATTGGTAGCACCGAGACGTGCAACTGCTTGCAGTTACAGCAACTCGGTCCGACCGAGTTGGTCTAATCGGTAGCACCGAGATGAAAACCTAGATCAATCTAAATGCTTTCGGTTCGACCGAGTTTGAGTAGGTTGGTCTGACCGAAATCAATTATAAGGTTTTGGAGGTTCAGCCCTTTCAGATTGGTGGCTCCGAGTGCTCCTCACCCGGAGGGTCCGAAAATGACTTGTTCAATTTTTGTGATGCAGCAAGAATAGAATTTGAGACAAGAAAGCATAGATAGCTAGAGAAGGTTCTTAGGCATTCTTGTACATCCACTTGGCCAGAAAAACCAAGACAATCAAAACAACAAATGGATGTCCTCGAATGATGAAAACATGCAAATCAACATGCTCACACAATAAGATAGCAAATGAAATATGTGTCAAACATGCACAACCAATTCTACCATCTATCAAGCAATGGCGATGACTAGGTCATCTATATATGAGTATATTGACTTAGGAGCCAAATGAGAACATTTGATCATAGGTCATACTCATCGTTTAAGCACAAGTGGGTTACCACTTTTACATAAAGCATTAATGTGTTCACACCATTAGAGTTGCTTTAGCTCAATTGCTTAGAGCAAAGCTCCCCCTAGATGTGATATCCCCCCTAAGAGGGTTGAACTAACCTTGGGTTTTGTCGATGATGACTTCATGTAGATGTTGAAGATGTGGATGCTCAATGTTGATGTAGACCATCAAGAGTTGGGAGCAATCCTTTGGAGTTTTGTGCTTTCAATACCTACATGGGTTAGTCCCACACAAGGAACATACAAGGATATTCATAGACATAGAGTGAAATACACATATGATGATGTCCATGAATGCATTGATTACCTTGTCCCTTGCCTTACCAACAAGAGGGTTTGTGACTCCATGAACTAGTGCAAAATGTGGAAGTTGGTTGCACAAGTTCTTGCCATAAAGAATATGAGTGAAGTTTGTTGGCGGAGTCACCCTCAAGAATTCTCTAGTTCTTCTTCTTTTGGATCCACATCAACTTGATGGGAATCCTTGGAGTTGTAGTAGCACTTGATGAAGTAGAACTTGATGAAGTCTTGGGAACCCACTTGACCATGGCTTGAGGAGCTTCTTCAAATGAATCAATCTCTTCTTGAAGCTTGTCCTTGCCTTTTAGCTTGTGGTCTTGTGGTGGAAGGTCTTCTTGAGCTTGTGTTCCCTTGAAGGAAGTAGGATCATACTTCTCTTGTTGAGGAACAAACTTCGTCTTGGGGTATTGACCTTCTTCCCACTCAACTCCATCGGCATTGAACTTTCGTTCAAAACCAACACCTTGATTCTTCCGGTGCCTTCCTTGCTTGCGTACAATTTCCTCAAATTGTTTACTCCCGGCAAGACTCTTGTAGACACCTTTTTCTATAATTCCTTTCAATAGCATATTTTCTTGCTCAAGTGTAACTTGGCTAAGAGAATCATTAGTGGAATCAATAGAACTACTAGAAGCAACAACATTGGATATAGCATTGTTATTGTTACTACTAGAGGTAGAACCATTTTTACCCTTGTTGCTAGTTTGCTTAGGTTTAACTTGTGGCATAAAGGTAGACAAGAGTAAACGTTTGGCAAGATATGAAGAACTCTTCTTTCGAAGATCGTCAATGATAGCTTTAAGAAACTCATGCTCTTGCTCTAAATTTAGCTTCTCGAAGCGTAGCTTCTCATGAGTTCTTAGAAGTTCTCTATGATCCTCTTGAGTTGTTTCATGAGCTAACTTAAGAGTATTTAGTTCTTTAGTTATACGCTCAATCTCCTTCATAGCATTGTCACTTGTTTCCTCTTGACTATCATGATTACTACCATTTTCATTATAGCTCACATCACTAGCCCTATCAACAAGTAAATCATCATCACCAAGCAAATCATCTTCATCACTATTAAAATCAAGATACTCGGGGTGTGATACCTTAGGGCCTTTTGCCATGAAGCATCTTCCAATTCCTTCATTTGGTGAGTCAAATAGATCGTAGGAGTTGGATGACACAAGTGCAAGTCCCGCAACACCTTCATCTTGACTATAGTCGGACTTGGAGTGATAACTTCTCTCGGATTGGTTGTCGGAGTCGGAGCCGGAAACCCATTCACCAACATGAGCTTGATGTCTTCTTCTTGTGTAGCTCCTTGATGACGTGTCCTTCCTCTCCGAATCCTTGCTTCTTCGAGAGTGTCTTCGTTCATAATAATCATCTCTACTCCTTCTCTCCTTACGAGGTGATTCATCTCTTCTATGTCTTCCTCTTGGTGATTCGTCTCTTTTCTTGTAGGGAGCCGTACACTCATTGGAGTAGTGTCCGGGCTTTCCACAATTGTAGCAATTACGGTCACGACTTGATGATCTTCTCTCATAATGTCTTGAGCTAGAGCTTCTTTCTTTTCCTTTGTTCTTGTAGAACTTGTTGAACCTTTTCACCATTAGGCTTATCTCTTCATTGGATACTAGCTGGTCATTTGAAGTTGTTGGAGCATCGGTTGAGGCTTTGTAAGCACCACTTGACTTGTTGTGCAGCTCCTCTTTGTCTTTGAGCGACATTTCATGAGCGACAATCCTTCCAATGACTTCCGTGGGCTTGAGATCTTTGTAATTTGGCATCATTTCGATCAATGTGTAGACGGTATCATATTTTCCATCTAAAGCTCTAAGTATCTTTTTGATGATGAATTTGTCGGTCATCTCTTCACTTTCTAAGCCGGCAATCTCATTTGTGATGAGAGCAAGCCTAGAGTACATCCCTGCGACTCCTTCACCATCCTTCATCTTGAACTTATCAAGTTGACTTTGGAGCACATCCAACTTAGATTCCTTGACGGATTCGGTACCCTCATGCATATCAACCAAAGTATCCCAAATTTCCTTTGCATTCTCGAGGCGGCTGATTTTGTTGAATTCCTCGGGACATAGACCGTTGAATAGAATGTCACAAGCATGAGCATTGTATTACAACATCTTCAATTGCTCTGGGGTTTCCTCACGATCCGGTTCCTTGCCATCCTCAAAGAAGTCACCTTGCAAGCCAACACGAACAATAGCCCAAACGGCAGGGTTATGACCAAGAATATGCATTTTCATCTTATGTTTCCAACTAGCAAAGTTTGTACCATCAAAATATGGACCTCTATGGTGATAGTTACCCTCACTAGATGCCATACTCTCCTAGGTTGTGAAACCAAGGCTATGATCACCAAAGCAATGGAAATCAAGGCTTACGGAGACCAAAGCTCTGATACCACTTGTAGGATCGAAAGTATGTCTAGAGGAGGGTGATTAGACTACTTGACCAAATAAAACCTAACCTTTTCCAAATTTATAGTTGTGGGCAGATTTTAGCAATAGTACATGTCAAGCATCACCCTACACATGCAATTCTAAGAGTATAGCAGCGGAAAGTAAACAATTGCATATGTAAGTAAAGGAGGGGATCGGAGATTTCAAACGCAATGAAGACACGGTGGTTTTTGGCGTGGTTCCGATAGGTGTTGCTATCGTACGTCCACGTTGATGGAGACTTCAACCCACGAAGGGTAACGGCTGCGCGAGTCCACGAAGGGCTCCACCCATGAAGGGTCGACGAAGAAGCAACCTTGTCTATTCCACCATGGCTTACGTCCACGAAGGACTAGCCTCACTCGGGGTAGATCTTCATGAAGTAGGCAATCTCCTTGCCCTTACAAACTCTTGGTTCAACTCCACATCATGTCGGAGGCTCCCAAGTGACACCTAACCAATCTAGGAGACACCACTCTCCAAAAGGTAATAGACGGTGTGTTGTTGATGAACTCCTTGCTCTTGTGCTTCAAATGATAGTCTTCCCAGCACTCAAACAACTCCTCATAGATTTGGCTATGGTGGAAGAAGGATTTGAGTGGAAAGCAACTTGGGAAAGGCTAGAGATCAAGGTTCAAATGGTAGGAATGAAATATCTTGATCTCAACACATGAGTAGGTGGTTCTCTCTCAGAAAATGTATGGTGGAAGTGTAGGCACGTTCTGATGGCTCTCCTTACTGAGAAGGGAGCGGTGGAGGGGTATATATAGCCTCCACAGAAAATCCAACCGTTACACACTTTTGACTTAACTCGGTAGCACCGAAACAATAATCTCGATAGCACCGAACTGTGTAAAAGATATGAACTTTAGGAATCTCGTTGGGACCGATAGGAACAACTCGGATGGACCGAAGTGCAATGGCTAGGGCAATCCTCCTCTCGGTGGCACCGATTGCATCAACTCGGTAGGACCGAAGTGAAGCAATAAGGCAACAGAGAGTTGGCAAGCCATCTCGGTGAGACCGATTTGCAAAACTCGGTGAGACCGAAGTAAGTGCAAACGATTACAGAGAGTTGGCAAGGCCCAAGAACATGCGCGTGGCGCAGGCCGCGATTGCTGATCTCGAGTTCCTGGAGGGCGAGGAGCTGCTGCAGCAGCAGCAACGCATCCGCGACCTCATCACCGCGGCGAACGAGCAGCAGCAACGTTTCGACCCGGCCCAACCATCCGGCTCCGACTCAAGAAGAACAGGGAACCCGGAGAGGGCTCTCCGGGATGCGCGGCAGACGTCTTCGGACGCCACTAGCGCAAGCCGCTCTGGCCGGCACCGGTCCGGCCGGAGCCGGCACAACCGCGCCACCACCGCTGGAGACGGCAACACTGGCGAGACGGCCGGCGACGGCCGGGTTCAGCAGCCGGAGCCCCCCGTGCAGCCGGCTCGGTGGCCCGAGCCGGCCCCGGAAGCTCCTGCTCCCCGCGGTCCCGTGGCCGACCGAATCGGCCTCCGCGTTCCCGTGGCTGACCGAGTCGGCCCCCGCGAGCCCTACGACGAAAGCGACGCCCGTCACCGCATCGACCGGCTGGCGCGCTCCACGGCCCTGGAGGAGGAAAGCTCTGTCGGCCCGGCGTGCTTCGGCCCCCGCATTCGCGAAGAACCCTTCCCCAAAGGCTTCTCGCTGCCCCGCGACTCCCCAAAGTACACCGGCGCCACCAAGCCGGAGGACTGGCTAACCGACTACACCACAGCTGTCGGCATAGCCGGCGGCAACCGGCGTGTGGCTGTCCGTTACGTCCCCCTCATGCTGCTCGGTTCGGCCCGGACGTGGCTTAACAGCCTCCGAGCCGGCATTGTGAACTCCTGGCTGGATTTCGAAGACGCGTTCGTTCGCAACTTCACCAGCACCTACAAGCGACCCGGCAAGCCTCGCCAGCTCTCCATGTGCGTCCAGAAGCCGGGCGAGCCACTGCGCGACTTCCTCACACGGTGGACGGAGCTTCGCAACTCCTGCGAAGGGGTCCACGAGGTCCAGGTCATCCAGTACTTCATCGACGGATGCCTAGACGGCACTCTGGTCAAGCACCGGCTGGTGTGCGACGAGCCGGAGACCCTGGCGGAGCTCATGGCTGTGGCGGACAAGTACGCTACGGCCGACTCCGCGATGAATATGAAGATCACGATCGATGCGAACGGCAAGCTTCTCCCGGCCCAGCCGGCTCCCGCCAAGCCGGCTGGCGACAACAGCCAGCGCCGGCAAGACAGCAACAACAACGGCAAGCGCCGGAACGACCAGCCGGCGCCTCGCTACGACAACCGGAAGTCGCCGCCGTGGAGAGGGAGCAGCCGGCCGAGCAAGGCGCCAGCCAGCGCCCGCGCACTGGCAAAGCCGTCTGGCAGCCCAAGTTGACCTTCGAGCAGATGCTCGACGCCCCCTGCAAGAACCACGGTGGCGCGAAGCCATCGACGCACACGCTCCGGCAGTGCAGCTTCACGCAGCGCCTATTGAAGGGCAACCTTCCACCCCCGCCGCCTGGAGCTGGCCCGCAGCAGCCGCCGCTCCCGCCGCCTCCACTGCCACCCGACGCCCTCGCCAACAACCCGTTCCCGCGCCCGGACGCATCCTACGTCGTCCTCACCAGCGAGGGGGATGACAAGCACGCCAAGCGCAAACACGCGGCCGAGGTGAACGCCGTCCTCCCTTCGGTTCCCTAGTACATGCACTGGTCCGACCGACCGGTGAGCTGGACCCGGGAGGATCACCCGGCCATCATGCCCACGCCGGGTGGCTACGCCCTCGTGCTTGACCCCACCCTCGTCTCCGAGAAGCGCACCTGCCGCTTTTCGCGGGTGCTGATCGACGGCGGTAGCAGCATCAACATCCTGTACCGCGACACGATGACCAAGCTCGGCATCGAGGCGCGGCAGCTGGAGCCGACTCGGACGGTGTTCCACGGCATCGTGCCGGGACTCTCCTGCAACCCGATCGGCCGGATCCGGCTCGACGTCCTGTTCGGCTCCAGCAGCCATTTCCGCCGCGAGCCGATCTGGTTCGAGGTGGTCGACCTGGCCAGCCCTTACCACGCGCTGCTGGGCCGGCCCGCGATGGCCAAGTTTATGGCGGTCCCCCACTACGCCTACCTGAAGTAGAAGATGCCGGGTCCCAAGGGCCTCATCACCGTCGTCGGCGACTACAAGAAGTCCCTCGAGTGCGCCAAAGCCGGCTCCCAGCTGGCCGAGTCGCTGGTCATCGCCGAGGAAAGGCGCCAGCTCGACAGGATCGTGGCGCTGGCTAACGCGCAGTCGGCCGTGCCGGCTCCGTCTAAGCCGGTCGACGAAGCCTCCTTCAAGCCGGCCAAGGACACAAAGAAAGTCCTGCTCAACCCGGCCGACCCCAGCTCCAGCAAGTATGTCGTCGTGGGCACCGGCCTCGACAGCAAATAGGAATGCGAGCTCGTCGATTTCCTCCGTGAGAATCAGGATATCTTTGCATGGTCTCCCAAAGACATGCCGGGTGTCCCGAGGGAATTCGCCGAGCACAAACTTCACGTCCGCAAGGACGCCAAGCCTGTCCGGCAGCCGCTACGCCGTTTCTACGAGGAGAAGCAAAGAACCATTGGCGAAGAGATCGCCCGGCTGCTCAAAGCCGGGTTCATCATGGAAGTATTCCACCCCGAGTGGCTGGCCAACCCGGTCCTCGTCCTGAAGAAGAACGGCACTTGGCGCATGTGTATCGACTACACCAGCCTGAACAAGGCATGCCCAAAAGACCCGTTCGCTCTGCCCCGGATTGACCAGGTCATCGACTCCACAGCCGGCTGCGAGCTCCTGTCCTTCCTGGACGCCTACTCCGGCTACCACCAGATCAAGCTGGACCCGGCCGACTCCCTCAAGACGTCCTTCATCACGCCCTTTGGGGCGTACTGCTACATCACCATGTCATTCGGGCTGAAGAATTCCGGCGCCACCTTCTAGCACTGCATGCAGAAGTGCCTGCTGCCCCAGCTCGGCAGAAACGCGCACGTCTACATCGACGATATCGTGGTGAAGACCAAGCAGCACCTCACGCTCCTGGCCGACCTCAAAGAAACCTTCGCCAACCTGCGCCAGTTCCGGACCAAGCTCAACCCGGAGAAATGCGTCTTCGGCGTGCCGGCTGGCCAGCTACTCGGCTTCCTCATCTCGGCGTGCGGCATCGAGGCCAACTCGGAGAAGATCAAGGCAATCGAGGCCGACCCGGTTGCGCGACGTCCAGAAGTTCACCGGCTGCTTGGCCTCTCTCAGCCGGTTCGTCAGCCGGCTGGGAGAGAGGGCCCTGCCCCTGTATCAGCTGATGAAGAAGACGATGGCGTTCGAGTGGAGCGACCAGGTGGACGAAGCCTTCCGCGACCTCAAGCGCATGCTGTCATCCGCACCCGTCCTGGCCGCGCCGGCTGAGAAAGAGCCACTCCTGCTATACATCGCCGCCACCTCTCGCGCGGTCAACACAATGCTGGTCGTCGAACGCCCAGAGGAGGGCAAGGTGCAGCCGGTCCAGCGCCCGGTGTACTACCTGAGCGAGGTGCTCTCCGCCTCCAAGCAGAACTACCCCCACTACCAGAAGATGTGCTACGGCGTGTACTTCGCCACCAAGAAGCTGAGGCAATACTTCCAAGAGCATGCCATTACCGTGGTGAGCACGGCCCCCATCGGCGAGATCATGGGCTGCTGGGATGCCTCTGGCCGGGTGGCCAAGTGGGCCATCGAGCTAGCCGGCCACACGATCCTCTACGAGCCGCGCACCACCATCAAGTCCCATGCGCTGGCCGACTTCCTCGTCGACTGGACCGAGACGCAATACCTACCGCTGGCGCCGGAGTCGACTCACTGGCGCATGCACTTTGACGGCTCCAAGATGCGCAACGGCTTGGGAGCCGGCATCGTGCTGTCCTCCCCCAAGAACGACCGGCTGCGGTACGTGCTCTAGATCCATTTCGCCACCTCCAACAACGTCGCCGAGTACGAAGCTCTCGTGCACGGCCTCCGGCTGGCCAGGGAGATTGGCATCCAGCGCATCCTTTGCTACGGCGACTCGGACCTGGTGGTGCAGCAAGTTTCCGGCGACTGGGACGCCAAAGACGCCAACATGGCCAGCTACCGTTTCCTGGTCCAGCAACTCTCCGGCGGGTTCGATGGTTGTGAGTTCCTCCACGTCCCACGCGCCGACAACGAAGCGGCCGACGCCCTGGCCAAAGTAGGCTCCACCCGGCAAGCCATCCCGTCCGGCGTCTCCCTCGAGCACCTGCGGAAGCCGTCCATCAAGCCGTCTCCCGACTCGGAGTCCATCTTCGTCCTGGACGACCCCGGCGCGCCCCCACCCGACCCTGGGGTTCCCAGCCCTAGCTCGGGGACTGCCAGCTCTAGCCCGGGGACTGCCGTCTCCAGCTCGGGGGCTGCCGTCTCCGTCTCGGGGGCTGTCGGCTCCAGCCCGGGGGCTGCCGGCTCCGGCTCGGGGGCTGCCGGCTCCAGCCCGGGGACTGCCGGCTCCGGCTCGGGGGCTGCCGTCCCGGGTCCCATCCCGGCGGCCGTCCTCGCGGTGGTGACGGCGCCATCCTGGGCTCAGCCAATCCTTGCCTTCTTGGAAGACGGCGAACTTCCCATCGGCGAAACTGAAGCCCGACAAGTGCAGCGGCGCGCGTCCGCCTACAGCATCATCAACCACGAGCTCGTCAAACGCAGCACGACGGGCGTGTTCCAGCGCTGCGTCGAGCAGAGCAAAGGGATCGAGATCCTCCTCGACATCCACCAGGGCGAGTGCGGGCACCACGCCGCCTCGAGATCCCTGGTGGCCAAAGCATTCTGGCACGGTTTCTACTGGCCCACGGCCCTGCAAGACGCTGAGGAACTGGTCCTCAAGTGCGAGGGCTGCCAACGCTTCAGCAAGCGCAGCCGCCAGCCGGCTTCGGCCCTCCAAACCATCCTGATCACATGGCCCTTTGCCGTCTGGGGACTCGACATGGTGGGGCCCTTCAAGACCGCCCGAGGCGGCATGACGCATATCCTCGTTGCCATCGACAAATTCACCAAGTGGATCGAGGTCAGGCCGATCAAGAAGCTCGATGGGCCCACGGCCGTCCGATTCATCAAGGATATCGCGGTTCGCTACGGCGTGCGGCACAGCATCATCACCGACAACGGCACCAACTTCGCCAAGGGCGCGCTGGCCCACTACTGCTCTGCATCCGGCATCCGGCTCGACTTGGCCTCCGTCGCACATCCCCAGTCGAACGGCTAGGTCGAGCGGGCAAACGGCCTCATCCTAGCCGGCATCAAGCCGTGACTCGTCGAGCCGCTCGTGCGCTCACCCGGCAGCTGGCTCGACGAGCTGCCGACCGTCCTCTGGAGCCTCCGGACGATGCCGAACCGCTCCACCGGGTTCACCCCGTTCTTCCTCATCTACGGAGCCTAAGCAATCATCCCAACCGACGTCGAGTTCGACTCACCCCGGGTGACGATGTACACCGAAGCCGAAGCAAAAGAAGCACGCGAAGACGGCGTCGATCTGCTCGAGGAGGCGCGCCTCCTGGCCCTCAGCCGGTCTGCCATCTACCAACAAGGCCTGCGCCACTACCACAGCAAGAAGATCAAGCCCCTCGCATTCCGCGAAGGCGACCTTGTACTCCGGCTCGTCCAGCAGACAGCCGGCCAGCACAAGCTGGCCTCCCCCTGGGAGGGCCCCTTCATCGTCAGCAAGGCTCTCTGCGACCGGAACGCGTACTACCTCATCGACGCGCAGAAGCCGAACAAGCGCAAGAGAGATGCAGTCGGTGAGGAGTCTAGCCGGCCCTGGAACGCGGAGCTCCTCGTCCGTTTTACAGTTAAACTCATGTTTGTATGTATCACCATCTTTTGGACTTAATGAAAGCAGGCAGCTCCCCCGTTTTCATTTCTCCCGCCGAGTCGGCGCAGCCGGCTCGGGGGCTCGGGGGCTCCCTTTTCCGCTTTATTCTGTGTCTACACACAGCCCCGTTTTTTCTAATTCCCCCACCGAGTCGGCGTAGCCGGCTCGGGGGCTAGCCGGCTAGACCACGCCCCGCTTTTTTCCTTAGTCCATCTCGAAGCGTACGAGCCGCCAAAGCCCTCTCTTCGCCAGCCACAGCCGGCTCCCGGCTGTCCAGCCAGCAAGAGCCAAAGGCCGGAAGCATCGTTACGCAAGAACGACTAAGGGAGACAGCCCGGCACGGCCAACCCGGCTCAACCCGTTCTCTCTCGCTTGTTCGCCGCACGACCGGCTGCGCGCCAGGCGGCCTCGCCGCCTACCGCCAGCCGGCCCAGTGGGTGTTTCACTCGCGCTCAACGTCCGAAAAAGCCTAAGTATTGTGCGTTCGCTCTCAAAGCCGAGTTCCCGTCCTAGCCACAGTCCGCAACCCGGCTGTCCGGCTAGCGGGAAGGAAGCCCAGAGAAACGACAAACAGGAAAAGGCCCAAGGCCGAACAGCATAAAGTGAAATCGCATGCGAAATTTATATACAGCATGGGCCTCCGCGGCCCGGCGATCCGCTGCGCCCGCGCCGCCAAGTCCTCCGCACCGGCCCGCTGCGCCGCCAGACGGTCGAGGTCCACTCCCGGATACCACGACACGACGAAGCGCAGCGCCGTCTCCGCACCGGCCCGGGCCACGGAGGCCCTCCACGCGCCAAGTCGCTCCACCCCGGCCTCCAGCCACCGCGCCAGCCGGGTGACGCTATTCGACACCACCACGCTTGGCCAGAGGCCGCTCGCCATGCCCAAGCCGGCCTCGAACAGGCGGTGCATCTGCCCCTCCACGGCCCGAAGACGGGCCTCGCCGGCAAGAACGAGCTCCGAGAAGGACCAGGCGGCGTAAGCGTCGATCTCCGCCCCCAGCTCGCGCTGCTCGGCCCGGTGGGCGTACACGGCCGCATCGGCCGCCTCCTGTGTCTCCGGGAAGACTCCTGGCAAAGGAAAGAAACAAATCAGTCAAAGAAAGCAACTTGCCGGCTACGCCAGCTGGCCCAAAGGAAGAAATGGTACTTACGGGCGAAGGTCTCGTCAAGGTGGTGCGCCTCGCCCAGCATCCCGTTCTCCCGGATCGCCGACGCGCGAGCCTGGGCTTCGAGATCCTTCTCGAGCTAGGCGATCTTCCTGCCGGCGTCCGCTAGCTCCTCGACCGCCTTGTCGTGCTCCTCCGCCAACCGGCCCAGCTCCGCCTGGTGGGCATCCTCCGCCCTGGCCTTCTCGGCCACCAGCCGGTCCACCTCGGCCTGGCACCTCGGCCGCGTCAGCTGCGCAACGAGATTCCCGGTCAGATGCCAGAAGCAACGATTAGAAGAAAAGTCAAGGCTCTAAGATTCGACCCGGCTGCTCCGCAGTCCGGCCCGAATCTCGGGGGCTACACCCAGTGGGTGCGCTGGCGCGCACCCACTGAAGGCATGCAAGACGTACCTTGGACCCGACGCAGCTCCTCCTCCTTGGCGGCGAGCTGGGTTCTGGCCTCGCGGTACCGATCCCAGAGCCGGTTGAACGCGTTGGCCCGCAGGTCGTACAGGTTCTGCGCACAGACAGAAGATTAGAAGAACGCGAAAGACGAGCTATAAGATTCGACCCGGCTGCTCCGCAGCCCGGCCGAACCTCGAGGGCTACACCCAGTGGGTGCGCTGGCGCGCACCCACTGATTCAGCAATCAAGACAAGAAAAGAAGGAAAAACTCACCGCAATCGCCTGCTCCAGCTGCTTCGCCCGGTCCTGCTCCTCCCGGACGAAGGCCTGCAGACGCTCGCCCCGGCCGCGAAGCTGCGAGCGCAAGGCGTCCGCCGCGTCGTCCTCCCGGGTTCGCGGTCCGACCACGACCTCGCTGGAGCTCGTCCACGGCTGCTGGACTGTGGTCCCGGCGCCGGATCCACTTCCGCCCGGCCGCTCGGGGTTCGGGGCGGTTTTGGGCGGCACGACCACCAGGGTGCCGGCGCCCCCTGTCGCGGCCTCCGCGGCCGGCGTCGGCTGCGTTTGGCCGGATGGCGCGGAGTCCGTTTCGCGCCTCTCCCCGCCGCCCTCGCCTCCCCCCGCCGGGTTGGCCCGGGGCGGCGTGTCCACGGCAATCTCCTCATCAACGTCCGACCCGCCGCCGGCCGGCTCCGCCCTCCTCTCCGGCTCACCCGCTCCCTCCGGCTGCGGCTCAATGACCGTCACTGTCGGCGGCGAGCCCCTCTCCATCTCCGGCCAGGCCGGATCCGCGGTAGGCCTGGCCCGCTTCGCGGAGGCCCTCTCCCACGCCTGGGCCGAGGCCTCCTCCATCGCCTTCTCGGCCTCAGCCCGGTCCCACCAGGCGGCACGCGTCGCCGCGTCAAGATCCTAGCCGGACTCGCGGGCCTCGAGTTCTTCCTCCACGGACCGACTCGGCGGAGGGTCGACGGCGCTGCTCCGGGTCTTCCGCCAGACGGACTCGCCCGCCGCGGCCTCTGTCGCTGCCACCGCCAAGTCAAGAGCCGACCTGTACACGGCAGATTCGTCACGGCGAAGGCATAAGGAAGAAAAAAGATAAACCACAAGATGGCGCCCCCCCACAAATTCAGCAAGCAGGGATCAGAAATAAGGCAAGAAATACTTACCCGATGACCGTCGGGGGCTCCCGCCTCGGCCCCATGGACGAGGCGAGCCGGCGCTTCTTCCTCACGACGGCCCTCTCGCGCGCCGGCCACGCCGCCGGGCGTTTCGTGGCCGATCTCGCCTCGACCGCCTCTTTCCCGTGCGGCCGGCTGGCGGTCGCAGCCGCGCGAGCCGGCCCGGCGCCGGCCGCCTTCCGCAGCCGTCTTGGGGGGTCGACGTTGGCGTCCTCCCCGGCCGAGGGCGCTGCACCGTGGGCGTCGGTCAGGCTCTCCTCGTCGTCATCCGGCCAGTCCCGCAGTAGATCTGGAGGCAGAGACTTACCTGCATTCCGTGACCCGCCGGCTGCGGCGTCGGCCAGGCGCGCCTCGACCTCCCCCTCCTCCGCCTCGGCGCCGGCCTCCTCCACATCCGAGTCGGGCAGGTCGGCCAGTAGAATCTGAGCGTTCGGCCCGTCGTGATTCCGCTGGCTGGCGAATAGCTGCGGCCATCCCGCAGCGTCAGGACGCAAGAATAACGTCGAAGCGGCAAAATATAAAGACCAAGGACTCACCGCCGGCGCCGGGTTCTCCCGGTGATAAGGCTCCTTCCCGAAGCTCCATCCCTCCTCCTTCAACCCGGCCTTGGAGATGTAATTGACCCGCTGGACGATCCCAGCCGGCGTCAGCTCCTTGGTCGACATCCGGGTCGGGTCGTGCCGGCCGCTCATATCGCAGATCCGATGCGCCCGGCGCTGAAGCGGCAGAACCCGGAGGGCGATGAAGGCCGCGATGAGATCAACCGGCTTCAGCCCCTCGCGCTCCGTCAGCTCCCTGACCCGGCCACAGATGTTCACCATCTCCTGCGGCGGCTTCTTGGGGCAGTAACCCCAGTTCGGCTTCTCGAGCGGCGGCGCGTCGACGAACGGCGGAAGGTTGATGACGTCCACCGCCAGGTCGGCGTTCCGGACGTAGAAGAACATCGGCTGCCACTTCTTGGCCGATTCCTCAAGCGGCAGCTTGGGAAACAGCCCGTTTGGCCGGCCGGTGACCACCGCTGCGCCGCAGTCGGACATGACGCCAGCTGATGCTCCCTGCTGCTTGAGGAAGAACATCTTCGCCCACAGCTCCACGGTCGGCAGCATCCCGAGATAGCCCTCACAGAGCGTGGCGAAGCCGGCAACCTGCAGCACGGCGTTGGCGCCGAGATGATGCGGCTGCAGCCCGAAGAAGTCGAGCCACGCTCGGAAGAAGAGACTCGCGGGGAGGCCGAGCCCGCGCTTGAAGTGCGAGAAGAAGACCACATGCTCGCCCTCCTGCGGCTCCGGCACCCTCTCCGAGCCCGGCGCGCGCGCGAGCAGTACCTCCGCCGGCGGCAGCCGTTTCGTGCGGCGGAGGTACCGGATGTTCTGCTCCGTCATAATGGAGCCCTCCCAAGAGCCTTTCGGCAGCGCCATTGGGGAGGGTTTTCCGCGGGCGTCGAGATTCGGGGATGAAGAGGAGGAGAGGGAGAAGAGCGGCGCGCTGTGGGCTTCGGGTCGCGGCGCGCAGCAGGCATGGGTGAGGCGTGCGGAGGCGGCAGCGCTTCGCTCGGGCACGGCGGAGAAGAAGAGGAAACAGAGGAGGAGCGAGGGGCAGGGGTGCGAGCGCGAGCATCTCCGTCGCACTCCCCCCTCCTTCTCATTTATAACCACGCGAAATCATGGGGGAGTGGGATCGTCTGCGCCCACAATCCCCACTCCCCCGCACTGTGCGCGCACGTTCCCCACGCACATTAACTGCGCGGGGAAGCGCAATCGCCAACGGTCGCCGCAGTTAATCCCCTGCGCGCGGGCCGAGGGCGTGTCGTGGCGGGCCCGAGCCACAGTCACGTCCCGTCGCGTGCGGGGGCTGGCAGGCCTCGCCCACCGCGAGGCTGCACGTGGCAGCCCGTCGGGCTGCGGCGGGCGCGAATCGGCGTACGAAGCAAGACTTATCTGGCGGGCGTTTCCATTTCCCGCCCAGGCCGGGGTGCCGCGACCCGGTCCCCGCAAGCTGGCCCCCAGCGGGTGTTCCCGGCGTCCGCTGCCGCGGTGCCGGCGAGCGGCCAGGCGAAGCCGCCCGGCCGGACTCCGGCACTACATCAACAAACCGGCTCCTCAGGGTGGTAAGCTGCGAAGGCCCCCCTGCCTGAGGCCGGCGAGCCTTCACAACTTCGGGGACTACTGTCGGGGGGATGACCCCCGGGTAGGCGACGGAACCCGGATCCCTTTCGGAAAAACATCGGAGCAAGACAAGTCCCTCAGGCCGGCTTGCCAAGCACGCCGACTCCCCAGCGCGAGCCGGCTTGGCACGGCAACCCGGCCTGGCCGGCTGGCCCATGCCGGTCGGCCGGGAGGCGACGAAGCCTTAGCGACGAAGCAAGCATTGGTACAGCGCTCCTCCCTTTATACTGACAGAACAGGAGAGGCTGCAGCTTTCCTTGCGCCCCCGCCCGAGGCGGGCGGTGTCAGGGAGGCGCGGTCCTGTAGAAACGGCGGCGCCGACCTCCCTCTGACGACGGACAAGACGCGCCACAGTGCCTCGTACCCAGACTGACAAGAGACGAGACCCGCCACAGTGCCCCGCGCCAGGCAGGTGCGACGCACCTGGCGACCCGGCGACCCGGCGACCCGGCCACCGGATCCCAGTCAATGACACCAGGGGCCCGCGCCTCTGAATCGTTACCATTGTAACCCTGGGGGTCGGCCTATAAGACCCCCAGGGAGGCCTCCATGCAGAGGGGTCAGTCAATCGTTCGGTCAGATCAGTACACATTCTATTTAGCTCCCTTCAGATCACACACTTACTCAGGAGAGGCAGAACGGTGGCCTAGCCCCTTCTCCCTCCTCCGTCCAAACAGCTCCAGGAGCAACTCTGTAACCTTTGCGCATATCAGCTCATACGGCAGGATTAGGGGTGTTACCTCTCCAGAGGGCCCCGAACCTGGGTACGTCTCGTGTCTCGCACTTGCTCGTGCCAACCTCGCCTCCGGAGCCCACCAGCGTCCTATCGTAGCCCCACCTCTTTAGCCATCCTATGGCATCTGCCGTGAGATCACCACGACAATGAATGTACAGTGACAAGTGATAATCTATTTTCCATGCTCAGATGAAGAACGAAGCCATAAATGCTGCACACAAGTAAGATGAGGGTACAACCTATCTTGCCGCCCTCCGTAGGAGTGAGCATCATCTGCTGACTCGTTGATGGCGCTGCGGTTGTTGTGGCTGTCCATGTCTGGCTGGCACATTCGAGGCATGGAACCCTTGAGTGGGGAGTATAGCTCCCTTCTGGTGCATGCTTCCCTTGTTGGAGCAGCTCCAATGAGAAGGAAGACGGTGTGGCTGAAGATGCAAAAAACACACAATGTTAAGAATGACACAATCTCTAATCTGAAGAAATCCGATCAACACTAAGGTACGAGACTGGTCACACGTCAGTCCGCTGAAAACTAAATTGGGGTCACACGCTTTTTTTTGCATTGTCCGATCTACGCCGGATGGCCGTCTTGTGCCTCCCGGCTGTCACTGTCCAGGATCTTCCTCGAACAGCCAGCGACCACCGGCAGAGCAGCCTGCCTCCGCCGTCCCTGGCCGCGACAGCTCCGACCTCGACCCCGCCCCCCGCCACACCACACTGCCGTGGTTGCGCCGCCCCCGGCCATACCTCAAAGACTCCCCGTCATCCAGATCCGCCGCCAGCAGTACCTTGATCCCACGCAACCCTAAGATAGGCATCGAAGCGCTGCTTCCGCGGCGAACCTGCGCCCCCTGCCCGCACCCCTATGATAGACACCGAGGCACTGCTTCCCTAGCAAACCGGCAGCCTAGGAGCTCCGCCGCCTCGAGGGGTGCTGCTTCCTTCCATTTGGAATTGACTGACCTAGAATAAAAATTCAGGCGACTAACGCCTAGGTAAAGTGCATAAGATGAGTGTACGAGCTATCTTGCGGCCCGGTGAAGTAGGCAGCTCCATCTACCGAGTGGGTGAGGCCGGCGCGGTTGCGGTGGCTCCCGGCGGCGGGAAAGCAGATATGTGGCGGCGGTCGACGGCTACGGGGGACCATCGCCGGGGCGCTGGACGCATCCGAAGTAGGAGCCGCTCCGGCGCCGTGCATGACAGCACGGTTGAATCGGCTCTGGTATGGTTCACGTGGTCGTCGTCGAAGTAGCTCTAGTAGCACAGAGTAAGAGGCACACGGCCCAGTGCACGACGGCAAACGGACAGCGGCTCCGGCATTGGGGAGGAGGGCAGTGGTGAATCTGGTGCGATGGGGGGCATGGAGGAGGGGCTGAGGTTTCGCGGCTAGGGAGAAGGTGATTTGCGCCCACGGTGTATGAATGGGGAATTGGGAGGGGGAGCCATGTCTTACGGACGCATTTGTCTGAAATCTGGGGGAAGTTACAATTCTACACCTATCTTTTGACTTGTGGGCTTGGGTCTGAGTCTTGAGGGTTGGGGATAGTAGGCTAACATTGCTTCTCCCAAATTAATGGGCGCTGACGATTTCGAGCGAGGAGGGTGTGCTTTGAAATAGTGGGCGCGACCGCGCGAGCGATTTTGGCCGAGGAGAAAGTGTTTTGCCGCCCATGGCTTATGAATTATTGGGCACCTGTGATTTCGGCCAAGGAGAGGGCGCGCTTGGATGAAGTTATGAACCTACCCTCGATATACAACGAGCCAATTGATGTGGGTCCCATATAGGCTGGTAATTTCGCGTCTCCCGTTTATTTGCTCGGGCGGTTCATTCAAATTTTGGGAGAACAAGCATCCACGTCTACCGTACCAAGCCAATTCAAATCAAATTTTGAAATATTAGTTCTATAGTGTCGCATCTTGCCACTTCTTTTTTAGATGGTGAGATGATGCACGGGACTAATGTGTTTTTACATACTCGTTGCTACCGATTATTTTGACAAATAGTTGACCCACTAAAAAACGTGAATCAAACCAAAAAATGAAATACCTTAATTCAATGAAATAGCTCGTTGACCTGGTCAACATTGTGGACTAAATCCATTCTATTGAACACCTCAATAGAATAACATGCTCAAAGTCAAATTAATAAACCTGTTTGATACACCTATCTCTGTTCATGTGTGAATTGCAAACACCATGTTCTCCAACTCAAATATTTGACTGCAATTTATAATGAATCATGGTTTGTATCAGTCTTCTACGCACACACGTGACCTCTCCCCTCCCCCGCACTCCCGTTCTCTCTCTAGCCTACACTCTCTCTTTCTCTTGTGCGCATACAAACACAATCGTCATTGTCGGTCACCTTTCTCTCTAGGCCTCTCTAGCTATCTCGTATGCACACTCTATGTATAAGTCTCTCTCGTATACAATGTATGACTCTCCTTTCTAAGCTAACTAGCTAGGGTGCACTGATCGGACACACAAAAATTCTCTTGCTCGTTGTTCATTACTCTCTCACGCACACTCCGCCGTCTCGGGGCTCTTCTCTCTCTCCAACTTTCTATCTCCCCCTAGGTCACACATACACATATCTCACTCGCACTAGCTAGATAGACCCATCTAACACTCTCTCTCCCTCGTTCTCTCTCTATATCACACGCGTGCACACACACACACACACAATCTCCCCCCTAGCTAAGTACGACTATCTCTCACCCCATCATAGGCACACGCACTCCCCCTAGGTATGACTATCTCTCACTCCCCATCACAAACACAGGCATTGTCCCTTTCCATCCCTAGGTCTATCTCGATCTCTCTCGAGGTATCTTTCTATCGCACAAACACCTACTAATTGTCTCTCAATCTCCCACCAATATAGTCCACGCACGATCTCAAGGGGGTCTCTCTATCACAAACACACCCTCTCTCTCCCTGCCCATGCCTCCATTTTCTCCATACGTCTCTCTTGACCTCTCTCCCTTGTTTGCCAGACCTCTCTTGGACACGTGCTAGGGGTCTCTCTCTCCATTGCAAACAACCACACACTATTTCCGTGTATATCCTCACCTCTCTTTCTCTTTCAGAGATGCATGCGTGATATGTTTGCATAAGACACGCACCCTTTCCCTCTACTTTATCATGTGTTGTCCCTTTCTCTTACACACACACAGACACACACACAAACACACACAAACTTTTTGCACACTCACTCTTTCTCCTTCACACACACCTGATCTATCTCTAGTTAGGTACTCTCTCCAGTCCATATAGCATATAGATTTTTTGAAAAGTCAAACCTCACAAAGTTTGACCAGCTATGTAGAGAAAAACATTTACATCTGGAATGACAAACATACATCATTAGATTCATCACAAGATGTAGTTTCTGTTGGAAATATGCCCTAGAGGCAATAATAAATTGGTTATTATTATATTTCCTTGTTCATGATAATCGTTTATTATCCATGCTATAATTGTATTGATTGGAAACTCAAATACATGTGTGGGTACATAGACAACACTGTGTCCCTAGTAAGCCTCTAGTTGACTAGCTCGTTGATCAAAGATGGTTAAGGTTTCCTAGCCATTGACATGAGATGTCATTTGATGACGGGATCACATCATTAGGAGAATGATGTGATGGACAAGACCCAAACTACGAACGTAGCATATGATCGTGTTAGTTTATTGCTATTGTTTTCTGCATGTCAAGTATCTGTTCCTTTGACCATGAGATCATGCAACTCACTGACACCGGAGGAATACCTTGTGTGTATCAAACGTCGCAACGTAACTGGGCGACTATAAAGGTGCTCTATAGGTATCTCCGAGGGTGTCTGTTGGGTTGGCATGGATCAAGACTGGGATTTGTTACTCCGTATGACGGAGAGGTATCTCAGGGCCCACTCGGTAATACAACATCACAATGAGCCTTGCAAGCAATGTGACTAAAGTGTTAGCCACGAGATCTTGTATTACGGAACGAGTAAAGAGACTTGCCGGTAACGAGATTGAACTAGGTATAGAGATACCGACGATCGAATCTCGGGCAAGTAACATACCGAAGAACAAAGGGAACAGCATACGGGATTAACTGAATCCTTGACATAGAGGTTCGACCGATAAAAGATCTTCGTAGAATATGTAGGAGCCAATATGGGCATCCAGGTCCCGCTATTGGTTATTGGCCGTAGAGGTGTCTCGGTCATGTCTACATAGTTCTCGAACCCGCAGGGTCTACACACTTAACGTTTGGTGACGATTAGTATAATTGAGTTATTATGTTGGTGACCGAAAGTTGTTCGGAGTCCCGGATAAGATCCCGGACATGACGAGGATCTCCGGAATAGTCTGGAAGTAAAGATTGATATATGTGATAATAGTGTTTTGATCCCCGGAAGGGTTCCGGAGTTCACCGGAAGGGGTTCCGGATGTTTACCGAAGTGTTCGGGTGCAGCAACACTTTATATGGGCCAAAGGGATAAAGCCCACGAGGTATTGGAAAGTGCAAAAGTAGTTTTGCTGCCGCGTAAGCGGTACTACCGCTTGGTGAAGCGGTACTACCGCCCGAGCGGTACTACCGCTTGTGTGAAGCGGTACTACCGCCCAAGCGGTACTACCGCTTGTGAGCGGTACTACCGCTTGTGCGCGGCTGTGCACGGTTCGGCAGGGATCCGAGTTGGACTCTTTCCCTGCGGGCCAAACCGACCTTGTGCGGGCAAAACCGACCTGGAGGAGGCTTTTACTCCAAGTTTAGACCCCAAGGCTCAACATATAAATAGAGGGGCAGGGCTAGCACACGGGACACATCAAGATTTCCCCAAGCCGTGTGCGGCAACCCTAACCCTCTAGTTCCTCCGTCATAATCTCCGTAGTGCTTGGCGAAGCCCTGCAGAGATTGTTCCTCACCACCATCACCACGCCGTCGTGCTGCTGGAACTCAACCACTACTTCACCATCGCTCGCTGGATCGAGGAGGTGAAGGCGTCATCAAGCCGTACGTGTGTTGAACGCGGAGGTGCCGTCCGTTCGGCGCTAGTTCGTGATCGGATCGAGGGACGACTTGCGATTTGGATCGCGGAGACGTTCGACTACATCAACCGCGTTTATTAAACGCTTCCGCTTAGCGATCTACAAGGGTATGTAGATTCACTCTCCCTCTCGTAGATGCTCATCACCATGGATATATCTTGTGTGTGCGTAGGAAAATTTTTGTTTCCCATGCAACGTTCCCCAACAGTGGCATCATGAGCCAGGTCTATGCGTAGATGAGATCTCGAGTAGAACACAAACGAGTTGTGGGCGTGGGTGTATACATATTGCTTGCCGTTACTAGTTGATATTTGATTCAGCGGTACTATGAGATGAAGCGGCCCGGACCGACATTACGCGTACACTTACGCGAGACAGGTTCCTTCAACTGACATGTAACTTCGTTGCATAAAGATGGCTAGCGGGTGTCTGTCTCTCTCACTTTAGTTGAATCGATTTCAATGAAGAGGGTTCTTTTAGAAGATCAAAAAGCAATCACTACACCACGTTGTGGTTTTGCGTAGGTAAGAACGGTTCTTGCTAACCCGTAGCAGCCACGTAAAATTTGCAACAACAATTAGAGGACGTCTAACTTGTTTTTGCAGGGTATGTTGTGATGTGATATGGCCAATTACATGATGAGATATATGTGATGTATGAGACGATCATGTGTTGTATAGAATATCACGACTTGCATGTCGATGAGTACGGCAACTGGCAGGAGCCATAGAGTTGTCTTTAATTATTGTATGACATGCGTGTCAATCATTAAGCGCTATGTAATGCTTTACTTTATCGCTAAACGTTAGCAATAGTCGTGGAAGCAACAGTCGGCGCGACAACCTTATGGCGACACGTTGATGGAGATCAAGATGATGGAGATCATGGTGTCATGCCGGTGACGATGGAGATCATGCCGGTGCTTTGGAGATGGAGATCAAAAGCACAAGTTCATGGCCATATCATGTCACTTATGATTTGCATGTGATGTTAATCCTTTTTTGCATCTTATTTTGCTTAGGACGACGGTAGCATTATAAGGTGATCCCTCACTTAAATTTCAAGATAAATTGTGTTCTCCCCGAGTGTGCACCGTTGCGAAAGTTCGTCGTTTCGAGACACGCCGTGATGATCGGGTGTGATAGACTCCACGTTCACATACAACGGGTGCAAGCCAGGTTGCACACGCGGAACACTCGGGTTAAACTTGACGAGCCTAGCATGTACAGACGTGGCCTCGGAACACAAGAGACCGAAAGGTCGAACATGAGTCATATAGTAGATATGATCAACATGAAGATGTTCACCATTGAAACCACCTCGACTCACGTGATGATCGGACTTGAGTTGGTGGATTTGGATCATGTTACACTCGAATGACCGGAGGGATGTCAATTTGAGTGGGAGTTTTTTAAGTAATATGATTAACTAAACTCATTATCTAGAACAATAGTCTAAGTTGTCTTTGCTATATTTATGTTGTAGATCATGGCTCGCGCAGTAGCACCCCTGAATTTTAATGCGTTCCTAGAGAAAGCTAAGTTGAAAGATGATGGAAGTAACTTTGTGTACTGGGCCCGTAATCTAAGGATTATCCTTACGGCTTCCCAGAAGGCTTATGTCCTTGATGCACCGCTTGGTGATCCACCCGCTCCAGTTGAGTCTCTAGACGTTGTGAACGCCTGGCAGGCTCGTTCTGATGATTACTCAATAGTTCAATGTGCAATGTTGTATGGCTTAGAACCGGGACTTCAAAGACGTTTTGAACGTCATGGAGCATATGAGATGTTCCAGGAGTTGAAGTTTATCTTTCAGAAGAATGCCCGGATCGAGAGATATGAGATCTCCGATAAGTTCTATACTTGCAAGATGGAGGAGAACGGGTCTATCAGTGATCACGTGCTCAGAATGTCTGGATACTCCACCCGTCTGGCTGAGTTAGGGATGCCCCTTCCGCCAGAGGCTATCACTGACAGAGTTCTTCAATCATTGCCACCTAGCTACAAGAGCTTCGTGTTGAACTATAACATGCACGGGGTGAACAAGTCAGTCGTCGAGCTGTTTGCGATGCTAAAAGCCGCTGAGTCTGAAATTCAGAAGGAGCATCAAGTGTTGATGGTCAATAAAACCACTAGTTTCAAGAAAAATGGCAAGGGTAAGAAGGGTAACTCCAAGAAGAGTGGCAAAGCAGTTGCTCCTCTCGTGAAGAAACCCAAGGCTGGACCCAAACCAGAAACTGTGTGTTTTCATTGCAAGGGAACTGGACACTGGAAGCGGAATTGCCCCAAGTATTTGGCTGACAAGAAGGCGGCCAACAACAAACAAGGTATATATGATATACATGTTATTGATGTGTACCTTACCAACTCTCGTTGTAGTGCCTGGGTATTTGATACCGGTGCGGTTGCTCATATTTGCAACTCAAAACAGGAACTGCGGAATAGACGGAGGCTGGCAAAGGACGAAGTGACGATGCGCGTGGGAAATGGTTCCAAGGTTGATGTGATCGCCGTCGGCACGCTCGCTCTTCGATTACCGTCGGGATTAGTGATGAACCTAAATAAGTGTTATTTGGTGCCTGCGTTAAGCATGAACATTATATCTGGATCTTGTTTATTGTGAGACGGTTACTCATTTAAATCAGAGAATAATGGTTGTTCTATTTATATGAGTAATATCTTTTATGGTCATGCACCCGATGTGAGGGGTTTGTTCTTATTGAATCTCGATAGTAATGATACACATGTTCATAACATTGATGCCAAAAGATGTAGAATTGATAATGATAATACCACTTTCTTGTGGCACTGCCGTTTAGGTCATATTGGCATAAAACGCATGAGGAAGCTCCATACTGATGGACTTTTGGAGTCACTTGATTTTGAATCACTTGACACATGTGAGCCATGCCTCATGGGCAAGATGACTAAAACGCCGTTCTCTGGAACAATGGAACGGGCAAGTGACTTATTGGAAATCATACATACTGATGTGTGCGGTCCGATGAGCATTGAGGCGCGCGGTGGTTATCGTTACTTTCTCACCTTCACTGATGACTTAAGTAGATATGGGTATATTTACTTAATGAAACACAAGTCTGAAACATTTGAAAAGTTCAAACAATTTCAGAGTGAAGTTGAGAATCATCGTAACAAGAAGATTAAATTCCTACGATCTGATCGAGGAGGAGAATATCTGAGTTATGAGTTTGGCAGTCACTTAAGACAGTGTGGAATTGTTTCACAATTGACACCGCCTGGAACACCACAGCGTAATGGTGTGTCCGAACGTCGTAATCGAACCTTATTGGATATGGTGCGATCTATGATGTCTCTTGCCGATTTGCCACTATCGTTTTGGGGTTATGCATTAGAGACAGCTGAATTCACTTTAAATAGGGCACCATCGAAATCCGTTGAGACAACGCCATATGAACTTTGGTTTGGCAAGAAGCCAAAGCTGTCGTTTCTTAAAGTTTGGGGATGTGATGCTTATGTCAAAAAGCTTCAGCCTGAAAAGCTGGAACCCAAAGCGGAGAAATGCGTCTTCATAGGATACCCAAAAGAGATAGTTGGGTATACCTTCTACCTTAGATCCGAAGGCAAAGTGTTTGTCGCTAAAAACCGAACATTTCTTGAGAAAGAGTTTCTCTCGAAAGAATTGAGTGGGAGGAAGATAGAACTTGATGAGGTTGTTGAACCTTTACTTCAACCTGAGAGTAGCGCAGCGCAGAAAGTTGTTTCTGTGGAGTCTACATTAGCTGAAGAGGAAGTTAATGATGATGATCATGAAGCTTTGGATCAAGTTGCTATCGAACCTCGTAGGTCGACAAGGACGCGTACTGCTCCTGAGTGGTACGGCAACCCTGTCTTAGAGGTCATGTTGTTAGACAACGATGAACCTACGAGCTATGGAGAAGCGATGATGAGCCCGGATTCCGAGAAGTGGTTAGAGGCCATGAAATCTGAGATGGGATCCATGTATGAAAACAAAGTATGGACTTTGGAAGTATTACCTGAAGGGCGTAAGGCCATTCAGAACAAATGGATCTTTAAGAGGAAGACAGACGCGGACGGTAATGTCACCGTCTATAAAGCTCGACTTGTGGCAAAGGGTTTTTCACAAGTTCAAGGAGTTGACTACGATGAGACCTTCTCACCCGTAGCGATGCTTAAATCCGTCAGAATCATGTTAGCAATAGCTGCCTTTTTCGATTATGAAATTTGGCAGATGGATGTCAAAACAGCGTTCCTTAACGGTTTCCTTAAGGAAGAGTTGTATATGATGCAACCAGAAGGTTTTGTCGATCCAGAGAATGCTGACAAAGTTTGCAAACTCCAGCGATCCATTTATGGACTGGTGCAAGCATCTCGGAGTTGGAATCTTCGTTTTGATGAGGTGATCAAAGCGTTCGAGTTTATACAAGTTTACGGAGAAGCTTGTATTTACAAGAAAGTGAGTGGGAGCTCTATAGCGTTTCTAATATTATATGTGGATGACATATTGCTGATTGGAAACAATATAGAAATGCTGGAAAGCGTGAAGGAATATTTGAACAAGAGTTTTTCAATGAAGGACCTAGGAGAAGCTGCTTTCATATTAGGCATCAAGATCTATAGAGATAGATCGAGACGCTTAATAGGACTTTCACAAAGCACATACCTTGATAAAGTTTTGAAGAAGTTCAAAATGGATCAGTCCAAGAAGGGGTTCTTGCCTGTATTGCAAGGTGTGAAGTTGAGTAAGACTCAATGCCCAGTGACTGCAGAAGATAGAGAAAAGATGAGTGTCATCCCCTATGCTTCGGCCATAGGCTCTATCATGTATGCAATGCTGTGCACAAGACCCGATGTCAGCCTTGCCATAAGTATGGTCGGAAGGTTTCAAAGTGATCCAGGAATGGAACACTGGACGGCGGTCAAGAATATCCTGAAGTACCTGAAAAGGACTAAGGACATGTTTCTCGTTTATGGAGGTGATCAAGAGCTCGTCGTAAAGGGTTACGTCGATGCAAGCTTTGACACTGATCCGGATGACTCTAAGTCGCAAACCGGATACGTATTTATTCTTAATGGGGGTGCGGTTAGCTGGTGCAGTTCCAAGCAAAGCGTGGTAGCTGATTCTACATGCGAAGCGGAGTACATCGTTGCCTCGGAGGCGGCGAAGGAAGGTGTCTGGATGAAAGAGTTCATGACAGATCTTGGAGTAGTGCCTAGTGCACTTAACCCAATGACTCTGTTTTGTGATAATACTGGTGCCATTTCTCTAGCCAAGGAACCAAGATTTCACAAGAGGACCAGACACATAAAGCGACGTTTCAATTCCATCCGCGATTACATCAAGGAGGACGACATAAATATTTGCAAAGTACACACGAATCTGAATGTTGCAGATCCGATGACTAAACCTCTTCCAAGGGCTAAACATGAACAACACCAGAACTGCATGGGTGTTCGATTCATTACAATGTAAATCACATAGTGATGTGAACTAGATTATTGACTCTAGTGCAAGTGGGAGACTGTTGGAAATATGCCCTAGAGGCAATAATAAATTGGTTATTATTATATTTCCTTGTTCATGATAATCGTTTATTATCCATGCTATAATTGTATTGATTGGAAACTCAAATACATGTGTGGGTACATAGACAACACTGTGTCCCTAGTAAGCCTCTAGTTGACTAGCTCGTTGATCAAAGATGGTTAAGGTTTCCTAGCCATTGACATGAGATGTCATTTGATGACGGGATCACATCATTAGGAGAATGATGTGATGGACAAGACCCAAACTACGAACGTAGCATATGATCGTGTTAGTTTATTGCTATTGTTTTCTGCATGTCAAGTATCTGTTCCTTTGACCATGAGATCATGCAACTCACTGACACCGGAGGAATACCTTGTGTGTATCAAACGTCGCAACGTAACTGGGCGACTATAAAGGTGCTCTACAGGTATCTCCGAGGGTGTCTGTTGGGTTGGCATGGATCAAGACTGGGATTTGTTACTCCGTATGACGGAGAGGTATCTCAGGGCCCACTCGGTAATACAACATCACAATGAGCCTTGCAAGCGATGTGACTAAAGTGTTAGCCACGAGATCTTGTATTACGGAATGAGTAAAGAGACTTGCCGGTAACGAGATTGAACTAGGTATAGAGATACCGACGATCGAATCTCGGGCAAGTAACATACCGAAGAACAAAGGGAACAGCATACGGGATTAACTGAATCCTTGACATAGAGGTTCGACCGATAAAAGATCTTCGTAGAATATGTAGGAGCCAATATGGGCATCCAGGTCCCGCTATTGGTTATTGGCCGTAGAGGTGTCTCGGTCATGTCTACATAGTTCTCGAACCCGCAGGGTCTACACACTTAACGTTTGGTGACGATTAGTATAATTGAGTTATTATGTTGGTGACCGAAAGTTGTTCGGAGTCCCGGATAAGATCCCGGACATGACGAGGATCTCCGGAATAGTCTGGAGGTAAAGATTGATATATGTGATAATAGTGTTTTGATCTCCGGAAGGGTTCCGGAGTTCACCGGAAGGGGTTCCGGATGTTTACCGAAGTGTTCGGGTGCAGCAACACTTTATATGGGCCAAAGGGATAAAGCCCACGAGGTATTGGAAAGTGCAAAAGTAGTTTTGCTGCCGCGTAAGCGGTACTACCGCTTGGTGAAGCGGTACTACCGCCCGAACGGTACTACCGCTTGTGTGAAGCGGTACTACCGCCCAAGCGGTACTACCGCTTGTGAGCGGTACTACCGCTTGTGCGCGGCTGTGCACGGTTCGGCAGGGATCCGAGTTGGACTCTTTCCCTGCGGGCCAAACCGACCTTGTGCGGGCAAAACCGACCTGGAGGAGGCTTTTACTCCAAGTTTAGACCCCAAGGCTCAACATATAAATAGAGGGGCAGGGCTAGCACACGGGACACATCAAGATTTCCCCAAGCCGTGTGCGGCAACCCTAACCCTCTAGTTCCTCCGTCATAATCTCCGTAGCGCTTGGCGAAGCCCTGCAGAGATTGTTCCTCACCACCATCACCACGCCGTCGTGCTGCTGGAACTCAACCACTACTTCACCATCGCTCGCTGGATCGAGGAGGTGAAGGCGTCATCAAGCCGTACGTGTGTTGAACGCGGAGGTGCCGTCCGTTCGGCGCTAGTTCGTGATCGGATCGAGGGACGACTTGCGATTTGGATCGCGGAGACGTTCGACTACATCAACCGCGTTTATTAAACGCTTCCGCTTAGCGATCTACAAGGGTATGTAGATTCACTCTCCCTCTCGTAGATGCTCATCACCATGGATAGATCTTGTGTGTGCGTAGGAAATTTTTTGTTTCCCATGCAACGTTCCCCAACAGTTTCATATTATATATCTTTGGTATTGTAGATATAAATAATTTTCTCTATAAACTTGGTCAAAGTTTCCAAAGTTTGACTTTTCAAAAAAATATAGGCACTACATTATCGAACCGAGGGAGTATCTCTTTGTCTCTCTCAACTCTCTCACGCACCACTCCACCGTCTTGGGGCTCTTCTCTCTCTCCCTCTCTCAAACTTTCTATCTCCCTAGGTCACACATACACATATCTCGCTCGCACTAGATAGACCCATCTAACACTCTCTCCCCCTCGTTCTCTCTCTATCTCACACGTACGCACACACCCCCCTAAGTAAGACTATCTCTCACTCCAGCACATGCACACGCACTCCCCCTAGGTATGACTATCTCTCACTCTCCATCACAAACACACGCATTGTCTCTTTCCCGCCCTAGGTCTATCTCGATCTCTCTCGGGGTATCTTTCTATCACACACACACCTTGTCTCTCGATCTCCCACCCATATAGTCCCCTCACGATATCGAGGGGGCCTCTCTATCACAAACACACCCTCTCTCCCTCACCATGCCTCCATTTTCTCCATACGTCTCTCTCGACCTCTCTCCCTTGTTTGCAAGACCTCTCTTGGCCACGTGCTAGTGGTCTCTCTCTCTCTCCGTTGCAAACAACCACACACTATCTCTGTGTATCTCCTCATCTCGCTTTCTCTCTCGGAGATGCATGCGTGATATGTTTGCATAAGACACGCAGACTTTCTCTCTACTTTATTATGTGTTGTCCCTTTCTCTTTCTCACACACACACCCTCTCCTTTTGCACACTCACTCTTTCTCCTTCACACGCACACTTGATCTCTCTCTAGTTAGGTACTCTCTCCGGTCCATAGCATATAGATTTTTTGAAAAGTCAAACCTCACAAAGTTTGACCAGGCATGTGGAGAAAAACATTTAAATCTGGAATGACAAACATATATCATTAGATTCATCACATGATGTAGTTTCAAATTATATATCTTTGGTATTGTAGATATAAATAATTTTCTCTATAAACTTGGTCAAAGTTTTAAAAGTTTGACTTTTCAAAAAATTATAGGCACTACATTATCGAACCGAGGGAGTATCTCTTTTTCTCTATCTATCTCTCACAGGCCTCCCCTGTCACTCGGTCTCACTTTACCGAGGGATTATACGGTCACTGGCTCAGCCTATAGCTCCGTATATTGTTTAGTTGACCGGTCAACCAGTCTATATGGTGCCTTGTCAGCACGTGTTCTCTATCTGAGTGTGCGGGCCCATGTGGCAGTGGGTGAAAATAAATAAACTACAGGCCCATCTGCCACGGGGTGAAATAAACAAACTAGAAACCACTCGCGGTAGCACCCCGCACACTACTAAATTGAGTGCACACTTCTTTCGCATTAAAATAGTACTAGTACTACTAGATTCCTTCTTAGACGCCACCACGGACACACACTACGACAACGCGCATACACCACTGCGCAGCATGCACGCAAAGACGCACTCGTGCACACCCAGCACACGTGTACATAGGCGTCGCCGACGGCTGAGATGGAACATGGCAAGGTGTAAGCAAGCTCTACAACCTTGATGAAAGTGACTACACAGGGTGAGGCTGACTTTGGTAACCCGAACACGCCGCCTACACTCTGGTGTCATCTCCGGCGTAGGGCCTTGTCACTTCACTACGAGGAGCAGCACGTACAATAATAATTTGACCAACGGGTAGTAGTACATTGGTAGTACTACAAGTTGTACTGCTACCACCATCTGGATTTAGTAGTATTTGACTAGCAATATGTAGTAATGCATGTCACAAAAAATATACTACTCCCTCCATAAATAAATACATGGAGTATTGGTTTATTCGTATTTGAATGTAGTTTCCAGTAATATTATACACTCTCCCTTCCGGTTGAGGGCTCAAATCTGAAATCTCATCAACCACACTACTACTAGTAGTAGTAAGGACCGAGGAGTAGATGGCCAATGCACACGTGAATGCAACGCAATCTGCACTTCTCCCCACCAGTCCAATACATCTACGAAATCCTACGCACCTACGCACCCTAACCAAGGGCAAGAGTGATCACTCCTATCGCAAGATCAATTGACCAGAAGCTAGACCCATAGAGGCGATGAGCGCGAGCATGAGCCGGCTATGCCAGATGGTCCACGAAGCCGGCCTGCGGCCCGGCACCGAGGAACGTCTCCAGGTGGTGCTTGAGGCCGCCAGGGCGAGAGGCCTCTTGGACGAGAGGTTCGTCCCCTTGTTCGACGAGGCCCTCATCGGCTTCCTCGACAAGTTCACCATCGTCAAGAAGCTCGCGGTCGACCTTGACATACGCCTCCAGCCCACACTCCCAGGCTCTGCGATGCCCGCCACCCTCACCGGCCTCTATGGTGACAACCTCTTCGACGCACTGGTGGCCCTGCGACTGCCCTCCGTCGTGCCGGAGAATGTCCACCTCAAGGTCGCGCTCGCCGCACAGCGCCTCGCCCAGCAAGACACCATCGACATAATCACCCACGTCTACGAGCAAATCGTCCACAAGGACCACTACGTGCCAGAGGAGGACGATAGGACGGTGGCCTTCTTGGACCGCAGGGCAACCTTGGACGGCATTATTCGGAAGCACGTTGACCTCGCCGGCAACGCCGCTGCTCCTCACCCGTCGGTTGGTTGCCCGACGCACTAGGGCGAGAGGATCCATATGCATCTTTATTTTTGCGTCAATTCCATGTATTATACTGTAATTTTGTTACCTTTTGCATCAACTTCATAATTTTCGTATGTACCATGCATGAAAGAGCACAACCAAATGTTACAACTTACAAGTTCAAAAGGAAAAGCCTGTCGCGTTTGCGTCGCACCCCCACACAGTTGGTCCGGCACGCCGCTCAAGGGGAACACATTTTGTCTTGCATTTTCACTAACAAGTGGGACCGCAGTTGGGCAAACCGACTATCGGCAAACCCCCACCCCGCCCGCCGTGCGTTGGCTGAGTTCGAGAAACGGGGAGGGAGAAGAGCTAGCTGTAGCACGGACTCCAAGAATTTTGGCGTCAGATGGGACTCGTGGTGGTGGCGTGTGCCGTACTCATAGACGTGAATGCTTGTTCTGGCCCATGCCACCCCACTATATCGAGGTGCTGGTTACGTAGTACTACCTCTCCAGGAGTACGGTACCACTAGTGCTAGTACTACCTCCGTCCTGGTTTACTAGTCCCCTTAGTATTTTGTGTCAAATTTTGACCATAGATTTAACTAACAAAATGTTAAAGCGTGTCACTAAAAATTATATCGTTGGATTCGTATTTGAACATAATTTCGAATGGTATAATTTTTGGTGACATGCATTGACATTTTGTTAGTTAAATCTATGGTCAAAAGTTTACAGTAAATACGAAGAGGCCCTCCTCTTTCTCTTCTCAGCCAGCCAGCCAGCAGACACGCGGAGTGTGCCCATCGTCGGTTTGCTGACATTCGGTCCCACATGTCAATGAAAACGCATAATGCACGGACAATTATGTATGGCGTTTCCTCAAAAAATAATTATGTATGGTGGTAAAAACATATTTTGCGGTGTCGCAGCACCCACTCTGAGAAGTGACTCAAAAAGCATTCATAAATTAAGTAAGTTTATAACATGCATATGCAAATATACCATTTATTACATACAACAAGTCAGCAACGCACAACGACAACGAGGATACATTCTAAATACTAAATTTTTTATCACACAACAAATAACAAGCAAATGAAATGAACTTCAGGTCAACCAATCCTCGGCGTTGGAAACACTTGCTTTGAACCAGAACTGAGCCTCTGGGCGGGGCCAGCTATTGTCAATATCAAGACCAACGCAAGACTCACCATCCATGCTGAAGCGGCCTATATCAGGAGTATGCAAATTGTGATAGCCAGCGTAGGGAACCATACCAATGTGCGAGGTATAGATACAGTTGCTTCTCATAAATGATAACGTTGTGCCAACAGTAGCTGGATCGCCTTTCACCATAATTGGATAGTTTAGTCCAAGGAAAAGCGAGTATTCTCCAAGACTATCAATATTGAACCAGGGAGAAGGTTCTGGCGCTAGCACACTAGTATCCATTCCGAATACCCTACAATGGATGTTGGAATAGGTCCGGAGACTGCGACCATGGGAGACAACACCTGCTTCCTCTGTAACATCAGCAGTGTCCTATATACATACAAGAAGAGGTGATCCATCAGAATAAGTAGCTAGGCGCCACTGAGTAGGTAGGTCCTGCTCGTCTTCATGCTCGTGATCATCACCATCATCATCCCCCCCTTGGTTATAAAATTTTCCAAGTATCGGTGGGGGAATGTTGACAGGACCTTGGAAACACAAGAAGGTTAATTAGTACGGGGATAACTCGCATGCATGGTGAATGATACAATTCTAATTACGGTGGAAGACAAATGTACCGAAACAATAAGGATCCCATGCAAAAACAGTGCCAGAAGTGGTTGCAGCAAACACAAGACGCTCGTATTGAATTGCATCACAGTACAGATCCGTGTGCATAAACTGGTTTTTAAGCAATATCCATCGACGCGCAGAAGTAAGGACAGCAACAAGCTTGTCGAAGATAGCGACAACATAATAGTTCGTATAATTCCATGAGCGGTTGGGAACTCGACAAATTGCTATCTTCTATAGACGACAGTCACCATGGTCATATTTGAATGTACGTATAGTATCGGTCTACTCAACCTCAGGACAGTCTGAGATTTTTGGAAGTGGAATCCGTTGACGAGTGTACACATTCACAAGCTCCCACTCACAGTTGTACCCAATATAAACAACGCAATCTCCATTTGCGCCTGCCTAGGCCTTACACTGAAGCGATGGCATCTTAACATCACACTGATCATTATCAAGCGGCATCAACTTGCACAAGGCGAGCCCTCTGTCGTCCCCGCGCCAACGAGCAGGGTTATAGCGAAGAAGATAGGGGAGATTGCTACTTGTAGCTTGCGTTGGTATTTTCCCCGAAGAGGAAGGGATATTGCAGCACAGTAGAGGTACGTATTTCCCTCAGTTATGAAACCAAGGTTATCAATCCAGTAGGAGAATCACGCAACACCTTGTTAGCAGTACCTGCACACAAACAACAAATCCTTGCACCCAACGCAAACGAGGGGTTGTCAATCCCTCGGCGGTCAATTGCAAGATTAAATTGTATGGTGATAGATAGATAGACTAAACAAAAATACAAAATAAAATAAATAAAAGAAAAGTACAGCAAGATATTTTTAGGGTTTTTAATATATGATTTAGATAGACCCAGGGGCCATAGCTTTCACTAGAGGCTTCTCTCAAGAAAATAGCATACGGTGGGTAGACAAATTACTGTTGGGCAATTGATAGAAAAGCAAATAATCATGACGATATCCAAGGCAATGATCATGTATATAGGCATCACGCCCGAGACAAGTAGACCGACTCCTTCCTGCATCTACTACTATTACTCCACACATCGACCGCTATCCAGCATGCATCTAGTGTATTAAGTCCATAAAGAACGGAGTAACGCCTTAAGAACGATGACATGATGTAGACAAAGTAAACTCACGCAAGAATAAACCCCATCTTTTTACCCTTAATAGCAATGATACATACGTGTCATGTCCCTTTCTATCACTGGGATTGAGCACCGCAAGATCAAACCCATTACAAAGCACCTCTTCCCATGGCAAGATAAATCAATCTAGTTGGCCAAACCAAATCAATAGATTGGAGAAGAAATAGGAAGCTATAATAATCATGCATAAAAGAGATCATAGAAGACTCAAATAATATTCATGGATAATCTGATCATAAACTCACAATTCATCGGATCCCAACAAACACACCGCAAAAAGTGATTACATCGGATAGAACTCCAAGAACATCGAGGAGAACATTGTATTGAAGATCAAAAAGAGAGAAGAAGCCATCTAGCTACTAACTATGGACTCGAAGGTCTATGGTAAACTACTCACGCATCATCGAAAGGGCAGCAAGGTTGATGTACAGCCCCTCCGGGATCGATTCCCCCTCCGGCGGAGTGCCGGAAAAGGCCCCCAGATGGGATCTCTCGAGAACAGAAACTTGCGGCGGCGGAAAAAGTATTTCAAGGACTCGTCTGTTGGTTTCCCGATTTTTGGGAATTTATAGTGGTGGAATTAGGTCAAAAGGGGCAGAGGTGGGCCCATGAGGCACCAGGGCGCGCCTGCCCCTCCCCCCCAGGCGCGCCCTGGTGGCTCGTGGCCACCTCCTGGGTCTTCTGGACTCCTCCCGAAGCTTCTAGTGTTTGTTATGTCCAGAAAAAAATCTCCAAAAAGTTTCGTGGCATTTGGACTTCGTTTGGTATTGATATTCTGTAAAACAAAAAACAGGCAGAAAACAGCAACTGGCACTGGGCACTAAGTTAATAGGTTAGTCCCAAAAAATGATATATAATTGCTGTAAATGTATATAAAAACATCCAAGATTGATAATATAACAGCATGGAACAATAAAAAATTATAGATACGTTGGAGGCGTATCAGCATCCCCAAGCTTAATTCCTGCTCGTCCTCGAGTAGGTAAATGATAAAAACAGAATTTTTGATGTGGAATGCTGCCAATCATATTCATCATATATTCTTTTCTTTTATAGCATGGACATTGGACTTGAATGATTCAAAGCAATAGTCTACAATTTGACATGAAGATATAAATACTCAAGCATACTAACAAGCAACCATGTCTTTCAAAATATCAACTCTAAAGAAAGTTGTCCCTAGCCCATTATGCTCAATCATTGATCCATTCATGAAACACACTCCATATTAGCTACATCCAATGCACAAGTATGACAATAGTGCTCTCTAGTTGGTGCTTTATAAGAGAAGATGGAGACTCAAGAAAATAAAAATTGCATAAAAGTAAATAGATAGGCCCTTCGCAGAGGGAAGCAGAGATTTGCTAATGTGCCAGAGCTCATGGCTAAAATTAGAGAGATAAAAAAATTGGGAGGCATGTTTTTCCTGTCAACGAAAACGAACGAGAATTCCCAATATCTTCCATGTTAGATACATTATAGGTGGTTCCCAAACAGAAAATAAAGTTTATTTCCTTTCCACCATTCTTTCACAATCCATGGCTAGCCGTATCCACGGGTGCCCTCCATACCAACACTTTCCAAGGAATTTTGTTGTTATTAATTTTTGATTCATTGCGGGACTGGGCATCCCTATTACCAACCACACTCTCGTGCAATGACAAGTGAATAAACACTCATCGTGAGAATAACCCACCTAGCATGGAAAATATTGGCCACCCCCTTCCGCCTCATGAGCGGTGCGGGCACACAAAACAGAAAAATTATTTTGAAAATTAGAGTTGGCACACGCAAATTTACTTGGAACGGCATTGAAATACCGCATATAGGTAGATATGGTTAGATATGGTGGACTCATTTGGCACAACTTGGGTTTAAGGATTTTGGATGCACAAGCAGTATTTCCGCTTAGTACAAATGAAGGCTAGCAAATAGATTGAGAAGCAACCAACCAAAAAGCGAAAACGGTCATAAACATGCATTGAACATAACTAACACCGAATAATGCACCATAAGTAGGATATAATTTCTTTGCAGAACTATTGACTTAATGTGCATGCATAGGGAATCACAAATCTTAACACTAATATTCTTACTAAATCACAATTACTCACTAACATGACTCACATATCATCATCTCCATATCGCAAAACTATTGCAAGGAATCACACTTATCATATCCAATGATCTATATGAAAGTTTTTATTATATCCCTCTTGAATATTCATCACTTTGGGACCAAATTCATATCTTGTGCAAATTACCATTACTATCGTCAACTCTCAAAAAGATATAAGTGAAGCATGAGAGTGCAAATATTTCTTCAAAATTTCAATCTTATCAACTCTCAAAATAATATAAGTGAAGCATGAGAGTTCATTTCTTCAAAATTGTAATCTTGTCAACTCTCAAAATAATATAAGTGAAGCATGAGAGTTCATTTCTTCAAAATATAGTCACCGCCGTGCTCAAAAAGATTTAAGTGAAGCACTAGAGCAACTGCCTAGCTCAAAAAATTTAAGTGAAGCACATAGAGTATTCTAACAAATTATGATGAACGTATGGCTCTCTCAAAATAGGTGTGTTCAGCAAGGATGATTGTGACAAACTAAAAAGCAAACAAAGCAAAGACTCATATAATACAAGACGCTCCAAGTAAAACACATATCATGTGACGAATAAAAATATAGCTCCAAGTAAAATTACCGATGGTTGGTAGAAGAAAGAGGGGATGCCTTCCGGGGCATCCCCAAGCTTAGGCGCTTGAGTCTTCCTTGAATATTACCTTGGGGTGCCATGGGCATCCCCAAGCTTAGGCTCTTGCCACTCCTTATTCCTTCATCCATCGTGATCTCACCCAAAACTTGAAAACTTCAATCACACAAAACTCAACAAAACCTTCGTGAGATCCGTTAGTATAACAAAATAAATCACCACTTTAAGTACTATTGCAAACCCATTCATATTTTATTTTTGCATTATACCTACTGTATTCTAACTTCTCCATGGCTTATACCCTCCGATACAATCCATATTTTGGCCTGCTGGAATTACCTCTAAAGGGTCGGTCTTACACTTGGTCAAACATGCAAGACTCCCCTCTTTTGGAACATCTAGACTGGTTTTTCACCTCTGCCAACTGGATCTCATGCTACCCCTTAACACAGGTTTTGCCCTTGGCGAGGACTGCATCTGATCATGTCCCATGTGTGGTGGTTATTAACACTGAAATTCCAAAGTGCAACCTTTTTCGCTTCGAGAACTACTGGTTGGAGCTTGAGGGTTTCCTTGATTGTGTGGAAAAATCATGGAGAGTGCCCTCTCGTAAGACTCACATTACTGCTGTGATCACAGATAAATTGAAGTCTCTACGACAAGCTCTGAAACGATGGCATATGGGGCTATCAAGAATGAAATTACTCATTGAAAAGTGTAACAAAGTGATTGTTTTCCTGGACAACATGGAAGAGCTGAGACCTTTGTTCAGACCTGAATTTAATTTCAGGAAGATTGTTAAATTACATGTTGAACATCTGTTGCATATGCAGTTTTTGTATTGGAAAAAAAGGGCTACCATCAGATGGATTAAAGTGGGGGAGGAAAATACTAATTCTTTCATGCAATGGCCACTGAGAGATTTATGAGAAATTCCATCTCTTCTTTGAGATTGGATGATGGGACTATAATTAATGATCATGAGCAAATGGCTGGGGTTTTTTGGTCCACTTTTAAGGGCAGAATGGGCCAGTCTCAAGGGATTAATATGGCTTTTGATCTCTCCTCCTTGCTTCACAGAGTTGAGGGGCTGGATGTCCTCACTATACCTTTCACAAAGGAGGAGATGGACAAAACTGTTAAAGAAATGCCCATTGATAAGGCTCCTGGTCCTGATGGTTTCAATGGGATGTTTTTCAAAAAATGTTGGCACATCATTTGTGAGGACTTTTATACTTTGGCTAGAGAATTCCATGCTGGAACTGCTTTGCTTGAGAATATGAACTCCTCCTTCTTCACCCTTGTACCTAAGATGGGATCTCCTAAGACGGTGGGAGATTTTAGGCCCATTTCTCTCACTGGAATGGGACTAAAGTTCCTATCCAAAATGGCTGCTGACAGGTTTCAGATGGAAATCATGAAGTGTATTCATAAGAACCAGTATGGCTTCATCAAGTCTAGAACAATCCAGGACTGTGTTGGTTGGACACTTGAGTATTTGCACCAGTGTCACCAGTCTAAAAGACCCATCGTTATCCTCAAGTTGGATTTTGAGAAGGCTTTTGACTCCATTGAGCTTGAGGTTATATACCAGATTCTAAAGCACAAGGGATTTAATGATAAGTGGATTCTCTGGGTCAAGCAGCTGCTCTCCTCTGGATCCTCTTCTGTGTTATTGAATGGAGTGCCTGGGAAACAATTTGTATGTAAGAAAGGGGTTAGGCAGGGAGACCCCATGTCACCTTTATTGTTTGTTATTGTTGTTGATCTCTTACAGACAATCCTGAATAATATGCTTCAGAAGGGCAAAATTAATCTCCCAATTCCTTGTCATGATAGGGACTTTCCAATTGTTCAGTATGCTAATGACACTCTTATTATTATGCCTGCCGATGAGAAGCGATTACTTGATCTGAAGAGCATGTTACTTCTGTTTTCCCAGTCCACTGGTTTACATGTGAATTATCATAAATCTGCTATGCTCCCAATTAATATTGATCAGGCTGAGCTTAGTAGGTTGGCTGCTTCTTTTGGCTGCAAGGTGGGAACCTTACCTTTTACATACCTGGGTCTGCCTGTGGGAACTACCAGACCAAGGATTGTAGATTTGATGCCATTGGTTGACAACATGGAAAGAAGGCTATCTGCCAGCTCTTCTTTCCTGGCTCAAGGTGGAAGATTACAGTACCTAAACTCTACTTTGTCCTCTGTTCCAATCTTCTTCCTATGCAGCCTTGATATTCCTCCTGGAATCTTAAAACAATTGTTGAGAATCCAAAGGCAGTGTCTTTGGAGAAAGAATGGAAATGACCATGCTCCAGTTTTAGCCACTTGGGATTTGGTGTGCAGACCCAAGAACAAGTGAGGACTTGGTATCCTGAATTTGGCTGCACAAAATGAGGCACTTTTGCTAAAGCATGCTGATAAATTCTTCAACAAAGCAGATGTTCCTTGGGTCAGTTTGATTTGGAACACTTATTACCATGAGAGAGTCCCTCAGGGCACGGCTCTCTGTGGTTCTTTCTGGTGGAGAGATATATGCAAGCTGTTGGATAAATTTAGAGTTGTCTCTAGTATTCAGCCAAACAGGGGAGACACCTTTCTCTTTTGGTCTGATTCATGGAAAGTGGGTGATTCTGATGCACCTCTGGCTCTCAGATTCCAGAGGCTTTTCTCCTTTGCTATTGATACTTTCATCACAGCTAAGGAAGTCTTTGACACCCAGGAGATTTCTAGTTTTTTTTATCTGCCACTCTCTCAAAGGGCTTTTGATGAACTCCAGTCATTGCAATTGCTGCTACAGGGTTTACAGAGAAATCAGATTGCAAATGATATCTGGTCTTGGAAGGAGGATGGTAAGGCTTACTCTGCTAAAAAAAATTACATGCATGTCCACCAACCAATAGTACCCAACCCTTTGCTAAATTGGATTTGGAGAAGCTGCTGCACGATGAAAATCAAGGTGTTTGCATGGATGATGATCATGGATAGACTTAACACGCCGAACATGCTTGAAAGGCGACACTGGAATGTCTCCGAGTCCAATGTTTGTGTGTTGTGCCCAACCAGAACTAAGGAGGATAGAGATCACCTTTTTTCACCTGCAACTTCAGCTGCAGGGTCTGGAATTATCTCCAAATCTCATGGCAGGGAGACAACATGTGGGATATCGCAACAGCTGCTAGGAGAGACTTTGCTAAACCTTTCTTTACTGAGGTCATATTCACTACTTGCTGGAATATATGGACTACCAGAAATGCAAGAGTATTCAGAAACGAAAGGCCAAGCTTCAACAGATGGAGGGCGAATTTTATTCATGATATTTCTTTACTAGCTTATAGGATTAAGGCTAGTTTTAGAGATGACCTCCTTAAGTGGATTTCCTTTTTACCTCCTTGAGGTGAGTATGTATTTCTGTCTTTCTTCTAACCTCTTGTAATCTAGTAGTTTAGACTGTAAATATTGGGTCAGAGTGGAATAATAAGTAAGGCTGTGGGGTGCTTTCCCCTACAGTAACAGGTCAAAAAAAAACAAGCAAGTAGTGCATCAAAAACAGAATCTGTCAAAAACAGAACAGTCTGTAGCAATCTATTTAAAAGCCATACTTCTGTAACTCCAAAAATTCTGAAAAATTAGAACAACATGGGAAATTCATATACCAATACTTTGTAAAAAATTCAGATTTTTCTGACGCTCCAATACAGAAACAAAATTCCAGCACTGGACGCAAAACTTTCTGTTTTCCAAACAGCATCAATTATACTATCTTCCAAATCATCCTAAAGGCTTTACTTGGCACAAACACTAATTAAAAACACAAAAGCACAATCATAACAGTAGCATAAATATGAAAACACACAATAACAGAAATAAAAAGGTAAAAATTTATTTTATTCATTGGGTTGCCTCCCAACAAGCGCTATTGTTTTATGCCCCTAGCTAGGCATAATGCATAGTTTCAAGTATTGTCATGAAGGTAAGGGATGTCATCCATGCTCATCTCATATTCTCTCCTTTCGGCAGCAAGTTTTCTAAGTGGAAAGCAAAAGTACTCAAATGGACTAAATTTCATAGGGCAAGGATCCGTAAGATCAAATTTAGGAGGAGGAGATTCCTCCCTTGGCCCTTTGTAGGTGATGACTATTTCTTCATTATACATGTTTCTTTGAATATGTTGCTTAAATTTTTCCTTAAGCACAAACCCTAATCCATTATTTTGTATGGCAAAGTTGTCATTAAGTTCAGAAATTTTATCGAGTAAACTGGATAGAGGAACCTTTTTTCTAAGGTTTTCATTATAGGCAGCATAATCTAGAGATTGAAGTCTCCTCATTGCCTCTTGATTGTAAAGAATTTCCTCTATGGGAGGGCATCCACTATTTATATTGTAATAAGCAAATATTTTGCGAGCCTCCTTCATGATGTGGCCAAACTCATAGGCTAAGAATAAAGTGACTACACGTTTAGTAGAAGGATCACGGATGTTTGAAAACTCTTGTATTATCCTTTGTATAGCGGGATGCATATGCACAAATTGTCTCTCAAATTCAACTATAAGCAAAGATATGGCATCCGCAAAGCTAGAAGTTTTATTAAGTATTGACCCTCCTAACATAGGTAACGTGCCCGCACATGTAAAGAAATCATGAATAACTCCTTTTCCAATAATATTACCACTACCTATACGGAATTTTTTTGTATGCAAGATAGTGGGTTGTTCTTTATCAGGATCATCATTGGCAAGATTATCTAATTTTTCTTTAGCAACTTTAGGAAAGCTTCTTTTAATATTTTAATTTTTCATAAGCTTTAAGAGAATGGACGGGTTGTCTAAAGAACTAGCACTAGGAAGAGAATTGCTAATTTTCTTAAATTCAGCCATGATAAAAGATATCAAGCAAGCAAACGAGCGAACAAGGGAAAAGGCAAACGGAAAATATTTTTGTATTTTTGTAAAAAAAAATTAGAAGTGGGGGAGATGAAAACGAGAGGCAAATAAAATAAATGCAAGGAGATGAGAGTTTATGCAAAGGTAATTGATAGATGTTGATGATGTCTCCCCGGCAACGGCGCTAGAAATTCTTCCTGCTACTTGTAGCTTGCGTTGGTATTTTCCCCGAAGAGGAAGGGATGATGCAGCACAGTAGAGGTACGTATTTCCCTCAGTTATGAAACCAAGGTTATCAATCCAGTAGGAGAACCACGCAACACCTTGTTAGCAGTACCTGCACACAAACAACAAATCCTTGCACCCAACGCAAACGAGGGGTTGTCAATCCCTCGGCGGTCAATTGCAAGATTAAATTGTATGGTGATAGATAGATAGATTAAACAAAAATACAAAATAAAATAAATAAAAGAAAAGTGCAGCAAGATATTTTTAGGGTTTTTAATATATGATTTAGATAGACCCGGGGGCCATAGTTTTCACTGGAGGCTTCTCTAAAGAAAATAGCATACGGTGGGTAGACAAATTACTGTTGGGCAATTGATAGAAAAGCAAATAATCATGACGATATCCAAGGCAATGATCATGTATATAGGCATCACGTCCGAGACAAGTAGACCAACTCCTACCTGCATCTACTACTATTACTCCACACATCGACCGCTATCCAGCATGCATCTAGTGTATTAAGTCCATAAAGAACGGAGTAACGCCTTAAGAACGATGACATGATGTAGACAAAGTAAACTCACGCATGAATAAAACCCATCTTTTTACCCTTAATAGCAACGATACATACATGTCATGTCCCTTTCTGTCACTGGCATTAAGCACCGCAAGATCGAACCCATTACAAAGCACCTCTTCCCATGGCAAGATAAATCAATCTAGTTGGCCAAACCAAATCAATAGATCGGAGAAGAAATACGAAGCTATAATAATCATGCATAAAAGAGATCAGAGAAGACTCAAATAATATTCATGGATAATCTGATCATAAACTCACAATTCATCGGATCCCAACAAACACACCGCAAAAAGTGATTACATCGGATAGAACTCCAAGAACATCGAGGAGAACATTGTATTGAAGATCAAAAAGAGAGAAGAAGCCATCTAGCTACTAACTATGGACCCAAAGGTCTGTGGTAAACTACTCACGCGTCATCGAAAGGGCAGCAAGGTTGATGTAGAGCTCCTCCGTGATCGATTCCCCCTCCGACGGAGTGCCGGAAAAGGCCCCCGGATGGGATCTCTCGAGAACAGAAACTTGCGGCGGCGGAAAAAGTATTTCGTGGACTCCTCTATTGGTTTCCCAATTTTTGGGAATTTATAGTGATGGAATTAGGTCAAAAGGGGCAGAGGTGGGCCCACGAGGCACCAGGGCGCGCCTGCCCCCCCCCCCCCCATGCGCGCCCTGGTGGCTCGTGGCCACCTCCTAGGTCTTCTGGCCTCCTCCCGAAGCTTCTAGTGTTTGTTATGTCCAGAAAAAAATCTCCAAAAAGTTTCATGGCATTTGGACTTCGTTTGGTATTGATATTCTGTAAAACAAAAAACAGGCAGAAAACAGCAACTGGCACTGGGCACTAAGTTAATAGGTTAGTCCCAAAAAATGATATATAATTGTTGTAAATGTATATAAAAACATCCAAGATTGATAATATAACAGCATGGAACAATCAAAAATTATAGATACATTGGAGACATATCAGAGATCAAACCGCTCTTGAACCCTTGGGTTGTTTGTAATTGTCTTATTTGTTGAGTCGAGAATGACCTTGAACGAACCTGCCATGCTAGCCACGGTGATGACGTCGCATCGATCAATGAATTCCTCCACCGCGTCATCTGTCAGATTGGGGCAAGAAAAACAGGGTCAGGTCCTGCGTCTTCCCTCCATCGAGAAGACGAACAATGGCAGAAGGAAGAGTCAAGGCAAATGAAGGGAAGAAGAGCGTGGGACAGCAGTTCCAAATCGAGAGGGAAAGGCGAAGAGGCGGTGGATGGTTGCCATAGTATAATAGGCGAGTGGGGAGCGACGGTTGCCACGGTATAGGAAGAGGCGACCCGGCCTACCTAGACGTCTGTTCGGAAATTATAGAAAAGGACGCCGTCTTCTCATTGACATGTTGGAACGGGACCACATGTCAATGAAACATGGTGTGTCATTTCTCGTGCAAAAGGTGATCGGGCCACATTGGCCCGAGGTGCCGCGTTATTTCTTGACTTTATTTTCTTTAATGGCGTGTCGTTCAATTTTGAAGCACTACTAATTGGTACTGTATGCAGAGAAAATATACCTAACTCGAAGCTGATACGGTTTGAATGGGGTAAAAAGGTGAGGAGAAGCGGTTCCCGATACGTAGAACGGCCAATGATGCATCCTCCTTCGCATGCTGAGGCGAGGAAAGTAATAATGGTAGAACCTGCATGCAACCAGCCTAGTACACTAGTACTACTGTACTACTAGTACAGACCGAGGAGTACTAGATGGCCAATGCACAAGTGAATGCAACGCAGTCTGCACTTCTCATATAAAGGCTCCCCACCATAGTCCAATCCTTCTATGAAATCGTATGCACCTACGGACCTACACCAAGGGCAAGAGTGATCACTCCAATCACAAGATCAATTAACCAGAAGCTAGACCCATGGAGGCGATGAGCGCGAGCATGAGCTGGTTGTGCCAGATGGTCCACGACGCCGGCCTGCAGCCCGGCACCGAGGAACGTCTCCAGGTGGTGCTTGAGGCCGCGAGGGCGAGAGGCCTCTTGGACGAGAGCTTCGTCCCCTTGTTCGACGAGGCCCTTGATAACCCACAAGTATAAGGGATCGCAACAGTCTTCGAGGGTAGTATTTCACCCAAATTTATTGACTCGACACAAGGGGAGCCAAAGAATATTTGCGAGTATTAGCAGTTGAGTTGTCAATTCAACCACACCTGACGAACTAAATATATGTGGCAAATTGTTTAGTAGCACAGTAGTAACAGTAGCAATAGTGACAGAAATAGTAACAGTAGCAGTTTTGTAGTGATCGTAACAGCAGCAGCAACGAAACTAACTTAGCAAAGATCAATATGCGAAAAGCGTAGCCATTGGATCAGTGATGGATAATTACGTTGGATGACATTCATCATGTAACAGTCACAACCTAGAGCGATACACAATAGCTCCAATTCATCAATGTAATGTAGGCATGTATTCCGTATATAGTCATACGTGCTTATAATAAGAACTTGCATGACATCTTTTGTCCTACCCTCCCGTGGCAGCGGGGTCCATAAGGAAACTAAGGGATATTAAGGCCTTCTTTTAATAGAGAACCGGAACAAAGCATTAACACATGGTGAATACATGAACTCCTCGAATTACAGTCATCCCCGGAGAGTATCCCAAACAATTGTCACTATGGGGTCTACGGATCAGAACAATAACAAGTGCATATGACAAGCAGATAGGATCAAGAACTCAAATATATTCATGGAAACATAGAGGGTTCAGATCTGAAAGCATGGCACTCGGGCCCTAGTGACAAGCATTAAGCATAGCAAAGTCATAGCAACATCAATCTCAGAACATAGTGGATAATAGGGATCAAGCCCAAACAAATTAACTCGATTACATGATAAATCTCATCCAACCCATCACTGTCCAGCAAGCCTACAGAGAAATTACTCACACCCGGTGGTGAGCATCATGAAATTGGTGATGGAGGATGGTTGATGATGACGATGGCGACGAATCCCGCTCTCCGGAGCCCTGAACGGACTCCAGATCAGCCCTCCCGATGAAGAACAGGAGGTGGCGGTGGCTCTGTATCGTAAAACACGATGAAAATTCTTCTTCTATTTTTTTCTCGGGGAAAGAGAATTTATAGCATTGGAATTAGGTCAGGAGGACCTCTGTGGGCCCCACAAGGCATCACGGTGCACTCCCAGGGGGGGTCGCGCCCTGTTGCCTTGTGAGCAACAGGGTCCCCTCTCTAGTTGATTCTTGCGCCAATATTTTTTATATATCCATAAAAAATATCCAAAAATTTCATCCAATTCTGAGAACTTTGATTTATGCACAAAAACAACACCGTGGTAGTTCTGCTGAAAACAGCGTCAGTCCGGGTTTGTTCCATTCGAATCATGCAAATTAGAGTCCAAAACAAGAGCAAAAGTGTTTGGAAAAGTAGATACGACAGAGACGTATCAACTCCCCCAAGCTTAACTCATTGCTTGTCCTCAAGCAATTCAGTTGATAAACAGAAAGTGATAAAGAAAAACTTTTATGAACTCTTTTGTTCTTGTATCCGTATATAAGCTTAAATAGCACCCAAGTTTTCAGCAGAGATCATGAACTAGCCATGCAAATGATAACACTTAGAAACAATATTTTCTCATATCAATGGCATAATCAACTAACGAGCAATAATAACATATCTCAAATGCCAACAATTTGTCAAAACAATCATGATATAATATGATAACATGGTATCTCGCTAGCCCTTTCTGAGACCGCAAAACATAAATGCAGAGCACCTCCAAAGTTCAAGCAGTGACTAAATATTGTAATTCAGGGTAGAAGAGATCTAGTCATGATGCACACAACATTAACTATACTCAATGCATAAGAATGACAATAGTGCTCTCAGGATTGGTGCTTATAATGAGAAGGTGATGACTCAACAATAAAAGTAAAATAATATGAAAGTAAATAGATAGGCCCTTCGCAGAGGGAAGTAGAGATTTGTAGAGGTGCCAGAGCTCGACGCTTAAATCAGAGATGAAATCAATTTTGAGAGGTGTACTTTTCCTGTCAACGTCACGACCGAGGATTTTCAATATCTTCCATGCTAAACACATTATAGGCAGTTCCCAAGCGGAAAGGTAAAGTTTACTCCCCCTCCACCATACCAACACAAGCCATGGCCAGCCGAATTCACGGGTGGCCTCCAAATGATCAAATTTCCGGGGGAGTTTGTTTTATTATAGTTTTCTTTATTTTGATTATAGGACTGGGCATCCCAATTACCAGCCTCTCTTGTGCAATGATAAGTGAATAAACACTCATCCTGAGAATGACCCGCTTAGCATGGAAGATACTCACCGCCCCCTGTCGGTCCATGAGCGGTACAGGCACACAAAACAGATGTTTATTTGAATGATTAGAGATGGCACATGCAAATTTACTTGGAACGGCAGAGTAATACCGCATATAGGTAGATATAGTGGACTCATCTGGAACAACTTTGGTTTAAGGATTTTTGATGCACAAGCAGTATTCCCACTTAGTACAGGTGAAGGCTAGCAAATAGATTGAGAAGCGACCAACTACAGAGCGAAAACGGTCATAATCATGCATTGAGAATAATTAACATTGAATACTAGCATGAGTAGGATATAAACACCCTGAACATAAATATCATGAAGGTTGTATTGGTTTTGAATCAACTACATGTGTGAACATGTGCCAAGTCAAGCCACTTGAAACATTCAGAGGAGGATACCATACTAACATACTACATCATAACCATTTTAATGCATGTTGAAATCCAAGATAAATCATTATCCACTCCTAGCTACTTAAGCATGGCATGAGCAACTATAATCTCTAATTGTCATCACAAGCATGTTTACTCATAATATGTTGAATCATGGATACTGAGTTAAACATATTTACAAAAACAAAAACAATAAGAGTTCATACCAGCCTTTCCTTGCCACAGTCCCTTCATCAAATCATCGTCATTATTGCCTTTCACTTGCACGACCGAATGATGTGAAAATAATTATAGTGCAAGAGTGCCGTGGACTAAGCTGGAATCTGCAAACATTTTATTCAAGGAAGAAGACAAGGTAATATTGGCTCTTTGTTAGATCAACCATAAAGCATGTGAGAGCCATTCAACATTTTCATCGTGGTCTTCTCCCTATGACAACTCAACGAAAAGAAAGGAAATTCAGAGAAACACACTAAAATATTTTTGGAGTTTTTGGTTTTTCTGAAGAAGGCAAATTAAAGAAGAAAAATGAAAAGCGAGAAAACTATTTACACGGGAGAACTCCCAACAAACAAGAAAAGAAGAAATGAGAATTTTTTTTGGGTTTTCTTTTAATATTACGAACTAACTAAAGGGAAAGAAAAACCGAAAAGAAGTGAGGAATATTTTTGGATTTTTGAAAATTTTCAAACACGCAAGAAGAAAGCGAAAATAAAACTAACATGGATAATACAATGAAAAAGTATGAACACCGACAACTGGAATGAATGTAATGTCGGTGAGAAATATGTACTCCCCCAAGCTTAGGCTTTTAGCCTAACTTGGTCTACTGCCATCCATAGAATCCATCAGGGCCGGTCGGGAAGTGGCTAGGCAGAGGCACTTGAGCATCCCAAGGCTGGGCCTCATTCTCCGCCGCGGCCAACTCGTTCTTGTATGCAATGAGGCCTGGTGGTAGGATGGTGTATCCGTGCCCGGCATAAGAATCAAACAAGGAAGGTGCGGGCAACGAAATAATCTCACGAGTTACCTCGCTAAATTCCAAATTATAATGAATGTAGTGAGGAGGCTCGGGGTCATCAATAAAGTGGTGATCGACTATGCACTGTTGGTCTAAATAAACCTTAGGCAGCAAATAATCATTTTGGTGGATAGCAACATTAAAGCGTTTCGCAAGACGCGAAGCATAAATACCGCCATGAATTTTACCCCTAGGCCTGTTAGTGTGCAAGCGGCATGCAATGATAGCTCCCAAACTAAAAGTGTTATCACCGTGAATAGCACGACGTAAAATGGCGAGTTCAGGGGCACTTAGCGTACCACCTTCCTCCCTCGCAGTCAAGCATTTCCCTGTGAATAAAGCAAAGTAGTGCACAACAAGAAAATGCAAGCTAGTAACTCGGGCTTTCGACACGCCCCTAGTTTCTCCCACAATCAAAGTGAGAAGGAAATCCTCGAATTCCTCAGGTCGAGGTTCCCTCACACCCCCCTCAAAAGGGATCAAACATATCTCACAAAACTCAGCTAGCGTTAACTCATGATGTTCAGCACATAAATCAAAATGCACCATGGGGATATCGAGCCTAGGCAGAAAATAAAAAATTTGCACAAAGGAATTTGTAAGGATGTGGTGCTGGTCACACTCATCTGCAAGGAAGTCGGTCAACCCGGCGTTCGCGACAAATTGCGCAAACTCTTGGCGGAACCCAGCTTCATTCATGAAGGCATTGTGTGGCCATTCACACGGTCGGACCTCCATCCTACGCGGAATGTTGAGGTCGCGGTCAGGGGTATTCCCAAGAACACCCTTTGAGCTCCGGCTCATAGAACCTCTCTGGAGTAAGTTCATTTTCCTAAGGATAAATTTCTGAAAAATTTTGGACCACAAAAAGATGTTAACAAAACTTCACAAGATTGATACCAACTTCTCATAGAAGTGCGTACAGGCTATATCAAGCATTCAAACTACTTAGAACTCAAAGAATCAAACATGCAAGCTCATTTTCAGTAGCACCAATAGCAGCAATTTATGCAAAATATAATCCACTAAAGCAAAAACTAATTGGAGCAATGGAGGAGTCACATGCCAAGGAGCAATCCCTCAAAACAGTTTCGGGAATGGAGTTCCGAGCAAAGAGATCGAAAATCTCAGATTTGGGAGCAAGAACACAAGAGAGAGAGAGCTACCATGATTTTTTTCTGGAGGTAGGAGATGAAGTGGGCTGAAGAGATAAGTGAGTGGGTCCCTATGGGACCCACAAGGCATCTTGGCACGCCCCTAGGGGGTCGCGCCCTGTTGCCTTGTGATCAATAGGGGCACCTCCCTGGGTTTTTTTCAGTGCCAAGAATTCTTAAATATTCCAGAAAAAATCATGTTAAAATTTTATTGCATTCTGAGCACTTTTATTTTTGGGTCATTTTTTATTGCACGGATAATTCAGAAAACAGGATAATCATGGCATTTTACTTTATTGAACTATAAATAACAGAGAGCAAACTATGATTACAGAAAGTTTTGCTTACTAAATTCATCGACCACATGCCCCTCAAAAAGAATCCATTAATAAGGTTGATCAAATCTTATTAACAAACTATTTCCGAGTAGCATGAAACCGAAGAACTTTCGTATAACACTAAGTTACCTCAACGGGGATATGCATCTCCCCAATGATAAGAATTTCATACTTCTTTTTGACAGTAGGAAGCGGAAATTTAAACCATCCAATAGTGATTGTTGAAACTTTTTCAATACAGTTAATACCATTCACTGAATTTTGTTTCCTCGGAAAATAAACCATATGCTCATTACCATTGACATGAAAAGTGACTTTGGTTTGTTGGAATCAATAACAGCCCCTGCAGTATTCAAAAAGGGTCTTCCAAGGATAATCGACAAGTTGTCGTCCTCTGGCATATCAAGTATAACATAGTCTGTTAAGATAGTAACATTTGCAACAACAACGGGCACATCCTCACAAATTCCAATAGGTATAGCAGTTGATTTATTAGCCATTTGCAAAGATATTTCAGTAGGTGTGAGCTTATTCAAATCAAGTCTTCTATATAAAGAGAAAGGCATAACACAAACACCGGCTCCTAGATCACATAAAGCAGTTTTAACATAACTTCTTTTAATGGAGCATGCTATAGTAGGTATTCTCGGATCTCCTCACTTTTTAGGTACTCCACCCTTAAAAGAATAATTTGCAAGCATGGAGGAAATTTCAGCCGCAGGTATCTTTCTTTTATTAGTGACAATATCTTTCATGTATTTAGCATATGGAGGCATTTTCAAAATATCAGTCAAGTGAGTGCGCAAAAAGACAGGTCTAAGCATTTCAACAAAGCGCTCAAAGTCTTCCTCATCTTTATTTCTAGATGGTTTAGTAGGAAACAGGCATAGGTTTTTGAACCCATGGTTCTCTTTCTTTTCCATGTTTTCTAGCAATGAAATCACTTTTATCGTATCTTTTATTCTTAGGAGGTGGGTTATCAAGATCAACAGCAGGTTCTATTTCCACATCATTATCTGGTTGAGCATCATCATGAATATCTTCATTATCATTATCATTATCATTAGGTGAGTGTTCATTACCAGATTGTGTCTCAGCATCAGAAATAGAAACATCATTATGACTATCAGGAGGTTTTTCTATCTCAGGTTCACTAGAAGCATGCAAAGTCTTATCATTTTTCTTTTTCTTTTTCTTCCTAGATGGACTAGGTGCATCAATATTAATTCTTTGAGAATCTTGTTCAATTCTTTTAGGATGACCTTCAGGATACAGAGGCTCCTGAGTCATTCTTCCTCCTCTAGTAACAACTCTAACAGCATGATCATTCATTTTATTATTCATCTCATTAAGCAAATCATTTTGGGACTTAGCAATTTATTCTAGCTGAGTATGAACCATAGAAGCATGTTTACTTAAGCATTTAACATCATTAGTAGTTCTAAATATCAAATCACTCAAACGATCTATCATGAAAGCATTGCGTTTTAATTGATTGCTAACATACATATTAAAGTGGTCTTGCTTAATGATGTAATTATCAAACTCATACAAGCATTGACTAGCAGATTTATTATAAGGAATATCACCTTTGTCGAACGTAGTAAGAGAATTTACCTCTACTACCTGTGTCGGGATGTCGAGCTCATGTACTTCTTCAATAGGTGGTAAATTCTTAACGTCTTCAGACTTAATACCTTTTTCCTTCATAGATTTCTTTCCCTCTTGCATATCTTCAGGACTGAGGAATAGAACACCTCTCTTCTTTGGAGTTGGTTTGGGCGGTGGTTCAGGAAGTGTCCAATCATTAGCATTCTTTAGTATATTATTCAATAGTTCTTCAGCCTGTCCAACAGTTCGCTCCCTGAAAACACAACTAGCACAACTATCTAGGTAGTCCCTAGAAGCATTGGTTAGTCCATTATAAAAGATATCAAGTATTTCATTTTTCTTAAGAGGATGATCAGGCAAAGCATTAAGTAATTGGAGAAGCTTCCCCCAAGCTTGAGGGAGATTCTCTTCTTCAATTTGCACAAAGTTAAATATTTCCTGTAAGGCAGCTTGTTTCTTATGAGCAAGAAAATATTTTTTAGAGAAGTAATAAATCATATCCTGGGGACTACGCACACAACCAGGAGCAAGAGTATTAAACCATTTCCTAGAATCACCCTTTAATGAGAGAGAAAACAACTTAAGAATGTAATAGTAACGAATTTTCTCCTCATGAGCAAATACGGTGGCTATATCATTCAATTTAGTAAGGTGTGCCACAACAGTTTCAGTTTCATAACCATGAAAAGGATCAGATTCAACCAAAGTAATTAACTCAGGATCGACAAAGAATTCATAATCCTTATTGGTAACAAAGATAGGAGAGGTAGCAAACTTTGGATCATATTTCATTCACTCCATCATAGACTTTTCTTTAAGCTTAGCCAGTAATTTTCTAACATCGTCTCTATCATTACAAGCAAGAATCTCTCTAGCTGTTTCTCCATCTATAACATAACCATCAGGTATCTTAGGCATTTCAACTCTAGTAGGAGAGCTAGGAATAATAGGTGAATCATAATTTTCAGAAGTTTCATCAATTTTAGCATTCTCAGTTTCATTAGCTCTAGCAATTTGTTCATCAAGAAATTCACCTAGTGTTTAGTAGCAGTAGTAACAGTAACAGTACTCCCCGGCAACGGCGCCAGAAAAGAGTCTTGACAACCCACAAGTATAGGGTATCACAACAGTCTTCGAGGGTAGTATTTCACCCACATTTATTGATTCGACACAAGGGGAGCCAATGAATATTTGCGAGTATTAGTAGTTGAGTTGTCAATTCAAACACACCTGGAGAACTAAATATCTGCGGCAAAGTGTTTAGTAGCACAGTAGTAACAGTAGCAATAGTGACAGAAACAGTAACAGTAGCAGTTTTGTAGTGATCGTAACAGCAGCAGCAATGAAAGTAAATTAGCAAAGATCAATATGCGAAAAGCGTAGGCATTGGATCTATGATGGATAATTATGTTGGGTGGCATTCATCATGTAACAGTCACAACCTAGAGCGATACATAATAGCTCCAATTCATCAATGTAATGTAGGCATGTATTTCGTATATAGTCATATGTGCTTATAATAAGAACTTGCATGACATCTTTTGTCCTACCCTCCCGGGGCAGCGGGGTCCATAAGGAAACTAAGGGATATTAAGGCCTCCTTTTAATAGAGAACCGGAACAAAGCATTAATACATGGTGAATACATGAACTCCTCGAATTACAGTCATCCCCGGAGAGTATCCCAAACAATTGTCACTATGGGGTCTACGGATTAGAACAATAACAAGTGCATATGACAAGCAGATAGGATCAAGAACCCAAATATATTCATGAAAACATAGAGGGTTCAGATCTGAAATCATGGCACTCGGGCCCTAGTGACAAGCATTAAGCATAGCAAAGTCATAGCAACATCAATCTCAGAACATAGTGGATACTAGGGATCAAGCCCAAACAAATTGACTCGGTTACATGATAAATCTCATCCAACCCATCACTGTCCAGCAAGCCTACGGAGAAATTACTCACACCCAGTGGTGAGCATCATGAAATTGGTGATGGAGGATGGTTGATGATGACGATGGCGACGAATCCCGCTCTCCGGAGCCCCGAACGGACTCCAGATCAGCCTTCCCGATGAAGAACAGGAGGTGGCGGCGGCTCCGTATCGAAAAACGTGATGAAACTTCTTCTTTTTTTTCTCAGGGAAAGAGAATTTATAGCGTTAGAATTAGGTTAGGAGGACCTCTGTGGGCCCCACAAGGCATCACGGCGCGCCCCCGGGGGTGGGGGTCGCGCCCTGTTGCCTTGTGAGCAACAGGGGGCCCCTCTCCAGTTGATTCTTGCGCCAATATTTTTTATGTATTCCATAAAAAATCTCCAAAAAGTTTTGTCCAATTCCGAGAACTTTGATTTCGGCACAAAAACAACACCATGGTAGTTCTGCTAAAAACAACGCCAGTCCGGGTTAGTTCCATTCAAATCATGCAAATTAGAGTCCAAAACAAGAGCAAAAGTGTTTGGAAAAGTAGATACGACGGAGACATATCAACCCTCGTCGGCTTCCTCAACAAGTTCACCATCGTCAAGAAGCTCACGGTCGACCTTGACGTACACCTCCAGCCAGGTGCCGAAGCTCTGCGATGCCCGCCACCCTCACCGGCCTCTATGGTGACAACCTCTTCGACGCACTGGTGGCCCTGCGACTGCCCGTCGTCGCACCAGAGAATGTCCACCTAGAGGTCGCACTCGCCGCGCAGCGCCTCGCCCAGCAAGACACCATCGACATAATCACCCACGTCTACGAGCAAATCGTCCACAGGGACCACTACATGCCAAAGGAGGATGATAGGACGGTGGCCTTCTTGGACCGCAGGGCAACCTTGGACGGCATTGTTCGGAAGCACGTTGACCTCGCCGGCAACGCCGCTGCTCCTCACCCATCGGTTGTTGTCCCGGCGCACTAGCTAGGGCGATAGGATCCATATGCATCTTTATTTTTGCGTCAATTCCATGTAGTATAATGTAACTTTGTTACCTTTTGCATCAACTTCATAATTTTCATATGTACCATGCATGAAAGAGCACAACCAAATGTTACAACTTACAAGTTCAAAAGGAAAAGCCTGCCGCGTTCGCGTCGCACCCCCACACGGTTGGTCCGGCACACCACTCAAGGGGAACGCGTGATGTCTTGCATTTTCATTAACAAGTGGGACCGCAGTCGAGCAAACCACTTACAAGTGGGACCGCAGTTGAGCAAACCTCTTACAAGTGGGACCGCAGTTGAGAAAACTGACTATCGGGAAACCCCCATCCCACCCACCGAGCGTTGGCTGAGTTCGAGAAACGAGAAGGGAGAAGAGCTAGCTGTAGCACGGACTCCAAGAATTTTGGCATCAGATGGGACTCGTGGTGGTGGCGTGTGCCGTACTCATAGACGTGAATGCTTGTTCTGGCCCATGCCACCCCACTATATCAAGGTGCTGGTTACGTAGTACTATCTCTCCAGGAGTACGGTACCGATAAACAAATAACTTTGATATTATTTTTTTGAAACAAGGCAAAAGACTTGCCATTTCCATCGATTAAGAGAGAAGTTTGTGAGATACACACCGCTCAGGCGGCACAAACGCTAACTAATTACTGTAACACGCCAAGTGACAAGGCGTCTCTATAAGTTCTTTTAGTTGCCCACCGTGTACTTAAATGTGTCAGCAACTACCCCAGGCGTGTTGACCACAGCTCCCCAACTCCCAAGTCACCACGAAATCACACTTAAAAGACTGCACCACTATCATTTCCCAAGGCTCTATGGGAACGCGTAATGGTCTGGCGTCCTCTCATTGGCATACACGCCTGATAACCCACAAGTATAGGGGATCACAATAGTCTTTGAGGGTAGTATTTCACCCAAATTTATTGATTCGACACAAGGGGAGCCAAAGAATATTTGCGAGCATTAGCAGTTGAGTTGTCAATTCAACCACACCTGGAGAACTAAATATCTACAGCAAAGTGTTTAGTAGCACAGTAGTAACAGTAGCAATAGTAATGAAAGCAGTAGCAGTAGCAGTTTTATAGTGATTGTAACTGCAGCAGCAACGGTAGTAACTTAGCAAAGATCAATATGTGAAAAGTGTAGGCATTGGATTGTGATGGATAATTATGTTGGATGATATTCATCATGTAACAGTCACAACCTAGAGCGATACACAATAGCTCCAAATCATCAATGTAATGTAGGCATGTATTCCGTATATAGTCATACGTGCTTATAGTAAGAACTTGCATGACATCTTTTGTCCTACCCTCCCGTGGCAGCGGGGTCCATAAGGAAACTAAGGGATATTAAGGCCTCCTTTTAATAGAGAACCAGAACAAAGCATTAACACATGGTGAATACATGAACTCCTCGAATTACAGTCAACCCCGGAGAGTATCCCAAACAATTGTCACTATGGGGTCTACGGATCAGAACAATAACAAGTGCATATGACAAGCGGATAGGATCAAGAACTCAAATATATTCATGAAAACATAAAGGTTCAGATCTGAAATCATGGCACTCGGGCCCTAGTGACAAGCATTAAGCATAGCAAAGTCATAGCAACATCAATCTCAGAACATAGTGGATACTAGGGATCAAGCCCTAACAAAACTAACTCGATTACATGATAAATCTCATCCAACCCATCACCGTCCAGCAAGCCTATGGAAAAATTACTCACACCCAGTGGTGAGCATCATGAAATTGGTGATGGAGGATGGTTGATGATGACGATGGCAATGAATCCCCCTCTCCGGAGCCCCGAACGGACTCCAGATCAGCCCTCTCGATGAAGAACACGATGAAACTTCTTCTCCTATTTTTTTTCTCAGGGAAAGAGAATTTATAGCATTGGAATTAGGTCAGGAGGACCTCTGTGGGCCCCACAAGGCATCACGGCGCGCCCCAGGGGGGGTCGCGCCCTGTTGCCTTGTGAGCAACAGGGGCCCCCTCTCCAGTTGATTCTTGCGCCAATATTTTTTATATATTCCATAAAAAATCTCCAAAAAGTTTTGTCCAATTCCGAGAACTTTGATTTCTGCACAAAAACAACACAATGGTAGTTCTGCTGAAAACAATGTCAGTTCGGGTTAGTTTCATTCAAATCATGTAAATTAGAGTCCAAAACAAGAGAAAAAGTGTTTGGAAAAGTAGATACGATGGACACGTATCAACTCCCCAAAACTTAACGCATTGCTTGTCCTCAAGCAATTCAGTTGATAAACTGAAAATGATAAAGAAAAACTTTTACGAACTCTTTTGTTCTTGTATCCGTATATAAGCTTAAATAGCACACAAGTTTTCAGCAAAGATCATGAACTAACCATGCAAATGATAACACTTAGAAACCACATTTACTCATATCAATGGGATAATCAACTAGCGAGCAATAATAACATATCTCAAATGCCAACAATTTGTCAAAACAATCATGATATAATATGATAACATGGTATCTCGCTAGCCCTTTCTGAGACCGCAAAACATAAATGCAGAGCACCTCCAAAGTTCAAGCAGTGACTAAACATTGTAATTTAGGGTCGAAGAGATCCAGTCATGATGCACACAACATTAACTATACTCAATGCATAAGAATGACAATAGTGCTCTCAGGATTGGTGCTTATAATGAGAGGGTGATGACTCAACAATAAAAGTAAATAACATAAAAGTAAATAGATAGGCCCTTCGCAGAGGGAAGCAGAGATTTGCAGAGGTGCCAGAGCTCAAAGCTTAAATCAGAGATGAAAACAATTTTGAGAGGTGTACTTTTCCTATCAAAGTTACGACCGAGGATTTTCAATATCTTCCATGCTAAACACATTATCGGCGGTTCCCAACCAGAAAGGTAAAGTTTACACCCCCTCCACCATACAGACACAAGCCATGGCTAGCCGAATTCACGGATGCCCTCCAAACGATCAAATTTCTGAGGGATTTTGTTTTATTATATTTTTCTTTATTTTGATTATAGGACCGGGCATCCCAAATACCAGCCTCTCTCGTGCAATGACAAGTGAATAAACACTCATCTTGAGAATAACCCGCTTAGCATGGAAGATACTAACCGCCCCCTGTCGCTCCATGAGCGGTACGGGCACACAAAACAGATGTTTATTTGAATGATTAGAGATGGCACATGCAAATTTACTTGGAACCGCGGAGTAATACCGCATATAGGTAGATATAGCAGACTCATCTGGAACAACTTTGGTTTAAGGATTTTGGATGCACAAGCAGTATTCCTGCTTAGTACAGGCGAAGGCTAGCAAATAGATTGAGAAGCGACCAACTAGAGAGCAAAAATGGTCATAATCATGCATTGAGAATAATTAACATTGAATACTAGCATGAGTAGGATATAAACACCCTGAACATAAATATCGTGAAGGCTGCATTGGCTTTGAATCAACTACATGTGTGAACATGTGCCAAGTCAAGCCACTTGAAACATTCAGAGGAGGATACCATACTAACATACTACATCATAACCATTTTAATGCATGTTGAAATCCAAGATAAATCATTATCCACTCCTAGCTACTTAAGCATGGCATGAGCAACTATAATCTCTAATTATCATCACAAGCATGTTTACTCATAATATGCTGAATCATGGATACTGAGTTAAACATATTTACAAAAACAAAAACAATAAGAGTTCATACCAGCCTTTCCTTGCCACAGTCACTTCATCAAATCATCGTCATTATTGCATTTCACTTGCACGACCAAATGATGTGAAAATAATAATAGTGCAAGAGTGTCGTGGACTAAGCTGGAATCTGCAAACATTTTATTCAAGGGAGAAGACAAGTTAATATCGGCTCTTTGTCAGATCAACAATGAAACATATGAGAGCCACTCAACATTTCAATCGTGGTCTTCTCCCTACAATGACTCAACGAAAAGAAAAGGAATTCAGAGAAACACACTGAAATATTTTTGGAGTTTTTGGTTTTTCTGAAGAAGGCAAATTAAAGAAGAAAAATGAAAAGCGAGAAAACTATTTACACGGGAGAACTCCCAACAAACAAGAGAAGAAGAAACGAGAAATCGGTTTTGGTTTTCTTTTAGTACTACGAACTAACTAAAGAAAAAGAAAAACCAAAAAGAAGCGAGAAATATTTTGGATTTTTGAAATTTTTCAAACACACAAGAAGAAAGCGAAAATAAAACTAACAAGGATAATACAATGAAAAAGGATGAACACCGACAACTGGAATGAATGTGTGAACATGAATGTAATGTCGGTGAGAAATACGTACTCCCCCATGCTTAGGCCTTTGGCCTAACTTGGTCTACTGCCAAGGCTGACCCGGATAATAATCGAAGTGGTAGCTCGTGGAGGCGTTCTGTGTCGCCTCCTCAGCGAGACGGGTAGCCTCAACTGTCGCGTTATACTCGTGTACTTCATTCTCATGAAGAAAATATCTCTGTTTGCTCTGGAAATCAAAGAGGATAGGAGCAGGCAAAATAACAGACACAGAACGATATTTATCGAATATCAAGTTATAGTCATATATGTGAGTGTTGTGCTTAAGAAACTCATGGCTCTGCATAGTTTCAAAATTTAAGTATTTATCAGGTAAAAGCGGATCACTGGGTCTGGGTGAGACCCCTAGCCTTGCAGCTATGTGGGAAGCATAAATTCCTCCATACATATCACCATTACCCGCGTTGCGATGCAACCTACGTGCAACAATATCCCCAAGATTATAATGTTTGTTACCTGTTAAGGCAGTATGAATAAGGCTCAAGCCGGGAGTACAAAGTGCACTACAGTCTTGCTTACCAACAATGCATTTCCCATTAAAAAGTGCAAATTACAAAATAGAGGGAAAGTGAATGCTTTTTATCCTAGCTTGCGTAACCCCCCTATCCTCACCATTGCAAAGACTATTGAGAAACATTTCATATTCAGATTGCCGCGGTTCGCTAAGCGAACCCCAAAATGGAATTTTGCATGCATCACAAAACTCTTCTAGAGGCATACTATAGGATTTATCATAGAGATGAAATGAAACTCTAGAAGTACGAGAGTGATACGCAAACTTTTGAGTGAATGAATGGGTAAGGTTATAGTGTTGCGGAGGCTTATCTATGATGAAGGCGGAGAGCTCGGTGTTTTGAATATATTGATCAAATTCTTCCTTAATGCCTGCACCTAACATGAACTCATTGCACGGCCATCGACAAGATTTTGCTTTGGCACCTCGCACCGAACTTGCCCTTGGTTCAACATACGATTGACGTGTCGGGCTTTCACTCGAGGATGCTTCAGAAGACCTCCTCCTTGAAGAACTCCTCCTAAAGAGGTTCATTTTCCTAAGGGAAAATTTCTGAAAAATTTTGGACCACAAAAAGATGTTAACAAAACTTCACAAGATTGGTAGCAACTACTCATACAAGTGCCTAGAGGCTATATCAAGCATTCAAACTACCTAGAACTCAAAGAATCAAACATGCAAGCTCATTTTCAGTAGCACCAATAGTAGCAATTTATGCAAAATATAGTCCACTAAAGCAAAAACTAATTGGAGCAATGGAGGAGTCACATACCAAGGAGCAATCCCCTAAAACAGTTTCGGAAACGGAACTTCGAGCAAAGAGATCGAAAATCTCAGGTTTGGAAGCAAGAACACAAGAGAGAGAGCTACCACGATTTTTTCTGGAGGTAGGAGATGAAGTGGGCTGAAGAGATAAGTGAGTGGGTCCCGGTGGGACCCACAAGGCATCTTGGCGCGCCCCCAGGGGGGTCGCGCCCTGTTGCCTTGTGAGCAACACGGGCACCTCCCTATGTTGTTTTCAGTGCCAAAAATTCTTAAATATTTCAGAAAAAATCATGTTAAAATTTGATTACATCATGAGCACTTTTATTTTTGGGCCATTTTTTTATTGCTTGGATAATTCAGAAAATAGGATAATCATGGCATTTTACTTTATTAAACTATAAATAACAGAGAGCAAACTATGGTTACAGAAAGTTGTGCTTACCAAATTCATCGACCACATGCCCCTCAAAAAGAATCCATTAATAAGATTGATCAAGTCTTACTAACAAACTATTTCTGAGTAACATGAAACCTAGGAATTTTCGTATAGCACTAAGTTACCTCAACGGGGATATGCATCTCCCCAACAATAAGAGTTTCATTTTTTTTTTACAGTAGGAAGAGGAAATTTGAATCCTCCAATAGTGATTGTCGAAACCTTTTCAATACAATTGATACAATTCACTGAATTTTGTTTCCTCGGAAAATAAACCGTATGCTCATTACCATTGACATGAAAAGTGACTTTGCTTTTGCTTGCAATCAATAACAGCCCCTGCAGTATTCAAAAAGGGTCTTCCAAGGATAATCGACTTGTTGTCGTCCTCGGGCATATCAAGTATAACAAAGTCTGTTAAGATAGTAACATTCGCAACAACAACGGGCACATCCTTGCAAATTCCAATAGGTATAGCAGTTGATTTATCAGCCAGTTGCAAAGATATTTCAGTAGGTGTGAGCTTATTCAAATCAAGTCTTCTATATAAAGCGAAAGGCATAACACTAACACCGGCTCAAATCACATAAAGCAGTTTTAACATAACTTCTTTTAATGTTGCATGGTATACTAGGTATTCCGGGATCTCCTAAATTTTTAGGTACTCCACCCTTAAAAGAATAATTTGCAAGCATGGTGGAAATTTCAGCTTCAGGTATCTTTCTTTTATTAGTGACAAAATCTTTCATGTATATAGCATACGGAGGCATTTTCAAAATATTTGTCTAGCGAGTGCGCAAAAATACAGGTCTAAGCATCTCTACAAAGAGTTCAAAGTCTTCCTCATCTTTATTTCTAGATGGTTTAGTAGGAAAAGGCATAGGTTTTTGAACCCATGGTTCTCTTTCTTTTCCATGTTTTCTAGCAATGAAATCACTTTTATCGCATCTTTTATTCTTAGGAAGTGGGTTATCAAGATCAACAGCAGGTTCTATTTCCACATCATTATCTGGTTCTTTATCATTATCTGGTTGAGCATCATCATGAACATCTTCATTATCATTATCATTAGGTGGGTGTTCATTATCAGATTGTGTCTCAGCATCAGAAATAGAAACATCATTATGATTCTCAGAAGGTTTTTCTATCTCAGGTTCACTAGAAGCATGCAAAGTCCTATCGTTTTTCTTTTTCTTTTTCTTCTTAGATGGACTAGGTGCATCAATATAAATTCTTTGAGAATCTTGTTCAATTCTTTTAGGATGACCTTAAGGATACAGAGGTTCCTGAGTCATTCTACCTCCTCTAGTAACAACTCTAACAGCATGGTCATTCATTTTATTATTCATCTCACTAAGCAAATCATTTTGTGACTTAGCAATTTGTTCTAACTGAGTATGAACCATAGAAGCATGTTTACTTAAGCATTTAACATCATTAGCAGTTCTAAACATCAAATCACTCAAACGATCTATCATGAAAGCATTGTGTTTTAATTGATTGCTAACATACATATTAAAGTGGTCTTGCTTAATGATGTAATTATCAAACTCATACAGGCATTGACTGGCAGATTTATTATAAGGGATATCACCTTCATCAAATCTAATATGACAATTTACCTCTACTACCTGTGGCGGGATGTCGAGCCCATGTATTTCTTCAATAGGTGGTAAATTCTTAACATCTTTAGATTTAATACCTTTTTCCTTCATAGATTTCTTTGCCTGCATATCTTCAGGATGAGGAATAGAATACCTCTCTTCTTTGGAGTTGGTTTGACCAGTGGTTCAGGAAGTGTCCAATCATTAGCATTCTTTAATATATTATTTAATAGTTCTTCCGCCCGTCCAATAGTTCGTTCCCTGAAAACACAACCAGCACAACTATCTTGGTAGTCCCTAGAAGCATCGGTTAGTCCATTATAAAAGATATCAAGTATTTCATTTTTCTTATGAGGATGATCAGGCAAAGCATTATGTAATTGGGGAAGCCTCCCCCAAGCTTGTGGGAGAATCTCTCTAGTTGTTTCTCCATCTATAACATAACCATCAGGTATCTTAGGCATTTCAACTCTAGTAGGAGAACTAGGAATAATAGGTGAATCATAATTTTCAGAAGTTTCATCAATTTCAGCATTCTCAGTTTCTTTAGCTCTAGGAATTTGTTCATCAAGAAATTCACCTAGTGGCACAGTATTATCAAGCATAGTACTAGCATCATCATAAGTATCATTTTTAGCAGAAGTAGTGTCATCAATTACTTGCGACATATCAGAATGAATAGCAGGTGGTGGTGTTGGAAGCCTACTCAAAACAGAAGGTGAATCAAGTGCGGAGTGTGATGGCAGTTCCTTACCTCCCCTCGTCTTAGAGGGAATGATCTTGGTCTTAGCGTCTTTCAGATTCTTCATAGTGATCAACAGATATAAATCCCAAGTGACTCAACAAATTGAGCTATGCTTCCCGGCAACGGCGCCAGAAAAAGGTCTTGATAACCCATAAGTATAGGGGGTCGCGACAATCTTCGAGGGTAGTATTTCACCCAAATTTATTGATTCGACACAAGGGGAGCCAAAGAATATTTGCAAGTATTAGCAGTTGAGTTGTCAATTCAACCACACCTGGAGAACTAAATATCTGCAGCAAAGTGTTTAGTAGCATAGTAGTAACAGTAACAGTAGCAGTTTTATAGTTATTGTAAGAGCAGTAGTAACTTAGCAAAGATCAATATGCGAAAAGCGTAGGCATTCGATCAGTGATGGATAATAATGTTGGATGACATTCATCATGTAACAGTCACAACCTAGAGCGATACACAATATCTCCAATTCATCAATGTAATGTAGGCATGTATTCCGTATATAGTCATACGTGCTTATAGTAAGAACTTGCAAGACATCTTTTGTCCTACCCTCCCGTGGCAACGGAGTCCATAAGGAAACTAAGGGATATTAAGGCCTCCTTTTAATAGAGAACCAGAACAAAGCATTAACACATGGTGAATACATGAACTCCTCGAATTACAGTCATCCTCGGAGAGTATCCCAAACAATTGTCACTATGGGGTCTACGGATCAGAACAATAACAAGTGCATATGACAAGCGGATAGGATCAAGAACTCAAATATATTCATGAAAACATAAAGGTTCAGATGTGAAATCATGGCACTCGGGCCCTAGTGACAAGCATTAAGCATAGCAAAGTCATAGCAACATCAATCTCAGAACATTGTGGATACTAGGGATCAAGCCCTAACAAAACTGACTCGATTACATGATAAATCTCACCCAACCCATCACCGTCCAGCAAGCCTACAGAGAAATTACTCACACCCGGTGGTGAGCATCATGAAATTGGTGATGGAGGATGGTTGATGATGATGATGGCGACGAATCCCCCTCTCCGGAGCCCCGAACGGACTCCAGATCAGCCCTCCCGATGAAGAACAGGAGGTGGCGGTGACTTTGTATCGTTAAACGTGATGAAACTTCTTCTCCTATTTTTTCTCGGGGAAAGAGAATTTATAGCATTGGAATTAGGTCAGGAGGACCTCTGTGGGCCCCACAAGGCATCACGGCGCGCCCCAGGGGGGGTCGCGCCCTGTTGCCTTGTGAGCAACAGGGGTGCCCTCTCCAGCTGATTCTTGTGCCAATATTTTTTATATATTCCATAAAAAATCTCCAAAAAGTTTCGTCCAATTCCAAGAACTTTGATTTCTGCACAAAAACAACACCATGGTAATTCTGCTGAAAACAGCGTCAGTCCGGGTTAGTTTCATTCGAATCATGCAAATTAGAGTCCAAAACAAGAGTAAAAGTGTTTGGAAAAGCAGATACGATGGAGACGTATCAACACCAAATCAAAATACGTGGCTCGAGTACGCCAATCGTCAATCCGTTTATAAAAAGGTACCTACGCGAGAATTACTGCACATTCCTCCTCCTCACCATCCACAGTTGTCAGCAAAAGAATAAGCCTTTCTTCTTCCGTGTTCCTTGCATCTGCCATGGCTCGTGGGGGGAGCTCTGGGTGGAGAAATAACCAGGGACAATTGACCAAGGCCATGGAAGCGGCAGAGAAGTCCCGATGCCTCGCGGCGGCCAAATAGGCAGGCGAGGGCTCTAAGAAGGGCATTCGTCCCGGAGGCGAACAGGCAGGCGAGGGCTCTCACAAGCGCATTCGCCACGGAGGCGAACAGTCCTTCGCCCGCGACGACATGCACGCTGAGGAGATCGCCGGCTGGGCAAAGGAGAGCAATGCCTCGCTGGAGGAGAGCAATGCCTCGCTGGAGAAGGCGACCGCTCTCATCGTGAAACTTATGGATGACAAGGAGAAGCTCTACATCGAGCGAGACCTACTGAAGGAGGAGGTCGCCGGCTGGGCAAAGCTACATGAGGAGAGAAACGCCTCACTGGAGGAGGCGGCCGCCATCATCGTCGAACTTATGGATGACAAAGAGAAACTCGGCATCGAGCGCGACCTGCTGAAGGATGAATCCATGGCTGCTCTTAGGCAACGTCGTGAGGAAATGAAAGAGATCATGCGAGGTCGCGTTGAGACCACCAAGGCCATGGACGCAATGACGAAGTTGGAGGAGGAGAGACAAGAGGAGATGACGTTCGTGGAGGCGGTCAAGAAGGAGATAAAGGAAATACTCACCGAGCAACCCATTGTGAAGGTCGTTGGAAACTAAGTATAGAGCCTTATCGTTGTTTGCGTTTACTGAATTTATCCTAATGTTAAAAGTTAACTGAATTTTTCAGTTAACTGAATTTGTCTCAATGTTAGATTTAACTGAATCATTCCAGTTTACTGAATTTTTCCTAGTGTTAAAAGTTAACTAAATTTTTCAGTTAACTGAATTTGTCACGGTGTTATAATTTAACTGAAGTTTTCAGTGGATGTTCCTCCATCATGTGTTGTTGATTCTCATGGTTCCATCTGTTGGTGAAACCATTTACGTTTGCAAGAGGAAATGTAGACTTTACAAACAAATTTGTCTTTCACTGTGTACTGAATGTTGGCCCAGAGAAGCATCCACGTTAGTAGCAAGAACAGATGTTTTTTCTTGATTTGTGCTCTATGAACTAAATCATGTGTTGTATGATCTGTTAATCATTGAGATGCATAAACATGTTGATCTTATGTATGAGAATCGTACTAGTTGGTTGTGAATTTTGGCTATTAATGTGAACATATTACAAAGCTAGGCCTGTGAGTTTCGTGTGAACATTTAGAACGGATCGGCTCTTACTACTGTGCATAGCAGTTCCTTTTTTCTCTTTGCTCGGTGTTTACAAGTTACTAGCAGTTCCTTATTATGCTTCGCTCAGTGTTTACATGTTACTGATTGATCACTAGCTAGCCTACTGATACACTCCTAGCAGTTTTAGTTGCGATGCAAGATCCAATGGTGGCAGTTTTTAGAATAAAAATGCCTTCCTCTGAAGAAACTGACATGTTTTTAATCATTATTTCACTTTATGGTACAATTCTTATGCCTTTTCTCTCTTAATTTGCAAGATTTACATGAAGAGGGAGAATGCCGGCAGCAGGAATTCTGGACCTGAAATAGCCACATCAGAGATACCTATTCTACAGAGCTCCAATTAACCTGAAGTTTTACGGAGATTTTTTATTGAATATATAAAAAATACTGGAGAAAAGAAATACCAGAGGGGACCCACCAGTTGCCCACAAGGCAACAGGGCGTGGCCCCCTTGGGCGCGCCCTGATGCCTTGTGGGGCCCACATCTGGCGTCTGCCCCCCTCCTTCTGCTATATAAGCTCATTTTCCCTAGAAAAAATAAAGAGAAGACTTTCGGGACGAAGCGCCGCCGTCTCGAGGCAGAACCTGGGCAGGAGCTATTTTGCTCTCCGGCGGAGCGATTCCGCCGGGGATACTTCCCTCCGGGAGGGGGAAATCGAAGCCATCGACATCACCAACGATCCTCTCATCATGGGAGGACCAATCTTCATCAACATCTTCACCAGCACCATCTCATCTCAAACCCTAGTTCATCTCTTGTATTCAATCTTTGTCTCAAAACCTTAGATTGGTACATGTGGGTTGCTAGTAGTGTTGATTACATCTTGTAGTTGATGCTAGTTGATTTATTTGGTGGAAGATTATATGTTTAGATCCTTAATGCTATTCAATACCCCTCTGATCTTGAACATGAATATGATTTGTGAGTAGTTACTTTTGTTCTTGAGGACATGGGAGAAGTCTTATCATAAGTAATCATGTGAATTTGGTATTCGTTCGATATTTTGATGATATGTATGTTGTTGCTTCCTTTAGTGGTGTCGTGTGAACGTCGACTACATGGCACTTCACCATCTTTGGGCCTAAGGGAAGGCATTGTGGAGTAGTAATTAGATGATGGGTTGCTAGAGTGACAGAAGCTTAAACCCTAGTTTATGCGCTATTCCGTAAGGGGCTGATTTGGATCCATATGTTTCATGCTATGGTTAGAGTTATCTTAATTCTTCTTTCATAGTTGCGGATGCTTGTGGTAGGGGGTAATCATAAGTGGGAGGCTTGTTCAAGTATGAACAGCGCCCATGCACCGGTCCACCCACATATCAAATTATCAAAGTAGCGAACGCGAATCAAACAAACATGATGAAAGTGACTAGATGAAATTCCCAAGTGTCCTCGAGAACGCTTTGCTTATTATACGAGTTCGTTCCGGCTTGTCCTTTGCTACAAAAAGGATTGGGCCACCTTGCTGCACTTTTTGTTACCATTACTACTTGTTACTTGTTATGAATTATCTTGCTATCAAAACTATATGTTACCGCTACTTTCAGTACTTGCAGAGAATACCTTGCTGAAAACCGCTTGTCATTTCCTTCTGCTCCTCGTTGGGTTTGACACTCTTACTTATCGAAAGGACTACGATTGATCCCCTATACTTGTGGGTCATCACCAGTTTTTCACGGCAAGCTGGCGCCCTAAGCCATGCCTGCTTATGTATTGAATTCCGATGACCGTCGTGTTTCCCGCGACACGCCGGTTTACCTACCGTCCGCCTATAATTACTGGTTCCCGGCATGCTCCGTCCGCCTATAATTACAGGTTCCCGACGTGCTCCGGTGGCACCTTCACCCAACGCACCCTAACCTCACAAGCCCCCACCGGCCCAACGTCGCTCACCACTTGCTCTTGCTCTCGCCACGTCCGTCATGCCCCCGCACGGCAGCAATAGGCGACGCCAGAGGTGCTCACCACCGGAGCTAGTGTTTGGTTTTTCACGGGAAGGCAGGCGGAGGGAAGAGGCATTATGGCGGTCTTTAGATGGCAATGCGGAGTATGAGGATGCGTTGGAGCGCGACCGCATGCCGGAGGAGCAGCGTACCACCAATTTGTGCCGCCAGCAGATCATGGAGGAGGAGGAGCACATTGCCGCTCTGCGTCCCGAGCAGAGCTCCCGCAACCAGGCCGACTACGTGGAGGCCGGTGCCCGGGGAATAGCCCTAAAGGCTGTCGGGCATGCACACATGCGCGACGCTGAATTTTACTACCAGCTCGTCAAGTGGGTTTCCCGCTTAGAAGCCGAAGCTTCGGTGGACCACGCCGGAATGGAAAGGGCCAACGGGCGCGAGCAACGTGCCCTATCGCACCTCTGGCAAGTCCAAGGCGAGGAGGAGGACGTCGGCGCCGGCATTTAGAGTGTGCCGCAGATGGCAGCCGGCATCGTCTTGTTAGCTAAGAGTAAGTTAGTAGTTCTACACTAGAGTATTAGTGGGAGTAGATAGTTAAGTTGGCTATGATGGTTGTCAACATGGAAGTACATTACTGTATCTCTGAATCAGACCTGTTAGTTTGCTCTGAATGTTGAACTTTCCATGTGAACGTTTGGAATGGGATGTTATTTTTTTAAATGGGCTGTATTTGTCCACCATGGATTTGGAGGCTGACTTGTGGGCCTACTAGGTTGATGCGTACACAAGGCTTTGTCAACTTAGTCAACAAACGATTGTGGCAGCATAAGCCGTTGGATGTCAATCCAACGTCTATCGTGCCTTTTATATCTCTTGTCTTCTTCCTCCAGGCTCCAGCCGCCCAAACCTAACCAGTGCCAGCGGCATCGCATGCTCCCGCCTTCCGTGGCTTGTTGCGCAGCCGCGCAAGCATCACTGTCCCACCGTACCCTAACCGGCTCCAGGCCATCCCTCTACCCCCCACCCAACCCCACCTCCTGTTATTCTCCGGTGATGGTATCCCCACCCTGCACCAACCCTCGTACTCCCCTCTGCTTGCAACCACACTACCGCATCTTCCCCGGCTCCTGTTCGTTCCCGTCCGAGGCCTCGCCGTCAACCTCTGCCTTGTTGCGGTCACCATGGCGCCGGTCCTTGGCGTTGTCAACATGGTCTACAAACGACAGGAATCGGGTGAGGACTGTACGTGGAGAGGATGACAGTAGGGACCCCCAGGTCCATAGCCATACGCAAACAAGTTTCTCCTTATTACATGAAAAAAATGATTCCTCCTAATGGTTTGCTGACATCTAGGACCTACGACATTGTCAACATAGTCAATAAATGACAGAATTGCACAAGGAGCCGCTGACACCTAGGACCCAGTAGCTCGAGCAGTTTTTGTTGTTGTTGTTGAGACGGAGCAGGGTATCAACTGGGCTGTGCGGTGTCTGTGGCCCGTCTAGCCCAGGCTTTTATTTTATGTTTACAACATCACGAGCCAAGCTGTTTTTTTTGTGGTGAAAATGACTAGCGCACCTTTTTTCCCCGCCCTGTTGGGCTGCAAATCTTTCAAGACGACGAGGGATACATTCGGCCTGGCCATTAAAAACAGCTGTAAATTTTATAAGTAATATGAAATGGTCTGTAAACATATAAAAACACATAAAATGGGCAATTAGTTTCAAATTGCGGATTTTCTTTTATTTTTTGATATTTCAAATTTCATTGAATTTTAACATAATTTAAATATATTTTAAAATTAGTTTTTATCGGGCTCGAAATTGCGGGATTAAAAATAGTTCGAAAATTTCAATGAAATATTGTTGAAATTTTTAACCCTGTCCTTGCCAGAAAATGGGCAGGAATTCTAAAAAATAAAATGAGCTGCAATAAATTCCGTAATAATTAACAAATCGTCTGTAAATTTCGGAAAAATAGCAAATGGGCTATACGCTGTCCGCCACAGATGTTATGCTGACTTGTGGGTCTACTAAGTTGACGTGTACGCAAGTACCTATGAACTTATAGTCAACACACGATTCTAGCAGCAGTGGCCGTTGGATGTTTGTCGAACAACCGTCGTGCTTCTTCAATCTCTGGTCTTCTTGCTCCAGCCACCCAAACCAGCGCCAGCGGGACCTCCTGCTCCCGCCTCCCGTGGCCAGCTGCCGCACAGGCCTCACCGCCCCACCCTACTCCCATCGATGGCCAGTCATCCCTCTACTCACCCACATCTCTTGTTATTCTCTGGCGACGGCAGCCTCACACCGCAGCCGAACCAGTAAACCCTCGTACTCCCCTCCGCATGGGCAACCACTGCCAAGTCTTCCCCGGTTTCGGGTCGTTCCCTTCCTAAGCCTCGCCGTGGTCCACCGCCTTAGTGCTCTCGGCACGGCGTTGTCAACGTGGTCAATGAACGACAGCCATCGGAAGAGGACTGTACGTGAAGAGGCTGACAGCTGGGACCCATGAGGTCCATGGTCGCATGCAAAGAAGTGCTTGCTTATTACGCGCAAGGAAAATGATTCCCCCTGCTAGCTGGGACCCACCTGCTACATCTTCGCACGCAAGGAAGTGCCTCCTTATTACAAGCAAAAAAAATGATTTCGCCCCCCGACAGCTGGGTCCCACCAGCTACATCTTCGCACGCAAGGAAGCGCCTCCTTATTACAAGCAAAAACAAACATTGCTTCCTCCTAATGGTTTCCTGACATCTGGCTCGCACGTCATTATCAATGTAGTCAATAAATGAGAGAATTGCACATGAGCGGCTGACACCAGGGACCCAGCAGCTCGCGCAGTTGTTTTTTTGTTTTTAAGACGGAGCAGGGTATCAACTGGGCTGTGCTGGGCCTGTGGACCGTCTAGCCCAGTCTTCTATTTAATGTTTACCACATGACCAGCCCTGTTGTTTTTTTCATTCGTGAAATGGCTAGCCCAGTTCTTTTTTTTTTGCACAATACCCAACCGAGGCCTACTTGCTTTTCTCAGCCCTGCTGGGCTGCAAATCTTTCAAGACGGGGAGGGATGCATTCGGCTTGCCCAGAAAATGTCCTATACCCCTTAAAAAAAGAAAATGGCCTATAACTAATAAGAAATGGGCTGTAAATTTTAAAAAACATAGCAAACCGGTAATTAGTTTCAAATTTTGTTTTATCTGGATTTTGAGATTTTAAATTTCATTGGATTTTTTTGCTATGAAAATTCCATTGGATTTTAAATTAATATAATTTTATTTTTCAAATTAGTTTGAATCTGACTCGAAACATCGGGATTAAAAACAGTTCGGAGCCCACCGAAATATGCAAAATTTCATTGAAATTTTTAACCGTGGCCAGAATATGGGCTGTAATGCTAACAAAAAGAATATGTGCTGCAAAAAATTCCTTAAGAATGAGCAAATGGGCTGTAAATTATTAAAAATAGTAGAAAATGGGTTGTATGATGTTTGCTACGGATTTGGAGGCTGACTTGGGCCTACTAAGTTGACGCATACGCACGGCTTTGTCAACATTAATCAACAAACCATTCGTTACTCAAAAATAAGTCAACAAACCATTCTAGCAGCAGTGACCATTGGATGTTAATCCAACGGCCGTGTTACTTCTTCAATCTCTGATCTTCTTGCTCCCACCGCCCAAACGAGCGCCGGTGGGACCGCCTGGTCCCGCCTCCCGTGGCCGGCTGTGCTGCCGCACAGGCCTCACCGCCCCACCCTACTCCCATCGCTGGCCAGGCCATCCCTCTACTTTCGATCCTACAGAAGTACCGAAAACACCGATACAACCGCTGTGACCAGCAGTACAACCGCTACTGCAACAAAAACCAGCACATGGATGATATGGAGACTCTCTCCTCGAATGGAAGGGAATATGTGGGTGCAATACAGGTGTGTATGTGCTTTGATTCACCCAGTACCTTCCGATGCGAACTCCCTCTTAATAGTATGGATTTCCTACGACCAAAGAAATAAAAGCATCGGAAACTCCATCTTCGATCTTTTCCGTCCGGAGGGTTACCCAACCATCTTGTGCCACATAGTGTACACCTGTGTAGCTTAGGCACACGGTTAGTCCGCAAGATGCATTGTCATCAACACCAAAATACTTCAAGCGGGAAATGTCCTTACAGCTTTGATCGCCAATTGGATGCCGAGGTATCTACAGGGGAAGCTTCCCATCTCGCAGTGAAGTATGTGAACAACTCTCTGCCTATCCTCCTCAGACCCTCGAATGAGGACCGCAACCATTTTTCTATAATTTATCGTCAGGCCAGAAGCTTCACCAAATAATCCCATCGCTTCTCTGACAAAGTTTAAGTCCTGCATCGTAAGCTTGATGAACATCGCCACATCGTCGGCATATAAAGATAGTCTCTGTGTGGGGGAGATGCCACGGATTTCATTGATCACCCTCTGTTTGGACGCTTTAGAGAATAACGCCGTGAGTGCGTCTATTGCTATCACAAAGAACAGGGGGAAGATCGGGCCCCCTGCCTCAATCCTTTGGTGTGATAAATGGCACGACCAGGGACTCCGTTCACAATCACTTTGGTGCTAGCTGTGGCAAGGATTGCGGACACCCATGTAAGCCATATGTGGCCAAACCCTTTGGCTCTCATGACGTCGAACAAGAAGGTCCATGATAACGAGTGAAACGCCCGTGAGATATCAAGTTTGAGAAATAGGCCCTGCTCCTTTCTTTCGTTGATCTTGCGTGCCACCTGTCTGGCCAGTAGATAATTGTCGTGGATATTCCGACCCTTTATGAATGCTGACTAGTTTATGCTGACAATCTCTTGCATCCTCTTCCGCGCACGCATCGCCAGGATCTTGGTGAATAGTTTGGAAAAGTTGTGGGGTAAGCTAATCGGTCTGAAGTCACCCACTTCTCTAGCATCTTCCTTCTTGGGAATAAGCACTATGTGCGCCTTGTTTAGTTTGTCGAAGCCCCTGCTGTCACCCACATATAGCTTTAGCAAAGCTGCCATAATGTCTGGCTTGATCACATCCCAAGCTTTGTGGTAGAACGCGCCAATGAAGTCGTCCGGTCCGAGTGCCTGATCAGGAGGGATTTCTTTGATAACCTGCCAAACTACCTCCTCCTTAAAGATGTTTTCCAAATCAGAGAAATCCAAAGCTTCCAAGCCGAGAAACTCCAGATCACCGTTTTGACCCTAGGGTCGAACTGCAGCAACGTACAATACACTGCATGTCCACCGTAGGAGTTATACAGAGCAGCGTCCAGCCGTCGAAGTAGAGCATGCCGCCCCTACCAGCTTCTCCACCATCCGCATGTCCTGTCCCAGAGGTCTTCAAGTTTTCCGCCATCGACCAGAGCAGGGACGGCCGGCGGCTGCCGGAACACGCAGGAAGGGCTTGCAGCCAAGCAGGATCCAAAGCTTGTCGAAGTTGAGCACGATGTGCCCTTCTCCAGCAACGATTCACCCCTGCCAACTTCTCCATCATCCGCAGACCGCCTCTCTTCTCGCCGCCAGTCTGTAGGTCATCCGGCCATAGCCCACCAAACAACAGAATCGTAATAGCGGGACAAACCTAAGAAGTAAGGTTGGCCTGTTACCCTAAGGTGCGGGCCAAACCTTGTACCAAGATTATCCTAATAGGTTCAGAGTTCCAGTACGAGGGACGGACCGGACCGGGCCAGTTGAATGTTGGCAATATGCATAAACTAAGCGGGAACGTACGAAGGGGCGTTGGCACTGGTGTTCAATCACATTGATGACCCAACTGCGCTCGAGACATTGGCAATCAAGGAGGCTTTGGCATTGGCACATGACTTATATATCACAAAGATCTCGGTGGCATCGGATTGCACAGTGGCAATTGAAGCAATTGAAGAGGGAACTGGAGCAGTTTTTGGAGCTATCACACATAAAATAATAGATACATCTCGCAGTTTTACTTCCTGTTTATTTAGACATGAGTTTAGGACCTCGAATGTCGAGGCTCGGAATCTCTCCAAGCATGCACTTTCATTAGGTCTGGCCGCCATACTTGGTAAGGCCACCCCGGAGATCTTTTGTTCGTCCCTGTAACTGTGGTGACGTCTTAATAAAGCTTGCGAGTTTGCCTTAAAAAAAAGTTGAATGTTAAACCAAGATTTAGTGCCTTTTATGGATCGAAGGACTTTCACATTGGATAAAAAGGAATGGCACCACCAAAGATTTTGTGCCTCTTTTGGATCGAAGGACTTTCACATTGGATAAAAATAATGGCACAACGATTTATAAGGGTTAAGAGGAATTTCAACATCCATTCCAGCCTCTTTTTTTACACTCATTCACGTAGGCTGAAAGCACCTTTCGATGTTTTTCTTGTGTTCTGTAATCCTCAAATTCGTATACATCCCTGTCAAATTCTCGATCCTGTGGTTCAAAGAGGCCCTAGTTTGACCTTAAAAACAGAGTCAAGCTCTTGAAACCTTAACCATGGGCTATTAGTTGAATTAAATAGTACTTGAACGTTACCAATGATTCATGGGCATTCAATCCACGACCAAGATAATAGCAGAAATTTATAAAACTACAAAAGGACAGTCAGAAACAACGGACAATGGTTGCATTCGGTAAAATCACACCAGCACATGGAATGACAGAAATCAAGTTCAAACTACCAATGTAAGCACACCATCGAAACGTGTCTCGTTGCTCAATTATACAACATTAATAACAACAAAAGGGGAACGGGGCCCATCCATTATCAGCATGGAAGTATAGGTAAATTACTGGGCTAGAAAGAACTCTCGGACTCTTAAGGGTAAATTACATGTACTCCAAGCTGGACTAAGAATAGCTTCTAAAGAACGTGACGACAGTAGCTTAGTTAGCTAGACATCATGATCTGGTCACACGCCTGAAGGGCCTGGTTTGCATAGTATCGTACATCCACATCTGGGTCCTCGCTGAGCTCGACAAGGCATGGTTTCACAGTCTTCTCAGCAACCTGTAAAGTTAGTATTCATGATATTCCCCAATAACGCATAACCGAACTATACTACAAAAATCGAATCATGCAGAAGAAACTGAAGAACTCACAGATTGATCAAGGATTGGTACAAGCGACTGCAGAACTTTTGCAACATTGAACTTGATGTTCGGCACTCTGAAAATTTAGAAGTATGTTAGCGAAACTCTAAAATGCGAGTTCTGTCAACATGTTAGCGAAACTCTAAAATGTAGCTCACCTGTCCTTCGAGGAATTGATGACGACAGGGAGCAGCTTTTGGCATGTTATTTCTGCGCCCATGACAGGGGCTAGCAATGAGATAGCTTGCAGGATGGTCATGCGGTACAGATAATGTGGGTTGTTTATCTTCTCCAACACCTAGAGTATAGAACATGTAAGCTTTCAAGACAGTCTGATTCCAGTATGCAGAGTAAAAATAAGGAGGTACAGATTTTCTAGCCTGTGTCAAAACATCATTAATGCAAAAAATATTATTATTAATTTTCACTACGCAATGAATGAACCTGTTCAGACTTAAATATGAAACACCACAACAAGATGCCAGCTTAGCTGCGAGTGTGCTGGCTTTAGTACATGTTCAAAGTATGCCAAGTGTTTAGATAGTGCATAAAGAACCTGAGGAATAATATGTTGCATTGCCCACTCTGGACCAAACTCCTCCGCCAGGCGCTTCAAGTTGTTTGCTGCAGCTTCTCTGATCGAGAAAACCTGAAATTCAAACTCTGGTTAAACATTCCTGCATTAATAGGTACAGTAGAGGCCTTTTGTTTATTATATATCAATCTTAACCAGAGAAAATAGGCAAGCCAACTAAATATTGGGGGGGGGGGGGGGGGGGGGGGGGGCAATGTAAGGAAAGAAGTGCATCGGGTTTCACTAAAACTGAACACTGAGTTCAGTCAACTCCTGGCAAATGAGGGGAAAAACACATGTGAAAGTTGTTAAGTATCAAGCTCCTACACGCTGGAACAAAATGTTTGAGGTGAAAGGTGAAATGCCAAAATCGCAGCAGTGTACTGCTTTGTTTATTTTTAAGTTTTTTCAAAGAAACAAAGGGGATGTTTGGTTCCCAGGCACAGCTTTGTCACGCCTAACCTTAGGAGCTCAACAGTTTCTTAGATGTGTGCTTGGTTGGTTGCCACAATTTATTATCCATATGGCCCATGAGTCACAATACAAATTTTTGCCATCTTCTGCCACACTACTGGATTCTAATTTATTGGCCATATTTATGGGGATACAGACATTGCCTAAGCTTAGCTGTGGAAAAATTAACCTTGAACCAAACATGTCCTTAGATATCAGAATAGCATGTACCTTATCTTCCAACCATTGCATGCAAAGTGCCCCCAGTTTGTCATCAAAAAACCCAACACCTAACTGACTAGCTAGCAGAGGGATGTACTCAATTATTGCAAGGCGAACCCTCCAGTGCCTATCCTCCGCAAGTTCTACAATAGCCGGCAATAAAGATTGCGACAGCAAGTCAATTCCAATGACCTGAAAGAATGCAAAAGCGTCAGAAAACATGAAATGGGGAAGGGGAAATGCATCACACATCAGTCAATAGGAGAAACAGACTTGATGAAGGGGATAGCTGCTGCTGCTTTTGTTTTTGGTATGTATGTCGTCTTAGAACATTACACTCACCAAGATACAGGTAAAAGATGGCATTACTCATCTTTATAACGGCGAGTGTTACTTTGGTCCATACTGATTAATGGCATTGCAATAGCCAAAGGGAGGGATGTGCAAGGGGGAACTGGTGTAAAAGTGACTTAAAATGGTAGTATGACCTGCGCTCAGAAACGTAATTAGGTGCCAGATGACATGTATTTATCGCGAACTTATTATACTGGTGAGTGTTAAGACCCATGGTGTTGCAGGTAAAGACCTAGGGCAAGTGGGCCAACACCGACTCATCTCACTTGTATAGTAGCTAACTTTTGCACATGTCCCTCGTATTTGGGGTAAACAAAATGGTACGATCCATCCCACTTACACTGGGGGTAAAGCAAAGAAGATCATGCTGGAATCGTAACAAAAAATCACAAACGAACCAGCTACTAATTGTAAGAGAAGCAAGCAACAAAAATAGTACTGGCCTGATTAACTTGATCAAGCTTGCTGATTATGTTAAGTCGAACATCAGGAAATTCATCCTTCAGCAAAGAAAGAAAAATAGGAAGAAGTTGTTCAATGGTAGCATCCTGCAGAAAGCCAAAGATGAAGCTGATCAGTTTCCAACGATGATGAATTGCTGATAGTGATTGAATGAAGAGCAGAAACTATTGGCAGCAAATTATATAGTATCACACAGATATACAAAATAAATAGATTCGATTTGTGGTGACTAGCAATAGAAGAGTAAACTAAAGGACAAGCCTTTGCATGCTGGATGCAATATATCATCACAAAAGATGTACATGTAACTGGCGAATGGACCAGAGCATATGGAACACAAACCAAAAACATCTGCATTGTTCTAGCTGACATGCTGAGAAATCCAAGATAAGAAAATTTTGAGGAAGTGATTACGCGCCATGTCTTGCTAAAATTTCAGTATATACGAGGAATGCCTACTTTTATATGGACAAAATTATGGCAGGTCACAAGAGTACAATGATGATGGAAACAGGTATTTATAAAATATTCATAGGTCTAGAGCCACCAGATAGATATTCATTAAAAAGTAAAGCGCATTAATTTGTCTGTAAACATGCTTGCAACACTAAAATGCATTTCAAGAAAATTATGGATGCATCATTGCTCGCACCTTCCCCAAGACAGGGGCCATTCCCATGATTACTGAAGCCAAAGCTGAGCGAACATGCTGAGACGAATCTGATGATAATTCCTGCATATGCAATTGGCAAGAGTTAAGTCTATTGACAATAACAGCAGCAGAATACAAATGTTTCAGTAACTGTCCTGGCCGCACCTTAACACACGGCAGAATGTGCTGAATTGCAAGCTGTGGACTTAATATCCTACAGAACTTAGTAACTTTTCCAGCAGCTGCTATCCGCACTTCAGCCTCATTATCACGAAGGAGGCGAACATATGCAGGCACCAGGTCCGCTCTGTTACCAAATATATGAACACATCACTCAATCAGATTAAGTCTATGTATTTACATGTAATATAACAACTTGCCCATGGAAATCGAAATACACTTCACAGATATTAAAAAATCAAGTATGTTACAGTTGATGAAGGTCACTAACCTTGTGGGCTCAGGGCCAACTGCCTCGCAGAGCTCATACAATTGATTTGCAACCATATAACGTACACGCCAAGATTTATCCTAACAGTGGAGTTGTGAAACAAGTGTAAGTAGTAGCACAACTGTGATAATGAACTTAACAACATAGTTAAATAAAGAAGCAATTCTGGGTAACATGAAACTGTAGCAATCACAAAGTTATATCCCAATACCATATAAAGACTAATTGTTATGTCGGTAATGTACCTGGGAGAAATTGACAATGACTGGAAGGATATGTGCTACACAATCTTGGGGTTCTAACAATTTTCCGAGAGCGGCACAGCCTTCAACTGCCAATAAACGTACTGAATCTTGATCTGCAAATGAAGACCAATAACAGCACATAATCAATGTCTCAAACTCTCGACTGGTTCACCATTGCACACAATGTTGGACAAGAAAGTTCCAGGAGTCCGTTTTATGGCTCATACATATATTGATCTTTTGGTACATTCAAGCATAAAAGAATAGCCTCTGAGGTTTAAGTGTTTATTTTGATATCTTGGAGCGTAGACAGAGTGATAACATGTTCAGAATGAAGAAGGTAAAGTATAGCAGGATACTTTTGGTTTCAGTATTAAAGGATTCATAGCAAATCACAAGGAACCTAACCTACTACACTACACTGCCATACAGGACTACTATGAGACCCTAAAAATTAATTAACAATAATAAAGCAGAATCAGGAAATTTGGAACATATGTTACCACCATACAAAAAGATAAAACTACAAAATGGTACTTGAAAAATATGTCAAATTAACTGCAAAAAAACTAAAGATAAGCTACATGTAACAATCACTGACTACACTAGTAAGTACAATCACTGTATCAAATCAATAAAAGAGCTCCACTGCATTAATGAGGAGACACATGATAAGAAACACAATCATTCAGAGCAAAATAACTGTTTGATGGCAACATCAGCAACGACAATACATGTGCTTTATTCCACTTTTTGAAAAGCTAACTATTTGCATGAACTAGACAATTATTTCATTAAACAGTATGTCAAAGATGTATGAGAAAGTACCATCTTGGGTAAGATCATCAAAGATCGACAAGATTTCTGTCTTCAAATGGCTCTGTTCAACAGTGGCAGCAAACTTCCCAAGATTTGATGCAGCTGCCCTTCTGACCATAGGCATGTCATCTTGGCATAACTGGCCATAAATAGTCCTCAGATCTGTTTTCAACGGATCGGTGGCACTTGGATAGGCTATATGGAAAAGACCACAGGATGATACTCGAGCTGTAAACCACTCACCAGCCGCTAGCCTCTGAAAAGAGTGAAGACTGGTTGAATGTACAGGCATAAAGATACCAACAGAAAATAAAACTGCATTGCTATATTCATCTAAAAGGCAAGAAGTAGAAATACCATGCAAATATATATCTTACAGAAGGAATATAATGATGAGGTCAACAAGTGCCACAAATACAAGATAGTACTGTGAGCACACTTGACAACAATCAATTGAATGTCTCGCTGTATATAAATGCATTACCTTTACTACTGGAATGAAATAGTCAACAATGTCATTTTCTTTCATCTGTGCACCAATACGGCACAGGGACTCAACTGCTTTGTCTCGGACACAGGTTTCCTCCACCGTAGACAGTGTCTCCAATGGTGGAAGCAAAACATGAGCATGCTCTACACCACCAACATATGGAATGAACACACCCAATTCTTCAGCCATTGCAAGAAGCACCTCATCTTCGTCATCATTGTTTTCGCTGAGGAAAGGAATCAGTTCCTTCCTGGTTCTTTCTTCTCCAAGTGCCCGTGCAATAGTGGAAAGTCTTCTGATGGAGTTCAGGCGCAATTGAATATCTTCATTTTTAAGCTCATCTATCAGCACAGCAATTGGATAGAGAGGCTCATCGACCATAGCCATCAGGCTAATCAGTTATTTCTACAACTGCAAAATAAGAGAGAAGATTAGGACAGTGTGACCACTAAACCGAGCACACACACTCAAGCATGCGCACCCACTGATATGTGTCCTGCAGTACAAAATGTTGCATGATCAAAGGCAAGAGCAAGTTAGAATGGCAGAGTGGTGTTTCAATGCGAGATCAACCAGATCTCCTCCCTTTCAAGGAGTTAGATATGTCAACCTATTATAACCATAGTTTCAAAATAGACATATTTTCAAGACATCCATACAACTCCAATACACATATGACCATTGGTTTCACAGCAATATATTAATACAAAGTGAGAATTACAGAAGACGCATAAAATTTCAGGAGCACTTTCATGAAATCAACCAATATTTTAATATGACTGCAAATATTTCATTGATATCAGAAGTCAAAGTTTAGAAAGGCAGCACACTGAAACACATGCCTGGTTTAACTTGCACGATCAATAAATGTGGATTCATTGGCGTGCGGGACATGATAACTGAAGGAAAACAAATCAAAGTCTTGTACAGCACAACAAATTTAAGAGGTCAAACCTTTCAATTAGCATATGCTTTACACAACCCAAACAGCAAAAACATTTGTTTTCCTAATAAATTATTCGTTGACTTTCCCCAAATGTCAAAGAAAGATGCAGTTTATTGTCTACAAATGGTTTCAGGGGCAAACAATCATAATCTTTGCAGCATTCCCAAGGCTGCAATCATTCTTTTCCCATCAACAGATCTTACAAGCAAGGGTCGGAACATATAGCTTCTGTTGGTTGTGCCAGTGGACCAAAGCAAGTCGCATGAAACTAGAGAAATCTCCATAATATGCGGTACAGTATCTACATTCGACGCTTTCAAATAATAATTATTTCAAATTGTCACCGTTCTAACAAACATACAACATAGTAAGCACCGCATGTTGGGGGGAAAAGCATAACAAAAAAAATCGTGTATTCTAGAACTTCCTGGTACGAGTGCACAATCGTGCACCATCTGAGAGACCAAGCGAACCGAAAGAGTGCGGTACAACCACGACGCATAGCTAGGGCAAAACAACGATCCAAGCAACAAGCGACAAACGTATCAGCTCTCCCAATCATCCCACATCCTGCTTGTCTAAAAAAATCATCCCACATCCAAATTCCCCAGACAGAATCCCCAGATCCGTCCCAATCTGGACGAGATCAGCGCAACCCCACAGAAATGGCGCAGATCTGGGCGGAGGAACCACGGATGCACAAGAAAAAGCTTGATCGATGCCGGAGGGCCGCCATACAGATTCTAATTTCCCGACACCCGGGCCGGGACTGTGGAGCGGATGCGCCGGGCCAGAGCGACGGGAGCGAGCCGACCCGGCTCAGACCGCAGATCTAACACCGGGGAGAAGAAGGAGGGAACAGATGGGGGCGAGGGATCTCACCTGACGGGATCAGAGCGGGTCCCCGCGGTGGCAGCGGCGGCGAAGGGGGAAAGGAGCCGAGGAGGTCGCGAAGCGTCGCCGGTAATATTGTGTCTGGAGGCGGTGGATGGAATGGGACGGAGAACCGGAGAACGAGGTAAAGGCACCACACGGGATTGGGCTGGGCCGGGTGGTGGAACGACCTTTTCTGCACTCGCCTCGTTGAAACTGGTGGAATGATTTATTTATTTATTTACTATGATGAAAAAGGGGAGTTTTTATGAAAAAGGGGAGTTGGGATTGTACGTTCATAACACACACACACACACACACACACAACCCCCCCCCCCCCCCCTCTCATCGGTTTTCCTCCCCTCCCATAGCACACGCTCTCTCCCGCCATCGATTTGTTTTGGCAAACCGATACCCTCTTGTATGGAAAAAATAAAAATATCTCCTACCTCCTTCCGTTTCTTTTCTCCTCCCGACCCCATGAGAGGGCTAGGTCAACAACTCCCGCTTGCACGCAGCAGCTGCCACGCTCCTGCTCCCACGCGATCGTCGAGACCCTCCCGCCCAGGATGCCGCCACCATCGCCACGGCCACCACCTTCACCCTAACATGGTGCCATTGCCGCCCTCCAGATCGTGTGTTGTCGCTGCCACCATCCCGCTGGCACGCGACCTTACCCTTCAACTGACCTAACATCGTTGACCGGAGACCAGCGCAATGGCGTCATCTCCTTCATGTGCTTTGCTGGATCACATAAGTCGTGTCTCGGCAGCAAAGTTGTAGGAGTAACCAATCCCAGTTGCACAACCTTTTGAATAAGAACAGGGCCATGCAGATCAAGGAGTTCACTGACGTGAAGAGTTGGATTGTGTGGTTTTGTTCAATTGCGCCATGTTTTCGTTTTTTAGGAGGAAACGACAGGAGAGGTTCCTGCTACATTTAATTAACAAAATATATTAATGTTACGTATTTACAAGAGGGACGCCACTTGTTTGTTGTTTTGCCTCGGTTGCTCTTGGCGCGTTCCTGCCTTCTGTCGTGCGGTGTCGAAGATGTTTCAGAGGCGTTGCACATGATGGAGCGTTGGCGAGTCACAGGTGCACCACGTCATCATGGCCTCCAACAGCACCACAAGGTACGTTGAGGTTCACTCATCATTAACAAGTTGAAGATGAAGTTGTGTGAGTCATGAATTGGAGTGGCTTGTGATTCTGTATGTTGGCTCTTCGTTGTAGATACTTCTCAAGCTGGAGGATAACATATTGGTCGAGACATTAGGGATCCCCGTTGATGTTCTATCTTTTGTCTGCACTTATTTTGTTTGCTCCAATTCTATATATTCTAGCGAGTAGATAAGGTGCAAGCATGTGCAATGTAGTTCCTTTTTCTCCATCTATTCTTCTCATTCCAATTTATGCAGCTAGTGTTATAAAACCCCATGAAAGAATAGGTGGTTTATGCGGCATGATTGTGGTTGTATGTTGTTGTGGAGAAATTAAAGGTGCATTCATGTTGATTGCAAGGATGGGTAGAAGTAAAGAGTAGCAGTGCTAACTAATGTTGTTTTTTGATTTGTTTATGATTAACTTGGTAGCGCAACTTGTGTTCTCAAAAAGGTAAGTAATTGTTGAGATAAAAATATATACATTTTGGCCTCAAATGGCATTTAGATTTGTAGATTGATTTCTCTTTCAACGTGTTTGGTTGGGGGAGCTGGAGATTGGGAATGAGAGTTTAAGGTACATGAGAATTAAAATCCTTTGATTGGCTCAAGGATATGGGGATTAAGGAGGAAGAGGTGGGGAATTAAGAGGTCCAACTCCCCAAGATCTCTTCCTGGGGGACCCGTGCTACTTGATGTGGGGACTGGGAGTTGACAGAGAAGATAACGGTTTGTACGTGCGCAATGGAAGGCATGTTGGAAGCTTTATGTTCCCATGCCTAATCCCACCAACCAAATACGGGGTGTTAACTCTCTCTTAAATTCTCAGTTATAATTGTCTTCACATGCCAAATAGGGGAATGACATTAAAATCAATTTCCCATGTCTAAACCCTCAGCAAACTCCCATTGCTAAACTCCAATTCCCTCTCCCTATCGCTGCCAACACGATGCTAGGGGAAAAAATCATAGAATAATTTCTGATTCCTTCCTATTAACTTGCTTCGAAAACGGGGAAACACCATGGTTGTGTTAGGAAATGCGGTAGAAAACAAAAAAAATTGGCCTACGGATCAAGTTCCCGGGATCACTATGAAGACTGTGCATACAAGGTTAGATTTGATCTTACCAACAACGAGTTGTAGCGGAAGAAGAGTTGGTGAAGATCGTCTTGAAGTCCTTGAACTGTCTCATGAACAGTTCCCTCGAACAAGAATCGAACACACGATCCTCTGTGGATTGCAGGCATACGACACCAGTGATCCGGCAACACTTCGCCGTTCAGAGCTAGACGTTGCCGGAGTAGAAGAAGAGGGAGAAGCAACCCTTCGGGAGAAGAGGCTATGGTGGAGAACTAGAGGGAGAGGGGCGCCCGAGATGAGAGAAGTTGTATCTCAAAGGAGGCACCCCAAGGGTATATATATAGGCGGAGGGGAGGGAGGCTAACTTGGAGGAGGGGCCTCCTTCCCTTGTGGCGGCGACCAAGTAGGTGGTGCCCCTCACTTAACCCTAGCTACCTCTTTCCACTTGGAGGGCAAGGCAAGAAGGGGGCGCCACCTACATGGGCCTTAAGGACCATGTGGCTGCCCCCTAATAGGCCAAGCCTATTCTGGGCAGCCCATGGCACCTATAATATTTCCAGGGGCTCTTGGTAAATTCCAGAGCCCTCCTATATTATTATTACATCCTCCGTAACTTTTTCCACCTATCCAGTTTTCTCCTAAACGCTTCTGGTTTCTCCGAAACTCTTTTGGTTCTCTCTCAAAACAATTTATTCTATCTCCGAAACTTTTTTGGTGATATTCTTCTATGCTCCTAACTCATCTACTACTCAACAGATCAAAGGTTCTTAACTGTGTGACCCTGCAGGTTCGGTGACATATAGACATGACCGAAAACCTTTCGATCAATGATCAATAGCGGAACTGTGGACGTCCATATTGACCCCTATACTCACACGAATGTTTATCGAGTGAACTTGTAGCTACCATATGTTATTCCTTTTGCTTCGTGATACTTTACAAAACCTGTGGTGAGATATATCGGCATTCCCGTGAGGCAAACACATTGTCACTATGCTAGTATCCTCGTTACAAGTCACGAAAGGGCTGCTTCTCACTGGTTATCTTCTGAGTTGTACCAACCAGCCTCCTCCTCAACGCGTCATGATGCGGGCTATCGAGCGACTCATTTAGTATGTCCTCGTCTTCGAGCCCGGGGTCACTCAGAGGGTCATCTCCATTATCGTGCGGGGGACCGCCTGGATTGTTATTTCCACCATTGTTGGTGCCATCGTTGCCATTGGCAGTGTTGTTGTTGTTGGTGGTGGTGGTGGTGTGTCCACCCTGTAGATGTCATAGGTCGAGGTCGCCGTCCAATCGCCCGAGGGCATGGTGGCTGTTGGCGGGCTGTCCGCGGACTCGCCGACCTCCGTTTAGTATGTCGTCGGTTTCATCCACCGTACCTTCCAGGACTTCGATCAGATCTTTGATGTTGGCAACTAAGTGGGTGGTGGGTGGGTTGAACAAATCTACTTTTCCTGGGACTCCTAGATCCGATCGTACGCCATGATTGGGTCGTCCAATGTTGCTAGCCTCTGGAATCGATCTAACAACTGGTCCATAAGGAGCCTTTCATTCTCCGCATGGTCCTGGTCTGATACTGGGAATAGGGAGAGCGGGCCTGAGATCCGATCTAACATCGACCTTGGAGTGGGTTCTACGTGTTCCTCATGTGTTGAATCTGAGTTCAGGACAGGGGGAGTGATACGTCTCAAACGTATATATAATTTTTGATTATCAAATGCTATTATATTATTATTGTTACATACTTTGGCCATCATTTTACATTATTTTTCTGGACTAACATATTAATCATGTTCCCAGAGCCAGTTATTGTTTTCTGCTTATTTTTGGTTTTACAGAAAATTGATACCTACGAAGGTCCAAACACGACAAAACTTTTTAATGATTTTTTTTGGAACATAAGAGACCCTAAAAGCTTCGGGAGGCTACCAGAAGATGGACCAAGGAGCCACAAGCCAGGGGGCGCGCCCTGGTGGTAGGGCGTGTCAGCCAGGCTTGTGGGCCCCCTGCTGCTTCATTTGCCCTAATCTTTGGCCTATAAATTGACATATATTTCAAAACCCTCGGAGCGAGACCCGAAACAATTTTATCACTGCCACAAGCCTTTGTTCCGACGCTATCCCATATCAAGCCCTGTTCTAGCACTCTGCCGGAGGGGGAATCATTGGGGAGGCCATCTTCATTAACCTTGCTGCCTCCATGATGATGTGTGAGAGTTCTTTCAGGACCTACGGGTCCATAGTAGTAGCTAGATCTCTCTCTCCCTCCCTCTCTCTCTCTCTATCTCTCTCTCTCTCTCTTGATCTTTAATACAATGATCGCGTCGGAGATCCATCCGATGTAATTCTTGTGGTGTGTTTGTTGGGATCCGATGAATTGTGGATTTATGATTAGATTGTTCATTGAATTTATTTGAATCTCTTGAAGTTTCTTTGCTGCGTAATTTTATAGCTATGTATGCTTTCCGATCTATGAGTCTTCTCTGGCCAAGATAGATGAGTAGTTCTTCAGAGGGAGTGGTGCATAGTAGTGGGTTCAATCTTGCGGTGATCTTGCCCAGCGACAGTAAGGACGAAGGCACATATTTTGTTGTTGCTACTAAGGATAAAATGATGGGGTCAATCTTATTGCTAGGTTTTCTTCTATCTACATTATGCCATCTTGCTTATTGCGGTACTCTGTTTCTTGCAAACTTAATACTTTGAGATGCATGTTGGATATCGGTCTTGGGGTGGAGTAACAGTAGTAGATGCAGTTGGGTTAACGGTCTACTTATCACGGACGTAATGCCTATGTGAGATTATGCCATGAATGATCATAATTATAATTTGCGCTATTCTGTCAATTGCCCAACAGTATTGTCTACCATGCCACTACATGCTTTCGAGAGAGATGTCACTAGTGAACCTATGGCCCCCAGGTCTATTTTCCATCAATACAAAAACTCATATAACAATTGCTTTTAAAATTCTTTTACTTTCTTGCCGCTTTGCCCTATCACTATTTGCTTTTAATCTTGTAGCTAGCAAGAACAAGGGGATTGATAACCTCCTTGCCTTCACTACAAAAAAAGACACATCCGTGACATTATGTCCCGAACGAAAACTTTTTCTGTCATGGTTGTGACACTTCTATGACAATAATTGTGACAAAAACAGGTATCATCATAGATGTGGTGGGCTCCTACTTCTATGACAAAAAATTATGACAGAAAATGGGCTTTTCGTCCTGGGCGGGCCGGAGACGCACCCGCATGACATTCTTTGGGTCGTCCATGACGTAAAAAATCATGGTAGAAGTGAGGCCGAGGAAAGTTTCAGGGAATTCCCAGTTACGGTGGGTGGTCGGGGCCGAGCGATGCAGTGTGGTTTGCGCGTTTCTCTCGTACGCGCGCGTGTGTGCGAGGCGTTCGCTAACTGAACCCGAGCGAGGCGTTCGCTTACTGAACCCGAGCGATCACACTAGCTACGTACTGAAGCTGATCGATCCCTTCGCTGCTAACTGAACCCGAGCGATTCCTTCGCTGCTACTAAAGCCGGTCGAGCCCCCGTACGTGCGAGACGTAGCCGGTTGGGTTGCCTCTCGATGAATGATACGTCCAATTTGCATCATGATTTCCTACTGTTATTTATTATGTTTTTAGTCATTATTTCACTTTATGGTACAGTTCTTATGCTTTTTCTCTCTTAATTTGCAAGATTTACATGAAGAGGGAGAATGCCGGCAGCTGGAATTCTGGACCTGAAATAGCCATATCAGAGATACCTATTCTACAGAGCTCCAATTGACCTGAAATTTCACGGAGAATTTTTATTGAATATTGATACATCTCCGTCGTATCTACTTTTCCAAACACTTTTGCTCTTGTTTTGGCCCCAATTTGCATGATTTGAATGGAACTAACCCGGACTGACGCTGTTTTCAGCAGAATTGCCACGGTGTTGTTTTTTGTGCAAAACTAAAAGTTCTTGGAATTGGATGAAACTTTTTGGAGATTTTTTATGGAATATATAAAAAATATTGGAGCCAAAACCTACTGGAGGGGGGCCACCCAGTGCCCACGAGGCACTAGGGCGCGCCACCCCCCCCAGGCGTGCCCTGGTACCTCGTGGGGCCCACGTGGCTCCGTCTGACCTAATTCCAACGCTATAAATTCACAATTTCAGAGAAAAAAATAAGAGAGGAAGTTTTATTGCGTTTCACAATACGGAGCCGCCGCCACCTCCTGTTCTTCATCGGGAGGCCAGATCTGGAGTCCGTTTGGGGCTCCGGAGAGGGGATCTTCCGGCATCGTCATCATCAACCACCCTTCATCACCAATTTCATGATGCTCACCGCCGGGAGTGAGTAATTTCTTCGTAGGCTTGCTGGACAGTGATGAGTTGGATGAGATTTATCATGTAATCGAGTTAGTTTTGTTAGGGCTTGATCCCTAGTATCCACTATGTTCTGAGATTGATGTTGCTATGACTTTGCTATGCTTAATGCTTGTCACTAGGGCCCGAGTGCCATGATTCCAGATCTGAACCCTTTATGTTTTCATGAATATATTTGTGTTCTTGATCCGATCTTGCAAGTTATACGCACCTGCTATGTGTTATGATCCGCATACCCCAAGGTGACAATAATTGGGATTCTTTCCGGTGATTGCCATAGTTTGAGGAGTTCATGTATTCACTAAGTGTTAATGCTTTGTTCCGGTTCTCTATTAAAAGGAGGCCTTAATATCCCTTAGTTTCCTTATGGACCCCACTGCCACGGGAGGGTAGGACAAAAGATGTCATGCAAGTTCTTATCGCAAGCACGTATGACTATATACAGAATATATGCCTACATTACATTGATGAATTGGAGCTAGTTCTGTGTCACCCTAGGTTATGACTGTTACATGATGAATGTTATCCAACAATATCACCGATCCAATGCCTACGAGTTTTTCACATATTGTTCTTTGCTTAGTTACTACTGTTACAATTGCTACCAAACTACTGCTGCTACCGTTACTGCTACTATTACTATTATTGCTACTGCTATCAAACTATCATACTACTGTGCTACTGATCACGTTGCTGCAGATATTTAGTTTCCAGGTGTGGTTGAATTGACAACTCAACTGCTAATACTTGCAAGTATTCTTTGGCTCCCCTTGTGTCGAATCAATAAATTTGGGTTGAATACTCTACCCTCAAAAACTATTGCGATCCCCTATACTTGTGGGTTATCAAGACCTTTTTCTGGCGCCGTTGTCGGGGAGCATAGCTATATTTGCTGAGTCACTTGGGGTTTATATCTGTTGATCACTATGAAGAATCTGAAAGACGCTAAGACCAAGATCGTTCCCTCTAAAACGAGGGAAGGTAAGGAACTGCCATCTAGCTCTGCACTTGATTCACCTTCTGTTTTGAGTAAACTTACAACACCACAACATGCTATTAATTCTGATATGTCGCAAGTTATTGATGATACTACCTCTGCTTTGAATGATACTCATGATGATGCTAGTACTATGCCTGATAATGCTGTGCTACTTGGTGAATTTCTTAGTGAACAACTTGCTAAAGCTAAGGAAATTGAAAATGTTGAAACTCTTGAGAATTGTGCTTCGCCTATTATGCCTAGCTCTCCTACTAGAGTTGAAACACCTGATGAACATTGCTTTGATTGGGAGACAGCTAGAGTCATTCTTGCTTGTAATGATAGACATGAAGTTATAAAGCTGTTTGCTGAAATGAAAGAAAAATCTATGCGGGAGAAAATGAAATGTGATCCTAAGTTTGCTACCTCTCCCATATTTATTACTGATAAGGATTATGAATTCTCTATCGATCCTGAGTTAATTACTTTGGTTGAATCTGATCCTTTCCATGGTTATGAAACTGAAACCGTTGTGGCACATCTTACTAAATTAAATGATATAGCCACCCTATTTGCTCATGAGGAAAAAATTGGCTATTACTATATTCTTAAGTTATTTCCTTTCTCACTAAAGGGTGATGCTAAAGAATGGTATAATACTCTTACTCCTGGATGTGTGCGTAGTCCCCAGGATATGATTTATCACTTCTCTGCAAAATATTTTCCTGCTCATAAGAAACAAGCTGCTTTACAGGAAATATTTAACTTTGTGCAAATTAAAGAAGAGAATCTCCCTCAAGCTTGGGGGAGGCTTCTCCAAGTGCTTAATGCTTTGCCTGATCATCCTCTTAAGAAAAATGAAATACTTGATATCTTCTATAATGGACTAACCGATGCTTCTAGGGACTACCTAGATAGTTGTGCGAGTTGTGTTTTCAGGGAAAGGAATATTGAACAAGCTGAGGAATTATTGAATAATATATTGAACAATGATAATGATTGGACACTTCCTGAACCACCGCCCAAACCCACTCCGAAGAAGAGGGGTATTTTATATCTCAGTCCTGAATATATGCAAGAAGCAAAGAAATGCCAGAAGGAAAAAGGTATTAAAGCTGAAGATGTTAAGAATTTACCACCTATTGAAGAAATACATGGTCTTGACACACCACCACAGGTAGTAGAGGTAAATTCTCTTATAAAGTTTAATGATAGTGATATTCCTTATAATAAACCTCCTAGTCAATGCTTGTATGAATTTGACAATTATATTATTAAGCAAGATCATTTCAATGCCAATGTTATGAAACAATTGAACAGAAATGCCTACATGATTGATCGATTGAGTGACTTGATATTTAGAATTGCTAATGATGTTAAAGGTGTGAGTAAACATGCATCTATGGTTCAAACTCAATTAGAACAAGTTGCTAAATCTCAGAGAGAATTGCTTAATGAAACGAACAACAATATGAATGATCATGCTGTTAGGGTAATGACTAGAGGAGGTAGAATGACCCAGGAGCCACTTTATCCTGAAGGTCACCCAAAAAGAATTGAACAGGACTCTCAAAGAATTAATGTTGATGCACCTAGTCCACCTAAAAAGAAAAAGAAAAATGATAGGACTTTGCATACTTCTAGTGAACCTGGGGTGGAAAAACCCTTGGAGGATAGTAATGATGTTTCTATTTCTGATGCTGAAACACAATCTGGTAATGAACAACCACCTGATGATAAAAATAATGATGATGCTCATATGGATACCCAACCAGATAATGATAAAGAACCTGATAATGATGTTGAAATAGAACCTGCTGTTGATCTTGATAACCCACCGTCTAAAAATAAACGTTATGATAAAAAAGACTTCGTTGCTAGAAAACATGGTAAAGAAAGAGAACCATGGGTTCAGAAACCCATGCCCTTTCCTCCTAAACCATCTAAGAAAAAAGATGAGGAAGAATTTGAACGCTTTGCTGAAATGCTTAGGCCAGTCTTTTTGCGTACTCGTTTGACTGATATTATAAAGATGCCTCCCTATGCTAAATACATGAAAGACATTGTCACAAATAAAAGAAAGATACCTGAAGCTGAAATTTCTACCATGCTTGCAAATTATTCTTTTAAGGATGGAGTACCTAAGAAACTAGGAGATCCAGGAATACCAACTATACCATGCTCCATTAAACGAAATTATGTCAAAACTGCTTTGTGTGATTTAGGAGCCGGTGTTAGTGTTATGCCTTTCTCTTTATATAAAAGACTTGATTTGAATAAACTCACTCCCACTGAAATATCATTGCAAATGGCTGACAAATCAACTGCCATACCTATCAGTGTTTGTGAGGATGTGCCCGTTGTAGTTACAAATGTTACTATCCTAACAGACTTTGTTATACTTGATATGCCCGAGGATGACAACATGTCAATTATCCTTGGTAGACCCTTCTTGAATACTGCAGGGGCTGTTATTGATTGCAACAAAAGCAAGGTCACTTTTCATATCAATGGTAATGAACATACGGTGCACTTTCCGAAGAAACAATTTCAAGTAAATGGTATTCATATTATTGAAAAGGCTCCGACAATTAGTATTGGAAGTTTTCAAATCCCTCTTCCTACTGTTAAAAAGAAATATGAAACTCTTATTATCGGGGAGATGCATATCCCCGTTGAGGTAACTTAGTGTTATACGAAAGTTCTTCGGTTTCATGTTACTCGGAAATGGTTTGTTAATAAGACCTGATCAACCTTATTAATGGATTCTTTCTGAGGGGCATGTGGTCGATGAATTTAGTAAGCACAACCTTCTGTACCCACTTTTTATTTTCTGTTATTTTTAGTTAAATGCAATAAAATGCCATGATTATCCTGTTTTCTGATTTATCCGTGCAATAAAAAAGTGCCCAGAAAAAAAAGTGCTCAAAATGCAATAAAATTTTGATATGAATTTTTATGTAATATTTAAGAATTTTTGGCACTGGACACATACCAGGGGGTGCCCCAGGTGCCCACGAGGCACCAGGGCGCGCCACCCCCCTGGCGTGCCCAGGTACCTCGTGGGCCCCACAGGGACCCCCTCACTTATTCCTTCAGCCCACTTCGTCTCTTACCTCTAGCAAAAATTCCTGGTAGCTCTCTCTCTCGTGTTCTTGCTCACAAACCTGAAATTTTCGATCTCTTTGCTCGGTGCTCCGTTTCCGAAACTTGTTTTGGGAGATTGCTCCTTGAAATTTATTCTTAGGAAAATGAATATTTTTCGGAGAAGTTCTTCGAGGAGGAGACCCTCAGAAGCATCATCAAGTGAAAGCTCGGCACGCCAATCATATGAGGAACCAAGGGCAAGTTCAGTGCGAGGTGCCGAAGCAAAATTATGTCGATGGCCGTGCAACGAGTTCATGCTAGGTGCAGGCATCAAGGAAGAATTTGACCAATACATTCACAATGCCGAGCTCTCCGCCTTTATCGTAGATAAGCCACCACAACATTACAACCTCACTCATTCCTTCACTCAAAACTTTGATTATCACCCACGCACTTCTAGAGTTTTATTTCACCTTTATGACAAATCCTATAATATGTCTCTAGAAGAATTCTGTGATGCATGCAAAATTCCATACTGGGGTTCATTAGATGAACCGCCAAGATCTGATTATGAGTTGTTTCTTAACAGCCTTTGCAATGGTGAGGATAGGGGAATCACGCAGGCTAGAATAATTAGCATTCACTTTCCCGCTATTCGGTACTTTGCGCTTTTTAATGGTAAATGCGTTGTTGGCACTGTTCAAGAATTCGTCCGATTAATCAGTTAACGGGCCAGTTAATCGCTACTCGTCGGGTAACCGAATCGAATAGCACCTATTCATCGTGTTAACTTGTCAGGCCGATTAATTGGCCCGTTAGACCGATTAATCGGTTGCTAGGCTGATTAATCGCTGCTGACCCATTAACTTGTAGGCAAACAAAGCCCAAAAATATTCCCTGTAACCCCTCCCATCCCCCTCTCGCTCCTCAATAGCTAGGATTCGACCAAACAATAGCATATTTTGGTATATTACATAGCTGAGAGAATGAGAGTATGGTATAATACATAAAAAACTAGATATATGTTGGCAATTCCTATTTAATCTACCGATTAATGGTCGGCCGATTAATCCAGTTAATAGGCCAATTCACCGATTAATCACTACTCCCAAGCCGACTGAGCAGCTACCAGTTACCGATTTCCCGAACAATGGTTGTTGGTAAGCAAGACTGTAGTGCACTTTGTGCCCCTGATCTGAGTCTTATTCATACAGCTTTGACTGGTAGCAAGCTTTATAATCTTGGGGCTATTATTGCACGTAGGCTGCAGCGTAACGTGGGTAATGGTGATTTGTATGGACGAATTTATGCCTCTCATTTAGCTGCAAAGTTAGGGGTGTCTCCCAAGTTCAATGATCCCCTCTTGCCTTATAAATATTTGAATTTCGAAGCAATGCGAGAACATAGGTTCTTAAAACGCAACGCACAGGGTTATGAATATAACTTAGTTTTTAATAAATATCACTCTGTGTATGTTGCTTTGCCTGCTCCTGCCCTCTTTGATTTTCAGAACAAACAGAGATATTTTCTTCATGAGAGTGAGGTGCACGAGTACAATGCGGCTGTTGAGGCTGCTCGTCTGGCTGAGGAGGCGGCTCAGAACGCCTCTATGAACTACCATTTCGATTATTATCCAGGACGGCCATGGCAGTAGACCAAGCTAGGCAAAAGCCTAAGCTTGGGGGAGTACGTATTTCTCACCAACATTACATTCATGCTCACATATTTCATTCCAATTGTCGGTGTTCATACTTTTTCATTGTATAATCCATGCTAGTTTTATTTCCTCGCTTTCTTCTAGTGTGTTCGAAAAACTTGAGAAAATCTAAAAACATTTCTCGCTTCTTTTCGGTTTTTCTTTCTAGTTTAATTAGTTGTAGTTTCGTAGTAGTAAAAGAAAACCCAAAAAGATTTCCCGTTTCTTCTTTTGCTTGTTGGGAGTTTTCCCGTGTAAATAGTTTTTCTTGTTTTTCATTTTTCTTCCTTAATTTATTTTCTTTAGAAAAACTAAAAACTCCAAAAATATTTCAGTGTGTTTCTCTGAAATTCTTTTCTTTTGTTGAGTCATTGTAAGGAGAAGACCACGATGAAAATGTTGAGTGGCTCTCATATGCATTATTGTTGATCTAACAAAGAGCCCATTTTACCTTGTCTTCTCCTTTGAATAAAATGCTTGCAGATTCCAGCTTAGTCCACGGCACTCTTGCACTATTATTATTTTCATATCATTCAGTCGTGCAAGTGAAAGGCAATAATGACGATGATTTGATGAAGTGACTATGGCAAGGAAAAGCGGGTATGAACTCAACTTGTTATTTGTTTTTGTAAATATGTTTAACTCAGTATCCATGATTCAGCATGTTATGATTAAACATGTTTATGATGACAATTAGAGATTATAGTTGCTCGTGCCATGCTTAAGTAGCTAGGAGTGGATAATGATTTATCTTGAGTGTCAACATGCATTAAAATGATTGTGATGTAGTATGATGATATGGTATCCTCCTCTGAATGTTTCAAGTGGCTTGACTTGGCACATGTTCACGCACGTAGTTGATTCAAAACCAACATAGCCTTCACGATATTTATGTTCATGGTGCTTATATCCTACTCATGCTAGTATTCAATGTTGATTATTCATAATGCATGATTATGACCGTTTTCGCTCTCTAGCTGGTCGCTTCTCAACCTATTTGCTAGCCTTCACCTGTACTAAGCGGGAATGCTGCTTGTGCATCAAAACCTTTAAACCAAAGTTATTCCAGATGAGTCCACTATATCTACCTATATGCGGCATTACTCTGCCGTTCTAAGTAAATTTGCATGTGCCACCTCTAAATATTCAAATGAACATTTGTTTTGTGTGCCTGTACCGCTCATGGAGCGACAGGGGGCGGTCAGTATCTTCCATGCTAAGCGGGTTATTCTCATGATGAGTGTTTATTCACTCGTCCTCGCACGAGAGGGGCTGGTAATCGGGATGCCCAGTCCCATTATTAAAATTGCAAAATAATAAAACAAACTCCCCCGAAAAGTTGTTGGTATGGAGGGCACCCGAGGATTCGGCTAGCCATGGCTTGTGATTGTTGGTGGAGGGGGAGTAAACTTTACTTTACCGCTTGGGAACCGCCGCTAATGTGTTTAGCATGGAAGATATTGAAAACTCTCGGTCGTGACGTTGACAGGAAAGGCATACCTCCCAAAATTTTATTTATCTCTGATTTAAGCTATGAGCTCTGGCACCTCTGCAAATCCATGCTTCCCTTTGCAAAGGACCTATCTATTTACTTTTATGTTATTTTACTTTTATTGTTGAGTCATCACCTTCTCAAATAAGCACCAGTCCTGAGAGCACTATTGCCATTCTCATGCATTGTGAATAGTTAATGTTGTGTGCATCATGACTGGATCTCTTCTACCATGAATTACAATGTTTAGTCGCTGCTTGAACTTTGGAGGTGCTCTGCATTTATGTTTTGCGGTCTCAGAAAGGGCTAGCGAGATACCATGTTGTCATATTATATCATGATTGTTTTGATAAAGTGTTGGCATTTGAGATATCTTATTATCGCTCGCTAGTTGATTATGCCATTGACATGAGTGAATATAATTTCTAAGAGTTATCATTTGCATGGTTAGTTCATGATCTTTGCTGAAAACTTGGATACTATTTAAGCATATATATAGATACAAGAACAAAAGAGTTTGTAAAAGTTTTTCTTTATCACTTTTAGTTTGTCAACTGAATTGCTTGAGGACAAGCAACGAGTTAAGCTTGGGGGAGTTGATACGTCTCCGTCGTATCTACTTTTCCAAACACTTTTGCTCTTGTTTTGGCCCCTAATTTGCATGATTTGAATGGAACTAACCCGGACTGACGTTGTTTTTAGCAGAATTGCCATGGTGTTGTTTTTTGTGCAGAAATAAAAGTTCTTGGAATTGGATGAAACTTTTTGGAGATTTTTTATGGAATATATAAAAAATACTGGAGCCAAAACCTACTGGAGGGGGGGTCACCCAGTGCCCACGAGGCACCAGGGCGCGCCACCCCCCAGGCGCGCCCTGGTACCTCGTGGGGCCCACGTGGCTCCGTCTGACCTAATTCCAACGCTATAAATTCACAATTCCAGAGGAAAAAATAAGAGAGGAAGTTTTATTGCGTTTCACGATATGGAGCCGCCGCCACCTCCTGTTCTTCATTGGGAGGCCAGATCTGGAGTCCGTTTGGGGCTCCGGAGAGGGGGGTCTTCCGGCATCGTCATCATCAACCACCCTTCATCACCAATTTCATGATGCTCACCGCCGGGAGTGAGTAATTCCTTCGTAGGCTTGCTGGACGGTGATGAGTTGGATGAGATTTATCATGTAATCGAGTTAGTTTTTGTTAGGGCTTGATCCCTAGTATCCACTATGTTTTGAGATTGATGTTGCTATGACTTTGCTATGCTTAATGCTTGCCACTAGGGCCGGAGTGCCATGATTCTAGATCTGAACCCTTTATGTTTTCATGAATATATTTGTGTTCTTGATCCGATCTTGCAAGTTATACGCACCTGCTATGTGTTATGATCCGCATACCCCAAGGTGACAATAATTGGGATTCTTTCCGGTGATTGCCATAGTTTGAGGAGTTCATGTATTCACTAAGTGTTAATGCTTTGTTCCAGTTCTCTATTAAAAGGAGGCCTTAATATCCCTTAGTTTCCTTATGGACCCCGTTGCCACGGGAGGGTAGGACAAAAGATGTCATGCAAGTTCTTATCGCAAGCACGTATGACTATATACGGAATATATGCCTACATTACATTGATGAATTGGAGCTAGTTCTGTGTCACCCTAGGTTATGACTGTTACATGATGAATGTTATCCAACAATATCACCGATCCAATGCCTACGAGTTTTTCACATATTGTTCTTTGCTTAGTTACTACTGTTACAATTGCTACCAAACTACTACTGCTACCGTTACTGCTACTGTTACTATTATTGCTACTGCTATCAAACTATCATACTACTGTGCTACTGATCACTTTGCTGCAGATATTTAGTTTCCAGGTGTGGTTGAATTGACAACTCAACTGCTAATACTTGCAAATATTCTTTGGCTCCCCTTGTGTCGAATCAATAAATTTGGGTTGAATACTCTACCCTCAAAAACTGTTGCGATCCCCTATACTTGCGGGTTATCAAATATATAAAAAATACTGGAGAAAAGAGATAACAGAGGGGACCCACCAGCTGCCCACAAGGCAGCAGGGTGCACCCTAGTGCCTTGTGAGGCCCACAGCTGGCGTCTGGCACCCTCCTTCTGATATATGAAGCCATTTGCCCTAGAAAAAATCGTGAGAAGACTTTCGGGATGAAGCGCCGCCGTCTTGAGGCGGAACCAGGGCAGGAGCTATTTTGCTCTCCGGCGGAGCGATTTCGTCGGGGATACTTCCCTCCGGGAGGGGGAAATCGAAGCCATCGACATCACCAACGATCCCCTCATCGTGGGAGGACCAATCTTCATCAACATCTTCACCAGCACCATCTCATCTCAAACCCTAGTTCATCTCTTGTATTCAATCTTTGTCTCAAAACCTCAGATTGGTACCTGTGGGTTGCTAGTAGTGTTGATTACATCTTGTAGTTGATGCTAGTTGGTTTATTTGGTGGAAGATTATATGTTCAGATCCTTAATGCTATTCAATACCCCTTTGATCTTGAACATGAATATGATTTGTGAGTAGTTACTTTTGTTCTTGAGGACATGGGAGAAGTCTTGTCATAAGTAAACATGTGAATTTGGTATTCGTTCGATATTTTGATGATATGTATGTTGTTGTTTCCTTTAGTGGTGTCGTGTGAACGTCGACTACATGACACTTCACCATCTTTGGGCCTAAGGGAAGGCATTGTGGAGTAGTAATTAGATGATGGGTTTCTAGAGTGATAGAAGCTTAAACCCTAGTTTATGCGCTATTCCGTAAGGGGCAGATTTGGATCCATATGTTTCATGCTATGGTTAGAGTTATCTTAATTCTTCTTTCGTAGTTGCGGATGCTTGCAAGAGGGGGTAATCATAAGTGGGAGGCTTGTTCAAGTAAGAACAACACTCAAGCACCGGTCCACCCACATATCAAATTATCAAAGTAGCGAACGCGAACCAAACAAACATGATGAAAGTGACTAGATTAAATTCCCATGTGTCCTCGAGAACACTTTGCTTATTATAAGAGATCGTTCCGGCTTGTCCTTCGCTACAAAAAGGATTGGGCCACCTTGCTGCACTCTTTGTTACCATTACTACTTATTACTTGTTACGAACTATTTTGCTATCAAAACTATCTGTTACAGCTAATTTCAGTACTTGCAGAGAGTACCTTGCTGAAAACCGCTTGTCATTTCCTTCTGCTCCTCGTTGGGTTCGATACTCTTACTTATCGAAAGGACTACAATTGATCCCCTATACTTGTGGGTCATCAAGACTCTTTTCTGGCGCCGTTGCCGGGGAGTGAAGCGCCTTTGGTGAGTGGAATTTGGTAAGGAAACATTTATATTACGTGCTGAAATTTATTGTCACTTGTCACTATGGAAAGTAATCCTTTGAGGGGCTTGTTCGGGGTATCTTCACCTCAACCGGAAGCAATAAGAGTTGCTCCTCAACCTATTGAACCTACTGAAAAATATTTATTATGAAATTCCTTCGGGTATGATAGAGAAACTGCTAGCTAATACTTATGTAGGAGATGGAACGGTACATTCCGATATGCACTTGATCTATGTGGATGAAATTTGTGGATTGTTTAAGCTTGCAGGTTTATCCGGAGATGGAGTTAAGAAGAAAGTATTCCCTTTATCTTTGGAGGGAAAGGCATTGACATGGTATAGGCTATGTGATGATACTGAAACATGGGACTGGAACCGGTTGAAGCTGGAATTCCACCAGAAATTTTATCCTATGTATTTGGTTCATCGTGATCGGGATTATATATATAATTTTTGGCCTCGTGAAGGAGAAAGTATCGCTCAATCTTGAGGGAGGCTTAAGTATATGTTGCACACATGTACGGGTGGAAACGGATCGGATGCAGATCGGATATTGCTCTTACCACTTCCATTTCCATATTTTCAAAACGAATACGAATGCAAATACAGATGTAATCGGATACGGATGTGGCTCGGATGTTATTCAAATACGGATACGTATCGGATGTTTACTCGATTCGGAACGAATACGAATAATAGCGACATATTGCTTAAGTAAATTAGTCAATGGCAATGTGACATGAAATAATCAACTTGTGACATACTATAAATCATTGATAAATAGGTTTATGAATAAAAACTATTGTAATGCATAATAATTTCTAAGTTTAATCATACAAAGAGTAAAATTTGACCACTTATTTGGCTTTTATGTTGGATAATTGGAATATTAGGGCTAGAATTTTGAAAATTACCTCCATAATCTTATTCGAATACGGATATATCCACTTCCATATCCATATTTGTGTCAAAATCTCATACCATATTAAATTTTTTATTTGTTAAATAAATTCGGATATGGACAATTTCCATTTCCATTTTGGTTCGGATGCGGATGTTTCGGATACGAATAGGCATTTTCTCGAATACGAATATCGGATATTTTGGATTATCCACTACCACTTTCCACCCCTACACACATGCCCCAATCATGAGCTCTCAAGAGAAATAATTCTTCAAAACTTTTATGCTCGGCTTTCTTATAATGATCGATCCATTCTCGATACTTCTTCTGCTGGTTCCTTTATGAAGAGAACTATTGAATCCAGATGGGATCTTGTAGAAAGAATTAAACGTAACTCTGAAGATTGGGAAATCGACAAAGGTAATGAGTCAAGTATAAATCTTGAGTTTGATTGTGTTAAATCTTTTATGGAAACTGATGCTTTTCGTAAGTTTAGTACTAAATATGGACTTGACTCTGAGATAGTAGCTACCTTTTGTGAATCTTTTGCTACCCATGTTGATCTCCCTTATGAGAAATGGTTAAATATCACCCACCTATTGAATTGAATGAAGAACCTGTTAGTGTTAAAGAAGAGACAATTGTTTACCATGTTGATCCAGTTGTGCCTACTGCTTATATTGAGAAATCTCCTTTCCCTGTTAGGATTAAGGAACATGCTAAAGTTTCAACTGTGGTTAATAAGAGTAATATTAAAGCACCTAGACCTTCTGATCAAATTAAAGTTGAACCTAGTGTTGCAATGGTTAAAGATCTTTTGGTCGATAATATTGATGGACATGTCATATATTTCTGTGATGAAGCAACTAGAATTGCTAAGCCAGACCCTAAGGATAAAAACAAACCTGTAGTTGGCATGCATGTTATTTCTGTTAAAATTGGAGATCATTGCTATCATGGTTTATGTGATATTGGTGCTAGTGTGAGTGCTATTCCGTTTACTCTCTATCAAGAAGTCATGAATGATATTGCACCTATTGAGATTAAAGATATTGATGTTACTATTAAGCTTGCAAATAGAGATACTATTTCACCACTTGGGATTGTTAGAGATGTTGAAGTCATGTGTGGTAAGATCAAATACCCTACTGATTTTCTTGTTCTTGGATCACCACAAGATGATTTTTGTCCCATTATATTTGGTATACCCTTCTTGAATACTGTTAATGCTAAGATTGATTGCACTAAAGAAATTGTTAGTGTTAATTTTGGTGAGATGTCTCATGAGTTTAATTTCTCTAAGTTTCGTAGACAACCTCATGATAAAGAATTAACTAGTAAGGATGAAATTATTGGTCTTGCTTCTATTGTTGTGCCTCCTACTGATCCATTAGAACAATATTTGCTTGAGCATGAGAATGACATGAATATGAATGAAAGAAATGAAATAGATGAATTATTCTTTAAACAAGCACCTATCCTGAAACACAATTTGCCTGTTGAAACCTTGGGAGGTCCACCTCCACCCAAGGGTGATCCTGTATTTGATTTAAAGCAATTACCCGATACTCTTAAATATGCTTACCTTGATGAAAAGAAGATATATCCTGTTATTATTAGTGCTAACCTTTCAGAGCATGAAGAAAAGAGATTACTTAAAACTCTGAATAAGCACTGTGCCGCTATTGGATATACTCTCGATGATCTTAAGGGCATTAGTCCCACTTTATGTCAGCATAAAATTCATATGGAGCCAGATGCTAAACCTGTTGTTGATCACCAAAGAAGGCTGAATCCTAAAATGAAGGATGTGGTAAGAACTGAAATATTAAAGCTTCTGGAAGCAGGTATAATTTATCCCATAGCTGATAGTAGATGGGTAAGTCCTGTTCATTGTGTTCCGAAGAAAGGAGGTATTACCGTTGTTCCCAATGATAAAAATGAACTTATCCCACAAAGAATTGTGACTGGTTATAGGATGGTAATTGATTTCAGGAAATTAAATAAAGCTACTAAAAAAGATCATTACCCCTTGCCTTTTATTGATCAAATGTTAGAAAGATTATCTAAGCATACACACTTTTGTTTCCTAGATGGTTATTCTGGTTTCTCTCAAATACCTATGTCACCTGAAGATCAAGAGAAAACCACCTTTACTTGTCCTTTTGGAACTTATGCTTATCGTTGTATGCCTTTTGGTTTATGTAATGCACCTGCTACCTTTCAAAGATGTATGACTGCTATATTCTCTGATTTTTGTGAAAAGATTGTTGAGGTTTTCATGGATGATTTCTCCATTTACGGAACTTCTTTTGATGATTGCTTGAGCAACCTTGATCGAGTTTTGTAGAGATGTGAAGAAACTAATCTTGTCTTGAATTGGGAGAAGTGCCATTTTATGGTGAATGAAGGTATAGTCCTTGGGCATAAAATTTCTGAAAGTGGTATTGAAGTTGATAAAGCTAAAGTTGACGCTATTGAGAAAATGCCATGTCCTAAAGATATCAAAGGTATAAGAAGTTTCCTTGGTCATGATGGTTTCTATAGAAAGTTTATAAAAGACTTCTCTAAAATTTCTAGACCTCTTACCAATCTCTTGCAAAAAGATGTTCCATTCGTTTTTGATGATGATTGTGTAGAAGCCTTTGAAATACTTAAGAAAGCCTTAATTTCTGTGCCTATTGTTCAACCACCTGATTGGAACCTACCCTTTGAAATTATGTGTGATGCTAGTGATTATGTTGTTGGTGCTGTTCTAGGACAAAGAGTTGATAAGAAATTAAATGTTATTCATTATGCTAGTAAAACTCTAGACAATGCTCAAAGAAATTATGCTACTACTGAGAAAGAATTTTTAGCAGTTGTGTTTGCATGTGATAAATTTAGATCTTACATTGTTGATTCCAAAGTCACTGTCCACACTGATCATGCTGCTATTAAATATCTTATGGAAAAGAAAGATGCTAAACCTAGACTTATTAGATGGGTTCTTCTGCTACAAGAATTTGATTTGCATATTGTTGATAGAAAGGGAGCTGAGAATCCCGTAGGTGATAATTTGTCTAGAATGGAAAATGTTCTTGATGACCCACTTCCTATTAATGATGATTTTCCTGATGAGCAATTAGCTATGATAAATGCTTCTCATAATACTCCTTGGTATGCAGACTATGCTAATTACATTGTTGCTAAATCCATACCACCCAGCTTTACATACCAACAAAAGAAAAAGTTATTCTTTGATTTAAGACACTACTTTTGGGATGACCCACACTTATATAAAGAAGGAGTAGATGGTATTATTAGACGTTGTGTACCTGAGGATGAACAGGAACAGATCCTACGTAAGTGCCACTCCGAGGCATATGGAGGACACCATGCGGGAGACCGAACTGCACACAAGGTATTACAATCCGGTTTTATTGGCCTACTCTTTTCAAGGATGCACGTAAGTTTGTCATTTCTTGTGATGAATGTCAAAGAATTGGTAATGTTGGTAGACGTCAGGAAATGCCTATGAATTATTCACTTCTTATTGAACCATTTGATGTTTGGGGTTTCGATTATATGGGACCTTTTCCTAAATCCAATGGGTATACTCATATTCTAGTTGTTGTTGATTACGTTACTAAGTGGGTAGAAGCTATTCCAACTAGTAGTGCTGATCATAACACTTCTATTAAAATGCTTAAAGAAGTTATTTTCCCAAGGCTTGGAGTCCCTAGATATTTAATGACTGATGGTGGTTCACATTTTATCCATGGTGCTTTCTGTAAGTTGCTTGCTAAATATGATGTTAATCATAGAATTGCATCTCCTTATCATCCTCAGTCTAGTGGCCAAGTTGAATTAACTAATAGAGAAATAAAATTGATTTTGCAAAAGACCGTTAATAGATCCAGAAAGAATTGGTCTAAGAAACTTGATGATGCATTATGGGCTTACAGAACAGCATATAAAAATCCTATGGGTATGTCTCCGTATAAAATGGTTTATGGAAAAACATGTCATTTACCTCTTGAGTTAGAACATAAAGCTTATTGGGCAATTAAAGAACTCAACTATGATTTTAAACTTGCCGGTGAGAAGAGGTTATTTGATATTAGCTCTCTGGATGAATGGAGAACCCAAGCCTATGAAAATGCTAAGTTGTTTAAAGAAAAGGTTAAAAGATGGCATGACAAAAGAATTCAAAAACGGGAATTCAAAGTAGGTGATCATGTTCTATTATACAATTCTCGTTTAAGATTTTTTGCAGGAAAACTTCTCTCTAAATGGGAGGGGCCATATGTCATCGAAGAAGTTTATCGCTCCGGAGCCATCAAAATAAATAATTCCGAAGGCAATAATCCAAGAGTGGTGAATGGGCAAAGAATCAAGCATTATATTTCAGGTACCCCCATTAATGTTGAAACTAATATTATTGAAACAATTACACCGGAGGAACACATCAAGGAGTCCTTCCGGAACGCTTCAGAACCCTGAAAAGGGGTAGGTATGTGATACGGTAAGTAAACCGACTCCAAAAATTCCATAAAAATTATTTCTGTCAGTTTTGGACTACTAGAAAAAAATACAAAAATAAGAAACAGCCGAGGGGACCCACGTGTCGCCCACAAGGCAGCAGGGCGCGACCCCCCCGGGGCACGCCGTGGTGCCTTGTGGGCCCCACGTGTGCCTTCCCGACTCCGTTTTCTTTCCGTATGCTTGTTTTGCAAGATAAAAATTCTTTATATATACTCCCGTATGTTTTGACCACCGTATCGCAAGTTTCTCCTCTGTTCTTGTTTCGGGCTATTTTTTTGACAGATCTAGGTCGCCATGACGTCTCCAAGCTCGTCCAAGGACAAGTTCTATGAGAAGGTCATCAACCCGTACCTACCGGAGGTGATGAAGCACCCTCAGGCCATTGAGATGCGTGAGGGGGTGCTCCACATCCGGGATGTTCAAGGGCCTAAGAAGACCGGGAGCGAGAAGGCCAGGCTGGAAGCGGTGGAACAGGAGATCTTCAAGTGTCAGGGCATGGTGGAGCGCGGACTTTATGCTAACCACTCCATGATCACGGAATTCATCCGTGAGCACAAGGTGGATGACAAGAATATTGGGGACGTCATCTCCAAGCTCAATGATCGGATTGATTATCTTCAGGCCCAAATATATGACCTACAAAACCAAAATTTTGAGTATGAGGCCAAGTTCAAAGGTATGAGTTTAGCTGCAAATGTCAGGACTCCGGAAACACGTTCGTCATTTTATGATGGAGAGCCTATGCCTTGGAAGACGGAGGACCAACCCACTACCTCACCATCACCACCATCACCGAAGAAGGAGACTTGAGTACATGGGTATGGGCACTCCCCTTGGCTTGTGCCAAGCTTGGGGGAGGCGCCCCGGTATCGTATCACCATCACTTTTTAATCATCATTATCTATCTTAGTTCGATCCTTAGTTACTTCGTGATTTAGAGGAATAAAAGTTTTAAGTTTGATTTAGTTTCGAGTGCTTGCTTTGTGATCTATCTATGTAATCGTGTGTGAAAGTTATATAATAAAAAGTAGTTTGAGTTGATTGATTTGCTTTTGATGATCCAATCTTAGAAATAAAGAAAGAATAAAATAAGATCATATGCTAATCCCATGGGGAGTGATGACTTCACATAAAAATTGATAAAACTTGTTGGGGATTGACAAACATAGCATTGGTCATTGTAGCAATTCATGAAAAAGTAATAAAGGAAGAGAGGTCTCACATATAAATACACTATCTTTGACATCTTTTATGATTGTGAGCCCCCATCAAATATTCTATGTCAATTAGTTGATGTTGGACAAGGAAGACAACGTAATGAGTTATGTTTGCTTATATTCACATAGAAGTTATATTGTTTTGGATCCTCTAACATGTGGTGTTTGCCCCCCTATCTTTGCTAGCCAAAAATCTGCACCAAGTAGAGGCACTACTTGTGCATCCAAAACCCTTAAACCCAGTTTCATGTCATGAGAGTCCACTATATCTACCTATGGATTGAATAAGATCCTTCAAGTAAGTTGTCATCGGTGCAAAAGCAATAAAAATTGCTCCTAAATATGTATAAACTTTTATTGTAAGGGAAAATAAGCTTTGTACGATCTTGTGATGGTGGAGCAATAAAAGTGACAGACTGCATAATAAAGGTCGCTATCACAAGGGGCCATATAAAGTGACGTTCCTTTACATTAAGAGCTTGCACATCCAAAAAACAAAAAGCGCATGACAACCTCTGCTTCCCTCTGCGAAGGGCCTATGTTTTACTTTACGTATTTACTTTCATGCAAGATTCAATAATGTTCTCCTCTATTCCATTTTTTTCTCTTTTGGCAAACATCATGTGGTGGGGATTGATCCATGCATATATATCCAGTTGAATGTAGGTGATCATGAGTTATTATTATTGACATTACCCTTGAGGTAAATACGTTGGGAGGCAAAATTATAAGCCCCTATCTTTCTGTGTGTTCGACTGAAACTTTTGCTCCATAAGTATAAAGTGAGTGTCAGCAATCATAGAAGACTAAATGATAGTTGAGTATGTGAACTTGCTAATCAAAGCTCTTACATAGACTCTTTCTGATAATATGATGAATTGCAATTGCTTCAGTGACAGAGAACATAGTTTGTTCGTTTTCAATTTGGTTTATGGTTCATACTTTAACTTGTGGATGAATTGTCACTTTTCATGAGAAGTTTTATGATGATATATTGCTATTATGATAAAGATCATGATGCTCCATGTCCGTATTTTATTTTTATCGACGTCTCTCTCTAAACATGTGGTCATGATTATCGATTTCGACTTTTCGCTTGAGGGCAAGCGAGGTCTAAGCTTGGGAGAGTTGATATGTCCAATTTGCATCATGATTTCCTACTGTTATTTATTATGTTTTTAGTCATTATTTCACTTTATGGTACAATTCTTATGCCTTTTATCTCTTAATTTGCAAGATTTACACGAAGAGGGAGAATGCCGGCATCTGGAATTCTGGACCTGAAATAGCCATATCAGAGATACCTATTCTACAGAGCTCCAATTGACCTGAAATTTCACGGAGAATTTTTATTGAATATATAAAAATTCTGGAGGAAAGAGATAATAGAGGGGACCCACCAGCTGCCCACAAGGCAGCAGGGCGCGCCCCCCTGGGCGCACCCTAGTGCCTTGTGGGGCCCACAACTGGCGTCTGGCCCCCTCCTTCTGATATATGAAGCCATTTGCCCTAGAAAAAATCATGAGAAGACTTTCGGGACGAAGCGCCACCGTCTCGAGGCGAAACTAGGGCAGGAGCTATTTTGCTCTCCGGCGGAGCGATTCCGCCGGGGATACTTCCCTCCGGGAGGGGGAAATCGAAGCCATCGACATCACCAACGATCCTCTCATCGTGGGAGGACCAATCTTCATCAACATCTTCACCAGCACCATCTCATCTCAAACCCTAGTTCATCTCTTGTATTCAATCTTTGTCTCAAAACCTCAAATTGGTACCTGTGGGTTGCTAGTAGTGTTGAATACATCTTGTAGTTGATGCTAGTTGGTTTATTTGATGGAAGATTATATGTTCAGATCCTTAATGATATTCAATACCCCTCTGAGCTTTAACATGAATATGATTTTTGAGTAGTTATTTTTGTTCTTGAGGACATGGGAGAAGTCTTGTCATAAGTAATCATGTGAATTTGGTATTCGTTCGATATTTTGATGATATGTATGTTGTTGCTTCCTTTAGTGGTGTCGTGTGAACGTCGACTACATGACACTTCACCATCTTTGGGCCTAAGGGAAGGAATTGTGGAATAGTAATTAGATGATGGGTTGCTAGAGTGACAGAAGCTTAAACCCTAGTTTATGCGCTATTCCGTAAGGGGCTGATTTGGATCCATATGTTTCATGCTATGGTTAGAGTTATCTTAATTCTTCTTTCGTAGTTGCGGATGCTTGAGAGAGGGGGTAATCATAAGTGGGAGGCTTGTTCAAGTAAGAACAATACCCAAGCACCGGTCCACCCACATATCAAATTATCAAAGTAGCGAACGCGAACCAAACAAACATGATGAAAGTGACTAGATGAAATTCCCATGTGTCCTCGAGAACGCTTTGCTTATTATAAGAGATCGTTCCGGCTTGTCCTTTGCTACAAAAAGGATTGGGCCACCTTGCTGCACTCTTTGTTACCATTACTACTTATTACTTGTTATGAATTATTTTGCTATCAAAACTATCTGTTACCGCTAATTTCAGTACTTGCAGAGAGTACCTTGCTGAAAACCGCTTGTCATTTCCTTCTGCTCCTCGTTGGGTTCGACACTCTTACTTATCGAAAGGACTACGATTGATCCCCTATACTTGTGGGTCATCAATGAACAGTGCATGTTGCTGCCGCGCGCGCTATACGTAGAACGAGTCGAGACGCATCGATCGAGCCCCTTGCGCGAGACGTGGTAAGTTGCCCTAGCCGGTTGGTTGGCTGTGGATGAACAGTTCCCGTTGCTGCCGCCCGCTCGTACGCCCCACCCCAGCTGGTGGGTTGGCTGTGGATGAACAGTACCCTGTCCATGTGAAGGTGGTTGGCGCTGGATGAACAGGACCCTGAGGAGGCCAGCCGGTTGGGGGTGGATGAACATGACCCCGTGGAGGCTGGATGAACAGTTGCCGGTGGAGGCTGGAGGAAGTCGACGGTGGATGAACAGTAGCTGGTGGAGGCTGGAGGGAGGTCGACCGTGGATGAACAGTAGCCCATGGAGTCCCATTTTGCGGTACGCCACACCCCTCCCGATGAGCAGGACCCCCGTTTTGACCGTAGGTAGTTGGGGAGAAGTTTGTTTCCTTCGTTTTACGGTACGCCAGAGCCCTCCCGATCAACAGGACCCCATTTCGACCGTAGGCGCTCGAACAGAAGTCTGTTTCCTCCATTTTGCGGTACGCCAGACCCCCAGCCGATGAACAGGACCCCGTTTTGACTGTAGGCGGTCGAACAGAAGGACATTTCCTTCGTTTTGCGGTACGCCAGACCCCGAGTCGATGAACGGGACCCCGTTACGGCTCCGTCCAAGCTGGTTGGCTCCCGATGAACAGGACGTGTTCCGACCCAGTCGCTTGGCTCCCGATGAACACAGTGCTGGTTCCTCCGTTCCGACCCAGCCGGTTGGCTGACGATGAACAGGAGGCCGTTGCTGCCGTCCATTGCCTCCCTCTCCATGTACATGAGCCCTGGCCGTACGTATGCGCGAGTACGCGTTCGAGACCCCGCCCGTATGTACATACGTGCCCGTATTTTTTGCTATGTGGCTGTACGTACGTGTACACGATTTAGACGGGGCTGCCTGAACTGCTACGTCGGGGGCTCTACTATGACACGTGTCGCTCCTTACACGCCCACGGTTCATCGTTGCAGAGAGACCGATCGACCAGTATGTACATACACGTTCGCGACAAGACAGACAACGCTACGTACGCTTCGACCGAGTGGGTCCCAGCTGTAAGGGAGGATAAGGAGGCACTTCCTTGCGTGCGAAGATATAGCTGCTGGGTCCCAGCTGTCAGGGGGGAGGAATCATTTTTTTTGCACGTAATAAGGAGGCACTTCCTTGCGTACATTCCTCTTCCGATGGCTGTCGTTCATTGATCAGAGATTGAAGAAGCAGCACGTCCGTTGGATGAACATCCAACGGTCACTACTGCTAGAATCGTTTGTTGACTAAGTTGACAAAGCTCTGCGTACGCGTCAACTTAGTAGGCCAACAAGTCAGCCTAAAAATCTGGTGGGTCCCAGTTGTCATGGGGTGGAATCATTTTTTTTTTGCGTAATAAGGATGTACTTCCCTCCATGCGAAGATGTAGCTTGTGGGTCCCGGATGTCAGGGGGAGGAGTCATTTTTTTTGCGCGTAATAAGGAAGCACTTCCTTGCATGCGAAGATGTAGCTGGTGGGTCCAAGCTGTTAGGGGGAGGAATCATTTTTCTTGCGCGTGATAAGGAGGCGACCATGGACCATGTGCGTCCCAGCTGTCAGCCTCTGCACATACAGTCCTCTTCCGATGGGTGTCGTTCGTTGACCGCGTTGACGACGCCGTGCCGAGAGCACCAAGGCGGTGGACGACGGCTAGGCTAAGGGTGGGAACGACCTGGTGCCAGGGAAGACTCGACAGTGGATGCCCACGGGGAGGGGAGTATGAGGGTTGACTGGTTCGGCTGCGGTGTGAGGCTGCCGTCGCCGGAGAACCACAGAAGGTGTGGGTGAGTAGAGGAATGGACTGACCAGCGGTGGGAATAGGGTGGGGCGGTGAGTCCTTCGTGGCAGCATAGCCGTCCATCGGAGTTGGGAGCAGGCGGTCCCGTCGGCGCTGGTTTCGGCGGCTGGAGTAAGAAATCAGAGACTGAAGAAGCACGGCGGCCGTTGGATTAACATCGAACGATCACGCTGGTAGAATCGATTGTTCACTAAGTTGACAAAGCCTTGCGTACCCGTCAACTTCGTAGGCCCACAAGTCAGCCTCCAAATGTGTGGTAGACAGCATACAGCCCATTTGCTATTTTTGTGAATAATTTACAGCCCATTTGCTAATTCTTAAGGAATTTATTACATCCCATTTTTGGACCAGTACCACAGTCAATAAATTCAACGAAATTTCGCATACTTCGGTGTAGTCTGAACTATTTTAATCCCGAAATTTCGCGTTAGATTCAAACTAATTTTAAAAAAATAAAATAAAAATAAAATCCAATGATATTTAAAATCTCAAAATTCGAAGAAAAAAGCCTAAATTTGAAACTAATTGCCAGTTTGCTGTGTTTTTTTATATTTACAACCTTTTTCTTATTAGTTATTTCAAACAATTTTCTGGGCAAGCCGAATGCATGCCTCCTTGTCTAGATTTGCAGCCCAGCAATTCGCAAAAAGCAATTGTAGCCCAGCATGGTCCCGCCAACGTGGGAGGAAGAGGACGAGAGATTGAAGAAGCACGTTGGCCGTTTGATTTACATCCAATGCCTCGGCTATCAGAATCGTTTTGTTGACCAAGTTGACAACGCCTTGCGTGGGTTTCACCCTCGTGGGCCCACAATGTGAGCTTCCTATTCTGTGCCTGGCATTCAGACCATTTCATATTTTTTAGAATTTACAGTCCATTTGTTAAAAAATCGAAATACACCCATTTGCTCGGCTGGGTGAAAAAATAATGTTGCGGGCATGCTGCAACCAATAATTCTTTTTTCTTAGAACTTACAGCCCATTTGCTTCTTTTCTAAATACACACATTTGCTGGGCTGGCTGGACAGAGCAATGATATAAAAAATAAAGCAATGATATAAAAAAATAAAACTGGGCTGGGCATTCATTTGGACAAGAGATTTTCTTTAATGATTTACAGGATGGCTGAAAAAATAATGTTGCGGACTGCAACCGATTAACCTTTTTAGTAGAATTTAAACCCCAATTGTTTTTTTTGAAATACACCGATTTCTTGGCTGCATTAAAAAATAATGTTGCGGACAAGCCCCATTTAATATTTTTGGTTAATTTACAGCCATTACCTTTTTTTAGAAATACACACATTTGCTTCTCTGGGTTAAAAAGTAATGTTGGTCTGGCCACAACATTATTATAAAATATAAGACATTTTTAGGCTATTTTAGCCTACCAAAACGTCTTATATTTTTATACGGAGGGAGTAGAAAATAAGAACTTAGCTATGCGTTTTTTCTTAAAAAAAAGGTAACTCCGCGTCCCACAGCCCATTCGAGAACTGCCGGATCCTGGTGTCAGCATGTCGTGGGCTGCGCATATAATAGGCTGGGTAGGCCAAAGCCCAGTTATAAAACAGTCTTTGGTGACTGCCTCTCCTTATTTAATTCACTCGTTTATTTACTACGTTGATGAGTTTCTCAAAAAAAATTACTACGTTGATGACAACCTGGTGGGTCCGAGATGTCAGTATTTTACTGGAGGTGAGACTCTTTTTTTCGCTTTTACTATTTATATTTCTGCTGGCTGAACATTTGTTTCGCGTCAGTCGCCGGCCGCAGGGTGGCGGGAGCATGCGGTCCGGCCGTCGCTGGTTTGGGAGGCTGGAGGAAGAAGAAGACGGGAGATAGAAGATGTAAGAGAAAACGCACGCCAGCCGTTCGATATGAATCAAACCATTGGCAGAAAGAAAACACCCTTTTGACAGTTAATTCATTCAGACGAACAGTAGTAGTACTAGTTAATTTGCTTCCACCACGACTACATCTTTAGAAGCTGAAGCTGAACCAGACACTAGCCACGGCCAGTGCCAGTCGCACGGCCCCGGCCAACGCCACCCCCGCGGCCACGACATCCGACATCGCCACGGCCGCGGTCACCGCCACCACCACGGCCACCACCAGTGCCACCCCCACTACCGCGACCTCCGCCACCGCCACCGCCATGGTAAAATGCGTGGAATCGGGCAAAGTTGGAGTGGAGGGCGTGGAAATACGCTTCGGCGGCATCAGCGTCCAAGGCAGGCCATTCATCTGCGGTGGGCGCGGGGGCCCCAAACAGTTGCTCCGCCTCTGCCTTCTTCTGGGCAACTATCTCCAAGCCCAGGTCCATCTCATCCCATAACGGATCCAGAGGATTCGCGGGATGCTCCTCCTCCTCCTCTCCAAAATTGACACGAGTGAGTGCTCCTCCGGTTGTGCCATTGACGAGGGAGTGCTGGTGCATTGAAGATGGGAATGAGAGGTGCCAGAGAGGATTTGGGGGATAGAGGGTACGGCGGCGGTGTCGTATAGGCTGCCGCAGGCGCCATTAAGGAGGAGGTAAGAGCAGCGGCGGGCGGTCAAAGGGCGCGTCTCCCGGTGAGAAAAGCTGCTGCCGCCGGCTCGCACGCCTCTCAGATGCACATGGATGACGCGTCGCAGTCTCCGTAATTGGCGAGATTAATGACAGGCAGCTGGGTCATTAGTGTAGGATACAGTCGATCTGATCCCATGTAGTGTTCGTGTGTTAGCAGGTGATACGTCTCCAACGTATCTATAATTTTTGATTGTTCCATGCTGTTATATTATCAATATTGGATGTTTTTATATACATTTACAACAATTATATATCATTTTTTGGGACTAACCTATTAACTTAGTGCCCAGTGCCAGTTGCTGTTTTCTGCCAGTTTTTGGTTTTACAGAAAATCAATACCAAACGAAGTCCAAATGTCACGAAACTTTTTAGAGATTTTTTTCTGGACAAGATAAACGCTAGAAGCTTCGGGAGAAGGCCAGAAGCCCCAGGGGGTGCCCACGAGGCACCAGGGCGCGCCTGGGGGGGAAGGCGCGCCCTGGTACCTCGTGGGGCCCACAGAGCTCCGTTTGACCTAATTACACCACTATAAATTCCCAAAAAATCAGAAAACCTCAGGAGAGTCCACGAAATACTTTTTTCGCCGTTTCTGTTCTCGAGAGATCCCATCTGGAGGCCTTCTCCGGTACTCCGCCGGAGGGGGAATCGATCACGGAGGGGCTCTACATCAACCTTGCTGCCCTTCCGATGATGCGTGAGTAGTTTACCACAGACCTTCGGGTCCATAGTTAGTAGCTAGATGGCTTCTTCTCTCTTTTTGATCTTCAATACAATGTTCTCCTCGATGTTCTTGGAGTTCTATCCGATGTAATCACTTTTTGCGGTGTGTTTGTTTGGATCTGATGAATTGTGAGTTTATGATCAGATTATCCATGAATATTATTTGAGTCTTCTCTGATCTCTTTTATGCATGATTATTATAGCTTTGTATTTCTTCTCCGATCTATTGATTTGGTTTGGCCAACTAGATTGATTTATCTTGCCATGGGAAGAAGTGCTTTGTAATGGGTTCGATCTTGCGGTGCTCAATCCCAGTGACAGAAAGGGACATGACACGTATGTATCGTTGCTATTAAGGGTAAAAAGATGGGGTTTATTCATACATGAGTTTATCTTGTCTACATCATGTCATCGTTCTTAAGGCGTTACTCCATTCTTTTATGGACTTAATACACTAGATGCATGCTGGATAGCGGTCGATGTGTGGAGTAATAATAGTAGATGCAGGCAGGAGTCGGTCTACTTGTCTCGGACGTGATGCCTATATACATGATCATTGCCTTGGATATCGTCATGATTATTTGCTTTTCTATCAATTGCCCAACAGTAATTTGTCTACCACCGTATGCTATTTTCTTGAGAGAAGCCTCTAGTGAAACTATGCCCCCCGGGTCTATCTAAATCATATTACTAAAACCCTAAAAATATTCTGCACTTTTCTTTTCTTTATTTTATTTTGTAATTTTGTTTCAATCTATCTATCTATCACATACAATTTAATCTTGCAATTAACCGCCGAGGGATTGACAACCCCTCGTTTGCGTTGGGTGCAGGGATTTGTTGTTTGTGTGCAGGTACTGCTAACGAGGTGTTGCGTGGTTCTCCTACTGGATTGATAACCTTGGTTTCGTAGCTGAGGGAAATACTTACCTCTGCTGTGCTGCATCATCCCTTCCTCTTCGGGGATAATACCAACGCAAGCTACAAGTAGCAGGAAGAATTTCTGGCGCCGTTGCCGGGGAGACATCATCAACATCTATCAAGTACCTACGCATAAACTTTCATCTCCTTGCATTTATTTTATTTGCCTTTGCCTCTCGTTTTCATCTCCCCCACTTCTAAAAAGTTTTTACAAAAATACAAAAATATTTTCTGTTTGCCTTTTTCTTGTTTGCTTGTTTCCTATCTTGTTTGCGTAGTCACGATGTCTCAAGAAAATACAAAATTGTGTGATTTTTCCAATACTAATAAGAATGATTTTATTAGTACTCCGATTTCTCCTCCCGCCGCTAGTGCGGAGACTTGTGATATTAATGCCACTTTGCTAAATCTTATAATGAAAGAACAATTTTCTGGTAGTCCTAATGAAGATGCTGCATCCCATCTTAACACTTTCGTATTATTGTGTGATATGCAAAAGAAAAAAGATGTGGATAATGATATTGTGAAATTAAAATTATTCCCATTCTCATTGCGGGATCGTGCAAAAATTTGGTTTTCATCTTTACCATGAAATAGTATCGATTCTTGGGATAGGTGTAAAGATGCTTTTATTACTAAGTATTTTCCTCCCGTGAAAATTATTTCACTTAGAAATCAAATTATGAATTTTAAGCAACTTGATCATGAACATGTTGCCCAATCTTGGGAGAGGATGAAATTAATGAGAAGAAACTGCCCTACTCATGGTTTAAATTTATGGATGATCATACAAAATTTTTATGCGGGATTGAATTTTGTTTCTAGAAATCTTTTAGATTCCGCCGCGGGTGGTACTTTTATGGAAATTACTTTTGTGGAAGCTACTAAATTGCTTGATAATATTATGGCAAATTATTCACAATGGCATACTGAAAGAACTCCTACTAGTAAAAAGGTGAATTCTATTGAAGAAATTAGTAATTTGAGTGATAAAGTTGATGCGCTTATGAAATTGGTTGCTAGTAAAAATGCTCATATTGATCCTAATGATGTGCCATTGTCCACTTTGATTGAGCAAAATAATGATCCCGTAGATGTGAATTTTGTCTCGCGAAACAATTTCAATAATAATGCTTATAGAGGTAATTTCAATGCTAGACCGTTTCCTGGAAATTCCTCTAATAATTATGGCAATCCTTATGGTAATTCTTATAATAATAATAGGATGCCCTCTGATCTTGAAAGTAATATTAAAGAATTTATTAATGCTCAAAAAGTTTTCAACACTACGATAGAAGAAAAATTGAGTAAACTTGATGATATGTCTAGGAGCATTGATAGAATTATTCATGATGTGGAAAATCTTAAGACTAAAATTTTGCCACCTAAAATTGATATTAGTGAATCAATTAAAGCTTTATATGTCTCCATGGATGAGAGTAAGAAAAGAACCGCCATGCTAAAAGCTAAACGAGAATTTTTAGAAAAAGCGATTCCTCCCGATTTTTATCGTAGTAATGATGAGTATATTAAAATGATTGGTGTTTCATCTATTGATTCTTTGTTTAGCAATATGAAACTTGATGAAAAGGGGACTGAAGAAGAGTCAACTTTAGCTAGTAGGCGTTCCCATAATTCAGAGGGTGAAAATCTTAATGAAAAAATTGCTAAAAGTGGGTTTGGAGAGGTAAAAACTTTAAATAGCGATGTGCCCACTCTCTTGGATGACAAAGATTTTAATTATGATAATTGTTCTTTGATTGAGTGCATTTCTTTGTTACAATCCATGTTAAATTCACCCAACGCTTATGAGCAAAACAAGGCTTTTACTAAACACATCGTAGAAGCAATGATGAAAGCGTTAGAAGAAAAGCTAGAACTAGAAATTTCAATTCCTAGAAAATTATATGATGAATGGGAACCCACCATTAAAGTTAAAATTAAAAATTATGAGTGCAATGTTTTATGTGATTTGGGTGCTAGCGTTTCCACAATTCCAAAATGTCTATGTGATGTGCTAGGTTTCACCAATATAGATGAATGTTCTCTTAATTTGCATTTGGCGGATTCTACTATTAAAAAGCCTTTAGGTAGAACTAATGATGTTCTTATTCTTGCAAATAGGAACTATGTGCCCATTGATTTTATTGTACTTGACATTGAATGCAATTCTTCTTGCCCCATAATACTTGGTAGACCGTTCTTACGAACCATTGGTGCCGTTATTGACATGAAAGAAGGGAATATAAAATTTCAGTTTCCATTAAAAAAGGGTATGAAGCATTTCCCTAGGAAAAGAATTAAAGCACCATATGAATCAATTATGAGGGCCACTTATGGAATCAACTTGAAAGATGACAATACTTGAAACTATGCATCATGCCTAGCTAGGGGCATAAAACAATAGCGCTTGTTGGGAGGCAACCCAATGAATAAAATAAATTTTTACCTTTTTTCTGTTATTGTGTGTTTTAAAAATTATGCTACTGGTATGAGTGTGTTTTTGTGTTTTTAATTAGTGTTTGTGCCAAGTAATACCTTTAGGATGATTTGGAAGATAGTATAATTGATGCTGTTTGGAAAACATAAAGTTTTGCGTCCAGTGCTAGAATTTTATTTCTGTACTGGAGCGTTAGAAAAATCTTAAATTTTTACACAGTATTGGTATATGAATTTCCCACGTTGTCCTAATTTTTCAGAATTTTTGGAGTTACAGAAGTATGTATTTTAAATAGATTTCTAAAGACTGTTCTGTTTTTGACAGATTCTGTTTTTGATGCACTACTTGCTTGTTTTGATGAATCTATGGATTGTATCGGGGGGTATAAGCCATGGTGAAGTTAGAGTACAGTAGGTATAATGCAAAAATAAAATATGAATGGGTTTGCAACGGTACTTATAGTAGTGATTTATTTTGTTATACTAACGGATCTCACGAAAGTTTTGTTGAGTTTTGTGTGATTGAAGTTTTCAAGTTTTGGGTGAGATCTCGATGGATGAAGGAATAAGGAGTAGCAAAAGCCTAAGCTTGGGGATGCCCGAGGCACCCCAAGGTAATATTCTAGGAAGACTCAAGCGTCTAAGCTTGGGGATGCCCCGGAAGGCATCCCCTCTTTCTTCTACCAACCATCGGTAATTTTACTTGGAGCTATATTTTTATTCGTCACATGATATGAGTTTTGCTTGGAGCGTCTTGTATTATATGAATCTTTGCTTTGTTTGCTTTTTAGTTTGTCACAATCATCTTTTCTGAACACACCTATCTTGAGAGAGCCACACGTTTATCATCATTTATTAGAATACTCTATGTGCTTCACTTAAATTTTTTGAGCTAGGCAGTTGCTCTAGTGCTTCACTTAAATCTTTTTGAGCACGGTGGTGGCTATATTTTGAAGAAATAAATTCTCATGCTTCACTTATATTATTTTGATAATTGAAAAGACTAAAATTTTGAAGAAATAAATTCTCATGCTTCACTTATATTATTTTGAGAATTGATAAGATTGAATTTTTGAAGAAATATTTGCACTCTCATGCTTCACTTAAATCTTTTTGAGAGATGATAATAGTAACGGTAATTTGCATAAGATATGAAATTGGTCCCAAAGTGATGAATATTCAAGAGGGATATAAATAAAAACTTTCATATAGATCATTGGATATGATAAGTGTGATTCCTTGAAATAGTTTTGCGATATGGAAATGATAATACGTGAGTCATGTTAGTGAGTAATTGTGATTTAGTAAGAATATTAGTGTTAAGGTTTGTGATTCCCTATGCATGCACATCAAGTCAATAGTTATGCAACGAAATTATATCCTACTTATGGTGCATTATTCGGTGTTAGTTATGTTCAATGCATGTTTATGACCGTTTTTGTTTTTTGGTTGGTTGCTTCTCAATCTATTTGCTAGCCTTCATATGTACTAAGCGGAAATACTGCTTGTGCATCCAAAATACTTAAACCCAGGTTGTGCCAAATGAGTCCACTATATCTACCTATATGTGGTATTTCAATGCCGTTCCAAGTAAATTTGCGTGTGCCAACTCTAATTCTCAAAATAATTTTTCCGTTTTGTGTGCCCGTACCGCTCATGAAGCGGCAGGGGGTGGCCATTATTTTCCATGCTAGGTGTGTTATTCTCACGACGAATGTTTATTCACCTATCATTGCACGAGAGAGTGGCTGGTAATAGGGATGCCCAGTCCCACAATGAATCAAAAATTAATAAACAACAAAAATTCCTTGGAAAGTGTTGGTTTGGAGGGCACCCGTGGATACGGCTAGCCATGGATTGTGAAATAATGGTGGAAAGGAAATAAACTTTACTTTCTGTTTGGGAACCGCCTATGATGTGTCTAGCATGGAAAATATTGGGAATTCTCATTCGTTTTCGTTGACAGGAAAAACATGCCTATCAAAATAATTTTATCTCTTTAATTTTAGCCTTGAGCTCTGGCACATTTGACAAATCTCTGCTTCCCTCTGCGAAGGGCCTATCTATTTACTTTTATGCAATTTTTACTTTTATTTGAGTCTCCATCTTCTCTTATAAAGCACCAACTAGAGAGCACTATTGTCATACTTGTGCATTGGATATATTTAATATTTGAGTGTGTTTCATGAATGGATCAATGATTGAGCATAATGGGCTAGGGATAAGTTTCTTTAACGTTGATATTTTGAAAGACATGGTTGCTTGTTAGCATTCTTGAGTATTTATATCTTCATGTCAAACTATAGACTATTGCTTTGAATCATTCAAGTCCAATGTCCATGCTATAAAAGAAAAGAATATGTGATGAATATGATAGGCAGCATTCCACATCAAAAATTCTGTTTTTATCATTTACCTACTCGAGGACGAGCAGGAATTAAGCTTGGGGATGCTGATACGTCTCCAACGTATCTATAATTTTTTTTATTGTTCCATGCTGTTATATTATCAATCTTGGATGTTTTTATATACATTTACATCAATTATATATCATTTTTTGGGACTAACCTATTAACTTAGTGCCCAGTGCCAGTTGATGTTTTCTGCCTGTTTTTGGTTTTGCAGAAAATCAATACCAAACGAAGTCCAAATGCCACGAAACTTTTTGGAGATTTTTTTTCTGGACAAGATAAATGCTAGAAGCTTCGGGAGAAGGCCAGAAGCCCCAGGGGGTGCCCATGAGGCACCAGGGCGCGCCTGGGGGGGGGGGGGCAGGCGCGCCCTGGTACCTTGTGAGGCCCACAGAGCTCCGTTTGACCTAATTCCACCACTATAAATTCCCAAAAAATCAGAAACCCTCAGGAGAGTCCACGAAATACCTTTTCCTCCGCCGCAAGTTTCTGTTCTCGAGAGATCCCATCTAGAGGCCTTCTCCGGTACTCCGACGGAGGGGGAATCGATCACGGAGGGGCTCTACATCAACCTTGCTGCCCTTCCGATGATGCGTGAGTAGTTTTGTCGGAGTCTAGGATCTGCGTCCAAGAAACTTCTCCAAGAACTTAGGATTCGAACTCTGGGGGACTTTGCTTGGCAACCTACGACACGACGGCAACTACGGCGGGAATACAACGGGCTTGCTGGCTCTCACCGGACACGAAGGGGACGCACGAGCTACCCAGGTTCGGGCCACCGTGCGGTGTAATACCCTACTCCTGCTTGTGTTGGATTGCTCTATGGTGGAGAGCTTGTGGCTCCAAGTACACAAGGTGTGGGGGAGAATGAATCGATCCCCTTACATGGAAGCAGCCCTGCCCCTTTTGTAGTGCCTTGGTCCTCTTCCCCGAAAATATGAGCGGGAAAGGGTTGCCACAGGGCGGCAATTCAAAAGGGGGACAAGAGCGCAGGCTTATCCTGACTAAAGGTGGTCTCCGCCTGCTAAAGCAGCTCCTTGTGACGCGCTGGTGGGCTATGAGATGACCTCCGTCCTGGCGTGCTGATCTGTCCTGATCTTCTATCACCAAAGAGGAAAGCCTTTGGAACTTGCTTTGGGGGAGGCAGACGCCACTGCTCCCTTATCACCAGAATAGAAGCTGGGCTTGGTCGCGCCCTGCTATCCTTATCCTGACAGCGGGACGTCACCCATGTGCTGGGCGCGGAGCCCCGCGGCTGGCGCCATATGACTTGCTTCGTGAGAAGGCCTCGCGAGGGGAGCCTCGCGAGGGAACCTGGTGCTTGGCAGCCTCGGCAGGGCCTGGCCTGGCGGGGAGGGGCCTCGTGAGGCTCGCCCCTCGCGAGGCGGCTTCCTCCGGAGCGGCTGAGGTAAGGCCACTCTCGTGGGCCGGCCCAAGCGTCCTCCTCCGGGCCAGAGGCAGACGGGCCGTGGTACCCTGGTTCCCATTGGGTCGACTGTAGCCCCCGGGCCCGCGGCGCGTGCGTTCCCTCTGTTAGGGATGAAACGACATGGGGCCCATCGAGCTGCCGGGCCCAGAGGTGACGCGTGGCGGCTTCCGCGGGGTGGGTCACCCCCACTCCCCACGACGCCTCGGTAACCGCCGTCTTGGTGATAAAGCCTGCCCGCGCGGGGCGCAGGCGCGTCATTGCTCCTCGTCCCCATCTTGCCCTTCGTTCCGTGCGAGCAGCTTCTCCCTTGCTCCTCTCCCAACTTCCAATCTCTCCGCCGCTATGGCCCCTGGCAGGAAAGGGAAGAAGAAAACCACCGAGCCGGGGTCGTCGGTCCCGCCAGGGCCGAGGCCCGCGCTGCTGAAATCCGTGATCCTCAACGAGGAGGGCCTAGACAAGGTGCGGCCGATGACGTCCAGCGCCTACAACGGGAACGGGGCGACGAAGATCTGGCCGGCGTCGCACCCCGCGACGCAGCGAGGGGGTACGACCTTCCCATTCTTCCTCCACTCCGTCTTCGCCGGGCTGGTGCCCCCCTTCTCCGACTTCTTCAACGCCGTGCTTAGCCACTACCAGATTCATGCGCTGCACCTGCACCCGAGCTTGGTCCTTCTTCTCTCCGCCTTCGCCTACCTCTGCGAGGCCTTTCTGGGGGTGCTGCCATCCGTGGCCTTCCTCCGGAAATTTTTCCGCCTCCGACTGACCGAGGCGGACCAGTGCTCGGGCTGCGCGTCATTCCAGATGGTCGCGGGCATGCACGCGGACATCATCGACATGCGGCTCCCTGAGGAGGTGGAAAGCTTCAGGGAGCGCTGGGTCTACATGGACGCGCACTAGTACATCCCCTTGCTCGAAATCCCGGAGGCGCCAGCGATGCCGAGCTCCGGGTGGGGGCTCGCCGAGCTGACTGAGGCCGCGTTGGGGCCAGTCATGGCGAGGATGCGTGTGCTCCAAGACGGCGGGCTCACCGCGAGCATGGTCGTCAAGGAGTTCGTGCGCAAGCGCATTGCCCCCCTCCAGGGGCGCCCTCGCCCGGTGTGGACCCACTCAGGCCTGGGGGACCCCATGAGGCTGAGCTCCGATCACCTTGCCCCAGAGGTGGTGGAGGGGCTGGTGAACATTCTCCTCGCCGCGGCGACGCCGTTCCCGCCGCCAAGCACGGTTCCAATTTACTACTTCGAAAACCGGGAGGACGTGCGGGTCGGCATGCCACTATTTGATCAGTGGGGGTTCATGCCCTCGGGTCATGTGGGACCCCACGACAACCCGATCTAGGTGCTGCCGCTTCCCGAAGGCGAAGGTGACACCAAGGTGGCGGCCGCGGCCGACGCCTGGAGCGAGGCGGCGGCTTCCGAGCCGACTCACCGCCTGTCGACGGCAGGAACCGACAACGGCGGCAGTAGTGACGCCGGGGGGCCCCAAGTCGAGCCCCGGCGGCTTGCGCCCCCGATGGAGGAAGCCCTTGGCGCGGAGAACCCCGCGGCTTGCAGGGCGATCCCGCCCGCCAAAGCCTCGGGAGGGGGCCTAGACGGTCCCCACGGCGGGGCCTCAGGAGGGGGCCCCAAAGAGTCCTGAGGGGGCGGAAGCGGCAGCTGCCCTGGAGGGAAGCTAAGGAAGCGGCGATGGGTTCCCAGAGACGAGTAAGTCCCCTTGCCTCGCGCGTTCCTTACGCTTACCGCCCCATCTTGCACGGCTCGGCTTGATCCCTAGTTATGCAGTAGGGGCTCCCCGCCAAAGAAGAAGAAGGAGGGTGTCCGGGACGAGGATGCCGGAGAGCCCGCCGGGGCTCAGCGGGAGTTGGGGGCAGTTGGCGCACCGGCGCCCCCAACGATCCCCGCGAAGCGTGACGGAGTTGTGGGGGAGGGGTCCGCGGGACCTGCCCAGCCTCCCGAGGAGGCCTTCCCTCCTGCCAGAGAAAGGGTGCCTCCGGAAGGGGCCCGCCCCGAGGGGGAGGTAGGCACCGACGCGGCGGCCACCGCAAGCCTCGAGCGATCCCCAGGGCACCACGAGCCGGAGGCGGCCGCGCCCTATCCTACCCGCGCGGCCGAGCGGCCGGTAGGGGCGGAAGCCGAGGCAGAGGTCGAGGAGGATCCTGGCTGCCTAGAGGGGAATGAGGCCCCCTCAGGCGGAGGCCTGGGCGGATCCGATGACGCAGCAGTCCCCGAGCCCCCAGAGCCACGGGGGGCGGAGACGAAAGGGCCGCACGCGCCTGGGACCCTGGCCTTGGTGAGCCGCAGCATCCTATCGTGGATCGGGACTCTCCGCCATGCCCGGTTGGCCCTTAGCTCCCTAGAGGCCGAGCTCGTGGCCGAGGAGGAGAACCTCCGCCTGGAGCAGGGACGCGTCGTGTCCCGCGAGGCCCGGCTAGCCTCCCGTGAGTAGGCGGTCACCCGGCGCGAGAGCATGGCGGCGGTCCTGGAGATGGACATGGAGATCCGGGAGCGCGAACTCCTGCGGACCACCATCGAGCAGGAGAGGGAGCGAGAGCGCTTGGAGCATCTGGACCGTATCGTGGCGGCCGACGAGGCCACCTACCAAGAACGCCTCGCGAAAGCCAACACCACGCTTGAAGAAAGAGCTGCGAGGTACAGGGCCGAGATCGACAAGCGGGGCCAGGAGGAGGTCGCGCGGAAGGCGAAGGCCCTAGCAGACACTTACTCCAACAACCTGAAGAAGCAGGAGGACCGCTTCACGAAGAGGCACGGTGAACTCAACGCCGAAATTGCCAAGCTCAAACGCCAGCTCGCGACGTCGGAAGCCGAGAGGCGGAGCGCAGCGGAGCTCCACGCCATGACTCACCGTGAGCTGGAAGACCTCCAGGCTCAGGTGGGCGAGGTTAGCGACGAGGCGCAGCGGGCCCGCGACGAGGCCGCCCGAGGGCGCGGGGAGCAGCTCCAGCGCTCCAAGATGTTCCGCGAGCTCATGGGGCGCGCTCGCAGCGCCGTGGCTGCTTTCTCGGTCGAGAGGGTGGAGGATCCCCTGGAGACCGACGACGCAAGCTACCTGGCCTTCTTCACAAGGCTTGTGGAGCGGCTGGAGGCGAGCTCCACCCGGTGGGACGAGATCCGCGACGCTGAGTGCCGCGACCTCCTGCGCCAGGCGTCGACCCGTGTCTTCAGCAACCTGCTGCGCGTTGATGGTAGCTTCAACTTCGACCAGGTGCTGTCTCCGGTTCCCGAGGAGCTCCAAGGCAAGCTTGCGAGGGCGGTGGAGGACCATGTGGCGAGCCTGCTGGAGCGCTTTGTGCCCGTCGGGGAAGGGTCTGGCGACGACGGCAATCCAGTAGTCGACAACGCCGACGGTGGCTCCGCTGCCTGAGGCCATGCGCTCACCTTCATGTAACAGAGTGGATGCAGCCCTGAGGGGGCGTGAAGATATTTGTATGGCACTTTTTGTTGTTAAGTACTTAATGATCCGCGTGCTTTCGTTTTCCTCCCAAGGCCTTTATTTCCCTTTTACGTTGCCTTTGTGCCCTGTGTCGCTGGGACCCAGCCCCCGAGGCAGGCTACATCATCGCTGGGATGCCCAGAGCGTGCGCTCGGCAAGGCCAGAGGGTGTAGGGCTCTTAGGGCTAGTAGGAGTCCCTGAGGCACGATGCTCAGGGCCCCCCCCTTGACGCGCAGGCGGCTCGTGCCAAGGAAGTCAGGAGGCCACGAGAGAGAAACGAGAGGGAAAGGACCCGAGGGTGCTTTAGACTTAGCTCCTTTGAGGCGTGCGGCTTGGGGCGAGTCCTTCGTAGGGCACAACTCGTGAGGCGTAGTCCCTTGTGAGGCCCTCCATCCGTAGGACCCGCCGCGAGGCCTCCCGAGGGGGGGGGGGGGGCTCCTGAGGCCTTCGTATCCTGCACCAGGAAAACTGCCAAGTTTTTGCAAATAGTGCAGCAGCCAGCAGGGCGCGCTCGCGGGGTCGCCTGTGGGTGTTACGCGAGGAGACAAGAGCACCAAGGACCTGGTGAGGTGACGTGCACGGGAGCAGGCCCGCGAGCCAGAGCTCAGTCACTTGGGTTTTTCAGTGCTGCTGGGACTGACCCGAGCACAGACACCGTGCCCAGCCCCCACTCGCGTGACAAGCACGGGCGAGACCATGAGCGCGCGCCCTGCGGCGGCAAGCACACAGGGTTTTGAAGGAAATAAGCTTTACTGATGCATGAAACAAGTTCATTACATAACAGAAAGATACATGCTGCCGTGTTCGACACGGGTCAGCTTGAGGATGCGACGGCCGAGGGCCCCTCAAGTAAGCCGCCAGCGCGGAGCATGGGGCATCCGCCAGCGCTGAGCATGGGGCTTCCACGAGAGTGGGAAGGAGCTCTCACGTTCCCAAGGCAGCGCGGGTAGAGAGAGCCCCGGAGCGTGTACAGCTCCATGTCGCTCGTATCCGTGGGGCACTGATAGAACTTACGATGATGGCAGGCGTTCCATGTGTTTGGTACCGGAACACCCGCCTCCGTCATGAGTGGGGCCGCGGCGGGCCAGTGGGCGAGTGTTAACCACCTCCGTATTCCTTGCGATGTGGGGCTCCAGGCTCATGCGCATCAGCCTCGCGAAGGTGGCTGCGGCACCCTCCAGGCCAAACGGCATACGCATGAGCTAGCGCGAGCCTGCGACGATGCGCGGAGGAGGGAAGGGGCCTGCGGGGCAAGCCTGGTTGAGGGCGATGAAGTCGACGCACATGCGCACGCTATCGCGCGGCCTAGCGACGGTGGTGAGGCTGGCGATCCTCTTGGGGTGGGGGGCTTCACGTGCGATTCCAGCATCCTGGGGCTTGTTGACTTCTTGGGTGACGACTTCCTTCTTCTTGGGCGCTTGATGATATTCCTCACGCTTGACGGGCCGCGCACTCCGGCACGCGGCTGAGTGGTGCTCGATCACCTCCCTCGGTAGGCTGGCCGCGCCTGATGCTGTCCAAGCCAATGCATCAGGGCACGCCCAGAGGAAGGTGACGAGCGCGCCTTCCTATTTGGGGGAGGGCCCGCCGCCAGCGGCGAGGGAGGGGTCTGCTTCGCCCCCATCCAGCGATGCCTTCTTGGACTTGACCCGCTCCTGAGGGAGCAGGGGCTTCTTCTTCATGGGCGTTTCCTCGGCAGGCTCAGGTGCGTCCTCATCGGCCGGGTACGCGACGGAGGCAGTTTTGTAGGCGTGCTCGAGGGTTTGCAGTGCATCCTTCCCGTCGCAGCAGACGGTGAGGGTACCGTGGCTGCCGGGCATTTTGACGAGGTCGTAGGCGTGGTGGGTCGCGTCCATGAACTTGGTGAGCGCCGGGTAGCCCAAGATGGTGTTGTAAGGCAGGCCGATTTGAGCCACATCGAAGACGATGAACTCCGTACGGTAGTTCTTGCAGGTGTCGAAGGTGACGGGAAGGCGCACCTGCCCCAGGGGGACAGTGGAGACATCGGTGACGCCCGAGAAGGGCCTGGTGGGCATCAGGCGCTCGTAGGGCGCTTGAAGCGTCTCGAAGGTCTCGATGGAGATCACGTTGAGGCCGGCGCCTCCGTCGATGAGGGTCTTGGTGACAGCGACGTTACTGATGGTGGGGGTGCACAGCAGGGGGACGGCGCCCACGCCCTTCGTGGACTTGGGGTGGTCGCTGGCGTCGAAGGCGATGGGGAACTCAGACCACTTGAGGCGACCGGTGGACTCGAGCGCCGGGAGGGCCGCGTTCACCTCCCGAGAGAACTGCTTGAAGTGGCGGTTCGATGGAGGGGCCTGGGCCCTGCCGAGGATGCAGGCCACCCTGCGGGGCTCTTGGTAGCCCCCAGCGTTCTCAGCGGGAGGGGAGTCGTTTGCGCGTATTGGGGCGGCTTTGGCCTGAGGGCCAGCCTGCTGCGGCTGGTTCTGCCAGCCCTGACGGCTGTTGTCGCCAGCGCCGTTGTTGTGGTTGTCGCCCCAGCGGCCACCTCCGCTACCGCCACCGCGGCCCTTGCTGCGCTCCTTGCGGCGCTCGGTGCGGCCCTCACGAAGCAGCTTGAGCTCGTGGCAGTCTTCTGTGTTGTGCGAGTTCATGTTGTGGTAGGCGCAGAAAGGGCGGGCGTCCTTCTTGGCCTTGCTGCGGTCGCGGCCGCGCTTGCAGTCCGGCTCCGCCGCGAGCACGACTAGGCCCTTGCACTTGGTGTCCTTGGCCTTGGGCTTCGCCGCGTCAGTCTCAGCATCAGCGTCGTTGTGGAGGAAGAGGCGTCCCTCTTCGGCCTTGGCGCAGCGGTCGGCGAGGACGAACAGCTCTGCCGCGGAGTCTAGCTCGTCCCTGACTGAGAGCTTCTCGTGCATCTTCACGTCCGTGACGCCACTGGTGAAGGCGGAGACTATCGCGGCGTCGGAGGCCTTCGGGATCTTGTGGCGCACCTGGCTGAAGCGCTGGATGAACTTACGAAGGGGCTCGCCAGGGCACTGACGCACGTTCCGTGGGTCGTTGATCGTGAGGGCGCGGTCGCTCGTGCCCTTGAAGTTGGCGACGAACTGCTTGCACAGGTCCTCCCACGAAGAGATGGACGCCTCGGGGAGGTTCATGAGCCACGAGCGCGCAGTGTCCTTGAGGGCCATGGGGAACTAGTTCGCCATGACCCGATCGTTCCCCCTCGCGGCCTGGATGCTGATGGTGTAGAGCAGGAGGAACTCCATGGGGTTCGCGGTGCCATCGTAGCGCTGAGGGAGCTCTGGCTTGAACTTGTCGGGCCAGACCACGCGACGTAGCTCGGGGGCGAGGGCCAGGTAGCCCCCGTTGGTGACGGCTCCGCCATTAAGGGCTGCGCGGTTCTGGCGCCCAGCCATGGCGACATCATGGAGGACGCGGTCCTGGCGGTCGCGTGCCCTCTCGAGGGCCGCACGCGCGTCTGGGGGCGTGCGGTGGACGATCTGGCAGCTGTCGCCGTCGCCGCCCGGCGTGAGCGAGCCGCGTGACGGCTCCGGGGCGCGCGCGGCGGGGCAGCGCTCGGCCATGTCGCGGTCTGGAGGAGGAGGAGGAGGCGCGTTGTGCCCAGCCCAGTTCGCGTGGGACGGCGGAGCAGACGGGGAGCAGGAGGGCGCTTGGCCATCGCGCGCGGCGTCGACGAGCTCGGTGATGCGCCCAAGCCAGGCGTCGTAGGCGTCCTCGGTGGGGCGGTAGCGCAGCAGCTCCTGCGCCATGAGCAGCGCGGCGCGCGGAGTGGGTGGATCGCGACGCTCGAGCGAGGAGGTGGCAGCGGAGGGGCCGTGCGCCTGCTCGTTCACCGACGGGTGGGCGGAGGAGGCCACGCGTTCCCCGACAGGCTCGGTGGCGGCGCGAGGGCGTCGCCCAGGGGCACCATGGGCGGCGGGCGCCGTGGGGACCCTGACGCGACACGCGGCTCGTTCCCGGCGAGCGGCGGCGGCGTCCATGTCGATGCTGGCGTCGAGGTTGAAGGCGCGAAGACGGCAAGTCCCCCTACCTGGCGTGCCCAATGTCGGAGTCTAGGATCTGCGTCCAACAAACTTCTCCAAGAACTTAGGATTCGAACTCTGGGGGACTTTGCTTGGCAACCTACGACACGACGGCAACTACGGCGGGAACACGACGGGCTCGCTGGCTCTCACCGGACACGAAGGGGACGCGCGAGCTACCCAGGTTTGGGCCACCGTGCAGTGTAATACCCTACTCCTGCTTGTGTTGGATTGCTCTGTGGTGGAGGGCTTGTGGCTCCAAGTACACGAGGTGTGGGGGAGAATGAATCGATCCCCTTACATGGAAGCAGCCCTGCCCCTTTTGTAGTGCCTTGGTCCTCTTCCCCGAAAATATGAGCGGGAAAGGGTTGCCACAGGGCGGCAATTCAAAAGGGGGACAAGAGTGCAGGCTTATCCTGACTAAAGGCGGTCTCCGCCTGCTAAAGCAGCTCCTTGTGACGCGCTGGTGGGCTTGGCGATGACCTCCGTCCTGGCACGCTGATCCGTCCTGATCTTCTATCACCAAAGAGGAAAGCCTTTGGAACTTGCTTTGGGGGAGGCAGACGCCGCTGCTCCCTTATCACCAGAATAGAAGCTGGGCTTGGTCGCGCCCCGCTGTCCTTATCCTGACAGCGGGACGTCACCCATGTGCTGGGTGCGGAGCCCCGCGGCTGGCGCTGTACGACTTGCTTCGTGAGAAGGCCTCACGAGAGGAGCCTCGCGAGGGAACCTGGTGCTTGGCGGCCTCGGCAGGGCCTGGCCTGGCGGGGAGGGGCCTCGTGAGGCTCGCCCCTCGCAAGGCGGCTTCCTCCGGAGCGGCTGAGGTAAGGCCACTCTCGTGGGCCGGCCCAAGCGTCCTCCTCCGGGCCAGAGGCAGACGGGCCGTGGTACCCTGGTTCCCACTGGGCCGACAAGTTTACCATAGACCTTCGGGTCCATAGTTAGTAGCTAGATGGCTTCTTCTCTCTTTTTGATCTTCAATACAATGTTCTCCTCGATGTTCTTGCAGTTCTATCTGAGGTAATCACTTTTTGCGGTGTGTTTGTTGGGATCCGATGAATTGTGAGTTTATGATCAGATTATCCATGAATATTATTTGAGTCTTCTCTGATCTCTTTTATTCATGATTATTATAGCTTCGTATTTCTTCTCCGATCTATTGATTTGGTTTGGCCAACTAGATTGATTTATCTTGCCATGGGAAAAGGTGCTTTGTAATGGGTTCGATCTTGCGGTGCTCAATCCCAGTGACAGAAAGGGACATGACATGTATGTATCGTTGCTATTAAGGGTAAAAAGATGGGGTTTATTCATACACGAGTTTATCTTGTCTACATCATGTCATCGTTCTTAAGGCGTTACTCCGTTCTTTTATGGACTTAATATACTAGATGCATGCTGGATAGCGGTCGATGTGTGGAGTAATAGTAGTAGATGCAGGCAGGAGTCGGTCTACTTGTCTCGGACATGATGCCTATATACATGATCATTGCCTTGGATATCGTCATGATTATTTGCTTTTCTATCAATTGCCCAACAGTAATTTGTCTACCCACCGCATGTTATTTTCTTGAGAGAAGCCTCTGGTGAAAACTATGCCCCCCGGGTCTATCTAAATCATATTACTAAAACCCTAAAAATATTGCTGCACTTTTCTTTTATTTATTTTATTTTGTATTTTTGTTTCAATCTATCTATCTATCACATACAATTTAATCTTGCAATTAACCGCCGAGGGATTAACAACCCCTCGTTTGCGTTGGGTGCAAGGATTTGTTGTTTGTGTGCAGGTACTGCTAACGAGGTGTTGCGCGGTTCTCCTACTGGATTGATAACCTTGGTTTCATAACCGAGGGAAATACTTACCTCTGCTCTGCTGCATCATCCCTTCCTCTTCGGGGATAATACCAACGCAAGCTACAAGTAGTAGCAGGCTATCGGTGCTTGTAAAGACTGAGCAAAAGATAAATAAGAGTTGATGCACCCTTGCAACCCTAACAAGCAGGTGCCATTCTTCTCGGGACGATGGTGTGCCGTGTGACACTCACACGTCACAAGTCCACAACATACAAGTTAAACACCAAGTACAACAGAAAAGGTAAACAGTCAGATCAAACTCAGGTTCACAGGATACGTTATCTTCAAAAGATTCACATATACACAAGTTCAGCATGTTTATGCCTCAGAATGATTAAGAGATCACAAGCCAATATTCATAGTCAACATTCACAATCTACAAAAAAGATTCACGTATACAAATTAAGCGTGTTTATGCATCCAAATGATTGAGAGATCACAGCCAATATCCTCCATCGACACACTTTAATTACCTGGGGTGCAGACTGGTTAAGTGTTGTTCACTCGGTGGTACATCTTGCTAAAATTAGTGCTTGTCTGAGCAAACTTTTGAGTACATAAGAGGCAGCACAGACCATCTGAACTTTGCTTGTAGGTTATCCTCATGATGGTGGCCTCGATGCCGCGAGAGGTTTGAGCATCTTGGCCACTACTTTCATCCAACTAGTTTACTGGCTCATGTTGGTCATGTAGCTCGCCAAAATTCTACCGTGCAGACAAGGAGGCAGTGGACAAAATGAACCACCAAAAGTTTTTTTGCAGTTGAACTGAAATGGAGCATCCCTGGGGTGCAGACTGGTTAAGTGGTGTTCACTCTGGCACTTCTTCTTGTCAACATCGATGCTTGTCTGCATGAACTTTGGAGTACATAGGAGCCAGCATAAGTATCTAACCATCTTATCTTTTTGTGCAGTTCTACTAAAATCAGCAATGTAAAACTTTGCTTGTAGGGTCTTCCCATTATCTTAATGGCTAAAGGAGGCAGTGAAGGCAATGAACCATCCGCTGTGATTGCCATGCTTATTATCTACTCGTGGATTAGATTAATCGAAAGGGTGCCAATATTTCCAGCAGTCGAGCATCCCTATTTGCACAGATATTGAGAAAGTGAGATTTACTATAATAGCGGCACTAGTTCATTAATGGCTAAAGATAGCAACATAGTAGCCTTGCTTAAAGGGCGGTATTAGTTTATTTTATCAATGGCATAGGCTCATCACGCAAAGAATTGGCGTGTACATAAGTTGCATTAGATTAACATGCAAAACTAAAGCACTTTCTCATGACAGTAGCAAACAGTAGCACAATAACAAATTACCAATAGATATGACAAAGAACAATAATCAGGATGAAGGCTGTAGGCCGATACCAACCTGTGTGAGGAAGCTTATCAACTAGTACTTCCTTGGAATGGAAGCAGAAAAAGCGACTGACAGGAAAGTAAGGAGGCAGTTGAGGCAATGAACCACCCAAAGTCTTTGTGCAGTTCCACTAAAATCGAGCATCCCTGTTGGCACATACATAGAGAAAGTGAGATTACTGTAATAGTGGCACTGGTTGATGAAACATACACTAACAAATAGAAGCATCCTCATTATCTTAATGGGTAAAGATAGCAACATAGTAGTCTTGCTTAAAGAGAGGCATTAGTTTATTTTATCAGTGCCAATTAGCTCAACACGCAAAGCATTGCCATGTATCATCGGTTGCAAAGATTTAACATGCAAAGATAAAGCACTTTCTCATGACAGTAGCAAGCACGATACCAATAGAGATGACAACACACTAATCTGGATTTAGGACGTAGGCCGGTACCAACCCACGCGAGGAAATTTATTCAAGTAATTCCAGAAGAGAAGATAAAGCACTGACATGAATCATTCAAGGGTATCCTCTTGTGAGATTATATCGAGAGATTATCAAGCACTTCCGGCAGAGTAAAAGCATCGGCTGGAATACAATCCATAGTATCCTCTTGTGCAATTCCACTAAAATGTACGATTGACACAACATGATCCCTGTTTGCAGAAGTAGGAACGAGGTGATACCTTCATTAGCTTAGTGAGAAATGACAGAAAGACAATAGCATATTTACAAGCTTTACGGTAGTTGGCATTTTTATAAGCCGTCCATTTGTCTCGATCCAACGGTAGATAAATAGGTAGTACTGGCAAGGAAGTATTCAGAAGTACGTACTACTTAATGTGCGGTCAGTACTCAAAATTAGGTGTTTTACCGTTTTTCAGTAAGACTTAGCATTTAACAAAATTCATAACTAAACAACCATGCAGCACATAAATATATGCCATATAGATGTGTTGCTCATTTTTATGTGTACTATCTACCCAGGTCATTTTATTTATCACTAAAAATCAAGAGCACATTGTTTTCAGAGGTAAAAGGACCTGTAAGGATAAGAAAGGATGGTACCAGCGAGTGATCCTTCTTCATTTCCTCCTTGTTCTTCTTCGTCTTCTTTGTGTGTTTCCCTTTCTCCTCACCAATTGGTGAAACCAAGGACATGATTGGCCTTCAATGTCAGATTTGGTTTTGTAAGTGAGGGGGTATAAGTATACTAATAAACAATAGCATTATTTTCTCATGACCGTAGCAAAATAGAGGTGAACAGATGCGCTAAATATCATTCTTACCTAAGGGAAGGTTATGGTGCCAATATGGATGATGAGGATTGGAACACAGATCTCCCTTTATGCAGTTCCACTGAAATCGACCAACGGTTCCGGTGTGACATTTTAGTTCAACTGCACAAAGCACTTCTCGCTTCATTTAAGAAGTGCTTTGTGCAGTACACCAAAAGGTCCCAAAAGAAATGAGGTGAAATGGATATACCTATTTGCACAAAAAGCTATAGAGGAAACAATCAGAGTCTCAAACAATTACTAATTACTGGCAATAACAATTGGTTAAACTTGTAATGACTAATAACAGTGGCATGGCTTCATTTTTCCAGGGGCATTAGATTAAGAACAACTAAATAGTTGCTACATGGGCATGGGACAGTGGGTGCACCAACACCATGTACCTCAACCGGGGCATAAAGTGGTGATGCAGAGTTTGTTGCCCCAAGAGAAACAAACATCCAAGCAACATATCTGGGTTAGTCCCATTTTTGTTCTCTTTAGCAACCTATTCCTATGTGTGGATAGCAAATCTAGTCCTGGTCATACTCTAGTGCCTTGTCACACCCAGCCCCCACTTTCTTTCCTTTTTCAACCAAGATATTAGTTGCCTATCCAGTGTATACAACGTTTCCCCTATATTTCCCTTTTCGACCAAGAGACCGGTTGGATAGACAGTCTCTACTACTTTCACCCCCTTTGTTTCCTGTTTGAACCAAGTCCTATATACATACTACATCTTCCCCCCTTTCTTTCCTGTTTGAACCAAGTATAAGATTCGACTGCATGAAATAGCTTTACATCTAATAATAGAAAAAAAAATAGGTGGCGTTGGACTAGCCGATCGAGCCTAGCCACGTGGGGGGGCTGAGAGGTAGAAAATGATGCACATGGCGACGTGGGGAGCTGGGGCAGTAGAGCAAGGCCGATTTCGAAAGAAGATATACCAGAAGGTTGTCGGGGTGTGGCTAGGTGGGGGGCGGGAGGCCGGATCCGCCAACACTACGGCAGCGACGAAGGGATAGGACGACCTCCGGTGCCGACGCTCGGTCAGAGATGACGGTGCGGCCGGCAGTGGGACTCCTTCCTCGCCGTCGACGACGGCCTAAACGCTGCACCTCCTTCCCATCCCCGGCGGAGGGAATGCGTCCGGATATGTGACCAGCGGTGAGCAGAGAGAGTGACCACCGCTATCTTGCTTAGATCTGGAGAGGATGAGAGTGTGTGAAGAGAGCAACCCTAGCAAGCAAGTGCGGAGCTCCTGCCTATATATACATATAGTGGAGTAGTTTTCTTCTTTCACTCCATAAAAACAATTGTTTAAAATTGTGTACATGCCAGGTCGCACTTTGTAACGTTCACATGTGGTACTCGACCCTCCATTAAGTGAACAAACACATATATATTTTATGAATAAGCCCACGGCTCAAATTATCGGAAACGTGGGCTGCACCAACATGCAATATTAATATTTTCTATGTACAGTTTGACCATATATATAGTAAGTAGCAAACTTTTAATGCATGTCACCAAAAATTATATTGTTGGATTCCTATTTTTATGGAGTATTGGATTTGCTACATACAATTTATATTTTATTAGTTAAAATTATGGTCAAAATATAACACAAAATATGAGGGGACTACTCCCACTATGGCCAGTCTAACGGTAGACACGCTTGACCGCTTGGTAGCCCCTCGATCGTCGAAACTGTTTCTATGACAAGCCGCTCTATTCCGTTATTTCACGGGCATGCGGGCCATCAAGCATCTGGGCCCGAGTGCCGTCCACCAAATCACAGCGTGGTGCTACTGGCTAGACTCACCAGTCACCCCGGTGTGGCAGTCATGACCCGTCATATCACAAAACCCATACATTTACCAGTAGTAGTAAAGTGGCCTGGTAAGTTGGACGGACGAAGCAACCATCATTTCACCGGAACACTCGCTCAACCCCTTTCTCCCATCTATCTTGAAGAAAACCACACTCCAGGCTACTCACTTCTGCCATTTTTCTTCTCTACCGACGAAGGAAAGGTGAGCGAATCAGTGATACTGCTCTATTTTCTTTCCAAGATTTTTTTTGCGAAGCACCGACCGATCCTCACTGCCTATTCTTTTTCCGTTGTCATTGTGATTATGGTTTCCTTTCGATTCCTTTTTGTTTGTCAGTTTATTCATGGATCCTGGAGCATTGGGCAAAGAGTTGCCGGCGGACAACCCACTCGAGACAGAGATCTCCAGGAAGCGAGCACCAGCCAACGAGTTGGCGATGTTGGCAATGTTGGCGGGCAAACCCATGGAGACGAAGATCTCCAAGAAACAAGCACTGGCCAAAGAGTTGACGACGTTGGCGGACGAACTCCTGAACACAGAGAGCTCCAACAACAGCAAGGCCCGAACCATGCCTACCCTAGAAACCCTAATGGCCACCTATGAGAGGCTCAAGGACGGGTTTGAGGAGATAGTCACCATCGAGGAGCAGTGTTCCCCTGGCAAGACGATAGCCCCCGGAGGGATGGGATCCCCCGGTGAGCTGCCCAAGGTAAAAAAATATATTGCTTACCATAATCGTGGTCTTTGATTATTTGCAATGTGCTTGCTAATATGTTAGGGTTGTGTAGCTGCCGGTGGATGTCCTTGATGATTCCCATGTCGCGGTCCGTCCTGTGGACATTGCCCCAGAGATCGATGACACGAAATAGTTGGTCGGGCTAATCTTTCAACATAGTTTGCATTGTGTTTAATTACCAGTTGCGTGTTATCAAACCCCATAGGGTCTATGTGGCCGGTACTTGATACTTTTGTTTGTTAGTGAATCATGCGAACCCTCTCCGAGTTATGGAAACAGATGTGTCCTCACCAGCTTTTGATGTAATATATGGCATGCTGAGACGTATGTTTGCACTGTCTATCATATAAGCATGGCTTGTTTGATGATTCTTGGTGTCAAACCTCGTCTGAATCCGCGCTTTGTTAGTAGGCTAGCTACTTTGCGAGCTATACTACTTCTTGCAAACATTGGCCGAAGAGAAACGTTGGGGTTGATCAGCTCGTTCTACACCAAGAGCATCTCCAACACCCTTTGTATATTGGATTGCTAAAAACTTGTTATAGCAAGAGGAGAGAGAAGGTTTACAAAGCCAACATATTTTTTGCTTTCGCAGCCTTTGTATATTGGATTTCTATATTTGTACAAAACACACAATGACATGTGGGGACAGTTTGCCATACACACTACACACTAGCTTACGTACATGAATACATATACTACCACAACTCGCCACCGTACATGTCACATACACACACAACACACACGGGTACATGTACACATACACACTCCACGAAAAAAAATCCATGCAATAAAAAACGTATACAACACAGCACACATGCGGCATGCAAAAAAAATACACACAGCACACGTACACAGCACACACACGCGCGCGGCATACATGGCCCACCGGTCATTGAGACAAAAATATGACTAGGACCACTTTAGTAGGCTTTGTAAAATTATAGCAAGTGGCCTCTTCACTTTGCAAATATACAAATAGGTTTGGCCGTCGATCTTTTGGAGGAAGCGTGAACGAGTAGTACTGTTGCAGTGCTTAGAGAGTGTGTGTGTGTTTACGTGTGTTAGAGAGGGGTTGTGGGATGAAGAGAGACCCGAGAGAGAGAAAGGCCCTCCATTTCTTTTTAGTCGGCAACAAAATCATACAGAAATGTACGAATCCTAGAACATTGGCGTACAAAAACATTCAAACGGTGCATTTTATACTAATACATTTCCGTCAAATCTGGGCATGCGTCAAATCAACTCTGCAGGCCGTACAAAGGAGTGCTCCGACTTTATTAAAACATGGCCCACCTCACATTATCACCATATATTTCTAGGAGTCCATGCGCGGCTGGCGAGCGATCTCTTCTCCCTCCTTGTCTCTCTTTTTTCAGCCGGCACTCAGCGGGCGATTAGATTTTGGATATCGTCGGTTTATTTAATTGCAGTCCCACATGTCACTGAAAATGCAAGAAACGCGTGCGTGTTCCCTTTGGTGAGCGGCGTGCCAGACCGACCGTGGGGGTGCGATGCGAACGCGACAGGCGTGCTTTAAGTGTGCCGCCTTTTCCTTTTGAACTTGTAAAGTGTAACATTATCTTTCGCTTGCTCTTGCGATCGATCGGTAGAAATCCAGATAGAAAAGACGAGCGCGGGGCTTTCCCGCGCGTTAGGCGGGCTAGTTTGGCCTAATAGGTTTGCTCACATACGTTCCCATGTGTCAGTGATATGCCGTGAGGAAGCGCATTGAGGGACGGGCCGAACACGACAGGCGTGCCGTGAGTGGTCCACTTTCTCGTTTTGAACTTGTAAGTGCAACACTTGGTTTAGCACCTTCATACGAACGATCGATGCAAAACCCGGTTAGAAAAGACGAGTGAGCGAATATTATTTTCTGGACAATGTTCATATGCTGTGCTGCCCCAGTGCCGTCCAGTCTTTGCGTGTGCTAGCGGTATTGATGCTACAGTAGCTTTCTAGAAGAAGCGGATTCAACAAAGAGTGAAATGATGGTTGCTTCGTCTGAGAAACTTACAGTTGGATAGGTGGGGCCTTGTGATTTGACGGCTCATTAGTCATTATTACTGCGGCGCTACGACCGGGTGAGTCTCCCCTGCAGTTCTGCGTGATGCACTCTAATTTTGGTGCATGGCAAGTGGACCCGAATGGTGGATGTCCCACATGTCGGCGAACGAAAGTATTCTACCCGCTATGGAGGAGAAGCAAGGAAACCGCGCGGTAGAGTGTCACTGCTGTTTTATATTTATTTCTTATTTTAAGCGTTTCTACTATTACGACGGAGGAGTGAGAAACACGGCAGCCCAGTGAACTTGCATGTGCAATGGTTCATATACTGTTTTTATTTAATGACTTGATGATTTCTCACCACGCCTGCTGCTTGGTGTGCAGTGCTTCATACGGCAGACTTGTCTTAAGTCCTGCACGTAGCCTAGAGATCAAGATATGGGGATAAATTGCTGCTTGGCACGTGCTGGATGTCCCACACGTCAGCGAAAGGACGAGGAGATGAACAGCGTGGGAGGGCGTCTCCACTTCTTCCATTTTTATGAAAGCAAGCGTCTCCACTCTACGAGGGAGGAGCGCGAAACACGTTCTTTGAGGGTGATTTGATTGTGTAGTTGGAGGGTCGGAGACCACACGTAGTACATAACGATACAAAGTGCGACCCGGAGAGACAGATGCGTCTAGTTGGAAGCTCGGACCATATACATAAACAAATATCCAACCTAATACGGAGTATGTTCCTGCAATTAATATAGTAGAGTACTACTTAGGCACGTACATCATAATATCAACGTGCATTGCACGTAATATTTAGTGCTAGTAAGTTCTAAAAGACAAATGCCAACATGCGACGCAGGTTCATACTATTTGTGCCTGGCTACTTCACCTATATTTACTGCGGTACATTACTCAGGTTCGTAGGTGCCTGGGTACATGTCCGTTTCGTAGTTCCAGTCCCAGGTGTTCTTCATAGATGGCACGATCCATAACGGAGGGCAACGGGAATATATATCATCGCAGCTTTTTAGTGTGGCTCCCCATGATGGAGACTCATCCAAGCTGAAGTGGCATAAGTCAGGGATAGGGGCGTTCAAGATATTAATCCGGCGGTGCGCAATGAAAACGCACCCACTCTTCATGAACGGCATGCCGTCGGCATCGTGCATGGAAGGTGGCATCGTTTTCACTATGGGGTAGCTGTCCCCAATGAAAACCGAGTACTCTCCAAGTGTGTTCCTCCACGCCCAGGTAGCATCACGGGGGTCGAACACGCAGCCATTCATCTGGTACACCTGGCATCTCAAACCTGGACACATGGTGACGGGCATGGTCAAGGTCCATGCAGGATAAATGTTGTGCAGCAAGCACAATAAGGTGACGTAAGCAGAGGATAGGGATTAAAATAATATATTCTATATTTGCTTATTTCTATGATAGGGAAGGGAAGAAGTCTAGTAGGAGTAGATTAGAGCCAGCTGCGGCACGGGCTAGAAGAAACAATTTGAGAGTGTGACGTGGGCGATGTATATTAATTAAAGTAGGAGGAGTCCTTGTAGTAGTAGTACTTTTTTATTAGATGGGATTCAGGCTTACTAGCCAGTACATTGCGGAATTGAAATTGCTAATTATAACTTGTATTATAATGTTGCATCGATGACTATCCCAATCAATCAAAAAAAAGAAAAGAACTACTCCTCATGGAGTATAACGAGACATGTACTGAAATGTTATAAGATGACATGGCAGTAAGATAGTATACTCTAGCTCCTAGCTCTACTAGTCTTAGATCGGAGATAATGGATTACCTGGGTACATGATCAGGGTCCGATCGTGATAGATCGTGGCACCTTGCTGCCCTTCAATGGTACCATGGGTAACGACTGCTAAGATAGTACATCCCAACTGGGTGTCGTCGGTTACAAGGTTCCAAGTGAGACCGAATGGCCCGTGCACATCCACGATCGGCGATCTGATTTTGATCGGGGGATGACTTTTCCCTGCATGCAACGATTTAAGGCACCTTGAAATCTGAACATGTGATGTGGAGCAATAAATTTGAAACTTATAAAACAGAAAAACTAAACATATTAAACCGGAAGAGAGGGAGTATACCATAGGATGTGTCCCATACGAAACAAGTCCCCTGGTTTGTCACCACGAAGATGCGGTTTAAAAGGAGCACAGCGTCTTCGTACTCGTACGGCAACAAATCGGCCGCAGACAGCATGGTCCAGCTTTGACCGCCACGTGTAGGATGTTTCGTGAAAGCAATCGCGATGTCGAACACCGCGATGAGAGAGTAATATTTGTTGCCGCACGACCTTGTTGGGGCTTCCGGGATTGCTATCTTCTTCAAACTCACCGTGGTTCCATTGTACCAATTCAGGAGGTGCCCCATTGGATGGCCGATCCCAATGCTGGACAAAGGTTTAACGGGAACGGTCTCATCGGTGTGAATGTTGTGCAAATTGATGTTGGTACCCTCCCGTACGTATGCAAGCCAATCCCCATTGGCACCAAGCCTAACCTGTGCAACAGTGGGCAGCGGGGTAATTATGAAATGGAACACGAAAGTAGTCTTTAGAATACATTTACGTGATCAAACTCATCACTGACCTACTCATCGGACAAAATCCGAGTGCCCCTTAACGTCGGCATCTCAAGGGGCGTCAACTTGCAACTACGGCCACGCCGCACTGGAGAGACCCCCCAGGAAACATCCTCGTCCTCAAGGACGCATGGCAAACCAACTAGCATGGCCTTCTCCCACGCATATCTACGCACCATCTTAAAATATTTGGTGCACGCACCGCTGAGTCTTGCGGATGTAAGCAAGTCAGAGCGACTTACGATTTCCCCCAAAGCATCGTCGTCCAAGGTCTCCCAACCTCGACGAGGATGAGAAACACCACCGCCTTGGGAATCCATAGCAATGGCGACGAACTGCCTTCTCCCTTTGGGAACTGGTTTAGATGAGAGGAGATGGTATAACCGCAGGGCTTCGTCCCTTCGGAAAGGATGTTCTGTGGGTGCGCATTAGCAGTAGTGTGCTAGTGCGGTTTATATTTGAGATCAGGGAGCCGGAGGGCGGTTCGTTGTCTGGCACGTTCGTGTCCATCCACCTTCCCGTAATTAAAGCACGCACAACATTTATGGCGACTGGGATTGGTTTGTTTTCCGGGCGCACCGACCAACGTGGACTAGCGGACCTCGTCGCCCTTTTTCGAGCACGACTTCGACAACTACGTGCGTGACACGAAAAATATCTAGTGCTACCAAGGCTTAGGTGCTACCGTGATACGGGCTTCTGGGCCGTCAGATTCTAAGATCGAACGGCTCCCGGTAACTCTGCAACATTTGCAAAAATGCACAGGAGCCCGTATCATGGTAATACCACCTAAGCCTCGGTAACAGCAGATACTCTCTCGTGCGTGACATGCCTGCATGCAAATCTTGCATGGCAAAAATAAAAAAAACGTGCGAGGCGGAGCGGTAGGCTGTCAGCCTGCATGTTGCAGCCATATCATATACACGCAACCTAAAGGCCTGGGTGTATGTAGTACTAGTAGTTAAATATGCATTGTGTGGCACGAAAGTTCCTTGGAGCTCGTGCTGCAGCTAGTGTACTCCACAGCCCGCTTCTCCTCCTTCCTCTTCCGCCGCCCGGGCACGTCCGCGGGCAGTGATCGGTCAACCCTAAGATAGTACTCCCTCCGTTTTTATTTACTCCGCATATTAGCTTTGACTGAAGTCAAACTTTGTAAAGTTTGACCAAGTTTGTAGAAAACAATATGAACATTTACAGTGACAAATTTATATGATGTGAAAATATATGCAATGATGAATCCAATGATATTGATTTGGCGGAGTGTGTGTGCGCGCCTCTACTCTTCGGATATGTACTCCACCTTTTGCAACGGGATATACATATTAGTACAATGGTACGTTAGCTTGTGATTTACCTGACCATATAAATGTGATTGTGTAAATAAAAATTTCTCAATTCTTGCTCGTGATTTGCGTCATATTTTAATGAGAACTTTGCTAACTAAATTGCAGTGGAATTTGTCCATGTTATAAGTAAACTAAGGTGATTGATAATCATACGGGGAAGGTTGGACGAAAGGTGTGGTACGAACAAATACTCCACCTAGAGCATGCGTGTGTGTGTCTGGTCGAGATAATTGCACGTTTAGTCCTTGTACTTGCAGGCGATGTCTAACATGGTCCTCATAGTCAGAAAGTGCTTCAATACAGTCCTCATACATGCAAATACGATGTGTATACGTGATGGAAATATGCCCTAGAGGCAATAATAAAGTTGTTATTATTTTAGATTTCCTTGTTCATGATAAAGGTTTATTATTCATGCTAGAATTGTATTGACCGGAAACTTAAATACATGTGTGAATACATAAACAAATACCGTGTCCCTAGTGAGCCTCTACTAGACTAGCTCGTTGATCAAAGATGGTTAAGGTTTCCTAACCATAGACATGAGTTGTCATTTGATAATGGGATCACATCATTAGGAGAATGATGTGATGGACAAGACCCATCTGTTAGCTTAGCATATGATCGTTCTGTTTATTGCAACTGCTTTCTTGAATGTCAAATACATGTTCCTCCGACCATGAGATCATGCAACTCCCGGATACCGGAGGAATACCTTGTGTGCTATCAAACGTCACAACGTAACTGGGTGATCATAAAGATGCTCTACAGGTATCTCCGAAGGTGTCTGTTGAGTTGGCACGGATCGAGACTGGGATTTGTCATTCCGTGTTTCGGAGAGGTATCTCTGGGCCCTCTCGGTAATGCACATCATAAGAAGCTTGCAAGCAAAGTGACTAAGGAGTTAGTTACGGGATGATGTATTACGAAACGAGTAAAGAGACTTGCCGGTAACGAGATTGAACTAGGTATGGAGATACCGACGATCGAATCTCGGGCAAGTAACATACCGACGGACAAAGGGAATTACGTATGTTGTCATTGCGGTTCGACCGATAAGATCTTCGTGGAATATGTAGGAACCAATATGAGCATCCAGGTTTCGCTATTGGTTATTGACCGGAGAGGTGTCTCAGTCATGTCTACATCATTCCCGAACCTGTAGGGTCCGCACGCTTAACGTTCGTTGACGATATAGTGTTATATGAGTTATGTGAATTGGTAACCGAATATTGTTCGGAGTCCCGGATGAGATCCCGGACGTCACGAGGAGTCTCGGAATGATCGAGAGGTAAAGATTTATATACGGGAAGTCATATTTTGGGTTCCGGAAAAATGTGCAGTTTTTTCGGTATTGTACCGGGAAGCTTCCAGAAGGTTCCGGAGGATTTCGGAGGGGTCCGGAAGTCCACAAGTGGGTCCACCACGTCCCAAGGGCTGGCATGGGCTAAGGGGAGGCGCCCTGGCCTTATTTTGCTAGGCGCACCAAGTCCACAAAAGCCCACGCAGCTAGGGAAGGAAAAAGGAAGAGTCCTAGTAGGAATAGGATTGGACTTTGGAGTCCAAGTCCACGTGTGTACTATTCACGTGGTACTGTTCACGTGGCACTATTCCTTCTACTCCAGGCCCCTACACATATATAAATAGAGGAGAGGGGGCGCCCCAAACAAGACACAACATTGTCTTAGCCGTGTGCGGCGCCTCCCTCCACAGTTCCGTCCCTCGGTCATATTTTCGCAGTGCTTGGGCGAAGCCCTGCGGAGATAGCATCACCATCACCGTCACCACGCCGTCGTGCTGCCGGAACTCATCCACTACCTCGCCGTCTTGCTGGATCAAGAAGTCGAGGACGTCACCGAGCTGAACGTGTGCTGAACATGGAGGTGCCGTACGTTCGGTACTCGGTCGGTTGGATCGTGAAGTTGTTCGACGACATCAACCGCGTTGTTCTAACGCTTCCGCTTACGGTCTACGAGGGTACGTAGACACACTCGCCCTCTCGTAGCTATGCATCTCCATGGATAGATCTTGCGTGTGCGTAGAATTTTTTTGTTTTCCATGCAACGTTCCCCAACAATACGGTCCCTGAGGTTACAACAGCGGTCCTGGCTATACGCCTCGTGTATGTAGGTTGTATGCCGCCACTGCCACATCAGCATCAATCCCGTAACCTCTGCTACATATGCAGCGCGAGGCGAACAACCAGGCAAAGTGCAATTATTTGTTATTGAGATGCATACTTCTTAATTAGGTTAGCTTAGTTAGTAGATATCCTAGTTGGGCCAAAGTAGAGCTGATCGTAACATGCATGCTGATTTAGTCAAGTTTGCACATGCGCATACGTTCCTAGACGTTTGCGTTTGCAGTAGTTGTTTTTCGAGCACTAGCCAAGTTTGAGTATCATTCTTGTTGCTTGTGTTGTTTCTATCTGTACGATCACCATATTCGAATAATTAATATTGTCGTAATGATTCTTAGTGTTGATGTAGCATGTGTTATGTGGTCATGAACATACATGCATGCACGCATGCATGCGCGTCTAAGCAGTTAGCATGTACTCTACGAATAAACCAGAGCTTGTTACCCCATCCCCTAAAAAAAAGAGCATGCTACCATGAAAAATAAATAACCAGTGCATCTTTACTGTACAATATAATAGAGCATGTTGCTTTATTCTCAACTGATTTGTCGCGCCCACTGACACATTGGTCCCACACGGACATTTGACTCAGTCCGATTGACCTGTGGGATCGATAGTGACGTGGTAGTGGAGGCATACGGGCTACGTACGCGAGGCGTATAGCCAGGACCACTGTTGCAACTTCAGGGACTATATAACACCGTATTTGCATGTATGAGGATTGTATCGAAGCACTTCCTAACTATGAGGACCATGTTAGACGCCGCCTGCTAGTACAAGGACTAACCATGCAATTATCTCGTGTCTGGTCATATAGAGACTGTGTGAAAGAGAGAAGAGAGAGAGAGTGTGTGTGTGTATGAAATGGAGTCTTTGGTAGGGAAAGTAATTAAGTGTGTGTGGCTTCATCATAGAGAGGTGATGTCTAATTAAAAGAATTGTGCACGATGGTAATAACAAGCGCACACGGTTGATGGAACAAGTCGTGTGCTGACATCGCCGATTGCGGTGCACACGCCACGTATGCATCCGAGAACGCTTGCCCACGTTATTAATTACACCATCCGGGAATCGTGCCGCACTTCAAAACCGGAACCGTCAAATAATTTTGACCTTGTTTCCCATCACATTCCAAATTACCACGCTATATGAAATTGCAAACCTGTTCACACCGATCAAAACCTAACCTTTTTCCCACTTATCAGCTTATTACTAGATTATAAATACCACCTACTCGAAAATGACTGCACATTCCTCCTCAATTCCTCATCAACAAACAAACAAGTCTTCGTCCTTCCTTGCGTCTGCCATGGCCCGTGGGAGGAGTTCTTGGTTGAGAAATGACCACAGAGTGGTGAGCGAAGCAGCAGAGATGTCCCGCCTCGCTGCGATATCAGCCGAGAGGTCCCGCCATGCCGCCGAAGCAGCACAGAGGTCCCGTCGCGCCGCCGAAGTAGCACTGAGGTCCCGCCATGCCGCCGAAGCAGCAGAGTGGTCTGGCCGCGCTGCAGAAGCGGCACAGATGTCCCGCCGTGCCGCGGAAGCAGCAGAGAGGTCCTGCCGCGTCGTGGCGGCCTGGATGGATCTATCACGGGCACTCGAGAGCTCTCACAGGCGCATGCGCGGTATGCTCAATAAGCTGATGGATGATGACATCCCCCGCTGGGCGAAGCTACAGGAGGAGAGCTATGCCGCGTTGGATAAGTCGACCGGCGTCATCCGCGGACTAAGGGGTGACAAGGTGAGGCTCCGCACCGAGCGCGACCTGATGAGGGCGAAGATCGCCGGCAGGGCGAAGCAGCATGAGGAGACAACTGCCGTGTTGAAGAAGACGGCCGTCATGGTCAGGAAACTTATGGACGAGAATGCTAAGCTCCGCATGGAGCGTGAAATACTCCTGGAGGGATCCATGGATGCTCGCAAGTGACGTATTGATGACGTGAAAGAGATCAAGGTGGACGAAATGACAAATATGGCGGAGTAGATCGAGGTGAAGTAGGGAGCAGCGACCCAGATCGTTGTCTGCGTCTTCCTTGTTTTGCCCTTGTGTCTTTCGGGCGTTGCCGCATGTGGCATCTTTAATTATCTTCCTGAATATGTAGGACAATTATTATTATCCATTGCCATCGTCGTCATATATATCAGTCTTGCTAAGTCTCAGTCGATGCCATGTCCGTGAGATCTTACATCAAGATTCGTGCAAAATTTTCTTTTCAGATTTTCTTTTCTCTCTCTTAAATCTCAGTCGACTGAGGCCTAGCCACGCCATTAAAACAGGGGCTTGGGCGCCATTAATGGAGAAGTTGGGAGCGAGGTGGGCGGCGGATGGAGGTCAAAGGGCTCGCCTCCCGGTGAGCCTGCGCAGCGGTCTGCTCCACGCCTCCTGTCTACTCAGAGCAAGTATAATAAGGTGATGTAAGTAGGCTGTAAGGATTTAAATATTACATTATTGCTGAGTTGGAAGAGAGAGAAGAGGAGAGAGAAGAGAAGTGGGCTGTAGACTTACAACCAGCTATGGCACGAGCTCCAAGAAGCTTTGCGAGAGTGGAAGGTGGGTCGTATGTTGACAAAGTAGTACTTTCTTATAGCCAACTATTATATGCGTTGGCTATTATATTGGCTATAAATGACATGGCAACATGTTATAGCCAGCAGCTGGCTATACTATTAACCATGCTCTCAAATAACTACTCCCTCCGTCCAGGTGCATAGAGCGGTCTGCATGCCTCGTTCGACCCACTCTCCATGCCTAGCCTTTTAAATCCCATAGTAAATAATTCTGGTTACATGCCTCGATACACATCTCCCTCTGGTCCCTAGGTTGTGAATGCACCTTGTACTGCATGCTGATTTGCTACCCATCACCTAAATTTATGAAGGGTGGGAGTGAGAAGTGGGTGGTAACCAAAAATGCTGCACTCACGGGCCTTTACGGGGCTAATACGGGCATCTTCCAACTAATCAAACTTGACCCCCCTGATTTTCAGGGGGGTGGGCCCCTTCCCACCCCCTAAATCCAATCCTAATCCTCCACGTTTGCTACTACGTAAAGTCTGTAAAAATCCTCCCCGTGAGTCTAGCATTGCTCGGTGGTAACTGCATGCGAAGGATTAGTAATTAATCAGCTCAATTGACGAGATTTTTCAGCGCGGATTACGTTAGTTATCACGGCCAATCTTCACACGCCTAAATCACAGTGCAGTGCCTTAGGTGCCCTACGCACAGAGGGAGTACCCTGCACAATGCCTCCTAGCCAATAAAAATGGGGACGCGTGGCGACACGTAAATGGTTAGTACAACGCCCACGGTTTGAATAACACTTGTGTTTCCGATTGTAACGTGGCAGCTCTTTGTTCCAAAATGACTTTGTTGGTTGTTAATCTGTGCGCCTTCAAAAAATCGGACAATTTTTTTACCACATCATGTTGGTGCCATGTCAAGGCAACATGCCAAGTTTCATGATTTTCAGGGAAGTTTTGGATTTACAGGAATTTAAAAACCAAGTTTGTCAATGTTTTCGGCCGAGCCACGACGCCCAGATGTTTGAAATTCATTCCCATTTCTTGTATGGGACCTAAACATTCACCCAAGTACACATATACGATTTGTCAACCCATTTTGGTGCGCTGGAGCATGTGCATGTAGTTCAAATTTGAATCATGCACATTGCCTAGGAAACTCAATAAATGTATAAAAAAGGCCAAACAAACCCGGAATAATTCCAAATTTTAGCACGACACTCCTATTGGTCTTTGTTGCCTCTGTAAAAAAATCAAGGCAGGAAGAGGCAGCGTATGTCGTTTTGCCCACAAAGGTGACACATCCCCTATGGGAACCATGAGCCTTCTCGAGAGAAGCTTCGTTTTGTAAGAAGCTTATACCAAAACTTCTCCCAAATAGAACAATTTTTTTACCACAACATGTTGGTTCCATGTCAAGACACCATGCCAAGTTCCGTGATTTTAAGGCAATTTTTGGATTTACAGGAATTTAAAAACCAAGTTTCTCAATGTTTTTGGCCGAGCCACGATGCCCAGATGTTTGAAATTAACTCCCATTTATTGTATGGGACCGAAACATTCACCTAAGGAAACATATACTATTTTTCAACCCATTTTGGTGCACTGGAGCATGTTCCTGTAGTTCAAATTTGAATTATGCACATTAAATGCCGAGAAAACTCAATTAATGTATAAAAAATGCCAAACAAACCCGGAATAATTCCAAATTTTAGCACGACACTCCTATAGTTGCATGTTCACTACAGATAAATGTTCTAGCAATTCAAACAGTGACCTTTCCTGCCGTAACCCCATTTTGTCTTTCAAATCAAAATGAAAAAAATCAAGTACACCACAAACAGTTTGTTAGCAAGAATCGTGTGGGATGCAGTATAAAATATCTTGGGGCTCCCTCATGCATGGCTTATGCCGGAATGTTCGTCGGCTACAGTCCACCGGCCGTGCGTCAACCACACTTGCGCGCCAGTTATTCGCTGCACCGTTCATAAAATTTTGGCAACCTCGGAAATATCTAGGTCCCCGCCCCCCTCCCCCCACCAAAAGCTACAAAGGTGACACATTCCTTGTTGGAACCATGAGCATTCTTGAGAGAAGCTCCGGTTTTGAAAGCACATTTGCTCCCTTGGTGGTTTTGGTAATTCATAACAACAGATATCTCATTGAACTAATGTCCATTCAAGATTAAGATTTCAGGATGTTCAATGATTGGCATGGCATGGACTAGAGACGTGGACCCCTCAAAATGCTAAGGACAAGGATTTTCAAAAGATCAAGACTCTACATTTTTGGTTTAGTGATCCAAGATCACATTGAGTCCATAGGAAAGCCAATACTATTAAAAGGGGATGAGGTGTTGCTTAATGGTCTATTTGCTCAAGTGCTTAGTGACAGTGTTTCTAAACCCTCAACCACTCTCTCTACCCAAATATGTCCTAAACCTATAGTCCAACTCGGCCCCACCGATATTTCCTATCCGGCCCCACCGAGTTCATTCAAGACTTAGCCACTGCCAAACCCTAACAAATCGGATCCACCGAAATGGATCTCGGTCTCACCGAGATGGCCTTGCCAACTCTCTGTAATCGTTTGCATTCACTTCGGTCTCACCGAGTTATGCAAATCGGTCTCACCGAGATGGCTTGCCAAGTCTCTGTTGCCTTATTGCTTCACTTCGGTCCTACCGAGTTGATGCAATCGGTGCCATCGAGATGAGGATTGCCCTAAGCCATTGCACTTCGGTCCATCCGAGTTGTCCATATCGGTCCCACCGAGATTCCTAAAGTTCATATCTTTTACACAGTTCGGTGCTACCGAGATGATTGTTTCGGTGCCACCGAGTTGGGTCAAAAGTGTGTAACGGTTGGATTTCGTGTGGAGGCTATATATACCCCTCCACCACCTCCTTCTCAGAAGGAGAGCAATCAAAACGTGCCTACACTTCCACCATACATTTTCTGAGAGAGAACCACCTACTCATGTGTTGAGATCAAGCTATTCCATTCCTACCATTTGAAACTTGATTTCTAGCCTTTCCCAAGTTGCTTTCCACTCAAATCCTTCTTCCACCATAGCCAAATCTGTGAGGAGTTGTTTGAGTGCTGGGAAGACTATCATTTGAAGCACAAGAGCAAGGAGTTCATCAACAACACACCATCTATTACCTTTTGGAGAGTGGTGTCTCCTAGATTGGTTAGGTGTCACTTGGGAGCCTCCAACCAGATGTGGAGTTGAACCAAGCAGTTTGTAAGGGCAAGGAGATCGCCTACTTCATGAAGATCTACCCCGAGTGAGGCTAGTCCTTCGTGAACGTAAGCCATGGTGGAATAGACAAGGTTGCTTCTTCGTGGACCCTTCGTGGGTGGAGCCCTCCGTGGACTCGCGCAACCGTTACCCTTCGTGGGTTGAAGTCTCCATCAACGTGGACGTACGATAGCACCACCTATCGGAACCACGCCAAAAACCACCGTGTCTTCATTGCGTTTGAAATCTCCTATCCCCTCTCTACTTACATATGCAATTGCTTATATTCCGCTGCTATACTCTTTAGAATTGCATGTGTAGGGTGATGCTTGACATGTACTATTGCTAAAATCTGCCCATAATTAAAATCTGGGAAAAGGTTAGGTTTTATTTGGTCAAGTAGTCTATTCACCCCCCTCTAGACATACTTTCGATCCTACAGGTTTGTAAGAAGCTTATACCAAAACTTGTTCCAAATCGAACAAAATTTTGACCACAGCATGTTGGTGCCATGTCAAGACACCATGACAAGTTCCGTGATTTTTAGGCATTTTTTGGATTTACAGGAATTTAAAAACCAAGTTTATCAATGTTTTCGTCCGAGGCACGATGCCCAGATGTTTGAAATTCATTCCCATTTCTTGTATGGGACCTAAACATTCACCAAGGACACATATACGATTTTTCAACCCATTTTGGTGCACTGGAGCATGTGCATGTAGTTCAAATTTGTATTATGCACATTAAATGCCTAGAAACTCAATTAATGTATAAAAAAGGCCAAACGAACCCGGAATAATTCCAAATTTTAGCACGACACTCCTATTGGTCTATGTTGCCTATGTAAAAAAATCAAGGCAGGAAGAGGTAGCGTATGTCGTTTTGCCCACAAAGGTGACATGTTCCCTATCGAAACCATGAGCCTTCTTGAGAGAAGCTCCCGTTTGTAAGAAGCTTATACCGAAACTTGTCCCAAATCGAACAAATTTTTTACCACGGCATGTTGGTGCAATCTCAAGACACCATGCCAAGTTCCGTGATGTTTAGGCAATTTTTGGATTTACATGAATTTAAAAACCAATTTTCTCAATGTTTCGGCCGAGCCACGACGCCCAGATGTTTGAAATTCACTCCGATTTCTTGTATGGGACCCAAACATTCACCTAAAGACACATATACGAATTTTCAACCCATTTTGGTGCACTGGAGCATGTGCCTGTAGTTCAAATTTGAATCATGCACATTAATTGCCTTGAAAACTCAATTAATGTATAAAAAAGGCCAAACGAACCCGGAATAATTCCAAATTTTAGCACGACACTCCTATAGTTGCATGTTCACTGCCGATAAATGTTCTAGCAATTCAAACACTGACCTTTCCTGTCGTAACCCCATTTTGTCTTTCAAATCAAAATGAAAAAATCAAGTACACCACAAACAATTCATTAGCAAGAATCGTGTGCGATGCTGTATAAAATATCTTGGATCCTGCCCGAAAAAAAAGAATACAAAATGGATTTGAATTAAGTTGGAACTGTAAATGTGAAACTTACTTTCTCCTAAAATTTGAACGAAGCAGCAAAACACCCAGTCCCTCCTCGGCCGTAACCGCCCGAAAAGAAATTTTGGGAGATGGAAATTTTCCATTACTGCCTATCCCTGACACGCAAAGCCTATCGACTCGATTTCTATAGGCTTCGATAGGGGTAGCTTTGTAATTTCAGTCAAACATGACATAACCGCCTCTCACCCCGATTCATACACGGTGGGCGCCAAAACACAGTCTCTCCACGGCCGAAATCGCCTCTCACCCCGATTCGTACACGGTGGGTGCCAACAGTGGGCGCCAAAACAAACTCTCCTCGGCCGAAATCGCTCTCGCCCAATATTCAGGGTATGTGAGATTACCGTCCTATCCCCAACCGACCAATATTGCTCTGATGTCTGGAATTTTAAACGGGGGCTAAGTTTGCAACTTTCCCCGCATTTGAGACAAGCGCGTCCCAAAGACACGGTTCCCCCTACCTCTCTCCCTTCATTTCCCCATTCGTACTTCGTGGGTGCCAAAACACCCTCTCCACCCCAGCCTCCTCCATCCGCCACCCCATCCACCGCCGTCCTCCTCCACCATGCCGGAGCTGATACCCCGACACCGTCGTCCATTACAAGAGATCGACGTCTCTCATTCATGGCTCCGGACCAGGATCCTTGCATCGCGTCCTCTCGCTTCATCCACGCCGTCGTCCACCTTGCTGGGGCCGCTCCTATGACCATCTCGTCCACCGCGCAGGGACATATCCCCCGCCGCCACCGTCTGCCCTCCCAGATCTGCTTCCACGCCGCCGACAGCCATCGCTACCGCAACACCCTCGACGTCTCTGCAGATGCTTACATGACGCCGCACAAGAGGCGGTACTCTTTCGTATCTGCTCAAGTTATTTATCTCAGAAAGAAAATAGATCGTCACTGCTTTACTATGATTTCTTGTCCATCTCTTAGAATCTTACTTGTTAGTTGAAAGGAAACATTGGTTGCCAAGTAGCCTTTGTACGGTTTGCACCTTCAGATCCGCCATGGCACGCTCAACACTATACTCGCAATGCTTATGGTTTTCCCCTTTTATATTCCACATTAGCTAAATGACAGTCGACTGAATTTCAAATTGGGGTCAGTCAATTTTTGAGAGTTCACTGGAGTTCGTCGTAGGAAGGAAGGATAAGGAAGGGGCTCGCCGGGGGGCTACCCCATTATCTATCTTAGGGTTTCGGGTGGGCGCGGTGGTGGGGGGTGGTTCAGGGGAGGGTGGGGCGGCGAGCCGGTTGCGGGAGCGCCACCGGCCGCGGGGGGCGGGGGCCGGTGGTTCGGGCGGCGGCCCGTGCGGTGGTCTGTTGGGGAAGAAGAAGAGGTGAGGAAGAAGAAGGGTTAGGAGATGTAGGATCTTCATCCAACCGCCTGAAATGGTCGACTGACCCAAATGATGAAAGTCAGGCGACTTGCATGTAGCCATTCCCTTTATATTCAGTACCATCATCGTAGGTGCTTCATGACGTGCTAGCACTGCTCCTCAACCCATCAAGCTAAACAACATGCCACTCATAATTCCAAACTTAGTTGTTCAAATACGAATCTGATATGATGTTGATATTACTAAAACAGAGACTGTTTAATTGGTCAGCTAATGTTCCTTCTTTTGTTCGATAAGCACGTGCGCCACATATAGAGAGACAGCAGGGAGTTGCATTCTTTATGCGCTCTGGTTCATCATGGGTGGGCAACGAACATTTGGTTATCCAAAATCTGCTTGCTCTTCTTTAACATGTTCCTCTTCTGTTCTTCTTTAATAAGTATAGTAGTACAATATGTTCCTCGTAGTGAAGAGGAGCAGGGACATTTGCAGTATATAGGTCTATTCGATCGCTTGTGATGGATGCTTTCAACTCTTCATGTTGGTCTGCCAAGTATCTAGGAAATGCTGGGAGCTGTGTCACCTTTGAGAGTTAGACTGATAGTAACAATACTGCGCCTTCAGTTAAAGAGAGCTGGTATCCGAAGCCTTTCTAGCCTTACCGGCAATACTAGCCCATATTTTCCAGCAAGTTCCACTTTCCTGATTTTACTCGTGATGCTTAGGGTTTTCCCATTATATATACATTATGATCTGCATAGGTGCTTTGTGTGGTACTAGCAGCAGTCCACCCTTGAAGCTAAACAACACAGCAATCATAATTCCAAAGCTTAGTTGTTCAAATACGAATGTGATATGATACTGATATTAGTTAACAGACACACATTTAATTGGTCAGCTAATGCTCCCACTTGAGTTTCCAAATGCATGTGGCCACATGTAGAGAGACACTAGGGAATAACATTTCTTTGGGCGCTCTGATTCATCACGGGTGGGCAACCAACATTGTATAGAAAGAAGTGGAATCTCCATGATATGCTTCCTCTTCTATTATTTAACATGTTCCTCTTCTATTCTTCTTTAATAAGTACAGTATGTTCCTTGTCTTGAAGGGGATCAGTGACATCTGCAGTCGACAGGTCTATTGGGCCGCTTCTGCTAGATGCTTTCAGCACTTCGAGTTAGTCTGCCATAATATCCATGAAATGCGGGGAGCCGTGTGGCCTTTGAGAGACTAGACTGATAGTAACAGTAGTGCGCCTTCAAGTGAATAGAGCTGGCCTGTAGGTGATCGGTAGGGTTTCGATTAGTAGCGGCAATATAACCGCATGTTTTCCAGCCAGTTCCACTTTCCCGATTTATTTATGATGCTTATGGTGTCCCCCTTTTATCTACACTGCGATCTGCCTAGTGCCTTTGTGTCGTACTAGAAGCACTCCATCTTTCAAGCTAAACTACATGCCACTCATATTTCCAAAGCTTACATTTAATTGGTCAGCTAATGTTAGTACGCGAGTTTTGAAATGCATGTGCACCACATATAGAGACACGAGGGAATACTATTTCTCTGTGCGCTCTTGTTATCATGGTTTGGCAATAAACTTTCTATACTGTATATTTTGAAACCTATCATCTGCCAACTATCCTTAACTCTGGAGCTCCCAATAGGGAGCCTATTATTTTGTGTAGTTGTGCCAGATTATATTAATGTACGCACCAAATTACAGAACACATGAGCTCTCTCATCAGAATCCAGTGATAGCACACGAGAGTTTATAGGGAGCCCCTATTATATTAGTACATCCTCTGCATTACACAGTTAATCTCACTACTATTTATGTTTTATGCTTCTCAGATAGTGAACATAATCACAATGAATATGAGAATGCGCACACCAGAAGAATATTGCGGAATAGTGCAATGGCTAACAAACTTGGCATCAAGGGATTGAGTTCCATTCTGGATGCAATGAAACCCACACGCTCCCCACCTACAGATTCGTGTTCAGAATATGATCCTAATGACTATTCTGAGCTCAAGGAGTCAAAGGAAGATGGCCTATCCTGTTCAGCCAACAAGGTGCCTGGGTTCTAATTTGGCAAGGTTTTATTGCTTGCACGTATCTTGCATTAGGTGTCTTGCATTTCTTCTACTTCGTTGCACCGCCATCTTCTTAGTTTACTCATCATATATGTGAACATGCCATGCCCATCCATTATCAATACCTATTCCATTTGTCATCATACCATGTTTTTACATTCAAATGATGTTCTTGTGTATCAGACATCCAAAAGGAAGAGGGTGACCGCAGAACCTGAAGGAGTAAAAGCAGAGTCCTTGAAAAAGGTTGTGGTACCAGAGAAATCAGATAGCACCCCACTTATATTGGCGATAGAATCAGCGCCACAAAACCTAGGATATCGCAACTATGCTGCTCGCTGCTTTGCTCTTGTTACCACCTGTTGTCCTATATCCCTGTACTTACATTCATACCTGGTTGATTATGTGACATCAATGTGCATGATAGCTTGCTTATCCACTGTTCGCTCCAAATTATCAGATCTATATTAATGCTTACATTAATGTAGAATAAACCCAATGCTTATGAAGAAGTTTAGCTCTACATTGTTCTTCTAAGTATCTGTTGTCCTTTATCACTGTACTTATATTGTCAACTAGTTGTTCATGTACCATCACTTTGCAGCTTATTTTCCTTGCCCTCAATTTTGTACACATCAGATCTATATTTACTCTTACTAAAATGTTGAATAAAACCAATGCTACTGAAGAAGTTTAGCTCTGCATTGCTCTTGTCAGTACCTTTTGCATGTATGATGTACTTACATTTATAACTAGTTCATGATGTAGCATCACTCTGCATCTTAGCTTAAATAATCTCCATTTGTTCCTATATTATCACATCTATATTTACTCTTAACAAAATGTAGAATAAAGGCAATGCTTATGAAGAAGACTCTTTGGTAAACTTCTTGAATTGCCCCCCCCCCTCAACATGGAAAAGGGCTTTATAGAGCCGGTCTTCACTACTAATGTAAGTTTGTCCTTCTCGAGCCTTCAAACTTTGTTGTGTATATTTGGATAGCTATTTCTGTTACTGCTGTTTATTTTTGTCGTTTGCATCAAATTGCATGTTTAAAGTTTATTACGAAAAAGTTCATAAATAAAAGTTTGTCCTTCTCAATTTCAGTTTTTAGTTGCACAACCTAGTTCCTTATTCATACCATGTAAATTAAACTAAACATAGCAAGTGATCTTCTTTAGCACTGCATGTATGCTTGTGTTCTTGATCTGTAATCCAGTGGTGTGGCGAAACTACCAACTCCAGCACAATGTCATATCCTGCCATGTCTTAACTATGAACAATGCCATATTATGTTAATGTTATTTAAATTGTGTCTTTATTTACCAATCTAAAATGGGATAAATTGACAGTACACTCACCATTGATGCTTATACGTTCTTTAGCACTGCATGTATGCTTGTGTTCTTGATCTGTAATCCAGTGGTGTGGTTAAGCTGGCCACTCCTGCACAATGCCATTTCCTGCCATGTCTTATTATGTTAATGCTATTTTAAACCGTGTCTCTTTATTTGCCACTAATAAATGGGATGAATTGACAGCACTGATGCTTATACGTGCAAAACCTATTATCTCTCTGCTTGTTTCTCTTTCAGGGTGATATCACTGACGCCAGGAAGAACTGCCACAATGATAGTGAGACGAACCCATTGCTTGTCCCTCTAATATATATTGCAGGGAAGAAGGCAACACATCCTGGGGATAGCGATACAACCCCAAAGTCATGTCTTGATGTAGTGTCGAAGTTACTCGATAATAGCAGTGACACAAGCTCGATGAAGTCGCTGCCTGAATCTGTTCGACTTCTTCAGTCTCAAATTCAAGCAGAAAGACATGCTTCAGCTCAACTCATACTGGAACTCCAATCTCTATCGAAGATTAACCAGAAGTACATGACGTCTATTGATGCTATGCAGCTAGAGTTGGAGGATATAAGCGTCAAACAAGCACAGTCTCATTAGCTTGCTTAGCTGCTTGCGCTGCAGCTGCCGTGCAGGCCTAACCTTTCTTAACTGTGTTGAAGAGCTGTTGGTTCTGTATGTTTTGTCGGCGCGTTTATTTGCACTGGTGGCAACCTTTGATGCCCAGTGTATGTAATCCGCTGTCTGGTTGCACTTTATTATCTCTGGTGGTGAACTTTGATGCCCAGTCGATGTAATATCCCATTATTTCATTATTGTATAGTCTAGGTTTATTCGTAGTCACTATGTTGTAATTTTTTTTCAGAAGAATTTATTCACTGTACATGCTATCGTTGCTAGGCCGTAAGCTTCGACGGAGATCAATGGGCCAAAACGTTATTGGTTTGTCAGTGCTATATATAAAAATATTAGACTACGCAAACGGGCCGGCCTGCAACTCTATATATGGGTCCAAACGTGGGCCCATTACCATCTCGGGCCATTAGCAGGCCTAAACGTAAACTGGGCCCAAGTAGTTTCGGGACTTTAACTGGCCGAGTAAACCGCCTGCCTTAATTGGGCCAGAAAATATCATGGGCTTTTTGTAGGGGAACACAGCAGAAAACAAAAAATTTCCGACCTACGCACCAGCCCAGGACCACTATGGAGACTGCATACAAGGTTTGATCTTTTCATTACCGACTCGTAGCGCAGCGGAAGTAGAGTCGATGATGATCGGCGGTGCAGATCCCCGCAGCTAGGATGTTCTCCCTTGTCTGCCCCTCGGACAGCCCTCCGGGAGGCAGTCGGACAGTCCCTCGGACGGTGTCACGGACAGCCCTTCGGGAGGACGCTCAAAACTTGGACAGCCCTTCGGGCAAAAAGATCGAACCTACGACCTCTCTACGGGGTTGCACACATACGGTGTCATCTATCCGGCAGGGCTTCGCCGTCCAGAACTAGTTCCCACCGGAACCCAGACAGCCTTTCGGCTCTACGAAACTCTTTTCGTGGGAGGGAGAGAAGAAGCCAGATAATGCATGGCATGTGTATGAGAGCAAGGAGTGAGTGTGGAGAGCACCTCTCCTCTTCTATTTATAGGAAATCCCAAGGGGTAGGGGTGCCACTTGAAATACCAAAATGCCCCCAAAATATGTCATTCACAAGGGCATAAAAGAGAAGGCAAGTGGGGCAAGTGGGGCTCCATGGAGGAGCCCATCTTGGCCGGCCACCCCCAAAGGGGGTTCCTTAGTCTCCAAGTTCTTCTAGAAGCCTTTTGGGAAAAGCCCTAAAAGGTGGCTTTCCATAAAGTAGCCCAAAAAGCACTTTTACTATTCACGGAAACATTTTTCCGCGACCGTTAAATCCGAAAATATTTCTGTGGGTCTTAGAACAATTCCAGTACCCACTAAAATGATTTTGGACGCGTTCCGAAACAATTCCGGATTAGTGATTTTCATCTGCGAAAAGCAACCAAACCGGTTCCGGCAGCTCCGGAACATTTCCGGTTTTTATCCCGGAAAAATCCCAGAAGTTTCCAGAACAATTCTGGCACCCTCCAAGAATTTCCAGGCGTGTGCCGAAACCAATTTGACTTAATGGTATACTCCGAAACAACTTTTCGGTTTTACCGAAACTATTCCGGTGTTCTCTCTCCGAAACTTTTCCGTTGTCTCTGAAACTTTTCCGGTGACTTTCTCTCAGACTCCCTGTCTAGTATTCAGCAGATAGATGACCCTTAAGCGTGTGACCCTATAGGTTCGGTGAAGCATAGACATGGCCGGAACACTTTCCGATCAATGATCAACATGGGAGCCGTGGACACCCATATTGACCCCTATACCCACACGAATAAATATTCGAGTGAACCTCCAGTTGTCGTGTGCTATTCCTGTTGCTTCGCGATATGTTACAAATACCCGAGGTGAGACTTATCGGCATCCCCGTGGATCAACAACTTGTCCACTATGCCAGTTACCTCGTTACCGGTTTTGTTCTCTTTTCTCGTTCCCGTGTTCCGGCATCCCTGTGATCAAATCACATTGTGTCTGGCCAGACGATGGTGGATACCGTAACACCAAGAGGGCCCAGAGATATCTCTCCATTGTCGGAGGAGCAAATCCCAATCTTGAGCTATCAAGTTACTTAACATACTTTCCCATGAACCCGTAAGCCGCCGTAATAGCCACCCAGTTACGAATGATGTTTAACAAACCCCAAAGTTCATGAATCAAGCATGAAGAAACTCGATACTCTCATGGTCTAAGGAATTATGCAAACGTAAACTTTCTCTGTGTTATTAACCATTAACTTGTGACAAATGTATCTCATAGCATAACATCAATTTGGGTCGATTCAACCACAAGGTTCTACTAACATTGTGTCCTCAAAGTTGCCGGCATAGTCATGCCCATGATCAAGAAAACAGAACCATCATGCAACACTTGAGCTAGTCTTAGAGGCCAGACTAGGAATACATTTACCATTTATTATTCCACATGTGCATATGAGTCTTCCTCCGAGCCTCGTGGTTATTGTAGACTCGAGAACCATAGCAGTTATAGCACGGAATATAAACTTAATTACGAACATGGGGATAAATAATAACATTTATTATTGCCTCTAGGGCATATCTCCTACACTTTTAACAGGCTGAAAATTAGATTGGGCCTGAATTGTGCCGAATAATTCACGGACCGAAAGCAGGCCTAAATATACCTCGGCCCATGATTGGCCCAATTATATGACGGGCTGTTCACAGGCCAAAATTTATCCCGGGCCGTGGTTGGCCCAATAACATGATGGGCTGTAAGCAGGCCGGGTGCAAAGCGGGCCATAATTAGACCCAATTATTTCATGGGCCCTTAACAGGCCGATAGTCAGAGTGGGCTTAAATTTATCCACGAAGACCACGGGCCGTTAAGAGGCCGAAAGTCACTTGTACCAAAAATGGGCCCAAATGCTTCACGGGCCGTTAAGAGGCCGAAAGTAAATTGTACAAGAAATGGGCCGAAATGCGGAACGGGCTGTTAAGAGGCCGAAAGTAACTTGTACCAGAAATGGGCCCAAATGCCGCACGGGCCGTTAAATGGCCAAAAGTGAAACCGGGCTGAAAACGACCCAATTGCGCGAAGGGCCTCTAACAGGCCCAAACTATGATCGGGCCGAACTCGGTCAAACAGTTCAATGGGCCTTTAATAGGTCGTAATACAAACCGGGCCATATCTGATATGGGCCGTAATTTGGCCCAAAACACAGTGCACTGTTAATGGGCCATATCTGATATGGGCCGTAATTTGGCCCAAAACATGGCAGGCTGTTAACGGGCCGGTCCACTAGTATCTGACAAAATCTTGTGGGCCATTGGCTAGGCTGGCCCGTTTAACATGAATGGGCCACTATTGGGCCGTGCCACATGTCGACGTATCATAGGCTTCTCTCGTCCAATGAATGGATGACATCTGTCGCAACGCCGAGTTGACACGTGGTTCCTTGGGCCAATGAGAATTTTACACGTGGAAAATCCCCATTGGTCAGGGCTGTTAACGGGTTATCGGATCCAAACCGGAACCCAATAGCTTAACGGCGACCCGTTACGATGGATGCTACGTGTTGGTCACCCTTGACGAAAACACTTCCATGACGCGACATTTATCGTCATGGAAGTGGACACTTCCGTGATGATAATTTCAGTATTGTCATGGAACACTTCTACGACAGCACAGGTATGACTATCTTGATTCTGTCATAAAATTGTCACGGATGTACATGCATGAAAGAAAACTTGATCTACTGTGACAAAGACGTATCATCACAGAAGTGTTTTTTTTGTAGTGCTTTGTTGGGTGCAAACAATTTATTTGTTTGTGTGCAGGTACTGCCACGTTGTTAGCTTAGTGACTCCTACTGGTTTGATAAACCTTGGTTCTTAACTGGGGGAAATACTTTCTGTTGTTGTGCTACATCACCCTTCCTCTTCGGGGAAATCCAACAACTCCATCGTGAGTAGCAGAAGAATTTTTGGCGTCGTTGTCAGCGAGTTATTATCTACCAAATCAGGTACCTTCACACAAACACTTTCTTTTTGCTTGGTTTTATTTCTTGTCTAGTGGCCTTTTGCCTTTTGCCTTTTATTTTCCCTCTTCTTTTCTTGCCAAAAATTTCCAAAATACCAAAAAAAAATCTTGTGTTACTATTTCTGCTTGTGTTGCCACTATGTCTACTCCTGAAAATACCAAGCTTTGTGATTTCTCAAGTACTAATAATAGCGATTTCATTAGTACTCCTATTGCTCCTCGCGCCACTAGTGCGGAGTCTTATGATATTAAAGCTGCCTTGCTAAATCTTGTATGAAAGAACAATTTTCTGGAACATACTGCTTCCCATATTAATACCTTTGTTGAAGTATGTGATATGCAAAAAATTAAAGATGTGGATAATGATATTGTTAAACTGAACCTATTTCCTTTTTCTCTAAGATATAGAGCCAAAGCATGGTTAGTGTCTTTACCGAAAAATAGTATTGATTCTTGGTTTAAGTGTAAAGATGCTTTTATTGGCAAGTATTTTCCTCTCTCTAAAATTATATCTTTGAGGAATCAAATTATGAATTTCAAGCAAGTTAATCAAGGACATGTTGCAAAATCATGGGAAAGAATGAAACTTATGCTAAAAAATTGTCCCACACATGGATTGAGTCTTTGGATGATAGTGCAAATTTCTATGCTGAACTAAACATTGTTTCCCGAAACCTTCGAGATTCTGCTGCGGGTGGTACATTTATGGGAATGACTCTTGGAGATTCTACTAAGCTTCTTGATAATATGACCGCAAACTATTCCCAATGGTACACCGAACGAGCTCCAAGTGGTAAGAAGGTAAATTTTGTCAAGGAAATCTCCTCCATAAGTGAAAAAGTTGATGCTATTATGTCCAAGCTTGCTACTAAGAATGCTACTATTGATCGAAATGATGTGCCTTTATCTACTTTGATTGAGCAAAACAAGGACAATGTTGATGTGAATTTTATCTCAAGGAGAAATTTCAATAATCTATACCTAATATTAAAAGGAGGAAGCTTTCTTAGTTCTCCATACGTCATCTGTTTATCTGTTGATTTTTTGTTAACCACAAAGATTGATGGCTAAGATTTAAAAGTAGATCTACGTAACAGTTTAGAAAAAAAAACTCCATGGTACGTAAAGGAACCAGGAAACAAAACCTGTATGAACGTCTAACATATCCTCTTATCTGGTTTAAAAAAAGTATCCACTGATCTATATCGGATAATAAAAATTATGGAGACCCTGAGCAAAGGGCCTCCCATGCATACCCGCTTTGATCGGGTAACATACGTCCCTGCGATGCATCCGAAAGAATCCCATTGTTGTACGCTCCTGGCTCCCGATCGGCTCGATGGTTCATCCCAATGGCTCGATTGCAATCGCCATCACGCGTTCTTCGGCTGCAACCGAGGCCAGCAGCGAGCGCGCACTACAAAAAAAAGACACTTCCTTGACATTATTGCCCGAACGAAAACTTTTTCTATCATGGATGTGACACTTCCATGACGATAATTGTGACAAAAACATGTATCATCATAGATGTGGTGGGCTCCTACTTCCATGACAAAAAAATATGTCAGAAAATGGGCTTTTCGTCCTGGGCGGGTCGGAGGCGGACCTGTATGACATTCTTTGGGCCGTCCATGACGTAAAAAATTATGGTAGAAGTGAGGGCAAGGAAAGTTTCGGGGAGTTCCCGGTTACGGTGGGAAATCGGTGGGTGGTCGGGTCCGAGCGATGTAGTGTGGTTTGCGCATTTCTCTCATACGTGCGTGTGTGCGAGGCGTTCGCTAACTGAACCCGAGCGAGGCATTCGGTTACTGAACCCGAGCGATCGATCGATCCCTCGCACTACGTACTGAACACGAGCGATCGCACTACGTACTAAACATGAGTGATCCCTTCACTGCTAACTGAACCAAGCGATTCCTTCGCTGCTAACTGAAGTTGATCAATCCCTTAGCTGCTAACTAAACCCGAGCGATCGATCCCTTTGCTGCTGCTTTTTGAAGCCGATCGATCGATGCGTTGCATCGAGCCCCCGCGCGTGACGTGAGTTGATGACCTAGCCGGTTGGTTGCCTCTTGATGAACGGTGCTCGTTTTTGCCGCGCGCGCGATATGTAGAACGAGTTGAGACTTTGCATCGATCGAGCCCCTTGCGCGAGACATGGTGAGTTGAGCTAGCCGGTTGGTTGGCTGTGGATGAACAGTTCCCATTGCTGCCACCCGCTCGTACGCCCCGCCCTAGCCGGTGGGGGTTGGATGAACAGGACCCCGTGGTAGTAGGCGGTTGGTGCTGGATGAACAGGACCCAGAGGAGGTCATGCCGTGGTACGCCACACCCCAGCCGGTTGGGGGTGGATGAACAGGACCCCGTGGAGGCCGTAGGCAGTTGCGGATGAACAGTAGCCCATGGAGGCGCGTGGTAGGAAGTTGACTATGAATGAATAGTAGCCTGTTTCCTCCGTTTTGCAGTACGCCAGAGCCCTCCCGATGAACAGGACCCCGTTTCGACCGTAGGTGGTTGAAGACAAGTCTGTTTTGCCCGTTTCGTGGTACGCTAATGTGTACCATGCAACTTTATTCTTGTAGACTCTGTTGGGCCTCCAAGCACAGAGTTTTGTAGGACAACAACAAATTTGCCTCAAGTGGATGACCTAAGGTTTATCAACACGTGGGAGGTGTAGGATGAAGACAGTCTCTCTCGAACAACCTTGCAATCAAATACAAGAAATCTCTTGTGTCCCCAACACACCCAATACAATGGTAAATTGTGTAGGTGCACTAGTTCGGCGAAGAGATGGTGATACAAGTGTAGTATGGATAGTAGATATAGGTTTTTGTAATCTGAAATAATAAAAACAGCAAGGTAGCAAGTGATAAAAGTGAGCACAAACGGTATTGCAATGCTTGGAAACAAGGCCTAGGGTTCATACTTTCACTAGTGCAATCTCTCAACAATACTAACACAATTGAATCATATAAAAATCCCTCAAAGTGCCGCAAAGAATCATTCCAAAGTTTATATTCTTATCGAAGAAAGTAGGATGAAATCGTGTAGGTAGTAAACCACCTCAAAGTTGTGTTTCCACTCAATCTATTGAACCACCCCAAATTGTCACGAATAGTTCTAGAGATCGCACTCCGGCCACACCATATGATACGCATCAATAAACTCTAATGTCGCCTAGATACCCTAATGTCACCACGAATATCCGCGAGTGAGACATGCATCAAGTGATCTCAAATCCAAAATATTCAATCCGATAACAAAGAAACCTCAAAGAGCAAGATTCAATTCACCACAAAAGAGATAGAGGGGAAGAACACCATATGATCCAAATATATTAACGAAGCTCATGGTACATCAAGATCGTGTCATATCAAGATCACGAGAGAGAGAGAGAGAGATCAAACACATAGCCACTGGTACATACCCTCAACCCCGAGGGTGAACTACTCCCTCCTCGTCATGGAGGCAGCGGGGATGATGAAGATGGCCTCCGTGATGGATTCCCCCTCTGTCAGGGCACCAGAAAAGGCCTCAAGATGAGATCGCTTCAGAACAGAGGCTTGCGGCAGTGGAGTAAAAGTTCTAGGTTAACTTTCGGGGGTTTCTGGATTTAATGGAATTTTCAGCGTTGGAATCACGCCAAAAGGAGTTACGAGGGCCCCACAAGCTCATGTGGCACTCCCTCCCCCCTGGGTGCACCATGTGAGCTTGTGGCGTCCTCGTGGGTCTTCTGGTCCTTCCCCGAAGCTTCAGGGGTCTCTTATGTTCCAAAAAAAATCACCGTAAAATTTTATCGCGTTTGGACTTTGTTTGGTATGGTATTTCTGCAAAATAAAGAAATAGGCAAAAAAACAGGAACTGACACTGGGCACTAAGTTAACTAGACAATACCTCGCGCGTTGCAGCGGGATGGTAGTGTAATAAACAATTTTAAAGAGTGGGGCACACTGTAAGGAATAAAAGAGTAAGAAAATAAAAATAAGAAATGTTTTGCAGCAGAAGATGGCTTGGATTTAATGTGTAACTCTGAAATCAACTTACTTAGTACGATCAATTCTCTAACAAAATTTACAGATGATCTTGATAACCCACAAGTATATGGATTGCGACAGTCTTCGAGGGTAGTATTTCACCCAAATTTGTTGATTCGACACAAGGGGAGCCAAAGAATATTTATGAGCCTTAGCAGTTGAGTTGTCAATTCAACCACACCTGGGATATAATATCTCTGCAGCAAAGTGTTTAGTAGCACAGTAGTTTGATAGTTTTGATAGTTTCAGTAACAAAAGCAATAGTAACAAGAACAGTAACAGAAGCAGTTTGTGATGATTGTAACAGCAGCAGTAATAGTAACAAGCCAAACTTTGATTCTAGCCAAGTTTGCAGGTAAACCGGAACCTAACCCAGTTGAAGATGTCAAGATGATGAGAAGTGACGAAGAAAATGCAGAAGAGCTTGATAAAAGCCATGTGCCAGAATATACTTATACGGTTGCAGACTTTGTGAAGATGATAGCAATGAAACACCCCCTACCTAAGGTATCAAATGATGAGGCATATAATGTCTTTGTTGATCATGTTCACTGGTGCAGCGACGTGCTATACAAACGGGTTTTACCCCCTTTCCATGATAGAGTTTTAAACTATCGCCTTGCCTGTGTGTGCGATAGGGGGGGTCCTTCCCACATGACCCAGAAACCGTCGGCGATAGGGAGTAGGAATGCATACATTTTGCAGAACTAAGCGTATGCGATGCCCGCATCTATCCCAAACGCGAGTCGTCACACAACTGTTTGTGATCTATCGAATATCCCAAATGCTCCATCCTTGCTACTGGTGTGTGCTCGCATTACCATCGCACTCGGTATTTTGTGGTGCAACGTTTACGATGCTCGCCCCATCACAAATAGTTCACGATTGTAAAGCGTGTATGATAAGGATACTATCATACACATTCACTTTTCCCAAACCGTATGCGATTATATAATTAAGAAGATAAGTTAATCATCATACGTATGTCGGATGAGTTTACGAAACGTCCGACTATCGTACGAGTATCGGACGGGATAACTATCGCACACACTATTATGTGCTGCAACGTTTATGATGTGTACGACATCAGAAACAGTTCATGATTGTAAAGCGTGTATGATAAGGCGACTATCACAAACATTTAGTTTGCTCGCACCGTTTGTGATATTGTCTGACATCACACACGCTTTGCAAACGGCAATTGTGTGCATGGTCGCATACGTTTTCTCTTAATGAAACGTGTCGGATTATGAGGTATATCACACACGTTGTGCTTTACAGACCGTGTGCGGCGTAATGACCTGCAGAGCGTATTTTCACTCTAATTTAATCGTTGCAATTTAAAATTGTACCGAATTTGAATTTAAAAGTAGGCAATAACTTTATTCACATCCATTAGGTTCAACAACCAATGCATTATTCAATTCACAGGTACACATGTTCAAGAATTACATCAAAAAAAAAGAATTACATAAGCACCAAATAAAGAATGATGAACCATGGTTGTATACTTGTATTAAAGATGGTAAAGAAAGAGGAGAAAGACATTCTGGTTGCTGAACAAGGTGAAGCGGAATGCCCATATTGTGCCCTCCTCCATGCCGAAGGCACGCACGACTCTAGTCCAACCCCTTGTGATGGCCGACCGCCCATCCTTCACTGTCTTCATGAGGACTTCTAGATAGTCATTGTAGTCTGGTAGAAATACTTTAACCTTTGCATGCCCACCAATCATGTAGTTTGAGAGGTAATCTTGAGTAAACCGCTTTGGGAACCACTGCAAAGGAAAAAGATTCAGACATTGTCATCTAACACAACTCATTATGGGCAGTAAAAAGAAGCCTGCGGAGTTCTTACTTACCATCCTGCAGTTCACTGTTGTCTTGGATAAAGTGTAAACAAATAGTTTAATTGCCATCTTTTGACCCATTTTACTAACAATCTTTATCAGTTTCCTCACTTGACGCTGGTTCATGAATATCTCATTGCCCCATACGCAAAAAGGGTCGAAGCGCGGATCTTTACCAATGACATATATATGTACCTACAAGCACCAAGTTAATATTAGAAGCTAAAGTGCAATTGCACAATGATGTAGTACAATTCTCCCTCCGTCCCATTATATAAGATCTTATTACATCCAATATACTCACATATTGGATGAATTAACATCTTATATTATGGGGCGGAGGGAGTATATATAAGCCATGGGATGAAACTAACCTCGATGGAAAAGAACAGTCGTTCCCAATATTGTCCTATGTAAGTACATCGAAAGGCATGTTAAGCACAGCAGGCTAAACATCAACCAAATATATCCATGGTAGACAACATAATCTCCAAATGATAGCTTCAGTGTGCAGGTATAAGCATGCTAGTTAAGCAAACAAGAAGTGGAAAGGTGTGTTAACTTTAACAGGCCTAACAATTAAAAACAACCAAATATAGTCATTCAAACTGGTATTGTGCAGGTTTAAGCACACTAGTTATTGTAAAATAAAAATGGAAAGGGGTGTTAACTACAACAGGCTTAACAACAACCAAATATAGTCATGCATAGTGGTATTGTTGAAATTGCATAGATCATAGCTTGTGCTTAAACATCAAATTGTACAATTGAACATCACGTTGCAAAAAGACTGAAATAAACAGCGGGCGTGTTAACTACACCAGGCTAAACAGGAACCAAATATGGCCGTTGAAACTGGTAATGATGAAATTGAACTGCACAGTTCATACTTGCACATATAGAACATCACATTGTGAATAACTGAAATAAACAAGGCATACTATGAACAACCAAATATAGCAACTGAAACTGGACATATGCTAACTACAAACAACCGAACAACCACAAACCGTTAAAAGAGGCATATGCTCGCTACAACAGGCTTAACAGCAACCAAATATAGTCATTCATAGTGGTATTGTTGAAATTGCATAGAACGTAGCTTGTGCTTAAACATAAAATTGTATAATTGAACACCACAATGTGAAAAAACAGGGGGTGTATTACCTACACCGGGCTTAACAGGAAACAAATATGCTCGTTGAAGTGGTATTGATGAAATTGTACTGCACGGTCAATACTTGCACATATAGAGCATCACATTGTGAATAACTGAAATAAACAAGGCATACAACAAACAACCAAATATAGCAATTGAAACTGGACATATGCTCAGTACAAACAACCTAACAACCAAAAACCGTTAAACAAGGCATATGCTCACTACAACAGGCTTAATAGCAACCAAATATAGTCACTCATAGTGGTATTGTTGAAATTGCATAGAACTAAGCTTGTGCTTAAACATCAAATTCTATGATTGCACATCACATTTTGAGAAAACTGAAATAAACAGGGGGCGTGTTAACTACACCAGCTTTAACAGGAACCAATTTTGGCCGTTGAAACCGGTGTTGATGAAATTGAACTGCACAGTACATTCTTGCACATATAGAACATCACATTATGAATAACTGAAATAAACAAGGCATAGTACGAACAACCAAATATAGCAATTTAAACTGGACATATGCTAACTACAAACAACCGAACAACCACAAACTATTAAAAGAGGCATATGCTCGCTACAACAGGCTAAACAGCAACCAGATATAGCCATTCATAGTGGTATTGTTGAAATTGCATAGAATGTAGCTTGTGCTTAAACATCAAATTGTATAATTGAACATCACAATGTGAAAAAACAGGGGGCGTATTACCCACACCAGGCTTAACAGGAAACAAATATGGTCGTGGAAGTGGTATTGATGAAATTGTACTACACAGTCAATACTTGCACATATAGAGCATCACATTGTGAATAACTGAAATAAACAAGGCATACTACAAACAACCAAATATAGGAATTGAAACTGGACATATGCTCAGTACAAACAACCTAACAACCAAAAACCGTTAAACAATGCATATGCTCACTACAACATGCTTAACAACAACCAAATACAGTCACTCATAGTGGTATTGTTGAAATTGCATAGAACTAAGATTGTGCTTAAACATCTAATTGCATGATTGCACATCACATTGTGAGAAAACTAAAATAAATATGGGGCGTGTTAACTACACCAGCTTCAACGGGAACCAATTTTGGCCGTTAAAACTGGTGTTGATAAAATTGAACTGCATAGTACATTCTTGCACATATAGAACATCACATTGTGAATAAGTGAAATAAACAAGGCATACTACAAACAACCAAATATAGCAATTGAAACACGGCATGGTTAAAGGAAAGTATGGCAAAAGCTACGAGCACGATCATATGATGTTTCCCCCTTGAAAGAGGCACGGAAAAACAAATCATGGGTTTCCTCACTTGTCACAGATGGGCTCCTACCAATTGGAAAAGCACGGACTCTGGGTGCGCTCCCTGTGGTCGCAGATGGGCTCCTTCCCCTTGGAAGAGCACGGTTGCAGGGTGCCCTCCCTGATGTCGTAGATGGGCTCTTTCCCCTTGGAAGAGCCGGAGAGGGTGCCCTCCTCGTGGTCGCCGTCGATGAGGTCTGACTTGGCAGTTGAGGATCCCAAGCCAGTCTTGATAACCCACAAGTATAGGGGATCAATTGTAGCTTTTTCGATAAATAAGAGTGTCAAACCCAACGAGGAGCTAAAGGTAGAATTAATATTCCCTTCAAGTTCTATCGACCACCGATACAACTCTACGCACACTTAACGTTCGCTTTACCTAGAACAAGAATAAAACTACTTTGTAGGTGTAAGGATAAGTTTGCAAGGATAAAACTAGAAGTACTTAGTAGGAATAAAACTAGTAGTAATTTGCAAGATAATAAAAGTTAGTTGTTTAGTAGAGAGCTTTGTGTAACACAAAGAGAAAGATTGTCCATAGGCAATTGAATATAACATGATAGATACTTATCATATGCAATGAGGGAGAGGCATATGCTAACATACTTTCCGTACTTGGATCACATGTTCTGATGATTGGAACTCTAGCAAGCATCTGCAACTACTAAAGATCATTAAGGTAAAACCCAACCATAGCATTAAGTAAAAAGTCCCCTTTACTCCCATACGCAACAACCCACTTACTCGGGTGTAAGCTTCTGTCACTCTAGCCACCCACTATAAGCGAATCATGAACGTATTGCAAAACCCTACAGCGGGAATCCCTCATGCTTGCGGGACACGGAGGGCACCATAGGACAACACCATATTAACATACAACTCATATCAATCAGACCATACCACAATTAACCCGTAGGACAAAAGAAATCTACTTAAACATCATAGGATGGCCATACATCATTGGGTAATAATATATAGCATGAAGCACCATGTTTAAGTAGAGATTACATCGGGGAGAAGAGGTGTTACACCGCTACATAGAGGGGGAGAGAGTTGGTGATGATGGCAGCAAAGTTGTTGCTGTAGATCGCTGTCACGATGGTTCCCCCGGCGGCGCTCCAGCGCCACCGGAAGAGAGAGGGAGAGAGCCCCCCTCCTTCTTCTTCTTGCTTGGCCTCCCCCCTAGATGGAAGGAGAGTTTCCCCTCTGGTCCATGGCCGCCATGGCTCCCGGAGGGCAGGAGCCTCTCCGAGATTGGATCTCTCTCTGTTTCTCTTCTGTTTTGCGTTTCTGTTTTCTGGCCCTTCATTGTTTCTTATATTCCCGGAGATCCGTAACTCCGATTGGGCTGAAATTTTGAGGGGATTTTTATTCGAAAATTATCTTTCTTGCGGAGAAAGAAGGGCCCCAACCGCCTTACAGGGTAGCCACAAGCCTACTGGGCGTGGCCAGGGTAGGGGGTCATGCCCTCTGAGCTTGTGGGCCCCTCGGGCATCGTCTCGCGTTGATTCCTTTTCCCAAAAATCACATATATTCCAAAATAAATCTCCATAAATTTTTATCGCGTTTGGACTTCGTTTGATATGGATTTTCTGCGAAACAAAAAACATGCAACAAACAGGAACTGGCACTGGGCACTGTATCAATATGTTAGTCCAAGAAAATCATATAAATTGTTGCCAATAGTATGTAAAAGCTGTAAAATATTGGCATGAAACAATCAAAAATTATAGATACGATGGATACATATAAGCCATCGGCACAGAATGTGTCCTTCAGATATGACAAAAGGGGCTCGATGGCGATGAATGATGGCAAATTCTTGACAGCGAGGCTTAGGAGATCAGCGGCGGGGCAATGGATGAGATCTACGGCGGTTGAACCCGAGGGGTTGGGGGTGGGCCACTTAACCTGTGACATACCCCGTGTCAAGCCGCCTCTGTCGATGACCTCGATGTCATAGTCGACATCCATGAGATACCAATATACGCGACACCACTGATGGAAAGCCTCCGGTGAGTCATCGTCGTCAGCTTCCTCGGCGGCCACCTCGCCATCGTCGGTCGAAGAGGCCGCGATAAACCTCTTTTTGGCCATTCGCTCCTCGAGCTCCTCGGGAAGCGTAGCCGGGATTAGGTTGCGATGATCTGGATTGGGGGAGGAGGATGGGGATCTGTGGGAAATGGGATGTTTCGCATGCATCATCTAAGAAACTCGGGGCAGCGAGGGCATGGAGATCGGTGGGTAACCTGCACGGGCAGACTGGCAGAGGTTGACGGTCGAGGCGAGGCGGCGGCGGGCTAGCTAGGGTTTTGAGCGAGGGAGGGGTGGTGTGGTTGTGAGCGAAGGTTTTGGCTAGGGTGTGTGTGAGTGGAGGGGGGCCATGGTGGTGTTTGAGGAAATGCCGTGGCTAGTGAAAATTTTACTAGGCGGGAATAAAATGCCGGGGCTACTGAAAATTTGGATGAAGGGATTGAAGCGGTGCGGGAGCAACAAACATCGCACACGGCCCAAACATAATAATTGTGTGCTATCAAATAGAAAACCCCGTGGAACCACCATTTCTGAAATCGCTGAAGGTGAGTAGATATTTTTGAGATTTCGAGGGAAGCCTCATGGAGCCCAATCATGGCCAGCGGCCACCAGTGGATTGTGCTGATGTGACAGGGGCACGGGCGTGGCACACGGGTAGTCTGAGGGAACCGTGTCTGTTGCGCCTACAATCGCAGACAGTTGTTTCATCTGACTCGTCTGCTATTTATAAATTTGGCAAAAAAAACGCGGGAAAGGGTCAGAACACAAACACACCTGCATGTGGACCAAATATATATGTATGAAAAGGGTGGTTTGATGTTCAAATACCCAATGCACAACTTTGATGTGGCACCTGTCTCATAAAGCGCACAATATTGCTCGTCCGGCCCCCACTTCGTGTCGACATGAGGGGACTCATAGCTATTAAAGCATGCCCCCAAATAGCTAGGTCTGGCATCTCACCCTACCGTAAACACAAAACCTATAGGAATCCATCATGGTCACCCCCCCTCTCGCTTTCGGTCAACAAGGTGGACCGTGCGGGCCCACAAATGTGCTTAAGCACGCGGGATGGGTGAGACCACGAACCACCTGCGGGCCGGTGGCCCAACTATATGTATGAAAAGGGTGGTGTGATATTTAAATACCCATTTCACAACTTTGATGTGGCACATGGGCCTTGCAATCCGGACATCCCCGACCCCACGGAGGTTCATGACATACGAAGTAGTGCCCCCCCACACACTTCAAGTCAGTGGGAGGGCATCTCACCAAGACCTACTGTAACACGGACCGAGAAGAATCCACCTTGGTAATCTCTCTCGTTGTCGGTCGAAGTGATGGACGTCCACGTGGCCCCACAGATGGGCTTGCCCGATAACCATGCGGGGGAGTGCCCAAAGACAACCACCGCCTGCATGTGGCCCAAACATATGTATGGAAGTGTTGTGTGGTGTTTGAATACCCAATGCACAAGTTTGATGTGGCACCGTGCTTTGGAACCGGAAAGTCCCCACACGGAGCGAGGGTTCACGACGCGCAGTATGTCGGTCCCCCCACCTCGAGCCACTGAGAGGGATTCATGTGTACGTGTGCACTCAAACTTTGCCCTGGAATCTCACCATGACCTACCGTAACACGAACCAAGAAGAATCCACCTTGGTAACCTCTCTCGCTGTGGGTCGAAGTGATGGACATCCACACGGGCCCACGAATGGGCTTGCCACTGATAGCACGCGAGGGAATGTTCGAAGACAACCACCACATGCATGTGGGCCAAACATATGTATGGAAGTGTTGTCTCATGTATGAATTAATACCCAATGCACAACTTTGATGTGGTGCCTGCTTTGGAACCGAAAAGTCCCCACACGGAGCGAAGGTTCACGACGCGTAGTATGCCGGTCCCCCGGCCCCACTTCGAGCCGGTGAGAGGGATTTATGCGTACTTACGCGTCCGCTCAAACTTTGTTCTGGAATCTCACCATGACCTACCATAAAACGAACCAAGAAGAATCCACCTTGGTAACCTCTCTCGTCGTCGGTCAAAGTGATGGACGTCCACGCGGGCCCACGAATGGGTTTGCCGTCGATAACCACGCGAGGGATAGTGTCCGAAGACAACCATCGCCTGCATGCATGTGTCCCAAACATATGTATGGAGGTGTTGTGTGATGTTTGAATGTACCCAATGCACAACGTTGATGTGTCACCTGCCTCACAAACCGTAAAGTCCCCACACGGAGCGAGGTCCATGACGCATCGTGTGCTGCCCCCCACTTTGATCTGGTGGGAGGGATTCATGCGTACACATGCGCTCAAACTATACTATATATGTAATCTTAGCATGACCTATACGCAAGCGAAACTAAAATTTAGTCCCCTCCTATGTCAAATTAACCTCTCTCGCTGTCGGTCAAATGATGGACCAAGCGCGCACACAGATGGAAGCATCGCCGATAACCGCATGAGTGAGTGCCAGAGGACAACCACCGCTTGCATGTGTGGGCCAAACATATGTATGGAGGTGTTGTGTGATGTTTGAATACCCAATGCACAACTTTGATGCGGCGCCTGCCTCATAAACCATAAAGTCCCACACAGAGCGAGGTTCACGGTGTGTAGTATATGATGTCCCCCTCTTCTGCGCGTGCTATATACTCCTACCGTAACACAAACCAAAAAGAATCATCCTTGGTCAAATTAACCTCTCTCGTTGTAGGTCAAAGTGATGGACCTCACGGGCCCACGGATGGAAGCATCGCCGATAACCGTGCGAGATAGCTATAGGACAACCACCGCCTGCATGTGGCCCAAAGAGGTGTTTGAAAGCACATTTGCTCCCTTGGTGGTTTTGGTAATTTATGCCAACATACATGGTGTTGGACTAATGTTTCTATCTAGTAAATTTCAGATAAGTTCAGCATTGGCATGGCAAGGACTAGAGATGTGGACCCTTCAAAATGCTAAGGACATGGATTGGCAAAAGCTCAAGACTCTACATTTTTGGTTAAGTGATCCAAGATCACATTGAGTCCATAGGAAAGCCAATACTATTAAAAGGGGATGAGGTGTTGCTTAATGATCATTTTGCTCAAGTGCTTAGTGATATTGCTCCAAAATCCTCAGCCACTTCCTTCATCCAAATATGTCCAAACCCTACATTCCAACTCGGCCCCACCGAAATTTCCTATCCGGAGCTACCGAGTTCATTTGGACTTAGCCACTGACAAACCCTAACAAATCGGATCCACCAATATGGATCTCGGTCCCACAAAGATGGCCTTGCCAACTCTCTGTTACTTCTTGCAATTATGTCGGTCCCACTGAGAATTGCAATCGGTACCATCGAGATGGCTTGCCAACTCTCTGTTGCCTTATTTCTTCACCTCGGTCCCACCGGGATGATGCAATCGGTGCCACCGAGATGATGCAATCGGTGCCACCGAGACGAGGTTTGCCCTAGCCATTGCACATCGGTCCCTCCGAGATGTTCCAGTCGGTCCCACCGAGATTCCTAACATTCATATCTTTTACACAGGTCGGTGCCACCGAGATTTCTGATCGGTGCCACCGAGTTGGGTCAAAAGTGTGTAACGGTTGGATTTTGTGTGGAGGCTATATATACCCCTCCACCCCCTCTTCCTCAGAAGAGAGAGCCATCAGAACGTGCCTATACTTCCACCATATATTTTCGGAGAGAGAACCACCTACTCTTGTGTTGAGATCAAGACATTCCAATCCAACCATTTGAACCTTGATTTCTAGCCTTTCCCAAGTTGCTTTCCACTCAAATCTTTCTTCCACTATAGCCAAATCTGTGAGGAAGTTCTTGAGTGTTGGGGAGACTATCATTTGAAGCACAAGAGCAAGGAGTTCATCATCAACACACCGTCTATTACCTTTTGGAGAGTGGTGTCTCCTAAATTGGTTAGGTGTCACTTGGGAGCCTCCAAGATCATGTGGAGTTGAACCAAGGAGTTTGTAAGGGCAAGGAGATCGCCTACTTCATGAAGATCTACCCCGAGTGAGGCTAGTCCTTCGTGGACGTAAGCCATGGTGGAATAGGCAAGGTTGCTTCTTCGTGGACCCTTTGTGGGTGGAGCCCTCCGTGGACTCGCGCAGCCGTTAGCCTCCGTGGGTTGAAGCCTCCATCAACGTGGACGTACGATAGCACCACCTATCGGAACCACGCCAAAAACCACCGTGTCTTCATTGTGTTTGATCTTCCATACTCTACCCCTTTACTTTCCGTACACTTGCATGCTTTACTATTTCTGCTGCTCAATCTCTAGACTTGCATGTGTAGAAAGTTTTGGTGTTATCTTAACTTGTGCCAAAATCTGCTAAGTTCCAAGAGAAACTAAAAACTGCACCTTTGGTTGGTTAAGTGTCTCTTCACCCCCTCTAGACCTATCTCCTCGATCCCACAATTGGTATCAGAACTTTGGTCTCCATAGCTTTGGTTTAATCACCATTGGAGGGAGATGGATGCGTCTAGGTTGGGAAGTCTTTGACGTAGAGTGCCTATTCTCAATGGGGAGTATTACAACATTTGGAAGAATGAGATGCTTGATATCTTTGATGAATTTAACTTGAGCAAGTATATTCATAATCCTTATGTGCCTCCTATTGATCCCTTGCATCCTACTCATGAAGAGGAAATTGACATGCTTCGTAATCTTAGAACCGTCAATCTTATCATTAGAGGATTACCTAAAGTTGTGCTTCGTTGTATGCAAAACTTTGGATGTGCTTATTCCCTATGGCATGACTTGGAAAAGCGATATCCCGATTACTCTTTAAAGAATCTTGATGAGATTCTTCATAAGACTATTGCTTTTCACAAGATGAGTCCTAATGATCCCAACTTTGATGATTGCTTGTTTGAGCTTCGTGATCTTATGCGCGCTAAAGGAGACGTTGGAACTATTAGTAACATTATCACGGAAGCTATTAGAATTCATAAACTTGAACATTGTCATGATCATGAAACTAATGAATTCATTGCCCTAGGTGATGATCATATACATGTTGATGATGATGATGTTGAGCATGGCTATTATGATGAAGACGAAGATTTTGATATGGAATTTGAGAAGACCATGAGGAATCTTAGTCTTATGGCAAATCTTCGAGATTACATGGCCAGAGGAAAAGAGTGGATTCTTGATAGTGGATGTACCGATCACATGACCAGAGATAGAGACATGTTTCTTGAGCTTGCTAAAAATGATGGTCCACGCAAGTATGTGACTTTTGGAGACAACTCCAAGGGTAAGGTACTTGGCCTTGGTAAGGTGGCCATATCCAATGATAGCTCCATACAAAATGTTATGCTTGTTGAATCTCTTGGCTACAATCTTCTTTCCGTATCTAGACTAGCCGACTTTGGTTTCAATGTTCTATTTACCGAAGTAGATTGCCAAGTGTTTCGTCGAGATAATCATAATATGGTCTTTACTGGCATTCGTAGAGGTGATCTATACATTGTTGATTTTACTAAGAGAGCTCAACCTCGCACATGTTTAATTGCTAAATCTTCTAAAGGTTGGTTATGGCATAGGAGACTTGGACAGACTTTTTAGTGCTTGTCAAGCAGGAAAACAAGTTGGAGGAAGCCATCCCGTGAAGAACATTATGACCACGAGGAGACCACTCGAGCTACTCCATATGGATCTTTTTGGTCCCAACTCCTATAAGAGTCTTGGTGGTAACTCTTTCGGTTTGGTCATTGTTGATGATTTTTCCAGATTTACGTGGGTGTTCTTTCTCGATGACAAATCGCAGGTACAAAAGATCTTCAAGAACTTCGCAAGAAAGGCCCAAAATCAATTTGAAGTGAAGATCAAGAAGGTTCGGAGTGACAACGGAACGGAGTTCAAGAACGCAAATGTGGACACCTTTCTTGATGAGGAGGGTATTTCACATGAGTTCTCGGCTACGTACACACCTCAACAAAATGCAGTTGTTGAGAGAAAGAACCGGACTCTTATTGAGATGGCAAGAACAATGCTTGATGAATACAAGATGCCAAAACACTTTTGGGAGGAAGCGGTTGAAACAGCTTGTCATGCAACAAATCAACGCTACCTCCACAAGCTTCTTGGAAAAACGGCGTATGAACTGCTCACAGGTAACAAACCACAAGTTGGATACTTTCGAGTATTTGGCTCAAAATGTTACATTCTTGATAAGCATCGTCGTTCAAAGTTTGCTCCTAAATCTCATGAAAGTTTTCTACTTGGTTATGGATCGAACTCTCACACTTACCATGTCTACAACAACTTCACTCCAAAATTTGAAGAGACGGTAGATGTGAAGTTTGATGAGACTAACGGCTCGCAAGTCGAGCAATTGCCAATTGATGTAGGAGATCAAGAACCATCGGAAGCAATCCAAGACTTATCCATTGGCAAGATTCACGCCGTGGAAGTAAAGGAGAGTACCTCATCTACTCAAGTGGAAGCCCCAACTTCACATCAAGGTGAACAACAAGATGATATGGAGGCATCCACAAGTGGAACACGTCAAGACGATGGGAATGAGGAAGTGCGACAAGATGATCCACCTCAACCTCCTTCTCCACCACCTCAAGCAAACGACAACAACAATGATGAGGAAGACAATGATGATGATGAGGAAGCCTCACCACAACCCAAGCAAAAGCTACCTCGAGTTAGAGCAAGGATCGACAATAATCATCCCGTCGAACAAATACTTGGAGATATCCAATCCGGGAGAATCACTCGCTCTAAATCTCGTTTAGCTAACTTTTGTGAGCATTACTCATTCATCTCTAGTGTTGAACCTTTGAAGGTAGAAGAAGCTCTCAAGGACCCCGATTGGGTAAATGCAATGCATGAGGAGCTACACAACTTTGAGAGGAACCAAGTTTGGACATTGGTTGAGAAGCCTAAAGATGAGCAAAACATCATTGGAACCAAATGGGTGTTTTGGAATAAGCAAGATGAAGATGGACAAGTTGTACGCAACAAGGCTCGTCTCGTAGCACAAGGTTATACACAAGTCGAAGGTATGGACTATGGTGAGACCTATGCCCCCGTTGCTAGACTTGAGTCCATTCGCATTTTACTTGCTTATGCCAATCACCATGATATCACTCTTTACCAAATGGACATTAAAAGTGCTTTCTTAAATGGAGAAATTGAGGAGGAAGTGTATGTTAAACAACCTCCCGGCTTTGTTAATCCCAAGAAACCTAATCATGTCTACAAACTTCGTAAAGCTCTTTATGGTCTTAAACAAGCTCCGAGAGCTTGGTACAAATGCTTGACAAAGTTTCTTCTTGAAAAAGGTTTTGAGATTGGGAAGATTGATTCAACCTTGTTCACTAAGAGGGTTAATGGAGAATTATTTGTATGCCAAATTTGTGTTGATGATATTATCTTTGGATCTACAAACCCCTCTTTTAGTGAAAAGTTTGGAAGGTTGATGTCGGAAAAGTATGAGATGTCTATGATGTGTGAACTCAAATTCTTTCCTGGTTTGCAAATCAAGCAAACTAAGGAGGGCACCTTTGTTTCTCAAACAAAGTATACCAAGGACTTATTCAAGAAGTTCAACATGCAAGAAAGTAAAGGTATGAAAACCCCCATGCCCACGAGTGGACATCTTGACTTGACCAAGGATGGCAAACCGGTTGATCAAAGGGTTTATCAATCTATGATTAGTTCATTGCTATATCTATGACCTCCCGTCCCTACATTATGCTAAGTGTGTGCATGTGTGCACGGTACCAAGCGGCACCAAAAGAGTGTCACCTTAAGGCAGTGAAAAGAATTGTGAGATACTTGTTACATACACCAAACTTTGGCATATGGTATCCCAAAGGATCTTCCTTTAATCTTGTTGGCTATTCCGATTCGGATTATGCTGGAGACAAGGTTGATAGAAAATCCACTTCGGGTACATGTCAATTCCTTGGTAGATCTCTTGTGTCTTGGTCCTCCAAGAAACAAAACTCAATATCTCTATCTACCGCCGAAGCGGAATACATTGCCGCGGGATCATGTTGTGCTCAATTACTATGGATGACTCAAACTCTTAAAGATTATGGTGTGCATGTGAGACATGTACCATTACTATGTGACAATGAGAGTGCTATTAAGATTGCACACAATCCCGTGCAACATTCTCAAACTAAGCATATTGAGGTTCGTCATCATTTCATTCGAGACCATGTTGAGGAAGGTGACATTGACCTTAAACATGTTCGAACCGACAAGCAATTGGCGGACATCTTTACCAAACCTCTTGATGAAAAGGTGTTTTGTCACTTGAGGAGTGAGTTGAACATCATTGATGCTTCAAACGTGAACTAGAGGTTCACGTGGATGCATACAAGGGCATGAGCATTCTTGACTAATCCATGATACTTCCATGATCATATTATATCTTGGACACTTTTGCTCCCTTGTATTGTATTTAACCTTTTGTAGGTACTTGCACAAGCTTCATGTCACAAGATTGCATCTCACTCTTATCTTGAGCAATCTTGTATAATCCAAGTATCAACAATCCTTGGTGGAACAAGGAACAAGACAACATCACATATCCTTTGACAACTTTTGAGTTATGCTTCATTCTTGTCATTTTGGATATATACATATGTTGTTCCTCGCAAATCTAACCCATGTAGGAAGATGAACTACAAATGATAGGATAGCTCCAAACTTCAACTCATGAGCATCCACTTCAAGTTCAACCACATGATGGACATCACCACCAAATCCCAATGTTAGTTCTCACATTTTAGAGAAGCTTTACTCAAAGTCATGAGCCAAAGCAACTCAACAAGATGTGAATACATTGAAATGCTTAGAAAAATGGCAACCCCATTTTGAGCTTAAACGATGAGTATGACCTATGATCAAGTGTTCTCACTTGACTCCTAAGTCAATATACTCTAACATAGGTGACCTAGTCACCGACCCCTCTAGATGAAGTTCTCTAGTGTTTCTTTTGCATTTCTCTTTTTGCTAGGGTGTTTCCTCTTTTTCAAAAAAAAAATTTCATCTAGATGTTTCTTTATTTCTTTCCTGTGTTTTTCTTTTTTTTTCTTAGCTAGACTCGCAGCTAATTCATTGCAAATCTTTGTGAGAATTCCTTTGCCTAGTGAGCTGAGTTGACAGATGTTTCTTTGCACCAAACTTGGTTCCACCGAATTGTTTCAATTCAGAGTCATCGACTTTGCTGCTCTAAGGAGTTTTCTGTCAAATATTTTCTGAGTCCTTCTGATCCAGCTCCACTCAATGATTCTTATCCTCTACTTGCATATGGAACTACTAAATGGCTAGGTGTGTTTGTCAAGGACCACTCTCACTTGACCAATAATCTTGAAGTCCCTTCTTGGAAATTGATGTCAAAGGGGGAGAGAGAAATACATCAAAACTTATTACAAGCTCTCCTTTGTAAAAAGGAGAGAGAGATGCATCTTACAAGAGGAGAGAATGTTACATGTTTCTAAGAGGGGAGAAACATGATTAGTTTGTTCTTTGGTTGCTTTAATTTTCTCACCCTACCTGCTCCCAATATCCAATGTTAGATTCAGGGGGAGAGGAAGTTCTTTCAGGGGAGACAAAATTTTTTGGGGGACATGTCTGCTTCAAAGAAGTACTCACCCAGTGATACTCTCTTCTACATGTCATCCCAATCTTGGTTTCTTGATTGATCTTGTGTCTTTTCTTGAAGAAATTATCTTGTGTTATCTAACCCTGTTTTCTCGAGTGTATTTCTTCAGGTACTTGATCAAGAACTTTGAGGTAAGTATGTGCATCACACTCATGAGCATGATGACTTCTTGTTTTGCACATATTGTTTGCAAGAAGATAATCATGAACATGTGGATACCTAAATGTCATATCTGTTGCTCTGATGCTTATAGCCAAGATACATGTTACATGTGTATGACTTTCACTTTGTGCTTCTACTCTTCATAAGCTACTATCATTTACTAGATGCACATCGTTAGGGGGAGCTTATACATGTTACATGTTTTTCTTCAAAGCTTTAGTTCATTCTCATTTACATCTTTATTTGAAGCTTTGATGTATGTTGTCATCAATTACCAAAAAGAGGGAGATTGAAAGCACATTTGCTCCCATGGTGGTTTTGGTAATTTATGCCAACATACATGGTGTTGGACTAATGTTTCTATCTAGTAAATTTCAGATAAGTTCAGCATTGGCGTGGCAAGGACTAGAGATGTGGACCCTTCAAAATGCTAAGGACATGGATTGGCAAAAGCTCAAGACTCTACATTTTTGGTTAAGTGATCCAAGATCGCATTGAGTCCATAGGAAAGCCAATACTATTAAAAGGGGATGAGGTGTTGCTTAATGATCCTTTTGCTCAAGTGCTTAGTGATATTGCTCCAAAATCCTCAGACACTTCCTTCATCCAAATATGTCCAAACCCTACATTCCAACTCGGCCCCACCGAAATTTCCTATCCGGAGCTACCGAGTTCATTTGGACTTAGCCACTACCAAACCCTAACAAATCGGATCCACCGATATGGATCTCGGTCCCACCGAGATGGCCTTGCCAACTCTCTGTTACTTGTTGCAATTATTTCAGTCCCACCAAGAATTGCAATCGGTACCACCGAGATGGCTTGCCAACTCTCTGTTGCCTTATTTCTTCACCTCGGTCCCACCGAGATGATGCAATCGGTGCCACCGAGACGAGGTTTGCCCTAGCCATTGCACATCGGTCCCTCCGAGATGTTCCAGTCGGTCCCACCGAGATTCCTAACATTCATATCTTTTACACAGGTCGGTGCCACCGAGATTTCTGATCGGTGCCACCGAGTTGGGTCAAAAGTGTGTAACGGTTGGATTTTGTGTGGAGGCTATATATACCCCTCCACCCCCTCTTCCTCAGAAGAGGGAGCCATCAGAACGTGCCTATACTTCCACCATATATTTTTCTGAGAGAGAACCACCTACTGATGTGTTGAGATCAAGACATTCCAATCCAACCATTTGAACCTTGATTTGTAGCCTTTCCCAAGTTGCTTTCCACTCAAATCTTTCTTCCACTATAGCCAAATATGTGAGGAAGTTCTTGAGTGTTGGGGAGACTATCATTTGAAGCACAAGAGCAAGGAGTTCATCATCAACACACCGTCTATTACCTTTTGGAGAGTGGTGTCTCCTAGATTGGTTAGGTGTCACTTGGGAGCCTCCAAGATCATGTGGAGTTGAACCAAGGAGTTTGTAAGGGCAAGGAGATCGCCTACTTCGTGAAGATCTACCCCGAGTGAGGCTAGTCCTTCGTGGACGTAAGCCATGGTGGAATAGGCAAGGTTGCTTCTTCGTGGACCCTTTGTGGGTGGAGCCCTCCGTGGACTCGCGCAGCCGTTACCCTCCGTGGGTTGAAGCCTCCATCAACGTGGACGTACAATAGCACCACCTATCGGAACCATGCCAAAAACCACCGTGTCTTCATTGCGTTTGATCTTCCATACTCTACCCCTTTACTTTCCGTACACTTGCATGCTTTACTATTTCTGCTGCTCAATCTCTAGACTTTCATGTGTAGAAAGTTTTGGTGTTATCTTAACTTGTGCCAAAATCTGCTAAGTTCCAAGAGAAACTAAAAACTGCACCTTTGGTTGGTTAAGTGTCTATTCACCCGCCCTCTAGACCTATCTCCTCGATCACATAGTGTTGTGTGATGTTTCAATACCCAATGCACAACTTTGATGTGGCACCTGCTTCGCAAACTGGAAACGCCCCACACGGAGGTTCACGACGCGTAGTCCCCTCACTTCGAGCCGGTGGGATGGATTCATGTGCACACACGCACTCGAACTTTGGTCTGGAATCTCACTATGATCTACACCATAACACAGGCTAAGATGAATCCACCTTTGGTGAAATGCCTCTTGCTGTCGGTCAAAGTGATAACCCGCGCGGGCTAACGAATGGGCGCATCACTGATAACCGCACGAGGGAGTGTCCGAGGACCACCACTGCATGCATGTGGCCCAAACATATGTATGAAAGGGTTGTGTAATATTTTAAACACCCAATACACGACTTTGATGTGGCACCTGCCTCACAAACCGGTCAATCCCACATGGAGGCTCACGACACGTAGTGTGCCGGACCCCCCCCCCCCACCCACCGCACCACCACCGCCACTTTGAGGCATGTCAAACTTTTTCTGCAATGAACATGTGACCAAAGGGGTGCCATGTTAAAATTTGAAAAAACTTCAAAGATCATTCAGACATTTTTATACATTGATTCATTTCCTAGGGGTTTAATGTGTAAATATTAAATTTGAACTACATGCACACGCGATAGTGCACCAAAATGGATTGGAAAATCATATGCGTGTCCTTGGGTGTATGTTTAGTCCCCATACAAGAAATGGCAAGAAATTTCAAACATTGAGAATCTTGATTTTTAAATTCCAGTAAATCCAAAACTTAGTTGAAATTCATGAAACTTGTCGTGGTGTCATGATATGACACCAATAGACTGTGATATTGTTTTTTTTGTCAAATTCGAGACAAGTTTTGATATAAGTTTCTTGCAAATGGGAGATTATCAATAATTGGAACACAATATCACAAATGGTTTATTTATTCGAACCGTGGGCGTTAGACTAACAATGTACGTGCCATGCTTTGGTTAATTAATAAAGCGGCAGAATTAATCCTCAAAAAAGAAAAACAATATACGTGCCGCCACGCGTCCCGCGTGCCGTGCGAGCAGGCGTGAGTTGACGGGACGCATGCAAGCAGTCCACCGCATAGGCAGACCGGGAGGCGTGCGAGCAGGTGTGTGAATTAATGGGAGGCGTGTTCGCTACGCAGTGTCATCGGGAGATGTGCGAGCAGCTGAGTGAAATGACGGTAGGCATGCGAGAAGTCCGCTGCGCAGGCTCGCCGGGAAGCGAGCCAGCCCTTTGACTGGCGCCCGCCTCGCTCCCACTGCTCCATATTAATGGTGCGCCCTAGCCGCTGGTAATAATAGGCGGCCGCACCCCACATTCTGGCTACACACACAATCCTCTCTCTTTGCCTGCATCCTCGACACCGTTCTCAATTGTCACCGCCGTCTGAAGTATATCAGGATGCCGACGAAGCGCACCATGCGAGGGAGTGGGGATGCCGGGGCTGGTGAAGCACATCACCGCGTGAAGCCGGGCATAGAGGTTGCCGTCGCCGCAGACGAGGACTCGCGCGGGCAGAAGCGCGGTACTACTGCAGGCGACCGCTAACGTGACACATGAATCAGAGACCCCGCGACCAAACTGTGTGCGATGCATGAATCACAAATGGTGTCGTAATAAAACCGTCGCCAATAAGACGAACTGTGTGCGATGGCAGAGACATCAAGCATGATTCAGATTAGAGACGCGCGTGCGATATGTGGCATACAGTTGATCCATATGAACTGTTTGCGATAAGTCAGAACAACAGAAACGGGCAGCCAGTTCGAGGTGTGTGCGATACACGGCATACAATTCACTCGGATGAACTGTTTGTGTAGGATCGAGGAGATAGGTCTAGAGGGGGGTGAATAGACTCCTAACCAGCCAAATTAGCAGTTTTTAATTTCTCTTGGAATTTAGGCAGATTTTGGCACAAGTTAAGATCACTCCAATACTTTCTACACATGCATATCTAGAGATTGAGCAGCAGAAATAGTAAAGCATGCAATAGTACGGAAAGTAAAGGGGTAGAGTATGGAAGATCAAACGCAATGAAGACACGGTGGTTTTTGGCGTGGTTCCGATAGGTGGTGCTATCGTACGTCCACGTTGATGGAGACTTCAACCCACGAAGGGTAACGGTTGCGCGAGTCCACGGAGGGCTCCACAGACGAAGGGTCCACGAAGAATCAACCTTGTCTATTCCACCATGGCTTACGTCCACGAAGGACTAGCCTCACTCGGGGTAGATCTTCACGAAGTTGGCGATCTCCTTGCCCTTACAAACTCCTTGGTTCAACTCCACATCTGGTTGGAGGCTCCCAAGTGACACCTAACCAATCTAGGAGACACCACTCTCCAAAAGGTAATAGACGGTGTGTTGTTGATGAACTCCTTGCTCTTGTGCTTCAAATGATAGTCTTCCCAGCACTCAAACACTCCTCACAGATTTGGCTATGGTGGAAGAAGGATTTGAGTGGAAAGCAACTTGGGAAAGGCTAGAGATCAAGGTTCAAATGGTAGGAATGGAATATCTTGATCTCAACACATGAGTAGGTGGTTCTCTCTCAGAAAATGAATGGTGGAAGTGTAGGCACGTTCTGATGGCTCTCCTTACTGAGAAGGATGGGGTGGAGGGGGTATATATAGCCTCCACACAAAATCCAACCGTTACACACTTTTGACCCAACTCGGTGGCACCGAAACAATCATCTCGGTAGCACCGAACTGTGTAAAAGATATGAATGTTAGGAATCTCGGTGGGACCGATACAAACAACTCGGATGGACCAAAGTGCAATGGCTTAGGGCAATCCTCATCTCGGTGGCACCGATTGCATCAACTCGGTAGGACCGAAGTGAAGCAATAAGGCAACAGAGAGTTGGCAAGCCATCTTGGTGAGACCGATTTGCAAACTCGGTGAGACCGAAGTGAATGCAAACGATTACAGAGAGTTGGCAAGGCCATCTCGGTGGGACCGAGATCCATTTCGGTGGATCCGATTTGTTAGGGTTTGGCAGTGGCTAAGTCTTGGATGAACTCGGTGAGGCCGGATTGGAAATTTCGGTGGGGCCGAGTTGGACTTTGGGTTTTGGACATATTTGGGATTGAGAGAGTGGTTGAGGGTTTAGGAATGCTGTCACTAAGCACTTGAGCAAAAAGACCATTAAGCAACACCTCATCCCCTTTTAATAGTATTGGCTTTCCTATGGACTCAATGTGATCTTGGATCACTAAACCAAAAATGTAGAGTCTTGATCTTTGCCAATTCTTGTCCTTAGCATTTTCAAGGGTCCACGTCCTCTTGTCCCTGCCACGCCATTGTTGAACTTGTCTGAAATTCACTAGATAAAAGCATTAGTCCAACAACATGTATGTTGGCATGAATTACCAAAACCACCAAGGGAGCAAATGTGCTTTCAATCTCCCCCTTTTTGGTAATTGATGACAACATACATCCAAGCTTTAAATAAAGATTTAGCAGAGGTATGTATGAAAGCTTTGAAGGAAACATGTAACATGTATGAGCTCCCTTGAACTCCCCCTGAAGATGTGCATAACATGATGGTATCTTATGGGAAATATACATGTAACATGTATCTTGGCTATATGCATCAGAGCAATATATATGTGACATTAGGGTATCCACATGTACAAGATTTTCTCCTTGCAAACAATATATACTTAGCAAGTGGTCAACCATGTACATGAGTGTGATGCATATACTTACCTTGAAGTTCTTGATCAAGTACCTGAAGAAATACACTTGAGAAAACAGGGTTAGATAACACAAGATAATTTCTTCAAGAAAAGGATACAAGATCAACAAGAAACCAAGATTGGGATGACATGTAGAAGAGAGTATCACTAGGTGAATACTTCTTTGAAGCAGACATGTCCCCAAAAGAAATAGTTGTCTCCCCTTAAAGAACTTCCTCTCCCCCTGAATCTGACATGTATATTGGGAGTAGGTAGGGCGAGAAAACTCAAACAACAGCCAAAGAACAGACTAATCATGTTTCTCCCCTCTTAGAAACATGTAACATTCTCTCCTCTTGTAAGGTGCATCTTTTGTTTTGAATAGATAAGCTTAAGCTTTGATGTATTCCTCTGTCCCCCTTTGACATCAATTTCCAAGAAGGGACTTCTAGGTTATTGATTAAGTGAGTTTGGTCCTTGAGAAATACAGTTAGATGCATGTAGAGGATAAGAATCATCGAGTGGAGCTGGAGCAGAAAAACTCAGGGAAAATGTGACAGAAAATTCCTTAGAGCAGTCAAAATCGGTGACACCGAGTTGAGACAATTCGGTGGAACCGAGTTTGATGCAATGGAATATTTTGTCAACTCAGCTCACTAGGCAAGGAAATCTCACAAGGATTTGCAATGAATTAACTGCGAATCAAGCTAAAAGAGAAGAAACAGAAAAGAAGCAAAGAAACGTCTAGATGAAGTTTTTTTTAAAAAGAAACACTCTAGCAAGAAGAGAACAAGCAGAAGAAACACTAGAGAACTTCATCTAGATGGGTCGGCGACTAGGTCACCTATGTGAGAGTATTTTGACTTAGGAGTCAAGTGAAAACACTTGATCATAGGTCATACTCGTCGTTAAGCTCAAAATGGGGTTGCCATTTTTCCTTTAAGCTTTTGATGTATTCACATCTTGTTGAGTTGCTTTAGCTCATGTCTTTGAGTAAAGCTTCTCTAAGATGTGAGAACTTACATTGGTATTTGGTGAAGTCCATCATGTAGTTGAACTTGAAATGGATGCTCGTGAATTGATGTTTGGAGCTATCCTATCATTTGTAGTTCATCTTCCTACATGGGTTAGATTTGCAAGGAACAATATGTGTATCCAAAATGACAAGAATGAAGCATAACTCAAATGTTGTCAAAGGATATGTTTAGGTTGTCTTGTTCCTTGTTACTCCATCAATTGTTGATACTCGGGTTATGCAAGATTGCTCAAGATAAGAGTGTGATGCAATCTTGTGACATGAAGCTTGTCCAAGTACCTACAAAACGTTAGATACCATACAAGGGAGCAAAATGTCCAAGATATAAAATGATCATGAAGGATATCATGGATTAGTCAAGAATGCTCATGCCCTTGTATGCATCCACATGAACCTCTAGTTCACGTTTGAAGCATCAATGATGTTCAATTCACTTCTCAAGTGACAAAACACTTTCTCATCAAGTGGTTTGGTAAAGATGTCCGCCAATTGTTTGTCAGTACGAACATGTTTAAGGTCAATATCACCTTTCTCAACATGATCTCGAATGAAATGGTGACGAACCTCAATATGCTTAGTTCGAGAATGTTGCACGGGATTGTGTGCTATCTTAATAGCACTCTCATTGTCACAAAGTAATGGTACAAGTCTCACATGCACACCATAATCTTTAAGAGTCTGTGTCATCCATAGTAATTGAGCACAACATGATCCCGCGGCAATGTATTCCGCTTCGGCAGTAGATAGAGATACGGAATTTTGTTTCTTAGAGGACCAAGACACAAGAGATCTACCAAGAAATTGACATGTACCCGAAGTGGATTTTCTGTCAACCTTGTCTCCGGCATAGTCCGAATCGGAGTAGCCAACAAGATTGAAAGAAGATCCTTTGGGATACCATATGCCAAAGTTCGGTGTATGTATCAAGTATCTCACGATTCTTTTCACCGCCTTAAGGTGACACTCTTTTGGTGCCGCTTGGTATCGTGCACACATGCACACACTTAGCATAATGTCGGGTCGAGAGGCACATAGATATAATAATGAACCAATCATAGATCGATAAACCTTTTGATCAACCGGTTTGCCATCCTTGGTCAAGTCAAGATGTCCACTCGTGGGCATGGGAGTTTTCATACCTTTACTCTCTTGCATGTTGAACTTTTTGAATAAGTCGTTGGTATACTTTGTTTGAGAGACAAAGGTACCTTCCCTAGTTTGCTTGATTTGCAAACCAAGAAAGAATTTGTGTTCACTCATCATAGACATCTCAAACTTTTCCGACATCAGCCTTCCAAACTTTTCACTGAAAGAGGGGTTAGTAGATCCAAAGATAATATCATCAACATAAATTTGGCATACAAATAATTCTCCATTAACCCTCTTAGTGAACAAAGTTGAATCAATCTTCCCAATTTCAAAACCTTTTTCAAGAAGAAACTTTGTCAAGCATTTGTACCAAGCTCTAGGGGCTTGCTTGAGACCATAAAGGGCTTTACGAAGTTTGTACACATGATTAGGTTTCTTAGGATTCTCAAAGCCGGGAGGTTGTTTAACATACACTTCCTCCTCAATTTCACCATTTAAGAAGGCACTTTTAATATCCATTTGGTAAAGAGTGATATCAAGGTGATTGGCATAAGCAACTAAAATGCGAATGGATTCAAGTCTTGCAACGGGGGCATAGGTCTCACCATAGTCCATACCTTCGACTTGTGTGTAACCTTGTGCTACGAGACGAGCTTTGTTGCGTACCACTTGTCCATCCTCATCTTGCTTATTCCGAAACACCCATTTGGTTCCAATGATGTTTTGCTCTTCCTTAGTCTTCTCAACCAATGTCCACACTTGGTTCCTCTCAAAGTTGTGTAGTTCTTCGTGCATTGCATTCACCCAATCGGGGTCCTTGAGAGCATCTTCTACCTTTAAGGGTTCAACACTAGAGATAAATGAGTAATGCTCACAAAAGTTAGCTAAACGAGATTTAGAGCGAGTAATTCTCCCGGTTTGGATATCTCCAAGTATTTGTTCGACGGGATGATCCTTGTCGATTCTTGCTCTAACTCGAGGTAGCTTTTTCTTGGGTTGTGGTGAGGCTTCCTCCTCCTCATCATCATCTTCTTCTTCGTTGATGTTGTCGTTGTCTGTTTGTGGAGGTGGAGAAGGAGGTTGAGGTGGATCATCTTGTTGCACTTCCTCATTCCCGTCGTCTTGACGTGTTCCACTTGTGGATGCCTCCATGTCAACTTGTCGTTCACCTTGATGTGAAGTTGGGGCTTCCACTTGAATAGACGAGGTACTCTCCTTTACTTCCACGGGGCGAATCTTGCCAATGGGCAAGTCTTGGATTTCTTCCGATGGTTCTTTATCTCCTACATCAAGTGGCAATTGCTCGACTTGCGAGCCGTTAGTCTCATCAAACTTCACATCTACCGTCTCTTCAACTTTTCGAGTGAAGTTGTTGTAGACACGGTAAGTGTGAGAGTTCGATCCATAACCAAGTAGAAAACCTTCATGAGATTTAGGAGCAAATTTTGAACGATGATGCTTATCAAGAATGTAACATTTTGAGCCAAATACTCGAAAGTATCCAACTTGTGGTTTGTTACCGGTGAGCAGTTCATACGCTGTTTTACCAACAAGCTTGTGAAGACAGAGTCGGTTTGTTGCATGACAAGCTGTTTCAACCGCTTCTGCCCAAAAATGTCTTGGCGTCTTGTATTCATCAAGCATTGTTCTTGCCATCTCAATAAGTGTACGGTTCTTCCTCTCAACAACTCCATTTTGTTGAGGCGTGTACGTAGCCGAGAACTCATGTGAAATACCCTCCTCATCAAGAAAGGTGTCCACATTGGCGTTCTTGAACTCCGTTCCGTTGTCACTCCGAACCTTCTTGATCTTCACTTGAAATTGATTTTGAGCTTTTCTTGCGAAGTTCTTGAAGATCTTTTGTACCTGCGATTTGTCATCAAGAAAGAACACCCATGTAAATCTGGAAAAATTATCAACAATGACTAAACCGAAAGAGTTACATATGAAGTAAATCTGGAAAAATTATAACCAAGAGATTGTAACCAAAATCTTGGCGAAACACTTGGCAATCTACTTTGGTAAATAGAACATTAAAACCAAAATCGGCTAGTCTAGATACGGAAAGAAGATTGTAACCAAGAGATTCAACAAGCATAACATTTTGTATGGAGCTATCATTGGATATGGCCACCTTACCAAGGCCAAGTACCTTACCCTTGGAGTTGTCTCCAAAAATCACATACTTGCGTGGACCATCATTTTTTGTAAGCTCATGAAACATGTCTCTATCTCCGGTCATGTGATCGGTACATCCACTATCGAGAATCCACTCTTTTACTCCGGCCATATAATCTCGAAGATTTGCCATAAGACTGAGATTCCTCATGGTCTTCTCAAATTCAATATCAAAGTCTTCGTCTTCATCATAATAGCCGTGCTCAACATCATCATCATGCATGTGATTAACAGATTCATTAGTTTCATGATCATGACAATGTTCAAGTTTATGAATTCTAACAGTTTCCATGATAATATTGCTAATAGTTCTAACATCTCCTTTGGCACGCATGAGATCACGAAGCTCAAACAAGCAATCATCAAACTTGGGATCACTAGGACTCATCTTGTGAAAAGCAACAGCCTTATGAAGAATCTTATCAAGACTCTTTAGAGAATAATCGGGATATCGCTTTTCTAAATCATGCCATAGAGTATAAGCACATGCAAAGTTTCGCAAACAACCAAGCACAATCTTAGGTAATCCTCTAATGATAAGATTGACGGTTCTAAGATTACGAAGCATGTCAATTTCCTCTTCATGAGTAGGATGCAAGGGATCAATAGGGGGCACATAAGGATTATGAATATACTTGCTCAAGTTAAACTCATCAAAGATATCAAGCATTTCATCCCTCCAAAAGTTGTAATACTCCCCATTGAGAATAGGCACTCTACGTCTAATACTCCCGAACGTAGACATATCCATCTCCCTCCAATGGTGATGAAACCAAAGCAATGGAGACCAAAGCTCTGATACCAATTGTAGGATCGAGGAGATAGGTCTAGAGGGGGAGAATAGACTCCTAACCAGCCAAATTAGCAGTTTTTAACTTCTCTTGGAATTTAGGCAGATTTTGGCACAAGTTAAGATCACTCCAATACTTTCTACACATGCATATCTAGAGATTGAGCAGCGGAAATAGTAAAGAATGCAATAGTACGGAAAGTAAAGGGGTAGAGTATGGAAGATCAAACGCAATGAAGACATGGTGGTTTTTGGCGTGGTCCAATAGGTGGTGCTATCGTACGTCCACGTTGATGGAGACTTCAACCCACGAAGGGTAACGGCTGCGCGAGTCCACGGAGGGCTCCACCCACGAAGGGTCCACGAAGAAGCAACCTTGTCTATTCCACCATGGCTTAAGTCCACGAAGGACTAGCCTCACTCGGGGTAGATCTTCACGAAGTAGGGGATCTCCTTGCCCTTACAAACTCCTTGGTTCAACTCCACATCTGGTTGGAGGCTCCCAAGTGACACCTAACCAATCTAGGAGACACCACTCTCCAAAAGGTAATAGACGGTGTGTTGTTGATGAACTCCTTGCTCTTGTGCTTCAAATGATAGTCTTCCCAGCACTCAAACACTCCTCATAGATTTGGCTATGGTGGAAGAAGGATTTGAGTGGAAAGCAACTTGGGAAAGGCTAGAGATCAAGGTTCAAATGGTAGGAATGGAATATCTTGATCTCAACACATGAGTAGGTGGTTCTCTCTCAGAAAATGAATGGTGGAAGTGTAGGCACGTTCTGATGGCTCTCCTTACTGAGAAGGATGGGGTGGAGGGGGTATATATAGCCTCCACACAAAATCCAACCGTTACACACTTTTGACCCAACTCGGTGGCACCGAAACAATCATCTCGGTAGCACCAAACTGTGTAAAAGATATGAACGTTAGGAATCTTGGTGGGACCGATACAAACAACTCGAATGGACTGAAGTGCAATGGCTTAGGGCAATCCTCATCTCGGTGGCACCGATTGCATCAACTCGGTAGGACCGAAGTGAAGCAATAAGGCAACAGAGAGTTGGCAAGCCATCTTGGTGAGACCGATTTGTAAACTCGGTGAGACCGAAGTGAATGCAAACGATTACAGAGAGTTGGCAAGGCCATCTCGGTGGGACTGAGATCCATTTCGGTGGATCCGATTTGTTAGGGTTTGGCAGTGGCTAAGTCTTGGATGAACTCGGTGAGGCCGGATTGGAAATTTCGGTGGGGCCGAGTTGGACTTTGGGTTTTGGACATATTTGGGATTGAGAGAGTGGTTGAGGGTTTAGGAATGCTGTCACTAAGCACTTGAGCAAAAAGACCATTAAGCAAAATTACCAAAACTACCAAGGGAGCAAATGTGCTTTCAGTTTGTGATTACCCAACACAACAGAAACGGTCAGACAGATCAAGGTGTGTGCGATACACGGCATACAGTTCACTAGGATGAACTGTTTGTGATTACCCAACACAACAGAAACGGTTCAACTTAACAAGATGTGTGTGATACGCGGCAAACAGGTCAGTAATCCGAAATGTGTGGGAAGACCGATAATAACACAGACGATTGCTCCAAATAAGTCATGTGTGTTGTAGGCAAACGCTTGTTGGTAAACAATTGTCAGCGATTGATGAAACCATCTCCGACGGGTTCCGTAGTTTAATCCGTGTGCGATGTGATTTGCTCAGTCTGCACAACATCTACGCTCTCTGTGTACAGAACAATATTATTTTGTGTGAATAGTGTGCTCTGTTGGGCACACGAGATATATGGATCACACCCGTGGGCAAGCAATGTGCACGCACACGTCGTGCTAGCTCGCGCTTCCCTCTATGCTAAGTTTCCATTAATTGATGGCATTTTATGAACACGCCACCGTTTCCTGCCATTTCCCCATCGGTTTCCTGCCGCCACCTAGCGATTGCGCATAAGCCTAGGTGGCGCGTGACACACCGAGGCAGAAGCGCAACCTATAGCCCCTCTAGCTACCTTTTCCAAGCATATGCCAACCCACCAAAGCGCCGCTTCTGCCATCAACCTCCTCGACGAGGTAAGCGAGCAGGCGCCATAGCCCGTCGAGGCTAAGGGCGTCCCCGGCAACGTGATGGACGACGCCGTGTTGCGCGTCATTGCCAGGGTCGAGAAGACCCTTGGCGGACGGCGCTTCAGCGCCGCAGATCAAGATAGGCAACTCAGCCCCGAGAGGCTGCAGCTCGACGCACACATGATCGGTGGTGCGTCGTAGGGCAAGATAGGCGCGTCCACGCCGATAGGCTCCGGCTCGCCGCACAGCGAGACCGATGGACCGCCGCAGAGAAAGAGGCGCGGCGCGCCGCACAGCAAGAGCGATTCCATCGGCGCTTGCCTATTGTCGACAGGGCGTTGCAGCTGGGTACACGGCCCGTTAGTAGCCCCATTCCTCGCCAGGAGTGGGCAGAGGCCGTCTGCGCTGTACTAGCACCAGAGGCCGGCCGCGCCGTGCTTGCACTGGACGCCGGCCGCGCCGTTCGCATGGGTCGCGCTGTTCGCCTTGTCGGCGGCCCGCTCGATGCCAATGCGCTGGTCGCTAGTCTCAAGCGCCTCCTTGACCCAGGTGTCCACATAGGCGCATTAGAGGAACATGGCCATCGCATCCTCGAGCTAGTGATCTCCGATGAAATAGCCAACTTGGAGGTCGAGATCGCGCTCCAGATGTACTGCGAGCGTGTCAACCACTTGGACGAACGCCTGCACGAGTTCAGGCAGAGGCAAGAGCTACCGTAGGCAGGGGTGGTGGTCATGGACGTGTTTTATTTTGTTGAGTCGTTTCGACGTTGATCGCTATGTATTCCCAACAATCATAATATTGCTCTATTTCAATGTGTGTACTCTGTTTTCCGTTCTTATATATTGTTCTATTTCAATGTGTATGTTTTCCATTCTGTACATGTGGATGGTAAACAGCTAGGTAGAAATTAGTACGAAAACGAACAATACATGATGATACTTAACTGGGATCCCATACTTAACTACTAAGTACAATGCATAAAATTGAAAATGAATAGTACTAAAACTAATAATCCCTCCTTATGGGTCCAGTATTCCGGCATCCCCTCGCTAGCAGCTCCCTGGTGCGCGGCGGCTTCCCAGCGCGGAGGGAGTTCTCCACTTCCTCCGCCTCGCAGCGCTTGACGTGCCGATCTGCCTCTTGCTGTCGGACGCGCGCGAACGATCTTGTCATTTCATTGGACGCCCACCGGAGATCCTCGTCGGTAGCATGCTGGAGCTTATCAGCCCACCTCCACGTAGCGATGAGGCGCCTAGTGCCTTTGGCCTTCCTGGCGAAGTACCGGTCGTCTTCGTACACCTCATCCGCACGTCGACGCGCCCGCCGCCAAAGCTCCAGCTTCTCCTTTTCCCAGGCGGCCTCACGGGCTTCACAGGCCGCCTGGTACCTAGCGCGCTCCTCCGCCAACTCCTTCTTGAACGCCACTTGCTTGGCTTTCTCAGCCGGCGGCAGCGCTTTCCATAGACAAAGATTGTACTGGCCCCAAAACCACTCCAAAGTTGGGGGTTCCGGCGCAACCTCGTCTGGTGCGCGTAGGGGTCCTCCTCGCTGCTGCTCTATGCCTGGACGTCCTCGCGGGGCGGCGCCTCCTCCTTGACGGGTGGGTAGATCGTCGGTGCCATGGTAGAGTTTTGTGAGAGAGAGGGGGGCGAGCGAGGAGAGAATGTAGATGAGAATGCAGGCGGGACGACATGGGCGGGGTAGTATTTATTGGCGGCCGGAATCTAGATCGACGGGAGCAGTAGAAGCACCGGTGGCCAGAATTTACAAGTACTATAGCTTGAATTACACACGATTCCCGCAGCAAAATCCATGTGTGAATAAGTCGCTGACGGTTCCCAGGACTGAACCACGTCTGATTAATAACCCGCGCCACTCACCTTCCAAACCTCGCAGCGCAAAACAGAGTGCCAACCATGTGGGGCCCAGTTGTCTTGCCAGATATTTACATTTTCTTTCCAAATGTTTTGCATGAATGCTTATTTCATATTACCATGATATTGTTGGAAAATGTATTACATAAATGAATTTTCCAACCCATGATGATATTCTGTTGCATGTACATGTAGTTCAAATTTCAATTACGGCCATTAAATGGTTAGAAACTCACTTAATGTCTTAAAAATGTCAAATAACCCCTGAAAATTTCCAAATTTTAACATGAAAGTTGTATTCGTGCATGTTAACGGTAGAAAAAAATGCCAGGCCATAAGAGGAAGCGACTGCCGGTTCGTCATCAAGCATGCATATTCTTCCGTCTTGGAACCACGAGTCTTCTCGTGAGATGCTCCGATTTGTGAGAGGTGTGTTCCAAAACTTTCAACAAACATGCCAGTTTTTTTACCACGGCATCTTGGTACCATTTCATGACATCAAGCAAGGTTTCATGTATTTCTGATCATTTTTGAATTTCTTGGATTTTAAAAGCCATGGTTCTTAACGTTTGTGTCCAAGCCATGACACCAATATATTTGAAAATTCCTTCCAATTTACTGCATAGAGCATTAACTCGCACACAAGGACACAAATATGATTTTCCAACCCATGATGGTTTGCCGTTGCTTGTACATGTAGTGCAAACTTGAATTACGGCCATTATATGGCTATAAACTCACTTAATGTCTTAAAAAGGTCAAATGAACACCGAAAATTTCAAAAAATTAACATGACCGTTGCATTAGTGCATGTTAACGGTAGAAATAAATCAGGGTCATACGAGGAAGCGAGCGCCGGTTCGTCATCAAACATGCATTGTTCTCTCTCGGAACCACGTGTCTTCTCATGAGATGCTCCGATTTGTGAGAGGTGTGTGCCAAAACTTTCTTCGAAGTGGCCAATTCTTTTACCACAACATCTTGGTGCCATTTCATGACATCAAGCAAGGTTTCATGTATTTCTGATCATTTTTGAATTTTTTGGAATTTAAAAGCCATGGTTCTCACTGTTTGTGTCCAAGCCGTGACACCAATATGTTTGAAAATTCCTTCCAATTTACTGCATAGGGCATTAACTCGCACACAAGGACACAAATATGATTTTTCAACCCATGATGGTTTGCCGTTGCATGTACATGCAGTTCAAATTTGAATTGCGGTCATTATATATGGCTAGAAACTCACTTAATGTCTTAAAAAAGTCAAATGAACCCTGAAAATTTCCCCAATTTAACTTCTTCATTGTATTAGTACATGTTAACGGTAAAAAAAATCAGGGTCGTACGAGGAAGCGAGCGCCGGTTCGTCGTCAAACATGCATATTGTTCCCTCTCGGAACCACATGTCTTCTCATGAGATGCTCCGATTTGTGAGAGGTGTGTGTCACAACTTTCGTCAAAGTGGCCAATTCTTTTACCACTGCATCTTGGTGCCATGACATGACATCAAGCAAGGTTTCATGCATTTTTGATCATTTTTGATTTTTTTGGAATTTAAAAGCCATGGTTCTCAATGTTTGTGTCGAAGCCGTGACACCAATATGTTTGAAAGTTCCTTCCAATTTACTGCACAGGGCATTAACTTGCACACAAGGACACAAATATGATTTTTCAATACATGATGGTTTGCTGTTGCATGTACATATAGTTCAAATTTGAATTACGGCCATTATATGGCTAGGAACTCACTTAATGTCTTAAAAAGGTCAGATGAACCCTGAAAAATTCCAAATTTTAACATGACAGTTGTTTCAGTGCATGTTAACGGTACAAAATTTTTTGAACAATTTCCATCACCATCCGTTGCCAGTGTACTCCAAATTAGTCTGTCGCAGGTAATTAAAAAATGGACTACATCGCACACAGTTGGTTATAGGAACCGTTTGCGATGAAAATTCGCGGGTCTTTTTATGTCTTCCTCCATAAGCTTCGCCGGATTCGTCTGCTCAAGCGCCGTTCACCCCCTAATCCTCGAGTCCTCGATACCAATTCCCCATCCCCTTCTTGCAAAGAATGACGCCATGGAGACGCTTCGTGAGGGCCCGTATGGTCGTCGGGTCCTCCCCGAGCGGCTCAGCCTCCGCCGAGAGCGCGGTGATACGTCTCCAACGTATCTATAATTTATGAAGTATTCATGCCATGTTTATAACAATTTTATATGGTTTTGGTATGATTTGAATAGAACTAACCCGGACTGACGCTGTTTTCAGCAGAACTACCGTGGTGTTGTTTCTTGGATTGACCCCAAAAATTATGACGATTTTTTATGGACCAAAAGAGACCCCCGAAGCTTCGAGGAAGGATAAGAAGACCCACGAGGAGGTCACAAGGTATCACGGCGCGGCCTGGGGGGGACGTGTGTTGTTGCCTTGTGGGCCCCTTGTAGCTCCTTTTCACGTGATTCCAACGCTGAAAAATCCTATAAATAGAGAAACCCCCAGAAATAAACCTAGAATTTCGTCGTCGCCGCCGCAAGCCTCTGTACCAAAGAAAACCCATTTGGAGCTCCGTTCCGGCACCCTGTCGGAGGGGGAAATCATCACCGGAGGCTATCTTCATCATCCCGGCGGTCTCCATGACGAGGAGGGAGTAGTTCACCCTCGGGGCTGAGGGTATGTACTAGTCGCTATGTGTTTGATCTCTCTCTCTCGTGTTCTTGATTTGGCACGATCTTGATGTACTTCGAGCTTTGTTAATATAGTTGGATCATATGGTGTTTCTTCCCTCTCTATCTTCTTGTGATGAATTGAGTCTTTCCCTTTGAGGTTTCGTTATTGTCGGATTGAATATTTCAGATTTGAGAACACTTGATGTATGTCTTGCATGTGGATACCCGTGGTGACAATGGGGTATTCTATCGAGTCACTTGATGTATGTTTTGGTAATCAACTTGTGGATTCCTGAGGTGACATTGGGGTAATCTAGGCATATGGGTTGGTACACGTTTTCATCTTATTTTCTCCGATAGAAACTTTGGGGTACACTTTGAAGTTCTTTGTGTGGATTGAATATTATGAATCTGAAGATGTTTGATGCATATCGAATAATCAACTCATGGATACTTGTGGTGACATTGGAGTATCTAGGTGACATTAGAGTTGGTTGATGCGTATCATATGGTGTTATTTTAGTACGAACTCTAGGGCTGTTTGTGACATTTATAGGGATGGCTCAATAGATTGATTGGAAATGATAACTTTGAGGTGGTTTCGTACCCTACAACAATTTCTTCTTATGTTCTCCGCTAATAGGAACTTTGGAGTGATTCTTTATCGCACGTTGAGGGATCGTTATATGATTCAATTAGTCTAGCACTGTTGAGAGATTGCAGTAGTGAAAGTATGAACCCTAGGCCTTGTTTTCAAGCATTGCAATACCGTTTGTGCTCCGTTTTATCACTTGCTACCTTGCTGTTATTATATTTTCAGATTACAAAAACCTATATCTACTATCCATACTACACTTGTATCACCATCTCTTCGCCGAACTAGTGCACCTATAAAATTTATCATTGTATTGGGTGTGTTGGGGACACAAGAGATTTCTTGTATTTGATTGCAGGGTTGTTTGAGAGAGACCATCTTCATCCTACGCCTCCCACGAATTGATAAACCTTAGGTCATCCACTTGAGGGAAATTTGCTACTGTCCTACAAAACTCTACACTTGGAGGCCCAACAACGTCTACAAGAATAAAAGTTGCGTAGTAGACATCAAGCTCTTTTCTGGCGCCGTTGCCGGGGAGGTGTGTGCTTGAAGGTATATCTTTAGATCTTGCAATTGAATCTTTTAGTTTCTTGTTTTATCACTAGTTTGGTTTATAAAAGGAAACTACAAAAAAAAAGATGGAATTGAGGTTGCCTCAAATGCTTCATCTATATGATGTCTTTCTTGAAAATAAGGATTCCGATAATTGTGCTCAATTGTTAGAGGAAGAATTTAATAAAATGTTTTATGTGAGTCCTTTGAATGATGAGCATGATTGCAATGATATTAGTATGAATTCTTTGAATATCCATGATGCTAATGATATGCAAAGCCATAAGCTTGGGGATGCTATGTGTGATGAAGATGATATTTTTAGTCCCCCAAGTTTTAATGAGCAAATTTATTATGATGATAGCATGCCTCCTATTTATGATGATTATATTGATGAAAGTGGGTTTGGAAGAGTGTCAACTCTAGGTACTAGTGATCCCACTATTTTGGAGGGTGTTGAATCTTATTACAATATTGATAAAAGTGGATTTGGAGAGGTGATGACTTTATTTAATGATGATTCCACTATTTTGGAAGGGGTTTCAATTGATTATGACAATAAAGTTGCTATCTATGATGATTATGGTGATGACATGTATGCTATAAAGAGTAATGATAACCATGAAACTTGTCATCATGATTTTAATGTTCAATTTGATTATGCCAATCAAGCATTACATGATAGTTATTTTGTTGAGTTTGCTCCCACTACTATTGATGAGAATAAATTTGCTTATGTGGAGAGTAATAAAATTTCAATGCTTGTGGATCATGAAAAGAATGCTTTATGCGATAGTTATATTGTAGAATTTTTTCATGATGCTACTGAAAATTATTATGAGAGAGGGAGATATGCTTATATATATTTCCACAACATCAAGTTTCCTCTCTTTATGTTGAAAGTTTTGAAGTCATGCCTGTTTTGCCTTCCTATGCTAGTTGATTCTTGCTCCCATAAATTGTTTGCTCACAAAATCCCTATGCATAGGAAGTGGGTTAGGCTTAAATGTGCTTGCCATATGTTTCATGATGCTCCCATTGTACTTCAATTCTTTACTTTTATGTGACCATCATTGAAATCATCATGCCTAGCTAAAAAGGCATTAAAGAAAAGCGCTTGTTGGGAGACAACCCAATACTTATACCTACTGTTTTTGTGTGTCCACATGATTAAGCTACTGTAGTAATCATGTTTTATATGTTTTCTTTCAATAATGTGCCAAGTAAAGCCTTTGGGATAGTGTGGATACTTGTTGATTTGATTCTGTGCAAAAACAAAAACTTTTGCGTCCAGTGCTAGAATTTCTGTTCTGTACTGGGCATGACAAAATTCTGAAATTTTTACACAGTATTGGGTTACAATTTTTTTTACATTTTCCTAATTTTTCAGAATTTTTGGAGGTACAGAAGTATGGTTTTTAATTCCCTCACTACATGCTGTTCTGTTTTTGACAGATTCTGTTTTCAATGCATAGTTTGCTTGTTTTAGTGTTTCCATAGCTTATATTGTGAGATATAAATTATGGAAATGATATAATACAGTAGGCATTATGTGAGAACAATTATTAATCTTGTCTTGACAGTACCTAAGTGGATGATTTATTTTTATCATACTAACCTATCTCACAAGTTCTGTTAAGTTTTGTGTGATTGAAGTTTTCAAGTTTTGGGTGAGACAACGATATGAGGAGAATAAGGAGCAGAAAGACCCTAAGCTTGGGGATGCCCAAGGCACCCCAAGGTAATATTCAAGGAAGACTCAAGCGTCTAAGCTTGGGGATGCCCCGGAAGGCATCCCCTCTTTCGTCTCCAACACTATCGGTAACCTCACTCGGAGCTATATTTTTATTCGTCACACAATACGAGTTTTGCTTGGAGCATCATTTTATTTTGTTGAGATTTGATTGCTGTTATAAATAATCATGTTTTGTATCTTTTAGGTCAATAAGATGCCAATTATAGCCTTTACCATGCTCAGTTTGCAAGTTTATGTGTTGCTGTTTGAAAACAGAAAGTTTTCTGTTATGTCCTGAATTTATTTGAATTGTCAGAACATGATAAAAATCTGAAATTTTTACATAGTAATCATGCATGAGTTCTCTGTCACGTGGTAATTTTTCAGAATTTTTGGAGCTAGGGAAGTATGCATTTTTATTCCCCCTTTACAGACTGTTCTGTTTTGGCAGATTGCTGTTATAGTTGCATTGTTTGCATATGTTTGTCTATTTAATGTTTCTATTTGTGAATAGGAGTATTAAATATGCAGAGGCATTTAGTATGCAATGTTTAATTATCATTTTAGTGATTTTCTACAGTATAGAATGTTAAGGTTTTGAGTTGATTTATACTAACTTATCTCACGAGTTCTTGTTGAGCTTTGTGTGGATGAAGTTTTTAAGATTTAAGAGAAGCCATCAAGGCACCCCAAGATAACATTACAAGAAGTCTCAAGGAACTAAGCTTGGGGATGCTCCGGTAGGCATCCCACCTTTCTTCATCAACACCTTTTGGTTAGCCTAAGTTTTTACTTGTTCACATGATATGTGCTATTCTTGGAGTGTCCTTTTATTTTCATTTTGTTTGCTGTTTGGATAAAATCATTAGATCTTAAATCTTTATTTGGAGAGAGTCTTCACATAGCTACTTAATTGTTTGACTACTCATTGATCTTCACTTATATCTTTTGGAGTAGTTTGTCATTCATTCATGTGCTTCACTTATATCCTTTGAGTAAATTGTTGAATGAATTGAATATCACAAATATGAAATTATATATGCTTCATATGCTTGTCCCATGGGGAGTAATGACTTCACATACAAGAAGTATAAGTGGTAAAATTTATTGAAAGTTAGCAAACATAGCATTGGTCACTTGAACAATTCATGAAAGAATATTGAAGGAAGAGAAGTTTCAAATATAAATATACTATCTTGGACATCTTCTATGATTGTGAGCCCCCATTAATTATTTTCAATCTTGATCAAGTAGTCGACGTTGGACAAGAAAGACAACGTAATGGGTTATGTTTGTTTATATTCACATAGAAGTTATATTGTCATGGATCCTCTAACATGTGGTGCTTGCTTAGGATATTTTGCTAGCCAAAAACTCATACTAAGTAGAGATACTACTTGTGCATCCAAAAACCCTTAAAACCAGTTTCTTGCCATGAGAGTCCATCATATCTACCTATGGATTGAATAAGTGTTGGAGAACGTTGCATGGGAAACAAAAATTTTCCTACGCACACATAAGATCTATCCATGGTGATGAGCATCTACGAGAGGGAGAGTGAATCTACATACCCTTGTAGATCGCTAAGCGGAAGCGTTAATAAACGCGGTTGATGTAGTCGAACGTCTTCGCGATCCAAATCGCCGAGCGTCCCGCGATCCAATCACGATCCTTCCGATCTAGTGCCGAACGGACGGCACCTCCGCGTTCAACACACGTACGGCTTGATGACGCCTTCACCTCCTCGATCCAGCGAGCGATGGTGAAGTAGTGGTTGAGTTCCAGCAGCACGACGGCGTGGTGATGGTGGTGAGGAACAATCTCTGCAGGGCTTCGCCAAGCGCTACGGAGATTATGACGGAGGAACTAGAGGGTTAGGGTTGCCGCACACGGCTTGGGGAAATCTTGATGTGTCCCGTGTGCTAGCCCTGCCCCTCTATTTATATGTTGAGCCTTGGGGTCTAAACTTGGAGTAAAAGCCTCCTCTAGGTCGGTTTTGCCCGCACAAGGTCGGTTTGGCCCGCAGGAAAAGAGTCCAACTCGGATCCCTGCCGAACCGCGCACAGCCGCGCACAAGCGGTAGTACCGCTTCACACAAGCGGTAGTACCGCTTGGGCGGTAGTACCGCTTTACACAAGCGGTAGTACCGCTCGGGCGGTAGTACCGCTTCACCAAGCGGTAGTACCGCTTACGCGGCAGCAAAACTACTTTTTGCACTTTCCAATACCTTGTGGGCTTTATCCCTTTGGCCCATATAAAGTGTTGCTGCACCCGAACACTTCGGCAAACATCCGGAACCCATTCCGGTGAACTCTGAAACTCTTCCGGAGATCGAAACACTATTATCACATATATCAATCTTTACCTCCGGACTATTCCGGAGATCCTCGTCATGTCCGGGATCTTATCCGGGACTCCGAACAACTTTCGGTCACCAACATAATAACTCAATTATACTAATCGTCACCAAACGTTAAGTGTGTAGACCCTGCGGGTTCGAGAACTATGTAGACATGACCGAGACACCTCTACGGCCAATAACCAATAGCGGGACCTGGATGCCCATATTGGCTCCTACATATTCTACGAAGATCTTTATCGGTCGAACCTCTATGTCAAGGATTCAGTTAATCCCGTATGCTGTTCCCTTTGTTCTTCGGTATGTTACTTGCCCGAGATTCGATCGTCGGTATCACTATACCTAGTTCAATCTCGTTACCGGCAAGTCTCTTTACTCGTTCCGTAATACAAGATCTCGTGGCTAACACTTTAGTCACATTGCTTGCAAGGCTCATTGTGATGTTGTATTACCGAGTGGGCCCTGAGATACCTCTCCGTCATACGGAGTAACAAATCCCAGTCTTGATCCATGCCAACCCAACAGACACCCTCGGAGATACCTGTAGAGCACCTTTATAGTCACCCAGTTACGTTGCGACGTTTGATACACACAAGGTATTCCTCCGGTGTTAGTGAGTTGCATGATCTCATGGTCAAAGGAACAGATACTTGACATGCAGAAAACAATAGCAATAAACTGACACGATCAAATGCTACGTTTACAGTTTGGGTCTTGTCCATCACATCATTCTCCTAATGATGTGATCCCGTTATCAAATGACATCTCATGTCAATGGCTAGGAAACCTTAACCATCTTTGATCAACGAGCTAGTCAACTAGAGGCTTACTAGGGACACAGTGTTGTCTATGTACCCACACATGTATTTGAGTTTCCAATCAATACAATTATAGCATGGATAATAAACGATTATCATGAACAAGGAAATATAATAATAACCAATTTATTATTGCCTCTAGGGCATATTTCCAACAGTCTCCCACTTGCACTAGAGTCAATAATCTAGTTCACATCACTATGTGATTTACATTGTAATGAATCGAACACCCATGCAGTTCTGGTGTTGTTCATGTTTAGCCCTTGGAAGAGGTTTAGTCATCGGATCTGCAACATTTAGATCCGTGTGTACTTTGCAAATATTTATGTCGTCCTCCTTGATGTAATCGCGGATGGAATTGAAACGTCGCTTTATGTGTCTGGTCCTCTTGTGAAATCTTGGTTCCTTGGCTAGAGCAATGGCACCAGTATTATCACAAAACAGAGTCATTGGGTTAAGTGCACTAGGCACTACTCCAAGATCTGTCATGAACTCCTTCATCCAGACACCTTCCTTCGCCGCCTCCGAGGCAGCGATGTACTCCGCTTCGCATGTAGAATCAGCTACCACGCTTTGCTTGGAACTGCACCAGCTAACCGCACCCCCATTAAGAATAAATACGTATCCGGTTTGAGACTTAGAGTCATCCGGATCAGTGTCAAAGCTTGCATCGACGTAACCCTTTACGACGAGCTCTTGATCACCTCCATAAACGAGAAACATGTCCTTAGTCCTTTTCAGGTACTTCAGGATATTCTTGACCGCCGTCCAGTGTTCCATTCCTGGATCACTTTGAAACCTTCCGACCATACTTATGGCAAGGCTGACATCGGGTCTTGTGCACAGCATTGCATACATGATAGAGCCTATGGCCGAAGCATAGGGGATGACACTCATCTTTTCTCTATCTTCTGCAGTCACTGGGCATTGAGTCTTACTCAACTTCACACCTTGCAATACAGGCAAGAACCCCTTCTTGGACTGATCCATTTTGAACTTCTTCAAAACTTTGTCAAGGTATGTGCTTTGTGAAAGTCCTATTAAGCGTCTTGATCTATCTCTATAGATCTTGATGCCTAATATGAAAGCAGCTTCTCCTAGGTCCTTCATTGAAAAACTCTTGTTCAAATATTCCTTTACGCTTTCCAGCATTTCTATATTGTTTCCAATCAGCAATATGTCATCCACATATAATATTAGAAACGCTATAGAGCTCCCACTCACTTTCTTGTAAATACAAGCTTCTCCGTAAACTTGTATAAACTCGAACGCTTTGATCACCTCATCAAAACGAAGATTCCAACTCCGAGATGCTTGCACCAGTCCATAAATGGATCGCTGGAGTTTGCAAACTTTGTCAGCATTCTCTGGATCGACAAAACCTTCTGGTTGTATCATATACAACTCTTCCTTAAGGTAACCGTTAAGGAACGCTGTTTTGACATCCATCTGCCAAATTTCATAATCGAAAAAGGCAGCTATTGCCAACATGATTCTGACGGACTTAAGCATCGCTACGGGTGAGAAGGTCTCATCGTAGTCAACTCCTTGAACTTGTGAAAAACCCTTTGCCACAAGTCGAGCTTTATAGACGGTGACATTACCGTCCGCGTCCGTCTTCCTCTTAAAGATCCATTTGTTCTGAATGGCCTTACGCCCTTCAGGTAATACTTCCAAAGTCCATACTTTGTTTTCATACATGGATCCCATCTCGGATTTCATGGCCTCTAACCACTTCTCGGAATCCGGGCCCATCATCGCTTCTCCATAGCTCGTAGGTTCATCGTTGTTTAACAACATGACCTCTAAGACAGGGTTGCCGTACCACTCAGGAGTAGTACGCGTCCTTGTCGACCTACGAGGTTCGATAGCAACTTGATCCAAAGCTTCATGATCATCATCATTAACTTCCTCTTCAGCTAATGTAGGCTCGACAGAAACAACTTTCTGCGTTGCGCTACTCTTAGGTTGAAGTAAAGGTTCAATAACCTCATCAAGTTCTATCTTCCTCCCACTCAATTCTTTCGAGAGAAACTCTTTCTCAAGAAATGTTCCGTTTTTAGCGACAAACATTTTGCCTTCGGATCTGAGATAGAAGGTATACCCAACTGTCCTTTTTGGGTATCCTATGAAGACGCATTTCTCCGCTTTGGGTTCCAGCTTTTCAGGCTGAAGCTTTTTGACATAAGCATCACATCCCCAAACTTTAAGAAACGACAGCTTTGGCTTCTTGCCAAACCAAAGTTCATATGGCGTCGTCTCAACGGATTTCGATGGTGCCCTATTTAAAGTGAATGCAGCTGTCTCTAATGCATAACCCCAAAACGATAGTGGCAAATCGGCAAGAGACATCATAGATCGCACCATATCCAATAAGGTTCGATTACGACGTTCGGACACACCATTACGCTGTGGTGTTCCAGGCGGTGTTAATTGTGAAACAATTCCACACTGTCTTAAGTGACTGCCAAACTCATAACTCAGATATTCTCCTCCTCGATCAGATCGTAGGAATTTAATCTTCTTGTTACGATGATTCTCAACTTCACTCTGAAATTGTTTGAACTTTTCAAATGTTTCAGACTTGTGTTTCATTAAGTAAATATACCCATATCTACTTAAGTCATCAGTGAAGGTGAGAAAGTAACGATAACCACCGCACGCCTCAATGCTCATCGGACCGCACACATCAGTATGTATGATTTCCAATAAGTCACTTGCCCGTTCCATTGTTCCAGAGAACGGAGTTTTAGTCATCTTGCCCATGAGGCATGGCTCACATGTGTCAAGTGATTCAAAATCAAGTGACTCCAAAAGTCCATCAGCATGGAGCTTCCTCATGCGTTTTACGCCAATATGACCTAAACGGCAGTGCCACAAGAAAGTGGTATTATCATTATCAATTCTACATCTTTTGGCATCAATGTTATGAACATGTGTATTATTACTATCGAGATTCAATAAGAATAAACCCCTCACATTGGGTGCATGACCATAAAAGATATTACTCATATAAATAGAACAACCATTATTCTCTGATTTAAATGAGTAACCGTCTCGCAATAAACAAGATCCAGATATAATGTTCATGCTTAACGCAGGCACCAAATAACACTTATTTAGGTTCATCACTAATCCCGACGGTAATCGAAGAGCGAGCGTGCCGACGGCGATCACATCAACCTTGGAACCATTTCCCACGCGCATCGTCACTTCGTCCTTTGCCAGCCTCCGTCTATTCCGCAGTTCCTGTTTTGAGTTGCAAATATGAGCAACCGCACCGGTATCAAATACCCAGGCACTACAACGAGAGTTGGTAAGGTACACATCAATAACATGTATATCATATATACCTTGTTTGTTGTTGGCCGCCTTCTTGTCAGCCAAATACTTGGGGCAGTTCCGCTTCCAGTGTCCAGTTCCCTTGCAATGAAAACACTCAGTTTCTGGTTTGGGTCCAGCCTTGGGTTTCTTCACGAGAGGAGCAACTGCTTTGCCACTCTTCTTAGAGTTACCCTTCTTACCCTTGCCATTTTTCTTGAAACTAGTGGTTTTATTGACCATCAACACTTGATGCTCCTTCTGAATTTCAGACTCAGCGACTTTCAGCATCGCAAACAGCTCGGCGACTGACTTGTTCATCCCGTGCATGTTATAGTTCAACACGAAGCTCTTGTAGCTAGGCGGCAATGATTGAAGAACTCTGTCAGTGATAGCCTCTGGCGGAAGGGGCATCCCTAACTCAGCCAGACGGGTGGAGTACCCAGACATTCTGAGCACGTGATCACTGATAGACCCGTTCTCCTCCATCTTGCAAGCATAGAACTTATCGGAGATCTCATATCTCTCGATCCGGGCATTCTTCTGAAAGATAAACTTCAACTCCTGGAACATCTCATATGCTCCATGACGTTCAAAACGTCTTTGAAGTCCCGGTTCTAAGCCATACAACATTGCACATTGAACTATTGAGTAATCATCAGAACGAGCCTGCCAGGCGTTCACAACGTCTAGAGACTCAACTGGAGCGGGTGGATCACCAAGCGGTGCATCAAGGACATAAGCCTTCTGGGAAGCCTTAAGGATAATCCTTAGATTACGGGCCCAGTCCACAAAGTTACTTCCATCATCTTTCAACTTAGCTTTCTCTAGGAACGCATTAAAATTCAGGGGTGCTACTGCGCGAGCCATGATCTACAACATAAATATAGCAAAGACAACTTAGACTATTGTTCTTAGATAATGAGTTTAGTTAATCATATTTTAAAAAACTCCCACTCAAATTGACATCCCTCCGATCATTCGAGTGTAACATGATCCAAATCCACCAACTCAAGTCCGATCATCACGTGAGTTGAGGTGGTTTCAATGGTGAACATCTTCATGTTGATCATATCTACTATATGACTCATGTTCGACCTTTCGGTCTCTTGTGTTCCGAGGCCATGTCTGTACATGCTAGGCTCGTCAAGTTTAACCCGAGTGTTCCGCACGTGCAACATGGCTTGCACCCGTTGTATGCGAACGTAGAGTCTATCACACCCGATCATCACGGCGTGTCTCGAAACGACGAACTTTCGCAACGGTGCACACTTGGGGAGAACACAATTTATCTTGAAATTTAAGTGAGGGATCACCTTATAATGCTACCGTCGTCCTAAGCAAAATAAGATGCATAAAAGGATTAACATCACATGCAAATCATAAGTGACATGATATGGCCATGAACTTGTGCTTTTGATCTCCATCTCCAAAGCACCGGCATGATCTCCATCGTCACCGGCATGACACCATGATCTCCATCATCTTGATCTCCATCAACGTGTCGCCATAAGGTTGTCGCGCCGACTGTTGCTTCCACGACTATAGCTAACGTTTAGCGATAAAGTAAAGCATTACATAGCGCTTAATGATTGACACGCAGGTCATACAATAATTAAAGACAACTCTATGGCTCCTGCCAGTTGCCGTACTCATCGACATGCAAGTCGTGATATTCTATACAAAACATGATCATCTCATACATCACATATATCTCATCATGTAATTGGCCATATCACATCACAACATACCCTGCAAAAACAAGTTAGACGTCCTCTAATTGTTGTTGCAAATTTTACGTGGCTGCTACGGGTTTGCAAGAACCGTTCTTACCTACGCAAAACCACAACGTGGTGTAGTGATTGCTTTTTGATCTTCTAAAAGAACCCTCTTCATTGAAATCGATTCAACTAAAGTGAGAGAGACAGACACCCGCTAGCCATCTTTATGCAACGAAGTTACATGTTAGTTGAAGGAACCTGTCTCGCGTAAGTGTATGCGTAATGTCGGTCCGGGCCGCTTCATCTCACAGTACCGCCGAATCAAATATCAACTAGTAACGGCAAGCAATATGTATACACCCACGCCCACAACTCGTTTGTGTTCTACTCGAGATCTCATCTACGCATAGACCTGGCTCATGATGCCACTGTTGGAGAACGTTGCATGGGAAACAAAAATTTTCCTACGCACACATAAGATCTATCCATGGTGATGAGCATCTACGAGAGGGAGAGTGAATCTACATACCCTTGTAGATCGCTAAGCGGAAGCGTTAATAAACGCGGTTGATGTAGTCGAACGTCTTCGCGATCCAAATCGCCGAGCGTCCCGCGATCCAATCACGATCCTTCCGATCTAGTGCCGAACGGACGGCACCTCCGCGTTCAACACACGTACGGCTTGATGACGCCTTCACCTCCTCGATCCAGCGAGCGATGGTGAAGTAGTGGTTGAGTTCCAGCAGCACGACGGCGTGGTGATGGTGGTGAGGAACAATCTCTGCAGGGCTTCGCCAAGCGCTACGGAGATTATGACGGAGGAACTAGAGGGTTAGGGTTGCCGCACACGGCTTGGGGAAATCTTGATGTGTCCCGTGTGCTAGCCCTGCCCCTCTATTTATATGTTGAGCCTTGGGGTCTAAACTTGGAGTAAAAGCCTCCTCTAGGTCGGTTTTGCCCGCACAAGGTCGGTTTGGCCCGCAGGAAAAGAGTCCAACTCGGATCCCTGCCGAACCGCGCACAGCCGCGCACAAGCGGTAGTACCGCTTCACACAAGCGGTAGTACCGCTTGGGCGGTAGTACCGCTTTACACAAGCGGTAGTACCGCTCGGGCGGTAGTACCGCTTCACCAAGCGGTAGTACCGCTTACGCGGCAGCAAAACTACTTTTTGCACTTTCCAATACCTTGTGGGCTTTATCCCTTTGGCCCATATAAAGTGTTGCTGCACCCGAACACTTCGGCAAACATCCGGAACCCATTCCGGTGAACTCTGAAACTCTTCCGGAGATCGAAACACTATTATCACATATATCAATCTTTACCTCCGGACTATTCCGGAGATCCTCGTCATGTCCGGGATCTTATCCGGGACTCCGAACAACTTTCGGTCACCAACATAATAACTCAATTATACTAATCGTCACCAAACGTTAAGTGTGTAGACCCTGCGGGTTCGAGAACTATGTAGACATGACCGAGACACCTCTACGGCCAATAACCAATAGCGGGACCTGGATGCCCATATTGGCTCCTACATATTCTACGAAGATCTTTATCGGTCGAACCTCTATGTCAAGGATTCAGTTAATCCCGTATGCTGTTCCCTTTGTTCTTCGGTATGTTACTTGCCCGAGATTCGATCGTCGGTATCACTATACCTAGTTCAATCTCGTTACCGGCAAGTCTCTTTACTCGTTCCGTAATACAAGATCTCGTGGCTAACACTTTAGTCACATTGCTTGCAAGGCTCATTGTGATGTTGTATTACCGAGTGGGCCCTGAGATACCTCTCCGTCATACGGAGTAACAAATCCCAGTCTTGATCCATGCCAACCCAACAGACACCCTCGGAGATACCTGTAGAGCACCTTTATAGTCACCCAGTTACGTTGCGACGTTTGATACACACAAGGTATTCCTCCGGTGTTAGTGAGTTGCATGATCTCATGGTCAAAGGAACAGATACTTGACATGCAGAAAACAATAGCAATAAACTGACACGATCAAATGCTACGTTTACAGTTTGGGTCTTGTCCATCACATCATTCTCCTAATGATGTGATCCCGTTATCAAATGACATCTCATGTCAATGGCTAGGAAACCTTAACCATCTTTGATCAACGAGCTAGTCAACTAGAGGCTTACTAGGGACACAGTGTTGTCTATGTACCCACACATGTATTTGAGTTTCCAATCAATACAATTATAGCATGGATAATAAACGATTATCATGAACAAGGAAATATAATAATAACCAATTTATTATTGCCTCTAGGGCATATTTCCAACAATAAGATCCTTCGAGTAAGTTGTCATCGGTGCAAAAAGCAATAAAAATTGCTCCTAAATATGTATGATCTTTTATTGGAAGGGAAAATAAGCTTTGTACGAACTTGTGATGGTGAAGAAATAAAAGCGGCAGACTGCATAATAAAGGTTGCTATCACAAGGGGCAATATAAAGTGACGTTCCTTTGCTTCCCTCTGCGAAGGGCCTATTGATACGTCTCCAACGTATATATAATTTTTTATTGTTCAATGCTATTATAGTATCAATCTTGTATGTTTATTATGCAATTATATGCCATTATATATCATTTTTTGGGACTAACCTATTAACCCAGTGCTCAGTGCCAGTTGCTGTTTTTTTGCTTGTTTTGCCTTTTCAGAAAATCATTATCAAACGGATTCCAAACAAAGAAAAAACTTTGGATTAATTTTTTCTGGACCAGAAGGGACCCTTGAAGCTTCGAGAGAAGACCAGACGAGCCACGAGGGAGCGATAAGCTCGGGAGGCGCGCCCTGGGGGTAGGGCGCGCCCCCCAGGCTTGTGGGCCCCTCGTGGCACATCCTGACCTAATTCCAGCGCTATAAATTCCCAAATATTCCCAATATACCAGAGAGACAGAAGAGAAAACCTTTCCGCCGCCGCAAGCCTCTGTTCTTCCGCGATCCCATCTGGAGGCCTTTTCCGCCCTCTGTCGGAGGGGGAATCGATCACGGATCAGAGGGCTTCTTCATCAACCTTGCTGCCCTTCCGATGATGTGTGAGTAGTTTACCACAGACCTACGGGTCCATACCTAGTAGCTAGATGGCTTCTTCTCTCTCTTTGATCTTCAATACCATGTTCTCCTCGATGTTCTTGGAGTTCTATCCGATGTAATCTTCTTTTGCGGTGTGTTTGTTGGGATCCGATGAATTGTGAGTTTATGATCAGATTATTCATGAGAAATATTTGAGTCTTCTCTGAACTCTTTTATGCATGATTGTTATAGCTTTGTATTTCTCTCCGATCTATCGATTCGGTTTGGCCAACTAGATTGGTTTATCTTGCAATGGGAGAGGTGCTTTGTGATGGGTTCAATCTTGTGGTGCTCAATCCCAGTGACAGAAAGGGACATGAAACGTATTTGTAATGTTGCCATTAAGGATAAAAAGATGGGGTTTATTCATATTGCTTGAGTTTACTTTGTCTACATCATGTCATCTTGCTTAAGGCGTTACTCCGTTTCATACTTAATACCCTAGATGCATGCTGGATAGTGGTCGATGGGTGGAGTAATAGTAGTAGATGCAGGTAGGAGTCGGTCTACTTGTCTCGGACGTGATGCCTATATACATGATCATTGCCATGAATCCGTCATAATTATTTGCTTTTCTATCAATTGCCCAACAGTAATTTGTTTACCCACCGTATGCTATGTGCTCGAGAGAGAAGCCTCTAGTGAAAACTATGGCCCCCGGGTCTACTTTTATCATATATTAAAATCCAAAAATACCTTGCAGCAATTTATTTATTTTTATTTTATTTAGTATTTTACTTTATCTATCTATCACTATCAGAATTAATCCTTGCAAATAACCGCTAAGAGGATTGACAACCCTCTTATTTGCTTTGGGTGCAAGTGTTTGCTTTTGTGTGTACAGGTGCTGCTAAAGGATTTTCCGTGGTTCTCCTACTGGATTGATAACCTTGGTTCTTAACTGAGGGAAATATTTATCTCTACTATACTGCATCATCCTCTCCTCTTCGGGGAAATACCAACACAGTCTACAAGTAGCAGGAAGAATTTCTGGAGCCGTTGCTGGGGAGACATCACCAAAATTATCAAGTACCTTCCCACAAACAATCATCCACTTGCATTTATTTTATTTTCCTTTTTATTTGCATTTGCCTCTCTTTTTCATCTCCCCCACTTATATTTTTTTTTACGAAAACACAAAAATATTTTAGTTTGCTTGTTTGCTAGTTTGTTTGCTTCGTCATGATGTCTGAAGAAAACACAAAATTGTGTGACTTTTCCAATACTAATAATAATGATTTTGTTAGTACTCCTGTTTCTCCTCCCGCCACTAGTGCAGAGTCGTGTGACATTAATGTTGCTTTGCTTAATCTTGTTATGAAAGAACAATTTTCTGTTAGTCCTAATGAAGATGCTGCATCCCATCTAAATACTTTCGTTGAACTTTGTGATATGCAAAAGAAGAAAGATGTGGATAATGATATTGTCAAATTGAAATTATTTCCGTTCTCACTACGAGATCGTGCTAAAACTTGGTTTTCATCCTTGCCTAGAAATAGTATTGATTCTTGGGATAAATGTAAGGATGCTTTTACTGCCAAGTATTTTCCTCCCGCTAAGATTATTTCTTTGAGAAATCAAATTATGAATTTTAAGGAACTTGAGCATGAACATGTTGCACAATCTTGGGAGAGAATGAAATTAATGATAAGAAATTGCCCAACACATGGTTTGAGCCTATGGATGATCATACAATTTTTTTACGTGGGACTAAACTTTGTTTCTAGAAATTTGCTAGACTCTGCCGCAGGTGGTACTTTTATAGAAATTACATTGGGAGAAGCTACAAAACTCCTAGATAATATTATGGCAAATTATTCTCAATGGCACACTGAAAGAACTCCAACTGGTAAGAAGGTAAATTCTGTTGAAGAAATTAATATTTTGAGTGATAAGATGGATGCTCTTGTGAAATTGGTTGTTAGTAAAAGTGCTCATATTGATCCTAATGACGTGCCGTTGTCTACTTTGATTGAGCAAAATAATGATGCTATTGATGTGAATTTTGTCTCTAGAAATAATTTCAACAACAATGCTTATAGGGGTAATTTCAATCCTAGACCGTTTCCCAGAAATTCCTCTAATAATTATGGTAATTCCTATGGAAATCCATATAATAATAATAGGATACCCTCTGATCTTGAAAGTAATATTAAATAATTTATTAATTCTCAAAAGATTTTCAATACTATGATAGAAGAAAAATTGAATAGAGTGGATGAAATGTCTAGGAACATGGATATAATTGTTCATGATGTGGAAAATCTCAAAATTAAAATTTTGCCACCCAAGCATGATATAAATGAGTCTATTAAATCTATCTATGTCTCCATTAATGAAAGTAAAGAAAGGACCGCTAGGTTGAGAGCTAAGCAAAAATTCTTAGAAAAAGCCATTCCACCCGGTTTCTATCGTAGTAATGATGAAGATATTAAAATGATTGGTGTCACCCCTATTGAATCTTTATTTAGTAACATAAAACTTGATGAAAAAGGGACTAAAGATGAGTTAACTTTATCTAGAAGGCATCCCAATTATTTGGAGGGTGATAATCTTAATGATAAAAATGAAAAAAGTGGGTTTGGAGAGGTCAAAACTTTAAATAGTGATGCACCCACTACTTTGGATTACAAGGACTTTAATTATGATAATTGTTCTTTAATTGAGTGTATTTCCTTGTTGCAATCCATGATCAATTCACCTAATGCATATGAACAAAATAAAGCTTTTACTAAACATATTGTAGAAGCTATGATAAAAGCTCATGAAGAAAAACTTGAGTTGGAAGTTTCAATTCCTAGAAAACTACATGATGAATAGGAACCTATACTAAATTCAAAATTAAAGATTATGGATGTAATGCCTTGTGTGATCTAGGTGCTAGCGTCTCTACTATACCAAAATCTTTATGTGATGTGCTAGGTCTCACCGATATGGATGCTTGTTCCCTTAATTTACATCTTGCGGATTCCACTATTAAAAAGCCATTGGGTAGAATAAATGATGTGCTTATTCTTGCTAATAGAAATTATGTGCCCGTGGATTTTATTGTTCTTGATATTGAATGCAATCCTTCTTGTCCTATAATACTTGGTAGGCCTTTCCTACGAACCATAGGTGCTATTATGGATATGAAAGAAGGCAATATAAGATTTCAATTTCCATTAAAGAAAGGGATGGAACACTTCCCTAGGAAGATAATTAAGCCACCATATGAATCCATTATGAGGTCCACCTATGGAATTAATTTGAAGGATGAGAACACTTGAAACTTTGCATTATGCCTAGCTAGGGGCATAAAACAATAGCGCTTGTTGGGAGGCAACCCAATGAATAAAATATTTTTTTGTTTTACCTTCTGTTTTTGTGTGTTTACACAATTATAGACTCTGTTATGATTGTGTTTTTATCTTTTAATTAGTGTTTGTGCCAAGTAATACCTTTGGGATGATTTGGAAGATAGTATGATTGATGCTGTTGGAAAACAGAAACTTTTGCGTCCAGTGCTGGAATTTTGATTTTTTTTCTAGAACATAAGAACCTTCTGAATTTTTTACACAGTATTTATATATGAATTTCCCATGTTTTCCTAATATTTCAGAATTTTTGGATTTACATAAGTATAAGGTTAATTCAGATCTTTACAGACTGTTCTGTTTTAGACAGATTCTGTTTTTGTTGCATAGTTTACTTATTTTGATGAATCTATGGATCGTATCGGGGGGTATGAGTCATGGAGAAGTTGGAGTACAGTAGAATTATGTCAATATGAAATATGAATCAATTTACAACAGCACCTAAAGTTTAAGATTTATTTGTTATACTAACGGATCTCACGAGGTTTCTGTTGAGTTTTGTGTTCTGAAGTTTTCAAGTTTTGGGTGAGACTACGATGGATAAAGTAATAAGGAGTGGAAAGAGCCTAAGCTTGGGGATGCCCAAGGAACCCCAAGGTAATATTCAAGTAAGACTCAAGCGTCTAAGCTTGGGGATGCCCCGGATGGCATCCCCTCTTTCGTCTACAATCTATCGGTAACTCACTTGGAGATATATTTTTATTCATCACATGATATGTGTTTTACTTGGAGCGTCTTGTGATATAGTTTGATTGCTTTTGTTTTCTTTTTAGTTTTTCATAATCATCTTTGCTGAACACACCTTTTTGAGAGGGACACACATTATTCGTGATTTGTTAGAATACTCTATGTGCTTCACTTATATCTTTTGAGCTAGGCAGTTGCTCTAGTGCTTCACTTATATCTTTTAGAGCACGGTGGTGGCTATATTTTAAAGAAATAGTTGAACTCTCATGCTTCACCTATATCTTTTTGAGAGTCTAATGAATAGCAATGGCAATATGCACGGGTCATGAATTTGGTCCTAATATGATAGGTATTCAAGAGGGATATAATAAAAATTTCATGTAGATCACTGAATATGATAAGTTTGATTCCTTGCAATAGTTTTGCGATATTAAGATGGTAATATGTGGGAGGTGCTAGTAGATAATTGTGGTTTAGTAAGAATATTGGTGTTAAGGTTTGTGATTCCCGAAGCATGCACGTATGATCTGTCGTTATGCTAAGAAGTTGGAGCATGATTTATTATTGATTGTCTACCTTATGAGTGGCGGTCGGGGATGAGCGATGGTCTTTTCCTACCAATCTATCCCCCTAGGGGCATGCGTAGTAGTACTTTGCTTCGAGGGCTAATAAACTTTCGCAATAAGTATGTGAGTTCTTTATGACTAATGTGAGTACATGGATTATACGCACTCTCACCTTTTCACAATTTGCTAGCCCCTTCGGTACCGTGCATTGCCCTTTCTCACATCGAGAGTTGGTGCAAACTTCGCCGGTGCATCCAAACCCCATGATATGATATGCTCTATCACACATAAGCCTCCTTATATCTTCCTCAAAACAGCCACCATACCTACCTATCATGGCATTTCCATAGCCATTCCGAGATATATTGCCATGCAACTTCCACCATTCCGTTTTTATGACACACATCGTCATTGTCATATTGCTTTGCATGATCATATAGCTGACATAGTATTTGTGGCTCAGCCACCATTCATCATTTTTTATACATGTTACGCTAGTATCATTGCATATCCTGGTACACCGCCAGAGGCATTCATATAGAGTCATATTTTTGTTCTAGTTTCGAGTTGTAATTTTCTTTTGAGTTGTAAGTAAATAGAAGTATGATGATCATCATTATTAGTGCATTGCCCCAGTGAGGAAATAAAAATAAAATAAAAAAAGAGGCCAAAAAAGAGCCCACGAAAAAAAAGAAAAAAAAGAAAAGAAAAGAAAAAAATGAGAGAAAAAGAGAGAAGGGGCAGTGTTACTATCCTTTTCCATACTTGTGTTTCAAAGTAGCACCATGTTTTTCATATAGAGAGTCTCCTATTTTGTCACTTTCATATACTAGTGGGAATTTTTCATTATAGAACTTGGATTATATATTCCGATGATGGACTTCCTCAAATGCCCAAGGTTTTCATGAGCAAGCAAGTTGGATGCACACCCACTTAGTTTTCATGTTGAGCTTTCATACACTTATAGCTCTTAGTGCATTCGTTGCATGGCAATCCCTACTCCTCGCATTGACATCAATTGATGGGCATCTCCATAGCCCGTTGATTAGCCGCGTCGATGTGAGACTATCTTCTTATTTTTTTGACTTCCCCTTATTAATCTCTACCACCACATTCTATTCCACCCATAGTGCTATATCCATGGCTTGCACTCATATATTGCGTGGGGGTTGAAAAAACTGAAGCACGTTAAAAAGTATGAACCAATTGCTCGGCTTGTCATCGGGGTAGTACATGATAAATACTTTGTGTTAAGAAGATGGAGCATGATAGGATTATATGATTTTGTAGGGATAACTTTCTTTAGCATTTTTATTTTGAAAGACATGATTGTTTATTAGTATGCCTGAGTATTGATGTCTTTATATCAAACTATAGACTATTGCTTTGAATCATTCGGGTCTCATTATTCATACCGTAAGAGAGATTACATGATGAAACATGTTAGGTAGCATTCCACATCAAAAATTCTGTTTTTATCATTTACCTACTCGAGGACGAGCATGAATTAAGCTTGGGGATGCTTGATACGTCTCCAATGTATCTATAATTTTTGATTGTTCCATGCTATTATAGTATCAATCTTGGATGTTTATTATGCAATTATATGCCATTATATATCATTTTTTGGGACTAACCTATTAACCCAGTGCCTAGTGCCAGTTGCTGTTTTTTTGCTTGTTTTTGCCTTTTCAGAAAATCATTATCAAACGGAGTCCAAACGAATAAAAAACTTTGGACTAATTTTTTCTGGACCAGAAGGGACCCTCGAAGCTTCGGGAGAAGACCAGACGAGCCACGCGGGAGTGACAAGCTCGGGAGGCATGCCCTAGGGGGGTAGGGCGCGCCCCCCAGGCTTGTGGGCCCCTCGTGGCACATCGTGACCTAATTCCAGCGCTATAAATTCCCAAATATTCCCAATATACCAGAGAGACAGAAGAGAAAACCTTTCCACTACCGCAAGCCTCTGTTCTTCCGCGATCCCATCTGGAGGCCTTTTCTGGTACTCTGCTGGAGGGGGAATCGATCACGGAGGGTTTCTTCATCAACCTTGCTGCCCTTCCGATGATGTGTGAGTAGTTTACCACAGACCTATGGGTCCATAGCTAGTAGCTAGATGGCTTCTTCTCTCTCTTTGATCTTCAATACCATGTTCTCCTCGATGTTCTTGGAGTTCTATCCGATGTAATCTTCTTTTACGGTGTGTTTGTTGGGATCCAATGAACTGTGAGTTTATGATCAGATTATTCATGAGAAATATTTGAGTCTTCTCTGAACTCTTTTATGCATGATTGTTATAGCTTTGTATTTCTCTCCGATCTATCGATTTGGGTTGGCCAACTAGATTGGTTTATCTTGCAATGGGAGAGGTGTTTTGTGATGGGTTCAATCTTGCGGTGCTCAATCCCAGTGACAGAAAGGGACATGACACGTATTTGTATTGTTGCCATTAAGAATAAAAAGATGGGGTTTATTCATATTGCTTGAGTTTACTTTGTCTACATCATGTCATCTTGCTTAAGGCGTTACTCTGTTTCATACTTAATACCCTAGATGCATGCAGAGGGGAGCGCAAATGCTTGGACGCATTGTCCCACATCCTCGCCACGCACCCTGGGCCGGTCAGACGCCTTGTCATCGGCAAGTTCCGTTCGAACTGCAAGGCCGAACGCAAGTTTCACGAGTGGTTCCTATCCCCCGCCCTAGATCAGCTCGAGGAGCTCAGCTTTCATGCTAGACATCCGCGTTCGCTGCTGCCGTACGCTCTCCGCCTTGCGCCCATGCTGCGCCGTGCTACGTTCAGGCAGTGCCTTTTCCCCCAGATTGATGCCGCGCTCGCTCTTCATCTCCCTAAATTGAAGCACCTCGAGCTCATGGGCATCCGCATCTTGAGGGAGGATTTGGAGCGCCTGCTCGGCGGTTGTACACCGCTCGAGTACCTTCGTCTTCAGGTGATGGATGGGTTCAGTAGCCTCCGCATCGCCTCGATGAATGTCCATACAATTTATGTGCATTGCTGGTGCCGCAACAGGCTTTCATTTCAGGTGTTTCACGAAATGGTCATTGAGAATGCGCCTTTCGTTGAGAGATTGATTGTATTTAATAAAGAAGGTCCACCAAGAATCAGGGTCAACGATGCACCAAAATTGACAGCGTTGGGCTATTCGTGTGCTGAATTCTCCGAACTTGTTGCTGGATCATTACCCACTCAGGCACAACAGTCTTATTCTTCTCATTCTTCTTATTGGACATCACATTTTATCTAAGTTTTGTTGATATATGTTCGGCTGTCATCCAGAAAATGATTTCCACAAGCTTGTCCCCGTCTTTGCGCACAGTGAAGATCTTGGCACTACAATCTGTTGGCCCCGATCTGGATGAAGTTGTTAGATTCCTTAGATGCTTTCCGTGCATGGAGAAGCTATACATCGAGGTGATGCTCCTTTCCTGTTAATTGTTAACCACAACGGAGTTCAATTTGCTGTTACTTTTACCCATGATTACAATGACAAATGTAGTATGATTTCTAAAGGAAATTTGGAGGATTTCAATACATATATTTTTTGAGATGTTAATCATGAACGATTGAAGATGCCATGTCACTCTATTCGTGTATTTTAGAAATCCTGCAAATCAAAAAGGCCCGAAATTTTCAAAACCGCAGCTAGGCACTAATATGTTGTCTTCGTTTGCATATAGAAGCAGGCCCGAAAGTGGAAAATGTGGCGCAATATAACAATCCCATTGAATGCCTTGATCTTCATCTCACAGAAATTACCTTGAACCACTACCGAGGCACCACACCAGAGATTAAATTTGCCAGGTTCTTTGTTCAGAGAGCAAGTGTGCTCAAGGTAATGAGGTTTGCACTATATTTAGTGTGCAGAAGTGAATGGTTTGCTGATCAGCGCAGGCGTCTACAACTGAATGGAAAAGTCTCTGCAGAAGCTGAATTTTAGTTTGGAACTAAAAATGACAGATTATTGGGAAGTCATACTATCAAACCGATATATGACTTCTCGGTGACTGATCCATTCGCACAAATAGTTTATGGCTCAGATTCTGAACAAGATGAATCTGATTTGTAAGAACAGTTTGAACCTTGTAATCTTTGAATTTGGGCCTTGTAATGCTGGAATTTGAACCTTGAAATTTTTCTGGTATCTGTGATATAACGTCATTGGATGTTAAATTTGGTTATGCAATCATGTCCTTATAAGTACATATGTCGATTTTCTGTAGACAGAGCATAGATGTTGTGCAGACAGAGCAAATCACATCTCACACGGACTAAACTACAGAACCCGTCGGTGATGATTTCATCAATCGCTGACAATTGTATACCAGCAAGCGTTTGCCCACAACACACACAGGTTATTAGCAGGAATCGTTTGTGTTGTTATCCGTCTTCCCACACATTTCAGATTACTGACCTGTTTGCCACATATCACACACATCTTGTTAAGTTGAACCATTTCTGTTGTGTTGGGTAATCGCAAATAGTTCATCCGAGTGAAACGCATGCCGTCTATCGCACACACCTTGATCTGCCTGACCGTTTCTGTTGTGTTGCGTAATCACAAACAGTTCATCCGAGTGAACTTTATGCCGTGTATCGCACACACCACGAACTGGCTGACCGTGTTTGTTGTTCTGGCTTATCGCAAACAGTTTGTATGGATCAATTGTATGCCACGTATCGCACACGCGTCTCTAATCTGAATCATTTTTTATGTCTCCGGCATCGCAAACAGTTCGTCTTATTGGCGATGGTTTTTTACGACACCGTTTGCGATTCATGCATCGCACATAGTTTGGTCGCGGGGTCTCTGATTCATGTGTCGCGTTAGCGGTCGCCTGCAGTAGTGTTGGTTGATGCATATCATATGGTGTTATTTTAGTACGGACTCTAGGGTTGTTTGTGACATTTATTGGGATGGCTCAATAGATTGATCGGAAAGGATAACTTTGAGGTGGTTTTGTACCCTACACCAATTTCTTCTTATGTTCTCCGCTAATAGGAACTTTGGAGTGATTCTTTATCGCACGTTGAGGGATTGTTATATGATTCAATTATGTTAGCACTGTTGAGAGATTGCACTAGTGAAAGTATGAACCCTAGGCCTTGTTTTCAAGCATTGCAATACCATTTGTGCTCCGTTTTATCACTTGCTACCTTACTGTTATTATATTTTCAGATTACAAAAACCTATATCTACTATCCATACTACACTTGTATCACCATCTCTTCGCTGAACTAGTGCACCTATAAAATTTACCATTGTATTGGGTGTGTTGGGCACATAAGAGATTTCTTGTATTTGATTGCAGGGTTGTTTGAGAGAGACCATCTTCATCCTATGCCTCCCACAGATTGATAAACCTTGGGTCATCCACTTGAGGGAAACTTGCTACTGTCCTACAAAACTCTGCACTTGGAGGCCCAACAACGTCTACAAGAATAAAAGTTGCGTAGTAGACATCACACGGCCGCCTACGCCGAGAGCGCAGCCGCATCCACATTGAGCACGGCCGCATCCGCCGAGAGGGCATCTGCGGCAGCCGACAGGGCAGCTGCAGCAGCCGAGATGGCTGCAGCAGCTACTGCGACGGCGGCTGCAAACGCCGAGAGCGCTCAAGCAGCCGTCCGTGCCGCGGAGGTCGCCCTGGCCCGGGTCTAGGCCATCCACGCCTAGGTCGAGGACGCCCACGCCAAGATATTCCAGGCCTCCTCGGAATCTAGCATGCACCCCATGTCCGAAAAGGCGGCGGAGATGCTTGTCGGTGATGCAGCGGCGGAGGCCATGGAGCCCCTGCTTCCTCATGAGATCGCCGAGCGGGAGCTGGAGATGCAGGAGGCAGCGGAGATTGAGGAGCGCTGGGAGGAGGAGTTGCGCGTGGCTAAGGAGGAGGTAGAGAGCCACCTGTCCGTGGAGGAATCGACGGTGGAGTACCAACGCTAGCTCTGGCGCCGCCACTACTACGAGTACTACAACCTTACGGGTGGCGCCGAGGACGAGGACAAGGATGACGACGCAGTCGACTTCAGCCAAGGGGACGCGGAGTCCACCAGCGGCGGCATGTTGCCAGGATAAGTCATCGACATCTCATCTTACACCGGCAAGGCATAGGGTGGCGGTGCGTCGGTGATACGTCTCCAACGTATCTATAATTTTTGATTTTTCCATGCTATTATATTATCAATCTTGGATGTTTTATATACCTTTACAAGCAATTATATATCATTTTTTGGGACTAACCTATTAACTTAGTGCCCAGTGCCAGTTGCTGTTTTTTGCCTGTTTTTGGTTTTCCAGAATATCAGTACCAAACGAAGTCCAAATGCCACGAAACTTTTTGGAGATTTTTTTCTAGACATAAGAGACACTAGAAGCTTTGGGAGAGGGCCAGATGCCAGAGGAGGTGGCCACGAGCCACCAGGGCGCGCCTGGGGCGGGCCAGGCGTGCCCTGGTGCCTCGTGAGCCCACCTCTGCCCCTTTTGACCTAATTCCACCTCTATAAATTCTCAAAAATTGGGAAACCAACAGAGGAGTCGACGAAATACTTTTTCCGCCGCCGCAAATTCCTGTTCTCGAGAGATCCCATCTGGGGGCCTTTTCCGGCACTCCGCCGGAGGGGGATTCGATCACGGAGGGGCTCTACATCAACCTTGCTGCCCTTCCGATGATGCGTGAGTAGTTTACCACAGACCTTCGGGTCCATACTTAGTAGCTAGATGGCTTCTTCTCTCTTTTTGATCTTCAATACAATGTTCTCCTCGATGTTCTTGGAGTTCTATCAGATGTAATCACGTTTTGCGGTGTGTTTGTTGGGATCCGATGAATTGTGAGTTTATGATCAGATTATCCATGAATATTATTTGAGTTTCCTCTGAACACTTTTATGCATGATTATTATAGCTTCGTATTTCTCTCCGATCTATTGATTTGGTTTGGCCAACTAGATTGATTTATCTTGCAATGGGAGAGGTGCTTTGTAATGGGTTCGATCTTGCGGTGCTCAATCCCAGTGACAGAAAGGGACATGACATGTATGTATCGTTGCTATTAAGGGTAAAAAGATGGGGTTTATTCATGTGTGAGTTTACTTTGTCTACATCATGTCATCTTGCTTAAGGCGTTACTCCGTTCTTTATGAACTTAATACTCTAGATGCATGCTGGATAGCGGTCGATGTGTGGAGTAATAGTAGTAGATGCAGAATCGTTTTGGTCTACTTGTCTCAGACGTGATGCCAATATACATGATCATTTCCTTGGATATCGTCATGATTATTTGCTTTTCTATCAATTGCCCAACAGTAATTTGTTTACCCACCGTATGCTATTTTTATGAGAGAAGCCTCTAGTGAAAACCATTGCCCCCGGGTCTACTTCTATCATATATTAAAAATCCTTAAAATGCCTTGCTGTACTTTTACTTTATTTATTTTATTTTATATTTTAGTTCAATCTATCTATCTATCACCATACAATTTAATCTTGTAATTAACCGCCATGGGATTGACAACCCCTTGTTTGCGTTGGGTGCAAGGATTTGTTATTTTGTGTGCAGGTACTGTTAACGAGGTGTTGCGTGATTATCCAACTGGATTGATAACCTTGGTTTCATAACTGAGGGAAATACTTATCTCTACTGTACTGCATGATCCCCTCCTCTTCGGGGAAATCCCAACGCAGCTTACAAGTAGCAGGAAGAATTTGTGGCGCCGTTGCAGGGGAGACATCATCAACATCTATCAAGTACCTTCGCATAAACTTTCATCTACTTGCATTTATTTTATTTGCCTTTGCCTCTCGTTTTCATCTCCCCCACTTCTAAAAAGTTTTTACAAAAATACAAAAATATTTTCCATTTGCCCTTTTGCTTGATTTGCTCACCTTGTCATCATGACTAGTGTAACTTTCCCTCCTTTGTCACCGGATTTTGAAGTACTTTACTTCAAACAGAAACAAGGAGAAAATCTTAAGGATGCTTGGTATAGGTTAATGGAATCCTACCGTATTTGCTCTATAAAAGGGGATTAAAAATTTTTAATTCGCAATTTCTATATAGGTTTAACCGTGCATCATAGACAACTTTTGGACTTTGCCGCAAAAGGGAATTTTATTGAGAGTGAGGCCAATACCGCCTATGAAATAATAGAGAGTATATTGGGGATTCACCCACCACAAAAGGGTTTTGCTTTTACTCAAGAGGGGGCTCAAATATTAGACAAATTGGGTGACATGCAGAAAATTTGGTTGAGTTGCAAAAGTCTAACGAACCTCTTAAAAATATTAGTGGAAACCTCAATCGCATGAACACTTTGATTACTCTATGCAATAAGCGATTATATATTCTAGATCTTAAAACTGCCTCATTTCCTGAGAATAATGGGAAGCGTAAGGAGCCTCCCGGGTTTGAAAAAACTCCGATAAAGATTACTAAAACCAAGGATGACAATACTTGAAACTATGCATTATGCCTAGCTAGGGGCATAAAACAATAGCTCTTGTTGGGAGGCAACCCAATGAATAAACTAAATTTTAACTTTTTGTTTCTGTTCTTGTGCGTTTACACAATTATGCTACTTTTATGATTGAGATTTTATGTTTTAATTAGTGTTTGTGCCAAGTAATGCCATTGGGATGATTTGGAAGATAGTATAATTGATGCTGTTTGGAAAACAGAAAGTTTTGCGTCCAGTGCTGGAATTTTAGTTCTATACTGGAGTGTCAGAAAAATATGAAATTTTTACACAGTATTGGTATATGAATTTCCCAAGTTTTCCTAATTTTTAAGAATTTTTAGAGTTACAAAAGTTTGGCTTTTAAATAGATTGCTACAGACTCTTCTGTTTTTGACAGATTCTGTTTTTGATGCATTGTTTGCTTGTTTTGATGAAACTATGGATTTTATCAGGGGGTATAAGCCATGGAGAAGTTAGAATACTGTAGGAATAATGCGAAAATAAAACATGAATGGGTTTGGAACAGTACTTAAAGTAGTGATTTGTTTTGTTATACTAACGGATCTCACGAAGGTTTTGTTGAGTTTTGTGTGATTGAAGTTTTCAAGTTTTGGGTGAGATCACGATGGATGAAGGAATAAGGAGTGGCAAGAGCCTAAGCTTGGGGATGCCCAAGGCACCCCAAGGTAATACTCACGGAAGACTCAAGCGTCTAAGCTTGGGGATGCCCCGGAAGGCATCCCCTCTTTCTTCTACCAACCATCGGTAATTTTACTTGGAGCTATATTTTTATTCGTCACATGATGAGTTTTGCTTGGAGTGTCATGTATTATATGAGTCTTTGCTTTGTTTGCTTTTTAGTTTGTCACAATCATCTTTGCTGGACACACCTATTTGAGAGGGCCACACATTTATCATGATTTGTTAGAATACTCTATGTGCTTCACTTAAATTTTTTGAGCTAGGCAGTTGCTCTAGTGCTTCACTTAAATCTTTTTTAGCACAACGGTGGCTATATTTTGAAGAAATATTTGCACTCTCATGCTTCACTTATATTATTTTGAGAGTTGATAAGATTAAATTTTTGAATAAATATTTGCACTCTCATGCTTCACTTATATCTTTTTGAGAGTTGATAATAGTAATGGTAATTTGCACAAGATATGAATTTGGTCCCAAAGTGATGAATATTCAAGAGGGATATAATAAAAACTTTCATATAGATCATTGGATATGGTAAGTTTGATTCCTTGCAATAGTTTTGCGATATGTGAGTCATGTTAGTGAGTAATTGTGATTTAGTAAGAATATTGGTGTTAAGGTTTGTGATTCCCTATGCATGCACGAAAAGTCAATAGTTATGCAACGAAATTATATCCTACTTATGGTGCATTATTCGGTGTTAGTTATGTTCAATGCATGTTTATGACCGTTTTCGCTTTTTGGTTGGTCGCTGCTCAATCTATTTGCTAGCCTTCATTTGTACTAAGCGGGAATACTGCTTGCGCATCAAACTCCTTAAACCCAAGTTGTGCCAAATGAGTCCACCATACCTACCTATATGCGGTATTTCCATGCCGTTCCAAGTAAATTTGCGTGTGCCAACTCTAAATTTTCAAAAATAATTTTCCGTTTTGTGTGCCCATACAGCTCATGAAGCGGCAGGGGGTGGCCAATATTTTCCATGCTAGGTGTGTTATTCTCACGATGAGTGTTTATTCACTTGTCATTGCACAAGAGAGTGGCAGGTAATAGGGATGCCCAGTCTCGAAATGCAAAGAAATTTAATATGATGGTAATAATAAATTCCTTGGAAAGTGTTGGTATGGAGGGCACCCGTGGATACGGCTAGCCATGGATTGTGAAAGAATGGTGGAAAGGAAACAAACTTTATTTTCTGTTTGGGAACCGCCTATGATGTGTCTAGCATGGAAGATATTGGGAATTCTCGATCGTTTTCGTTGACAGGAAAAGCATGCCTCCCAAAATAATTTTATCTCTCTAATTTAAGCTTTGAGCTTTGGCACATTAGCAAATCTCTGCTTCCCTCTACGAAGGGCCTATCTATTTACTTTTATGCAATTTTTATTTTTTGAGTCTCCGTCTTCTCTTACAAAGCACCAACTAGAGAACACTATTGTCATACTTGTGCATTGGATGTACTTAATATTGAGTGTGTTTCATGAATGGATCAATGATTGAGCATAATGGGCTAGGGATAACTTTCTTTAGCGTTGATATTTTGAAAAGCATGGTTGCTTGTTAGTACGCTTGAGTATTTATGTCTTCTTGTCAAACTATAGACTATTGCTTTGAATCATTCAAGTCCAAATGTCCATGCTAAAAAAGAAAAGAGTATATGATGAATATGATAGGTAGCATTCCACATCAAAAATTCAGTTTTTATCATTTACCTACTCGAGAACGAGCATGAATTAAGCTTGGGGATGCTTGATACGTCTCCAACGTATCTATAATTTTTGATTGTTCCATGCTATTATATTATCAATCTTGGATGTTTTATATACCTTTACAAGCAATTATATATCATTTTTTGGGACTAACCTATTAACTTAGTGCCCAGTGCCAGTTGCTGTTTTTTGCCTGTTTTTGGTTTTCCAGAATATCAGTACCAAACGAAGTCCAAATGCCACGAAACTTTTTGGAGATTTTTTTCTAGACATAAGAGACACTAGAAGCTTTGGGAGAGGGCCAGATGCCAGAGGAGGTGGCCACGAGCCACCAGGGCGCGCCTGGGGCGGGCCAGGCGTGCCCTGGTGCCTCGTGGGCCCACCTCTGCCCCTTTTGACCTAATTCCACCTCTATAAATTCTCAAAAATTGGGAAACCAACAGAGGAGTCCACGAAATACTTTTTCCGCCGCCGCAAGTTCCTGTTCTCGAGAGATCCCATCTGAGGGCCTTTTCCGGCACTCTGCCGGAGGGGGATTCGATCACGGAGGGGCTCTACATCAACCTTGCTGCCCTTCCGATGATGCGTGAGTAGTTTACCATAGACCTTCGGGTCCATAGTTAGTAGCTAGATGGCTTCTTCTCTCTTTTTGATCTTCAATACAATGTTCTCCTCGATGTTCTTGGAGTTCTATCCGATGTAATCACTTTTTGTGGTGTGTTTGTTGGGATCCGATGAATTGTGAGTTTATGATCAGATTATCCATGAATATTATTTGAGTTTCCTCTGAACTCTTTTATGCATGATTATTATAGCTTCATATTTCTCTCCGATCTATTGATTTGGTTTGGCCAACTAGATTGATTTATCTTGCAATGGGAGAGGTGCTTTGTAATGGGTTCGATCTTGCGGTGCTCAATCGCAGTGACAGAAAGGGACATGACACGTATGTATCATTGCTATTAAGGGTAAAAAGTAGGGGTTTATTCATGCATGAGTTTACTTTTTCTACATCATGTCATCTTGCTTCAGGCGTTACTCTGTTCTTTATGAACTTAATACTCTAGATGTATGCTGGATAGCGGTCGATGTGTGGAGTAATAGTAGTAGAGGCAGAATCGTTTCGGTCTACTTGTCTCGGACGTGATGCCTATATACATGATCATTGCCTTGGATATCGTCATGATTATTTGCTTTTCTATCAATTGCCCAACAGTAATTTGTTTACTCACCGTATGCTATTTTTATGAGAGAAGCCTCTAGTGAAAACTATGGCCCCCGGGTCTACTTCTATCATATATTAAAAATCCTAAAAATACCTTTCTACACTTTTACTTTATTTATTTTATTTTATATTTTAGTTCAATCTATCTATCTATCACCATACAATTTAATCTTGCAATTAATCGCCAAGGGATTGACAACCCCTTTTTTGCGTTGGGTGCAAGGATTTGTTATTTTGTGTGCAGGTACTGTTAACGAGGTGTTCCGTGATTCTCCTACTGGATTGATAACCTTGGTTTCATAACTAAGGGAAATACTTATCTCTACTGTACTGCATCATCCCCTCCTGTTCGAGGAAACCCCAACGCAGCTCACAAGTAGCAGTCGGCGGCTTTGTTTAACTTATGCATACTTAGCCTTTGTTTATAACGCTGGTCTTTTGTTAGAGCAAGGTTTAGGTTAACTGGCTCTGTTTAATTACTAAAATTGTTCGATTCAGTAAGTGTGGTCCGTGTGCTGTAGGCTCTTTTGTGTACCCCCCCAAATTAGCAAGTGATGTTAAGTATGCAATGACGTGGATGAGCACTGTACCTAGGGAAATTTCCACCAAAATTCTAGTGCTCGAACTCATCGCATGCGCGTAAAGTAGAAGAATCGTTTGCGATGCACACATTTGTTCAAAGTGAATGGTGTCCGATGACACTGCGCACAAAGTTTCCACCCCCCACCTTTCGATTTTTTTTGCCTACCGCCAAAATATCTAACTCTTTCCACCCTCCCCACCCCCTTTTCTCCCCGACCACGAGCCACATTTCCCCTGTTTACTCCTTCCTTCCTTCCCAAGCTATAGCCGCTTCCTCGCTTGCTTTCCTCAGTCTCGCCGTCTCGCATCCGACCGCCGCGGACGCCATGGTCTTCTTTGACCTCTCCAGCGGTTCCTCCTCCGACAACGACTATGTCATGTGGCACCCAGGCTCAGAGCAACTGATTTACCTTGCATTGCCAGCCCAGAGATCAAGTCTTCTGGTAACACACAACAACTTGGTACAGAAAATAACCGCTTTATTGATCTCTAGCGGATACATAGGTTCAGATATTGCAAGATAAGCGAGGCCAAGCGGCACACACGGTGCGGCTGCACTTATGTACATTATTTAGAAGACATCTCAGGGGCCTCGACGATAAAGGAAACAACTACGCGGCAGCAGAACGACGATGTAGTAGAACTCCACTCCACCAGGGACACTACTGGGACACGGCATAGATCGCGACATACCGATCGACATCAATGCCTTGCATGGCTTCTCCTGCATCTGGCATGATAAGCCAGGTGAGTACTCTCGCAAGCTCACAGCAAAGAAAGCAAACACGACAAACAATAACAGGGCAATTAACAAGTTTAATGCATGAACATGAACATGATACTATCAATCATGAAGTGCACGTGGATTGTTGCCATGGTCCCTGGGACCAACTTACCATTTTGGGGCTACATCGTAACCACCGCCAACATCTTACCATAGTGATCCTCACACGATCACTGCAATACCAATCATAGTGATCCTCACACGATCACCAACTTCTGCATGTGCCATTGTGGAGGTATTAAGTGTGTAGGTTATTTATTTCTGTTGACCCACGGTGTGACCTACTACGAACTATGTCCATGACCGAGAACGCAGCTATCGATAGATTATACACTCTGCAGAGGTTAGTACACTATACCCACACCACGGAACTCATAGCCTCGTGCTCCCATTCGGGTGGACCAACGACATTCCGACAAAACCAATCTATCGCATGACACTCTCCCGGCCACTCCGACAAACTCCCCTTTGGGCTATGTCATGGGTGGCCCCGATGTCAAATCATGACATCCTGCCACCTCGTGGCTGCCACTGTCGTGGCCAAACAAAACAAAGTCATCCCAAACGGGGACCTCGGTACCATAAAACTCGGGCACACAAGGTTATGACTGCCTACCGGGCCAGGGTAGCGCAAGTGCACAACCTTCCCTAGTTGGAGGCACCGGCAAGAGGCGTGACAATAGACCGAATTAGGGCCTCCCCATCCAGGCAAGTGTGGTTGCACTGGTGAGCTCGATTCGGTGGCACCATGACTCGATCAACAGTTCGTTCAAGTAGAATTATCATCAGGTTTAACTTGAAATAAAATGATTCGAGCCATAGTATGCAAATGGATGCACGGGTCATGATCATATGAAACTGGGTAACAAATGCATCATGCTATCATGAGAGTATACGACATGATCTCAACTACACATTATAACAAGATGACATATTTTTCAATGCATAATAACAATATGACATGTAACAACTAAAATGCAACAAGTTATATATAGCAAATCATTTTAATAGTGAGGCATTTAATGATTTTAATTCAAATAAACCATTGTCATTGAAATGTCATCCTTGCATATGAATGTTGTGGCTTGCCTTGGTTCAGAGGAGTGTCACAATACTCCTGGTCTTCTCCAACACAACTTGGAACTTCTGAAAAGATTTTAAATGCAAAAAGAAAATTTCACATAAAGCATTTTATTGCACCAGAAATTCCAAACAGCAAGGAAAATTCTGAAATTTGGCATACAAAAACTTTGGCTCAATACAAAACAAATGCAAAAAGAATCAACTCATTTGGACTTATAGAATAGAAACTAGAGCTGGTCAAAGTTAGGGTCAAAATCTGGATTTAAATGAATTTAACTGAATTTCCAGAAAAGGCCACGTTGAAGGCGTATTCGCAGAATACGCCTCCACTTATACCGCTTTGGGTGAGAGCGAGAGAGACTGACAGGTGGGGCCTGCGGTCAGGGTTAAGAGAGAGAGAGAGAGAGAGAGAGAGAGAGAGAGAGAGAGAGAGAGAGAGAGAGAGAGAGAGAGAGGGAAACATGGGAGGCGGCGCTATCGCCGGTGATTCTCCGGCGAGGAGACCACGACGACCGCCGGTGAGGAGGGGAATGGATCCAACGCATCGAGACGAGCACGAGCGTACCCGAAGTGATGGCGGGGGTGGACGGACGGCGGCTCGGGCTTCTTCTCCAGAGACGGCGGTGGCGGAGCTCGTCGGCTACGGTGATTCCGGAGATGATCCAATGAACCAACGGCACCGGCGTGCTCAGGAGACCATCACGAACTTGAAGGAAGCAGTAGGCGAAGCTGGGGATGACTGGAACGAGTGAATGATCGAGGTGGATCCATGGCAGACTCCGGCGATGATCGGCGGCAGGAGGCCTTCCCGGCCTTGCCGCACTTGCTGGGGAGCGATTTATGGCCAGTGGAGGTGAGAGCGATGGCTAGAGGGGCTCGGGGGTAGCTCTATTTATAGATGGAGGGGTGGCCGTGCACTGGACTCCACCGGCGATGAGCTACAGACGAAATGAGAGAGGAAGGAGCTCGGGCGCGACGCGGAGACGAAGTAGCGGAGCACAGCGACGCGGTGCATGCACGCGGACACAGTGCGACGCACTACGTGGGGCAGGCGGCGCACGCGCGCGCACTATTCCGCCCGCTAGTGCTTCGGCCACTTCTGGTGAGCTGCATTCCGGCATCGGGAAGGAACAGGGTAAGGCCAGGTGGTGTGCTGGAGGCTGCGGGGAGGCTGGGATAGGCTGCGGTGGCGAGAGGAGGCGGAACGGGCGGCGACAGAGGGACCCGATGTCCAGAGCGCGGCGACTGCCCGCCAAACCCCGTGCACCCACGTAGTCACCGCGTGCACTGGCACATGCGGTGCTTTAGGTGATGCCAGACCATGTCAAATGTGAAGTCCCTTCAACGCGGTGCCTAGATATGCGCTTGGTTTGCCACCTAGCTCACTGGAAAAGACTAGAGCTTGCTGCAAAGTTTCTGGACAAATGCTGGGGACAAATAGCTAGGAATTAAAGGCTGAAATTTGGGGGTTAAGCATCTCCTAGGAAGGTAGTCATGTGGTAAAAATTTCAGCTCCAACAGATCAAGGAAAAATATACTTGCTTCACAAAGTGCCATTTCTGACCAGAAGCAAAAATATTTTCCTTAGCTGGAAAGTTCCAAATGACTATGGGATATTTTTGCATGGAGAGGCGAGGCATGATTCAGAGAATATTTGGGAATTTTCTGAGAATTTTCTGAGCAATAAAAATGAGGGTTGCTTCATAGCTTATTGAGAAAACAGGCATTTTCAGGAGGAAATGAATATAATGCCATTAAAGAAAATTATCCAATGGCATTATGGTGAGAGGGATGAGGTCTAGGGAGGGTTTATGGATGAAAGAACCCACTTGGAAGAAAATCAAAAATAATTTCCAAATGGCAAGTCCAAAAGAATTGGCAGAAAAACCAAATGCAAATTCAAATATTCAATAAATCCCAATAAAATAAAGAGGACTAAAACCAGGGTGTTACGAACCTCCCCCCCTTAGGATGAATCTGGGGGGTAATTCTAACTGATAATCCACTTTGTCCACTCTGGTCATGACTTCAAATGGACCAATGTCTTTTGGTGCGAGCTTTCCTCGAGTATGAAACCTTTTAACTCCTTTCATGGGGGTAACTCGGAGATATGCATATTCACCTGGTTCAAAACTGATCTGCCTATGCTTTGAGTCATAGTAGCTCTTTTGACGAGATTTTGCTACTTGCAATCGGTCTCGAATTTCTTTAACTTGCTTTTCTGCTTCCATCATCAAATCAGTCCCAAAGATTCATCTGTCTCCTGTCTGAGACTAGTTCAGCGAGGTGCGACATTTACGTCCGTATAAAGCCTCAAAGGGTGATATCTTGAGGCTAGTTTGATAGCCGTTGTTGTAGGAAAACTCGGCGTACGGCAGGCTGTCCTCCCATTTGGGTCCATGAGCAAGAGCGCATGCCCGCAGCATGTCTTCCAAGATTTGATTAACTCGTTCTGTCTGCCCATCTGTCTGAGGGTGATAAGCGGTGCTATGTTTCAAAGCGGTTCCCAGGGCTTGGTGGAGACGTAGCCAGAATGCCGAGGTAAACAAAGATCCTCGGTCTGAAGTGATAGTCCTGGGTACTCCATGCAGACTGACAATCCTGGATATTTAAAGTTAAGCGAGTTGGTCTGCACGGTAGGTTGTTCTTATGGGAATAAAGTGAGCCACCTTTGTAAGCATGTCGACCACAACCCATATAGCGTTATTTCCTCGTGGTGTCTTTGGCAATCCTACGATGAAGTCCATGCAAATATCATCCCATTTCCACTGTGGAACTGGTAAGGGTTGAAGCAAACCGGCGGGTTTCTGATGCTCCGCCTTCACCTTATTGCATATATCGCAACAAGCGACGTAATAGGCGATATCTTTCTTCATACCTTCCCCCCAGAATGTTTGCTTCAAATCTTGATACATTTTAGTGCCTCCGGGATGAATAGAGTATGCAGACTCATGAGCTTCCTTCAGAATTTGCCGCTTTAATTCCCCAAGGTCAGGTACACAGACCCGATTCCGAAATCGGAGGGTACCTTGATCATCAATGTTGAAATCTTGTCTTCCCTTATCGTACTTGGGCCATTACCTTGAGTAACATTGGGTCACCCGGTTGAGCCTTACGGATTTCGTCTTCCAGGGTAGGGGTGACTTCCAAGGTAACCGAGCATGTTGCATCATAAATAGTCATATTGAGCTGAGCTATTTCTTCGCGAAGTGCTGGGTGCAAAGACTCGATTAATGAGTTTGCGGTGGCCGGTTTGCGACTAAGAGCATCGGCGACCATATTAGCTTTTCCTGGGTGGTAGTTGATACCCAGGTCATAGTCCTTGAGCAATTCAAGCCATCTTCTTTGCCGTAGATTTAAGTCCGGTTGGGTGAATATATACTTGAGACTCTTGTGGTCAGTGAAGATTTGACATCTCTCCCCAATGATGTAATGTCTCCATATTTTTAAGGCATGTACCACAGGTGCCATTTCTAAGTCATGCGTCGGATAGTTCTCCTCATGTGGTCGTAGCTGCCTCGATGCATAGGCCATGACCTTTCCATCTTGCATAAGCACAGACCCAATGCCACACCTGGATGCGTCGCAATAGATGTCGAAGCTCCGATAGATATCTGGTAGAGTCAATACTGGAGCGGTAGTCAACCGAGTCTTCAGCTCTTTGAAACTGTTCTCACATGCTTCTATCCAAATGAATTTCTAATTCTTCTTAAGCAATTCCGTCATTGGCTTGGCAATCTTTGAGAAACCTTCGATGAACCGACGATAATAGTCTGCCAGACCCAAGAAACTTCGGATCTCTGACACAGAAACAGGTGTCTTCCAATTTAATACTTCGGTGACTTTGCTTTGGTCCACGACCACTCCTTGAGCAGAAAGAGTATGCCCAAGGAATCCCACTTCTTTAAGCCAAAATTCACATTTACTGAACTTGACATAGAGTTGATGAGCTCGTAATCGCTCTAATACTGCTCGAAGATGTTGTTTGTGCTCTTCTTCACTTTTGGAATATATAAGGATATCATCAATGAATACCACCCCAAACTTGTCCAAAAAGTCCATGAACACCTTGTTCATCATGTGCATGAAGAATGCAGGAGCATTGGTCAGTCCAAAGGACATGACCATATACTCATACAACCCATATCGTGTAGTGAACGCTGTCTTGGGGATATCTTCTTTTCTGATTTTCAGCTGGTGATACCCGGTTCGCAAGTCAATCTTGGAGAACACTTGAGCTCCACTAAGTTGATCGAACAAATCATCGATCCTGGGAAGCGGGTATTTATTCTTGATAGTGACATCATTGAGAGCGCGATAGTCAACACACATCCAGAGACTACCATCCTTCTTGCCTACAAATATGGCAGGTGCACCCCAAGGAGACGAGCTGGGGCGACTATATCCTTTTTCAAGCATCTCATCCAATTGCTTCTTCAATTCCACTAACTCGGATGAAGGCATTCGATAATATTTCTTGTAAATCAGTGCTGTCCTGGGCACAAGCTCAATTGAAAACTCAAGCTCTCGATCGGGTGGCATGCCTGGCAACTCCTCTGGAAACACATCTGGGAATTCACAGACCACAGGGATTAAATTCATATCGGTAGCAATCGCTGCATAAACCATCCCCTTCTTCGGCATGGCTCTACCGGCAAAGAACCGAGCTGGCTGGCCCAAGGGATTTATTAATGTGACTTCTCTTGTCGCGCAGTTGATGCAAACCTGGTGTTTTGTCAACCAATCCATCCCCAAAATAACATCCAATTTTGGAGATTCAATGGATATCAGCGATGCGGGGAAGATAATTCCATTGATTGATATTTCCAATCCTCGGCATACAATATTTGTCCTGAGCATGGATCCAGGGGATTGTACCACCATAACTTTGTCCAAAAGAGTATAGGAAAGTTGATGCTGGGCAACAAAACTCCGCGAAATAAAAGAATGGGAAGCCCCGGAATCGAATAAAATTGTTGCAGGTATGTTATTAACAGGAAACATACCAATGACCACATCGGGAGCTTCGGAAGCTTCGTCGGCGGAGATATGATGAACTTGCCCTTGGATATACTTCCGGTTCGGGAATTGTCCCACATAATTGACTTGAGGCTTCAGATTGGTTGGCGGATTTCCGTTCTTGGGACACTGTCTGGCGTAATGCCCAGTTTGTCCACATGAGTAACATGCATTGTTATGCTGACAGTCTTCCTTTACTGGTTTTGTAACCACAATCTTGAACTGATTTTCAGTCTTGGTGTTCCCCTGCTGCCATGTTGGTTTAAACTCGAACTGTGGCTGCTGCCAAGTACGAACCTTCTGAAAAACTTGTCCTTCCTTCTTGGGTTCAAACTTGCGTTTGCGGTCTTCATATGCAGGCTTATGATCATTAACAAGCGTGTGTTCCCTTTCGGCAATGAGTGCCTTGTTCACCAAAGTTTGGAAGTCGGGAAAATCCAGCATACTGAGTGCACATCGGAGGGTATGGTTAAGCCCTCCGAGGAACCGGTCTATCTTCCGTTCTTCGGTGGCTATATCATGTGTGGAATAACGAGCCAAGTGATTGAACTTGTTTAAATACTCACTTACAGTTGAGTTCCCTTGAGTAAGGGTGAGGAATTCTCGTTGCTTAACCTTCATGACACCGGCGGGAATATGATACTTGCGGAATTTATCTTTGAATTTATCCCAAGTAATCTCGTCTTCAGCGGGCCACATAATTTTAGTATTGTCCCACCATATAGCAGTTGGTCCTTCTAGATAATGAGTGGCAAGGGGACCTTGTCAAGATCTTCAGTGTGAGCAATTTCTAACTTTTTTTCAATGGTCCTTAACCAGTCATCGGCTTCCATCGGATCTACTGCTTGACTGAAGCTTGGCGGTTTGGTCCTCTGAAAATCTGACAACTTGGAATGGTTACCATTATGATTATTCTTCCCAAAAATAGTCTGCATGTTTCTCAGGAATTCCATCAGATCTTGGTTTCTCTTCTCCTCAAACATTCTCATAATCTGCTCTGTTGTGGGTGCTTGAGGTGGAGGAGGTGGTGGCTGATATGGTTCTGGGAATGCCCTGCTTGCCTGGCGGATCGACGAACTGGAGTATCGTCGCCACCATGATAGCTGCTGCCACACCTTGTCATCATATATATGTTTACCAATACGAAGCATCGAGATGAGCAACATCCATTAGGGGAAAAATTAGGAAGGTGAAGCAACAAACCCAGAAGAGAAATGCGAGGAAAAGCCAAAGCAAATAACAGAAAACAACATAATTATACATAACATCATCCAACATACATAGCAAGACGACCACATGGATAGTACTACTGCATGCATACAACCGAACACCACATCATCCTCGTCTACTCGTGACGGCAGTGATCGCACTGGCACTCTAACGGTCCTGCGGGTGTCTCCTCGGTATCGGACTCCGAATCGGAACTGATGATACTAACGGAAACCTCCGGAGCAAAGGAAACACGACGACGCTGACGGGATGACTCTCCCTCAGGGTCGGGAGCAGGGTGGCTCCGCAGCATCGGAGTAGCTGGAGTAGCGAGAAGTATAGCCCACTGAGCTGGGGACTCATGAGGAGTCACTGTCGAGGTATCCGAGTTACTCTGCGAGGGTGCGGGAGTCACGGGGGTGGGTGGTGGTAGAGTAACTGTAGGAACGAGCGGTGTATGAGCAAGTGAAGGTGGAGCGAACGTGGATGGAGCGGCAGCTAGCTCATCCCGAGTGCAGTTCAGCTCCTGGGCTAGGCTGACGGTCAGAAGGTATCCAGCTGTTATGTAACGAGACAGGTGGATGGCTGAACGGTCACACTCCGGATCAATATAAGGGAAACGGATCTGCCCAGTGTCAAACATGGATGGATAGAAGTAGAAACCTGGGTGCGTCTGCATCTGAGTCTCATTGTAGCGCAAGTCAGTGAGAGCCTCGAACGCTGCAGACTGGATCGCCTGGTCAGGTGTAGAAGTTATCCCGCCCTTGGAGGAGCGAGTGTAAGTGCCCACCAAGGTACTGTTGTGCATGATGACCTCCGCGTGATACTCGTACACACCGTCTGCAAGCTGCTCTCGATACACCTGGTACACAGAGTCATCACCGCCGGGGTAGAGTCGGCGCCACACGTTGTGAAGCAAATGTGGAAAAGTGGCAGGTGTCGGCTCAGGCTGATACGGATATGGAACTGGTGCCATCTACACTCACAATATTAGCTGATCAGCATCAAAAGTAAACTATATGCATGCAATGCAACACCCAAGTGCAGAGGCATACTCAGATCACCACAAAAACTAAAAACTACCATTTTCTAACGCGTCGGCTGTCTAGGGCGTCCTACAGTCAGCGCGGCTCTGATACCAAGCATTGTGGCACCCCGGCTCGGAGCAACCGATTTACCTTGCATTGCCAGCCCAGAGATCAAGTCTTCTGGCAACACACAACAACTTGGTACAGAAAATAACCGCTTTATTGATCTCTAGCGGATACATAGGTTCAGATATTACAAGATAAGCGAGGCCAAGCGGCTCACACGGTGCGGCTGCACTTATGTACATTATTTAGAAGACATCTCAGGGGCCTCGATGATAAAGGAAACTACTACGCGGCAGCGGAACGACGATGTAGCGGAACTCCACTCCACCAGGGACACTGCTGGGACACGGCCTAGATCGCGACATACCGATCGACATCAACGCCTTGCACGACTTCTCCTGCATCTGGCATGATAATCCAAGTGAGTACTTTGAATGTACTCACAAGCTCATAGCAAACAAAGCAAACACGACAAACAATAACAGGGCAATTAACAAGTTTAATGCATGAACATGAACATGATACTATCAATCATGAAGTGCACGTGGATTGTTGCCACGGTCCCTGGGACCAACTTACCATTTCGGGGTTACATCATAACCACCGCCAACATCTTACCATAGTGATCCTCACACGATCACCGCAATACCAATCATAGTGATCCGCACACGATCACCAACTTCTGCATGTGCCATTGTGGAGGTATTAAGTGTGTAGGTTATATATTTCTGTTGACCCACGGTGTGACCTACTACGAACTGTGTCCATGACCGAGGACGCGGCTATCAATAGATTATACACTCTGCAGAGGTTAGTACACTATACCCACACCACGGAACTCATGGCCTCGTGCTCCCATTCGGGTGGACCAACGACATTCCGACAAAACCAATCTATTGCATGACACTCTCCCGGCCACTCTGACAAACCCCCCTTTGGGCTATGTCATGGGTGGCCCCGATGTCAACTCGTGACATCCTGCCACCTCGTGGCTGCCACTGTCGTGGCCAAACAAAACAAAGTCGTCTCAAACGGGGACCTCGGTACCGTAAAACTCGGGCACACAAGGTTATGACTGCCTATCGGGCCAGGGTAGCGCAAGTGCACAACCTTCCCTAGTTGGAGGCACCGGTGAGAGGCATGACAATAGACCGAATTAGGGCCTCCCCATCTAGGCAAGTGTGGTTGCACTGGTGAGCTCGATTCGGTGGCACCATGACTCGATCAACAGTTTGTTCAAGTAGAATTATCATCAGGTTTAACTTGAAATAAAATGATTCGAGCCATAGTATGCAAATGGATGCACGGGTCATGATCATATGAAACTGGGTAACAAATGCATCATGCTATCATGAGAGTATACGACATGATCTCTACTGCACATTATAACAAGATGACATAGTTTTCAATGCATAATAACAATATGACATGTAACAACTAAAATGCAACAAGTTATATATAGCAAATCATTTTAATAGTGAGGCATTTAATGATTTTAATTCAAATAAACCATTGTCATTGAAATGTCATCCTTGCATATGAATGTTATGGCTTGCCTTGGTTCAGAGGAGTGTCACAATACTCCTGGTCTTCTCCAACACAACAAGGAACTTCTGAAAAGATTTTAAATGCAAAAAGAAAATGTCACATAAAGCATTTTATTGCACCAGAAATTCCAAACAGCATGGAAAATTCTGAAATTGGCATACAGAATCTTTGGCTCAATACAAAACTAATGCAAAAAGAATCAACTCATTTGGACTTATAGAATAGAAACTAGAGCTGGTCAAAGTTAGGGTCAAAATCTGGATTTAAATGAATTTAACTGAATTTCCAAAAAAGGCCACGTCGAAGGCGTATTCACAGAATACGCCTCCACTTATACCGCTTTGGGCCAGAGGGAGAGAGACTGATAGGTGGGGCCCGCGGTCAGGGTTAAAAGACAGAGAGAGAGAGAGAGGGAAACAGGGGAGGCGGCGCTGTCGCCGGTGATTCTCCGGCGAGGAGACCGCGGCGACCGCCGGAGAGGAGGGGGATGGATCTAGCGCATCAAGAAGAGCATGGGCGTACTTGAAGTGACGGCGGGCATGGACGGACGGCGGCTCGGGCTTCTTCTCCACAGACAGCAGCGGCGGAGCTCATCGGCTACTGTGATTCCGGCGATGATCCGACGAACCAACGGCACCGGCGTGCTCATGAGACCACCACGAACTCGAAGGAAGCAGTAGGTGAAACTGGGGATGACTGGAACGAGTGAATGATCGAGGTGGATCCGCGGCAGACTCCGGCGATGATCGGCGGCAGGAGGCCTTCCCGGCCTTGCCGCACTTGCTGGGGAGCGATTTGTGGCCAGTGGAGGTGAGAGCGATGGCTAGAGGGTGAAAGCACATTTGCTCCCTTGGTGGTTTTGGTAATTCATAACAACATATATCTCATTGAACTAATGTCCATTCAAGTTAAAGATTTCAGGAAGTTCAATGATTGTCATGGTATGGACTAGAGATGTGGACCCCTCAAAATGCTAAGGACAAGGATTGGCAAAAGCTCAAGACTCTACATTTTTGGTTTAGTGATCCAAGATCACATTGAGTCCATAGGAAAGCCAATACTTTTAAAAGGGGATGAGGTGTTGCTTAATGGTCTTTTTGCTCAAGTGCTTAGTGACAGTACTCCTAAACCCTCAACCACTCTCTCTACCCAAATATGTCCAAAACCTACATTCCAACTCGGCCCCACCGAAATTTTCTATCCGGCCCCACCGAATTCACCAAGACTTAGCCACTGCCAAAACCCTAACAAATCGGATCCACCGAAAAGGATCTCAGTCTCACCGAGATGGCCTTGCCAACTCTCTGTAATCGTTTGCACTTACTTCGGTCCCACCAAGTTTTGCAAATCGGTCTCACCGAGATGGCTTGCCAACTCTCTGTTGCCTTATTGCTTCACTTCGGTCCTACCGAGTTGATGCAATCGGTGCCACCGAGATGAGGATTGCCCTAGCCATTGCACTTCGGTCCATCCGAGTTGTTCGTATCGGTCCCACCGAGATTTCTAAAGTTCATATCTTTTACACAGTTCGGTGCTACCGAGATGATCGTTTCGGTGCCACCGAGTTGAGTCAAAAGTGTGTAACGGTTGGACTTTGTGTGGAGGCTATATATACCCCTCCACCACCTCCTTCTCTGTAAGGAGAGCCATCAGAACGTGCCTACACTTCCACCATACATTTTCTGAGAGAGAACCACCTACTCATGTGTTGAGATCAAGCTATTCCATTCCTACCATTTGAACCTTGATCTCCAGCCTTTCCCAAGTTGCTTTCCACTCAAATCCTTCTTCCACCATAGCCAAATCTGTGAGGAGTTGTTTGAGTGCTGGGAAGACTATCATTTGAAGCACAAGAGCAAGGAGTTCATCAACAACACACCGTATATTACCTTTAGGAGAGTGGTGTCTCCTAGATTGGTTAGGTGTCACTTGGGAGCCTCCAACATGATGTGGAGTTGAACCAAGCAGTTTGTAAGGGCAAGGAGATCGCCTACTTCGTGAAGATCTACCCCGAGTGAGGCTAGTACTTCGTGGACGTAAGCCATGGTGGAATAGACAAGGTTGCTTCTTCGTGGACCCTTCGTGGGTGGAACCCTCCATGGACTCGCGCAGCCATTACCCTTCGTGGGTTGAAGTCTCCATCAACGTGGACGTACGATAGCACCACCTATCGGAACCACGCCAAAAACCACCGTGCCTTCATTGCGTTTGAAATCTCCGATCCCCTCCTTTACTTACATATGCAATTATCTACTTTCCGCTGCTATACTCTTAGAATTGCATGTGTAGGGTGATGCTTGACATGTACTATTGCTCAAATCTGCCCACAATTAAAATCTGGGAAAAGGTTAGGTTTTATTTTGTCAAGTAGTCTAATCACCCCCCCTCTAGACATACTTTCGATCCTACAAGTGGTATCAGAGCTTTGGTCTCCTTAAGCCTTGATTTCCATTGCTTTGGTGATCATAGCCTTGGTTTCACAACCTAGGGGAGTATGGCGTCTAGTGAGGGTAACTATCACCATAGAGGTCCATATTTTGATGGTACAAACTTTGCTAGTTGGAAACATAAGATGAAAATGCATATTCTTGGTCATAACCCTGCCGTTTGGGCTGTTGTTCGTGTTGGCTTGCAAGGTGACTTCTTTGAGGATGGCAAGGAACCGGATCATGAAGCAACCCCGGAAGAATTGAAAAGGTTGCAATACAATGCTCAAGCTTGTAATATTCTATTCAACGGTTTATGTCTCGAAGAATTCAAAAAAATTAGCCGCCTCGAGAATGCAAAGGAAATTTGGGATACTTTGGTTGATATGCATGAGGGTACCGAGTCCGTCAAGGAATCTAAGTTGGATGTGCTTCAAAGTCAACTTGACAAGTTCAAGATGAAAGATGGTGAAGGAGTCGCTGAGATGTACTCTAGGCTTGCTCTCATCACAAATGAGATTGCCGGCTTAGGAAGTGAAGAGATGACCGACAAATTCATCATCAAGAAGATACTTAGAGCTTTGGATGGAAAATATGATACCGTCTGCACATTGATCCAAATGATGCCAAATTACAAAGATCTCATGCCCACGGAAGTCATTGGAAGGATTGTTGCTCATGAAATGTCACTCAACGACAAAGAGGAGCTGCACAACAAATCAAGTGGTGCTTACAAAGCCTCAACCGATGCTCCAACAACTTCAAGTGACAAGCTAGTATCAAATGAAGAGATAAGCCTAATGGTGAAAAGATTCAACAAGTTCTACAAGAACAAAGGGAAAGAAAGAAGCTCTAGCTCAAGACACTATGAGAGAAGATCATCAAGTCATGACCGAAATTCCTATGATCTATTTGACTCACCAAATGAAGGAATTGGAAGATGCTTCATGGCAAAAGGCCCCAAGGTATCACACCCCGAGTATCTTGATTTCAATAGTGATGAAGATGATTTGCTTGGTGATGATGATTTACTTGTTGATAGGGCTAGTGATATGAGCTATAATGAAAATGCTAGTAATCATGATAGTCAAGAGGAAACGAGTGACAATGCTATGAAGGAGATTGAACATCTAACTAAAGAACTAAATGCTCTTAAGTTAGCTCATGAAACAACTCAAGAGGATCATAGAGAACTTCTAAGAATTCATGAGAAGCTACGCTTCGAGAAGCTAAATTTAGAGCAAGAGCATGAGTTTCTTAAAGCTATCAATGACGATCTTCGAAAGAAGAGTTCTTCATATCTTGTCAAGCGCTTACTCTTGTCTACCTTTATGCCACAAGTTAAATCTAAGCAAACTAGCAACAAGGGTAAAAATGGTTCTACCTCTAGTAGTAACAATAACAATGCAAAATCCAATGTTGTTTCTTCTAGTAGTTCTATTGATTCCACTAATGATTCTCTTAGCCAAGTTACACTTGAGCAAGAAAATATGCTATTGAAAGGAATTATAGAGAAAGGTGTCTACAAGAGTCTTGCCGGGAGTAAGCAATTTGAGGAAATTGTACGCAAGCAAGGAAGGCACCGAAAGAACCAAGGTGTTGGTTTTGAACGAAAGTTCAATGCCAATGGAGTTGAGTGGGAAGAAGATCAATACCCCAAGACGAAGTTTGTTCCTCAACAAGAGAAGTATGATCCTACTTCCTTCAAGGGAACACGAGATCAAGAAGATCTTCCACCACAAGACCACAAGCTAAAAGGCAAGGACAAGCTTCAAGAAGAGATTGATTCATTTGAAGAAGCTCCTCAAGCCATGGTCAAGTGGGTTCCCAAGACTTCATCAAGTAATACTTCATCAAGTGCTACTACAACTCCAAGGATTCCCATCAAGTTGATGTGGGTCCAAAAGAAGAAGAACTAGAGATTTCTTGAGGGTGACTCTGCCAACAAACTTCACTCATATTCTTTATGGCAAGAACTTGTGCAACCAACTTCCACATTTTGCACTAGTTCATGGAGTCACAAACCCTCTTGTTGGTAAGGCAAGGGACAAGGTATTCAAAGCATTCATGGACATCATATATGTGTATTTCACTCTATGTCTATGGATATCCTTGTATGTTCCTTGTGTGGGACTAACCCATGTAGGTATTGAAACCACAAAACTCCAAAGGATTTCTCCCAACTCTTGATGGTCTACATCAACATTGAGCATCCACATCTTCAACATCTACATGAAGTCATCATCGACAAAACCCAAGGTTAGTTCATCCCTCTTAGGGGGGATATCACATCTAGGGGGAGCTTTGCTCTAAACAATTGAGCTAAAGCAACTCTAAAGGTGCGAACACATCAATGCTTTATGTAAAAGTGGTAACCCCACTTGTGCTTAAACGATGAGTATGACCTATGATCAAATGTTCTCATTTGGCTCCTAAGTCAATATACTCATATATAGATGACCTAGTCATCGCCATTGCTTGATAGATGCTAGAATTGGTTGTGCAGGTTTGACACATATTTCATTTGCTATCTTATTGTGTGAGCATGTTGGTTTGCATGTTTTCATCATACGAGGATATCCATTTGTTGGTTTGATTGTCTTGGTTTTTCTGGCCAAGTGGATGTACAAGAATGCCTAAGTACCTTCTCTAGCTATCTATGCTTTCTTGTCTCAAATTCTATTCTTGCTGCATCACAAAAATTGAACAAGTCATTTTCGGACCCTCCGGGTGAGGAGCACTCGGAGCCACCGATCTGAAAGGGCTGAACCTCCAAAACCTTCTAAATGATTTTGGCCGAACCAATTCACTCAAACTCGGTCCAACCGAAATCACTTAGATTGATCTAGGTTTTCCATCTCGGTGCTACCGAGTTCAACCATTTCGGAGCCACCGATGTGCTAAAGTGCGAGCAGTTACACATATCGGTGCCACCGAGGTGTTCAACTCGGCGCCACCGACAGCGTACGGGTATATATATCGCGCGGACCGAACGGTTGAAATTTCTCGACCCCACTCATTCCCGCTCCCCGTCGCTACCGTTGCCCTCGTCTCCGGACTTCGCCGTCGTCTCCAGCGCGCTCTCGCCGCCGGATTCCGTCGCCGTCAACGGGAACTCCTCCGCCGTTGCCGCCGCAGAGGATCTCCACCAAGTTAGGGTGAGATTCGATCCCTCTCGTGCTCCCTTTTCTGATTCAATGCATGATTGGACTGCCTGAATTCATGCCACGGATTGAGAACTCCTATTACACTGGAAACTCCGTAGATTAGATGTGAGTAAAAAATTTAGGTTTAAGTTTCTGCCGAATGCATCTCGGACCGACCGATGCGAAATTTTCGGTACCACCAATTTGGTCTCTGACCATAGCACTAGTACGTCTCGGTGCCACCGAGTTGTACGAATCGGTGAGACCGAAAGTAAAATCTCAGTGAAACCCTAGCATCTCAGAGCCACCGAACCCCATCTCGGTCAGACCGAAATGGCGTGTAAGGTTTCTGTAGTGTGCTTCGGTATCACCGAAATGATCAACTCGGTCCATCCGATATGCATCCTGTGAAAACTTGAAACTAAGAGTTGAACTCAAATTTTATGAAAAATCTTTGCTTTTTGCGATGACTCATCTACTCTACCCATACCTATCTATTCACAGGGTCAGCTCAGCAAGATGTCAGACAGCAGTGACAGTCAGAACAGATCTGAACAGCAGGCAGAAATGAGTGAAGGGTCAAGCCCTGCAGAAAGTTTCTATGAGGGAGAGAGGAACTCTCCAGATCTTCCTAAAGCTGCAACCAGAACAAGGAAGAAGAAAACCTCAGACAGTGAGGATGAAGATTTTGTTGCAAGTGAAGCTGCAACCAAGAAAAAGAGAGTAGTGCTTGCTAAGGAGTACAGCACCAAACCATCAGCTGTCAAAGATAAAACTGTTGTCAGGAAAGTGCCAAAGCAGACTATGCAATTCACTCTTGAAGAGCCTAGTAACTCTGAACCAGCTGCAAGTGGCAAGAAGAAGCGAGTAAGAAAAACTACTGCCCGTGTGATTGGCAGACCCTCCATGATGATTGATGAGGAAGAAGAAGAGGAAGAGCCAGCAGCCCCTGCACCCCCAGCAAAAGCTCAAAAGCTCATGTCTGATGCAATCAAGACTGCTGCACCCCCCAAGTCCAAACCAAAAGCACCTGCACCCAAGAGGTCAACCAGGAACATATCAGCTGCTGAGAAGAACAAGGCCCCAGTGGCTGAGTCAAATAATGATGAAGAGCCTCTAGTGCTCAGAAAGTTGAAGCCTAAGATACCAGACCATGACAATGCACACCCAGTTGCGGAGAACATGATGCTGAGGAAGGATAAAGGACTGCGTCAATGGAGGACATCAGATCCTTATGCTATAAGGAGGAAGACAGTATGTGACTATCGCTTTCACACTCGTGAACAACATGACTTTTATGAGACAATTTTGCTTGATAAGAAGCCCATAGTCAGTGACATGAGATGGGTGGATTGGGAATACATTGATGAGAACGAGGACTATTTTCCCCACGTCCATGAAAGCTTCAGAATTGCAGGAGTTGATGAGTTTGTTGGAAAGAAGTTAACCAAGTGGAATGATGAGATGGTCATGCAATTCTACTCTACTGCTCAGTTCTATCCCGATGGCAGAATACTGTGGATGACTGAAGGTATCAGGTAGCAGTCAACCATCTCTGAGTGGGCAAGTCTTCTTGGTGCACCCAAGGAAGAGGATGATGATTATGATGTTTATGCCAAGCTCAAGATGGATCACAACTCCATGAAGAACATGTACACAGCTATTCCCCAGGAGGACATTGAGACTCACAAACTTGGATCAGTGAAGCATCTGCTCCCAGGACTGGCCACCACGAACACCATATTGCGGTACACTCTGCTACCCAAGTCAGGAGATGACAAAATGATTCGTGGCCACTCCATCAATTTGCTGCATTTATTTGATACACCTCAGAAATTCAAGGTGATGAGCCTGATAGTAGAGACTATCAAGAGGACTGCAGCAGATCAGAAGAGATCGTGCGGATATGCTCCACATATTCAGCTATTGATCAACTCCAAGGTTGGAACCAGCACATACCTTCTTGATCGAGAGCACCTGCCACTCCGTCCAGAGTTTGAGGACAATGTGATTGTGATGGATCCTTCGCATCCCACTTCAGCACAAGCCCAAGAGAAGATCCGCAAAGCCAAAGAAGCAAAAGCAGCTCAGGAGGCATCTGCTCCAAATGCTCAAATTGCCAATCTCAAGACACCCAAGGATCAAATGACATATCTTCTTGAAGCCACTCTGAGGATTGAGCGAAGTTTGGCCAACCTCACCCAGACCCAGGCTAGTTTTGAGCGGATTATTGAGACTAAATTTCATGATCTAGATGTCAAGGTGACAGAGATTCAGACTACAGTTGAGCAGCTGCAGAGTGATGTGGATGCTGTCAGGACAGCCCCATCAGATGATAGTGGAGATGACAGACCAACCACAGAGCGTTTTCAGACAGTGCCAAGAGCAGCCAGGTCTGCTGCAATACTAGTTGTGGATCCACGGACCACAGTATCTGCACCAGCTGCTACTGCCTCAGTGCCACCTCAGGTCTCTACTCCACCAGCCCAGCAAACATCCGCAGAAGTCTTCGCGGACGCTCTTATCTTAACGCCGTCTACGCACACTGGAGCCGCCAGCAGGAGATCACCTTCAGGAGCTTCGGAGGACCGTGCTTAGAGTGCCGACTAGTCCTATACCTATTCGAACTTTTTGGTACTTGTTGCCAAAGGGGGAGAATCTGTATAGATCATAGGCTTCGAGAGAGAGTGCTTTGTTTTTTATTTGCTCGAGTTCTTTTGCTACCTGCTTGTTTGATGCTACTTTGTTGATATGTGTGCTTGCTACAGTGTCTGTGAGATACTCTATCATTTATGCTTGTGATTGGTCATACTATGCTTATTATGATGATCAATGCTTATCCTTATCATTATCTTGTATGACTCAATTAATTATGTTGGTGATGCGTGCTTACTATTTCAATCATATCATTTTGCGCGCTCCACCAAGATGTATGTCACATGGAAGAGTGACCCATGAGCCTAATCGATTGTGCATTTGCATTCAAACGCAAATATCTAATAATGCAAAAAATTTAGGGGGAGCTCTTGCTTATCACATACTTCTCAAAGTGATGATGTATTTCATTCATTTAATCATTTGTCGAAGCTTTGATCTATATGTTGTCATCAATTACCAAAAAGGGGGAGATTGAAAGCACATTTGCTCCCTTGGTGGTTTGGGTAATTCATAACAACATATATCTCATTGAACTAATCTCCATTCAAGTTAAAGATTTCAGGATGTTCAATGATTGGCATGGCATGGACTAGAGATGTGAACCCCTCAAAATGCTAAGGACTAGGATTGGGAAAAGCTCAAGACTCTACATTTTTGGTTTAGTGATCCAAGATCACATTGAGTCCATAGGAAAGCCAATACTATTAAAAGGGGATGAGGTGTTGCTTAATGGTCTTTTTGCTCAAGTGCTTAGTGACAATACTCCTAAACCCTCAACCACTCTCTCTACCCAAATATGTCCAAAACCTACATTCCAACTCAGCCCCACTGAAATTCTCTATCCGGACCCACCGAATTCACCAAGACTTAGCCACTGCCAAAACCCTAACAAATCGGATCCACCGAAATGGATCTCGGTCTCACCGAGATGGCCTTTCAACTCTCTGTAATTGTTTGCACTTACTTCGGTCCCACCGACTTTTGCAAATCGGTCTCACCGAGATGGCTTGCCAACTCTCTGTTGCCTTATTGCTTCACTTCGGTCCTACCGAGTTGATGCAATCGGTGCCACCGAGATGAGGATTGCCCTAGCCATTGCACTTCGGTCCATCCGAGTTGTTCGTATCGGTCCCACCGAGATTCCTAAAGTTCATATCTTTTACACAGTTCGGTGCTACCGAGATGATCGTTTCGGTGCCACCGAGTTGAGTCAAAAGTGTGTAACGGTTGGATTTTGTGTGGAGGCTATATATACCCCTCCACCACCTCCTTCTTTGTAAGGAGAGCCATCAGAACGTGCCTACACTTCCACCATACATTTTCTGAGAGAGAACCACCTACTCATGTGTTGAGATCAAGCTATTCCATTCCTACCATTTGAACCTTGATCTCTAGCCTTTCCCAAGTTGCTTTCCACTCAAATCCTTCTTCCACCATAGCCAAATCTGTGAGGAGTTGTTTGAGTGCTGGGAAGACTATCATTTGAAGCACAAGAGCACGGAGTTCATCAACAACACACCGTCTATTACCTTTTGGAGAGTGGTGTCTCCTAGATTGGTTAGGTGTCACTTGGGAGCCTCCAACATGATGTGGAGTTGAACCAAGTAGTTTGTAAGGGCAAGGAGATCGCCTACTTCGTGAAGATCTACCCCGAGTGGGGCTAGTCCTTCCTGGACGTAAGCCATGGTGGAATAGACAAGGTTGCTTCTTTGTGGACCCTTCGTGGGTGGAGCCCTCCATGGACTCGCGCAGCCGTTACCCTTCGTGGGTTGAAGTCTCCATCAACGTGGACGTACGATAGCACCACCTATCGGAACCACGCCAAAAACCACCGTGTCTTCATTGCATTTGAAATCTCCGATCCCCTCCTTTACTTACATATGCAATTATCTACTTTCCGCTGCTATACTCTTAGAATTGCATGTGTAGGGTGATGCTTGACATGTACTATTGCTAAAATCTGCCCACAATTAAAATCTGGGAAAAGGTTAGGTTTTATTTGGTCAAGTAGTCTAATCACCCCCCTCTAGACATACTTTCGATCCTACAGAGGGGCTCGGGGGTAGCTCTATTTATAGATGGAGGGGTGGCCGTGCAGTGGACTCCGCCGGCGATGAGCTACATACGAAATGAGAGAGGGAGGAGCTCAGGCGCCACGCGGAGACGAAGTAGCGGAGCACAGCGACGCGGTGCATGCATGCGGACACAGTGCGGCGCACTACGCGGGGCAGGCGGCGCACGCGCGCGCACTGTTCTGCCCACTAGTGCTTCGGCCGCTTCCGGCGAGCTGCATTCCGGCGTCGGGAAGGAATGGGGCGAGGCCAGGTGGTGTGCTAGAGGCTGCGGGGAGGCTGGGACCGGCTGCGGTGGCGAGAGAAGGCGAAACGGGCGGCGACAGAGGGACCCGATGTCCAGAGCGCGGTGACTGCCCGCCAAACCCCGTGCACACACGTAGTCACCGTGTGCACTGGCACACGCGGTGCTTTAGGTGATGCCAGACCATGTCAAATGTGAAGTCCCTTCAACGCGGTGCCTAGATATGCGCTTGGTATGCCACCTAGCTCACTGGAAATGACTAGAGCTTGCTGCAAAGTTTCTGGACAGAAACTTGGGACAAATGCTGGGGACAAACAACTAGGAATTAAAGGCTGAAATTTGGGGGTTATGCATCTCCTAGGAAGGTAGTCATGTGGTAAAAATTTCAGCTCCAACAGATCAAGGAAAAATATACTTGCTTCATAAAGTGCCATTTCTGACCAGAAGCAAAAATATTTTCCTTAGCTGGAAACTTCCACATGACTATGGGATATTTTTCATGGAGAGGTGGGGCATGATTCAGAGAATATTTGGGAATTTTCTGAGAATTTTCTGAGCAATAAAAATGAGGGTTGCTTCATAGCTTATTGAGAAAACATGCATTTTCAGGAAGAAAATGAATATAATGCCATTAAAGAAAATTATCCAATGGCATTATGGTGAGAGGGATGAGGTCTAGGGAGAGTTTATGGATGAAAGAACCCACTTGGAAGAAAATCAAAAATAATTTCCAAGTGGCAAGTCCAAAAGAATCTATTATATATAAAAAGCGCTTTACGGGTTCACCAGAAAAAAGAGAATTAAGCTAGAAAATCCCACAAAAATCAGAAACATCCGGCCATTTATTAAATACAATAAAAATCTACAGCCATTAGATGTGTTTTATGTGAAAAATTTACCCACCCCATTATGAAAAAAAATGCGTTCGCAGGTTGCCTTATTATTGCTACATCTGATAGCCTGACCTGAGATTTAAAAAGATAGTGCGATCTAACGTGCATACATTAGAGATAGGACTTTCTTTAAAAAGTATATAAAGCTACATGGTGGCGTGCATGCATAGGACTTCCCTTAAAAAAAATAAAGCTACATGCATGCAATACGTGGGCATATTCCATTCTATATGCATACATGCTTATATGGATGCATGAAAAAAAATACATGCATTGCCGCTAGCATAGGACAGGGTGACGTGCATCCATAGGACTTCCCTTAAAAAAATAAAGCTACATGCATGCATTACGTGGGCATATTCCTTTCTAAATGCATACATTCTTATATGGATGCATGAAGAAAAAATATACATGCATTGCCGCTAGCATAGGACATGGACTAATGCCTTTCTATATGCTGCATGTATTCTTAGATATTTGGACGCCTGAAAAAAAAATGTAGTAACCCGATCGAGTCCACTGGTCATGTTGTTCCGCTATAGTTGCTCGGGTAATATTCCGTATCGACTGCTCCAGCGTCTGTTCCACCAATGTTCATGTTACATCCATGGACATATGGATCCATCTTCCTGCATATAGTTATGTTAGTATGATCTTTGCGCCAATAAAGTTTGAGCAGTAATTATTCCATACTTTCTCCAATCAGAAGTAGTGATGAACCATGCCCCGGGTATGTTCAGGACCGTCTAAAACTGCAAACCTTTTAGTGCAGCCAACATATGCATGCTCTCATTACACCTCAAGCAATAATCAACTTAATCTCTTGCACACGTGGATATGATAGACAAACCAATTTGTCCTATATTTTCATTTTGTGCGCAACATTTTCTGAATCTAGGGTAGCATAAGGTGTATCTCTTACACGTGTCTCACAACCATTCATCTAATTACGCATGCAAGGACACACATGCATTTATACTCTACACGAGATACACCGTAAATGAAAAATGGTCAAAAAGCAAAACACATAAATAGAATGTAAATAAGAAATAAAAATTCTCAGAAGTAATTTCTGGTGTGCCCAAAATCCCTAAAAAAAGTAAATTTCTGGTGTGCCAAAAATTAGACAAAGAAAAATAAGAAACTGTATAAAAACTAAAATGTGGGGTCTAAGTAACTTGATATGTACCTATTATATATTAGAAGTACATTAAGAGCTAAACAGAAAATAGGAAATTACTCTAGAAAATTCCAACATCCCACGGTTGTTTTTTTAAAGATAATTTCCATTAACAAGTGTTGACCAACCAATTTCCCTAATCCTATCCACCGCCACACGCACACGGCATAATACACAAGAAAAAAAAGTTCCCCAAAACAAGCCCTAGCCCCACGGGTAAAAACATCACGCCAATGTCTCTTCCATATCCCTATTGATGCATCGCCTCCATGCTCTTGCGGCTTAGGCCGTGCGATGGTGCCACCAGCGAGATTGATTGAGCCTCTTCTGTAGATAGCCATGTTTTAATGGATATGTATAATATTTCAATACACTCTAAGCTTATATACCAAACAAAAAATTACAGTAAAAAAGATCATCACACAATATTTAATATGCGAATCAGGTACATTTATAGCAAATTCACCTATGCCTACACGAAAACAATAAGAACTATTAAATTTTTTTGTCTAAAGAAAAATAACAAATCAACATGATAAAATGCAAGAAAGATTACACAAATATAATCTGTGCGACGCGACTGGTCATAAAAAAAAGTTAGTGCAACATGCATAATTAATAGGTAAATACTAAATGGATAACACATATATCTATATATAAAAAAAAGATATACATAAGACAAAACTATGTTCGCAAATGTATTATATTTGTAATGTCATCACATTTCGTTTCAATTTTCCTTTAGACAAATCAAATAATATGTTGTCAACATTGAACTTTATCAAATTCTAGCCGGCACATCGAGCAGGCCACTTTGCTAGTTGGTAGAAAAACCAAATGCAAATTCAAATATTTAATAAATCCCAATAAAATAAAGAGGGCAAAAACCAGGGTGTTACATGTCACCAGCCGGGTATGCCTCTCTCCTCTCTCTCGCCCCCTAGGCTTAGGGTTCTAATTTGTAATAAACGATTTTAACCCGGAGGCCGATTTGAGCCATTTGTTCCTCTTATAGCTCCCTAGGACCATCACTTGCAAGGAATGGAGTGGGGTAGCTGAAGATCTGCCTGCTCGTTGTCACCATCAATCTCCATGCATGAAGTTAGTGGCTTTTGAATATGTGGACAGTGGGAGGAAGTTTCTGGCATGTGCAGAGAAGGTTAGCCCCACTTTCGTTGTTATAAATCATTCGTTAGATGTTATTCAGACACTGTGACTGTGCTATGTTAATATGGATGTGATTAAGACACTGTCAAAGTTTCTACCTAGTATCTAAAAATGTTGCCATCTTATCAGCGGTGCCCTGAGAAAATTATTTCGCACCGCTTCAGCAGTTTGTGCACCCAACTTTGCTCCACACATCTAAGCAGGCAAGCAGTAAAATACTAATACTTTATGGCATGAAGGAACTGGGCATCGGAGCAACTAGGTGCTCCAGTTCCCTGAATTTTTCCTCTAGCAACGACTCGGCAGTGCAGGGCACCGGTGCCAAATGTAGCAATAGTTGATTTGACACCAATTTTGGCCTACACAGTGGAGGGCCTTTATTGGTATTAGTTCTATGTTATTAAATTTGTGCATGTACATACCTGTTAGTATTAATTTGAAGGCATTGAAACACTGTCGCTGTGCTATTGCAGTTATATTTAGCTTCCTCATAAAATGGTCAATTTGTTATTATAGTACCTGACTAAGAACTTAATTATAGCTTGTGATGTTCCTGAATCTGGTTGTTGTCTCAGTAGCAATTAATTCATTTGCACATTGAACTTTTTGAGAAGATATGTCATAATAAATGTGTTTCTTCACTTTTTCAAAATATGTATGTGGTGATTTTCTATGTTGCTAGAAACCCATTTTCCCTACAACTGTAACTGATTTAGTTTTAAATATTATAGGATGAACGGAAGTGTTCTTACCTTGAGTGGGTTGATCAAGAGTGGCCACCATCTTTGAAGATGTGCCTAGCAAAGCTCTGGAGCATGTTTGAGGAAGAGAATAGAGATAGGCTTAGAGAAAATGTTGTCAACACTGAAGAATATTTCTAGGTACTGGAAAAAAGAGGACGATGGAGAATGAGCTCAGATTTTTTATATTAGACTTTGCTAAGATGGTGTTTGCGAAGGAGGAGGCACTTTCCCAGTTGGTCAGTGCAAAACAGGTGCTTACTGAACTAAAAGCAGAGGTGGAGAAGACTAATTTGGCGGATCATGCATTAGTCGATTAGGGAAATGAATATATTGTTCTAATATTGTGCTCAACATACTTTGTGCTTATGAAGGTGAACTAGCTATATGCTGTACTGTGCTGTATTCTCGTAGCTATCGTACAATGATGTTAAAATATATTTGTGTGCCTGATATGAAAGTGGTAAACAGCTGTTCGATATGAAATTGGAATTTGCTTAATACTGGAGGTATTAATAGTAAACTAATAAACCTGCTAAATAGGTCATGGATTTTAGTAAAAGCGTGTGTGATGGATAGCCCAATGGCATACAGTTTTCTTCATCAAATTGTGTGTGATATACTTGAACAATGCAAATGTTTGTTCCATAATTACTGTGTGGGATGGCAAGACGATCTCCCACGGCTTGTCCTACGAAAGCGTCTGCGTTATCTCCTCGATCGCACACGAACGGAAAAATTGTGTGCGATGTACACATGAACGGAAACGTTTGTCTGGGATTCACTGTGTGGGATCTACATACGAACGAAAACGTTTGTCTGGGATTCACTGTGTGGGATGTACATACGAACGGAAACGATTGGGCCAGTATAATTGTCTGCGATGGCTCGCCCGATCGCACACGAGCTCTTTTTACCCCGCATGTGTGACCGGAGGCCCTATCGCCGACGGTTTCTGGGTCATGTGGGAAGGACCCGCCTATCGCACACACAGGCAAGGCGATGGCTTAAAACTCTGTCGCGGAAAGGGGTAAAAACCGTTTGTATAGCAGGTCGCTGCACCAGTGCGGCCTTGAATTCGTCACCGCCGTCGTGCTTCCCAGTCGGAGCCGGAGGTCCACAGCGACCCCGACGACCACTCCGGCGACGACTCCAACTCCAATGGAGAACCGGTTAGTCATCTATACCCATTTTTTGGCAAATATAATCCTAGGTTTTTTCTTGTTAGTCCTGCCTCCCCCTATTTGGAATATAAATCCTATGGTTATATGTTCTCTGCAAATATAATCCTCCGTCTAGGGTTAGTGATTAATTGTTAGTTCCGTACAAATGATTTTTCCTAATAATCCGACTAGGGTTAGTGTTTCTGCTAATATTTCATAGCCAGATCTTGAGAATTGATTTTGAATGTCCTACATATATGTTTGTGCCAATTTTTTTCCAGATTGGTTTGAACATAGATGATTGTGCTAAAAACCAAAATCTTGCTAATAATCCATCTAGGGTTAGTGATTAATTGTTTGTTCTGTACAAATGATTTTTTGCTAATAATCCTACTAGGGTTAGTGTTTCTGCTAATATTTCGTAGCTAGATCTTGAGAATTGATTTTGAATGTCCTACATATATGTCCTACAAATGATTTTGAATGTACATAGATGATTGTGCTAAAAAGCTGAACCAAAATCTTTGGATCTGTCTAGAATAATAGCCATCAAATCCTAATCCTACTTTACGACATGTAAATTGGTTTGATTCCAATCTCAGAAATGTTGGCAACTTTTGATTTTGCCAAATGTTGGTAGCAAACCAATCAGCCTCTTAATTTTGTTGCACTAAGTTGTGTGCTCTCAATTTATGCATTTCTTTCATCAAGATCACTTGATGATTTAGGGTTCACGCTGTCACAGGATATATTATGTTTCATAAACTCTGCCTGCTGAATTTGCATTATAAAATATACTAACGCCACATTTTTTACTATATGTATAGGTGCTATCTGACTATGTCGACAACGAGGATGAAGATAGCCAGAGGAAGTTCTAGAAGCAAAAGCTCAGGGAGCTTTATGCTGGAGAGCATAACAGGCGTGGTAGGACCTGGAATGGGGGCTTTGGATGCCCGTTCTGCAACCAAATCCTTCATGACGCGTTTGAAAGTGTTCTAGCGCATGCAATAGGAAGAGCTGTTGGCTCCTTCAAGCAGAAGTATTCTCTCAGGGTGGCGCACGCCGCGTACGCTGAGTACCTGGAGAAGCTTCACCTTCGTGCAGGCCTGGAGATCCATTGAACTATGGTTATGTTCAGAAGTACCTTAGCTATCTAGTGTGTGCGTCTTAATTATATCTAGGCTTGAGTATGCTTATTATTATCAGTGGAACTATGGTTGAGCTATGCTTGAGTACGCTTATTATCTATGCCTGAGTATGTTTATATCTATGCTTAATTATATCTAGATGTGGGATGAGTATGCAATCAGTTTGGTTGATGGAATTTTATGCTTCTCTTAGACCAACCTATGATTGCCCACAGCACACTGCTACTTGTAGTCTGCGTTGGTATTTCCCCGAAGAGGAGAGGATGATGCAGTACAGTAGAGATAAGTATTTCCCTCAGTTAAGAACCACAGTTATCAATCCAGTAGGAGAACCAAGCAAAATTCCATTAGAACGCACCTGCACGCAGAAGAGCAAACACTTGCACCCAACGCAAATAAGAGGGTTGTCAATCCTCTTAGTGGTTACTTGCAAGGATTAAATCTTTTAGAGGTAAATAGCTAAACTAAAATACTAATTAAAATAAAAGTAAATAAATTGCAGCAAGGTATTTTTGGGTTTTTTATATGATAAAGATAGACCCGGGTGCCATAGTTTTCACTAGAGGCTTCTCTCTCGAGCACAGAAACATACAGTGGGTAAACAAATTACTGTTGGACAATTGATAGAATAGCAAATAATTATGACGGATTCATGGCAATGATCATGTATATAGGCATCACGTCCGAGACAAGTAGACCGACTCCTGCCTGCATCTACTACTATTACTCCACCCATCGACCGCTATCCAGCATGCATCTAGGGTATTAAGTATGAAACAGAGTAACGCCTTAAGCAAGATGACATGATGTAGAGAAGCAAATTCAAGCAATATGAATAAACCCCATCTTTTTATCCTTAATGGCAAAAATACAAATACTTGTCATGTCCCCTTCTGTCACTGGGATTGAGCACCGCAAGATTGAACCCGTCACAAAGCTATAACAATCGTGCATAAAAGAGTTCAGAGAGGACTCAAATATTTCTCATGAATAATCTGATCATAAACTCGCAATTCATCGGATCCCAACAAACACACCACAAAAGAAGATTACATCGGATAGAACTCCAAGAACATCAAGGAGAACATTGTATTGAAGATCAAAGAGAGAGAAGAAGCCATCTAGCTACTAGCTATGGACCCGTAGGTCTGTGGTAAACTACTCACACATCATCGGAAGGGCAGCAAGGTTGATGTAGAAGCCCTCCGTGATCGATTCCCCCTCCGGCAGAGTACCGGAAAAGGCCTCCAGATGGGATCACGGAAGAACAAAGGCTTGCGGCGGCGGAAAGGTTATTTCTTCTGGCTCTCTGGGGGTTTCCCAATATTTGTGAATTTATAGAAGTAGAATTAGGTCAAACGGAGTCACGTGGGCCCCACAAGGCAGCACGGCGCGCCCCCTGGGCGCGCCCTAGTGCCTTGTGGAGCCTCCGTGAGGCTTCTGGCCTCCTCCTGAAGCTTCCAAGGTTTCTTTTGTCCAGAAAAAAAATCTCCAAAAAGTTTCGTGGCATTTGGACTTCATTTGGTATTGTTTCTCTGAAAAGCCAAAAAACAAGCAGAAAACAGTAACTGGCACTGGGCACTAGGTTAATAGGTTAGTCCCAAAAAATGACATATAATTGCATATAAAAACACCCAAGATTGATACTATAATAGCATGGAACAATCAAAAATTATAGATACGTTGGAGACGTATCACACACACAACTTATTAATTAGCGCGAATCGTCTGTGTTACTTTCGGTCTTCCCACACAATTTTATACTAGCAACCGTTTGCCCACAACACGCATAACTACATGTGGAGAGTTGGCAAAAAAATTGAACACGTACGGTGGATATTAGGGTAAATGTTTAGCGTGGGTAAATTTTTTAGTGTCAAACGATGAAGGAAATGTGGACCCCACCATGAAACTTGGTGATTTTCCCAGATTGGAACTGTGTGCGATGACTTTCATTGTGCCGCGACACGTGTGTTCTGATTGGCCAGAACGCATCCCCACGGATCGCACGTCTGCACCGTAGGATGTACACAGATCGAACGGCAGTCCGTATCACCCTCACACCAGAGTGATATTAATCACACACGGTTGGGTCTACCAAACCATTGCCTCCAAAATGCATTATTCTGGGACAGAAAACCCTCACCACCCAACTAAAAAAAACCTCACCAGCCCCCCACATCACAAAACCCTCACCCCCGCCCGCCACCCCCGTCTCGTCCCCAGTCGCACCTGTCGCCGCCATCACAAAACCACTTAGCTCAACGCCTGTCGCCGCCGCCGGCTGCTGCCAAACCCCACCGCATTTCACCACTGCCGCTTGCCAGCGCCTATCGCCACCGACTTTCTCGACGTTGCTCGCCGTCGGCCCAGCTCCGCTCGATTGGGGAATCTGCGGTGATGGGGTTTTTTCCCTCATGGAGAACCAGGTAACTAATTTACTGAAATATTCGCTCATCTCTTATCCCAGTCCGTCTGCTCCTTTTAATCACCTGGCCGAAATCGCCACGAGTTCATTTTTCTTCTAGCTGATTCGAGGGTTTTCATTCGTAGAGTGAACAGTGCAAGGACACATCATGCCTATGCGGCCTCGGCCAGACAGCCGAGGAGTTCCATTTCACCGTACCAGATGACTTCAAGAAGCGCACGGTATGTTCAATCTCACCCTACCTCGGTTGGCATGGCCTACTTTTCTGAACATATACTATATATTGCTACATTTGGATAAAAGGTGCCACATGGAGCATATACGTCAAAAGGGATTTTTCTTCTTTCTATATTAGGCAAATTAATGTTGTATTGTTCTTTCGATTACTCTCATATTTGCCTGACATCATGGTTACATTATCTGTTTAATTATAAAGTTTTGTCCTTTGATTTCAACTGTTGTACTGTTCTTTCAATTACTCCCATATTTGCATGTTACCCTGTTATTTACCAATCTTATCATTTCCTGCAGTACATCCCTTGCTTTGCAACAATAACTATAGTACAAAATCTTGGCCTTTACATACATGAAGACTCTGGGGATGCCATATTGAACACAAACCATGGATTTACCATTGTTATTTCTGTAAAGCTTGATGAAGATGCTTGTCACTCCTATTTTGACGCGGACCTTTGGGCAGAAATTTCTAAGTTTTATGTACTGAGAGCTGACACTAAAATTACACTGCACCTGAAAGAGCCTGGTCATATGATAAATGCTAACTTCCTCGACGACATCATCCGTCCAGACTTTGTTCGAAGTAAGTGTTCTTTTCAAGTATCTGCATGTTGACTTACGTAGCAATATCAAAGTAATTGTGTAGTATTTAAGTAACCAATTGGGATTTCATTTTCTGACTCTGTTAAGTCTGTTCCTACCTACTAACTTCTAATTACCAATACACTTTTCTTCTGCCCTATTCTAACTAAATATTCCGTATCCTCCCACTCCTCCACTCCTATCAGATCGCGCCGCCGCCGAGGAGACTTCCGAGGTGGAGGACGAGGCTGCCAACAAGTGGAGGCGGGTCGAGCCTGAACCACAAGCGACTCCGGCGGGCCTAGACTTCATCAGCAGCCTCCCCGACGATATGTTGATAGTCATCATCTCCCTCCTCCCAATCAAATATGGCGCACGGACAATCGTCCTCTCCGGCGGTGGTGCCCCCTATGGCACTCCACCCCTCTCGACCTCATCGAGGTCCACAAGCTCTGCCATGGCTATCGCAAAAGCTTGGATGCATGGTCCCAGATCCTCAGCATGCACCATGGCCTAACCAGAGGCCTTATCACGGGCAAGTTCCGTTCCAACAGCAAGGACCGAGCCAAGCTTGACGAGTGGTTCCTATCCCCCGCCCTAGATCAGCTCGAGGATCTCAGTTTTAATGATGGACATATGCGCTCACTGCCATCATCCGCTCTCTGCCTCGTGCCCACGTTGTGCCTCGCCAGGTTCATGAACTGCCATTTCCCCCTAATTATTGATGCGCCCGCTCTTTTTCTCCCTCGACTGAAGCACCACGAGCTCGTCGTCGTCTGCATCCCCAAGCAGAACATGGAGCGCCTGCTCCGCGGCGGTACTGCGCTTGAGTACCTTCGTCTTCAGGCGATCAATGGGTTGAGTAGCCTCCACATCACCTCCATCACTCTCCGGACAATTTATGTGTGTTGCTGGTGCTGCAACAAGAGATCACATAAGGTGTATCACGATATGGTCATTGAGGATGCGCCTTTACTTGAGAGGTTACTTGTAGTTGATCAACAAGGTCCAACAAGAATCAGTGTCATTTCTGCGCCAAAATTGACAGTGGTGGGCTACTCGTCTATCAAATTCTCTGAACTTGTTATTGGATCCATACCCGCTCAGGTACAACAGTCTCCTTCTTCTTCTCCTTCTTCTCGAAATTAACATTTTTTCTAATTTTGAAGATGTATATATGTTCGTCTGTCATCCATAAAATGATTGCGACAAGCTTGACCCCGTATCTGCGCACAGTGAAGATCTTGGCACTAGAATCTATCGGCCCCGACCTCGACCAAGTTGTCAAATTCCTGAGATGCTTTATGTGCCTGGAGAAGCTATATATCGAGGTGACGCTCCTTTCCTGTTAAATGTTAACCACAAGGGAGTTCAATTTTTGGTACCTTTTCCCAAGTTTACAATGACGAATGTACGACGAATTCTGAAGGAATTTTGGAGGATTTCAGTACATAGATGTTTTTTTCCTATAGTGGTTGCTTGATTCATATGGTTACAATCCATAAGTATTTCTCCTTTGGATTCATATGTACTAGTTTTCATAGGAAAATTTCCATCCACTCCAAACTCTTGTGAAGAAGCCTACGTTTTCCTAGAGTGTAATCAAACGCCCATGTCAATCATCTAGGATCAAAGATGGCATGTCACTCTATTCGTGTATTTTAGAAATCTTGCAAATCAAAGAGGCCTGCAGTGTTCAAAACTGCATGTAGGCACTAATGCATTCTCTTCTTTTGCAGATACGATTAGGCATGGTAGTGGATAATGTGATACAATATAACAATCCCATCGAATGCCTTGATCTCCATCTCCCAGAAATTACTTTGAACTCCTACCGAGGGACCTTACCGGAGATTATATTCGCCAGGTTCTTCATTGTGAGAGCAATTGTGCTGAAGGTAATGTGGTTTGCCCTACATTTATCGCGCAAACCTGAATGGTTTGCTGATCAGCGCCGGTAGCTACGGCAGAATGGAAAAGGCTCTGCAGAAGCTGAATTTCATTTTGGAAGTTCAGTTGACAGAGTACTCGGAAGTCATTATGTCAATCCCATACATGACTTGTCAGTGGCTGATCCCTTTGCAGAAATGTTGAGGTGGCAAAACTAATTGTAATATCAGTTTGAACCTCTCATGTGTTCATGTTCAGCTGATCGGCGTCTACAGCTTCATGAGCTGAATTTCATTTATAATATCAGTTTGAACCTTGTAAACTTCGATTTAGAGCCTTGTAATATTTCTAGAATTTGTGGTACAATCGTTGAAATGCCATCGTATGAGACTCGTACATTGGTAGTAATATTTTGACCTTAATATGCAATGGACGATTAATATATGGACCTTAATGGACTTGATTTATTTACCATTCTCGAATGTGTTTCCCCTGTCGATCTCATCGCAGACGATCTATATTGCGTACTCAGACAGCGATCTTCAACATTATTGCACACAGGTGCTTAGATGAGGTGCTAATTAAGCACATTAAATAGCTTAGCAACTATACTCCCCAATGCATAGGTGCTTAGCTTCTTCTAGCTAAGCTTCCTTCCTTTAATGATTTAGCAACTAAAGTTCTTCATGTAGTGGTGGGCTTCTTTCATTTAAATGTTTTGCCTAGGTTCACACGCTTGGCATTGTTTCTTCCTGGGGTCACCACACTCATTTCTCTCCTCTTATTTAACTTGCCACATCAGATTTTTTGCCTACGTGGCAGTCTTAGCAACTGTACAAGGTGGAGCATTGGGAGGAGCCTAAGTCATTCCACACACTTTGTTTTTGCAAAGCTTTTGCCAATAAACGCCCACGATTGGCCCCTCTTTGAGCTGACGCGTGGCCAAACGAGCTGGGCGGGAAGCTTGCGCGGTTGCGTGCAGTAACATGCGCGGTTGCGTGGGAACAGGCTCACCAATGATACATTGGCGCCTCTTCGAGCCCACACATGGCCAAACAAAACGCGTGTGCTGTGCTCAAGCTAGCGTGCACTAGAATCCTCCGCCGGGAACGATGTGACTAGAGGTGCTGATTACAAGCCGTCTAGCCCCCATTTATTGCAGCGGCCATTTAACCCTTTTGTCTCTTCAACCTTTCGATCGCGCCCCAGTATTGCAAGAAGCACACCCACGACGACAAATACAGAGAGGGTATCCTGCGCGGCTCCAATGGCGCTCCCAGCGACTGCCGACGACGAGTGGCAGATCACCATGCATGGCATAGTGGACACCCATAGAAGGTTCCATCCACACTATGGAGCTATTGCTTGCTGCGGAGAAGTACAAGGTGGTCGGATTCGACCTCGAGTACACCCACGCTCGTGCCGGGTCTCGTCACAAGGTCGTCGTCGCCCAGATGTGCGTGCACAATCATGTCCTTGTCTACCACTACTGCCTGGCCACAAGGCCTTGCGAGCGTTTCGCCAGGTTTGTCAACAGCCCCCACTACATGTTCGCTACGGTGGACATCACCAGCGATGTAAAGGTGCTCAAGAATTCGGGCATCGCCTGCCAGAATCTTGTCGACATCCAGGGCCAATACAAGATCTGGGGCAGCAAGAAGCATGAGAAGGACTCACTGGTTCACCTCGCTGAGGCCATCATCGACCCCTGCTATAGAGACATGAAGGATTCCTGCAACAAGGACAAGCGTGCCTGGCACTCGCCCTGGATGGGGAAACTCAACGAAGCTCACATCGTGTACACGGCCAAGGAGGCATACACGAGCTACGAGATGTACAAGCGGATCGTTGACATGAGGAAGTGCCTCCTTCTTCCCCAAAACGGACAGGGATCCAGCCGAAAGCAGAGCAATAGCAAGCGTCGTCACAACAAGAAGTAGATGATTAGATGATCGTTTCTCCTAGTTTAGTATGCATGTAATTGTGTACTTTGGTGTGTGTAGTCACTTATGTAATTGGATGTTTAATTTGGTTATGCAATCATGTTCTTATAAGTATATATGTTGTTGTTCTGTAGACAGGGCAAAGATGTTGTGCGGACAGAGCAAATCACATCGCCCACGGGCTAAACTAGGGAACCTGTCGGTGATGATTTCATCAATCACTGACAATTGTATACCAGCAATCGTTTGCCCACAACACACACGGCTTATTAGCAAGAATCGTCTATGTTGTTATCGTTCTTCCCACACATTTCTGATTACTGACCTGTCTGCCGCGTATCACACACATCTTGTTAAGTTGAACTGTTTCTGTTGTTTTGGCTCATTGCAAACAGTTCATCCGAGTGAACTATATGCCGTCTATCGCACACACCTTGATCTGGCTGACCATTTTTGTTGTGTTGGGTAATCGCAAACAGTTCATCCGAGTGAACTGTATGCCGTATATCGCACACACCTCAATCTGGCTGACTGTTTATGTTGTTCTGGCTCATCGCAGACAGTTCGTATGGATCAACGGTATGCGACGTATCGCACACGCAGCTCTAATCTGAATCATGCTTGATGTCTCCGCCATCACACAGAATTCGTCTTATTGGTGACGGTTTTATTACGATACCGTTTGCAATTCATGCATCGCACACAGTTTCGTCGATTGGTATCTGATACTAGTGTTGTGTTAGCAACATCATGCGGTAGTGGTTGGAGCTAAGGTACGTGAGTTGGATGATGAAAGAAAGAACCTACTCAGTAAGTTACTTGCTAAACAATAAGATACTTTTGAGCCTACTATTGAGATTGAGAAGTCAGTGCTTAGGTGCTAGTGTTTCCACTACCCCTAAGTCTATTTATGATAGTCTCAATCTTAGTCCTTATGCTACTACTGCGATTAGATTGAATATGGCCAATTCTACTTTTATGAAAGCAGTATGGATTAACATGGTGTTATCATTCAAATAAATGATTGTCCTATCATGATTGATCTTGTTATAGTTGATATGCATGAGGATCCCATTGCTCCTATAATTCTTGGTAGGCCTTATCTTAGGACCATAAAAGTTGTTATTAATATGTTTGAAGGAAATGTAAGATTTGACCTTCCTGCAAAGGATCTTTTTGTCAGACATTTCCCCAGGAAAAAGAAGATGAAGACATACACCGGAGACGGCATTGTTGTCAACGCTCGAAGCTATGGGCTCGGTGTATTCTTGCCCAAGTGATCATCACTACGGCCGAAAACAAGTGCTTTGTGGGAGGCAACCCATGCAAATAAAGTAGAAAAGTAAGTTTTTTGTTTTTTGTTTCAATAAGAGAGTTTTGAAGTTTATAATGTGGGGGATAAGTTGAGAAAGTTGTTCTAATGAGGCCTTTGTCATGTGCAAAAATTATTGTGTGTTGTACTAACGTTTGGATGCGTGGAAATTTGCCTATGTGTTGTGTTGTAACTAACCCGGCAGAAATTATCGGAGAAAGCAAAGTTTTAGAAGAAACAACACAAAAGACGGCCTTTCATACGACCATGGTGGTCGCATGGCATGACATCCTGGCAGCTCCAGCAGAAACACACCAGAGGCAACAGAGCGTTCGATGATGTACCATACGAGCAACCCCGCTCTCATGGATGGTCGTATGAACCTTCGGCAGAAACAGAGGCGAAGTCTAGAGCGTTTGACGGTGTATCATATGAGCATCCGCGCTTGCATGGACGGTCATATGGCACCATCGACCAAAAGATCAAACCAACAACACAAACGACGATGTTCTATATGAGCGTGCCGCTCGCATGATTTGTCGTATGAGGTAAGCGCAGACAGAACTTTGGCTCCAGTGTGAATGACGGCATTCCATATGAGCACACCCGCTCGTATGAATGCTCGTATGGCACCCTGGCGGCCATAAGAAGACCGAGGCAAGAGGTATTTCGCCTTTTCTCTTTCTTCTTCTTCTTCCTCCAAACCTCTCCAAACCCTACCACAACTTCGCCCGATCTCTCTACTCGTTCGCTTTCAGTTCAAACCCTTCCGCGTGATCGATCTACGGTATGTTTCTCCTCCGATCCCCAACTTATTTCTCGTGAATCCATGTTCTATGTGCCTAGCATTGCCATGTCTAGGGTATGCGTACTTTTGATTCAAATTTTGATTTTGGCTTGGATTCATTGATGTTTTTAGAGGAGTATGATATTGTAATTGTTGTAGGATCACTATTGTATCAATCTATTGGACTGAAAAATTATTTCGTAGGTGTTTACGAGGAGGTCTACATGTGTCACTCGCGATGAGGCATTGGGTTCATCCGCGGGTGCCACACAAAGGCAACAAGCTTTCATGCAGGGGATCGTCTTCACCGATCGTGAGGCCATGAAGAAGTACAAGAAGCTTCATGCAAGGAAGATGAAGACCACCAAGTGGGCTCGTGAGTCCACAATAGACAAACTGGGCATCAATAACGATTTCAAATTATTATGTGATAACGTCGGGTTGCATCATTTTGTTTATCAGAGATGTGAGGCATATGAACGATTGATGCTTGAGTTTCTTAGTACTCTCTCGCATAATGTTGGTCTAATGCCAAGAGTCGACGAGGAAGAACGGATCACTTTCCGTCTCATGGACCAAGACTTCAACATCACTCTAGATGAGTGGTGTAACTATTTTGGCTTCACCCACAACAAGAATGGCACTACTGCAGGCGACCGCTAACGCGACACATGAATCACAGACCCCGCGACCAAACTGTGTGCGATGCATGAATCGCAAATGGTGTCATAAAAAAACCGTCCCAAATAAGACGAATTGTCTGCGATGCCAGAGACATCAAAAATGATTCAGATTAGAGACGCGTGTGCGATACGTGGCATACAGTTGATCCATACAAACTGTTTGCGATAAGCCAGAACAACAAACACGGTCAGCCAGTTCATGGTGTGTGCGATACACGGCATACAGTTCACTCGGATGAACTGTTTGTGATTACCCAACACAACAGAAACGGGCAGCCAGTTCATGGTGTGTGCGATACACGACATACAGTTCACTCGGATGAACTGTTTGTGATTACCCAACACAACAGAAACGGTCAGGCAGATCAAGGTGTGTGCGATATACAGCATGTGGTTCACTCGGATGAACTGTTTATGATTACCCAACACAACAAAAACGGTTCAACTTAACAAGATGTATGTGATACGCGGCAAACAGGTCAGCAATCAAAAATGTGTGGGAAGACCGATAACAACACAGATGATTCCTGCTAATAACCCGTGTGTGTTGTGGGCAAACGCTTGCTGGTAAACAATTGTCAGCGGTTGCTGAAATAATCACCGACGGGTTCCGTAGTTTAATCCGTGTGCGATGTGATTTGCTCAGTCTGCACAACATCTATGCTCTCTGTCTACAGAACAACAATATATATACTTATAAGGACATGATTGCATAACCAAATTAAACATCCAATTACATAACTTACTACACACATAACATATGCACACACCAAAGTAAACAACTACATGCATAATAAACTAGGATAAATGATCATATCTAATCATCATCTACTTCTTCTTGTGACGCTTGTCGCTGCTGCTCTGCTGGTGGCTCGATCCCTCGTCATCTACAGGAAGGAGGCACTCCCTCATGTCGACGATCCGCCTGTGCATCTCGTAGCATGTGTACACGTTCTTGGCTACAAACTCGAGGTGAGGTTCATCCAGTTTCCGCACCCAGGCACCGTGCCAGGATCCAGGATTTCTCCTGGAACCTTCCTTCATGTTTTCATAGTAGGGGTCGATGATGGCGGCGGCGAGTTCGACCAGGGAGTCCAACTTCGTGCTGCCCCAGACCCTGTAGTGGCCACGGATGTCGACAAGCTTCGGGCAGGCCAAGCCCGAAATCTTGAGCGCTTTTACATCGTTGACGGTGTCCACCGTAGCGAACTTGTAGTCGGGGCTCTTGACAAACCTGGTGAAACGCTCGCAAGCACTTGTGGCCAGGCAGTAGTGGTAGACGAGGATGTGATGGCCCACACGCAACTGGGCGACGACAATCGCCTGATCAACCCCGGGACGACCGCCGGTGTACTGGAGGTCAAAGCCGACCACTTTGTACTTGTCGTCCTTAGCAAGCAACTGCTCCATGGTGTTGATGGAGTCCTCCACCACGGCCAGGTCGATGGTGTACACCATCGTGAGTTCCTTTTCCCTCACGTGGGTGTTCACACGATGCACGCCGTACTCCATTGGAGCACCGCTGGATATCCTCTCTCTCTATGTGTCGTCGTGGGTGTGCTTGTTGTGTTGTGGGGCGCTATTGAAAGGTTGAAGAGACTAAGGTTATAATGGCCGTGGGAACAAATGGGGAGGCCGAACGGCCTGGAGTATCGGCGCGCGCGGATGGCAGTTGTTGCAACATGTATTAATTGCATCGTGCCGCACGTATTAACTGCATCGTGACAACGCGCACGGACGCAACTGCAACATGATCGTGCGCCGGCCCCAACCGCTGAAAGAGCGCGCGCGGAGGGACGCGAGCAGAGCGCGCCGCGGCTGCCTCAACGTTGAGCAGAGTGCGTGAAGGGACGCGAGCATAGCGCACCGCGGCCGCCTAAACGGCGAGCAACCACCTGCGTATAGCAGTTCTGGTCAACCGTCTGGCACGTGTGGGAGGCGAGACGGCCCATCCATCGGACACGCTGACACACCGATCAAACCTAAACATGTTCACACCGATCAAATTACCACGCAATGAGTAAATGCAAATCTGTTCACACCGATCAAACCTAAACGTGTTCCCACTTAGCACTAGGCTATAAAAATTAGTACCCACTCGAAAATTACTGCACATTCCTCTCCTCATCACCAAAAAAAAGGTCTTTCCTCTTAAGCCGTTCCTTCGTCTGCCATGGCCGGTAGGAGGAGTTCTAGGTCGACATATAATCAGGAAAGACCAAGGCCGCGGAAGCACTAGAGAGGTCCCGCCGCAACACGGCAACCGCAGCAGAGATGTCCTGCCGCACCGCGGGGCCCTCAAATGAGCTCTCACGGGCAGGCGAGGGCTCTCACAAGTGCTCTCGCCGCGTCAGCGAACTCAACGAGCTAGCGGGGCTGAAGTCCTTAGCCAGCGACATCGAGATTCTCGCTGGCCTAATTAACCAGCAGGAGCTGCTCGCCGGCTTGGAGAAGCTGCTCGAGATTAGCGATGCCTCAGTTGATAAGGCGACCGGCCTCGTCGTGAAACTCATGGGTGACAATGCGAAGCTCCATGAGGAGCTCGACAAGCAGAAGGAGGAGGCCGCCGGCTGGAGGGAGCTGTATGAGAAGAGCGTAGCCTCGCGGATGACGCTGACAGCCGTCGGCCAAGAACTTGGGGATGACTTGAAGAAGCTCCGCATCGAGCGCGAGTTGCAGGTGGAGGAATCCATGGCTGCTGTCAAGAAAAGTCATGAGGATGTGAAGAAGGAGCTGGAAGAACTCCTCGCCAAGAGATCCATCGAGAAGAAGAGAGCAGTGACTTCCTTCTTCCTCTTTTTTTTTCTTCTCTTGCCCCTGTTCTTTCGGGCGTTGCCACATGTGGAATTTTAAATTGGAAATTATCCGGGATATGTAAGACAATTATTATCCGTTGCCATTGTCAATTTGTCATCGTATTATTTTGTTCGTAACCTCGTAGGTACATGTATACGAGTCGAAAACAGGCTAAAATTCACGTTCTCAGCGAGGCACGAACAAAACAATGCTAGCTATCGTTGAGCGGGGCCATGGGATCACAAGCTAACACCTTCCGTCTAGGTGCATTAACCGCAAGTTAAATAGCGGCTCGGCCGCCATTAATGGAGAAGTTGGGAGTGAGGCGGCGACTGGAGGTCAAAGAGCTCGCTTCCTGGTGAGCCTGCTCGGCCGCCATTAATGGAGAAGTTGGGAGCAAGGCGGCAGGTGGAGGTTAAAGAGCTCGCTTCCCGGTGAGCCTGCGTGGCAGACAGCTTGCACGGGTCCTGTCGAGCCTGTGTGGCAGACTGCTCGCACGCGTCCTGTCGAGCCTGCGCGGCGGACTTCTCGCACTCGACCCATCTAATCAAACAGCTACACGCACGCTACCTAGTATGGTCAAATTTTTGCACAAAATACAAAGAGGACCAATAAACCAGGACCGAGGTAGTACTCTCCAATAAAAAGAGGGATGCGTGGCCGCACGTAAATGGTTAGTGGAACGCCCATGGTTCGGACAATACAACCGTTTGCGATATTAACGTGTCATCTATTTGTTCCAAAATGCCTACGTTGGCTATTAATGTGTGCGCCTTGTCTCAAATTGGACAATTTTTTTACCACGGCATATATGTGCCATATAATGACACTATGCCAAGTTTCATGAATGTCGGGTAAGTTTTGGAATTACGGGGATTTAAAAACCGAGATTCTCAATGTTTGAAGCCGAGCCAGGACGCCGAGATGTTTGTAATTCATTCCCATTTCTTGCATGGGACCTAAACATGCACCCAAGGACACATGTATGGTATTTGAATCCATTTTGGTGCACTAGAGCATGTGCTTGTAATTCAAATTTGAATTATGGGGATTAAATGCCTAGAAAACTCAATTAATGTATAAAAAGGCCAAACGAACCCTAAACAATTCAATATCTCGGCGCGAATCTCCTATTGGTCTATGTTGCCTGTAGAAGAAAAATACAAGGCAAGAAGAGGCAGCGATTGTCGTTTTGCCCACAGGGGTGACACGTTCCCTATCGGAACCACGAGGCTTCTTGCTAGAAGCTTCGGTTTGTAAGAGGCGTGTACCAAAACTTGCCCCAAATTGGACAATTTTTTTACCATGGCATATATGTGCCATGTCATGACACGATGCCAAGTTTCATGAATTTTGGGTGAGTTTTGGATTTACCGGGATTTAAAAACCGATATTCTCAATGTTTGAGGCCGAGCCAGTACACCGAGATGTTTGTAATTCATACCCATTTCTTGCATGGGACCCAAACATGCACCCAAGGACACATGTATGGTTTTTGAAGCCATTTTGGTGCATTGGATCATGTGCTTTTAGTTCAAATTTGAATTATGGACATTAAAATGCCTAGAAAACTCAATTAATGTATAAAAAGGCCAAACGAACCCTGAATAATTCCATATTTTAACACAAATCTCCTATTGGTCTATGTTGCCCATAGAAAAAAATACAAGGCGAGAAGAGGCAGCGATTGTCATTTCGCCCACAAGGGTGACACGTTCCCTATCGGAGGGTGTTACATCCGGTTTGTAAGAGGCTTGTACCAAAACTTGCCCCAAATTGGTCAGTTTTTTTACCATGGCATATATGTGCCATGTCATGACACCATGTAAAGTTTCATGAATTTCAGGTGAGCTTTGGATTTATGGGGATTTAAAAACCAAGCTTCTCGATGTTTGAGGCCGAGCCAGGACGCCGAGATGTTTGTAATTCATCCCTATTCCTTGCATGTGACCTAAACATGCACCCAAGGACACAAATATGATTTTTCAACCCATTTTGGTGCACTGGAGCATGTATTTGTAGTTCAAATTTGAATTTTGCACATTAAATGCCTAGAAAACTCTATTATAATGTATAAAAAATGCCAAACGAACCCTGAATAATTTAAAGCAGTTCTGTTCAACCGTCTGGCACCCGTGGGTAAGCACTGTGCGCATGCGTCATGCTAGCTCATGCTTCTTTCTTTCCCAAGTTTTCCATATTAATGGTGTTATATATGCAAACACGCTACGGTTTCCCGCCACTCCCCCAATCGGTTTCCCGCCACTCCCCCCCCCCCCATCGGTTTCCCGCTGCCAGTGTCAGTGGGCAAAGAGGGCTAGGCGGTGACACACCGGCCATACCACAGTATACCATTCCAGGCATGCCAATCTGGCGAAGCGCCGCCGCCGTCATCAACCTCCTCGACGAGGAGAACAAGCTAGAGCAGGCCGGAGAGCCAGAACGGCCGTGCGCCGCAGAGCGTGAGAAGTATCATCGCGCTCCAATGCTTGAGCAAGCCAATGTCTACACATGTGTTCATCGCCGCCCATGGAGCGGAGCGGAGCAAGAGTGGCAAAGCGTTGCCGCGCAAGAGCGAGAGAATGCCCCCGCGCATCAGGTGCGGTGCGCCACACTATCTGAGCGGAGCCGTGTAAGCATCTTGTTGACTCAACCACTCGAGAGGCCGTTTCCAGGGCCGGTAAGCATCCCGATTCCCCGCCAGGAATGAGCAGACGCCGTCAGTGCCATAATTGCGCCGGACGAAGTTCACACTACCAAAATCCGCCGCCACAAAGCCAACGGGTTGGTCGATTGGCTCTTCGACCTCCTCAGCCCCCCAGGTGCCGCCAATGACGAAGCAGAGCAAAATACTCGTCGCGGCTTGGAATCGACCGTCACCGATGAAATATCCTGGGCAGAGATCGATATTGCAGTACAGCAGTTTCACGAGCGTATCAGACGCGTGGACGAAGGCCTGTACCAATTCATGACTAGCCAAGAGTTCCCGTAGGTTTAGGCCCTGTTTGTATCGGTTTTAGCCCAGTTTTACGCAATTAACTGGGCAACTATCTTGTTCTTAATTAATGAAAAGGCAAAGCTTTTGCTTCTTCTGGCTAGTGGTTTTAAGTAGTTAAAAAATAATGTAAGTTTGAATGGAAGTGGTCCGGTATGTAAAGATTGCACACAGTTTCTAAAAGCACAAATGTGTGTGATAGTAAGGAGTAGGTCCCACGCGGTGACCATCGGTAAATGCCTTAAACGCGAGGAGGCAACTCATATCAGCAAGGGGCAGCTTCCCATCCGCTAGCCTAGTTGAATAGAACGCACAAGTTAAGCGAGCTTGGGGCTGGAGCAGTCTAAGGATGGGTGACCGGGTGGGAAGTTGCTATATCTCAAGCTTCATTTAAGCACCATGATACGGTCATTACAGACATTTAGCATCTAAATGTGTCTGTAGTGACCTGTCATGTCGATTAAATAAATCTTGAGATACTTGTTTTGAAATTTTGGAGAATGATGTTTTTTGTTATTTGTTGTTTTGAAAAATTGGAGAATGATTGAGATTGATCTGTGGGCCCGCCACGTTCTATCCTTTGACACACAACGTTCGAGATCTGTGGGCCCGCACGTTCTATCCTTTGACCCACAACGTACTTGTTTTCAAAATTTGGAGATTGATGTTTTTTGTTATTTGTTGTTTTGAAAAATCAGAGAATGATCAAGATTGATCTGTGGGCCCGCCACGTTCTATCCTTTGACCCACCACGTTTGAGATCTGTGGGCCCGCATGTTCTATCCTTTGACCCACAACGTACTTGCTTTGAAAATTTGTCTGTAGTGACCTGTGAACGTACGAGAAGGGTTTGACCATGACGGTTTCCTCTTGGTATAGGTCATGACATGTCAGACCAAATTTAGTTGGGGAACATTTGTTCGATTCCCTCCCGCCGGCTCGAAGTTGGGGAACCGACATCATACGTAACGTGGCTTCCTCGGGGTACGGTGTTCGGTTTGTAATGCAGCTGGTGCCCCATTGAAGTTGTGCATTGGGGATTTGAACACATCATACACCACCACCCATATATACATATATTTGGGCCGCATGCAAGGTACTTATAGGATCTTCTGATCGACCCCGTCTCCCATGTGCGGTTTTCAATGACACGCCTATCTGTGGGCCTGGTCTATATATATCATCCCTTTGGCTGACAACGAGGGGGTTTGGCCATGAATGGATTCCTCCTGGTTCGTGTTACCGCAGGTCATGGTGACATGTCCGAGCAAAAAGTCCGAGCTCATGCGTTCTCAAGATTCCCTCCCATGCGCTCGAAATGGTGGGTTGGATCGACACCCTACATACGTCGATGTCATCCTTAATTACTACCTACCTTTCATGGGGGTTGTCCATTTTGTGAGGTAGGCGCCACATCAAAATTGTACATTAATGGGTATTTAAAACACATCACACTTCCAACATACATCAATTTGGGCCCCATGCAGGTGGTGCTGGTTTTGTGGCCCCTCTCATGCGGTTACAGTGATGGTCCAATCTATGGGCCCGAGCAGTCTATTATATCCCTTTTTGACCGACAACAACAGTGGTTGTTTGGCCAAGATAGATTCACTTGGTTCGTCTTATGGTAGGTCATGCATGCATGTCTGACCAAAGTATGAGTATGGGAAAGTTTCAGGTGATACTATGGTTTGGGTGATACCATGCTATCGACTTCTGGGCCGTTGGATCTCAGATCTGACGGTATCTGATTAGCTCTTGTATCTGTACGCAATTTTAAGACTCTTGAATGACTTTTTTGCAAAATATTCTAGATCTCCCAGTGGCCACCATATCTGAGATCCAACGGCTCCCAGAAGCCCGTATCATGGTATCACCTAAACATCGGTATCACCTGATATTTCCCGCCGACACGAAGTGGGGGTGGGGCAGGCACCTAGCTACGACCTTAACCCGTCATTATAGATATCCAAGGGGGCTTTCCGGTTTGTGAGGGAGGTGCCACATCAAAGTTGTGCATTGTGTATTTAAACATCACACCCTTTATTCCTACATATATTTGGCCACTTCCATGTGGTTGTTGTATTCTGGCCCCTCTCACCCGATCTTCGACCACGCGCCTACCCGTGGGCCTGTGCGTCAAAGTTGTGCATTGGGAATTTGAACATCACACACCACCCTTTTCATACATATATATTTGGGCCACATGCTGTTGTGGTTGTCTTCTTACCCTCTCTCGCGTTTTTTTGTTGCCAAATGGTGCTATATAAAATAGCAGACGCCTCGGATGAAAAACTGCGTGCGAACGTACGCGCAATGGACACGGGTGCACTGGCTTAACCGTGTGTGAAGCTCGTGCCCTGTAAAATTGCCACGACTTCGCAAGCGCCAGCAAGGGTTAAGGGTACTGTGTACAGGATATTTAGGATGAGAATTATACGTATGCGTCTGAAAATTAGGACGAACCATGTGCGATAAACCAGCTAGCTAGAAATCTCAAAAAAAGCTACCCGCCTTGAGCGATGCAAAAATTGGTGGTTCCGCGGCATTTCCTTATTATCATACACAATTATTATGTTTGGACCGTGTGCGATCTGGTTGCTCCCGCCCCACTTCATTTTCTTTACCCAAATTTTAGTTGCCGCGGTATTTCAACCGTCGCCCTCACACCTCCACCACCGACCTCATAGTAAAATTCCAGTAGGCGAGGCATTTGAACCGTCGCCCTCCCTCGTCCACCACCATCTCCACCCACCATTACTAAAATTTTCAGTAGCCGCGGCATATCCTCAAACACCAGCCGCCCTAACCCCGTCCCCCCTCCACACTCTACACCCCCCCCCCCCCCCGCTCGAACCCTAGCTCGCCGCCGCCGCCGCCACCAACCCCTGCCGGTCTGCCCGTGCCTCCTAGCTTAGATAAGTTCAGGTTACGCACCGATTCCCATACCCTCGCCGCCCTGAGTTTTTAGATGAGGCCTGTGGTGTCCCTCCCCCCCAGATCCCCATCCCCTACTCCAGAGAGTCACAGCCTAAGCCCGACCACATATCCCGGGGAGCCCGAGGAGCGTACGGCCAAAAGGAGGTCTATCATGGCCTCTCCGCCGGACGATGTCGGGGTGGCCGCCGTTCGTGCCGACCTGTCGATCCCGGAGGAACACCTCGCCGCGAAAGCCGGCAAGGACGTTGACTACGTCGCCATGGCGAAGGCTTCACGTCAGCAGGCTCACGTATTACAGAATCTCAGGACAGCTGGCTACGACATCAAGCTCGTCGACAGCGAAGGCTAAACGCGGGCCATGTCACTGGTTAAGTGGTCCATCCCCAACGCCTCTGGTTCAACCGCCGTCGATCTCTTCAAAGGCCCCACCGCTTATCTCCTCCACCTCGCGGTCAAGGATTTGCGATCCTTGTACGCCATCGAGCCCATTATGTCATTTCTGAAGGACACGTTCTACGGCGGTGGCTTGGGATCCTCAGCTGCCAAGTCAGATCTCATCGACCACGACCACGCGAAGGGCACCCACTACGGCTCTTCCAAGGTGAGACAACCCATCTGCGACATCAGGGATCGCACCCTGGATCTGTGCTCTTCCAAGTGGAAGGATCCCATCCATGACAAGTGAGGCAATATCCTATAAGCAAATCTTACTTTTTCTAGCTAGCCAACTCATACCCATTGTTGTAGTAGCTTTTGCCATGCGATGTTTTAACTGTGCCGTGTTTAATTATTTCAGTTATGCAAAAATGTAATGTTCAATATGGCTATCTGATGTTTAAGTATGAATTGTCCACTTCAGTTTCACGAATGGCTATATTTCGTTGTTTATAGTGAGTAGATGCCTTGTTTATCTGTATTTGGTTGTTAGGTTGGTTGCAGTGAGCATTTGTCCAGTTTTCAAGCAGATGCCTCTGTTCCATAATGTAGTGCATAGAAATCCACAGCTGTGTTGGGGAACGTTGCATGGGAAACAAAAATGTTCCTATGCACACACAAGATCTATCCATGGTGATGAGCATCTACGAGAGGGAGAGTGAATCTACATACCCTTGTAGATCGCTAAGCGGAAGCGTTAAAAACATGGTTGATGTAGTCGAATGTCTCCGCGATCCAAATCGCAAGTCGTCCCTCGATCCGATCACGAACTAGTGCCGAACGGACGGCACCTCCGCGTTCAACACACGTACGGCTTGATGACGCCTTCACCTCCTCGATCCAGCGAGCGATGATGAAGTAGTAGATGAGTTCCGGCAGCACGACGGCGTGGTGATGGTGGTGAGGAACAATCTCTGCAGGGCTTCGCCAAGCACTACGAAGATTATGACGGGAGAACTAGAGGGTTAGGGTTGCCGACACACGGCTTGGGAAATCTTGATGTATCCCGTGTGCTAGCCCTGCCCCTCTATTTATATGTTGAGCCCTGGGGTCTAAACTTGGCGAGAAAACCTCCACAAGGTCGGTTTTGCCCGCACAAGGTCGGTTTGGCCCGCACGGAAAGAGTCCAACTCGGATTCCAGCAGTATCGCGTACAAGCGGTAGTACCGCTCACGAGCGGTAGTACCGCTTGAGCGGTAGTACCGCTTCACACAAGCGGTAGTACCGCTTACGCGGTAGTACTGCCTTACCAGCGGTAGTACCGCTTAAGGCAGCAGCAAAACTTCCTTTTGCACTTTCCAATACTTCGTGGGCTTTACCCCTTTGGCTCATATAAAGTGTTGCTGCACCCGAACACTTCGGTAAACATCCGGAACCCCTTCCGGTGAATTCCGGAACCCTTCCGGAGATCAAAACACTATTATCACATATATCAATCTTTACCTCCGGACTCTTCTGGAGATCCTCGTCATGTCCGGGATCTTATCCGGGACTCCGAACAACCTTCGGTCACCAACAAAATAACTCAACTATACTAATCGTCACCAAACGTTAAGTGTGTAGACCCTGCGGGTTCGAGAACTATGTAGACATGACCGAGACACCTCTATGATCAATAACCAATAGCGGGACCTGGATGCCCATATTGGCTCCTACATATTCTACGAAGATCTTTATCGGTCGAACCTCTATGTCAAGGATTCAGTTAATCCCGTATGCTGTTCCCTTTGTTCTTCGGTATGTTACTTGCCCGAGATTCGATCGTCGGTATCTCTATACCTAGTTCAATCTCGTTACCGGCAAGTCTCTTTACTCGTTCCGTAATACAAGATCTCATGGCTAACACTTTAGTCACATTGCTTGCAAGGCTCATTGTGATGTTGTATTACCGAGTGGGCCCTGAGATACCTCTCCGTCACACGGAGTAACAAATCCCAGTCTTGATCCATGCCAACCCAACAGACACCCTCGGAGATACCTGTAGAGCATCTTTATAGTCACCCAGTTACGTTGCGACGTTTGATACACACAAGGTATTCCTCCGATGTCAGGGAGTTGCATGATCTCATGGTCATAGGAACATATACTTGACATGCAGAAAACAATAGCAATAAACTGACACGATCATATGCTACGTTTATAGTTTGGGTCTTGTCCATCACATCATTCTCCTAATGATGTGATCCTGTTATCAAATGACATCTTATGTCCATGGCTAGGAAACCTTCACCATCTTTTGATCAACGAGCTAGTTGACTAGAGGCTTACTAGGGACACAGTGTTGTCTATGTACCCACACATGTATTTGAGTTTCCAATCAATACAATTATAGCATGGATAATAAACGATTATCATGAACAAGGAAATATAATAATAACTAATTTATTATTGCCTCTAGGGCATATTTCCAACAAGCTGGACACTTTTTAGCTTCCAATATTGACTTGTTGCTTGTAGGTACATATGTCCTAGGCAAAGATCCACGCCTCGACCCTTTTTGCGTATGGGGCAATGAGATATTCATGAACCAGCATCAAGTGAGGAAACTGATAAGAATTATTAGCAAAAAGATATGACCGATGGCAATTAAATTATTTGTCTACGCTCTATCCAACACAACAGTGAGTTGTAGGATGGTAACTATGAACTCTGTAGCCTTCTCTTTTTACTGCCCATAATGAGTTGTTAGACAACAATGTCTGAATCTCTTTCGTTTGCAGTGGTTCCCAAAGCAGTTTACTCAAGATTACCTCGCAAAGTACATGATTGGTGGACATGCAATGAAGGTTAAAGTATTTCATCGAGACTACAATGAGCATCGAGAAGTCCTAATGAAGACAGTGAAGGATGGGCGGGCGGCCATCACAAGGGGTTGGCCTAGAGTCATGCGCGCATTAGGCATGGAGGAGGGCACAATATGGGCATTCCGCTTCACCTTCTCCAGCAACCATAATGCCTTCCACCTCTCTCTGTACAGTCTATAGAACAACTGTGGTTCATCATTCTTTCCTTGCTGCATCTGTAGTTCTTCAGTACATGTACCAGTGCATCGAATTATTCATTCGTCCTTGAACTTGTATTTGTAATAAACATGGTTCGATGTGAAATAAGTGATTGCCTACTTTCATATTGAAAATCTATTTCAATTTCAAATTCTGTGAATTTTAAATGCAGGGATTAAATTAGGGATAAATTATGATCTGCAGGCCATTACACTGCACACGGTTTGCGAAAGCAAAACGTCTGTGATAAACGTCAAGATCAGACACGTTTCTCAGATCAGTATGTGTGCGATGAAACACTACTGCACACACGATCAGACAAGAAAAAACATGTGAGATTAACAAAAAGAACGCACACAGTTCCTTCTTACTAAATGTTTGTGAAAGTGACCATATCTCACACGCTAGGCAATTATGAACTGTTTATGATGTCGTGTGCATCGTAAATGTTTGCTCATAGAAGAACGCATGCGATAGGCCTTCATCCGACACGGGTAATATGGATGAATCGTTTGGGACATTTTATACATCTCAAACGTTTATCTACATACAAATGTGTGGGATATTCAAGCTTCGCATACGGTGTAAAATTGTGAACTGTTTGTGATGGGGTGAGCATCGCAAACGTTGCAGCACAGAATACCGAGTGCGATGGTAATGCGAGCACAAACGAGTAGCAAGGACAGATCATTTGGGAAAGGTGCGGGCATCGCATACGCTTAGTTCTGCGAAACATATGCTTGCGTGCTCCCTATCGCGGGCAGTTTCTGGGTCGTGTGGGAAGACCCCCCCTATCGCACACAGAGGCAAGGCGACGGTTTAAAACTGTGTCGCGGAAAGGGGTTAAAAACCGTTTGTATAGCAGCTCGCTGTACCAGTGTGGCATCCTTCATGTTTATAATTTTCTTGAACCACACCCGAGACAATCCTTCTACCAGATGAGTTACCGAGGTTCCAAACAAAGGGCCAGTTGCATTGAAAGGCCTGCTATTCGATATTTCTATTATGTTATCACTAACTAGTTGCAGGCGTGAGGAGAAGTTTCCAAGGGGGATTATGAGAATATGCTAATTCTCAGGAAAGCAGCTAACCTTGATGTCGGTTATTCGCTCAACTTAGGGGCAATACTTTTGTTCCACCTTGTGCACCAAGCAAATCATGCACAAGGAGATATCGCATGTGGAGGAGTAATCACCATGTTGGCTAACTCCCTTGGCCTCAACTACAACATGTAAGTGCATCAAGTGCCCCCTTAGTGGTTTTGGAGTATTGAAGACAAATAAGTTAAGGGACTAATGAGTTTGTGAGTGTACACAGGACAGAATAGTCCCTGAAGACTTCGTTTAACCACGGAAGTCGACCCCTAAAAATGTATTTCTTCAAGTGAAGAATTTGGTGCGGCCTTTGAGGAAATTGATGTGAAGACTTGGAAGCTTGAAGACTTTGTTTTCATAGTTTCTTTTTCTTCTTATTTGAGTCATAGGAAAAACCGTACTGTCAAAGGGGGTCAAGGTGATACATATTTCATACTTCAAAGCGATGCTCAAAACTATACAAACCTAAGCCGCTTCGAGTGAAGCCTTTGGAAACCTCCGGAACAGCTGACGAATTTGATAATGACAGTGACAAAGTTCATCTGATCTCTGACGAATTTGTTCAGGCTGAGGAGTTAGGATTTCACCGGTGCGATCTGCCTATCGTGAGGAAATAGAGTGCCCCGACGAAATTGAGAGCTTAAATTCTGACCGTTGCTGCGCCGCGTGCCAGCTGTCGAGTCGATTCTTATCCTGACAATGGTCATGTCTGAGAAGGGCATTTATGACAATTCATGTCGGGTTGCCCCTGGCTATAAATAGCAGCCCCCCTACAACCACTAGTTGGTTGGCTGCTCTAGAGAGAACTTGACACTTGTCATTTGAGAGCAACCCTTCCTCTGATGACTTTGTGAGAACCCAAGTGAGGAAAAACCCAACCAGAGCCTAAGTGACTAAGCATCACTGAAGAAATTGATCTGTGTGATCCGATGCTTATTACCTTTGAAGACTGTCATTCTTCCAGACGGTTAGGCATCATGTTCTGAGCACCCAAGAGTAATTGTGGTGTGCCGGTGAACAAGTCTGTGAAGGTTTTGGAAGTCTACCTTGAAGAATTACCACGAGTGATTGGGCGAGGTCTAAGTGACCTTAGCTCAAGAGGAATACGGTGAGGACTAAGTGTCCTCTGAGGTAAGACTCAGCCGCCTCAACCAGACGTATAGCTGATACAGCAACTAGAACTGGTCTACCAAATCGCTGTGTCTTCGTCAAGCCCAACCGGTTTCAAATGCCTCACCCCTTTACCTATACGCAATTTCCGATGCTGAAGAACTTGTGCTTTACCTTTCTAATGAATTTGAACTGAAGACTTTCATCATGTTGTTTATCATTTCTTCAGTTCATCTTCTTCATGCATGTCTGCTTGTATGACTACTTGTTCTTCACTTGTATGTATTTCATATGCATCCTAGTTACATCTGTGTCGATCTAGTTTCACTTCTGTTTCTATTTCGTCACTCTGATTTTCGTCAAAATCTTCGGAGTTTGACGAATTTCTAAAAATCTCCCATTCACCCCCCTCTGGGAGTTAACCTGCGCTTTCAATTGGTATCAGAGCAAGGTACTCCCTTGTTCTGTGTGATTTTGGTTTAACCACCTGGAGTTTTAGTTATGTCGACCGCAGGTATGATCAAGGTATCCGCTGCGTGCCCCATCTTCGATGGCACAGACTATCCCTACTAGAAGAACAAGATGCGAATGCATCTTGAGGCTATTGACAACGATCTCTGGTTCGTCGTTGAGAATGGAGTCCCTACTGTGGCTCCAAGCATCAACGCCACTGACGTGAAGCGATTCAAGCAACTGGACTCTCAAGCGAAGAATATCGTATGTGGTCATCTGAACAAAGGCCAGTATGGTAGAGTGAGTGCTTTGGAAACTTCGAAGCTGGTCTGGGACCGGCTCTCCAAAGTCAATGAGCGAGTATCCACTCAACGTGACTCCCGAGTTGATGTCCTGCGCAATCTCTTCAATCGATTCAAGAGGCTCAACAATGAAAATGTGCAGCAAACCTTCGACCGCCTCACTGATATCTCCAATGAGCTACAGGCTCTTGGTGCTGCTGACATCACCAATAATGAGGTGGTGAAGAAATTGTTGAGGTCTCTGGACAGTTCCTTCGACACTTTGACACTGATGATACAAGAGCTCCCTGACTACAAGTCACTAGATCCTGCTGACATTCTTGAGAGGCTCAACACACATGAATTTCAGCAAGCAGAGAAGAGAGATATGTATGGACCCAGCTATGGTCATCCTCGCGCTCTGAAGGCAAAAGCAAAAGCCAAGGCTATTTCTTCATCTGAAGAAGAAGAGGAATATGAGAGCAGTTCTGATGGTGCTGAGGAAATTGGCAGAGAACTGGCTATGCTGGTGAAGAAGTTCCAGAAGTTTTCCAAGAAGAACCGCTTTGGAAAATCTTCAAAGTATGACTCGAAGAACACTGGAGAAGCGTCTGCTTGAGACTACAACAAGAGAACCTATCACAAATGCAAGAAGCCAGGCCACTACATCGCCGACTGCCCGCTATGGCTAAAGAAGAAGAAGAACAAGAAGAGCAAGGATGATGATGAATCTGATGGCAAAAAAAGAAGTCCTCAAAGTCTTCATCAAAGTCCTCATCTCACAAGAAAACCAGTTCTAGCAGAGCTCACACATTCATTGGGAAGGAAATGGATTCTGAAGAAGAATCTGATGATCAGCAAGCTCAGGAATCTGAGGAGGAGTCAGACACTGGTGTGGCGAGCCTTGCACTCGCTACTGAGTATGTCATCAAGTCCATCTTCAACCCTGAGGATAATGGTATCTCCACCAACAATGATGACTGTGCTGATGACTACACTCCCACCTATTGCTTCATGGCAAGAGGTGCAAAGGTAACCTCACGAGAAGCTTACATTGAAACTTCCAGTGATGACGACTCTGAGTGTGAATCTAAACCAAGCTATAAGAAACTTGCTAAAATTACAACTGAGCAACAGCATGCCATGGAAAAGATTCAAAAACTGCTCGACAAAAGCAATGACATGTTGGATGAGGAAATGGATCGTAGTCAAGCTTTGTCTGAGGATCTCAGAAGGCTTGAGTCTCAATATGACAAACTTGAAAGTCGTCATGTGTCCCTCTCAGCCGAACATGAGAAGTTGTCATATGAATTTCTTCAAAGGAAGCAAGATCTTGAGAAGCTGAGAGCGTCTCATGATGATCTTCAAAAAGAAAACAATTCACTCCTCGCTTAACAAATCAGTACCGCTCAGGAAGAATTTGTTGCACCATGCCTAAAATGCCTTGAACGTGATAATGCAAATTCTTCAGCTGAATGTTCAAATGCTTTTGTACTTTCAATTGCTTCAACTGCTATGGTGGCCACTAACCCCTCATCTGAGGAAACCACCTGTGATACTGATGAAAATGCAGGGCTGAAGGAATTGTATGTCACTGGCATGTACAAAAGCCTTAAAGGGCATCAAACCCTGTGTGACGTGCTCAAAAAGCAAATTCTTCACAGAAACCCTAGGAAAGAGGGCATTGATTTTGAGAGAAAGCTTAATGCTGATGGTTCGTATTGGAAGCCTGAGTAGTATCCCAAAACCACATGGGTTGCTGCTAAGGGACCTCCCATAGATCCATCCACTTTATCTGGCTATACTTGTGATTCTTCATATTCTTCAGATGTGTCATTTGACTCCAACTATAAACTGTTCAAGAATCAGAATGGCGAAGTCTTTGCCAGATTCATTGGTACTAACTGCAGGAACGGTCCACCTGTGAAGAAAATCTGGGTTCCTAAAAGCCTTCTGGAAAATCTTCAGGTGAATGTCATCATGACGCCACCAATGAAGAAGAATCTTCCCAGAGCAAATTCTTCACAGGGATCAAAGTCGTCAAATGGACGTAGATCCACTTATGGTCATGCTAATGCCTCTGTTTCGCAGGGAAATAAACAGCGATTTGATGAATATGAGCATTATTCTTCGAACCACTATGTTCACAAATCATCGAAGAATTTCTCTGCTTATTCATTCAATTACTATAACCCTCCTGTGAAGAGAAATGCATATTCTTCAATGCCTAAGTTCTCCATTAATGCACTTCGCTACATTGCTTCTCAGCCACCCATACAGATGTGGGTGGTTAAGAAGAAGAAGTAATCTCTTCTGCAGGGTTAGGTCTTCAGACAACTGAAATATTTGATGAATTTGCTGAAGACCTGACAAGGTGCCTGTTGGGATGCAGGCTACTCACGATGAAATGAATAACTCATTTCACACATCCCTTTTATGCTGCTAAATACTATTCCTTGATGAAATTGTCTGACGAAATTGATCATCATCATATTCTTCACTTTGAAGTATATGAATTTGTAAGTCAGACTAATGCTTCTACAGGATGATACACCTTCAGCCACTGAATGTGTCTTGGGTAGTGGCTGCACGAATCATATGACTGGAGACAGGAATCTCCTCACTGATGCTCCCCTTACTCCATCTCATCTGAAGCATATCACATACGCCGATAAAGGAAAAAGCAAGGTATTGGGTCTAGGTAAGGTTGCTATCTCAAAGGATCGACACATGGAAAAAGTGATGCTTGTCGAGTCCCTAGGATACAACCTCATGTCTGTCTCAATGCTTTGTGATCTTGATATGATTGTCATCTTTGGCAAATATATATGCATTGTGCTATTGGAATCTGACAAATCCAAAGTCTTCGAAGGCTTTAGTAAAGGTGATTTGTATATTGTAGATTTCTCTCTAGGTCCTTAGCCTGCCACGTGTCTACTGGCAAAAGCTTCAGAGTGTTGGCTATGGCATCGACGTCTTGGATACGCTGGAATGAGGAATTTGAGCACACTTGTCAAGAAGAAGCACATCATTGGCATAGAAGGCGTCAAATTCGTCAAAGATCACTTGTGTGGTGCTTGTGAGTCTGGAAAGATGACCAGATCCAAGCATACGGCTAAGACAATCATGACCACTACTCGTCCCTTTGAATTACTTCATATGGATTTGTTTGGTCCCACACATTATGCCACACTAACCAATGCAGCATCTCTCTACGGATTCGTCATTGTTGATGACTACTCTCGTTACACCTGGGTGCACATCATTTCCTACAAGACTGAAGTTCAGGATGTCTTCAGACGATTCTCCAATCGGGCCATGACGAATTGTGGTCTCAAGATCAAGCACATCAGGAGTGACAACGGCACTGAGTTCAAGAACACAGGCCTCGATGACTATCTTGATGAACTTGGTATCACTCATGAGCTCTCTGCTCCCTACACGCCTCAGCAGAATGGAGTCATGGAGCGCAAGAACAGAACCCTCATCGAGATGGCGCGTACTATGCTTGATGAATACAAGACACCTCGTCATTTCTAGCCTGAAGCAATTGACACTGCATGTCACATCATCAACCGGGTATATCTTCACAAATTCCTCAAGAAGACCTCATATGAGCTCCTCACTGACAAGAAACCCAATGTGAGTTATTTCAAAGTCTTCGGTGCTAAATGTTGGATTAGAGATCCTCATCACAGTTCTAAATTTGCACCGAAAGCACATGAAGGTTTTATGCTTGGTTACGGAAAGGACTCGCACACCTATAGAGTCTTCAACTCCTTCCACCACAAGGTTGTTGAAACTGTAGATGTGCGGTTCGATGAAACTAACGGCTCGCAAAGAGAGCACCTGCCTCCTGTGCTAGATGAAATGCCTCCTGAGGAATCTATCAAGCTTATGGGCACTGGTGAAATTATGCCCAGTGAACAAATAGCTGATGAAGATGTACTTATCCCACGTCATGAGGAAACTGCTAATCCTGAGGAAAATGATGCTGAGGATACTGCACAGCAACAACAACAACAAGGCCCTCGTCCAGCACATCCACGAGTGGCGAATGAAGTGCAGATTGAAAAGATCCTCGACAACATCAATGCACCTGGTCCCCTCACTCGCTCAAGAGCTTCACATCTAGCTAACTTTTGTGGGCATTACGCATTTGTCTCTATTTCAGAGCCCACCAAAGTTGATGAAGCATTTCTTGAACCGGAATGGATTCAAGCGATGCAAGAGGAATTGCATAAATTTCAGCTCAACAATGTGTGGGAGCTTGTCAAGCGTCCTGATCCACGCAAGCACAACATCATCGGCACCAAATGGATCTACCGCAACAAACAAGACGAAAATGGCCAAGTGGTGAGGCATAAGGCCCGTCTTGTAGCTCAAGGCTACACACATGTTGAGGGTATTGATTTCGATGAAACATTTGCACCTGTTGCTAGGCTTGAAGCCATTCGTATACTGCTTGCATATGCTAACCATCATGATATCCTCTTATATCAAATGGATGTGAAAAGTGCATTCCTCAATGGTAAGCTTGAGGAAGAAGTATATGTTGCTCAACCACCAGGTTTTGAGGACCCAAAGCATCCAGACAAAGTCTTCAGACTCAACAAGGCTCTCTATGGCCTCAAACAAGCCCCGAGGGCTTGGTATGATACACTGAAGGAGTTTCTGAAGAAAAAGGGTTTCAAACCTTGTTCACTTGATCCTTCTCTTTTCACAAAATCTTATGATGGTGAACTGTTCATATGCCAAATATATGTTGTGTGACACCCTGGTTTTCGCTCCTCGTTTTTTTTCCTTCGCGGGATTGGACTCCCGTCTTTTTTTTTATGTTATCGGATTTTCTCTCGCTCTTGGGTATATGAAGATGGTCACTTAGCCTTGCCTATCTTATCCAACTAGAGATTCTCTCCAGTCCAACCTTGCCACCCAAGACTTATTCTCAAGATTTTGCCGCCGAAACTACCTTCCGAGTTACCGGAAGGGAAACCCTAATTCCTTCCATTACAAAGGAACCCCAATTTTCCTTGATCTGTTGCCTCCCAAACTTTTCCCAATAATCATCCCACATCTATAAACCCTGGATATGCTATTGCCAAGTCATTTGCAATATTTTTCATTTAAAATTAATTCATTTTTTTGTTGTTTAAAGGAATTAAATCCAGGGAAATATCTATCCATCTCCAAAGCTCATGAAAACTTGTGGAGATATTCTTTGTGATCATATTGAGCTCTCATAAAAATATTGGCCATAATTAAATGAGGGAAATTGCATTTTCCTATTTAAAGCCAATATTGCATTTTGGGCACTTTCCAAAGGAGCTACCATTTTGGTAGCCAGGAAAAATCCCAAATAATTTGTGGAGCTTCTCCTATCCATATCTTCACCATTTCCATCAAGAACCCAAGTTCCATAGTTCAAATTTTGAGCACATCATCCAACTCTTGTTTCTGGACCTATTTTGAGGTTGTGAAGCAACTATATTTTATATTGCTTCAAAATTCTTGAAATTAATCCAGGACTTCACATTCCCTACATGATGTGAGCATGCAAAAATTCATATCATTTTATCTAGCCAATTTCTCCCAAAAATTCCATCTAGTTTCTGTCCAGCAGGAAGCTCTGTGAAGGAAGTACTTTCATAGGGCATCCAAATGAGCTGAAATTTTGCCATTATCTCCATACTTCTAAATCATCACCCTACACAAAAATTCAGCTCATTTAATAAAGCCAGTTGAGCACAACATCAAAATCTAGTTTCTGGACCAAATGTTGCATTGCAAAGGAAGTGCATGCAAACAAGGTCCAAATGGCCTCAAATCTTGCAAGCACCTACTCCTTTCTACCACAATTCAGTATGACAAGGATTCAACTCCTTCTCTTCAGCCATTTCTCCAGAACAAACTATGGTAGACACCTTTAAACAGCCATCATTTAACGAAGTAGTAAATTCGAATGACTACAACCTTGATCAATCTGATCACAAAGTGAGTTTTTCATGCTTATGCCTCTCAGCTGCTCCCTCGGGATAGGTAGCCCCCCCCCCCTTTCCCAAGAGGCGGCCGGGCTGTGTTTCCCCTGCGGCCACCCAGTGGCGGCAGAAAACGAAAAAGGGTGGGCTCCGCGTGGTTCGCGTTTTATTGTAAAGAGAGAGCTTTTCATTCTCTTATAGAAGCCCGTCCGGAGAGGCGGAAGCAACAGACTCACTTCATAAACCTCCATCCAAGTTTCTGTCCAGAATCTTGTTTTGGAAAAATTCACCGGCTCAGCGTTCTCCAGCAGGTTCCAGATGATCCTGGCACTTATTTGAGCTCTGAGTCATGACTGGGACGGGGATTGGGCAGCAGACACGCGCCAGGGCGTGCCATGGCCATGGTGACCACTCCACGGACCCAGCCAAACGCGCGCTCTGCGCGCTGGCGACGTCTGGTCGCATCGGGCAGGCCGGCTCAGGCCGCCGTGGCTTGTCCCCGCGTGCTGACTGCCTTCCCCGCCGTCCACGCACCCCTCTCCAGCCTCTTCCCCCTCCGTCCTCTTCTTCGTCGCGTCGCGACGAGCGCCTCTGCTTCGCCACTGTGCCGCACATGCGCCGCCGTATCCGGACGAAGCCGAGGCGTCTCGAGCTTGCCAGCACCGCTCCACAGCCTCCCCGTGACGCTCCAGACGCCGAGCTAGCCGCCACCGCCCTGAGTCCGAACACTGCAGCTCCGGCCAGCGCATCACCGCGGCCGAGCTTGTCCTCTCCGTCGCTCGCCTATCTATAGGCCCTCCCCGAGCCTCTCGAGCTCACCACTCTCTCCCTCGCCCGTTCATGGCCCTCCTAGCTCTCCCCATTTGTTCCCGGAGCCCTCCCGGTGCTCGAATTCTAGCGAGGATCGCCACTGCCTCCGCCCTCAAGCCCCGCGTCCAGCCACCCCCAGGGCCCATGGACCTCGTCACCAGATGCCCCACTCCCCGGCGACCTCGCCCGTGCTCTCGCCCAGCCCTCCCGGCCACCGGAGCCCCCACATCAACCGGAGCCACCGCTCACTGTCACCGACCACCACCGCGTACCCAGTCCTCTCCGGCGGCCCCGCGACCCACCCCTGGAACCGCGGCTCGCCAGCGACCCCAGCCGCGTTGTCGCCCGCCCTTGGAGCCCACCAGAGTGTCGGAATCACGCCGGAGCCGACCACCCAGCCGCGGCCATCGGGAAGAGAGGAGAGGAGAAAGAAGAGAAGGGGAGGGAGGAGAGAGAGGGTGGTGTGGGGCCCAGTCGTCAGCGAATGGAGGCCGCCACGTCAGCTTAAGTGGAGGCGCCCCCAGCTCAAATATGTTTCCCCACTGGGAAGCGTATTCCATCGAAATGCGCTTTCAATTCTCAGCCGCCAGCGCCGAAACCCTTAAATAGTGGACGTTCGTTGGCTAAGGGCAAAAATGAACATATTCTATTTATTTTCCTGCCTAACGAACGAACGCTCACAACTTCGCAACCGTAACTCCGATTCAGGTGATTCCAAAGCCCACCTTCTCAGTTCGTCGAGCCCGTTCCGATGGCATCACTTTCATAATGTTTTCACATTCTGAAAATGACCATTTTGCCCCTGCCCTATAATCAGCCCTTCGAGAGGGAATCTTTTCCGGCAAATCTTCCACGAGGTGATCGCACTTCTCTCCGGTGAATTTATCGACCCCCAGGCAAGCCGACCATCTGATATATGTCCTAAAGCATTGCTCTGTGTTATTATTGTGTGTTTAATTAATGAATATGCCTGTGTTAGAAATAATTAAACTCCTGCTAGGTTGAACTTGCTGTTTACCTTACTTGCTAGTATTCATCATATCATCGCACTAGTGACTCATATGTGATACTGTATGGAGATAGGTTGTTATGTTTTCATCATGCATCATTATTGTTATTGTAATAAAAGAATGTGACATAATAACAACAACCTCCTCCGTCGGCTGGATCGAGTCATAGTGCCACCGAACTGAGCTCATCAGTGCGGCCACACTTGTCTTTATGGGAAGGCCCTAACTTGGTCTATTGTCTTGCCTCTTGTCGGTACCTCCAAAGAGGGGAGGTTATGTGTGCGTGCTACCCTGGCCCGGTAGGCGGCGATAACCTTGTGAGCCCAGGTTATTTGCACGCGGGTCCCCGTTTGGGATAGTTTTGTTTGGCCACGACGGTGGCAGGTGTCAGGAGTGACACAGGGGCCACCCAGGGCATGACCCGGAAGGGGTATGGTTACCGGTGGGACCGTAAGAGTGCCAGGCAATAGACAAGTTCTGTTGGAGTAGCGCCGGTCCACCCGAATGGGAACAAGTACTAAAGTACGAGGCTGGGAGCTCCATGGTGTGGGTAAAATGTGCAACCTCTGCAGAGTGTAAATCTATTCGAATAGCCGCGTCCTCGGTCATGGGACACAATCCGTACTAGGTCACACTATTTGGTCTGTGTCGAGTCTCGAGGAGTTAACCGAATGATTGCTAGAACGAACCAGATAAGGTAAGCTTTGTCAGACTTACAGCACAGATGCCTGGACATCGGTTGATGTCAGGAGCATGAGGTGCTGGCCTAGTGATGGCTATGAGATGGGAGGTCGGATGACCGCAAGAGTTAGATTGGATTCGGTTATGGTTTGGACTGGATCACGAGAATATTCGGAGTATGGATTATTTATTGATATGCTTTACTAGTTACCATGCTGGATAATCCTGTTATGACATGATAATTAATATTGCTAGATAGGTATGCTATGCCATGATAATTAGTGTTGCCCTAATAACAAATGCATGCTCGAATGCCATGGATTGCTTTGCTTGGTGTATATGTTGGTTTGGTTTGCTTGCGAGTACATTCAAAAGTACTCAGCGGCCTTCAATGTGGCCAGGTTCACCTAAGGATCCGACGTCCACTAGCGAGGATCCGGAGTATTCGCGGGCTAGAAGAGTAACCCAGTCAGATCCCTGTGGATTGGAGCCGCACCAAGACCATGCTGCCTTAGATAGAGTTTTTTCCGCTGCCATCACCCTTGTAAAATGTCATGTAAGACTTATATATCCATTAATAGAAATGCCTGTGTTCATGATACTTGTTGTAAACGCGCATGCCAGAGTGATTTCCTGGGCTGGTGTGTGCGGCGACCGTCTGGCTACAGTGGTAATCAGGCGGGGCGCCACATGTTGATGATATTATCTTTGGTTGCACTAACAAGAAATACAGTGACGAATTTGCATATATGATGCAAGAAGAATATCATATGTCTATGATGGGGGAGTTGAAATTCTTCCTCGGACTTCAAATTCATAAACAACGAAATGGCATCTTCATATCTCAGGAAATATATCTCAAGGATTGCCAGAAGAAATTCGTCATGCAAGATTGCAAAGGCCTCAAGATACCAATGCCAACAAATGGTCAACTCTGCACTGACGAAAATGGTAAAGATTTCAATCAGCAGGTATATCGCTCCATCATTGGTTCGCTGCTTTACCTATGTGCATCTAGGCCAGACATTATGCTTAACGTTTGCATTTGTGCCCGCTTTCAAGCGTCACCGAAGGAGTCACACCATCAGGCTGTGAAACGAATTCTTTGATATTTAGCTCACACACCAACACTTGGATTATGGTATCCCAAGGGCTCATCATTTGATCTTGCTGGATATTCTGATTCTGATTATGCTGGAGATCGAGTGGATCGCAAGTCAACATCAGGCACATGTCATTTCCTCGGACGATCTCTTGTTTGTTGGTCCTCGAAGAAGCAGAACATCGTCTCACTTTCCACCGCCGAGGCTGAATACATTGCCGCTGGTGCCTATTGCTCACAGCTTCTATGGATGAAGCAAACCCTCAAGGACTATGACATCAAAGTGAAGAAAGTGCCACTCTACTTCAATTTGAGTTTTCTTCGTAATTTGCAATTTCGTCAAAACTTTTTCAAATTCATCATTTGTGGTTGTTCTTCATTGCTTGAGACAATTCTCTCTACTTATTTATTTATTTGAGTTTTTCATGTCCTCTACAGCATTCACATATTGCTATTTCTTCAAGTTGCTTTTGTTGTCTATGTGAATGTGATCAGACCTGCTCCCCTCTATGCTAAACTCAAACTACTCTGTGCACAATCTCTTCATATGCGTTCTACTTGACTTATTTCAAAGTCTTCACTGTGTCCTTGCCAGCTGAAGAAATTGCGAACACATTTTTTTAATCTTCTATTCAAATTTTTGGCGGTTGCCACAGTAACTTAATCCCACGCACCACGCCTGGATAAGCGCACTCAAAATGCATGTGTGACGCATGTCGCGGAAATGCGAAGAGCCAGGGGCTTATCCGTCCAAAAGTTTTGGACCACTCGGTTTTCACCGTGCCTATATAATGGCTTGACCTCATCAAACCCAGTTAATTCACTCTCGCGCCCCTGTCGCTCTCAAAACCCTAGCACCGCCGTTGGACTTCATCATCGCCAGAGAGGAAGAGCTTCACTGCCTCAACTTTTTCGTCGTCGTACTCACGCCGGCCGCGGATTCCTTCACCTCCGCCGTCGCCGTAGCTGTCTCTCGTTGCCAAGTTAGGGCACGAGAGATCTGAACTGACGATTTCCTTCGACTCGTCGTCCAGTTCATTGAGTTCATCCTTAGGGTAATTAAAGCTTATTTTTACTGCCCAAGTTTGATCTGTTTACTTTCTCAAATTCTTCAAGTGCTATTTTTACCACTTCTTCCCAAATCTTTAACACTTCCTTTTGGCCAGTCTTGGTAATTTCAACTAAGTTGCACTTCATGATTAGATTCCTCAGTTTTGCGATTACCTCAATCTGTATAGCTCTGAAATCTAAGTCAAGAACACTTAGAAATTTTCTTCAAGACGATAAGGGTCAATTTCCTCAACTGGCTTTATTTTGGAAATCTCTGAGAACGCATGTGACTCTTCCAAATTTCCTCGCAATTATACTATGTTCACAGGTACCCATGTCTGCAGACGAATTTCTTGGTTCTCATCAACTTAATTCATTTGCAGCATTGCTTGAGGAAAATCTACAGACTTCATCAGAAACATTGAAAGTTCAAAACCCTCAGTTGAACAAAATGACAGATGGCAGAAAGCCTCAGAAGGGAGGCAAGAGGAAGGAGGAACAAACTGCTTTTGAGATACCTGAGGATATTTACTCAGGATACTGCACACCCGATGAAGAAACTCATGGAAAGGAAACCAAGGAGCAGCGCAAAACTCGCATGCAAAAGATCAAGAGGTACTGTACTTATCAGTGGAGGAGCTACAATTTCGTCACCTCCAAATACATGAAGGATTTTGCTGTAAAGCCGCCTTGCAACAGACCATAGTTGGCTCCTTGTCAAACAGCTGATCCCACGAGCATCAAAAGGGGTGAAGAATTCCCCAAAGAATGGGCCAAGCGTCAGGCCAAACTGCAAAAACAGGCTCAAAAGGCTGTTAAAGAATTCAACAGGGCCACAAAGGCTTCACAAGAAGCGGGTGCAGGCTCAAGTGGCAGAGCGCCCAAGAAAGCTATGAAAAAGAAGCCGGCTCAAAAGCCTAAACCTACGACTGAAGAGCCCTCACGGCCAAAATCTTCAGCCAGTGCCCCCAATGCCCAAGGTTGGCAAAAGCGTCAGAAGGCCAAAATTCGACAATGCCGCCTTCTTTCAAGAGAAGAATTTCTTCATAGGCGAGTCCCCGTATGACTCTGCAAAAATCAGGCGTCAGAGATTTTGGACAAATGCTCAGATGAACTTCTATTCCTCACTGCTGTTTGACAAGAACAAAGTGTTTCCGCATCGTCATATTCCTCATTGGATATGGAATCCTTACCGTGCTTTCGGCCAGTTCTGGTTGTTCTTCACGATGCCGGATTACTCAGCTTCATCACAGATGTGTGTGATTGGAATGAAGAACTCATTCTTCAAGTTTATGCCACCTTGCATCTATCTGGTGATGTTGATGATATTCATTCATGGGCTCTAGACTGGATGAGTGAGAACACGCACTACAAGGCTCCTGCTGATGAATTGCTTCGAGCTCTTCCGGTTGATTTGCCCTCCGCTGATGCCAGAAAGGTCTATGAAGAACCTGAGTTGCCAAATCATCTGATGCAAGTACTGATGAAGCCTTTGGCTCAAGGAGAAGCTCAGAGAACCACCTTCTTAGTGAAGGATTTGCTATATGTGCCAAGGACAGTATATCGCATTTTGGCCAAAACCCTCAGTCCTATCAAAGGCCACAATTCTGAGACTGAAGAAGTTGTGGGGATCATGAAGAACTTGCTATTCAATATCATCCATGGAATTCCTATCAATGTGCATGATTTCTTCATGAGGACATTGGCCACCGTCGCACAATCTCCATTTGACTTGAAGCCTTATGCTCCCTGGCTCATGAGATTCATTTGAATAAGATCATCAATGAACTACAAAGCTGACAGTCAAAATCATCTTAGCTTTTTGCCAGATGTTGAAATTCTTCAAAGCACAATTGCTTCAGTTCCTGGCAAGGGGAAAGCTGTCATTGATGAAGGAGTTCGTCCCCTTGATGGCCAATTTCGTCAGCCTGTCTCACAATCCACAGGATATGATTCTTCAAGCCATGACACTGATGCAAATGCCACTCAGCAAACCCCTCACGGTGAAGCTCCTCGAGTGATGACTGATCGTGAGCTGCTCATAAGTCTTCATCAGAAAGTTGACAAAAACCACAACTGGGTTAAGCGTCAACTCCATGCAATTCTAGGCAATATGACTGTGATGCAAAATTCAGTCCGGAAGAATCATTATTATCTGCATGAGATCTTCGACAGAAGTTGGGCCATTCTTTCACATCTGAAGACCCCTGGCGAACTTGAAGAAATGGAATTCAAAATGAACTTTGATTGGGCCAATTCCCCCAAGAAGAAGTTCAAGAAGGTTCAAGTTCCTCCGATGGTTCCAAGCTCTATGTCTTCTTCACGCGCTACTGATGAAAATGAAGATGTTGAAGACACTGCGGCAGGCCCTTCTTCAACTCGCGACCCCAACAATGATGATGGCGCTCCCTCGACTGCTTCATGATATGATTTCTTCAGGGGCGTTAGTTATCAGTTTCGTCTCCTTTTGGTCATCTGATGACAAAGGGAGAGAAATTTGAGTTAGACTTCAAGTGGGTCTTATATTGGGTTGTTTATTTTGTTAAGTTGCAACTCTTGGTTCTTCGTTTGATTCGCTCCATTGATGAGTTGTAACTTAAATACTGTTGGTGGTCTGACATTCTTTTACGACGTTTTAGTTGCATGCGTGATTATGCTCTGATCCTCCAAATATATATATCTGTGCATGCATGTTATAATTCGTCAGACACCAATTTTCATCATGCATTCAAATTCTTTAATATCTTATGATCATGCATGATTGGATTCCAAGATATAGGGGGAGATCTCCACAATTTCAACCTACCATGTGCATTTGCAATCCAAAGCAAATTCTTCATATGCACATCTTCAGGGGGAGTTCCTCAATATCTTGTAACCAATGTCTTCATATCATGTACTTACACTTCCACTATTTTATTCCCGTTGAAAACTTAACTGATTTGTCATCAATCACCAAAAAGGGGGAGATTGTAAGTGCATCAAGTGCCCCCTTAGTGGTTTTGGAGTATTGAAGACAAATAAGTTAAGGGACTAATGAGTTTGTGAGTGTACATAGGAGAGAATAGTCCCTGAAGACTTGGTTTAACCACGGAAGTCGACCCCTAAAAATGTATTTCTTCAAGTGAAGAATTTGGTGCAGCCTTTGAGGAAATTGATGTGAAGACTTGGAAGCTTGAAGGCTTTGTGTTCATAGTTTCTTTTTCTTCTTATTTGAGTCATAGGAAAAACCGTACTGTCAAAGGGGGTCAAGGTGATACATATTTCATACTTCAAAGCGATGCTCAAAACTATACAAACCTAAGCCGCTTCGAGTGAAGCCTTTGGAAACCTCCGGAATAGCTGACGAATTTGACAATGACAGTGACGAAGTTCATCTGGTCTCTGACGAATTTGGTCAGGCTGAGGAGTTAGGATTTCGCCAGTGCGATCTGCCTATCATGAGGAAATAGAGTGCCCCGACGAAATTGAGAGCTTAATTTCCGACCATTGCTGCGCCACATGCCAGCTATCGAGTGGATTCTTATCCTGACAACGGTCATGTCTGAGAAGGGCATTTATGACAATTCATGTCGGGTTGCCCCCTGGCTATAAATAGCCGCCCCCTACAACCACTAGTTGGTTGGCTGCTCTAGAGAGAACTTGACACTTGTCATTTGAGAGCAACCCTTCCTCTGACGACTTTGTGAGAACCCAAGGGAGGAAAAACCCAACCAGAGCCTAAGTGACTGAGCATCACTGAAGAAGTTGATCTGTGTGATCCGACGCTTATTACCTTTGAAGACTATCATTCTTCTAGACGGTTAGGTGTCATGTTCTGAGCACCCAAGAGTAATTGTGGTGTGCCGGTGAACAAGTCTGTGAAGGTTTTGGAAGTCTACCTTGAAGACTTACCACAAGTGATTGGGCGAGGTCTAAGTGACCTTAGCTCAAGAGGAATACGGTGAGGACTAAGTGTCCTCCGAGGTAAGACTCAGCCACCTCAACCAGACGTACAATTGATACAGCAACTGGAACTGGTCTACCAAATTGCTATGTCTTCGTCAAGCCCAACCGGTTTCAAATTCCTCACCCCTTTACCTATACGCAATTTCCGCTGCTGAAGAACTTGTGCTCTACCTTTCTGATGAATTTGAACTGAAGACTTTCATCATGTTGTTTATCATTTCTTCAGTTCATCTTCTTCATGCATGTCTGCTTGTATGAATACTTGTTCTTCACTTGTATGTATTTCATATGCATGCTAGTTACATCTGTGTCGATCTAGTTTCACTTCTGTTTCTATTTTGTCGCTCTGATTTTCGTCAAAATCTTCGGAGTTTGACGAATTTCTAAAAATCTCCCATTCACCCCCCCTCTGGGAGTTAACCTGCGCTTTCACAACCATCTCCGCCCCATTGTTGGTAACAACCTTGTTAATAGTAGAGTTCTTTCTAGTGCTACAATGGTAGTGGTTCGCTGTGGTCGTCATTGTATTCGAATTCCTTGAGTTAGGTATTTGTTACCTACTCCTATGTCTAACCATTTGTCCATAGAAGATGGACTTTTGCATTATGTGCCACAGGAAGGAGATGCAACTTTTGACCAAGAGACCCTTGAACAGGAACAAGTTGATGAAGAAGATCTCGCCACCGATGAAGAAGAGGAGTAGCCCCAAGATGAGTAGCCACCACAAGAAGCCTACACTTCCTACACGGACCTTTATAGTCTTCAGGGCTCCATCAATGATATGAGCAACCTCTTCGAGTCCCTTCGAAGCACATCTGCCTACATGAACACCAGCTTCTCCAACTGGAGCCAAGGATGGGCTCCTGACCAGCTGCCTCCACAATGATCTCACCGGTTTGGGCTTGCAAAAGCTTAAGCTTGGGGGAGGTCGCTACCACATCTACATCAAGATGTGGTGGTGTTATTTTTAATAAGTTGTAATGAGGTTGTATTTCAGCTCGTTGAGCTTCAAACACTCGTGTTGGTTTGTTCCAACACTTTGCTTTTGTTTTTTAGTTTTTTCTTTCACCGTTTGTGATTTTTCGTTTGCAAGTTAGCTTTCAAAACCCCAAAAAAAACAAAAATAGAATAAGTTTTGCTTTGCTTTTTTCTTTTGCCTTTGGATTTCGTTTGCATTCTTGTTTATATTTCAGAGGAGTTGATCTACGCCGGACAACGAGGAATGCAAGCTTAAGGAAGAGAAGTGTGTACATTCATGATCGTGAAGGTATGTTCTACGACTTCAGTCTTTTGCGCTTGAATTACTTAGAATAGATGTAGTAGTAGCAGCAGCAACAGTAGTAGCAGTAGTTGCAGTAGTAGCAGTAGTAGCAGTAGTAGCAGCAGTACCAGCAGTAGCAGCAGTAGCAGCAGTAGCAGCAGTAGCAGTAGTAGCAGTAGTAGCAGCAGTAGTAGCAGCAGTAGCAGTAGCAGTAGCAGGAGCAGGAGCAGTAGCAGTAGCAGTAGCAGTAGCAGTAGCAGCAGTAGGAGCAGTAGCAGTAGCAGTAGCAGCAGCAGCAGTAGCAGTAGCAGTAGCAGTAGCAGTAGCAGTAGCAGTAGCAGTAGCAGTAGGAGTAGGAGTAGCAGTAGCAGTAGCTATACCTGTAGCAGCAGCAGCAGCAGTAGCAGTAGCAGTAGCAGCAGCAGCGGCAGCAGCGGCAGCGGCGGCAGCAGCGGCAGCAGTAGCAGTAGCAGTAGTAGTAGGAGGAGGAGGAGCAGCAGCAGCAGCATATGAAACGTATGATTTAATTATATTGATGTCGTAATATGAAAGGGTGTTAGTTCATGATCATTGGTTAGTAGAAATATCGATATTAAAGTTTGTCATTAACTACTCATTTAAGTGTCGATCATGGCATGGTGGGGAAATTTGAGCATTTTTATGTCTGATTGAAATCCTTTGTGTTGTTTGAATTGGGGGCACGCGATGGTTAACTCCTACCAACCTCCTCCCTAGGGGCCTGCAAGTAGTACTTTGCTTCGAGGACTAATAAAACTTTCACAATAAGTATATGAGTTCTTTATGACTAATGTGAGTTCATGGACTAATACAACACTCCCACCTATCCACATATTGCAAGCCTCTTCGGTAACGTGCATTGCCCTTTCTCACCTCGAGAGTTGGTGCAAACTTCGCCGGTGCATCCAAACCCCGTGATATGATACGCTCTATCACACATAAGCCTCCTTATATCTTCCTTAAAACAGCCACCGTACCTACTTATCATGGCATTTCCATAGCCATTCCGAGATATATTGCCATGCAACTTCCACCGTTCCGTCTTATGACATGTGTGTTCATCATCATATTGCTTTGCATGATCACATAGAGCTGACATGATATTTGTGGCAAAGCCACCGTTCATCATTGTAATACATGTTACGCTAGATCATTGCACATCCTGGTACACTGCCAGAGGCATTTGTATAGAGTCATATTGTTTCAATTTATCGAGTTGTAAGTAAATAAAAGTGTGATGATCATCATTATTAGAGCATTGTCCCAGTGAGGTATAGAATGATGGAGACTAATGAGTCCTCGAAAAAGTGGGGATGAGGTTCATGATATTGTTCTAAAAAAATGAGAGAAAAAGAGAGAAGGGGCAATGCTACTATCCTTTTACCACACTTGTGCTTCAAAGTAGCACCATGTTCTTCATATAGAGAGTCTCCTGAGTTGTCACTTTCATATACTAGTGGGAATTTTTCATTATAGAACTTGGCTTGTATATTCCAATGACGGGCTTCCTCAAATGCCCGAGGTCTTCATGAGGAAGCAAGTCGGATGCACACCCACTTAGTTTCAGTATTGAGCTTTCATACACTTATAGCTCTAGTGCATCCGTTGCATGGCAATCCCTACTCCTCGCATTGATATCGATTGATAGGCCTCTCCATTCCCTATTGATCCGCCGAGTTGATGCGAGACTTTCTTCCTTTTTGACTTCCCTTATGAATCTCTACCACCGCACTCTATTCCACCTGTAGTGATATTTATGCGGTGAAGGCGGGGTCATGCATGCTTACATAATTCAATGAGTAGGGATAACATTCGTTGAGCATCATATATTTTGAAAAAGTAATGATTATGTTCTTGTATTCATGGATATTATTATGTTGATATCAATTACTTCATCGTTTCTCAATATTTTTACCCTAAAAAGGATTACATGATAGACATACTAGGTAGCATTCAACATCAAAAATTCTATTATTATCATTTACCTACTCGAGGACGAGCGAGAATTAAGCTTGGGGATGCTGATACGTCTCTAACGTATATATAATTTTTGATTGTCTCATGCTATTATATTATCATTCTTAGATACTTTATATGCAAATTTTTATCATTTTTGGGGACTAACCTATTAACTCAGTGCCTAGTGCCAGTTGTCGTTTTCTGCTTATTTTTGGTTTTACAGAAAATCTGTACCAAACGGAGTCCAAACGCTACAAAACTTTTTGATGATTTTTTTGGACATAAGAGACCCTAGAAGCTTCGGGGGTGGACCAGAAGACCTATGAGGATACGGCAAGGCAACAGGGCACGCCCTGGGGGGTAGGCGCGCCCTGATGTCTTGTGGGCCCCTCGTGGCTCCATCCGACCTTATTCCAGCACTATAAATTCCCAAATATTCAAAAAACCCAGAGAGCCACCAAAAACATTTCTTTTGCCGCCGCAAGTGTCTGTTCTTCCGCGATTCCATCTGGAGGCCTTTTTCGGTACTCTGCCGGAGGGGGAATCGATCACGGAGGGCTTCTACATCAACCTTGTTGCACCTCCGATGATGTGTGAGTAGTCCACCACAGACCTACGGGTCCATAGTGATTAGCTGGATGGCTTTCTCTCTCTCTATCTCTCTCTCTCTCTCTCTCTCTCTCTTTGATCTTCAATACAATGTTCTCTTCGGAGATCGATCCGATGTAATCTTCTTTTGCGGTCTGTTTGTTGGGATCCTATGAATTGTGTGTTTATGATTTGAATATTCATTGAAAGTAATTGAGTCTTTTCTGAACTTTATTATGTGTGATTGTTATATCTATGTAACGCTTTCCGATCTATCCGTTTGGTTTTGGTCAACTAGATTGATTTATCTTTAGTGGAAGTGGTGCATAGTAGTAGGTTCAATCTTGTGGTGTCCTCACCTTGTGACAGAAGGGGTAGCGAGGCACGTATTTGTATTATTGCTACTAAGGAGAAAACGACGAGGTTTAATCATATTACTTGGCCTTATTCTATCTACATTATGTCATCTTGCTTAAAGTGTTACTCTGTTTGTCATGAACTTAATACCATAGATGCCGGCAGGAGTCGGTCGATTGGTGGAGTAATAGTAGTAGATGCAGGCAGGAGTCGGTCTACTTGTCACGGACGTAATGCCTATATACATGATCATGCCATGAATATCGTCATAACTATGCGCTTTTCTATCAATTACCCAACAGTAATTTGTCTACCCACCATATGCTATTTTTATGAGAGAGATGCCTCTAGTGAAAACTATGCCCCCCGGGTCTATTTTAATCATATTACAAAAACCAAAAATACCTTTTTGAAATTTTCTTTCTTTTTATTTACTTTGCATTTTATCTATCTACCACTACTAGATTTAATCCTTGCAATTAACGACTACAAGGGGATTGACAACCCTCTTGCCCGCGTTGGGTGCAAGTATTTGCTCTTGTGTGTGCAGGTACTATTGACGGGTGTTTGCGTGGTTCTCCTATTGGTTTGATAACCTTGGTTCTCTACCGAGGGAAATACTTATCCGCTACTATATTGTTTCACCCTTCCTCTTTGGGGAAAATCCCAACGCAGCTCACAAGTAGCAGTCCTCCATAAAAGAAATGTAAAACAAACCAGGGAGGATAATAATGATCAGGATATTACAAGAGTACAATCCGGCAGCTTTTATATGCATCAACTAGGCTCTCACCTGGACGTTGTCCAAAACTGCCAATTTTTCTTCTTACTTTATAAAGTTTACCTTGAGGGTAATAGCAAGCTAGAAAAGTATAAGACAATTTCTTCCAAGTGCTAAAGGTGCATGCTCCAGTAACCAAGCTTGTGCATTATTGGCAAGAGTATAAGAGAATAATTTCATCTTAATTTCTTCATGAGTAAGATCGTGCAATTGAAATGTACCACATATATCATTAAACGCATGCACATGTTCATACAGATTTTCTGTATCATCACCTCAGAACCTCATATCTTTTAGCACAACAACTGACCGAGGGTTAATTTCATATGTTTTACAAGTTGAGCTCGGCCCAATAGATATGAAGCGTTCACCTCGAGCGGGACCTTCAACATTTAAAACACCCACCTGGTAAAGTTGTTCTTGTTCGGCCATGGTTGCCTGAAACCTACATGAACAATTAGAACACAAAATAAATCAAAACTTAAAACAAATCCCAAAAGCGCTCAGCTCCCCGGCAACGGCGCCAAAAAAAGCTTAATGGCATGCAAATGCACAACATTGAGTTGTAGCTTTTTCGAAGTAAGACTATCGATCCCACAGGGAGCACAGGAAATGGGTTCCGTGTCTTGTAGTGACTTATGGAATAGTGCCTGCAAGTAATTGTAGACTCAAAGCAAAGTGAGGGCGGAGATAAATGTTGGTTTTGAGTGAAATGCAAACTTAAATTAAATAACATAAACATAAATAAATGAGAGCAGTAGGACAAGTAACAAGTGTACTGGCAGAGGAGCAAGGCGTTCTTAGGGAGTCTGGAATTCCGATTGGTATGTGTCTATTATGACATATGCTACGAGTACGACATAGTACTAACTAGATACTTGAGCCACTCTTGACGTTTACGTTGGGTGGAGCCGGGTACAGAACACGTTCTACTCTAGGTAGACTTCGTGCGACTCACGCCACCATCGTAGTCTCCCCTGCAGGTTACAACTACGGTAATTAAGGGTTTCCTCGTGGACGCGTCCTCATTAGGTTCTCCGTAATTCCCCTATCAATTGTAAAAGCGAGGGGTGAAGGCTTTTACTGTCACCTCGAATTACCTTCACTTCCTAACCTTTACAATGACAGTGATACGCTTCATGGCCTTGCGGCGATAATGCTGAGTGGGGCCCCTTCACAACATTCACGAAGTTTATTAAGCTAAACATTCAACGGAGAATCTCATATCCTTATCATCGTTTCAGCACCTACACATACCAAGGTTCATCCATATCCCCGAGAACTAGGGGGTTTACTCATACATATGGACAACAAACATCATGCAAGCGGTGATGGTAAACATGGATGATATGAACGAGTAATACACACAATGATTGACAAAGGGTTTGGTATTACAACGAGATGGAGATGGATGTTGATGATGGTGGCTGGTGGAGTTGGATGATGTCAATGTCCCCTCGCACGTGGTGGTGAAGATGGCGATCTCCTCTTTGACAATTCCCCCTCCGGGTGACTTCCGGGGGCTAGGGTTTTGCCTTTTGGATGAGTTTCTGGTGTGCAAATGCATCCGATCTCCGATCCGATTCCATGGGGTGAAAGTAGTCGACCAGAGGGAGGCGTCGGCACCTGGTACGACCGCAGGTACGAGCGCTCATGCTCGTATAGTTGGCCCTCTTGCACTTTGGAAGCTGGCGCAAGATCCATATTTCTCCCAATGCTTCATTATTTTTATGGCAAGTGATAATCACATTAATTGGCGTGATTCCACCGTAAATTCCTGGGGTTTCTTCCATAGTATCCCATTTGTTCCAGAAGGTGTATCCCGGGGATAACTGACAAAAAAGCAGTGCACAAACGCAGTAAAATTTCACAAAGCCTACTGTGTAGGCACAAAATAACCACCAAAAATATCATACGTTTTGGAATCATCACACCCACAGACCAATGGGCAGGTCGAACCTGCCAACGGAATAGTCCATGGTGGTATTAAGCCGAGGTTGGTCAAATCCCTGGAGAAGGCCGATAGGAAGTGGGCGAGGAGCTCGACTCCGTCCTCTGCAGTCTAAGAACCATGCCAATCGATCTACCGGCCACACACCATTCATTATGGTTTACAATGCTGAAGCCATCCTCCCCAGCGGCATCGCTAAACCAAGTCACTTATGTAAGCCGGGGTCGAGCTAGTCCTATATCATATTCAATACCTTAGTATTTTACCTGTACTTTGTACACACTCCAACGCAAATAAAACACAAGCATGGCGTAGGGTATTATATCCTCTGGAGAGCATGAACCTGGGTAAACCTTGCCTCCTGTTACAATCGTGCCAAGTCGCTTAGTTAGGATACCCTACCCTGGGATTTGTCGGATTTAGCTCTCACAGATAGCATTCAAAAAATAAATCTTTGTAACATTTAAAAAATGTTCATGTGTTTCAAAAAAATATTTGTGGCGTTTAAAAAAATATTTATACAATGTAATTTTTCTTTGCGTATTATACCATTCAAAAATGCACTAGACATTTTTTTAAAATCTTCATAGGTTCCAAAAAATATATTTGTGACATTTTAAAAGTATTTATACAATGTAAAAAAATATTCGCGTAGTTCTCAAAAAATGTTTCATACCATTGAATAAATGTGTGTGATATTTAAAAAATATTCACACATTTCAAAACTTATGCTCGTGAAATTTTTCAAAAATTTTAATACATTGTGAATAAATTGCATAATGTAAAATTTTCAACACGTATTTGTAAATTTTAACATTTCTTCAATAAAAATGTTCAAACATATATTTGTTAATCATGTATTTTAAAAATGTTCAATAAGTATCATTTTTTCACGAGTGTATACGAAAAATGTACAACATGTATTGAGACAATCAACATGACAATAAAATATGTTCATCCATTTCAAAAAATATCTGTGGCTTTTAAAAAAATACAATGTAAAAAACGTTTGAATAATTAAAAAATGTTTCATACCATTCAAAAATTTACTTGAAAATTAAAATAATCTTCACAGATTCCAAAAATATGATTGTGACGTTTAAAAATATATTTATACAATTTAAAAAAATGTTCGCGTACATACCATTGGATAAATGTTTGTGACATTTCAAAAGTATTCACACGCTCCAAAAATTATTTTTAGTCACATTTTTTAATTTTCAATACGTTGTGAGAAAAACGTCCAGATAATATAAAAAATTTAACATGTATTTTTAAATGTTTAACTTTTATTCAGTAAAACTATTTTAAAAGTGTTCAACGTGTATCGAACACGGAAAACCAACACAGAAAAAAAATGGAAAAACTGAAAACCAAAGAAAAAAAACATACTAGAAAAAGCCAAAAAAGAAACATAGAAAATCAAAAACCACAATAAAAACCGATGAAAACAACACAGGAAAAAACACGCCTAGAAACCGCTCCGAGGAAACCATATTGGGCCTGCCCATCTGGACTCGCCTACTGCGAGACCGAGCGAGAGTCTATTGCGAGTCTATAGCTCGCGAGAGTTAGCTCGCGAGAGCTATATCTCGCTTACAGTAAGACGGTAGGAGCTCTCGCCTGAAGCATCTACAGTAATGGGTCAACCCATTGGCGCATACTTAAAAGAAATAGAGTAGAGAAAAAAAGGAGCGCGGCTGATCGATCCCAGGATCTCCTGGTTGTAGCGTAGCGCTGCTAGCCACTGAGGAAAAGAACCGGGTTTTCACTAGTTTTCAGTTCTTTTGTTTTTGTTTTTTCATCGGGTTTTATTTGTTTCTTTATCAGTTTTTACTGTTTTTTTTTTATTTTCTTTTTCTTTGTTTCTTTGTCGTTTTCACTGGCTTTTTTCTTTTCTTTCCTTTTCTTCAATCTTCTTGGGTTTTGTTTGTTTCTTTTCTTGTTTTTACCAGTTCTCTTTGTTCTCGCTTTGGTTTTCACTGTTTTTCTATACACATTTTTGGTATATATCTAATACATTTTTCTAATACATATTTAATATTTTTTAAATACAAGATTAATATTTATTGAATACATGGTCAACCTTTTTTCTATACACATTTAACTTTTTTCAAATGGTTGATAAACATTTTTCAAATATCAGATTAACATTTTTTTAATACATAGTCAACATTTTTTCTATACACATTTAACATTTTTCAAATGCTTGATTAATATTTTCAAATACAATTTTTTTAATACATGGTCAAAAAAAATTCTATACTACATATTTAACATTTTTCAAATGCTTGATTAACATTTTCAAATACCATATTAACCGTTTTTAATACACTGTAAACATTATTCTATACACATTTAACATTTTTTCAAATGTTTGATTAACTTTTTTAAAATAAAATTTTATTTTTGATTACATGGTCAACATTTTTTCTGTACACATTTAACATTTTTTAAAGTCTTGATTAAAAATTTCAAATACTTGTTTAACATTTTTCAAATACTTGGATTAACATTTTTAAAATACATGATCAATTTTTTTCACACACATAGTATATTTTTTGTATATATTTTTCGTATACATGAGAAACATTTCTCTATGCACATTTAACATTTTCAATTGCTTGGTTAACATTTCTTTTGAAATGTTTTACATAAAATATTTTCTGTAATATATTTATTTAGAATATTTGGAAGTATTAACAATAGTAAAAAAAAAAAAAAGAACGAGGTTGTGGCCTACCGCGCACCTGGGCAAGCCCATCTACCACTCTGCTTGACGCGAGGCTTCCTCTGGCTAGAGGCGAGGTACCTCTAAAAAAAAGGCTAGAAGCGAGGTATAGCGATAGCGGCGCCCGATATAGCTCCCGCGTCGTCGTGGAGATGACTTGTGGGTCCATTAGAGCAACTCCAACTGGCCGACCCAAACGGACGTCGATTTTGTCCTATTTTTGTCCGTTTGGGTCGCCCGTCCACTCGTCCGTGTCTGCTTTTTTAAATGGGTCGGCTGGTGCGCCTAACGGGGACGGACGCATTTTTTGACATGTCCGCCTCGGCATTTCATCAAACACGTAGCAGGCAGGGGCCTTCGCGCGGTCGCCGCTGCTGCCGCCCTACTGCTCCCGCCCTGCAGCTCCGCCCTGCTGCTCGCCTAGCTCCTGCACTGCTGCTCCCGCCCCGCCCCGCTGCTCCTGCCCTGCTGCCCGGAGCTCCGAGCTCGCACCCCGCAGCTGCCACCGCACCCCCAGCTCGCGCTGACCTGTTGGAGCACCGCCGCAGCTCCGAGCCGAGCGCGAGGCGCCACCCCGCCCCGCGGCCTCCACCGCAGCTCCGAGCTCGCGGCGAGCATGGTGGCTGGGCGCGGTGAGCACGACGCGGCTAGGCGAGGCCGCGCGAGCACGGACGCCCCACGGCGGTGCACAGGCGTGGGAGGAGCACGAGCCTACCACGGCGGAGCACGGGCGCCGGACGAGGACGAGCCCGCCCGTCCTCTGCTGCTGCTGTGCGAGCACGGGAGCAGGCATGGCCGGGCGCACCCAGGAGCGCCGGCCGGGCGCAGCGCGGGGGGCTGCGGCGCTACCGGTCTAGCAGAGGCGGCCGGGCGTGGGGGAGGCGGAGGCGAGGCCGGGCCCGGCGCGGGGAGCGGCGGTGCGAGCGCGGTGGTGGAGCAGATGCTACTTCGGCGCATGGAGATGGAGAGCGACGAGGACGACGAGGAGAGCAACGACGCCAGCTCCGACCCGTTCGGCGGTGCGGCGACAGTGACCAGGGCGGCGAGGTTCGAGGGGTAGCGAATAAAATAAGTATGAGAGAGAGAGGTGGGTGGGTGGGCCAGGTCCGGACATAGACGGACGAGGCGGGCGCAGAAAACGTCCGCTTTGTGTCCGCCTCCGACCCAAATATGACCCAAATATGGGACAGAAATGGGTCCGAGCGGACACATAACGGACACAAAATGAAAATGGGTATGTGCGTTGGGCCGACGCTTTTATCCGCTGTGACCCAAACAAACATGAGCGGACGAAATTGGTCGTCCGGTTGGAGTTGCTCTTATTATTGTTTGCTCCGAAACAAATATCAATGCGATTCGGATGCACAAACGAAGTAGGGCGAGACTACCTGCGACGTCCATGGAACCGGACGCGGTGCCGCTGGCTCCACACCGTGCCGGCGGGAAGGAAAGGCGCACAGCCACTCGCTGGCCGCCCGCGCGTCGTCTTGCGCACGACGGCAGTTCTGCAGCCCCACGCTTTCTCTCGACTGAGATTGCGGTCCATCCGTCTCCTCCGGGACTTCTTGTGCTGTGTCGTCCTCCACTTGGCTGGCCCTGCTACCTTCCAAGCTAACCGTCTCGCGGGGCAGAGGAAGCGTATTAAAAGATGAGAGTACTCTAGAAACTTAAACGCATTTTACTTATTCAAAATACTTGGTGTGATAATCAGCAAGAACAGGGTGTTATCCAAAGATGATGTCAGCAGACACCGGTAGAAAGGGCAACTCCAACGCTGATACTAAAACAGACATAGCAAACGTTCGTGGACACATATGTGGACATCGATAAGGGAGCTGTCATCCAACCGCATGCACCAAATAAAGCGGACACAACATTTTCATTTATATTAGGATTTTTTTACATAACAACAGTAATTTTAGCTTAGTCTACTCTTCGCCAACCGTAGCCACGTTCCCATGTCAACGTCTTGCTCTTCGCCGGACGTGGGAACGTCTGTCTCCCACGTCCTATGTGACGCCCCCGACTTAATCGTGCACTAATCATACACGCAAATGCACACGATCAAGCCTAAGGACTCACTGAAAGATATCACAACACAACTCTAAACACAAATAAAAGTCATACAAGCTTCATATTACAAGCCAGGAGCCTCGAGGGCTCGAATACATAAGCTCGCGATCAAGCGTCAGCGGAAGCAACATAATATCTGAGTACAGACATAAAAGGGAAATAAGTTTGCCTTAAAAAGGCTGAGCAAAACAACGACATGATCGAAAAGGCGCAGACCTCCTGCCTGAGAGCCTCCTATCTACTTCTGGTCGGCGGTCTCCACGTAGTAGTAGGCTCCACCGGTAGGGTAGTAGTAGTCGTCGGCGGGAGCAGCTGACTCCTGGGCTCCGTCATCTGATCACAGTAATCGGGTATGGGGAAAAGGGGAAGCAAAGCAACCGTAAGTACTCATCCAAAGTACTCGCAAGACTTACATCAGAACTATTCTATTTATGCATCGGTTTCAAAGGGAAGCTGTATCTGTGGACTAGACTGCAGAAATGCCAGAATAGAGGGGAAGACCTAGCCTATCGAAGACTAGCAACTTGCAGCATCTTGCAACATTAGAATAGTGTACATTAGCATATTATAAAGTAACAAGCATGTAATAACAAAGCCCAGGGATCTTTCCTCGACTCCCTGCGAGAAAGCGATCCCGGAGCTTACAGTTAAAGTAACATGTATCCAGTTCAAGTTGTAGTAGATTGGGATACAACACTGAGCGTCCTGTTACCGTGGACACGGCTATTCGAATAGATAACTTCCCTGCAGGGGTGCACTACTGTTACCCAACACGCTCGATTACATCTGGCCGGACACACTTGCTGGGTAATACCCGGCCTCGGGTAATCGACACGCCGTAGACCAACCTAGACTCTCCAGAGAGGTCAACACGCCGGTCTAAATCCTAAGTGCGAAGGGGTCTTGGGCCCATCGCCCTCTGCACTCCTGCACGTTGCGAGACTGGCCGGGGCCCAAGCGCGACTGTGGAAACACCACAGACGTAACCAGCTCACCCCAACAATCAGCTTGCATCTCTGAACTGTGACATCTGAATCGCTTTCGGAAGGAACGTACAACGTAGAGGGTCCCATTAAACCATTATCCCACGTGGTGGTAGTGCGTATAGGCCAGCGGCCAACTCAGATCAAATACTCAAATCCGTTAGGCGTGTTTTAGTAACTCGTAGAGACAAACAGGATTCTTGTCGCTCCGACTTGGTAACACACGGACCCGACCAGGGACCAGGCCCACCTCTCTCCTAGGTGGTCTCCGCCTACCCTGTCGCTCTGCCACAATAATCTCTCGCAAGTGCCCTGCTGGCTAACCCGACTTCCCAAAGTACCGAGGTAACGGTCAAAGTACCCGTGTGTCCATAACATCGTGGGGAATCCGAGGAATCACCCCCGATGGATTCCTACTCGATGTAATCCATCAAGGAGAACCAGGAGGAATCACCCTCGATGGTACACACTTGAGGGGTTGCACGACAGAGTCATCATCAGGAAGGGGAGAGCGAGGAATCACCCTCTGCAATCACCACCGATGTGCTATACTACAGAGATATCATCAGGAGTGCAGTACGAGGTATCACCCTCGGCACTCGATACTAGCCCTGCAGAGTCGTACAACTAAGGGGGGTTGTGCGGTGATGTGTCGGTCTCTGCATATCGATCACAATGATCGAGGCACTGGTAACAAAGCGGGGCAACAGGGACAAGGGTGAGGGGTCACCGATGGATCACTAACCAACCTATTCTAAGCAGTTTAGGATGACATGTAAAGTAGCAACAGCAGGTTACAAAAACAGGCTATGCATCAGAATAGGAGCAATCAATTCCAGTAGCAAATTCTTATGCAAGCATGGGAGAGAAGGAATAGGCAATATTGGAATGATCAAGGGGGTTTTGCTTGCCTGGAAGCTCTGCTGAAAAGGTCTGATCGTCAGGGGCGTAGTCGTACTCGGCAGGAGCGTCGGTCTCGGGGTCTACCGGAGAGAAGAGGGGGAAGAAATAATAAATAAAAGCAAACAATGCTACACAGATGCATGGCATGGTAATATGCTGTGCTAGGGGTGACCTAATGCAGCACTACACGTTAGAGACGGAGCGGGAAAATATCTGGGGATATTTTCCCGGCTTCGGGCATCTGTCAAACAGATGAACCGGAGGGGAATGTTCCATGTTTGCAGTGTTGTGGGCATGTGAGAGCAACACGGAGGGCATATTCGGATTCATCTCATTTTTCTGATCAACTTTCATGTAGAAAACTTTTTGATCCGAGCTACGGTTTAATTTTTATGATTTTGCAAAGACTTAAACATTTTCTGGAATTTTTTTAATTAATGAAATTTGACAGAAAAGGAAATATGATGTCAGCATGAGGTCAGGGTGATGTCAGCAAGTCAACCCCAGCTGTTCAGGTCAAACCTGATACCTGGGTCCCACATGTGAGTGACTCTGAGCTAATTAGGGATTAAGTTAACTAATTAAAGATTAATTAGGGGGTGTGGCCCCACTTGTCAGTGATTGATTAACATAACAGAATAATTAACAGATTAGTTAGCATTTTTATTAATTATAAAACCGTTTAATTAGTGCGGGACCCGCATGTCAGTGACTGGTCAAGCCCAGTCAGCAGGGTTGACTTGGTCAACTGGGTCAACAGACCCACTGGGCCCACAGGTCAGCGTCACAGGGGGCGGCCACGTGGGCACCACGTCGGCGCCGTCGCCGGAGCAACTCCGGCGACCAAAACGCGCGGTGGCGCGTACGGGTGGTGGCCGGAAATCGCGCACAGGGGGTCTCCGGGGCCGTGGATGGGTGCGTTCGACGCGGCTCGACGTCGCGCACATGATGGTGGCAACGGATGGCGCCGGGGACGACCGGAACGGCGCCGACGACGGGCGGAGGCGGCGCCGGAGTTCGGGACTCCACGGGATCGGTGTTAGAGCGCGCGGGCGGCCAAACTAGCTAGCTAGGCGGGGACTACGGCGCTCCAGGAGCACGCTAGGGCGGTCGGGCGATGCCGTAGGGGCTCGGGAGCACGGCGTTTGCGGCAATGGCGGCGGCCGGAGCACGGGCATGGCGGCAGCGGCTAGAGGGAGCAAACGGCGACGAGCGAGGAGGGGAAGGATGCGGGGCTTACAGCGGCCCTGCAGATGTGCTAAGCGTGCTCGGGGAGGACCGGTCGGTGACGAATCGATGGTGGCGAGTTCGGGTGCCCGAGGTTGAAGACGACGGCGAGGACGACGCTGCGGTGGCCCTCGGCTTCGGTTGATCGGTGTAGAGGACGTAGCCGAGGCCGGTGAAGCGATTTGACACGGCGGCGAGGCGCAAGGGCGACGGTGGCCGCGAGCTTACGGCGGCGAGGCCATGGCGGCGCTCGGGAGAGAAGGGAGAGAGCGAGGGAAGGGGAGAAGTGGCGCTAGGGTTTGTCCACGGGGGCGAGGGGGTTACTTAACCCCTCTAGCGGCTCTGTAGCATGCCGCTGTCAAGCAGAGGAGAGGGGGGCCGGCTGCCGGAGCGCGTGCGCGCGTGACAGATAGGAGAGAGAGCGGGAGGTTAGGGGAGACCCGTGCTGGGCTGGGCCGGGTACTGTAGCCCATAGGCTTAAGTGCACAGTGGCTTCGGCCTTTTTCTCTTTTTCTTTTCTGCCTTTTTATTTCCACTGCACTGCAAAATGTTTGGCCACCAAAACACTTTTGAAAAATGTGCAACCTGGCCAAATAATTATGTTGCAATATTTGGCAGTGCCATAAAAGGTTTGGGGGCAATAAAATTCCAATTGAATTTTGTTTAATTGGAAATGGATTAAATGCTACTGTTTTGGTACTGTTTTAATTAGGTTAGGGGAAATTTAAGAATTCAAATAATGTTGGCTTTATTTTTATAATTGCTTTGGGAATTTTTGCAATATTATGAACTATTTAGTTCCTGGATTTGGACAACTTTTAAATCCACTTTAAATGTGAATTCCATTTCAAAGTGGAATTTGAAATGAGATATGAGATCAAAGGTGATCAAGCACTGTTAAGCATGATGACTTGGCATTGATCATGGGGGATTACTGTAGCTAATACATGGGGGTGTTACAATTCGCCTCCTCTAAAAGAAATTCTCGTCCCGAGAATTCAGGAGGTAGAAGGAAAAAGATCGGGGTATTCCGAGAAGTTTTTCTGTTAATACCCCTTAAAAGTCGCGAACGACTGGAACGTTTCAATTCCTCAAATTTAATGCCATGCATGTATGCAAAAGCTTATGATAAGAATGAATACGATACTTCTGAATCAAAAGAACAGAAGCTGGTACTGAATTTTAACAAGAAGAGTACCCTTCAAAGTAGCTGGCTGATACGTCTCCAACGTATCTATAATTTTTGATTGTTCCATGCTGTTATAATATCAATCTTGGATGTTTTTATAATCATTTACAACAATTATATATCATTTTTGGAGACTAACCTATTAACTTAGTGCCCAGTGCCAGTTGTTGTTTTCTGCCCTGTTTTTGTTTTACAGAAAATCAATACCAAACGAAGTCCAAATGCCATGAAACTTTTTGGAGATTTTTTATTGGACAAGATAAACACTAGAAGCTTCGGGAGAGGGCCAGAAGATGAAGGAGTGGGCCACGAGGCACCAGGGCGCGCCCCAGGGGGGTGGCACGCCCTGGTACCTCGTGGGGCCCACCCAGCTCCGTTTGACCTAATTCCAGCACTATAAATTCAGAAAAAATCAGAAACCCTCAAGGGAGTCCACGAAATACTTTTTCCGCCGCCGCAAGTTTCTGTTCTCGAGAGATCCCATCTGGAGGCTTTCTCCGGTACTCCGCCGGAGGGGGAATCCATCACGGAGGGGTTCTACATCAACCTTGCTGCCCTTCCGATGATGCGTGAGTAGTTTACCACAGACCTTCGGGTCCATAGGCAGTAGCTAGATGGCTTCTTCTCTCTTTTTGATCTTCAATACAATGTTCTCCTCGATGTTCTTGGAGTTCTATCTGATGTAATCACTTTTTGCGGTGTGTTTGTCAGGATCCGATGAATTGTGAGTTTATGATCAGATTATCCATGAAATTATTTGAGTCTTTGCTGCACTCTTTTATGCATGATTATTATAGCCTCGTATTTCTTCTCCGATCTATTGATTTGGTTTGGCCAACTAGATTGATTTATCTTGCCATGGGAAGAGGTGCTTTGTAGTGGGTTCGATCTCTCGGTGCTCAATCCCAGTGACAGAAAGGGACATGACACGTATGTATCGTTGCTACTAAGGGTTAAAAGATGGGGTTTATTCATACGTGAGTTTATCTTGTCTACATCATGTCATCGTTCTTAAGGCATTACTCCGTTCTTATGGACTTAATACACTAGATGCATGCTGGATAGCGGTCGATGTGTGGAGTAATAGTAGTAGATGCAGTCAGGAGTCGGTCTACTAATCTTGGACGTGATGCCTATATACATGATCATTGCCTTGGATATCGTCATGATTATTTGCTTTTCTATCAATTGTCCAACAGTAATTTGTCTACCCAACGTATGCTATTTTCTCGAGAGAAGCCTCTAGTGAAACCTATGGCCCCCGGGTCTATCTAAATCATATTACTAAAACCCTAAAAATATTGCTGCCATTTTCTTTTATTTATTTTATTTTGTATTTTTGTTTCAATCTATCTATCTATCACATACAATTTAATCTTGCAATTTACCGCTGAGAGATTGACAACCTCTCGTTTGCGTTGGGTGCAAGGATTTGTTGTTTGTGTGTAGGTGCTGCTAACGAGGTGTTGTGTGATTCGCCTACTGGTTCGATAACCTTGGTTTCATAACTGAGGGAAATACTTATCTCTACTGTGCTGCATCATCCCTTCCTCTTCGGGGAAATACCAACGCAAGCTACAAGTAGCAGGAAGAATTTCTGGCGCTGTTGCCGGGGAGACATCATCAACATCTATCAAGTACCTTTGCATAAACTCTCATCTCCTTGCATTTACTTTATTTGCCATTTGCCTCTCGTTTTCATCTCCCCCACTTCTAAAACGTTTTTACAAAAATACAAAAATATTTTTTGTTTGCCTTTTTCTTGTTTGCTTATTCGTTTGCTTGAAACTTGTTATCATGGGTGATTTTGGCATGGCGGAAACCGATGATGGTAAAACTCCTAAAAGGGAAGTTCTACCAATCTTGATGCTAAAACTTTTGTCTTGGGACATGGTAATGTTATAGGAAAAAGTGTCATCCAAGAATTCTTTAATTGCATTGGGACCTTGGCTTTTGATGATGCACCTATACTTAAAGAAACTAATAACTATGCCGATGCTATTTCCGCACTTGTTCTTAAACTTGAAAGAAGATTTATTCGCACCCATCCTACTTTGCAAAGATTGTTTTATGAGTTACCGGTTATAAAAGATCCTAGAGCTAAGAAAATAGCTACCCTTGTTCTCATAAATGAATTTGATCATATAGTGCGAGAAGCTAGGGAAATCTTTGATTTTTATGGAATGAGCCATGAAAAACCAGTAATAGATGAGATCCTTTATAATAATGATTACTTGCTGAGATATTTGTTCCATAATGACCACATCTTTGATGAGAATATTAAAAAGGAAGTCCCTCCTTTGAATATAATCCAACAAGTTTTCAATAGCGTCAATAGACAATACTCTTGGATTGTAGCCGGTAATCAAGAGGGATTTAAAGATGGACAACTTGCTAATGCTAAAATTTCTATAGATGATATATTTCATATTACCTTTGAGAAACCCCTTGATAAAAGTGCATCTTTGGATAAGAAGAAGAAAGATGACAATACTTGAAACTATGCATTATGCCTAGCTAGGGGCATAAAACAATAGCGCTTGTTGGGAGGCAACCCAATGAATAAAATAATTTTTTTTCTGTTATTGTGTGTTTTCACTGTCATGCTACTGGTATTATTGTGTTTTTGTGTTTTTAATTAGTGTTTGTGCCAAGTAAAGCATTTGGGATGATTTGGAAGATAGTATGATTGATGCTGTTTGAAAACAGAAAGTTTTGCATCCAGTGCTGGAATTTTGGTTTTTCTCTGGAACGTCAGAACCTTCTGATTTTTTTACACAATATTTATATATGAATTGCCCACGTCGTCCTAATTTTTCAGAATTTTTGGAGTTACAAAAGTATGACCGTAATTCAGATTTCTACAGACTGTTCTGTTTTTGACAGATTCTGTTTTTGATGCACTACTTGCTTGTTTTGATGAATCTATGGATTGTATCGGGGGGTATAAGCCATGGTGAAGTTAGAGTACAGTAGGTATAATGCAAAAATAAAATATGAATGGGTTTGCAACGGTACTTATAGTAGTGATTTATTTTGTTATACTAACGGATCTCACGAAAGTTTTGTTGAGTTTTGTGTGATTGAAGTTTTCAAGTTTTGGGTGAGATCTCGATGGATGAAGGAATAAGGAGTAGCAAAAGCCTAAGCTTGGGGATGCCCGAGGCACCCCAAGGTAATATTCTAGGAAGACTCAAGCGTCTAAGCTTGGGGATGCCCCGGAAGGCATCCCCTCTTTCTTCTACCAACAATCGGTAATTTTACTTGGAGCTATATTTTTATTCGTCACATGATATGAGTTTTGCTTGGAGCGTCTTGTATTATATGAATATTTGCTTTGTTTGCTTTTTAGTTTGTCACAATCATCTTTTCTGAACACACCTATCTTGAGAGAGCCACACGTTTATCATCATTTATTAGAATACTCTATGTGCTTCACTTAAATTTTTTGAGCTAGGCAGTTGCTCTAGTGCTTCACTTAAATCTTTTTGAGCACGGTGGTGGCTATATTTTGAAGAAATAAATTCTCATGCTTCACTTATATTATTTTGATAATTGACAAGACTAAAATTTTGAAGAAATAAATTCTCATGCTTCACTTATATTATTTTGAGAATTGATAAGATTGAATTTTTGAAGAAATATTTGCACTCTCATGCTTCACTTAAATCTTTTTGAGAGATGATAATAGTAACGGTAATTTGCATAAGATATGAAATTGGTCCCAAAGTGATGAATATTCAAGAGGGATATAAATAAAAACTTTCATATAGATCATTGGATATGATAAGTGTGATTCCTTGAAATAGTTTTGCGATATGGAAATGATAATATGTGAGCCATGTTGGTGAGTAATTGTGATTTAGTAAGAATATTAGTGTTAAAGTTTGTGATTCCCTATGCATGCACGTTGAGTCAATAGTTATGCAATGAAATTATATCCTACTTATGGTGCATTATTCGGTGTTAGTTGTGTTCAATGCATGTTTATGACCGTTTTCGTTTTTTGGTTGGATGCTTCTCAATCTTTTGCTAGCCTTCATTTGTACTAAGCGGAAATACTGCTTGTGCATCCAAACTCCTTAAACCCAAGTTGTGCCAAATGAGTCCACTATATCTACCTATATGCGGTATTTCAATGCCGTTCCAAGTAAATTTGCGTGTGCCAACTCTAATTTTCAAAATAATTTTCTGTTTTGTGTGCCCGTACCGCTCATGAAGCGGCAGGGGGTGGCCATTATTTTCCATGCTAGGTGTGTTATTCTCACGATGAGTGTTTATTCACTTGTCATTGCACGAGAGAATGGTTGGTAATAGGGATGCCCAGTCCCACAATGAAATCAAATTAATAACAACAAAATTCCTTGGAAAGTGTTGGTATGGAGGGCACCCGTGGATACGGCTAGCCATGGATTGTGAAAGAATGGTGGAAAGGAAATGAACTTTACTTTCTGTTTGGGAACCACCTATGATGTGTCTAGCATGGAAAATATTGGGAATTCTCAGTCGTTTTCGTTGACAGGAAAAGCATGCCTCTCAAAATGTTTTTTTATCTCTTTAATTTCAGCTTTGAGCTCTGGCACATTTGACAAATCTCTACTTCCCTCTGCGAAGGGCCTATCTATTTACTTTTATGCAATTTTTATTTGGGTCATTTGCATTTCTATCCCTAACTTGAACCACCTACTCATATTTGCCCCTAATTTCGAAGCCTGCTCAAATTTGCCCCTCTGCCGTTATGTGCACATATAGAAATGCCCTTCTGTGTCGTTACCGTTCGGTTAAAGGGCTTTGACCGTCCTAAAAAAATAGCAAAAAAAATCTAAAAAATCTAAAATTTTGTGAGATCGAAGATACTCATGTGCGCAAGGTGCGTGCAAATTTTTGTGCTGTTTGGACATTCCAGGAGCTCGTGGCGAGGAAAAACAGTAAATCTGTACGCTTGTGAACAATAAATTTAAAATAAAATAGCAAGAAAATTCAAAAAAATATGAAATTTTTTGGCATCAAAGAGGCTTGGGTGCACAAGGTGCTTGCAAGTTTTTGTGATCAAATGACATGCGAGGAGCTCTAGCAAAAAAAACAAAATAGTCATTTTTTCCAAAGTTTTTTCCCGAGCCAAATATTGTTTTTTTCTCCATGAGCTCCTACAATGTCCAAACACAACAAAAATTTGCACGCACCTTGCGGACCTAAGCCTCTTTGATGCCAAAATTTTTCATATTTTTTTGAATTTTCTTGCTATTTTTTTGAATTTAGTGTTCACAGGCGTACATATTTACTGTTTTTCCTTCTCCACGAGCTCCTGGAATGTCCAAACAGCACGAAAATTTGCACGCACCTTGCGAACCTGAGTATCTTTGATTGCAGAAAATTTCAGATTTTTTAGATTTTTTTGCTATTTTTCTCAGGGTGGTCAAAGCCCTTTGACCGGCTTTGACTGGACGGTAACGGCACAGAAGGGCATTTCTATAAGTGCACATAACGGCAGAGGGGCAAATTTGAGCAGACTTCAGAATTAGGGACAAATATGAGTAGTGGGTTCGAGTTAGGGGCACAAATGTATAAAACCATTTTTTTTTTGAGTCTCCATCTTCTCTTACAAAAGCACCAACTAGAGAGCACTATTGTCATACTTGTGCATTGGATGTAGCTAATATTTGAGTGAGTTTCATGAATGGATCAATGATTGAGCATAATGGGCTAGGGATAACTTTCTTTAGCGTTGATATTTTGAAAGACATGGTTGCTTGTTAGCATGCTTGAGTATTTATATCTTCATGTCAAATTATAGACTATTGCTTTGAATCATTCAAGTCCAATGTCCATGCTACAAAAGAAAAGAATATGTGATGAATATGTTAGGCAGCATTCCACATCAAAAATTCTGTTTTTATCATTTACCTACTCGAGGACGAGCAGGAATTAAGCTTGGGGATGCTGATACGTCTCCAAGGTATCTATAATTTTTGATTGTTCCATGCTGTTATAATATCAATCTTGGATGTTTTTATAATCATTTACAGCAATTATATATCATTTTTGGAGACTAACCTATTAACTTAGTGCCCAGTGCCAGTTGCTGTTTTCTGCCCTGTTTTGTTTTACAGAAAATCAATACCAAACGAAGTCCAAATGCCATGAAACTTTTTGGAGATTTTTTATTGGACAACATAAACACTGGAAGCTTCGGGAGAGGGCCAGAAGATGAAGGAGTGGGCCATGAGGCACCAGGGCGCGCCCCAGGCGGGGTGGCGCGCCCTGGTACCTCATGGGGCCCACCCAGCTCCGTTTGACCTAATTCCAGCACTATAAATTCAGAAAAAAATCAGAAACCCTCAAGGGAGTCCACGAAATACTTTTTCCGCCACCGCAAGTTCCTGTTCTCGAGAGATCCCATCTGGAGGCTTTCTCCGGTACTCCGCCGGAGGGGGAATCGATCACGGAGGGGTTCTACATCAACCTTGTTGCCCTTCCGATGATGCGTGAGTAGTTTACCACAGACCTTCGGGTCCATAGGCAGTAGCTAGATGTCTTCTTCTCTCTTTTTGATCTTCAATACAATGTTCTCCTCGATGTTCTTGGAGTTCTATCCGATGTAATCACTTTTTGCGGTGTGTTTGTTGGGATCCGATGAATTGTGAGTTTATGATCAGATTATCCATGAAATTATTTGAGTCTTTGCTGCACTCTTTTATGCATGATTATTATAGACTCGTATTTCTTCTCTGATCTATTGATTTGGTTTGGCCAACTAGATTGATTTATCTTGCCATGGGAAGAGGTGCTTTGTAGTGGGTTCGATCTTGCGGTGCTCAATCCCAGTGACAGAAAGGAACATGACACGTATGTATCGTTGCTACTAAGGGTAAAAAGATGGGGTTTATTCATACGTGAGTTTATCTTGTCTACATCATGTCATCGTTCTTAAGGCATTACTCCGTTCTTATGGACTTAATACACTAGATGCATGCCGGATAGCGGTCGATGTGTGGGGTAATAGTAGTAGATGCAGGCATGAGTCGGTCTACTAATCTTGGACGTGATGCCTATATACATGATCATTGCCTTGGATATCGTCATGATTATTTGCTTTTCTATCAATTGCCCAACAGTAATTTATCTACCCACCGTATGCTATTTTCTCGAGAGAAGCCTCTAGTGAAACCTATGGCCCCCGGGTCTATCTAAATCATATTACTAAAACCCTAAAAATATTGCTGCCATTTTCTTTTATTTATTTTATTTTGTATTTTTGTTTCAATCTATCTATCTATCACATACAATTTAATCTTGCAATTTACCGCTGAGAGATTGACAACCTCTCGTTTGCGTTGGGTGCAAGGATTTGTTGTTTGTGTGCAGGTGCTGCTAACGAGGTGTTGTGTGATTCTCCTACTGGTTCGATAACCTTGGTTTCATAGCTGAGGGAAATACTTATCTCTACTGTGCTGCATCATCCCTTCCTCTTCGGGGAAATACCAACGCAAGCTACAAGTAGCACTGGCTGACCTTGAGCTTCATTCAGATCAACATGATAAGCTTGACCACGACCATAGGAAGGTCTGGCATTGTTGTTGCGGGACTGGTTGTTACCATGGCCAGCAAAAGGAAGTGCAAGCTGATTCTGATTCTGAGGGCATTCTCTGGAACGGTGACCTGGACGGCCACACTTGAAGCAGAGCTCATCACTGGGACGGGGAGCAGGAGCTCGAAGCAGTGGAGCCTGAGGTTTTGGCTGTCCCGGCGGTGGAGGAGGTACAGCTAGAGGGTACATGCCGTGAGGGATCCAGATACGACGCTTCTGCGATGACGAGCCCGAAGATGAGCCAACGTCATGGTGGCGCTTCTGTGACTCCCTGTGCTCCACCCGAGCGGTCTCAACCTGGATAGCCTTGTTTACCAGGGTGGCGAAGTCGGTGAAGTCATGAACAACAAGTGCAAGCTTGAGGTCTGGGTGAAGTCCGTCACGGAACTTTTCCTGTCTGCCGGCATCAGTGGCAATGTCTTCTTCAGCATAGCGGGATAGGTCAAGGAATTCCCGCTGATAAGCTTCGACAGACTTATTGCCCTGAGTGAGGTTGCGAAACTCTCTTTTCTTCCGGTCCATGATTCCCTGAGGAATGTAACGGGCACGGAAAGCAGTCTGAAATTCGATCCAGGTAACGACTGTCCCAGCAGGTAGTGAACGCCTGTGGGTGTCCCACCATTGAGCAGCGGGACCCTTCAAGAAGTAGGACGCGAAGGTGACAAGATTGGCAGGGGCGACATTGGCAGATTCCATCTCGAAGGTGATGTCGCGAAGCCAGTCATCAGCATCCAGTGGCTGTTCTGAGTTACGGAAAATAGTAGGGCTGAGATGCACAAACTCCTGCAGAGTTATTGGGGCAGGTTGCTGATTCTGAGCATTCTGGTTCTGGTTTGGAAACTGAGCCATGATTCCAACCATGAACTCGCGGTTCAGTTCGAATTGCTGCATCATAGCTGCCATATAGTCCGGCGGTGGTGGATCGTTGGTACCACGGCCACGACCACGACCTACGGGTCTAACCATCCTGCTAAAGTTCAACAGGGGTAGTGTAGGATCGAAAGTATGTCTAGAGGGGGGGTGATTAGACTACTTGACCAAATAAAACCTAACCTTTTCCCAAATTTTAATTGTGGGAAAATTTTAGCAATAGTACATGTCAAGCATCACCCTACACATGCAATTCTAAGAGTATAGCAGCGGAAGGTAGATAATTGCATATGTAAGTAAAGGAGGGGATCGGAGATTTCAAACGCAATGAAGACACGATGGTTTTTGGCGTGGTTCCGATAGGTGGTGCTATCGTACGTCCACGTTGATGAAGAATTCAACCCACGAAGGGTAACGGCTGCGCGAGTCCACGGAGGGCTCCACCCACGAAGGGTCCACGAAGAAGCAACCTTGTCTATTCCACCATGGCTTACGTTCATGAAGGACTAGCCTCACTCGGGGTAGATCTTCACGAAGTAGGCGATCTCCTTGCCCTTACAAACTCTTGGTTCAACTCCACATCATGTTGGAGGCTCCCAAGTGACACCTAACCAATCTAGGAGACACCACTCTCCAAAAGGTAATAGACGGTGTGTTGTTGATGAACTCCTTGCTCTTGTGCTTCAAATGATAGTCTTCCCAGCACTCAAACAACTCCTCACAGATTTGGCTATGGTGGAAGAGGGATTTGAGTGGAAAGCAACTTGGGAAAGGCTAGAGATCAAGGTTCAAATGGTAGGAATGGAATAGCTTGATCTCAACACATGAGTAGGTGGTTCTCTCTCAGAAAATGTATGGTGGAAGTGTAGGCACGTTCTGATGGCTCTCCTTACTGAGAAGGAGATGGTGGAGGGGTATATATAGCCTCCACACAAAATCCAACCGTTACACACTTTTGACTCAACTCGGTGGCACTGAAACGATCATCTCGGTAGCACCGAACTGTGTAAAAGATATGAACTTTAGGAATCTCGGTGGGACCGATACGAACAACTCGGATGGACCGAAGTGCAATGGCTAGGGCAATCCTCATCTCGGTGGCACCGATTGCATCATCTCGGTAGGACCGAAGTGAAGCAATAAGGCAACAGAGAGTTGGCAAGCCATCTCGGTGAGACCGATTTGCAAAACTCGGTGAGACCTAAGTAAGTGCAAACGATTACAGAGAGTTGGCAAGGCCATCTCGGTGAGACCGAGATCCATTTCGGTGGATCCGATTTGTTAGGGTTTTGGCAGTGGCTAAGTCTTGGATGAACTCGGTGGGGCCGGATAGAAAATTTCGGTGGGCCGAGTTGGAATGTAGGTTTTGGACATATTTGAGGTAGAGAGAGTGGTTGAGGGTTTAGGAGTACTGTCACTAAGCACTTGAGCAAAAAGACCAGTAAGCAACACCTCATCCCCTTTTAATAGTATTGGCTTTCCTATGGATTCAATGTGATCTTGGATCACTAAACCAAAAATGTAGAGTCTTGAGCTTTTGCCAATCCTTGTCCTTAGCATTTTGAGGGGTCCACGTCTCTAGTCCATGCCATGCCAATCATTGAACATCCTGAAATCTTAATCTTGAATGGACATTAGTTCAATGAGATATATGTTGTTATGAATTACCAAAACCACCAAGGGAGCAAATATGCTTTCACATGCACGACACAACTTTAAAAGTGTTTGGCATGTATTATCTGAAAGTCAAACTTACGTTGCAGCTTCACTTGCAACAAAATCTTCATCTTCACTGTCTGAGGTTTTCTTCTTCCTTGTTCTGGTTGCAGCTTTAGGAAGATCTGGAGAGCTCCTCTCTCCCTCATATTAACTTTCTGCAGGGCTTGACCCTTCACTCATTTCTGCCTGCTGTTCATATCTGTTCTAACTGTCACTACTGTCTGACATCTTGCTGAGCTGACCCTGTGAATAGATAGGTATGGGTAGAGTAGATGAGTCATCACAAAAAGCAGAGATTTTTCATAAAATTTGAGTTCAACTCTTAGTTTCAAGTTTTCATAGGATGCATATCGGACGGACCGAGTTGATCATTTCGGTGATACCGAAGCACACTACAGAAACCTTACACGCCATTTCGGTCAGACCGAGATGGGGTTCGGTGGCTCCGAGATGCTAGGGTTTCACTAAGATTTTACTTTCGATCTCACCGATACGTACAACTCGGTGGCACCGAGACGTATTAGTGCTATGGTCAGAGACCAAATCGGTGGTACCGAAAATTTCGAATCGGTCGGTCCGAGATGCATTCGGCGGAAACTTAAACCTAAATTTTTTACTCGCATCTAATCTACGGAGTTTGCAGTGTAATAGGAGTTCTCAATCCGTGGCATGAATTCAGGCAGTCCAATCGTGCATTGAATCGGAAATGGGAGCACGAGAGGGATCGAATCTCACCCTAACTTGGTGGAGATCCTCTACGGCGGCAACGGCGGAGGAGATTCCCGTTGACGGCGACGGAATCCGGCGGCGAGAGCGCGCTGGAGACGACGGCGATGTCCAGAGACGAGGGCGACAACAGCGACGGGGAGCAGGAATGAGTGGGGTCGAGAAATTTCAACCGTTCGGTCCGCGCGATATATATACCCGTACGCTGTCGGTGGCGCCGAGTTGAACAACTCGATGGCACCGATATGTGTAACTGCTCGCAGTTTAGCACAACGGTGGCTTCGAAATGGTTGAACTCGGTAGCACCGAGATGGAAAACCTAGATCAATCTAAGTGATTTTGGTTGGACCGAGTTTGAGTGAATTGGTTCGGCCGAAATCATTTAGAAGGTTTTGGAGGTTCAGCCCTTTCAAATCGGTGGCTCCGAGTGCTCCTCACCCGGAGGGTCCGAAAATGACTTGTTCAATTTTTGTGATGCAGCAAGAATAGAATTTGAGACAAGAAATCATAGATAGCTAGAGAAGGTACTTAGGCATTCTTGTACATCCACTTGGCCAGAAAAACAAGACAATCAAAACAACAAATGGATGTCCTCGAATGATGAAAACATGCAAACCAACATGCTCACACAATAAGATAGCAAATGAAATATGTGTCAAACATGCACAACCAATTCTAGCATCTATCAATCAATGACGATGACTAGGTCATCTATATATGAGTATATTGACTTAGGAGCCAAATGAGAACATTTGATCATAGGTCATACTCATCGTTTAAGCACAAGTGGGGTTACCACTTTTACATAAAGCATTGATGTGTTCACACCATCAGAGTTGCTTTAGCTCAATTGTTTAGAGCAAAGCTCCCCCTAGATGTGATATCCCCCCTAAGAGGGATGAACTAACCTTGGGTTTTGTCGATGATGACTTCATGTAGATGTTGAAGATGTGGATGCTCAATATTGATGTAGACCATCAAGAGTTGGGAGCAATCCTTTGGAGTTTTGTGCTTTCAATACCTACATGGGTTAGTCCCACACAAGGAACATACAAGGATATCCATAGACATAGAGTGAAATACACATATATGATGTCCATGAATGCATTGAATACCTTGTCCCTTGCCTTACCAACAAGAGGGTTTGTGACTCCATGAACTAGTGCAAAATGTGGAAGATGGTTGCACAAGTTCTTGCCATAAAGAATATGAGTGAAGTTTGTTGGCGGAGTCACCCTCAAGAACTCTCTAGTTCTTCTTCTTTTGGACCCACATCAACTTGTTGGGAATCCTTGGAGTTGTGGTAGCACTTGATGAAGTAGAACTTGATGAAGTCTTGGGAACCCACTTGACCATGGCTTGAGGAGTTTCTTCAAATGAATCAATCTCTTCTTGAAGCTTGTCCTTGCCTTTTAGCTTGTGGTCTTGTGGTGGAAGATCTTCTTGAGCTTGTGTTCCCTTGAAGGAAGTAGAATCATACTCCTTTTGTTGAGGAACAAACTTTGTCTTGGGGTATTGATCTTCTTTACACTCAACTCCATTGGCATTGAACTTTCGTTCAAAACCAACACCTTGGTTCTTTCGGTGCCTTCCTTGCTTGCGTACAATTTCCTCAAATTGTTTACTCCCGGCAAGACTCTTGTAGACACCTTTCTCTATAATTCCTTTCAATAGCATATTTTCTTGCTCAAGTGTAACTTGGCTAAGAGAATCATTAGCGGAATCAATAGAACTACTAGAAGCAACAACATTGGATTTAGCATTGTTATTGTTACTACTAGAGGTAGAACCATTTTTACCCTTGTTGCTAGTTTGCTTAGGTTTAACTTGTGGCATAAAGGTAGACAAGAGTAAACGTTTGGCAAGATATGAAGAACTCTTCTTTCGAAGATCGTCATTGATAGCTTTAAGAAACTCATGCTCTTGCTCTAAATTTATCTTCTCGAAGCGTAGCTTCTCATGAGTTCTTAGAAGTTCTCTATGATCCTCTTGAATTGTTTCATGAGCTAACTTAAGAGCATTTAGTTCTTTAGTTAGACGCTCAATCTCCTTCATAGCATTGTCACTCGTTTCCTCTTGACTATCATGATTACTAGCATTTTCATTATAGCTCACATCACTAGCTCTATCAACAAATAAATCATCATCACCAAGCAAATCATCTTCATCGATATTGAAATCAAGATACTCGGGGTGTGATACCTTGGGGACTTTTGCCATGAAGCATCTTCCAATTCCTTCATTTGGTGAGTCAAATAAATCATAGGAGTTGGATGACACAAGTGCAAGTCCGGCAACACCTTCATCTTGACTATAGTCGGAGTTGGAGTGATAACTTCTCTCGGAGTGGTCGTCGGAGTCGGAGCCGGAAACCCATTCACCAACATGAGCTTGATGTCTTCTTCTTGTGTAGCTCTTGGATGACTTGTCCTTCCTCTCCGAATCCTTGCTTCTTCGAGAGTGTCTTCGTTCATAACAATCATCTCTACTCCTTCTCTCCTTATGAGGTGATTCATCTCTTCTATGTCTTCCTCTTGGTGATTCGTCTCTTTTCTTGTAGGGAGCCGTACACTCATTTGAGTAGTGTCCGGGCTTCCCACAATTGTAGCAATTGCGGTCACGACTTGATGATCTTCTCTCATAGTGTCTTGAGCTAGAGCTTCTTACTTTCCCTTTATTCTTGTAGAACTTGTTGAATCTTTTCACCATTAGGCTTATCTCTTCATTTGATACTAGCTTGTCACTTGAAGTTGTTGGAGCATCGGTTGAGGCTTTGTAAGCAGCACTTGATTTATTGTGTAGCTCCTCTTTGTCCTTGAGTGACATTTCATGAGCAACAATCCTTCCAATGACTCCCGTGGGCTTGAGATCTTTGTAATTTGGCATCATTTGGATCAATGTGCAGACGGTATCATATTTTTCATCCAAAGCTCTAAGTATCTTCTTGATGATGAATTTGTCGGTCATCTCTTCACTTCCTAAGCCGGCAATCTCATTTGTGATGAGAGCAAGCCTAGAGTACATCTCAGCGACTCCTTCACCATCCTTCATCTTGAACTTGTCAAGTTGACTTTGAAGCACATCCAACTTAGATTCCTTGACGGACTCGGTACCCTCATGCATATCAACCAAAGTATCCCAAATTTCCTTTGCATTCTCGAGGCGGCCGATTTTGTTGAATTCTTCGGGACATAAACCATTGAAAAGAATATCACAAGCTTCAGCATTGTATTGCAACATCTTCAATTCTTCCGGGGTTGCTTCATGATCCGGTTCCTTGCCATCCTCAAAGAAGTCACCTTGCAAGCCAACACGAACAACAGCCCAAACGGCAGGGTTATGACCAAGAATATGCATTTTCATCTTATGTTTCCAACTAGCAAAGTTTGTACCATCAAAATATGGACCTCTACGGTGATAGTTACCCTCACTAGACGCCATACTCTCCTAGGTTGTGAAACCAAGGCTATGATCACCAAAGCAATGGAAATCAAGGCTTAAGGAGATCAAAGCTCTGATACCACTTGTAGGATCGAAAATATGGCTAGAGGGGGGTGATTAGACTACTTGACCAAATAAAACCTAACCTTTTCCCAAATTTTAATTGTGGGCAGATTTTAGCAATAGTACATGTCAAGCATCACCCTACACATGCAATTCTAAGAGTATAGCAGCGGAAAGTAGATAATTGCATATGTAAGTAAAGGAGGGGATCGGAGATTTCAAACGCAATGAAGACTTCAACCCACGAAGGAGACTTCAACCCATGAAGGGTAACGGCTGCGCGAGTCCACGGAGGGCTCCACCCACGAAGGGTCCACGAAGAAGCAACCTTGTCTATTCCACCATGGCTTACGTCCACGAAGGACTAGCCTCACTCGGGGTAGATCTTCACGAAGTAGGCGATCTCCTTGCCCTTACAAACTCTTGGTTCAACTCCACATCATGTTGGAGGCTCCCAAGTGACACCTAACCAATCTAGGAGACACCACTCTCCAAAAGGTAATAGACGGTGTGTTGTTGATGAACTCCTTGCTCTTGTGCTTCAAATGATAGTCTTCCCAGCACTCAAACAACTCCTCACAGATTTGGCTATGGTGGAAGAGGGATTTGAGTGGAAAGCAACTTGGGAAAGGCTAGAGATCAAGGTTCAAATGGTAGGAATGGAATAGCTTGATCTCAACACATGAGTAGGTGGTTCTCTCTCAGAAAATGTATGGTGGAAGTGTAGGCACGTTCTGATGGCTCTCCTTACTGAGAAGGAGGTGGTGGAGGGGTATATATAGCCTCCACACAAAATCCAACCATTACACACTTTTGACTCAACTCGGTGGCACCGAAACAATCATCTCGGTAGCACCGAACTGTGTAAAAGATATGAACTTTAGGAATCTCGGTGGGACCGATACGAACAACTCAGATGGACTGAAGTGCAATGGCTAGGGCAATCCTCATCTCGGTGGCACCGATTGCATCAACTCGGTAGGACCGAAGTGAAGCAATAAGGCAACAGAGAGTTGGCAAGCCATCTCGGTGAGACCGATTTGCAAAACTCGGTGAGACCGAAGTAAGTGCAAACGATTACAGAGAGTTGGCAAGGCCATCTCGGTGAGACCGAGATCCATTTCGGTGGATCCGATTTGTTAGGGTTTTGGCAATGGCTAAGTCTTGGATGAACTCGGTGGGGCCGGATAGAGAATTTCGGTGGGGCCGAGTTGGAATGTAGGTTTTGGACATATTTGAGGTAGAGAGAGTGGTTGAGGGTTTAGGAGTACTGTCACTAAGCACTTGAGCAAAAAGACCATTAAGGAACACCTCATCCCCTTTTAATAGTATTGGCTTTACTATGGACTCAATGTGATCTTGGATCACTAAACCAAAAATGTAGAGTCTTGAGCTTTTGCCAATCCTTGTCCTTAGCATTTTGAGGGGTCCACATCTCTAGTCCATGCCATGCCAATCATTGAACATCCTGAAATCTTTCACTTGAATGGACATTAGTTCAATGAGATATATGTTGTTATGAATTACCAAAACCACCAAGGGAGCAAATGTGCTTTCAGGTAGTTTAGTCACGAGTATTTGCAGGTGTAAGGAATCATTCATGAAGTAATACGCACAACAAAAGGAAGTGCAATAGATACATCAACATAGTCAATCATGACATATAGATCCATACATAGAGTTGGATACAAACGGACAACACGAGTTCGGAAACACTCGCAACTAGACAAAGTAGGTGGCACGCAGGAACGCAGTGGAGAGATACAACAACGAGACATAGCAAAGGCTACATCAACGTCGGAGAAAACTACTGAAGCGAGGAATCCACAGGTGATGACGCAGGGTGTCCTCGATAGAAGGATCCTGCGGTCCGTGAAGCAGAATCTGGCCCACAATTCAAAGAAGGGTTAATTCAATTCTCCAAGTGGATGTGATCACATGAACCTAATGTTAGAGTTAGCAAAAAATTTAACCCGAAAAGAAGAGAGATCAGAGTCCCAGAGTAAGGAAAAGGAATAAAAGATCCTAATACCACCCATTGGCGACGTGGGCCCGTAAGCCACACAGCCATATTAGTAAAACAGTTTTCAAAGACTAGACTCAACTTCGGCCAAGGAGTTGGAAAGGGGGCTCCTACAGGCAGTCGGCTCTGATACCAACTTGTGACGCCCCCGACTTAATCGTGCACTAATCATACACGCAAATGCACACGATCAAGCCTAAGGACTCACTGGAAGATATCACAACACAACTCTAAACACAAATAAAAGTCATACCAGCTTCATATTACAAGCCAGGGGCCTCGAGGGCTCGAATACATAAGCTCGCGATCAAGCATCAGCGGAAGCAACATAATATCTGAGTACAGACATAAAAGGGAAACAAGTTTGCCTTAAGAAGGCTGAGCAAAACAATGACATGATCGAAAAGGCGCAGGCCTCCTGCCTGGGAGCCTCCTATCTACTCCTGGTCGGCGGTCTCCACGTAGTAGTAGGCTCCATCGGTAGGGTAGTAGTAGTCGTCGGCGGGAGCAGCTGACTCCTGGGCTCCGTCATCTGATCACAGTAATCGGGTATGGGGAAAAGGGGAAGCAAAGCAACCGTGAGTACTCATCCAAAGTACTCGCAAGACTTACATCAGAACTATTCTATTTATGCATCGGTTTCAAAAGGAGGCTGTATCTGTGGACTAGACTGCAGAAATGCCAGAATAGAGGGGAAGGCCTAGCCTATCGAAGACTAGCAACTTGCAGCATCTTGCAGCATTAGAAGAGTGTACATTAGCATATTATAAAGTAACAAGCATGTAATAGCAAACCCCAGGGATCCTTCCTCGACTCCCTGCGAGAAAGCGATCCCGGAGCTTACAGTTAAAGTAACATGTATCCAGTTCAAGTTGTGGTAGATCTGGATACAACACTGAGCGTCCTGTTACCGTGGACACGGCTATTCGAATAGATAACTTCCCTGCAGGGGTGCACTACTGTTACCCAACATGCTTGATTACATCTGGCCGGACACACTTGCTGGGTAATACCCGGCCTCGGGTAATCGACACGCCGTAGACCAACCTAGACTCTCCAGAGAGGTCAACACGCCGGTCTAAATCCTAAGTGCGAAGGGGTCTTGGGCCCATCGCCCTCTGCACTCCTGCACGTTGCGAGACTGGCCGGGGCCCAAGCGCGACTGTGGAAACACCACAGACGTAACCAGCTCACCCCAACAATCAGCCCGCATCTCTGAACTGTGACATCTGGATCGCTTTTGAAGGAACGTACGACGTAGAGGGCCCCATTAAACCATTATCCCACGTGGTGGTAGTGCGTATAGGCCAGCGGCCAACTCAGATCAAATACCCAAATCCGTTAGGCGTGTTTTAGTAACTCACAAAGACAAACAGGATTCCTATCGCTCCGACTTGGTAACACACGGACCCGACCAGGGACCAGGCCCACCTCTCTCCTAGGTGGTCTCCGCCTGCCCTGTCGCACCGCCACAATAATCTCTCGCGGGTGCCCTCCTGGCTAACCCGACTTCCCAAAGTACCGAGGTAACGGTCAAAGTACCCGTGTGTCCATAACATCGTGGGGAATCCGAGGAATCACCCCTGATGGATTCCTACTCGATGTAATCCGTCAAGGAGAACCAGGAGGAATCATCCTCGATGGTACACACTTGAGGGGTTGCACGACAGAGTCATCATCGGGAAGGGGAGAGCGAGGAATCACCCTCTGCAATCACCACCGATGTGCTATACTACAGAGATATCATCAGGAGTGCAGTACGAGGTATCACCCTCGACACTCGATAGTAGCCCTACAGAGTCGTACAACTAAGGGGGGTTGTGCGGTGATGTGTCGGTCTCTGCACATCGATCACAATGATCGAGGCACTGGTAACAAAGCGGGGCAACATGGACAAGGGTGAGGGGTCACCGATGGATCACTAACCAACCTATTCTAAGCAGTTTAGGATGACAGGTAAAGTAACAACAGCAGGTTACAAAAACAGGCTATGCATCAGAATAGGAGCAATCAATTACAGTAGCAAATTCTAATGCAAGCATGGGAGAAAAGGAATAGGTGATATTGGAATGATCAAGGGGGTTTTGCTTGCCTGTAAGCTCTGCTAAAAAGGTCTGATCGTCAGGGGCGTGGCAATATGCTGTGCGGGCATCTGTCAGATAGATGAATCGGAGGGGAAGGTTCCATGTTTGCAGTGTTGTGGGCATGTGACAGCAACACGGAGGGCATATTTGGATTCGTCTCGTTTTTCTGATCAGCTTTCATGTAGAAAACTTTTTGATCCGAGCTACGGTTTAATTTCTATGATTTTTCAAAGACTTAAACATTTTCTGGAATTGTTTTAATTAATTAAATTTGACAGAAAAGGAAATATGACATCAGCATGAGGTCAGGTGATGTCAGCAAGTCAACCCCAGCTGTTCAGGTCAAACCTGACAGCTGGGTCCCACATGTTAGTGACTCTGAGCTAATTAGGGATTAATTTAACTAATTAAAGATTAATTAGGGGTGGGGCCCCACTTGTCAGTGATTGATTAACTTAACAGAATAATTAACAGATTAGTTAGCATTTTTATTAATTATAAAACCGTTTAATTAGTGCGGGACCCGCATGTCAGTGACTGGTCAAGCCCAGTCAGCTGGGTTGACTCGGTCAACCGGGTCAACGGACCCACTGGGCCCACAGGTCAGCGTCACAGGGGGCGGCCACGTGGGCGCCACGTCGGCGCCGTCGCCGGAGCAACTCCGGCGACTAAAACACGCGGCGGCGCGTACGGGTGGTGGCCGGAAATCGCGCACAGGGGGTCTCCGGGGCCGTGGATGGGTGCGTTCGACGCGGCTCGACGTCGCACGCATGATGGTGGTGACGGATGGCGCCGGGGACGACCGAAACGGCGCCGGCGACGGGCGGAGGCAGCGCCGGAGTTCGGGACTCCGCGGGATCGGCGTTAGAGCGCGCGAGCGGCCAAACTAGCTAGCTAGGCGGGGACTACTGCGCTCCAGGAGCACGCTAGGGCGGTCGGGCGACGCCGTAGGGGCTCGGGAGCGTGGCGTTTGCGGCAATGGCGGCGGCCGGAGCACGGGCATGGCGGCAGCGGCTAGAGGGAGCAAACGGCGATGAGCGAGAAGGGGAAGGACGCGGGGCTTACAGCGGCCCTGCAGATGTGCTAAGCATGCTCGGGGAGGACCGGTCGGGGACGAATCGACGGCGGCGAGTTCGGGTGCCCGAGGTTGAAGACGACGGCGTGGACGACGCTGCGGTGGCCCTCGGCTCCGGTTGATCGGTGTAGAGGATGTAGCCGAGGCCGGCGAAGCGATTTGACACGGCGGCGAGGCGCAAGGGCGACGGTGGCCGCGAGCTTACGGCGGCGAGGCCATGGCGGCGCTCGGGAGAGAAGGGAGAGAGCGAGGGAAGGGGAGAAGTGGCGCTAGGGTTTGTCCACGGGGGCAAGGGGGTTCCTTAACCCCTCTAGCGGCTCTGTAGCATGCCGCTGTCGAGCAAAGGAGGGGGGGGGGGGCGCGGGAGCACGCGCGCGTGACAGAGAGGAGAGAGAGCGGGAGGTTAGGGGAGACCCGTGCTGGGCTGGGCTGGGTACTGTAGCCCATAGGCTTAAGTGCACAATGGCTTCGGCCTTTTTCTCTTTTTCCTTTTCTGCCTTTTTATTTCCACTGCACTGCAAAATGTTCGGCCACCAAAACACTTTTGAAAAATGTGCAACCTGGCCAAATAATTATGTTGCAATATTTGGCAGTGACATAAAAGGTTTGGGGGCAATAAAATTCCAATTGAATTTTGTTTAATTGGAAATGGATTAAATGCTACTGTTTTGGTACTGTTTTAATTAGGTTAGGGGCAATTTAAGAATTCAAATAATGTTGGCTTTATTTTTATAATTGCTTTGGGAATTTTTGCAATATTATGAACTATTTAGTTCCTGGATTTGGACAACTTTTAAATCCACTTTAAATTTGAATTCCATTTCAAAGTGGAATTTGAAATGAGATATGAGATCAAAGGTGATCAAGCACTGTTAAGCATGATGACTTGGCATTGATCATGGGGGATTATTGTAGCTAATACATGGGGGTGTTACATCCTACTCCTCATCAGAGTCCACCACCTGGTCGGGAACATCGTCGGTGAAGGTGAGGTCAACGATTGACGTGGACGGTCCAGCCTCGTGGTCATTGCAGCCCGGCGCGAACGACGCGGAGCTACTAACGTTGGCAGCGTCCCCGTCCGCCACAACCTGCGACGCCTCCACATCCGCCTCGGCCGCGATCTCCTCGAACAGGTGCTCGCGCTCTGCCTTGTTGACACGGAGTCGTCACCTCTCGCAGCGGATGACGTAGGTCCTGCGCACGGACTCGTACAACACCCGTTGCCCATGCACAATGCCCCGAAATCTCCGCGGCCATGGCCGCGAGGGCCTCCTCGTTTGCCTACTTGTAGGCTATCTGGCTTCCGCGAACCGGTGCTGCTCGAGGAGCTGCAGGTTGTATCGTTGCTCCTCTTGCAGCATCCGGAATGCAGAGATTGGCGGCGCTGCCTGCTCCTCCAGCTCTACCTCCGCCATGACGTTGTCGAAGTGCGCCTACGACATGGTGAACCCACACGACCGGCGCGAGCGCCTGCTCCTCATCGGACGCCTCCTCCATCGTCCGGTCCTCGTCGTCTGAGCTCTCCTCCAGTGAGCTCATAGGAAGTCCTGCCTGTGTGCGGCGCACACGCCGGGCTTGCCAGGCGTGCGCAAGGTATGCGCTCTCATGTCGGCGCCGTGGCGAGAGCTTCTTTCACCACCCGCAGATGGTACCGGCCATTGCATCGACGATCGTGGAAGAAGGAGGAAGGGAAGCGGTGGTGCGCCGACAACAAACTACGGGAGATGGGGCTTGGAGTAGGTGTGGTTTATGCCGCGGACGACCTTCCTTAAATAGCGGGCGTCGGGCAAGGCAACGGCGGCTTGAATGTGGGCGCCCAAAGGGTTTCTCGGCCACTGCGTCGGTTGAATATCGGCAGGCGGATGGATGGCCAATGATGGTTTGAATACGGTAGGAAGCCGCCATATCGGCTTGTCCGATCACATCTCTCTGAACCGGCATTAATGTGGCACGTAGAGCAAGCGGATCGAGGCACCGCGAGTGGAGGGCCGATGTGGGTTTCTCGACTATCGCGTTGATTGAATGTCGCGCCATTCAGCCGGTGTGCTACAGTGAACGGTCACGTTCGCTCTGAACCGGCATGAATGGGCGCCGAGAGCGGATGGACTTCTCGAGCGGAAGGTGCGGGGAGGGATGTGGGTGGGCCTGTGTAGTTGGAGGCCTACGTGGCACGAGTTCGGATGCCGACAAGCCTCCTGCGGGTTTGATATCGGTTTGTGGGATTTTAAACGTATAACAATTTGCGTCCGGACAGAGTCGGTGCGGATGATTAGGGCATCTCCATCAGTTTGTTTGTTATCTTATTGGTAAAATATGCCATGCCATCAACCAACACCTTAACATACAACTACTCCAATAGATTGTATCTAGTTTGCCCAATAGGATGGAGATAATAAATAAGGTGCTCTCTCATTCTACATTGAAGCTTGTGCAAGCGGTGTTGGTTCATGTACATACAACCTTACTCTCTTTCCTCATTTATTGTATGACACATCATCAAAAATCCTATGTGGCAAAGTCTACCAACAATTATCTTACAACCATTGAAGATGCCCTTAACGGAGGTTTGATGTCCACGTTGCCTAACAGTGTTAAAATATATATATAAATCCTCCCTCCTCGTGCGCCTCATTTTCCTCTCCACTTCCTGGCGGAGTGGTGTCCTCTTCCCAGCCAAGCCAGCTGAGCCGAAGCAGCAGCTGCGAATCAGAGAAGTCACCGGCCTCCCCTCCTCTCCCTTCTCCAGGCCCCGAGAAATCAAAAGCCCACGTGAGGTACCCCTTGCTTGCGAAACTCCCACTCCCCCGCATCCACTCATTTCGCCCCTCTGTTCCGCCGAATCCTTTTTCGTTTCTTCCGGAATCTGATGCTTGATTCCGCCGGCTCGCAGCGCCTTGGGTGAAACTGATTTACCAAATAGCAAAGGTGTAGTTTTTGGGATTCTGTATGTTTGCTGCATCTCTTTCTGGTAGATGCTCAGGCAGTCTTGTTGGACTAAATTCATGATTTTGATAATTTGGCCGTTCATTGACGATATGGTTCTTTTCTACCCTGATATATGTTTCTGACGAATTTCTGGACTAACTCATTCGGGACAATCTGTAGTTATTCCTTCTTTCCTAAGAATATCTGCTGAAAGAAAGTGTGTAGGCGATATGTAGTAACTTGTGGAACCAGTCCATTACTTATTTTGTTGGAAACTGGGAAGATCTTCTATAATTTAGGGCCTTCTCGTTTTTTTATCTACCTTGTACTTGTGATTAGAATGACATTTCATTGTGTTCCATATTTTTTTGAATTTGTATTGTGTTCCATATTTGTTTCATACTAATGGCAAGGTACAAACAGGGGCTTTTGATTCTCCATGGCGATGATGGTGGCTGATCTTAGCTTTTCAGCGTCTATATCCAGTGCCAAGCTATCAAGGTATGGAAATGACTCTTCCTTGGCTAGGAGATCTTCGATGTTCCGAGCAGAAGCCCGGTCCACGGATTCTGAGAAATATACTACCAATGGCCGGTCGAGGAAGATGGTTCCCACAACCGAATTGATGAGGAGCAAGGGTGGTGGCCGTGCAAGAACAGATATGGTTAATGGTTCTCTGAATGGAGCTGTCAATGGCTCGACCAAGGCGGTCATCAATGGTTCTACAAATGGCGCTGTCAACGGTTCGACAATAGCAGCTGTTAACGGTTCTCCAAAGGTGGTTGTTACTGGGACCAGTTTGGTGAATGGCAGCAACATGTCTGCTCTAGTTAAGACCCAGAAGCAAATGAGTGCTAGAGATGATCCCTTTGAAGAGGAGCTCAAGGTTTTGCCATCTGACGAGGGATTCAGTTGGGCAAAGGCTAACTACAACTCTGTGCAGAGGAGTATAGATATCTGGTCTTTTGTGCTTTCTCTTCGAATACGTATTTTATTCGACAATGCAAAATGGGCCTATCCAGGTGGATTCTCAGAGGAAAATCAGGTACATTAACAATGAAATGGCTAAGCAATTTAACCAGTAATTCTATAAATTCAGTCAAGTCAGGAAAGGAAAATTATTGTAAGCTGCCATTTCCTTGGAATCTCCAATGTTAAGGTGGTCTTAAAGTCCTGTTGTTAGCACATGACCATTTTGCTTTAGTAATGGTGCAAAACCGCATCAGTTTTGACTGCTGAAATGGGTGTATTCCTGTTTTACTGCACATGTTGACTGGAGCCGCCTTTGAATTCGCAGAAAATCCGGAGGAGAAACACTGCTTCATGGTTAAGAGAACAAGTATTGCAGCTTGGCCCAACTTTTATCAAGCTTGGACAGCTATCCTCCACAAGATCTGATTTGTTCCCAAAAGAATTCGTTGATGAGCTTGCAAAATTGCAGGTATTCATTCTTTGTCTAGGAAATTTTGGTGGAGGCTTCCTTTCTTTATCTCCTCTCTTCTGTTAAACTAGGATTATTTCTTTCTCGCAAAGGAATATTCCTGTTTACTGGTTGTAGTAGTTTGTTACATGGTGTACTTCTTCTTTAACAAAATAGTAAACATGCACCATGTACCTTTTGCTTTTCTGCAGGACAGAGTACCTGCATTTTCTCCTGAGAAGGCAAAGGCTTTCATAGAGAAGGAAATGGGGTGTTCAGTTGATGTTGCGTTCAAAGAATTTGAGGACCGTCCAATAGCTGCTGCTAGTCTTGGTCAGGTGCTTAGTTCCTACATTATCCAGCATACACATTTTCCCTACTCATTGACAATTCAGGCAGTGTCATATTATATCATTATTTTCTTAAGGATTTATTTTCCATTATTCTCTTTGTTCAAGCCATTAGCGCTGGAGAGAGTAACACATTTAAGAAGAATATAAAATATACATATTTTTTCTTTCATGCTAGAGAAACTATTTAATTATCATATACATTGTTCTTATTTTCATATGTAAAATGTTTGCCTATAATTTGTGCCAGTTTATTTCTGATGTCTTTGTCTTCTACTGTGACATACTGATGATACTACACCATTGACATTAGTGGTCATATTTGTCTAATGTCAGTCTTGATGATCTTTATGCCATGTTTCTTCAAATTGTACTTACAAATTCCCGTGATATCAATTTTCAGGTACATCGTGCGGTGCTTCATAATGGAGAGAGAGTTGCAGTGAAAGTTCAGCGACCAGGGCTCAGAAAACTTTTTGATATTGACCTAAGTAAGAGACATGTGTTATTGGTGTTCTTAAGTAGAGAACTATTGCTTATTTAACAAACAGAACAAATAACTCACATATATGTTGTTGGTGTTCTTAAATCGAAAACTAATGCTTATTTAACAAACAAAACTAATATAAGTTGAGATGATTTGTTTATTATTCTTGAAAATATAGAGGTTACTATTTTAATTAGTTCCATACTTCCAGTGAACTTGATAGTTATGTTATCTTTTATACATACAGAAATAGGTGAAATTAAGAACTTATGTGTTTCTTCTTTTTTAAGTTTTTCCTCTCATTTCTTGCATAAGTTTATAAAAGTTACCATTATTTCCTGTGTATTATTTACCCAAACTGTTGTATGTTAAATGATTTATAAATTTCTTAATAATTCTAGTCATCTTTGCTTTCTTCTAGGGAATCTAAAGCTAGTAGCCGAGTATTTTCAGAGAAGCGAAAAATTCGGAGGTCCTTCAAGGGACTGGATTGGTATTTATGATGAATGTTCCAAGTAAGTATACACCAATGTATTGGACCATCCATATGCATTATTTGTAAGAATCCATTATTCAGCTATGGATACAATGTTTTTATTCTATGTCAGTCCCTGTTCAGTACCCAGTTTCTTGCGAGAAATTATGTTGGTTTAGTGGAATGACTATTTGTCTGCCATTTTATCTCATATTGTGACCTCAATATTTTTTCTAATCAATAAGTGTTGACTTGGTCATGCCAGTGTGCAATTTCATCATGTCTATTTTGGCATTTATCCGTGTATGTAACTGATAAGTTGACAAAGAAAACATGATATCAAATTGGCAAGGTTCAGGTAATTTGTTACATATATTACCTATTTGGCTAGGTAGTACCTTACAAAGATTACATTCACTAACTTGTAAGAGAGGGTGATATATCATGCACGGAACATCTTTGACTACGAAAACAGAGAATACATTGCAATAACAGGAATGATTGTTAGCTCTGTTCAAAGACAGAGATCTGAAATTATTCTAGTTTTTAGTATTGAAATTGAGCTTACAAACATAAGTTGACCACCCTGATTTCTGTGATTTCAGAATTTTGTATGAAGAAATTGATTACATCAATGAAGGAAAGAATGCAGACAGATTTCGTCGAGATTTCAGAAACATAAAATGGGTTCGCGTGCCAGTACGTCTTTTGGACCCCAAATGCAATTTTTTTTAGGGCTTTGTTTCAGTACTCCACTTTGAAGATATGCAAAATATATAGCCCTACTCACAATACTTAATCAAATTAAGAACTGGCAAACATCCCCTCGGGGAATGTTTTGAGCGTTTAATGTACAGTGTCCATTGTCCAATCTGTCTGCTTGGTCCCTCTGCCTCCAGCAGGCATCCTCTTGCAATCACCTGTCTGGTCTCATCCTGGTCCGCATGCAGCTTGTGATAATCGATACAAAAAGCTGCAGCATTCCAAATAGCCTTTTGATTGATTAGTTCAGTACGGTGGTTTCTGCATATGAATGTTGTGAGGCACGTATGGAGCATAAATCCTTTCTGTAGCATTAATTTATTTGGTTTTCAGACCTCGTACATTTCCCATTCTTGTGTTTTGCCTCCCTAGGAAGGCCAATAGCAGAGAAAGTGGGGACGTTTTCTGACTTTCTGTTGTGTATAACAGCCTATGATATGTTTGGGTTGATTGCTAGTGGGTAGGTCAAGCAGTAAAAGTTTGGTCAGGACAGATTGTACTCTTGGACGTGGCCTGTGGCTTGTTGTACCCCTTTAAATTGTAGTTGATGATTTTACTTGCATTCAATCAGCATAGAGATGTCTAAATAGTTAAAGTGGAGTACTAAACAAAACCCTTCTTCTTTTTCTTTCTGAAATCTTGCTTCAAAGTTTAAATGACTTGCCATTATGCTGCTTCTGTAGCTTATCATGTGGGATTACACAACTGAAAAGGTGTTAACCCTGGAGTATGCTCCTGGTACGTGTTAATTATTTCTTGTAATTTAAAGTAACCTGAATTAACTTTTTCTTGAGAGTTTGTATTTCACAATGGTTATCCATTTATAAAGTGATTTATTAGACATGTTAGTTACTAACTAGGGAAACCAATTATGATGCCATACAGTTTCTTTTTCTTGTATAGATTTGAAGTACTCCCTCTGATCCAAATTAATTGTCACAACTTTAGTACAAAATTGTACTAAAGCTGCGACGATTAATTTGGATGAGTAATATATATGCACATTACCTTGTCATGCCGAACAGGCTTACACAAACTAATCCACTTTCAGTTACTTATTATATGGTTATGCCAATTATTGATCTTCAATCCTCTGTCTCGTCTGAGAGACTCTAATAAGTACACCAATAAATCCATTATATCTAGCAATGTATGATCACATATATTTCTACACGCCAAATTAATGTGACTACCTTCTGGTTCAACTTTTGCTGTCAAAAAGATTTAACATATTTCTGTTGTTTTTTCACTTAAATATACAACGAAGATCAAGCACAGTTTTTTAGCGGACGATTGTCCTTTCAGTTGTAACTCAGACCAATTTTTTCCAGTTGTAATGCGGAAGTATATGTTTTTATAACATTTTTTACCATGAAATATTCTTTTTTAATCTGTTTTGTCATTTATACAGGTATTAAGATAAACAACTTCGCGGTGCTAGACAGCCGGGGATATAGTCGTTCTCTGATTGCATCTCGTTCAATAGAGTCGTACCTAATTCAGGTCAATGTTTTCTTAGTGTACTTGTTATGTTTGTACAAAGCTCAGTTTAGTTGCTTGTGATTTTTTTACATCATTTATAGAAAATGCTTCTCACAACACAATGTCTACTCTTCTAAGAAAACTGATAGAAGATTTGATTAATAATTCATTGTTGGGCTATTGCCTTTGTAATTTTCCTATTTGTTGCCTGTTAAATGTGACCAAAACCTGCGGGGATCATGTTTTAACACTGGGCTTGTTTTTAGTTGAAGAATTTTTATCTGGGAAGTATTAACCATGCAGTTTGGGCTATTAACTGGCTGGTTTCAAGAGAGTTTGCATGATCTTATTAGATTATTTTTGTTTTCTTAAATGAGAGGCCAGGGTAAACGCAGCACACTTGACATTGTGTATCAAAAATTAGATGGTCTGGCTCTGCTTCAGTACTAGTCTCGTTTTTTTAAGCCTGCACTCTTTGGCTGCCTTTACTCCATGATTCCACAATTTTGCCTAGTAAAAATCTCAAAGGATGCTGTTGGCAATAATTTAGGAAATACATATCGACCGCACATGTCGACTCGTAAGTATCAAACCATGCAGTCATAATTTCAAAGAAGTGGCGGTATTGCTAGATGATATAAAATTCCTGGATCCTGTACAATGGTGCAGTTGGCTGCCTGGTCGTCTTAATAGATGTTTAAGCATGCACAACCTTCACTCACTCATTCTCCAAGTTTTGTGTTATATATTTTGTATATTCTGTTTTATGCTCAATATTGACACCAAGTTATTTCTTTTTTTAGTAGATCAGTATATGTGATAGTTATTTGCACTAATATTTTTATTCCATGTAAAACACAGATACTGAAGACCGGTTTCTTCCATGCTGATCCTCATCCTGGAAACCTTGCCATAGACAAGGATGGCTCTCTAATATATTATGATTTTGGAATGATGGGTGAAATCAAATCATTCACTCGAGATAGATTACTCTCCTTGTTCTATGCTGTGTATGAGAAGGATGCAAACAAGGTATCTTCGTATCTTCATATGAGTGGTGCACACATAATAGTTTCCTGAATTTTCCTAGCATCTTACCTTGCATGGTGTTGAGTAATTTAAGATGCTCATTTTTTTGGGCAGTTCATCTATTCTCTCTTTCTCAGTCAGCTCATCTTACAGGTTATAAAAGCTTTAATTGACCTGGAAGCTCTTCAGCCAACAGGAGACCTCTCACCGGTTTGTAGGACATGTTATTTCCTGGGCAGAAAAGTTATTGAAGAAATTTCATTTAACATTTATTTTCTGCCCCCTTTTTTGTAATACAGGTAAGAAGGTCCGTACAATATTTCTTGGACAATCTGCTGAGCCAGTCACCGGATCAACAGCAGACTCTAGCTGCAATTGGAGAGGTTGCCTGACCTTATAATTTTACATGAATCAGTTTGCATGTAAAAAGACTGAGATATTGAAGTTAATCCTGTGTTTTACCTTCCTAGGACTTGTTTGCAATTGCGCAAGATCAACCTTTCCGTTTTCCTTCCACATTTACGTTCGTCATAAGGGCATTCTCAACTCTTGAAGGTTCTCCATTCTCGTATATCCTGACAACATTACAATATCTACAGATCCATTTCTTTCAATAGTATCACTTCTGATTTCTTCTGCATTTTTATGAATGCGATGTCTTGATGGTTTGGTACAGATATCTCAGTATGTTCTTGGTTATAATCTTGCAAAATGGTCCTCATTTGCTAACAGTATATTATAAACAATAAAGGAAAAATGCATCTCTACCTGTTGTTAAAAGGATATAATGGCTGTAATTTGCAAAACATATTCATTTCCACTTCGAAGAATCTCTTCTCATCATTCGAAGGTCATTAGTTATTTGTAGTAAATCAATTTTATGCAGTTGTTGCAAATGGGGTGACATGTTTTGTTATGTCATCTGTGGTTGAGATTGAGACTTGAGAGTGGACTTTGTGCAGTGCACGCACCCAGGTGGTTCAATGAAACATTAAAAGACACACATATTAGATTATAAGAAATTCAAAACCTTTTGTGGATATACATTGTTGGATGGATTGTGAACTTACAAAATTTGAGCCAAAATGTGTCCATTTGCGTCCTGTACAAATAAAGAAGGAACAACTGTCTAGAACTGACTGTAACTGTACATATTTCTTTTGGTGCATAACACAAATGAACATGCTTTTTCGCCACAATTTTACATGTGCAAAAAAACAATGAAGACAAACAGTTTCGGATCTTTTATTCAGAACTTGTATACTCCGTGAGTGATTTTTCTAATTCTACCGCCCACTGCACAGCACTTAACGTTTGGCCGAGTGAAATGAAGCATATATCTTGAGGACCTGCTCCAGGCCTCTAGACACTCACACTGATATTCAAGTTATTAGCTATGCGATTAACTTCATAAAAAGTTTACCTATTTACCATCTGTTAGATTAACTATTTGTCGGTCAATGATTGTGTTGGTATATTCATGTTTCACAGGCATCGGGTACATACTGGACCCTGATTTTTCCTTTGTCAAAGTTGCTGCACCATATGCACAGGTTAGGATTATTCTTCATCCTACCATTACTCCTCCATCCACTATGTTTTCTTTTCTTTATCCATTTTTTTAAGAAAATGGAAGCATGTTTTCTCTGCTCTCTTAAATGTTCAGAAGTGGACTGCAACTTTCTAGAGCATATAGAAGTTGTTACCAAGATAGATCATCTTGTTAATATGCTATGCTCGTGTGCAGACTTGTTATTTCTGCTAACCTAGTTCTGTTCCATTTTCCTCATAAGAGCAGAAACTCTTTTATCCTTTCAACATCTATCTGTGAATTCTAACCTTATTCCATTTGAACTCCAGGAACTGCTAGACTTGAAAACGAGACGAAGAGCTGGACCTGAATTAGTCCAGGAGATAAGAAAGCAAGCAAATGATGTAAAGACTTAAATCTGTGGTCGATATGATTTTCTCATGTCCCCTCGTTTCTACGCTTCTAGTTGTTGCGCATGCCATTGACTGCTATCTCCATATATACAGGCCCGTGATTCTACGATCTCAATGCCCTACAGAATCCAACGGATCGAGGATTTTGTGGGGCAACTCGAGTCGGGTGATCTGAAACTCAGAGTCAGAGTACTTGAGGTATGGTTCTGCTGATGACTTTACTTCTGTCTAGCATCTTTTTCTGCCATCATAAATTAATGGCAAGCATTTGTTGTGTGCTCAGTAACTCCTAGTTTGAAAACCTAGTGTTTCCATTATTTGTTGCTTTGGTCGGAAGTCAACCTGAAACTTACATAATGGCATTTGCAGTCGGAACGAGCTGCTCGTAAAGCTAACGTACTTCAGATGGCGACCATGTATACAGCCATGGGTGGTACTCTCTTGAATATTGGGGTCGTCATGGGTAGTCAAGGAAACCAAATAGTCGCAAATGGGTCTTTCATCGGCGCAGGTAGGATTTGTTGCTTGTTTCCTGAAAAATCCATTCGACAAATTCTCCATAATACGACGACAACTTTCAACCTTATATGAAACCTTTCATTATCTTTGCTTGTATGTGTACTCCAGCTAACCTGAATTTAACTACTGATGTTTTCAACGCGTCCTTTCTTGATTGGTCCAATTCTTGCTCCCAACTGAACTTGCAGGCATTTTCTTGGCACTATTGGTTGCATCTATGCGAAGAGTGAAGAAACTCGAGAAATTCGAGACGATGATGTGATCGCCGTGCTTCATTTTGGACATCTGCACAAAAACCAAGACAAATGGTTCACTTCTGTAAAGAAATTAAATGGGAACTGCTTTCTCATTCATAGGTAAATAATATACGTAGATCATGTAGGAGCCACATTCTTCCTGAAAATGTTGTAACTTGTTGCAACCTGTAAAAATCTGTCCAAATAGTATACATTCTTTTAGCAGAAAGCTCAGATTATTCAGCCACAAATGATTAAGAAAGCTGGAGAATTAATTTACGCTTTTTTCTTACAGTTCCTGATTCTGTTTCCCTAATGCCCCGAAAATATTGCCCTTTGTTGTTTAGCTTTCCAAGAAGGTTGGTGCAATCCACCCAGGAAATTTCGTCCGGTTCTCTCCCGAACTGCGCGGTTAAAATTGCTTCCAAATGCCTATCCAATAGGGCTCAACCTTTCATATCTCAGCTCGTTCATCATGATAAAACGAGTTTCATTAGGGGGAGAGGGATAACTAAAAACTTCACTTAACGCTGCTGACATTGTCCAATCCTACTTCAAAAGGCGAAAACCTGTTATTGTTCTAAAGCTCTATTTTCAGAAAGCTTTTGACTCAGTTTCCTGGTCAGCTCTATCGACTATCATGAGGGTCAGAAGGTTTCCAGATCTTTAGTGTCGTTGGATTCAAAATCTTAACGTGTCGAGTCATCCAGCGGTGTTGCTAACAGGAAGGCAAGCCCTTGGTTACAGTGTCGTTGTGGTCTTAGGCAAGAAGACCCGCTTTCATTTTACCTGTTTATAATGGATGCGTCTAAGGAGTGGTTGTTAGCTCGCTAGCAACCCCGAGCAAACACCCATATTAGGAAACTTTTTGTCTGTCTTTTTTATTGTGTGCCAAAAAAGGAAAAATCTCCATGAATAAGCGTGGATGCATGGAAACAAGTGTGAACGCATATAGCATTGCTAAAGTACGCACGGAGCGGCAGTGCTCCTTAATTGTTGAATCTATGTATGTAGACGCATGGATCCGTACATCTTGATCGGAAAAGAATCAATAGAAGGAGAATCGTACGATATCTTTCTCAAAACAAACAAAAAGGAAAAGAAAGAGAAAACAGAAATCATGATCAACTAAGCCCTCTCCAGGGCTTGCTTAAGAATAAGAAAGAAGAATCTTATGGAAATAGCATGGAATAAGGTTTGATCCTATTCATGGGGATTCCGTAAATATCCCATTTCAAAAATCGAAACAATCGGGACTTTTCGGAGATTGGATGCAGTTACTAATTCATGATCTGGCATGTACAAAATGAAAACTTCATTCTCGATTCTACGATTTCACGTGCATTTAATTCGGGTTCCAATTTTTTTTTAAAGTCATGACTTCTAAACCGATCATCGGAAGATCCATTTTCACCCACATATTTCTCTTGACGAGCTCTTCGGAACTAGATCTCATATGAATATGTTTTGACAAACTTTTTGTGTGCGCAACTTTAGCCCTTGTTAGGTGCAACTACCTAACAGTCGATGTGTAACTTCCCCCTACCCGTGGACGTGTAATTTTTATTGTTGGCACCCCCGCCCCAACTACCCCTACAAGTAAGATGAGATGTGCAACTTCGTCTGTTGCCTAGGCCAACCTCCTAGCAGTCGATGTGCAACTTTTTCCCTACCGATGGACGTGCAGTTTTCACTGATGGCACCTCCGCCCCAACTTTTTTCAGTGCCAACTTTTGATGCCATATGGTACAACTTTTAGTACCACACGATGTAACTTTAGTAATCTAGGATGCAACGTTTTTCAAAATCAACTTTGGTGCTAATGCAACTTTGGTGCTAATGCAACTTTAGTGCCGCATGATCCAACTTACCGTGAGGTTGCAACTTAGCAACCATGGTAACCAACTTCTTTTTTGTATTGTGCGACTTAGTTTGTACCTCAGGCAACTGCCTAGCAGTTGATGTGCAACTTTCCCTCTACCCATGGATGGGCAATTTCACTGTTCCACCTACCCCTACCGGTGAGATGTGCGACTTACTCTGCTGCCTCGGCCAACTGCTTAGGCATTGATGTCCAATTCCCCACTCCTCCCTACGTGGATGTGTAGTTTTCACCGCTGGTACCCTGCCTCAACTACCCTACAAGTGAGATGTGCAACCTCGTCTCCTATCCAGGCCAACTGCCTAGCAATCGATATGCAACTTTTCTTCCTACCCGTGGATGTGCAATTTTCACTGCTGGCACCCCATCCCAACTGCCCTACCAGTAGATGTGCAATTTCTTCTGTTGCCCCGGCCAACTTCCTAGCAGCTGGTGTGCAATTTTTTCACCTTAGACACAAAATTGGCACATGTGGCACTAAGGTTGCACAACGTGGCACCAAAAGTTACACACACAAGAAGTTCGCTGAAACATACCCATACGGGATCTATTTTCAAAGAGCATGTCGTGAGGGTTCCAACAGCTCAAACGGATCTTGATTCTGATGTGCGGCTTGAGAGTTGTAGTTTTTTGAATGTTCCTGTATAGGAATTAGTTGCACATGGAGGTATAATTAGGTGATGTGGACAGGTTGGAACCGCATGCATGCGGTGGCATGAAAAGGCTAAAACTTTCCATCTACATGACGTCTGCTAGCTCAGACCAAATGAGAACCTTCCCATTTATGTGATGTATTAATGGATGGTTTCCATATTTAGGTATGTGCTCAAAACAGTCAAAAAGTGCACCTGCACTTTTAAGAATTTACGGTTTATAATTGTAGCGAACATCCTCCAATGTCTGGTTTTAAATGCCTCCTCTATCGGTGTGATCAAACATCCCCTAGACACGAACCTGCCTTGCCCTGTTTTTCAATACGTGGATGACACTCTGATCATCCTCGAGGCCAATACATATCAACTAAACCATCTAAAATCCTTGCTATCTGATTTCTCCAAATGCTACTGTTTTGCACAAAAAACACATTCTCCCCAATACACGTCGATCTGAACATTTCGTCTACCCTTGTGGCGATCCTATGATGCCCCATTTCGTCCTTCCCCAGTCCTACCTTGGCCTTCCACTTTCGACGCACAAGTTTAATTTTTCAGCCTTCTTCCTCATCATCGATATATTTGACCGTAAGTTGGCCAGTTTGGCCCTCAATAGAACCCCAGAGCACGCAGTTTGGATGGTGACCATGGGAATGGCATGCCATTCGCATGGCCATAGTGCACTCGAGGCTAGTTCGGTTGTTTCCCTCGCACCCTATGCCCCCCCCAGTCGCAGAGATCTCGCCACCTCACTCCCCTCGACGTCGCCCAACCCCCACCGCCATTCTTTCCCTACCTGGCCGGCCCTTGGCGTCAGAGCCATGTCAGTCAAGCACCATCGCCGGCCAAACCCGTAGCCCAACTACTTCTCACCTACCTCACTCTCATCTGCATCATCAACCACCTCTAGAGCTCTGTAGGAACCCATTGACTCTTGGCGCCCTGCAGTATCTCACCATCATAGCATCGTAACTCGTATACTGATGGCTCTATATTTTACGCATTTTAGAGCTCATTTGTTGAATGTTCTCTTCATATTTCATGTCCCATTGAACCAAATATATGTCCATTATGCATGATTTCTAGTTTTCACCCTTTTCATTGTGAGCATTGCATAGTTAGTGTTTTTATTTGGTTTTTACTAGTTTCCTTTGTTTTGTTGTGTCTACAAGTGTTTTGGAGCAACCTAGGGCCAAGCACGATGAAAAGGCCAAAGATGGGTTCAATATGGAGAACCGCCAGCACCAGACTTGGCCATTTGGGATGAGAAAAAAGTCATTTTTTTCCAAAGTACTCCAAATCAAGATCTAATACCTCACGTGCATTGGCGTCGTTCACGTGATTCCAATGAGGCTAAGAACGTCAAAATCAGAGGTCGTATGAAGAAATGGCGACCAATATACCGAAGAAGTCCAGAGCATTCAATGGCACTCGATATGACCACGCGTGGTCGTACCAGCGGTCGTACCAGGCCGAGACAACTCCGAAAGTTGCCCTTTCAGACGGGATTCTTCATCGATTTCATCCATGTTTGTTCCTATGTGATCCTTGGCTAATAAGGAAAGATTTGGGAGTGGATTTGGCTCATCTTGAGCCCTTGGATCAAAGGAGAGAAGCCGCATCTACGGAGGAGGCTTTGGAAGAGCTCTTATAAATACCTCTCCAACCCTAGCCGCCGCCATCATTGTTCATTCATCCAGGATCAATCTCCATCACCCCCATTGTTGCTCCAACTCCACATCAATAGAAGAAGGGACAAAATCAAGGGAAGAAGAGAATGCTCCACTACCAAGGCTGGTGCCATCTCCACCGAGCCGCCCCCATCTCCACCATTGCCGGCGCCATCACCACCATCGCCGCCGGCGTTGCCATCTCCATCACCGCCATGCCTTCCCCCTTCACCGATTCAATGCCAACTTGTAACTTGACCCTAACTTTTATGTTGTTCGTTTACATGTTTGAGTATTTGTACTAGTTATCAAGGATACGGATGAACTCTATATGATTACTTGATGCGATCAATTATCTTCTTGTTCATGTTTGCATTAGTAGCCTTCGCGAATATTGAGAGGAGCCTCGCTTGCATTACCGCCGTGATTGGTCGTGAAGCATATTACTGCCACCGCTCTAGGTTGGGATGTTGAGGTAATTAGAGGTGACGGTAAAAGCCTCTTTCTTCGCCTTCTGCAGTTGGTAGGGGAGTAACAGGAAACCCACATCTGACTGCGTCCACGGGGAAACTTTTAATTAACCGTAAGTGATAACCGGCATGGGGAAACTATGGTTGGTGACGTATATGGTATGAAGTCTACCTAAAGTAGGACATATTATGTACCGGAAACCGCCCACTTATGCACATGATGAGTGGATTAGAGATACGATAGTTCATATTAGTAGTGATGATTCCGAAATCCTCAAGAACGCTTTACTGTTCAAGCACCGTCTTTACTAACTTAGTGTCTTTCCTTTCCTGTTTTTACTTTTTCGTTCGTAGTTTAGATAATACCCTTTTTGTTCCATTCTCCTAGCAACTGACTATAGTAGATTATTTCCAAACCCCGGTTTGGCTGCGTACGGAACTTCATAAGTGATAACGTAGTTGTGGGGTTTGTGGTGCCTTCCTGTTCATTCCCTGTGGGATCGACGAACCTTACTAACTACGAAATTAATACAAAGCCCTATGCACTTGCAGGACATCACCTAATCGTCCAACAACTCTGCCTCCACATCCATGATATCCGCTAGTGTCATCTCACGCTGGTGAAGCGCGTGCTACGGTATGTGCGCCCTCACGCCTGCCCCTGTCCTTTTTCTCTATGCCTCGGGTGTCCTGGATCTTCGCGTGTTCACTAACATGGACTGGACCGACTACCCCGACACGCGCTACTCCACGTCTAGCTTCTGTGTCTACCTCTGCAACGCGCTTGTCTCCTGGTCCTCGAAGCTCCAGGTGACCATCTCGAGCTCCAGCTCGGAGACTGAATACCGCAACGTCGCTAGTGTCATTGATGATCGTGTCTGGCTCCCACAGTTACTCAGCGAACTCTTTGCTTTGGTGACCAAGGCGACTCTGGTGTACTGAGACAACGTGTTCACGGTCTATCTGTCCACCAACCCTGTGCATCACCAGTGCACGAAACGCGTTGAGCTAGGCATCCACTTTGTACGCGAGTGCGTCGCTCTCGACGAGTTCCGCGTCCTTCACATTCCCACCCGACAACAAGACTATGGGGTTGCCATCGGATATTTAATCTGAGTTCCAATCCAGTCTTTGCGTCATAGCCGCCGCCGTCACAACTGAGAGGGGATGTTAGACTATACTATAGTCTTATACCGTATGAGCTCTTGTATACGTCCCGCCATATAGTATAGTGTAATGTGTTAGACTATGCCGCCGGTAGTTGAGTTAGTGGCACATGTCTTCAGGTAGTGGAGCACCCCATGATCACCCTAGGATGTGGCTTGTAAACTGTATATATGACCCTGCCTAATACATAATCAAAGTGTGGTGAATCTTCTCCCTAATCTCTCTAGCTTACATGATGGACAAGTCGGGCTATGTGATGTAGACCGAAGCTCGATGGCGAGATCCCATCTGTTGTTGCGGCCCGATCTTTCACGATATTCCACCTTCAGTAGCATGCAACCTCTCGTCCGCTCACACTATGTACACAAAATGGAGGGATTGAACCTTACGGTTCAGCACGAGAAAACCAATCTCGACGACGGTACTCACGCACAAAACAAATTCCTCGCAAAGAAATCGCAAGACAGAGGTTTTCTAAAGCTTCCTCCAAAACTTAGGGATATTTTTACAACTTCCCCAAAACTCAATACGGGTATTTACCCTAAAAACACACAGTGTCTATTCATAAAATATAACTTCATCGAGTTGAAATATTTTTGGCTCGTAAATATTCTTGACATATGACAATGTTTGAACAACAACACTAGTGTTATTAGTTGTGGTTGTATCATCCTCTCCCCCTTGCATCGAAACCGTCCTCGGTTTCGAGTCTTCCTCTTTAGTAATATTTTTATCTCTAGACCGAACGACGACAATGGAAATATCAGCAGCTTCGACCTTCTTCTTCTTTACTTCTGATGCAGCTTGAGCAATATCTTGCTTCTGACAATCCGCCTTATACTGATCAAATGTGTACGAGTCAAGCGATACGTACTGTCCTCCATGAGCAAAAGAAAATTTTCTAACTGAATGATATATTAACTGTCTTTTATCTGTCCATGATTTTCCTAGCAGTATCGAACATGGATGCATGTGCATAGAAAGCACATCACACATGACCATATCACCATATCCGCCTAAAGTGAACTGTACCTCGACGCAATGCATAATCTTGACAAACTTATCCTTCCACCAAAGCTCGTATGGTTCTGGATATTCAATCAAAGGCAAGTTCAAAGCAATCCATCAACGTTGCACAATTCGCCGGTCCGATGCGCCGCGTAAAATATTTGTACCAAGGCAAGGCACACAATGGATCCTTCTCCACCACCATCACCATTTGCGAACTACAATCTTTTCTCATGATAAATAACAATATCAATCGTAACTCGAAGAAAACAATTGTACCGTGAACAACCTTTGCTCTGAATACCAACTGATGTAGACCGAACCTCAATGGCGAGATCCGATCTGTTGTTGCGGCCCGATCTTTCACGGTACTCCACCTTCAGTAGCAGCAACCTCTCACCCGCGGATGCGATGTACATGAAATAGAGGGATTGAACCTTACGGTTCAGCACGAGAATACCAATCTCGACGAAGGTACTCACACGCAAAATAATTTTCTCACAGAGAAATCGCAACACAGAGGTTTTCTAAAGCTTCCACCAAAACTTAGGGATATTTTGATAGTTTCCCCAAAACTCGATACGAGTATTTACCCTAAAAACACATCGTATCTATTCATAAAATATAACTTCATCAAATTGAAATGTTTTTGGCTCGTAAATATTCTTGACATATGACAATGTTTGAACAGCGACACTAGTGTTAGTTGTGGTTGTATCACTATCACTAGTAGAAAACAGGGCTTTGGTCCAGGCCAGATAAGAGCATCAATCCCGGTTCTGTTACGAACTGGGACCAATGGGTGCATCAGTCCCGGTTCGTGAGGCCAGGGCGCCAGCTGGGCCACGGCAGGCACCAGTCCCGGTTCGTCTGACCCCTTTGGTCCCGGTTCCAGACACGAACCGGGACTAAAGGGCCTCGCTCCTGGCGCAGCCCCTTTAGTCCCGGTTGGTGGCTAGAACCGGGACTAAATGTGTGTCTTCTGTCCCGGTTCTAGCCACGAACCGGGACTAAAGAGATGCCTATATATATGCTCTCCCCTGCCCGCTCACTCCTCTGTTTTTTGGCCGGCCGGTGTGGGAGGTGTGTGCTGCTCTGCTCTCACCTCCTATGCACATGAGGTGTTCGATGAAATGCTCGAGTCACACTTAAGCTTTCTCCTCTCCAAGCTCGACCTCCAAGCTCCATTTTCCCCAAGATTTGTCTAGGTTTGGCGGTGCACCATTGTCCCCGTCCCCGTCCTCACCGCCGTCGATCGCCCGTGCCGATCTCGTCGCCGGCACCACCGTGGTGAGCCTCTTGTTCTTATCTTCTTTTTAAAAGAAAAAAATTCTTACTTGTTGTATGAGTTATATAGCTACTTATATAATTTTCTTACTTTTATTATTGTTTGTTATTATATAGTGCCATGGTTTTGGTATCCGCCCCCGTCGGCTCTCGTCCGGTCTATGATTCGGATGTGGTATATTATCTTTTATAACTATTTGTTTCATTTAGTGTTTATGAGAATTATGCCGACCAACGTGACATAGATGTTTTTATCTAGGAGGTATGTGAACCAGAAATTCCAACCGACCCTCTTGTCGAGAGGTTAAATTTAGTTGAAAAAGAAAACAATTATTTGAAAGAAAAATTGAAAAGAATTGAAGAGGAGAAGATGAAATTGGAGTTGCATGTTGCCGATGTCGTCGATGATCACAAGATGCAGATGGATGCAATGCGCTTGAAGATTAGAAAGATTAGAAAATATGCCATTGATAATGAGGCTTGGTATCATTATGTTGTTGGATCAATTGTTACCTTCGTTGCGATTATGAACGCATTTGTTGTTGCATTTAAATGTTTTACATAGTTGATAATGAGAACTATGTATGAACTTTATGTATTTATTTTTTCAGTAATAACATTTGATCACTACAGTACTTTGGTTTTAATGTGATGATGAACTTGTATTAATTTGGTCACTTCTCTATTCATGATGTTCTGTAATGGTTTTTGATACACTTAATTATATAATGCACGCAGATGAACTGGCAATGGATGTACGGTGACCGACGCACCTCCGAGTACATTGATGGCATGCATAATTTTCTTGAAGTGGCTGAGGCAAACAAGCAGAATGGTTTTATGTATTGTCCATGTACTGTCTGTGGGAATACGAAGGATTACTCTGACTCGAAAACCCTTCACTTGCACCTGCTTGAGAAGGGTTTCATGCCACACTATAATGTTTGGACCAAGCACAGAGAAATAGGGGTTATGATGGAAGACAACGAAGAAGAAGAGGATGATGACAACTCTCCCCCTGAATACGGTGATACTGCAACGGGGGAAGCTGAAGATCAACATGAACCAGACGATGTGCCCAATGATGATCTTCGCCGGGTCATTGTTGATGCACAGAGAGAATGCGAGAGTGAAAAGGAGAAGTTGAAGTTCGATCGCATGTTAGAGGATCACAAAAAATGGTTGTACCCAAATTGCGAAGATGGCAACACAAAGCTCGGTACCACACTGGAATTGCTGGAATGGAAGGCAGAGAATGGTGTATCTGACAAGGGATTTGAGAAGTTACTGAAAATAATGAAGAAGAAGCTTCCAAAGGATAACGAATTGCCTGACAGTACGTACGGAGCAAAGAAGGTTCTCTGCCCTCTAGGATTAGAGGTGCAAAAGATACATGCATGCCCTAATGACTGTATCCTCTACCGCGGTGAGGAGTACGAGAATTTGAATGCATGCCCGGTATGCGGTGCATTGCGGTATAAGATCAGACGAGATGACCCTGGTGATGTTGAGGGCGAGCGCCCCAGGAAGAGGGTTCCTGCCAAGGTGATGTGGTATGCTCCTATAATACCACGGCTGAAACGTCTGTTCAGAAACAAAGAGCATGCCAAGTTGATGCGATGGCACAAAGAAGACCGTAAGAAAGACGGGAAGGTGGGGGGACTTTGCAGGTGACGCAAGGAACGTATGGTTTGGTTTAAGTGCAGATGGCATTAATCCTTTTGGGGAGCAGAGCAGCAATCATAGCACCTGTCCCGTGACTCTATGTATCTATAACCTTCCTCCTTGGTTGTGCATGAAGCGGAAGTTCATTATGATGCCAGTGCTCATCCAAGGCCCTAAGCAACCCGGCAACGACATTGATGTGTACCTAAGGCCATTAGTTGAAGAACTTTTACAGCTGTGGAATGGAGAAGGTATACGTGTGTGGGATGAGCACAAACAGGAGGAATTTGACCTACATGCGTTGCTGTTTGTAACCATCAATGATTGGCCTGCTCTTAGTAACCTTTCAGGATAGACAAACAAGGGATACCACGCATGCACGCACTGTTTAGATGATACCGAAAGTATATATTTGGACAAATGCAGGAAGAATGTGTACCTGGGACATCATCGATTTCTTTCGACCAACCATCTCTTAAGAAAGAAAGGCAAGCATTTCAAAGGTGAGGCAGATCACCGAAAGAAGCCCGCCCTCCGTACTGGTGATGCCATACTTGATATGGTCAAGGATTTACAAGTAATCTATTGAAAGGGTCATGGCGGACAATCTGTTCCGAATGACGCTGAGGGACGCGCACCCATGTGGAAGAAGAAATCTATATTTTGGGACCTACCCTATTGGAAAGACCTAGAGGTCTGCTCTGCAATCGATGTGATGCACGTGACGAAGAATCTTTGCGTGAACCTGCTAGGCTTCTTGGGTGTGTATGGGAAGACAAAAGATACACCGGAGGCACGGGAGGACCAGCAACGTGTGCACGAAAAAGACGGCATGCATCCAAAGCAGTATGAAGGTCCTGCCAGCTACGCTCTTACCAAAGAAGAGAAGGAAATCTTCTTTGAATGCCTGCTCAGTATGAAGGTCCCGTCTGGCTTCTCATCGAATATAAAGGGAATAATAAATATGGCAGAGAAAAAGTTCCAGAACCTAAAGTCTCATGACTGCCACTTGATTATGACGCAACTGCTTCCGGTTGCATTGAGGGGGCTTCTACCGGAAAATGTTCGATTAGCCATTGTGAAGCTATGTGCATTCCTCAATGCAATCTCTCAGAAGGTAATCGATCCAGAAATCCTACCAAGGTTAAAGAATGATTTGGTGCAATGTCTTGTCAGTTTCGAGCTGGTGTTCCCACCATCCTTCTTCAATATCATGACGCATGTCCTAGTTCATCTAGTCGACGAGATTGCCATTCTGGGTCCTGTATTTCTACACAATATGTTCCCCTTTGAGAGGTTCATGGGAGTCTTAAAGAAATATGTTCGTAACCGTGCTAGGCCAGAAGGAAGCATCTCCATGGGCCATCAAACAGAGGAGGTCATTGGGTTTTGTTTTGACTTTATTCCTGACCTTAAGCCGATTGGTCTCCCTCAATCGCGGTATGAGGGGAGACTGACTGGAAAAGGCACGCTAGGAGCGGATGCAATAATATGTAGGGACGGGCATTCTTGGGCTCAAGCACACTACACAGTTCTACAAAATTCTACCTTGGTGACCCCGTATGTCAATGAACACAAGAATTTTCTGCGTTCCAAACACCTAGAGCAGTCTGACGACTGGATTACATGTGAACACATCAGGACTTTCGGCAGTTGGTTGCAAACACATCTCATGGGTAACAACATTGTTGGAGATGAGCTGTACTCGTTGGCCAGGGGACCATCTTCGATTGTATTGACTTACCAAGGGTACGAGATAAATGGGAATACATTTTACACGATCGCCCAAGATCAAAAGAGCACCAACCAAAACAGTGGTGTCCGCTTTGATGCAGCAACCAACAGGGGAAAGGACACATATTATGGTTACATAGTGGACATATGGGAACTTGACTATGGACATGATTTTAAGGTCCCTTTGTTTCGGTGCAAATGGGTCAATCTGCCAGGAGGCGGGGTACAGGTAGACCCGCAGTGCGGAATGACAACAGTGGATCTCAACAATCTTGGGTACATAGACGAACCATTCGTCCTAGCCAATGATGTGGCGCAGGTTTTCTATGTGAAGGACATGTCTACCAAACCGAGAAAAAGAAAAGATAAGGAAGCGAATACATCATACGATGAGCCAAAGCGCCACATAGTTCTTTCAGGGAAAAGAGACATCGTGGGAGTGGAGGGCAAGACAGACATGTCTGAAGATTATGAAAAGTTTCATGAAATTCCTCCCTTCAAAGTGAAGGCTGACCCAAGCACCCTGTTAAACGATGAAGATTATCCATGGTTACGACGCAATAAGCAAGGGACACACGCGAAGAAAAAGTGAAGACTTTCTCTCCACAACTATTCTGATGATGGCTTTGATCTAGAATATCACTGCAGTTACATGTCAAGAAATGAAATGCCTTTTGTAACATATGAGTTTTCGTCTAAAACCGTGATACTTCGAAAGAGATTGTCCATTTTGTACACGAAGTGCATCCAGTTTTTGCCGTAACCCTCTCAACTTTTTAGCACATGCTATGTGGGTGAAATGATGATACCATGCCAACTTTCAACCTTTTCAGAATTCATTTGTACTGCTTTTCAATTTCAGGGTCATTTAGCTAAAATAAATCAGTAAATGCATGAAAAATAGCAAATGAAGTCAGAAAGGGTTGAAAATTGATGATGTGGCTTTGAATGGTGCATGTTGAACGCACAAAAAGTCTGGAGTTGAAATAAGTTAAAAAAATGGAATGCCTTTGTAACATATGAGTTTTCGTCCGAAACCCTGATACTTTGAAAGAGATTGTCCATTTTGTACACGAAGTGCATCCAGTTTTTGTCGTTACCCTCTTAACTTTTTAGCACATGCTATGTGGGTGAAATGATGATACCATGCCAACTTTCAACCTTTTCAGAGTTCATTTGTACTGCTTTTCAATTTCAGGTTCATTTAGCTCAAAGAATGAATTAATAGCAAAAAGAATGAATCAAAAAGCTTTTATAAAACTCTAATAGCAAAAAGAATGAACTAAAAATCTTTCATAAAATTCTAATAGCAAAAAGAATGAACTAAAAAGAATCAATTAAATATAATATTTTTCAATAGCAAAAAGAATCAACTAAAAATAATCAAAATAATATTAACTAAAATTATCAAAGTATTTATTTGTTAAAAACTTTAATAGTAAAAAGAATTTTCATAAAGTATTTTTTGTTACAAACTTTAATAGAAAACTAAAAATCTTTTATAAAACTCTAATAGCAAAAGGAATCAACTAAAAAGAATCAATAAAAAATAAAACTTATGCAACTAAAATTATATAAAATTTATGCAACTAAAATTATATAACTAAAAATAACATATGCAAAAAATAACATTAAAAATTTAAAAACATAACATATGCAAAAAAAAGGCCCACCTACTAGCCACCACGGTCTGCATACGACTAGAAACCCTACAAATGGGCCAGGATGCAGGCCCGCAGTGCTAGCAGGCCCAACAGGGCGTGAGATAGGCATGTACTGCCCACATTAGAGAGGAGCTCAAGAGGGCAGCGACAACAGCGCTTATAAACCACTCCGAGCCCCTCTCAACTAGCGAGGTGGGACTAAACTTTTGGCTGCGGCAGCACAACGCTTTCGTTCCGGTTGGTGGCTCGAACCGGGACGAAAGGCCCCCCTTTCGTCCTGGTTGGAGCCACCAACCGGGACTAAAGGTCTCTGCTTCCCGCCCTTTGGGCTGCTGAAATTGACCTTTAGTCCCGGTTGGTGGCACCAACCGGGACGAAAGGGGTGCCTTTCGTCCCGGTTCGAGCCACCAATCGGGACGAAAGGGTTGTGCTATATAAGCAGCACTTAGCAGTTTTCTCCAAATCTCAGTTCTTCTTCCCCGACGCCGCCAGGCTGCTCCTCCCCCGACCCCGTCGCCGTCCCTGCCCTGACCCCGCCGCCGGCCGCCGCTCCCTGCCCCGACGCCGCCGAGCCCTGCCCCGCCGCCGCCGCTCCCTGCCCCGACGCCACCCCCAGTGAGCTTCGCCCCCCTTCCCCTGCGCTGCCGCCGCCGCCCCTGCCCTGCGCTGCCGCCGCCGCCGCCCCTGCCCTACATTTTTTTTCTTAAATTTTTTTATGTTCATGTATGTAGGTATATATGTATGGATGGATGGATTGATGTATATAGAAAATGTTCATATGTTCATATGTTTGTAACAAAGTTAGAATTTTTTATGTTCATATGTTTGTAACAAAGTTAGAATTTTTTTTCTTAAATTTTTTTATGTTCATGTATGTATGTATATATGTATGTATGGATGGATTGATGTATATAGAAAATGTTCATATGTTCATATGTTTGTAACAAAGTTAGAATTTTTTTTGTCCATGTAAAACACTTATATGAAGTGTCTCCGTTAGAACTATAGATCAATGGCGATCATCTAACAAAGTTTGTATAGCATAGCGAACCTGGAACCGTCCCCCTCCGGTTCATCTATCCGAAAATGCAGACTTCGGAAAAACATTCCCGGATGTTATCCCCCTTCACCTATATCGTGTAGTGCCGCGTTAGAACAGCCCTAACTCTCTCGGGAATTCAACATATCCCCGATAACTTTGACATGAGGGGGGGTCCGCAAAGTATCGTCGACGACCATGAGGGGGGAGGAGTCCTCGACGATCGTCTGAAACTGACTGTCACAAGCAGCTAGCATAGCGAACCTGGAACCGCCCCCCTCCGGTTCATCTGTCCCCTCTCCTGAAAGTATAACCCCGATAACTTCGACATGAGGGGGGACGTCGGACATGCATGAGAGAGGCGGTCCACAAAGTATCCTCTCTCGAAAGTATAACTCCCGATAACTTTGCATGATGTTTGCGACTAATCCATTGCTCATATATGCATATGATTGCTTGTTGTGATTAGCTAGGTCTATGTTTGCCACTAATCCATCTCTCATGGTTGTATATTGCCATGTTGTAATATTTGCAGAAACTATGGACAGAGACTTAGAAAAAGAAGAGTTGTTGGGGGATATAATCCGCGACGGAGGTGATATCACCTTGTCATTTCTCAACGACACCGATGGTCAGGAAAGAGAGGATGACGACTCTGGTGATCCAATGGAGGAGGAAGGAGATCATGATGGCTCCGGTGACCGAATGGAGGAGGAAGGAGATCATGACGGCTCCGGTGACCGAACGGAGGAGGGAGCCTTAACTGTTGCAAAGTCCGGCGAGGTATATATACATATATTAATTAAGCCTCTGCTGACTTGATGCATTAATTGTTTTGTATGTACATATATTAACGCTTCTTTCTTCTTTTAATTAGCCCTCCGGATCGAGCCAAACTTCCGTAAGGAGACGAGGCCCGAAGAAAAGGTTACGCCAGGATGAAAGGTTCACGATTGAAGAAGTCGGTTGAGATGGCCAACCGATTGCTCCCAAGCGGAGCAGGGACACATTTATACATCAGTGCGGAGTTATTGTTAGGGACAGCATCCCGATCAGCATCCAAGAATGGAATAAGAAGAAGGACCCTGAAGTTTCTTATGTCCAGGATAGACAGAAAGATGATCTTTGGACCTCGCTGATGACAAATTTCAGCCTACCGCCAGAGGCGGATCCGAATAAGGTTAAGGCGTTTGCTCTTAAGAAGATGGCAGAACTATTCAAGAACTGGAAGAAAGATTTGAACAAAAAGTTTGTCGAGAAAGACAAGACTCCAGAATTCACCGGTCCATATGAGAAGATAAAAGATCACTGGCCCGCATTTGTGGCCTACAAGAAATCGGACAAGGGCAAGCAAAGGTCAGCGACAAATAAGCTAAATGCTGCAAAGAAGCAGTATCACCATGTTACGGGGTCAGGTGGCTACAGCAAAGCCTGGCCTATGTGGGACAAAGCTGAGCAAGACCTGCTTGCTAAAGGGGTCCGACCAGCGACATTGCACTGGCCAGATCGGTCAAGGACTTGGTTCTTCGGGGTTGGGGGAACTTTGGACCCAGAAACAGGGAAGTGTGTTTGGACGAAAGCTCAACTTGCAATACCCGTCAAGAAGCTTGAGGAAGCAATCAAGGCAGCGCAGGAAGGGAGGTTACATCCCGACAGAGAGAATGACGAGCTGCCACAGGCCCTTGGGAATCCTGAACACCCTGGACGAACACGAGGCACATCAGGCTCCGTTCCGTGGGTGCATGGGTTTCCCGACAACGGTGGTTATAGAAGCCGAGAGAGAGAAGAAAGAGGAAGCAAGCGAAATGCAGAAGCTCAGTGCAAGATTAGCGAAACTAGAGGAACTTGAGAGCCAGCGAGCTACCGGCCAACCATCTCAGCGGCACGAAGATCCTTCCTTCGACACTGCCCCAGAAGCTACCCCACCATCTCAGCGGAGAAGCAGCGTGACTTCCACGGAGCTCGTTCAGCCTGATTTCACGGCTCCTCGCTACCCTGTGGATAGTATCACGGAGGCTGAACATTGTGTGCTAATGGCGAAATGCCAGAACCTGACCTTGAAGGCGGCGGTCGGCTCTGTTTTACCTCCTCGAGCTGAGGGAACTTTCCATTGCCGTCCGATTCCACATGGCTATGCTATTGTCACGGTGGATGAAATAATGGAGGGATTTGAGGGGCTGGAGCTTGACTACCCTACAGGTGAAGGGGATAATCTTCTGGAAAATGCCTTAAGGAGTACCTGTCTATGGAGAAAGGAGAACATCAAGCTTCCAAACTGGACGCCGCCTCAGCAGACGCAGCCGGATGAGGCCCCTCAGCAGACTCCTCACAGTCCAGCTCAGCCGGATGAGGCCCCTCAGCAGACTCAACAGGATGAGGCCCCTCAGCAGAGTCCTCTTCCGCCTCAGCTGTCTCCGGCGCGTCAGCGGACTCCGCCTCCTCCAGCGCGTCAGCGGACTCCGCCTCCTCCTCCGCCTCAGTGGACTCCGCCGCCTCAGCAACAACGGAAGAGAGCCGCTGCCGCTCCGGCGGCTAGCAGTACAAAAGGCGGGAAGAAATTCAAATTTGGTCCAAGCCTCAGGGTTCCTCCAAAGTTACCATATGAGATGACTGACAAGGAAACCGATGACATTGTGGAAGCCGAACTGCAGGCCCATTTTGAACGGAAACGTCCACCTCCGAAGGAAACAATAGATCCGGTGAAAGCGAAGCGCACTTTGGATGCCCTTAAGTGACCACCACCGCCTCCGCCGCAATCCAACTATGACCGCTGTATTGAAAAGACATATGATGAAGCGCGGCGGTCGGGAAGTACTGCCAGTGCTTCAAGACAAAGAAGTGGGAAAACAATTCCCCAGCTCGGCGAATAGGAGAAGCAATCGTGCCCCCCGCTCAAGGTGTCTAGCGATATCGCTAATCATCCGGGGCTACTGCCCGGTACCACTCTTGGTGATTACGTGGGCGATGAAGTACAGTTTAAAACGGCTGAGGTAGTAGAGATCTTTAGATACGAGCACGGGAAGCCTCTCGTCAAACCTGATCATCCTCATCTAACAACGATGATGCGAAGATTGCATGAGTTGTACTTGGAAAGCTGCAGGAAGAATGGGTCCGATAGTTTGATGGTGAGAATTAAAGATGAGCACGACCTCATTGGAGTCGACCTGATGCCTGTTGAATTTGTGGAGTTATTTCAGTTATTCAATCAAGAGGCCCTCGACAAACAAGTCATGACTTGCTACTGTCTCTAAGTATTACTTCTGTAATTAAGTCTCTAGCTCAGCTCGTTCATTGCATGTATATATAATTATCCTCACTATATTATGCAGATTGAAGATCGTCGAATGCAAAAAAAGACAAATCTATGACATTGGGTTCATTAGCCCAAATACCGTAAATGAATGGGCGGTACAAAATAGAGTTAAAGATACCGAGGAAAACTTGCTAAAAGCGTTCCTTCGACATCAAAACAAAAGGGAAATACTCTTTCCTTACAACTTCAAGTGAGTGTTACTGTCTTGTGCATATTCGATTTCGCTTACTCGAGGTTAAGTACTGTAATTGATGAGTTATGCGTGCGCAGGTTTCACTTTATTCTGCTATCCATTAAGCTTGACGGGGGAGTAGTAACTGTCTTAGACTCGAGACGTAAAGATCCCAAGGATTATGCGGACATGACTGCAATGCTCCAGAAGTAAGTTCAATCAATACCGGGACCATATCGGCAACTTTCGTTCATTTCCTGATATCAAGTAATCATTTTCTTTGCCTGGCAGGGTTTGGAAACAGTTCACCGGAAAGGTTCCGGGTCTGAAGAACGAGCTGCGATTTACACACCCCAAAGTAAGTAGTACTAGCTAGTTCCGCGCATCTCTCATTGATTCTAGTTTCATCAATACCATTATCATGCTTGATTATCAGTTTGATTGAACTCTATTCTCGTAAAGTGCTTGTGGCAGGCAGACGGGAATAATTTATGTGGATACTACGTTTGCGAGTTCATTCACCACTCGACCACTGAGCGGGGCTTCTTGTCTGACAAACAATTTGAAGTACGTAAACAATATTCACAATTTTATTTTATTACCATCAATTGTGTTGAGTTTCATTCATATATATGTATTGACCCCCTTCTTTAAATTAGATGTGGCAGATGCGGGATGAACTCCTACCACATGATCGCATACGAGCAATTCAAGAGGAATTGGCGGGATTCATTCTTGACCACGTCATACATGAAAAGGGAGAATACCATACGGAAATTCAATGGGAGTTTGGCGCTTGATGATGTCAGGGATGTTATATTGTATATATGTAGTAGCGTCGGATAGATATACGAAAACTTGTTGTTCGACCAAGCACGGAGAAAGAGAGGTCACTTCTCTCTATATATGTTCATGACGATCTTGTGTAATTAATGGTTTCCTTCATTTGCTTACTAGCTAGCGTCGAGTTCTCTCTATATGTAGTAGCTAGCGTCGACCAAGCACGGAGAAAGAGAGGTCACTTCTCTCTATTAGCTAGCTAACACAATATGAAACCCCTAAACCCTCCAAAACCCCTAAACCCCCCCTTTAAAAAAAACAAAAACCCCAGCGCCTGCGAGCTGCTGACGCGTGGCTGCCTTTTGGTCCCGGTTGGTGTTACCAACCGGGACTAAAGGTCCTCCTGCCTGAGCGCTGCGCAGCGGCCACGTGGAGACCCTTTAGTCCCGGTCGGTGTTACCAACCGGGACTAAAGGTCCTCCTGCCTGGGCGCCTCACAGCGGCCACGTGGAGCTCCTTTGGTCCCGGTTCGTAGGCCAACCGGGACTAAAGGTTTTGGGTATTAGTCCCATTTGTTTTGTCCCGGTTTCAGAACCGGGACTAAAGGCCCTCTGGAACCGGGACCATAGCCCTGTTTTCCACTAGTGTATGTTGGTGCAAGGCGAGCTCCTTTCCTCTGTGAGACTCGTGACCGAAGTCGGAGTTGTCTAGTCCTTGACGCATTTGGCCGGCTGTTTGGCATAGGCCGGACGGGTTCTCGTGCGTCGTTTGTTCGTAGAGGTCTTGATGATTCGTCCAAGGTGAAGTTAGAGTCGCTTGCCCGGGGAGAAGTGATGCCGATGACATTGTAGGCAATCTCGATGGGGTATGTGGGTCTTGTGGGTAACCAGGTTAGCGGAGTGCCCTTCCTTGTGGGCGTGTTTTAAGGGTTTCGCTCGGGTTTCTGTAAATTAATCGGGCAACTATCTTCTATCTTTTTTAATGAATCGAAGCCCTAAGTAACACTACTTAAAAATAGTAAGGCAAACAAATCATTGATGGAGTGACGCCTCGGTATTTTTCTTTTTTTGATTGATTGATTGAAGTAAGACACCTCAGTTTTTAGCTCTTTTTTTAGTCCAAACACACTATATTTATTACTCTGTAATGTTCATGGGAATACAAGAGATGTGTGTGTGTGTTGGGGGGGGGGGGGGGGGGGTAATAAGCCAAATATGGCGCTCTAACTCTAGACCAAAAGCGTGTTTAGCAAGGCTATGTGCCTCAAAATTTGTGCTACGCCCTTCAAAGATGAAAGAGCATTGATGAAATTCACTTGCTGTTGCTTCAATCTCCCTTATGATGTTTGCATAAGTTCCTCCTGTCTTCTGTTCAATGTCATTGACTACTTGTTGGCAATCTGAGGCTACCACCACATGTGATGATGCCAGGTCTTGAGCTAGAGTGAGAGCTTCACGGCAATCTAATGCTTCGAGCGTTGCTGGTCCCGATATACCTGCACATCTGATTTTTTTCTTTTTCTGAGGCATACCTGCACATCTGATTTTTTTTTTTTTGAGTGGACCTGCACATCTGATGACCGAGGCACCCAGGAAAAGACCTGACGAATCTCTGCACACAGCGCTGAATGTCCCCTCGTTGGGCCTCAGTTTTTAGCTACCGCCTCAGTTTTTGATCCCATCCAACGAAGCCAATTGGGCCGGGCCAGCGGGCCTGTTGGTAAACTAACTACCACGTTCATTTCCGCTCGCCTGCCTAATCCCTCCCGTCTTTCTCTACACTCGTCTGCTGCATCTCAGATCTCGCGGGCACCAACAAACCAAAGCTCTCCCTCCCGCTGTCCCGATCACTCTCCCTTCCAGGTAACTCCTCCTCTCTAGATCTCTCCCACCTCCATCCTCGAGAATTCTCCGCGACTGATCCGATGCGCGCGTTCGCTACGCGTGATCCGCGCTCCCGTCAATCATCTCGACAGCTTTCGTTGCATGCTTTTCAGCCTGGATCTGACGAGAATGGGCCGTTCAGATCCGAGCTGTGTTTTCGCCATTTGGTTTTGAGCTGCTTCTGTTGATCTTACCTGTCTGGGTGCGTTTCTTTCTTCGGCAGGAAGCGTGGACCGAAGGAAGGTGCTGAGAGGAGGCCATGGGGGAATTCTCCAAGGTCTGCAGATTCTTTCGCTGTTCCTGTTACTCCCCCGATTCTGACTACATGTATTTACATTCGAATTCGGCGTTCATTTCTCTGGTCTTGCCCATCTAAATTTGGGTCCCAAGAACTGATCAATTGATTTGCCAGATAGAAATGTCGACCATGCATAGATGTATAACATATAACTGTAACCAAACGGTTTTTGATTTCCCATCTACAAGCGGTGAAGCTCTATGATAACTGAGAGCCAACGAGCTGAAACTACCGCCATTCTGGATTTCTTTTTTCTTTTTTCGAAACAGTTCTGGAAATCTATTAAGACTTCACATATGTCATCTCATCACCTTAGTTATGTTAATTGGCTGTAAGCATTCTTACAATATGGCACTGGAAGATCGTGATTTGGGCTGTCAATCCTGTACTATGAAGTGTAAACTGAAACTGAAACTGTATTATTATTTGTAATTAACACCTTCCTTTCTGTAAAGCTTAACTACTCATCATAGACTACCGGTGGTCTGTCTGAAACTAGTTGATCGACCACAGTTCTTATACCATAATTTAAGAATTTTTATTTTCAGAAGCAGAGTTACAGTTGACTGCTTGAAGCTAAAGGGAAAAATACCAAGGGATACTTAGTCTGTAATAATGTAATATGATAACCAAAATGTTGAAATCTGACATATCATGCATTATGTATTTAACTATTTATACTCTTCCCTGATTTTCTGAAATTCTTATTTGTTCCCTCTTTCACTGTGGTTAGCTTTGTTTTTCTTATATGAAAATGGCGCTTTCAATTGATAAATATGAAGTGCAGCAGCAGCTTGCTTATTTCTCTTGAGAAAGTCTTGTAATGATTACACGTTACCGTTACACAGGAATCTTGCCCTTCTGTGAAGAACATTTTGCTACTGGATTCTGAGGGGAAGCGTGTTGCTGTTAAGTACTTCTCGGATGATTGGCCGAATAACGCATCTAGGTTGACCTTTGAAAAGTCCATTTTTACTAAAACTCTGAAGACAAATGCACGCTCCGAAGGTAATTCATTCATAGTGTGTAGCATGTGAATTCCTGTCTTACCATCACTGTAGCACTGGTTTTAATTGCTTTTGCCATTTTTCACCATTGGTCAACGATTGTAATTCGCAAAATTACTTCAATTTGCCATTAGTGACTCATATTTGAGACCATAGTTGCAAACTTGCAATACATGCATATCTAGGCCCGGCGTTAAGTTAAAGCCCGCTACTGATTTATAATGCGATTGTAATTCACAAAATTACTTCAATTTGCCATTAGTGACTCATATTTGAGACCATAGTTGCAATACATGCATATCTAGACCCGGCCTTAAGTTAAAGCCCGCTACTGATTTATAATGCAGTAATACTCCGTAAGATGCTTTATTGGTTTTTAAGTATTTGGTAGGAATGTATTATTTGATTTTATTGACAATTATTCAACACATCTCTTGTTTGTGGTATATGTAAATGGCATCACGTGTTAACAAAGAGCCATTAGCTGACCCAGAAAATATTTCATGAACGGTTCATGGTTTTTTACTGCCAATTGTATGCCCTAATTGAGGAACCCTGAATGTCCAATGACTGTGAAATGCTAGTTATTGGATGGGTGAAAAGTTTCAGGTTTATTTCATTAGCATATTATATGTTCAATAATATCAACTATTTGTTGTCCAAGTTAAATTTGGATTTACCTTTGACACCTATTTTGATTCTCTGCAGCTGAGATAACATTGCTTGATGGTTATATTGTTGTTTACAAGTTTGTACAAGACCTTCACTTTTTCGTCACTGCCGGAGATGATGAGAATGAGCTCATCATAGCAAATGTGCTACAGGGTTTTGCTGATTCCGTTGGTCTTCTACTCAGGTAATATACATGTTGTAATGTTACTGCATGAACTGGTATTTTGATACTGGTAATTTGTAAGGCAGTTGGTTCAAGGTGCAACTTATTGTGCTTTAGGGGTGATGTTGAGAAGAGGACTGCACTTGAGAACTTGGACTTGATACTTCTCTGCATTGATGAGATTATTGATGGCGGGTAAAGTTCCCTTGTGATCTATGATAAATTTGAATCGTCTCATGTTTCATAATCCTCTGTTGACATGAAGGTGTTGTTGGGCATCATACTCTTGTGCTATTTCAACATTCTGCCGCATGTTTATGTTGTATTGTTATCTACTTTTTTTTTATGTCCATTTTCTGGGAGCTCTCATGGAGTTTTTGTAAAATATGGGAAAAGGTAGGCCCCATTTAAAACGCATGAGTTTTACAGGACACGGTTCAATTTCTATGGAATCTGTAAAAATTCCAGTGTTCCAAACAAGAGGGCCCTTAAATAAGTGAGCATCTTAAACAACTAGCCAACTAGTCACCAGCAGTGTTTAGGAACATATCATGGTTGATGCTGATTTCATATAATTATGACCTTAGGTCATTAGACCACTAAATTTTCTTCTTGTAATTTTTTAGTGTTTATATATGCATGCCAAAGATTTGAAAATAAACTGAAGCTATGCGATCCTTTTTGTATTTGTGCAGCATAATTCTTGAAACAGATGCGAACACCATTGCGGGGAAGGTTGCAACCAATGCTGCTGATGGTTCTGTTCCCTTCTCTGAGCAGGCAAAATTCTGAATCTCCATCCCTGCACATTCCTGTCATTTATCATATAGTATCTCATAGTTTTTCTATTTGGCTGTTTGTTCTCTGCAGACAATATCTCAAGCTCTGGCCACAGCCAGGGAACACTTTGCAAGATCTCTTCTGAAATGAGAAACCGCTGTTTCTTCTTTCCCCCCTGTTACAACTTGGTGTGTGTTCGAGGTTGGGCTACTATGCTAGACCTGGTAGCGGTCACTTAACCAATAGCGCAACTGTGTCAGACAGATGTGTCTGGATTCTTCTTAAATGCTATGTAATTCTATTTTCTCGTCAAATGCATGCTGTGTATCTTACATTTTCTGGAGGTATAGAGAAATAATTTTTGAAGTTAATTTCTGTGAAATAACGCTCTTCTCAAACCGGAAAGGGCGGTTATCGCTTCAACTTGTTTTTTTTTCTTTGCAAGAATGATGTGTGTATTGCCAAGCATGAGCCAGAAGTGGCCTCAACGATGAAACGTTAGGATGTCAGGAGATGACTTGATCCTCTGAAGTCTTATAGGCAGCCCAAATGTGTGCAAGAGGGATGTTTAGCCTCCCGTACAATAGTCACCCAGAGAAGTGACGAAAATTTGTTATCCTCCATTGGAGAAAAAATGAAATTGAAGGGAATAGAGGAAAATTGAAGGAAGATGATTGTCATCAAGCAAACAGGGTTGTCCCTGAGGTTGTGAAGTTCAGATCAACCACCCCGTCTCTTTCAAGCTTTGGTTCCATCATCTTTGGTGAGATTGTTCTAATCCTTGGCTCTTGCAACCCTAAATCTTATTGTCGTCATCTAAGATAGATTTAGTCGCTTCATCTAGTGGGTTTTACCGTAATTTGGGGACTTTTCCACGTTAATTTTTGGTGTCTATGTGTGTTGATATTGGTGCTGCATTTTTCTAGAAGAATGTCTGAAAGCACCTATTACTTGTCCTAGCTATGTGTTGGAAGGACTCAGGGCTTGCCCTAAGTTCAACCAGTGAGGTTGAACCAATTCACACTCCATATATGTCGAATGTTGATGCATGTGTTTCTTTCCGCGGTGAGCAATGATCCTTGAATATGTGCATGAAGTGGTGCTGAACTTACAATTTGATTCCACTGTAGTTTTCATATTAAGTGTACGCGTTTATTCCCAACACTATGGTCATAGGTTGTAGAGTCCACCTTCGAGCTCCCTTTAATTTCTAGGAGGGCCTTTAGGTTGCTAGCAGGTAAAGCATAAAAGAAGGCAAACTTTCTCGAGTTTATCTGGGTAGTCCACCCTTATTTTTTGTTAAGTATAGCTTTCAGAGGTTTCTCATCTCAACCTTCATAAAACGCTCTTTGACTTGGATGTGATAACAGAGAATTGTAGCCAATCTCAACCTCTGCCCCCCCCCCCCCCCCCCCCCCCACCCGAACGACCGTAGCCCGCTCGTTCTTTCCCCTTATCTTGTTCGGTTCTCCCCCTAACCCTTGCTTTATCTGGCATGTACTTAGATAAATATTAGCACCATACATTTTATTGCACTTTAGAACTATTTTGTTTGAAATCTATTTACTTGCTTCCTTATGGGCAAAGACAAGTACAAAAGTGACACTAGCAGTTAAAAAAGACATTGTTATGGTCTATGGGCCTTATAGACTTCGCGCCAATTTACGCAATGTGCCAAAACCACGGTAAATAAACATTACATTATGAAAACCTCGTTTCCAATTTGCATTTTAACTTGACTTTTTTCTTAATTAATTCTAAGTATATCACATCATAGTCCAAGATTTTGCTACAAAAAAACTATCGGCACCACATATTCCTTGAGAATCAAGCAATTCTAGGAAATAGTAGAGGTGGTTGTATCCCAGAACAACATGATACTATGTTCGACTTCGTCAATCTTCCATCTTCTGCGACTTTAGTTTTTAGTAGCCATTGTGTGAGTGCACACATGTGATGATATTAGTGTTTGTGCATAAAAGTGCTGCATTGGTTTGGTGAAACCAGGGGCTTGAATTGCAATCCGAGATTGATGTTGGTGACTTTCACAACCCCTCCCTCTCGCGTCGCCCCGCGCGCGACCAAGAGGGAGCCCTAGACGCCGCCGCCGGGTCTCCCCCTCCTACTCTCCTCCTCCCTTGCCGCCACCCGAGGGCGCGGCCGGGTGAAGCCCGGTCGTCGCCGGCGGCGGCGGGGTTCTTTCGTCTCCTCGCGCGGTGGCCTCGGCGCGGGCTGCGGCGGCCGGTCGGGGACGTGGAGCTTAGCGGCGGGCGCGACGGCTCATCGGCGCTGAGGTGCGGCGGCGGTGCGGGCTGGCGGCGTGACAGGCGGCGCGGTGGTGGTGTGCGCGTGCAGGCCGAGGATGTCGTGGGCGACTTTGGCGGCGGCGCTCAGATCCGGTCGGCACGCGGTGCGGGTCGTGAGCGACCTTGGCTGCGGGCAGCCGCCCTCTGCCATGGCGATCTGCTGGTGGGGGGTGGCGGCGCAGCAGTGCTGGTGGTGCAGGCTAGCAGGTGGTGACGGCGCGGCGGCTTCATGGCGGCGCGTCCGGATTCGCCTCTGTCGCTGCGGGCCGCGGGCGGCCTTCTCGCTGTGGCGCGATGGTGAGGGGGCGGGGCGGCAGCGGTGGAGGTGGGCAGCCCTCATCCAATCGGGCCCTTTCGGCTGGACGGCGACGCTCGGCACGGGATGGCCTTCCTGGTGAGCTACCTTGGTGCTGCTGTGGGTCGATTTGGTTTTCCTCGTCGGCGGTCGCGCGATTGCAAGTGGCCTCGCGGATATGTGTGCCAGCTACCATGGTGGGGCGACTCGGGGGTGCTCGATGGGGAGCTCGGTAGGAGGGATGGGTGGCCTCGATGCGGTCGCGCCACCTGTCGCCGGCACATTTGCCGGTACGGATGCGTCTGCTCCTCCTTCTCCCCCTTTCCTCGTGTTCGGTGGGGAGCTTGGTTGGAGGGATGGGTGGCCTCGATGCGGTCGCGTCACCTGTCGCCGGCACACCCCCGTGCCGGTCCGGATTCATCCGCTCCCCTTTCTCCCCCATTCCTCGGCCGCGGGCGGGTTGGCGCAGACCATCCAGCGGAGCGCCTGCGGGTGGATCTGTCGGTCGAGAGCCGCCGGTTGGTCCAAAGCCGGGGCCTTTGTGTAGGTCTCGGGGTGGTCTGGTTGTAGGACGGCGGCTCTGGCGGCGGGAGGCGCGGCGTTTGGGGGCAGAGCGTGCGTCTCTGGTGCGGGCGGGCAACCATGGCCACGCGGGTGGCGTGGTTGCGGGTGGTTGACGGAGTTAGGGTGCGACGGAGGGGTGTGAGCACTGAGGTACACCACTTGCCCAGTCCTTTGACTGGCCGACGGTGGTGGTGGCAGTTGACGCCGTACCCTTCCTGAAGGCTCCGTCGTGGCGTTCCCACTCCTGTCGTCTTGCTCCGGGTGAAAACCTGATCTTCGGGATCGGGCGGTGGCAGCTATCCATGGTCGTACCCTTCTGGGAGGCACCGCTTTGGAGTCCTGACTTCATTGTTGTCCGGCTCACCTCTCTATTGTGGAGGTCTCCGTCGGCTCCAAGCGGTCTTCCTCGCTCATCTGTAGTTTGCTTGGTTGTCGGTGGGGTGGTGTATCGGTGCCCGACACCTTTGTTTCTTGCCCTGGGTGTGTGGGTTGTGTGCGGTGGTGGTGTGCGTTTGTATTGGTCTCTCGGTTGTAATCGGTGATGGTTGCTTTATAATATAAAGCGGGGGGAAACCCTTTTTCAGTAAAAGTGCTGCATTAGGTGCCTGTAACCAAACAATCACCTATGTTCCTCACGAACAAAGATGCACACAGATTAAGCCCCAATTTAGTTAGGCATTGGATGCGATATGAAATTAGAGATGTTAAGCATAACCAATAGGGGAGTTATTTGGGCATAAAGTCCTAACTTCATTTTTTTCTAAAATGAAAGCTTTATCAAAACCAACATTACATCAAGTGATACAACTGCAAGAATTCACCTCCGGCCTTCGCATTCAAACAAGCATCTTAAATGAAAAATTTGCATTGTGCCACCATTTATTATTATAGTTCCAACATGATCGTCGAAACGTTTTGTCATCTAAATGTGTTGAACACAAGTGTCTTTCTAGTGTGTTTAGGGTTTTATGTACAAGTTATTCTGAAACACCACTCATCCACAATCAGCATGCTGCGTGTGGGCATGAAGAAAAAAGTGAGGCAACACTAATAATTATGGGACTATTTTTTGGCAAACTCAAATCCCTCAGTAGGAGGGCCTCCCTAAATTCATTACCATAATTATGGGACTAGTTTGATTACTAAAACGGAAATATAGCTGGCTTTTCAACCATTGGATCTAGGCGGAGACGAATTTGGATTTTGTGTGTTTTTGTAAATAAAGGGTCTAGATTCGTGTCCTCGACCAGCGCACTACCATTGGACAAGATTGTGCTTTTGTGTGTATATAGAAAAGTTGTTGTGCTTGTAAGTGTTTTGCTTTTTTTGTTGTTGTTGTTGTTGTTGTTGTTGCATATATGCTTTTTGAATTCTTGGATTTATTTTATTTATTGGATAGTCGTTTGTTTTAAGATTTTGCAGCTACACCTTTTTGGTGCAATTGAAATTACTTTTATGATATCACCTTTTATTTTGTGTAATTACATTTTTTGCGGGATTGCAATTTTTTTTGTGTAATTGCGCCTTTTGGTTTCTGTAAATTTCTTGGGTTTTAGAACTAATACATGAACAAACAAATTTATTTTGCGCACTTTAGGGTTAGAAGAAAGCAAAAATAACAATTTGTTGGTTAGCATTTTTTTGGAACGCAAATAACCATTTAAATTTATTAATTATTTTGTTTTGGTTAGCATTAATACATGAAAGTGTTGAATCTGGTCAAAAATTAAGCAGAGGGAGAATTGACCGTGTTTCATTTATTTTCGGTAACTTGCTTCTTTTTCTTATTTTCTGGAATTCACTCCTACACATCAAATTTTTTTTTTGAAGGCATACACATCAAATTTTAGGAACGGCATTCATCGTGAAAAAACAGAAAATAAAATAAAGGAAAAGCAAGCAAACCCATCGACAACCATCTCTCTCCGCCATCTTTCGCGTTGCGCGCTCTCACTGTCTCTGACAGATTGACCCCACACTCTCCCCTATATAAGGCCCCGCTTTCTCTTTTCCACCCCGCATTGACCTCGTCAACTCATTTTCCCCCTGATCACCGGCCACCGGCCACCGCCCCGTCGCCACCATGGCTCCAAGACCCAGGGACGGAGCCAGGATTTGAGCATGGAGGGGGCAAAGATGATAATTAAAGATGACAAATAGAAAGACGTATATATATATAGCATTCTTTTTTTTGTGCGTACAAAAGAAGAAATTGCACTTTCATAATTTAAAATTGGAGTAGGAACTATGAGTACCAAAATCAAAGGTTTCAATAATTTGTTAAAAACTAAACTTGGCCGTCTTCTCTTTTTAGTCCAAACAAACACAAACGGACATTCGAATATCTCCAATTATGATATTAGTGTTTAATGTTTCGACTTCTATATTTTTCCACAACGCAATTTAGGCACAATTAGAAGAAAAAAAAATGCAAGAATACATACCCTTCATTGCTTTGCTGCTGATGCCGCTCATGTTGGCCGTGCGCCCTTGCCCTTGAAGCCTTCGATCGATGCTTATGTTGGCGTTATCCTCCTTTTAATTCCGATCTCCCTGATCTGTAATCATTAGTTGCGCCAAATTTCTCAAGATTTGGGCGCTTCGGCCGCGGGCGGCGCGCTCAGGCGAGAAGAGATAACGAGGGATCATGAATTCGGTTGCGCCAAAATGTTAATGGTTTGGGCGCTTCGGCCGCTCACGGCGCGCTCGGGCGAAAAGAACTAACGAGGGTTCGGGAGAAAACGAATGGCCTTCTGATCGATCAATCAACGCCGACGTGTGGTCGTGGGCTATCAGGCTACTACTGCTAACGCTAATCACAAAGAACAGATTATATGGGCCTGCTAATCATCTTTACTAGGCCTGCCAAATATCTACAACTGATCGTATGGCCTGCTCTTCTTCTAATCCCAATAAAAAAAGAAAGATTGTATGGCGTGCTGGAGCTGACGCGGGGGGGGGGGGGGGGCGTAACAGCGCTCCAAAAATCGTTGCTCTGGTCTACTGGAAACGAAATCGTTAGGGGGGGTCTCGCCCCCCCTCGTCCCCTCTTGTCTCCGTCCCTGCCAAGACCTCCTCCCTTCTACCTCGTCGCCGTCGTCTTCTTCCTCATCCCCATCCAGCCACCTCCCCCCGCCGACGCGGCGACCACCGTCGCCTTCTCCTTCCCGTCCTTCTCCCTCCGAAACCTCACCCTCCTCGGCAGGGCCTCGCTCCGCTCCGCCTCCGTGTCCCTCCCGCCGCCCTCCTCCCACGCCCTCTTCCCGCTCCCTCTACCGTTTCCTCCCAACGCCTCCTTCTCCACCTCCTTCCTCTTCGCCTCCCCGTCCTCCGCGCGCCCCGCCTCTCGCCTCTCCTTCGTGCTCCTCCCCGACCCGGTCGCCGCCGCCGAGGGCACAGGCGGGAACAGGTCTCTCCCGCTCCAGGTCGCGTTCGACGCGTCGAAGAATCGCGTGTACACGTCCTCCTCTGGCGAGCACATCGGCGGGAACTCCACCGGGGTGGTGGACTTGCGGAATGGCAACGAGGTCGGTTCGTGGGTCATCTACGACGCGCTCCGGGCTCGCCTGGAGGTGTTCCTTAGCCACACGAGTCTGCGGCCGCCGACGCCCGCGCTGGTGGTAGCCAACTCCACGGCCCTCGCGGCCCGCTTCGCGGAGTTCATGTTCGTCGGCTTCGAGGTCTCGTACTCGTCCGACAACGGGAGCACCGATGGCGGCTTCGTCATCCACAGCTGGAGCTTCCAGACGAACGGGCTGCGCGCCGTCGACCTCGCGTCCAGACCCTCGCACAGCGTGTCCGACAGCGTCCGCAGCGCCCCCGCGTCGGGTGGTGTCGCCGACCGTAAGGATGGGCACCGCAGAAGGCTTGCAATGAGGCTCGGCATTCCTTTGCTCATCGTGTTTCTCGGTGCAGTCATGGTGTTTGTGATATTGTCTATGAAGAAGTGGAGGTCTCGTCCTGCAGGGTTTAACGGCGGCGTCAGAGCAAAATCAGCGGGCCATCCAAGGCAGTTCATGTACCAAGATCTCTTCTTGGCGACCAAGGGATTTGATCCTTCTCTAGTGGTTGGCAGTGGTGGTTTCGGTACTGTATACAAGGCGGTGTGCCCGCGCTCTGGGGTCACATATGCGGTCAAGCGCTCCAAGCAATCCACGGAGAGCCACAACGAGTTCACCGCCGAGCTTACCATAATCGCTGACCTGAAGCACCCTAATCTGGTTCAGCTGCGAGGGTGGTGCGCGGAGAAGGACGAGCTGCTGCTTGTGTACGAGTTCATGTCAAATGGCAGCCTGGACATGGCTCTCCACTCTTGCTCAGGTGTCCACCGTTATCCCACTCTCAACTGGGCTCGGCGCTACAATGTGGCAGTTGGCATTGCCTCTGCGGTTGCATACCTACATGAAGAAAATGACAAGCAGGTGATCCACAGGGATATCAAGTGCAGTAACATACTTCTGGATTCGCATTTCAATCCCAAGTTGGGGGATTTTGGGCTTGCAAGGTTGAAGGATCCTAATACCAGCCCTCGGTCAACCTTAGCAGCAGGGACTGTTGGTTACCTTGCCCCTGAATACCTCCAGATGGGAAGAGCCACAGAAAAGAGCGATGTCTACAGCTATGGGGTTGTACTGCTGGAGATCTGCACACGAAGGCGGCCAATAGACCGAGAAGCTCCTGGCAGCATGAACATGCTGAATGTTGTTGATTGGGTTTGGAATTTGCACTCTAAGGACAGGCTTTTAGATGCTGTTGATACGAGCCTGAATGGGGAGTATGACACAGAGCAAATGATGAGGCTGCTTCTTCTAGGTTTGAGCTGTGTGAATCCGTTTTCAGAAGAGAGACCTGTCATGAGGAATGTTCTAGGCATACTGGAGGGCAAAAGTGAGCCACTGCCTGTTCCGAAAAAGAAGCCGCTGCTTGTTTTCGTTTCAAATGCACCTATGGATCTTGAGGGGATAGTTTCTGAGTGCAATCAGAGTACAGTTTCAAGTGATCTCTTTGAGCTGAAAATCGATATAAACTAGGTGAGAAGTTTTTTGCAGGTATATAATGGCTTTCATATGTGATCCATATACTTTTACTTTGTGCACTCTGTTTAATCTATGAAATTGTTGCTCAAATATGTTCTAGTCCAAATTATGCTAACAAGTAGTCCATGTAGTCTGTTGAATGACGCCAGCATTAGTTCAGCACTTCAGCATGTTTAGCTTGTCAGTTAGTATTGTGGATGATTTCTGAGAATAAGTGTCCCTAAAGGCTGAAGCAACAGATAGTCTTTTCCAGCTTCTCATATATGTGTTGGCACCAGAACTGCTACCTGCTGATAGAAATCAATTGTAATTTGCACCTACACCCCCTCACTACAGCAGAGCGGTAGCTGAAGCACACGCTAGTGCTTTAATCTTTGCCTTGCTTGCAGCATTATCTAATGAAAAGAGTGTGCCAAATTGAGCTACTGCTTTTGATATTATAACATGCAGGAGCCCAAGATTGTATTACCTCCGTCTCAAAAAGCTTGTCCTAGATTTTTCTAAATACAGATGTATCTAACACTAAAACATGCCTAGATACATCCATAACTAGACAAATCTAAGACAATCTTTTTGGGACGGAGGGAGCACAAGATAAACAAACTGCTCCATACTGTGATTAGTTTGGGCTGGCCCAAGTTGTATTATCAGATTTTCCATGTTTGATTCGTGAATTTCTGATGTGCAGGTAAAGCTGCTGCGAAGACTAATCATTTTGGCGAACTCTGAAGTTTTGGTCATAGTTTCTGAAGTTTGTAGATGTTGACACTATCCCACTGCAGAAGGAAATATGGTTACGGCTCGATGAGTTCGTGTCGAGTTCTTTCAGCGAGAACTCATGAATTCCAGAGGTCGTGTAGAATCCAGTGGAAAATACACTGATTACTTGGCATGTTTGTAGCACCATCCAGGATTTTTCCCTCTACATGTTTGTAAGACAGGCCGTCGAACATGTGTTTCTCCATCGTCTCTTGACAACGTTGTAAATTTGCAGCTCTGTACAAAGGGGGCAAATACTACAGATTTCCCCCAAACTTGTTACGTCTCATATGGGTTACAAAAGATCTTTATACCACGTATTTGCTGACTTGCAGTAAATTGCTTGTTTGTATCCTTATCCTGATATGGTCAGGGTTCCACTTCAGTGCATGACCTGCATACGGATGCCTGTTAAACATGTCTCTTTTTTCTCTCTCTTTTGCTTGGTCACTAAATTGGAACATGCATTTGATGATTTTTTTTTTGGGCGGAAGAAACATGCATTTGATGGTAGGTGAATAAACTTTTAGTTGACAGTTTGTTGGCATAAAGTTATGACGTTGGTCATGTTCTGTAGGACAGATCTAGATTCTTATGTTTGTCATTGAAATCTATGGGTTTGGCCTGGGTCATCTATCAAATCTGGGGGCGTTGGCTTCTCCACCAAACATGCGTATGACCTCCTCACCCATGACCATGAGGAGGACCTCGATCATCACTCCATCTCCATCTGGATCACCAACGTCCCCATCAAGCTCAGGATCTTGGGATGGCTACTTCTCAAGGACAGGTTGAACTCCAAGGCCAACCTCTACAACAAAAACATCCTCGACTCGACCGTCTGCCCCCAATGCCAGGACCGATTGAACTCCAAGGCCAACCTCTACAACAAAAACATCCTCCCACATCTTCCTCACCTGTCCTGCCGCTGCCCAAGTTTGGCTCCTGCTCGGCCTTCAGCCGCCCTCCACCATCTAAGACATTTGGGATGTCAGGACCCCCTCCGGTCTTGATGCGAATATTTGGCCGGATGCTGCCATCACCATTCTTTGGGAGCTGTGGGGCTCGTGGAACGCAGCCACTTTCTGGAATGATCTCCACCCCCCTCCCTCACTGTCAGAAACATCGTAGCAGATTTTACTCTTTGGTGTTTTAGATTTACTAAGCATGCTCACAAGGCTGTCGTTGTGTCTTGGCGGCATTACGTTGCCTCGCGCTCTAGCTCATCTCTGTAACAAGTTGCCATGGTGGCACCTTGAGTAATGCATTCAGGTGGGGATCCTCTCCCCCTCGGTGATTGTTCAAAAAAAAGTACTCTATATTGCATTGTGAAAAATTATACGCTTAAAAGGCGCACAAACGTGCGGTGGGGATACATGCCATGAGATGGTGTCAATATCTCATAGAGTGGATTTTCAGAACCGCTACGTATGCAATTCAAATTTTGAAACTTAGCAAAAATCATTTTAGTGATTGGCTCAGCAAACTCAAACATGCTCATGTCACGCTCCTGGGGACGCCGATGCGTGTACGCCCCCTCGAGCGGCACCCTGTATGTTCTCTCCACCTATCAATAAAATGATACGCAACAATGCGTATTCACGAAAAAAAATCAACTTAGTAAGTTTTAACAAATTATGAAAAAAAATCAAGTAGAGGATGGAATGCAACTTAAAATTAGGATCTTCTTGTTTAGAAACAAACGAGACAAAATGAATCGGTGTTCTCTTTATTGATTGAAAACTGCTCTTTATACAAAGGGAAGAGACGCTAGTAGGAAGGCGTCTGTTCGGAGGAGATGCCCGGTCGGTAGCGAACCGACGCGGCAGTTTGCCACTGCCCACGGTTAGGATAAGTAGGGATTATCCCTTAATTAACACTCATTAATTAATCCTAACACTCCCCCTAATCACTGCTTCTCCTTGTTATAATGCATCATCTTGTTTAAAGTCTCCTCCAAAAACCCTGCGGGAAAAATATGAGGAGATATATGTAATATGCCATGAAAAACTCCTTCCAAAAACCCAGTGGGAAAATAAGGAGAAAATGACATGTCACAATGTTTGTATTACTATTGCCTCATTAAAAACCTTCCATGAGAAACCATATAGGAAAAACTCATAAAGGGAAAAAGAGTGCAATATCTAAGATCCAAAGATCTTGAACAGGTTATCGTATGGGAGCACACTCCCCCTGAATCTTGCAAAACATAAAGTCATCTCGTACCAGTTCCATTAACATGATAATCGAGATTATCACCTGACTTTGTTTGCAAAATATTTATCTTCCCACCTCCTTTTAACTTATGGGAAAGAAAATACTTTTAGAGCAATACACTTTGCAATTGCTACTTATAACCTGTCTGCATATGTGTAATACAAACAACATTATCTTCATAGATAATGGTGGGTGGTTCCTACCAACCAATCCCACTTGAACTTTCAACAAAGTTCATCATTCTATGAAGTCACATACATTCATGTGATGCTTCATACAAATAAAAAATTTCAGAATGATTAGTGGATGCAGCCACTAAAATATGTCTTCTCGACTTCCCTGAGAAGGTCACACCTTTATTCGAGGAGACAAAATCAGTCTGTGATCTAGGATTATGGGGATCTAATATATACCCAGCATCACAATATCAAACCATGGTCATATCTTAATTTTTTTCCTCATAGAACGAACCAAGATATCTCGTGTCCATAAACTATATGAAAATATTCTTCACACCAACCCAATACCTTTTATTGGTGATGCATTGTATCTAACCAATCAATTCATTGCAAATAATATACCAGGCCTGGTGCAATTGCTAGATACATTAGTGCTCTCATTGCACCAAGATATGGAAACTCAGGTCCAAACATCTCTTCATCACTGCCCTTAGGTCTTAATGGGTTTAATCTCTATCGAGAGATCTGACAACCACTACTGCAGGCGACCGCTAACGCGACACATGAATCAGAGACCCCGCGACCAAACTGTGTGCGATGCATGAATCGCAAACGGTGTCGTAAAAAAACCGTCCCCAATAAGACGAACTGTTTGCGATGCCGGAGACATCAAAAACGATTCAGATTAGAGACGCGTGTGCGATATGTGGCATACAGTTGATCCATACGAACTATTTGCGATAAGCCAAAACAACAAATACGGTCAGCCAGTTCGTGGTGTGTGCGATACACGGCATACAGTTCACTCGGATGAACTGTTTGTGATTACGCAACACAACAAAAACGGGCAGGCAGATCAAGGTGTGTGTGATATACGGCATGCGGTTCACTCGGATGAACTGTTTGCGATTACCCATCACAACAGAAACGATTCAACTTAACAAGATGTGTGTGATACGCGGCAAACAGGTCAGTAATCTGAAATGTGTGGGAAGAAGGATAACAACACGGACGATTCCTGCTAATAACCCGTGTGTGTTGTGGGCAAACGCTTGCTGGTATACAATTGTCAGCGATTGATGAAATCATCACCGACGGGTTCCCTAGTTTAGCCCGTGGGCGATGTGATTTGCTCAGTCTACAGAAGAACAACATATATAACCAAATTAAACATCCAATTACATAGGTGACTATACAAAACATTCGCACACACCTCAATAAACAATTATATGCATTCTAAACTAGGAGAAACGATCATCTAATCATCTACTTCTTGTGACGCTGCCGCCACTACTCTACTTGTGGCTCGATCCCTCGTCGTCCACGGGAAGGAGGCACTCCCTCATGTCAACGATCCGCCTGTACATCTCGTAGCTTGTGTACGCGTCCTTGGCCGTGTACTTGACGTGTTCTTCATCCAGTCTCCGCACCCATGCCTCGTGCCAGGCATCCTTGTTCTTTTTGCGCTCATCCTTCATGCCTCTGTAGTAGGGGTCGATGATGGCCACGGCTAGGTCAACCAGGGAGTCCTTCGCCTTCTTTCTGCCCCAGACCCTTTACTGGCCTTGGATGTCGACAAGATTCTGGCAGGCCAAGTCCGTAGTCTCGAGCACCTTTAGATCGTTGAAGGTGTCCACCATAGCGAACCTGTAGTCGGGGCTGTTGATAAACCTGGCAAAACGCTCGCAAGGCCTTGTGGCCAGGGAGTAGTGGTAGACGAGGACGTGATGGCGCACGCACAACTGGGCGACGGCAACCTTCTGATCATACCCGGCATGACCGCCGGTGAACTCGAGGTCGAAGCCGACCACTTGGTACTCGTCCTCAGCAAGCAACTGCTCCATAGTGTGGATGGAGCTCTCCACCGAGACCGGCTCGTTGGTGTACACCACCGAGAGGTCCTTCCTCCTCACGTGGGTGTCCACTACGTGAGGCGTGGTGAACTGCCGCCCGTCGTCGTCGTCAGCCGCTGGGAGCGCCATTGGAGCCGGGTGCACCATTGGAGCCGCTGGATATCCTCTCTGTATGTGTTGTCGTGGGTGTGCTTATTGTGTCGTGGGGCGCGAGAGATGAGGGTAAATGGCCGCGGGAATAAATGAGGGCCGGGTGGCCGAGATTCTCGGCACGTCCGCAAGGCAGTTTTTGCCGCACGTAACTGCGTCGTGGCGCCACGTCCGGCGTAACCGCATGCATAAGGCACCCTGAACGTACGTGATCGTGCGCCAGCCCGAAACGCTTGCAGCGTGTGCGGCGTGACGCGAGCAGTGCGCGCCGCGGCCGCCTCAACCGCGAGCAACCACACGCATAGAGCAGTTCAACACGCAGGGAATGGCCGTCTACAAGCCGGCCGGCAGTTGCGAGCCGGCGGCGTGATGTGAAACTACGTCGCGTTCCACATCACACAGTGGGCGAACAATCGTTCGCGACGCTGCGTAGAGAGCGGCCGTGTGCTAGGTAATTAAATCGCAAACATTTTTTTATTAACCGTTTGTGTACGTGTCATTTCGTCCTCCTCTCGCACGTCTTGTCACCGCGCTGCCGCAGAAGGCTTAGAGCGCAAGCTTGAGCACCGCACAGGCGTTCTTTTGGCCAAACATTAGCTCGAAGAGGCGCCAATGAATCGTCAGTGAGCCCGTTCCCGCGCAACCGCGCAGGTTCCTGCGCAAGCTTCCCGCCCGACTCGGTGAAATCCCAAAAAACCCAGTGCTTACCGGCCTTCTTTATAAACAGTCACGGCCGGCGAGTCGGCATCGCATTTTCCCCTCCCCCCTCGTAGCTTATCTCGTCTGCTTCTCCCACCATCACCAATGGCACCGGCCCGTCGTCGTCGCTTAGCCACTCCACCGTCGTCTGAGGACAGCTCCAGCTGGGAGGCTACACCGCGGCGGTGGCGCAGTCCCCGGTGGCGTGTACTGCCCGTGGCATCCCTATTGGGTGTGCGCACAACACCCGCCACACGCTCCGCCGCCGCTGCCAGACGGCAGCTGTTGCGGGCAGCCATTGCCGCCACCCCACCATCGACAGCAATGGCCGCCACACCACCAAAGCCCGCCAGGGCCATCGCCCGCTCCGCCACCGCGGCCCAAAGGCGGGTGGTGGCCATCTTGGCCGCCACCCCACCGTTGGGCGCCGTGGCCATCACCCGCTCCGCCACCGCGGCCCGAAGGCGGGAAGTGGCCGCCACCCCACTGTCGGCTGCCGTGGCCGCCTCCCCACCGTCGACCGCTGGGGTCATCACCCGCTCCGCCACCGTGGCTCGAAGGCGGGATGTGGAGGCCCGCACGAGCATCAGCGACCTTGCCGCGCGCTACATCGAGTTCCTGCGGGAGGAGGAGGAGCGCCTGGTCAAGCACGCAAAGCGTCTTACCGCCGCCGTGGCCGTAGGAGAAGCCGCCGCAGTGGCGCGGAATGCGGAGATATACGAGGAGTCCCGCCACTTCGAGAGGGATCGTCTGGAGCGGCAGAGGGCGTTCGAGCTAGGCGTCGCTAAAGGTGCAGCAGCGGCAGGCACCGGATTCCGCTTTTCCAGCTCGTCGGTAGGCTCCTCCTCCTCGGCCTCTTACTGAGCGCGCTCAGTAGAGGAGAGGCTGCTGGAAGTAGTACAAAGCCCCTCCGTAGTAGTACTAGTATTTAGGGGTTATTTTGTTCAGTTCATCTGACTATAGATATGGTTGAACTGTACTACGTACTTAAATTTAGCTAGTATATATAGTTGAACTAGCTATTTCAGTACGTGGTTGGCAACAATTGAGTAAAAGTTTGTTCGGTTCAGCTGTCGAGTTGAACTGTTTATATAAAGAACGACTGCTTAATCTATGAATGAAATCTATGCTTACTGAATTTCATTTGCAAAAAATTACAGTACTAGTGATTTTTAGCTGCAAAATTTGACAAATGGCAGTGTTTTTTCTCCGAGGATCACAAATGGCAGTGTTACTAGGTCGACAAATGGCAATGTTACTAGATTAACAAATGGCAATGTTACTAGATTGACAAATGCCAATTTTTCCATTTTGACAAATGGCAATTATAGCCAATATGACAGATGCAAATCTTACCACATTGTTTGTACGTCGTTGCACACGGGTCATCATGCAAAATCGTTTGCGATGAAGAGATGCACAAAACCCGCGCGCCACATTTTCCCTTGGCTTAGTTGCGAAGGAACCCAGCTCTCGCTTTGCATACGGGTCTTCAGTCTGAAACATTTGCGATGAAGAGATGCACAAAACCTGCGTGCCACATTTTCCCCTTGGCTTAGCTGCGAAGGAACCCAGCTCTCGCTTTGCATACGGGTATTCAGTCTGAAAACGTTTGCGGTGAGTGTTTTATTCAAAGAAAGACGTTGATGTTTTTTTTACTTTGGTAAGTCTGTATATTCAGAGAAAAAACGCTAAGTTGATCAAAACCATAGATTTCATTCAGTGACACTCTGATTTTATATTCATACGATCGGGATACAATATTAAACAAAAAAACTAATTGCAGCGGTGGCGTGCTGCGCCGGTGTTGTCGTCGTCCGGGACGCCGTTGTTCAAGTCTTCAAGCCATCCCAGAATGTTATGGACTTCCAAATCCAGGAGCCGTTCGTCGCGCGATCGACGGGCGGGGCGCGGGAGGACGGCGACTCGCGGCACTGCGAGGTAGCGGTCGATGGCGGCGTCCCATGATGCCGAGGGGGGCGCGGCGGGTGCAGGCGCGCGCACGGGCACGGGCGTGGTTGGTGCAGGAAAGCGCACGGGGACCGGCGCCGCGGTGGGTGCTGTGGCGCGCACGAGCACAGGCAGGGGCGCTGGTGCTGGTACGTACACGAGCTCGCGTGGGTCCGCGGGGACCTCGCTGATGCCCGCGGCTTCCAACTCTGCGATGGTGCTCGGCGACCAGCCCGTTAATGCCACGGGGATGGTCGCTGGCACATGGATGGGAGCTGGGACGGGCGCGGGGGTAGCATCTGCCGCGGCCAGCTCGTTCAGGGCCATGTCCCTGAGGTCCCATTCCTCCTTATTTTCTATCTCCTCCTGCTCTGAGTCGACTTCACCAAACCGGAAGACTAGTGGCAGATGATCCTTGTGCGCCATGGAGTAGGTGGAGCTCTGGAAGATTGGATTCGGGCGAGAGGGGAATGGGAGGCGAAGAGAGATCAGTAAGGCCGCATATTAAACAGCGGCTCAGGTGCCATTAATGGAGAAATTGAGAGCGAGGCGGGTGGCGATGGAGGTCAAAGGGCTCGCTTCCCGGTGAGCCTGCGCAGCGTACTGCTCGCACGCCTCCCGGTGAGCCTGCGTAGCGGAGGACTGGTCGCACGCATCCCGGTTAGCCTGCGTAGCGCAGGACTGGTCGCATGCCTCCCGGTCAGCCTGCGCCGCGGACTTCGCTCGCACGCCTCCCGTCTACTCAAACAGCTGCCCGGACGGCACCTCCTTGCCATTAAAAAAGTGGGACGCGTGGCGGCACGTAAATGGTCAGTAGAACGCCCACGATTGAAATAATACTGTACAACCGTTTGTGATGATAATGTGACAGCTATTTGTTGGCTGTTAATTTGTGTACCTTCTCTCATATTGGACAATTTTTTTACCACAGCATGTTGGTGCCATTTCATGACACAATGCCAAGTCTCATGAATTTCAGACGAGTTTTGGATTTACTAGAATTTCAAAACCAAGTTCTCAAGTTTGCGGCCGAGCCACGAAGAGCCTAGGTGTTTGAAATTCATTCCCATTTCTTGCATGGGACCTAAACATGCAACCAATGACAAATATATGATTTTTCAACCCATTTTGGTGCACAGGAGCATGTGCATGCAGTTCAAATTTGAATTATGCACATAAAATGCCTAGAAAACTCAGTTAAAGTATAAAAATATCCAAACGAACCACAAATAATTCCAAAATTTAACACGACACTCCTATTGGTCTATGTTACCTCTAGAAAAAAAAATCAAGGCAAGAAGAGGCAACGAATGTCGTTTCGTCCACAAAGGTGACACATTCCCTACCGGAACCATGAGTCTTCTTGTGAGAAGCTCTGGTTTGTGAGAAGCTTATACCAAAACCTGCCCCAAATGGGACAAAAAATTTACCACAGCATGTTGGTGCCATTCCATGATAGCATGCCAAGTTTCATGAATTTTAGACGAGTTTTGGATTTACTAGAATTTCAAAACCAAGTATCTCAGCGTTTGCGGCCGAGCCACGATGCCCAGGAGTTTGATATTCATTCCCATTTGTTGCATGGGACCTAAGCGTGCACCCAAGGACACACATATGATTTTTCAACCCATTTTGGTGCACCGGAGCATGTGCATGTAGTTCAAATTTGAATTATGCACATAAAATGCCTAGAAAACCCAGTTAATGTATAAAAATGTCCAAACGAACCCTGAATAATTCCAAATTTTAACACGACACTCCTGTTGGTCTATGTTGCCTCTAGAAAAAAAAATAAAGGCAAGAAGAGGCAACGAATGTCGTTTCGTCCACAAAGGTGACACGTTCCCGACCGGAACCATGAGGCTTCTTGTGAGAAGCTCTGGTTTGTGAGAAGCTTATACCAAAACCTGCCCCAAATGGGACAATTTTTTTACCACAACATGCTGGTGCCATTCCATGATAGCATGACAAGTTTCATGAATTTCTGACGAGTTTTGGATTTACTAGAATTTCAAAACCAAGTATCTCAACGTTTTAGGTGGAGCCACGATGCCGAGGTGTCTGAAATTCATTCCCATTTCTTGCATGGGACCTAAGCCTACACCCAAGGACACATATATGATTATTCAACCCATTTTGGTGCACCGGAGCATGTGCCTGTAGTTCAAATTTGAATTATGCTCATAAAATGCCTAGAATACTCAGTTAATGTATAAAAATGTCCAAATGAACCCCGAACAATTCCAAAATTTAACACGATACTCCTATTGGTCTATGTTACCTCTAGAAAAAAATGAAGGCAAGAAGAGGCAACGAATGTCGTTTCGTCCACAAAGGTGACACGTTCCCTACTCGAACCATGAGGCTTCTTGTGAGAAGCTTATACCAAAACCTGCCCCAAATGGGACAATTTTTTTACCATAGCATGTTGGTGTCATTCCATGACAGCATGCCAAGTTTCATGAAATTCAGACGAGTTTTGGATTTACTAGAATTTCAAAACCAAGTATCTCAACATTTGCGACCGAGCCACGATGCCGAGGTGTTTGAAATTCATTCCCATTTCTTGCATGGGACCTAAGCATGCACCCAAGGACACACATATGATTTTTCAACCCATTTTGGTGCACCGGATCATGTGCATGTAGTTCAAATTTGAATTATGCACATAAAATGCCTAGAAAACTCAGTTAATGTATAAAAATGTCCAAACGGACCCCGAATAATTCCAAATTTTAACACGACACTCGTATAGTTTTATGTTCACTGCAGACAAATGTTCTAGCAATTCAAACACCGTCCTTTGCCGCTGTGACCCCATTCCGTATTTCAAATCAAGACGAAAAATCAAGTACATCACACACAGTTTATTATCACCAACCGTGTGAGATGCAGTACAAAATATCTTGGTGCACCGTCATATATGGCTTACGCGAGAAGGTTCGTCGACTACAGTCCACAACCGGCATGTCAAGTAAACTAGCCCCCCAAATATCATATCACTGTTCAATCGTCGCCGGTCAAAGATGGGGACGTGGACCCACGTCGTGAGGGCAACTTCGGCGGCCTACTCCGGCGAGAGCGCGGCCGCAGCCTCCATGAGCGTGCTCACAACCTGCTTGAGCGCGGCCGCAATCTGCGACCGGGCGGCTGCGGCAGCCGGCACGGCCGCTACTGCAGCTAAGATGGCGGCAGCAACATCTGCGACGGGGATAGCAAATGGCGGGAGCGGGACAACAGCTGTCCGTTCCGCGGCGGCCGCCTTAGCTCTGATGGAGGCCGCCCGCGCCCATGTCGAGGCCGCCCACGCCCAGCTCCTGGCGGTCACCGCACAAATCACACGAAGCTTCTCCGACAACGGTCGGCAACCCACGGCCGAAGAGTTGGCAATCGCCGAGAGCGTTCGAGCAGCCGTCCGTTCGTTCGCGGCATACATTGCCGCGATGGAGTCCATCCAAGCCCAGACCGCGGCCGCCCACGCCCAGCTCATGGCGGCCTTTTCCAAAGAGACGGCGAACGCGGATGGCGAGATGCTTATCGAGTATGGTACGATGGATTCCATGGAGCCCCTTCCCGAGGAGATTGTCGGGCGCGAGCTGGACATGGAGGAGGTGGCGAAGATCGACGAGCACCAGGCGGAGTAGTAGTCTTTGTTTAGAGCGCCGGTCTTTTGTTAGAGTATTGTTTAGGTCAGCTAGCTCTGTTTAATTGCTGAACTTGCTCGATTAAGAAGTGTGGGTGTGCTGTAGGCTCTTTTGTGTACCCAAATTATGCAATGACATGGACGACCACTGTAACCAGGGAAATTTGAACCAAAATTTGCACGTTCAAACTCATCACACACGGGGAAGCCATATGAATCATTTGTGATGTTCAGATATCGTACATAGTGCTGAATAAGGGACCGTGTCTGATGACACTTCGCGCGCTAGTTTTTCGCTACACGGAGCAATTTTTTTGGCATCCGCGGAAATATCTACCTCCCATGGCCCCCTACTCCTTACCAAAAGCCACATTTCCCCTATTTCCGCCTTCCATTCCAAGTTCAAACCTTCACTGCTTGCTTGCAGCGCCGCCGCCTCACCGGCGACACGCCTTCCTGCTGCTCGGCCTCATCGATCTAGTCAGGTAATCCACACCCGACCCCCATCCTCCACCTCCTTCTACATCCCACATGCCCTGACCGCTGGCACGACACCTTCCACCCAAATCACTGACCCATCCTCCAAATAAGTGCCGCCCTAAGCCATGGTGCACGCAGTATAGCTAGGAGCTCAAGGAGCATTTGGCAGTGGAGAAGCAAATCGCGGCCTCACGCGCGGATGAGGTCACGATGGCTGCCATGCATGCCGACCCCCAGATCTTGGAGGAACACCTCACCGTCGAGGCCACCATCAACACCTCGCACGCGGACGCCGCCACGCGGTTGGCTGCTTTAAACGACAGTTTGTGGCGTTTTCTCGAGGCCATCGTCGGTGCCTTCGGCGAAGACTACGAGGTGTTTTCTCAGCGTGCCCGTGGTTACCTCAACTCCAGAGCCAGCAGGTTGGTGCCCGGAGCGGCTCAGGCGACTCACCAGTATGAGGAGGGCACCCACGATGTGGAGGCCTCGCCCTCTTCCAAGTCTAAGGAGCCCATCGTCATCGATATCTCCGACGATGAGGAGTTGCTTGTCTTTTTAGCTCACTACAAGGACCTATGTTCAGCTAGCTAGCTACGCCGGTTAAGCATGTTCGGTTTACCTTTTGCATGTGCTGGTCCTGCCTTTCCTTTACAAATTCTAGTGAATTGTCCTATGTACTCTTACTATGCAATCTGATCCTCTAGTATATATGTTCTATATATTGTGCAATGTGGTGTTGAGTTAACTGTTTGGTTATGTTTTTGTCATGTTGAGTTAACTGTTTAGTTCAATTCTGCAAGGTGAAGCTCAATTCTTGTGGGTGCAATTTTGTATTCTCTTGCATGTGAGAAATAATCGAATTTGGCTGTACAAAATACATGAGATACAAATACAATTGCTATATTTCCAAGTTGTTAAGCATACTAAGTTTGGTTAACTATCTGATCTTGTAGTATGTTCTCTTGTGCAATGTGGTGCTCAGTTAACTATTTGGTTCATTTGTTGCGGTGCTTAGTTAACTGTTTGGTTCAATTCTGCAATGCGATGTTCAATTGTCGTGGGTACAATTTTGTATTGTTATGCACGTGAGAAATAAATCGAATTTGACTGTACTAAATACATGAGAAACATATACAATTGCTATATTTCCTAGTTCTTAAGCATGCTTGGTTTGGATAAATGGCTTTTCCATGTGGCCCGAATTAATCTGCTGAATCTGCAATGTGTTTATTTTTCATCAACATATTTTACTGATAGTATGCCAACCCTCACTTAGCCTGATCAAGAACTACCTTATATGTGTTGCAGGGAAACAATGGGAGGCACTGAGGTTTACCATCGAGGTTCACACATGCATGGTCCTTTGTCTAATAGCACATTATTGTGAAATTGCAGGAACCATTCTAGTATTTAGGTTTTTAACAATTTGGTCTTGCACATATAGGTCCTGCTGTCAAAGGTTTTGACCCACTGTTCGACCCATTTTGCATATGGGGAAATGAGATGTCCATGAATATCAGTCAAGTCAAGAAACTCAGAAAGATTGTGAGGATAAAGAAACTAGCAACGAAAAACAACAAGATCTTTATCTGCACAATGAAGAAGACATAAGTGAACTACAGGATGGTACTAACTCTTATACTCCCACCGGTCCTTTTTAGTCTGCATATAAGTTTTGTCCGAAGTCAAAGTATCTCTACTTTGACCAAAGTTATAGAAAAAACCATCAACATTCAAACTGCAAAATCATTATTTTTTAGATGCATTATGAAATACAATTTTATAGTTTACATATTTGGTATCATGGATGTTGATATTTTTTAAAATAAATTTGGTGAAACCTTACAAAGTTTGACTTGATACAAATCTAATGCGCGGAGTAAAAAGGAGTGGAGGGAGTACCTTTTTTTAATTCCTTTGCGCCATTTCAAAATTCAGAGAAGATATTTATGCATATCTTTGTTTTCAGGCCTTTCCAAAGCAGTTCACAGATGATTACCTCTCAAATCACCTGTATGGTCAAGAGGCGAGGAAGGTGTTCATACAACACCCACGGTACAATATTGAAGTCTTCCTCAAGAGGACGAAGGATGGGCGTTCAATCATCCACAGGCACTGGCCTAAAGTTGCAAGGACATTCAACATCATTGAAGGCTCAATCTTCGCCTTCCGCTTTAGCAGTTTTCCAGATGAGATTCATCTGTCTATCTACCATCTATGATGCTAATTTTCAAAGGTTTTAGATGTTGCATGTGAAACTTGGTGCTGTTGTGTAATGGGGTAGCTAGCTATATGCCTATATGGTGTGAGTGAGTGCTGAAGCTATATGATGTTGTACTCTGATGTATTTCAATTATGAAATCCTGGTTCCGTAATACGAAAATGAAATATATTGTGTGTTTATTATGAAATGTAAATTTGATTACTAAATGGATTAATAATAATAGGCCAATTAGCCTGCTTATTGGGTTTTTCTAGTGCAAACAGTTATTGAGACAACACCGTGGGCGATGATCTCAGACAACCCACACAGTTTATAGGAAGTAAACGTGTTGGATCAATGAACAATCACACACGACTTCCTCTGGACAACTGTTTGCGTTAGGCCACCTTACACAAATGTTTTCCACATAAAAAGTGTGTGTGATGGACAGCCTATGCCACACAGTTTCTTCTAGACACCATGCGTGATGCATTCAATAACACAAACGATAAAATTATTACTATCGTCTGCAATGGCAACACTATCAAAAACGATGTGATGCGAAAAACTGTGTGCTTTGTATATACGAACGGAAACGTTTGTCTGGGATTCACTGTGTGGGATGTATATATGAACGGAAACGTTTATCTTGGATTCACTGTGTGGGATGTACATACGAGCGGAAACGATTGGGCCAGTATAATTGTCTGCGATGGCTCACCCGATCACACACGAGCTCTTTTTGCCCCGCGTGTGTGACCAGAGGCCCTATCGCGGACGGTTTATGGGTCGTGTGGAAAGGACCCCCCTATCGCACACACAGGCAAGGCGACGGTTTAAAACTTGGTCGCTGAAAGGGGGTAAAAACCGTTTGTATAGCAGCTCGCTGTACTAGTGAACCATAGTTCTTGATGGATATGATTTATTGTTGGTGCAATAATTTGCCTCCTTATATTTTGGAGATTGCTGACATAAACAGTAAGGGACTGATGTGTTTGCTAGTGCACACAAAGTAACAGGTCCCTGGAGTCAAGAGGAGTTTGGTTCAAACTCCGAAGAAAATCCCATGCGTGGCAGTGAAGGTTATCGCCGAAGATTCTGATGACAAGAGTGACCCCTCAAAAATTGCTGATGCAAAGCAATTGGTTCGGTACTCGTCCGAAGAAAGTGACTGCGGCCGAGAAGATTGAAGACGAAGTGAAGACGTAGCATTTATTTCGTTGTTTCTCTTCTCTTTATTGAGTCATAGGACCACCGTACTACTAAGAGGGGTGTAGCGTTCGAAGCTTTGATTCTCTGATGCTAAACCCAAATCCTATGTAAGTTGCGAGAGAAATCTCTTTGTGTTCCGAGCAAATACTTGCCAGGAAGAGACTGTGATCTTCTTCACCGCGAGAGATTTGTCTCTGACCGAGGAGTTAACATTACTTGTTCCTCAAGTAATGTTACCGTTGCTCTTAAAATCCGACCGTTGTGAACGTGTCGGTTGGCCATTGGCTGGATCGCGTGTCCAAAATGGTCATTTCCCCGTGAGGGAAGGCTGCGGCTATAAATAGCCACCCCGCACCGGCGTTGGCCGGTGGCTGCTCCGTGTGATTGTGAGAAGATTGTTGAGCAACCCCCTCTCCTGAGTGATTTGACTTTAAAATCCACCGAGAGAAAACCCCAGAGCCAAAAAATTAGATAGTGGTTCAGCATCACTCGAATCTAAGTCCAGTATGCTCCGCCTATTACTCTTGAGAGCTGCGAACTCTCTAGACGGTTAGGTGTCAATTTCTTCAGAGGCCAAGAGTAATTGTGGTTCTCGAAGAAGAAGTCTGTAAAGGTTTGGAGGTCGCCTAAAGCATCTACCACGAGTGATCGGCATTGGTTGACGAACCAATTGTCGAGGAGAATAGGGAGAAGAGAGTTTATCTTCTGTGTTAAATCACAACCCCTCCAACCAGACGTAGTCCTTTTGCAGAAGGGCGAACTGGTCTACCAAATTCCTTGTCGCCATCGAGCATCACTAGTCACCTCTGTTTCTCCCCTTTACATTCGAACTGTGTTGTATGACATATTTCAATTATGTGATTTGTCTCGATGCATGCTTTTAGTTTTCGTTCGTTAGTTCGTATTCGCTCACTGTACACTGTTTTCATTCGCTCGGCTGCTGGGTTCCGAGAGTTTTGATATTTCCGAAGAAAATTTAAAACTCCCATTCACCCCCCTCTGGTAGACATACTTCGTTCCTACAATTGGTATCTGAGCAAGGTACTCCTTGACTCTGTTCATTTTGGTCTAACCACCTTGGAGTTTAAGTATGTCTTCAGTGAGCTACAAGTCGCACCTCAAGATTCCCATCTTCGATGGGACGGACTGTCCCTTCTGGAAGGAGAAGATGTAGACCCGTCTTCGAGCTATTGATGATGATATGTGGAACGTGATGCAGAATGGATTCGTGGTTGAAGTGCCCCAGGTCCCCACTGACCACGAGAAGAAACTTATTCAGATGGATGCTCAAGCCAAAGATGAAATTGGTGGCCATCTCTCTCGTGCTCAATTTCTTCGCTATCGTCAGTGTGAAACTGCAAAGGAATTGTGGGACATTCTCGAAAAGATAAATGAGGGTGTTTCAACTCAGAAAGAGGCTCGCATTGATACTCTTCGGGCGAAGTTCAATCGGTTCAAGCGAATCGGAAATGAAAGCTGCCAGCAAACCTTCGATCGCCTGAGTGACATTGCAAACGAGCTGCAAGGTCTCGGCGCCAAAGACATCACTGATCACGAAGTTGTGAAGAAACTCCTCCGATCCCTTGACAGTTCGTTCGTCACTCTAGTTCTGGTCATTCAGGAACGAGCTGATTTCAAAGTTCTCGACTCAGCTGATATCATGGAAAGGCTAAACACCCACGAGGAACAAGAAGAAGAAAAGAGAGATCTCTATGGCTCAAGTCACCGAAAAAGTCATGCTCTCAAGGCTGTGGCTGAATCTTCCTCAGAAGGAAATGCCAAAGAAGATTCATATAACCTAGAAAGGATCAGTAAGGATCTCACATTAATCACAAAAAGATTCCAGTGCCTTCAAAGGAAAAATCAGTTTCAGAAGAAAGGATCCAGCAACTCCGGCGGCTCCAAATCTTCATCAAAACCTACTGGAGATTACACCTGCTTCAAGTGCAAAAAGCCAGGACATTTCATTTCGGACTGCCCTCTCTGGGAAGCTGAAATCCGTGCCAGTGGAAAATATGATTAAGGAAACAACCATGGCAAAGGCAAGAGCAAAAGCTATGACTCCGATGATGAGAAGAAAACAAAGAAGTTCTTCAAGAAGAAGGACAGCTCCTCCTCCAAGTCCTCGTCAAGATCTTCCTCAAGGAATCCTTCCAAGTCCTCATCCAACCGCAAGGCCAAGGCGTACATCGGCAAGGAAATGGACTCCGATGAAGAAGAGTCATCTGGCTCCGAGGAAGTTGAAGAATCTGATGAGGATTCTGATTCCGGCATGGCTGGCATAGCATGTGCCTCTACTCCTGCATCGAACTTCTTCGAGAATCATTCGAGCGACAATGAATCTCCTGCCTACTGCTTCATGGCTAAAGCTTCGAAAGAAAAGGTATCCTCCAAACATCACAAGGTTTACTCCAGTGATCAATACTCTTCGGATGAGGATGACCATGCTAAACTGATCAAAATTGCTAATATGCAACAAAACTCTCTCGAGAAAATTGAGAAAACCCTTAGGAAATCTGAAGGGTTGTTGGTTGAGGAGATGGAGAAAAATCAGTTGTTGACAGAAGAGCATTCCGCTCTCGAGTCTCGAATGGAAGAACTATCAGGTCGTCATGATTTTCTCTCGGCCGACCACGAGAGATTGACTTATGATTACCTGAAAAGGAAACAGGAACTCGAGTCGCTGAGAGAGGCTCATGATGACTTGATAAGAGAAAATGCTCTTCTCACCCAACAACTCAAAGAGAAACCTGAAGTGTTTGTACCACCCTGCCTAAAATGCCTTGAACGTAGTAACTCTGAATCAAATGCTGAATCTTCTATGAATGCTAACCCCTATGTCGAGGAAAATGGTTCTATATCTGATGAAAATTCTAGGTTGAAGGATCTTCTTTAGACAGGAATGTTCAAGTCTCTCAAAGGGCATCAAACCCTGTGTGATGTTCTGAAGAAATCGATTCTTCACAAAAATCCCAGAAAAGAAGGTATTGGTTTCGAAAGGAAACTGAATGAAAATGGCTCCTACTGGGAACCAGATCAATATCCTCGCACTGTGTGGGTGCCGGCCAAGAGCAAAACGCTCGATCCAGCTTTACTCTCGGGATATGACTGTCCTATCCCTGAATACTCATATGATGATTCTCTGGACAACTATAAGTTGTTCAAAAACCAACGTGGTGAGGCTATTGCTCGCTATGTTGGACCAAACAGCAGGAATGCCCCCCCAAAGAAAGCTATCTGGGTGCCTAGGAAAATTATCGAAGCATTGCCTATTACTATGTTACTAACCATGCAGGCTGAAAATGCTCGATACTTCCTGGAAAAGGTTCGACAGAATGAGTACATGCATACCTCATCTAATCACTATACTCATTCGTCTGGGAAGAATTTCAATGCATACTCTTTCGATTATGCTCGTACTCACTCAAGTCACAATTCGTATGACTATCAAAAGAAATCATATCCTGCTCGCTCATATGTTTCGAAGCCACCTACAAAGATGTGGGTGGTTAAGAAAGCCTGATTTCTCTGCAGGACTATGTCTCCGGGTGTACCGAATGGATAATGGATAGTGGATGCACTAGTCATATGACCGCAGACAAGTCTTTGTTTGTCGACCCCAACTTAACTGCTTCATCTCAGAAGTATATTACTTTCGGCGACAACAACAAAGGAAAGGTAATTGGGTTAGGTAAAATTGCTATATCCAAGGACAAGAACATTGATGATGTTTTACTTGTTCAGTCTCTTGGATTCAATCTCATGTCAGTTGGCAAGCTTTGTGATCTAGGCATGGTAGTTCTATTTTCATCATCCAAATGCATCGTCTTTATGGCCTCTGACAATTCCTTCGTCTTCGAGGGAAATAGAAAGGGGGATTTATATATTGTGGATTTCTCTAAGGTTCCCTCAGTCCAAACTTGTTTGCTTGCAAAAGCAACCGAAGGATGGCTGTGGCACCGAAGACTTGGTCATGTAGGTATGAAAAATTTGCAGACTCTTGTGAAGAAAAATCATCTTCGTGGCATTCCTGATGTGAAATTCGACAAGGATCGTCTTTGTGGTGCGTGTGAAGCCGACAAATTGGCTAAGAAGCACCATTCGTCAAAAACTGTCATGACCACAACAAGACCACTGGAAATTCTTCATATGGATTTATTCGGACCTCAAAACTATGCAAGTTTTGAAGGCAGTCATTATGGTCTGGTTATTGTTGATGATTTCTCTCGATACACTTCGGTATTCTTTCTCGAAGACAAAACCTACACCCAAGACATCTTCAAAAGATTCTCCAAGAAGGCTCAGAATGAATATGATGTGCGAATTAAGCACGTCAAAAGTGACAATGGTACTGAGTTCAAAAATACCCATATCAAAGATTTTCTCGACGAACATGGTATAACTCATGAGTTCTCTGCCGCATACACTCCCCAACAGAATGGAGTTGTTGAGGGAAAGAATAGAACTCTCATCGAAATGGCGAGAACAATGCTCAGTGAGTATAAAACTGCCATTCGTTTCTGGGCTGATGCTATTAACACTGCTTGTCATGTTGTGAATCGTGTTTATCTTCACAAATTTCTTAAGAAAACTTCATATGAGCTTATCACTGGCAAGAAACCGAATGTTTCTTATTTACGTGCTTTTGGTGCACCTTGCTATATTCGTGACATGAATCATAATTCCAAGTTTGCACCTAAGGCACATGAAGGTTTTCTTCTTGGTTATGGCTCAAACTCGCATACTTATCGTGTCTATAACTCTCACCATGGGAAAGTTATGGAAACGGTAAATGTGCGGTTTGATGAATCTAACGGCTCTCAAAAGGAGCACCTGCCTAATGTGATAGATGAACCACCGATCTCGGATGCTATTCGGCAAATGGCCATTGGGGACGTCAGGCCAGTCGAAGGAAATACACCTGACTCTTCCGATGAAGATGCCCCCCATAGCTCGAAGAAGAACACGCCAATCTACTGCCGAAGAAAATGCCGCATCGAATGGCAACCCAAATGCAAGTGCAAATCAAAACGGCAATCCCGATGAAAATGGCGATACAAATGCTCATCCTGATGCTGATACTGAGGAAAATGAAAATGATCATCAAGAAGGAAATCCTCTCCCATGAGTGGCAAATCGAGTTGACCCTGCATTAATCCTCGAAGATCTCGAGAATCCTGGTTACCGACCCACAACTCGCTCTCGCACTTGTTTGGCTAACTACTGTGGCAGTTTCTCCTTTGTCTCATTGACAGAACCTACCAAGTATGAGGAAGCCATGAATGATCCTGATTGGATGAATGCCATGCAAGAAGAGTTGGTGCAATTCGAATTTAATGATGTCTGGGAATTGGTTGACAAACTGAATCCTAAGAAGCACAATATCATCGGCACAAAATGGATCTTCCGAAACAAGCAAGATGAAAATGGCATTGTTGTGAGAAACAAAGCGCGTCTTGTCGCTCAAGGGTATACACAGGTAGAAGGTATTGATTTCGGTGAAACATATGCTCCTGTTGCTCGCCTTGAGGCAATTCATATTCTTCTCGCTTATGCAAACTACAATGATATTCTGCTTTATCAAATGGATGTGAAAAATGCTTTCCTCAATGGTGAAATTGATGAGGAAGTATATGTTAGGCAGCCACCTGGCTTTGAAAACCCTCAGTTTCCTAACAAAGTTTTCAGGTTGAAAAAGGCTCTATATGGGCTGAAGCAAGCCCCTCGAGCTTGGTATGACACTCTGAAGAGGTTTCTGCTCGACAAAGGGTTCAAGCCAGGGTCCACTGATTCCACTCTTTTCACTCGTGCTATTGATGGTGATCTATTCGTGTGTCAAATTTATGTGGATGATATTATTTTCGGCTGTACTAACAATGCATGCAGCATGGAATTCGGGCGAATGATGTCCGAGAAATATCAAATGTCTATGATGGGTAAACTCATGTTCTTTCCCGGACTGCAAATTCGTCAACAGGACAACGGAATTTTCATATCTCAGGAGAAATATCTGAGAGATTGTCTGAAGAAGTTTAAAATGCAAGATTGCAAACAGAAGGGCTACAAAACTCCCATGCCCACGAATGGCCAGCTGGACGCATATGTGTACGGTAAAGATTACGATCAGAAAGCTTATCGTTCGATGATTGGTTCTTTACTCTACTTATGTGCATCCAGACCTGCTATTATGTTGAGTGTTTGTATGTGTGCTCGTTTCCATGCTGCACCAAAAGAATCGCATCACCAAGCGGTCAAGCGTATTCTGAGATATTTGGCTCACACCCCCACCTTGGGTTTATGGTATCCTAAGGGAGCACAGTTTGACCTCGTTGGATATTCAGACTCAGATTATGCAGGTGACCGGGTTGACAGGAAATCTACTTCACGGACATGCCATTTCCTCGGTAGATCATTGGTATGTTGGTCGTCAAGGAAGCAGAATTGTGTCTCACTCTCTACGGCTGAGGCCGAATATATTGCTGCTGGCGCTTGTTGCACTCAGTTATTAGGGATGAAGCAGACCCTGAAGGATTATGGCATCAAGGTCAAGAAGATCCCTTTATTGTGTGACAATGAGAGTGCGATCAAAATTGCACACAATCCAGTGCAGCACTCTCGCACCAAGCATATTGAGATCAGACATCATTTCCTACGCGATCATGTTGCTCGAGAGGATATTGTTATCAGTCACGTCAATACCGAAGAAAATCTCGCCGATATCTTCACCAAGCCTCTCGATGAGAAAAGATTCTGTGCGTTACGGTGTGAGCTAAATATCCTAGATTCCGCAAACGTGCAGTAAGCTGGACTCGGCACCCGTACCATCACTTCCACATCTTAGAAGGAATGGGTGCACAACACTCGAAGAGTTTGAAAATTTCGACAAAGTGAAAATTTCTTTCTAAGAGTGAATACATTAACGAAGAACTAGACTAACCGGGTGCCACGATAATTGTGCGATGCTCGGGGTCATACAGTTCTTATACGGTAGGGAACGCCACCACAATTTCTCTTTGTTGAGTTGTCTTTCGGTTGAAGTTTTTTTTTTGTGTTAGTCCGAATGTATTTCACTCATAGCTTCTCTCTCGGGTGTTTGTGTTTGTTCGTCTGAGTGAAATACCTAGGACCCTGTTTTTCTCTCTATTCTATTTCTTCCAGTCTATGCTGCTCCATTATGAATGCACAAACTTCATCTGGTAACGAAACTTTATCTGGTGTCCTTGACCACGTTAAAGGTTCGGTCCGAGCTTAATCTGTTTTGGCGAAAGCCGTCCAAAATTTGGGGTTTCCCGCCCAAGTCAGGACCATGTTCTTTGGTGACGGTTGCCACGTGCTCTTCATCAACTGCCAGTTTATCTGGTCCATTGAATCACAATAGTCCTCTGACTGTGGCCGTCCAATCAGATTCACTGGGTGCGGTTATTTCCTCCTCGCATATATATTTTGTGCCGCCACCCTCCCTCAATTCACTTCGCATCTCCGCCACCGTCACCTTCCGAAGCCCTACCGCACTGCTCCACCTCGAGCTCGACGACGTCGATCATCTTCGCCACTTTGCTGCCGGAAAGAGGTCGCCGGAGTCATTCCTCGCCGCCGCGGATTATCTCCATCCCCACGCCGCTGTAGTCGTTGCACATCACCGAGTTAGGGTATGTGTAGTGCGAACTCGTTCTTCCATTCATCTTGTTCGAGTTCGTCCGCGGTAGTAATTGTCTAATTTTTACCGCATTTCCCAGATCTTTACTGATAGGTAACTTGTGCGGATGTGGTTTGTAGTTGCCCCTTTCATCCGAAAATTTTAGATCTAGGGTTTGTGTTGTGTCTCGTACGAACAGAATGCTTAGCACGTTAACTAGTATATTCTTCGAACCTACTAGTTCGTTCTACACATTTCTTTCATCCGAAACATTTCTCAAAGTCTGCATCTACTTCTTCATCAAAAAAAATTCTTTTTCAAAATCTTCGCTATGTGCATTCATAACCCTGTCCCCATTTTCCCTCGCATCTATCTTTGTTCATAGGAAAATGCAGTCAGTTGAGGATTCGGCTCAACCAGTGAGCCTGGCTGACAGAGATGATGTTGTTCTGGGTACAGCTGACGAATCTAAAGCTCCGAATGCCAAGGGCCCAACGGTAGGCCCATCAACCAGCAAGCGAAAAAGAATCAAGCAAAATGCTAATGAGCAAGAAGAGAATGCTCCGAAGAAGAAGAAGGGTGACAGACAGGCGTACACAAACACAGCTGAGTATATCTCTCATGATCGGTACGATACTGTTCCAGGAGAAACCAGACATCAGAGAGATACGCGTCAACAATGGATTCAACGTCATTGGGTGCGCAAATGGTTCAACTATGAATTTGTTCATCCTCGGTTTGCTCAAAACTTTGGATTTCATCCACCATGGGGTGACTGCCGGGAAATTTCTCTCATAAAACCAAATGGTCCCCAAGAGAGACCACCTCCTGCACCAAATGCTCATGAGTCCTCCCTTCGTACACCCGAATCTTATCCTAATGAGCTTGCTAAGCGTCAGCGCAATGCCATCAAGCGAGCTCAGAGGGCTGAAAAGCAGAAGGCTCGTGAAGAGGAAAACCTTCGCCTTCTCAAAGATGATGTCGAGAAGAAAAAGGCCGAAGGAAAATCTGAAGGACACACTAAACGCAAGCATGATCCCAGCGCTGCTGCATCAAAGAGAAAGAGTGCACCAAAGAAGAAAAAGGCTGAACCAGCTAATGAATTTAAAATGAATGATTCTTCGGATGATGACCCTCCGCTCACCAAGGAAGAAGTTGCTGCTACTCTCAGCGAGGAAGTGAATATTACCACTTCAACTGTGTTGCCTGATCTTCGGGTTCATATGGTTCCAGAAGCACCACCGAAGAAGATCACTGCTAGAAAAACTCCTGCTACCACTGTCACCATGAAACAACATGTGAACACAACTCCTCATCCAGATGCTATCAATTTGCAAGATTTGGTAGTTGACACTCCTATGAGTTCTGCAAAGCCAGGCGAAAGTATTCCCAAGCCTGACTTGAGGAAAATCAAGGCGCCTACCGAGAAAAATGCTCCACAAGCTACTGCTCCGACGGAGAAGGCTGCTAAGTTTGCGCCTACCTTGACTCAGCCGTTGGCTTCTAAACCTCCTTCCGAGCAAGTTCCTATGCAGACTGCTCCTATTGCCAAGTCTGATGCTCCCCACTACTATGATCACATATTCATCATGGAACAACTTGATAAATTTGTGGACAATCCATTCGATGGTGAAGTGGCATCTTTTCCTATTCATGCTGAAGTCATTACACAGGCCACTTCCATAGTTCAAGAAATGAGAGAAGATGCAGTTGAGATCAACTCTCTTTCTGCCGAACTAATTGACCTTGATGGTCGAATGAAAACTACTTCTTCAAGATTTGTCATTAAAGCGCTCGAAGATTCTTACAAGGATGTCAACCGTGCCATGACTCTCCTCCATCACAGAAGGTTACGCTTTCACACGGATCTAGACGAAATTGTTCGCAAGATCTGTGACGAACATCAAGCAAAAGTCACTGGCTACAATGATCTGGTCAAAGGCCACATTGATCAAGTTGCTCAGCTCAAGAAGAAGCAATGAAATAGAATTGCAAAGAAAAATGTACCTCCTGCTCTGAAGGAAAAATCGCCTGCACATCCAGTCGCTCAGTCTCAGAAAGAAAAATCTCCTGAGCCACCTACTCCTTCGAATCCCCGAGTAAAGGACTCGGATGCTCCTCCCTCGCCAAGGCCAACTGAATCAGTGCCTGTGGCATCCCCTGCTCGAGCTGATATTCCCTCGCAAAGATCTGTTTCTGAGGAAGGTGAAATTCCTCTCTCTGATCCCCAAGCTTCTCTGGCTCATGAAGCTCCAAAAGTCTCGGCTTCTCCTATTATCGAGCAACAACAGCCTCCAGTGGAACAACCTCAACCACCTCCAGTGCATGATTCGACCTTAGTGCCTAACGTGGATGAACCTGCCCTGCTGCCTACTGCCTCTGCAGCACCCTCTGTTGCAACACCTGCTCCATCTCCACTCAAGTTAAGTATCGACACAGCGACACGAGTTCCAGATGCTGGTCCTTCCGAACGGAAATCTGTCTCTGCTCGCCGTACTGACTCAGTTGTATATGGCGATGAATTTCTCTCTCCTGAAGAAGAACTCAAATACCCATACCCTCATGAAGAACTACCTTTGTTCTCGTCAGGAGCAGGTGCGAAAGGTCCTCTTTTCAATCGGAATGCGCACCCCAAATTCTTTCAAGATAGTCCGTATGATGGGCCGCGCACTTCGGAATCGCCTCGCTTCTGGACTAAGGAACATGCCATATATTACTCTCGGGTCCTCTATGAGAGCAGAAAAATATTTCCTCACGAATATCTAAACATTTCTGCAATGCGCAATATTGGCTGCTTCAATCAATTGCTTCAGGATCTGGATGATTTCTGCCTCACCAAGGTATTTGAATTCGAGCATCCTTGGAACAGAGAGATTATTCTTCAGTTCTATGCTACACTGTATATCTCTGGCGATGAATCTGATAGCTCAAAATGGATTATGGAGTGATGACCGAAGGAAAACGCATCAAATGCACTTCAACAGATTTTGTCTCGCACTTCCATTTCCCTCGCTTTGAGCATGGTAACACTGAAATTCGGGTTCACAACATTGATGTCATATGAGATGAAACTTTTCGGTGCACAATGGATCAAGAAAAGATTCGTGACTACACTGGTCCTCCTCGTCCTGAGCACTTAACCTTCGAGAATCAGATGCTATTTCACATTCTCTCCTACACAATTTGTCCTCTGGCGGGTATGAATCCAGACAAATCCATCTCAAATGTTCTTCGAAATGCTATATATGCAATCTCTGAGCGATACATCTTCGATGTGGAAGACATGTTTCTGCGTATTCTGAAGGATTCTGCCCAATATCCCTTCTGCATCAAAGTTTTCACGCCCTGGATCCAGAAAGTTATTGATCATGCTATGCGCACTGTGTATCTTGCGAAGGAAAACCATAAAAGCTTCATACCTCCTGTTCGCGATACCTTGCAAGTCATGGAAGATATTACTTCAGGTAAATCGCCCGCAACAAGCCCCCAAGACTATCACAAGCAATTCGATGGGCCACGTCTTCCTCAGCGCAACCGAAAGATTTCGCCTCAACCTCCATCGCAAATCGAAGTTAGTTTGCGTACACAACAACTGATGCTCCAGCATATCGCTGAGGATCGACGCGAAAAAGAACATCTCGCCACCGAGCTAAATGCTCTCAACAACGCACCAGGATCATGCATCTCATCGCTGATGAAAACAAGAAGAGACTCTGGAAATTGCTTCGCAAGTTCTTCACCGAGAAACAACTCCTGAGTGTCAATCTCCAAGAGCTGTATGATTATATTGACAAAGGCTTCATTGTTGAAGATTTTCAAGATCGGAGTACCCCTCCTCTACCTGTTCATGAGCAAACCACTGATCTTCTTCATCTCAAGCTTCGCAAACAGCTTGACGAGTCTGAAGCCACCTCACCGACCGAAAACCTACGGAAGGCAATGTGATATCCCGTGTTCCTCCTGTGGCTAATCCAAATATACCCTCGTCTGCTCAGCCCCACATTATTATCCCTGAAGGAAAATCTGATGCTGCTGAAGATGAAGACAATCCCGTCACTTCCGAAGAAGAAGTCACATCAGACAGTTCTTCTGGAGATGCCACCGATTGAACCAAGTTCTGCACTCATGTTATTCGTCACCTTTTTGACACTTGTTGACAAAAAGGGGGAGAATTACATCGAGTCTCGATAGATTTGCTTTCTGTGTTTCGTTGGTGTTGGTTTCGTGCGAGTTTGCAACTTCTGGTTTAAGCTTATCTATGCTAAAGTTGTAAAACTCGATAACTTCTGTGCTGTAATGTTAATAACCCCTCCTGCTGCACTATTTCTCTCGAAGTACTTGTTTTGCAGGTGGAATTATTATCAGAAGTTATGAATGATTGCACTACGATCTCGATGGATTATATCTCATCAGTGCGAATCACTGTCTCGAATGATTGAAATTTCCTCCGTATACTTCAATACTTGCAGGAGAATTTATCTCATATCCTTTTTCCCTACATACATTTAGGGGGAGTCTATTTCATCATCGAGCAAAGTAACACTTACTCACTCTTGTTGGAATTACTTTACACTTATCTATCTTCACTTCGATGATTATCTGTTTTGTCAACAATCGTCCAAAAAGGGGGAGATTGTTGGTGCAATAATTTGCCTCCTTATGTTTTGGAGATTGTTGACATAAACAGTAAGGGACTGATGTGTTTGCTAGTGCACACAGAGTAACAGGTCCCTGGAGTCAAGAGGAGTTTGGTTCAAACTCCGAAGAAAATCCCCTGCGTGGCAGTGAAGGTTATCACCGAAGATTGTGATGACAAGAGTGACCCCTCAAAAATTGCTGATGCAAAGCAATTGGTTCGGTACTCGTCCGAAGAAAGTGACTGCGGCCGAGAAGATTGAAGACGAAGTGAAGACGTAGCATTTATTTCGTTGTTTCTCTTCTCTTTATTGAGTCATAGGACCACCGTACTACTAAGAGGGGTGTAGCATTCGAAGCTCTGATTCTCTGATGGTAAACCCAAATCCTATGAAAGTTGCGAGAGAAATCTCTTTGTGTTCCGAGCAAATACTTGCCAGCAAGAGACTGTGATCTTCTTTGCTGCAAGAGATTTGTCTCTGACCGAGGAGTTAGCCTTACTTGTTCCTCAAGTAATGTTACCGTTGCTCTTAAAATCCGATCGTTGTGAACGTGTCGGTTGGCCATTGGCTGGACTGCGTGTCCAAAATGGTCATTTCCCATCAGGGAAGGCTGCGGCTATAAATAGCCACCCCGCACCGGCGTTGTCCGGTGGCTGCTCCGTGTGATTGTGAGAAGATTGTTGAGCAACCCCCTCTCCTGAGTGATTTGAGTTTAAAATCCACCGAGAGAAAACCCCAGAGCTGAAAAATTAGATAGTGGTTCAGCATCACTCAAATCTAAGTCCAGTACGCTCCGCCTATTACTCTTGAGAGCTGCAAACTCTCTAGACGACTAGGTGTCAATTTCTTCAGAGGCCAAGAGTAATTGTGGTTCTCGAAGAAGAAGTCTGTAAAGGTTTGGAGATCGCCTCAAGCATCTACCATGAGTGATCGGCATTGGTTGACGAACCAATTATCGAGGAGAATAGGGCGAAGAGAGTTTATCTTCTGTGTTAAATCACAACCCCTCCAACCAGACGTAGTCCTTTTGCAGAAGGGCGAACTGGTCTACCAAATTCCTTGCCGCCATTGAGCATCACTGGTCACCTCTGTTTCTCCCCTTTACATTCGAACTGTGCTGTATGACATATTTCAATCATGTGATTTGTCTCGATGCATGCTTTTAGTTTCCATTCATTAGTTCGTATTCGCTCACTGTACACTGTTTTCATTCGCTCCGCTGCTGGGTTCCGAGAGTTTTGATATTTCCGAAAAAAATTTAAAACTCCCATTCACCCCCCCTCTGGTAGACATACTTCGTTCCTACATTTATACATGTTGAACTTTCAACAATCTTTTGAATAAATGTAGACTGATGAACAAGTATTCACGAAGAAATATGCTCAAGTTCCAAACTCAAGCAAAGTTTGGTCTCAACCAAAACTTACATCCGACACTCTGTCTTAAGATGATATGATTATATCATGTATCTCTTGTGTAACTCCAATGATACTCAGATCATGAACATACACAGAAATTGTACAAAAATCCCTCTTTGGATTTCTTGATGAACATACATGAACAATCATCATTGTTTGAGTAATCCTTCTAATAGAGGAACTCATTCAGTCGGTTACCACATCCATGCCGACTACTTCAAGTCATAAAATGACTTCAGAAGCTTTACGCAACACATGTTGTGATTAAACTCGGAATCTTCATTCCCTCGGGAACTATCATAGAGATATCCGAATCAAGTGACTCACACAACTATGCAGTCACAACATCCATCAGTAGGATATACAAATTCATTATTCACTGCCAGTGATATAAAATATCGGAACGTTACTCCACTCATAATAGGAGAATATGTTTCATCTTAAACGATGAAGGGTCTCTGCGTGAACCCATGTGCTACAAGCCTCGCTTCATGTCTCACCACCTCTTGGTTGTCATTCCTTTCATGAACAAAAACCAACTGTGCTCCCCCAGGGAACACATTCAGAGGAATGGGTATTACTGATCAGGTCAATGCCCCCTCTTCTTGAGAGCGAGCGCCTCCTCAATTGTTGCCTTCCTGTGGATCAACCAGAGTGCTTAAGGCACACAACCATGCATGGACTTAGGTTCTGGATCCAATCCAAGGTCTTCTGCAATTCTTGAGGAGAAATAAATGTCGACATAATGTAGTCTTTATTATATGATTCTTCCGAATCCATATACATAGTGGAAATTTCATCATTACCTTTTGACTCTTCGTGATTTCCCACAATAGTTGAGTCAAGGTCTTCCGATGTCCCAACACCAATATTTGTGTGCACACTTGTGCTGGGTCCTGGATGTGTCCAACATCCTTCAGGTGTCCTTCAACCCTAGGTTGAATGCCAACATGAAGTTGACCTGCATTTACTGTCTGAGGATTCCTCATTCCCCTCGGACGCTTCTGTGAAGCCTTGTCCTCTTGTGTCTAGATTCCTCCCCCTCTTGGGTGGCCGAGTGGACGTATGGGTCACATCCACTCTCTCTAGCACATTCACTATGGGAACATTTTACTTTGTGACACCTTTATACTCAGTAAATGCAACTGGCAGATTATTTGCGATACTTTGCAAATTCATAATCTTCTAAACCTCCAGTTAAGGTTCATTCGTACGTGGACTAAGGACTAGATGCCTTTCACATCTCAATATATTTTCGACATTCAATGTGGTTCATATCTCCCCCTAATGCCGAAAAATGTCCTCATCAAAATACAACCAGCGTACCGGGCCATAAACAAGTCCCTTTGTAAGGACTATAGGTACTTTATGATTGACGGATAACTATACCTCACATAGATCTCCATTTCTCTATGAGGGCCCATAAATGTACGTTGCGGTGGTGAAATCGGTACGTATCCATCGCAACCGAAATATCGCAGATGGGAAATACTTGCTGATTTCCACGTACTAACTGTAACAGGGAGATCATATAATAAGAAGTTGGTCGAATTTGTATCAACTATGTAGTATGTCAAATTGCATGTCCCCAACAACATATTGGGAGATTACAAATCTGTTGGAGCTATCTTGCTATCAACTTGATCCCCTTGATAAGTGATTTCGCAAGACCATTCTGGGTATGTACATGAAGCATCAAAATGCTCCACAGTTATGCTTAAATCTAGGCAGTAATCATCAAATGCTCGTGAACCAAATTCCATGGCATTATCCATCTTGATGGATTTATCCCATTCTTAGGACAGTTTGCTCTCAAATAAATGATCTGAGCAATCAACTTTGTAAACACATGGTTCCTTATAAAAGTAAGCCACACAGTGGACCATCTCGCCTTGTGTTGCGCCTCGTCAGGCGCCGCCGGCCTTTCTCTCTCAGTGGAGAGACTCCTCTAATAACATGTTTAGAAACAAACGAGACAAAATGAATCAGTGTTCTCTTTATTGATTGAAAACTGCTCTTTATACAAAGGGAAGAGACGCTAGTAGGAAGGCGTCTGTTCGTAGGAGATGCCTGGTCGGTAGCGAACCGACGCGGCAGTTTGCCACTGCCCACGGTTAGGATAAGTAGGGATTATCCCTTAATTAACACTCATTAATTAATCCTAACACTTCTAACCTATGAAAAGACATATGTACTGTATATCTTCTGCTTCAACTTAAAAAAGAAGAAGTTTTGCTTATTATTTTCCTACACCAACGCTGACCCCACCGTCAACCTAGAGGGTAATGAAACACACACCACCACCGCACCCACTCATACATTGGTTCGGATAAACATTTATGCAATACCTTCGTGGGGCGCATGGTTTAACAAAGGTGTGTGAGCGCCACACGCATATTGAGCTAGTTATTTGTTTGTCGCCGATTGTCTGGTGTGACATGATTTCTTAACTGCACGATTTCCTTCAAACAGCGACGGGATACTTACCCACTCATATGTTATATCCAATTAGATAATGGCTTTCATATGTGATCCATATACTTTTGCTTTGTGCATTCTGTTTAATCTATGAAATTATTGCTCAATTATGCTCAAGTCCAAATTAGATACTATATCCAATTAATTGTCTGATATAATCTCATTTACAAATTAGATACTATATCCGATTTGTATCATTAGATTTGTCATGAAAAATCCTATTTTATTATTTTTATATTGTAGATGTTCATATTGATTCTATAATCCTGATAAAAAACACGTATGTTTGATTTTCACGAAAATTGATGCATGTTATATTTTAAAACGGAGGGAGTACATTATTTTAATAAATATAGTATGGAGTACACTATTCTAGTAAATACAAATAGTATAGTTTTCACTGCTCCAAACGACCAAGTAAACAAACTAGCCCAATCATCCATTACTAATTCATAAGCAAGAAAAACTACGAAATCTTATACAGCTTCAAAGATCAAACGCCCACAGGTTCTCCCTTTTGATCTCCGCCTCCTCCTCCGGCGTGAAGTCATTCACGAGGTTGTACATCTTGCATATGCCCTCGACCGGCAGGCCCTTGGTCATGTCGGCTGCCGTCTGGCAGCTCAGGTCCAGGAGCCCCTTGACGTCCAGGTAGTTGGCGGCGAGGATGAGGTCGAACAGCGTCGCCTGGTCCACGGCGATGAACTTGGCATCGAAGCTCTTCAGGTCCTCCTCGCCGGCGCTGGCGTTGTTGTTGTTGTCGTCGGCGGCGGCGACAGCGTGCTTGTTGCAGTACTCGATGACCTTGCTGAGGGTCTTGGCGGGGACGTTGGGGAGGGGGATCCCGTTATCGGCGCAGCCGTCCTCGATCATGTGTTTGATGGTCTGCGACATCTTGGCCACCTCCTCCATGACCTCGAAGCTCTCGTCGTCGGTGAACATCTTGTTGGTCTTGTCCACGGCAACCACCTCGCTGCTGCTGCTTGCGTACGCCGCCGTCGAAGCCATGGTTCCTGCTTGCTTGAATCTCGTCGACTCTTGATCTTGATCGTAAGCTTGGATCAATTTGATTCAGGCCACCTGGGTGCTCCCGGATGTAAAGGGCCAGACAAGGCAACAAGTGACCGACTTGATGTACTACTCAGGTTTCGAGATGGATCGGATCTCTCGTCAGACGCGACAATGATCGATCTCACGGAATCAGTCAAGAGTACGTATGCCTTTCGAACATTTTACCAAGAGTACGTATGCGTTACGGTGCATGTGCATGGTACTACGTGTACATATATCTACAAGCTCTCCATACAGTTACGCAGGGCCGGACCTGTGTTTCGGGAGGCCCTAGGCGAACTCGACAACATGGGCCCCTATGTCCTAAGACAATATATATATGCATGCGCGTACGTGATATATATAATAATTGTACAGTGCCATATTACGACAGAAATATTAAAAAGATTATCTCAATATACTTGTACAGTGCCACATCATTAGTTTGAGATTTGACTATAATAATTGTTTTACAATGCCATAATACGACAGAAATACTAAAAAGATAGCAAAATGAAACTAACATGACATAATTATCTCAAATAAGAACCAAATTCGACTCACGACTCACATATGTATATACATCGGATGATTGGAACCCTAGACATGTACACCAAATGACAAAAATTAGGATGATTGAATACATTATACATACTGTCAAAGGTTGAAATATTGAATTAGAAAGATTGGATCAGGAACATGGTACAGGGAGTCATGGATGGATACGTACTATGGACGGTGGTGCGCTGCGCTCACCGGCTCATGGCTCACATACGTATAACGTATTCGTATTGCTGCCTTGCCGGATGCCGGATGGCCGGGCTGCGGCGGCTGGACTGGACTGCCGCGTGGCGGCCGCGCGCGCAACGGCGACCACCAGCAGCGGCCGAGGCACTCAGCGACGGGAGGACGAACGACGAAGAGTCGAAGACGATCCGCCGAGCGAGGCGCCCAGCGAGATCTTCGATTGATTTGTTTCCCACAAGCGAAACGAGCGGTCGTGCCGTGCGTCGGTGTGTGTGACGTTTCGCTAATCGCTAGTTCGCTACCTGCTATCAGATGGGCCTCATTTTTTCCCTCTCGTAATTTTTCTTATCTATTTTTGTTGGGCTATACTATATATGTGTACTACATCATGGGCCCCCCTCCGGCCTGGGCCCTGGGCCGTCGCCCCGCCGGCCATACACCAGGGCCGGCCCTGCAGTTACGATGCATGAGTGAAGTCTGAAATAGCCCTGAGAGTGTACGTCTCGACGCAAATGAACCCTGACCTCTGAATCCTGAAGTCTGTACCCTAAACATTGCAATCCTGGACTTCTTTTTAACCTTGATGGCGTTTGAGGAGGGGATTTGCTGATGTGGCAGATGGGGAGGCTGGGTTTGCTAATGTAACACCCTGGTTTTTGCCTTCTCTATTTTATTTGGATTTATTGAGTATTTAATTTGCATTTGGGTTTTCCGTCAATTCTTTTGGACTTATCACTTGGAAATCATTTTTGATTTTCTTCCAAGTGGGTTCTATCATCCTTAAACCCTCCCTAGACCTCACCCCTCTCCCCATAATGCCATGGGATAATTTTCTTTAATGGCATTATATTCACTTTTCTTTCCTGAAAATGACTGTTTTCTCAATAAGCTATGAAGCAACCCTCATTTTTATTGCTCAGAAAATTCTCAAATATTCTTTGGATCATGCCTCACCTCCCCATGCAAATATATTGCATAGTCATTTGGAAATTTTCAGCTAGGGAAAATATTTTTGCTTCTGGTCAGAAATGACACTTTGTGAAGCAAGTGTATTTTTTCTTGATCTCTTGGAGCTGAAATTTTTACCACATGACTACCTTCCTAAGAGATGCTTAACCCTCAAGTTTCAACCTTTAGTTCCTAGCCGTTTGCTCCCAGCATCCTTCCCAAGTTTCTGTCCAGAAACATTGCAGCTTGCTCAAGTCTTATCCATCGAGCTAGGTGGCAAACCAAGCGCACATTTCGGCACCGCGTTGAAGGGACTACATCCTAGATACGGTCCGGCATCATCTAAAGTACCGCGTGTGCCAGTGCACGCGGTGACTACGTGTGTGCGCAGGGTTCGGCTGGCAGTCGCCGCGCTCTGGGAATCGGGGCCCTCTGCCGCCGCCCGTTCATCCTCCTCTCGCCACCGCAGCTTGCTCCCACCCCTCAGCAGCCTCCCGCACCTCCACCTGGCCTCGCCATGCTCCTCCCCGACGCCGGCAGGCAGCACGCCGGAAGCAGCCGAAGCGCTACCAGGCGGAACAGTGTGCGCGAGTGCGCGAGTGCGCCGCCTGCCCCACCTAGTGCGCTGCACTGTGCGCGCATGCGCCCCTGGCTTCTCTGCGTAGCGCTACTTCCTCTCCAAGACTCGCCCGAGCTCCTCTCCCTCCCAGTGCACCGGCAGCTCTTCTTCGGCGGAGCTCAACGCACTGTCACCCTCCATCTATAAATAGAACCCTTCCCGAGCCGTTCCAATTATCGCAACACACTTCCCTGGCCACAAATCGAGTTCCTAGCTAGTGCGGCAAGGCCGGGAGGGCCTTCTGCCGCCGATACTCGCCGGAGTTGGCCGCGGATCCCCCTCGGCCGTCCTCCTACTCCGGTCGTCTCCGCCGTCGCACTCTGCATCCGTTGAGCTCGTGGTGGTCTCCTGAGTACGCCGGTGCTGTTGGTTAGTCAAAGCGTCGCCGGAAACGTCCGCTCCGACAAGCTCCGCCGCCCGTCGTCTCTGGAGAAGAAGCCCGAGCCGCCGTCCGTCCACCTCAGTTGTCGCCACGGGTACGTACGTGTTCGCCGTGGCATGCTGGACCCGTCCCCCGCCTCCCCGGCGACCGCCGTGGTCTCATCGCCGGAGAACCACCGGCGACAGCGCCACCTCCTCTGTTCTTCTCTCTCTCTCCCTCAAACCTGACAATGGGACCCCACTGTCAGCCTCTCTCTCCCGCCCAAAACATTTTCTAAGTGGAGGTGTATTCTGAAAATACGTCTTCGACGTGGCCTTTTCTGGAAATTCATTTAAATCCATTTAAATTCAGATTTTGACCCTAACTTTGACCAACTCTAGATTCTATTCTATAAGTCCAAATGAGTTGATTCTTTTTGCATTAGTTTTGTATTGAGCTAAAGTTTCTGTATGCCAAAATTGAGAATTTTCCATGCTGTTGGGAATTTCTGGTGCACTAAAATGCTTTATGTGATATTTTCTTTTTGCATTTAAATTATTTTCAGAAAGTCCTAGTTGTGTTGGAGGAGACCAGGAGTATTGTGACACTCCTACGAACCAAGGCAAGCCACAACATTCATATCCAAGGATGCCATTTCAATGACAATGGTTTATTTGAATTAAATTCATTAAATGCCTCACTATTAAAATGATTTGCTATGTATAACTTATTGTATTCTAGTTGTTACATGTCATATTGTTATTATGCAGTGGAAAATATGTCATCTTGTTCTTATGTGCAGTAGAGATCATGTCGTATACTCTCATGGTAGCATGATGCATTCGTTATTCATTTTCATATTATCATGACCCGTGCACCTCATTGCATACTATGGCTCGAATCACATTCTTTCAAGTTAAACATGATGTTAATCCAACTTGAACAACTGTTGATCGAGTCATGGTGCCACCGAATCGAGCTCACCAGTGCAACCACACTTGCCTGGATGGGGAGGCCCTAATTCGGTCTATTGTCATGCCTCTCGCTGGTGCCTCCAACTAGGGAAGGTTGTGCGCTTGCGCTACCCTGGCCCGGTAGGCAGTCATAACCTTGTGTGCCCGAATTTTACGGTACCGATGTCCCTGTTTGGGACGACTTTGTTTTGTTTGGCCACGACGGTGGCAGCCACGAGGTGGCAGGATGTCACGAGTTGACATCGGGGCCACCCATGACATAGCCCAAAGGGGAGTTTGTCGGAGTGGCCGGGAGAGTGTCATGCAATAGATTGGTTTTGTCAGAATGTCGTTGGTCCACCCGAATGGGAGCACGAGGCCATGAGTTCCGTGGTATGGGCACAGTGTACTAACCTCTGCAGAGTGTATAATCATGATCTTGGAAAAGATGCAAGGATGAAACACTACTTGGAAGGGGAGGAAATGATGGTCTCCCAGGTTTCAAGTCCAAAGAACTGCTCCAAAAAGGAAAGCAGAGCAAAAACCAAATAAAACCAAAAGAAAAAGAAAGGGCCAAAAATCGGGGTGTTACAGTGGGTACAGTGTACTAACCTCTGCAGAGTGTATAATCTATCAATAGCCGCGTCCTTGGATATGGACACAGTTCGTAGTAGGTCACACCGTGGGTCAACAGAAATAATAAACTTGCACACTTAATACCTCTATGATAGCACATGGAGAAGTTGGTGATCGTGTAAGGATCACTATGGTAAGATGTTGACGGTGGTTACCAGGTAACCCCGAGATGGTAAGTTGGTCCAAGGGACCATGGCAACAATCCAAGTACACTTCATGATTGATAGTATCATGTTCATGTTCATGCATTAAACTTGTTAAATGCCTTGTTATTGTTTGTCGCATTTGCTTTGTTTGCTGTGAGCTTGAGAGTACATTCAAAGTACTCACCTGGCGTGTCATGCCAGATGCCGGAGAAGCCGTGCAAGGAGTTGATGTCGATCGGTATGTCGCAATCTAGGCCGTGTCCCAGCAGTGTCCCTGTGGAGTGGAGTTCCGCTGCCGCATAGTAGTTCTCTTTATCGTCGAGGCCCCTGAGATGTCTACTAAATAATGTACATAAGTGCAGCCGCACCGTGTGTGCCGCTTGGCCTCGCTTATCTTGTAATATCTGAACCTATGTATCCGCTAGAGATCAATAAAGCGGTTATTTTCTGTACCAAGTTGTTACGTGTTGCCAGAAGACTTGATCTCTGGGCTGGCAATGCAAGGTAAACCGGTTGCTCTGAGCCGGGGTGCCACAACGCTTGGTATCAGAGCCGCGCTGACTGTAGTACGCCCTAGCCAGCCGACGCGTTAGAAAATGGTAGTTTTTAGTCTTTGCGGTGATTTGAGTATGCCTCTGCACTTGGGTGTTGCATTGCATGCATATAGTTTACTTTTGATGCTGATCAACTAATATTGTGAGTGTAGATGGCACCAGTTCCATATCCGTATCAGCCTGAGCCAGCACCTTCCACTTTTCCGCATCTGCTTCGCAATGTATGGCACCGACTCTACCCCGACGGTGACGACCCTGTGTACCAGGTGTATCGAGAGCAGCTTGCAGACGGTGTGTACGAGTATCACGCGGAGGTCATCTTGCACAACAACACCTTGGTGGGCACCTACACCCGCTCCTCCATGGGCGGGATAACTTCGACACCTGACCAGGCGATCCAGTTTGCAGCATTCGAGGCTCTCACTGACTTGTGCTACAACGAGATTCAGATGCAGACACACCCAAGTTTCTACTTCTATCCGTCCATGTTTGACACTAGACAAATCCGTTTTCCTTATACTGATCCGGAGTGTGACCGGTCAGCCAGCCACCTATCTCGTTACATAACGGCTGGATATCTTCTGATCGTCAGCTTAGCCCAGGAGTTGAACCGCACTTGAGATGCGCTAGCTGCCGCTCGATCTGCGTTTGCTCCACCTTCACTTGCTCATACACCGCTCATTCCTCCAGTTACTTTACCTCCACCTACACCCGTGACTCCCGCACCTTCTCAGAGTAACTCGGATACCTCGATGGTGACTCCTCATGAGTCCCCAGCCCAGTGGGCTATACTTCTCGCTACCCCAGCTGCTCCTATGCTGTGGAGCCACCCTCCACCCGACTCTGAGGGAGAGCCATCCCGTCAACGTCGTCGTGTTTCCTTTGCCCCGGAGGTTTCCGTTAGTATCATCAGTTCCGATTCGGAGTCCGATACCGAGGAGACACCAGCAGGACCATCAGAGTACCAGTGCGATCACTGCCGTCACGAGTAGACGAGGATGATGTGGTAGTTAGTTGTATGCATGTAGTAGTACTATCCATGTTGTCGTCTTGCTTTGTATGTTGGATGAGGTTATGTATAGTTATGTTGTATTCTTTTATTCACAATGGCTTTTCCTTGCTTTCTTTTTGGGGTTTGTTGCTTCACCTCCTCAATTTTTCCCTTTATGGATGTTGCTCATCTCGATGCTTTGTATTGGGAAACATATATAGGATGACAAGGTGTGGCAGCAGCTGTCATGGTGGCGACGATACCCCAGTTCGTCGATCCGCCAGGCAAGCAGGACATTCCCCAGAACCATATCAGCCACCCCCTCCTCCACCTCAAGCACCCACAACAGAGCAGATTATGCAAATGTTTGAAGAAAAGAGAAACCAATATCTGATGGAATTTCTGAGAAGCATGTAGACTATGGTTGGGTAGAACAATCATAATGGCAACCATTCTAAATTGTCAGATTTTCAGAGAACCAAACCGCCAAGCTTTAGTCAAGCAGTAGATCCGATGGAAGCTGATGACTAGCTGAGGACCATTGAAAAGAAGCTAGAAATTGCTTGCACTAAAGATGCTGATAAGGTCCCCTTCGCCACTCATTATCTGGAAGGACCAGCTGCTATATGGTGGGACAATACTAAAATTATGTGGCCTGCTGAAGATGAGATTACTTGGGATAAATTCAAAGATAAATTCCACAAGTATCATATTCCCACCAGTATCATGAAGGTCAAGGAGCGAGAATTCCTCACCCTTACTCAAGGGAACTCGACTGTAAGTGAGTATTTAAACAAGTTCAATCACTTGGCCCGTTATTCCACACATGATATAGCCACCGAAGAACGAAAGATAGATCGGTTCCTCGGAGGGCTCAACCATACCCTCCGATGTGCATTCAGTATGCTGGATTTCCCAGACTTCCAAACTTCGGTGAACAAGTCACTCATTGCCGAAAGGGAACACAAGCTTGTTAATGATCATAAGCCTGTATATGAAGACCGCAAATGCAAGTTTGAACCCAAGAAGGAAGGACAAGTTTTTCAGAAGGTTCGTACCTGGCAGCAGCCACAGTTCGAGTTTAAGCCAACGTGGCAGCAGGGGAACACCAAGACCAAAAATCAATTCAAGACTGTGGTTACAAAACCAGTAAAGGAAGACTGTCAGCGTAACAATGCATGTTACTCATGTGGAAAAATTGGGCATTACGCTAGGCAGTGTCCCAAGAATGGAAAGCCGCCAACCAACCTAAAGCCTCAAGTCAATTATGTGGGACAATTCCCCAACCGGAAGTATATTCAAGGGCAAGTTCATCATATCTCCACCGAAGAAGCTCACGAAGCTCCCGATGTGGTCATCGGTATGTTTCCTATTAATAACATACCTGCAACAATTTTATTCGATTCCGGGCTTCCCATTCTTTTATTTCGTGGAGTTTTGTTGCCCAACATCAACTTTCCTATACTCTTTTGGACAAAGTTATGGTGGTACAATCCCCTGGATCCATGCTCAGGACAAATATTGTATGCCGAGGATTGGAAATATCAATCAATGGAATTATCTTCCCTGCATCACTGATATCCATTGAATCTCCAAAATTGGATGTTATTTTGGGGATGGATTGGTTGACAAAACACCAGGTCTGCATCAACTGCGCAACAAGAGAAGTCACGTTAATAAATCCCTTGGGCCAGCCAGCTCGGTTCTTTGCCGGTAGAGCCATGCCAAAGAAGGGGATGGTTTATGCAGCGATTGCTACAGATATGAATTTAATTCTAGTGGTCTGTGAATTCCCAGATGTGTTTTCAGAGGAATTGCCAGGCATGCCACCAGATCGAGAGCTTGAGTTTTCAATTGAGCTTGTGCCCGGGACAGCACCGATTTACAAGAAATATTATCGAATGCCTTCATCTGAATTAGTGGAATTGAAGAAGCAATTGGATGAGATGCTTCAGAAAGGATATATTCGCCCCAGCTCGTCTCCTTGGGATGCACCTGCCATATTTGTGGGCAAGAAGGATGGCAGTCTCCGGATGTGTGTTGACTAACGCGCTCTCAATGGTGTCACTATCAAGAATAAATACCCGCTTCCCAGGATCGATGATTTGTTCGATCAACTTAGTGGAGCTCAAGTGTTCTCCAAGATTGATTTGCGAACCGGGTATCACCGGTTGAAAATCAGAAAAGAAGATATCCCCAAGACGGCGTTCACTACACGTTATGGGCTGTACGAGTATACGGTCATGTCATTTGGACTGACCAACGCTCCTGCATTCTTCATGCACATGATGAACAAGGTGTTCATGGATTTTTTGGACAAGTTTGTGGTAGTATTCATTGATGATATCCTTATATATTCTAAAAGCAAAGAAGAGCACAAACAACATCTCCGTGCAGTATTGGAGTGATTACGAGCTCATCAACTCTACGCCAAGTTTAGCAAATGTGAATTTTGGCTTAAAGAAGTGGGATTTCTTGGGCATACTCTTTCCGCTCAAGGAGTGGCCATGGACCAAAGCAAGGTCACAGAAGTATTGAATTGGAAAACACCTGTTTCTGTGTCAGAGATCAGAAGTTTCTTGGGTCTGGCAGGCTATTACCGTCGCTTCATTGAAGGTTTCTCAAAGATTGCCAAGCCAATGACAGAATTGCTTAAGAAGAATCAGAAGTTCATTTGGACAGAAGCATGTGAGAACAGTTTCAACAAGCTGAAGACTCGGTTGACCACCGCTCCAGTGTTGACTCTACCAGACATCTACCGAAGCTTCGACATCTATTGCGACGCATCCAGGCGTCGCATTGGGTGTGTGCTTATGCAAGATGGAAAGGTCGTGGCCTATGCATCTAGACAGCTACGGCCGCATGAGGAGAACTATCCGACGCATGACTTGGAAATGGCAGCTGTGGTACATGCCTTAAAAATATGGAGACATTACATCATTGGGAAGAGATGTCAAATCTTCACCGACCACAAGAGTCTCAAGTATATATTCACCCAACCGGACTTAAATCTCCGGCAAAGAAGATGGCTTGAATTGGTCAAAGACTATGACCTTGGTATCAACTACCACCCAGGAAAAGCTAATGTGGTCGCCGATGCTCTTAGTCGCAAACCGGCCACATCAAACTCATTAATCGAGCCTTTGCACCCAGCACTTTGAGAAGAAATAGCTCAGCTCAATATGATCATTTATGATGCAACATGCTCGGTTACCTTGGAAGTCACCCCTACTCTGGAAGACGAAATCCGTAAGGCTCAACCTGGTGACCCAATGTTACTCAAGGTAATGGCCCAAGTACGAGAAGGGAAGACACAAGATTTCAACATTGATGATCAAGGTACCCTCTGATTTCAGAATCGAGTCTGTGTACCTGACCTTGGGGAATTAAAGCAGCAGATTCTGAAGGAAGCTCATGAGTCTGCATGTTCTATTCATCCCGGAGGCACTAAAATGTATCAAGATTTGAAGAAAATATTCTGGTGGGAAGGTATGAAGAAAGATATCACCTATTACGCCGCCTGTTGCGATATATGCAACAAGGTGAAGGCTGAGCATCAGAAACCTGCCGGTTTACTTCAACCCTTACCAGTTCCACAATGGAAATGGGATGATATTTGCATGGACTTCATCATGGGATTGCCAAAGACGCCACGTGGAAATAACGCTATATGGGTTGTGGCCGACATGCTTACAAAGGTGGCTCACTTTATTCCAATAAGGACAACCTACCGTGCAGACCAACTTGCTCAACTTTACATATCCAGAATTGTCAGTCTGCATGGACTACCTAGGACTATCACTTCAGACCGAGGATCTTTGTTTACCTCGGCGTTCTGGCTACGTCTCCACCAAGCCCTGGGAACCGCCTTGAAACATAACACCGCTTATCACCCTCAGACAGATGGACAGACAGAACGGGTCAATCAAATCCTGGAAGACATGCTTCGGGCATGCGCTCTTACTTGTGGACCCAAATGGTAGGACAGCCTGCCGTACGCTGAGTTTTCCTACAACAACGTCTATCAAACCAGCCTCAAGATGTCACCCTTTGAGGCTCTATACAGACGTAAATGTCGCACCTCGCTGAACTGGTCTCAGACGGGAGACAGCCGAATCTTTGGGACTGAGTTGATGATGGAAGCAGAAAGATAAGTTAAAGAAATTCGAGACCGATTGCAAGTAGCAAAATCTCGTCAAAAGAACTACTATGACTCAAAGCATAGGCAGATCAGTTTTGAACCAGGTGAATATGCATATCTCTGAGTTACCCCCATGAAAGGAGTTAAAAGGTTTCATACTCGGGGAAAGCTCGCACCAAGATACATCGGTCCGTTTCCAGTCATGACCAGAGTGGGCAAAGTGGCTTATCAGTTAGAATTACCTCTAGAGCTATCCGAGGTTCATGATGTCTTTCACGTGTCTCAGCTACGAAAATGTATCGCACCACCCGCAAAACAGACAGATATGGCAGAACTAGAGCTCGCCAAAGATTTAACATATGAAGAGAAACCCTTGAGAATCTTGGATGAGATGGACAAAGTCACCCGCAACAAAGCTATAAAGTTCTACAAGGTCCAATGGGAGCATCACACCGAGGATGAGGCCACCTGGGAAAGAGAAGAATATTTAAGGACTGCATACCCATATTTGTTTCCTGAGTAATCGAATCTCGAGGATGAGATTCATCCTAAGGGGGGGGGGGGAGTTTGTAACACCCTGGGTTTTTGCCTTCTCTATTTTATTTGGATTTATTGAGTATTAAATTTGCATTTGGGTTTTCCGTCAATTCTTTTGGACTTACCACTTGGAAATCATTTTTTATTTTCTTCCAAGTGGGTTCTATCATCCTTAAACCCTCCCTAGACCTCATCCCTCTCACCATAATGCCAAGGGATAATTTTCTTTAATGGCATTATATTCATATTTTTCCTGAAAATGACTGTTTTCTCAATAAGCTATGAAGCAACCCTCATTTTTATTGCTCAGAAAATTCTCAAATATTCTTTGGATCATGCCTCACCTCCCCATGCAAAAATATTCCATAGTCATTTGGAAATTTTCAGCTAGGGAAAATATTTTTGCTTTTGGTCAGAAATGGCACTTTGTGAAGCAAGTGTATTTTTCCTTGATCTGTTGGAGCTGAAATTTTTACCACATGACTACCTTCCTAGGAGATGCTTAACCCTCAAGTTTCAACCTTTAGTTCCTAGCCGTTTGCTCCCAGCATCCTTCCCAAGCTTCTGTCCAGAAACATTGCAGCTTGCTCAAGTCTTATCCATCGAGCTAGGTGGCAAACCAAGCGCACATTTCGGCACCGCATTGAAGGGACTACACCCTAGACACGGTCTGGCATCGTCTAAAGTACCGCGTGTGCCAGTGCACGCGGTGACTACGTGTGTGCGCGGGGTTCGGCTGGCAATCGCCGCGCTCTGGGCATCGGGGCCCTCTACCGCCGCCCGTTCATCCTCCTCTCGCCACCGCAGCTTGTCCCCACCCCTCAGCAGCCTCCCGCACCTCCACCTGGCCTCGCCCTGCTCCTCCCCGACGCCGGCAGGCAGCACGCCGGAAGCAGTCGAAGCGCTACCAGGCGGAATAGTGCGCGCGAGTGCGCCGCCTGCCCCACCTAGTGCGCTGCACTGTGCCCGCACGCGCCCCTGGCTTCTCCGCGTAGCGCTACTTCCTCTCCAAGACTCGCCCGAACTCCTCTCCCTCCCAGTGCGCCGGCAGCTCTTCTCCGGCGGAGCTCCACGCACTGTCACCCTCCATCTATAAATAGAACCCTTACCGAGCCATTCCAATCATCGCAACACACTTCCCTGGCCAGAAATCGAGTTCCTAGCTAGTGCGGCAAGGCCGGGAGGGCCTTCTGCCGCCGATACTCGCCGAAGTTGGCCACGGATCCCCCTCGGCCGTCCTCCTGCTCCGGTCGTCTCCGCCGTCGCCCTCTGCATCCGTTGAGCTCATGGTGGTCTGCTGAGTACGCCGGTGCTGTTGGTTAGTCGAAGCGTCGCCAGAAACGTCCGCTTCGACAAGCTCCACCGCCCGCCATCTGTGGAGAAGAAGCCCAAGCCGCCGTCCGACCACCTCAGTCGTCACCACGGGTACGTACGTGTTCGTCGTGACGTGCTGGACCCGTCCCCCGCCTCCCCGACGACCGCTGTGGTTCCCTCGCCGGAGAACCACTGGCGACAGCGCTGCCTCCTCTGTTCTTCTCTCTCTCTCCCTCAAACCTGACAGTGGGACCCCACTGTCAGCCTCTCTCTTCCGCCCGAAACATTTTCTAAGTGGAGACGTATTCTGAAAATACGTCTTCGACGTGGCCTTTTCTGGAAATTCATTTAAATCCATTTAAATTCAGATTTTGACCCTAACTTTGACCAACTCTATATTCTATTCTATAAGTCCAAATGAGTTGATTCTTTTTGTATTAGTTTTGTATTGAGCTAGAATTTCTGTATGCCAAAATTGAGAATTTTCCTTGCTGTTGGGAATTTCTGGTGCATTAAAATGCTTTATGTGAAATTTTGTTTTTGCATTTAAATCATTTTCAAAAAGTCCTAGTTGTGTTGGAGGAGACCGGGAGTATTGTGACACTCCTCTGAACCAAGGCAAGCCACAACATTCATATGCAAGGATGACATTTCAATGACAATGGTTTATTTGAATTAAATTCATTAAATGCCTCACTATTAAAATGATTTGCTATGTATAACTTATTGTATTCTAGTTGTTACATGTCATATTGTTATTATGCAGTGGAAAATATGTCATCTTGTTTTTATGTGCAGTAGAGATCATGTCGTATACACTCATGGTAGCATGATGCACTCGTTATTCATTTTCATATTATCATGACCCGTGCACCTCATTGCATACTATGGCTCGAATCACATTCTTTCAAGTTAAACATGATGTTAATCCAACTTGAACAACTGTTGATCGAGTCATGGTGCCACTGAATCGAGCTCACCAGTGCAACCACACTTGCCTGGATGGGGAGGCCCTAATTCGGTCTATTGTCATTCCTCTTGCCGGTGCCTCCAACTAGGGAAGGTTGTGCGCTTGCGCTACCCTGGCCCGGTATGCAGTCATAACCTTGTGTGCCCGAGTTTTACGGTACCGATGTCCCTGTTTGGGACGAGTTTGTTTTGTTTGGCCACGACGGTGGCAGCCACGAGGTGGCAGGATGTCACGAGTTGACATTGGGCCCACCCATGACATAGCCCAAAGGGGAGTTTGTCGGAGTGGCCGGGAGAGTGTCATGCAATAGATTGGTTTTGTCAGAATGTCATTGGTGCACCCGAATGGGAGCACGAGGCCATGAGTTCCGTGGTGTGGGTGTGGCACCCCGGCTCAGAGGGACCGGAACGCCCCGTATTCCAGCCCAGAAATGTCTTCTGGAATACGGCACTGCTTGGCATAGAACAAATCAGATTTATTACAGGAGATAAAGGTACAAAGGTTTGCTATTACAAGGGTTACACCGCACGGCGACACTACGCCTGCTGAGGTGGCTCTATGCTAGCAGCGGACCAACTTGTAGCAGCGGAACGACAACGACGGTGGTGAACTCCACTCCGCAGGGACTCTGGCTGGGACACGGTCTAGCTCACACAAACGAAATCCACGACAAGCAATCAATCACAGCATCACCTGCAAACTGGCATGATAAGCCAGGTGAGTACTTTGAATGTACTCGCAAGCTCACAACAACCAAAAGCATCAAGGCAAAACAACAACATAGTATTAACAAATTAACTTATAACTAACTACTAAGAGGTGGAAGTAAATATTATACAAAGTAATATGGTAAGACTAAAATCACCGTGAAACCATTATCTTGGGTCACATGGGCCACCAAATTCTTGGCTATCCGACCAAGCAACATATCATCTCGATCATCTCGTGATTAATACAGCTTTGTGATCACCGCGTGATCACGATCCGATGATCAGTCTCAAGATCATCACCACAACCTCATCGGTATCTTGCCAAACTATTACTTGCTCACATACAACTATAAATCATAATATAAGTCATTCCGTCATTGTGAGTGTTGGTCGAACGGTGTGACCTACAACGAACTGTGTCCATGACCGAGGACGCGGCTATCGATAGTTTATACACTCTGCAGAGGTTAGTACACTGTACCCACACCACGGAACTCATGGCCTCGTGCTCCCATTCGGGTGGACCAACGACGTTCCGAGAAAACCAGTCTATTGCATGACGCTCTCCCGGCCACTCCCGACAAACTCCCCTTTGGGCTATGTCCTGGGTGGCCCCTGATGTCACCTTGTGACATCTGCCACCTATGTGGCTGCCACCATCGTGGCCAACACAACAATCTTGTCCCACATGGGGACCCCCGGGTACAACACAACTTGGGCACACAAGGTTATGACCGCCTACTGGGCCAGGGCAGCGCGAGCACGTAACCTTCCCTAGTTGGAGGCACCGGCGAGAGGCATGACAATAGAACGAATTAGGGCCTCCCCATCCAGGCAAGTGTGGCTGCACTGGTGAGCTCGATTCGGTGGCACCTGACCAACGGAATGACGGAATCTATCCCCAAGGTAAGTATGCGATAGAACTGTTACTCCAATGTTACATATCAACCTGTGATTCAAATCATGGCAATATCCATCCAAAATCCCAAGCATAAAATATCCATATCATTAGCATGAATTTCACCAATATTCAATATGACCGCGAATAAAGTATGACTATTATCAATACTTTCGAAGTAACATGTCATCCATAATCTACAAAACATTAGTCCTAGAAATCCAAGCATCATCATGGCAGTAACAAACTCACACATATCCAATCATAAAGCCAAGAATAAATCATTCCTAAATAATGCAATATTAAGCAGATTTAATTCAAATTAACCATGGCAATGCATTGCAATCATGCAAATGGAGGGTGTGGTTTGCCTGGCTCCAAAAGAGAGGAGAGCTCCTGGTCTTCACCAACTCACCACAAACACTCTGAAAATATTTTGCAAGCATTTAAGAATATACCATAAGGCAAATACTCCTGTCCAGAAATTCTAGACAGAAGATAAAAATACCAAATTCTACTAGAAAATAGAGGAGAACAAAAGAAAAATAATGCAAAAAGAATCAGTTCATTTGGACTTGTAGTTTAGGAGTTATTCATGGTCAAAGTTGAGGTCATACTAGATTTAAAATTGAATTTCTGGAAATTCCAGAAAATCACAGAAGGGATGACGTCGAAGGCGTATTTTAGGAATACGCTTTCACTTACAAAATGTTTCGGCGCGGCTGGAGTCGCTGACCCGTGGGCCCCTTGGGTTCGATTTGAAGGGGGAAAGAGAGAGACAGAGACGACGGGCTCACCGGCGATGAAACGGCGGCGAGAAGGCCTCGGCGGTGCTGGGAGCCGGCGGAGATGGATCGGGCTCACAATGGCGCACCTGCCCATACCCGCAGCTCCGTGAATGGTGGCCAGACGGAGACGCGCCCTTCGTCTCTGGCGGAGCAGAGCCACGGGCGTCGGCGAGCTAGGCGACTCCGGCGAGGATAGGCTAGGGAGAGGGGCTGGGGAGGACCAGGGAAAGGATGGGAGCTCTCAAGTGAGCTTGGCTTGGTCGGAGAAGCGCTGGCGCGAGCTCGAGGAGGAGAGGGCCGAACGGCGGAGCCGTGGCCGGAGAGGAGGAAGAAGAAGGCCTCGACTCGAGTTCTTTGCTCGGGGGGGGGGGTGATTGGGAGAGGGAGGTGATGGCTGATGAGGAGAGGCGAGCTCGGGGCTCCTTAAAAAGGTGGGGGAAGGGCGAGCGCGGGCCGGTTGCCGCCGCGGCCAGAAGAACAACCCCCGGCGAGGCGACAAGCACCAGCGGCTCCAACAGGGACTAGGGACGGCTGAGAGGGAGAGGCTGAAGAGCGGGCCAGCACGCGGGGAGGCAGGAGGAGCAGGGCACGCACGGTCGGGGCAGTCAGGCACGCGCGGCCACTGTTCTAGCGTGCGCCCGGGCGTTTGGCTCGTTCCGGCGAGCTCCTAGCAGGGGAGAACGGACCAGGGCGGCGAGGAGGAACTGGGGAAGGGCTGCGACGGAGCTAGGTGGCAAACGGAGGAGGTTTGGACGGTGGCCGGGCGGGGCCGAGGCGCAGAGCACGCGCACTGCAGCCAGCGCACGCGCACCAGCCATGCCAGTGGCGCAGTCACCGTGTGCATGGGCGTGAGCGCGACGACTAAGCCCAGACAAGCTTGTCCAGTGACAAGTCCATCCAAACTGTAGACACTTTGTGGTGATAGATCAACAAAAGAACTTTTGGTGTGATCAAGCACATCGCCCAAAGTTTGCGGCAGGAAACTTTTGCAAAGTTCTGAGGTCAAATCATGAGGTAGAATGGTAAAAGAGTTTGTCACAAGGATTTGGGGTTAGAAGGACTACAGGATTGCAAAGTTTGAGGCTAAATGGACAAGGTTTGAGGGTGGATGCTTTGCAACTGCATTTCTGGTCCAGAAACTTGATCAGGAAGTAGCACTCACATGGGGTATTGGTTTGGGCTGAAAATTGGCATAGGACTATTATTTGGAGATAAGAAGCTACTGTAAAAATTTCACATCATTTGTCCAATCCAAGATGGTACTTTCTTCACAATGGACTCCTCTGGCCAGAAACTTAGAAAAATTACTGGGAATTATTGGCTTGATGAAATGAGCTCAAATTTGGTGGAGTGATGTTTTATAAGGGTAAGAAGGCTGGGGTAAATTTTCAGAAACTATGAAGAAAAATAAATTGTAGTTGCTTCACAAACTGAAAATATCTCCAGAAACAAAGATTTGATGTTGAGCTCACATAGATGATTGGATAGAGAAGAAATTTGGTGGAGAGCAATGATTTGAGCATATCAATGATCTTGCAAAATTTCAGCTCATTTGAATATTCCTAGCTAGCACTTCCTTCACAAATGTTTCCACTGGACAGAAACTTTGGAATTTTGCTCAGGGAGTTTGGCTATGCAAATAAAGCTTAATTTTGGCATAATACCATGATTTGGGCATTAGAGGATGCACAAAATTTTTGAGGGCAATCAAGAAAAGATAAATAGCACTTCCTTCACAAAAGTGCTACTCAGGGCAGAATTGATAATGAATATTCCTGAATTATTTTTGAACTAGACAAGGAAAGGTTTTGGCACATTTGGATAAGATATAATCCAAATTATTTATGAGAATTAGTTGGGAATTTTGTGGAAGACAGAAATATAGGTTGCTTCACAACCTGGGTCAAATAGGGTTATTCCTTTAATAAGGAAAGGAAGATTCCCTAAGAAAGAATTTTGGAGTTGGGCTTAAATGGAAAAAAAATCATGATCTTGGAAAAGATGCAAGGATGAAACACTACTTGGAAGGGGAGGAAATGATGGTCTCCTAGGTTTCAAGTCCAAAGAACTGCTCCAAAAAGGAAAGCAGAGCAAAAACCAAATAAAACCAAAAGAAAAAGAAAGGGCCAAAAATCGGGGTGTTACAGTGGGTACAGTGTACTAACCTCTGTAGAGTGTATAATCTATCAATAGCCGCGTCCTTGGATATGGACACAGTTCGTAGTAGGTCACACCGTGGGTCAACAGAAATAATAAACTTGCACACTTAATACCTCTATGATAGCACATGCAGAAGTTGGTGATCGTGTAAGGATCACTATGGCAGGATGTTGACGGTGGTTACGAGGTAACCCCGAGATGGTAAGTTGGTCCAAGGGACCATGGCAACAATCCAAGTACACTTCATGATTGATAGTATCATGTTCATGTTCATGCACTAAACTTGTTAAATGCCTTGTTATTGTTTGTCGCATTTGCTTTGTTTGTTGTGAGCTTGCGAGTACATTCAAAGTACTCACCTGGCGTGTCATGCCGTGCAAGGAGTTGATGTCGATCGGTATGTCACGATCTAGGCCGTGTCCCAGCAGTGTCCCTGTGGAGTGGAGTTCTGCTACATCATCATTCCGCTGCCGCATAGTAGTTCTCTTTATCGTCGAGGCCCCTGAGATGTCTACTAAATAATGTACATGAGTGCAGCCGCACCGTGTGTGCTGCTTGGCCTCGCTTATCTTGTAATATCTGAACCTATGTATCCGCTAGAGATCAATAAAGCGGTTATTTTCCGTACCAAGTTGTTGCGTGTTGCAAGAAGACTTGATCTCTGGGCTGGCAATGCAAGGTAAACCGGTTGCTCTGAGCCGGGGTGCCACAGCTAACTAATCTAAGATGGACGGGGCCACGCATCAACCACTTTGGCCCCTGAGGCGGCCGCACACACTCGCACAGTTCAGATCGGGCAGGAGGGGATTGAAATTAGGGTTCTTGAGGCGGAGGGCGGGTGGCGATTGCAGGAGGCAGAGAGCAGGCGGCGATTGCCGGCGCAGGAGACGATGCCATCGTTGTCAAGTGCATCTTCCTCGTCCCGCAGCGGAGGCCATTGAACTAGAGGCAGGAGCTTGGTGCCAACGAGGTCGTCGGTGCCGTATCAGGAGGATCCAATGGCTTATGAACTGCCGAAGCACTGTGGCCGCTGTGGGAGAAAGGCGTGGCGGTGGATATCCTGGAGTTTAGCTAACCCTAGAAGGATCTCGTATCATGCGTGGTATGATAGATTTCTAGTTGCATTTTTTTCTGTGCTTTGTTGCAAGTTCTTCTTTTTCTGAACATATGTCCACAAATTGAACAAAATGGCTTAGGGTGTGGATTCGTTGACTAGCATAACGCACCAAAAACACATTTATGCGTGAATTGTTGGGAGATCTTCAGGACAAAGTTTGGGCTTCGGAGAGTGATGTTGCTGGAGGAGAGGTTGGTGCATTGAGAGATGAGCTGGAGATGAAGAATGCTGAAATGTCAGTGATTAGGGAAAATGTGAGAGCAAGGATATGTTGCTGATGTATAAGCATATCATGTATGCACTTGTGATCTTTCTGTCAGGTTTAGTTGCAGTGTTGTTGTTGGCTTACTAGTTGCAATGATGGCCTTTTAGTGTTGTTGTGGAAATAAAAATGTAATGAATTTGAGTGGTATTTGAATGAAATTCCATTTGGAAATTGGCCCACTGAATGATATGTTTGTTGACAACAACAACATGATTTTTGACAGGAACAATGTGCATTTGTCATAGTTTGACAACAACTTCACAAAATATAACATGAAATTGTAGAGACAATTAACAACGCAATATGACTGGAATTTTGCCATAGTTTTGAATTTTGCCATAATTAACAGGAAAATTAACAGGGCAATATAACAAGAAAAGCATGAACTGCAGACAATATAAGTGGAAATTGCAGATGCAATAAACATGGCAATATAATTGGAACTTGTAGAGATAATATAACAGGGCATTAAAGCAACAACTTGGTCACATTCATCGGTGCATAAGTTCAGTGCAAATACTCATTTGACACATACAAAATAAGAGTTCAGTGCATGCACTCATTTCATACATCCAAAATAAGCACTCAGTGCACACACTTATTTGACACATCGAACATCACCAAATCAGCAGAAGAACTTTTGAAGTTCCCACTTGCTGTGAAGTAACCCATGACCCCTCCCCCTAGCTCTTCATCTCTTCTGACTAGCAGTTGTGCTGCCTTGTGGTACATCACTTCAAGTTGGATCTGATCTTTTGGTAGCTCTAGGAGGTTTGAACCTTGATGTTGTACCTTGAGTGCTGGAACCTGCAGCACGAGAGCATTGAGTAGTTGATGCTCTAGGTGGAGGCGTTGTTGCAGCCTGAGAGCTTTGAGAACCTTGAGAGACTGTTGCAGATGATGCTCTTGGTTGATTCCTTGCAGCATGCGAACTTTGAGGAGCTTGTGAGCTTGTGCACACTCATGTTGATCCTCATATGTGATGATTTCCAACCTTGAGCACCTGGTGGTCTTTGCAGCATAAACAAGCCAGGGACACCCAGGCCATCCACATTTAGCTCTGACCCTGCACTCCTTAGACTTTAAGAAAGAAATGCTCCTTTTGTTGCTAGCCCATATCTCTTCACAGTTTTCACACACTGGTTCTTGCTTCTAAACACCATACCCAAACTGAAATGTGGAATATCAGTTTTAGGGTCAAACCTAATATACATGCTCTTCCTTCTCACTATATTCCCATCATCTACTTCATCATATGTTTAATCTTCATCAGAAGAAGAAAACTCCATGTCTCCTACTACCTCCTCAACATTTGCTACAAAATCAATTGGTACATGCCCAGTTGATTCTTCTTCAAGCCATTTCTTTGAATCTATCATATTTTTTTCCTAAATTTCCTAGCATGTTTTCTCATTTGCACAACTTCAAATTCTTCTCCACTGTCATCAGTGTGTGGCACATAGCCATTATCATTCTTCTGAATCTATAGCTTGTTGTGCTGCATTATCCTCTATTGCTTGAACTGCTGCATGCTCTGCACTGAGCCGAGAAGGATTCAGTACCCAAGAACTCTGAGAAGGCTAAGAAAAACCACCATTTCTACTATTTATCTTTATTGGGATACTAATTACTTCATTTATCACACCTGAGTCATTCGGAACAAGCACATGTTCAAAAAGTTCAAGCTCATCTCTTGCAATGCTGCCATCATGTACTACAGTCATGGCACTAGGCTCCAGTTCCTCTTCTGCAGCCATAACAATAGGCACATACTCCTCTGCAGTCATAACAAAACATGTCTCATCTAAATATGCACTGTCAATCAGACCATCAATTTCATTCTCAAAATCATTGCCACTTTATTCTTTCCCTCTTCATCTTCCTCCCCATTGTATTCAACATATATGCCAACTACACCACGATCTGTTGTATGATCTGACATCCTCATGCAACCGGCATCATCATACAAAAATACCAAGCCATTCACCAACTCTTTGCCAAGCATAAGAAAATAAACCTCATGCTCTCTTTAACTGGTACATGATCTGCAAGAAAACCTTTCACTTTAGGCAAGGAGAGCTTGTCCCTCTCAATCTCTGACATGGCCACATCTCCACCAACATAATCCAGGTTAGGACCAATTCTCTCAAACTGCCCCCTATATGAAACCTCACATTCAGTTGTTCAGTCGGGTCCATGATTCCAAGAACGAAAACCTACATTGTAGGTAAGAAACCAATCATTTTTAGAGTCTCGTATGATCAAAACACTAAACCATCAAAATCACCCAAAAATCAACCGATTTGAGACCCCCAAAAAACCAAACTTTCACCTGTTAAAACCCTAACCCTAACCAAACGAAGAGGACAAAAAATAATACTGGACAGACAAGACGGCCACGGCGCACCTTTTTCATTTTCAGATTACATCATCGTCCAACACCGTGATCAGACATGATCGTCGTCGCTGCCATGGACAGGGGAGGGGAGCTGATGCATCGCGGGAGAGAAGGGAGAGGAAGGGCAAATTGGAGAGTGTCGAACTCATGTTGGTGTGGCTGCAACAAATGGAGAGGCTGCGTGGGACCCACAAACAAGAGCTGCGATGGAGGTGTATCCTGCCAAACCCAGCCTTTCCCGGTGCCACGTCGACATTCCCCAATTGGATACACCATCAAGGTTAAAGAAGGACCAGGATCAGAGACTTCAGGGTACAGACTTCAGCTATTCATAGGTTAGGGTTCATTTGTGTCGAGACGTACACTCTCAGGGTTTATTTCAGACTTCACTCCTCGTGCATCTTAGTGCATCCATTTTTGCTGTGATTTTGTTCTTTATGGTTTCACCACGTTATGGAATTAAGCAAGCGCATGTTCCACACATGCAATTTCCTTTTATACTAGATAGTTGCCTTTTCGCTGCAGCGGGACACAAAATTTTGCACGTGACATGATTTACCTGTCATTTTATTGTTAATGTGAGTACATACCAAAATTGGACTTAGATGATAACTGAATTAATACTTATATTGACTAGTTTTCTTTGATAAGCGAATAAAACATAGGGCATTTGAGGCAGTTTTCAAGAAAACCTAAGGGAAAATATCGGCAAAACCAAAAAACGGAGTGAGTGGAGAGGGAGGACAGAAAAAGGAACGTAAGACGGAAGCTTACCTATTTCTTAAGTGGGAAAGATTTTAGGTTTCCTTCTTTCGGTACTACAAAAATAGTCATCGATGCGAAAAAAAGAAAAAAGAAAGAAAAAAGAAAATAAAAGAAAAAGAAGAAGAAATAAAAAAAGCCTAGCAAAAAACCTAGGGTACCTTGTCCTCCAGCGGGTCGCCGCCAAGAGTTCCTATGATCGATCTCCTTCGGCCCAGATCACTTCCCTCACTACTCGAGCTGATCAAGTGGGTGACCATTCGCACCTTCCCGGACTTGGCAAACAGGGCGATCTAGGGTTTGACGGTATCCATCCTTTGCAATTGGTTGGGAAAGATGGCTGAGGGATCTAGTAGTAAGGCAGGAAAGGATCATATTGAGGATCTTCTGGAATGTTTAATTCTGCATGAGAAGGAAGAAGAGTCATTTGTTTGGGAGGAAGAGATCGTCGAGCCCCCTGTAGTGGCCAAGTGGCTAGTGATCTCCAGGGTTCATACTACCCGTGGATTCAGTCCAACCACGCTATATTCGGACATGCGATCCGCCTAGAACCCATCAAAAGAGGTAGTGGGGAGGAGTATCGACGAGAATCTTTTCACGGTCCATTTTGGGTGTCTTGGTGATTGGAACAAGGCGATGAACTTTGGTCCTTGGTTGTTTTGATACCAAGAAATAATACTGGATGAATATGATGGGTTTGACAACCCACGTTCGATTGTTCTGACTAAGCTAGCCGTTTGGGCTAGGGTTTTGTGGCTCCCATATAACTATTTGCATGATATTGTAATCAGAGGGATGTGACGTCCTATGGGTGAGGTTAAAGAAGTACAAATACAACTGCCGGTAGGGTACATAGGCGAGTTCATCAGAACCCGTGTGAAGATCGATGTGACAAAGAAACTCGTCAGATTTGTCTCGATCATGAAGCCTGGTATCAAGTTCAGTATGAAAAACTCCCCACTTTTGTGGCCATTGTGGTCTCCTTGGTCAATGGCATCATGAGTGTGGAACAGGGGAGCGCGATGAATCCAAATTAGACTGGGGAGATTTTATTTTGGCTGATGGTGGCGGTGGAAGAGGCTGTGGTAGGGGAGACAGAGGATCATCTTCTGGTCATGGTCCACCTATGGGGAGGGGTCACGGCCGTGGCGACCGCTTCCCGAATGTAGATACTGGCTTTCATATGAATACAACATGGAGGCATAACCACGTTACTCAGACCAACCAAGCTGGGCTGGACGGGAATGGAAATGACATAGATATGTATGGAAAAGATCCACAAAGTAGGAAACGCCTGGCATTTTAAGTTGGTCAAAATTTGGTGGGCACTTCATCTTCTGAACCTCCAGGGAGGGTTACTGCTATTGTTGGATAGCTACAGTTAGTGGTAATTGGGGGGGGGGGGGGGCAGGAGCTAAGTCTGGTGAGAATACACTCGGTAAACATCAACCACAAAAGCGTACTCGAACAAATGATGATGATCAAAACACAATGATATCGACGGCCTCCATTAATGGGGTTGACCGGACGCTATGAGGATCTTAAGCTAGAATTGTCGTGGCTTGCAGCAGGCCATGACAGTCAGGGCTCTTTTGCATGTTCAGAAATGCAGGAGTCCGGACATAATGTTCCTAATGGAGATGCATCTTGATGAATATCCCGTGGAATGTCTACGTCGAAGATAGAAAATGGATCATAAATATGTTGTCCGGAGTGATGGCCGGAGTGGTGGTTTACTTTTGTTTTGGAAAAAAGAAGTGTCTGTTTCACTAAGGCATTGATACATCCAATTTGCATCATGTTTTCCTACTATTATTTTTATTGTTTTGAAGTTATATTCCACTTTATGATGCAATTCTAATGCCTTTTCTCTCTTAAAATGCAAGATACACCAAAGGAGGGAGATTGCCGACAACTGGAATTCTGACCTGAAAAAGGTACAACAGAGATAGCTATTCTCCTAAGCTCCAAATGACCTGAAAATTTATGGAGAATTATTTTTGAATATATGAAAAATAAGGGAATAAAGAAGTACCGGAGAGGACCCACGGTGGGACCACAAGCCAGGGGCGCGTCATACACCACTGGGCGCCCCGGCTGGGCTTGTGGGCTCCACCGAGGCCCACTGATGACCCTCTTCTGCTATATGAAGCCATTTAACCTAGAAAAAATAAATTAAGAGAAGACTTTCAGGACGAGCCACCGCCGTCTTGAGATGGAACCTGGGCAGGAGCACTTTTGCTCTCCGGCGGTGCGATTCCGCCGGGGAAACTTCCCTCCGGGAGGGGGGAATCGAAGCCATCGTCATCACCAACGCTCCACACAACATGGGAGGACTCATCTCCATCAACATCTTCACCAGCACCATCTCATCTCCAAACCCTAGTTCATCTCTTGTATTCAATCTTTGTATCAAACCTCAGATTGGTACCTGGGGGTGCTAATAGTGTTGATTACATTCTGTACTTGATGCTAGTTGGTTTACTTGGTGGAAGATTATATGTTCACATTGTTAATCACATATTTATATCCTCTAATCATGAACACAATTATGCTTTGTGAGTAGTTCTGTTTGTTCTTGAGGACATGGGAGAAGTCTTGCTATAAGTAATCATGTGAATTTGGTTTTCGTTCAATGTTTTGATGATATGTTATGTTGTTCTTCCTCTAGTGGTGTCGTGTGAATGTCGACTACATGAAACTTCACCATGCTTGGGCCTAGGGGAAGGCGTTGTGGGATTAGTTTGTAGATGGTGGGTTGCAGGAGTGACGGAAACCTAAACCCCAGTTTGTGAGATGTTCCGTAAGGGGCTATTTTGGATCCTTTTGTTTAATGCTATGGTTAGATTTATCTTAATTCTTCTCTTGTATTTGCGGATTCTTCAATGGAAGGGATAAACATAAGTAGGTCATTTGTTCAAGTAAGCACAACACCTTAGCTCCGGTCTACCAACATAACAACTTATCAAAGTAATGAACGTGAGTCAATGAATCGTGATGAAAGTAACTAGATGAAACTCCCGTGTGTCCTTGAGAACACTATAGTCACTATAAGAAGTACTTCCGGCTTGTCCTTAGCAATAATAAGGATTGGGCGACCTTGATGCACTTTTCTACTTTGGTTACTTGTTACTTGCTACAAATCATTTTGCTATCAAACTATCTGTTACAACTGTCTTATAGCACTTGCAGAGAATACCTTGTTGAAAACCGCTTATCGATTCCTTATGCTCCACATTGGGTTTGACAGTTTTTCTTATCGAAAGGACTACGATTGATCCCCTATACTTGTGGGTCATCAAGACTCTTTTCTGGCGTCATTGCCGGGGAGTGAAGCGCTATTGGTAAGTGGAATTTGGTAGGGAAACATTTATAATACGTGCTAAAATTTATTCTCACTAGTTACTATGGAAGACAATCCTTTGAGAGGCTTTTTCGGGGTATCTTCACCTCGAGCACAAGTGGTAAAAGATGAGCCTCAACCTACTAAAAATATATGTTAGTAAATCCCTCTTGGTATTTTGGAAAAAATGCATGCTAATCCTTATGCAGGAGATGGAACAATACATCCTGATATGCACTTAATCTTTATAGATGAACTTTGTGGATTATTCAAGCTTGTAGGTCTATCGACGGATGACGCTAAAAAGAAATTATCCCCTTTATATTTGGAGGGAAAAGAATTATAATGGTATAGGTTATTGGATGATTCCGATTCATGGGACTCGAACCGACTGATGCTGGAATTCCATCAGAAATTTTATCCTATGCACTTGGTTCATCGTGATTGGAATTTTATCTATAATTTTTGGCCATGTGAAGGAGAAAGTATTGCTCAATCTTGGGGGAGGCTTAAGGACCTAATGCTCAAATGCCCCGATCATGAGCTCTCGAGAGATATGATTATTCAAAAAAAATTATGCTACGCTTTCTCTTCATGATAAAGAAATGCTTGATTCTTCGTCTGCTGGTTCTTTCTCAAAAAGAAGTATTGAATTCAAATGGGATCTTATTGAAAGAATTAAAATCAACTCTAAAGATTAGGAGGTCGTCAAAGGTAAAGAGTCAAGTATAAATCTCGAATATGATTGTGTTAAATCTTTTGTAGAAACAGATTTTTTCATGAGCTTAGTGCAAAATATGGATTTCATTCTAAGATAGTAGCTACCTTCTGTGAACCTTTTTCTGCTCATGTTGATCTTCCTAAAGAGAAGTGGTTTAAAGATCATCCACCCATTAAATATATTTGTGAAGAACCTACCATTGTAGAGTGCTAGCTTACACTGCTAATCCTGTTGTGCCTGTTGCTTATATTGAGAAGCCTCCTTTTCCTGTTGGAATTAAGGAACATGATAAAGCTACAACTGTGATTCATAAAAGCTATGCTAAAACACCTAAACCCGCTAAACAAATTAAAGTGGAATCTTCAATTACAATGGTTAAAGATCTCTTGGTTGATAATATTGATGGGCATGTTATTTATTTCTATGATGAAGCCTCTAGAATCGCTAAACCTCTTAGAAATGAACATGATAAGTTAAATAAAAATAAGAAAGTTGTTGGCATGTATGTTTTTTCTGTTAAGATTGGAGATCATTGTTATCATGGTTTATGTGATATGGGTGCTAGTAATAGTGCTATTCCTTTCTCTCTCTATCAAGAAGTTATGCATGATATTTCACCTGTTGAGATAGAAGAGATTGATGTCACTATTAAGCTTACAAATAGGGATCCCATTTCACCGCTTGGGATTGTGAGAGATGTTGAAGCCTTGTGTGGTAAGATCAAATACCCTACTGATTTTCTAGTACTTGGATCACAACAAGATAATTTTTTTCACATAATATTTGGTAGATCCTTCTTGAATACTGTTAATGCTGAAATTGATTGTGTTACGGAAAAAGTTAAGGTTAAGTTTGGTGACGTATCTCATGAATTTAATTTTTATAAGTTCACTAGATAGCCTCATGATAAAGATTTTTTGAATAAAGATGATATTATTGGTCTTGCTTCTATTCTTGTGCCTCCTACTATTCCTTTAGGGCAATGATCATCAAAATGATATGCATATGAATGAAAGAAATGAAATAGATGAAATATTCTTTAGGCAAGAACCTATCCTCAAGCATAATTTGTTTGTTGAAATTTTGGGAGATCCTCCTCCACCCAAGGGTGATCCTGTGTTTGAATTAAAAAACTCCCGGATACTTTAAAATATGCTTACCTTGATGAAAATAAGATATATCCTATTATTATCAATGCTAACCTTTCAGTGCATGAAGAAAAGAGATTATTGAAAACTTTGAAGAAACATCGTGCTGCAATTGGATATACTCTGGATGATCTTAAAGGCATTAGCCCAACTTTCTGCCAACCTAAAATTCATATGGAGCCAGTTGCTAAACCCGTTGTCGATCATCAACGTCGCTTGAATCCTAAGATGAAAGATGTGGTAAGAACAAAAATATTAAAGCTCCTAGAGATAGGTATAATTTATCCTTTAGCTAATAATAGATGGGTAAGTCATGTTTATTGTGTCCCTAAGAATGGTGGCATTACTGTTGGTCCTAATGATAAAAATGAACTTATCCCGCAAAGAGTTGTCACTGGTTATAGGATGGTTATTGATTTTAGAAAATTGAATAAGGCTACTAGAAAAGATCAATATCCTTTACCTTTTATTGATCAAATGTTAGAAAGGTTATCTAAGCATACACACTTTTGTTTCCTAGATGGTTATTCTAGTTTCTCTCGAATACCTGTGTCACTTGAAGATCAGGAGAAAACCACTTTTACTTGTCCTTTTGGAACTTTTTCTTATAGACATATGCCATTTGGTTTATGCAATGCACCTGCTACATTTCAAACGTGTATGACTGCTATATTCTCTGATTTCTGTGAAAAAATTATTGAGGTCTTCATGAATGATTTTTTCGTATACGGAACTTCTTTTGATGACTGCTTGAGCAATCTTGATATAGTTTTGCAGAGATGTGAAGAAATTAGTCTTGTCTTGAATTGGGAGAAGTGCCACTTCATGGTAAATGAAGGTATAGTCCTTGGTCATAAGATATCTGAAAGAGGCATTGAGGTAGATAAAGCTAAAGTTGATGCTATTGAGAAAATGCCATGTCCTAAAGATATCAAAGGTATAATAAGTTTTCTTGGTCATGTTGGTTTCTATAGAAGGTTTATTAAGGACTTTTCTAAAATTTCTAGGCCTCTTACTAATCTCTTGCAAAATGATGTTCCATTTTTTTATGATGATTGTGTAGAAGCCTTTGAAACACTTAAGGAAGCCTTGATAACTACACCTATTGTTCAACCACCTGATTGGAATTTACCCTTTGAAATTATGTGTGATGCTAGTGATTTTGCTATAAGTTAAGTTCTTGGCGAAAGAGTTGATAAGAAATTAAATGTTATTCATTATGCTAGTAAGACTTTGGACACTGCCCAGAAAAATTATGCTACTACTGAAAAAGAATTTTTAGCAGTTGTGTTTGCTTGTGATAAATTCACTCCTCATATTGTTGATTCTAAAGTTACTATTCACACTGATCATGCTGCTATCAAATATCTTATGGATAAGAAAGATGCTAAGACTAGGTTGATTAGGTGGGTTCCTTTGCTGCAACAATTTGATTTACACATTGTTGATAGAAAGGGAGCTGATAATCCTGTTGCGGATAATTTGTCTAGGATGGAAAAAATATTCTTGATGACCCACTACCTATCAATGATAGTTTTCCTGATGAACAATTGGTTGTTATAAATACTGCTTCCTCTCGTGATAATCCTTGGTATGCTGATTATGCTAATTACATTCACTGGTACAACGAGCTCCTATACAAACGGTTTTTACCCCCTTTCCACGACAGAGTTTTAAACCGTCGCCTTGCATGTGTGTGCGATAGGGGGGGTCTTCCCACACGACCCAGAAACCGTCGGCGATAGGGAGCACGCAAGCATACGTTTCGCAGAACTAAGCGTATGCGATGCCCGATCTATCCCAAACGCGACTCGTCACACAACTGTTTGTGATCTGTTGAATATCCCATACGCTCCATCCTTGCTACTCGTGTGTGCTCGCATTACCATTGCACTCGGTATTCTGTGGTGCAACGTTTACGATGCGCGCCCCATCACAAATAGTTCACGATTGTAAAACGTGTATGATAATGAGAGTATCACACACAGTCACTTCTCCCGAACCGTATGCGATATATAATCAAGAAGATTTGGTAATCATCATACGAGTGTCGGATAGGATTACGAAACGTTGGACTGTCGTACCAGTGTCGTTCAGGATAACTATCGCACACGCTATTCTGTGGTGCAAATGTTTACGATGCATACGACATTAGAAACAGTTCATGATTGTAAAGCATGTTTGATAAGGCGACTATCACAAACATTTAGTTTGCTCGCACCGTTTGTGATATAGTCTCACATCACACACGCTTTGCAAACGGCAACTATGTGCATGGTCGCACATGTTTCCTCTCTGTGAACCGTGTCGGATTATGATGTATATCACACACAATGGGGTTTACAGACCGTGTGCGCCGTAATGACATGCAGAGCATATTTTCACCCTAATTTAATCGCTGCTATTTAAAATTGTACTGAATTTGAATTTGAACGTAGGCTATAACTTTATTCATATCCATCAGGTTCAACAACCAATGCATTATTCGATTCACAGGTACATATGTTCAAGAGTTACATCAAAAAAAAGAATTACATATGCACCAAATAAAGAATGATGAACCAGGGTTGTATACTTGTACTATTAAAGACGGTAAAGAAAGATGCGAAAGGCATTCTGGTTGCTGAACAAGGTGAGGCGGAATTCCCATATTGTGCCCTCCTCCATGCAGAAGGCATGCACTACTCTAGTCCAACCCCTTGTGATGGCTGACCGCCCATCCTTCACTGTCTTCATGACGACATCGAGATAGTCATTGTGTTCTGGTAGAAATACTTTAACCTTTGCATGCCCACCAATCATGTAGTTTGAGAGGTAATCTTGAGTAAACTGCTTTGGGAACCACTGCAAAGGAAAAAGATTCAGACATTGTCATCTAACACAACTCATTATGGGCAGTAAAAAGAAGCATGCAGAGTTCTTACTTACCATCCTGCAGTTCACTGTTGTCTTGGACAAAGTCTAAACAAATAGTTTAATTTTCCATCTCTTGACCCATTTTACTAACAATCTTTATCAGTTTCCTCATTTGATGCTGGTGCATGAATATCTCATTGCCCCATACGAAAAAAGGGTCGAAGCGCGGATCTTTACCAATGACATATGTACCTACAAGCACCAAGTTAATATTAGAAGCTAAACAACAATTGCACAATGATGTAGTACATCACTCCCTCCGTCCCATTATATAAGATCTTAGTACATCCAATATACTCACATATTGGATGAATTAACATCTTATATTATGGGGCGGAGGGAGTTTATTACATTGTTACAAATATCGGCCGATTAACTGCAGCTAACTGCTACTGTGTTGTTGCTGTTGCTGCTCTTCTATGTATATCTAGACATCATCAGAACATTAAGGTAACACTCTTCCTTGTTGCTATGTATCCTAGGATTGCATATTTAGACATTCAGTACAATGCATGTTGCTATGTAGCCTCAGATATATTAGATATGGCCCTAGTTAATCTACCGATAAATGGGTTACAGATATATTCAGTCAAATGTCTGATTCGCCGATTAATCCCTTATCAGCCCCCGGCCGATATGGTACCAGCTACCGATATCCTGAACAGTGAGTATATATAAGCCATGGGATGAAACTAACCTCGATGGAAAACAGCAGTCGTTCCCAATATTGTCCTGTGTAAGTACATCGAAAGGCATGTTAAGCACAACAGGCTAAACATCAACCAAATATATCCATGGTAGACAACATAATCTCCAAATGATAGCTTTAGTGTGCAGGTTTAAGCACGCTAGTTAAGCAAAACAAGAAGTGGAAAGGTGTGTTAACTGCAAAGTTCATACTTGTACATATAGAACATCACTTTGTGAATAACTGAAATAAACAAGGCATACTACGAACAACCAAAGATAGCAATTGAAACTGGACATATGCTAACTACGAACAACCGAACAACCAAAAACAGCTAAAAGTGGCATATGCTCGCTACAACAGGCTTAACAGCAAGCAAATAGTCATTCATATTGGTATTGTTGAAACTGGTTGTAACACCCCGATTTTTGGCCCTTTCTTTTTCCTTTTGGTTTTCCTTGGTTTTTGCTCTGGTTTTCTTTTTGGAGCAGTTCTGTGGACTTGAAACCTGGGAGATCATTATTTCTTTTTCTCCCAAGTGGTGTATCATCCTTGTATCTTTCCCTAGATCATGGTATTCCTATTCTAGTCCAACCCCAAATTCTTTTTATTGGGAATATTCCTTTTTCTATTAAAGGGATAACCCTATTTGACCTTGGTTGTGAAGCAACCTATATTTCTGTCATCCCTAAAATTCCCAAATAATTCTCATAAATTATTTGGGTCTTATATCCCCCAAATATGCCAAAATTCTTCCTTGCCTAGTCCAAAAATAATTCAGGAATATTCATTTTCCTATTATGTCCAGTATGGCACTTTGTGAAGGAAGTGCTATTTATATTTTCTTGATTACCCTCAAACTTTTTGAGCACTTTTTTCTATCCAAATCATTACCACATGACAAAATTCAGCTCCATTTTCCTAGTGATTCTTCCTCAGCAAATTCCCAAAGTTTCTGTCCAGAGAGAAGCTTTGTGAAGGAAGTACTAGCTAGGTGTATCCATTTGGGTTGAAATTTTGCCAGGCCCTCCATGTGCTCAAATAATTCCCCTACACCAAATTTTAGCTCCATCCAACATTCTATGTGAGCACACCTTCAAATCTTTGGTTCTGGTTAAATTTTCAGGGTGTGAAGCAACTACATTTTATATTGCTTCTTAAATTCATAAATTAATCCAGGACCTAAATACCCCTATACCCTTTGAGCATGCCAAAATTCACATCCTTTTGCCAAGCCATTTTATACACAATATTCCCCCAAGATTCTGTTCAGAAAGGACCTTTGTGAAGGAAGTACCATTTAGGTATTTCCAAATGGCTTGAAATTTTGCCAGTACCTGCATGGTCCTAAATCATCAGCCTATACCAGATTGCAGTTCAATCCGACACTCCATGTGAGTGCATTTTTCAAATCCATTTTCTGTGCTGTTCTTGGCAGTTGTGTAACAACTATCTTCAAATCTTGTCCAATTTATCTCAAAATTCACAGGACTGTAGTCCTTCCTACCCTAAACCCTTGTGGCATCCTCTCTGGCCCATTGGTCAAGTAACTTGACCACAGCTTCTAACCCAAGTTGGCTATAGCAACATTCATCTGATGCCTCCCATCAATCCATAGTCCCTTTGATTGATCCATCACTTCAGTGAGACTGTAGGATGGATGGACAACACTATGGGCATCTTTTGCCAGGCCTGCGTGCCCTCTCCGTGTAAATGCACGGGGTGACCGCACTGTTGGCACGCCTGTGCGCGTGCCCTGCATGCGGTGGGTGCGCTCTGGATGTCGCCAAGCCACGGGCTTCTTCCTCTCGACCGTGTTCACGCATCCGCTGGTGCCGCCCTCCCTCTCCGTCGTCCACCTGGCCATCTAGCCCCGTCCCCCCTTCTTTCCCTCTCCTCGCGCCATGGCGGCTCTGCTCTCGCCGCACGCGCGCGCACAGTGCCGTAGTGGCCGACCGCGCATGCCTCGCCCGCGTCTGCTCCTCCTGCGCCGCTGAGCCTCCACTAGCTCTCTCACGTCGCCGTCCGAGCCCTCCCATGTGCCCACGCGTCCGCGGTTCGCCAGAGCTCCGGCCATCTTATCCATGGCAGCTTCCGGCTCGGGCATCTTGGCCCTGGCTATTTAAGCCGTCCCCGACCGCAGCTCTCCTCACCCCTCTACCTCTACCTCTCTCAATCGACGCCAGGCACCACTCCAGCGAGCTCATGGGGTCTTCTTCTTCCTCTCCGGTAAAGAACCCCACCGCTCGGCTCTCTTCTCCAGTAGCTCACTCTGGCCAACCCCAGCTCCCACCACTCCTTTCCCCGAGCTTCTAGTGACCCTCTGGTCCTCCCTAACCCCTCTATTGATCGAGCATTCGCCGGAGTCGCCAGATCCATCGTCGCCAGTAGCTCGCCGCCGCTGGAGACGAAGGGCGCAGCACCGTCTGGCCGTCTCCCGGCGAGCTACGGGTACCGGCGTGCTCGCCGTGGAGTGCCCAATCCACCCCCTCCACCTCCCTACTCTGGCGCTGCCTCCTCACCGCCGTCCGACGCCGGTAAGCGCCGCCGCCCTCTGTTCTCCCTCCCTCTCTTTTAAAACTGACAGGGTGACCCCACCAGTCAGCCTCACCCTGCCCTACCGAAGCATTTTAAGTGGAGGTGTAACTCCACTTTACGCTTTCGACGTCACCCCCCTGGAGGTTTTTCTGGAATTCTCTTAAATTCATTTTAAATCCAGTTTGACCACAACTTTGACCATGAATATCTCCTAAACTACAAGTCCAAATGAACTGATTCTTTTTGCATTATTTTTCTGTTGAGCTCCTCTATTTTCTGGTAGAGTTTGGTTTTTTTCTCTTCTGTCTAGAATTTCTAGACAAAAGTATTTGCTTTATGTGATATTTACAAATGCTTGCAAAAATGTTTTCAGAGTGTTTGTTGTGTGTTGGTGAAGACTAGGAGCATTCCAACACTATCTTGGACCAAGGCAAGCCACACCCTCCATTTGCATGATTGCAATGCAATGTCATGGTTTATTTGAATAAATTTGCTTAATATTGCATTATTTAGAAATGACTTATTCATGGCATTATGTTGAGATAATATGTGATTTTGAGACTGCCATGATGATGCTTGGATTTCTAGGACTAATGCTTTGCAGATTAAGGGTGACATGTTGTCATTGGATTACTAGTGATAGTAGTATGCTTTCTTCATGATCATATTGAATTTTATATTATTGGAGTTCATAATAATGATACAGATATATTATTCTTTGGATTATTGGATGGATATTGCTATGACTTGAATCACAGGTTGATATGTAATATTGGAGTAACAGTTCTATCACAATTACATCTTGGGGACACATTCCGTCATTTCGTTGGTCAGGTGCCACCGAATCGAGCTCACCGGTGCAGCCACACTTGCCTGGATGGGGAGGCCCTAATTCGGTCTATTGTCATGCCTCTCGCCGGTGCCTCCAACTAGGGAAGGTTATGTGCTCGCGCTGCCCTGGCCCGGTAGGCGGTCATAATCTTGTGTGCCCGAGTTGTGTTGTACCCGGGTGTCCCCGTTTGGGACGAGTTTGGCCACGACGGTGGTAGCCACAGAGGTGGCGGATGTCACGAGTTGACATCGGGGCCACCCAGGACATAGCCCAAAAGGGAGTTTGTCGGAGTGGCCGTGAGAGTGACATGCGATAGATTGGTTTTGTTGGAATGTCGTTGGTCCACCCGAATGGGAGTATGAGGCCATGAGTTCCGTGGTGTGGGTACAGTGTACTAACCTCTGCAGAGTGTATAAACTATCGATAGCCGCGTCCTCGGTTATGGACACAGTTCGTTGTAGGTCACACCGTTTGATCAACACCTACGATGACGGAATAACTTATATTATGACTTAGATTATGGCTTATAGTTGTATGTGGGCAAGTAACAGTTTGGCAGGATGTCGGTGATGATATTGGGATGATCTTGAGGATGATCATCGGATTTTGATGTGATCACGAGGTGATCACGAGGATTTAGTGATCACGAGGTGATCGAGATGGTATAATGCTTGGCCAGATAGCCAAGGTTGAGATGGTCCCTATGACCCAAGATGGTGGTTCATTAGTAATTCTAGCAGTGTTATATCATGTTTACATTTGCTTCCACATCATGGTAGTTGATCATAATTTAACCTGTCAATGCTATGTTATTGTCTTGCCTTGATGCTTGTGGTTGTTTTGAGCTTGTGAGTACATTCAATGTACTCACCTGGCGTGTCATGCCAGTTTGCAGGTGATGCCGTGATTGATTGCTTGTCAAGGATTCCGATCATGCGAGCTAGACCGTGTCCCTGCCAGAGTCCCTGCGGAGTGGAGTTCACCACCGTCGTCGTCGTTCCGCTGCTACGAGCTGTCCCGCTGCTAGCATAGAGCTACCTTAGCAGGTGTAGTGTCGCCATGCCGTTGTAATCTTTGTAATAGCAGACCTTTGTACCCTTATCATTTGTAATGAGAGCTGATTTGTTCTATGCCAAGCAGTGCCGTATTCCAGAAGACTCGATTTCTGGGTAGGAATACGGGGCGTTCTGGTCCCTCTGAGCCGGGGTGCCACACTGGTATTGATGAAATTGAACTGCAAAGTTCATACTTGCACATATACAATATCTCTTTGTGAATAACTGAAATTAACAAGGCATACTACGAACAACCAAAGATAGCAATTGAAACTGGACATATGCTAACTACAAACAACCGAACAACCAAAAACCGTTAAAAGAGGCATATGCTCGCTACAACAGGCTTAACAACAACCAAATAGTCATTCATATTGGTATTGTTGAAACTGGTATTGATGAAATTGAACTGCACAGTTCATACTTGCACATATAGAACAACACTTTGTGAATAACTGAAATAAACAAGGCATACTACTAACAACCAAAGATATCAATTGAAACTGGACATATGCTAACTACAAACAACCGAACAACCAAAAAATGTTAAAAGAGGCATATGCTAGCTATAACAGGCTTAACAGTAAGCAAATATAGTCATTCATATTGGTATTGTTGAAACTGGTATTGATGAAATTGTACTGCACGGTAAATAGTTGCACATATAGAGCATCACACTGTGAATAACTGAAATAAACAAGGCATACTGCAAATAACCAAACACAGCAATTAAAACTGGACATATTCTCACTACAAAAGGGGCTCGACAAAACAAATCATGGGTTCCACCTTGTGAAGAGGCACGGCAAAACAAATCATAGGTTTCCTCACTTGTCATAGATGGGCTCCTTCGCATGGGAAGAGCGCGGACTCTGGGTGCGCTCCATGTTGTCGCAGATGGGCTCCTTCCCCTTGGAAGAGCACAGCTGTAGGGTGCCCTCCCTGATGTCGCAGATGTGCTCTTTCCCCTTGGAAGAGGCGGAGAGGGTGCCCTCCTCGTGGTCGCCGTCGATGATGTCTGACTTGGCAGCTGAGGATCCCAAGCCAGTGTCACAGAACATGTCCTTCAGAAATGACAAAAGGGGCTCGATGGCGATGTAGGATGGCAAATTCTTGACAGCGAGCCAGAGGAGATTAGCGGCGGGGCCATGGATGAGATCGATGGCGGCTGAACCCGAGGGGTTGGGGGTGGGCCACATAACCAGTGACATAGCCTACGTCGACGACCTCGATGTCGTAGCCGGCGTCCGCGACATGCCAGCATACTCTAGCCTGTTGATTGAGAGCCTGCGGCCAATAATCGTCGTCAGCTTCCTCAGCGGCCACCTCATCGACGTCGGGCGAAGAGGCCGCGATAAACCTCTTTTGGGCCATTAGCTCCTGGGGCTCCATGGGAAGCGTAGCCGGGCTTAGGCTGCGACTCTCTGGAGTGGGGGAGGGGGTGGGGATGGGAATCTATGGGAAAGGGGGCATTTGGCAGGCGTCATCTAAGAAACTCAGGGCGGCTAGGGTATGGAGATCGGTGGGTAACCTGCACGGGCAAACCGGCAGATGTTAACGATGGAGGCGGCGCGGCGGCGGCGGCGGCGGCGGCGACCTTGCTAGGGTTTCGAGCGAAGGAGGGGTGGTGTGTGTGTGTGTGTGTGTGTGCGAGCGCGTGGAGTTTTTGGGGGGTGTGTGTGGAGGGGGGGGGGCAAGGTGGTGTTTGAGGAAATGACGCGGGTACTGAAAATTTTACTAGGCGGGAGTAAAATGTCGGGGCTACTGAAAATTTGGATGAAGGGATTGAGCAACACACATCGCACATGGTCCAAACATAACAACCGTGTGCTATCAAACAGAAAAACCCTCCAGGCGGCTAGATATTTTCGAGGGATGCAGGCGGGAGTGGGAGCGAACAACATCGCACACGGTCGGAATATAATAACCGTGTGCTATAAACCAGAAAAACCCTCCACGCGGGTAGATATTTTTGAGGGATGCAGGCGGGAGCGGGGGGCCGGGGGCAAATAGCATCGCACATGGTCGAAACATAATAATCGTGTGCTATCAAACAGAAAAACCCTCCAGGCGGGTAGATATTTTTGAGATTGCGAGGGAAGCCTCATGGAGCCCAATCTACTGTGCTGATGTGGGTGACAGGGGCACGGGCGTGTGTAGGATCGAAAGTATGTCTAGAGGGGGGGGGGGTGATTAGACTACTTGACCAAATAAAACCTAACCTTTTCCCAGATTTTAATTTTGGGCAGATTTTAGCAATAGTACATGTCAAGCATCACCCTACACATGCAATTCTAAGAGTATAGCAGCGGAAAGTAGATAATTGCATATGTAAGTAAAGGGGGGGGGATCAGAGATTTCAAACGCAATGAAGACACGGTGGTTTTTGGCGTGGTTCCGATAGGTGGTGCTATCGTACGTCCACGTTGATGGAGACTTCAACCCACGAAGGGTAATGCCTGCGCGAGTCCACGGAGGGCTCCACCCACGAAGGGTCCACGAAGAAGCAACCTTGTCTATTCCACCATGGCTTACATCCACGAAGGACTAGCCTCACTCGGGGTAGATCTTCACGAAGTAGGCGATCTCCTTGCCCTTACAAACTGCTTGGTTCAACTCCACATCATGTCGGAGGCTCCCAAGTGACACCTAACCAATCTAGGAGACACCACTCTCCAAAAGGTAATAGACGGTGTGTTGTTGATGAACTCCTTGCTCTTGTGCTTCAAATGATAGTCTTCCCAGCACTCAAACAACTCCTCACAGATTTGGTTATGGTGGAAGAGGGATTTGAGTGGAAAGCCACTTGGGAAAGGCTAGAGATCAAGGTTCAAATGGTAGGAATGGAATATCTTGATCTCAACACATGAGTAGGTGGTTCTCTCTCAGAAAATGTATGGTGGAAGTCTAGGCACGTTCTGATGGCTCTCCTTACAGAGAAGGAAGTGGTGGAGGGGTATATATAGCCTCCACACAAAATCCAACTGTTACACACTTTTGACCCAACTCGGTGGCACCGAAACGATCATCTCGGTAGCACCGAACTGTGTAAAAGATATGAACTTTAGGAATCTCGGTGGGACCGATACGAACAACTCGGATGGACCGAAGTGCAATGGCTAGGGCAATCCTCATCTCGGTGGCACCGATTGCATCAACTCGGTAGGACCGAAGTGAAGCAATAAGGCAACAGAGAGTTGGCAAGCCATCTCGGTGAGACCGATTTGCAAAACTCGGTGAGACCGAAGTAAGTGCAAACGATTACAGAGAGTTGGCAAGGCCATCTCGGTGGGACCGAGATCCATTTCGGTGGATCCGATTTGGTAGGTTTTTGGCAGTGGCTAAGTCTTGGTGAACTCGGTGGGGCCGGAAATAAGAAATTCGGTGGGGCCGAGTTGGAATGTGGGATTTGGACATATTTGGGTAGAGAGAGTGGTTGAGGGTTTAGGAGTACTGTCACTAAGCACTTGAGCAAAAAGACCATTAAGCAACACCTCATCCCCTTTTAATAGTATTGGCTTTCCTATGGACTCAATGTGATCTTGGATCACTAAACCAAAAATGTAGAGTCTTGAGCTTTTGCCAATCCTTGTCCTTAGCATTTTGAGGGGTCCACGTCTCTAGTCCATGCCATGCCAATCATTGAACATGCTAAAATCTTTAACTTGAGTGGACATTATTTCAATGAGATATATGTTGTTATGAATTACCAAAACCAGCAAGGGAGCAAATTTGCTTTTAGCGTGGCACACGGGTAGTCTGAGGGAACCGTGTGTGTTGCGTGGCCAAAAAAATGTGGGAAAGGGTCAGAACACGAACAATGCATGTGGACCAAATATATGTATGAAAAGGCTGGTTTGATGTTCAAATACCCAATGCACAACTTTGATGTGGCACCTGTCTCACAAAGCCCACATTATTGCTAGTCCGCCACCCCCCCACTTCGTGTCGGCGGGAGGGGAATAGGTCTGACATAGCACACCCTACCGTAACACTAAACCTATAGGAGTACATCATGGTCAAAACTCCCTTTCGCTTCCGTTCAAAGGTGGACCGTGTGCGGGCCCACAAATGTGTGCTTGTGGCGCGAGATGGGCGAGGCCACATACAAACCACCTGCGAGTGGCCCAACTATATGTATGAAAAGGGTGGTGTGATATTTAAATACCCAATTCATATGCACAACTTTGATGTGGCACATGTGCCTCACAAATTAACCAGACATCCCCGACCCCACGGAGGTTCTGGAAGTGCGAAGTACCCCCCACACCCCACCCACCCACCACCCACACACACACACACACACACACACACACAGACACACACACACACACACACTTTGAGTCAGTGGGAGGGGGCATCTCACCAAGATGTAGTGTAACACGGACCAAGAAGAATCCACCTTGGTCGTATAACCTCTCTCTTGTTGTTGGTCAAAGTGATGGACATCCACGTGCCCCCACAAATATGGGCTAGCTTGCCGATAACCACGCAAGGGAGTAGTTCCCGAAGACAACCATTGCCTGCATGTGGCCCAAACATATGTATGGAATTAGTGTTGTGTGGTGTGTTTGAATACCCGATGTGCAACTTTGATGTGGCATGGTACCGTGCTTTGGAACCGGAAAGTCCCCACATGAAGCGAGGGTCCATGACGCGTACTATGTATGTCACCCCACTTCGAGCCGGTGATGGGGATTCATGCGTACGCATGCGCTCAAACTTAGGTCTCGAATCTCATCACCATGACCTACTACACGATAACATGAACCAAAGAAGAAGAATCCACCCTCGTAACCTCTCTCGATGCCGGTCGAAGTGATGGACGTCCACGTGGGCCCATGAATATATCGGCTTGCCACCGATAACCATGCGAGGAGAGTACTGTCCGAAGACAACCACTGCATGCATGTGTCCCAAACATATGTATATGGAGGTGATGCATGCATGCATATGTTTAATTTGAATACCATGCACAACATTGATGTGGTGCCCGCGTCGAAAATCGTACAGTCCCCACACAAAGCGAGATCGGTTCATGACGCGTCGTGTGCTGCCCCCCCCCCCCACTTCGATCCGGTGGGAGAGGGATTCATGCATGAGTACACATGCATGCGCTCAAACTATATTATGTAATCTCATAGCATGACCTATATATACCGTAAGACAAACCAAACATTAATCCCCTCCTAAGTCAAATTAACCTCTCTCGTTGTCGGTCAAAGTGATGGACCAAGCGGGCCCACAGATGGAAAGCATCGATATTGCCGATAACTGCGTGAGTGAGTGTCAGAGGACAACCGCCATCGCTTGCATGTGGGCAAAAACATATGTAAGTATGGAGGTGCGTGTGGGTTGTTGTGATGTTTGAATACCCAAAATGCACAACTTTGATGTGGCACCTGCCTTGGAAACTGTAAAGTCCCCACACAGAGCGAGGTTCATGACGCGTAGCATATGCTGGTCCCATCCCCCTCTTTGACGCATACTATATACTCCTACCGTAACACAAACCAAAAAGAATCCTCCTTGTCGGTCAAATTAACCTCTCTCGATCGTTGGGTCGAAGTGATGGATGATGACCTCGCAGGCTCACTGATGGAAATTAAGTGTCGCACGCAAGTGAGTGTCCTGTAGGACAACCACCACCTGCATGTTGCCCAAAGAGGTGTTGTGTGATGTTTGAATACCCAATGCACAACTTTCATGTGGCACCTGCCTCGGAAACCGGAAAGTCCCCACACGGAGCGAGGTTCATGACGCGTAGTATATGCTGGTCCCCTCCCCCTCTTCGACACGTACTATGTACTCCTACCGTAACACAAACCAAAAAGAATCATCCTTGTTGGTCAAATTAACCTCTCTCGACGTAGGTCAAAGTGATGGACGACGACCTCGCGGGCCCACAGAAAGCGTCACACGCGAGTGAGTGTGTCCTAGGACAACCACCCGCCTGCATACCCAAAGAGGTGTTGTGTGATGTTTGAAATACCCACTACACAACTTTGATGTGGCACATGCTTTGCAAACCGGAAATACCCTACACAGAGGTCCACGACGTGTCGTAGTCCGCCTCACTTCGAGCCGGTGGGAGGGATTCATGTGTACGCACACGCGCTCGAACTTATTTGATCTGGAATCTCACCATGATCCACACCGTAACTAATCCCAAGATGAATCCACCTTTGGTCAAATGCCTCTCGATGTCGGTGAAAAGTGATAACCTTCGCGGGCTAAGATAACCGCATGAGGGAGTGTCCGAGGACCACCATGCATGCATGTGGACCAAACATGTATGTATGAAATGGCTGTGCAATGTTTTAAATAACCAATTCACGACTTTGATGTGGCACCTGCCTCACAAAATGGTCAACCCCACACGGTGGCTCTGTACTGCCGGACCCCCCCCCCCCCCCCCCCCGACACACACACACCGCACCACCACCGCCGCCAGTACGAGGCATGTTAAACTTTTTCCGCGGTGAACATATGTGACCAAAGGAGTGTCGTGTTAAAATTTGGAAGGAAGAAAAATCAGAGATCGTCATTCGGACGTTTTTATACATAGATTGATTTCCTAGGGATATAATGTGCAAATATCAAATTTGAGCTACATGCACACGTGACAGTGCACCAAAATGGATTGGAACATCATATGTGTGTCTCTGGGTGCATGTTTAGTCCCCATGCAAGAAATTTCAAACATTGAGAATCTTGATTTTTAAAATCCAGTAATCCAAAACTTAGTTGAAATTCATGAAACCTATCGTGGTGTCATATGGGCACCAATAGACTGTGATATTGTATTGTTTTTTCAAATTTGAGACAAGTTTTGATATATTATTCTTATAAACGGGAGATTATTAATAATTGGCAACCAATATCGCAAATGGATTATTTATTCGTACCGTGGGCATTAGACCAACAATGTATGTGCCATGCTTTGGTTAAGTAATATAGCGGCGAAATTAATCATCAAAAAAGAAAAACAATATACGTGCCGGCACGCGTCCCGTGTGCCGTGCGAGCAGGCGTGAGTTGACGGGACACATGCGCGCAGTCCGCCACACAGGCAGACCGGGAGGCATGCGGACAGGTGTGTGAATTGACAGGAGGCGTGTTCGCTGCGTAGTGGCACCGGGAGGCGTGAGAGTAGCTGTGTGAAATGAAGGTAGGCATGCGAGCAGTCCGCTGTGCAGGCTCACCGGGAGGCGAGCCAGCCCTTTGACCGTCGCCCGCCTCGCTCCCCACTACTCCATATTAATGGCGCGCCCGAGCCGCTGGTTATAATAGGCGGCCGCACCCCCCATTCACGCTACACACACAATCATCTCTCTCCGTCTGCATCCTCGATGCCGCTCTCAGTCGTCACCGCCGTCAGTGTATGAGGATGCCGCCGAAGTGCACCATCGGAGGGAGTGGCGACGCCGGGGCTGCTTAAGCACCTGAGCACAGCGTGAAGCTGGAGACAGAGGTTGCCATCGCCGCCGATGAGGTCTTGCGCGGGCAGAAGCGCGACGGCGACGGCGTCGTGCTTCCACTGCCGGAGCCGGAGGTCCACAGCGACTCCGGCGATGACTCCGACGACCACTCCGGACGATGACGGAGAACCGGTTAGTCATCTATACCCATTTATGTGGCAAATATATCCTAGGTTTTCACTGGTTAGTCCTGCCTCCCCTTTTTGGAATAGAAATCCTATGGTTATGTTCTCTCAATCCATGAAATCTGAGTAAGATTCGATAGATCCATGAAATCTGAGTTAGATTCGATAGATTCGTGTAGTGTATTGATTGTTTGAATGGTACAAATGATAAGTGATTAATTGTTTCTTCTGTACAAATGATTTTTGCTAAAAATCCAACTAGGGACCCCTTTGGGGCGCAGGATAACTTGTAATCCTCATACTTCTGTCGTTGTGTATTTCCCTTTAGCTGTTGCTTTCGAACATCTCCTGTTAGTGAGCTGATGTATGACACTTTGAGGGTTTCATTCGAGTAATGGAACTGGGGAGGAGCCTCCCTGTTCTTCTAAAAAAATAATCCGACTAGGGTTAGTGTTGCTAATAATTCCTAGCCCGATCTTGACAATTGATTTTGATGCCAAAAGTCGTTGGCATGCTAAATTTTGATCCTACTTTATGGCATGTAAATTGGTTTGATGCCATAAGTCGTCGGCATGCCAAATTTTGGCAACTCCCAAATGTTTGCTAGAGATTAGTTTGCATTCCATTGTTCATTGCCAATCTCACAAAAGGTTGCCAAGTGTTGGCAACTTTTGATTTTGCCAAATGTCGGTAGCAAACCAAACTTTTGATTCTGCTAAATGTTGGTAGCAAACCAATCAGACTCTTAATTTTGTTGCACTAAGTTGTGTGCTCTCTATTTATGCATTTCTTTCATCAAGATCACTTGATGATTTAGGGTTCACGCCGTCACATGATATATTATGTTTCATAAACTCTGCCTGCTGAATTTGCATTATTATAAAATATACTGACGCCACATTTTTTACCATATGTGTAGATGCTATCTGAGGATGTCGACAGCAAGGATGAAGATGCCCAGAGGAGGTTCAAGAAGCAAAAGCTCAGGGAGATTTATGCAGGAAAGCATAACAGGTGTGCGAGGACCTGGAATGGGGGCTTTGGATGCCCATTTTGCAACCAACTCCTTCATAACGAGTATGCAAGTGTTCTGGCACATGCAAGAGGACGAGCCGTTGGATCCTTCAAGCAGAAGTATTCTCGTAGGGTGGCGCACGCTACGTACGCTGAGTACCTGGAGAAGCTTCACCTTCGTGTAGGCCTGCATGCAGATGCATGAGATGTGGGATTGAACTATGGCTATATGTAGTGTCTTAATTATAACTGTGCTTGAGTATGCTTAATATATCGGTTGAACTATGGTTGAACAATGCTTGAGTACGCTTATTATCTATGCCTGAGTATGCTTATATATATATATGTGTGTGTGTGTGTGTGTGTGTGTGTGTGTGTGTGTGTGTGTGTGTGTGTGTTTACTTATGTCTAGGTGTGGGATGTGTATGCAATCAGTCTGGTCGATGGAATTTTATGCTTCTCTTATACCAACATATGATTGCCCACACCCAGTGGCGGACCTACAAATAAAATAGAAGGTGTGCACACTTTAAAAAAATTGAGACTATTTCAATTAGCTTGCATGGGCCTTAAAAATCAGCTAATTTTTACATGGTGAAAAATGTTTTCCAAAAATCTGGGTGTGCCATGGCACACCTGGCACACCCCCTGGGTACGCCATTGCCCACACCACACACAGAGTGATGTTAATCGCACACGGTTGAGTCTACCAAACCATTGCCTCTGAAACACATTCTGGCCTCTGGGACAGAAAACCCTCACCACCAAATTCAAAAAGGAAAAAAGAAAACCCTCAACACCCCACGTCACAAAACCCTCACCCCCGCCCGCCACCTCCCCCCTCCCCGTCCCCAGTCGCACCTGCACTCCTCCGCGACTCTGCATGTCACCGCCTATCGCCGCGGCAACCACTTAACTCGACGCCTATCGCCGATGCCGACTGCCGGCAAACCCCACCGCATTTCGCCACTGCCGCTTGCCGCTGCCTATCGCCACCGAATTTCTCGACGCGGCTCACCGTCGACCCAGCTCAGCCCGATTGGGGAATCTGTGGTATTGGAGCTTTTTCTCATGGAGAACCAGGTAACTAATTTACTGAAATATTCGATTATCTCTTATCCCAGTCCGTCTACCCCTTTTAATCACCCGGCCGAAATCGCCGTGGATTCATTTTCTTCTAGCTGATTCGAGGGTTTTCTTTCATTCATAGAGTGTACAGTGCAAGGAGACATCAGGCCTATGCGGCCTCGGCCAGACAGCCAAGAAGTTCATCTCACCGTACCAGCCGGATTCAAGAATCGCACGGTATGTTCAGTCTCACCCGACCTCGGTTGGCATGGCCTACTTTTCTGAACATATAGTATATATTGCTACATTTGGATAAAAGGTGCCACATGCAGTATATACGTCAAAGGGGATTTTTCTTCTTCCTATATCAGGCAAATTAATGTTGTAATGTTCTTTCGATTACTCTCATATTTGCATGACATCATGGTTACACTATCTGTTTAACTATAAATTTGTGTCCTTTGATTTCAACTGCTGTGTACTGTTCTTTCAATTACTCCCATATTTGCATGTTACCCTATTCTTTAGCAATCTTATCATTTCCTGCAGTACATCCCTTGCTTTGCAACAGCAACTGTAGTACACAATCTTGCCCTTTACATAACTGAAGACTCCAGGAATGTCATATTGAACACAAACCATGGATTTACAATCGTTGCTTCTGTAAAACTTGATGAACATGGTCACTCCTATTTTGGCGCGGGCCTTTGGATAGAAATTTCTAAGTTTTCTGTAGTGAAAGCTGGCACTAAAATTGCACTGCAACTAAAAGAGCCTGGTCATATGATATATGCTAACTTCCCTGACGATATCATCCGTCCAGACTTTGTTCCAAGTAAGTGTTCTTTTCAAGTATCTGCATGTTGACATACCTAGCAATATCAAAGTAATTGTGTAGTATTTAAGCAACCAATAGGGATTCCATTTTCTGACTCTGTTAAGTCTGTTCCAACCTAGTAACTTCTAGTTACCAATACACTTTTCTTCTGCCCTATTCTAACTTAATATTCCCTATCCTCCCACTCCTCTAGTCCTATCAGATAGCGTCGCCGTTGAGGAGACTCCAGAGGTGGAGGACGAGGCTGCCAACAAGCGGAGGCGGGTCGAGCAAGAACCGCAAGCGACTCCGGTGGGCCTAGACTTCATCAGCATCCTCCCTGATGATATGTTGATCGTCATCATCTCCCTCCTCCCAATCAAATATGGCGCACGGACAACCGTCCTTTCCCGGCGGTGGCGCCCCCTATGGCATTCCACCCCTCTTGACCTCATCGATGTCCACAAGCTCTGCCATGGCTATCGCAAAAGCTTGGACGCCTTGTCCCAGATCCTCGGCAGGCACCTTAGCCCAATCAAAGGCCTTATCACGGGCAAGTTCCGTTCCAATGGCAAGGACCGAGCCAAGCTTGATGAGTGGTTCCAATCCCCCGCCCTAGATCACCTCGAGGAGCTCAGTTTTAATGATGGACATATGCGCTTGCTGCCACTGTCCGCGCTCTGCCTCGTGCCCATGCTGCGGGTCGCCAGGTTCATGAACTGCCATTTGCCCCCGATTAATGACGCGCCCGCTCTTTTTCTCCCTTGACTGAAGCACCTCGAGCTCATCGTCATCTGCATCCCCAAGGCTGTACTACACTCGAGTACCTTCGTCTTCAGGCGATCAATGGGTTGAGTAGCTTTCACATCACCTCCATGACTCTCCGGACAATTTATGTGTGTTGCTGGTGCTGCAACAAGAGATCACAGAAGGTGTATCACAGTATGGTCATTGAGGACACACCTTTACTTGAGAGATTACTTGTAGTTGATCAACAAGGTCCAACAAGAATCAGTGCCATTTCTATGCCAAAATTGACAGTGGTGGGCTACTCGTCTGTCAAATTCTCTGAACTTGTTATTGGATCCACACCCGTTCAGGTACAACATTCGCCTTCTTCTTCTCCTTCTTGAATTAAATTTTTTTCTAATTTTGAAGATGTATGTTCGTCTGTCATCCAGAAAATGAACCCGACAAGCTTGACAACGTATCTGCGCACAGTGAAGGTCTTCGCAGTAGAATCTATCGGCCCCAACCTGGACGAAGTTGTCAGTTTCCTGAGAATCTTTCCGTGCCTGGAGAAGCTATATATCGAGGTGATGCTCCTTTCCTATTAAATGTTAACCATAAGGGAATTCAATTTTTTGGTACCCTTTCCCAAGTTTACAATGACGAATGTACTACGATTTCTGAAGGAATTTTGGAGGATTTCAGTACATTGATGTTTTTTCCCTACAGTGGTTGCTTGATTCATAAGGTTACAATCCATATGCATTTCTCCTTTCGATTCATCTGTACTAGTTTTCGTAGGTAAATTTCCATCCACTCCAACCTCTTGGGAAGAAGCCTACGTTTTCCTAGATTGTAATCAAATGCCCATGTTAATCATGTAGGATCGAAGATGGCATGTCAATCTATTCGTGTATTTTAGAAATCCTGCAAGTCAAAGAGGCCTGTAGTAGTGTTCAGAACTGCATGTAGGCATTAATACGTTCACTTCTTTTGCAGATAAGATTAGGCCCGGTAGTGGATAATGTGATACAATATAACAACCACATCGAATGCCTTGATCTGCATCTCTCAGAAATTACTTTGAACTCCTATCGAGGGACCTTACCAGAGATTATATTCGCCAGGTTCTTTGTTGTGAGAACAAGGGTGCTAAAGGTAATGAGGCTTGCCCTACATTTATTTCACAAAACCGAATGGTTTGCTGATCAGCGTCGGCGGCTACGGCAGAATGGAAAAGGCTCTATAGAAGCTGAATTTCATTTTGGAAGATCAGCTGACAGAGTAATCAGAAGTCGTTATGTCAAGCCCATACATGACTTGTCAGTGGCTGATCCCTTTGCAGAAATGTTGAGGTTTCGAAACGGGTGTTACAAGTTGTAATATCAGTTTGAATCTCTCATATGTCCAAGTTTAGCTGATCAGCGTGGGCGTCTGCAGCTGCATGAGCTGAATTTCATTTCTAATATCAGTTTGAACCTTGTAATTAATCTTAGAATTTGAGCCTTCTAACTTTGGAATTTGAACCTTGTAATATTTCGGGCTTTTGTGGTATAATCATTGAAATGGCATCGTATGAGACTCGTATATTGGTAGTACTATTTTGACATTCATATGCAATGGACGATTAATATCTGGACCTCAATGGACTTGATTTTATTTACCATTCTCGAATGTGTTTCCCCTGTCGATCTCAATTGCAAACGATCTATATTGCGGACACGACAGCGATCTTCGACATTACTGTACACAGTTGGTTTCCTCAACTGTGTGCCCAGAATTATCGCACTCGCGTGTCCATCATTACCCGTCTTTGTAACTTTGTGAAAGCACATTTGCTCCCTTGGTGGTTTTGGTAATTTATGCCAACATACATGTTGTTGGACTAATGCTTTTATCTAGTGAATTTCAGACAAGTTCAACAATGGCGTGGCGTGGACAAGAGGACGTGGAACCACTTCAAAATGCTAAGGACAAGGATTGGCAAAAGATCAAGACTCTACATTTTTGGTTTAGTGATCCAAGATCACATTGAGTCCATAGGAAAGCCAATACTATTAAAAGGGGATGAGGTGTTGCTTAATGGTCCTTTTGCTCAAGTTCTTAGTGACAGTATTCCTAAACCCTCAACCACTCTCTCTACCCAAATATGTCCTAAACCTAAAGTCCAAATCGGCCCCACCGAAACTTCCAGTCCGGCCCCACCGAGTTTATCCAAGACTTAGCCACTGCCAAACCCTAACAAATCGGATCCACCGAAACGGATCTCGGTCCCACCGAGATGGCCTTGCCAACTCTCTGTAATCAGTTACATTCACTTCGGTCCCACCAAGTTATGCATATCGGTCTCACCGAGATGGCTTGCCAACTCTCTGTTACCTTATTGCTTCACTTTGGTCCTACCGAGTTGATGCAATCGGTGCCACCGAGATGAGGATTGCCCTAGCCATTGCACTTCGGTCCATCCGAGTTGTTTGTATCGGTCCCACCGAGATTCCTAAAGTTCATATCTTTTGGAAAGATGAAATGCTTGATATTTTTGATGAATTTAACTTGAGCAAGTATATTCATAATCCTTATGTGCCCCCTATTGATCCCTTGCATCCTACTCATGAAGAGGAAATTGACATGCTTCGTAATCTTAGAACCGTCAATCTTATCATTAGAGGATTACCTAAGATTGTGCTTGGTTGTATGCGAAACTTTGCATGTGCTTATACTCTATGGCATGATTTAGAAAAGCGATATCCTGATTATTCCTTAAAGAGTCTTGATAAGATTCTTCATAAGGCTGTTGTTTTTCACAAGATGAGTCCTAATGATCCTAAGTTTGATGATTGCTTGTTTGAGCTTCGTGATCTCATGCGTGCCAAAGGAGATGTTAGAACTATTAGCAATATTATCATGGAAACTGTTAGAATTCATAAACTTGAACATTGTCATGATCATGAAACTAATGAATCTGTTAATCACATGCATGATGATGATGATGTTGAGCACGGCTATTATGATGAAGACGAAGACTTTGATATTGAATTTGAGAAGACCATGAGGAATCTCAGCCTTATGGCAAATCTTCGAGATTATATGGCTAGAGGAAAAGAGTGGATTCTTGACAGCGGTTGTACCGATCACATGACCGGAGATAGAGACATGTTTCATGAGGTTACTAAAAATGATGGTCCACGCAAGTATGTGACTTTTGGAGACAACTCCAAGGGTAAGGTACTTGGCCTTGGTAAGGTGGCCATATCCAATGATAGCTTCATACAAAATGTTATGCTTGTTGAATCTCTTGGTTACAATCTTCTTTCCGTATCTAGACTTTCCGTATAAGAGTCTTGGTGGTAACTCTTTCGGTTTAGTCATTGTTGATGATTTTTCTAGATTTACGTGGGTGTTCTTTCTTGATGACAAATCGCAGGTACAAAAGATCTTCAAGAACTTCACAAGAAAGGCTCAAAATCAATTTGAAGTAAAGATCAAGAAGGTTCGGAGTGACAACGGAACGGAGTTCAAGAACGCCAATGTGGACACCTTTCTTGATGAGGAGGGTATTTTACATGAGTTCTCGGCTATGTACACACCTCAACAAAATGGAGTTTTTGAGAGGAAGAACCATACACTTATTGAGATGGCATGAACAATGCTTAATGAATACAAGACGCCAAGACATTTTTGGGCAGAAGCGGTTGAAACAGCTTGTCATGCAACAAACCGACTCTATCTTCACAAGCTTCTTGGTAAAACGGCGTATGAACTGCTCACCGGTAAAAAACCACAAGTTGGATACTTTCGAGTATTTGGCTCCAAATGTTACATTCTTGATAAGCATCGTCATTCAAAATTTGCTCCTAAATCTCATGAAGGTTTCCTACTTGGTTATGGATCGAACTCTCACACTTACCATGTCTACAACAACTTCACTCAAAAAGTTGAAGAGACGGTAGATGTGAAGTTTGATGAGACTAACGGCTCGCAAGTCGAGCAATTGCCACTTGATGTAGGAGATCTAGAACCATCGGAAGCAATCAAGGACTTGCCCATTGGCAAGATTCGCCCCGTGGAAGTAAAGGAGAGTACCTCGTCTATTCAAGTGGAAGCCCCAACCTCACATCAAGGTGAACGACAAGCTGATATGGAGGCATCCACAAGTGGAACACGTCAAGACGATGGGAATGAGGAAGTGCAACAAGACGATCCACCTCAACCTCCTTCTCCACCTCCACAAACAAACAACGACAACATCAACGAAGAAGAAGAAGATGATGATGATGAGGAAGCCTCACCACAACCCAAGAAAAAGCTACCTTGAGTTAGAGCAAGAATCGACAAGGATCATCCCGTCGAACAAATACCGGGAGATATCCAAACCGGGAGAATTACTCGCTCTAAATCTCGTTTAGCTAACTTTTGTGAGCATTACTCATTTATCTCTAGTGTTGAACCCTTGAAGGTAGAAGATGCTCTCAAGGACCCCGATTAGGTGAATGCAATGCACGAAGATTTACACAACTTTGAGAGGAACCAAGTGTGGACATTGGTTGAGAAGCCTAAGGAAGAGCTAAACATCATTGGAACCAAATGGGTGTTTCGGAATAAGCAAGATGAAGATGGACAAGTTGTACGCAACAAGGCTCGTCTCGTAGCACAAGGTTACACACAAGTCGAAGGTATGGACTATGGTGAGACATATGCCCCCGTTGCAAGACTTGAATCCATTCGCATTTTACTTGCTTATGCCAATCACCATGATATCACTCTTTACCAAATGGATATTAAAAGTGCCTTCTTAAATGGTGAAATTGAGGAGGAAGTGTATGTTAAACAACCTCCCGGCTTTGAGAATCCTAAGAAACCTAATCATGTGTACAAACTTTGTAAAGCCCTTTATGGTCTCAAGCAAGCCCCTAGAGCTTGGTACAAATGCTTGACAAAGTTTCTTCTTGAAAAAGGTTTTGAAATTGGGAAGATTGATTCAACTTTGTTCACTAAGAGGGTTAATGGAGAATTATTTGTATGCCAAATTTATGTTGATGATATTATCTTTGGATCTACTAACCCCTCTTTTAGTGAAAAGTTTGGAAGGTTGATGTCGGAGAAGTTTGAGATGTCTATGATGAGTGAACTCAAATTCTTTCTTGGTTTGCAAATCAAGCAAATTAGGGAAGGTACCTTTGTCTCTCAAACAAAGTATACCAAGGACTTATTCAAGAAATTCAACATGCAAGAGAGTAAAGGTATGAAAACCCCTATGCCCACGAGTGGACATCTTGACTTGGCCAAGGATGGCAAACCTGTTGATCAAAAGGTTTATCGATCTATGATTGGTTCATTACTATATCTATGTGCCTCCTGACCCGACATTATGCTGAGTGTGTGCATGTGTGCACGATACCAAGCGGCACCAAAAGAGTGTCACCTTGAGGCGGTGAAAAGAATTGTGATATACTTGATACATACACCAAACTTTGGCATATGGTATCCCAAAGGATCTTCTTTCAATCTTGTTGGCTACTCCGATTCGGACTATGCCGGAGACAAGGTTGACAGAAAATCCACTTCGGGTACATGTCAATTTCTTGGTAGATCTCTTGTGTCTTGGTCCTCCAAGAAACAAAATTCCGTATCTCAATCTACTGCCGAAGCGGAATACATTGCCGCGGGATCATGTTGTGCTCAATTACTATGGATGACACAAACTCTTAAAGATTATGGTGTGCATGTGAGACATGTACCATTACTTTGTGACAATGAGAGTGCTATTAAGATATCACACAATCCCGTGCAACATTCTCGAACGAAGCATATTGAGGTTCGTCACCATTTCATTCGAGATCATGTTGAGAAAGGTGATATTGACCTTAAATATGTTCGTACTGACAAACAATTGGCGGACATCTTTACCAAACCCCTTGATGAGAAAGTGTTTTGTCACTTGAGAAGTGAATTGAACATCATTGATGCTTCAAATGTGAACTAGAGGTTCATGTGGATGCATACAAGGGCATGAGCATTCTTGACTAATCCATGATATCCTTCATGATCATTTTATATCTTGGACATTTTGCTCCCTTGTATGGTATCTAACCTTTTGTAGGTACTTGGACAAGCTTCATGTCACAAGATTGCATCACACTCTTATCTTGAGCAATCTTGTATAACCTAAGTATCAACAATTGATGGAGGAACAAGGAACAAGACAACCTAAGCATATCCTTTGACAACATTTGAGTTATGCTTCATTCTTGTCATTTTGGATATACATGTTGTTCCTTGCAAATCTAACCCATGTAGGAAGATGAACTACAAATGATAGGATAGCTCCAAACTTCGATTCATGAGCATCCACTTCAAGTTCAACTACATGATGGACTTCACCATCAAATACCAATGTAAGTTCTCACATCTTAGAGAAGCTTCACTCAAAGACATGAGCTAAAGCAACTCAACAAGATGTGAATACATTGAAATGCTTAAAAGAAAAATGGCAACCCCATTCTTGAGCTTAAACGATGAGTATGACCTATGATCAAGTGTTCTCACTTGACTCCTAAGTCAAAATACTCTAACATAGGTGACCTAGTCGCCGACTCAACTAGATGAAGTTCTCTAGTGTTTCTTCTGCTTGTTCTCTTCTTGCTAGAGTGTTTCTTTTCAAAAAAAAAACTTCATCTAGACGTTTCTTTGCTTCTTTTCTGTTTCATTTCTTTTTTTTGCTTGATTCGCAGTTAATTCTTTGCAAATCCTTGTGAGATTTCCTTGCCTAGTGAGCTGAGTTGACAAAATATTCCATTGCATCAAACTCGGTTCCACCGAATTGCCTCAACTCGGTGTCACGATTTTGACTGCTCTAAGGAATTTTCTGTCAAATTTTCCCTGAGTTTTTCTGCTCCAGCTCCACTCGATGATTCTTATCCTCTACTTGCATCTAGATGTGTTTCTCAAGGACCAATCCCACCTGATCAATAACCTTGAAGACCCTTCTTGGAAATTGATGTCAAAGGGGGAGAGAGGAATACATCAAAGCTTAAGCTTATCTATTCAAAACAAAGATGCACCTTACAAGAGAAGAGAATGTTACATGTTTCTAAGAGGGGAGAAACATGATTAGTCTGTTCTTTGGCTGTTGTTTGAGTTTTCTCACCCTACCTACTCCCAATATCCATGTCAGATTCAGGGGGAGAGGAAGTTCTTTAAGGGGAGACAGCTATTTCTTTTGGGGACATGTCTGCTTCAAAGAAGTATTCACCTAGTGATACTCTCTTCTACATGTCATCCCAATCTTGGTTTCTTGTTGATCTTGTATCTTTCTCTTGAAGAAATTATCTTGTGTTATCTAACCCTGTTTTCTCAAGTGTATTTCTTCAGGTACTTGATCAAGAACCTCAAGGTAAGTATATGCATCACACTCATGTACATGGTTGACCTCTTGCTAAGTATATATTGTTTGCAAGGAGAAAATCTTATACATGTGGATACCCTAATGTCACATATATATATTGCTCTGATGCATATAGCCAAGATACATGTTGCATGTATATTTCCCATAAGATATCATCATGTTATGCACATCTTCATGGGGAGTTCAAGGAAGCTCATACATGTTACATGTTTCCTTCAAAGCTTTCATACATACCTCTGCTAAATCTTTATTTAAAGCTTTGATGTATGTTGTCATCAATTACCAAAGAGGGGGAGATTGAAAACACATTTGCTCCCTTGGTGGTTTTGGTAATTTATGCCAACATACATGTTGTTGGACTAATGCTTTTATCTAGTGAATTTCAGGCAAGTTCAACAATGGCGTGGCGTGGACAAGAGGACGTGGAACCCCTTCAAAATGCTAAGGACAAGGATTGGAAAAAGATCAAGACTCTACATTTTTGGTTTAGTGATCCAAGATCACATTGAGTCCATAGGAAAGCCAATACTATTAAAAGGGGATGAGGTGTTGCTTAATGGTCCTTTTGCTCAAGTGCTTAGTGACAGTATTCCTAAACCCTCAACCACTCTCTCTACCCAAATATGTCCTAAACCTAAAGTCCAAATCGGCCCCACCGAAACTTCTAGTCCGGCCCCACCGAGTTCATCCAAGACTTAGCCACTGCCAAACCCTAACAAATCGGATCCACCGAAACAGATCTCGGTCCCACCGAGATGGCCTTGCCAACTCTCTGTAATCGGTTGCATTCACTTCGGTCTCACCGAGTTATGCATATCGGTCTCACCGAGATGGCTTGCCAACTCTCTGTTGCCTTATTGCTTCACTTTGGTCCTACCGAGTTGATGCAATCGGTGCCACCGAGATGAGGATTGCCCTAGCCATTGCACTTCGGTCCATCCGAGTTGTTTGTATCGGTCCCACCGAGATTCCTAAAGTTCATATCTTTTACACAGTTCGGTGCTACCGAGATTATCGTTTCGGTGCCACCGAGTTGGGTCAAAAGTGTGTAACGGTTGGATTTTGTGTGGAGGCTATATATTCCCCTCCACCCCCTCCTTCTCAGTAAGGAGAGCCATCAGAACGTGCCTACACTTCCACCATTCATTTTCTGAGAGAGAACCACCTACTCATGTGTTGAGATCAAGATATTCCATTCCTACCATTTGAACCTTGATCTCTAGCCTTTCCCAAGTTGCTTTCCACTCAAATCCTTCATCCACCATAGCCAAATCTGTGAGGAGTGTTTGAGTGCTGGGAAGACTATCATTTGAAGCACAAAAGCAAGGAGTTCATCAACAACACACCGTCTATTACCTTTTGGAGAGTGGTGTCTCCTAGATTGGTTAGGTGTCACTTGGGAGCCTCCAACCAGATGTGGAGTTGAACCAAGAAGTTTGTAAGGGCAAGGAGATCGCCTACTTCGTGAAGATCTACCCCGAGTGAGGCTAGTCCTTCGTGGACGTAAGCCATGGTGGAATAGACAAGGTTGCTTCTTCGTGGACCCTTCATGGGTGGAGCCCTCCGTGGACTCGCGCAGCCGTTACCCTTCGTGGGTTGAAGTCTCCATCAACGTGGACGTACGATAGCACCACCTATCGGAACCACGCCAAAAACCACCGTGTCTTCATTGCGTTTGATCTTCCATACTCTACCCCTTTACTTTCCGTACCATTACATGCTTTATTGTTTCCACTGCTCAATCTCTAGATATGCATGTGTAGAAAGTATTGGAGTGATCTTAACTTGTGCCAAAATCTGCCTAAGTTCCAAGAGAAATTAAAAACTGCTACTTTGGCTGGTTAGGAGTCTATTCACCCCCCTCTAGACCTATCTCCTCGATCCTACACTTTGACCTCATCACCCACGGGTAAACTTGGCACCTCTTCGAGCCCACGTGTGGTCAAACGAAATGCGTGTGGGGTGCTCAACAGCTCAAGCATGCACTGGAATCCTCCGCTAGGAACGCGGTGACAAGACGTGATGATTACAGGCCGTCCGGCCCCCATTTATTACAGCGGCCATTTAACCCTTGTGTCTCTTCAACCTTTCGATCGCGCCCCAGTATTGCAAGAAGCACACCCACGACGACAAATACAGAGAGGGTATCCTGCGCGGCTCCAATGGCGGTCCCAGCGGCTGCCGACGACGAGCGGCAGTTCACCATGCATGCCGTAGTGGACACCCACAGAAGGTCCACGGAGCTCTTGGTGATGTACCCCAACAACCCGATCTGGGTGGAGAACTCCATCCACACTATGGAGTTGTTGCTTGCTGCGGAGAAGTACAAGGTGGTCGGGTTCGACCTCGAGTACACCCGCGCTCGTGCCGGGTCTCATCACAAGGTCGCCGTCGCCCAAATGTGCGTGCGCAATCACGTCCTCGTCTACCACTACTGCCTGGCCACAATGCCTTGCCAGCGTTTCGCCAGGTTTGTCAACAGCCCCCACTATGTGTTCGCTATGGTGGACATCACCAACGATGTAAATGTGCTCAAGAATTCGGGCATCGCCTGCCAGAATCTTGTCGACATCCAGGGCCAATACAAGATCTGGGGAAGCAAGAAACATGAGAAGGACTCACTGGTTCACCTCGCCGAGGCCGTCGTCGACTCCTACTACAGAGACATGAAGGATTCCAGCAACAAGGACAAGCGTGCCTGGCACTCGGCCTGGATGGAGAAACTCAACGAAGCTAACGTCGTGTACGCGGCCAAGGAGGCGTACATGAGCTATGAGATGTATATGTGGATCGTTTACATGAGGAAGTGCCTCCTTCTTCCCCAAAAGGGCCAGGGATCCAGCCGGAAGCAGAGCAATGGCAAGCGTCATCACAACAAGAAGTAGATGATCATTTCTCCTAGTTTAGTGTGCATATAATTGTTTACTTTGGTGTGTGTAGTCACTTATGTAATTGGATGTTTTATTTGGTTATGCAACAATGTTCTTATAAGTATATATGTTGTTGTTGTGTAGACAGAGCATAGATGTTGTGCGGACAGAGCAAATCACATCGGCCATGGGCTAAACCAGGGAACCCGTCGGTGATGATTTCATCAATCGCTAACAATTGTATACCAGCAAGCGTTTGCCCACAACACACACAGGTTATTAATAGGAATCGTATGTGTTGTTATCGGTCTTCACACACATTTCAGATTACTGACCTGTTTGCCGCGTATCACACACATCTTGTTAAGTTGAACCATTTCTGTTGTGTTGGGTAATCGCAAACAGTTCATCCGAGTGAACCGCATGCCGTATATCGCACACACCTTGATCTGCCTGACCGTTTCTGTTGTGTTGGGTAATCACAAATAGTTCATCCGAGTGAACTGTATGCCGTGTATCGCACACACCTCGAATTGGCTGCCCGTTTCTGTTGTGTTGGGTAATCACAAACAGTTCATTCGAGAGAACTGTATGCCGTGTATCGCACACACCATGAACTGGCTGACTGTGTTTGTTGTTCTGGCTTATCGCAAACAGTTCGTATGGATCAAGTGTATGCCACGTATCGCACACGCGACTCTAATCTGAATCGTTTTTGATGTCTCCGGCATCGCAAACAGTTCGTCTTATTTGGGATGGTTTTTTTACGACACCGTTTGCGATTCATGCATCGCACATAGTTTGGTCGCGGGGTCTCTGATTCATGTGTCGCGTTAGCGGTCGCCTGCAGTAGTCATTGTTGCAAAGTATATACCACTGAGTCATTTGTATCAACAAAAAAAAATCTTCTTTGATTTAAGACATTACTTTTGTGATGACCCACATCAATATAAAGAAGGACTAGCTAGATGGTATTATTAGACATTGCATACCTGAGCATGAGCAGGAGAAAATCTTGAGGAAGTGTTACTCTGGTGCATACGGAGGGCACCGTGCTGGAGACAAAAATGCACACAAGGTATTGCAATCCGGTTTTTACTGGCCTACTCTCTTCAAGGACGTATGTAAGTTTGTCCTTTCTTGTGATGAATGTCAAAGAATTGAAAATATTGGTAGATGTTAGGAAATGTCTATGAATTATTCACTTGTTATTGGACCATTTGATGTTTGGGGTTTTGATTATATGGGACCTTTTCCTTCCTCGTATGGGTACACTCATATTTTAGTTGTTGTTGATTATGTTACTAAGTGGGTGGAAGCTATTCCAACTAGTAGTGCTAATCATAATACTTATATTAAAATGCTTAAAGAGGTTATTTTTCTGAGGTTTGGAGTCCCTAGATATTTAATGATTGATGGTGGTTCATATTTTATTCATGGTGCTTTCAGAAAAGTTCTAGCTAAATATGATGTAAACCATAGAGTAGCATCACCTTATCATCCTCAGCCTAGTGGACAAGTTGAATTGAGTAATAGAGAAATAAAATTAATCCTGCAAAAGACTGTTAATAGATCTAGAAGGAATTGGTCTAAGAAACTTGATCATGCATTGTGGGCATATAGACCGGCTTATAAGAATCTTATGGGTATGTCCCCATATAAAATGGTTTATGGAAAAGCTTGTCATTTACCTCTTGAGTTAGAATATAAGGCTTATTGGGCAATTAAAGAACTTAACTATGATTTTAAACTTGCCGGTGAAAAGAGGTTATTTGTTATAAGTTCTCTAGATGAGTGGAGAATAGAAGCTTATGAAAATGCGAAGTTGTTTAAAGAGAAAGTTAAAAGATGGCATGAAAAAAGAATTCAGAAATGAGAATTTAATATTGGTGACAAAGTTCTTTTGTACAAGTCTCATTTCAGACATTTTGCACACAAACTTCTCCCCAAATGGGATGGAACCTATATCGTCGAGGAAGTTTATCGTTCTAGAGCCATCAAAATTAATAGCGCTGAAGGAAACAAACCGATGGTGGATAATGGGCAAAGACTTAAGCATTATATTGCAGGTACCCCCATAAACATTGATTTGGACATTATTCAAGTAATTACACCAGAAGACTACATAAAAGAGACCTTTTTTTTGCGAGGCTACATAAAAGAGACCTTCCAGAGCACTCCAGAATCCTGAAAAAGGAATACATACATGGTACGATAAGTAAACCAACTCTAAAAATTCCATGAAAATACTTTTTGTTAGTTTTGGAATAAATAAAAATTAGGAATCTAAGAAACAACCGAGTGATTCCATGAGGGAGCCACAATCCAGGGGGCGTGCCTTAGTGGCTTGTGGGCCCCTCGTGCACTTTCCTGACTCTATTTTCTTCATGTATACTTGTCCCGCAATAGAAAAAATCATTATATATACTTCTCAGTGTATTGACCTCCGTATCTCAAGTTTTCCTGCTGTTCTCGTTTTGAGCCATTTTCTGCCAGGATTCCCAGATCTAGACCATCATGTCTTCTCAACATTCCGATGGGGAGAGTTATGTCACCTATCTAGATGACACTTCCAAGCCCTATGACGAGACTTAAGATTTTGAGTGGCCAACAGATGAGGAAGAGGGTGCTGATCTGAAGAGGATGGAGTATTCAAGTGAAGAAGAAGAAGATGTCCTTCTACCCCTGCCTGAGGATATGGAGGAGATTGTGTTCAAGAAGTCAAGTATACCGGACATGGTGAAAGCTACTAATGTTCAATTTACATCTAATCCTTGTATACAGGCAAATGTTCCTTCAACTCCTTCCGTCCGCCGTGACCCACTAACTGATGGGGGATTGATGGTTGTGAATCTGCCAGGCCAAATCAGGACCCTTAACCAGAAAATCAATACACTCGAAGAGGAGAATCGTATTCTCAAGGGGATTATAGCGAAAATGGTTCCAACACCATCATCGAAGAAGGAAACTTGAGTACTCGGGTATGGGCACCACCCTTGGTTTGTTCCAACTATGGGGGAGGTGCCCTGATATCGTATCACCATCACTTTTTACCATTATTATCTATCTTTGTTCGATCTTTAGTTATCTCATGATTTAGAAAAAAGTATTTGTCGGGACCCCGATCCTAAGTCACACCGATCTAGCATAAGACACATCATATCACTTTAGGGCCTCACGCACGGTAACCCACAGCTGCCGCCTTTACCTTGGCCAGGACCGTTTGCGTCTTTTGGCTCACGTATATGATTCTGATGCTAGCATCCATATGACAGAGAACCCGAGTTGACATGACTAGTCATAAACCAAGGTGGCACAAACGTACAGGGACATACATAGGTAACCTAGCAATGCACGTGTCGGTCATCAGCGTGTGTAACTGGGCTGTAGCAAGCTATCAGGACTCTAGTAACACCGCGTGACATTTCCTCGTAGGGACAGACACAGGAGCAAAGAAGGATACATGTCGGTCAATCCATGTATTCCGGAGCAGTAGCGAACTACCAAGGCTCAGTGGAAGCACTAGGAGGCATTTCCCTGTATGGAAGGCTACCAAAGCAGATAACTAGGTGTCGAATCCCACACATACCAATGCATTTCAAAACATACACACAATATGCATGATATGTGTAGATACAACATGGCATCACAACATAACTCTACGACTCAAAGTATTTATTTAAGAGGCTCTGAGGAGCCATACATAACATGATATATATTACAAACATGGGTCACATGACCCAACATACAAAGTCATACAAGCAACGGAAGCATAAACCTGTCTGAGTACAGACAGCTAAAAAGAAAGAAGGCTATGAAGCCTGTCTATCTATAAGACCCTCCATAGGAGCCAAACCTCTGTTTGGGATTCCCATGCTACTCGGTCAACATTGAACTCGTCGTTGAAACCACTAGTGAGACTAACGTCTCGTCTGCAAAAACATAAATTAAGCAACCGTGAGTACAAAGGTACTCAGCAAGACTTACATCAGAACTAACTACATATGCATCAGTATCAACAATGGGGTTGTGGAGTTTGACTGCAGCAAACCAGCTTTGACTCAATGGCTATCGTGAACTACGACTACCAGTAACTTCTTTAGGGTGAGAGAGCGCACACGAGTCCACATAGTCACCACAACAATACACCACTATGGATCCGCTCCTGTCTCCCTACGGAAAGGCCATCCATAGCACTCACGCTTATCTTGCGCATTTTAAAGTATCCATTTAATTTGTCTATGAACAATGTAGCTTTCCAAGTAGTCCATATCCAAGGATGCGGCTATTTGAATAGATCAATAACCCTGCATGGGTGTACTTCTTCACACATGCTCTCACCACTTACCACCATATAAACATCATGTATCTCGAAAACCTTCAAGCGGAAGCCTGGCGAGGGTGTCTGCCACAACCTGACTAACCAGGCAAGACTCTAGTCTAGGTTTATCACCTATTTGAGGTTGTATCCGCAAAGGAAGTTCGGCCGAAGTTTCTATCACGGCCCCAAACGATGAGAACAGGGTTCCCTAGAGCACCATCCGGGTGTCACTTGGTACACCGTGCCTCGTGCCTACCGCAACATAGCCCACCCCAATGGTCAGCACTAAGCACGGCCCCCAGCACACCCTACAAACACCAGAAACTAGTTGCAACTCCTAGACAGAGATCAAGGCAATTAATAAGTCGAGAGAGCTTGGAGCGCCCGGAGCCCAATGTGTGGTAGTAATTGTTCTTGGATCACAAAGACGGAACTCAGTTCTTAAGGATGGTCTCAATGAGACAACCCACCATGTACTCCTACGTGGCCTCTCATCGCTACCTTTACCAAATCATGTTCACACACTTAGCTCTCACACAACAGGACATGAACACAACCATTCCAATTCATCACCTAGATGGATCAGACCCGACACGACTCTAAGCATAGCAAGCATAACAAGCAAGCATGGATGAGTAGGCACAACATGGCTCAAACAATTCCTACTCATGCTAGTGGGTTTTACTATTTACTGTGGCAAAGACAGGTCATGCAGAGGAATGGGTTCAACTACCGCAACAAGTAACAGTTGAATCGTTGTTGTCCTAATGCAATAAAAGAGAGCAGGAGCGAGAGAGTGGGATTGTATCGGAATGCTCAAGGGGGTTTGCTTGCCTGGGACTTCTGAAGATAGTAATGCTCTTCATCGGTGTCAACGATCACAACGTCGGAATCGTCTTCTACCGAGAAGGAACAAACACCGACAAACAAAGAAGGGACACAATCAATGCGATGCAACAATATGATGCATGGTGATGGCATGGCAACATGCTGTGATTTGGGCTAATTCAACTAGCAACAATTTAAATGAAGTTGGTTTGAACCCAAGGTTCAAATTCAAACTCCATATAAGACATTTCAAATACCATTTATTCAAATTGTCATATATAGCAGCTTTAAGTTGTTCAAACATGCATGAAAACAGTACCATTGGATAGATTGGATTTTTCTAATCATTTTTCATATATAAATCTTTTCCATCTGAGCTACGGTTGATTTTATATGATTTTTTTTGAAGTTTATATCATTTTTTGGAATTTCCTGGTTATATTAGATTAATCTAAATCCAGAAAATGATTTATTGCATCAGCATTGTGTCACTGTGGCGTCAGCAGTCAACAAGGGCGGTCCAGGTCAAACCTGACCGGTGGGACCCGCATGTCAGTGACTACTCTAACTAACAGAGGCTGTTAGTGCTAATTAGTTAGTTAACATAATTAATCCAGGGGCTGGCCCCACATGTCAGTGACCCAGAGGGGGTCAAATCCCTGTCAACCGGGGTCAAACTCACCGGAGTTGACCCCCGGCTCATCGCCGGCGAAGCCAGAGACGGCGGAGGTGCTCGGGATTCGTCCTCCGGCGACGAAAACGACGGCGGAGGGCATCTACGTGAAGCTGGTGCTCGGCTGCATACATCTGAGCAAGCGGGAGGGGCTGAGGTCGACCGAGTTCGCCGGAATCAAGCTCGCGGTGGCGGCCGGAGCTCGGGCATGCTCGGGTTGGCGCTAGTGAGCACGGGAGGAGGAACTGCTGGTGGCTACGGGGTCGTGGAGATGTTCTGAGCTCGCTAATGTGCTCGTCTGTGAGCTGCAGTGGCTGTGGCCACGACGGCGACATGGCCGGGGGAGCCAAGCTCTCGGCCATGATGGGTAACACGGCTAGAGGGGTCAGACAAGCAAAGGGAGAGGGGTGTTTGAGGTAGGGGCTCACGGCGGTTGCAGAGGGCGTCGTAGCGGGCTCGGGGAGGCGTCAGAGGAGGCGCACGGTCGCCGGTGATCTCGGTGGCCGAAGGAGGAAGAAGAGGTCGGGGACGGCGCTTCAGGGCTCTTCTGAACGCGTGGCTCGGCGGAGATGGCGTAGGGGACGAAGGCGAAGCTCTTGGACAGCTCCAGGGTTAGAGGGGGAGGTGGTAGCTACGGCTATGGCGACGACGAGCTGGCGATGGCTTCGGCCATGGCGTCGAGAGGCGAGGGAGCGAGGGAGAGGAGTGAGTGAGGGGTCGAATCGATCCGGACGGGTCTCTCAAGTCGATCCGCAGGGTCGAAGTGGTCTGGGGGACGCAGGCAAGCAGCCTGGTAGCGTGGCGCCCTCGGGTGCGCGCGCTGTCCTGCCTCTGCCTACTGGCAGAGGTAGGAGACGACTGGCACGGGCCAGGTGGGCTGGGCCGGGAGGTAAGTACTCTCTCTCTCTCTTTGTCTTTTCTTATTTTTGTTTCTGCTTTCTATTTTTGCATCTATGTTTTGATTTAGAAAAAATACTAAACCATTTTTAAAACTCCTGAAATAAATTGTGGACACTATTTGAATTATTTCAAAGTCCCACAAGTGATTTCAGAATTACTGGAGCATTTGAAATAAGGGTTTTATACATTTGTGCCCCTAACTCGAACCCACTACTCATATTTGCCCCTAATTTCAAAGCCTGCTCAAATTTGCCCCTCTGCCGTTATGTGCACATACAGAAATGCCCTTCTCTGACGTTACCGTCCAGTCAAAGCTGGTCAAAGGGCTTTGACCGTCCTGAAAAAAATAGCAAAAAAAATCTAAAAAATCTGAAATTTTGTGGGATCAAAGATACTCAGGTTCGCAAGGTGCGTGCAAATTTTCGTGCTATTTGGACATTGTAGGAGCTCGTGGCAAAGGAAAAACAGTAAATATATACGCCTGTGAATAGTAAATTCAAAAAAATAGCAAGAAAATTCAAAAAAATATGAAAATTTTTGTCATCAAAGAGGCTCGGGTCTACAAGGTGCGTGCAAAATTTTGTTGTGTTTGGACATTGTAGGAGCTCGTGGAGAAAAAAACAAAATTTGGCTCGGGAAAAAACTTTGGAAAAAATGACTTTCAAAGTCCCACAAAATTTTAGAATTTTTAGATTTTTTTGCTATTTTTTTCAGGACGGTCAAAGCCCTTTGACCGGACGGTAACGGCACAGAAGGGCATTTCTGTATGTGCACATAACGGCAAAGGGGCAAATTTGAGCAGGCTTTGAAATTAGGGGCAAATATGAGTAGGTGGTTCAAGTTAGGGATAGAAATGCAAATGGCCCTTGAAATAATTATAGCATTTAAATGCCCCAATTCAAATACAATATGAGTTAATTCAAAAATCCAGAAATGTCCTAGAAATTTGTGCATCATTTTTTAAAGAGGTAATCACCTTAGTCAAAAATCATGAACTTTTCTGAAGGGCATTTTGGGTTCATTGAAAAAGATTTCAGTTGAGCCTAGTATTTCAAAGGGATGCTAGGGTTTGTTAATCCCCATTTCAAATTTCCTTTGAATTTAAACATGATGCATGGATACTTTAATGCAACTATTTACAATCAATTCTAGGGCTGTGACAACTCACCCCCACTAAAAAAGAATCTCGTCCTGAGATTTCAAGACATAGGGTAAGAGGAAGGGGACACAACTAGCACGATCTTCATGATCCAGATTGCAGCTCTTGAAGATGTTGATTCATTGCATCATCTTGATTTGGACATCTTGCTTCGAGGTCGTCATCCGAACACGACGATGGAAAGAAAGGGAAACTCTACAGGAAGCGATCTTCACAAAGATCGAGCAACTCACGATCAACTCATGGAATGAGACGTAAGAACATCTCCTGAGCTGAGACACAAAACAGGCATCAGGGGTGGTGGAGAGAAACAGATGATGAAGGTCCAATTTGGAAGGCAACAATTCCATGCTTAATTAGGATGGTGCATAGGTTTCAAAGTAGAGAGGAATTAATTGCCCCTTAACCGAACGGGGCACCGTAGAGGAGGTGACTCGTTGAATTATCTCCTAAGTCAGGCCAAAAAGAATTACTTTTGATGCAGGGATCATTGATACTCTTTGTACCAGACTGAGGCAAATTCACAAATGATCATTGGAGGAGTTCAAAGGAAATGGCATACTCAGACTGGAATGGAAACTATATGTTATAGAACAACTCGGCAACGGAAGGCACATTCCAATCGATACCAAGGGTATAACCTAGTGTCTAGGCGTGCTCTCAAGAACTTGAGCATTTCCATATTCATCAGGGTTTTACCAACATCTATGTCAAAGATCCTGGCAACACTTCATACTACTGTGATGAATAATGATGGAGGATGCAGATGCAAAGGAGGACAACACTTTCTCAGATTTCACCTTAGCGATGCCAAGAAAACAAAATCTAGATGATCGACAGAGAGACATTTAGCACTCCACTTCTAATGTTCTACTTGATGTACTAGTGTAACCCAATTATAGGTACTGTTTGGTATCTAGAACATCAAGTAAAGGTCATACTTCGGAAACACAAAGGATCCACAAGGAACAACTTCTACAATAAGTCATACGATACGTCTCCAACGTATCTATAATTTTTGATTGTTCCATGCTATTATATTATCAATCTTGGATGTTTTTATATACATTTATAGCAATTATATATCATTTTTTGGGACTAACCTATTAACTTAGTGCCAAGTGCCAGTTGCTGTTTTTTGCCTGTTTTTGGTTTTCCAGAATATCAGTACCAAACGAAGTCCAAATGCCACAAAACTTTTTGGAGATTTTTTTCTGGACATAACAAGTACTGTAAGCTTTGGGAGAGGGCCAGAAGATGAAGCAGTGGCCCATGAGGCACCAGGGCACGCCCCAGGGGGGTGCGCCCTGGTGGCTTGTGGGCCCCACACAGCTCCGTTTGACCTAATTCCACCACTATAAATTCTCTAAAATCGGGAAACCAACAGAGGAGTCCACGAAATACTTTTTCTGCCGCCGCAAGCTTCTGTTCTTGAGAGATCCCATCTGGAGGCCTTTTCCGATACTCCGCCGGAGGGGGAATCGATCACGGAGGGGCTCTCCATCAACCTTGCTGCCCTTCTGATGATGCGTGAGTAGTTTACCACAGACCTTCGGGTCCATAGTTAGTAGGTAGATGGCTTCTTCTCTCTTTTTGATCTTCAATACAATGTTCTCCTCGATGTTCTTGGAGTTCTATCCGATGTAATTACTTTTTGCGGTGTGTTTGTTGGGATCCGATGAATTGTGAGTTTATGATCAGATTATCCATGAATATTATTTGAGTCTTCTCTGAACTCTTTTATGCATGATTAATATAGCTTTGTATTTCTCTCCGATCTATTTATTTGGTTTGGCCAACTAGATTGATTTATCTTGCAACGGGAGAGGTGCTTTGTAATGGGTTCGATCTTGCGGTGCTCAATCCCAGTGACAGAAAGGGACATGACACGTATGTATCGTTGCTATTAAGGGTAAAAAGATGGGGTTTATTCATGCATGAGTTTACTTTGTCTACATCATGTCATCTTGCTTAAGGCGTTACTCCGTTCTTTATGGACTTAATACACTAGATGCATGCTGGATAGCGGTCGATGTGTGGAGTAATAGTAGTAGATGCAGGCAGGAGTCGGTCTACTTGTCTCGGACGTGATGCCTATATACAAGATCATTGCCTTGGATATCGTCATGATTATTTGCTTTTCTATCAATTGCCCAACAGTAATTTGTTTACCCACCGTATGCTATTTTCATGAGAGAAGCCTCTAGTGAAAACTATGGCCCCCGGGTCTACTTCTATCATATATTAAAAATCCTAAAAATACCTTGCTGCACTTTTACTTTATTTATTTTATTTTATATTTTTAGTTCAATCTATCTATCTTTCACATACAATTTAATCTTGCAATTGACCGCCGAGGGATTGACAACCCCTTGTATGCGTTGGGTGCAAGGATTTGTTATTTTGTGTGCAGGTACTGCTAACGAGGTGTTGCTTTATTCTCCTACTGGATTGATAAGCTTGGTTTCATAACTGAGGGAAATACTTATCTCTACTATACTGCATCTCCCTTCCTCTTCAGGGAATTACCAACGCATCTCACAAGTAGCAGGAAGAATTTCTGGCGCCGTTGCCCGGGAGACATCATCAACATCTATCAAGTACCTACGCATAAAACTTACATCTCCTTGCATTTATTTTATTTGCCTTTGCCTCTCGTTTTCATCTCCCCCACTTCTAAAAAGTTTTAACAAAAACACAAAAATATCTTTTATTTTGCTTGCTTGCTTCCTTTTATTGCCTTCATGTCAAACACACAAGAACATAAAGTAAAAGCAAAAATTTAAGATCACTATGGATCCTCATCCACTTGCTAATCTTTTGAAAAGATCCAATTATAATGAACCAATTGCTAGTGATTTGAGTGCTCTTGATTTTCTCTATGAAGTTTTGTTTCAAAATCATGAATCTGAAAATTGTGAGAAAGTGTTAGAAGAAGAAATTTATAAAGTGATTCATGATAGCTCCTTGATTGAAAAGCGTGATTGCAATGATGTTACTATAAATTTTATTAATGTGAATTGTGCTAGTGATATGCAAAACCCCAAGCTTGGGGATGATGATTTTGTTATATCCACTACTTATTGCAATGATCATGATTGGGGTGATAATGATTCTTATGATCTTGAAAATTTATTTAAACCTCATGATGAATATGCTTGCGATAATGATGAAAGTGGGTTTGGAGAGGTCATAACTTTAGTTGATGTTAATCCCACTATCTTGGAAGATTATAAAAAATTTATGCATGTGGATCGTGAAGAGAATATTTTATATGATAGCTATATTGTTGAATTTGACTATGATCCTACATGTAATTATTATGAGAGAGGAAAATGTGGTTGTAGAAACTTTCATGTCACTAAATTACCTCTCTATGTGCTAAAATTATTCATGCTCCATTCTTCCTATTTGCATATGCTAGATATTGCGTGTCTTGATAATTTGTTTTCTTATAAAATGCCTATGCATAGGAAGTATTTTAGACTTAAATGTGTTTTTCACATGCTACATGATGCTCTCTTTGTGTTTCAATTCATATTTTTTTATGTCAGCATCATTGAAATCTCAAGCCTATCTTAATGGCTATAAAGAAAGAGCTTGTTGGGAGACAACCCAATAAACTTTTTACCTACTGTTCTAGTGTGTTTTCACATTTATGCTACTGTTATGATTGAGTTTTTATGTTTTAATTAGTGTTTGTGCCAAGTAAAACCTTTGGGATGATTTGGAAGATAGTATAATTGATGCTGTTTGGAAAACAGAAAGTTTTGCGTCCAGTGCTGGAATTTTATTTCTGTACTGGAGCGTCAGAAAGATCTGAAATTTTTACACAGTATTGGTATATGAATTGCCCACGTTGTCCTAAGTTTTCAGAATTTTTGGAGTTACAGAAGTATGGCTTTTAAATAGATCTCTGCAGACTGTTTTGTTTTTGACAGATTCTGTTTTTGATGCGTTGCTAGCTTGTTTTGATGAAACTATGGATTGTATCGGGGGGTATAAGCCATGGAGAAGTTAGAATACAGTAGGTATAATGTAAAAATAAAATATGAATGGGTTTGCAACAGTACTTCAAGTAGTGATTTATTTTGTTATACTAACGGATCTCATGAAGGTTTTGTTGAGTTTTGTGTGATTGAAGTTTTCAAGTTTTGGGTGAGGTCACGATGGATGAAGGAATAAGGAGTGGCAAGAGCCTAAGCTTGGGGATGCCCGAGGCACCCCAAGGTAATATTCAAGGAAGACTCAAGCGTCTAAGCTTGGGGATGCCCCGGAAGGCATCCCGTCTTTCTTCTACCAACCATCGGTAATTTTACTTGGAGCTATATTTTTATTCATCACATGATATGTGTTTTGCTTGGAGCGTCGTGTATTATATGAGTCTTTGCTTTGTTTGCTTTGTCACAATCATCTTTGCTCGACACACCAATTTGAGAGAGCCACACATTTATCATAATTTGTTAGAATACTCTATGTGCTTCACTTCAATTTTTTGAGCTTGGCAGTTGCTCTAGTGTTTCACTTAAATATTTTTGAGCACGGCGGTGGCTATATTTTGAAGAAATATTTAAACTCTCATGCTTCACTTATATTATTTTGAGAGTTGATAAGATTAAAATTTTGAAGAAATATTTGCACTCTCATGCTTCACTTATATCTTTTTGAGAGTTGATAATAGTAATGGTAATTTGCACAAGATATGAATTTGGTCCCAAAGTGATGAATATTCAAGAGGGATATAATAAAAAATTTCATATAGATCATTGGATAAGATAAGTGTGATTCCTTGCAATAGTTTTGCGATATGGAGATGATGATATGTGAGTCATGTTAGTGAGTAATTGTGATTTAGTAAGAATATTAGTGTTAAGGTTTGTGATTCCCTATGCATGCACATTAAGTCAATAATTATGCAACGAAATTATATCCTACTTATGGTGCATTATTCGGTGTTAGTTATGTTCAATGCATGTTTATGACCGTTTTTGCTTTTTGGTTGGTTGCTTCTCAATCTATTTGCTAGGCTTCATTTGTACTAAGCGGGAATACTGCTTGTGCATCCAAACTCCTTAAACCCAAGTTGTGCCAAATGAGTCCACCATACCTACCTATATGCGGTATTTCCATGCCGTTCCAAGTAAATTTGCATGTGCCAACTCTAATTTTCAAAATAATATTCCGTTTTGTGTGCCCGTACCGCTCATGAAGCGGCAGGGGGTGGCCAATATTTTCCATGCTAGGTGTGTTATTCTCACGATGAGTGTTTATTCACTTGTCATTGCACGAGAGAGTGGCTGGTAATAGGGATGCCCAGTCCCACAATGAAATCAAAATTAATAACAACAAAATTCCTTGGAAAGTGTTGGTATGGAGGGCACCCGTGGATACGGCTAGCCATGGATTGTGAAAGAATGGTGGAAAGGAAATGAACTTTATTTTCTGTTTGGGAACCGCCTATGATGTGTCTAGCATGGAAGATATTGGGAATTCTCGGTCATTTTCGTTGACAGGAAAAGCATGCCTCTCAAAATAATTTTATCTCTCTAATTTAAGCTTTGAGCTCTGGCACATTTGCAAATCTCTGCTTCCCTCTATGAAGGGCCTATCTATTTACTTTTATGCAATTTTTATTTTTATTTTGAGTCTCCATCTTCTCTTATAAAGCACCAACTAGAGAGCACTATTGTCATAATTGTGCATTGTGTGTAGCAAATATTGAGTGTGTTGCATGAATGGATCAATGATTGAGCATAATGGGCTAGGGATAACTTTCTTTAGCGTTGATATTTTGAAAAGCATGGTTGCTTGTTAGTATGCTTGAGTATTTATATCTTCATGTCAAATTAGAGCCTATTGCTTTGAATCATTCAAGTCCAAATGTCCATGCTACAAAAGAAAAGAATATATGATCAATATAATACGTAGCATTCCATATCAAAAATTCTGTTTTTATCATTTATCTACTCGAGGACGAGCAGGAATTAAGCTTGGGGATGCTTGATACATCTCCAACGTATCTATAATTTTTGATTGTTCCATGCTATTATATTATCAATCTTGGATGTTTTTATATACATTTACAGCAATTATATATCATTTTTTGGGACTAACCTATTAACTTAGTGCCCAGTGCCAATTGCTGTTTGTTGCCTGTTTTTGGTTTTCCAGAATATCAGTACCAAACGAAGTCCAAATGCCACGAAATTTTTGGAGATTTTTTTATGGACATAACAAATACTGGAAGCTTCGGGAGAGGGCCAGAAGATGAAGCAGTGGCCCACGAGGCACTAATACCCGGGGGGCGCCCTGGTGACTTGTGGGGCCCACACAGCTCCGTTTGACCTAATTCCACCACTATAAATTCTCTAAAATTGGGAAACCAACAGAGGAGTCCACGAAATACTTTTTCCGCCGCCGCAAGCTTCTGTTCTCGAGAGATCCCATCTTGAGGCCTTTTTCGGTACTCCGCCGGAGGGGGAATCGATCACGGAGGGGCTCTCCATCAACCTTGCTACCCTTCCGATGATGTGTGAGTAGTTTACCACAGACCTTCAGGTCGATAGTTAGTAGCTAGATGGCTTCTTCTCTCTTTTTGATCTTCAATACAATGTTCTCCTCGATGTTCTTGGAGTTCTATCCGATGTAATTACTTTTTGTGGTTTGTTTGTTGGGATCCGATGAATTGTGAGTTTATGATCAGATTATCCATGAATATTATTTGAGTCTTCTCTGAACTCTTTTATGCATGATTATTATAGCTTCGTATTTCTCTCCGATCTATTGATTTGGTTTGGCCAACTAGATTGATTTATCTTGCAACGGGAGAGGTGCTGTGTAATGGGTTCGATCTTGTGGTGCTCAATCCTAGTGACAGAAAGGGATATGACACGTATGTATCGTTGCTATTAAGGGTAAAAAGATGGGGTTTATTCATGCGTGAGTTTTCTTTGTCTACATCATGTCATCTTGCTTAAGGCGTTACTCCGTTCTTTATGGACTTAATACACTAGATGCAAGTTCGATAGCGGTCGATGTGTGGAGTAATAGTAGTAGATGCAGGCAGGAGTCGGTCTACTTGTCTCGGACGTGATGCCTATATACATGATCATTGCCTTGGATATCGTTATGATTATTTGCTTTTCTATCAATTGCCCAACAGTAATTTGTTTACCCACCATATGCTATTTTCATGAGAGAAGCCTCTAGTGAAAACTATGGCCCCCGGGTCTACTTCTATCATATATTAAAAATCCTAAAAATACCTTGCTGCACTTTTACTTTATTTATTTTATTTTATATTTTTAGTTCAATCTATCTATTTATCACATACAATTTAATCTTGCAATTGACCGCCGAGGGATTGACAACCCCTTGCATGCGTTGGGTGCAAGGATTTGTTATTTTGTGTGCAGGTACTGCTAACGAGGTGTTGCGTGATTCTCCTACTGGATTGATAACCTTAGTTTCATAACTGAGGGAAATACTTATCTCTACTGTACTGCATCTCCCTTCCTCTTCAGGGAATTACCAACGCAGCTCACAAGTAGCATCATATGAAATCCTCATGGAGAAGATGGTCAAATTACTCAATCAAGATACTACAATAGTAGATCTTTCGGCTAGGTGTGTCGGCCAAAACATCAACCTTGTCAGAACCTACCTCATAGATCTTGGGAAAGTTCCAACCATCATATCTGCCTAAGATTCAGATCTGGTTGGTGACAGGATATTTCAGACTCAGCTTGTCTAAAAAGAAAGTTTGCAACACAAACCGACGAGATGACTTTGCGAAATTCTCAGGAAATGAACTACGGCAGCAAGCTCCAAAACATGAGCTCAAATGCAAGACACACGTGAACACACTGTCCAAGACATAGCATGACCACATAGAAGTCTTACAACAAAACACTACCAAGTTCTGGTTGGGAACCATCATCGAGGATATCGAAGTCCTTACATAAGTTCGGATCTTAAGAAGGAACTTCTTCTCCTTGAACAAGTCATCAGTGGCTTGGTGTGCTAGGGATTACATATGGAGTGGAAGTAATTAATCTACCAAAGCACAGAATACTTTGCACAAGCATGACTGACTTGGGATGATTCCAGAGGAAGGAAAAACAAGCCTTCTCGAATTCACAGCGGCAACTTGCATCAAATGCACATGAACTTGGAGAAAGTTACTTCTTTCATCGAACATATACTTCATGACCTGGCACGAAGAAAATGCTTTCAAAAGTTTCCAATACTAGCTTTAATGTTCATCACAAGTTATGGAGAAGATAACAATGTTGCCGATGGGCTCAACAACAATTTATCAAGATACCCATATAGATGGAATTCCACAACTATGAGAACAAGGTGATAGCATTGGTCAGACCAAAAGATGTAATGCTGTATGCTCGAGGAAACAACCACGAGTAAAACAACATTAGGAAAATTGTTGGTGCTGATTTTGATTTGACAATAGCCCACACTCAAATCAAAGCTTGGGTAAGATAATAGATCCAACAATTGATCTCGGAGGTCACTCGAGGAAGATATCATGTTTCTTCAACACACTCACAATATATATCCCTTCGGCATGAACTAAGTTAGGCAAAGCTTTTATCTTCCAACTTTCCAAGTTGTTGTTTAAGCTTAACCAGCTAGCTCAGGGTATCCAACACAGGTTCCTGGAGAAGGGGTGGTTTATATGAATAAACCAACTTGATCACGAGCTCAACATAACGGTCAGGGGACAACCTGGTAATACTTCCGAGAAAATATTTAGAAAATCATGAACCACCAATATGTTATTAAGCTCGAGAACAATCTTGCTTTTTAGGGCAAGACGATATGATCAAAAGAGCGAGGGATTGACACAATCCTAACTCATTGATCGAAAAGTGCACTAGGGAAAAATGGACTAGGTAGCACGATCAATCTTAGAATGATGATTCAATAACCAACACGCTAAGAATGAGATTATTGTCCATTAACTACCAAGCAATAGGGTTGCTAGGAGTATTAATTTCACACATCATGATTCACTTGTCGGTATTCTGGTTACAACAACACGAAGGCCAAGAAATGAATAATGATGGCGAGAAGTATCACTACATCAAGAATTCATAAGATGGTGTGCAATTCCCATGACATTCTTGACATGAAAGAGGGTAATACTCCAAGGTAGAATGGAACAAGAGCTGGATTGGCATCCTGACCTGCGGAGCACAACTGCTTTGACCCAATCCTCGAAATGGACAAGGTACTGGAGTTTGTTTCTCCTAGTCATCCTGAGATAGAATGGCTTGATAGACCACAAGAGTAATAGGCATCGATGAATGAATGCATGACATACTCTTGACTATCAATTGATAGACGAAGGTCAGAATACAGCTGAAGAGGGACAACTCAAAGGAACATATGATTTTTTGAGTTGTGGATGCATAGATTAGCATGTCGAACAAGTTCAACATATTTCTTCTGGATAATCCATGCAGAAAGGTAGGATTGGCAGAGTCACACTTATGGAATGGAGAACGCATCAAGAGCACTCTTGTTGTGATCTTTTGGTTCAAGGAGAACGTCTACCATGGCTGGTTCATGGTATTGGAAGAATGATATACCACGGACCTCGAAGACTAGAACAATGTTACTAATCAACCTAAAGGGGCTACAATCTCTATTAACAAGAAATAAATAGAGTGAATCTTGGGTTCAAGAGCCCAGAAATAGAATACCTACCAACTAAATGGCATCACGAGATGCTTTCGAGAATGATGGTCGGAATTATCACACTGGGGATACAACACAAAGGCTGAATCTCTGTGTGGTTCACTTAACATAACGTGGTTTCCTATTAACTTCAACAGATATGTTAAGGTAATGAAATACCCCAACACAACAATTTGTGTGTCTAGTCTGGCCAAACAGACATCGGAACAGGAAGAAATGATTTGCAAATGCATCAGACTATTTAGAAACCTGGGATAAGTCGGATAACATAACGGCTGTACGGGCATGAAAAATGAGACAACCTGCAAGACAACTGACAACATAACAACTGCATTATTATGGGAACACCGATCTGAGAAGACAACACCTTTCCTATAAGTCTCCAGCATAGTAACTCGTCATCCTGATAGATAGATGAGAAAGCCTAGTTTCTTAACCCCATAGAAAAGAAGAGGGTGACTCAGAATCATAAGGACACATGATAAGGAGTAAAAAGAGCCTTACGTTACCTTCCACAATCAATTCCCCTATATAACTAAAGCATTTCTAGACTCGACATCGACTAGTTTGGCTTGGTAATCCTACAGGCAGTCAGGCTCTGATACCAAAGCTGTCGGGACCCCGATCCTAAGTCACACCAATCTAGCATAAGACACATCATATCACTTTGCGGCCTCACGCACGGTAACCCACGGCTACTGCCTTTACCTTGGCCGGGACCGTTTGCGTCTTTTGGCTCGCATATATGATTGTGATGCTAGCATCCATATGACAGAGAACCTGGGTCGACATGACTAGTCATAAACCAAGGTGGCACAAACGTACAGGGACAGACATAGGTAACCCAGCAATGCACGTGTCGGTCATCAGCGTGTGTAACTGGGCTGTAGCAAGCTATCAGGACTCTAGTAACACTGCGTGACATTTCCCCGTAGGGACAGACACAGGAGCAAAGAAGGATACATGTCGGTCAATCCATGTGTTCCGAAGTAGTAGCGAACTACCAAGGCTCAGTGGAAGCACTAGGAGGCATTTCCCTGTATGGAAGGCTACCAAAGCAGATAACTAGGTGTCAAATCCCACACATACCAATGCATTTCAAAACATACACACAATATGCATGATATGTGTAGATACAACATGGCATCACAACATAACTCTACGACTCAAAGTATTTATTTAAGAGGCTCTGAGGAGCCATACATAACATGATATATATTACAAACAGGGGTCACATGACCCAACATGCCAAGTCATACAAGCAACAGAAGCATAAACCTGTCTGAGTACAGACAGCTGAAAAAGAAAGAAGGCTAGGAAGCCTGTCTATCTACAAGACCCTCCATAGGAGCCAGACCTCTATCTGGGATTCCCAAGCTACTCGGTCAACATAGAACTCATCGTTGAAACCACTAGTGAGACTAACGTCTCGTCTGCAAAAACATAAATTAAGCAACCGTGAGTACAAAGGTACTCAGCAAGACTTACATCAAAACTAACTACATATGCATCAGTATCAACAATGGGGTTGTGGAGTTTGACTACAGCAAGCCAGCTTTGACTCAGTGCCTATCCTGAACTATGACTACCAGTAACTTCTTTGGGGTGAGAGAGCACACACGAGTCCACATAGTCACCACAACAATACACCACTATGGATTCACTCCCATCTCCCTACGAAAAGGCCATCCATAGCACTCACGCTTATCTTGCGCATTTTAGAGTATCCATTTAAGTTTTCTATGAACAATGTAGCTTTCCAAGTAGTCCATATCCGAGGACGCGGCTATTCGAATAGATCAATAACCTATAGGGTTGTACTTCTTGACACATGCTCTCACCACTTACCACCATATACACGTCATGTATCTCGGCAACCTTCAAAGCGGAAGCCTGGCGAGGGTGTCTGCCACAACCTGACTAACCACGCAAGACTCTAGTCCAGGTTTATCGCCTATTTGAGGTTGTATCCGCAAAGGAAGTCTGGTCGAAGTTTCTATCACGGCCCCAAACGATGAGAATAGGGTTCCCAAGAGCACCATGCGGGTGTCACTTGGTACACCATGCCTCGTGCCTACCGCAACATAGCCCACCCCGATGGTCAGCGCTAAGCACGGCCCCCAGCACACCCTACAAACACCAGAAACTAGTTGCAACTCCTGGACAGAGATCAAGGCGATTAATAAGTTGAGAGAGCTTGGAGCGCCCGGAGCCCAATGTGTGGTAGTAACTGTTCTCGGATCACAAACATGGAACTCAGTTCTTGAGGACGGTCTCAATGAAACAACCCACCATGTACTCCTACATGGCCTCTCATCGCTACCTTGACCAAATCATGTTCACACACATAGCTCTCACACAGTAGGACATGAACACAACCATTCCAATTCATCGCCCAGATGGATCAGACCCGACACGACTCTAAGCATAGCAAGCATAACAAGAAACATGGATGAGTAGGCACAACATGGCTCAAACAATTCCTACTCATGCTAGTGGGTTTTACTATTTACTTTGGCAAAGACATGTCATGCAGAGGAATGGGTTCAACTACCGCAACAAGTAACAGTTGAATCGTTGTTATCCTAATGAAATAAAAGAGAGCAGGAGCGAGAGAGTGGGATTGTATCGGAATGCTCAAGGGGGTTTGCTTGCCTGGCACTTCTGAAGATAGTAATGCTCTTCATCGGTGTCAACGATCACAACGTCAGAATCGTCTTCTACCGAGAAGGAACAAACACCGACAAACAAAGAAGGGGCACAATCAATGTGATGCAACAATATGATGCATGGTGATGGCATGGCAACATGCTGTGATTTGGGCTAATTCAACTAGCAACAATTTAAATGAAGTTGGTTTGAACCCAAGGTTCAAATTCAAACTCCATATAAGACATTTCAAATGCCATTTATTCAAATTGTCATATACAGCAGCTTTAAGTTGTTCAAACATGCATGAAAACAGTACCATTGGATAGATTGGATTTTTCTAATCATTTTTCATATATAAATCTTTTCCATCTGAGCTACGGTTGATTTTATATGATTTTTTTTGAAGTTTATATCATTTTCTGGAATTTCCTGCTTATATTAGATTAATCTAAATCCACAAAATGATTTATTGCATCAGCATTGCGTCACTGTGGCGTCAGCAGTCAACAGGGGCAGTCCAGGTCAAACCTGACCGGTGGGACCCGCATGTCAATGACTACTCTAACTAACAGAGGATGTTAGTGCTAATTAGTTATTTAACATAATTAATCCAGGGGCTGGCCCCACATGTCAGTGACCAGAGGGGGTCAAATCCCGGTCAACCAGGGTCAAACTCGCCGGAGTTGACCCATGGCTCATCGCCGACGAAGCCAGAGATGGCGGAGGTGCTCGGGATTCGTCCTCCGGCGACCAAAATGACGGCGGAGGGCATCTACGTGAAGCTGGTGCTCGGCCGCATCCTTCTGAGCAAGAGGAAGGGGCCGAGGTCGACCGAGCTTGCCGGAATCAAGCTCGCGGCGGCGGCTGGAGCTCGGGCATGCTCGGGTTGGCGCTAGTGAGCAAGGGAGGAGGAGCTGCTGGTGGCTACGGGGTCATGGAGATGTTCTGAGCTCGCTGGTGTGCTCGTCTGTGAGCTGAAGTGGCTATGGCCACGGCAGCGACATGGCCGGCAGAGCCAAGCTCTCGGCCATGATGGGTAACGCGGCTAGAGGGGGCAAACGAGCAAAGGGAGAGGGGTGTTCGAGGCAGGGGCTCACGGCGGTTGCAGAGGGCGTTGATACATCCAATTTGCATCATGATTTCCTACTGTTATTTATTATGTTTTTAGTCATTATTTCACTTTATGGTACAATTCTTATGCCTTTTATCTCTTAATTTGCAAGATTTACATGAAGAGGGAGAATGCCAGCAGTTGGAATTCTGGACCTGAAATAGCCATATCAGAGATACCTATTGTACAGAGCTCCAATTGACCTGAAATTTCACGGAGAATTTTTATTGAATATATAAAAAATACTGGAGAAAAGAGATAACAGAGGGGACCCACCAGCTGCCCACAAGGCAGCAGGGCGCGCCCCCCCTGGGCGCGCCCTAGTGCCTTATGGGGCCCACAGCTGGCGTCTGGCCCCCTCCTTCTGCTATATGAAGCCATTTGCCCTAGAAAAAATTGGAAGAAGACTTTCGGGATGAAGCGCCGCCGTCTCGTGGTGGAACTAGGGCAGGAGCTATTTTGCTCTCCGGCGGAGCGATTCCGCCGGGGATACTTCCCTCCGGGAGGGGGAAATCGAAGCCATCGACATCACCAACGATCCTCTCATCGTGGGAGGACCAATCTTCATCAAGATATTCACCAGCACCATCTCATCTCAAACCCTAGTTCATCTCTTGTATTCAATCTTTGTCTCAAAACCTCAGATTGGTACCTGTGGGTTGCTAGTAGTGTTGATTACAGCTTGTAGTTGATGCTAGTTGGTTTATTTGGTGAAAGATTATATGTTCAGATTCTTAATGCTATTCAATACCCCTCTGATCTTGAACATGAATATGATTTGTATGTAGTTACTTTTGTTCTTGAGGACATGGGAGAAGTCTTGTCATAAGTAATCATGTGAATTTGGTATTCGTTCGATATTTTGATGATTTGTATGTTGTTGCTTCCTTTAGTGGTGTCGTGTGAACGTCGACTACATGACACTTCACCATCTTTGGGCCTAAGGGAAGGCATTGTGGAGTAGTAATTAGATGATGGGTTGCTAGAGTGACAGAAGCTTAAACCCTAGTTTATGCGCTATTCCGTAAGGGGCTGATTTGGATCCATATGTTTCATGCTATGGTTAGAGTTATCTTAATTTTTCTTTCGTAGTTGCGGATGCTTGTGAGAGGGGGTAATCATAAGTGAGAGGCTTGTTCAAGTAAGAACAGCACCCAAGCACCGGTCCACCCACATATCAAATTATCAAAGTAGCGAACACGAATCAAACAAACATGATGAAAGTGACTAAATGAAATTCCCATGTGTCCTTGAGAATGCTTTGCTTATTATAAGAGATCGTTCCGGCTTGTCCTTTGCTACCAAAAGGATTGGGCCACCTTGCTGCACTCTTTGTTACTGTTACTACTTGTTACTTGTTATGAATTATTTTGCTATCAAAACTATCTGTTACCGCTACTTTCAGTACTTGCAGAGAGTACCTTGCTGAAAACCGCTTGTCATTTCCTTCTGCTCCTCGTTGGGTTCAGCACTCTTACTTATCGAAAGGACTATGATTGATCCCCTATACTTGTGGGTCATCAAGACTCTTTTCTGGCGCCGTTGCCAGGGAGCGAAGTGCCTTTGGTGAGTGGAATTTGGTAAGGAAACATTTATATTACGTGCTGAAATTTATTGTCACTTGTCACTATGGAAAGTAATCCTTTGAGGGGCTTGTTCGGGGTATCTTCACCTCGACCGGAAGCAATAAGAGTTGCTCCTCAACCTATTGAACCTACTGAAAATATTTATTATGAAATTCCTTCAGGTGTGATAGAGAAACTGCTAGCTAATCCTTATGCAGGAGATGGAACGGTACATCCCTATATGCACTGGATCTATGTGGATGAAATTTGTGGATTGTTTAAGCTTGCAGGTTTATCCGGAGATGGAGTTAAGAAGAAAGTATTCCCTTTATCTTTGGAGGGAAAGGCATTGATGTGGTATAGGCTATGTGATGATACTAAAACATGGGACTGGAACTGGTTGAAGATGGAATTCCACCAGAAATTTTATCCTATGCATTTGGTTCATCGTGATCGGAATTATATATATAATTTTTGGCCTCGTGAAGGAGAAAGTATCGCTCAAGCTTGGGGGAGGCTTAAGTATATGTTGCACACATGCCCCAATCATGAGCTCTCAAGAGAAATAATTCTTCAAAACTTTTATGCTCGGCTTTCTTATAATGATCAATCCATTCGCGATTCTTCTTCTGCTGGTTCCTTTATGAAGAGAACTATTGAATCCAGATGGGATCTTCTAGAAAGAATTAAACGTAACTCTGAAGATTGGGAAATCGACAAAGGTAATGAGTCAGGTATAAATCTTGAGTTTGATTGTGTTAAATCTTTTATGGAAACTGATGCTTTTCGTAAGTTTAGTACTAAATATGGACTTGACTCTGAGATAGTAGCTACCTTTTGTGAATCTTTTGCTACTCATGTTGATCTCCCTAAGGAGAAATGGTTTAAATATCACCCACCTATTGAATTGAATGAAGAACCTGTTAGCGTTAAAGAAGAGATAATTGTTTACCATGTTGATCCAGTTGTGCCTACTGCTTATATTGAGAAACCTCCTTTCCCTGTTAGGATTAAGGAACATGCTAAAGTTTCAACTGTGGTTAATAAGAGTAATATTAAAGCACCTAGACCTTCTGATCAAATTAAAGTTGAACCTAGTGTTGCAATGGTTAAAGATATTTTGGTCGATAATATTGATGGACATGTCATATATTTCTGTGATGAAGCAACTAGAATTGCTAAGCCAGACCCTAAGGATAAAAACAAACCTGTAGTTGGCATGCCTGTTATTTCTGTTAAAATTGGAGATCATTGCTATCATGGTTTATGTGATATTGGTGCTAGTGTGAATGCTATTCCGTTTATTCTCTATCAAGAAGTCATGAATGATATTGCACCTGTTGAGATTGAAGATATTGATGTTACTATTAAGCTTGCAAATAGAGATACTATTTCACCACTTGGGATTGTTAGAGATGTTGAAGTCCTGTGTGGTAAGATCACATACCCTACTGATTTTCTTGTTCTTGGCTCACCACAAGATGATTTTTGTCCCATTATATTTGGTAGACCCTTCTTGAATACTGTTAATGCTAAGATTGATTGCACTAAAGAAATTGTTAGTGTTAATTTTGGTGAGATGTCTCATGAGTTTAATTTCTCTAAGTTTCGTAGACAACCTCATGATAAAGAATTACCTAGTAAGGATGAAATTATTGGTCTTGCTTCTATTGCTGTGCCTCCTACTGATCCATTAGAACAATATTTGCTTGAGCATGGGAATGACATGAATATGAATGAAAGAAATGAAATAGATGAATTATTCTTTAAACAAGCACCTATCCTGAAACACAATTTGCCTGTTGAAACCTTGGGAGGTCCACCTCCACCCAAGGGTGATCCTGTACTTGATTTAAAGCAATTACCCGATACTCTTAAATATGCTTACCATGATGAAAAGAAGATATATCCTGCTATTATTAGTGCTAACCTTTTAGAGCATGAAGAAAAGAGATTACTTAAAACTCTGAAGAAGCACGGTGCTGCTATTGGATATACTCTCGATGATCTTAAGGGCATTAGTCCCACTTTATGTCAGCATAAAATTCATATGGCACCAGATGCTAAACCTGTTGTTGATCACCAAAGAAGGCTGAATCCTAAAATAAAGGATGTGGTAAGAACTGAAATATTAAAGCTTCTGGAAGCAAGTATAATTTATCCCAAAGCTGATAGTAGATGGGTAAGTCCTGTTCATTGTGTTCCTAAGAAAGGAGGTATTACCGTTGTTCCCAATGATAAAAATGAACTTATCCCACAAAGAATTGTGACTGGTTATAGGATGGTAATTGATTTCAGGAAATTAAATAAAGCTACTAGAAAAGATCATCACCCCTTGCTTTTATTGATCAAATGTTAGAAAGATTATCTAAGCATACACACTTTTGTTTCCTAGATGGTTATTCTGGTTTCTCTCAAATACCTGTGTCACCTGAAGATCAAGAGAAAACCACCTTTACTTGTCCTTTTGGAACTTATGCTTATCGTCGTATGCCTTTTGGTTTATGTAATGCACCTGCTACCTTTCAAAGATGTATGACTGCTATATTCTCTGATTTTTGTGAAAAGATTGTTGAGGTTTTCATGGATGATTTCTCCGTTTACGGAACTTCTTTTGATGATTGCTTGAGCAACCTTGATCGAGTTTTGCAGAGATGTGAAGAAACTAATCTTGTCTTGAATTGGGAGAAGTGCCACTTTATGGTGAATGAAGGTATAGTTCTTGGGCATAAAATTTCTGAAAGAGGTATTGAAGTTGATAAAGCTAAAGTTGACGCTATTGAGAAAATGCCATGTCCTAAAGATATCAAAGGTATAAGAAGTTTCCTCGGTCATGCTGCTTTCTATAGAAGGTTTATAAAAGACTTCTCTAAAATTTCAAGACCTCTTACCAATCTCTTGCAAAAAGATGTTCCATTCATTTTTGAAGATGATTGTGTAGAAGCCTTTGAAATACTTAAGAAAGCCTTAATTTCTGCACCTATTGTTCAACCACCTGATTGGAACCTACCCTTTGAAATTATGTGTGATGCTAGTGATTATGCTGTTGGTGCTATTCTAGGACAAAGAGTTGATAAGAAATTAAATGTTATTCATTATGCTAGTAAAACTCTAGACAGTGCTCAAACAAATTATGCTACTACCGAGAAAGAATTTTTAGCAGTTGTGTTTGCATGTGATAAATTTAGATCTTACATTGTTGATTCCAAAGTCACTGTCCACATTGATCATGCTGCTATTAAATATCTTATGGAAAAGAAAGATGCTAAACCTAGACTTATTAGCTGGGTTCTTCTGCTACAATAATTTGATTTGCATATTGTTGATAGAAAGGGAGCTGAGAATCCCGTAGCTGATAATTTGTCTAGAATGGAAAATGTTCTTGATGACCCACTTCCTATTAATGATGATTTTCCTGATGAGCAATTAGCTGTGATAAATGCTTCTCGTAATACTCCTTGGTATGCAGACTATGCTAATTACATTGTTGCTAAATACATACCACCCAGCTTTACATACCAACAAAACAAAAAGTTCTTCTTTGATTTAAGACACTACTTTTGGGATGACCCACACTTATATAAAGAAGGAGTAGATGGTATTATTAGATGTTGTGTAACTGAGCATGAACAGGAACAGATCCTACATAAGTGCCACTCCGAGGCATATGGAGGACACCATGCGGGAGACCGAACTGCACACAAGGTATTACAATCCGGTTTTTATTGGCCTACTCTTTTCAAGGATGCACGTAAGTTTGTCCTTTCTTGTGATGAATGTCAAAGAATTGGTAATGTTAGTAGACGTCAGGAAATGCCTATGAATTATTCACTTGTTATTGAACCATTTGATGTTTGGGGTTTCGATTATATGGGACCTTTTCCTAAATCCAATGGGTATACTCATATTCTAGTTGCTGTTGATTACATTACTAAGTGGGTAGAAGCAAGGAGAAAATCTTAAGGATGCTTGGTATAGGTTAATGGAATCCTACCATGTTTGCTCTATAAAAGGGGATTTAAAAAATTTGCTTCGCAATTTCTATATAGGTTTAACCATGCCTCATAGACAACTTTTGGACTTTGCCGCAAAAGGAAATTTTATTGATAGTGAGGCCAATACTGCCTATGAAATAATAGAGGGTATATTGGGGATTCCACCACCACAAAAGGGATTTGCTTTTACTCAAGTGGGGGCTCAAATATTAGACAAATTGGGTGACATGCAGAAAAATTTGGTTGAGTTGCAGAAGTCTAATGAACCTCTTAAATATATTAGTGGAAACCTCAATCGCATGAACACTTTGATTACTCTATGCAATAAGCGATTGGATATTCTAGACCTTAAAATTGCCTCATTTCCTGAGAATAATGGGAAGCGTAAAGAGCCTCCCGGGTTTGAGAAAACTCCTACAAAGATCATTAAAACCAAAGAAGACAATACTTGAAACTACGCATTATGCCTAGCTAGGGGCATAAAACAATAGCGCTTGTTGGGAGGCAACCCAATGAATAAAATAAATTTTTGCTTTTTATTTCTGTTTTCTTGTGTGCACACAATTATGCTACTATTATGATTGTGTTTTTATGTTTTAATTAGTGTTTGTGCCAAGTAAAGCCTTTGGGATAATTTGGAAGATAGTATAGTTGATGCTGTTTGGAAAACAGAAAGTTTTGCGTCCAGTGCTGGAATTTTAGTTCTGTACTCGAGCGTCAGAAAAATCTGAAATTTTTACACAGTATTGGTATATGAATTTCCCACGTTTTCCTAATTTTTAAGAATTTTTGGAGTTACAGAAGTATAGCTTTTAAATAGATCTTTACAGACTGTTCTGTTTTAGACAGATTCTGTTTTTGTTGCATAGTTTGCTTATTTTGATGAATCTATGGATCGTATCGGGGGGTATGAGTCATGGAGAAGTTGGAGTACAGTAGCATTTTGCCAATATTAAATATGAATCAATTTACTACAGTACTTAAAGTTAAAGATTTGTTTGTTATAATAACGGATCTCACGAAGGTTTTGTTGAGTTTTGTGTGATTGAAGTTTTCAAGTTTTGGGTGAGATCATGATGGATGAAGGAATAAGGAGTGGCAAGAGCCTAAGCTTGGGGATGCCCAAGGCACCCCAAGGTAATATTCAAGGAACACTCAAGCAACTAAGCTTGGGGATGCCCCGGAAGGCATCCCCTCTTTCTTCTACCAACTATCGTAATTTTACTTGGAGCTATATTTTTATTCGTCACATATCATGAGTTTTGCTTGGAGCTTCTTGTATTATATGAGTCTTTGCTTTGTTTACTTTGTCACAACCATCTTTGCTGGACACACCTATTTGAGAGAGCCACACATTTACCATGATTTGTTAGAATACTCTATGTGCTTCACTTAAATCTTTTGAGCTACGCAGTTGCTCTAGTGCTTCACTTAAATCTTTTTGAGCACGGCGGTGGCTATATTTTGAAGAAATATTTGAACTCTCATGCTTCACTTATATTATTTTGAGAGTTGATAAGATTAAATTTTGAAGAAATATTTGCACTCTCATGCTTCACTTATATCTTTTTGAGAGTTGAAAATAGTAATGGTAATTTGCACAGGATATAAATTTGGTCCCAAAGTGATGAATATTCAAGAGGGATATAATAAAAACTTTCATGAAAGATCATTGGATACGATAAGTTTGATTCCTTGCAATAGTTTTTCGATATGGAGATGATAATATGTGAGTCATGTTAGTGAGTAATTGTGATTTAGTAAGAATATTGGTGTTAAGGTTTGTGATTCCCTATGCATGCACATAAAGTCAATAGTTATGCAACGAAATTATATCCTACTTATGGTGCATTATTCAGTGTTAGTTATGTTCAATGCATGTTTATGACCGTTTTCGCTTTTTGGTTGGTCGCTTCTCAATCTATTTGCTAGCCTTCATTTGTACTAAGCGGGAATACTGCTTGTGCATCCAACTCCTTAAACCCAAGTTGTGCCAAATGAGTCCACTATACCTACCTATATGTGGTATTTCCATGCCGTTCCAAGTAAATTTGCATGTGCCAACTCTAATTTTTCAAAATAATTTTCCGTTTTGTGTGCCCGTACCGCTCATGAAGCGGCAGGGGGTGGCCAATATTTTCCATGCTAGGTGTGTTATTCTCACGATGAGTGTTTATTCACTTGTCATTGCACAAGAGAGTGGAAGGTAATAGGGATGCCCAGTCCCGAAATGATTTTTTTTAATATGATGATAATAATAAATTCCTTGGAAAGTGTTGGTATGGAAGGCACCCGTGGATACGGCTAGCCATGGATTGTGAAAGAATGGTGGAAAGGAAATAAACTTTATTTTTTGTTTGGGAACCGCCTATAATGTGTCTAGCATGGAAGATATTGGGAATTCTCGGTCGTTTTCGTTGACAGGGAAAGCATGCCTCTCAAAATAATTTTATCTCTCTAATTTAAACCTTGAGCTCTAGCACCTCTGCAAATCTCTGCTTCCCTCTGCGAAGGGCCTATCTATTTACTTTTATGCAATTTTTATTTTTATTTTGAGTCTCCATCTTCTCTTACAAAGCACCAACTAGAGAGCACTATTGTCATACTTGTGCATCGTGTGTAGCTAATATTGAGTGTGTTTCATGAATGGATCAATGATTGAGCATAATGGGCTAGCGATAACTTTCTTTAGCGTTGATATTTTGAAAGATGTGACGCCCCCGACTCAATCATGCGCTAATCATACACGCAAATGCACACGATCAAGATCAGAGACTCACGGGAAGATATCACAACACAACTCTAGACACAAATAAAAGTCATACAAGCTTTATATTACAAGCCAGGGGCCTCGAGGGCTCGAATACATAAGCTCACTATCAAGCGTCAGCGGAAGCAACATAATATCTGAGTACAGACATAAAAGGGAAACAAGTTTGCCTTAAGAAGGCTGAGCAAAACAACGACACTGATCGAAAAGACGCAAGCCTCCTGCCTGGGTGCCTCCTATCTACTCCTAGTCGTCGATGGTCTCCACGTAGTAGTAGGCTCCACCGGTAGGGTAGTAGTAGTCGTCGGCGGTAGCAGCTGACTCCTGGGCTGCGTCATCTGATCACAGCAATTGGGTATAGGGGAAAAGAGGAGCAAAGCAACTGTGAGTACTCATCCAAAGTACTCGCAAGACTTACATCAGAACAATTCTATTTATGCATTGGTATCAAGGGGAGGCTGTATCTGTGGACTAAACTGCAGAAATGCCAGAATAGAGAGAAAGGCCTAGCCTATCGAAGACTAGCATCTTCAGCGTCTTGCAGCATTAGAAGAGTGCAGATTAGCATAATATAAAGTAGCAAGTAATTAGTAGCAATGCCTAGAGATCCTTCCTCGACTCCCTACGAGAAAGCAATCCTGGAGCTAACATATTCAACCCATTTCTAGCTGCAGAAGATCGGGATATTTTCCGAGCGTCCTGTTACCGTGGACATGGCTATTCGAATAGATATACTTCCCTGCAGGGGTGCACCAACTTACCCAACACGCTCGATTAACTCTGGCCGAACAAACTTGCTCGGTCCATGCCCGGCCTCGGCTGATCGACACGTCGTAGCCCTACCTAGGCTCAACAGATAGGCCAGCACGCCGGCCTACATCCTAAGCGCTCAGGGGTCTTGGGCCCATCGCCCTTTGCACTCCTGCGTGTTGCGAGGACGGCATGGAGTAGACCTAGCCCCCTTAATACAAGCGCAGGCTTTCGCGGTCCAACCCAGGCGCGTGCCGCTCAACTGCTGACGTCTGAAGAGCTTCGGCTGATACATACGACGCCGAGTGCCCATACTTATTCCCGCGTGGTGGTTAGCGCGAAAAGGCCAGAGGCCTACTCAGATCACATATCCAAACCCATTGTTGTGTTAGTAGCGCGTGGTGACAATCAGCGATCCATGATTTGTGGTCCCGTTGCCCCGTCTCGTGGACTTACGGCAAGGGCTAGGAATGCACACCTGTGCCACGTAATTATCTCGCGGGTACCCTCACGGTCAACCTGTCTCCACATACCTCGCGGGTACACCTCGGGGCCGACCTGACTTCATCAAGGGACTGAATAATATAAAGTACTGGTCTCGGCCCCTCGATCACATTGATCGGGGCACTGGTAACAAAGCGGGGCAACAGGGACAAGGGTGAGGGGTCACTGATGGATCACTAACCGACCTATACTAAGCATATAGGATAACAGATAAAGTAACAATAGCAGGTTACAAAAGCAGGCTATGCATTAGAATAGGAGCTATCTATTACAGTAGCAAAATCTAATGTAAGCATGAGAGAGGAAGAATGGGCGATATAGGGATGATCAAGTGAGGTTTTGCTTGCCTGGAAGCTCTGCTGAAAGGGACTGGTCCTCTGCGGTGTAGTCGTACTCGGGAGCAGCATCAGTCTCGGGGTCTACCGAAGGAGGAGAGGGGGGAGAAACAATAAATAAAAGCAAACAATGCAACACAGATGCATGGCATGGCAAAAATGCAGTGCGGGTGGTGACCTTTCGCAGTACTACACGTTGCAGACGGAGCGGGAAAATATCTGGGGATATTTTCCCGGCTTCGGGCATCTATCAGACAAATGAACCAGAGGGGAAGGTTCCATGTTTGCATAGTTGTGGGCATGTGACAGATAAACGGAGGGCATATTCGGATTCATCTCGTTTTTCTGATCAACTTTCATGTAGAAAACTTTTTGATCCGAGTCACGGTTTAATTTCTATGATTTTTCAAAGACTTAAACATTTTCTGAAATTATTTTAATTACTAAATTCGACAGAAAAAGAAATATGATGTCAGCATGAGGTCAGGGTGATGTCAGCAGTCAGCTTTGACCTTTGACTGGTCAACCTGACAGGTGGGGCCCTTCCGTCATAGACTAGACTAATTAAACAACTGATTAAACTAACTAATTCAACTAATTAGCTAGTGGGACCCACTGTCAGTGACTGATTAGTTAACTAATTTAATTAACAGATTAATTAACAGTTTAATTAGCATTTTATTTATTTTTAAAAAAATGTTTAAACGGGTGGGGTCCACATGTCAGTGGCCCACGCTGCCCAGTCAGCGGCGTTGACCTGGTCAACTGTGTTAACTGGGCCCACGAGACCTAGCTGCCAGCGACCCAGACCGCGCCACGTGGGCGCCAGGCCAGCGCCGGTGGCTGGAGTGGCTCCGGCGAGCTCTCCCGCAGCGGCCGAACTCCGGCGAGCTCGGAAACGCGCTACGGTTAACCGTTTTGCGCGCGGCCGGGCTCATTCGAACGGGCACTCCGTGCCGCGTCGAATGGTGGCCACGCCAGAGCTGGGGGGGCGGAAAAGACGTCGGCGGCGAGCGTAGGCGGCGGCTGCGTACGGGCGCACTCGGGTCCGAGCCTAGAGGCTCGCCCGAGTCGAACTGGTGCGCGCACGCGCCTCCCTGGCAACCCAGGAGCACGGCGACACGACCAGGAAACGAGGAGAGGCACGGGGAGCGCAGCGAGGGCTGCAAAGGCGGTGGCTCGAGCACGGCTATGGTGGTGGCAGCGTACAGGCCCGAAGGCGAGTAGGGAGAGGAAGGAGGAGAGGCGGGGCTCATGGTGAGCCTGAAGAGGAGCAAAGCGGGCTCGGGGAGGTCCGGTGGTGGCGGATCGAAGACGGCCATCACCGGCATCTGAGGAGGAGGGCGAGGCCATGCAGCTCGATGTAGGGGCTCCCAGCTCTAGCTCCTTTCAGCAGGCAGAGTAGCGGACGCGGGCGGAGCTCCAGGGCAGGTTGCGGCGACGAGAGGGAGGCGGTGGCCGTGGCTACGCCGGCAACGCGTCCATGGCGGCGTTCGGGAGGGGGGTGGAGAGCACGGGAGAGATAGAGGGGGATTAGGGTTCGTCCATGGGGCGAGGGCGAGGCCAAGTAGTCGACACGGCGCCTGTAGCGGTGTGCTGTCGACAGGAGGAGAGGGGGCCTGGCTGCGATGATCGCGCGCGCGGCGACAGCGGCTCGGGGAGGAGCAGTAGGAGGGAGAAGAGGGGAGTTGGGCCGGGCCGGTGCTGTAGTGACTAGGAGCCCAAGTGCACAGTAGGTTTTTAGCCTTTTCCCTTTTTCTTTTTCTGCCTTTTAATTCCCTTTTGCTTTGCAAAATATTAGGCCGCCAAAACATTTTTGAAAAATGTGCAGCCTGGCCAATTAAATATGTTGCAATATTTGGCAGTGCCATAAAAAGGTTTGGGGGCAAAATAATTCTAGATGAATTTTGTATTGCATTTTAAGTGTCAAAATGTTGCTGTTGGCACTGTTTTCAAGTTGTTAGAGTCATCTAGGAATTTTTGGTGATGTTGTTTTCCTGAACATAATTCACAATGGATTATTTCCAAAATTATGAACATTTTAGTTCCTGGATTTGAACAACTTTTATTTTCACCTCATATTTTAATTTCAATTTGAATTGGAATTTGAAATGAGATATTAATGCAATATGGTTAAGCTTTGCAAAACAAGGTGACTTAGCTTAATCATGACGGATTACTGTAGTGCATTACCCAGGGATGTTACAAAAGACATGGTTGCTTGCTAGTATGCTTGAGTATTTATGTCATCATGTCAAACTATAGACTATTGCTTTGAATCATTCAAGTCCAAATGTCCATGCTACAAAAGAAAAGAGTATATGATGAATATGGTAGGTAGCATTCCACATCAAAAATTCTGTTTTTATCATTTACCTACTCGAGGACGAGCAGGAATTAAGCCTGGGGTTGCTTGATACGTCTCCAATGTATCTATAATTTTTGATTGTTCCATGCTATTATAGTGTCAATCTTGGATGTTTTATATACACTTACAAGCAATTATATATCATTTTTTGGGACTAACCTATTAACTTAGTGCCCAGTGCCAGTTGCTATTTTTTTGCCTATTTTTGGTTTTTCAGAATATCAGTACCAAGCGAAGTCCAAATGCAACGAAACTTTTTGGAGATTTTTTTCTGGACATAAGAGACACTAGAAGCTTCGGGAGAGGGCCAGAAGAGAGAGGAGGTGGCCACGAGCCACCAGGGCGCGCCCCAGGGGGGGTGGCGCGCCCTGGTGCCTCGTGGGCCCACCTCTGCTCCGTTTGACATAATTCCACCTCTATAAATACTCTAAAATCAGGAAACCAACAGAGGAGTCCACGAAATACTTTTTTCGCCGCCGCAAGTTTCTGTTATCGAGAGATCCCATCTGGAGGCCTTTTCCGGCACTCTGCCGGAGGGGGTTCGATTACGGAGGGGCTCTCCATCAACCTTGCTGCCCTTCCGATGATGCATGAGTAGTTTACCACAGACCTTCGGGTCCATAGTTAATAGCTAGATGGCTTCTTCTCTCTTTTTGATCTTGAATACAATGTTCTCATCGATGTTCTTGGAGGTCTATCCGATGTAATCACTTTTTGCGGTGTGTTTGTTGGGATCCGATGAATTGTGAGTTTATGATCAGATTATCCATGAATATTATTTGAGTTTCTCTGAACTCTTTTATGCATGATTGTTATAGCTTAGTATTTCTCTCCGATCTATTGATTTGGTTTGGCCAACTAGATTGATTTATCTTGCAATGGGAGATGTGCTTTGTAATGGGTTCGATCTTGCGGTGCTCAATCCCAGTGACAGGAAGGGACATGACACATATGTATCAATGCTATTAAGGGTAAAAAGATGGGGTTTATTCATGCGTGAGTTTACTTTGTCTACATCATGTCATCTTGCTTAAGGCGTTACTCCGTTCTTTATGAACTTAATACTCTAGATGCATGCTGGATAGCGGTTGATGTGTGGAGTAATAGTAGTAGATGCAGAATCATTTCGGTCTACTTGTCTCGGACGTGATGCCTATATACATGATCATTGCCTTTGATATCGTCATAATTATTTGCTTTTCTATCAATTGCCCAATAGTAATTTGTTTACCCACCGTATGCTATTTTCAAGAGAGAAGCCTCTAGTGAAACCTATGGCCCCCGGGTCTAGTTTTATCATATATTAAAAATCCCAAAAATACCTTGCTGCAATTTTACTTTATTTATTTTATCTTGTATTTTTGTTTGATCTATCTATCTATCACCATACAATTTAATCTTGCAATTAACCGCCAAGGGATTGACAACCCCTTGTTCGCGTTGGGTGCGAGGATTTGTTGTTTTGTGTGCAGGTGCTGCTAACGAGTTATTGCATGATTCTCCTACTAGATTGATAACCTTGGTTTCATAACTGAGGGAAATACTTATCTCTACTGTACTGCATCATCCCCTCCTCTTCGGGGAAAAACCAACGCAGATCGCAAGTAGCAGGCATCTCCACAATTCCAAACCCTCTTCAAGCCGTGAGAAGCACTATAAGCCATGGGAGTCCAGAGGTACAAGAAGGGCTTCCCCCTAGGAGGCCCTTACACAGGTTACATCGGAACAACTTTCATAATTTGGTTCACAATTATGGGGTTGAAAATACTCCTCGTATGCACATACCCTCCAATTGGGACATCTCTCGTCCAAGTGAAAGTGATGCAGGAAAGAAAGCTTGGGGGCCAGAGAATAAGCATATTGTGGCCGAAGTTCAAAAGAATACAGATATGATATAGCATGTGCTCCGAGAAATTCAGAGTTTAAAAGAGATCCTAATTGATGTCAGGAAGGACAAGGCCACTACCTCACCATCACCACCATCACCGAAGAAGGAGGCTTGAGTACATGGGTATGTGCACTCCCCTTGGCTTGTGCCAAGCTTGGGGGAGGCGCCCTGGTATCGTATCACCATCACTTTTTCATCATCATTATCTATCTTAGTTCGATCCTTAGTTACTTCATGATTTAGAGGAATAAAAGTTTTAGTTTGATTAATTTCGAGTGCTTGCTTTGTGATCTATCTATGTAATCGTGTGTGAAAGTTATATAATAAAGAGTAGTTTGAGTTGATTGTTTTGCTTTTGATGATCCAATCTTAGAAATAAAGAAAGAATAAAAATAAGATCATATGCTAATCCCATGGGGAGTGATGACTTCACATAAAAGAAGTATAATTGATAAAACTTGTTGGAGATTGACAAACATAGCATTGGTCATTGTAGCAATTCATGAAAAAGTAATAAAGGAAGAGAGGTCTCACATATAAATACACTATCTTGGACATCTTTTACGATTGTGAGCCTCCATCAAATATTCTATGTCAATTAGTTGACGTTGGACAAGGAAGACAACATAATGAGTTATGTTTGCTTATATTCACATAGAAGTTATATTGTTTTGGATCCTCTAACATGTGGTGTTTGCCCCCCTATCTTTGCTAGCAAAAAATCTGCACCAAGTAGAGACACTACTTGTGCATCCAAAACCCTTAAACCCAGTTTCATGTCATGAGAGTCCACTATATCTACCTATGGATTGAATAAGATCCTTCAAGTAAGTTGTCATCGGTGCAAAAGCAATAAAAATTGCTCCTAAATATGTATGAACTTTTATTGTAAGGGAAAATAAGCTTTGTACGATCTTGTGATAGTGGAGCAATAAAAGCGACAGACTGCATAATAAAGGTCGCTATCACAAGGGGCAATATAAAGTGACGTTCCTTTACATTAAGAGCTTGCACATCCAAAAACAAAAAGCGCATGACAACCTCTGCTTCCCTCTGCGAAGGGCCTATCTTTTACTTTACATATTTACTTTCATGCAAGAGTCAATAATGTTCTCCTCTATTCTGTTTTTTTAATTTTCTCTTTTGGCAAACATCATGTGGTGGAGATTGATCCATGCATATATATCCAGTTGAATGTTGGTGATCATGAGTTATTATTGTTGACATTACCCTTGAGGTAAATACGTTGGGAGGCAAAATTATAAGCCCCTATCTTTCTGTGTGTTCGACTGAAACTTTTGCTCCATAAGTATAAAGTGAGTGTCAGCAATCATAGAAGATTAAATGATAGTTGAGTATGTGAACTTGCTCATCAAAGCTCTTACATAGACTCTTTCTGATAATATGATGAATTGCAATTGCTTCAGTGACCGAGAACATAGTTTGTTCGTTTTCAATTTGGTTTATGGTTCATACTTTAACTTGTGTATGAATTGTCACTTTTTCATGAGAAGTTTTATGATGATATATTGCTGTTATGATAAAGATCATGATGCTCCATGTCCGTATTTTATTTTTATCGACGTCTCTCTCTCTAAACATGTGGTCATGATTATCGATTTGGACTTTTCGCTTGAGGGCAAGCGAGGTCTAAGCTTGGGGGGAGTTGATACGTCCAATTTGCATCATGATTTCCTACTGTTATTTATTATGTTTTTAGTCATTATTTCACTTTATGGTACAATTCTTATGCCTTTTCTCTTTTAATTTGCAAGATATACATGAAGAGGGAGAATGCCAGCAGCTGGAATTCTGGACTTGAAATAGCCATATCAGAGATACCTATTCTACAGAGCTCCAATTGACCTGAAATTTCACGAAGAATTTTTATTGAATATATAAAAAATACTGGAGAAAAGAGATAACTGAGGGGACCCACCAGCTGCCCACAAGGCAGCAGGGCGCGCCCCCCTAGGCGCGCCCTAGTGCCTTGTCGGGCCCACAGCTGGCGTCTGGACCCCTCCTTCAGCTATATGAAGCCATTTTCCCTAGAAAAAATCGGGAGAAGACTTTTGGGACAAGCACCACCGTCTCGTGACGGAACCTGGGCAGGAGCTATTTTGCTCTCCGACGGAGCGATTCCGCCGGGGATACTTCCCTCCGGGAGGGGGAAATCGAAGCCATCGACATCACCAACGATCCTCTCATCGTGGGAGGACCAATCTTCCTCAACATCTTCACCAGCACCATCTCATCTCAAACCCTAGTTCATCTCTTGTATTCAATCTTTGTCTCAAAACCTCAGATTGGTACCTGTGGGTTGCTAGTAGTGTTGATTACATCTTGTAGTTGATGCTAGTTGGTTTATTTGGTGGAAGATTATATGTTCAGATCCTTAATGCTATTCAATACCCCTCTGATCTTGAACATGAATATGATTTGTGAGTAGTTACTTTTGTTCTTGAGGACATGGGAGAAGTCTTGTCATAAGTAATCATGTGAATTTGGTATTCGTTCGATATTTTGATGATATGTATGTTGTTGCTTCCTTTAGTGGTGTCGTGTGAACGTCAACTACATGACACTTCACCATCTTTGGGCCTAAGGGAAGGCATTGTGGAGTAGTAATTAGATGATGGGTTGCTAGAGTGACAAATGCTTAAACCCTAGTTTATGCGCTATTCCGTAAGGGGCTGATTTGGATCCATATGTTTCATTCTACGGTTAGAGTTATCTTAATTCTTCTTTCGTAGTTGCGGATGCTTGTGAGAGGGGTTAATCATAAGTGGGAGGCTTGTTCAAGTAAGAACAGCACCCAAGCACCGGTCCACCCACATATCAAATTATCAAAGTAGCGAACGCGAATCAAACAAACATGATGAAAGTGACTAGTTGAAATTCCCATGTGTCCTCGAGAATGCTTTGCTTATTATAAGAGATCGTTCCGGCTTGTGCTTTGCTACAAAAAGAATTGGGCCACCTTGCTGCACTCTTTGTTACCGTTACTACTTGTTACTTGTTACAGATTATTTTGCTATCAAAACTAGCTGTTACGGCTACTTTCAGTACTTGCAGAGAGTACCTTGCTGAAAACCGCTTGTCATTTCCTTCTGCTCCTCGTTGGGTTCGACACTCTTACTTATCGAAAGGACTATGATTGATCCCCCATACTTGTGGGTCATGAGGTGTCGTAGCGGGCTCGAGGAGACGTCGGAGGAGGCGCACGGTCGCCGGCGATCTCAGCGGCCGAAGGAGGAAGAAGAGGTCAGGGACGGTGCTTCGGGGCTCTTTCGATCGTGTGGCTCGGCGGAGACGGCATAGGGGATGAAGGCGAAGCTCTTGGACAGCTCCAGGGTGCGAGGGGGAGGCGGTAGCTATGGCTATGGCGACGGCGAGCTGGCGATGGCTTCGGCCATGGCGTCGAGAGGCGAGGGAGCGAGGGGGAGGAGTGAGTGAGGGGTTGGATCGATCCGGACGGGTCTCGCGAGTCGATCCGTGGCATTGAAGTGGTCTGGGGGACGTAGGCAAGCAGCCTGGGGGCGTGGCACCCTCGGGTGCGCGTGTGCTCTCCTGCCTCTGCCTACTGGCAGAGGTAGGAGACGACTGGCACGGGCCAGGTGGGTTGGGCCGGGAGGTAAGTACTCTCTCTCTCTCTCTCTCTCTGTGTCTTTTCTTATTTTTTGTTTCTGTTTTCTATTTTTGCATCTCTATTTTGATTTAGAAAAAATACTAAACTACTTTTAAATCTCCTGAAATAAATTGTGGACACTATTTGAATTATTTCAAAGTCCCACAAGTGATTTCAGAATTACTGGAGCATTTGAAATAATTATAGCATTTCAATGCCCCAATTCAAATATAATATGAGTTAATTCAAAAATCCAGAATTGTCCTAGAAATGTGTGCATCATTTTTGAATGAGGTTTTCACCTTAGTCAAAAATCATGAACTTTTCTGAAAGGCATTTTTGGTTCATTGAAAAAGATTTCAGTTGAACCTAGTATTTCAAAGCGGTGTTGGGGTTTGTTAATCCCCATTTCAAATTTCCTTTGAATTTAAACATGATGCATGGATGCTTTAATGCAACTATTTACTGTAACGACCCGACCCAAATGGATCAGAGTCTCTGTGCTTAAGTGTCATCCCTGGATCGGTATGCTGACACACACAGTACTCGAGGATTTATAACAGAGTTCTATCACACACTTTATTATATCGAGGTCCTCAAAAGAGTATTTATTACATAAATATGGCTGAAAGCCAGCTAAATAAAATAACTGCGGAAGCTTCGTAGGTAAATGAGTCCATCAACTCCACGGCAAACTGAGTGCAGAACAACGACCTATCGCACCTTAATCCTCGTCGGAAAACTCTGCAACATGAGACGTTGCAGCCGTGTAGGTCAGCACATGGAATATGCTGGAATTTCACACCATAGAATAATAATGAAAATGTCTATCTCTATATGCAAATTTAGATGGTGGAGGCTCTAAGTTAAATTTTTGCATCAAGCTAATTTTTTCCTACGACAAAGTAATTAATTTATTTACTACCAAGTTTATGCCATTATTGAGGTGGTTCCTCCAACTCAATCCCTTAACCAAAATTTTCAATAAACCAATTCATTAATTGAAATAAAGTGATGAGATCAACCAATAATTCACTTCTAGATACTCAAATTTATCCATAACCGGGGACACGGCTAATCATGATTAGTTTTTTACACTCTGCAGAGGTTTGTGCACTTTTTCCCACAAGACTCGACCACCTCCATTTATCAAAAGATCGAGACATAGTCTTTCGGAAGCATTTCCACTTAACCCTGGGTAGACCGGTACACCTACTTTCCCCTACATCTGCTAGCCTACCCGGAAAGAGGTCACACAACTTACTCAACTAAGCCAGAGCCCATAATGGCTTGTGGCTGCACACGAAAGCGTCTAGGCATGAAATATCGTATGATCCCTTTGAGCCTGGGTGGCAATCCTTGGGTGATCACACAGGTACTCCGGGATCCCCTTGGGCAAGCACTGGTTTCTCCAGGTGCCCCAATCAATCCACCCAGATGTGTGTTAATGTTGCCACCTTAAGTTAACCCAAAATTATTATATCTCTCGCAACTTGCATGAATCACACATACCAATCCCCGTCTACGAGCATGGCTAAGCAATATATGACATAATGAAAATTCCCAGGGTGATAAAAGGTCATAGGTTCCTACCGTATGAACTACATAGCAATGCCACAATTTCCCAATCTTACTCATGCAAATTTTAAGGGTGTAACTAATGCATAGTAGAAACTGGGTATAGAAAAGTATGATCAAGATGTGAACTTGCCTTGCTGACGATCGTTGCACTCTAAAGATTCGTAGTAGCAAGCTTCAAACTCCGGATGATCTAACGAAGCAAACATTGACACACATAAGAAATCAAACAAAGATCCAAAAGGAAAATGAAGAAAAGACTTGGGAAAACTCCAAAAACAACCAAATAAAGTTTCTGTACAGAACGCAATTTTAACAGTAGCAAATTATATGATTTAGGGTTCTACAGAAAGTACACGACCTATGCTTTAATTTGCAAAAAGAATCAATTAAATCGGAGTTATAGATTTCAAATTATAGCTAAAACAAGTTTAAACATGAATCTGTTCAAATTCAAATTTTAAATTGTCAAAAATATTTTTAGTTTGTTTCTCTGGATAGATGGGATTTTTATGAAACCGTAGGAAAAAGAATCACTGAAATTGGATCTATAGATTTAAAGATATGCTAAAAGGAAAAACAGAATAGAATCTGAAAAAGAAAAAGTCTGAAAAAATTAAATATCGGCCAGAGGCCATGTGGCGAGCTGCGGTTGGCTGGGTCATGTGCACTGCGGAGCGAAGTGGCGGACGGCCAAAGCATAAGGGTTTCGGCGGCTGAGGTGGCTAACAGAAGAAAACTGTGGGCCGGTTCGATCTAAACCGAGAAAACTGATCTAAAACCGTTTTAATAAAAAAACCTAACTATACACTCAGATCTAATCTAGATCGTTAAACGGAGATCGGACGGAGGAGATCGCGCCGGTGGCTTACCGCAGTGGCGGGACGAAGTTGACGGCGACGGCGGCTCGGACGTGAACGGCGCCGGCGCTACAGTGGTCAGCGGGCTCCGGCGGGTGTACGGGACGAAGCGGCGGAGGGCGGCGAGTCCGACGGTGGTGAAGATGGGGCTCGGGGACGTCGGGTTGGAGTAGGGCGATGGTGGCAACCATGTCAAAAGGAAAAGCAAGGCCAAGGGAGACCGATAGGATGAAAAGAAAAGGCTCAGGAAGTCCTACCGGCGATGATATCGACGGTGGACGACTTCGGCTCCGGCGAGATCGGATGCGCTCGTGCATGCAATACGGGTGGCCGCGGCTCGGGATTTTTGGGGGGATCAAGAGAGGGGAGTCGTGGGTATATATGGGACATGTGCTTGGAGGAGGGGGCGAACGCTCGGGATAGAATCCCGAGGTTGAACGGCTAGGCGGCGCTCGGCCGTGAGCGAGCGGGACTCGGGCGCGTCTTGCGGGAGAAGAAGGGCGTGGGCCCGGGGTGTCAGCGGGACAGGAGAGAGAGGGAGGCGTCGGGCGGCCGGCCCGAAGGGGTTTCGCGCGGCGCGCGCGGCCGTGGGGTGAAAGGCCGGCTGGGCCGGTTGGCTGGCGATGGCCTGGTCGGCCGGAATTTGTTTTTATTTTTTTAACAAAACCCTTTTTCTGTTTTCTATTCTCAGAAATACCAAAACACAGAAAAACACAAAGTAAATAATTCTAAAAATGCCAGAAAAATTCACATAAATATTTGGTCATATACTAGACCATGTGAACTATTTTCTGTCCTAAATGCATTATTTTAAAAATAAATATTTTTGCTATGCTAATAAAATTAGGCTTAGAATAATTTGCAAATAAAACCAAATAAATATATTTTAATTTAAAAATTCAATTTCCAATATTTCCTTTCTATTTTTGAAGAAGTCCTTTTAGCTTCTGTCTTTATTTTATTTTGGAAATAAAGGAAATGAATTTAGTGAAACCAAATTTGATCCAAATTTCAAATTTTGAATTTAAAGAATTTTCAAAAATGGATTTAGGGAAACTTCCAATTCTCTCTTCTGGGTCCTTGAATTGCACAAAGTTCCTTGGATCAAAATTCAAATAAAAGAAATGGAGGGCAAAAATGCATAAATCATGGATGCATATGAATGATCTATTTATGAACATCCAAATTGAAAATTGGGATGTTACAAACCTACCACCCTTAAGATGAATCTCGCCCTTGAGATTCGGGTTGGTCAGCAAAAAGGTGTGTGTGGTCCTGTCGGAGGTCTTCTTCGCGCTCCCAGGTGGCTTCTTCCTCGGTATGGTGACTCCATTGAACCTTGCAGAACTTGATGACCTTGCTGCGGGTAACCCTGCTTGTAGTCTCGAGAATCTTGACGGCCTTCTCCTCATATGTCAGATCACTATCCAACTGTATGGCCTCCAGTGGCACCGTATCTCTCAAAGGAATATCGGCCATCTCTGCATGGCACTTCTTCAGCTGGGAAACGTGAAACAGATCATGAACTCCTGACAGAGCTTCGGGTAATTCCAACTTGTAGGCAACTTCACCCATGCGTTCCAAAACTCTGTATGGCCCCACAAATCGTGGTGCTAACTTTCCTTTGACTCCAAACCGTTTAACTCCTCGAAGCGGTGACACACGAAGATATGCTTTGTCTCCGACTTCATAGGTTACCTCCTTGCGTTTAGTATTGGCATAACTCTTCTGCCTGGACTGGGCTATCTTGAGGCTGTCTCGGATCAGCTTGACTTTCTCCTCTGAATCCCTGATTAAATCTGGTCTGAATAGTTTATGGTCTCCAACTTCATCCCACATCAATGGTGTCCTGCATGTCCTTCCGTACAATGCTTCGAAAGGGGCCATCTTCAAACTGGTTTGGTAGCTGTTGTTGTATGAGAACTCTGTGTATGGTAAATTATCATCCCAACTAGATCCATAATCTAGCGCACAAGCTCTCAACATGTCTTCCTGAATCTGGTTGACGCTCTCTGTCTGTCCATCTGTTTGCGGATAAAAAGTTGTACTAAACTGCATCCTGGTTCCCAAAGTTTCGTGTAACTGATGCCAAAACTTTGAGGTAAATTGTGTTCCTCTATCTGATACGATGGTCCTTGAAACTCCATGCAGACATACGATCCTGGTCATGTATATCTTGGCCAACTTAGCGCTCGTATAGGTGGTCTTCACGGGGATGAAGTGAGCTACCTTGGTCAAGCGATCAACCACTACCCAAATAGAATCATAACCTGATCGGGTCCTGGGTAATCCGATGATGAAGTCCATGCCAAGCTTGTACCACTTCCAATTGGGTATCGGCAAAGGCTGAAGTAATCCTGCTGGTTTCTGGTGCTCTGCTTTAACCCTCTGACATACGTCGCATACTGCTACATACTCGGCAATATCCTTCTTCATATCTGTCCACCAAAAACTTTCCTTCAAGTCCAAATACATCTTGGTGTTGCCTGGGTGTATCGAGTAAGGCGAATCATGAGCCTCCTGAAGAATCAACTTCCTGATCTCTGGGTCATTAGGCACGTAAATACGCTACTGAAACCATAAGGTTCCGTGTTCATCCTCACGAAATCCTTCTGCCTTTCCTTGGTTCATCCTTTCCTTTATCTCTGCAATGCCATTGTCTAACTTCTGGGCTTCTCGGATCTTTCCCAACAAGGTGGATTGAATTTCAATTGCAGCAAAAAAACCTCATGGAACTATCTCCAATCGGAGATCTCTGAGATCGTTGGCTAACTCCTGAGGTAATCCTCCTGCTGTGAGAGTATTAACATAATGCTTACGACTCAATGCATCTGCCACAACATTGGCCTTTCCTGGGTGATAATGCAATCTCATGTCATAATCTTTTATGAGCTCCAACCATCTCCTCTACCCAAGGTTCATTTCCTTCTGCGTGAAGATGTATTTCAAACTCTTGTGATCCGTGTAAACATCGCAACTATTTCTGATAAGAAAATGTCTCCAGGTCTTGAGCGCGTGCACTATGGCTGCTAACTCCAAATCATGCGTGGCATAGTTCAACCCGTGAGGTCGTAGCTGACATGAGATATAAGATACAACTCTTCCTTCTTGCATAAGAACGCCTCCAAGTCCCTGACGTGAAGCGTCGCAATACACCTGAAAATCCTTGCGTATATTCGGAAGAATTAGCACTGGGCTGTAACCAAACGTTTCTTCAACTCCTGGAAGCTGGCCTCACATTCGTTGGTCCAAACAAACTTGGTGTCTTTCTTTAATAACTCCGTCATGGGCTTCGCGATCTTGGAGAAATTCTCAATAAATCTCCGGTAATATCCTGCAAGTCCAAGGAAACTACGAATCTCTCCGACTGAGGTGGGTGCCTTCCATTCGGTGACGGCTTCAACCTTCGAAGGGTCTACTGCTATTCCTTCTCCTGATACAACATGTCTGAGAAATCCGACTTCCTTCAACCAAAACTCGCATTTGCTGAACTTGGCGTATAACTAATGTTCCCTGAGCTTCTCCAGTACCAAGCGCAAATGTTCCTTGTGTTCTTCCTCATTCTTCGAGTAAACCAATATATCATCAATGAACACGACGACGAACTTATCCAAAAACTCCATGAATACCTTGTTCATCATGCTCATAAAATAGGTAGGGGTATTAGTCAAACCAAAAGACATGACTGTATACTCATAAAGCCCATACCTCATGGTAAAAGCTGTCTTGGGGATATCCTGCTCTCGGATCTTCAACTGGTGATATCCTGATCGAAGATCGATCTTGGATAAAACACTAGCTCTGACTAGCTGGTCAAACAGGTCATTGATCATTGGCAAGGGTACTTGTTCTTGATGGTCACCTCGTCAACGAACGATAATCCACAACCATTCTCATGGTTCCATCCTTCTTCTCCACTAGAAGAACTGGGGCTCCCCAAGGTGATGAACTCGGTCGGATGTACCCTTTCTCCAGTAATTCCTTAATCTGCTTCTTAATTTCTTCCAAATCATTTGTGGGCATCTGATACGGTCTCTTGGATATTGGTCCTGTGCCTGGCAATAGCTTGATCAAAAACTCATTGTCTCAATCCGGTGGCATGCCGAGCAATTCCACTGGAAACACATCGGGATAGTCCTTCACAACTGGTACTTCCTCCTGAACAACTCCCGAAAGAGAATTCATCTGAGTCCTCCTAGGCGTATGCCTCGACACATACTTGATATGTTTTCCATCTAGGGTGGTGAGAAGAATCGACTTACGGGCACAATCAATATTTCCTTCATACCTGGATAACCAGTCCATGCCTAGAATTACATCCAATCCTTGTGATTCTAGGATGATGAGGTCTGTGGGAAAAACATGCCTCCCTATGGTCAATGGCAACTGAAAACATCCCCGACTAGCCGTAGACTCTGCTCCTGGGGAACTCACTAACATGGGTGTTTTAAGGGCTATGGTCGGCAACTTAAACTTATCCACAAACCCCCTTGATATGAATGAATGCGATGCACCAGTGTCAAAAAGAACAAGGGCTATAAATGAATTAACCAAGAACTTACCAACAACGGCGTCAGGCTGATCGTAAACTTCCTCCACATTGACATGGTTCACCTGACCTCTGGTGAAGGGATTGGGCTTCTTGCCTCCAGAGCTTCCATTGCCGTTTCCATTCTTGGTCTCAGGGTAATCAGTGGCATAGTGTCCGGTGTTCTTGCACTTGAAACAGGTGATGTGGCTCAGTGTTGGGGAACGTTGCATGGGAAACAAAATATTTCCTACGCACACGCAAGATCTATCCATGGTGATGAGCATCTACGAGAGGGAGAGTGAATCTACATACCCTTGTAGATCGCTAAGCGGAAGTGTTAAGAAACGCGGTTGATGTAGTCGAACGTCTTCGCGATCCAAATCGCAAGTCGTCCCTCGATCCAATCACGATCTAGCGCCGAACGGACAGCACCTCTGCGTTCAACACACGTACGGCTTGATGACGCCTTCACCTCCTCGATCCAGCGAGCGATGGTGAAGTAGTGGATGAGTTCCGGCAGCACGACGGCGTGGTGATGGTGGTGAGGAACAATCTCTGCAGGGCTTCGCCAAGCACTACGGAGATTATGACGGGAGGAACTAGAGGGTTAGGGTTGCCGGCACACGGCTTGGGAAATCTTGATGTGTCCCGTGTGCTAGCCCTGCCCCTCTATTTATATGTTGAGCCCTGGGGTCTAAACTTGGAGAGAAAGCCTCCACAAGGTCGGTTTTGCCCGCACAAGGTCGGTTTGGCCCGCACGGAAAGAGTCCCACTCGGATTCCAGCAGTACCGCGTACAAGCGGTAGTACCGCTCACGAGCGGTAGTACCGCTTGAGCGGTAGTACCGCTTCACACAAGCGGTAGTACCGCTTACGCGGTAGTACTGCCTTACTAGCGGTAGTACCGCTTAAGGCAGCAGCAAAACTTCCTTCTGCACTTTCCAATACCTCGTGGGCTTTACCCCTTTGGCCCATATAAAGTGTTGCTGCACCCGAACACTTCGGTAAACACCCGGAACCCCTTCCGGTGAATTCCGGAACCCTTCCGGAGATCAAAACACTATTATCACATATATCAATCTTTACCTCTGGACTCTTCCGGAGATCCTTGTCATGTCCGGGATCTTATCCGGGACTCCGAACAACCTTCGGTCACCAACACAATAACTCAACTATACTAATCGTCACCAAACGTTAAGTGTGTAGACCCTGCGGGTTCGAGAACTATGTAGACATGACCGAGACACCTCTACGGTCAATAACCAATAGCGGGACCTGGATGCCCATATTGGTTCCTACATATTCTATGAAGATCTATATCGGTCAAACCTCTATGTAAAGGATTCAGTTAATCCCGTATGCTGTTCCCTTTGTTCTTCGGTATGTTACTTGCCCGAGATTCGATCGTCGGTATCTCTATACCTAGTTCAATCTCGTTACCGGCAAGTCTCTTTACTCGTTCCGTAATACAAGATCTCGTGGCTAACACTTTAGTCACATTGCTTGCAAGGCTCATTGTGATGTTGTATTACCGAGTGGGCCCTGAGATACCTCTCCGTCACACGGAGTAACAAATCCCAGTCTTGATCCATGCCAACCCAACAGACACCCTCGGAGATACCTGTAGAGCACCTTTATAGTCACCCAGTTATGTTGTGACGTTTGATACACACAAGGCACTCCTACGGTGTCAGTGAATTGCATGATCTCATGGTCATAGGAACAGATACTTGACATGCAGAAAACAATAGCAATAAACTGACACGATCATATGCTACGTTTATAGTTTGGGTCTTGTCCATCACATCATTCTCCTAATGATGTGATCCCGTTACCAAATGACATCTCATGTCCATGGCTAGGAAACCTTTACCATCTTTTGATCAACGAGCTAGTTAACTAGAGGCTTACTAGGGACACAGTGTTGTCTATGTACCCACACATGTATTTGAGTTTCCAATCAATACAATTATAGCATGGATAATAAACGATTATCATGAACAAGGAAATATAATAATAACCAATTTATTATTGCCTCTAGGGCATATTTCCAACAGTCTCCCACTTGCACTAGAGTCAATAATCTAGTTCACATCACTATGTGATTTACATTGTAATGAATCGAACACCCATGCAGTTCTGGTGTTGTTCATGTTTAGCCCTTGGAAGAGGTTTAGTCATCGGATCTGCAACATTCAGATCCGTGTGTACTTTGCAAATATTTATGTCGTCTTCCTTGATGTAATCGCGGATGGAATTGAAACGTCGCTTTATGTGTCTGGTCCTCTTGTGAAATCTTGGTTCCTTGGCTAGAGCAATGGCACCAGTATTATCACAAAACAGAGTCATTGGGTTAAGCGCACTAGGCACTACTCCAAGATCTGTCATGAACTCCTTCATCCAGACACCTTCCTTTGCCGCCTCCGAGGCAGCGATGTACTCCGCTTCGCATGTAGAATCAGCTACCATGCTTTGCTTGGAACTGCACCAGCTAACCGCACCCCCATTAAGAATAAATACGTATCCGGTTTGCGACTTAGAGTCATCCGGATCAGTGTCAAAGATTGCATCGACGTAACCCTTTACGACGAGCTCTTGATCACCTCCATAAACGAGAAACATGTCCTTAGTCCTTTTCAGGTACTTCAGGATATTCTTGACCGCCGTCCAGTGTTCCATTCCTGGATCACTTTGAAACCTTCCGACCATACTTATGGCAAGGCTGACATCGGGTCTTGTGCACAGCATTGCATACATGATAGAGCCTATGGCTGAAGCATAGGGAATGACACTCATCTTTTCTCTATCTCCTGCAGTCACTGGGCATTGAGTCTTACTCAACTTCACACCTTGCAAAACAGGCAAGAACCCCTTCTTGGACTGATCCATTTTGAACTTCTTCAAAATCTTATCAAGGTATGTGCTTTGTGAAAGTCCTATTAAACGTCTTGATCTATCTCTATAGATCTTGATGCCTAATATGAAAGCAGCTTCTCCTAGGTCCTTCATTGAAAAACTTTTGTTCAAATATTCCTTCACGCTTTCCAACATTTCTATATTGTTTACAATCAGTAATATGTCATCCACATATAATATTAGAAACGCTATAGAGCTCCCACTCACTTTCTTGTAAATACAAGCTTCTCCGTAAACTTGTATAAACTCGAACGCTTTGATCACCTCATCAAAGCGAAGATTCCAACTCCGAGATGCTTGCACCAGTCCATAAATGGATCGCTGGAGTTTGCAAACTTTGTCAGCATTCTCTGGATCGACAAAACCTTCTGGTTGCATCATATACAACTCATCCTTAAGGAAACCGTTAAGGAACGCTGTTTTGACATCCATCTGCCAAATTTCATAATCGAAAAAGGCAGCTATTGCTAACATGATTCTGACGGACTTAAGCATCGCTACGGGTGAGAAGGTCTCATCGTAGTCAACTCCTTGAACTTGTGAAAAACCCTTTGCCACAAGTCGAGCTTTATAGACGGTGACATTACCGTCCGCGTCCGTCTTCCTCTTAAAGATCCATTTGTTCTGAATGGCCTTACGCCCTTCAGGTAATACTTCCAAAGTCCACACTTTGTTTTCATACATGGATCCCATCTCGGATTTCATGGCCTCTAACCACTTCTCGGAATCCGGGCCCATCATCGCTTCTCCATAGCTCGTAGGTTCATCGTTGTCCAACAACATGACCTCTAAGACAGGGTTGCCGTACCACTCAGGAGCAGTACGCGTCCTTGTCGACCTACGAGGTTCGATAGCAACTTGATCCGAAGCTTTATGATCATCATCAACTTCCTCTTCAGCTGATGTAGGCTCTACAGAAACATCTTTCTGCGCTGCGCTACTCTCAGGTAAAGGTTCAACAACCTCATCAAGTTCTATCTTCCTCCCACTCAATTCTTTCGAGAGAAACTCTTTCTCAAGAAATGTTCCGTTTTTAGCGACAAACACTTTGCCTTCGGATCTGAGGTAGAAGGTATACCCAACTGTCTCTTTTGGGTATCCTATGAAGACGCATTTTTCCACTTTGGGTTCCAGCTTTTCAGGCTGAAGCTTTTTGACATAAGCATCACATCCCCAAACTTTAAGAAACGACAGCTTTGGCTTCTTGCCAAACCAAAGTTCATATGGCGTCGTCTCAACGGATTTCGATGGTGCCCTATTTAAAGTGAATGCAGCTGTCTCTAATGCATAACCCCAAAACGATAGTGGCAAATCAGCAAGAGACATCATAGATCGCACCATATCCAATAAGGTTCGATTACGACGTTCGGACACACCATTACGCTGTGGTGTTCCAAGCGGTGTCAGTTGTGAAACAATTCCACATTGTCTTAAGTGACTGCCAAACTCGTAACTCAGATATTCTCCTCCTCGATCAGATTGTAGGAATTTAATCTTCTTGTTACGATGATTCTCAACTTCACTCTGAAATTGTTTGAACTTTTCAAACGTTTCAGACTTGTGTTTCATTAAGTAAATATACCCATATCTACTTAAGTCATCAGTGAAGGTGATAAAGTAACGATAACCACCGCGCGCCTCAATGCTCATCGGACCGCACACATCAGTATGTATGATTTCCAACAAGTCACTTGCCAGTTCCATTGTTCCAGAGAACGGCGTTTTTAGTCATCTTGCTCATGAGGCATGGCTCGCATGTGTCAAGTGATTCAAAATCAAGTGACTCCAAAAGTCCATCAGCATGGAGCTTCCTCATGCGTTTTACGCCAATACGACCTAAACGGCAGTGCCACAAGAAAGTGGTATTATCATTATCAATTCTACATCTTTTGGCATCAATGTTATGAACATGTGTATCATTACTATCGAGATTAAATAAGAATAAACCCCTCACTTCGGGTGCATGACCATAAAAGATATTACTCATATACATAGAACAACCATTATTCTCTGATTTAAATGAGTAACCATCTCGCAATAAACAAGATCCAGATATAATGTTCATGCTTAACGCAGGCACTAAATAACAATTATTCAGGTTCATCACTAATCCCGATGGTAATCGAAGAGCGAGCGTGCCGACGGCGGTCACATCAACCTTGGAACCATTTCCCACGCGCATCGTCACTTCATCCTTTGCCAGCCTCCGTCTATTCCGCAGTTCCTGTTTAGAGTTGCAAATATGAGCAACCGCACCAGTATCAAATACCCAGGCACTACAACGAGAGTTGGTAAGGTACACATCAATAACATGTATATCATATATACCTTGTTTGTTGTTGGCCGCCTTCTTGTCAGCCAAATACTTGGGGCAGTTCCGCTTCCAGTGTCCAGTTCCCTTGCAATGAAAGCACACAGTTTCTGGTTTGGGTCCAGCCTTGGGTTTCTTCACGGGAGGAGCAACTGCTTTGCCACTCTTCTTGGAGTTACCCTTCTTACCCTTGCCATTTTTCTTGAAACTAGTGGTTTTATTGACCATCAACACTTGATGCTCCTTCTGAATTTCAGACTCAGCGGCTTTCAGCATCGCAAACAGCTCGGCGACTGACTTGTTCATCCCGTGCATGTTATAGTTCAACACGAAGCTCTTGTAGCTAGGTGGCAATGATTGAAGAACTTTGTCAGTGATAGCCTCTGGCGGAAGGGGCATCCCCAATTCAGCCAGACGAGTGGAGTACCCAGACATTCTGAGTATGTGATCACTGATAGACCCGTTCTCCTCCATCTTGCAAGCATAGAATTTATCGGAGATCTCATACCTCTCGATCCGGGCATTCTTCTGAAAGATAAACTTCAACTCCTGGAACATCTCATATGCTCCATGACGTTCAAAACGTCTTTGAAGTCCCGGTTCTAAGCCATACAATATTGCACATTGAATTATTGAGTAATCTTCAGAACGAGCCTGCCAGGCGTTCACAACGTCTAGAGACTCAACTGGAGCGGGTGGATCACCAAGCGGTGCATCAAGGACATAAGCCTTCTGGGAAGCCGTAAGGATAATCCTTAGATTACGGGCCCGGTCCACAAAGTTACTTCCATCATCTTTCAACTTAGCTTTCTCTAGGAACGCATTAAAATTCAGGGGTGCTACTACGCGAGCCATGATCTACAACATAAATATAGCAAAGACAACTTAGACTATTGTTCAAGATAATGAGTTTAGTTAATCATATTACTTAAAACTCCCACTCAGATTGACATCCCTCCGGTCATTCGAGTGTAACATGATCCAAATCCACCAACTCAAGTCCGATCATCACGTGAGTTGAGGTGGTTTCAATGGTGAACATCTTCATGTTGATCATATCTACTATATGACTCATGTTCGACCTTTCGGTCTCTTGTGTTCCGAGGCCATGTCTGTACATGCTAGGCTCATCAAGTTTAACCCGAGTGTTCCGCATGTGCAACACTGGCTTGCACCCGTTGTATGTGAACGTAGAGTCTATCACACCCGATCATCACGTGGTGTCTCGAAACGACGAACTTTCGCAACGGTGCACACTCGGGGAGAACACAATTTTATCTTGAAATTTAAGTGAGGGATCACCTTATAATGCTACCGTCGTCCTAAGCAAAATAAGATGCATAAAAGGATTAACATCACATGCAAAACATAAGTGACATGATATGGCCATGAACTTGTGCTTTTGATCTCCATCTCCAAAGCACTGGCATGATCTCCATCGTCACCGGCATGACACCATGATCTCCATCATCTTGATCTCCATCAACGTGTCGCCATGAGGTTGTCGTGCGAACTGTTGCTTCCACGACTATTGCTAACTCATAGCGATAAAGTAAAGCAAAAATGGCAAAAATAATTAAAGACAACTCTATGGCTCCTGCCAGTTGCCGTACTCATCGACATGCAAGTCGTGATATTCTATACAACACACGATCATCTCATACATCACATATATCTCATCATGTACTTGGCCATATCACATCACAACATACCCTGCAAAAACAAGTTAGACGTCCTCTAATTGTTGTTGCAAGTTTTACGTGGCTGCTACGGGTATCTAGCAAGAACGATTCTTACCTACGCAAAAAAACCACAACGGTGATATAAAAATTGCTTTCCAACCTTCTCAAGGACCGCCTTTGTCAAATCCGATCCGACTAAAGTGGGAGAAACAGACACCCGCTAGCCATCTTTATGCAACGAAGTTACATTTCAGTTGAAGGAACCGGTCTCTCGTAAGCGTACGAGTAATGTTGGCCCGAGCCGCTTCATCCTACAATACCGCCGAAACAAGAAAAGACCAAGGGAGGAAGCAATCTGAATATCAACGCCCAAAAAACCCTTTTGTGTTCTACTCGAGATCTCATCTACGCATAGACCTAGCTCTGATGCCACTGTTGGGGAACGTTGCATGGGAAACAAAATTTTTCCTACGCACATGCAAGATCTATCCATGGTGATGAGCATCTACGAGAGGGAGAGTGAATCTACATACCCTTGTAGATCGCTAAGCGGAAGCGTAAGAAACGCGGTTGATGTAGTCGAACGTCTTCGCGATCCAAATCGCAAGTCGTCCCTCGATCCAATCACGATCTAGCGCCGAACGGACGGCACCTCCGCGTTCAACACACGTACGGCTTGATGACGCCTTCACCTCCTCGATCCAGCGAGCGATGGTGAAGTAGTGGATGAGTTCCGGCAGCACGACGACGTGGTGATGGTGGTGAGGAACAATCTCTGCAGGGCTTCGCCAAGCACTACGGAGATTATGACGGGAGGAACTAGAGGGTTAGGGTTGCCGGCACACGGCTTGGGAAATCTTGATGTGTCCCGTGTGCTAGCCCTGCCCCTCTATTTATATGTTGAGCCCTGGGGTCTAAACTTGGAGAGAAAGCCTCCACAAGGTCGGTTTTGCCCGCACAAGGTCGGTTTGGCCCGCACGGAAAGAGTCCCACTCGGATTCCAGCAGTACCGCGTACAAGCGGTAGTACCGCTCACGAGCGGTAGTACCGCTTGAGCGGTAGTACCGCTTCACACAAGCGGTAGTACCGCTTACGCGGTAGTACTGCCTTACTAGCGGTAGTACCGCTTAAGGCAGCAGCAAAACTTCCTTCTGCACTTTCCAATACCTCGTGGGCTTTACCCCTTTGGCCCATATAAAGTGTTGCTGCACCCGAACACTTCGGTAAACACCCGGAACCCCTTCCGGTGAATTCCGGAACCCTTCCGGAGATCAAAACACTATTATCACATATATCAATCTTTACCTCTGGACTCTTCCGGAGATCCTTGTCATGTCCGGGATCTTATCCGGGACTCCGAACAACCTTCGGTCACCAACACAATAACTCAACTATACTAATCGTCACCAAACGTTAAGTGTGTAGACCCTGCGGGTTCGAGAACTATGTAGACATGACCGAGACACCTCTACGGTCAATAACCAATAGCGGGACCTGGATGCCCATATTGGTTCCTACATATTCTATGAAGATCTATATCGGTCAAACCTCTATGTAAAGGATTCAGTTAATCCCGTATGCTGTTCCCTTTGTTCTTCGGTATGTTACTTGCCCGAGATTCGATCGTCGGTATCTCTATACCTAGTTCAATCTCGTTACCGGCAAGTCTCTTTACTCGTTCCGTAATACAAGATCTCGTGGCTAACACTTTAGTCACATTGCTTGCAAGGCTCATTGTGATGTTGTATTACCGAGTGGGCCCTGTGATACCTCTCCGTCACACGGAGTAACAAATCCCAGTCTTGATCCATGCCAACCCAACAGACACCCTCGGAGATACCTGTAGAGCACCTTTATAGTCACCCAGTTACGTTGTGACGTTTGATACACACAAGGCACTCCTACGGTGTCAGTGAATTGCATGATCTCATGGTCATAGGAACAGATACTTGACATGCAGAAAACAATAGCAATAAACTGACACGATCATATGCTACGTTTATAGTTTGGGTCTTGTCCATCACATCATTCTCCTAATGATGTGATCCCGTTACCAAATGACATCTCATGTCCATGGCTAGGAAACCTTTACCATCTTTTGATCAACAAGCTAGTTAACTAGAGGCTTACTAGGGATACAGTGTTGTCTATCTACCCACACATGTATTTGAGTTTCCAATCAATACAATTATAGCATGGATAATAAATGATTATCATGAACAAGGAAATATAATAATAACCAATTTATTATTGCATCTAGGGCATATTTCCAACACTCAGATCCTTCTTCGCCGGTGTAGCGGGGTTGGAGCGATGCTGATTGCCATTTCCTCCATTCCCATTGCCATTCCTATGGCCATTATGGTTATGCCCATTTCCTCCATGATGAGAATGACCTCCATGGTTCTGATGGTTGTGTCCTCCGAACTTATTAGGTCCTGATCCAGAATTTCTCGAGTACGGGGTATAGCGGGGCTTCTGCTGAACTCCAGAGTTATACTTCCCTTGTCCGTACTTCCTCTTGCGGTTCTCTATCTGCTGCTACTTGCCTTCCAGAAAGAGAGCCTTGTCAACCAACTCTTGATAATTGTTGAAGGTAGCCACAGTCAACTGAAGTCCCAGATCATCGTTCAGTCCCTCCAGAAATTTCTCCTGTTTAGCGGCATCATCAACCACGTCTCCGGGAGCATACCGGGATAACTTGCTGAATTCCTCCACATAATCACCAACAGAACGATTTCCCTAGCGTAAATTGCGGAACTCATGCTTCTTCAGACTCATATCTCCAGCTGAAACATGTGCGATACGAAACGCCTGCTGGAACTGATCCCAAGTCACATTGGCTATGGGGAATCTGGTCATGTAATTCTCCCACCACGAAGCTGCTGGTCCATCCAGTTGATGTGCGGCAAAGCGCACCTTCTCAGCATCAGTGCATCCTGCGATGGTCAGCTCCCTTCTGATCTTGCGAAGCCAGTCATCTGCGACGATTGGCTCCGAGCTGCTTGAGAACACAGGTGGGTTCAACCTCAAGAAACGGGTAAGGTTATCAGCTTGTTGTTGTTGTTGTTGTTGTTGTTTTCTCCAGGGCTTCTCCTCCAGCAAGGTTGCGGTGAAGGTTCCAGTGAAAGTGGGCAGGGCGATGTTCAGGTACTTCACGACGTTCTTCAGGCGTTGTCCGAAAGGCATGGTCTCGTCGGGCTGGGCAAACTTGGTCCTGGAGGTCGACATCTATATTGTTGAAATAGAGAAGGATTAGAAATGAATAGAGAGGAGCATAAGACCAACGGATATATAGGGAAATTATAAAATACTTTTATTTTTCTAAGGCTTTTCCATTCCTAGTGGTCACGTCCTACAGTCAGCGTGTGCTCTGAATACCATCTTGTAACGACCCAACCCAAATGGATCGTAGTCTCTGTGCTTAAGTGTCTTCCCTTGATCGGTATGCTGACACACACAGTACTCGAGGATTTATAACAGAGTTCAATCACACACTTTATTATATCGAGGTCCTCAAAAGAGTATTTATTACATAAATATGGCTGAAAGCCAGCTAAATAAAATAACTGCGGAAGCTTCGTAGGTAAATGAGTCCATCAACTCCACGGCAAACGGAGTGCAGAACAATGACCTATCGCACCTTAATCCTCGTCGAAAAACTCTGCAACATGAGACGTTGCAGCCGTGTAGGTCAGCACATGGAATATGCTGGCAATTTCACACCATAGAATAATAATGAAAATGTCTATCTCTATATGCAAATTTGGCTGGTGGAGGCTCTAAGTTATTTTTTTGCATAAAGCTATTTTTTTCCTACAACAAAGGAATTAATTTATTTACTACCAAGTTTATGGCATTATTGAGGTGGTTCCTCCAACTCAATCCCTTAACCAAAATTTTCAATAACCCAATTCATTAATTGAAATAAAGTGATGAGATCAACCAATAATTCACTTCTAGATACTCAAATTTGTCCATAACCGGGGACACGACTAATCATGATTAGTTTTTTTACACTCTGCAAAGGTTTGTGCACTTTTCCCCACAAGACTCGACCACCTCCATGATCGGAAGATCGAGACAGAGTCTTTCGGAAGCATTTCCCCTTAACCCTGGGTAGACCGGTACACCTACTTTCCCCTACATCTGCTAGCCTACCCGGAAAGAGGTCACACAACTTACTCAACTAAGCCAGAGCCCGTAATGGCTTGTGGCTGCACACGGAAGCGTCTAGGCATGAAATATCGTATGATCCCTTTGAGCCTGGGTGGCAATCCTTGGGTGATCACACGGGTACTCCGGGATCCCCTTGGGCAAGCACTGGTTTCTCCAGGTGCCCCAATCAATCCACCCAGATGTGTGCTAATGTTGCCACCTTAACTTAACCCAAAATTATTATATCTCTCGCAACTTGCATGAATCACACATACCAATCTCTGTCTACGAGCAGGGCTAAGTAATATATGACATAACGAATATTCCTGGGGTGATCAAAGGTCATAGGTTCCTACCTTATGAACTACATAGCAATGCCACAATTTCCCAATCTTACTCATGCAAATTTTAAGGGTGTAACTAATGCATAGTAAAAACTGGGTATAGAAAAGTATGATCAAGATGTGAACTTGCCTTGCTAGCGATCGTTGCACTCTAAAGATTTGTAGTAGCAAGCTTCGCACTCCGGTTGATCTATTGAAGCAAACATTGACACACATAAGAAATCAAACAAAGATCCAAAAAGAAAACAAAGAAAAGACTTGGGAAAACTCCAAAAACAACCGAATAAAGTTTCTGTACAGAACGCAATTTTAACAGTAGCAAAATTACATGATTTAGGGTTCTACAGAAAGTACATGACCTAAGCTTTAATTTGCAAAAAGAATCAATTAAATCAGAGTTATAGATTTCAAATTATAGCTAAAACAAGTTTAAACATGAATCTATTCAAATTCAAATTTTAAATTGTCAAAAATATTTTTAGTTTGGTTCTCTAGATAGATGGGATTTTTATGAAACCGTACGAAAAAGAATCACTGAAATTGGATCTATAGATTTAAAGATATGCTAAAAGGAAAAACAGAATAAAATCTGGAAAAGAAAAAGGCTGAAAAAGTTAAATATCGGCCAGAGACCATGTGGCGAGCTGCGGTTGACTGGGTGGTGTGTGTGCTGCGGAGCAAAGCGGCGGACGACCGAAGCATAAGGGTTTCGGTGACTGAGGTGGCTAACAGAAGAAAACCGTAGGCCGGTTCAAAAACCATTTTAATAAAAAAACCTAACTATACGCTCAGATCTAATCTAGATCGTTAAATGGAGATCGGACGGAGGAGATCACGCCAGTGGCTTACCGCGGTGGTGGGACGAAGTTGACGGCGACGGCGGCTCGGACGTGAACGGCGGCGGCGCTACGGTGGTCGGCGGGCTCCGGCGGGTGTACGGAATTAAGCGGCGGAGGGCGGCGAGTCCGACGGTGGTGAAGATGGGGCTCGGGGACATCGGGGGTGGAGTAGGGCGACGGTGCCGGAGCTCGCTCACTCTGTCGCTTTGGCGGCGGACGTGCGAGCTCGGGAGGAGCCTGTAGACGAAGAGAAGGGTCGCAACCATGTCAAAAGGAAGAGCAAGGCCAAGGGAGACCGATAGGATGAAAAGAAAAGGCTCGGGAAGTCCTACCGGCGACGATATCGACGGCGGACGACTTCGGCTCCAGCGAGATTGGATGCGCTCGTGCGTGCAATATGGGTGGCCGCGGCTCGGGATTTTTGGGGGGATCGAGAGAGGGGAGTCGTGTGTATATATAGGACATGTGATTGGAGGAGGGGGCGAACGCTCAGGATAGAATCCCAAGGTTGAACGATGAGGCGGTGCTTTGCCGTGAGCGAGCGGGACTCGGGCGCATCTTGCGGGGGAAGAAGGGCGCGGGCCCGGGGTGTCAGCGGGACAGGGGAGAGAGGGAGGCATCGGGCAGCCGGCCCGAAGGGGTTTCGCGCGGCGCGCGCGGCCGTGGGCTGAAAGGCCAGCTGGGCCGGTTGGCTGGCGATGGCCTGGCCGGCCGGAATTTGTTTTTATTTTTTTAACAAAACCCTTTTTATGTTTTCTATTCTCAGAAATACCAAAACACAGAAAAACACAAAGTAAATAATTCTAAAAATGCCAGAAAAATTCACATAAATATTTGGTCATATACTAGACCATGTGAACTATTTTCTGTCCTAAATGCATTATTTTAAAAATAAATATTTTTGCTATGCTAGTAAAATTAGCCTTAAAATAATTTGCAAATAAAACCAAATAAATATATTTTAATTTAAAAATTCAATTTCCAATATTTCCTTTCTGTTTTTGAAGCTAATCTCATGGGGAGTAACGACTTCACATAAAGGAGTATAGTTGATTAAATTTGTCGGAAGTTAACAAACATAGCATTGGTCATTCGAACAATTCATTAAGGAATAAATAAGGAAGAGAGATTTCACATGCAAATACACTATCTTGGACATCTTTTATGATTGTGAAGCCCCATTAATTATTTTCAAACTTGAGCAAGTAGTTGAAGTTGGACAAGGAAGACAACGTAATGAGTTATGTTTGCATATATTTGCATAGAAGTTATATTTTCATGGATCCTCCAACATGTGGTACTTGTTTATAATTTTTTGCTAGCCAAAATTTCTGTACTAAGTAGGAATACTACTTGTGCATCCAAATACCCTTAAACCGAGTTTCTCACCATGAGAGTCCAGCATATCTACCTATGGATTGAATAAGATACTTCAAGTAAGTTGCCATCGGTGCAAGCAATAAAAATTGCTCTTACATATGTATGATATTTTATTCAAAAAGGAAAATAAGCTTTGCACGATCTTGTGATGATGGAGTAATAAAAGCGATGGACTGCTCAATAAAGGCCATTATCATAAAGGGCATTGTAAAGTGACGTTCCTTTGCATTAAGAGTTTACACATCCAAAAATCAAAAGTGCATGACAACCTCTGCTTCCCTCTATAAAAGGCCTATCTTTTTGTTTTTTTACTTTTACTTATACTTTTATGCAAGAGTCAAAATATTTTCTCCTATTCCAATCTTAGATATTCTCCACTTGGCAAGCATCATGTGGTGGGGAAAGATCCAGGCACATATATCCAGTTGAATATATGTGATCATGAGTTATTATTGTTGACATTTATCCCTGTGGTAAGTAAGTTGGGAGGTGACAAATTAAACTCCATCTTCCTCTGTGTTTGATGGAAACATTTTGTTCTAAAAATATGCTTTGAGTGCCAGCAATCATGGAAGACTATATGATAGTTGAGTATGTGAAGTTTGCTAATCAAAAGCTTTTACAAAGACCCTTCCGAAAAGTATGATGAATTATAATTGCTTGGATGATTGTGAACATAGTTTGTTAGTTTTCAAAAGAAGTTATTGTTTATACTTTACCTTTTTGATAGATTATTACTTGATCATGAGAAGTTTTATGATTAGTAATTGTTGTTATAATAATGATCATAAGCATGATGCTGGTATGTTCGTATTTTCTTTTATCGATACCTCTCTCTCTCTAAACGTGTGGTCATGATTATCGAGTTTGGTATTCGCTTCAGGGCAAGCGGAGTCTAAGCTTGGGGGAGTTGATACGTCCATTTTGCATCATGTTTTCCTACTATTATTTTTTATTCTTTTGAAGTTATATTCCACTTTATGATGCAATTCTAATGTCTTTTCTCTCTTAAAATGCAAGATACACCAAAGGAGGGAGATTGCCGGCAGCTGGAATTCCGACCTGAAAAAGGTACATCAGAGATAGCTATTCTCTGGAGCTCCAAATGACCTGAAAATTTACGGAGAATTATTTTGGAATATATGAAAAGTACTGGAAGAAAGAAGTACCAGAGAGGACACTCGGTGGGGCCACAAGCCAGGGGCGCCCTACCCTCCTGGGGCGCGCCGGTTGGGCTTATGGGCTCCATCGAGGCCCACTGATGCCCTCCTTTGCTATATGAAGCCATTTGACCTAGAAAAAAAAATCAAGAGAAGACTTTCCGGATGATTCGCCGCCGTCTCGAGGTGGGACCTGGGCAGGAGCACTTTTGCTCTCCGGCGGAGCGATTTCGTCGGGGAAATTTCCCTCCGGGAGGGGGAAATTGAAGCCATCGCCATCACCAACGCTCCTCTCATCGTAGGAGGACTCATCTCCATCAACATATTCACCAGCACCATCTCATCACCAAACCCTAGTTCATCTCTTGTATTCAATCTTCGTATCAAACCTCATATTGGTACCTAGGGTTTCTAGTAGTGTTGAGTACATCTTCTAGTTGTTGCTAGTTGGTTTACTTGGTGGAATATTATATGTTCAGATTGTTAATCACATATTTATATCCTCTAATCATGAACACAATTATGCTTTGTGATTAGTTCCGTTTGTTCTTGAGGACATGTGAGAAGTCTTGTTATAAGTAATCATGTGAAGTTGGTTTTCGTTCAATGTTTTGATGATATGTTATGTTGTTCTTCCTCTAGTGGTGTCGTGTGAACGTCGACTACATGACACTTTGATAGATCTCCAACGTATCTATAATTTATGAAGTATTCATGCCATGTTTATAATAATTTTATATGGTTTTGGTATGATTTGATTAGAACTAACCCGGACTGACGCTGTTTTCAGCAGAACTACCGTGGTGTTGTTTTTTGTGCAGAAATAAAAGTTCTCAGAATTGGACGAAACTTTTTGACAAATTTTTTTGGACCAAAAGAGACCCCCAAAGCTTCGTGGAAGGACTAGAAGCCTCACGAGGAGGCCACAAGGTATCACGGCGCGGCCCGGGGGGGCGTGTGCTGTTGCCTTGTGGGGCCCTTGTAGCTCCTCTTTGCGTGATTCCAACGCTGAAAAATTGTATAAATAGAGAAACCCCCCAGAAATAAACCTAGAACTACGCCGCCGCCGCCGCAAGCCTCTGTACCAAATAAAACCCAACTGTAGCTCCGTTCCGGCACCCTGCAGGAGGGGGGAATCATCACCGGAGGCCATCTTCATCATCCCTGCGGTCTCCATGATGAGGATGGAGTAGTTCACCCTCAGGGCTGAGGGTATGTACTAGTAGCTATGTGTTTGATTTCTCTCTCTTGTGTTCTTGATTTGGCATGATCTTGATGTACCGTGAGCTTTGTTAATATAGTTGGATCATATGGTGTTTCTTCCCTCTCTATCTTCTTGTGATGAATTGAGTCTTTCCCTTTGAGGTTTTGTTATTATTGGATTGAATATTTTGGATTTGAGAACACTTTATGTATGTCTTGCATGTGGATACCCGTGGTGACAATGGGGTATTCTATTGATTCACTTGATGTATGTTTTGGTGATCAACTCGCGGATTCCCGTGACCTTGGGGTGATCTAGGCATAGGGGTTGGTTGCACGTTTTCATCTCCTTTTCTCCGATAGAAACTTTGGGGTACTCTTTGAAGTTCTTTGTGTGGATTGAATATTATGAATCTGAAGTTGTTTTGATGCATATTGAATAATCAACTCACGGATACTTGTGGTGACATTGGAGTATCTAGGTGACATTGGAGTTGGTTGATGCGTATCATATGGTGTTATTTTAGTATGAAATCTAGGGCTGTTTGTGACACTTATAGGGATGACTCAATAGATTGATCAGAAAGGATAACTTTGAGGTGGTTTCGTACCCTACAAAAATTTCATCTTATGTTCTCCGCTAATAGGAAGTTTGGAGTGATTCTTTATCGCACGTTGAGGGATTGCTATATGATTCAATTATGTTAGCACTGTTGAGAGATTGCACTAGTGAAAGTATGAACCCTAGGCCTTGTTTTCAAGCAGCGCAATACCGTTTGTGCTCACTTTTGTTACTTGCTACCTTTCTGGGTTTTTTTTCAGATTACAAAAACCTATATCTACTATCCATACTACACTTGTATCACCATCTCTTCGTTGAACTAGTGCACCTATACAATTTACCATTGTATTGGGTGTGTTGGGGACACAAGAGATTTCTTGTATTTGATTGCAGGGTTGTTTGAGAGAGACCATCTTCATCCTACGCCTCCCACTGATTGATAAACCTTAGGTCATCCACTTGGGGGAAATTTGCTATTGTCCTAAAAAACTCTGCACTTGGAGGCCCAACAACGTCTACAAGAATAAAAGTTGCGTAGTAGACATCAAGCTCTTTTCTGGCACCGTTGCTGGGGAGGTGAGTGCTTGAAGGTATATCTTTAGATCTTGCAATTGAATCTTTTAGTTTCTTGTTTTATCACTAGTTTGGTTTATAAAAGAAAACTACAAAAAAATGGAATTGAGGTTGCCTCAATTACTTCATCTCTACAATGTCTTTCTTGAAAATGATGGATCGGAAAATTGTGCTAAAGTGTTAGAGGAAGAATTTAATAAAATGTTTATTGTGAGTTCTTTGAATGATGAGCATGATTGCAATGTTGTTAGTATGCTTTTTATGAATATCCATGATACTAATGATATGCAAAGCCATAAGCTTGGGGATGCTATGTTTGATGAAGATGATCTTTTTAGCCCCCTAGTTTTGATGAACAAATTTATTATGATGATAGCATGCCTCCTATTTATGATGATTATATTGATGAAAGTGGGTTTGGAAGAGTGTCAACTCTAGGTACTAGTGATCCCACTATTTTGGAGGGTGTTGAATCTTATGGCAATAATTATGAAAGTGGATTTGGAGAGGTCATGACTTTATTTAATGATGATTCCACTATTTTGGAAGAGGTTTCAATTGATTATGACAACAAAGTTGCTATCTATGATGATTATTGTGATGACATGTATGCCATAAAGAATAATGATAACTATGAAATTTGTCATCATGATTTTAGTTTTCAATTGGATTATGTCAATCAAGTATCACATGATAGTTATTTATTGAATTTGCTCCCACTATTATTAATGAGAAGAAATTTGCTTATGTGGAGAGTAGTAAAAATTCAATGCTTGTGGATCATGAAAATAATGTTTTATGTGATAGTTATATTGTTGAATTCATTCATGATGCCACTGAAAATTATTATGAGAGAGGATCATATGCTTGTAGGTGTTGCAATAATATCAAGTTTCCTCTCTATGTGTTGAAAGTTTTGAAGTTATGCTTGTTTTGCCTTCCTATGCTAGTTGATTCTTGCTCCCATAAATTGTTTGCTCACAAAATCCCTATGCATAGGAAGTGGGTTAGGCTTAAATGTGCTTGCCATATGCTTCATGATGCTCTCTTTGTGTTTCAATTCTTTACTTTTATGCGAGCATCATTAAAATCATCATGCCTGGCTAAAAGGCATTAAAGAAAAGCGTTTGTTGGGAGACAACCCAATATTTATCCCTACTGTTTTTGTGTGTTCACATGATTAAGCTACTGTAGTAATCATGTTTTGTATGTTTTCTTTCAATAATGTGCCAAGTAAATCCTTTGGGATAGTGTGGATACTTGTTGATTTGATTCTGTGCAAAAACAAAAAAAATTGCATCCAATGCTGGAATTTCTATTCTTTACTGGAGCGTGAGAAAATTCTGAAATTTTTACAAAGTATTGGGCTACAAATTTTTTACGTTTTCCTAATTTTTCAGAGTTTTTGGATGTACAGAACTATAGTTTTTAAATCGCTCACTACATACTGTTCTGTTTTTGACAGATTCTGTTTTTATTGCATAGTTTGCTTGTTTTAGTGTTTCCATAGCTTATATTGAGTAATATAAATTGTGGAAATGATATAATACAGTAGGTATTATGTGAGAACAATTATGAATCTTGTATTTATAGTACCAAAGTGGATGATTTATTTTTATCATACTAACCTATCTCATGGAGTTCCGTTAAGTTTTATGTGATTGAAGTTTTCAAGTTTTGGGTGAGATATCGATATGAGGAGAATAAGGAGCGGAAAAACTCTACGCTTGGGGATTCCCAAGGCACCCCAAGGTAATACTCAAGGAAGACTCAAGCGTCTAAGCTCCGGGATGCCCCGGAAGGCATCCCCTCTTTCGTCTTCAACACTATCGGTAACCTCACTTGGAGCTATATTTTTATTCATCACATAATATGAGTTTTGCTTGGAGCTTCATTTTATTTTGTTGAGATTTGCTTGCTGTTATCAATAAACATGTTTTGTATCGTTTAGTTCAATAAAATTCCAATTATAGCCTTTACCATGCTCAGTTTGCAAGTTTATGTGTTGCTGTTTGAAAACAGAAAGTTTTCTGTTATGTCCTGAATAGTCAGAATATGATAAAAATCTGAATTTTTTACACAGTAAGCATGCATGAGTTCTCTATCACGTGGTAATTTTTTACACAGTAAACATTTTTGGAGTTAGGGAAGTATGAATTGTTATCACCCTTTATAGACTGTTCTGTTTAGACAGATTTCGGTTATAGTTGCATTGTTTGCATATGTTGCTTGTTTAATGTTTCTATTTGTGGATAGGAGTATTAAATATGCAGAGGCCTTTAGTATGCAATGTTTAATTATAATTTTAGTGATTTTTTACAGTAGAGAATGTTAAGGTTTTGAGTTGATTTATACTAACGTATCTCACGAGTTCTTGTTGAGTTTTGTGTGGATGAAGTTTTTAAGATTTAGGAGAAGCCATCATATGAGAGGAATTAAGGAGAAACAAGAGCTCAAGCTTGGGGATGCCCAAGGCTCCCCCAAGATAACATTCCAAGAAGTCTCAAGCAACTAATCTTGGGGATGCCCCGATAGGCACCCCACCTTTCTTCATCAACACCTATCGGTTAGCCTAAGTTTTTACTTGTTCACATGATATGTGCTATTCTTGGAGTGTCCTTTTATTTTCATTTTTTTGCTGTTTGAATAAAATACTTGGATCTGAAATATTTATTTGGAGAGAGTCTTCACATAGCTACTTAATTTTTTGACTACTCATTGATCCTCACTTATATCTTTTGGAGTAGTTTGTCATTCATTCTTGTGCTTCACTTATATCCTTTGAGTAAATTGTTGAATGAATTGAATATCACAAATATGAAATTATATATGCTTCATATGCTTGTCCCATGGGGAGTATCGACTTCACATATAAGAAGTATAAGTGGTAAAATTTATTGAAAGTTAGCAAACATAGCATTGGTCACTTGAACAATTCATGAAAGAATATTGAAGGAAGAGAGATTTCACATATAAATATACTATCTTGGACATCTTTTATGATTGTGAGCCCCCATTAATTATTTTCAAACTTGATCAAGTAGTTGACATTGGACAAGGAAGACAATGTAATGAGTTATGTTTGTTTATATTCACGTAGAAGTTATATTGTCATGGATCCTTTAACATGGGGTGCTTGCTTAGGATATTTTGCTAGCCAAAACTTTGTACTAAGTAGAAATACTACTTGTGCATCCAAAAACCCTTAAACCCAGTTTCTTGCCATGAGAGTCCACCATATCTAACTGTGGATTGAATAAGATCCTTCAAGTAAGTTGTCATCGGTGCAAAAGCAATAAAAATTGCTCCTAAATATGTATGATCTTTTATTGGAAGGGAAAATAAGCTTTGTACGAACTTGTGATGGTGAAGAAATAAAAGCGACAGACTGCATAATGAAGGTCTATCACAAGGGGCAATATAAAGTGACGTTCCTTTCCATTAAGAGCTTGCACATTCAAAAATAAAAAGCGCATGACAACCTCTGCTTCCCTCTGCGAAGGGCCTATCTTTTACTTTTCTGTATTTACTTTTCTGCAAGAGTCAGTAATGTTCATCCCTATTCCTCTCTATTTATTCTCTAGTTGGTAAGCATCATGTGGTAGGGAAAGATCCAGGCACATATATCCAGTTGAATATAGGTGATCATGAGTTATTATTCTTGACATTATCCCTGAGATAAATAAGTTGGGAGGCGAAACATTAAGCCCCTATCTTCCTATGTGTTTGACTGAAACGGTTTGTTCTAAAAATATGCTTTGAGTGTCAGCCATCATGGAAGACTAAATGATAGTTGAGTATGTGGAATTTGCTAAAACAAAGCTCTTACATAGACCCTTCCTGAAAATAAGATGAATTGTAATTGTTTGATGACTGAAAACATAGTTTGTTAGTTTTCAGGAAAGTTTATGGTCTATACTTTAAACATGTGAATAGCTTGCTACTTGATCATCAGAAGTTTTATGAGATGAGCTACTGTTTATGATATATAATGATGCTAGAAAAAGTGATTAAAATTATCATTGATCAAACTTATGCACTATGCTAGCATTCACACTTCATAAATTATTTCTTTTATCATTTACCTACTCGAGGACGAGCAGGAATTAAGCTTGGGGATGCTGATATGTCTCCAACGTATCTATAATTTATGAAGTATTCATGCCATGTTTATAATAATTTTATATGGTTTTGGTATGATTTGATTAGAACTAACCCGGACTGACGCTGTTTTCAGCAGAACTACCGTGGTGTTGTTTTTTGTGCAGAAATAAAAGTTCTCGGAATTGGACGAAACTTTTTGACGATTTTTTTGGGACCAAAAGAGACCCCTGAAGCTTCGTGGAAGGACCAGAAGCCTCACGAGGAGGCCACAAGGTATCACGGCGCGGCCTGGGGGGGCCGTGTGCTGTTGCCTTGTGGGGCCCTCGTAGCTCCTTTTTGCGTGATTCCAACAATGAAAAATCCTATAAATACAGAAACCACCAGAAATAAACCTAGAACTTTGATGCCACCGCCGCAAGCCTCTGTACTAAAGAAAACCCATCTGGAGCTCCGTTCCAGCACCCTGCCGGAGGGGGGAATCATCACTAGAGGCCATCTTCATCATCCCGGCGGTCTCCATGATGAGGAGGGAGTAGTTCACCCTCGGGGCTGAGGGTATGTACTAGTAGCTATGTGTTTGATCTCTCTCTCTTTCTCTCTCTCTCTCTCGTGTTCTTGATTTGGCACGATCTTGATGTACCGCGAGCTTTGTTAATATAATTGGATCATATGGTGTTTCTTCCCTCTCTATCTTCTTGTGATGGATTGAGTCTTTCCCTTTGAGGTTTTGTTATTATCGGATTGAATATTTTGGATTTGAGAACACTTTATGTATGTCTTGCATGTGGATACCCGTGGTGACAATGGGGTATTCTATTGATTCACTTGATGTATGTTTTGGTGATCAACTCATGGATTCCCGTGACCTTGGGGTGATCTAGGCATAGGGGTTGGTTGCACGTTTTCATCTCCTTTTCTCCGATAGAAACTTTGGGGTACTATTTGAAGTTCTTTGTGTGGATTGAATATTATGAATCTGAAGTTGTTTTGATGCATATCGAATAATCAACTCACGGATACTTGTGGTGACATTAGAGTTGGTTGATGCGTATCATATGGTGTTATTTTAGTATGAACTCTGGGGCTATTTGTGACACTTATAGGGATGGCACAATAGATTGATCGGAAAGGATAACTTTGAGGTGGTTTCGTACCCTACAATAATTTCATCTTATATTCTTCGCTAATAGGAACTTTGGAGTGATTCTTTATCGCACGTTGAGGGATTGCTATATGATTCAGTTATGTTAGCACTGTTGAGAGATTGCACTAGTGAAAGTATGAACCCTAGGCCTTGTTTTCATGCATTGCAATACCGTTTGTGCTCAATTTTGTTACTTGCTACCTTGCTGTTTTTTTATTTTCAGATTACAAAAACCTATCACCATCTCTTCGCCGATCTAGTGCACCTATATAATTTACCATCGTATTGGGTGTGTTGGGGACACAAGAGATTTCTTGTATTTGATTGCAGGGTTATTTGAGAGAGATCATCTTCATCCTACGCCTCCCACGGATTGATAAACCTTAGGTCATCCACTTGAGGAAATTTTCTACTGTCCTACAAAACTCTGCACTTGGAGGCCTAACATCGTCTACAAGAATAAAAGTTGCGTAGTAGACATCACACTTCACCATGCTTGGGTCTAGGGGAAGGCATTGTGGGATTAGTTTGTTGATGGTGGGTTGCGGGAGTGACGAAAACCTAAACCCCAGTTTATGAGCTGTTTCGTAAGGAGCTTTTTTGGATCCTTTTGTTTAATGTATGGTTAGATTTATCTTAATTCTTCTCTTGTATTTGCAGATGCTTGCTTGGGGGGGATAATCATAACTAGGTTGTTTGTTCAAGTAAGAACAACAACTTAGCTTCGGTCTACCCACATAACAACTTATCAAAGCAATGAACATGAGTCAATGGATCGTGATGAAAGTAACTAGATGAAATTCATGTGTGTCCTCGAGAATGCTATAGTCACTATAAGAAGTACTTTAGGCTTGTCCTTAGCAATAATAAGGATTGCGCCACCTTGCTGTAATTGGCTACTTTGGTTACTTGTTACTTGCTACAAATCATTTTACTATCAAACTGTCTGTTACAACTGCCTTACAGCACTTGCAGAGAATACCTTGCTGAAAACTGCTTATTGATTCCTTCTGCTCCTCGTTGGGTTCGACACTATCCCCTATACTTGTGGGTCATCAGGCATAAGAATAAATATTTTGTAGATGTTTTCATTAGTAGTAGTGTGGAGAAATTCTGGAAGTTCGCCGGAATGTATGGCGAACCAAAATGGGCATATAAACACTTGTCATGGCGACGCTTGAGAGCTACGTGTAGTATCTGATATGGCGTGGCTGGCGATAGGGGATCTGAATTTCATACTCTTCTCCTTTGAGAAACATGGAGGTAATCCTAGGCCAAGTCACTTCATGTATGCTTTTCGGGAGGTAGTAGATCACTATGGCCTCTCGACCTGGGTTAATATGGTGATAAATACACCTGGCATAGAGGAGCGGTTAGAGAAAGGTTGGACATAGCCTTATCAAATGAGAGATGGAAGGATATGTTCTCAAATGCAAAAGTCGAACATTTAGAGTACCATATCGGTCCACCGACCACTTTTGTTGCATTTGGAAGAAGAAGTAGCACAAGTCCATTCTGGACCGGTTGTTCTCAGATTTGAGGCACGATGGCTATGAGAGGCAAATTGTAGAGAAGTTGTAGAAGAGGCATGGCAGAGCTTGGGCCCCCATGATCAAAATGTGGGACTAGCGGGGAAATAAAGCCAGATGCACAAAGTGTTGCATCATTAGGATAAAACATTTCTATGAAATAGTTCAAAAAACTCAAAAAGGTACAAAGAGAAATTAAAGTTGTCAATCAGGACACCGTCACGTCTGAAAATGTTTCTCACCAGAAGGTATTAGCATAGGAACTCGCACATCTTCTCGAGTAGGAGGAACTGTACTAGGCGCAAAGGAGCAGGATTAACTAGCTCGAGTATAGTGATAAAAATACCTCCTATATTCATAATTTCGCTACTGCTAGAAGGATTCGAAATCAGATTAGAAAGATTAAAGATGATCATGGAGTATGAAGGGAAGGCACTACATACTTAAACCCCCTGATCTCAAATTACTTTGCGGGACTTTTCTCAACAGACATAGATGAACCGGATCCGAAGCTTGTTGAAAAAGTAGCTCCACCTGTAACTATAGGGTAACGCAACACTAAACAAAAAAAATCATCCTATGCACCAGCCTAGGACCACTATGAAGATGCATACAAGGTTTGATCTTATCATTACCAACTCGTAGCACAACGGAAATAGAGTTGGTGAAGATGATTGGTGCACATTCCCACAGCTAGGATTTTACAACCTCCCAACCGCAAGGATTTTCTCCCTCGAATAGTCCCTCGATGAGTGTCAGTACCGTGACCGTTGGGTTCACGGACCCAACTACGCACTAGCCATGGTCGCCTAGCCATGGTCGCCTCCCTGGCCAAAGCAGAGCAGATGGAGAAGCTCTCCATCAACAAGACTTCTTCCACCACTTCATGGTGGGATGTAAATCTTCGTCAAGATCATCAACAACATCATCAAGAAGGAGCCCAAGCTCCGTAGTGGCATGCAGATCTTTGTCCAGATCTACTTCATGCTTCTCCAAGCCAACAACCAAGTGCTGAAAGGAACAAGTCCGAAGCACCCGATAATGAGCTGGGACGGCCAACACTCGGGAATGACTACATCCGACAATGACTACTCCAGCTGGCCCGCAACCAGCAAGCATCAATAGCAAACCACCGCATCCCACCCATGGCGCAACTATTCTGTGAGTACAGGCCTTTTGTGGCACATGGCGGGGGTGCAGGTGCGCTAGTGGAAGTTGTCAGGGATGAATCACCCCAGTATTCACCGCATGGTGCACACCTGTACAAAGGCGTGCCACACCCAGATCAAGTGGCACCATGGGCGGCAGTGACAAGACAGGCGATTGTTCCCAGAGGCAAGAAGACGACGACACTTCACCAAGAATTTGATGAACTTAACTAACTTCTCCATGGTAGGTATCCTCTACTATAGCAACTGTGGTGTCCTTTACAATATAAAAGGAGAACCAAGCTACGGGAGAGGGATGGAGGACAACTTTTTCACACACTGAACTTGATCTATTGGAGTGAAGGGTTGGACACTTGGTAGAACCCAGATAGGAGAAACACTACTCTCTCCATTCCTGGGAGGACTTGTAGCTCCCTGTCCACCAAATAAACCACACACAAAGCAAGCATAGGGTGTTATGCAACCATGAGGCCCAAACCTGGGTAGATCGTTGTGTCTTTTTATGCATTTCTCGTTGAGATAGATCGACACCTTGCGCCCCATCTACGAATTGGCTAGGGACGTCTTCAGTCCTTGGTGTCTCGCGTGTGTTCTGCACACGCGCGACGACATTTGGCACGCCGGGTAGGGGCGCTCGTGCGGGTCTACATCAACAAAACCGCCAGCGTCTCTGAAGACGACATATTCATCATTGCCTACACCAACCTCTTCATCCGCCTTCGGCCAACGATGGCCAGGAGCCGATCCTCCAAGCCTGCCACCAAGCGGCGGGCACAAGGGCAAAGATGCCACCTTTCTCGATGGTAGAAGGACATGTCACCACCACCTCGGAAGGGCCGCCCGCTCAATAAATCCAGGGGCGGACATCTCAGGTCTGGGGGATGTGAGATGGGGCATCACCCGTGGTGGCCCCACGCACTTGTCGCAGATGCTTTTCATTCGAGATCATATTTCGAGGTGGCTCACCCCACCTATATCTCATTTTGCCATCTCAAGCACAGGCCAGGCGAGCCACTTCAGGACTACATTCGGCTATTTCGCCAGATGCAGGATAGGGTCCACAACTTACTTGCTCCTCTGTCATCATGGTGTTCTACTTGAATGTCCACAACACCAAGGTGCACGAAGAGATGACAACCCATTGGGTGCACACTATAGCGGAACTCTATGCTCTCGCTTAAAGGTGTGCCCAAATGGGGGAAGCCAGTGACCCTTGGGGGGCTGGTGAACACGCGCACGCTGCACCAAGATCTAGGTTGGCACTTCAGCCAGCATTCGCGGGACAAGAGCTGCATAGGAGGCCAGAGGGACTGAAAGAGTTCTTTCATCACCATGATAGATCATGCTGAAGATGGTTCACACACGGTCAACGTCAACCTTGACTTGACCGTCGCGTAGCAAAGCAAGCATTGATGCTTCCCTTTAGATCAAGCTCAGAACCCTCGTGTGACGGATAAGCTAAATAACCCCGTTAAAAGTTATGTACGCACTAAGCTACTTCCCTATGTAAAACTGCGTCGTGAATGTTCGTTCCAGAATGTGAAGTGTGACTGTCTAGTTAAACCATAAGGTTGCAAGTTAGTATGGTGATTGTATTTCTAGTTCTCCAAAATACCACCTAGTCCTTGGCTCGGGAAGCTAAGCATGTGTCTGGTTCATCCCGTGTATTGTTAGTGCTTTCGGCTGATCGAATGCTCCTTCTCCTCATGGTTTAACATGACATGCGACCTTTATGTCACTAAGAATATTCAGGACTGCATGCTCGCTTCGCTACTCCCAGTTAGTTAAGTGTTTCAGGGCGCAGTGTCTAAAGCCCTGTGTGGCTCTTCCTTCTCGAAGCACTCACCACAGAGCGATTCTGGGATGGAGTATCAAGAAAATCTTCGTTACGTCCAATGTCGAACCACACATTCCGGCTTGGGTGATGAGAATTACCTAACGATTGTAAAATCCCTCCTCGGAGTGTTTGCCTCAGTGCGATTCTGGGGAGGGAATGTCATTCAACCATGCTACCATTACTGTTGAGCTCTGGGATCCGGCAAGAGCAGCAATAGTTGGATGATACTCGTAATTCCTCCCCGGAGTGTTTGCCTCAGTGCGATTTCAGGAATGGAATATCATTCAGCTGAGATGTGCTTACCATTGAACCTCGGGCTCAAATTTGGGCAGTCAAGGTTGTTTGGTGGCTAAAAGAAGTCAAATCCCCTAGATGCCTGATGACCCACAAGTATAGGGGATCAATCATAGTCCTTTCGATAAGTAAGAGTGTCAAACCCAACGAGGAGCAGAAGGAAATGATAAGCAGCTTTTAGTAAGGTCTTCTCTACAAGCACTGAAATTGTAGGTAACAGATAGTTTGATAGCAAGGTAATTTGTAACAAGTAACAAATAGTAACGGTAACAAAGGTGCAGCAAGGTGGCCCAATCCATTTTATAGCAAAGGACAAGCCGGAACGAACTGGTATAATAAGCAAAGCGTTCTCGAGGACACATGGGAATTTCATCTAGTCACTTTCATCATGTTTGTTTGATTCGCGTTCGCTACTTTGATAATTTGATATGTGGGTGGACCGGTGCTTGGGTGTTGTTCTTAATTGAATAAGCCTCCCACTTATGATTATCCCCTCTCGCAAGCATCCGCAACTACGAAAGAAGAATTAAGATAAATCTAACCATAGCATGAAACATATGGATCCAAATCAGTCCCTTACGGAATAGCGCATAAACTAGGGTTTAAGCTTCTGTCACTCTAGCAACCCATCAGCTAATTACTACTCCACAATGCCTTCCCTTAGGCCCAAAGATGGTGAAGTGTCATGTAGTCGAATCACACGACACCACTAAAGGAAGCAACAACATACATATCATCAAAATATCGAACGAATACTAAATTCACATGATTACTTATGACAACACTTCTCCCATGTCCTCAAGAACAAAAGTAACTACTCACAAATCATATTCATGTTCAAGATCAGATGGGTATTGAATATCATTATGGATCTGAACATATAATCTTCCACCAAATAAACCAACTAGCATCAACTACAAGATGCAATCAACACTACTAGCAAACTACAGGTACCAATCTGAGGTTTTGAGACAAAGATTGAATACAAGAGATGAACTAGGGTTTGAGATGAGATGGTGCTGGTGAAGATGTTGATGAAGATTGGTCCTCCCATGATGAGAGGATCGTTGGTGATGTCAATGGCTTCGATTTCCTCCTCCCGGAGAGAAGTATCCCCGGCAGAATCGCTTCGCCGGAGAGCAAAATTGCTCCTGCCCAGGTTTTGCCTCGAGACGGCAGAGCTTTGTTCTGAAAGTCTTCTCTCTATTTTTTTATTGCAAATGACCTTATATAGCAGAAGGAGGGGGCCGGAGGCCTGCCAAGGGCCCCACAAGGCATCAGGGCGTGCCCAAGGGTGGCGCGCCCTGTTGCCTTGTGGGCAACTGGTGGGTCACCTTTGGTATTTCTTTTCTCCAGTATTTTTTATATATTCAATAAAAAATCTCCGTGAAGTTTCAGGTCAATTGGAGCTCTGTTGAATAGGTATCTCTATTGTAGCTATTTCAGGTCCAGAATTCCAGCTGCCGATATTCTCCTTCTTCATATAAATCTTGCAAATTAAGAGAGAAAAGGCATAAGAATTGCATCATAAAGTGAAATAATGACCAAATACATTATAAATAACAGTAGGAAATCATGATGCAAATTGGACGTATCAACTCCCCCAAGCTTAGACCTTGCTTGTCCTCAAGCGAAAGCCGAAATCGATAATCATGACCACATGTTTAGAGAGAGAGAGGCGTTGATAAAAATAAAATGCGGACATGAAGGCATCATCATATTTGTTATAACAGCAATATATCATCATAAAACTTCTCATGAAAAAGTAACAATTCATTCACAAGTTAAAGTATGAACCATAAACCTTATTGAAAACTAACAAACTATGATCACAGTCACTGAAGCAATTGCAATTCATCATATTATCAGAAAGATTCTATGTAAGAGCTTTGTTTAGCAAGTTCACATACTCAACTATCATTTAGTCTTCTATGACTGCTAACACTCACGGCATACTTATGGTGCAAAAGTTTCAGCCAGACACATAGAAAGATAGGGTCTTATAATTTTGCCTTCCAACTTATTTACCTCAAGGGTGATATCAACAATAATAATTCATGATCACCTACATCCAACTAGATATATATGTCTAGATCTTTCCCCACCACATGATGCTTGCCAAGAGAGAAAATAAAAACAGAATGGAGGGGAATACTATTGACTCTTGCATAAAAGTAAATACATAAAAGTAAAAGATAGGCCCTTCGCAGAGGGTAGTAGAGGTTGTCATGCGCTTTTAATTTTTGGATGTGCAAACTCTTAATGTAAAGGAACATCACTTTCTATTGCCCCTTGTGATAGCGACCTTTATTATACAGTCTGTCGCTTTTATTTCTCCACCATCACAAGATCGTACAAAACTTATTTTCCCTTACAATAAAAGTTCATACATATTTAGGAGCATTTTTATTGCTTTTGCACCAATGACAACTTGCTTGAAGGATCTTATTCAATCCGTAGGTAGATATAGTGGACTCTCATGACATGAAACTGGGTTTAAGGGTTTTTGGATGCACAAGTAGTATATCTACTTAGTGCGGAATTTTGGCTAGCAAAAGATAGGGGGCAAGCACCACATGTTAGAGGATCCAAAACAATATAACTTCTATGTGAATATAAGCAAACATAACTCATTACATTGTCTTCCTTGTCCAACGTCAACTATTTGACAGAGAATATTTAATGGGGGCTCACAATCATAAAAGATGTCCAAGATAGAATCTCTATATGTGAGACCTCTCTTCCTTTATTACTTTTTCATGAATTGCAACAATGACCAATGCTACGTTTGTTAACCTCCAATAAGTTTTATCAATTATACTTCTTTTATGTGAAGTCGTCACTCCCCATGGGATTAGCATATGATCTTACTTTTTATTCTCTTTATTTTATTTCCAAGATTGGATCAACAAAATCAAAACATTCAACTCAAACTACTCTTTATTATATAACTCTCACACTCGATTACATAGATAGATAAATCACAAAGCAAACACTAGAAACTAAATCATACTAAAACTTTATTCCTCTAAATCACGAAATAACTAAGGATCGAACTAAGATAGATAATGATGATAAAAGTGATGGTGATATGATACCGGGGCACCTCCCCCAAGCTTGGCACAAGCCAAGGGTGGTGCCCATACCCGTATACTCAAGTCTCCTTCTTCGGTGATGATGGTGTTGAATTGATAGGCTTATCCTCCGTCTTCCAAGGCATTCTCCATCATAACAGGATGAATGTGTTTCCGGAGTCCTGAAATTTGCAGCTAAACTCATACCTTTGAACTTGGCCTCATACTCAAAATTTTGGTTTTGTAAATCATAGATTTGAGCCTGAAGGTGATCAATCTGGTCATTGAGCTTGAAGATGATGCCCCCAATATCCTGGCTGTCCACCTTATGCTCACGGATTAAATCCGTGATCACGGAGTGGTTAGCACTGAGTCCGTGTTCCACCATCCCTTGACACTTGAAGATCTCCTGCTCCACCGCTTCTAGCTTGGCCTTCTCGCCCCCGGTCTTCTTAGGTACTTGAACGTCCCGGATGTGGAGCACCCCCTCACGCATCTCAATGGCTTGAGGGTGCTTCATCACCTCCGGTAGGTAGGGGTTGATGACCTTGTCGAAAAACTTGTCCTTGGACGAACTTGGAGGCGCCATAGCGATCTAGATCTATCAGAAAAACAGCCCAAAACAATAACAGAGGAGAAACATGCGATGAGGTGGTCAAAACACCCATGAGTATATATAAAGAATTTTTATCTTGCAGAACAGGCATACGAGAGGAAAACGGAGTCGGGCGGGCACACGAGGGGCCCACAAGGCAACACGGCGCTCCCCGGGGGGTCGCGCCCTGTTGTCTTGTGACCTCCTCGTGGCTCCTCTCGGCTGTTTCTTATTTTTGTATTTTTTCTAATATTCCAAAATGGACAGAAATATTTTTTATGGAATTTTTTGAGTCGGTTTACTTACTGTATCACATACCTACCCCTTTTCAGGGTTCTGGAGCGTTCCGGAATGACTCTTTGATGTGGTCCTCCGGTGTCATTGTTTGAATAATATTAGTTTCAACGTTAATGGGAGTACCTGAGATATAATGCTTAATTCTTTGCCCATTCACCACTCTCGGGTTGGTGCCTTCGGAGTTGTTGATTTTGATAGTTCCAGAGTGATAAACTTCTTCGATGATATATGGCCCTTCCCATTTAGAGAGAAGTTTTCCTGCAAAGAATCTGAAACGAGAGTTGTACAATAGAACTTGCTCTCCCACTTTAAATTCACGTTTTTAATCCTTTTATCATGCCATCTTTTAACCTTTTCTTTAAATAACTTGGCATTTTCGTAGGCTTGGGTTCTCCATTCATCTAAAGAGCTAATATCAAATAAAGTCTTTTCACCGGCAAGTTTAAAATCATAATTAAGTTCTTTAATTGCCCAATAAGCTTTATGTTCTAACTCAAGAGGTAGATGACATGCTTTCCCATAGACCATTTTATAAGGAGACATACCCATAGGATTTTTATAAGCAGTTCTGTAAGCTCATAATGCATCATCAAGTTTCTTAGACCAATTCTTCCTGGATCTATTAACGGTCTTTTGCAAAATTAGTTTGATTTCTCTATTACTCAATTCAACTTGACCACTAGACTGAGGATGATATGGAGATGCAATTCTATGGTTAACATCATACTTAGAAAGAAATTTACGGAAAGCACCATGAATAAAATGTGAACCACCATCAGTCATCAAATATCTAGGGACTCCAAACCTCGGAAATATAACTTCTTGAAGCATTTTAATAGAAGTGTTATGATCAGCACTACTAGTTGGAATAGATTCTACCCACTTAGTAACGTAATCAACGGCAACTAAAATGTGAGTATACCCATGATGACCCACAAGTATAGTGGATCAATCATAGTCCTTTCGATAAGTAAGAGTGCCGAACCCAGCGAGGAGCAGAAGGAAATGACAGGCGGTTTTCAGCAAGGTATTCTCTGCAAGCACTGAAATTGTTGGTAACAGATAGTTTGGTAGCAAGGTAATTCGTAACAAGTAACAAGTAGTAACGGTAACAAAGGTGCAACAAGGTGGCCCAATCCTTTTTATAGCAAAGGGCAAGCCGGAACGAACTCTTATAATAAGCAAAGCATTCTCGAGGACACATGGGAATTTCATCTAGTCACTTTCATCATGTTTGTTTGATTCGCGTTCGCTACTTTGATAATTTGATATGTGGGTGGACCGGTGCTTGGGTTCTGTTCTTACTTGAACAAGCCTCCCACTAATGATTACCCCCTCTCGCAAACATCTGCAACTATGAAAGAAGAATTAAGATAACTCTAACCATAGCATGAAACATATGGATCCAAATCAGCCCCTTACGGAATAGCACGTAAACTAGGGTTTAAGCTTCTGTCACTCTAGCACCCCATCATCTAATTACTACTCCACAATGCCTTCCCTTAGGCCCAAAGATGGTGAAGTGTCATGTAGTCGACGTTCACACGACACCACTAAAGGAAGCAACAACATACATATCATCAAAATATCAAACGAATACCAAATTCACATGATTACTTATGACAAGACTTCTCCCATGTCCTCAAAAACAAAAGTAACTACTCACAAATCATATTCATGTTCAAGATTAGAGGGGTATTGAATAGCATTAAGGATCTGAACATATAATCTTCCATCAAATAAACCAACTAGCATCAACTATAAGATGTAATCAACACTACTAGCAACCCACATGTACCAATCTGAGGTTTTGAGACAAAGATTGAACACAAGAGATGAACTAGGGTTTGAGATGAGATGGTGCTGGGGAAGATGTTGATGAAGATTGGTCCTCCCATGATGAGAGGATCGTTGGTGATGTCGAAGGCTTCGATTTCCCCTCCTGGAGGGAAGTATCCCCGGCGGAATCGCTTCGCCGGAGAGCAAAATAGCTCCTGCCCTGGTTCCGCCTCGAGACAGTGGAGCTTCATCCTGAAAGTCTTCTCATTAATTTTTTAGGGCAAAAGACCTTATATAGCAGAAGGAGGGGGCCAGAGGCCAGCCAGGGGCCCCACAAGGCATCAGGGCGCGCCCAGGGGGCGCCTTGTTGCCTTGTGGGCAACTGGTGGGTCCCCTCCAGTATCTCTTTTCTCCAGTATTTTTTTATATATTCAATAAAAAATCTCCGTGAAATTTCATGTCAATTGGAGCTCTGCAGGATAGGTATCTCTGATGTAGCTATTTCAGGTCCAGAATTATAGCTGCCGGTATTGTCCCCCTTCATATAAATCTTGCAAATTAAGAGAGAAAAGGCATAAGAGTTGCATCATAAAGTGAAATAATGATCAAATACATTATAAATAACAGTAGGAAATCATGATGCAAATTGGACGTATCAACTCCCCCAAGCTTAGACCTCGCTTGTCCTCAAGCGAAAGCCGAAATCGATAATCATGACCACATGTTTAGAGAGAGAGGTGTCGATAAAAATAAAAATACGAACATGACGGCATCATGATCTTTATTATAACATCAATATATTATAATAAAACTTCTCATGAAAAAGTGACAATTCAATCACAAGTTAAAGTATGAACCATAAACCAAATTGAAAACTAACAAACTATGATCTGAGTCACTGGAGCAATTGCAATTCTTCATATTATCAGAAAGAGTCTATGTAAGAGCTTTGTTTAGCAAGTTCACATACTCAACTATCATTTCATCTTCTATGATTGCTGACACTCACGGCATACTTATGGAGCAAAAGTTTCAGTCAGACACATAGAAAGATAGGGGCTTATAATTTCGCCTCCCAACCTATTTACCTCAAGGGTAATGTCAACAATAATAACTCATGATCACCTACATCCAACTGGATATATATGCCTGGATCAATCCCCACCACATGATGCTTGCCAAGAGAGAAAAATAGAAATGGAATAGAGGAGAATACTATTGACTCTTGCGTGAAAGTAAATACATAATGTAAGAGATTGGCCCTTCGCAGAGGGAAGCAGAGGTTGTCATGCACTTTTTGTTTTTGGATGTGCAAGCTCTTAATGTAAAGGAACGTCACTTTATATTACCCCTTGTGTTAGCGACCTTTATTATGCAGTCTGTCGCTTTTATTTCTTCATCATCACAAGATCGTACAAAGCATATTTTCCCTTACAATAAAAGATCATACATATTTAGGAGCAATTTTTATTGCTTTGCAACGATGACAACTTACTTGAAGGATCTTATTCAATCGATAGGTAGATATAGTGTTAGCGACCTTTATTATGCAGTCTGTCGCTTTTATTTCTTCATCATCACAAGATCGTACAAAGCATATTTTCCCTTACAATAAAAGATCATACATATTTAGGAGCAATTTTTATTGCTTTGCAATGATGACAACTTACTTGAAGGATCTTATTCAATCAATAGGTAGATATAGTGGACTCTCATGACATGAAACTGGGTTTAAGGGTTTTTGGATGCACAAGTAGTATCTCTACTTAGTACAGAATTTTTGGCTAGCAAAAGATAGGGGGCAAGCACCACATGTTAGAGGATCCAAAACAATATAACTTCTATGTGAATATAAGCAAACATAACTCATTACGTTGTCTTCCTTGTCCAACGTCGACTAACTGACATAGAATATTTAATGGGGGCTCACAATCATAAAAGATGTCCAAGATAGTGTATTTATATGTGAGACCTCTCTTCCTTTATTACTTTTTCATGAATTGCAACAATAACCAATACTATGTTTGTCAACTTCCAACAAGTTTTATCAATTATACTTCTTTTATGTGAAGTCACCACTCCCGATGGGATTAGCATATGATCTTACTTTTTATTCTCTTTATTTTATTTCCAAGATTGGATCAACAAAAGCAAAACACTCAACTCAAACTACTCTTTATTATATAACTTCCACACATGATTACATGGATAGATAGACCACAAAGCAAGCACTCGAAACTAGATCATACTAAAACTTTATTCTTCTAAATCCTGAAATAACTAAGGATCGAACTAAGATAGATAATGATGATAAAAGTGATGGTGATACGATACCGGGGCACCTCCCCCAAGCTTGGCACAAACCAAGGGTGGTGCCCATACCCATGTACTCAAGTCTCCTTCTTCGGTGATGGTGGTGATGAAGTGATAGGCTTGTCCTTTGCCTTCCACTTGAGAACACAAATTTCTTCTTTTAATTTGTCATTCTCCCTTTTGAGATCCTAGATTTTGCGACGCAGTTTATCCAAATCTTCCTGCACATGACGAAAAGGAGTGAATTGAACTTTAGGAGCCTTCACCATGTTAGGTAAGCTGGATCTCTTGAATTCAATATGTATATCTCCAGGTTGAGGCAATGGGGGATCCTCGGCCTCCTCGCTAGAACGACCTTGCTTTTTCCTCAAATCTTCATCTTCCTCTTCATCAGTTGTCCAACCATAGGGATCAGTGTCCCCATAGACTCTAGGATTTGCAATATGATGAGAAACATAGCTTTCCCGTCCGAATCCTGAGATGACATGGCACTTGACCTCGAGAGTCTGACAGAAAACAACACGAAACAAGAATAGAGGAGAAACTTGTGATGCGGTGGTCAAAACACCCATGAGTATATATAAAGAATTTTTATCTTGCAGAACAAGCATACGAGAGGAAAACGGAGTCGGGAGGGCACACGAGGGGCCCACAAGGCATCACGGCACGCCCCAGGGGGGGCGCGCCCTGTTGCCTTGTGGGCGACCCGTGGGTCCCCTCGGTTGTTTCTTATTTTTGTATTTTTTTCTAATATTCCAAAACGGACAGAAATAAATTTTATGGAATTTTTGGAGTCGGTTTACTTACCGTATCACATACCTACCCCTTTTCAGGGTTCTGGAGCATTCCGGAAGGACTCTTTGATGTGTTCCTCCGGTGTCATTGTCTGAATAATATTAGTTTCAACATTAATGGGAGTGCCTGAGATATAGTGCTTAATTCTTTGTCCATTCACCACTCTAGGATTATTGCCTTCGGAGTTGTTTATTTTGATGGCTCCGGAGCGATAAACTTCTTCGATGATATACGGTCCTTCCCATTTAGAGAGAAGTTTTCCTGCAAAAAATCTGAAACGAGAGTTGTACAATAGAACTTGCTCACCCACTTTAAATTCCCGTTTTTGGATTCTTTTAGCAGGCCATCTTTTGACTATTTCTTTAAATAACTTAGCATTTTCATAGGCTTGGGTTCTCCATTCATCTAGAGAGCTAATATCAAATAATCTCTTTTCACCGGCAAGTTTGAAATCATAGTTAAGTTATTTAATTGCCCAATATGCTTTATGTTCTAACTCAAGAGGTAAATGACATGCTTTTCCATAGACCATTTTATAGGGAGACATACCCATAGGATTTTTATAAGCAGTTCTGTAAGCCCATAATGCATCGTCAAGTTTCTTAGACCAATTCTTTCTAGATCTATTAACGGTCTTTTGCAAAATTAATTTTATTTCTCTATTACTCAATTCAACTTGACCACTAAACTGAGGATGATAAGGAGATGCAATTCTATGATTAACATCATATTTAGCAAGCAATTTACGAAAAGCACCTTGAATAAAATGTGAGCCACCATCAGTCATCAAGTATCTAGGGACTCCAAACCTCGAAAATATAACTTCTTTAAGCATTTTAATAGAAGTGTTATGATCAGCACTACTAGTTGGAATAACTTCTACTCACTTAGTAACGTAATCAACAGCAACTAAAATATGTGTATATCCATTGGATTTAGGGAAAGGTCCCATATAATCAAAACCCCAAACATCAAATGGTTTAATAACAAGTGAATAATTCATAGGCATTTCCTGACGTCTACCAACAATACCAATTCTTTGACATTCATCACAAGAAAGGACAAACTTACGTGCATCTTTGAAGAGAGTAGGCCAATAAAAACTAGATTGTAATACCTTGTGTGCAGTTCTGTTTCCCGCATGGTGTCCTCCGTATGCCTCGGAGTGACACTTCCGTAGGATTTGTTCCTGTTCATGCTCAGGTATACAACGTCTAATAATACCATCTACTCCTTCTTTATATAAGTGTGGGTCATCCCAAAAGTAATGCCTTAAATCAAAGACGAACTTTTTCTTTTGTTGGTATGTGAAGCTAGGTGGTATATATTTAGCAACAATGTAATTAGCATAGTCTGCATACCAAGGTGTGTTATGAGAAGCATTTATCATAGCTAATTGTTCATCAGGAAAATCATCATTAATAGGAAGTGGGTCATCAAGAACATTTTCCATTCTAGACAAATTATCTGCTACGGGATTCTCAGCTCCCTTTCTATCAATAATATGCAAATCAAATTCTTGTAGCAAAAGAACGCACCTAATAAGTCTAGGTTTAGCATCTTTCTTTTCCATAAGATATTTAATAGCAGCATGATCGGTGTGAATAGTAACATTGGAATCAACAATGTAAGATCTGAATTTATCACATGCAAACACAACTGCTAAAAATTGTTTCTCAGTAGTAGCATAATTCCTTTGAGTACTGTCTAGGGTTTTACTAGCATAATAAATTCCATTCAATTTCTTATCAACTCTTTGTCCTAGGACATCACCAACAACATAATCACTAGCATCACACATAATTTCAAAGGGTAGGTTCCAATCAGGTGGTTGAACAATAGGTGCAGAAATTAAGGCTTTCTTAAGTATTTCAAAGGCTTCTACACAATCATCATCAAAAACAAATGGCACATCTTTTTGCAAGAGATTAGTAAGAGGCCTAGAAATTTTAGAGAAGTCTTTTATAAACTTCTATAGAAACCAGCATGACCGAGGAAACTTCTTATACCTTTGATATCTTTAGGACATGGCATTTTCTCAATAGCATCAACTTTAGCTTTATCAACTTCAATACCTCTTTCAGAAATTTTATGCCCAAGGACTATACCTTCATTCACCATAAAGTGGCACTTCTCCCAATTCAAGACAAGATTATTTTCTTCACATCTCTGCAAAACTCGATCAAGGTTGCTCAAGCAATCATCAAAAGAAGTTCCGTAAACGGAGAAATCATCCATGAAAACCTCAACAATATTTTCACAAAAGTCAGAGAATATAGCAGTCATACATCTTTGAAAGGTAGCAGGTGCATTACATAAACCAAAAGGCATACGACAATAAGCATAAGTTCCAAAAGGACATGTAAAGGTGGTTTTCTCTTGATCTTCACGTGAAACAGGTATTTGAGAAAAACCAGAATAACCATCTAGGAAGCAAAAGTGTGTATGCTTAGATAATCTTTCTAACATTTGATCAATAAAAGGCAAGGGCTAATGATCTTTCCTAGTAGCTTTATTTAATTTTCTAAAATCAATGACCATCCTATAACCAGTTACAATTCTTTGTGGAATAAGTTCATTTTTATCATTAGGAACAACGGTAATACCTCCTTTCTTAGGAACACAATGAACATGACTTACCCATGTACTATCAGCTATGGGATAAATTATACCTGCATCAAGAAGCTTTAAAATTTCAGTTCTTACCACATCCTTCATTTTAGGATTCAACCTTCTTTGATGATCAACAACGGGTTTAGCATCTGGCTCCATATGAATTTTATGCTGACATAAGGTGGGACTAATGACCTTAAGATCATCGAGAGTATATCCAATAGCAGCATGGTGCTTCTTTAGAGTTTTAACTAATCTCTTTTCTTCATGCTCTGAAAGGTTAGCACTAATAGTAACATGATATATTTTCTTTTCATCAAGGTAAGCATACTTAAGTGTATCAGGTAATTGCTTTAATTCAAACATAGGATCACTCTTTGGTGGAAGAGGATCTCCCAAAGTTTCAATAGGCAAATTATGTTTAAGGATATTTGTTTGCTTAAAGAACAACTCATCTATTTCATTTCTTTCATTCATATGCATATCATTTTCATGGTCTAGCAAATATTGTTCTGAAGGATCAGTAGGAGGCACAACAATAGAAGCAAGACCTATAATTTCATCTTTATTGGGTAATTCTTTATCATGAAGTTGTCTACGAAACTTAGAGAAATTGAATTCATGAGATATATCACCAAACTTAACTTTAACTTTCTCTTTAACACAATCAATTTTAGCATTAACGGTATTCAAGAAAGGTCTACCAAATATAATGGGACAAAAATTATCTTGTTGTGAACCAAGTACAAGGAAACCAGTAGGGTATTTGATTTTACCACACAAGACTTCAACATCTCTAACAATCCCAAGTGGTGTAATAGTATCTCTATTTGCAAGCTTAATAGTAACATAAATATCTTCAATCTCAACAGGTGCAATATCATGCATTACTTCTTGATATAAAGAGAATGGAATAGCACTTAAACTAGCACCCGTATCACATAAACCATGATAGCAATGATCTCCAATCTTAACAGAAACAATAGGCATGCCAACTACAGGCTTGTTCTTATCTAACATATCTCGTTCATTTCTAACAGGTTTAGCAATTCTAGCAGCCTCATCACAGAAGTAAATAACATGCCCATCAATATCATCAACCAAAAGATCTTTAACCATTGCAATATTAGGTTCAACCTTAATTTGTTCAGAAGGTCTAGGTGTTCTTATATTACTTTTATTAACCACAGTTGAAGCTTTAGCATGTTCCTTAATCCTAACAGGGAAAGGAGGTTTCTCAGTATAAGCAGTAGGCACAACTGGATCAACATTGTAAACAATAGTTTCCTCTTTAACACTAACAGGTTCATCATTTTATTTGATAGGTGGATGATATTTAAACCATTTCTCCTTAGGGAGATCAACATGAGCAGCAAAAGATTCACAAAAGGTAGCTACTATCTCAGAATCAAGCCCATATTTAGTACTAAACTTATGAAAAGCATCCGTTTCCATAAAAGATTTAACACAATCAAACTCAAGATTTATACCTAACTCTTTACCTTTGTCGATTTCCCAATCTTCAGAGTTATGTTTAATTCTTTCCAGAAGATCCCATCTGAATTCAATAGTTCTCTTCATAAAGGAACCAACAGAAGAAGTATCAAGCATGGATTGATCATTATGAGAAAGCCGAGCATAAAAGTTTTGAATAATTATTTCTCTTGAGAGCTCATGATTGTGGCATGTGTGCAACATATACTTAAGCCTCCCCCAAGCTTGAGCGATACTTTCTCCATCACGAGGCCAAAAATTATATATATAATTCCAATCCCGACGAACCAATTGCATAGGATAAAATTTCTTAATCCTAACAGGGAAAGGAGGTTTCTCGATATAAGCAGTAGGTACAACTGGATCAACATTGTAAACAATTGTTTCTTCTGTAACAATGATGGGTTCTTCTTTTAATTCAATAGGTGGATGATATTTAAACCATTTCTCCTTAGGGAGATCAACATGAGCAGCAAAGGATTCACAAAAGGTAGCTAATATCTCAGAGTCAAGTCCATATTTAGTACTAAACTTATGAAAAGCATCAGTTTCCATAAAAAAATTAACACAATCAAACTTGAGATTTATACCTGACACTTTACCTTTGTCGATTTCCCAACACTAGTAGAAAACGGGCCTTCTGTCCCTGTTCGGGAGGGCCTTTTGTCCCGGTTGCCCAACCGGGACTGCGCAATCGGGACTAAAGCCCCCCCCCCCCTTAGTCCTGGTTGCATTACGAATCGGGACTAAAGGCCCTCCACGTGGCCGCTGTCTGGGGCGGGGCATGGAGGACCTTTAGTCCCGGTTGGTGTTACCAACCGGGACTAAAGGAATTTTTTGAATTTTGTTTTTAAATTATTTTTTTGAATATTTTTTTGATTTGTTTTTAAGTTTTATTCTGATTTTCAAATCTTTGAATTATTTGACAATTTAATCTCTAATCACCTCTCCTAACTGCTCCAGCGTGGAGCACTCATTCCAAATCGTCTAACTTCCCGGCCGGTTACCCATCCTCTCACTGCTCCAGCCCCAGCATGCTTAACTTCCTGGTTCTATCGCCCCTAGTTTCCAAGTCTGCACTTGTTGTTTTCCTGACAATAGTAAGGTATCAATCCTATTAACCCTTAGGTCTTGATGTCACATGATTTAATTTTTTGAATTCCAAACAATTATTAAAATAAACAAAATAAGTAATAATAATATCGAATTTCAATGAAAATAAAATAAGTAATAATATTATTTTATTCATTTTTTTGCCATTTATTCATTTAATATGACATAATTAATATCTTTAAATCTGTAAATCGAAATTCGACAAATAATATATCCATTATTATCAGAAAAATGTGAGGAATCCAAATATGACAATCTTATTATTATCAGAAGTTATACCTTATTGTTATATGTATCATATCAATCCTATTAAGCCCTTGAGCATGATGTCACACGTTTCACCGTTTGAGTTTGAAACTATTATTCTAAAAAACAATAATTATTTAGTAACACTAATATTTATTGAATAAGTAGTTTGACCACTATTTGACCATAGTTTGACCAGAGTTTGACCAAAAAATCGAAAAAACTTAAATTTGAGGATAACTTTTTTTCCTTTTGGAATTTGAGGATTCTAAAAAATTTCAAAACGGCCTATGGCCGTTGAAATCGAAACCGGCTTCTCGTGCTGAACATTTTGATATATTATATGTTTTTTTTCGACATCGTATGCAAAAGTTATAGCCGTTTTACTTTTTCATAACACTTTTTTGCAAAACATGTCGAAATTTATGTTTTTTAATTTTCCTAACTAGTAGATGTAGTAACATAACTATATCTCGAAGGATTTTAATTTTTGAATTTTTTATCATTTTCTTTTGTTTTTTTCAAAACTGAAAAAGCGATACAGGGGGGGGGGTAGAGTTTGAAAATTTCAGAACCCCTTTAGTCCGGGTTGGTGTCCATCCAATCCTACCGTCGACTACATCTGCTAGCACCGTCCCAGCCAGAGTCACAACTAAGGTTAACCAAGCCAGAGTCAACCCTTTCTAACTTCATTTGCTATTTTTCATGCATTTAATGATTTTTTTGACCTAAATGACCCTGAAATTGAAAAGCACTACAAATGAACTCTGAAAAGGTTGAAACTTGGCATGGTATCATCATTTCACCCACATAGCTTGTGCTAAAAAGTTGATTGGGTTATGGCAAAAACTGGATGCACTTCGTGTACAAACTGGACCATCTCCTTCGAAGTATCAAGGTTTCGGACGAAAACTCATCTGTTACAAAGGCATTTCATTTTTTTAAACTTATTTCAACTCCAGACTTTTTGTGCATTCAATATGAACCATTCAAAGCCACATCCTCAAATTTCAACCCTTTCTAACTTCATTTGCTATTTTTCATGCATTTAATGATTTTTTTGAGCTAAATGACCCTGAAATTGAAAAGCACTACAAATGAACTCTGAAAAGGTTGAAACTAGGCATGGTATCATCATTTCACCCACATAGCATGTGCTAAAAAGTTGAGAGGGTTACGACAAAAACTGGATGCACTTCGTGTACAAACTGGACCATCTCCTTCGAAGTATCAAGGTTTCGGACGAAAACTCATCTGTTACAAAGGCATTTCATTTTTTTAAACTTATTTCAAATCCAGACTTTTTGTGCATTCAATATGCACCATACTACAACATGTTAAAATCTACAGAAAGAACTAACTAAAAATAATAAAAAACAACAATTAAATGACTAAAACAACTATATAAGCAAAACAGTACTGTTTTAATTAAAATCCTAATTTAAATTATTCTAAAAATAACCAAATAAATCTTACTATGACAACAATCTAACATGTGACTAGGAGCAAAAAGAATTAAATTAAAAACTATTTTTAAACTCAAGTTATTCACAATCTAGGGTTTGAAGCAAATTTGAACAAATTCAAATTTAAACCATTCAAATTTGAAAACTAATGGCACAAACAGAAACTAGACAAATTTTGAATCTAATGCAAAAAGAATCACTCAAAAACATCAAATATCCTAAAAGATATAAGCAATTTAAAACAGAAACTAAAAACAGAAAACAAATGGAAAAACAGAAAAGAAACTTTCAGAACCCCTTTAGTCCCGGTTGGTGTCTTCAACCGGGACTAAAGGTCTAACCTTTAGTCCTGGTTGGAGACACCAACTGGGACTAAAGCCTCAACCCCTTTAGTCCCGGTTGGTGTCTCCAACCGGGACTAAAGGTCCCATTTGAACTAGGACTGATGCCTGCCGAGCCCCGACCCGTGCCCTAGCCGCTCAAACCGGGACTAATGCTCACATTAGTCCCGGCTCGTAATGCAACCGGGACTAATGTGTAGATCGAGCTTGGACCAAAGCCCTGTTTTCTACTAGTGCAAGCTTCAGAGTTACGTTTAAATCTTTCCAGAAGATCCCATCTGAATTCAATAGTTTTCTTCATAAAGGAGCCAGTAGAAGAAGTATCGAGCATGGACCGATCATTATGAGAAAGTCGAGCATAAAAGTTTTGAATAATTATTTCTCTTCAAAGCTCATGATTGGGGAATGTATGCAACATATACTTAAGCCTCCCCCAAGCTTGAGCAATACTTTCTCCTTCACGAGGCCAAAAATTATATATATAATTCCGATCACGATGAACCAAATGCATAGGATAAAATTTCTGGTGAAATTCTAGCTTCAACCGGTACCAATCCCATGTTCCAGTATCATCCAATAGCCTATACCATGTCAATGCCTTTCCCTCCAAAGATAAAGGAAATACCTTCTTCTTAACTCCATCTCCAGATAAACCTGCAAGCTTAAACAATCCACAAATTTCATCTATATATATCAAGTGCATATTAGGATGCACCGTTCCATCTCCTGCATAAGGATTAGCTAGCAGTTTCTCTATCATACCCGAAGGAATTTCATAATAAATATTTTCAGTAGGTTTAGTAGGTTGAGGAGCAACTCTTATTGCTTCCGGTCGAGGTGAAGATACCCTGAACAAGCCCCTCAAACTATTACTTTCCATAGTGACAAGTGACAGTAAATTTCAGCACATAATATAAATGTTTCCTTACCAAATTCCACTCACCAAAGGCTCTTCACTCCCCGGCAACGGTGCCAGAAAAGAGTCTTGATGACCCACAAGTATAGGGGATCAATCATAGTCCTTTTGATAAGTAAGAGTGTCGAACCCAACGAGGAGCAGAAGGAAATGATAAGCAACTTTCAATAACGTATTCTCTGCAAGCACTGAAATTGTAGGTAACAGATAGTTTGATAGCAAGGTAATTTGTAACAAGTAACAAATAGTAACGGTAACAAAGGTGCAGCAAGGTGGCCCAATCCTTTTTATAGAAAAGGACAAGCCGGAACAAACTCGTATAATAAGCGAAGCGTTCTCGAGGACACATGGGAATTTCATCTACTCACTTTCACCATGTTTGTTTGATTCGCGTTCGCTACTATGATAATTTGATATGTGGGTGGACCGATGCTTGGGTGATGTTCTTACTTGAACAAGCCTCCCACTTATGATTACCCCCTCTCGCAAGCATCCGCAACTACGAAAGAAGAATTAAGATAAATCTAACCATAGCATGAAACATATGGATCCTAATCAGCCCCTTACGGAATAGCGCATAAACTAGGGTTTAAGCTTCTGTCACTCTAGCAACCCATCATCTAATTATTACTCCACAATGCCTTCCCTTAGGCCCAAAGATGGTGAAGTGTCATGTAGTCGACGTTCACACGACACCACTAAAGGAAGCAACAACATACATATCATCAAAATATTGAACGAATACAAAATTCACATGATTACTTATGACAAGACTTCTCCCATGTCCTCAAGAACAAAAGTAACTACTCACAAATCATATTCATGTTCAAGATCAGAGGGGTATTGAATATCATTAAGGATCAGAACATGTAATCTTCCACCAAATAAACCAACTAGCATCAACTACAAGATGTAATCAACACTACTAGCAACCCACAGGTACCAATCTAAGGTTTTGAGACATAGATTGAATACAAGAGATGAACTAGGGTTTGAGTTGAGATGGTGCTGGTGAAGATGTTGATGAAGATTGGTCCTCCCACGATGAGAGGATCGTTGGTGATGTCTATGGCTTCAATTTCCCCCTCCCGGAGGGAAGTATCCCCGGCAGAATCGCTCTGCTGGAGAGCAAAATTGCTCCTGCCCAGGTTCCGCCTCGAGATGGCGGCGCTTCATCTTGAAAGTATTCTCTCTATTTTTTAGGGCAAATGACCTTATATAGCAGAAGGAGGGGGCCGGAGGCCTGCCAGGGGCCCCACAAGGCATCAGGGCGCGCCCAGGGGGGGCGCCTTGTTGCCTTGTGGGCAACTGGTGGATCCCCTCTGGTATTTCTTTTCTCCAGTATTTTTTATATATTCAATAAAAAATCTCCGTGAAGTTTCAGGTCAATTAGAGCTCTGTAGAATAGGTATCTCTGCTGTAGCTATTTCAGGTCCAGAATTCCAGCTATCGATATTCTCCTTCTTCATATAAATCTTGCAAATTAAGAGAGAAAAGGCATAAGAGTTGCATCATAAATTGAAATAATGACCAAATACATTATAAATAACAGTAGGAAATCATGATGCAAATTGGACGTATCAATGCCTAGAATAATAATTCGACAAGTAGGTGTGCAGCTTTATGAGTGGATATACCGGTTTGTAGAAGGCTTGATGATGCGACCCTTCATCATGATCTTGGAGAATGGAGGTCAAGCTTTATCGGTGATGTTTCACCAGAAGAAACAAAAAGCATACGATGGGTCGTATATGTTCGTAAGGGCGATTTCCATAGGGAATCCTATCGAACTGCAACCCAAAGAGAGGCAAATGGGGATGGGCCTCCTTGTTCTACTACCCTATTCTACCGGGGGCTTCGAGCGTTGGAGCAACGCCGTCGACAAGACCTCTTGGTAACCTGAGGTTGAGCCTATCATGAAAGCCACCGTTCGATTTGCAATCAAGTTCCATAGGGGGTTGGTCTGCCATTGGTATCTGCCAAGTGAGTGGAAACCAACAATGGCGCCCAGCTCACGAGTAGCATCTCACAAGCATGACCTCCCTAAGTTGGTACCCAGGCTCGCCACGCTACTGATGTATACCCAAGGAGCACCGGACAAAGGAAGGGGGAAATGCTGGAGAGCTACGTGGGCTCAGTACTGGAGATTTTGACAAATCGAGGGAATGTGTTAGGCACTGATTTGATGAAGAACCTGTTACTCCTTGGTCAATCAGTGCGATACCAAATGGAGCAACAGGAAAAAAAACCTTCGCTTCCACCTGTGGATCAGAAGTGGTAACCCTCACTGGATTCATATGCGAATTTCCTCAGGTGTTCGCTCATAGTTGTGTCACGCCAGAGTAAAGGAGACATGACGATGTCAACTTCCCTAAGGAAAATCATTCCCGGATTGTTGTATGCGCCACGCGCTGTTAGCCAGGTTTGTGTTGCTGTGCCGGCCACACTACCTGTTATCGTGGATTCGAGGAAGGTGACCTTGTCCTTTGCCTGACTCTGTCCGGGAAGGAAGACAACAAGTTCTCACCGAAGTGGGAAGGTCCTTCCCGGGTAGTTCAAGTTACTAGTCTGAACAAAGTTCGTCTAGAAACCCAGAATGAAGAACTTGTATGTCACCCATGAAACACTGGGGGATTGTTGAAGTGCCATCTTCTCAGGTTCTACCCAAGGACGCTGATCGGATCCGTTCCGGTAAGCAAACACCACACGCTACCCGGGCTCAATCCGGGGACCCGAAAAGCAACAGGCTGATCACCTGGAGGCATTTGGGGCTGAATTAGAAATAATAATAAAGTAAGGTAACTCTAGATCAACCATCCCGACCCTTGGGTGATCCTCCCGACCTAATATTTGGCTTGACTGAGAAGGGGTGTTCCCGGAACGTAATGCGCGCCTGAAGCTTGTCGGCAGATTCTCCCGGCAATGCTAACATGATCCCAATTGCTTTAGAATACCAAGTACTCTGGAAGATGCTACCCCTGTGACCGTTCTTTAGCTTTTATACCTTTCGCAGCTGATATGTCTCCAACGTATCTATAATTTTTTATTGTTCCATGCTATTATAGTATCAATCTTGGATGTTTTTATATGCAATTATATATCATTTTTTTGGGACTAACCTATTAACCTAGTGCCCAGTGCCAGTTGTTGTTTTCTGCTTGTTTTTGGTTTTTCAGGAAATCAGTACCAAACGAAGTCCAAATGCCACGAAAGTTTTTGGAGATTTTTTTCTGGACAAAAGAGACCCTGGAGACTTGGAGAGGAGGCTAGAAGGTTCACGAAGCCTCCACAAGGCAACAGGGCGCGGCCCCAGGGGGCGCGCCCTGATGCCTTGTGGGGCCCTCGTGGCTCTGTTTGACCTAATTCCATTTCTATAAATTCTCAAATATTCGGAAACCAACAGAGAGCCAGCCGAATAACTTTTATGCCGCCACAAGCCTCTGTTCTTCCGCGATCCCATATGGAGGCCTTTTCCGGTATTCTGCCGGAGGAGGAATCGATCACAGAGGGCTTCTACATCAACCTTGCTGCCCTTCTGATGATGTGTGAGTAGTTTACCACAGACCTACGGGTCCATAGCTAGTAGCTATATGGCTTCTTCTCTCTCTTTGATCTTCAATACCATGTTCTCCTTGATGTTCTTGGAGTTCTATCCGATGTAATCTTCTTTTGCGGTGTGTTTGTTGGGATCCGATGAATTGTGAGTTTATGATCAGATTATTCATGAGAAATATTTGAGTCTTCTTTGAACTCTTTTATGCATGATTATTATAGCTTTGTATTTCTCTCCGATCTATTGATTTGGTTTGGCCAACTAGATTGGTTTATCTTGCAATGGGAGAGGTGCTTTGTGATGGGTTCAATCCTGCGGTACTCAATCCTAGTGACAGAAAGGGGCATGACACGTATTTGTATTGTTGCCATTAAGGATAAAAACATGGGGTTTAATCATATTGCTTGAGTTTACTTTGTCTACATCATGTCATCTTGCTTAAGGCGTTACTCTATTTCATACTTAATACCCTAGATGCATGCTAGATAGCGGTCGATGGGTGGAGTAATAGTAGTAGATGCAGGCAGGAGTCGGTCTACTTGTCTCGGACGTGATGCCTATATACATGATCATTGCCATGAATCCATCATAATTATTTGCTTTTCTATCAATTGCCCAACAGTAATTTGTTTACCCACCGTATGCTATGTGTTCGAGAGAGAAGCCTCTAGTGAAAACTATGGCCCCCGGGTCTACTTTTATCATATATTAAAATCAAAAATACCTTGCTGCAATTTATTTACTTTTATTTTATTTAGTATTTTAGTTTATCTACCTATCACTATCAGAATTAATCCTTGCAAATAACCGCTAAGAGGATTGACAACCCTCTTATTTGCGTTGGGTGCAAGTGTTTGCTTTTGTGTGTGCATGTGCTGCTAACGGGATTTTGCGTGGTTCTCCTACTAGATTGATAACCTTGGTTCTTAACTGATTGAAATACTTATCTCTACTATACTGCATCATCCCCTCCTCTTTGGGGAAATACCAACACAGTCTACAAGTAGCAGGAAGAATTTCTGACGCCGTTACCGGCGAGACATCACCAAAATTATCAAGTACCTTCTCACAAACTATCACCCACTTGCATTTATTTTATTTGCCTTTTTATTTAGATTTTCCTCTCATTTTCATCTCCCCCACTTCTAAAACAATTTTACAAAAGCACAAACATATTTTTATTTGCTCGTTTGTTTGCTTGTGTTGCCATGTGCTTCCTATTTGCTTGAATCTTTGCTTGCTAAAAAACTATTGATATGGATCCTCATCCACTTGCTAATCTTTTCAAAAAATCCAATTATGATGAACCAATTGCTAGTGAGTTGAGTGCTCTAGATTTTCTATATGAAGTTTTGCTTGAAAATCGTGAATCTGAAAACTGTGATGAAGTGTTCAAAGAAGAAATTTATAAAGTGATTCATGATAGCTCCTTGAATGAAAAGCATGATTGCAATGATTTTATTATAAATTCTATTAATGTCAATTGTGTTAATAATATGCAAAACTACAAGCTTGGGGATGTTGATTTTGTTATGTCCACTACTCGTTGTAATGATCATGATTCGGGTGATGCTTCTTATGATCTTGAAAATTTATTTAAGCCTCATGATGAATATGATATTGATAATAATGTTTGCCATAATGTTGAAAGTGGGTTGGGAAGAGTGTCAACTTTAAGTAAAAATAATCCCACATATTCGGAGAGTGTTCAATCTTATGAAATTTTTGATGAAAGTGGGTTTGGAGAGGTCACGACTTTAGTTGATGTAAATCCCACTATTTCAGAAGATTATAAAACTTTTATGCATGTGGATCATGAAGATAAAATTTTATATAATAGCTATATTGTTGAATTTGATTATGATCCTACATGTAATTATTATGAGCTTGGAAAATATGGTTGTAGAAATCTTCATGTTACTAAATTACCTCTCTTCATGTTGAAATTGCTATTGTTTCTTTCTTGTTCCTTGCATATGCTAGGTTTTGCTTGTCTTGATAATTTGTTTGCTTATTAAATGCCTATGCATAGGAAGTATGTTAGGCTTAAATGTGTTTTTCACATGCTACAAGATGCTCTCTTCGTGTTTCAATTACTATCTTTCATGTGAGCATCATTGAAATCTCGAGCCTTTCTTAATGGCTATAAAGAAAGAGCTTGTTGGGAGACAACCCAATAAATTCTTACTGTCTGTTTTTGTGTGTTTACACAATTATAGCCTCTGTTATGATTGTGATTTTATGTTTTAATTAGTGTTTGTGCCAAGTAATGCCTTTGGGATGATTTGGATGATCGTATAATTGATGTTGTTTGGAAAATAGAAAGTTTTGCGTCCAGTATTTGATTTTTGATTCTGTACTGGAGCGTCAGAAAAATCTGAAATTTTTACACAGTATTGGTATATGAATTTTTTACGTTTTACTAATTTTTTAGAATTTTTGGAGTTACAGAAGTATGGCTTCTAAATAGATCTTTACAGACTGTTCTGTTTTAGACAGATTCTGTTTTTGTTGCATAGTTTGCTTATTTTGATGAATCTATGGATCGTATCGGGGGTATGAGTCATGGAGAAGTTGGAGTACAGTAGCATTATGCCAATATTAAATATGAATCAATTTACAACAGTACCTAAAGTTTAAGATTTGTTTGTTATACTAACGGATCTCACGAGGTTTCTGTTGAGTTTTGTGTGCTGAAGTTTTCAAGTTTTGGGTGAGACTACGATGGATAAAGGAATAAGGAGTGGAAAGAGCCTAAGCTTGGGGATGCCCAAGGCACCCAAAGGTAATATTCAAGAAAGACTCAAGCGTCTAAGCTTGGGGATGCCCCGGAAGGCATCCCCTCTTTCGACTACAATCTATCGGTAACTCACTTGGAGCTATATTTTTATTCATCACATGATATGTGTTTTACTTGGAGCGTCTTGTGATATAGTTTGTTTGCTTTTTTTTGCTTTTTAGATTGTCACAATCATATTTTCTGAACACACCTTTTTGAGAGGGACACACATTATTCGTGATTTGTTAGAATACTCTATGTGCTTCACTTATATCTTTTGAGCTAGGCAGTTGCTCTAGTGCTTCACTTATATCTTTTAGAGCACGGCAGTGGTTATATTTTAAAGAAATAGTTGCACTCTCATGCTTCACTTATATATTTTTGAGAGTCTAATGAATATCAATGGTAATATGCATGGGTTATGAATTTGGTCCTAATATGATAGGTATTCAAGAGGGATATAATAAAAACTTTCATGTAGATCACTGAATATGATAGTTTTGATTCCATGCAATAGTTTTGCGATATTAAGATGGTAATATGTGGGAGGTGCTAGTAGATAATTGTGGTTTTGTAAGAATATTGGTGTTAAGGTTTGTGATTCCCGAAGCATGCACGTATGATCTGTCGTTATGCTAAGAAGTTGGAGCATGATTTATTCTTGATTGTCTACCTTATGAGTGGCGGTCGGGGACGAGCGATGGTATTTTCCTACCAATCTATCCCCCTAGGGGCATGCGTAGTAGTACTTTGCTTCGAGGGCTAATAAACTTTCGCAATAAGTATGCGAGTTCTTTATGACTAATGTGAGTCAATGGATTATACGCACTCTCACCTTTCCGCAATTTGCTAGCCTCTTCGGTACCGTGCATTGCCCTTTCTCACATCGAGAGTTGGCGCAAACTTCGCCGGTGCATCCAAACCCCGTGATATGGTACACTCTATCACACATAAGCCTCCTTATATCTTCCTCAAAACAGCCACCATACCTACCTATCATGGCAATTCCATAGCCATTCCGAGATATATTGCCATGCAACTTCCACCGTTCTGTTTTTATGACACACATTGTCATTGTCATATTGCTTTGCATGATCATATAGCTGACATAGTATTTGTGGCTCAGCCACCGTTCATCATTTTTTATACATGTTACGCTAGTATCATTGCACATCCTGGTACACCGCCAGAGGCATTCATATAGAGTCATATTTTTGTTCTAGTTTCGAGTTGTAATTTTCTTTTGAGTTGTAAGTAAATAGAAGTATGATGATCGTCATTATTAGAGCATTGTCCCAGTGAGGAAAAAAAAGAGGCCAAAAAGAGCCCACAAAAAATAATGAGAGAAAAAGAGAGAAGGGGCAGTGTTACTATCCTTTTCCATACTTGTGCTTCAAAGTAGCACCATGTTTTTCATATAGAGAGTCTCCTATTCTGTCACTTTCATATACTAGTGGGAATTTTTCATTATAGACCTTGGCTTGTATATTCCAATGATGGGCTTTCTCAAATGCCCGAGGTCTTCATGAGCAAGCAAGTTGGATGCACACCCACTTAGTTTTCGTGTTGAGCTTTCATACACTTATAGCTCTTAGTGCATCCGTTGCATGGCAATCCCTACTCCTTGCATTGACATCAATTGATGGGCATCTCCATAGCCCGTTGATTAGCCTCGTCGATGTGAGACTGTCTTCTTATTTTTTGACTTCCCCTTATTGATCTCTACCACCACACTCTATTCCACCCATAGTGCTATATCCATGGCTTGCGCTCATGTATTGCGTGGGGGTTGAAAAAGCTGAAGCGCCTTAAAAAGTATGAACCAATTGCTCAGCTTGTCATCGGGGTAGTGCATGATAAATTTTTTGTGTTAAGAAGATGGAGCATGACAGGATTATATGATTTTGTAGGGATAACATTCTTTAGCATTTTTATTTTGAAAGACATGATTGTTTATTAGTATGCCTGAGTATTGATGTCTTTATGTCAAACTATAGACTATTGCTTTGAATCATTCGGTTCATATTATTCATACCGTAAGAGAGAGATTACATGATGAAACATGTTAGGTAGCATTCCACATAAAAAAAAATCTGTTTTTATCATTTACCTACTCGAGGACGAGCAGGAATTAAGCTTGGGGATGCTTGATACGTCTCCAACGTATCTATAATTTTTAATTGTTCCATTCTATTATAGTATCAATCTTGGATGTTTTTATATGCAATTATATGTAATTATATATCAATTTTTGGGACTAACCTATTAACCTAGTGCTCAGTGCAAGTTGTTGTTTCTGCTTGTTTTTGGTTTTTCAAGAAATCAGTACCAAACAAAGTCCAAATGCCACTAAAATTTTTGGAGATTTTTTTCTGGACAAAAGAGACCCTGGATACTTGGAGAGGAGGCCAGAAGGTTCACGAAGCCTCCACAAGGCAACAGGGTGCGGCCCCAGGGGGGCGCCCTGATGCCTGATACATCCAATTTGCATCATGATTTCCTACTAAAATTATGTTTTTGATCATTATTTCACTTTATGGTACAATTCTTATGCCTTTTCTCTCTTATTTTGCAAGATTCACATGAAGAGGGAGAATGCCGGCAGCTGGAATTCTGGACCTAAAAGGGGTGAAACAGAGATAGCTATTCTGCACAACTCCAAATGACCTGAAAATTTACGGAGAATTATTTTGACATATATAAAAAATACCGGCGAAAGAATCAACAGAAGGGGACGCACTAGGAAACCACAAGCTTGGGGGGCGCGCCCTACCCCCCTGGGTGCGCCCCCTGGCTTGTGGGGCCCCTGGCAGTCCTCTGGCCCCCTCCTTCTACTATATGAAGCCATTTGCCCTAGAAAAAAATCAGAAGAAGACTTTCGGGACGAAGCGCCGCTGTCTCGAGGCGGAACCTGGGTGTAACACAACCAGTGTTAAGCTAGAGTGATCTCATGGTCATGACGCCATGTCATCATGTTTTGCAAGCTTAATTGCCCCTTGGTAAAAACCCAAAGTCAAATTCAAATTTAAAATGCAAGTCAAATTATTAATTCTTCAAACTGTCAAACAAAAATGTTTGTTGGGTTGAAAATAATCACTATGTAATTGTCATGTAGAAACCAACATTATTTGAGTTGTTAAAATGCCCCTAACCTATTTAAAACAGAGCCAACAGAATTAAATTGAGCGAATTAAATTTACTTAAATAGTTATACATTTCAAAATAAATTACAACTTGGTGGGCTAGCTCAAAACATTGCCTGCTATTTATGTGCCAGGTTTCATCTTTAACAAAAATCGTTTGCTCACTCAAATAAATGCAAAATAGTAGCTATTTAATTTACAGAAAAGAAAAAGAGGAAAAAGAGAAAACTACTATGCCCTTGAGCCTATTACTACAATACAGCCCATCCCATCTCTCCCTCTCCTTCGACCTCACGTACAGAGGCGTGTGCGTGGCGGCCATCCACGCCGCCGTTGCCGCCGTGTCGAGCATCTAGTGCATCCCCGAGGAGGATAAGGTCGTCTCCGACCCCGTGGACAAACCCTAATCCTCATTCTCCCCCTCATTCACTCTCTTGTTCGATTTGGAGCTCACCCGAGCTCGCGCTCGCCATGCCCGTCGTCGTAGCCACGGCCACCGTGCGCCTTGTGTCGTGTGTACGACCATCTATGGGGCCATCTAGCCCCTTTGCGGTTCGACTAGGGAGATCAACGAGCACAAAGAGCAGAACCAGCAGAGACGCAAAGAGTTTACCCAGGTTTAGGTCACCGTGAGGTGTAAAACCCTACTCCTGCTTTGATTGTATTGGATGTGTTTGAACACAAAGTACAAGGAGCGCTTCCCCGGCAAGGTGCAAAGGGAGCAGCTACGCATGCAAGTTGTGCAAAGGATCGATCCTTGTAAACGTTGCCCTGGCCCTCCTTTTATAGCTAAAGGGGTTACCACAGTGGCAAATTAGTCATTACATAGTGACTAGATAGCAAACAGTGCTATCATACCTAACTCTGCCAGATTAGGACAAACGCAATAAATGCACCGTTAGGTCTCATGTGGAGGAGTAACCCCGGCAAGGTTTCTGCACCGCTCGCCCAGCTACCTCCTATTAGCTTGGCACGCCTTCTGGATGGGTGTCATTAAAGGTAAATATCCCCCCAGCACGCTGACACGTGCCCGACAAATCTCACCTAACCGCCTGCGGGCTCGACACCTCATCGATTAGTGACTAGCTGCTCGATGAGGTGGAGCACTGGCAGCTAGCGAGAGCTTGCCGACACGGAGCTTGCCGGGCCTTCACCTTGCCGGCTTGGCCTTGCCGGCATAGGTTATCTTCGGTGTTGATCTTGAAGCTTCGTCTTGATCTTCTCCCCAATAGCTTCTGCAACGAGGTCTTGAATCTTGATATTGGCAATTCCCGGCAAGTCCTGGCCAGCAAAGAAGCTGCTACCGTCTGTGCATAAGTCAGGGTATAAAATACCCATATTTTAGACACCAACAGGAACCCTCGGGCCTGGGCCATACGCGCACCCGAAGCGTCGCTGGGCTAGGCCCAAACAATGCACAGACACGCGGCAGGAAACCGCTGCCGCTATCTTAGCCATGATGATATTTCTGACACACGCCTACTCCGCGCATTAAATGCGGGTCGTGGAAGCATGGACTATTGCGGTTATTCCACGGTAGTGTGCCTATCAAAGTGCCGCTGAGGTAAAAAGTGAAGAGCCAGCCCCCTCGCGCCTTCCCCATAAAAAGGCAACCGTGAGGAGGCGCTGCTCATTCACCCCTGCTTCCCCCTGCTTCATCTTCTTCCTCTCGCCAGAGCCCTTTCCGCCGCCGCAGCCATCAATCCGCATCTCACCTCGACCTCTTTCCTTCCTCCCTGAGCCCTGATGGCGCCCAAGAGAGCCGACGCGGAGAGGAAGAAATCCGCATCTCACCTCGACCTCTTTCCTTCCTCCCCGAGCCCTGATGGCGCCCAAGAGAGCCGATGCGGAGAAGAAGAAGAAGGAGTTGGAAGAGCTGGAGAAGTGGCGGAGGACGAATGTGGTTTTCTCGCCGTCAACCATGAATGCCAACACCCTGATTGAAAGGTATGCCTACATGTGGGGAAAGGACACCAAAGACCACAAGGCCCCGGTGGTTCTTCCTGAAGGCGACAAGATTCCGTCAGATTCATATCCGTTCTTCTGCTCTTACTTTTACTGCGGTCTGGTTCCTCCATTCTCAAACTTTTTCAGCGCAATGATGTTCAGTTTTGGGTTTAGACTGTTGGATTTCACCCCCAATGCAATGACATGCATGGTGGTCTTCGCCCATCTGTGTGAGGATTTTGTCGGAGTTGCCCCCAACATTGATTTGTTCCGCCACTTCTTCATTCCCCGCATCGGGGACAAGTCGCTCTTCGGCAGTGTGACATGGATTCCCAGGGCCAAAACCAAGGGCCAGTACCTTGCCGGGCAGCTTCACCTCAAATGGGAGGAGTGGAGGGCAGAGTGGTGCTGGATTTAGGAGAAGGATTTTCCTCCATTTTGCTTGCCGTGGACAGTGAAGGTCGAGCATGGCAAGAATTGGAGTGACCTTGGCGCTACTGACGAGAGACTTCACCCGGCGTTGAATAGGATTGCCCGTCTCAAGGCCGCCAAGCTAACCATAGAAATGGTAGGAGCTGACTTTCTCCGGTGATGCATTTCACCGCTGCAGAAGAGGCAGAGGTTCACTTGGGAATACCAGGGTGCCGGTAATGTCATGCGGTTGTATCCTGGGCTCGGCAACAATTTGATGGTCATGGAGCAATTCTGCCTTTGTGAACAGCTGTTCCAAAAAATTGGCACATTCCACTTGCCGGACCAGATCGTCCCACTGCATATTAATTCCGCCAAGGACTCCATCTTGGCGATGATGCCGGATTGCAATGCTCATGGAGTCAAAGCAGACTAGCCAATGCCCACCCTGGTGAACGAAATGGATTGGGCTTCCAACTTGACGGAGAAAGCCTCTCGGAAAGAAACGGATATCATCTGGGCCACCAAGGATGAAGAATTGGCGTTCATTGCCAGCAAAGCCGTAGAGGCCGCGAGAGCTAATGCGGTGAGCGGTTCCGGCACCGCGGCAACTGAGGATGACGACGAAGAACATCATGAAGAAGTTGCTGAGGAGCATCAGGAGCAACCTGCCAGGGATGAGGCTGCCGGAGCTGAGGTTGCCAGGGAACCTGAAGAGGAGGAAGGCCTTCGAGCCCTGAAGAGGAAACGCCGTCTTCGAAGGGCGGCCAGCCAGGAACCAGTGTGCACATCTTCACTGAAGGCAGGTCCTGTAGTGAAGAAATCAACCACCAAGACTGGCCACCAGGAAGAAGTGCACAGGCAGGTAGCCCGGCGTCCCCGAAAGCAGCACTCATCCTCCCAGCAAGAGGTTGCCGGGGAAATTGAGTCTTCTCAGCCGGCGAGTTCATCTCCTCCGGCACTCAAGAGGGCCAGAGAATCGCCTCCGCCAGCGAGATACGACCTCTCTGTCCTCAGCGAGTCCGAAGACGAGGAGTAAGTGAAATTGTTTATCTTCATCAAGTCTTGATTGTATTTGATTGCAACCTTAACTTGATTCATTTTGTCATTGCAGAGACAAGGAGACGCTGATCCAGAGAACCAAGCGGGCCAAGACAGTGGCAGGGCTAGAGCCGTCAACAAGTGCTGGGCATGGGGAGGCATCTTCTGATGTTATCGCGACCAGCCCCCAGTCCAGCCCCCAGCACAAGGCTATACAGCAACCTCCACTTACTAGTACTGGTGTTGGCGCTCCTTCATCTGACAAGGGGATGGAAGAGGTCCACCAGGAAGAAGAATGCCCGAAGGCGAATCCAATTGTGGAGAGTCCGTTAACCATCATCCCGGAAAGTACTTCGCTGGCAAGAGCTTCCACTGATGAACTTGCTCGCACTGAGGACATTCTGGCAAGCGAAGTTGCCGGCAGTCGTGCGCTGGCAACCGAGATCACCGGGGAGGGAAATGTCCCTCCTCAACAAGAATCAACAGGTAATCTTCTTGCCTACAAGCATTTCCATTTTTTTTTGTTTTCTTGAACTTGACTTCGTCGATTGAATCTTATTTTACCCTTGCTTCTGCTTCACTCCACAGCTCCAACATCTCCCGAAGAAGGTGAAATCCTTGTGGATGTAGCTGATATTGCAAAGGATGCCGCTGACGAAGCCGGCAAGATCGCTGCTGAAGAGAATCTTGTGCAAGTTATCAAGGAGGTCAGAGAAATCCCCGAAGAACCTGAGAAGTCCTCCGGCAACACATCTGACCCCGCCAGGATGGATGTGGAGAAGGCGCCCATCAACAATGACACACCGAACCCCGACAACCAACCAGTGGCGTCAACCTTGCAGGTCCCATCAAGTAGTTTGGTGCTAGTCACTTCTCAGCATGAGTCTGGAGCCCCCAGTTCATCTAGCACTGCAGTGCCGAATTTTGATGAAGAAATTGCTCGGATCCTGCTCCCTCTGTCCCAAAGAACCGTCGAGGCCATTGATGCTATTGACAGTGCTGAAGATCTTGCCTTCCTAGATATCATGGCCATCGGGTTCAAAGGTGTCCAAGAAAGGTACAGCCAAAGGTGGAGTAGGGTCCAAGAAGAACGCAAATCTGCGGATCTGGTTGACCAGAAATTGAAGGAGAAAGCGAACGAGCTGTGTACAAGGTACAACCAGCAGTCTCGCATCCTCAGAGATCAGGAAGAAAAGCTTGCCGCCTCTAAGAAAGAAGCGGCAACCTTGGACGGCAAGCTAACAGAGCGCGCAGTGCAGCTCGACGCCAGAGAGAAGGAACTTGCCGCCCGTGAAGAGGCCCTTGCCGCCAAACTTCGCGGTAAGGATGAAGAAATTGAGAAACTCCTTGATCAAAGGATGCAAGAGTTGGAAAAGAACCATAAAGATACTATTGAAACCCAGGCTCACGATAGTGCCGCCAAGCTCAAGGAGGCTTCCGACAAAGTTGCTGCTGCCGCCGCCGCCAAGATAGAATTGGAATCCCAAATGACCAAGTTAAAGGAAGACCTTGCCGGTAGCAGCAAAGAAGTCGAGACTCTTAAGAACGAAGCGCTGAAGGCAGCCCGCACTCTAGGGGACTTGCAAACACAGCTGTCGTCTAAGAATCAGGATCTTGATGCCGCCGCCAAGACAATTGAAGATCTGAAGTCTCAATCGGCCACTTAGGTAGTAGATTTAGAATCCGCCAAAGAAAGGGAAAGAGCCTTGACGGAGAAACTGGAAAAGGAAGAGGCCTTGAAGAAGGATGCTGAGAACAATTACACCCAACTGCACAATAACCTTTCCCTCTGGACCGGCAAGCTTGTCAATGCTGCTGAACGCATCACTTCCCAGATTGCCGTTATGGACATGAAGAGCTGGGGCTTCACCGTCAACGACAAGGAGGCCACCAGCATTAGACTGACCAAGTTCTTCGAGGGCCTTATTGACGCCTTGAAGACATATCACGAGGACAAGTCTGCCGCGTTTGCTGATGAATCTTGGAAGTTTGCGCGTGAAGTTGTGTACAAGGTGCTGCTCAAACTTGCGTATCGCCACCCTGATCTTGATCTCTCCGGGATCTTCAAGAGGTTGCCCAAGAAAACTGATGTCACTGCCATCGACAAGATTGTTGCTCCTCTTGCCGACAAGGTCCTCAATGTTCCTCAGGTTCAAGGTGACCGCCAAGATTAAGGTTGCCATTGTATTCATCGTCAATGCTGACACGTAAAGATACATTCGACCTTATGTTAGACATGCACTGAATTTGTGATGTAAAATGACTTTGCTGATGAATGAATGTATGCTATCTCCCTCATTTTGTTTTGCCTTTGTATGATTTCTATATACCCTACGCGTGCCAGAAACTTGCCGGTGTGCGCACTTGCCACGAGCGCTTGAGGAACGGATCCTTAGTAGCCTACCGGTAGTGTCGCTGCCGGCGAGTTTTCTCTTAACGTTCTCAATGCAGCTACTTAGATTATTGAGCGGACTCAAAATAAAATAAGAGCGCAACTAATCACGACAAGGTTACTTCGCGTGCAGGTTTCTCATACAAACATAGAATTGTTCAAGGGAAATTGCAAATGCAACAAGGAAATTGTTTCAAAGTTTTTCAACTTAGCTTTTCCTTGTTTCGTGTTCTTTGTCACAAAATGATCACTTGAACTAAACTTAGCGGTGCCCACACCATCACCCCCCCCCCTCGGGAAACTCGCATGCGACGAACTGTCCTTTCTCTTTGAGAAAAAGAAAGAAGAGAAAAGAGGAGGTTGGAGACCTTGCCGCCTCGTTAATCATTTCACACAAATTAAAGCATAACACAACATACACGCAAACATACATAAAGAATGTATTTTGACAAAGAGTTGCGAAACACTTAGCTTTATTCGCATATGCACAGGATCTGTGCCTGGCTTTGTACAAAGGGCTACAAGTCTTGCTGACAAAGCTTGTACAAAAGGGGTTGCCGGGGACAAGGCCCGGCAACTGCGCCTCATGGGTAGAACTTGCGAAGATGCTCAATATTCCATGAGTTCTGCACTTGAATGCCATCTTCGATCTCCAGACAGACTACGCAGGTCTGGTGACTCGCGCTACCCGATAAGAGCCTTCCCACTTCGTCGTCAACTTGTTTGATCCCTTGGCAGACTGAATGCGCCGAAGGACAAGGTCACCTTCCACAAAGCTTCGGGCACGAACTTTGCGGCTATGATAGCGGCGCAAAGCTTGCTGGTAGCATGCAGCTCGCACAGCCGCCCGAAGACGATTTTCCTCAAGGAGCATTGCATCATCTTGCTGCAGCTGCTCTTTCTCTGCCTCATCATAGGCGAGCACTCGAGGTGACCCATATGTGAGTTCTGTGGGGAGCACCGCTTCTGCACCATAGACTAGGGAGAAGGATGTTTGGCCGGTAGCTCGATTTGGTGTCATCCTGAGTGACCAAAGAACTGCCGGCAACTCATCAATCCAGTGTCTTCCACACTTGCGTAGCCTGTCAAATGTTCTTGTCTTGAGACCACGCAGCACTTCAGCATTCATCCGTTCTGCTTCTCCATTGCTTCTCGGGTGAGCGACAGAGGCAAAACAGATCTTGCTTCCAAGGTCTTGGATGTACTGCATGAAGGTGCGGCTCGTGAACTGAGTGCCGTTGTCTGTGATGATTCTGTTAGGAACCTCGAAACGACAAACTAATCCTTTGAAGAACTTGATGGTTGACTGTGCTGTCACCTTCCTCACTGGCTCCATTTCAGGCCACTTTGTGAACTTGTCGATGGCGACGTACAAGAACTCGAAGCCCCCGGTAGCACGGGGGAAGGGGCCCAAAATATTGAGCCCCCAGACCGAAAAAGGCCAGGAGAGAGGGATTGTTTGAAGAGCTTGAGCTGCCTGATGTATGTTCTTCGAATGGAACTGGCATGCTTCACACTTGGTTACTAGCTCAGTTGCATCCTGGAGGGCAGTGGGCCAATAGAAGCCTTGCCCGAAAGCCTTGCCGACAAGCGCCCTTGATCCCATGTGAGAGCCACATATGCCTCCATGTATCTTTGCCAACAACTTTAGTCCATCTTCCTGGTAGATGCACTTCAATTTCGCACCGTTTGGTCTTTTTCTGTGCAGAATGTTATCCACAAACTGGTACATATTTGACTGACGGGTTACTTTCTCAGCTTCTTCTTGTTCATCGGGAAGTTCTCCTGTTTGAAGGAAATGAACTATGTGTTGTGCCCATGCCGGAGCCTGTGGCTCGACAACAAGGACTAAAGGCATCTCTTCGGGAGCGGGAGCGCTTGTCTCAATGGCAAGAACTTGTCGTTCTACTAGAGGCTGCTGCTCACCGGCAACCATAGTGTTGTGTCCGGCAACATCCTTGCCAGCGGCTTCTGGAAGCTCTATCGGGAAGTACTTGCCAGTGTTCAACTTTCTTCTTTTGCTGGCCTACAATGACGGAGTGACTGATGGTTGATTCAAATGGAGCACAAAAGTTCCCGGTTCCACAGGAAGCTTTTGAGTAGCACACTTTGATAGATGATCAGCAATGTTGTTTTCTGCACGAGGGATGTGCTCTGTTTGTAATCCGTCAAAGTGTTCCTCCAATTTCCTCACTTCTTCCACATATGCTTCCATCAACGGGCTCTGGTAATCTTTGTTTACTTGCTTTACAACAAGCTGCGAATCTCCACAGACTATCAATTTTCTGATCCCTAAATCCACTGCGATCCTTAGACCAGCAAGGAGTCATTCATACTCTGTAGTGTTGTTTGTTGCTTTCTCCCTGGGAAAGTGCATTTGGATTACATACTTGAGGTGCTCTCCAGTGGGTGCGATAAGCAGCACTCCGGCACCGGCGCCTTGCAACGAGAAGGCACCGTCAAAGTATATGATCCATTCTTTAGCTGTTTCTTTGCCGGGGAGAGCTGATTCTTGGATTTCCTCGTCTTGCGTTGGTGTCCATTCTGCAATGAACTCCACCAAGGCCCTACTCTGAATAGTTGAAGTGCTTTCAAACTTGAGTGCAAAGCTTGACAGTTCCAACGCCCACTCCACTATCTTGCCGGTTGCATCTGGATTGCTCAAAATATGCTGCAATGGGAAGCGAGTGATGACGGTGATCTCATGTGCTTGGAAGTAGTGACGCAGCTTTCCAGAGGCCATGAGAAGGCCGAAAAGCAACTTCTGCACACCAGAGTATCTTGACCTAGCCCCCTGCAAGAGGGAACTAACAAAATAAACTGGCCGCTGCACCACCTTCTTCTTTGGCACCACTTGCTGATTAGCTTCATTTGCTTGCACTGTTTCTGATTTGTCGGCACCAGACCTTGCTAGAGAAGATTCTGGCTTGTCATTGGATGGGCTTGATGCTGCTGCTTCTTCGTCATCGACTTCCCTCTGTGCCACTAATGCAGCACTGACCACTTGATTTGTTGCCACCAGATATAGCAGCAACGACTCTTGTGGTTTAGGCGCAACTAGCATTGGCGCAGAAGAGAGGTATCTTTTCAAATCCTACAGCGCAGCCTCCGCTTCCGGAGTCCATTTCATTGGACCTGCCTTTTTCAAAATCTTGAAAAACGGCAAGGCGCGCTCAATAGACTTTGAAATGAACCTACTTAAGGTAGCAACACATCCGGCAAGACGCCGCACATCCTTGACGCTTTTTGGTGCTTGAATCTGCTCAATTGCTTTGATCTTGTCAGGATTTGCTTCGATTCCACGTTGAGATACAAAGAACCCAAGAAGTTTGCCGGATGGAACACCAAACACACACTTCTCGGGGTTGAGCTTCAAATTGATCTTGCGTAAGTTTGCAAATGTTTCCTCTAAGTCTTGAATGAGGGTTGATTTGTCCTTGGTTTTGACCACTATATCGTCCATATACGCTTCCACATTCCTGTGCAGCTGGGGCTCAAAACCAATCTGGACTGCTCTCGCAAATGTTGAACCAACACTCTTTAATCCAAAAGGCATACGCACAAAGCAGTATGTGCCACATGGAGTAATGAATGCAGTTTTCTCCTCATCCTCCTTGGCCATGAATATCTGATGGTACCCAGAATATGCATCAAGGAAGGAGAGTAAATCACAGCCGGCAATAGAGTCTACAATTTGATCAATGCGCGACAAAGGGAAAGGATCCTTTGGACATGCTTTATTAATATCGGTGTAGTCGATACAAAGTCTCCACTTTCCATTTGCTTTGCGCACTACAACTGGATTTGCCAACCAAGTTGGATGTAGTACACCTCTAACTAAACCTGCTACTTCAAGTTTCTTGATTTTCTCGGCAATGAACTATTGCCGCTCCAAAGCCTGCTTCCTGACCTTCTGCTTGACGGGCCGAGCGTGAGGACACACAGCAAGGTGGTGCTCAATTACCTCCCTGGGAACGCCGGGGATGTCAGATGGTTGCCATGCAAACACATCGACATTCGCCCGTAGGAAGGCAATGAGCGTGCTTTCCTATTTGCTGTCAAGGGTGGAACTGACAGTGAAGGTACTGCCAGTGCCATCCTCCTTCGCCGGCACCTTCTTCATTGTTGGTGGAGTGGCCTTGGATTTCTTGTCGGTAAAACAGTCCGGCAAGTATTCAACATGTGCGCAGCACTCCGAGGAGGTGCGCTTCCCGGAATTCTTGTCAGAGGTCCTGCCAGACTTCTTGCTTTTCTTCTTCTTGGCGGGAGCTGGCGCCTTGGTGGCCTCTGCTGCAACCGCATCTCTGTAGAGTTTGTCGACGCATATGACTGCATATTTCTTATCAGAATTGATGGAAATGACACCCATCGGCCCTGGCATCTTCAATGTGTTATAAGCATAGTGGGATGCTGCCATGAATTTTGCCAAAGCTGGGCCGCCAAGAATTCCATTATACGGCAAGGGGATCTTGATAACATCAAACACAATCATCTCTATTCTATAGTTCAATTCCCCGCCAAACATCACGGGCAATGTGATCTTCCCCTTGGGTTGGCTCCTTCCAGGGTTGGCTCCTTGGAATGTACCAGTCTGCTCGAGCTCTTCGTCAAGAATCTGCAGCCTCTTGATTACTTCTGGAGAAATCAAATTTAGGCTAGCCCCACCGTCAACTAACATTTTCGTGACCTGGAGGTTGCGAATCGTTGGTGAAACCAACAACGGCAAACACCCGACCGCAGTTGCGCGATCAGGGGGATCCTCGGCATCGCAAATGGTAGGCGTGTGTGACCACTTGAGTGGCTTTTGGGTGCCTATTGCCGGTTCTGCTGCATTAACCTCACGCGCCCACTGCTTGAGTTGGTGATGAGAGGAGTGCAAAGATGCACCACCGTCAATGCACATGGCTCCTGTTGCCTTCTAGAACTCATGCTCACTGGATTCATCATCGTCCTGTTCGTCACTACCATCATCTTCCTGTTTCTTTTGCCGGCCTCGAGCAGGCTTCTCCTTCTGCTGTTTGGCCTTGCCGCGGCGGCCTCCTCGACCACCATGGCCCTTCTTGCCGGATCCCCCAGCACCATCCTGGCCCTTCTCCTTTTCACGCTTTTCATATTCAGCCTTCTGCCTTTCAGCAAGATGCTCAACTTGTCGGCACTCTTGGAGGTCATGGCCCTTGGTGCGGTGAATCTTGCAGTATGGCCCGTCTGACTTGCCGGCTTACTCGTTCGCCGCTGCCTCCTGACAAGCGGCTCATACATCAGCCTCCTTGCTAGAGTCCTCTGTTTTGGCTTTCTTGGCGGTGTTGGAGTTACCGGACCCTTCGACAGCCATCACAGTTTTGCCTTTGCGCTTCCTGCCGCGCTTTCGGCCCTTCTTCTTCGGGGTGGCAGCATCATCGTCCTCGGAGTCCACCTCGACACCAGCATCCTCCCCGGGAAGTCTCCTTCCTTCCTCAGCACGCACGCACTTATCCACCAATGTGTAGAGCTCGTTGACAGTTTTCGGCAGCTTGACGTTCATCTTTTCCCGCATCCTTCGATTGCGCACGTTCGTGTGGAAGGAGGCAATCATGGCTGCGGGATGCACATCCAGGATGTTGCGGTGCACGCGGCTGAATCTTTGGATGTACTTGCGCAAAGTTTCACCATCTCTTTGCGGGATCACTTGTAGATCGCTGGGCTGACCAGGGGCCTTGTGGCCTCCGGTGAAGGCACCAACAAACTCATAGCAAAGATCTGACCACGAAGAAATGGAGTTCTCTGGCAAGTTCATCAGCCAAGATCTCACATTGGGCTTGAGCACCAATGGAAAGTAGTTGGCTAGAATCTTCTGATCTCTTCCCCCGGCAGCTTGTACATCAATCGTATAGATGCCCAGAAACTCTGCCGGGTTCAGCTTGCCGTCATACTTTTCTGGTACCTCCGGCTTGAAGGCCCGGACGGACGGCCAGCGGACTTGCCGCAGCTCACGAGTGAAGGCTGGACATCTAACCTCATAAGGCAGATATCTGTCAACCTCGGGCGCAGGCTCATCAACGACTGGGCCGTTGCGCACATCAGATTGACGGTGCGCCTCCCGGCGCCTCTCAATGGTGGTGCGGGCATCCTCTACCCGCCTGTCTTGTAGCACTTGCCGCTGATCTTGCCGTGCCCGTGGATCTGAAGACGCCATTGACATCTCGTCATGCTCCACAGTTCGCTGGGTTTGCCGCAGCTGCTGACGTTGTTGTTGTTGAGGTTGTTGCCATGGAGGTGACTGCACCGTTGGCGCAGCGCCATCAGCACGACCACTAGTTGGAGCTACTGGTGTTGTTCGCAGACACCATGAAGGCTCCGCTTGCTGCGACTTGCTCAACTCGGCAAATCCAATCAAGCTCTGGATGGTGGCTCTCCAGTCATCCATATTGTCTGCTGTCGGAGGAAAGTTGAGCAGCATCTGGGCTCGTGCCATTGCCTCCGCTGTTGTGGCAGGCATGACCGGAAGCGAAGAATGTGACATCGCTCTACTCCTGGCAGAGCCAGCAGGAGCGCCATAGCAATCTTGCTGCCATGGTGCATGTTCAGCAGCGGGCTATCGTGGCGGAGGTGGTGCCTGAGGATCTGGGACGTGATCGACAGGAGTCTTGCCGTGGGGACGCCGTCGCCCTGGATCATCGACGCCACTCGGATTTGCGCTGCGCCCATCATGAGACGGGCGCGGCGTGTGTCTCGACGCAGCATCCCTGGACGCCGCCGCGGCGGGGTCTTGACTTACGCCAGTCCGGGCATTGTTGCTCCAGTTGCTGCATTCATCGACGCGGCGAGGGGGAGGAAGACCTCCATCCGCCCCGCCTGCGCCGTTGCGGCTTTGCTCGCCAGAGGGTCGAGGAGGTTGACTACCTCCAGCGCCTCTGCCTCCTGCTCCGACCACGGTGGTCATGGCGCCTGCGCCGGTCGTGCCAACCGCGGTGTCCGCACTGCCCGCATTGGCTGCTGTGACACCCTGGTTTTCGCTCCTTGTTTTTTTCCTTCGCGGGATTTGACTCCCGTCTTTTTTCGGTGTTATTGGTTTTTCTCTCGCTCTTGGGTATATGAAGATGGTCATTTATTCTTGCCTTCCCTATCCAACCATAGATTCTCCCTAGTCCAACCTTGCCACCCAAGATATTTTCTCAGGATTTTGCCGCCGAAACCCTACCTTCCGAGTCACCGGAAGGGAAACCCTAATTCCTTCCGTTACAAAGGAACCCCAATTTCCTTTGATCTTTTGCCTCCCAAACTTTTCCCAGTGATCATCCCATATCTATAAACCCTGGATATGTAAAAATATTGCCAAGTCACTTGCAATATTTTTCATTTAAAATTAATTCCTTTTTCTGCCAGTTAAAGGAATTAAATTCAAGAAAATATCTATCCATCTCCAAAGTTCATGAAAACTTGTGGAGATATTCTTTGTGATAATATTGAGCTCTCATAAAAATATTGGCAATAATTAAAGAAGGGAAATTGCCTTTTCCTATTTAAAGCCAATATTGCATTTTGGACACTTTCCAAAGGAACTACCATTTTGGTAGCCAGGAAAAATCCCAAATAATTTGTGGAGCATCACATATCCATCTCTTCACCATTTCCATCAAGATCCTAAGTTCCACAGATCTAATTTTGAGCACAACATCCATTTGCAAACTCTGTCCAGATTTCCAGTTTGCAAAGGAAGTGCTTGAACCCTTGATCCATTTGAGCTGAAATTTTTCATGGTGGTTAACATTGATAAATCACTCGTGTAAACCAAAAATCAGCTCAATCCAACTATCCATTCTTCCCCAGCAATTTTCCCAAGTTTCTGTCCAGATTCTAGCTCTGTGAAGGAAGTACCACGTTGGTACTTCCAAATGAGCTGAAATTTTTCCAGTACCTTCATATCTCCAAATCATCACCCTACACCAAAATCAGCTCATTTCATCAAGCCAAATGAGTGCAGCTTCAAAGTCAAGTTTCTAGACCAAATTTGGCATTGCAAAGGAAGTATATGCAAACTTGGTCCAAATGGCCTCAAATTTTTACCAGCACCTAGTCCTTCCTACCATATTTCATTTTGACAAAGGTTCAGCTCCCCACTCTCATACATTTCTCCACAAGAGTCCACCCAAGGTTGCTGTCAAAATCTTCTTCTGCAAGTTTCTCTCACCTCGTGGCCTTCCAATGAATTCCAGCCACACCTAGGATCTATTTGACCTCTAAGTCACGCAATAGACAAAGTCTTGGGTCAAGTCGTGCACCAGAGAACATTTTGGCGTGGTGACCACGCAGTGGCCAAGTAGAAACGGCGCTCTGCATGACGCATCGCGTCGAACGGCCAGCTCTGGCGGCCGTACCCTTGCCATTTTGTGCCGACTAGCTTCCCCTCTGCCGCGTGCTCCCTCTGGACCTTTCTCCCCCTCCGTCCCCTTCCTCGCCGTGCCACGACGAGCGTCGCCGTATGCCACTGTGCTGCTCGTGCGCCGCCGTATCCGGCCGAGCCGAAGCTCCTTGAGCGCGCCAGCGCAGCTCCACAGCTTCCCCGTGACGCTCCAGACGCCCAGCTAGCCGCCAGCCACCGCCTGAGCCGTCGCCTCCGAGCTCCAAGACGACGGCCAGCTCATCACCGCGGCCATGCTTATCCGCGCGCTCCGGCCGGCTATAAGTAGCCCTCCCCCGAGCCCTTCGAGTTCACACCTCGCTTCCTCTCCTCATCCAGAGTACACCCACGCCCTCACCCGGCGAAACTCCTCGCCGGAGCCCTCGAATCGGCCGGAGTAGGCGCTCTCTGCCTCGGTCTGTCGCCGCATTCCCAGCCATCCCCGAGCCCCGTGCTACCCACCGCGAGGTGCGCCACTCGCCAGCGACCTCCCCTGGCCCGCCACCCACCCCTATAGCCCGCTGTAGCCACCCAATCGACCGACCCCGCCGCCTACTGCCTTCCCTCGTCACCGCACCTCCGGCCACCCCCAGTCTTGCCCGAGCCCTCCCCTGCAAGCGGCAGTCTCCGGCGCGCCCGTCCGTCTGCTCACCAGCCGGAGAAGCTCACCGGAGCACCGGGAACCCTGCTGGAGCCACGGTCCCATTGCCGCGTCGGGAAGCAGAGGAGGAGGAGGAAGGAGGAGGAGGAGAGAGAGGGACCCGACAGGTGGGCCCCGACCCCACCTGTCGGCGAGAGGAGGCTGCCACGCTGGATAAGTGGAAGCGCCTTCGGCGTGCTTATCTTTTACCTGTGGGAAAGCGTATTCTGCTGGAATGCGCGACCCGCCGAGCTGCCAAGGGCCCCGTTGGAAATATTCTTTTTGCAAATAGGTCCCTGATAGAAAAACTTTTATAACTTTTTGCTCACAACTCCGATCGAGGTGAATCCAAAGCCCACTTCTTCAGTTTGTCGAGCCCGTTCCGATGATGTCACTTCCACCATGTTTGCACTTTCTAAAAATGACCATTTTGCCCCTGTCCTATATTCAGCCCTCCGAGAGGGAATCCTTTTCGGTGAATTTTTCCGCGAGGTGATCGCACTTCTTCCCGGAGTATTCCTCGACCCCCAGGCAAGCCGACCATCTGATATATGCCCTAAAGCATTGCTCTGTGTTATTCTTGTGTGTTTAAATTAATGTGCTTATGCTCGTGTGCATAGTGGTGAACTGCATGTGACGATGATGAACCCTTGCTTGCCTTGCTCTGATGACGGCACCACGCCTGTGTTCTGAGCTGCTTTCGGCCGTCTGGGGTGGATGCCGACTTTATGTTTCTGTTTTCAACAACTGGCCCGTGTTTTGAGCTGCTTTTCGGCCGTCTCGGACAGCTGTTGAATTTCTTTCTGTAGTGGTGACCCTATGCTCTGAGCTGTTCTTTGGCCGTCTTCGGGAACCGCTACACTCTTTTTATCAACACCGTCTCATGCTCTGAGCTGCTTTTCAGCCATCTTGAGCCGGGGTTGAGTTATTCTGGTAACGTCCCAGATCTGAGTTGTAAAGACCGTTCTGGTGGCTACTGGTTTATTTGCCGGTTTCATGCAAGGGTTCAGATGGTCGTACCTTACAGCTAGAACTTGTAAAGTGATAACTTGCCATTTAAATATTGTCTCACTAATGACTCGTTGTGATATTGTATGGAGATAGGTTGTTATGTTTTCATAATTGTTACATCATGCATTGTTACTGTTGTTGCAATGATAAAGAATGTGACTTAATGATAACCACCTCCTCCGTCGGCTGGATCGAGTCATAGTGCCACCGAACCGAGCTCATCAAGTGCAACCACATTTGCCGGTATGGGACGGCCCTGACTTAGTCTATTGTCTTGCCTCTTGTTGGTACCACCAAATAGGGAGGGTTATGCGTGCGTGCTGCCCTGATCAGGTAGACGACGATAATCCTGTGAGCCCAGTTTATGGTTATGTGCGCACGTCCCCGTTTGGGACAGTTTTGTTTGGCCACGACGGTGGTAGGTGTCACGGGGTGACACAGGGGCCACCCAGGACATGACCCTGGGAGGGTACTATTGTCGGTGGGGCCGAAGAGTGCCGGGCAATAGACAAGTTTTGTTGGAGCAGCACCGGTCCACCCGAATGGGAGCACGAGGCCGGGAGGTCCATGGTGTGGGTAAAGTGAGCAACCTCTGCAGAGTGTAAATCTATTCGAATAACCGCGTCCTCGGTCATGGGACACAGTTCGTACTAGCTCACACTACTTGGTCCGTGTCAAGTCCGGAGGAACCAACCATATGATGTTAATAATGAACCAGAGTAAGGTATGATTTGTCAGAGTTACAGTGCGAATACAGGGACATCGGATGATGTCAGGTATATGGAATGTTAGCCATGCGATGGCTACGAGATGAGTGGTCGGATGACCGCATGGCTTGGATTTGATTTGAATCGGTTTGGATTGGATCCTAAGATTATTCGGAGTATGGATTAAATTACTCGTTATGCTTTATCTTCGTCATACTGTATTTACTTTAGTAGTTATCTTGCTAATGATCCTGCTATGACATGATGATTAATGCTGCTAGATGTTTAACCTTGCTAGATAATTCTGTCATAACATGATAGTTGATACTGATAAGATAACAAGTGCATGCTTGAATGCCATGGATTGCTTTGCTTGTTGTATATGTTGGGTTGGTTTGCTTGCGAGTACATTCAAAAGTACTCAGCGGCCTTCAATGTGGCCAGGTTCACCTAAGGATCCGACGTCCACTAGCGAGGAGCCGGAGCGTTCGCGGGCTAGAAGAGTAACCCAGTCAGATCCATGTGGATTGGAGCCGCACCAAGACCCTGCTGCCTTAGATAGAACTTTTCCGCTGCCATCACCCTTGTAATATATCATGTAAGACTTATATATCCATTAATAGAAATGTCTGTGTTCATGATACTTGTTGTAAAAGCGCATGCCAGAGTGATTTCCTGGGCTGGTATGTGCGGTGACCATCTGACTACAGTGGTAATCAGGCAGGGCGCCACAACGGATGGTATCAGTGCCAGGTTGACTGTAGGTTACCCTAGCTGGATTTCATTGCCTCTTGACCAGTAGAAAGCCCAGATGGATTTCAGCCATCGTTGCCAGACCGGCACGGCTACTATTGATCATAAGGCAACCCCATAGGTTTTTGGCTCCATCAGACCCTAACTCTCATGGCCTTTGCCTCCGGTGGGAAATGTCCGCACCAGGCAATGACCCGTGAGCCCTGAACCCCTAGGTAAACCAGATATCCCCACCTTGCTTGCTAACCATGGCGTTTCTCTTCTTAACTCCAGTTTCCTTTGGGAAATGCCTATAAATTCCCTCTTTTCCCCGGTAACCCTAGGATCGTCGACTAAGCCACTTTGGCTATGGTCGTGCGTGGAGTTTGATGTTCCCTAAGGAAGTAGTAGGAGCTTGACACCAATTGCTACTAGGAGCGTTGTGTGGTTTTGCTTCTAAATCCTTAGCGGTACATCGAGTGCGCTATGCTAGTTATACTAGTGAATCTCCAGCCACATGTGTAAGGTCCGAAAAATTTGAGCTTTATTTCCTTTTGGTTTTTCGCGGTTCTTGCTTCTTGTGTCAATCCCATTCTGCCACTTTGACTGGATCCATCTGCAAGAGCTGTCAGGAAGACCAGCACACAACTTGGATAATACCCAATAATCCAAATTCAGTACGAGTCAAGCCAAGTCAACTGCCCGATATTTAGAATATTATCGCCGGATCTGTCAAGAATGAAGAATGTGTCAGAAGCAGACTCAGCGTGGCACGGGACAAGGCCAGATTATACCTGAGAGATGTTGCCCCAGAACAAATCACACTTAAGGAACAGCCAGATGAGCCATCGGGAATGGACACCAGTAAGAGCAAATTATTCCGTCCTCGACACAAGGATTATTTCAGCCAGTGAGGTGAACATTGAGACTTTTCTCAATGGATTCAAGAATCATTTACCGCCCACAGAAGACATATTTCAAGAATCTGAATGTGCCGAGAGCAACAACAACACTCTGGTATGTGGATACACATTTCAAAACATATTTTGGAATTTACCGATGCATACATAAGATTCTGAGCATGGTGAACAAGGTCTGCGAGAAATATGGATGAGTTCACGGCTGCCCAGAATCAATGAGAATTCCAAACACCTGGAAGCTTAGCTAAATCAAAATGGAATTATCCATCAACTGCTCACTACCAGCAACACGTGGTTTGAATGCAAAGGGTATTCCAAATTAATTACCAACATGAAGTCTGCATCAGTTGTGCAACCTTTACAGCAACAATGAGCGGACCAGCAGAAGAACAAGTGGTGTGCATGACCAACGGAATATCTTCAGACAAGGTATGGTCTATACCAAGTGTTGGCTCCGCTATGAGTAAATTCCGGATACTCCGGAAGGAAGCCAGAATCAGCCACAGGTCCGACTGCGTTTCACAGTGCAAGGCTTTAGGGTACAAGGAACCCAGCCTTCCTCCGCAAGCTATTGGAAAGAGCTTACGACGCAAGACTCCCAGTCCTCCTCGCTACGTCACTTGGTGGGAAAGAATCTTCTGGAGTACGACACTCCAATCTTCCTCAGCCCGCTACCGCGGAAAGCTTCGGGCAAAAGGCACCTGACCTTCCACAGTAAGCCACATGAGGGAAAGCTTCCGAGGCACGACACCCAGCCTTCTTCGGCACGCTACCCTGGCAGAAGCTTCGAGCATAAGGAATTCAACCTTCTTCACCATGCCAACGTGCCCACAACAATCTTGTCAGAAGCATGAACTAGTCCAGACACACGTTTGCTTCAGAACTTAGTGGTTATGAAAGGATTTATCCTACCCTTGCATATGTTGTGAGCATGCAGTCCAGTGGATCAGTTCATGCGAGCCACTCATACACAGGAATGACTGTCCTCGAGATTTCCGGGCTTACCTCCCGGCAAGGGGGACTTACCTGTGTGCGACTTGGATCCATCAGCTATCTTGTCTTCATTTGTCTACTGACCTTTTTAACTGCCTCTTTTGATGGCTCAGGTGCTTTCTTTTTCAGACGGCTGCACTGAATCCTTCTCTTTCCTGTCGGGCAAACCCTTTGTGCTGGTAGTTTGTTGCTTGGTGGGGTAGCGGTAGTACCGACAAATAGCTTGGTTTCCCTGGCCTGGAGCTAGCTGCTTCGGGTTTTATTGCGATACCTCTTACACTGACTGCCAAGGGCGAGACATTCTTTCTGGGTACCGGACTCACGTGCTCGTATGGCCTGGAGTGGCTAGGTGTGGCTCTCTTTTTGCCTTGTCAGAATGCTCAATCTGGTTGTGGGTTCTATACGGATGCTTTCTTCCTGTCTCTTGCATTCTGACTTCGTTCTCAGGTGGTTCCCAACTGAAATGTCGGGCACGATCACCAAGTAATCATAGACGGTAATCTTTGAGGTGGCTCTGCCCTGTACAGCCTCGGTGGTCCTTACTGAGCTGACATAGTATGGCTATCATCCAGTGTACCTTTCGGGGCATAGCCTCTTATCTTGGTCGATGGCCCATGCTCATGATGAGTATAACATGCTGGCTGCATTGTTGTGGCCGTATATGCAAGAGTCTGACAAAGATTGATAATATCACCTTGTCAAATTTCATTTTGTTGACCGTAGCGGAGATTGTTTATTCAAGACTTCCTTGTTCTTGGGGGTTCCTTTTGGGGAACTTGTCATGACCTACCATCATGGCTCCTTGGTCATATCCAGCTTGTTGGGCTTGTATTCACAATTTCCTCTTGCATATCTCGTAGGGATTGCTGTGTTCACACCCTTCTTTGAAGTATGGGGCCGACGTTTCTCTTGAGCACAGTCATTCCCGTGTACGAGTGGCTTGGATGAACTGATCCCCTGGACTGCATGCTCACAACATATGCAGGGGTAGGATAAATCCTTTTATAACCACTGAGTTCTGAGGCAGACGTGTGTCTCGACTAGTTCGTGCTTCTGACCAGATTGTTGCGGGCACGATGGCATGCTAAAGAAAGCTGAATTCCTTGCACTCAAAGCTTCTTCCAGGGTAGCGTGCTGAAGAAGGCTGGGTATCGTACCCCAGAAGCTTTCCTTCATGTGGCTTACCGCGGAAGGTCAAGTGCCTTATGCTGAAAGCTTTACGCGGTAGAAGGCTGAGGAAGATAGGAGTGTCTTACTCCCGAAGATTTTCCCCTTTTGTAGCATAGCGAGGAAGGTTGGGAGTCTTGTGTTGTAAGCTTATCTCGATAGCTTGCGAAGGAACGCTGGGTTCCTTGTACCAAAAGCCTAGCACTGTGATAAACAGTCGAACCTTTGGCCAGTTCTGGCTTCCTTCTGAAGTATCCGAAATTTACCCATAGTGGAGCCAAAACTCGGTGTAGGCCATTCCTTGCTTGAAGATATTCCATTGGTTATGCACACTGCTTGTACTTCTGCTGATCTGATCATTGTTGTTGTAGAGGTTGCACCATTGATGCAGACTTCATGTTAGCAATTAATTCGGAATACCCTTTGCATTCAAACCAAGTGTTGCCGGTAGTGAGCAGTTGACAAATAATTTCATTCGGTTTAGCTGAACTGCCAGGCATATGAAATTCTCATTGATTCAGGGCAACCGCAAACTTATCAGTATTCCTCGCAATCCTTGTTCACAGTGCCCGGAAAAAAAATTATATGCACCGATGAATTCCAAAATATGCTTTGAAATTTATATTAACATACCAGAATTCTGTGGCTGCTCTCGGCATATTCCCATTCTTGAAATATGTCTTCTGTGAGCGATAAATGATTCTTGAGTCCATTGGAAAAACTCAAGGTTCACTCCACTGACCAAAATAATCCTTGTATCAAGATGGAATAATTTGTCACTGTTGGTGTGATCAATTCTGAGGCAAACTCTCTCAGGTAGATTCTGGTCTTGTCGGTTGCACGCAGATTCTGCTTCTAAGCCATTCTTCATTCTTGACAGATCCGGTGATACTATTCTGAATATCGGGCAGTTGGCTTGGCTTGACTCTTACTGAATTTGGATTATTGGGTATTATCCAAGTTGTATGTTGGTCTTCTTGTCGCCACTTGCTGATGGATCTAGTCGGAGCAAGAGAATGGAAAGAAGCAAGAACCGCGAAAAACCAAAAAGCAAATAAAGCTCAAATTTTGCGGACCTTACACATGTGGCCGAAGATTCACTAGTATAACTAGCCTAGAGCACTCGATGTACCTCTAAGGATTTAGAAGCAAAACCTCCCAATGCCCCTGGTAGCAATTGGGGTCAAGCTCCTACTACTTCCTTAGGGAACATCAGACTTGACGCACGACCATAGCCAAAGTGGCTCAGTCAACGATTCTAAGGTTGTCGGGAAGAGATGGAATTTATAAGCGTTTCCCAAAGGAAACTGGATTTGAGAAGAGAAAGGCCATGGCTAGCAAGCAAGGTAGGGATATCTGGTTTACCTAGGGGTTCAGGGCTCACGGGTCGTTGCCTGGTGCGGACATTTCACACCGGAGGCAAAGGCGACGAGAGTTGGGTCTGATGGAGCCATAAACCTATGGGGTTGCCTTATGATCAATAGTAGCCGTGCCTGTCTGGCAAAGATGGCTGAAATCCATCTGGCCTTTCTACTTGTCAAAAGGCAATGAAATCTGGCTAGGGTAACCTACGGTCAGCCTGGCTCTGATACCATCCGTTGTGGCGCCCCGCCTGAATACCATTGTAGCCAGACGGTCGCCGCACATACCAGCCCAGGAAAATCACTCTGGCATGCGCTTTTACAACAAGTATCATGAACACAGACATGGATATAAAAGTCTTACATGATATCTTACAAGGGTGATGGCAGCGGAAAGGCTCTATCTAAGGCAGCATGGTCTTGGTGCGGATCCAATCCACAGTGATCTGACTGGGTTACTCATCTAGCCCGCGAATACTCCGGCTCCTCGCTAGAGGTCGTCGAATCCTTAGGTGAACCTGGCCACATTGAAGGCCGCTGAGTACTTTTGAATGTACTCGCAAGCAAACCATACCAACATATACACCAAGCAAATCAATCCATGGCATTCAAGCATGCATTTGTTATCTTAACAGTATTAGCTATCATACTAAGGCAGGATTATCTAGCAAGATTAATCATCTAGCAACATTAATCATCACAACATATTAGGATTATCTATCATGATAACTACTGAAGTAAATACAGTATGATGAAGACAAAGCTTATCCAGTAAATAATCCATACTCCGAATATTCTTATGATCCAATCCAAATCCGATCCAAATCCAAATCCAAATCCGAATCCGATACAAATCCAATCCAAACCTTTTGGTCATATGACCGTTTCTCTCCTAGCCATCCCATGGCTAACATTCATATCCCTGACATCATCTGATGCCCATGCATCTGCACTGCAAGTCTGACCAACCTTACTATTCTCTGGTTCAGTCTTAACAATAACATTATATAGTTTGTTCCTCCAGACTCGACACAGACCAAATAGGGGCCTATACGAACTGTCCATGACCGAGGACGCGGCTATTCGAATAGATTTACACTCTGCAGAGGTTGCGCACTTTACCCACACCATGGAGCGCCTGGCCTCGTACTTTAGTACATGTTCCCATTCGGGTGGACCAGTGCTGCTCCAGCAAAACTTGGTCTATTGCCCAGCACTCTTACGGTCCCACCGACAATCATACCCTCCCAGGGTCATGTCCTGGGTGGCCCCTGTGTCACCCTGTGACACCTGCCACCGTCGTGGCCAAATAAAACTGTCCCAAACGGGGACGTGCGCACATAACCAAACTGGGCTGACAGGATTATCGTCGTCTACCTGATCAGGGCAGCACGCACGCATAACCCTCCCTAGTTGGTGGTGCCGACAAGAGGCAAGACAATAGACAAAGTCAGGGCCGTCCCATACCGGCAAATGTGGCTGCACGGGTAAGTCCGGATAGGTGGCACTATGACTCGATCCAGTCGACGGAGGAGGTTGTTGTCATTAAGTCACATTCTTAATTACTGTAATAACAACAGTAATGCATGATGAAAATATAACAACCTATCTCCATACTGTCATCTACGAGTCACTAGGGTGATAATATGATGAGCATTAACAACTAATGTAAATAACAGATTCAATCTAGCAGGAGTTTTATTATTCCTAACACAGGCATAAACATTAATTAAACACGCAAGAATAACACAAAGCAATGGTTTAGGGCATATATCAGATGGTCGGCTTGCCTAGGGATGAAGGAGTACTTTGGGAGAAGTGCGGGAAGCTCACGGAAAATTCGCCGGAAAAGATTCCCTCTCGGAGGGGCTGATTGAAGGGCAAGGGAAAAATGGTCATTTTCAGAAAGTGTCAACATGGTGAAAGTGATGTCATCGGAACGGGCTCGACGAACTGAAGAAGTGGGCTTTGGAATCACCTCGATCGGAGTTGCAGTTGAGAAGTTGTGGGCATTCGTTCGTTAAGCAGAAAAATAAACAGAATCTGTTCATTTTCGCTCTTAGCCGACGAAAGCTCACTATTTAAGGGTTTCGGCGCCGGCGGCTGGAAACAGATGACGAACTTCTGGAAATACGCCTTCGGTGAAGTGAAAACGCATTTCCCGTAGTACGTCTCCACTTAAGTCACCGCGGGCCCGGGTACCCTTCCTCTCTCTCTCTTACAGCGGGGGCCCACCGGCTGGCCAGGGAGGCGCCATCTCCTTCCTCTCGCCCGCACTCGGCCGTGGCAGCGCGCCGCTCGACCGGCGATTGCCGGCGGCTCAGGCCGTCCCCCGCGGCGCTCGACCTATGGACGAGCTCAGCAAGAGGAGCCGCATCCGATGGAATAGGCCACGGACGCCGGGGTGGACCGAGGCGAGCGGGAGTTTGGCCATGGCGGACGGCCGCGGCGGAGGGGAGGTGGGTTCGGGGCTACGGCGCGCTGGCGGTCGAGGGGAAGAGGTGGGAGGCTCCGCCGGAGTTAGGGGGTTGCACTGGTGGTGGAATGAGGGGAAGGTGAGCTCGGGCTTGCCCGAATTTAAGCGGAGTCCGGTGGCGGTGGCTCGGCCATAGGAGGGGCCAGAGAGCTCGTCGAGCTCGGTTTAGAGCTTGGGCGGAGCTAGGAGGGAGAGGGGAAGCTGGTGGTGATGGAGAGAGGACCTGGGGCGAGCTATTTATAGCCGGGTCGTCGGAGGGGATAGACTCGGCCGCCGTGGCGTCCTCATCGGCGCACTGGCGCTCGGGGACACGCGGAGGGCGGAGGCGATGTCGGCAGGGGCTCTGGGAGATTAGAGAAGCCGGCCGCAGCTTCGGGAGGGCTCAGAGAGGAAGGAGCCAAAGGGGAAAGCGACGACGGCGGTCACGGGTGATAGTGGCCATGGCGGGGTTCGTCGCGGCTCGGGAAGGAAGAGGACGGAGGGGGAGGTGACCGGAGAGGAGGAAGCGGACGACGGGGAGTCAGGTCGGCGCTAAGGGACATGCTACGGCGGCCGGAGCTGGCCTGCTCGACGACGACAGAGAGCAGAGCGCCTGTTTGGCGTGGTCACCGCGTGGTCACCACGGGTGCCGCGTGTCCAGGGCAATAAATGGCTCTGGGATCTTGTCAAATAGATGTATCAGAGATCAATGAGATGACTTGTGAGAGTTTGGATGGAAGTGGGGGCAAGAGCTGACTGATTTGAGCTGAAATAGGTTCTGGCCAGAAATTTGGACAGGATGCTGGGGTCAAACAGAGGTGCCAATGAGCTGGAAAAGTTGTCACAGAGAAATGTAGTAGGAAGTACTAGGGGATTGCAAAATTTGAGCCCATTTGGACCAGTTTTGCATATACTTCCTTTGCAATGCCAAATTCTGGTCCAGAAGCTAAACTTTGAAGCTGCACTCAATTGGCTTGATGAAATGAGCTGAATTTTGGTGTAGGGTGATGATTTGGAGGTATAGAGGTGCTGGTAAAATTTCAGCTCAATTGGATTTGCCAAAGTGGTACTTCCCTCACAGAGCTTGGATCTGGACAGAAACTAGATGGAATTTTTGAGAGAAAATGGCTAGGTAAAATGATGTGAATTTTTGCATACTCACATCATATAGGTAATATGAGGTCCTGGATTAATTTTAAGATTTTTGAAGCAATATAAAATATAGTTGCTTCACAACCTCAAAATTGATCCAGAAACAAGAATTGGATGATGCTATCAAAATTTGATCTGTGGAACTTGGGATCTTGATGGAAATGGTGAAGATATGGATAGGAGAAGCTCCACAAATTATTTGGGATTTTTCCTGGCTACCAAAATGGTAGCTCCTTTGAAAAGTGCCCAAGGTGCAATATTGGCTTTAAATAGGAAAAGGCAATTTCCCTTATTTAATTATGGCCAATATTTTTATTGGAGCTCAATATGATCACAAAGAATACCTCCACAAGTTTTCATGAACTTTGGAGATGGATAGATATTTTCCTGGATTTAATTCCTTTAACTGGCAAGAAAAGGAATTAATTTTAAATGAAAAATATTGCAAATGACTTGGCAATATTTTTACATATCCAGGGTTTAAAAAGATAGGATGATCACAGGGAGAACTTTGGGAGGCAAAAGATCAAAGGAAATTGGGGTTCCTTTGCAACGGAAGGAGTTAGGGTTTCCCTTCCGGTAGACTGGAGAGTAGGGTTTCGGCGACAAAATCCTGAGAAAAGATCTGGGGTGGCAAGGTTGGTCTGGGGAGAGTCTCTGGGAAGATAGGGAAGGCAAGACTAAATGACCATCTTCATATACCCAAGAGCGAGAGAAAACCCGATAACATCGAAAAAAAGACGGGAGTTAGATCCCGCGAAGGAAAAAAACAAGGAGCGAAAACCAGGGTGTCACAGGTACCCAGAAAGAATGTCTCGCCCTTGGAAGTCAGTGTACGAAGTATCAGGATAAAACCCGAAGCAGCTAGTCCCAGGCCATGGAAACCAGACTATTTGTCGATACTCGGAGCTACCCACCAACCCCAGCCAACAAACTACCAGCACAAAGGGTTTGCCTGACAGGAAAGAGAAGGATTCAATGCAGCCGTCTGAAAAAGACAACACTTGAGCCATCAAAAGAGGCAGTAAAAAGGTCAGTAAACAAATGAAGACAAGATAGGTGATGGATCCAAGTCGCACTCAGGTAAGTCCCCCTTAGCCGGGAGGTAAGCCCAGAAATCTCGAGGACGAGATTTTCTGAAGGGGGGTAGGTTTGTGACACCCTGGTTTTCGCTCCTTGTTTTTTTCCTTCACGGGATTTGACTCGCGTCTTTTTTCGGTGTTATTGGTTTTTCTCTCGCTCTTGGGTATATGAAGATGGTCATTTAGTATTGCCTTCCCTATCCAACCAGAGATTCTCCCTAGTCCAACCTTGCCACCCAAGATATTTTCTCAGGATTTTGCCGCCGAAACCCTACCTTCCGAGTCACCGGAAGGGAAACCCTAATTCCTTCCATTACAAAGGAACCCCAATTTCCTTTGATCTTTTGCCTCCCAAACTTTTCCCAGTGATCATCCCATATCTATAAACCCTGGATATGTACAAATATTGCCAAGTCACTTGCAATATTTTTCATTTAAAATTAATTCCTTTTTCTGCCAGTTAAAGGAATTAAATCCAGGAAAATATCTATCCATCTCCAAAGTTCATGAAAATTTGTGGAGATATTCTTTGTGATCATATTGAGCTCTCATAAAAATATTGGCAATAATTAAATAAGGGAAATTGCCTTTTCCTATTTAAAGCCAATATTGCATTTTGGGCACTTTCCAAAGGAACTACCATTTTGGTAGCCAGGAAAAATCCCAAATAATTTGTGGAGCTTCTCATATCCATATCTTCACCATTTCCATCAAGAGCCCAAGTTCCACGGATTAAATTTTGAGCACAACATCCATTTGCAAACTCTGTCCAGATTTCCAGTTTGCAAAGGAAGTGCTTGAACCCTTGATCCATTTGAGCTGAAATTTTTCATGGTGGTTAACACTGATAAATCACTCGTGTAAACCAAAAATCAGCTCAATCCAGCTATCCATTCTTCCCCAGCAATTTTCCCAAGTTTCTGTGCAGATTCTAGCTATGTGAAGGAAGTACCACCTTGGTACTTCCAAATGAGCTGAAATTTTTCCATTACCTTCATATCTCCAAATCATCACCCTACACCAAAATTCAGCTAATTTCGTCAAGCCAAATGAGTGCAGCTTCAAAGTCAAGTTTCTGAACCAAATTTGGCATTGCAAAGGAAGTATATGCAAACTTGGTCCAAATGGCCTCAAATTTTACCAGCACCTAGTCCTTCCTACCATATTTCATTTTGACAAAGGTTCAGCTCCCCACTCTCATACATTTCTCCACAAGAGTCCACCCAAGGTTGCTGTCAAAATCTTCTTCTGCAAGTTTCTCTCACCTCGTGGCCTTCCAGTGAATTCCAGCCACACCTAGGATCTATTTGACCTCTGAGTCACGCAATAGACAAAGTCTTGGGTCAAGTCGTGCACCAGAGAATGTTTTGGCGTGGTGACCACGCAGTGGCCACGCAGAAACGGCGCTCTGCGCGACGCATCGTGTCGGACGGCCAGCTCCGGCGGCCGTACCCTTGCCATTTTGTGCCGACTAGCTTCCCCTCTGCCGCGTGCCCCCTCTGGACCTTTCTCCCCCTCCGTCCCCTTCCTCGCCGCGCCACGACGAGCGTCGCTGTACGCCACTGTGCTGCTCGTGCGCCGCCGTATCCGGCCGAGCCGAAGCTCCTCGAGCGCGCCAGCGCAGCTCCACAGCTTCCCCGTGACGCTCCCGACGCCCAGCTAGCCGCCAGCCACCGCGTGAGCTGTCGCCTCCGAGCTCCATGACGACGGCGAGCTCATCACCGCGCCCATGCTTATCCGCGCGCTCCGGCCGGCTATAAGTAGCCCTCCCCCGAGCCCTTCGAGCTCACACCTTGCTTCCTCTCCCCCTCCAGAGTACACCCACGCCCTCACCCGGCGGAACTCCTCGCCGGAGCCCTCGAATCGACCGGAGTAGGCGCTCTCAGCCTCGGTCTGCCGCCGCATTCCCAGCCATCCCCGAGCCCTGTGCTACCCACCGCGAGGTGCGCCACTCGCCGGCGACCTCCCCTGGCCCGCCGCCCACACCTATAGCCCGCCGTAGCCACCCAATCGACCGACCCCGCCACCAACTGCCTTCCCTCGTCGCCGCACCTCCGGCCACCCCCAGTCTTGCCCGAGCCCTCCCCTGGAAGCGGCAGTCTCCGGCGCGCCCGTCCGTCTGCTCACCGGCCGGAGAAGCTCACCGGAGCGCCAGGAACCCTGCCGGAGCCGCGCTCCCATCACCGCGTCAGGAAGCAGAGGAGGAGGAGGAAGAAGGAGGAGGAGGAGAGAGAGGGACCCGACAGGTGGGCCCCGACCCCACCTGTCGGCGAGAGGAGGCTGCCACGCTGGATAAGTGGAAGCGCCTTCAGCGTGCATACGTTTTCCCTGTGGGAAAGCGTATTCTGCTGGAATGCGCGACCCGCCGAGCTGCCAGGGGCCCCGTTGGAAATATTATTTTTGCAAATAGGTCCCTGACAGAAAAACTTTTATAACTTTTTGCTCACAACTCCGATCGAGGTGAATCCAAAGCCCACTTCTTCAGTTCGTCGAGCCCGTTCCGATGATGTCACTTCCACCATGTTTTCACTTTATAAAATTGAGCATTTTGCCCCTGTCCTATATTCAACCCTCCGAGAGGGAATCCTTTCTGGCGAATTTTTCCGCGAGGTGATCGCACTTCTTCCCGGAGTATTCCTCGACCCCCAGGCAAGCCGACCATCTGATATATGCCCTAAAGCATTGCTCCGTGTTATTCTTGCGTGTTTAAATTAATGTGCTTATGCTCGTGTGCATAGTGGTGAGCTGCATGTGACGATGATGAACCCTTGCTTGCCTTGCTCTGATGACGGCACCACGCCTGTGTTCTGAGCTGCTTTCGGCCGTCCGGGGTGGATGCCGACTTTATGATTCTCTTTTCAAACAACTGGCCCGTGTTCTGAGCTGCTTTTCGGCCATCTCGAACAGCTGTTGAATTTCTTTCTGTAGCGGTGACCCTATGCTCTGAGCTGTTCTTCGGCCGTCTTAGGGAACCGCTACACTCTTTTTATCAGCACCGTCTCATGCTCTGAGCTGCTTTTCAGCCATCTTGAGCCGGGGTTGAGTTATTCCGGTAACGTCCCAAATCTGAGTTGTAAAGACCGTTCTGGTGGCTACTGGTTTATTTGCCGGTTTCATGCAAGGGTTCAGATGGTCGTAGCTTACGGCTAGAACTTGTAAAGTGATAACTTGCCATTTAAATATTGTCTCACTAATGACTCGTTGTGATATTGTATGGAGATAGGTTGTTATGTTTTCATAATTGTTACATCATGCATTGTTACTGTTGTTGCAATGATAAAGAATGTGACTTAATGATAACCACCTCCTCCGTCGGCTGGATCGAGTCATAGTGCCACCGAACCGAGCTCATCAAGTGCAACCACATTTGCCGGTATGGGACGGCCCTGACTTAGTCTATTGTCTTGCCTCTTGTCAGTACCACCAAATAGGGAGGGTTATGCATGCGTGCTACCCTGATCAGGTAGACGACGATAATCCTGTGAGCCCAGTTTATGGTTATGTGTGCACGTCCCCATTTGGGACAGTTTTGATTGGCCACAACGGTGGCAGGTGTCACGGGGTGACACAGGGGCCACCCAGGACATGACCCTGGGAGGGTATGATTCTCGGTGGGGCCGTAAGAGTGCCGGGCAATAGACAAGTTTTGTTGGAGCAGCACCGGTCCACCCGAATGGGAGCACGAGGCCGGGAGCTCCATGGTGTGGGTAAAGTGCGCAACCTCTGCAGAGTGTAAATCTATTCGAATAGCCGCGTCCTTGGTCATGGGACACAGTTCGTACTAGGTCACACTACTTGGTCCGTGTCAAGTCTGGAGGAACCAACCATATGATGTTAATAATGAACTAGAGTAAGGTACGATTTGTCAGAGTTACAGTGCGAATACAGGGACATCGGATGATGTCAGGTATATGGAATGTTAGCCATGCGATGGCTACGAGATGAGTGGTCGGATGACCGCATGGCTTGGATTTGATTTGAATCGGTTTGGATTGGATCCTAAGATTATTCGGAGTATGGATTAAATTACTTGTTATGCTTTATATTTGTCATACTGTATTTACTTTAGTAGTTATCTTGCTGATGATCCTGCTATGACATGATGATTAATGCTGCTAGATGTTTAACCTTGCTACATAATTATGTCATAACATGATAGCTGATACTGATAAGATAACAAGTGCATGCTTGAATGCAATGGATTGCTTTGCTTGGTGTATATGTTGGGTTGGTTTGCTTGCGAGTACATTCAAAAGTACTCAGCGGCCTTCAATGTGGCCAGGTTCACCTAAGGATCCGACGTCCAATAGCGAGGAGCCGAAGCGTTCGCGGGCTAGAAGAGTAACCCAGTCAGATCCCTGTGGATTGGAGCCGCACCAAGACCCTGCTGCCTTAGATAGAACTTTTCCGCTGCCATCACCCTTGTAATATATCATGTAAGACTTATATATCCATTAATAGAAATGTCTATGTTCATGATACTTGTTTTAAAAGCGCATGCCAGAGTGATTTCCTGGGCTGGTATGTGCGGTGACCGTCTGACTACAGTGGTAATTAGGCAGGGCGCCACAGCTGCGCCGCCTGCGGATATGTGTGAAGGAACCTTGGACATGGAGGGAGCTGTCATCGTGATGCCCTTCTTCTTGGGAGCCATCAACGACGAAGAAGATGAAGAAGTTGATGAAGCTGACGCGCAATCTGCTGATTCAGGTTCCCGCAAGCGATCCCCCTACCTGGCACGCCAAAGATGTTGTGCGTACGACCATCTATGGGGCCATCTCGCCCCTTTGCGGTTCGACTAGGGAGATCAACGAGCACAAAGAGCAGAACCAGTAGAGACGCAAAGAGTTAACCCAGGTTCGGGTCACCGTGAGGTGTAAAACCCTACTCCTGCTTTGATTGTATTGGATTTGTTTGAACACAAAGTACAAGGAGCGCTTCCCCGGCAAGGTGCAAAGGGAGCAGCTACACATGCAAGTTGTGCAAAGGATTGAGCCCTGTATACGTTGCCCTGGCCGTCCTTTTATAGCTCAAGGGGTTACCACAGTGGCAAAACAGTCATCACATAGTGACTAGATAGCAAACAGTGCTATCATACCTAACTCTGCCGTATTAGGACAAACGCAATAAATGCGCCGTTAGGTGTCATGTGGAGGAGTAGCCCCGGCAAGGTTTCTGTGCCGCTCGCCTAGCTACCTCTTATTAGCTTGACACGCCTTCTGGACGGGTGTCATTAAAGGTAAATCTCCCCCCAACACGCTGACACGTGCCCGACAAATCTCACCTAACCGCCTGCGGGCTCGACACCTCATCGATTAGTGACTAGCTGCTCGATGAGGTGGAGCGCTGGCAGCTAGCGAGAGCTTGCCGGCACGGAGCTTGCCAGGCCTTCACCTTGCCAGCTTGGCCTTGCCGGCAAAGGTTATCTTTGGTGTTGATCTTGAAGCTTCGTCTTGATCTTCTCCCCAATAGCTTCTGCAACTAGGTCTTGAATCTTGATATTGGCAATTCCCGGCAAGTCCTGGCCAGGAAAGAAGCTGCTACCGTCTGTGCATAAGTCAGGGCATAAAATACCCATATTTTATACACCGACACCTCGTCGCCTGAGAAGACGTTCAGGAGCCTCCCCGCCGTCATCTCCTTCGTCTGCACCTGATGGATAGGATCGGGAGAGCCGCAACACGTCGTGAAAGCCGGTCCCTTCGCCTACGGTCTCCATCGTCCGTTGCCAGATCCCGCTACTCCGACCGTCCCCAACCCCCTCGAGCTCGCTTGCGACCTCCCCGGTGAGCCCTCCTCTGATTCCCCTCATTTCCCGCTCCATTCTACAGCACCCTCCATGCTTGGCTGCCGACTCCCGCGCGCCCTGCCTCGCCTATGGCCGCGGCCTAGCCGCACGCGCCGGCGCCCTGGCCGCGCCCAGGTGCGCCCCCGTAGCCGCCCACGGTCCTGTCTGCTGGCGCTGCCTCCCCCTACTGCTGCTCGCGGCTGCTGCTTCGCCGCCGCCGCCGCTCACGTCCGCTGCTGCTGCTGCGTGTGCTGCCGCTGCTACCTGCTTGCCGCTGCTTGCCGCAGCCTCCTGCTGCTGCTGCGCTGCTGCTGGCCATGGCCGCCGTGGCTGTACGCCCGTGCGTGCTGGCCATGGCAATGCAGCCGTGGCTCAGCCACTGGATGTGAGGCCGGCCACATTCAATTAGTTTAGGGTTAATTAGTAGTAGTTAGGTTAGCTACTAGCAAATGACATGTGGGACCCTTCTAATTAGATTAAGTAAATCCATTTGGAAATTGTTAAAATCTTGACAAGTGGGACCCAAACACTGTTCGCTGTTGACCCAGTCAACCGCTGACTGGCAGTTGACTAGGTCAACTGGCCCCACTGTCAGCCACACGTGCACACTGCTGGGTACACTTCCGTGTACCCATAGCAATTTGGCTATTTAATATTTCAAAATTAAATAAATTCCAGAAAATTCCAGAAATTGTTTAAAACTTTGGAAAATCATATAAAATAATCCGTAACTCGGATGAAAATAATTTATATATGAAAAATGATCAAAAAAATAAGACGAATCTGGATACGCCATCCACATACCTACCACATGCCCCCAACACAGCAGCAAACATGGAACCTTCCCCTCCGGATCGTCTGACCGATAAATGCCTCGAGCTGGCAAAATATTTCCGGATATTTTCCCGCTTCGTCTATAACACTTAGCACTGCATTAGGTTACCCCTAGCATAGCATATTGTCACATCATGCAATGTGATGCATCTGTGTGCTTTATATTTATTGTTTCTTCCCTCTCTTCTCTCCAGTAGACCCCGAGACCGATGCTGCTCCCGAGTACGACTATGCTCCAGACGATCAGCCCTTTCAGCAGAGCTTCCAGGCAAGCAAAACCCCCTTGATCATTCCTATATCGCCCATTCTTTCTCTCCCGTGCTTGCATTAGATTTTGCTACTATTATTCGATAGCTCCTATTCTGATGCATAGCCTACTTTTATAACCTGTTGTTGATACTTTACCTATTGTCCTATATGCTTAGTATAGACTGGTTAGTGATCCATCAGTGTCCCCACACCCTTGTCCTTGTTGCCATGCTTTACTACCGGTGATTCGATCAGTGTGATCGATGTATGGAGACCGAACACACCACCAGCACCCCCCTTAGTTGTACGACTCTGCAGAGCTACTATCGAGTGCTGAGGATGATGCATCGTATATCACTTTCGATGATATCTCTCCAGTGTAGCACATCGAGTGTGGTTTACAAAGGGTGATTCCTCGTTCACCACATCGAGTGTGGTTTACAAAGGGTGATTCCTCGCTCACCACTCTCGATGATGATATCTCTCCAGTGCAGATGCATGGACATCAGATGATGTCAGGGGTATGAATGTTAGCCATGCAATGGCTATGAGATGAGCGGTCGGATGACCGCAAAGTTTGGATCCGACTTGGATCGTGAGCATATTCGGAGTATGGATTATTTACTTAGTATGCTTTACATTTCTGTATTTACTTCAGTAGTAATATGGCTAGATAATCTTGCTATGACATGATGATTAATGCTGCTAGATGATTAATCTTGCTAGATAATCCTACCATAACATGATAGTTAATACTATTAAGATAACAAGTGCATGCTTGAATGCCATGGATTGCTTTGCTTGGTGTATATGTTGGTTTGGTTTGCTTGCGAGTACATTCAAAAGTACTCAGTGGCCTTCAATGTGACCAGGTTCACCTAAGGATCCGACATCCACTAGCGAGGAGCCAGAGTGTTCGTGGGCTAGAAGAGTAACCCAGTCAAATCCCTATGGATTGGAGCCGCACCAAGACCATGCTGCCTTACATAGAGCTTTTCCGCTGCCATCACCCTTGTAAAATAACATGTAAGACTTATATATCCATTAATAAAAATGCTGGTGATTCATGATACTTGTTGTAAAGGCATGTGCCAGTGTGATTCCCTGGGCTGGTGTCTGCGGCGACCGTCTGGCTAGAGCGGTATTTAGGCGGGGCGCCACAGCTTGGAGGCCCAACACGAGTCTACAAGAATAAAGTTGCGTAGTAGACATCAAGCTCTTTTCTGGCGCCGTTGCCGGGGAGGTGAGTGCTTGATGGTATATCTTTAGATCTTGCAATTGAATCTTTTAGTTTCTTGTTTTATCACTAGTTTGGTTTATAAAAGAAAACTACAAAAAAATGGAATTGAGGTTGCCTCATATTATTCGTCTTTATAATGTCTTTCTTGAAAATGATGGATCGGAAAATTGTGCTCAATTGATAGAAGAAGAATTCAATAAAATGTTTGGCATAAAATCCATGAATGATGAGCATGATTGCAATGTTGTTAGTATGAATTCTATGAATATCCAAAATACTAATGATGATTGCACTAGTCATGACAAAAATGTTTCTTATAAGCATGTCAATTTTTGTGGAGTGCATAAAGTATGTGAAGACATGCCTTATAGGGATGATAGATTTTGTAAGAAGCATAAACATGATAGAACCAATTTTTTGCTCAAAGTGATAGATGAATTTGCTACAAAATTATGTTCTCTTTATCCTATTACTTGTGAACTTTGCAATAAAGTTGGTCATCTTAATTTTCAATGCATACTTTTTCATGATCGAATCATGGCCAAATATTGTAATGACTTGACCGCCCTTGAGCTTTATAATGAGCTTTATCTATTTTTGGGGCGTGAAGAATTGACACATAAAAATAGTTGGTTTGAAGTATTCATTCTCACAAAATACATTGAAAATAATTTAGAGGAAATCTATATGTTTTGTATAGTAAATTGCAATGAGAATGCTTATATTGCCAACTATAGAAAGACGGGAAAACAAATAGAATATAAAAGGAACACTAATGAAAGGGTACAGATTTCCACTTTCCCTCCTATTGTCTCTCATGATGAAATAGGTGACGAGGAGGAGCTTCCTATTCAACCAATCTCATCAATAAGAAGCTCGGAAAAATTGATTAAACCCACACATGATGTGGTGAAGAAGAAGAAAAGAAGAAAAAGTAGAGGTAAAAAGGTATCTCTCCCAAATAATGTTGCTCCTATTATTGTTGTGCCTCATGAGAATGAATCAAAAATAATTGTGGAAGATGATATACTTGATGATGATATTGCTTCTTTGTCTTATGGTACAATGTCCGAAGGAGCTATTGATGATGATTTTATTATACCTATTACTTGTTGTGATAATTATGATTGGGAAGATAATGATACTTCTTATAATCTTGAGAATCTGTTTAGCACCAACTTAGAAAATTATGATGATAATTGTTATACTATTGGTGCTATTCATACTATTATTGATGAGAGTGATTATGCTTATGATATGCCAAGCCACAAGCTTGGGGATGCTATGTTTGATGAGAATGGCATGTTTGAGAATTTATTTCCTGCAATTAATGTTTGTCCCAAGCTTGGGGATACTATGCTCAATGAAGATGATCTTTTTAGCCCCCCTACTTTGAATGATCAAATTTGTTATGATGATTGCATGCCTCCTATTTATGATGATTGCAATATTTATGAAAGTGGATTTGGAAGAGTGTCAACTTTAGATAATAATTATCCCACTATTTTGGAGGGTGTTGAATCTTATTATAATGATAAATGTGGATTTGGAGAGGACATGACTTTATTTAGTAATGATTCCACTATCCCGGAAGAGGTTTCAATTGACTATGATGAGAACAAAGTTGCTACTTATGATGATTATTGTGATGATACTTATGTTATAAAAAGTAGTGATGATTATCTTTATAAAACTTGTCATAATTATGTATATTCTTTTACTAAACATTACCCCTTTAATGTGGAAACAATTTGTAGTATTCGAGTTTCATATGATACTCCCACCATTACTAATGAGAAGAAATTTGCTTGTGTGGAGAGTAATAAAATTTCTACGCTTGTGGATCATGAAAAGAACGCTTTATGTGATAGCTATATTGATGAATCCATTCATGATGCTACTGAAAATTATTATGATAGAGGAACATATGATTCATGATGCTCCCATTATGTTTCAATTTTTTACTTTTATGCGGGCATCATTGAAATCATCATGCCTAGCTAAAAGGTATTAAAGAAAAGTGCTTGCTGGGAGACAACCCAATATTTACCCCAACTGTTTTTGTGTGTTCACATGATTAAGCTACTGTAGTAATCATGTTTTATATGTTTTCTTTCAATAATGTGCCAAGTAAAGCCTTTGGGATAGTGTGGATACTTGTTGATTTGATTCTGTGCAAAAACAGAAACTTTTGCGTCCAGTGCTGGAATTTCTATTCTGTACTGGAGCGTGAGTATGAAATTTTTACAGAGCATTGGGCTCCAAATTTTGTATGTTTTCCTAATTTTTCAGAATTTTTGGAGGTACAGAATTATGGTTTTAAAATCGCTCACTACATGTTGTTCTGTTTTTGACAGATTCTGTTTTTATTGCATAGTTTGCTTGTTTTAGTGTTTCCATAGCTTATATTATGAGATATAAATTGTGGAAATGTTAGACTACAGTAGGCATTATGTGAGAACAATTATGAATCTTGTCTTGACAGTACCTAAGTGGATGATTTATTTTTATCATACTAACCTATCTCACAAGTTCCGTTAAGTTTTGTGTGATTGAAGTTTTCAACTTTTGGATGAGATATCGATATGAGTGTAACACCCCCTGTAGTTAAGAACAGTGATGATCTTCTAATCATGACAAGTCATCTTCATTTACAGTACTTAATCATCATTAGTTCATATCTCATTTCAAATTCCACTTTAAACAAAAATTCAAAATGCAAGTCAAAATAAAAGTTGTTCCAATTTGAAAACTAAATAGTTCACAATTTTGGAAATATTCCATTGTGAATATTGTTAAGGAAAACAACATCACTAAAATTGCTAAAATGACCCTAGTAACCAAAACAGTGGACCAGCAGCAATTTATGTGACCTTTTCAAATTTCTAAAAATATTCAAACCATTCCAAACGACCCCAAACTTTTTGTGCCACCCTAGAATGTTGCTAAGTATTTATGGGACAAGTTTCATATGCAAAAAAATTCAATTTGTGCGAATGAAAAATGCAAAACTGTAACTATTTGAATTACAGAAAAGAAAAAGATTAAATTGCACTGTGCACTTACCTGGCACTTCGGCCCAGCTGGCCATCGCAGCCCAGCCCACCTGGACCGTCGTCTACCTGCTCCCGTCGCCGTGTCGGCATGCCCATGGCCAGCGCGCGGCAGCGCCGGCGGCTGCGCGACACGGCGACACTACAGGCCGTCGCTGGTGGATAAGAGCTCCACCGCGGCACCCCCGGGTGAACCCTATCCCCATTTCCCCTTTCCCTCGCTCTCTCCCTCGCTCTTGACGACACCCGAGCGCTCCCATGGCTGCGCCGCCGTCGTAGCCGTGGCCACCGAGACCCTCTAGCCTCACCACCGTGTCCCCCAGCACCGCCGCCCTCGTCTTCATCGACTACTGGCACCCGCGCGGGCTCGGAGCCTCTGCATCGCGCAGATCGAGGTCATCTTCAACCTCGGGTCGCCGTCGTCCATCGTCAAGTCCATCACCTCTGCGCTCCTAATCCACTCGCCGAGCATTCTGTGTGCTCCTAGGTGAGCATCTGCACTGATCCCCTCTGTTTCCCGCTCATTTCCGCGCCCGTAACCACAATCGCCATTGCTGCCCGAGCCCAGCTCCACCGCGCTGCTCGTTGCCGTCGATGCCGTCGTTGTTGTGGCCAACTGAGCACGCGAGAGTGCTCAGGGCACTCCTGTGGTGCGGCCAGCATCCCCCGTTCGCTCGCAACTGAGCCGTAGCGCCGTGTCCGTCGGGCTCCCGTACTGGTCGCCGCCGTTCGTCGTCACCGCTGTCGCTGTAGGCCTCCTCTGCTCGAACAAACGCCGCATATAGACGCGCGCTGCGGCCCCCGTTCGAACGCGACCAACCGCCGTCGTTTTGGTCGCCGGACGGCGAAATCCGAGCACCTCCCGTGCGCGCCGCCGCGTAAAGTGGTCACCGGAGTAGCTCCAGCGCCGGCGATGACATGGCGGCCATGTGGCACCTCGTGTGTCACTGGCCGCCGGGTCCACGGGCCTAGTTGGCCCAGTCAACTTCTGACTGGGCGACGCCCAGTCACTGCCAGTGGGTCCCTGCGGGCCCCTTTGACTGGTCAGCTGGTCAGTTGACCGCTAACGCAATGATGGCATCATGATGACATCATAACCTTTTTCTGTCGAATTTAGTAATTAAAATAATAACAGAAAATCCATTAAACTTTGAAAATTAATAGAAATTAAACCGTAAGTCAGATGAAAGTATTTTATATATGAAAGTTGATCAGAAAAATCTAACGAATCCGAATATGTCATCTGCATCCATGTTAGAATCCTCTAAGTAGCTGAACCTGTAACTTTAGGCCTATTTCTGGCAGATGAATAGTATCTGACTACCGGTTAAAAATTCCAAATAAATTCCTAAAACATCTAAAATAGTTAGAGATGCAATATATCACCCCTGCATATCGTTTAGGCATGTCATGCATAGTGATTGCATTTGTATGTTGTGTATTTACCTGTTTCTTCCCCCTCTCTTCTCCGGTAGAATCCGAGACCGCTGATGATCCGGTGAACGCCCACTTTGTGGAAGATCCGTTTCTGTCTGCTGAGCAACCAGGCAAGCAAACCCCCTTGATCATTCCTATATCACCTATTCCTTTTTCCCCGTGCATGCATTAGAATTTGCTACCGTATTTGATTGCTCCTATTCTGATGCATAGCCTGATTTTGTAACTGCTGTTGATACCTTACCTGCTTTCCTAAATACTTTGTATAGACTGGTTAGTGAACCATCAATGACCCCACACCCTTGTCCTTGATGCCATGCTTTACCACCGGTGGCTCGATCAGCGTGATCGCTTTACAGAGACCGAACACAGCACCACACATCCCCTTAGTTGTACGACTCTGTAGAGCTACTATCGAGTGCCGAGGGTGATACCTCCTACCTCACTCCTGATGATATCTCTGTAGCATAGCTAGTCGGTTGTGGGTTATCGAGGGTGATTTCTCTTTCACCACCTCTGATGATGCCTCTGTCGTACAGCCCCTCAAGTGTGAACTTATCAAGGGTGATTCCTCCAAGTTCACCTTGATAGTTAAGTCGAGTGGGAATCCAACGAGGGTGATTCCTCGGATTCCCCCTTGATGTTACGGACACACGGGTACTTTGACTTTCACCTCAGACCTTTGTTGAAGTTGGGTTGACCCAAGGGTACCCGTGAGAGATTATTGTGGCGGAACATCAGGGCAGGTGGAGACCACCTAGGAGAGAGGTGGGCCTGGTCCCTGGTCGTTGGACCGTGGGGTACCAAGTCGGTGCGACAGGGTGTCGAAGGTGAGCCTTGAACCCTGTTCGTGTCCGCGATAAACACGCTTAAAGGATTTGGGTATTTGATCTGAGTTGGCCACTGGCCTATACGCACTACCACCACGCGGGATAATGGTTTAATGGGGCCCTCGGCGTCGTACGATTCTTCCGAAAGCTATGTCAGACATCCAGTTCAGTTATGTGGCCGGGTCGGTTCGTGCCATCCAGGAGAGGGGTGGCGCTGGTATCCACCCTACACATAATGACCCAGAGTGCAAAGGGCGATGGGCCTAAGACCCCTGAGCGCTTAGGATGTAGACTGGCGGGGACCTCTCTATGGATCCTTGGTAGGACTACGTCGTGTCGGTTATCCGAGGCCGGGCATTACCCAGCAAGTGTGTCCGGCCAGAGGTAATTGAGCGTGCAGGTAAGTTATCTATTCGAATAGCCATGTCCACGGTAACAGGACGCTCAGTGTTGTATCCCGATCTACTACAACTTGAACTGGATACTTGTGATAATAAACTAATATGATGGCTCCGGGATCGCTTCCTCGCGGGGTAGTCGAGGAAGGATCTCAAGGCGTTACTAATATATACTTGTTACTTTTATATGCTAATCTACACTCTTTTAATGCTGCAAGATGCTGCAAGATGCTAGTCTTCAATAGGCTAGGCCTTCCCCTCTATTCTGGCATTTCTGTAGTCTAGTCTACAGATACAGCCCCTTCTTTGATACCGATGCATTAATAGACTATTTCTGATGTAAGTCTTGCGAGTACTTTGGATGAGTACTCACGGTTGCTTTGCTACCTCTTTTTCCCCATACCCGATTGCTACGATCAGATGACGGAGCCCCAGAGCCAGCTGACACCGTCGACGACTTCTACTACCCCGACGGAGCCTACTACTACGTGGAGACCGACGACCAGGAGTAGTTTCGGAGGCTCCCAGGCAGGAGGCCTGCGCCTTTTCGATCTAGATGTCATTGTTTTGCTCAGCCTTCTTAAGGCAATCTTGTCTAATTATGTCTGTACTGAGATGCTGATGCTTCCGCTGACTCTTGTGTAAGTGAAGCTTATGTATTCGAGCCCTCGAGGCCCCTGGCTTGTAATATAAAGCTTGTATTATTTTATTTTGTGTCTAGAGTTGTGTTGTGTTATCTTCCCGTGAGTCCCTGGGCTTGATCATGCGCATTTGCGTGTATGATTAGTGCACGGTCGAGTCGGGGGCATCACAAGTTGGTATCAGAGCCGACTGCCTGTAGGTAGTCCCCCTTTCCAACTCCTTAGCTAAAGTTGAGTCTAGTCCTTAAAAACTGTTTTACTAACATGGCTGTGTGGCTTACGGGCCCACATCGCCAACGGATGGGATTAGGATCTTTTATTCCTCTCCTTTACTCTAGGTCTCCGATCTCTCTTCTATTCGGGTTAATTTTTTTACTAATTCTAACATTAGGTTCTCGTGATCACATCCATCTGGAGTTCTGGCTTAACCTTTCTTCGAGTTGAGGGCCAGGTTCTGCTTCACATTGTACACGGACCGCAGGATCCTTTTATCGAGAGCACCCTGCATTGTCACTTGCAGATTCCTCACTCCAGTGGTTTTCTCCGACGTTGATGTAGCCTTTGCTACGTCGCGTTGTTGTATCTCTCCACCGCGTGCCGCCTAGTTTGTCTAGCTGCATGTGTTTCCGAACTCATGCGGCCTGTTTGTATCCAACTCTGTGCATGGATCTGTATGTCTTCAATGACTACTAATATGTATCTAATGCACTTCTTTTTGATTGCTCTTGTTACATCATGAATGGCTCCATACATTTGCAGTTGTTCTTGCTAAACTGCCCCTATTGTTTTTAGCAGGATGGCTGACGATCCTCCACCTCCACCCTATATTGCCGCAATGATGCAGCAGTTTGAACTGAATCGTCAGTTTATGACTGGGGTAATGGCCCAGTTTCAGAACCAGAATGCTCATCAACAGTCTGCCCAAATAACACTGCAAGAATTCATGCGCCTCAACCCGTCCACCTTCCGTAACTCGACTGATCCAATGGATGCTGATGATTGCCTCCGTGACATCGCATTTCAGATGAAGTCGGCTAATGTTGCCCCTGCCAGTTACGTCACCTATGCGATGTATCATCTAAGGGGTTCAGCTGCACAATGGTGGGAAGGCCACATACGTATGCTGCCTACTGGAACTGTAACCACTTGGCTGGAATTTCAGTCAGCCTTCCGTGCACGGCACATCCCTCAAGGTCTGATAGACCAGAAGAAGAAGGAGTTCTGCAAACTCACACAGGGCAAAATGACTGTGGATGAATATCAGAGGAAATTTCTCGATTTATCCCGCTATGCTGAAGATGACATCTGCACTGACGCTCGCAAGCAGGAGAAATTCCGGGAAGGACTGCATCCTGATATAAAGCTCGCACTTGTTGTCCATGATTGCGCGGACTTTGCGACGCTTGTTAGCCAAGCGTTCTGAGCTGAAACTGGTCTGACTGAATACCGGGAGTCGCTCAAGCGTACTCCAGATGTTGGTCCGTCCTTGGGTCAGCCTACTCAGAAACGTCAAGTCTGGATTCCTCACAATATCTATCACCGACCCGCTCCAACACCAAGGCCGTCTTATGTTGCACCTCGTCTGCCTACACCGCCGAGACAACTAACGATTCAGGGTGGACAGCTCAATGCTATGGCTCCTCCCCATAATGATGGCTTATGCCGCAAGTGTGGACAGCCAGGACACCTTACTATCGACTGTCGCCCGGATCAGCCTTAGAATACACCACGTCCTCCTGTTGGTCGTAAGAACAGCAGTCGAAACCATCGTTTTAGAAGCTGTAATGCTAGGCCGCCTGCTATGAGTCGTGGTCAGGTCACTCATGTCAAGATGGAAGAAGCTCGTGAGGCCCCTAAAATCGTGATGGGTACTCTCCCAGTTAATTCAGTTGCAGCTTCTGTTCTCTTTGATTCCGGGGCATCACATTCCTTTGTGTCTCAACAATTTGCTCAGCTGCATGAACTACCTTTAGAGTTGTTGCCCACCCCATTAGAGATTATCACTCCCCGTTCCAGGTGGCAAACCAAGATGGTAAGTCAAAACAATCAGATCAGAATTGAAGGGTTGATGTTCCCTACTTCCCTCATTGCTCTTGGACCTTCCAACATAGACATCATTCTTGGTATGGACTGGTTGACAGCTCATAATGCTTTGATCGACTGTGCCGCCAAGACGGTCCAGCTCACACACCCTTCTGGCCAGGTGATCAATTACTCGGCCCAGATAATCCAGAATGCCGAGAGCCAGATATATGCTCTGAACGCATTGAATGCTTCACCTCTTGAGGGAATAGAAAACATTCCAGTCATTTGTTACTTCCAAGATGTTTTCCTAGAAGAACTTCCAGGAGTACCCCCTATTAGAGCCGTCGAGTTTGTCATCGACTTGAAACCAGGCACTACTCCTATTGCGAAGTGCCCATACAAGATGCCGCCGCATGAACTCCTTGAACTTAAGGAGGAAATTGACAAGTCACTTTGTAAGGGTTTCATTCGCCCCAGTTCTTCTGCTTGGGGAGCACCTTCTCTATTTGTTAAGAAGAAGGATGGAACGAATCGGTTGGTTCAAGATTATCGACCTATCAACCAAGCAACAATTCAGAACAAGTATCCGCTTCCTAGAATCAACGATCTGTATGATCAACTGGTTGGTTCCTCAGTATTCTCTGAACTTGATTTGAGATTGGGATACCACCATATCCGAGTTTGTGAAGAGGACATTCCAAAGACAGCCTTCGTTACTCGCTATGGTTCTTACAAGTACACTGTCATGTCCTTTGGCTTAACCAACGCTCCAGCAACCTTCTCCCGGCTAATGAATTACATCTTCATGGATTACCTTGACAAGTTCGTCGTGGTTTATCTGGATGATATCCTTGTATATTCGAAGAATGAAGAAGAACATGCCGCACAACTTTCGGCTTGTGCTGGAGAAGCTGCGTGAACATCAACTGTATGCCAAATATTCCAAGTGTGAATTATGGTTATCTGAAGTGACATATCTCGGCCACGTGATTTCTAAAGATGGCATTGCTGTTAACCCAGAACGAGTTCAGGCTATTCTTGAATGGACTCCTCCGTAGAATGTCAAGCAAGTAAGAAGTTTTCTTGGACTCGCCAGCTATTGTCGTCGTTTTGTCAAGAACTTCTCTAAGATTGCCAAGCCTCTGACTGATCTACTTCACAAAGGCGTTAAGTTTGAATGGACGGAAAAATGTCAGGAGAGTTTTCTAACACTCAAAGACAAGCTGACATCTACCCCAGTGCTTGCTCCTCCAGATTCTCGCAAGGACTTCGTGATTTATTGTGACGCATCCCGTCAAGGATTAGGCTGTGTCCTAATGCAAGAGCGCAAGGTGATTGCTTATGGCTCTCGACAGTTGCGTCCTCATGAAGAGAACTATCCAACGCATGATCTTGAACTTGCAGCAGTTATTTATGCATTGAAGTTATGGTGACATTACCTACTTGGTAATCGTTGCGAGATCTACATAGATCATCAAAGTTTGAAGTACTTGTTCACTCAGCCATCTCTCAACCTCCGTCAGCAAAGATGGATGGAGGCCATTACGGACTATGACTTGGGTATTTCTTATACCCCTAGGAAGGCTAATGTACTGGCTGATGCCTTGAGCCATAAATCCTACTGTTGCGAACTTGAGGTTCAGCTACAGCAACCACTCCTGTATGAAGAACTTCAAAAGCTGAACATCGAGATAGTTCCTCAAGGATATCTAAATACCTTGGTTGTTGAACCAGATCTCGAACGCAACATCAAGACAAGGCAGAAATATGACTCTGAAGTCGAGAAGATTAAGAGCTATCTCTCCAAAGGAAATTCATCATTCTTCACTGTAGATGATGATGGTGCCTTGTTCTTCAAAGGCCGCCTATTGGTCCCCAGAACGGACAATCAGGACTCGTGCTCGGATTTCATGAAAGAAGCACATGACACACCTTTTTCTATTCATCCGGGTAGTACCAAGATGTACCAAGACATTCGTCAGCGGTACTGGTGGCCTGATATGAAGCAAGACATTGCTCGTTATGTTGCTGAGTGTGACGTTTGCCATCGCATCAAAGCAGAACATCAAAGACCTGCAGGAACTCTGCAACCACTTGCTATTCCTGAATGGAAATGGGACAAAGTTGAAATGGAATTTATCATTGGATTTCCCAGATCATAGAAGGGTCATGATGTTATTCTTGTCGTAATTGACCGATTCTCAAAGGTTGCTCACTTTCTGCCAGTCAAGGAGACAATCACTGCTAGTCAGTTAGCTGACTTGTATGTTTCCAGAATTGTGTCACTCCACGGTGTTCTGTTGGAGATCAGTTCAGACTGTGGCAGCCTCTTTACCTCAAGGTTCTGGGAAAGTTTCCAAGAAGCTATGGGAACTCATCTGTCCTTTAGCACTGCTTTCACCCCCAGTCCTAGGGTCAAGTTGAACGAGTCAACCAAGTGCTTGAAGATATGCTTCGCGCATGTGTCATCTCTTTTGGCAAGAATTGGGAGGAATCTCTCCCGTATGCTGAATTCTCTTACAATAATAGCTATCAAGCTAGTCTGAAGATGGCACCATTTGAAGTTCTTTATGGACGTCAGTGCCGAACTCCTCTGAATTGGTCAGAAACTGGGGAACGGTCACTTTTCGGTCCGGTCATTGTCCAACACGCTGAAGAGCAAGTCCATATCGTCCGGGAACATCTGAAGACTGCTCAATCCCGTCAGAAGAGCAATTATGACCGTAAACACAAGGTAATGGTCTATCAACCGGGCGAACAGGCTTATCTTCGTGTCACCCCGATGAAGAGCACTCACCGCTTCGGAATCAAGGGCAAGTTAGCTCCTCGCTACATTGGCCCATTCCGTATTCTCGCCAAACATGGAGAAGTGGCAAATCAGTTGGAACTACTGTCGGACCTTTCTCAGGTTCACGATGTTTTCCATGTGTCGCAACTCTGCCGCTGCTTCAAGGATACGATCCGAGCAGTGGATCATGAAGTGTTGGAATTGCAGGATGACCTGTCTTATAAGGAACACCCGATCCGTATTCTTGACCAAGCTGAACACTGAACCCGTTAGAAGGTAATCAAGTTCCCTAAAGTTCAGTGGTCGAATCATTCAGAAGATCAAGCCACATGGGAACGCGAGGATCGTCTTCGTGAAGAATATCCCGATCTTTTTCCTTCTACCTCTTAATTCTCAGGACGAGAATTTCTTTTAGAGGAGGAGAATTGTATCACCCCTGTAGTTAAGCACAGTGATCATCTTCTAATCATGCCAAGTCATCTTCGTTTGCAGTGCTTAATCATCATTAGTTCATATCTCATTTCAAATTCCACTATAAACAAAAATTCAAAATGCAAGTCAAAATAAAAGTTGTTCCAATTTGAAAACTAAATAGTTCACAATTTTGGAAATATTCCATTATGAATATTGTTAAGGAAAACAACATTACTAAAATTGCTAAAATGACCCTAGCAACCAAAACAGTGGACCAGCAGCAATTTATGTGACCCTTTCAAATTTCTAAAAATATTCAAACCATTCCAAACGACCCCAAACTTTTTGTGCCACCCTAAAATGTTGCTAAGTATTTATGGGACAAGTTTCATATGCAACAAAATTCAATTGGTGCGAATGAATAATGCAAAATAGTAACTATTTGAATTACAGAAAAAAAGATTAAAGAGCACTGTGCACTTACCTGGCACTTTGGCCCAGCTGGCCACCACAGCCCAGCCCACCTAGACCGTCGTCTACCTGCTCCCGTCGCCGTGTCGGCACGCCCATGACCAGCGCGCGGCAGCGCCGGCGGATGCGCGACACTGCGACTATACAGGTCGTCGCTGGTGGATAAGAGCTCCACCGCAGCACCCCCCGGGCGAACCCTATTTCCATTTCCCCTCTCCCTCGCTCTCTCCCTCGCTCTCGACGACACCTCAGCACTCCCATGGCTGCGCCGCCGTCGTAGCCATGGCCACCGAGACCCTCTCGCCTCACCACCGTGTCCCCCAGCACCGCCGCCCTCGTCTTCATCGACTGCTAGCACCCGCGCGGGCTCGGAGCCTCTACATCATGCGGATCGAGGTCATCTTCAACCTCGGGTCTCCGTCGTCCATCGTCAAGTCCATCACCTCTGCGCTCCCAATCCACTCGCCGAGCATTCCGTGTGCTCCTAGGTGAGCATCTGCACGAATCCCCTCTATTTCCCGCTCATTTCCGCGCCCGTAACCACCATCGTCATTGCTGCCCGAGCCCAGCTCCACCGCGCTGCTCGCTGCCGTCGATGCCGTCGTTGTTGTGGCCAATTGAGCACGCGAGCGTGCTCAGGGCACTCCTGTGGTGCGGCCAGCGTCCCTCGTTTGCTCGCAACCGAGCCGTAGCGCCATGTCCGTCGAGCTCCCGTACTGGTCGCCGCCGTTCGTCGTCACCGCCGTCGCTGTAGGCCTCCTCTGCTCGAACCAATGCCGCAGATAGACGCGCGCTGCAGCCCCCATTCGAACGCGACCAACCGCCGTCGTTTTGGTCGCCGGACGGCGAAATCCGAGAACCTTCCGTGCGCACCGCTGCGTAAAGTGGTCGCCGAAGTAGCTCCGGCGCCGGCGATGACGTGGCGGCCACGTGGCACCTCGTGTGTCACTGGCCGCTGGGTCCACGGGCCCAGTTGACCCAGTCAACTGCTGACTGGGCGACGCCCAGTCACTGCCAGTGGGTCCTTGTGGGCCCCGTTGACTGGTCAGCTGGTCAGTTGACCGCTGACGCAATGATGGCATCATGATGATGTCATAATCCTTTTTCTGTCGAATTTAGTAATTAAAATAATAACAGAAAATCCATTAAACTTTGAAAATTAATAGAAATTAAACTGTAAGTCAGATGAAAGTAATTTATATATGAAAGTTGATCAGAAAAATCTAACGAATCCGAATATGTCATCTGCTTCCATGTTAGAATCCTCTAAGTAGCTGAACCTGTAACTTTATGCCTGTTTCTAGCAGATGAATAGTGTGTGACTACCGGTTAATAATTCCAAATAAATTCCTAAAACATCTAAAATAGTTAGAGATGCAATATATCACCCCTGCATATCGTTTAGGTATGTCATGCATAGTGATTGCATTTGTATGCTATGTATTTATCTGTTTCTTCCCCCTCTCTTCTCCGGTAGACTCCGAGACCGCTGATGATCCGGTGAACGCCTACTTCGTGGAAGATCCGTTTCTGTCTGCAGAGCAACCAGGCAAGCAAACCCCCTTGATCATTCCTATATCACCTATTCCTTCTTCCCCGTGCTTGCATTAGAATTTGCTACCGTATTTGATTGCTCGTATTCTGATGCATAGCCTGATTTTGTAACTGTTGTTGATACCTTACCTGCTATCCTAAATACTTAGTATAGACTAGTTAGTGAACCATCAATGATCCCACACCCTTGTCCTTGATGCCATGCTTTACCACCGGTGGCTCGATCAGCGTGCTCGATTTACAGAGACTGGACACAGCACCACACACCCCCTTAGTTGTACGACTCTGCAGAGCTACTATCGAGTGCCGAGGGTGATAACTCCTACCTCACTCCTGATGATATCTCTGTAGCGTAGCTAGTCGGTTGTGGGTTATCGAGGATGATTCCTCTTTCACCACCTCCGATGATGCCTCTGTCGTACAGCCCCTCAAGTGTGAACTTATCGAAGGTGATTCCTCCAAGTTCACCTTGACAATTACGTCGAGTGGGAATCCACCGAGGGTGATTCCTCGGATTTCCCCTTGATGTTATGGACACACGGGTACTTTGACCTTCACCTCGGACCTTTGTTGAAGTCGCGTTGACCCAAGGGTACCCGCGAGAGATTATTGTGGCGGAACGTCAGGGCAGGTGGAGACCACCTAGGACAGATGTGGCCCTGGTCCCTGGTCGTTGGACCGCGGATTACCAAGTCGGTGCGACATGGTGTCGAAGGTGAGCCTTGAACCCTGTTCGTGTCCGCGAGATACTAATAACACACTTAACGGATTTGGGTATTTGATCTGAGTTGGCCACTGGCCTATACGCACTACCACCACGTGGGATAATGGTTTAATGGGGCCCTCGGCATCGTACGATTCTCCCGAAAGCTCTGTCAGATGTCCAGTTCAGCATTGTAGCCGGGTCAGATCAGGCCATCCAGGCGAGGGGTGGCACTGGTATCCACCCTGCACATAATGACCCGGAGTGCAAAGGGCGATGGGCCCAAGACCCCTGAGCGCTTAGGATGTAGACCGACGGGGACCTCTCTGCGGAGCCTAGGTAGGACTATGTCATGTCGGTTATCTGAGGCCGGGCATTACCCAGCAAGTGTGTCTGGCCAGAGGTAATCGAGCATGCTGGGTAACAGTAGTGCACCCCTGCAGGGAAGTTATCTACTCGAATAGCCGTGTACACGGTAACAGGACGCTCAGTGTTGTATCCCGATCTACTACAACTTGAACTGGATACTTGTGATAATAAACTAATATGATGGCTCCAGGATCGCTTCCTCGCGGGGTAGTCGAGGAAGGATCTCAGGGCGTTACTAATATATACTTGTTACTTTTATATGCTAATCTACAGTCTTCTAATGCTGCAAGATGCTGCAAGATGCTAGTCTTCGGTAGGCTAGGCCTTCCCCTCAATTCTGGCATTTTTGCAGTCTAGTCTACAGATACAGCCCCTTCTTTGATACCGATTCATTAATAGACTAGTTCTAATGTAAGTCTTGCGAGTACTTTGGATGAGTACTCACGGTTGCTTTGCTACCTCTTTTTCCCCATACCCAATTGCTGCGATCAGATGATGGAGCCCCGGAGCCAGCTGACACCGTCGATGACTTCTACTACACCGACGAAGCCTTCTACTACGTGGAGACCGATGACAAGGAGTAGTTTCGGAGGCTCCCAGGCAGAAGGCCTGCGCCTTTTTGATCTAGATGTCATTGTTTTGCTCAGCCTTCTTAAGGCAATCTTGTCTAATTATGTCTGTACTCAGATGCTGATGCTTCCGCTGACTCTTGTGTGACTCAAGCTTATGTATTCGAGCCCTCGAGGACCCTGGCTTGTAATATAAAGCTTGTATTATTTTATTTTGTGTCTAGAGTTGTGTTGTGTTATCTTCCCGTGAGTCCCTGGGCTTGATCGTGCGCATTTGCGTGTATGATTAGTGCACGGTCGAGTCGGGAGCGTCACAATGAGGAGAATAAGGAGTGGAAAGACCCTAAGCTTGGGGATGCCCAAGGCACCCCAAGGTAATATTCAAGGAAGACCCAAGCAGCTAAGCTTGGGGATGCCCCGGACGGCATCCCCTCTTTCGTCTTCAACACTATCGGTAACCTCACTTGGAGCTATATTTTTATTCATCACATAATATGAGTTTTGCTTGGAGAATCATTTTCTTTTGTTGAGATTTGCTTGCTGTTATCAATAATCATGTTTTGTATCTTTTAGTTTAATAAAATGCCAAGTATAGCCTTTACCATGCTCAGTTTGCAAGTTTATGTGTTGCTGTTTGAAAACAGAAAGTTTTCTGTTATGTCCAGAATATTCCTTAATAGTCAGAACATGATAAAAAACTGAAATTTTTACACAGTGAGAATGCATAAGTTATCTGTCATGTGGTAATTTTTCAGAATTTTTGGAGTTAGGGAAGTATGAATTTTAAATCCCCCTTTACAGACTGTTCTGTTTTGGAAGATTGCTGTTACAATTGCATTGTTTGCATATGTTTTCTTGTTTAATGATTCTATTTGAGGATAGGAGTATTAAATATGCAGAGGCATTTAGTATGCAATGTTAAATTATAATTTTAGTGATTTGTTACAGTAAAGAATGTTAAGGTTTTGAGTTGATTTATACTAACTTATCTCACGAGTTCTTGTTGAGTTTTGTGTGGATGAAGTTTTTAAGATTTAGGGAAACTGTGATATGAGAGGAATTAAGGAGACACAAAAGCTCAAGCTTGGGGATGCCCAAGGCATCCCAATATAATATTTCAAGAAGTCTCAAGCATCTAAGCTTGGGGATGCCCCGGTAGGCATCCCACCTTTCTTCTTCAACAATTATCGGTTAGTATCGGTTGAGCATAAGATCTGAATTTTTTTTATGAGAGAGAGTCCTCACATAGCTACTTAATTGTTTGACTATTCATTAATCTTCACTTATATCTTTTTGGAGTAGTTTGTCATTTACTCTTGTGCTTCACTTATATCCTAAAAGTAAATTATGGAATGAATTGAATATCATAAAGTTGAAATTATATGTGCTTCATATGCTTGTATCATGTCTAGTAGTAGTTTCACATTTGGGTTAGAAAGTGAAATATATTGAAGCTTGACAATCACAATATTGGTCATACAAGCAATTCATGAATGATTAGTATAAGGAAGAGAACTTTCACATATAAATATATTATCTTGGACATCTTTTATGATTGTGAATACCCATTAATTATTTTCAAACTTGAGCAAATTAGTTGAAGTTGGACAAGGAAGACAACGTAATGAGTTATGTTTGGGTATATTTGCATAGAAGTTATATTGTTATGGATCCTCTAACATGTGGTGCTTGCTTAGGATCTTTTGCTAGCCAAAAATTCGTACTAAGTAGAGATACTACTTGTGCATCCAAAAACCCTTAAACCCAGTTTCTTGCCCTGAGTGTCCACCATATCTACCTATGGATTGAATAAGATCCTTCAAGTAAGTTGTCATCGGTGCAAAAAGCAATAAAAATTGCTCCTAAAATATGTATGATCTTTTATTGCAAGGGAAAATAAGCGTTGTACGAACTTGTGATGGTAAAGAAATAAAAGCGATGGACTGCATAATAAAGGTTGCTATCACAAGGGGCAATATAACGTGACGTTCCTTTGCATTAAGGGCTTGCACATCCAAAAATCAAAAGCGCATGACAACCTCTGCTTCCCTCTGCGAAGGGCCTATCTTTTACTTTATGTATTTACTTTTATGCAAGAGTCAATAGTATTGATTCTCATTTCAACCTTAATTATTCTCTAGTTGGCAAGTATCATGTGGTGCGGAAAGATCCAGGCATATATGGCCAGTCAAATATATTTGATCATGAATTGTTATTGTTGACAATTATCTTTATGATAAATGAGTTGGGAGGCGAAACATTAAGCCCCTATCTTTCTCTTTGTTCGATGGATGCTATTTGTTCTAAAAATATGCTTTGAGTACTAGCAATCATAGAAGACTATATGATAATTGAGTATGTGGAGCTCTTACTTAGACTTTGTTGAAATTAAGTTGAATTGCAATTGTTTGGTGACTAAGAACATAGGTTGTTAAGTTTCAAGAGAATGCATTGTTTGAACCATAACATGTGAATTGATTGCTACTTTATCATGATGAGTTTTATGAGAAAGAATTGCTGTTATGATGCTAGGAAGAGTGATTGAAATTATCATTGATCAAACTTATGCACTATGCTAGCATTCACACTTCATAAATTATTTCTTTTATCATTTACTTACTCGAGGACGAGCAGGAATTAAGCTTGGGGATGCTGATACGTCTCCAACATATCTATAATTTATGAAGTATTCATGCCATGTTTATTATAGTTTTATATGATTTTGGTGCACTTTTATATGGATTTTATATGATTTTTATGGACTAACATATTGACCTAGTGCCCAGTGCCAGTTGCTGTTTTCTGCTTGTTTTTGGTTTTCCAGAAAATCCATATCAAATGAAGTCCAAATGCAGCGAAACTTTTTGACGATTTTTTCTGGAAGGAAACAGACCCAGAAAGCTTTGGGGGAGCAGCAGAAGACGCACAGGGGCCCCACAAGCCACCTGGGCGCGCCACCCCCCGGGGCACGCCCTGGTGCCTCGTGGGCCCCCTGTGGCACATCTTCGCGTGATTCCAACGCCAAAAATTCTTATAAATACCAAAACCCCCAGAAATAACCCTAGAACTTCGACTCCGCCACCGCAAGCCTCTGTACCTCCACGATCTCATCTACAGCCCTTTTTCGGCACTCTACCGGAGGGGGGGAATCATCATCGGAGGCCAGCTTCATCATCCCAGCGGTCTCCACGACGAGGAGGGAGTAGTTCACCCTCGGGGCTGAGGGTATGTACTAGTAGCTATGTGTTTGATCTCTCTCTCTCTCGTGTTCTTGATATGGCATGATCTTGATGTACCGCGAGCTTTGTTAATATAGTGGGATCATATGGTGTTTCTCCCTCTCTATCTTGTTGTGATGAATTGAGTTTTTACCTTTGAGGTTTCTCTATTACCGGACTGAATACTTTTATGGATTTGAGAACACTTGATGTATGTCTTGCATATGAATACCTGTGGTGACAATGGGGTATTATATTGATTCACTTGATGTATGTTTTCGCACTCAACTCGCGGATTCCCGAGGTGACGTTGGGGTAATCTATGCATAGGGGTTGATGCACGTTTTCGTCCTACTTTCTCCGGTAGAAATCTTGGGACACTCTTTGAAGTTCTTTGTGTGGATTGAATATTATAAATCTAAAGTTGTTTGATGCATATCGAATAATCAACTCACGGATACTTGTGGTGACATTGGAGTATCTAGGTGACATTAGAGTTGGTTCATGCGTGTCGTATGGTGTTATTTTAGTACGAACTCTAGGGCTGTTTGTGACACTTATAGGAATAGCTCAATAGATTGATCGGAAAGAATAACTTTGAGGTGGTTTCATACCCTACAACAATTTCTATCTTATGTTCTCCGCTAATAGGAACTTTGGAGTGATTCTTTATCGCACGTTGAGGGATTGCCATATGATCCAATTATGTTAGCACCGTTGAGAGATTGCACTAGTGAAAGTATGAACCCTAGGCCTTGTTTTCAAGCATTGCAATACCGTTTGTGCTCCGTTTTATCACTTGCTATCTTGCTGTTTTTTTATTTTCATATTACAAAAACCTATTTCTACTATCCATACTACACTTGTATCACCATCTCTTCGCCGAACTAGTGCACCTATACAATTTACCATTGTATTGGGTGTGTTGGGGACACAAGAGATTTCTTGTATTTGATTGCAGGGTTGTTTGAGAGAGACCATCTTCATCCTACGCATCCCACGGATTGATAAATCTTAGGTCATCCACTTGAGGGAAATTTGCTACTGTCCTACAAAACTCTGCGCTTGGAGGCCCAACACGAGTCTACAAGAATAAAGTTGCGTAGTAGACATCACTTTCCACTTCGTCATTGCCTTGCTTGATGTCGTCGCTGTTCGATTGCATCCTCTTGAAACCTCTCGACAAAATGTGTCATGATCATCTTCATCATTTTGACTTCTTCCAAGATGTGAACCGAATTCCTGATAAGAAATATCATCCTTGCCCCTCGGTAATTTGTGTTGCCATCGACAACATCCTTGCTTTCCTTCCAACCCAGACTTGGTCATGTTTTGGTTATGCCTGAAGTTGCTTGCTATTCTTGAAATTGTTCCTTGTGTATTTCTTGTGATCTTCAGACCCAACCCTTACTTGAAACACCATATTATTGCTACCCCGAAGCATGATTGTGGTACTCCGAATATCAACAAGAACATCGGAAGCGCAATGCTAAATGTTTCTTGATCAATTATCCAAACACCATTGTATGGGTAACATCATGAATTTCCTCGCCCCTTTATCTAAATGATTTTGTACTTGCTGTCTTGTCATGTATATCATGCTCTGCTTTATCCTTGGGAAGGACATGCTCATAATACTTGTGAGTAAAGATATTTTCCTTTCCATTTGTCCGATTAATCCAACAACCACATTTCCTTCCCATTGGTCTGTTTAACCTTTCAAATAAATTATGTGATCTAAGCAGTAACAATTTCCTGCTTACATAAACACTCCGGTGTACAACTCCGTCAGACAAACCTCGTTACTATTGTTGTTAACATTTCGGTAACCACCGATGGACGAGAACTTTGCCTATTGGTCCGCCTCGTTCTTACGAGCAGGAAAATGGTTCTCTTCGTCCCCCGCCCTTGGTACCGACGTTGTTGCCGACATAGCTAACAAGCTATCCTTTGTCATGCCTTGTTATCATGACCGTGCAAGATGTCACCGCCCTTCCTACTCTTAATCCACAATAACCATCGTTCCACAGGATCGAAACCTGACTCTCCTGTACATCCCTGTTACCAAAGTTATTCCTTGCGCTTGGATCCATAGGTAATTCACGAGCCACCTTCCTAGAGATGATCTATTCTGGTTTCAGACACAATACTTATTCCCGTTGCTCTGAACCCCCTTTCACACTCTGTTTCAGGCATCAGTTGATTGCCTACCCGTTTGAAACTTTTTATACCTTCTTATATCACTCTCGATGATTTCCCTAAGTTTCAACTCGAGAGATGCCTTGTGCCTCATTCCCTGAGAGAATTACCGAATATCTGTGCTTGCAGACATCCATCCTTATAGTTTCCCCTCTTATCCTATTCGTAAGTACGATGATGATTCAGAAGAAAGGATGACAACTTCATCATGACGCCCTGATGCAGCGAAATGAAGACATCAATGAAAAGGATCAACTTCTTCAAAAAGGGTAACAAGAACGAGAAGATTCGCTAGATTCGTAGCCAGACCCTTTTTCCCCTTACTCTACTTCTTAAATCTCGGGACGAGATTTCTTTTAGTGGAGGATATTTGTAACACCCCCAGTGTTAAGCTACAGTGATCTCATGGTCATGACGCCATGTCATCATGTTTTGCAAGCTTAATTGCCCCTTGGTAAAAACCCAAAGTCAAATTCAAATTTAAAATGCAAGTCAAATTATTAATTCTTTAAACTGTCAAACCAAAATGTTTGTTTGGATGAAAATAATCACTATGTAATTGTCATGTAGAAACCAAAATTATTTGAGTTGTTAAAATGCCCCTAACCTATTTAAAACAGAGCCAGCAGAATTAAATTGAGCCAATTCAATTTACTTAAATAGTTATACATTTCAAAATAAATTGCAACTTGGTGGGCTAGCTCAAAACATTGCCTACTATTTATGTGCCCGGTTTCATCTTTAACAAAAAACGTTTGCTCACTCAAATAAATGCAAAACAGTAGCTATTTAATTTATAGAAAAGAAAAAGAGGAAAAAGAGAAAACTACTATGCACTTGAGCCTATTACTACAGTACAGCCCAGCCCATCTCTCCCTCTCCTTCGACCTCACGTACAGAGGCGTGTGTGTGGCGCTCATCCACGCTGCCGTTGCCGCCGTGTCGAACATCCAGTGCATCCCCGAGGAGGATAAGGTCGTCTCCGACCCCGTGGACAAACCCTAATCCTCATTCCCCCCCTCATTCACTCTCTCGTTTGATTTGGAGCTCGCCCGAGCTTGCGCTCGCCATGCCCGTCATCGTAGCCGCGGCCACCGTGCGCCTCGTCGCCTGAGAAGACGTTCAGGAGCCTCCCCGCCGTCATCTCCTTCGTCTGCACCTGCTGGATAGAACCGAGAGAGCCGCAGCACGTCGCCATAGCCAGTCCCTTCGCCTACGGTCTCTGTCGTCCATCGCCAGATCCCGCTACTTCGGCCGTCCCCAACCCCCCTCGAGCTCGCCTGCGACCTCCCCGGTGAGCCCTCCTCCGATTGCCCTCGTTTCCCGCTCCGTTCCGCAGCCCCATCCATGCTTGGCCGCCGTCCCCAGAGACCGCGCTCACCACACCCGTCGCCGCGCTCCCGCGCGCCCTGCCTCGCCTCTGGACGTGGTCTGGCCGCGCGCGCCGGTGCCCTGGCCGCACCCAGGTGCGCCCGCGCAGCCGCCCACGGCCCTGTCTGCTACCGCTGCCTCCCCCTACTGTTGCTCGCGGCTGCTGCTTCACCGCCGCCGCCGCTCATGTCCGCTGCTGCTACTGCTGCTGCGCTGTTGCTGCCGCTCCTTGCTACTGTTGTTGCTGCCTGTGCTGCCGCTACTACCTGCCTGCCGCTGCTTGCCGCAGCCTCCTGCTACTGCTGGCCATGGCCACTGTGGCTCTACGGCCGTGCGTGCTGGCCATGGCAACGCAGTCGTGGCTCAGCCACTGGATGTGAGGCCAGCCACGTTCAATTAGTTTAGGGTTAATTAGTAGTAGTTAGGTTAGCTACTAGCAAATGACATGTGGGACCCTTCTAATTAGATTAAGTAAATCCATTTGGAAATTGTTAAAATCCTGACATGTGGGACCCAAATACTGTTCACGGTTGACCGAGTCAACTGCTGACTGGGCAGTTGACTAGGTCAACTGGCCCCAGTGCAGCCACACGTGCACACTGCTGGGTACACTTCCATGTACCCATAGAAATTTGGCTATTTAATATTTCGAAATTAAATAAATTCCAGAAAATTCTAGAAATTGTTTAAAACTTTGGAAAATCATATAAAATAATCCGTAACTCGGATGAAAATAATTTATATATGAAAAATGATCAGAAAAATAAGACGAATCTGGATACGCCATCCACATACCTACCACATGCCCCCAACACAGCATACATGGAACCTTCCCCTCCGGATCGTCTGACCGATAAATGCCTCGAGCCGGGAAAATATTTCCGGATATTTTCCTGCTCCGTCTATAACACATAGCGCTGCATTAGGTCACCCTTAGCATAGCATATTGTCATGTCATGCAGTGTGATGCATCTATGTGCTTTATATTTACTGTTTCTTCCCCCTCTTCTCTCCGGTAGACCCCGAGACCGATGCTGCTCCCGAGTACGACTATTCTCCAGACAACCAGCCCTTTCAGCAGAGCATCCAGGCAAGCAAAACCCCCTTGATCATTCCTATATCGCACATTCTTTCTCTCCCGTGCTTGCATTAGATTTTGCTACTGTTATTCGATAGCTCCTATTCTGATGCATAGCCTACTTTTGTAACCTGTTGTTGATACTTTACCTGTTGTCCTATATGCTGAGTATAGACTGGTTAGTGATCCATCAGTGGCCCCACACCCTTGTCCTTGTTGCCATGCTTTACTACCGGTTACTCGATCGGTATGATCGATGTATGGAGACCGAACACACCATCAGCACCCCCCTTAGTTGTACGACTCTGCAGAGCTACTATCGAGTGCCGAGGGTGATGCCTTGTATCTCACTTCCGATGATATCTCTGTAGTGTAGCACATCGAGTGTGGTTTACAGAGGGTGATTCTTCGCTCACCACTCCCGATGATGACTCTGTCCTGCAGCACCTCAAGCGTGAACCCATCGAGGGTGATTCCTCCAAGTTCACCTTGACATTTTACATCGAGCAAGAATCTATTGAGGGTGATTCCTCAGATTCCCATGATGTTATGGACACACTGATACCTTGAATTTACCTCAGTCCCTTGTTGAAGTCGGGTCAACCCCGAGGGGTACCCGCGAGAGTTACTGAAGTCGGGATGACCATGAGGGTACCCGTGAGATAATTACGTGGCACGGCCGGGCAGGCAGACCGCCCAAGTGAGGGATGGGCCTGGCCCTTGTCGTAAGACCGTGAAACGGGGTGACAGGATCACTGATCATCACTGCGAGCTCCCAACACACTAATGGGTTTGGATATGTGATCTGAGTAGGCCTCTGGCCTTTTCGCACTAACCACCACGCGGGATAAGTTATGGGCACCCGGCGTCGTACGATTCTCCCGAAAGCTCTTGAGATGTCACAGTTCAGAGATGTGGGCTGATTGTTGGGGTGGACGGTAACCGCCTGCGCTTGTATAAGGAGGTGGGTTTGATCCCCGGCCAGTTACGCAACGCGCAGGAGTGCAAAGGGCGATGGGCCCAAGACCCCTGAGCGCTTAGGATGTAGACCGGCGTGCTGACCTCTCTGTTGAGCCTAGGTAGGACTACGGTGCGTCGATCAGCCAAGGCCGGGCATGACCCGAAAAGAGTGTTCGGCTGGAGTTAATCGAGCGTGTTGGGTAAGTTGGTGCACCCCTGCAGGGAAGTTATCTATTCGAATAGCCGTGTCCACAGTAACAGGACGCTCAGAGTTGTATCCCGATCTACTAGAACTAGATACATGTGACACTAAACTGATATGATGGCTCCGGGATCGCTTCCTCGCGGGGGTAGACGAGGAAGGATCTCTGGGCGTTACTAATATATATTTGTTACTACATGTTATGTTATTCTACTCTCTTCTGTTTCTGCAAGACGCTGCAAGATGCTAGTCTTCGATCGGCTAGGCCTCCCCCTCTATTCTGGCATTTCTGCAGTATGGTCCACAGATACATCCCCTTCCCATTGATACTGATGGATACTTAGTATAGATCTGATGTAAGTCTTGTGAGTACTTTGGATGAGTACTCACGGTTGCTTTGCTACCTTTTTCCCCTCTACCCGGTTGCTGCGATCAGATGACGGAGTCCCAGAGACAGCTGATCCCGTCGACGACCACTACTACCCTGACAGAGCCTACTACTACGTGGAGGCCGACGACCAGGAGTAGTTCGGAGGCTCCCAGGCAGGAGGCCTGCGCCTTTTCGATCTAGATGTCGTTGCTTTGCTCAACCTTCTTAAGGCAAACTTATTTAGTTATGTCTGTACTCAGATATTGTTGCTTCCGCTGACTTATGTATTCGAGCCTTCGTGGCCTGGCTTGTAATATAAAGCTGTATGACTTTAATTTTTGTCTAGAGTTGTGTTGTGATATCTTCCCGTGAGTCTCTGATCTTGATCATGCGCATTTGCATGTATGATTAGGGCACAATTGAGTCGGGGGCGTCACACTGGGCAGGAGCTATTTTGCTCTCCGGCAGAGCGATTCCGCCAGGGATACTTCCCTCCGGGAGGGAGAAATCGAAGCCATCGACATCACCAACGACCCTTTCATCGTGGGAGGACCAATCTTCATCAACATCTTCACTAGCACCATCTCATCTCAAACCTTAGTTCATCTCCTGTATTCAATCTTTGTCTCAAAACCTCAGATTGGTACATGTGGGTTGCTTGTAGTGTTGATTACATCTTGTCGTTGATGCTAGTTGGTTTATTTGGTGGAAGATTATATGTTCAGATCCTTAATGCTATTCAATACCCCTCTGATCTTGAACATGAATATGATTTGTGAGTAGTTACTTTTGTTCTTGAGGACATGGGAGAAGTCTTGTCATAAGTAATCATGTGAATTTGGTATTCGTTCGATATTTTGATACTATGTATGTTGTGCTTCCTTTAGTGGTGTCATGTGAACGTTGACTACATGACACTTCACCATCTTTGGGCCTAAGGGAAGGCATTGTGGAGTAGTAATTAGATGATGGGTTGCTAGAGTGACAGAAGCTTAAACCCTAGTTTATGCGCTATTCCGTAAGGGGCTAATTTGGATCCATATGTTTCATGCTATGGTTAGAGTTATCTTAATTCTTCTTTCGTAGTTGCGGATGCTTGTGAGAGGGGGTAATCATAAGTGGGAGGCTTGTTCAAGTAAGAACAGCACCCAAGCACCGGTCCACCCACATATCAAATTATCAAAGTAGCGAACGCGAATCAAACAAACATGATGAAAGTGACTAGATGAAATTCCCATGTGTCCTCGAGAACGCTTTGCTTACTATAAGAGTTCGTTCCGGCTTGTCCTTTGCTATAAAAAGGATTGGGCCACCTTGCTACACTTTATTATACTTGTTACTTGTTACGAATTACCTTGCTATCAAAACTATATGTTACCGCTACTTTCAGTACTTGCAGAGAATACCTTGCTGAAAACCGCTTGTCATTTCCTTCTGCTCCTCGTTGGGTTCGACACTCTTACTTATCGAAAGGACTACGATTGATCCCCTATACTTGTGGGTCATCAATGCCTTGTGGGCCCCTCGTGGCTCCTTTTGACCTAATTCCACTTCTATAAATTCTCAAATATTCGGAAACCAACAGAGAGCCACCCCGAATAACTTTTACACCGCAGCAAGCCTCTGTTCTTCCGTGATCCCATCTGAAGGCCTTTTCCGGTACTCTGCTGGAGGGGGAATCGATCATGGAGGGCTTCTACATCAACCTTGCCGCCCTTCCGATGATGTGTGAGTAGTTTACCACAGACCTACGAGTCCATAGCTAGTAGCTAGAGGGCTTCTTCTCTCTCTTTGATCTTCAATACCATGTTCTCCTCGATGTTCTTGGAGTTCTATCTGATGTAATCTTCTTTTGCGATGTGTTTGTTGGGATCCGATGAATTGTGAGTTTATGATCAGATTATTCATGAGAAATATTTGAGTCTTCTCTGAACTCTTTTATGCATGATTATTATAGCTTTGTTTTTCTCTCCAATCTATCGATTTGGTTTGGCCAACTAGATTGGTTTATCTTGTAGTGGGAGAGGTGCTTTGTGATGGGTTCAATCTTGAGGTGCTCAACCCAGTGACAGAAAGGGACATGAAACATATTTGTATTATTGCCATTAAGGATAAAAAGATGCGGTTTAATCATATTGCTTGAGTTTACTTTGTCTACATCATGTCATCTTGCTTAAGGCGTTACTTTGTTTCATACTTAATACCCTAGATGCATGCTGGATAGCGGTCGATGGGTGGAGTAATAGTAGTAGAAGCAGGCAGGAGTCGGTCTACTTGTCTCAGACGTGATGCCTATATACATGATCATTTCCATGAATCCGTCATAATTATTTGCTTTTCTATCAATTGCCCAACAGTAATTTGTTTACCCACCGTATGCTATGTGTTCGAGAGACAAGCCTCTAGTGAAAACTATGGCCCACGGGTCTACTTTTATCATATATTAAAATCAAAAATACCTTTCTGCAATTTATTTACTTTTATTTTATTTAGTATTTTAGTTTATCTACCTATCACTATCAGAATTAATGCTTGCAAATAACCGCTAAGAGGATTGACAACCCTCTTATTTGCGTTGGGTGCAAGTGTTTGCTTTTGTGTGTGTAGGTGCTGCTAACGGGATTTTGCGTGGTTCTCCTACTGGATTGATAACCTTGGTTCTTAACTGAGGGAAATACTTATCTCTACAATACTGTAGCATCCCCTCCTCTTCGGGGAAGTACCAACGCAGTCTACAAGTAGCAGCAGCATAGCTGGGATTTGCGTAACCGAGTACACCTTAATCAAAGCACGAAGCATCCAAATATTTATAGAAAGATCATTCAAGGGAAACAAGGCATTCAGAGTTATAATTTACATTAGTCAAAATACGACGATGCTTACATGTTTCTTCATTCTGTCTATACTCACTAGCACCTAGTGCCTATTGCCTTCCTCTTGTTCGACAAGCAAGAAGAAATGACTATCAACATGTTGGAAGGAGGTGATTACATGGGGCCAAAGTCCATCTTCTTCTCCAAGTGTAATATGGCGGCGACTAGGGGGGACACTGCCCTCAACTCCCGCACTTGGATAACGGGCACCAAGTCATCCAAGATGGCGCTCATCGGCAAGAACGGGTCGCGGAGGTGGAGATTGGAAAGGATACAAGAAGCCATAGTGATGGTAGCTCGAATCCCCTCCTTGTTCAGCGCCATCATCATGAGGGCACGGAGGCGCCCTAGGTCTTCGGCAAGGAAGAAGAAGAAGGACACCAAGTCCGATAGACACCGCTTGCTGAAGTCAGCGTGATGATTGATACGTCCAATTTGCATCACGATTTCCTACTGTTATTTATAATGTATTTGATCATTATTTCACTTTATGATGCAATTCTTATGCCTTTTCTCTCTTAATTTGCAAGATTTATATGAAGAGGGAGAATACCGGCAGCTAGAATTCTGGACCGGAAATAGCTACAACAGAGGTACCTATTCTACAGATCTCCGATACAACTCTACGCACACTTAACGTTCGCTTTACCTAGAGGAGGAGATTTTTATTAAATATATAAAAAATACTGGAGGAAAGAAATACTAGAGGGGACCCACCAGTTACCACAAGGCAACAGGGCACGGCCCCCCTAGGCGCGCCCTGATGCCTTGTGGGGCCCTTGGCTGGCCTTCGGCCCCCTCCTTCTGCTATATAGGCTCATTTCCCCTAAAAAATTATAGAGAAGACTTTCGGGACAAAGCCCCGCCGTCTCGAGGCGGAACCTAGGCAGGAGCAATTTTGCTCTCCGGCGGAGCGATTCCGCCAGGGATACTTCCCTCCGGGAGGGGGAAATCGAAGCCGTCGACATCACTGATAACCCACATGTATAGGGGATCAACTGTAGCTTTTTCGATAAATAAGAGTGTCGAACCCAATGAGGAGCTAAACGTAGAATCAATATTCCCTTCAAGTTCTATCGACCACCGATACAACTCTACGCACACTTAGCGTTCGCTTTACCTAGAACAAGAATAAAACTACTTTGTTGGTGTAGTAGGATAAATTTGCAAAGATAACTAGGAGTACTTAGCGAGAATAAAACTACGAGTAATTTGCAAGATAATAGAAGTTAGATTTTTAGTAGAAAGCTTTTTTGTAACACAAGAGAAAGATTTGTCCCTAGGCAATCGATAACTAGACAGGTAATCATTATTGCAATTTTATATGAGGGAGAGGCATGAGCTAACATACTTTTCGTACTTGGATCATATGCACTTATGATTGGAACTCTAGCAAGCATCCGCAACTATCAAAGATCATTAAGGTAAAACCCAACCATAGCATTAAGTAACAAGTCCCCTTTACTCCCATAGGCAACAACTCCCTCACTCGGGTGTAAGCTTCTGTCACTCTAGCCGCCCACTATAAGAGAATTATGAACGTATTGCAGACCCTACAGCGGAAATCCCTCATGCTTGCACGACACGGAGGGCACCATAGGACAGCACCAAAATAAAACATACAACTCAAACCAATCACGATCATCAATCAACCCATAGGACAAAATGAATCTACTCAAACATCATAGATTGCCACATATCATTGGATAATAATATATAATGTTAATGTGACGCCCCCGACTCAATCATGCACTAATCATACACACAAATGCGCACGATCAAGCATAGCGACTCACGGGAAGATATCACAACACAACTATAAACACAAATAAAAGTCATACAAGCTTTATATTACAATCCAGGGGCCTCAAGGGCTCGAATACATAAGCTTGAGTACAAGAGTCAGCAGAAGCAACAATATCTGAGCACAGACATAAAGATTAAACAAGTCTGCCTTAAGAAGGCTGAGCAAAACAACGACACTAGATCGAAAAGGCGTAGGCCTCCTGCCTGGGAGCCTCCGAATCTTCTCCTGGTCGTCGGTCTCCACGTAGTAGTAGGCTCCACCGGTGGGGGTAGTAGTAGTCGTCGACGGGGGCAGCTGGCTCCAGGGCTCCGTCGTCTGATCGCATCAATCGGGTATGGGGGAAAGGAGGTAGCAAAGCAACCGTGAGTACTCATCCAAAGTACTCACAAGACTTACATCAGATCTATTCCATTTATGCATCGGTATCAAATGAAGGGACTGTGTCTGTGGACTAGACTGCAGAAATGCCAGAATAGAGAGAAGGCCTAGCCTATCGAAGACTAGCATCTTGCGGCATCTTGCGGCATTTAGAAGAGTGCAGATTAGCAGCATAACATATAGTAGTAAGTAATAGTAGCAACGCCCAGAGATCCTTCCTCGACTCCCTGCGAGAAAGTAATCCGGAGCTACCAAATTATTAAGCATCTCAAGTATCCAGTTCTAGTTGTAGAAGATTGGGATACTCTCTGAGCGTCCGTTACCGTGGACACGGCTACTCGAATAGATATACTTCCCTGCAGGGGTGCACCAACTTACCCAACACGCTCGATTAACTCTAGCCGGACACACTTATTCGGGTTATGCCTGGCCTCGACTGATCAACACACCATAGTCCTACCTAGGCTAAACAGAGAGGTCAGCACGCCGGCCTACATCCTAAGTGCAAAGGTGTCATGGGCCAATCGTCCTTTGCACTCCTGCGCGTTGCGAACGTGGCCAGGAGCAGACCCGCCCCTTAATACAAGCGCAGGCGGTTACCATCCAACCCGGCGCGCGCCACTCAATTGCTGACGTCTAAGAGCTTTCGGAAGAATCGTACGACGCCGAGTGCCCATACTTATTCCCGCGTGGTGGTTAGTGTGAAAAGGCCAGAGGCCTACTCAGATTACATATCCTAACCCATTAGTGTGCTGGGAGCTCGCGGTAATAGTCAGTGATCCACGATCTGTGGTCCCGTCGCCCCGTCTCGCGGACTTACGGCAAGGGCCAAGACTGCCCGGCCGTGCCGCGTAATTATCTCGCGGGTACCCTCAATGGTCAACCCGATTTCACATTTCTCGCGGGTACCCCTCGAGGTCGACCCGCATCCAACAAGGTACTGAAGTAAAAGTCAAGGTATCCGTCTGTTCATCACATCAAAGGGGAATCCGAGGTATCACCCTTGTTGGATTCCTACTCGATGTATCCGTCAAGGTGAACTCGGAGGAATCACCCTCGATGGGTTCACACTTGAGGGGTTGCACGACAGAGGCATCATCGGAGGTGGTGAAAGAGGAATCACCCTCGATAACTCACATCCGTCTAGCTACGCTACAGAGATGTCATCAGGAGTGAGTTAGGAGGTATCACCCTTGGCACTCGATAGTAGCTCTGCAGAGTCGTGCAACTAAGGAGGAAGGTGCGGTGATGTGTCGGTCTCAGCCCATCGATCACATTGATCGGGGCACCGGTAACAAAGCGGGGCAACTGGGACAAGGGTGAGGGGTCACTGATGGATCACTAACCAACGTATTCTAAGAAGTTTAGGATGACAGGTAAAGTAACAACAGTAGGTTACAAAAACAGGCTATGCATCAGAATAGGAGCAATCAATTACAGTAGCAAATTCTAATGCAAGCATGGTAGAGAAAGAATAGGCGATTTTGGAATGATCAAGGGGGGTTTGCTTGCCTGGAAGCTCTGCGGTGAAAGAGGGGTCGTCGATGGCGTAGTCGTACTCAGGAGCTGCGTCGGGCTCGGGGTCTACCGGGGAGAAGAGGGGGAAGAAACAATAAATAAAAAGTAGACAAATGCAACACAGATGCAGGACATGGCAATAAGCTGTGCTGGTGGTGACCTAATGCAGCACTACATGTTACAGACGGAGCAGGAAAATATTTCGGAATATTTTCCCGGCTTTGGGCATCTGTCAGACAGATGAACCGGAGGGGAAGGTTCCATGTTTGCAGTGTTGTGGGTAGGTGACAGGTACATGGAGGGCATATTCGGATTCGTCTCGTTTTTCTGATCAACTTTCATGTAGAAAACTCTTTCATCCGAGCTACGGTTTATTTTCTATGATTTTTCAAAGTTTTAGGCATTTACTGGAATTAATTTAATTCGAAAATAAAAAAGGATAAAATGCTATAGGCACACAGAGTGTACCCAGAGAATTGCATGCGTGGCTGACAGTGGGGCCCAGTTGACTGCACAGTCAGCAGTCAACTGTGGACTTCGACTGGTCAAACTGACCAGTGGGCCCTACCTGTCATAGATAGAGTTATTTAACAGGGGTTTATTTTTAACTAACTAACTTAATTAGCTAGTGGGACCCACTGTCAGTGACTCAGTTTAATTAACAGATTAATTATTTATAAAAACATTTTAATTAAACATGGGGCCCACCTCTCAGTGGCTGGGGCTGCCCAGTCAGCAGAGTTGACCAGGTCAACTCGGCCAACTGGGCCCCTGGGACCCACTGGCAGTGACCCAGGGTGGGCCCCAGGGCGGCCACGTCAGCGCACGGCCGGCGTTCAGTCGCTGGCGCCAGAAAACACGGCAGCGCACGTCGGCCAGCGGCGGAAATCGGCTATAGAGGGTCTCCGGACCCGGGGTTGGGCTCGTTCGGCTGCGGGCGTTCTCGCGCGTCTAACGGCGGCGGTCGCGGGGGCTGAACTGGCCGGAGTTGGGCGCAGCGACGATGGCAGGCGGTGCCGGCATTTGGGACTACGCGGAAATGGTGAAACGCGGTGCGAGCGAGCAAGATAAGCAGCGGGGCTCTAGGAGCGCGCTAGGGCGGACGGGGGAGGCCGTTGTGGCTCAGGAGTGTGGTGCTCGCAGCCATGGCGGCGGCCTGAGCACGGCTCCGATGGGAGCTCGCTGGCGGGCATGCGAGAGCACAGGGAGACGGGGAGGGACACGGTGCTCACAGCGGGGCCGTAGGGAAAGGCAGCAGGCTCGGGGAAGCCTGGAGGCGACGGTGCGGTGGCGGCGATCTCCGACGACCGAAGGGGAAGGCGGGGTCGAGCGCGTCGATGCAGGGGCTCCCGACTCCGTCCAGTGGCACTGGAAGGAGCAGCGGACGGTGGCGGATCTTCGGGGCAGGCTGCCGTGACGAGAGGAAGACGGTGGCCGTGGCTATGGCAAGGGCGCGGCCATGGCAGCGCTCGGGAGGGAGTGGAGAGCGAGGGAGAGAGGAGAGGAGTGAGGCCAGAGGGGAGCCAGGGGGTGCAGGGGGGTGGCCCTTATCCACCACGGCGATGGCAGGGCCGCGCTGTCGAGCTGCAGAGGGGGGCCAGGGAGCGGAAGCGCGCGGGCATGCTGCAAAGGGCGACAGCGAGGAGAGAGGGGAGTGGGAGGTGGAAGGAGGCGCCGGCTGGGCTGGGCCTTGGCACTGTGGACTAAGGCCCAGTGCCAGGGGCCCTTTTCTTTTTCCTTTGCCTTTTCTGTTTCTTTTTTTAAAACAGACAACAATTGCATTTATTTGAGCCACCAAACATTTTGCAAAAATGTGGATCCTGGCTAATCAAATATGTTGCAATATTATGCACTGACATAAAAAGTTTGGGGGCCCAAAGATTTCATTTAAATTTTCCACAACTGAAAAGGCATTTAAAATTCTTCTTTTTGCACTGTATTAAATGCTATAGCCCACTTTAGCTTTATGGTGATGTTGTTTTCCTGAACAAATATTTGTTTTGGAATATTTGCTAAATGATGAACTATTTTGCAGCAACTTTTGTGCAATTTCAAATTTCATTTGCAATTTGAATTGAATTTAGTGGTGGAATTTGAAATGAGATATTAATCCAAGATGATTAAGCTTTGCAAAACAAGGTGACTTGGCTTAATCATGAGGGATTACTGCAATGCATTACCCAGGGGTGTTAAAATTCTCCTTCTCTAAAAGAAATTCTTGTCCCGAGAATTCAGGAGGTAGAAGGGAAAAGGATCGGGGTATTCCTGGAAGTTCTTCTGGAAGTACCTCTTAGAAGTCGCAAACGACTAGAACGTTTTCAACTACTCACATATAATGCCATGCATGTATGCAAAAGCTTCGGATATAAAGGAATGCGATACTCCTGAATCAAATAGAACAGAAGTTGGTACTGAATTTAACAAGAAGAGTACCCTTCAAGGTAGTTGGCTGACCTTGAGCTTCATTCAGATCAACATGGTAAGCTTGACCACGACCATAAGAAGGTCTGGCATTGTTGTTGTGGGGCTGGTTGTTGCCACGGCCATTACCATGGCCAGCAGAGGGAAGTGCAAGCTGATTCTAATTCTGAGGGCATTCTGTGGCATGGTGACCTGGACGGCCACACTTGAAGCAGAGCCCATCATTGGGACAGGGAGCAGGAGCTCGAAGCAGTGGAGCCTGAGATCTTGGCTGCCCCAGCGGTGGAGGAGGTGCAGCTGGATGGTACATGCTGCGAGGAATCCAGATACGGCGCTTCTGCGATGACAAGCCCGAAGATGAGCCCGCATCAGGGGTGCGCTTGAGAGCGTTCTTGTGTTCCTTCAGTCCAGTCTCAACTTGAATGGCCTTGTTCACCAGGGTGGCGAAGTCGGCGAAGTCTTGAACTAAGAGTGCGAGTTTGATATCTGGGTTGAGCCCTTCACGGAACTTCTCCTGTCTGCGAGCATAAGTAGCGATATCCTCCTCAGCATAGCGAGATAAATCAAGGAACTCCCGCTGATAGACCTCCACGGTCTTACTGTCCTGAGTGAGGTTGCGAAACTCACATTTCTTCCGGTCCATGACTCCTTGAGGAATGTAGCGGGCACGGAAAGCAGCTTGGAACTCCACCCAGGTGATGATAGTTCCAACAGCTAGGGTATGCCTGTGATTGTCCCACCATTGAGCTGCGGGTCCCTTCAGGAAATAGGATGCGAAAGTGACATAGCTGGCAGGGCCAACATTAGCAGACTCCATCTCATATGTGATGTCGCGGAGCCAGTCATCAGCATCAAGCGGCTGAACTGAGTTGCGGAAGATAGTTTGGTTGAGGCGCACAAACTCTTGCAAGGTTATAGAGGCTGGCTGCTGGTTGGCATTGGGGCGGGGAAACTGATCCATAAGCCCTTGCATGAACTGGCGGTGCGTTTCAAATTGCTGCATCATTGCAGCCATATAGTCGGGCGGTGGTGGATTGTTGGCACCACTGCCACGACCTGCGGGTCTAACCATCCTGCTAAAATCAACAGGGGGTAGTTTAGCAACGAGTATTGCAGTTGTATGGAATCATTCATGAAGTAACACACATAACGAAGGAAGTGCAATAGATACAGCATCATAGTCAAACATGACATACATATTCATACATAGATTCGGTTACAAGCCAGCGGTACAAGTTCGGAAAGGGAAACGCTAGACACACTAGGCGGCACGCAGGCCGCGGTGGAGGGATACAACAACGGGACATCGCGATAGCTACATCAACGCTGGAAATGACCACTGGAGCCAGGCAACTGCAAGTGACGATGTAGGGTGCCCTCGATATAAGGATCCTGCACTCCGTGAACACTCTGGTGCAGAACCTGGTCCCGAACTGGAAGAAGAGGACCACGTGAAGGAGTACAACCTCCAACAGCAGGCCACTCAAGACGTGGTGGCATCTCTGTCCTGCGCGGGTAAAGGATGTACTCTGGATGTATCCCTGCACTGACTGCTAGCAGCAACTGTGTTAGAGCATCATAAAGACGAGCACAAGTGGCATACAACTCGACAGCAAGAGCTCGGGCAGTGTGATCCAGAGCCTCAGTGTACTGAACCAAAACCTGCGGGTCATAACGATGTCGCACGTAAGGTGTACAGATAGCAGTGTAATATCCACTCTCATCCCCAGCGGGGGCATACGGGATATATCTGAAAGCAGTCTCCTCCAAGCGACTGTGGTCTCCACGGAGACGGGCAATAGCAGTATGGGCAGCATCATGGACTGCCATGTCAACAGTCACTCCAACACCATGGAAGGTGTGCTGCTCAGTGATGGAGTTGTTCTGCCGATCAAAGATACGAACCACAGCATGGTACTGCTCCTGGTTGAACTCGTGGTAGTCCTCGTAAACAGTGTACTTGGGGTACCAGTGGTATCCCAGCCTGGTCAAGAGATCGACCAGGATAGCAGGGAACCCGGTCGCATCAACAACCATAGTGTGGCATACGAGCTGTCTTGCGGGACGCATCTGAAATAAGGAGTGCAAGATGTCAAACGATAGTGTGAGAAGCAAATGATAGCATTGGAAAGAAATGTTTGCAGATAATCCAGCTCTCCGGGTGAATGTGATTACGAGAACCTAGTGTTAGAGTTAGCAAAATAATTTTACCCAAAAAGAAGAGAGATCAGAGTCCCAGAGTAAGGAAGAGGAATAAAAGATCCTAAACCCATCCATTGGCGACATGGGCCCGTAAGCCACACAGCCATGTTAGTAAAACAGTTTTGCAAAGACTAGACTCAACTTCGGCCAAGGAGTTGGAAAGGGGGGGTTCCTATAGGCAGTTGGCTCTGATACCAAATTGTGATGCCCCCGACTCAATCATGCACTAATCATACACGCAAATGCACACGATCAAGCACAGGGACTCATGGGAAGATATCACAACACAACTCTAAACACAAATAAAAGTCATACAAGCTTTATATTACAAGCTAGGGGCCTCGAGGGCTCGAATACATAAGCTCGAGTACAAGAGTCAGCGGAAGCAACAATATCTGAGCACATACATAAAGATTAAACAAGTCTGCCTTAAGAAGGCTGAGCAAAACAACGACACTAGATCAAAAAGGCGCAGGCCTCCTGCCTGGGAGCCTCCGAATCTACTCCTGGTTGTCGGTCTCCATGTAGTAGTAGGCTCCACCGGTGGGGGAGTAGTAGTCGTCGACGGGGGCAGCTGGCTCCGGGGCTCCGTCGTCTGATTGCATCAATCAGGTATGGGGAAAAAGAGGTAGCAAAGCAACCGTGAGTAATCATCCAAAGTACTCACAAGACTTACATCAGATCTATTCTATTTATGCATCGGTATCAAATGAAGGGACTGTATCTATGGACTAGACTGCAGAAATGCCAGAATAGAGAGAAGGCCTAGCCTATAGAAGACTAGCATCTTGCGGCATCTAGCAGCATTTAGAAGAGTGTAGATTAGCAGCATAACATATAGTAGTAAGTAATAGTAGCAATGCCCAGAGATCCTTCCTCGACTACCTGCGAGAAAGTAATCCTGGAGCTAACAAATTATTAAGCATCTCAAGTATCCAGTTCTAGTTGTAGAACATTGGGATACTCTCTGAGCGTCCGTTACCATGGACACGGCTATTCGAATAGATATACTTCCCTGCAGGGGTGCACCAACTTATCCAACACGCTCGATTAACTCTGGCCGGACACACTTATTCGGGTTATGCCCAGCCTCGGCTGATCAACACACCATAGTCCTACCTAGGCTCAACAGAGAGGTCAACACGCCGGTCCACATCCTAAGTGCAAAGGTGTCATGGGCCAATCGTCCTTTGCACTCCTGCACGTTGCGAACGCGGCCGGGAGCAGACTCGCCCCCTTAATACAAGTGCAAGTGGTTACAATCCAACTCAGCTTGCGCCACTCAATTGCTAACGTCTAAGAGCTTTCGGAAGAATTGTACGACGCCAAGTGCCCATACTTATTCCCGCGTGGTGGTTAGTACGAAAAGGCCAGAGGCCTACTCCGATCACATATCCTAACCCATTAGTGTGCTGGGAGCTCGCGGTGACAATCAGTGATCCACGATCTGTGGTCCAGTCACCCCGTCTTGCGGACTTACGGCAAGGGCCAAGACTGCCCGGCCGTGCCGTGTAATTATCTCGTGGGTACCCTCATAGTCAACCCGACTTCACATTTCTCGCGGGTACCCCTCGGGGTCGACCCTCCTCCAACAAGGTACTGAAGTAAAAGTCAAGGTATCCGTGTGTTCATCACATCAAGAGGGAATCCGAGGTATCACCCTTGTTGGATTCCTACTCGATGTATCCGTCAAGGTGAACTCGGAGGAATCACCCTCGATGGGTTCACACTTGAGGGGTTGCACGACAGAGGCATCATCGGAGGTGGTGAAAGAGGAATCACCCTCGGTAACTCACATCCGACTAGCTACGCTACAGAGATGTCATCAGGAGTGAGTTAGGAGGTATCACCCTCGGCACTCGATAGTAGCTCTGCATAGTCGTGCAACTAAGAGGGAAGGTGTGGTGATGTGTCGGTCTCAGCCCATCGATCACATTGATTGGGGCACCGGTAACAAAGCGGGGCAACAGGGACAAGGGTGAGGGGTCACTGATGGATCACTAACCAACCTATTCTAAGCAGTTTAGGATGACAGGTAAAGTAACAATAGCAGGTTAAAAAACAGGCTATGCATCAGAATAGGAGCAATCAATTACAGTAGCAAATTCTAATGCAAGCATGGGAGAGAAAGAATAGGCGATTTTGGAATGATCAAGGGGGGTTTGCTTGCCTGGAAGCTCTGCGGTGAAAGAGGGGTCGTCGATGGCGTAGTCGTACTCAGGAGCTGCGTTGGGCTCGGGGTCTACCGGGGAGAAGAAACAATAAATAAAAAGTAGACAAATGCAACACATATGCATGACATGGCAATAAGCTATGCTGATGGTGACCTAATGCAGCACTACACGTTACATACGGAGCGGGAAAATATCTGGAAATATTTTCCTGGCTTTGGGCACCTATCAGACAGATGAACCGAAGGGGAAGGTTCCATGTTTGCAGTGTTGTGGGCAGGTGACAGGTACATGGAGGGCATATTCGGATTTGTCTCATTTTTCTGATCAACTTTCATGTAGAAAACTTTTTCATCCGAGCTACGGTTTATTTTCTATGATTTTTCAAAGTTTTAGTCATTTACTGGAATTTACTGGAATTAATTTGATTCAAAAATAAAAAAGGATAAAATGCTATGGGCACACAGAGTGTAGCCAGAGAATTGCATGCGTGGCTGACAGTGAGGCCCAGTTGACTGCACAGTCAGCAGCCAACTGTGGACTTTGACTGGTCAAACTGACCAGTGGGCCCCACCTGTCATAGACAGAGTTATTTAACAGGGGTTTATTTTTAACTAACTAACTTAATTATCTAGTGGGACCCACTATCAATGAGTCAGTTTAATTAACAGATTAATTAACAGTCTGACGCTGTTTTCAGCAGAATTGCCATGGTGTTGTTTTTTGTGCAGAAATAAAAGTTCCTGGAATTGGATGAAACGTTTTGGAGATTTTTTATGGAATAAATAAAAAATACTGGAACCAAGACCCACTGGAGGGGGGCCACCCAGTGCCCATGAGGCACCAGGGCGCGCCACCCCGCAAGGCGCGCCCTGGTACCTCATGGGGCCCACGTGGCTCCGTCTGACCTAATTCCAACACTATAAATTCACAATTCCAGAGAAAAAAATAGGAGAGGAAGTTTTATTGCGTTTCACGATACGGAGCCACCGCCACCTCCTGTTCTTCATCGGGAGGCCAGATCGGGAGTCCGTTTGGGGCTCCGGAGGGGGGGATCTTCCGGCATCGTCATCATCAACCATCCTTCATCACCAATTTCATGATGCTCACCGCCGGGAGTGAGTAATTCCTTCGTAGGCTTGCTGGATGGTTATGAGTTGGATGAGATTTATCATGTAATCGAGTTAGTTTTGTTAGGGCTCGATCCCTAGTATCCACTATGTTCTGAGATTGATGTTGCTATGACTTTGCTATGCTTAATGCTTGTCACTAGGGCCCGAGTGCCATGATTCCAGATCTGAACCCTTTATGTTTTCATGAATATATTTGTGTTCTTGATCCGACCTCGCAAGTTATACGCACCTGCTATGTGTTATGATCCGCATACCCCAAGGTGACAATAATTGGGATTCTTTCCGGTGAATGCCATAGTTTGAGGAGTTCATGTATTCACTATGTGTTAATGCTTTGTTCCGGTTCTCTATTAAAAGGAGGCCTTAATATCCCTTAGTTTCCTTATGGACCCCGCTGGCACGGGAGGGTAGGACAAAAGATGTCATGCAAGTTCTTATCGCAAGCACGTATGACTATATACGGAATACATGCCTACATTACATTGATGAATTAGAGCTAGTTCTGTGTCACCCTAGGTTATGATGTTACATGATGAATGTTATCCAACATAATCACCGATCCAATGCCTACGAGTTTTTCACATATTGTTCTTTGCTAAGTTACTACTGTTGCCACTGCCGTCACAATTGCTACTATTGCTGCTATCGTTACTGCTACTGTTACTATTATTGCTACTGCTATCAAACTATCATACTACTGTGCTACTGATCACTCTGCTGCAGATATTTAGTCTCCAGGTGTTGTTGAATTGACAACTCAACTGCTAATACTTGCAAATATTCTTTGGCTCCCCTTGTGTCGAATCAATAAATTTGGGTTGAATACTCTACCCTCGAAAACTGTTGCGATCCCCTATACTTGTGGGTTATCAAGACATTTTTCTGGCGCCGTTGTCGGGGAGCATAGCTTTATTTGCTAAGTCACTTGGGATTTATATCTGTTGATCACTATGAAGAATTTGAAAGACGCTAAGACCAAGATCGTTCCCTCTAAGACGAGGGGAGGTAAGGAATTGCCATCTAGCTCTGCACTTGATTCACCTTCTGTTTTGAGTAAACTTGCAACACCACCACATGCTATTAATTCTGATATGTCGCAAGTTATTGATGATACCACTTCTGCTATGAATGATACTTATGATGATGCTAGTATTATGCTTGATAATGCTGTGCCACTTGGTGAATTTCTTACTGAACAAATTGCTAAAGCTAAAGAAATTGAAAATGTTGAAACTCTTGATAATTTTGATTCACCTATTATGCCTAGCTCTCCTACTAGAGTTGAAACACCTGATGAACATTGCTTTGATAGGGAGACGGCTAGAGCCATCCTTGCTTGTAATGATAGAAATGAAGTTATAAAGTTGCTTGATGAAATGAAAGAAAAATCTATGAGGGAGAGAATGAAATATGATCCTAAGTTTGCTACCTCTCCCATATTTGTTACTGATAAGGATTATGAATTCTCCGTCGACCCTGAGTTAATTACTTTGGTTGAATCTGATCCTTTCCATGGTTATGAAAATGAAACCATTGTGGCACATCTTACTAAATTAAATGATATAGCCACCATATTTGCTCATAAGGAAAAAATTTGCTATTACTATATTCGTAAGTTGTTTCCTTTCTCATTAAAGGGTGATGCCAAAGAATGGTATAATACTCTTGCCCCTGGATGTGTGCATAGTCCCCAGGATATGATTTATTACTTCTCTAAAAAATATTTTCCTACTCATAAGAAACAAGCCGCCTTATAGGAAATATTCAACTTTGTGCAAATTGAAGAAGAGAATCTCCCTCAAGCTTGGGGGAGGCTTCTCCAATTACTTAATGCTTTGCCTGATCATCCTCTGAAGAAAAATGAAATACTTGATATCTTCTATAATGGACTAACCGATGCTTCTAGGGACTACCTAGATAGTTGTGCGAGTTGTGTTTTCAGGGAACGGGCTATTGAACAAGCTGAGGAATTATTGAATAATATATTGAAGAATGATAATGATTGGACACTTCCTGAACCACCGCCCAAACCCACTCCGAAGAAGAGGGGTATTTTATATCTTAGTCCTGAAGATATGCAAGAAGCAAAGAAATGTATAAAGGAAAAAGGTATTAAAGCTGAAGATGTTAAGAATCTACCACCTATTGAAGAAATACATGGTCTTGACACACCGCCACAGGTAGTAGAGGTAAATTCTCTTATAAAATTTAATGAAGGTGATATTCCTTATAACAAACCTCCTAGTCAGTGCTTGTATGAATTTGACAATTATATTATTAAGCAAGATCATTTCAATGCAAATGTTATGAAACAATTGAAACGAAATGCCTACATGATTGATCGCTTGAGTGACTTTTTATTTAGAATTGCTAATGATGTTAAAGGTGTGAGTAAACATGCATCTATGGTTCAAACCCAACTAGAACAAGTTGCTAAATCTCAAAGTGAATTGCTCAATGAAATGAATAACAATATGAATGATCATGCTGTTAGAGTGATGACTAGAGGAGGTAGAATGACTCAGGAGCCACTTTATCCTGAAGGTCACCCAAAAAGAATTGAACAAGACTCTCAAAGAATTAATGTTGATGCACCTAGTCCATCTAAAAAGAAAAAGAAAAAGAAAAAGAAAAATGATAGGACTTTGCATACTTCTAGTGAACCCGAGGTAGAAAAACCCTTGGAGGATAGTAATGATGTCTCTATTTCTGATGCTGAAACACAATCTGGTAATGAGCAACCACTCAATGATAATAATAATGATGATGCTCATGTGGATACCCAACCAGATAATGATAAAGAACCTGATAATGATGTTGAAATAGAACCTGCTGTTGATCTTGATAACCCACCTTCTAAAAATAAACGTTATGATAAAAGAGACTTCGTTGCTAGAAAACATGGTAAAGAAAGAGAACCATGGGTTCAAAAACCCATGCCCTTTCCTCCTAAACCATCTAAGAAAAAAGATGAGGAAGAATTTGAATGCTTTGCTGAAATGCTTAGGCCAGTCTTTTTGCGTACTCATTTGACTGATATTATAAAGATGCCTCCCTATGCTAAATACATGAAAGACATTGTCACAAATAAAAGAAAGATACCTGAAGCTAAAATTTCTACCATGCTTGCAAATTATTCTTTTAAGGATGGAGTACCTAAGAAACTAGGAGATCTAGGAATACCAACTATACCATGCTCCATTAAACAAAATTATGTCAAAACTGCTTTGTGTAATTTAGGAGCCGGTGTTAGTGTTATGCCTTTCTCTTTATATAAAAGACTTGATTTGAATAAACTCACTCCCACTGAAATATCATTGCAAATGGCTGACAAATCAACTGCCATACCTATCTGTGTTTGTGAGGATGTGCCTGTTGTAGTTGCAAATGTTACTATCCTAACAGACTTTGTTATACTTGATATGCCAGAGGATGACAACATGTCGATTATCCTTGGTAGACCCTTCTTGAATACTGCAGGAGCTGTTATTGATTGCAACAAAAGCAAGGTCACTTTTCATATCAATGGTAATGAACATATGGTGCACTTTTCGAAGAAACAATTTCAAGTAAATGGTATTCATATTATTGAAAAGACTCCGACAATTACTATTGGAAGTTTTCAACTCCCTCTTCCTACTGTGAAAAAGAAATATGAAATTCTTATTATCGGGGAGATGCATATCCCCGTCGAGGTAACTTAGTGTTATACGAAGATTCTTCGGTTTCATGTTACTCGGAAATGGTTTGTTAATAAGACTTGATCAACCTTATTAATGGATTCTTTTTGAGGGCATGAGGTCGATGAGTTTAGTAAGCACAACCTTCTGTACCTACTTTTTGTTTTCTGTTATTTTTAGTTAAATGAAATAAAATGCCATGATTATCCTATTTTCTGATTTACCCGTGTAATAAAAAGTGCCCAGAAATAAAAGTGCTCAGATTGCAATAAAATTTTGATATGAATTTTTATATAATATTTAAGAATTTTTGGCACTGGAAACATACCAGGGGGGTGCCCCAGGTGCCCACGAGGCACCAGGGCGCGCCACCCCCCTGGCGCGCCCAGGTGGCTCGTGGGCCCCACAGGGACCCCCACACTTATCCCTTTAGCCCACTTCGTCTCTTACCTCTAGCAAAAATTCCTGGTAGCTCTCTCTCTCTCGTGTTCTTGCTCACAAACCTGAAATTTTCGATCTCTTTGCTCGGAGCTCCGTTTCCGAGACTGTTTTGGGAGATTGCTCCTTGGTATGTGACTCCTCCATTGCTCCAATTAAGTTTTGCTCTAGTGGATTATATTTTGCATAATTAGCTGCTCTTGGTGCTACTGAAAATGTGCTTGCATGTTGAATTCTTTGAGTTCCAAGTAGTTTGAACGCTTGATATAGCCTCTAGACATCCATATGAGTAGTTGCTATCAATCTTGTGAAGTTTTATTGATATCATTTTGTGGCCCAAAAATTTGTAGAAATTTGTTCATAGGAAAATGAATTTCTTCCGGAGGAGTTCCTCTAAGCGGAACGCCAAGGGAGTCCTTGGGGAGTCCTCGGACAGTGACCTCAACATCCCGCGTAGGACGGAGGTCCGGCAGTGCGAATGGCCGCACAATGCCTTCATGAACGAAGCCGGATTCTACCAAGAGTTCACGCAATTCGTTGCAAATGCCGGACTGACCGACTTCCTCGCAGATGAGTATGACCAGCACCACATCCTTGCAAATTCCTTTGTGCAAAATTTTCTTTTTCTGAATAGGCTCGAACCCCCTGAGGTGCGCTTTGATTTATACGATGAAAATTATCAGATACCTCTATCTGAATTTTGTGAGATATGTTTGATTCCCTTTGATGGGGATATAAGAGAGCCTCGACCGGAGGAGTTTGAGGGCTTCCTCCACACTTTAACTGTGGGAGAAGGAAGGGGCGTGTCGAAAGCCCGAACCACTAGCTTGCAATTTCCCGCAGTTCATTACTTCGCTTTATTCTTAGGGAAATGCTTGATTGCTAGGGAGCAAGGTAGTGCACTAGCTGCACCTGACTTTGCCATTTTGCGCCGCGCATTGCATAATGATAACACTTATAACCTGGGAGCCATCATTGCACGCCGCTTGCACACTAATAGGACTAGGGGAAAATTCATGGTGGTATTTATGCTACTCGCTTAGCGAGACGTTTTAATGTTAACATACGCCCTCATGATTGCTTGTTGCCCAGAGTTTACTTAGATCACCTGTCCATGAGGGACCACCACTTTCTTGATGCTCCTGAACCTCCTCGCCACATTTGTTATAACTTGGTTTTCAGTGAGGATACTCGTGATATTATTCCGTTGCCTGCACCTACTTTGTTTGATTCTCATGCTAGGAACAGATATACCGTGATGCCACCGGACATCGTTGCTTACCGTAACGCCTTGGCAGCGGCAGAGGAGGAGGCCCAGGACTAGGAAGCTCGAGTGCTGCCACCTCAGCACTTTTACGTGGGGCCGGATGGCTACTACGGATGGCCGTAGACCAAGCTAGGCAAAAGCCTAAGCTTGGGGGAGTATGTATCTCTCACCGACATTACATTCATGCTCACACATTTAATTCCAGTTGTCGGTGTTCATACTTTTTCATTGTATAATCCATGCTAGTTTTATTTTCTCACTTTCTTCTAGTGTGTTCGAAAAAAACTTGAGAAAATCCAAAAACATTTCTCGCTTCTTTTCGGTTTTTCTTTCTAGTTTAATTAGTTGCAATTTCGTAGTAGTAAAAGAAAACCCAAAAAGATTTCCCGTTTCTTCTTTTACTTGTTGGGAGCTTTCCCGTGTAAATAGTTTTTCTTGTTTTTTGTTTTTATTCTTTATTTCGTTTTCTTTAGAAAAACTAAAAACTCCAAAAATATTTTGGTGTGTTTCTCTGAGATTCTTTTCTTTTGTTGAGTCATTGTAAGGAGAAGACCACGATGAAAATGTTGAGTGGCTCTCGTATGCATTATTGTTGATCTAACAAAGAGCCCATATTACCTTGTCTTCTTCTTTGAATAAAATGCTTGCAGATTCCAGTTTAGTCCACGGCACACTTGCACTATTTTTATTTTCATATCATTCGGTCGTGCAAGTGAAAGGCAATAATGACGATGATTTGATGAAGTGACCGTGGCAAGGAAAAGCGGGTATGAACTCAACTTGTTCTTTGTTTTTGTAAATATGTTTAACTCAGTATCCATGATTTAGCATGTTATGATTCAACATGTTTATGATGACAATTAGAGATTATAGTTGCTCATGCCATGCTTAAGTAGCTAGGAGTGGATAATGATTTATCTTGAGTGTCAACATGCATTAAAATTATTGTGATGTAGTATGATGATATGGTAACCTCCTCTGAATGTTTCAAGTGGCTTGATTTGGCACATGTTCACGCATGTAGTTGATTCAAAACCAACATAGCCTTCACGATATTTATGTTCATGGTGCTTATATCCTACTCATGCTAGTATTCAATGTTGATTATTCATAATGCATGATTATGACCGTTTTCGCTCTCTAGCTGGTCGCTTCTCAACCTATTTGCTAGCCTTCACCTGTACTAAGCGGGAATACTGCTTGTGCATCAAAACCCTTTAAACCAAAGTTATTCCAGATGAGTCCACTATATCTACCTATATGCGGTATTACTCTGCCGTTCTAAGTAAATTTGCATGTGCCACCTCTAAATATTCAAATGAACATCTGTTTTGTGTGCCCGTACCACTCATGGAGCGACAGGGGGCGGTCAGTATCTTGCAAGCTAAGCGGGTTATTCTCATGATGAGTGTTGATTCACTTGTCTTTGCACGATAGGGGCCGGTAATCGGGATGCCCAGTCCCATTATTAAAATTGTAAAATAATAAAACAAACTCCCCCGGAAAGTTGTTGGTATGCAGGGCACCCGAGGATTCGGCTAGCCATGGCTTGTGATTGTTGGTGGAGGGGGAGTAAACTTTACTTTGCTGCTTGGGAACCGCCGCTAATGTGTTTAGCATGGAAGATATTGAAAACTCTCGGTCGTGACGATGACAGGAAAGGCATACCTCCCAAAATTTTATTTATCTCTGATTTAAGCTTTGAGCTCTCGCACCTCTCCAAATCCATTATTCCCTCTGCGAAGGGTCTATCTATTTACTTTTATGTTATTTTACTTTTATTATTGAGTCATCACCTTCTCAAATAAGCACCAGTCCTGAGAGCACTATTGTCATTCTCATGCATTGTGAATAGTTAATGTTGTGTGCATCATGACTGGATCTCTTCTACCATGAATTACAATGTTTAGTCACTGCTTGAACTTTGGAGGTGCTCTGCATTTATGTTTTGCGGTCTCAGAAAGGGCTAGCGAGATACCATGTTGTCATATTATATCATGATCGTTTTGACAAAGTGTTGGCATTTGAAATATTTTATTATTTCTCGCTAGTTGATTATGCCATTGATATGAGTGAATATAATTTCTAAGAGTTATCATTTGCATGGTTAGTTATAATCTTTGCTGAAAACTTGGGTACTATTTAAGCATATATATAGATACAAGAACAAAAGAGTTTGTAAAAGTTTTTCTTTATCACTTTCAGTTTGTCAACTGAATTGCTTGAGGACAAGCAACGAGTTAAGCTTGGGGGAGTTGATACGTCTCCGTCGTATCTACTTTTCCAAACACTTTTGCTCTTGTTTTGGCCCCTAATTTGCATGATTTGAATGGAACTAACCCGGACTGACACTGTTTTCAGCAGAATTGCCATGGTATTGTATTTTGTGCAGAAATAAAAGTTCATGGAATTGGATGAAACTTTTTGGAGATTTTTTATGGAATAAATAAAAAATACTGGAACCAAGACCCACTGGAGGGGGGCCACCCAGTGCCCACGAGGCACCAGGGCGCGCCACCCCCCCAGGAGCGCCCTGGTACCTCGTGGGGCCCACGTGGCTCCGTCTGACCTAATTCCAACGCTATAAATTCACAATTCCAGAGAAAAAAATAGGAGAGGAAGTTTTATTGCGTTTCACGATACGGAGCCACCGCCACCTCCTGTTCTTCATCGGGAGGCCAGATCTGGAGTCCGTTTGGGGCTCTGGAGAGGGGGATCTTCCGGCATCATCATCATCAACCATCCTTCATCACCAATTTCATGATGCTCACTGTCGGGAGTGAGTAATTCCTTCGTAGGCTTGCTGGACGGTGATGAGTTGGATGAGATTTATCATGTAATCGAGTTAGTTTTGTTAGGGCTCATTCCCTAGTATCCACTATGTTCTGAGATTGATGTTGCTATGACTTTGCTATGCTTAATGCTTGTCACTAGGGCCCGAGTGCCATGATTCCAGATCTGAACCCTTTATGTTTTCATGAATATATTTGTGTTCTTGATCCGATCTTGCAAGTTCTACGCACCTGCTATGTGTTATGATCCGCATACCCCAAGGTGACAATAATTGGGATTCTTTCCGGTGATTGCCATAGTTTGAGGAGTTCATGTATTCACTATGTGTTAATGCTTTGTTCCAGTTCTCTATTAAAAGGATGTCATGCAAGTTCTTATCACAAGCACGTATGACTATATACGGAATACATGCCTACATTACATTGATGAATTGGAGCTAGTTCTGTGTCGCCCTAGGTTATGACTGTTACATGATGAATGTTATCCAACATAATCACTGATCCAATGCCTACAAGTTTTTCACATATTGTTTTTTGCTAAGTTACTACTGTTGCCACTGCCGTCACAATTGCTACTATTGCTGCTATCGTTACTGCTACTGTTACTATTATTGCTACTACTATCAAACTATCATACTACTGTGCTACTGATCACTCTGCTGCAGATATTTAGTCTCCAGGTGTGGTTGAATTGACAACTCAACTGCCAATACTTGCAAATATTCTTTGGCTCCCCTTGTGTCGAATCAATAAATTTGGGTTGAATACTCTACCCTCGAAAACTGTTGTGATCCCCAATACTTGTGGGTTATCAGGCCCCAGGGCGGCCACGTTAGCGCGCAGCCGGCGTTCAGCCGCCGGCGCCAGAAAACATGGCGGCACGCGTCGGCCAGCGGCGGAAATTGGCTACAGAGGGTCTCCGGACCCGCGGTTGGGCTCGTTCGGCTGCGGGCGTTCTCGCGCGTCTAACGGCGGCGGTCGCGGGGGCTGAAGTGGCCGGAGTTGGGCGCAGCGACGACAGCAGGCGGCGCCGGTGTTCGGGACTACGCAGAAACGGTGAAACGCGGCGCGAGCGAGCAAGATAAGCAGCGGGGCAGTAGCTACGGGGCTCCAGGAGCGCGCTAGGGCGGACGGGCGAGGTCGTAGTGGCTCGGGAGCGTGGTGCTCGCAGCCATGGCGGCGGCCAGAGCACGGCTCCGATGGGAGCTCGCTGGCGGGCATGCGAGAGCACAGGGAGACGGGGAGGGACACGGTGCTCACAGCGGGGCCGTAGGGAAAGGCAGCGGGCTCGGGGAAGCCTGGAGGCGATGGTGCGGTGGCGGTGATCTCCGGCGACCGAAGGGGAAGGCGGGGTCGAGCGCGTCGATGCAGGGGCTCCCGACTCCGTCCAGTGGCACTGGAAGGAGCAGCGGACGGCGGCGGATCTTCGGGGCAGGCTACAGCGACGAGAGGAAGACGGTGGCTGCGACTATGGCAAGGGCGCGGCCAGGGCAGCGCTCGGGAGGGAGTGGAGAGCGGGGGAGAGAGGAGAGGAGTGAGGCCAGAGGGGAACCAGGGGGTGTGGGGGGGGGTGGCCCTTATCCAGCACGGCGACAGCAGGGCCGCGCTGTCGAGCTGCCGAGGGGGGCCAGGGAGCGGGAGCGCCCGGGCGTGCTGCAGAGGGCAACAACGAGGAGAGAGGGGAGTGGGAGGTGGAAGGAGGCACCGGCTGGGCTGGGCCTTGGCACTGTGGACTATGGCCCAGTGCCAGGGGCCCTTTTCTTTTTCATTTGCCTTTTCTGTTTCTTTTTTTAAAATAGACAACAATTGCATTTATTTGAGCCACCAAACATTTTGCAAAAATGTGGATCCTGGCTAATCAATTGTGTTGCAATATTATGCACTGACATAAAAAGTTTGGGGGCCCAAAGATTTCATTTAAATTTGCCACAAGTGAAAAGGCATTTAAAATGCCTCTTTTTGCACTGTATTAAATGCTATAGCCCATTTTAACTTTATGGTGATGTTGTTTTCCTGAACAAATATTTGTTTTGGAATATTTGCTACATGATGAACTATTTTGCAGCAACTTTTGTGCAACTTCAAATTTCTCTTGCAATTTGAATTGAATTTAGTGGTCGAATTTGAAATGAGATATCAATCAAAGATGATTAAGCTTTGCAAAACAAGGTGACTTGGCTTAATCATGAGGGATTACTGTAATGCATTACCCAGGGGTGTTACAGTTAAGCACCCTGTTTAAGTAGAGATTACAGCGGGGAGAAGAGGTGTTACACCCCTGCATAGAGGGGGAGAGAATTGGTGTTGACGGCGGTGAAGTTGTTGGTGTAGATCGCCGTCACGATGGTTGCCCTGGCGGCGTTCCGGCGGCACCGGGAGAGAGGGGGAGAGAGCCCCCCTCCTTCTTCTTCTTCTTTCTTGGCCTCCCCCTATATGGGAGGAGAGTTCCCCCTCTGGTCCATGGCTTCCATGGCTCCCGGAGGGGAGGAGCCCCTCCGAGATTGGATCTCTCTCTCTGTTCTCTTCTATTTCGCGTTCCTGTTTTCTGGCTGAAAACCGTTTCTTAAATTCCCGGAGATCCGTAACTCCGATTGGGCTGAAATTTTGAGGGGATTTTTATCCAGATATTATCTTTCTTGTGGCGAAATAAGGGCCCCAACTGCCTTACAGGGAAGCCACAAGGCCCCTAGGCGCGCCCAGGGTAGGGGGCCTGCCCCTCGAGCATGTGGGCCCCTCGGGCATCGTCTCGCGTTGATTCTTTTTCCCAAAAATCACATATATTCCAAAATAAATCTCGGTAAATTTTTATCACGTTTAGACTTCGTTTGATATGGATTTTCTGCGAAACAAAAAACATGCAACAAACAGGAACTGGCACTGGGCACTGGATCAATATGTTAGTCCAAGAAAATCATATAAAATGTTGCCAAAAGTATATAAAAGTTGTAAAATATTGGCATGGAACAATAAAAAATTATAGATAGGATGGAGACGTATCAGCATCCCCAAGCTTAATTCCTGCTCGTCCTCGAGTATGTAAATGATAAAAAGATAATTTTTGATGTGGAATGCTACCTAGCATAATCTTGATCATGTAATCTAATCATGGCATGAATATTAAGACACGAGTGATTCAAAGCAATAGTCTATAATTTGATATAAAGAAACCAATACTCAGGCATACCAACAAACAATCATGCCTTTCAGAATAAAAATGCTAAAGAATGCTATCCCTAGCCCGTCATGCTCAATCATTGATCCAGTCACGATGTACATAACATTAACTATACTCAATGCATAAAAATGACAATAGTGCTCTCCAATTAGTGCTTGAATGAGAAGGTGATGACTCAACAATAAAAGTAAAATAACATAAAGTAAATGGATAGGCCCTTCGCAGAGGGAAGCATGGATTTGCAGAGGTGCCAGAGCTCGAAGCTTAAATCAGAGATGAATACATTTTGAGAGGTGTACTTTTCCTGTCAACGTCACGACCGAGGGTTCTCAATATCTTCCATGCTAAACACATTATAGGCGGTTCCCAAGCGGAAAGGTAAAGTTTACTCCCTCTCAACCATTCAAACACAAGCCATGGCTAGCCGAATCCTCGGGTGCCCTCCATACGATCAACTTTCTGGGGGAGTTTGTTGCATTTATAATTCAATTTTGACCACAGGACTGGGCATCCCAATTACCAGCCTCTCTCGTGCAATGACAAGTGAATAAACACCCATCGTGAGAATAACCCGCTTAGCATGGAAGATACTGACCACCCACTGTCGCTCCATGAGCGGTACGGGCACACAAAATAGATGCTTATTTGAATGATTAGAGGTGGCACATGCAAATTTACTTGGAATGGCAGAGTAATACTGCATATAGGTAGATATGGTGGACTCATCTGGAACAACTTTGGTTTAAGGATTTGGATGCACAAGCAGTATTCCCGCTTAGTACAAGTGAAGGCTAGCAAATAGATGGGGAACCGACCAACCAGAGAGTGACAACGGTCATAATCTTGCATTACGAATAATTAACA